>CM077011.1:52299024-57099024 GCA_039090855.1 Macrothele yani | reverse complement strand
GTAGCTTCTTTGGTTGCACCATAAGAGCTGCTCTGTAAGCAGTGGTGTAGCCAGAAATTTCTTAAGGTTAGGGCGGGGGTCCATGGATTGGTTCATTGGTGAAAGTCTC
Source organism: Macrothele yani (assembly GCA_039090855.1). Taxonomy (NCBI): domain Eukaryota; kingdom Metazoa; phylum Arthropoda; class Arachnida; order Araneae; family Macrothelidae; genus Macrothele; species Macrothele yani. Next base: position 57,098,915 of record CM077011.1, on the reverse strand, counting down.
TTGGGGGGGGAAATGCTAAAGTGAAAATAATGCTAAAGTGAAATAAAATCTTTAAAAGTCAAAAAATTTAAGAAAAATTACTGAGAATTTTTTAAATTATGTACTCGTGTGTGTGTGTGTCACTCTAAATTCATACTCAATCCTCCTCGGGGGGGTCCAGACTAAAGGACCCCCTCCTGGCTATGCCTTTGTCTGCAGTTATTTTTTCTTCTTTGTAGGATAATAGCTTTGGATCTGAGTAGATTGGCTTCGTTATGTAATTGTTTTGGATGTTAGTTTTGTTCTCAAAGATGATAAATTCCAAAGTGTTCACATGGATGATAGTTGCTAATGGCATTTCTAAGCTTAAAATTATGCTTGGTTTTAGCTTAATGAAGTAATCTAATTTATTCAATAAAATATAATCCTTTAGTATGACCAGGTAATTAAAATAACTCATGAATATTTACATTTCTTATGTAAATTAATTGCTACTGAACATAGCAGAAAAGTTTGCTGTAGGTATAAAATTACACAGGATTTGCTCACCCAGTTTTTAATTTCTGATGTATTTTTGTGTGTCGCATGTATTTTTTGTGCTTTCAGTCACTGGTAATATATGTATATTTGTATCAAAAAATAATAAATGTTATGAATGGATTTCTATGTTTGTGGTACATTATGCAGTATAGTTATATTCATTATGTTCCGTTTTCTGTGAACCCTTTTTTACCTCTTCATCTCCATCATTTTACTTCCTGCTCTAATTGTAATTATATACAAGGTTCTTAGGAAAATCCGTTTACCCCCCCCTCCTCTAACTTTTAAACTGCATATCGTACCACCACGGAAGTAGTATGTACCTATAGGAAAGTGATCATGCCCAATTGATTGGATGTGCTTGTAGCGCCCCTAGTGGCAAAATACGGAACTTAGCAAAACTAACTCAGAAACAAAGAGAGATACGCAAAAAAGTCCAATTACAAAATGAAAGAGCGGTGTTTAATTAGTACAAAACGACACTTGGTTCAACAGAAACACTTACAGAAAAGACAAGACATGTTAAGTTAGTAAATTTTAAATTACACAAACCAACACAGACGCAACACACAGTTTGTGTAGTACAGGTGCAACTAACCTGGTGAGTGGTCTACCGTATACATTGTTCGAAGTGTGAACCATCAGCAGCGGTGCACATCTGGACTCATGACAGAAACGCATCTTGAACAGCATGCAGCATTGCAGGGGTTGCAGTATTACAGGCCCTGACGATGCATTCCTTTAAACCATAGTGAGAAGAATTGGCAGGAAAACACGTAACACACAAAACATTAAAAGAATTCTTGAAATCGTGATCATACGCGTAAATTACGTTGAAAAATTAAAAGCGGGACGTTTCGGCAGCTACTTCTACCTTCATCAGCCATGGAATGAGACACCTGGTAAAAGCGTCAGTTGTTTCCAGATTTCAAAATCGCTTTCCAAATAATAGGGATGTTAAAAGGTGCGTCAGTATTGCAGGTGTTAGGGGTAAGGAAGATTTCAATGCTTTCGCGATATCTGAGGACATGCCGATTGCTGAATGGGGCGATTCGCTTAACATTGTGCCAATCGGGAGCCGTGGACGTATGGCTGATGGTTAAAATTGAAAGGGAGGTGGAAGGGCAACCTTTCTTAACATCAGCGATATGCTCCATCAAACGCCGGTTTCCGCTGCGGCAAGTACATGTTAAGGTAGTAAATTTTAAATTACACAAACCTTCCACTGGCGTTACCCACTATATTGGTAGTACTTACCGCAGCATAAACCGGCGTTTGATGGAGCATATCGCTGATGTTAAGAAAGGTAGCCCTTCCACCTCCCTTTCAATCAGCGATACGTCCGCGGCTCCCGATTGGCACAATGTTAAGCGAATCGCCCCGTTCAGCAATCGGCATGCCCTCAGATACCACGAAAGCATTGAAATCTACCTTACCCCTAACACCTGCAATACTGACGCACCTTTTAACATCCCTATTATTTGGAAAGCGATTTTGAAATCTGGCAACAACTGATGCTTTTACCACGTGCCTCATTCCATGGCTGATAAAGGTAGAAGTTGCTACCGAAACATCCCGCTCTTAATTTTTCAACGTAACTTAAGCGTGTGATCACGATTTCAAGAATTCTTTTAACATTGCTTTAAATCTGCCATGCTGGAAGGTTTCGTAGAGTACACTTGATCTTTCGGGTATCCCCAAAAGAAGAAGTCCATCGGTGTTAGGTCGGGTGACCATGGCGGCCATTCCATACAACCACCATACCCAATAATATTGTTCCCGAATGTGTGAGATCAGAACGAACGAACTGGAAAGGTTTTGTGGGAAGGACAGCCGTCATGTTGAAACCATATGCGTGGCAACATAGTCAAAGAAACATCATCCAACCAATCGCTTACTAGATCACATAGCAGCTGCAAGAAACACTGACCTGTTAAATTTCCCTCAATAAACACAGGTCCACTTACGGATGTTTGCCACATTCCACACCACGCATGAAGTGACCAGCATTCTTGATGGCGTGCTTGTCTCGTCATGTGTGGATTTCTCACATACCAGTAATGGGAGTTCTGGTGATTGATGATCCCGCCCCTTGTAAATGTTAACTCGTCAGTCCATAGGATGTTGTCCACAAACCACGGCTTTAGCTGTAAGGTGTTCAAGACGAAGTTCCAAAAGTCATACCACCTTTGAAGGTTTTCAGGCATCAGGTTTTTCACGACAGCATCACGGTAAGGATGCGCACAGTGTTCATTCAAGATTTGCTACACCCGCGATTCCGATAATCCACACTCACGGCTCACTGCCGTCGCACTGCTTCTGGGATTTTAAAGAGCATAGCCCAAAACATCAGCAAGATGTACTCGCACACCAGCACTAATGGGATGACCGGAACGATGACACTCAGTAATGCTTCCTGTTTCTCGCAGGCACCAGACAACTTTGGTAATTGTCTGTGCTGCTGGATGTTGACGAGTGGGAAACCGTACTCTGTACAACCTTGCAACCTTTTTTGCATTCTACTGACATTCACCGTTCAGCAAGACCATATCACAGTACTCGTCATTCATGAAGATAGCCATCTACCTGCCGACCCCGTACTCTGATTCACTCTCAATTCCCATCCATCATTTGTAGCACTTTGCTGTCTGACATCATTTTACCTCAAACTTGAAATTAGCATAACTACATGTTATATCGCGTAACCACTTTTCTGTTTCTATCGCGTGCTAGCAGCTGGACATATGACGCTTCGTTCATGTTTTCTTGTCATTTCTGTAAATGTTTCTGTTGAACCAAGTATTGTTTTGTACTAATTAAACATCGCTCTTTCAATTTGTAATTGGACTTTTTTGCGTATCTCTCTTTGTTTCTGAATTAGTTTTGCTAAGTTCCGTATTTCGCCACTAGGGGCGTACAAGCACAATCAGTCGATTGTACATGGGTTTTTTCCTATAGGTACACGTTACTTCCGTGGCGGTACAATATGTGGTGTAAAAGTTAGAGGGGTTACATACAGTATCAGTATTGTATTGTGTTAAATATTTTTTATAATCCTTGTCCATTTTGGCAGCTTATTATATGCAGATTTGCTCTCTTTCATATATTATACAATGTTTATTGATAACTGGCAGTCTTTACACACTATTCAGGGTAAATGTTTTTTAAATACTACATTGATACTCTTGTGGAACTAAATTGTTGATCAGACCATAATGGAACTGAATAACTTGACACCAGTATAAAAATCTGTTACATGTATCTAATGACAGATATGAACATTTAAGTGCATTTATTATCTGCTTATATATATATTTTTCATACGCCATATTTTGCTTGGTTCTGCTAACTGTAGTCTTTCACAAAATTTGAAAATCCATATCACAGCACAATTTGAACTGCATAGTCATATTTCTTTCTAAAGCTATTTGTTGCCATAATGAGAATTTTTTTTCCTTTTGTCCAGTAATTGAAGTGTTTAGGCTGAGTCATCAAAACCATAGTCCTGTAATTTTGGCAGCTTGGTGGCAAGTTTCCAATTCGTTCTGAAAGTAAATTACTGTTTTCTTGATTAATTTCTGAATTTTTCTCTATATTATACACAAAAAAAAAAAAAAAAAAGAAAAAACTCATTGGATTGACTTTCTGAAAAGTACAAAATTTCATACTTCCAGTGTAATAGTAAGAAAAGAACAGAAAAAAAACTTCTCATGTAAATGCATCACAGAAATGAGCACAGGTTATGTTTTAATTTTTTTTCGTTTCTGTACATACACATATTATATATTTAAATGTAGTGCATCAGCCAAAAAAGAAAATCAAAACTGATAATTCAAATAAACAGAAAAAAATTCAAACATGTTGAGTAACAAAAAAAAAAAAAGAGACTTGAAGGGAGAGTTCTTCGGTTGATTGTTTTGATAAGCTAAAAGCACAGCATAATGAATGAATGAAATTGCCAAATGTAAACAGAAACTGGGTAGAGTAATGAAACATACACACTAGATTTTTTCGTAAACAAACATAATTTTCTCAAAATTTTGTGAAAAAATTATTAGGATCTTTTGAAGTCACATAAGGGCCGCCCCGCCCCGGTGGCCTCTGATCATTCGTCCGTAAGGGGTCCGGGTTCGAATCCCGGTCAGGCATGGGTGTTGTGTTTGTCTTACGGCACTGGCTCTCTCCCTTCCCTGGAACCAGTAGCCCTAAAGTAGGGACGGGAGACTGCTTACAGCCCATTGAGTTGCTCACGGTGGTCGTTAAACCTCCAATCAAAAAAAAAAAAAGTCACATAGGAAAAAAATAATTGAATAACTTAAAAGAAAAAGAAAATATTAAAAAACATTCTGTTGTAAAAATATAGGTAATTAATAATTAGGTAGAAAGAAGACTGTCTGATGTCAACCCCCACCCCTATCCCAACAAAACTGAAAATCAACATGAACATACAAAAAGTGCACAAAATGAAAATAATGCACTAAAATAATTCAAAATTAAATGTAACCAAAAAAGAAAAAAGTTGTCAAAATTAGCACAAATTGTAGTTTATGTAATTCTGTATTCTAATATAAAGCATGTACAGAAATTTAAATTACATGATTAGACAAAAATAACTATACATATCATATACAAAGGTGGATGTGGTGATTTTCCTTAATGTATGTGACAGGGATAGCAATTTGTGTGCATTTGGGTAAGCCAAACAAAACTTAAAAAAAAATTATACAGAAAATTTAGAAAAAATTATCAAAGTGTCATGATCAAAACAAAACTTTTAAAAAAAATTATACAGAAAATTTAGAAAAAAAAAAGATCAAAGTGTCTTGACTGAAAATTAGTGGGACAATGATAGGCAACCAGTAAGTTACAAAATAAATAAATTTAGAGTTCCATAAACTTATAATTCTAACCAAAAAAAAAAATATTGTAGACAGAAAAAGGAATTATTAAACCTTAGAGAAGAGTATTTATATAAATTTTCCCAATTAACAGAAAAAAAAGTTTTTTCTCTTAATTGGAAAAATGCTGCAAGAAAATCTGTGTTTTTTTTTGGCTTTTTTATTGGAGGTTTAACGACCACCGTGAGCAACTGAATGGGCTATAAGCAGTCGCCCGTCCCTAATTTAGGGTCACTGGTTCCAGGGAAGGGAGAGAGCCAGTGCCATAAGACAAACACAACATCCATGCCTCACCGGGATTCGAACCCGGACCCCGTTCGGACGAATGATCAGAGGCCAACTCCTTAGACCACTGCGCCACCGGGTCGGCAATCTGTGTTAGTAACCAGTTCCCAGAATTTCTGAATGCAAATGTGAGCCACTACAATAGTTTAGTTTAGTAACTGAGTAACACATTACAGTCTTCCATATCCATTTACTAGAGCTCTCTGAATACCGCATTGGTCAGAGAGGCGACTCCCGTCAACTTGGCGCCGTTGTCGAAGCTTCGGAGAACAGTAATGAATGAGCAGATGCGCGCATCACTGCGCATGCTTAAAACTTTTTTCGGGGCTGGTTGCTTTTCTGTTTAACAGTAGCAATTGCTCCCGTCGTCCGACAGTGAGCAGCTGATTTCGTTTGAGGAGTTGTGAGGTTCTCTTGTGTAAGTAAAATGAACAAAGTGGACTTTTTAGTGGAGCATCCTTTTAGTTTATTAAGGGAAGAAGAAAAAAAGCATTAAGGACTTGGGTCCAAATCGACCAAGTATTTGCTTGGTGCGAAAATATAAAAATCACTTTTAATGTGGATTTACAGCAAAATAACCTGATTAACTGGAAGCGAAAACAAACATACTTTACTTTGTTTCTACAGGCTTTTTGTTATATTATACAGTGTACTGCATATAAATAAATAAAATTTCTACCTCATTCTATGTGGTAAAGTATAATTTCAGCAGGTGGCATTTGGAAACCTCGCAATCCATTGAAATTATATTTCACAGTATGAAAAAAAGTTGAGAGCAATTTTAAATATATTAGCCCCTGATTAATTTTAGGTCACCCTACGTCACTGCATACTATTAATTAGTTGTTCCCTGTAAGCTGAGTGTATGAATGGCAGCGCACAATTTGAAATCGTTCCGCTCACGGTTTAAACGGGTTAAAGAAAAGTATAAATCCTCCACAGCCAAAAAGGAAAAAAAATAAATAAATAAAGAGTTCAAAAGTCTCCAAAAGAAAAAGAAAAAAAAATGAGAACATGTGACTAACGTCTTTCACCTTCCCCTTCCTCCTCCTTTGCAAAACAATCTCCATGTAGCTTGATTTTTGCACAAGAGACATTTCAACTGTGCACGGGCTGTAAATTTTAAAGGGAATATTGATACTGAAATGAATATCTATTTACTGGTTCCTTTTCAAGCATTTTGTGAATCACTAAAAAGTCGCCATAGTGGCGCAGTGGTCTAAGCACTGGCTTATATGTGTCCATTCGTCCAAGAAGGGTTAGGATTAGTCAATTGATCAAGCACCATTTTTCATTAAAAAACAACTGCACTTTATGAGGAGAGCACTAAACTTGCCATACATCATGTCCACACCCATTGTCAATGTTTAGGAAGGGGAACCACCTGAAACCTACCCCCGCCTACCCCCATCAAAATGGCAGTCGTGTTTCCTAAAACGGCAGCCATAAAATTTAAATTACCTGGATTATTTTAATTTATGGAGGTTAGGTGTCTAGTTATGTTTTTAGGGATGCTGTATTAAAAAAAAAGGCTCTGAAACGTTGTTGGAAGTCCATAGGACGAGATATCGAACATGGCGACCAAAATGGTCATCATGTAATAAATACAATAGTTTTTTTTATTATTGTTTCTCTATTTCAGCTGACGTATTTTACAAAAAATATTCAATCCTTTTTTTATTTTTTGTAAATTTTAAGTAGTTTGCAGGTAAGATTTGGCTTTTAATGAGAGGGTGTAGTAAATGAAAAGGTGCCATTTTTAAAGAAATGCTACAAAAATTTCAAAATGACTGTTGTATGTGAAATAGCACTACTGTACAGTTAATGACATGCAGTGAAGTCTCCAGTCAAAAACCAGGTTCTTCCACATCATCTATGATCCTGAGCATCTTCTTCCGTGTGTTCTTGGCTGAAAACAAAAAAGGTAAATCATCATACATTGATATTCGAAAAATAATTTCCTATGATATACCGCTATCATGTGAACCTACCTAGTCATTTTGGTGCAATTCTTGCAATTAACACACAGAAAATGTACACATTCTACCAGGGAGCATCTACAGGTGCAGTTTGAAGTTGAAGAGCATCCTGCTTTACATCTGCACTTTACAAGGTCACGACAACCCTGCCATATTGTAGGAAGAGATATCCACTTCACCAGCCACTTTGAATCATCTTTCATCCATCCCGAATTTCCTGGACTAGGGATTTCTGCATGTGAGTTCACTGACCCCATATGTGGCCACCCTGATAAATAGCTCTCAAAGCATGCTGTCAGAATGCTTCTGATGTTGGAGGGGTCTGTCAAACAGTTTTTCTTCAGAAGTCAAAAGAATGTATCTTGTTTTATCCAGAGTCATGCCCAAGCATTTCTTATTGCACATGGAGGCTACAAATTCTTCTAGCTCATGGAGCACATCCATTTGCAGTTCTTGTCGTGGAGTTGAAATGGCAGTAAAAGCAGAAGTTGCTTTATTGTAGCACTTCCATGTGTTCCAGGCACTGAGTTTCCCATGGAATGCAAATGACGAAACAGTGTCGCTGTGAACGCGTGGAAGCCCCTCAGAGTGAGTGATTTCTGTGAACCAAGTGCCAGGGCTATGCTATGAGCTGAAATGTACCTTTGTTTCTGACTAAAGTTAATTGAAACCAACAGTTCTCCAAGGCCCAAAGTCCTCGGCTCTAAGAAGAAAAATATGGAAAGGACAGAAACATCAGTATCAACAGTTCTTATGAGAACAGTCTTGGCCCCATGGATGACTGCATCTCTGGTGTGCACTGTAATCCGTCCATCTGCCTCAAAAGAAGTGCAAGTCCAACAAGAGACGTTGCAGCACTTTCTGAACGGTGATATTTATTTGCAGTGTTAGTGACAACCTCAGCAGTTTGCACATTCTCAACTACATGCCTTCCTAGGAGAGAAAACAAATTGTTCTTGTAGTTATTTTTAAGAAATTCACACCAATTACGAGGCACAGGTGAGTTTGGCAAAACTTGGTGACAGATACCTGCACCTCTAGCATCACATAGGCTGTTCTTCAAGCTTTCTGGACTGTACATATCCCAAACCATCTCAAGCCTTTTAGCAGGGATGCTCTGGATATATCTCGCAGTAGCCTGATGGAATTCCCTAATGCAATATTCTCCAAAGGTATGTGATACAGGTGGCTGCATTGTGTGAATGAGAACAGCTCCGTCATACACAATGGCATCACATGTACCTGGAAATCTGCAATCATTTTCATTCACCACTTTTTCAAGAGGATCAAGTAAATCTGCTTTCCCAATTGCATGTCGAAGGTAACCAGCAGAAGACAGACTTGGAGAATAAAGACTGTTTTCATGCTTGAAGAAATTTTTTTTTTTGATTGGGGGTTTAACGACCACCGTGAGCAACTCAATGGGCTATAAGCAGTCGCCCGTCCCTAATTTAGGGTCACTGGTTCCAGGGAAGGGAGAGAGCCAGTGCCGTAAGACAAACACAACATCCATGCCTCACCGGGATTCGAACCCGTACCCCTTACGGACGAATGATCAGAGGCCAGCGCCTTAGACCACTGCGCCACCGGGGCGGCAGAAGAAATTTTGCTTATGAAGTTTTCGATTCATACTGACAGTAAGACATCACTGAAAGAGGTGTACATCACTCTGTAGATTCATGACAATGCTTTTCCCAACACCTTTATGTCTTTTAGGCTTAAAATTTCTCAGTTTATGTGCCTTAATAGGTGCAAAGATGTTCACAGTGGATCCTTGAGCAAGTCTTTCAGAAAGAAACGAATGGTACAGTTCAATGCTTTTTCTCTGAGATTCTATCAGCATCTTCATGCATTCGGCATCAGAAACAATGCAATTTTCCAGTAATATTAGGTCACCTGAGGTTTCCTTAAAAGGATTACCAGCACTTATGAAACTTGTCTTCAATTTATCAATCTCATCCAGGAAGCATATAGGCATTCTGTGTATTACTAGAACAATCGGGCAATTTCAGCCAATCGTGACGACAATAGCGAATGTTGGAGGGTGGGGCTTCACCTGCTGTTTCCGGTCATCTCAGACCTGGTTGGGAAAACCCAAGGGAAAGTAGGGATGAACACATCGCTGAGAAACATCGATGTTAAACATCAGTGGTTACTCATGTCTGAAACATTGATCGAAATTTAAGGTAACATTGAATTCTCTATGTTTAGCTAAATACAGTATATGGTACTGGTGTATTCAGTAGGCATGAGATTCTCCACATATTTATCGAATGCCACTTATTTCTTAATTGTTTCTGAGAAAAGAAAATTTTAGGGTGTTGGTGAGGGAAGAAGTTTTTGTTGGGGTCAGAATTCTGTCTCAAAACTTTTGAAAACGGAAGTTTAATGAAGATTTCTCTTATAATCATGTGTTACTTCTTTTTTTTTTGGGGGGGGGGGGGTCCTTTTGTTCAATATTGTGAAATGTCGTTTTAATACAAAAATGTTGTATATTTCAGCTTGAAAACGTTGAAAAATTGCTGAAAATGTTTGGACGGAGTTGACATTTCTCTCCCAGCTGCCCCCGCAATGTTTTGTTAAATACTGTTTCACCTTATAAATTGATGTATTTCAGCTTTATAAAGGAGGAAATTTTCCTAACAGAAGTCACGAAGTTGGAAAATTTGTAACAATTGGTGTGCATGGTGTTCAAAAGCACTCATCCTCTCAAAATTACATCATTCATATAAAATAATGAAAGTTTTTATGTAGTGCATTCATGGTCCTCAGTCTGAAAATTCTTTCAGCATGATGAATAAAATTATAGTCAGAAGAATGAACTTCGAAATGAAACCTATTCATCTGTGAAAACTTAAAGCACGGAGTAAGTTTGCAGAACCGTTTCTTGATAAAATGGGTTATTTGGGAGAAGCAGTTGATTCTAAGTTTGCTAAAATCTGAGGGCTTAAAACAATAGAAATGAAGAGTGGTAATAAAGAAACGGGAATGGAAAGGTATCTGCAGAAAGCAAAATTTAGCAATGGATACTGTGTTGTTGCAGGGTCAACAAAAGACAAATGTAGCTGTGGAACTTTCTAGGAAAATTAGTGGCAAGAGGAATCTAGCTGATGTGCAAGCAAGCAAAAAAAAAAAAAAAACAAGCAAAAACTGTTTAAAGAAGTGTCTTTTAAAACCATTTTAGTCTGTTTTTAATTCAGGAATTTTATATTAAGAATAGAGTGGTGTGCTCCAATTTATTATTTACAAAAATATATATTGCAGTGAATACCATCTCCTGCCGCCCCGGTGGCGCAGTGGTCTAAGGCGCTGGCCTCTGATCATTCGTCCGTAAAAGGTCTGGGTTCGAATCCCGGTCAGGCATGGATGTTGTGTTTGTCTTACGGCACTGGCTCTCTCCCTTCCCTGGAACCAGTGACCCTAAATTAGGGACGGGCGACTGCTTATAGCCCATTGAGTTGCTCACGGTGGTCGTTAAACCTCCAATAAAAAAAAAAAAAAAGAATACCATCTCCATCAGAATAATTCATCATGTTATATTCACATTTTTTTTATTACTAATTTTTTTTTTTTTTCAGAGCATTCCAATTTTCAATTTTCATTGCTTCATCAAATTTGGTTCTGTCTCCAAAGTGACCCACTTGTTCTTGCTATTTGAAATTGTTTCATTGATTCAATTACTGTCTTTAAAAAATGCCTGCATGCAGGAAGACCCCTTTTGCAAGAGGCCTACAGAAGTCCATCCCATGTTATGTGCCTGTATTATTATACGCTGACCACAAATCAAACAATAAAAATACTTGGTGAAATTTAACTTTTCAATTTTATTACTTAAAACAGTGAACTATTTTCACAGGGAATAAGAAAAGTTGGTCCAGAAACAAAACAAAATATGTATGCTTATCTTTTAACATTAAAACAATTTCAGTTTCTACAATGAAGACATGTTGTATATCATAAGGATTAAGAGCCGCCCCGGTGGCGCAGTGGTCTAAGGCGCTGGCCACTGATCATTCGTCCGTAAGGGGTCCGGGTTCGAATCCCGGTCAGGCATGGATGTTGTGTTTGTCTTACGGCACTGGCTCTCTCCCTTCCCTGGAACCAGTGACCCTGAATTAGGGACGGGCGACTGCTTATAGCTCACGGTAATCGTTAAACCTCCAATCAAAAAAAAAAAAAAAAAAAAAAAATAAGGATTAAGAGTTCGCCGATAATGCATGGTCATCGTCGCGGGAAACAATACTCTGGACCCAGACGTAGGATACTGTGATAATTTTTCAACCTAATCGCCAGCCCATCACCCCCTAATAGCTTAGGGGGTGATGGCCAGCCTCGGAGCAGCGCCAAACTACGTCACAGGAAGTGTCGTCTCTTTTTCCGTAGAAGCGTTTGCTTAAGAAAGGTTTGCCGTGAAAGTAACTTAACGATAGCAGACGGTTAGGCTTAACGTGAAGCCTCGCATTTGCTGCCGAAGCGAGTGAGGTTACTTTGAGGTGCTTAAAAAAGGTAAATGCGTTGTCTATCTAATTTTTCTTTATATGAACCTTCTTTCCTCTGAACTGAAGATTGTATTGATACCACTTTTATGGATATCTGTCGAAAAATAGAAGAGAAATGCATTAGAGAAGCTTCGGGCTTTACAGTCGAGTGATACCAATTGGCCTACTGATTAAAAAACATCCTAACTTAGATTGTACGTTTTATGCAAAAAACTTTGTGAACTGTATTAAAGATCAATAACTTTACTTTGATGTAGTTACGACACTTGCTGACAGGTGGTGCCACTCTTCGTACCATTACATCGAAGCGAAGTTATTGATTTTTAATATAGTTCTGGAAACTTTTTTTGCCAAAAACACCGATTGTACAATCTAAGTTATGATGTTTTTTTTATCAGTAGGCCAATTTTGATGTATGGAAAATATTTCTTAGCTGAGGTAATGGGTCAAAAGTTTTTCCATTGGAAGTATAGGGAGCAAAACCACTAGACATCCACTTGAAAACACACAGATGTAATTTGATTGCAAAATTGTATTGCAACTAAATAAGAAAAAACTGCAGAATTTGTTTACTTTGATGGGCAGTGGTAACACCAAAAGCTCCAAACTGGGGAATTGTACAAAAGGGGAAAACACTTGCAAGAAATTTCCCCAAAATTTTCATTCATGCATATTTTACCCAATGCTGAGGCAATCTCCAGTTTAAAAAAAATGGTACATACAGTGCAGAGTATTTATTCAGTGTATGTATGTATTACTAGGAATCATGGATATGAATCTTTATAGCATTTAGCAAGTTACTATTTCTTTGCAATTTTAGCTTCCTTACACCATATTTTTAATCTCTTTCTTTTAATACTTGCTATCATAAGGCTGCATATTAATTTTAGTTTGTTACCTGAAAAAGGAATCTCTCATCTTTTTAACTATAATTGCAAAAATGGTGTCTTTCTAATACTCCTTTAAACATTTGCTCAGAGAATTCCCCATTTCACAGAGTAGTAAATTTAACAAAAAATAAATAAATAAATAAATAAATAAATAAATAAATAAATAAATAAATAAAATGAATAAAAAAAATTCTGTGAATTCAAAAAATTTACATATATTTATCCAAGTTTCCTAAAATCTTAGAGGGTGCACTTGTCATGTGTTCTAACTGCTTAAATTATTTTGGGGGAGGGGGCATAAAGGATGAGCTCAATGGAAAATTAGGGGAGCTAAAGCCTACTTGTAGCTCTGCACCGGTTGATCAGATCTTTGGTTCTTCAGTTGGGCATACTATACATAATATACAGCATGAAAATAAATTTCACTACTTTAGAGTGCAGTGGAATTCATGGTTATTTCGTTAAGAGTACCCACAAGTAAAAAGAATAATATATATTAAAAATACATACTATATATGTGTTTTTTATTTATGTTTATGATATAAATTAAAAATACATTCTAATGGTTACAAAGAATTATTTTCACTTGTAAAACCAACCAAATTAATACAAGCACATGGCAGGATATGGGAAAAGAGCTACTTTTATTTTTTCACATACTAGTGATTTGCATTACAGTGCCCAACCTCTCTCATATCTTTTGCCTAACCTTCATATCATCTGCCACTCCTCCCAACTTCTCTATCTGCTTACATGTCTGAATTGACATTACTGAACTCTGTGCAATATTATATGTGTTTGATGTGATATAAAAATTCTATTTGGAGGCTTTGGGCATGTCCTTCATATTCCGTGTCACAAATTCCAAGCTATGTGCAGGGTTTTTTTTTAGAGGTACTTGTGGTATTTTAGTAGTTAATGAATGATATACTGTATATATACACTATCTACCAACAAGTAATTGGACACCTGCGATAGCAAAGGAAAACGAAGTTTATTCACCTTCAATAGTTGGTGGAGCCTCCACGAGCGGCGATTACAGCTGCGATCCTCCGGGACATACTCTCAACCAGGCGTTGTACGACGGCTAGCGGTATTTTCCTCCACTCGGCTTGGAGAAGACAGGTCAGTTCCTTCACCGATTTCGGACGGTGGGGGCACCCCTTAAGTCGACGCTCCAACTCGTCCCAGAGGTGCTCGATAGGGTTAAGGTCCGGGCTCTGCGCCGGCCAGTCCATTCGATTAACCCCATTGTCACCATACCAAGCCATCGTGGACCTCGCAACATGACAGGTGGCATTGTCATCCTGAAAGTGACATGGGTGCACCCCGTAAAACTGCCACAACGTAGGAAGCGCATGGTCATCCAAAATGGTGCAGTAGATCTCGGCGTTGAGTCTACCAGGAATCGCAGCCAAGGGTCCCGTGCCGTACCAGGAGAAACACCCCATAGCATCATTCCACCGCCGCCGAACTTCACAGTTGGCACATTCCATTCCGGCAGGAGGCGTTCTCCAGGCAGACGATAAACCCAGACCCTGCCATCGGAACGGTAGAGGGTGAACCTTGATTCGTCGCTACAGAGAACCTGTTTCCACTGTTCAACGGTCCACTGGCGATGTTCTTTGCACCACATTAGCCGAGCAGCGCTATTGGACTTGGTGATCAAAGTCTTGTGGGCGGCAGCACGTCCATGATAACCGAGCATATGGGCTTCCTTACGGATGGTATTCATAGAAAGAACACTCACGGATGCCTGTTGAAACTTCTCGCGGATGTGGCTCATCGATTTGGTGCGTTTCTTCCGAATTTCTCTGGCCAGCACCCGTCGGTCTCTAACTCCCAGTTTTGTGGGTTTGCCGGGTCGGGGCACATTCCGACAGTCACCTCTCATCTTCCACTCGCCAATCACGTAGGCCACTGTCGATATAGGGGACTTCAACTCGCTGGGTATGTCACGTATGGATCGGCCATTTCTGTGATACCCGACGATTACACCTTTCTCGAAATCAGAGAGCTCCGAAGTGCGTGGTATCTTGCATGCGACTGGTTGCGTTGTTATTTCCCACACGATATTTAACAGCGGCGGCCGTGACGTGTATCAGGACCGCAGATGTCGATTGCAGGGGTGTCCAATTACTTGTTGGTAAATAGTGTATATATGTATTGGCACTGATGGGTTATGGATTTCCAGCATGCAGCATGGTGACAAAAATCAAGTGTCAAAGCACTGGTACATACAGTTTCTGCAGTGAATATACAGATGCATGGGTTTCGGCTTACCCGGTAAGGTTTGGTTTCTAAAGGTGTTTTGTGGTATCTGGTACCAACATATTACCAGCAGATCCTTTAAGGTAGGTGGTTGCGATTCTGCAGATGAGATTTGCTGTTCCAATGCAAACCACAGATGCTAGATTGAATTGATGTCTCAGGAATTCAGAGGCAAAGGTAATTCCTAAAAGTCTGACTCGCATTTCATGAACCATTCTCAAGCAATCCGGGTAGTGTGGCATGGCGCATTACTATACTGCAAGAAGGCACTGCTAAAGTGGAACACTGTTGCCATGAAACGGTGTGCCTGGTCTGCAATGATGTTTAGGTAGACATCATAGTTTCCTGTACAGGAATGACTGAACCCAAGGTTTCTCAGCAGAACATTGCCCAAAAGGTTACACTTCCTCCACCGCTTGTTTTCATCCCACGGTGCAGCCTGGTGCTAACACTTCCCCAGGAAAATGATGCACACATACCTAGCCATACACATAGTGCAAAAAGAAATGATATTCTTTGGACAAATCTTCCAATCATTCTAGGCCAAATTATGATGCTTAGTGACCCATTGACGGCATTTCATTCAACAGTGAACCAAAGTTAGCATGGGCACTCAGAGCTGCCTGCAGTTATGCAGCCCCATTTTCAGCAGGGTTTGATGTACTGTGTTGTGACACATTACTCCTGTCACCAGCATTCAAATTACCGCCCACATTATCCCTTCTGTTGGCTTGTACCATATCAGGTAGCGTCATTGGTGCTAGAAGTTAGCCCTTTGCTCAGGGGCGGATTTCCGGGTAGGCGCCCTAGGCGCGAGCCTAGGCTCTCTCTGTTTGAGGGGCCCCGAAAACATATAATTGGATTTTAAGTTTTGGTTTTCACGGACTGAAGCAAATGAATCCTTAAAGCGACTACTGTGTATTGTCAATTAATATTTTACTGTCTCATATTAATAACATATTTTTCTTGCTGTTGCTGATATTCCGAATTTTGGAGTTCTTATCGATGTACTTATTTTGAAAGGAACGGTTAAAATAATTTCGAGTTTAGGGGTTGTTAAAGAAGGTATTCACGCTTCCCACACTTTTCATTGTTTAAGGCGAATTCTAAACTGGCCTGCTGTGCTATATATTGCTTTCATGTTACTTCCAGCCAAGGGAACACATCTGTGTTGCAACCTTCCCACCTTCTTCCCGAGTTGCGATGAGGAGTACTTGTAAAAACTTTCCCGGTGATCGGGCGTGTTTGCTGCTACTTGTTTTTTTCCTTCGTGGTAGGATAATCAATGAAGAAAGAAATATTCTTCGTAGGATAATCAATGAAGAAAGAAATATTCTTCGTAGGATAATTCTTCTTAGGACAATCAAGTTCTTTCTCGGCTCTAATTCCTCTAAACCATCTTAAACCAAAAGGGTTATTAATATTTAGGCTGAAAAAATAAAGAAATTTGAGAATATCACACTATCTTATTTAATAGTGTTAAAAGTAAGTTATATTGTACTGCAACAACATTTTCTCATTACTTTCTGCTCTCTTGGTTTAATACTGATAATTATCAAGTATTCTCACCTTTTCTATTCCTTAAATCGACTTAAACCTAGCTTTTGAAGAAGCAATAAAAAGTTTCAACGATACTCTTACTCAAAAACCTGTAGTTCCTACTTTTCCATTTTCAAACCGGATCTTTTGCATTTAATTTGTATGCTTCTGTTTCTGATAACTGCAGTGCAGGTATAAATGGGATACGGGTATTTGAAGTGCCAAACCAAACATCCATTGATTCCCTATTAGCCTCAAAATTCTGTTTATGATAACTGCAGTGCATGAAGTATATGAGATATTAAAAGTGCCAAACTTAATAACCATTGATTTCCTATTAGCCGCAAAAATCATTTTTGAAATATCTCTGAAATCAAAAAGTTCGATGTGCACGGACAGACAAAGTTATTACACTAGCACTGTTTCTTACAGAACGTTCTAATAATAGGAAACGATAGCATTTTAAAAAAGTGTAAAAACCTTTTTCTTGACTCCCCACCCCCCACCCCCACCCCTTGCTTTTTTTTGTGTTAATCTGACGGATGAAAATTTCTGAAGGGATAAGAAGAGGGAGGGGACCCTGAACCTTTTAGTGCCTAGGGCCCCAAAACATCTAAAGTCTCCTCTGCCTTTGCTCACTTTTAGCATCAATGAGCAGTGGTCAGCTCACACCTTGCCAGCAGTTCAGTTTTCCTCCTTGGACCACTTTTTGAAGGTACTAACCATGACTAACTGTGAGCAACCCACAAGCCTTGCTGTCTCAGAAATGCTGTGACCCAGTTGTCTGGCCATTACAATTTTGCTTTCGTCAAACTAGCTTAAAACTGCTGCCTTTCACATCTGAAGAACAAGAATAACATTGATTAACAGAGCTGTATCTGGTGTTATTTATACCATTTCATGTACTTCACAAAGGTAAAAGAAAAGCAGTTTTCCACTTGTTGTTACATAGGTGTTTAGCTGGTAGCCGGTAATGGTTGCGTATTTGCACTAGCAGCCTCCCCCCCCCCCCAAGTTTACTAAGTGTAGCCAAAATTTAACTTGCATAAGAGTGCATTTAGACTATTTGGAACTGTTATGTGCCAAAAGTTTGTAAAACACCAATAACATGGTTAAAAAGGGAAATGAAATAATTGTGATAATTTTTGCATTAAAAGTACAAATCAAATTACTCATTTATTTGAAATTTCATGTCTAGTGGAGTACAAAAGAACTTTGTTTTAGTTTGCTGGTATGAATCTTTTAAAATTTTGTTTTTGTCACTTATTGCTTTTTTATACTGCCATCTCTTAGAATTTGACTTCATTAAATGCCAGTGAATCTTTCAGAATACACAAGCTTTGGTTTTATGACTTCTGTGTTAGTATTTATTGCTACAGCTAGACCAACATGAATGGGAACCCCAGGCAGCAGGATGGTAGTGTATTAGAGAGCTTGGGTACACCATGGATATAAATTTCCCAAATAGCTAAATAAGCAAACCCAGCAGTAATGGCCAAATAGTTCAGAGGGGCATCTGGTACTCTGTCCTTTTTATTGCATCACTAGTTAATACTGTACAGTTTTTGATTAAGTACATTGCATTTGATGGCTACATGTAAAACAAGAAAGATGACACCGAATTTTCGGATATAAAAAGCACGTCTTTTGAATCCATTCTGACGCAAATTAAATTTTTCGAAGCTATTCAAAGTCAATGGAGCCTGTATGGAAAACAATAGTATCTGACGGAAGAAGGAAGTTTTTCAATCGGGTTTTTAATCCCTCAGATATTGCTGTAAACGAAATCGTGAGCTTACGCCCTTTGGTTGCAGACTTGTGCGTTAAGAAAAACATGGATTTTATGAAAAACATTTCGCACCGGAAATAAATTAATTTTTCAAATCGGACTCTTAGAAACAGAGATGTCGACAAAAATAAGATGTGACTTTACGTACCCTGGTGGGAAAACTATGTATTATTTTAGGAAGAAAGTATTCTCAAAAAATTTTTCCATATTGGACCGATAGTGCTATCGGTCCAAGAAAAAAACATTTAGTCAAGTTTTCAGGAGCCCAGATTTTGCTACAAATACATCAGAAGCAGAAATTAACACTTAGCCCCCTGGTGGCCAAACCATTCTTTACCAAACATTAGAAATTGTGTGAAAAATAGTTTCCATTAGTTCTTGTGTGCGATACAGGAAGAATTTTTCAAATGCGGAGTTTTAGAAACAGAAATAACGCAGAAAACGCAGTTTACCTTTGTGCCCCCTAGCTGAAACTCTATGATTTACTTGAAAATTTTGAATTTATAGGAAAACTATTTTGCATCGGAAACACTATCCAACAAAAAAGGAATTTTTCAAATCGGACTCCTAGAAGTAGAGATATTGACAAAAATAAGATATACGTCTGCGTCCCCTGGCGTAGAAGCCATGCAGTATTTTAAAAAGAAAATGTTCCTAAAAGGTTTGTCGACATGAGTAGTATTGGTCTACAAACGAAGTTTTTGTCAATTGAGAATTTAGAAACTCATATTTTGCTGCCAATACATCAGAAGCGGAAATTAAGATTTACGCCCCCTGGTGGCCAAACCATTTTTATACAAAAATTAGAAATTATATACAAACGATTTCCCATCAGGAGCTGTATCGGGTGCAGAAAGAAGTTTTCAAATCGGAGATTTAGAAGCGGAGATCTAGGGGGAAACGCACTTTACCGTTACGCCCCCTTGCAGAAAGTCTATGAATTACTTTAAAATTTTGAAATTATATGAAAAACACTATCCAACAAAGAAGAAATTGTTTCAAATCGGACTCCTAGAAGTAGAGATATTGACAAAAATAAGATATACATCTACGCCCCCTGGCGGAAAAACTGTGGAATATTTTAGGAAGAAAATATTCCGAAAAGGTTTATCGATGTGAGTGGCATCAGTCCACGAAAGAATTTTTCCAATCGATATTTTAGAAGCTCAGATTTTATGGCAAATACATCAGAACCAAAAATGAACACTTATGCCCTCTGGTGGCCAAAGTATTTATTACCAAAAATTAGAAATTATATGCAAACGATTTTCAATCAGGAGATGTATCCGCTGAAGAAAATGTTTTTGAAATCTGAGTTTTAGAAGAAGAGTTATCTGGAAAAATGTAATTTACTTTTACGCCCCTAGCGGAAAATCTATGCATAATTTGTAAAAGTAACTATATCTAAAATATTCTTCGACATAAATGGAATCGAAAGATAAAAAAATTCAATCGGATGTTTAGAAGCAAATATGTAGAATAAAACGTATTTTTGAATTCGACATCATCTGCATTTACGCCCTCTAGCGGCGAAATTGTACATCGCAAAAAAAAGAAATGAAGGATCATCATTCGCATATTTCAAGCTTCCCAACGCAAAAAGAATTTTTCAAATCGGATTAGTACTTGCAGAGATATCGTGGGTACTGACGGACGGACGGACAAACCGATAGCATAAGCACGATCTTTTTTCACAAAAGACGTGCTAAAAAATAGTATTTCAAAAAACTAATTATATATAAGAATTGAAAAAATTCTTCAGTATATGGTTTCAAATTTCATGTCCTGTTAAAATATTTTAATGTCGGTAAAATTTAAAGCCATAAAACTGAGCCATATAAGGAAAAGAAACAAATACTTTATTAGAAATAAACACAATATATTCTTACATATCTAATGCTCTAAATTTTGCTACAGTGCATATGTTTTGAGCATACAACAGAAAAACAAACTATTCCAAAATGGTGAAAGTAAATTAAAGGAGTAATTTTTAAATTGGAAGGAAACAAATGCAAGAAATTCATAATTTAAATATCAGAATATTTTATTCTCTTTATTTAGGAATCAGATTTGTGCTCTAGAATGTTACAATTTCAGAGTTTCCTCAGGAGTTGCTTCATGGAGCAGAAGTTCATCCTGCCATTACACTCGCACATGAATGAAGGGCAGTGGAAGGTGAATTCTTTGACTGAGCCCAAAATGTTTAATCAGGAAATGTATCAGCATTTATGTCTCTTTTATTAAAGTTTTATTTTTATTTCATTGTAAAAATTGTTAGTCCTTACTGTGAAGTTTTACCTAATATCAGGAATTTCTGCTAAATATTTGGCTCAAAAGCTTTTGGCTTGGTGAGCGAAAGCAAGTAGAAATGATATGCTATTGTTTAGACACACACACACACACTATTATCAAAAGTATTCAGACACTACCAAATACTTGCATAAGTGCAAAGAATGGTTGCACAGTGAGGTGCAAGTATAAGGCTGAGATGTTCTGTCATGTTATCAGTAACCTTGAAGTAGATATGCGGCATGGATGTGAACTTTCCGAGTTCCGGCATAAGCTGGTCATAGGATGTCATTTTATTAACATTTCTATATAGAGCATTGCAGCTGTTCTAAACATACCAAAATCAACTGTAAGTGATGTGGTGAAGAGATGGAAGCAGGACAGTGCAACAAAAGCAAGAAAATAAATAAATAAAACACGGTCAGGAAGGCTACACAAACTGACGAAACGTCCCTGAAAAACCATGGTGAGAAATGTTAAGAAATCCCATTCTTCTGCCATTTCCATAACTGCTGAAGTAGGTAATGTTTGTAATGGCACTGTTGTTACCTACCCGCAGAGAGTTGCAGCGTGTGTTATTATGGTAGATCGGCAGCATAAAAATCATACATCACAATCGTGAAAGCAAAGTACCGTTTTTGCTACTGAATGCATTCGTATGGTATTCCCATAAAGGGTCAAATCAAGCTCTCTCTTTCTCACCTTTATATGTTGCAACAACTTTTTGTAAATCAAACATTTACTGTTTACGATGAAATAATTCCCAATGAGGCTGTTTGAAAAACGATGAAATAATTCCCAATGAGGCTGTTTGAAAAACAAATTAGATGTAAAAAAAGGTATACACTACAAATTCACTCACTTAAAGTAACGAACACAGAATATTTACAGGTTACTGTTACCAGGTCTATGTAGTAAATTTCATGTTTATGTGTTTATGCTGCAAAAATGTTATATATAAAATACAATGGTACCAGATCACACTTAACCTTTAATTCACTACCGGCCTACAGTTGCAGTTTTAGCCTAAAAAGTACTGTAACAAAAAGACATATTTCATACTACACAATATAAGACACAAAGGTATTTTTGCTTTAGAAAATATGAAATTAAGAAGCAATGAATATTTCAATATGTGTATAATATAGGCATAGTTTACAAATTCACTAATGTAAAGTAATGAACACAGAATATTTACAGGTTCAAGTAGTAAATTGCATGTTTATGCTGCACTGTGGCAAAAATATTGTATATAAAATAGAATGGTATAAAATCCCGTTTAACCTGCAATATAATTATATAATTCACTACTGGCATAGAGTTGCAATTTTAGCCTGAAAATCACTGTAACAAAAGAACATATTTCATATTACACAATGTAAGACACAAAGGTATTTTATACATAAAAAAATCTGGAATTAAGAGGCAATGAATATTTCAATATGTACATAATATAGGCATAGTTTACCAATTCATTAATGTAAAGTAACGAACACAGAATATTTACAGGTATATGTAGTAAATTGCATGTTTATGCTGTACTATGGCAAAATGTGCAACTGTGGCAAAAATATTATATGTAAAATAGAATGGTACCAGATCACATTTAACCTGCACTACAATCATATAATTCACTATTGGCTTGTAGTTGTGGTTTTAGCCTAAAAAGCACTGTAACAAAAATGCATATTTCATACTACACAATACTGGTCCTGAATCATTTTTCTCTAAAATGTAAAACACAAAGGTATCTTTTACATAAAAAATATGGAACTAAGTACAAGATACAATTGTTATTTTAATATACATTATGAGTATTGAATCACTCACAGTTTTCATATAATAAACAGGATGTGATGCCATTTGCTATTCAGATGAAACATATTAAGAAAAGAGGCAAATACTATGGAATGCCATATTTTCTACGGCTTTTTTAGGTCTAAGTCATGAACTACGATAATACTGTAAAAGCCAGGGATTTTAGTTCTTTATATACTTATAAGTAACGGAGGAATACTTCAAAACGACAGTTTCGTTTTTAATATAACGATCGTTTCTCTCTCACCTCTTTGGACTTCTGGGTTGGTCATCCTGTGAATCGCTGTTTTTCTGTCAGAAATTACGGTTCAGATCAACATGACAAGTGTGGATTATAAATTTACGATGATCTTTTTTCTTCTGAATTCATGATCTGCAGACATGCCACTGAGGATTTTATGAAGCAAAAAATAGTTTTTCTCAAAATTTCACAATCTACAGATTATACGCCCCCACGAATTATGTGTTAGATTTTTTTAATTAAACGATCTGTGGATTACATGCCACGGCAGATCTTATGAAAGAATTTTTTTTTAATTTTTTGATCTGCAATTTGCACGAAGGAAAAATACAGTACGTTGAATAAATATGTACAAAATTTGGCTTCCTCGAATTGTGTTTTAATAACCTCAAAATCTGAAATTTTAATTTTTTGAGAGCAGCAACTAGAAGAATGTTAATAGAAAATCATTGAGCAAATTGGGACTTTATTTTGCAATAAGTGATTATGGTAAAAAGAAAAATTTAACAACAAATAAACTTTATCACTTTCGTTCGGCATCATCAGCACACTTTTACGTTCGTGCATTATTCCTTGAAATTTGACTTCGGTTCACCTGGCTCCTAGTTCTGGAACATATTTGTCAAACCCTGCTCATGAATCATAATTCATTCCTAGCATTGTAAATGTTAGTCCTGCAGCAAATAGATTACATGGACATGAACTGGGAAAATGAGCATTGGAAACCTCTGGCAATGTGTCTCCAAAGAAAAAAAAAGATAAATCTGTGTCGACTGATATTACATTGCTGTTTACTACCTTTTCTCTTTGGGGTAGTATAATCAAGTTCTTCCTTAACCCTAATCTTCCTACATTGTAGCTAATACAATCTTCGCTAAAATAGAACAAAAAAAAAGGAAACGAAGCACCCAGAAAGAATCATCCAATCAAGATGAAAATTGGCATGTGCAATGTACATGTACAGGAGCGGAAATTATTGCGATCCCACAGCAGTTGGGCCATTTTACATGAGTAGAAGAAGTCAGTAAGTTGTAGCGCCACCTCTCGCTGGGATACAAGCAGAAACCCAGCGTGGAAGAGACACATACAGTTTATGGATACTGTTCTGAGGTATGGAATGTCAGATGGTGTCCAAATTGTGGGCCAATTCGCCGACATTCCGGGATGGGTGTAGGTGGAGTCCCATCATGTTTGATCGGTGAGAAATCGGGTGATCGGGCTGGCCTAGAAAGGTGTCGACATAGTAGAGACAGGCCCGGGAGAGCTGTGCCGTGTGTGGCCGAGTATTATCCTGTTGCAAAATTATTCGGTGATGTGCTACATGAAGGGCAACACAACAGGCCGTAGAATGCGTTAACGTACCGTTGAGCCGTGAGGGTAGTACGGTGGACTTCGAAGGGTGACAAGCAATCATAGGAAATAGCTTCCTAGACAGTCAGATCGGAGTCCGAGCCCTGTGCCGCTGCACGGTAAAAGCAGGATCCGAGCGCTGGTCGGCTCGTCTCCAGACACGCATGCGCTGGTCATCGGCGCTAAGTGCAAACCGTGACTCATCACTGAAGACAACATGACACCACTGGACATTATCCGTCGTCGATCGGGTCCGACACCACTGCAACTGGTGTCTGCGATGCTCTCTGATCAGCAGTAAGAGACGGATTGGCCTCCTCGAATGTAATCCCTGTGCCGCAACGGTTCGAATGGTTACTTCCGTATCTGTGGACGACGTAACAGGGCCACTGATTGTCGAGAGCAAAGAATTCGATTCTGTTCGTGCGGCTCTCACAGTAGCTCGAATCTCGCGTTCCACCGATGCTCTCGGCCGTCCACTGCCCGTGTGCCGCTGGATTGTGGTGCCCTGTTCGACCCATTGGCGCCAACATCGTCCGATTACCTCGTCGCTCCGATCCAAATGCCTGGCGATACGGCGACTTGACCAACCGGCTCTCTCAGCCCAATTATATATCCTCTCGCAAACCCGCTCGACTTCTCGTGGTGTGCACGGATCCGTCGTTGTGGCATCCTGACAGTCTAGAGCAGGGGTGCACAACCCGCGGCCCGCGGGCCGCTTGCGGCCCTCAAAGTCAGTTTATGCGGACCGCGGATAAATATTTTATACTATTGAAAACGTGAATATATATATTGTGAATGATGAGATTTTTTCCCATTATTGTAGGCCCTAGTTGAAATAAGAAAATTATAAAAATGTTTGTTAAAAATAAATTAAAAAGTAAACAATTATTGGACAGATTTTAAGTTTTGCATAACCAGACTGCTGCAAGGTTCAGACTGACTGTGGAGTCACTCTTGCAATACAAATGGATGTGAGCACGTAACTGACACACCGACTCATCGTTGTGCGGCAGGGGAGGATGAGGGCGCTGTGTGACCTTGAAGTGGTGTAGCGCGAGGCTATTTATAGGTTTGTTATTTCTGACTGGACACCACGTCGTGCACTGGGAGTATCATTGTTGTCGTGGCAGAGTTCACGTTTGTGAGTTGTTTGTGTGTTGTTACAGCTTGTGTGCAATTTACAGAGTTTCTACATTATTATTATAATATCAGTATCATGTCTGTAAAAAAGCGTAAAGTGACGGACGAGTGTCGAGTGTTTCAAGAGACCTGGAGTGAGAGATATTTTTTTATTGAATACAACAGCAAAGCAACGTGTTTAATTTGCAAAGAAACAGTTGGTGTTATGAAAGAGTACAATGTAAGAAGGCATTATGAGACAAAACATGCTTCAAAATACAACGAATTTTCTGGTAATATGCGAAAAGAGAAAGTAAAAGAACTGCAAAGAAAATTAAAATTTCAACAAAATCTTTTTCGTAAGGTTAACGATGAATCGCAAATTGCGGTAAAAGCAAGTTTTATTGTGTCAAAGATTTTAGTAAAAAGAAATGAAGCCGTTTCAAGATGGCGAGCTAGTTAAGGAATGCTTGGAAGAAGTGGCAAATGTGGCATTCCCAGAGAAAAAAGTATTATATCAAAAATTAGCCTTAATCGAATGACAGTTTCCAGGAGGGCAGAAGAAATGGCAGTGGACATTGAGCAAACACTACAAGAAAAAATATTGGATTTCAAGTACTTCTCACTGGCAATCGATGAAAGCACAGATGTGACTGATACTGCCCAGCTTTGTATTTTTGTGCGTGGTGTTGACGAGAATTTTCATATTTCAGAAGAATTACTGGCATTGGTTCCTATGAAAGACACAACTAAAGGATGTGATATTTATCGTGAAGTGAAAAATATTTTAGAGAAGTTTAATTTAAATATGGAAAAACTACATGGCATATCAACTGATGGTGCACCTGCCATGGTTGGAAGTAAACAAGGGGCTGTCAGCTATTTTGCTAAAGAGTGCAGTGATCTAGTTACTATTCACTGTATTTTACACCAAGAGAATCTGTGTGCTAAAAGCATACGTATGGAGCATGTGATGAAGGTTGTGATTAAAGTGGTCAATTTCCTTCGTGCCGGAGCTCTTAATCACCGCCAGTTCAGAGAATTCTTATCAGACATGGAATCCCAATATAATGATGTTATTTATTTTACACAAGTTCGTTGGCTTAGTGCTGGGAAAATGCTAAAACGAGTGTATGACTTGCATCAAGAAATCATAATGTTTTTACACAGTCGTAATGAGTCTCAACTAGCAGCACATTTTGAGAACAGCGAATGGGTGAGTGATTTATGTTTTTTAGTTGATATGACCCAACATCTCAATGAATTAAACATTAAGCTTCAAGGTAAAAACAACATGATCAACAACATGTGTTACATATTAAAATCATTTGAGGTTAAACTCAGTTTATGGCAGTCACAACTAAGCAATGGACTACTAGCAAATTTTCCAACAATGAAAAGTTTTGTTGAAAGTTCTGAATTCCATGTAAATGTGGCTAAATATGCATCTCTTGTAGTGGACCTTCACAATGAGTTTAAAAGACGATTTGAAGATATAAGAAAATTTGAGGTTTTGTTTGATATGTTTTCTCTACCATTCACTACTGACGTTGCGTCAGTGCCACTAGATTTCCAGATGGAATTAATTGATCTTTAGTGTAACAATGAGTTAAAAACAAAATACTCTGAAGTTTCTCTCCTAGAATTTTACAAAAATTACTTACCGAAAGAAATGAAATTGCTCAAAGATCATGCTTTAAAAACGGCAACGTTGTTTGGAAGTGCCTACTTATGCGAGCAATCGTTTTCTTTGATGAAACAAATAAAGTCAAAGTGTCGTTCCCGTTTAAGTGATACACTATTGGAGGGAAACTTGCGCATTACCATCTCTAACATTGAACCTGATATTGACAGACTATTGAAAAATAAACAATGCCAAGCATCTCATTAGGAGCATTAGGCTACTACTTGATTTGATGGTCAGTTTGACGATATATTGATTTTAATTTTTTATATACTTTGATGTTAAGAATTCTGTTTTTTGTAAAAATAAAAATTTTACAACCTTGTGATAGTATTATTTTATTTTATATACCCCTAAACCTTTTCCAGTTAGGAGTAAGTTGATTGTAAATCAGTAATTTGATAACTTAATAACGCAATTTGCCAAAAAACTTCAAAAATGGATTTAAACCATTTAGAGGACACAAAAATGGTATTGAAACACATTTTTTGTCTGCTGGTAAAATAGGTTATTCGGATAATAGTAAAATTAGCTTTAGCGGTAGGGTTTGGCAAGTGCCTATGTGAAAAGGTAACTTGCGGCCCGCCACTTATTATGTAAAAATAAACTTGACCCCCACTTATAAAAAGGTTGTGCACCCCTGGTCTAGAGGTTAATGTACCAGTAATTCGCTGTCACAATTGTCCGCTACGTCGACGCATTCTACGACCTGTTGTGTCGCTCCTTGCTCTTGATAAACCCTTCTCGATGCGGTTCCCATGCGCTGTCGTAGGCCGCTATTTAGTCACTGGTCGTCATTTTTTAATTAATCATTTGCATATTCGGCACGGAGGTACTTGCATGCAGAGTTTCATTAGGATCAAAGGACTTTCTCGGGGTGCTTCGCTCTTTTTTTTTGTTTTTTTCTCAAAAAGTGCGTGCTTAATCTGCAAAATAAAGAAATCCGAAAATATTGCAATGTTAATCTTTTTTCTCATTGAATAGTGTTAAAACAAATTTTTTTTTTTGATTGGGGGTCGAACGACCACCGTGAGCAACTCAAAGGGGCTATAAGCAGTCGCCCGTCCCTAATTTCGGGTCACTGGTTCCAGGGAAGGGAAAGAGCCAGTGTCGTAAGACAAAC
This sequence comes from Macrothele yani, assembly GCA_039090855.1. Classification (NCBI taxonomy): domain Eukaryota; kingdom Metazoa; phylum Arthropoda; class Arachnida; order Araneae; family Macrothelidae; genus Macrothele; species Macrothele yani. The sequence continues at coordinate 57,070,619 of CM077011.1, read as the reverse complement.
GCAACATCCATGCCTGACCGGGATTCGAACCCGGACCCCTTGCGGACGAATGATCAGAGGCCAGCGCCTTAGACCACTGCGCCACCGGGGTGGCAACAAAATTCTATTGTATATATTTTTTTTGATTGTAGGTTTAACGACCACCGTGAGCAACTCAATGGGCTATAAGCAGTCGCCCGTCCCTAATTTAGGGTCACTGGTTCCAGGGAAGGGAGAGAGCCAGTGCCGTAAGACAAACACAACATCCATGCCTCACGGGATTCGAACCAGGACCCCTTACGGACGAATGATCAGAGGCCAGCGCCTTAGACCACTGCGCCACCGGGGCGGCTCTATTGTATTGGAATAGCATTTTTTTATTGCTTTGTCCTCCCCTAGTTTAATACTGATAATTATCAAGTATTCTCACCTTTTCTATTCCTTAAATTGACAACAAATTAACATTTGAAAAAGCAGTAAACGTCTTTTTTTTTTGATTGAAGGTTTAACAACCACCGTAAGCAGTCGCCCGTCCTTAATTTAAGGTCACTGTTTCCAGGGAAGGGAGAGAGCCTGTGCCGTAAGACAATCACAACATCCATGCCTCACCGGGATCCGAACCCTGACCCATCTTGGGCGAATTGTCATAAGCCAGCGCTTAGATCACTGCGCCACCCGGGTGGCCAATAAAAGTTTCAGTTATGCTCTTACTCGAAAAACTGTGGTTCCTACTTTTCCATTTTTAAGCTGGATCTTTTGCACTTAACCTTATGTTTCTGTTTCTGATAACTGCGGTGGAAGTATAAAGAAAATCTTACGCATCTTTTTGGCATAATAAAAGAAATACCTCAATTTTCTGATGAAAGTAATAAGGAAATTTTTTTCAAGAAACTCTTCACACTCTCGCTTATTTGCACGGACTGCTGAAATTCTTACTGTCCAACTTTTTTGGTCCATGACATTTGTCTAATCTTTTCGATTTAGAGAATCGTTCGCCACAAGAAACCTCCTAAACGAAAAGTCATCCACCCTTTTTAAACGAAGTACGGTGCAAAAATTGAAATTTACCCGTATTTTGTAACGAACGTGGAGGACTTCTCCGGTTGCCAGTGCCTTCAGGTATTTTATTTTTGCTGGATACTATGCTCGTTTCCTACTAATTTGCTCATAACGTAAAAACAAGGTGATTTTCTAAAGCTGAAGCAAGAGAGGGCATGTTTTGTAATTGAAACGTATTCCAGTTTCATGACAATTTATACGATATGTATTGATAAATTTAGCGAAACTCCATTTTCTGCGCCTAGCGTTAAATTTACCAAATAACTATAACAACTGAAGATGTACTAATATAGCCAGTTTTGCCAAACGTATCAAATTCAAAAATTACTTTTGCCGTAACCGAAATGGTCTCTCGTAGCGTAAAGCTGAAATTTATTAAATTTCCAATTCCAGAACTAGAGGAAAATTTATGAACTGGTAGTGAAATTTAAAATAGCTAAAATTTAATGAAATTTTATGTCAAATCCCCGTGAGGCATGGATGTTGTTTGTCTTACGGCATTGGCTCTCTCCCTTCCCTGGAACCAGTGGCCATAACTTAGGGACAGGCGACTGCTCATACATAGCCCATTGAGTTGCTCACGGTGATCGTCAAACCTCCATCCCCCCCCCCCAAAGGAAAAACAATTGCGGGTTATTTTTGTTTTAAGTTCAAATGATTTGATCCCATATCCGTGTCCGTGAGGACAGAAAGCCTTGCTGAATGCTAATATTTTTGTGAGGAAGAGGAGGGTAAAAGCAGCTTTGACGTTTCTCGACGTGTCAGCTGTAATGCTTTATGGGCCTCACCTTTGCAAAATAGAACTTTTTTTTTTTGTTTATTGGAGGTTTAACGACCACCGTGAGCAACTCAATGGGCTATAAGCAGTCGCCCGTCCCTAATTTAGGGTCACTGGCTCCTGGGAAGGGAGTGAGCCAGTGCCGTAAGAGAAACACAACATCCATGCCTCACCGGGATTCGAACCCAGACCCCTTTCGGACGAATGATCAGAGGCCATCGCTTAGACCACTGCGCACCGGGACGGCAGAAAGTACTTGTCAGGTGCTTCTAAGAGAAGACTCCCAAGTAGCACAGAAACGTTGTTTAAACGTTCAAATTTGGGTTTAGTAGTTGATAAGTGGTTTCTGCTTGTTTTAAAACGTTGATATGTGGTTAAGAGCTGAACGTTGAAACAGTGGAAATTTTAGAACCTTTATGAAACGTTTTGGTAAAGTTCATATATTTGTGCTGAAATCGTGGACTTTTTAAAACGTTGAAAATCAGATCTCAGCGCCATCGATCAACAAAACTTAGAAATTAATGATAAACGCACCTAATCTTAATAGATGGCGGTAACTTTTTTACATAAATAGCAAATTTCTAAAAGGACATGAACTATTATATGTTGACAAACCCTCAATTTTTCGGCAGACATCGTATTTTATTTATTGAGTCTATTTCCAATTCCTTTCATAAAGCATTATCCAGCGCCCACTTTTGGTAGACATGAAAAACCGCTTAGTGGAAACCATGTGGTAGAACTTCAAATGGACACAAATTTTTCTACTGCCTTTTGCATTGTTTAAAAGGTTTGCGAGTCTTGCTTAAGGTGGTTCCACCTGAAATCTCTGCCTTATGTTTCCAATGGTAAAATTTCTTTACATATTTCCTTCCAATTAATGTATTCCCAAAGATGAAAATTTGCACATCGATAAAACAAACTTTATGTTATAGCATGGGATATACTTGCTAAAACATAACCATAATTAAGCAATCCAACATTGCCCGTAAGGGGTCCGGGTTCGAATCCCGGTCAGGCATGGATGTTGTGTTTGTCTTACGGCACTGGCTCTCTCCCTTCCCTGGAACCAGTGACCCTAAATTAGGGACGGGCGACTGCTTATAGCCCATTGAGTTGCTCACGGTGGTCGTTAAACCTCCAATCAAAAAAAAAAAAAAAAAAAAAAAAAAAAACCAATCCAACATTTGTTTGTCTACTGACGTCATCAATGTACAGATGGCGCCATCTATTAACAGGTCTGAATATTATTCAAAATAAAATTATTGATTTTTAATATAATTATGGTTATGTTTTAGCAAGTATTAAGTACCCCATGCTATAACTTAAATTTAGTTTTACCGTTGTGCAAATTTTAATCCTTGAGAATACATTAATTGCGAAGAAAATATGTAAAAAAAATGTACCATTAGAAACATAAGGTAGAGATTTTAGGTGGAACCACCTTAAATAGCTTTGTACCTCAGCTGTGTTTTACGAGGAATGTTATTAATTATTTCTCTCTAGGACGAAACGACAGTCCTAAATTGTGTTTAGCTCGCGCTACTTGAAAACTTTGTCTTGTTGTAAAGATTGACGAAGAGGTTTGAGTCTTCTTCAAAATAAGTATTGGCATATTTAAAGGATGGCAGGTAGTATGCCGAGGGACTTTAGTGATGATCTGTGATATAGAAGCGCATGTAGAGATCACGTTAATTGCAGGAATTTTCTTTGTTAAATACTATATGAATGCAGAAGCCGTGAGGTACAATGTAAACACTATATCAACCATTCTTTAACCAGAAATTTATCATTCGGAGTTGCTTTAAATACGTTAGAAAACAGCTTTTCAACGTTTCATAAAAGTTAAAAATGCTTTTTTCGAATGGTTGATATAGCCATTTATCAACCAGACATCCTGGTGGTTTTTAAAAATATTATTTTTAACGTTTCTACATCCAACCCGCTAACCATTTCTGAACGTTGAAATAACCAATTTGAGTTACATGGGACTAAAGCTCTTATTGAAGCAAAACAAGCAAATGTGGCCATTGAGAAATTTTTAGTTCACAAAAACGTGAATCACAGAGATCCTTTGCCTTCCCTTTCTTCAGAGAGTTCAAATTCATCTGCATTACTGAGTCCCAGTCCCAGTGAAGACCACTCTAAAATATCTGGATTTTCTGGCTCTGTGGTTTTAGAAAATGATGATGTCCATGCTACATTTCGAGGATATCTTACTCTTACGAGTACAGACCCCCCCCTCCCCTCCCCCAGTTCATGTGCTGACGCTGCCAGTTCTTTTGATTTGCACAATAAGGATTGCAGCAATCTACCAACAAGGTCGACGTTAAAGTGGATGACGTTCCGGCATCGTGACGTTCCGGCATCGTGACGTCACACCATTCGTTCGGCTCGGCGCTCGGAAAACACTCGAAGTGGGTCGTCCCGTAGCTGCTCTTTTTTTTTTTTTTTATTGGAGGTTCAACGACCACCGTGAGCAACTCAATGGGCTATAAGCAGTCGCCCGTCCCTAATTTAGAGTCACTGGTTCCAGGGAAGGGAGAGAACCACTACCGTAAGACAAACGCAACATCCATGCCTCACCGGGATTCGAACCCGGACCCCTTTTGGACGAATGATCAGAGGCCATCGCTTAGACCACTGCGCCACCGGGGCGGCGTAGCTGCTCTTCAAAGATATCTAGCAGCGGAAGCAGAAGAATATGCACAAGCAGAAAAAGTCTGCACATGCAGAAAAATATTAACAATATTCATTGCACATTAACCAACCCAATTTTTCATTTGGGGGGGGGGGATTACATTCGTTTAGCACGAGGCCACACGCACGATATTTCTTCACATACATATATATTTCGGATAAAGGTGCCAAAATTCGGTTTAATTATTCTGAGATGAGAAGTCAAGAATTTCTGATTTCGTCAAGCATCCCCTGTAATTAAAATTATTAACTAGTGAAAACATGTTTTCGTGTTCGTGCATTATCGACGAATATTGTGGTCTTTTTTTTTTTTTTAGTTTTTTTATTGCCCGTATTATTATTATATTATTTAGCTCTGTTACAAGCCTGTGTTTGCTGTTTAGTTACAATGAATGACCACAGAGTGCCATGATTTGCACTTTTTGATTTAGGCTTTTCACTCATTTATTTGAGGTTTTCCTGTTGAATTTAATATGTATTGGCTGGGTTTTTTTGTGTGGATTTTATTGCTACTGACTTTATTTTTAGAGAACACATTTCAGTATTTGTCTGTTAGTAAGAGCTTTTCTTAGATCCTTGCTTCATTTCTCACTGGATACTTCAGCGCATGCAAGTTTTTTCACCTCCAGGGACTTTTGCTCATACAGTTGCTATTTAATCTAGAGGAGTGTTGGAACTTTTTATAAAGCTAAAAGTTAGTTTAATAGCCAACATGTCTTTTAGGTAGAATTAAATCTCCTTGGCTCTTAAAGCTTGAGCACACCCTCCCCCAACTAACTTTTTTGAGTTTTCAGTTTTTCACTTAGACTTTAACTTTTAAGGTTATTTAGCTGTCGGTGTTGGTTTTTTTATTTTACTAGTTTGTTCTATATATTTCCTACCCAAACCACCGTTGATTTAGTTTCTATTGCACCTGGTTCAGTAGCCTAGTTAGAAATTTCTTAAGGGGCGGGGGAGATCTATGGGTATGGTTCATTGGTAAAAGCCTCATATATGCATATCATCATCATCATCATCATCATTGTCAACCATTATCAATCCACTGCTGGACGAAGGTCTCCCCAAGTTTCCTCCACAACGGTCTGTCTTGTGCCAGTCTCCTCCATGTCAGGTCAGGTGATGCGTAACTTCACAGCCTCTCCTTGACAAATGTCAACCCCGCCTTCTCGTGGTGCATCCTGTTCCCACTAAAGGGGCTCTGACGACCGCCAATAGCGGTATAACTATACCATCGGGATCAGAGGAAATGCTATCCCACACTCACCAACCCGCTTGGCCAGCGTGGTGAGTTATGGCCAAACACCTCCAAAATGACTCTATATGCATATCTATCGCTTTAAATTCGTGCTCTTTCCTCAAGGGGTAACTAGACCTGGGTACCCCATCCCTGGCTATGCCTGGGTTTTTATCTGGAGCTTGAGCACACTTTTTGGGGGAAAGCAAAAAATGGCTAAAATTATTGCCCAAATAAAATTCTTTTTGGTGTTTTGATCTGTTTAGAGACCAGGATTATGCTGTTAAATTTATTTATGGATAAATAAATTAAAGTGCAAATCCCAGGAAAATTAGTGGGGTTTTTTTTACCTCAACTATGCATGAATAACCAGATTTTGCCCTAAGTTTTCTAAGTCTTGGAAATTGCTTTCTACAGCTTAGGAAAACACTTTTTATTGAAGAGTTAAACTCTCCAAAAAGCAGAGAACCTTTCAAGGGTCAGTTTTATCCAGATATTAGTGATTCCTGGATAGACAGAGATCCTAGCTTTTACTTGTTCAATGTTGTTTAAGCGCAGTGACTTGCACTTAATCAATCAGGAGTTTCACTCTTTGATTCTAAGTTTTCTTGTTGAGTTTAGAAAATGTTGACATATTTTTTGTGTAGGTTTTATTGTTACTGATCTTTTTCTTAAATAGCATCTCTAAATATCAGTCTGTGAGTTGTAATTTTTCTTAAATCCATCCTTCGTTATCCAGTGGGCACTTCTGTGCACGTGGGTTTTTCACCTCAAGGAACATCTGCTCAGAAGGCTCCTGGTTGATCCGGGGGGGGGGGTGTAACCTTTTGCAGAGCTAAAAGTTTATTGGTCAACCTTACTTTTAGCTAGAATAAAATATTCTTGGCTCCTCTAGGTTTTTTTGGTTTTTTTATGAGAGCTTGAGCACACCATCTCCCTGATTCACCTTTTTGTGAGTTTTCAGCTTTTCACTTATTATTTTCACTTTTAAGGTTATTTAGCTGTTGGTGTTGGATGAAGGGGGAGGGGGATTTTACTATTTATTTTATACATTTCCTTGCAAATTCACCATAGATTTAACTTCTAGTAAACCCGGATTTTTATTTGGAGCTGAAGCACACATTTGGGAATCGTGCATTATCTACTGCAAAACATCATTTTTATTTAAAGATTTTCAATAAAATACTCAATTACATGAAAGAAATTGTTGGTTTACTTTTCATAATTGTGTATTACTTATTACTGTTTCAATGTAAAGATCATTTTTTATATTAAAAAGCCTCCCCCCAAAGAAAAAATATAATTTTGAAAATGAAGGTTAAATAATGAGATTAGAAGTAATGCTATTTAGAAGTACCAAGTGGATGTATATATTTTTTGGATTAAAAAACAGACAACACAGCTGATCATTGTTTTGACTACATAGAATAATTCAATGAAACTACCTAAGATGCCAAATTGTTTGGCATTTATGTGCAAATATAGTATATTTGGAATAAATACCAAAGCAGATATATTTAATGATGGCATATATTTACTTTTTATTGTTTTAAATAAGAAATAATGTATGGGAGTTCATGTTTTGGGATTTCAAAGTATCTATTATAGAAAGTATGTTTTTAAATAAATTAGTCCTTTCATTACTTTTTTTTTCTTTTTGATGTTTAACAACCAGTGTGAGCAACTCAATGGGTTATAAGCAGTCATCAGTCCTTAATTTATGGTCACTGATTCCAGGAAAGGGAGAGATCCAGTGCCGCAAGACAAACACAACATCCATGCCTCATCGGGATTCAAACCAAGGCCCATCTTGGACGAATGGTCAGAAGCCAGCGCTTAGACCACTGCATCTTAGGGTAGAGCCCATACCTTACAATCTAAAATCAACAACAGAAAGTAATGTTATGTATATACATTTGTGAATTTCACATTCTTCTGACCTCCCTCCTCCCTGGAATGGTCAAAATTAATTTTCCTGTAATTCATAAAGTGAATTTGTTGCACTACGGGGAAAATGTATTTCAACCCTTCCAGAGAGGGGGCCAACTTAACATGTAAGCAGGAACAGAATCGAAAATAACCTTGTTATATGCCTGCTTCCACTTGTGATAAAAGCGTTAAAATACATTTTTGAGATAAACAGCAAATTCAATAAAAACTGATGTGAAATATTTTGTAACAGTGAAAAAGAAATTGTTAGATTTAATTGAGAAAGCATTGGTTCCTCCCCCACTACAAGAAAAGCAGCTTTTTGCCTTCTATTGCAACTTTTTTTTGTTCATTCATTTTCTGATATTTATCCTTATTCCAGATTAAACCCGTACATAACACTCATATATAGCACCTGCATGATTTAACTTCACCCTTTCAAACTTGAATCCTTGCTTTGTTTTCATCAAAGATTGAAACAACGTGTTTATTTTGTTTATACGCCATGCAATCAGAACTGCTATCATGTGTCAGGAAAAATATCAGTACAACAGCTGAATTTGCATGATACGTCATATGTAGGTTGTATCATGAATGCAAACCTACATATGAACTATTTGGCTGTTGTCGCAGCCAATGAGAGAGATCTATCTTGTTGGCTGTAGGCTGTTGTATAAATGGAGTGCACAAATTGCAGAAGGGTTGATTTTCTTGTTACTTTTTCAGTTTTTTGTAACTTTCCTGAAGTGTATGTGTGTAGAAAACAAGGTGGGCTTTTTTTTTTTTTTGAATAAAAAAGTCCCAGACAAAATCCTAGATTTTTTTTTCTATTTACATTTTTTTTTGCCAAAAAAGAAACGAAAAATAATTCCCGCTTACAAAATATGCTATTCGTTATATATTATGCAAGCAAAGCTGCATAAGTAAAACTTTGGCAACTGTACATTAGAGAAATGAACAATACTATTTATTCACGTGTTGATGGCTGTCGAAAGTGCTTCATTTCTAAAGGATTGCAACTTAATTTTTTGAAGATGTCAGAGGGGGAGAGAGATTTGCTTGCTTGACATCTTTAGCTATAGCCAATGCAGATATCACTTTAGGATGATAGTGGCATTAGAGTGCCTCATTTACCCAACTTGTCTGCTTGTGACTGGATGTGACTTTGGCTTTAAGATGTCAAATGTGAGCAGTGCTCCAGATTTGGGTGGCAAAATTACTCTGCAGGCCTGTGTGGTACCATTACTTGGGATACAGTTAAAGGTACTTTGGTCTGTGTCTTCTATAAGTAAAAGCTTTGGAAACATACATTCAGTTATAGGCAAGTTATCAAATCTGTGTTAAGGCAATGGCTGGATCCTAAAAATTCCAACTGGTTTCTATAAATCTTGAATAATTGTCTAGCACTGTAATATGGGATCATGTAGTTCACAGGATAATTAAAACTTTAATCTTGGAGGGGGAGGGGGTATTTCATTTATGCATTGGTCTCATTGAAATTCATCATAAAAAATTTAAATTTATCATACAATGTACGGTGTCTCATAGAGCCAGTTTGTAATACCGTGAGCATATCACCCAGTATGTGCATGTGAATCACAATTTACAGGAAAAACAACCTGTGTATTTTTTAGTTTCCTGTAAATGTGAAATTGTGTGCACAAATTACTTTCCTATAAGATATGAATTACTAATTTACAGGAGAGTAATTTCTTTATTCTTTGCTTTTTCTTTTTTAACAATCTGAAATTAAAAGCTTTTTGTTCTGCTGCAGATATAGTAAAGCTGTTATTATGCACCCATTTAAAATTAATCATAACTGATAAAAGAAAAAAAATGTAGTGCACATTACAGAATATTCAATGTGAGGATATAATCCTTAGTCCTGTATGAATTAGACACTGCATTTTTTAATCATTTATTTTATTGCACTTTGGTACCTTGTAAAATGCTGGATTACCAGCAGTATTTCACTGTTGAAAATTAAACACACAGATAGCATAGACTGCCTTGCACAAGAGAAAATAGTTGAGATTATTTTCTCTTGTGCAAGGTAGTCTTGCACAAGGTGTGACACTGTTGAGACTAATTTCAATTATCATATATCTTGTCAGACATAGTAGTGCATACAGAATTTCTTCAAGGGAGGGATCCAATAAAAAATCCATGGGACAAGCGCAAATACGTCATGGCATATGTACCTACTCCTGCAAAATTAGAAACAGTTAATGTATACACTATATTGACAAAAGTCACCGGACACCTAGAAGAGAAACACAACATAGCATTTATTGACATATATTAGTACAGTGTCGGTCCACCATTGGCCTTAACGCATGCACTGACCCTTTGAGACATGTTTTCGACAAGGTTTTGGAACACAGCGATAGGTATGAGCTTTCATTCAGTATATAATGATGCCACTAACTGTTGCTTAACAGTAGGCCTTGGTTCCAAACTTCTTATGCGGTGCTCTAATTCATTTCACAGGTGCTCTATGGGATTAAGATCAGGGCTCTTTGTTGGCCAGTCCACACATGATGTGGAGTTATCGTCAAACCACGTCGTAACAGTCCTTGCTTTATGGATCGGTGCATTATCCTGCTGGTACCAACAAGGCTCGGTTCCATAGTATTGCCACAGAGTTGGTAGGGCATAATTGTCCAGAATATCAAGGCAGACGTGCTGGTTAACAGGTATGTCCACGATAACCAATGCGCAGGGACCATACCACAAAAAACACACCCACATGAGTACACTGCCAGCTCCAAACTTGACCGTAGGAACAGTACACTGTGCTAAATAGCTTCCCCTAGCTGCCGCCATACCCACACACGGTCATCAGACTGATGGATCATGTATCTGGATATATCAGTCCATAGGACCCGTTTTCATTGATCTACGGTCCACCATAAATGTTCTTTACACCATGCTAAATGACGATTAGCATTCCGAGTGGAGATGAGAAGCTTATGAGCAGCCGCACGACTACGTTAACCCATGGAATGAAGTTCTCTGCGAATGGTACATGCACATACTGAGGTTCCAGCATTTTTACTCACCTGTACACTGAGGTCTTATGCAGTACTCTGTCAATTAGCTGTAACGACTCTCCTAAGGCTTCGACGTCCTCTATCACTAATATTCTTTAGTCTGCCGGTACATTTTGCTGCTTCAGGCACGCCATGTGTCTTGCACTTATTCAGAACATCCAAAACAGTTGACTAGGTTATGTTTAAACGCCTCTCGGTTTCTCTTATGGACAACCTACTAATATAACCTCCCAACAATCTTTCCTTTCTCAAAGTCAGTTCTCTCCCACCGTGACATTTTCACTCAACCTCACAGTGTGATATGATCGCGGTCAGCTGCAGGCTTGTTTTTATACCATTTGCAGCTGTACCAGCATCTTAACAATGCAGCGGATCTGTTCATTTGCTTTTGAAGGGTGTCCGGTGACTTTTGTCAATATAGTGTATTTCAAATGCGTGGAAATAATGCAAACAGACGAAGTCATCGCTCTGTCCACATTATTATAAACAATGCATAGCAACTGAGAAATTGTTGTTCTGACACCGCTGGGATCGAACCCCAGATCTCTCGATAACTAGCGGAGTGTGTTCGCTTTGCGCTACGGTGCCAACAAAGCACAGTGGTACGTGTTGTTTATCAGTCAGCATCTGACTACCCAAATCCATATTGATGGGCTCAGCAACTGATATGTCCCCATCTGGTGGCATTAACAGGACAAGATATTTAATTATAGTCAATAAATCCAAAGGGTGAAAGAAATGGTAAATATATTTTAAATACGTGGAAATAATATAATTAGACGATGTCATCACTCTGTACACATTATTTTAGATACGCATAGCAACTGAAAAATTGTTGTTCCGACACCGCTTAATGGGATGGACTCTATTATTGGACACTCCATTACAGATGTTAAATAAACCACACATAGCGTTGGCACCATAGCAAAAAGCGAACGCACTTGGCTAGTTATCGAGAGATCTGGGCTTCGATCCCAGCGATGGCGTAACAACAATTTTTCAGTTGCTATGCGTTGTTTACAAAATAACGGGGACAGAGCAATGACATTGTCTGTTTAGGCTATTACCTTCTTGGACATTCCAGCTAAATCTCCCAATGGACTTCTGTGGGTTTGCACTCCTAAAATGAAAACTTTGAAATTAACAACCTAAAACCATCGGCAGTCTATGGAAAGCCTGTAGAAAATAATGGTCCAGCATAAACACAAATTCTTTGCGACTAAGCCTGTTACAGCGGAAATTCTGCTGAAGAGCTATAGTTTGAAACTGTGGCTACCAAATTCAACACTACCAAAGTGGCAACATGGCATTAGCTAGTTCCAAGGTACGGCAAAATAGTTCTTTCTAAACATAACCATCCCTCCGTATGTCTGTACCTGCATTTTGCAGACATGTTTCAACGAAAAGAAGTTAGTAAATAAAAGTATCTTATGCATTCTGTGTGTTATTACCTTATGTGGTGAAAATGATGTTGCTTTAGCTTAATGGGATGAACTATGTGTGTATAAACAGATATTTTATTTGTATATATTTCAGATATATAGTTTTACATGTATGTATGTATATATTTCAGATGGGGCGAATGGTATTTTTTTTATTGGAGGTTTAACGACCACCGTGAGCAATTCAATGGGCTATAAGCAGTCACCCGTCCCTAATTTAGGGTCACTGGTTACAGGGAAAGGACAGAGCCAGTGCCGTAAGACAAACACAACATTTATGCCTCGCCGGTATTCGAGCCCGGACCCCTTTGGGACGAATGATCAGAGGCCATCGCTTAGACCACTGCACCACTGGGGCAGCAGAATGGGATTTACGGTTTGGCAGTATTCCGCATCATTGCCCATTATCCAAAGGGGTCTGCACCCTCATTACACAACCAAATGTTCATCAACATACCGCATTTATACACATGAGCAAAAACATCATAAAAATATATTCTTGGTTGAGACTCATCAGGCACACTGCGGGGCCAAGCCCCCCCCCCTTCTTCTTCGTTTTATACTTCACAGTTTCTCAATCATTTTTCTGGTAGTTATTTGTCATGCAGACTAGGCCATAATAACGAATTAATTTGTTCTTAAGAAGCTGTTGACATTAGATAACCCATTACAAAGTACCCATTACGATTACCTAATCACATTTCTATCAATAGCAGTGCAAATTCCACTCCAAATACCTTTTACTTCCTAGGACTGGTGGTAGCCTTTGCAACGTTATAAAGGATGCGAGCATCGGATATGTAATATGCGGCAATGACAATTATTTGAAGGCTATAACAACAATTATTAAGAGAATTATTATTGGCTGCTTGAAAAGCATTCAAATAAACAACTAAGGGTAATCGTAATTGGGTTGTATTCAGTTCTATATCATTTCTGACAGTCTACAGCCGTAAAAATATTCACTGGGTTACAAAATTTTAAATTCAAATACTTTCCATATATATATATATACTTCTACAAAACCTTTGTTCATTATTACAATTATTTTACAGTGAAAACTGAGTTACATAAAACATTTCTAATTTGCTAAGTCCAACGACAAAACGACAATATTTGTTTACATTCTGCGACTCACAAGTCACAAGCCCCGATCTCCGAACAAGTTTACCGAGCGCCGAGCCGAACGATGGTGTGACGTCACGATGCCAGAACGCCATCCACTTTAATGTCGACCTACCAACAACTCAGTAAGTTATGATGATCCAGCATTGTGGCTTCCCATAAATGAGAACCTTCCTGAATATTTTGATTTTGTTCATCATAAACCTGAGCAAAATATTGAACAAACTGGAAGTTCAAGGCGGCTCATTGGGAAAAAAGGGCGATTATGCTCCAAGAGCCATTTCTTTCGAGTTAAGAAAAATGCCGAACTGTAAGAAGAGATTTGCTAATTTATTCACCAAGTACTGCCTCTGTGTTTTGCTATGTGTGCAAACTTTTCAACTTGAGTGATCAAACCCTTTGTAAAGACGGATTTTCAGATTGGCAGAATATTTGTGAAAGGCTTGCCGCACATGAAAATCCTTCTACTCATAGATAATCCGTATGTGCATTGTTCCAACGATCAATAGCTGCAGCACGTATTGATGCAACATTGTGGAGCAATACAATAGTGAATGTATTTATTGGAAGAAAGTTCTACTGCGTGTGGTGGAAGTGATCAAGCTTATTTCGCAACGAGGGATGTCTTTTTTCGGTGACAATGAAACTTTTTACTCTGTCCACAGTGGCTATTTTCTGGGTCTTCTTGAACTGCTAAGCAGCTTTGATCCTTTTTTTGGCTGAGCACCTCAGTGCCCATGGAAATAAAGGAAAAGGCCATGTAAATTATCTTTCTTCAACAACAGTAGAATAATTAGTTAAAGTAATGTCGTAAAAAGTCCTTTTTTTTTTTTTTTTTTTTTTTGGAGGTTTAACGACCACCGTGAGCAACTCAATGGGCTATAAGCAGTCGCCCGTCCCTAATGTAGGGTCACTGGTTCCAGGGAAGGGAGAGAGCCAGTGCCGTAAGACAAACACAACATCCATGCCTGACCGGGATTCGAACCCGGACCCCTTACGGACGAATGATCAGAGGCCAGCGCCTTAGACCACTACGCCACTGGGGCGGCATTAAAAAAGTCCTTCGGGAAATATTGTTCGAGATCAAGGAAGCAAAATACTTTAGGCTAATTGTGGATTCCACTCCAGACATTTATCGTGAGGATCAACTAGCTGTAATTATCCACTATGTTGACAAACACGGTCAGCTAGTGGAGCGCTTTATTACATTTATACCGATTCTCGGTCATCGATCCGAGCATTTGTACGATATAATTGTCACTTTGTTTGCAGAAATAGGGTTGGATCTTAAGTACTGCAGAGGTCAATCATACGTCAATGCGAGGAACATGTCGGGAAAATATTCAGGAATGCAAGCCCGATTAAAGGAGAAATTTTCCCTTGCTGAATATGTGCCATGTTCGGCACATTCGCTAAATCTTGTCGGTGTTAATGCAGTAGAGTGCTGTAATTCAGCTACATCTTATTTTGGCTTTATTCAGAGCCTCTAAAAAAATTTCTGTGTCTACACATAGGTGGGAGATTTTTCACACAAATCTTTTGAAAGTTATTGGTGGACTCACCATCAAGTCACTGTCTAGTACAAGATGGTCAGCACATGCTGATGCTGTAAAAGCCCTACGAAAAGGTTACTTTCCATCAGAGATTCTCTAATAATTATTTCTGTTGGTGCAAGTGAAGCTGCTAGTACAAGGCATGAAGCAAAAAGCTTACTGTTAAAAATTGATACCCTTGAAACAGCTCTTTTAACAGTTATTTGGGACACGACAGAGAGGCTAAAAACAATCAGATCTCTGGATATGATGCACACGTTTCCTAATGTTGAAGTTGCACTGAGAATTTTACTTTACATACCAATTTCCAACAGCTGCAGCGAATGTTCATTCTCAGTTCTGAAGCGTATTAAAACCCGCCCGAGATCCTCAATATCAGAAGGAAGATTAAGTGGCTTGGCAGTTTTGGCCATTGAAGGTGATATCACAAGAAAACTTAACTTTGATGATGTAATTAAGGATCTTGCTTCACGTAAAGCAAAGGAAAACCCAAATATAAATTTCTACCATTGTGAATTTGAGTAGCTGCTAAATTCTGCCATCCCCTGCCCTAACACTTGTATCATTCCACTTTCCTATACTACAATGAAGAACTCTTGGTAGTATGCATCTTCATTTATTGAAGTGTGGTATGTGAAATTTTAATATATTTCCTTAATAATACTGCATTTATTCATAGAGTAATTATGCAGTTTAGATAAGCCTAAGCGAATATTTGTTCACCAGGCTCGGTGAACAGGACCTGGTGAAAAAAATTAAATCTGGCTCCCCGATTGAAGAGACTGATTTACGCTCCCTGATATATTTTTTTTAAGTCAGGAGAATTGGGTCGGGGCCTGGTGACCAGTTTTTACCCGGTCCCATTCACCGGACATAGTGAACGATATTCACTTAGGGGTATCTAAACTATGTAATTACCATTCTTGGGTTTGATACACAATACCTCTCACTCTTGTTTTGTTTACGACATGCACCACAGGGACAGTGGTTATTCAGTGATCATCCATTTCTAATTTCACACTTTATTGGTTAATAATAATAATGTTACAATGCGGTTTATAAATTACAATGTTTAGACATACGTAATGTTGCATATATTCATGGAATCTTATCACATTTCCAATTATCCATTTAGCTAATGACATATTATGTACATCGTGATTTTTCCACATAAAATTTAACTTTTGTTTTGGAAATATTTAATCTCTAAAATATTTACATAATGAAATTTTAAATTCCTTAAAAAAACCTTAGAAAAAAACCTTAGGAAGTGTTTACAGTAATTAAACTGCATAATGTTTTATTCATTGGCCTGTGCTCAACATATTTCTGCAGCCCTTAAAATAGCCATAATCGGGAACTAACATAATATAACTACAGAAATAGGATGATCACGAGAATGTTAAATTCGCGATGCAAAACCGTCCAAGCCAGTGAATCCCAACGTGGGGTGCACGCCCCACAGGGAAGCAATTTGATTTTTAAGGGGGCAATTCGAGAATGAGAACACTAAATACTTTTTACTTTTCTTCTAAGATCGCCAGAAGAAAGTAAAAAAAATTCACAGGCAAACCTGTGATTTTGGTTTTCTGAAAACGAGAGCAAGAAGAATCCCCCGAAACCTCTAAAATTTCTCCCCGCTTGCAATCTCATAGCGCATGCTCACTTCCGCTCCACTAAGAGAAAAACCCTCCTTCAAATTCCAATTCAAAGTCCACTCGCGAGGCTTCCACTGACCTCTGAACCCCAGCGATATTCCCATGAATCCCACGCCAACGCAATCTTATTCTCTTCGCCTCCAGGAAACAAAATAACAGAATGCTGTTGCCAAGTACTTCCGTTCGATTCGAAGCCACTCCCTAAGCTTTCACATTGTCACAACCATCAAAGTGCATTTCATTTCATAAGTTTTTCTCACATTTATTTCTTTCAGTCACAAACTCTATGCACAAAATGAGTAGTGCAAGCAAGAAAAAGTTCGTTAGTATTCAGAGGAATATTTAAAATTTGGTTTCATACCCGCTACCACGATGAGCGGTCACCTTTCGGCCTCTTATGCCAACAATGCTTGACCAACGAATCAATGAAACGAGGCCGTCTTGAGGCGCATTTGAAGGCGAAACATATTGCGTATGTAAATTCAGATTTAAATTACTTCAAGACTTTAAAGGAGAAGTTTGAAAAAGATCAACAGTAAAGTCCCTGTTCACTGCACAAACTGTTACTGTCAATCGTACTCTTGAGACTAGTTAAGAAATTTCTTTACTCATTGCTAAATCTGGAAAAAATCATACTATAGGGGAGGATTTAATTAAACCATCAATATCAGGATTTCTTAAAACAGTTCTGGAAAAAGATGACAAAGATGTGAAAGCCATGCCACTCAGTAACAATACTGTTAGCAGAAGAATAGATGAAATGAGTGAAGATATTGAAACACAACTTGTTGAAAAGCTGAAATCAAGAAAATGGTCAGTACAAATGGATGAATCAACTCTGAGAGGCAGTGAGGCCGTATTGCCAACCTATGGAAGATATATTGATAAAGGTGAATTTTCTGAAGAAATGTTATTCTGCAAATCATTAGAGAGCACCACTACCGCCACTGATATATATAATAAGCTAAAAAATTACTTAGATGTCAATAATATACCAATGGAAAACGTAACAACTTGTGCTGCAGATGGTGCTCCTGTTATGATGGGCACGAAAAATGGCTGCTTAAAATTGATGAAAGATGAGAATCCACATATGCTTCTTGTGCAGTGTGTTATTCATAAAGATAACTTAGTGTCCAAAAATATTTCTCCTGTTCTTAATGAGGTACTAAAATCAGTTATAAAATGTATCAATGCTATTAAAGCTAATGCCAAATGTGAGTGTCTCTTCAAGCAATTTTGTGAAGATAAAAATACAGACCATGTGATACTTTTACTTCACACTGAGGTAAGGTGGCTTTCAAAGGGAAATTGCTTGAAAAGATTCATGGAACTATTTGATATTCTTAGTGACTTTTTAAGTGACAAGCTGGAAATGAAGCACCTGCTAACCGTTGATGGTAAAGCATTTCTGAGTTATTTAGCAGATATCTTTGAAAAACTGAATATGTTGAATAAACAACTTCAAGGAACAAATAAAACTCTTGTTGATGCAAAGTCGAAAATATTTGGCTTCATTACATTTATAGAGTTATGTCAAAAACCTATTTCTGACAAAAAATTTGACCTGTTTCATTGGCTAAAGAAATGTGAGGTGACTGATGCTGCTGTACTTGTCATTGTGGATCATCTGAAAATATTGGCCTCTGATTTGAAAGAAAGATTTTCTGATTTAAAACAAATTGATTTTCCAACATGGGTGATGCAGGCAGTGATAGTGGATTTATCTAATGTTTCAATGCAGTACCAAGAAGAACTCTCGAAAATGCAAAATGATGAGTCAGTTAAAACTTTATTCAATATAAAAGGAGAGATGGCATGGCTTTGTGATGAGACAGAAACTAAATACCCAAATTCAACCAACTTTGCAAGAAAACTGTTGTTACCGTTTTCATCTTCATAATTGGCTGAATGTGGCTTTAGTGCTGTAAATGATTTGCTACTGAAGAAAAGAAATCGACTGGATATCACTAAACGAGGAGACTTGAGATTGAAGCTGACTAAATCGGTGCCTACTATGAAATCTCTCTCTGCAGCAGGCGTCCAGCACAAGGATCTCACTAACTTTAGTCTACTTATCTTGAGGTGAGCTCAAATTGTATTTTTAATTAAAATGATCAAAGTATTACAGAAAAAGCTTCCATTAAAATTATTTTATGTTTATGCATTTCAGTTTTCTATTATACGTTTTGAAACTTTTTTTGCTGTTTCTTTTTCACATCACTTCATATTATTTTTCTTTAACAATTTCTTAGTGATTTCTTCCTCAGTACTTCAACTGTAATTTCGTTCTTTTATTTTTCTCTTTCACGGATGCCATGTTCTTTGGAAGCTTGTTAATGGCCTTTTAGGCTACTAACAAGCTTCCAAAGAACATGTGAATAGGAGTTAATTTTTTTAATAATAAGAATTATATGTCACAGAATTATACGTATATGTCATTATACGTGGAGGATAGGAGTTCATTTTTTGAATAATAAGAATTATATGTTACAGGGAGGGCATCACGATTTTTGAGATGCTTAGGTGGGGCATGGCCAAAAAAAGGTTGGGAATCACTGGTCTAAGTAGACATCAGGAAAAGGATATTCAGTACAGAGTTACAGACCACTGGGTAATTCCATGTCAAGTGATCCAGAAAAAAATAATTGGTTGCTTGACAGTTTTAGAAAAAAATAATTTTTGTTTGTGGTTACCTAGAGTTCAAAAAGAATATTTTTTATTTTTTTCGTAACTCCAATGGCGGGCATTTTTGTTTCATGGCGCGCGTTGAATTTTTGCATTTGTAGGTGTTTACGGTAACTTACATTACTCAGGACTGGTTTATTCTACGTTACTGAAACAAACACCATTCTCTTCATGAAGAAACAGTCTAAAATTTTGATCCTGTACACGTTTTATTAATTTTGCTCCCAAATTCGTCAAAATACACTCTGATTACTTGGAGGAATCGGTTCGTCGAACGACAACTCAAGATTCTTCCTGATTGTAATTGAAACCTTATTCAATTTTGTTTTTAAAGCACTAGCCCTTTTTTCAGAACTGAATTTTCTTATATTACGAGCCGAAGAGAGCCCTAAGATAGAATACGTAGAGTTAATTTTATTAAGAAGTTCCTCTGATGGCTCACAAAAATCGTTATCTTTCTCATTTGCTTCTTCTTTTTGTACAACAAAAAATTTTGTGTAGCAAGTGGGACACAGTGACTTGCCCGGAATAAGAGAAACATGGATGTTTTTTCTTTGGATAAATGGTCAAGTGTAATTTCTCTAAGTACTTGAGTTATACGTTTTTTGTGTAACTGGAGTGGATTACAACAAATGCGAAAAAAAATATGATTGTATTTAATCAAAAATTTATTCTCATAGTACTTACATTTGCACACTGTTCTTACCTCAGAGTTATACCCTTTATAAAATAAAAATTGTTCTTGTTCAGAATAGCTATCAATTGATGAAATTGTCTTAGGCACAACACCATAAACACTTTTATGGCTGGCACTCATCATTGGTGAAAGTTCCAATAAAGCACTGTGTTTCCAATTTCCATATTTTCACAATAAAACAAACTGTTTTAAACACAACCACTCAGATAAAATGCATTAAGCAGAGTGATATTGCTGTGAAAGAGTGCTCCCTCACAGACAGTCTCTACAGGAATGGCTTGTTTTAACATGTTGTTCACAAAGCAGTGTCACAAACAAGACTGTACTCGCTCTCTGATTCTTCTGTTTTTAGAGCTTGTTGTCTTCAGATTTTTAATGATCATACACACTTGTTCAGACCTGAAATACACTAACAAATTACATAATTATTTCGCATTTCTTTATCTGTTGCTTGCTAATACAGATTAATTAACATAATTTATCCATTAACTTGATAATTCACATAATTCATCCATTAACTTGGGTTTTCCATGCCAGATCCAATAATGTTTCAACACTTCCTTTATTTTTTCTTTATTTGTAATTTTAACCAGTTTTCAAATTTATTTATCCTTAATGTAACAATTTTATTTTGTTAAGGAAATTTATTCTGACATAGATGAGAGAAATAAAAGAACTATTCAATCATAATTGCGCGCTGGAAAAACAGTTTCTCAGGATTTTTAAAACTCTGTATCTCGTCTTGTAGCTAAATCTCAAAGATAAAATTTATACAGGAATTTAATACACCAAAAAGCTTTTAAACTTTGTTCCAACAGTGATGTAAGGCTTCAAAGTTTGCAATTTTTCGATTTTTGTTGTTTTAAAAAATTATTACCTGTAAAGGAAACGCATCTAAATAAAGATTTTTCTTTGTAAATACAGTATACTTACATAGCCACACCCTCCCAAAAAATTGAGTCTGACAGCACACCCCTTTTAGAGAAATATCCCTGTAAAAGTTGAAATTTATTCAATCTAAACATCAAATTTCAGAGCGTATTTTTACCAATTTGGAAGCAAAATTAATAAGACGTGTACTGGATCAAAATTTTAGACTCTTTCTTTATGAAGAGAATGTTGTTTGTTTCAGTAACCTGGAATAAACCAGTCCTGAGTAATGTAAGTTACCGTAAACACCTGCAAAAGCAAAAATTCAACACGCGCCATGAAACAAAAATGGCCGCCATTGGGAACCTCAACGAACTATAGGGGGCGCTACGCAAACTTAAACAAACTTCTCTAGTACGGGTAACGTCGCACGTGTTTCCATAAAGTCGAATGTTAGAATGGCTGGTTTGTCGCTTTCAATCCTTGAAATAATGAAATTTGTGGACGCTTCCAAAAATTCAAGATGCATGAAAGAAGGGGAAGTGATTATTAATGTAGGCCATATAATTTCTTGTGGAATTAAGAAGGAAGATGGAAGAGAAATTCTCATAGTTTCGCACTGCATTCAGTCCACGGCAATAACGTCGTTGCATCACTCCATCAACGGTGTTTTAGGTACAAGTAACAGTGAAATTTCTATAAAGTCATTTGAGTGCTCTTGTAAAGCGGGCAGAAGTGGAACGTGTAAGTACTGTGTAGCAGTAATGCTTTACTGTAACAGGTAATTTTTATTTTTACATTTTCAGGCAAGTGATATAGTAATACCGACAGGGGTGTTCTAATCCGGATTACTATTAAAATCTGACATTTCGTTTCACTTGACGTTTCCCAGGACCCATTTTCAATACTGTCAACAATAACATTTGTAATTTTTGAACATTCTGTTCCTAAAAGTGTTTGTGAATTGGTAATTGTTGATCATCATTGGGTTCTGCGTTTTTGAACCGATGACTGTTGACAGAACATTGCAAATCTTGTTCCATAATGAAGTTTAAATATATATGGATAACAGCAATTATTTGTTTTCAAGATTATGTAGAAATGCGGATTTTTTAATTACTACTATGCAATTAAAACATGCTGTCTTGCTTATTATTCATTCAAAGACGTTACTAGGTTAGTAGCATTTCACTGGAAGTATTTCAAACGCAAGGCACAAACGTTTATACTAACTTGTGAAAAACATAGCCGACACCTTGGGAACGACTTTGCGGGACACAACAATATGATTTGTTCTTCTTCACGGAATTCTCCATTATACAACTCTCTAATTCCAGAATGAATGCAAAAATACACCAAACTACGACAACTGAACGTAATGAGCGATCTACCAACAGCCAAGCATTGAGCCAAAAACGTTACCCGTACTACAGTAATTCTTCTTTTTGCCGCTAGAGGGAGAGCGGACCGCTGAGATTGCCAAATTGGAGTTACGAAAAAAATAAAAGATAAAAAATAAAAAATATTCTTTTTGAACTCTACATTCATATAGGTAACCACAAAAAAAAATTTTTTTTTCTAAAATGATCAAGCAATGTCTGTTAGATCACTTGACATGAAATTACCCCACTACAGTATGATTTCGAACTAACATTCTCATCAGGTATAGACTACGTACCAACAAGTGGTTGCATCGACATACGTCGGTATGTTTATGAAGGGGTTGGGGTAAAACGCTTGAAAAAACCACACGCGGGATAGAAAAACTTCTCTGCCGGTGTCCATAATCCCCGTTTGAACACAAAATAGGAATAGCGGGGATATTGCTCAATACAACGATAGTCCGTGTGAAATGCGTATGCGCAGGTTTAGCAGAGAAAGAAAACTGAAAAGAGTAAACGAAAAAGACTTCGGAAAGTGTAGTACCAAGCCACCATCCATTCGTAGAAGTAGGATCGAAAGAGGATGAAGTTCCAGCTTCAAAAATTCTTAAAAAAAACAAACCAAGAACAGGCCTAACATAAGACTAACAGACAAGGGCGGAGTTATGCTGTAGGTGGCCCGTCTCACTGAATCTTTTGGGGGCCCCTCGTTTTGAGATACATCTGGGATCCGAGTATATGTTTACTACAATTTTAAATGGACTGTAATCAATTTCTTCATATCAAGCAATTCTATTATTAAAAATTTTGAAGATGTGAAATCCGGTTTTTTTTGTGTGTGTGTAAATATGACAAGGATGGTAAATCAGATAATATCCGAAAACTTGAAAATTTCGTCGTCCTATAGAGGGAAATCGAACCCGCGTCTCCCAGAGAGCGCCCGAGTATGCTAACTGCTACACCACCCAGAACGATCAAGATTCTTCAAGTTTCCGATTAATTTTCGTATAACCATCGCAGGATTCGCTAGTCGAAGCAACCGGTATCCACGTTTAGCGAATCTAGAGGTTAAGAATTCTATCCCGTGATTGCGCGGGATAGAATTTCGTCGCTCCAGGACGATGAAATTTTCAAGTTTTCGAATGTTATCTGACTTAACATCTATGTCATATTTACACCAAAAAACAGATTCACGTCTTCAAAATTTGTATATCATGGTGTAATCTCGTACTCCATTCATAATTCTATTATTATTTTACTTATATGAAAAGGAAACAGAAACAACAGCTGTAATGATGCCGATTTTAAGGACTCGGTTAGGTGTTAATAATCACAATATTAAGATAGGTAAGTAACCTATCTTAATATAGGTAAGTAACCTATCAATATTAAGATAGGTAAGTAATATTAAGTAAGTAACACAACGCGGAGTTCGAACGGCAACACAGAAATACAGATTACAGGCGATATTCAGAGATGGAAACGGGTCACTGGTAAACGGGTCGACAAGTTCTTGTGGGTCCAACGGGTCGGGTCAAGGTGTTGCTGACCCGATTTTGACCCGGTTTTATTCCCGTTTTATTTTTGAAAAGAGAAAAATATATTCCAAAGAAAAATGCGCGTTGTGAAATTCTGTAGTCGATACTGGCACCCACGGAGTGAATAATGATTTGCCATGCGAAAATATTGTTGTCTCTTTGTTAAAGCAACGAAGATTTCCACCGACCGACGTTAGACAACACACCGATTCCATATCGTAAAAATACCCTTCCTTTGCGTTCTTTTACAGTGAGATTGTCCAGGGCAAAGGTACATTCAAACGCCATTCGCCTGCTTCTCAGCTGATTCACTCTCTCCGTGCGAAGTTCACTGTATATGTCTGAGAGCTACTTTTCAGATCGCATCTTTTACATTGAGAATTCAGGGGTTTTCCATTGATGTGCTAACATCCCGTTCCCATGACATGTCATGTTGAAATTAACTCCTTATTTGTTAATATGGATGGATTTAATATTAAGGCGCCGAGGCCAACAAATACGTGCTTGTTGAAAACTAAGGGGAAGAGTGATTGCTGGAAATTGTTTGTCTCATTAAGGAACCGGTGAATAATTCTGTGTTGTTTGGTCTTGCTTGTTGTTCAAAATGTGGAAAGTGTATACTTACAAAGAAAGATGTCGACGCTGTAATAAAAGATTATGGAACCAAAAATCTAACGGACCATATGAAAGTATGCGCACCTCCATCAAAGCGCGGAAAGAGTGAACAATCTAAATATTTACATTTAAAAAGAATTCATTTGTGTAATCGTAAATAATGATTCCTATTTGTAATATACTCCATGGTCACGGTCATAGTCAGCCATTACTTCTGGATTACGCAAAATAGTGGCACTAAAAATGGCACTAAAATTTAGCAAGTAACCAAATTTTATTATTAAAAAGGATTTCAATTATTAAATATCAAGCAGTTATTGGGATTAATACATATATTTCGTTTATATGTACATATATATCAATTGAGTTTCGAATTTATAGTTCAAAGCAGATTTGTCCGGGTCCGGTTGGGTTCGGGTCGGGTCCGACATTTTTGACCCGTTTCCAGCTCTGGCGATATTTTAGGTTATGCTGTGACGTTACCAGTAGTTAGTGCCGCCACCACGCACAAATGAAATTACAGTTAGCAAAATTTTACCCGCTTTACAAGCAGGGTAGCCAAATTTACATTTCTTAAGTAGAGAACAGACGACAAGCAATATATAAAGTTTGAACCACGACTGCTTTTCTATGAATCCGCAAAATATTACATTCATCAGCATAATTCCCCCCTCTTTTTTCCTTTTCTTTGTTTTCTCCTTGCTTTGCTTCTCTTTTCACAGTGAATCGGGGGCCCTCCGGAACGCGAGGCCCTTCTCGATTGCGACTTGCGCGGCCCCACAAATCCGCCCCTGCCAACAGATATATTCATGGATGAAGTAGATAGTAATTGTGGACCAAAAAAAAGAACCCAGGTAAGCGCGCGAAGTCGTCGTATAACGGAACCTTAGGTAGAAGTGTAGGGTAATTAAATTTTCAGTAAATAAGACAGCAACATATAGAACATTATATACACTGCTGGCCACCCAAAATGCAACACCAAGAAGGACACGAGATAGCAAAGCCAGATTTACTGGACACATAACAACAGATACAAAGATGAAACGATTGAGCTTACAGGCCCGTGCGACTTGCGGAACACGCAGACATCAATAGTTCGTGTGGCCCCCATGGCTGGCAATAACGGCCGCTACACGCCGCGGCATCGAACGAAAGAGGTTTTGCATGTGGGCTTCGGGTATGTTGGTCTAGGCTGCTTCCACACGTTGCCACAGTTAATCAGGCGTAGCCGCGGGTGGTGCTTACCGGGCCACTAGGTTGCCGATCAGCGACCAGACGTGTTCGATGGGCGACATATCGGGAGAACAGGCGGGCCACGGCAGCAGTGACACTTGGTGGGCCGTGAAGAATTGTTGCACGATGCGTGCCACGTGCGGGCGCGCATTGTCCTGTTGAAACGTGGCCGCTGGCAGGTCCTGCATGTAAAGGAGGACTACAGGCTCCAAAACGTCGGAGATGTAGCGGTGGCTGTTGAGTGTACCGGCGATGCGTACCAGATGGGTGCGGGTGTCATATCCAGTTGCGCCCCAAACCATAATGCCAGGCGACGGACCGGTATGGCGATGCATAATGCAGGCATCATACAGTCTCTCGCCGCGGTGCCGCCACACGCGGATCCGACCATCGTGGTGTTGCAGGCAGAAGCGGGATTCGTCGGAGAAAACAATGTCGTGCCATTCCGTAGTCCATGTGCGGCGTTCAACGGTCCATTGCCGCCGCACTCGCCGGTGGTGTAACGTCGATAGTCATCGGAGCAATGGGCGTCCTGTGACAAGTCTCCGCTCCAGCAGACGACGTCGAACGATACGTGCTGACAAAGGTTGTTGCGCAACACACCTTAATTCCTGCGCTAACGTTCGTCATGTGGCGGTGTGAGCCGTCAATCCCCGCCGGACAACATACCGGTCCTCTCGTTCGGTGGTGTGCCGCGGCTGCGGCAATCGCTCACGTCTGTCCGTCCGTCCGCTTTGCACCCACCGAATCTATACTCGCCTCATTGTGGCTGGATGTAATCTCACACGGGCGCCTATGTCTCGGTACGATGAACCGCTGTCGCGATAAGCCATTATTCGTCCTCTGTCGAACTCCGAAACGTGCTGAAATGACTGGCGTATTCTGCGACGAGGCATCAGGAAGCTTCCCACGCACAGGTCCGGCAGCACAACACACTTCCACTACTTGCACCCCGCCTTCTGTGCACCCTTCTTATAGTGCTTCTCGGTGGCGTGGCGGGCGCACATGATTTGCATATGCCCTGCAATGCTAATCGTTTGCATGTCCTCTTGTGGGCAACGCATGCTACGAATTTCAAGCCAATCGGATGCTTCCTTCTTGGTGTTGCATTTTGGGTGGCCAGCAGTGTAATAACAATAGTGTAGGCAGAAAACTGTCCTGAAGAAATATAGAGAGGTACTATTGAGAATGGGTTTATCATTTTGCTTTAGGAGCACCGCAACGCTTACTGTGCCTATGGCCCCATAAAACCTTAAGCGGGTCCTGACTCAAGGTCTATACATAGATTAGAGAGAGGTAGGCCCGTCCGCAAGTCAACTGGTATTGGCTGACTTCCATGGCGCCCCCGTGAACTCAACGGTGCGCTAGGAGCAGGACTGGTCCGACTGACCTGAGAGAAGTTTCTGTAAAAACGTATTCACAGCACCACGCAGTTTATCACTACCAATGGTTGCCCGTAAAAATTTACATTTCTTCTGAGTGATTAAAGCAGATTGCGTAAATGAAATAAAGAGGGGATGTAGTAAATAAAAATCTGAAATAAATAGGGGATGTAGTAAATAATGCCCAGAAGAAATCGCGACTGGTTCGCAAAACAAAATAACCAGTTTCATTCTGTTGATAGCTAATCAAAGTTTTTGATTTGGTGCCTGTCCGTTTAGTAAATAATCAAACGGCGGCAGCAACTGCTCATCGCCTTTTTTAGTTAATGCTTATTTTTACTTAATTAACTCTTGGATGCTAACATTAGTGTAGTAAAAGTAAAATTGTAATGAAAGTAAAACTTGTTTAAAGTTTCGGAAACGTTTGAGTAGTAAACAATATAAATGCAAACGTACCTTAAATAAAGAATTCTTGTTTTTCCTCATGTACTTTGCTCCTCATCCACTAAAGCTTCACTTTTCATCCACTATTTGGCCTTTTTCTTTGTTTTATTTGCCACTTACGTTTTGAAGATCTTGTAACGTATACTCTCGATTCACTTTCCTTTTGATTTTACTATCTCTGGTTATTTTATTTTACTATGTAAATTATCTTCTTACTGAACGAGATGTTATTTCACCCGCTGAATGAGATCTGGCAATGAGTGTAAGTCATGACGTGGTGGTAGCCAGTATAAATAGGCGCGTTCAGTGATACCTGTGGAGAGCGTTTGTTGTTGTACGGAGAGCGTTGGTTTATGTGAAGGAGAGAGTTTGTTGTTGTTGTTGTTGTATTGAGAGCTTCGTTCTATGTGATTAGTTTGATTCTTCATTATTGTGAAACGAGTTGTGTGTGTGCGTTGGATGATCAAGAGTTATATAATAAAAGAGCTTTTTCGTAAGTACGTCTTTCTCAATTCATAGTTTTTGTCAGATCTCTGTCAGGCTGTTAGGTTTATGTCATTAGTGGATTATTATTAACAACCAGCGTTAAGACTTTATTCATCCTAATTACTTCTACAACATTACCACCAGTTATAAGTTTGTTCAATACTATTACTACACTACTAGCAGGAGACTTTATTCATGATCTTAATTAACTAGTAACAACAACCATTTGAATTCACTATTTGAAGCTTAGTACAAGCATATAATTCAGTAGCAGAAGCATTATAAAACATTATTAGCTGTTAGTTAAAAGCTTTATTCATTATAATTAGCTTAGCTGGTAGAAAAAGTATATTCATTATAATTGGCGCCCGAACTTTTCTCGAACACGAGATCTTGACAATTATTACCCATGTCTTCACTACCTGAGACAACTTCAATGTTTCACCCTAAGACAAGTTTCGGTGGTGATGGGATTAATTTCGACCATCTGCAAGAAGCCTGTGGGGCTCACTTTGATATAAGTGATCTACACGTACCCAGGCATTCTTCACAATTTCGTAATGCACCAGCTTCCTATTACTCTGAGTCGCGGGTCGTACCTGAGGGAGTTCAATCCTCTCAGCGAAGCAGAATGCTTGCCCATTTCGTGCCGCATGCAAGAACAATTAATTTCAATGGTTTGGAGGGGTCCTTAAAGTTTCTCGAAGATCTGGAAGATCATTTTGATCTATACAATATTCCTGAAGACTGCAAAGTACAAATCGCAGGCACTTGCTTGAAGGATACCGCTAAGACCTGGTATCGGCAGTGGAGAGTGTCGAACCCGGATTCTCATTATGAGAATTTCCGTGCAGAATTTTTGGAGGTCTTTCCTTTCGGCCTCAGTCGAGTTAGCCTTGCACAACAGCTTTTTTCTCGTCAGCAAGGACCCAACGATAGCCCTGTTGCATTTGCGTTGGAAACAACACGCTTATATAACTTATGGGATCCACATGCCAGTCATGTCAACATGTTGGATACCCTCTTGCACAGCTCGACCCATTTTTACAAGATTTTCTTGAGGTTCGACACCCTGCCACAATTCATGAATGCCTTCGCCTCATACGAACGTATGAAGAGCGACATGGCAAACATGGTTCAA
Organism: Macrothele yani; assembly: GCA_039090855.1. NCBI lineage: Eukaryota > Metazoa > Arthropoda > Arachnida > Araneae > Macrothelidae > Macrothele > Macrothele yani. The sequence continues at coordinate 57,041,633 of CM077011.1, read as the reverse complement.
CTCACCATGCTCGGGCACCCCGCGAGGCTTATTACGAAAACCCTCAGCGGCATAATAGGCATAATAACTTTCAGCGCGAGCATACACAAGTGCACACCCAAGCTTCATACGTTCCACCACACAGAAGAGTGGCAAACCAACAGCGAGTTTCTGAACAATCTTCGGGATATCGTACAAATGCACAGTATGCTCGACCCCGTTCCAATCCTCAGCATTCGGAACGTTTGCATGCTCAGGGCAATAATGATTTTTCTGCCCGTGCTGAGGGAAGAAGTAATAGATATGAAAATGTCAACAGACACGCGGAGTTCCCGACGCAGGTTTCACACAGTTTTCTTCATCGTGAAAATTTTCCCGATACCCGGCAGGGTCGAGGTTTCAGACCGCATGATAATCCAACCAGGAATCCTTTAAACTTCCAAAGGAAGTAGACCAAGGGTCGGTCCTGCTTCCTGATACCAAGCATTCTGACCCTAAAACAGTATTAGTGACTGTTCAAACTCCTCAGTTGCCTGATGTATTCTTGACAATTGAAGATATTATTGTCGAGACAAAGTTCGACACTGGTTCTGAAATATCAGCCCTAAATACGAAGTTTTGCACTGACAATTTTCCTGCAGTCCTCGTTCAGCCTGCGACGCAGTATTTGCGAGGTGCAAATAACGAAATCTTCAGTATCACAGGAACTGTCACATTATCTTTAGGGCTGGGAAAGGCTCGTTTTACGCATTCTTTCCTGCTTATAGACGAACTACCTGTGAAATGTCTAATGGGCATGGACTTTATTCATACGTTTCAAATAACTTTGAATTTCGTACAACATGTGATTTCCTTTCCGGAACCTGTCGAAATGATTCCTACGGTCCCTATGGATATAACGAGTTTGTTATTGAGTAATTGAATGAGAGGCAACGAAACCAGCTTTCTCTCCTTTTGCAGGAAAGCCCTGGTTTATTTTCTGATCAACCTGGTTTCACACAGGTGGTTTATCATGTCATTGACACTGAGGGTTCGAAACCGATTGCGACGAAACCTTACCCTTGTGCTCCCCATAAGAAACAGGAAATGCAACGTCAAATTTCTGAAATGATTAAACAGGGAATAATCAGGGAATCCACAAGCGCCTGGGCTGCTCCTGCCTTTTTGGTTCCAAAGAAACAACCCAATGAATTTCGTTTCGTGACAGATTTCCGCAAGCTCAACCAAGTCACAAAAACGATCAATTATCCACTACCTGTCATGTCGCATATTTTACATGACCTGTCGTCAACCAAATGGATGTCAACCTTGGATTTGGCGAGTGGATATTGGCAGGTGGCAGTACATCCGGACTCTGTCGATAAAACAGGCTTTGTGACTCCTTTTGGGGCTTATGAATACCTGCGTATGCCCTTTGGACTAGCTTCTGCACCTGCTACTTTCCAAAAGCTTATGGATACGGTTCTCAGACCTGTTCTGGGTCCCCATGTGCATGTATATTTGGATGACATTATTATTACATCCGAGACTTTTGACGAGCACCTTTCTCTGCTCAAACAGGTGTTCCAACTCATATACAATGCTGGCTTGACGTTAAAACCTAGTAAATGCCAGATAGCGAGGGACGAGATTGTATATCTGGGGTTGAAAATCACTCCCCACGGCTTATTTACGGATAATGAAAAAATTAGGCCTATTGTTGACTTTCCTCGGCCTAAAACAGCAAAAGAACTATCACGCTTTCTGGGAATGACCGGATGGTATCAGCAGTTCGTCCCCGCTTATGCTACAATCTGTGAGCCATTGTATGCTTTAAAACGTAAATACAAGAAGTTTGTTTGGACACCTGAGGCTAACGCTGCATTCGAAACACTGAAGTCTGCGTTGACTCAGCCTCCGGTGTTGGCTTTCCCGGATCATACTAAGGAATTTGGTATTTATACTGACGCATCCGGAGTTGGTCTTGGTTGCGTTTTGTCACAAGCTGGGCATCCAATAGCTTTTGCGTCTCGTACTTTAGCCAAAACTGAACGCAATTATTCAGCTACGGAACGTGAATGTCTTGCTGTTGTGTATGCTCTTAATAAATTTCAATGTTATCTTAACGAATTGACAGTTAACATAATTACGGATCATTCTGCCCTTCAGTATTTGAATTCTGCTAAGCACCTATCTCAAAGACTTATGAAGTGGGCTCTGAAGTTACAAGAGAGCAATATCAAAATTTCCTATCAGCCAGGTCATAAGAATCAATTACCGGACGCATTGTCTCGCGTTCCGATTAGTGGGGTCCCCACAGAAACAACTCCTGGGTGTCAGCCTTTACTTCTAATAGCTGATATAACATCCAGAGAGCAGATAATGGCAGAATTAATAAATGATCCAGATTTTGGGGATATCTATAATTTTTTGCTTGCGGGTTCGCCCCTACAAAGTGATCCTTCTCTGGCTGGAAGGTCACAACATTTTGAAGTAATAGAGGGTCTTCTTTACTATACGAAATCTAGGACTACTAGGGCAGAGTTTCGCCCATGTATTCCGCGAACCCTTAGAATAACCCTTTTAAACGAATTTCATGACAAACCTCTTGCAGGCCATTTAGGTATTCGCAAGACCCGTTGTAAATTGCGGGATGTTGCCTATTGGCCTGGCATGTATCAAAGTGTGCTCGCATACGTTCAATCATGTCACTTGTGTCAGATTAATAATTACCGTAATGTAAGACCGGCCGGTCACTTGAAATCTAGTTCAAGTTCTCATGTGTTTGACATTATTTCAATAGATTTATTGGGACCTTATCCTTTATCTGTTAAAAACAAAGCTCGTTACGTTCTAGTATTAACTGATAATTTTTCTAAATGGGTTGAAGTTTTTCCCATTAAAGCCGCTACGGCAGAAGTTATTTGTAATGTATTAGTTAATGAAGTATTTTCTAGATATGGTGCACCTAATAAAGTAGTTTCGGATAATGGTCCTCAATTTATTTCTGACATTTTTGAAAGAATGTGTGCGAGACTACACATTAAACATAAATTCATTTCCCCATATCATCCACAGAGTAATCCTGTGGAACGCGTAAACCGCACGCTAGTGAAAATGATTGCTACATTTGTAATGGGTCATCATGAACGATGGGATGACCATTTGGAGCTTTTTTCGTTCGCCCTCCGCTCGTCTGTTCACGAATCTACTAAAATTACTCCTGCAGAACTTTTTCTGGGTCGCAAAATTAAAACCCCTTTTGAAAATTTAACGGGGATTATCGACGAACTAAACCAGCGACCAACTCCGCAATCAGTACGAATCATGGCAGAAAAAGCTCGTGTTGCAATGCTAGGAGCACAAGCGGCTCAAGCAAGATATTATAATACTAGGCGTAGGGAACCAGATCTTGTCGTTGGAGATCTCACTCTCGTGGAAACGCACTTCCAGTCTTCTGTTTCTCATACTTTAGTGAAGAAATTTGCACCCAGTTACGAAGGTCCATATCGGGTGGCAAATGTGTTTGAAAATAACATTGTTCTTGAAAAACCTGACAATCAATTTCACTACGTACACGTTGCTCAGTGTCACAAGTATCATGAACGAAATATCGATTTTATAATCAACCCTACTCAACCTTCTGTTTCACAGACTCAAGAGTCTATATCTCACGATCAACCTCCAGAAATTTTGGACGAACCAACAAACATTTTTGAAGAATCTCCAGTGATTTTTTCTTCACCCTCCCCTCCTCAAGACGGGTTTCAAAACACGCAACCTGATTCTCCCATGAGACCAAGGCTCGAATCAAGTTCTTCGAATACTAGTATCGTTCCTTTCCCTCCAACCATTGCCAAGACTATTGCTGCGCCGTTTCCTGATAACTCTGCACCAACACAGGCTCCTACTTCCTTGAATACCTCGTCAGAAAGTATTCCTATAGGCAAAAATAAACATCGCCCTGCACGACCACTGAATTACAGCAGCGACTCAGAGGCTTCGGACATTTCTGATTTATCAATTATGGACAATAATTTGACTATTACAAACCATCCAGAACCACCAAAAGCTGGGCGAAAACGTAACTTGTCTCCCCAATCTGCTTCGCCGCAACAGCGACGAAGGCAGAAATCCTTGCATCCGCCCGAGTTTCGCCCCTGGAACCTACGCTCAGGGCAAACAGGGCCGATGCCTGCTGCTACTCTCATGCCACGAGGGCGAAAGCGAAAGCAAACGATGTGGCCAGAGCCACGTCCGTCCAAAAGAATACTGGAAGGACACCACGGGCCCCAGCACAAAGGGACTCCATAACAAAAGCCTGGGGGAGCCCGTTCCTATCAGCCGCAAGGATTTCCGGACCGCCAGACTTCGGCCGTTCCTGATCGACGGACTGCAGCCGTTCCTGACCGTTCCTATCAGCCGCAGGGATTTCCGGACCGCCAGACTTCAGCCGCAGGGATTTCCGGACCGCCAGACTTCAGCCGTTCCTGACCGTTCTTATCAGCCGCAGGGATTTCCGGACATACAGACTTCAGCCGTTCCGGACCGACGGATTTCAGCCGTTCCTAACCGTTCCTGTCAGCCGCCGGGATTTCTTGACCGACAGAATACAGATGTTCCAGATCCATTCAAATCGTTGAAACGCACTACGCCACCTGAATTTACCAGTCCGATTAGGACTGGAAAACGTTATCGTACTAGAGTTTTTTATGCGTCCTCGAGATAAGTAAGTTCTCGTGGACAGGTTCTTTTCTCAGTTTGTTGTTTTTCCTGCACGACCAGTTGGCGTGTCAGAATTTCTTTTTTTCGTGTGGGCCTATGCATTCTTTTTTGTGTATATATGTGTTTTTTTTTATATTTCTTCTATGTCCATCTACTAATCCAAATTTTTTTATATATATCTATGTGCTTAGGGGTAAAATAATAAAATTGTTACTGTTAGGCAGCTCCAGGCAATCTTCGCTGCTGATACAGTTGGTGTGTATTCAACGAATAATGAGAACGTAATTTGAAATTAAAAAAGTGATTCCTGCTAGGCAGAATAAAAGGAAATTATGCCGATGCAGGTTTGTTTTGTTCAAAAATACAAGTTTCACAGACGAATACAGATTTCTTGATTTTGTCATGCCAAGTTTGATATTGTAAATACTGCTGCCACCAAACAACAAAACAAAAAAGAGGTCGAGAAACGTCAATCAACGAAGTGCAAGACTTACACTCCAAAATTGATAGGTTTTTCGAAAAAAAAAATCAAGGTTGAGATGATGTAACGTATACTCTCGATTCACTTTCCTTTTGATTTTACTATCTCTGGTTATTTTATTTTACTATGTAAATTATCTTCTTACTGAACGAGATGTTATTTCACCCGCTGAATGAGATCTGGCAATGAGTGTAAGTCATGATGTGGTGGTAGCCAGTATAAATAGGCGCGTTCAGCGATACCTGTGGAGAGCGTTTGTTGTTGTACGGAGAGCGTTTGTTGTTGTACGGAGAGCGTTGGTTTATGTGAAGGAGAGAGTTTGTTGTTGTTGTTGTATTGAGAGCTTCGTTCTATGTGATTAGTTTGATTCTTCATTATTGTGAAACGAGTTGTGTGTGTGCGTTGGATGATCAAGAGTTATATAATAAAAGAGCTTTTTCGTAAGTACGTCTTTCTCAATTCATAGTTTTTGTCAGATCTCTGTCTGGCTGTTAGGTTTATGTCATTAGTGGATTATTATTAACAACCAGCGTTAAGACTTTATTCATCCTAATTACTGCTACTACATTACTACCAGTTATAAGTTTGTTCAATACTATTACTACACTACTAGCAGGAGACTTTATTCATGATCTTAATTAACTAGTAACAACAACCATTTGAATTCACTATTTGAAGCTTAGTACAAGCATATAATTCAGTAGCAGAAGCATTATAAAACATTATTAGCTGTTAGTTAAAAGCTTTATTCATTATAATTAGCTTAGCTGGTAGAAAAAGTATATTCATTATAATCTGATTTAAGAACTTCACTCGGATGAAAATTCGAAGCCTTGAATACAACTTTAAAGCTTTTTCGTCAACATGAGGATACAATTTTTTTAATTCTTCGAATAAGCATTTAACGATTCCGCTTTGAATAATAATGAAACGCATATAGCGTATGAAATCCGTTTTTTTGGGGGGTGTAGTCAGCACAAATATTCGCCAAGCAATGGTAGACACAAATGCCTTTTTGTGTTTACCATTGCCTTGAAAAAGCTTCCCAGTGGAGTGCGAAAACTTGGTGAATATTTGTGCTGACTACACCACAAAAATAAACGGACTTCATACGCTACATGCTTTTCATTATTATTCAACTCTGGTGTATTTAAAATAAAGATTCCGCTTTGTTTTTTTTAATTTGACTCCCTGAATTCTCGTAAATTGCTCTTCAAAACGTTTGATTAGTTCAAGCCACTGATTATATGGCTCTGTAAGTCCTCCTCTGTTCACTGCTTGTAACCATGACGAAATATCTTTCTCTTCAGTTGCTTCTTCAGCCAGTAAGGGTAATTTAACGCGAAAGGATATGTATCCTGCTATGTATTTCAAAGCATCTTCCTCTTTTTTTCTCAGTGCCAAATACTGAATGTATTCGTTACTTGTTTGACCATTCATATTCGCAAATCCCAAGTCAGTAGTTTCGGGAAATTCTGTGCCGACGTTTTGTTTCAAGTCAGGTTGCAAACCTTTTAGACAAAGCGTTGTCATGAAAGTTATGTCGCTTTTTTTTACGTTTGAGTATGGAGAAGGCCCAATGAGTTTGCCACTCAGTAGCAAAAGGCGCAATTTATACTTAAATTCACTGGGCAAAGGATGATCATATGCATGTACCATACCTCTGATTTGTGAAAATTAATTCTCCAGGCAATCTTGGTTTAATCTAGTGGTGAGGAAGAAACGAATGCCTACACCACTTTCAGTTATATGCTCATAAAGGCTGATTAAAGATGTTAGGGAAACAATAAAACCTTGCTGAGATGGCAAAATATGTTTTTTTCCGCACACTCGCATCTGCGTTATCGAATATTTCATGCTTTCCAGAATGTTTTTCTGTTTCTATATATTTGTACCATAAGGTCGCCTTAGACGAAAACCATTCGACGAACAACGAGAATTTAGTACGTCAAATGAGTCATTCACAAGTTGAATGAAGTTTGCTACTTCTGTTTCATTCGAGAAAATGTACCTAATCGCTGAGGCAATGTGATGTGAAAACAGTTGAGCGGCAAGTGAAACGTTCATTCGTTCAGCATCTCTAACACTGACATGAGTAATACTGAATTTAGGACACAGTTTCAGTTCTCCCTTTTCTTTTTCAAGGAAAGTTTGGAAAATATTTTTATTGATGACAGTTCCCGTTTTAAGCTTTAGCCCACTGTCGAGTAAGTGGTTTGTTAGTAGCTTTAGAAGATGAGGCACATTAGCAAATACAAATATAGGCCTTGCATTATCCACTGGGTTCGGAAAAGAAGTTTTGTATAAGTTGATGCCAAGTGTTTTCCACAGTGACTGGTTACCGCCACATAAATCCGATGTCATGGCTACAACCTGGAATCCAATGTTTTCGATTTCTGTAATGATGTGAAATAAAAGATCTTTCGTCATTCTGCAGTCAAAATCATAAAAAACAGGTTGTTTCCATGAATATGTCAAGCCCCTTATAATGACAACTTGAACAGATTTATGAGGACCCATGGCCGTATCTTCAGCATGATCGTACACAATATTTCCATCAATACTCATTTCGTCCATTAATAAAAAGCAAAATCTTTCAAATCGAGTTAGAATTTTGGCATTCTCAGCCATTATTTGGAGGACCTCCCAGAGAAATCCTGGAGCAAACTTAACATGAGACACACATTTTTAAAGTACTTATACCAGGCAATGGAATATGCATTTGGCTCCGAATAAAAGAATATGAACGCTTTGATAAGCCGCGCAGAGTAACAGCTGCAACTATATCTTCTGGTGCCCAGTTAGTTCTTTTTCACGTTAAAAGTGCTCACACTTGGGTTTCAGAAAAAAACTCCCTGTAACAGGGCATTTATTTCATTTGAAATCTTTTTCTTTTCTTCTGCTGTGTTATTTTTCTTGGGTTTTATCTTCTGTAATTTGGAAATTCTAGAAGACATCGTACGAATCTTCATATATAAATGTTGTGCCTTATTTTGCCAAAATAAACACTGTTTTCTTAAACTGCCATTGAATTTAGTGAGGTCATTTACTCGGGCATTCAGTTCAGCAATTTCCTGGTTTTTCATTTTAATATCTTCTATTGATGAAAATGGCAGATGATTACTATGATCTATTTCAGGACGTATATCTTCTGTAGGTGGACATAACTTTAATCTTTTTGGAGGAATATTTTCAGTAACTTCTACCACATAACTTTTTAGTTCTCCGTTTTGAAGCCTCTTCATTGGTTTCTTGCATTCGGATACAAGCGGAAGCTGTGAAGTCGTTTTGCAAATACTTACATGAGGTACAACACCTTTCTTCAGTCGTTTCGTACTATTACCTCCCAATAACTGACTTTTGAGATCTCTTATAAAGAATTCATCTGCGAAATGCGATGAACATATTCTTGCATTTTCAACATTTAAAATATCTTCACAACAATACGCGTTCAACCACGACTTTCTTTGCAGCACATCTTTTGGAAAACGATGATAGGCAACACCCGGAGCACTTTTTGTCGTGGTTTTTACAACTTGCAACGGCGCAGCTTGGCATGGCTTTTAAAAAACGTTTATTTTGTTATTCAAGCAAACACGTACTTACACTATACGTTAGATACAATGTAACTAAGTATATTTTAAATACACGTTAAGATAACTATTTACAATATTTACAAAGATGTACAAAGAAAATTTAAGCAAAACCTTATGCAATATGTGTGTATTAGCAAATAATCAACACGGTAACAAGCCGAAGAACGACGAGTATGACTAAACAGAATGAAACACCAACGGTAAGGTGACCAGATATTGGAACACTGATTTGAGGACAAAATGGTGTGATGTCCCCAAATCAGCAGATCGTTTGGGGACATGTAATTACTCAAAATAAATGTGAAATTTGTTTTCGCACAAAATTGTTTTGTTTATATAAGTGTGATATTACATATGAAATTTTATGTCTTAAAAGGATATACCTTGTATGATGTTGGTAACTTGTACTGACAAAGCAGGGCTATGATGACGGCAACATGTTAGCAAAAGTGAAATACCTTAGGTATATCTGTTGAATTATGACAAAATCAAGCTGCAGAGTGATGAACGAATTTCATGGCGAATTTTTCATTTTGCCATAGTTTCTGGAGGAACTTAGAACAAGTACAGTCGAAATTTGGCCGCGCCGCCCCGGTGGCGCAGTGGTCTAAGGCAATGGCCTCTGATCATTCGTCCGAAAGGGGTCCGGGTTCGAATCCCGGTGAGGCATGGATGTTGTGTTTGTCTTACGGCACTGGCTCTCTCCCTTCCCTGGAACCAGTGACCCTAAATTAGGGACGGGCGACTGCTTATAGCCCATTGAGTTGCTCACGGTGGTCGTTAAACCTCCAATCAAAAAAAAAAAAAAAATTTGGCAGCTCCAGTGGTGTAGTGCTCTTAGTGCTGGCCACTGACCATTCGTACAAGTTGGTACGGGTTCGATTCCCAAATGGGGAATGGGTGGTATATTTGTCTTTCAGCACTATATGTGTGTATTAGCAAATACACTTCATCTGGTGGCGCAGCTCGGAATGTATCGGATTGGAGCGGTATCGTGTTCAGCGATCTCTCCCTGCCCTAGAATTGCTCACGATGGTCGTTAAACTCGGGGGGGGGGGAAACAAAGACAGTCAAAATTTGTTTTCAGAAGATGAAGCAGGTTAGAAAACTAGTACAACGAAAACTATTTTTAAGTAAATTTTTCATTAGAAAGCTAATGACGAAATGTAAATTCGAGGACACTTGAGGACAAACATCAAAATTTGAAGACAATTTTCGTCCCCTAAAACATCAGACGTTTTTGAGGACAGTAAACTAAATTCGAGGACCATCCTCAAAAATTCGCGACTTCTGGTCAGCTTAACCATCGGCGATCTTTTGCTCCCAGCGCACCGTTGACGTCACAACAACAGCCTCCCTCACCACAAGTTACCACTTCATCCTGAAAACCCGTTCTCTGGCTTACCTCTCTATCTACATACCTTGGGTCGTACCGACGTATCGCCTGCCACGAGGGTTGGGACGATGCCATAGTCAGATGATGTCGTTACCAGGGGTTCCAACAGGACGTTCATAGCCATCAAGAGGGCAGTGGCAGGCCTCGAATGAAGAATTCTTGCCAGGATCATGCGAGCTGCCAGACGCACACCGACAGCTTCGGAGGCACTTTGCCCCATCTCCTGAACGTGTAGTGTCACGCAGAGCCTTTGGAAAAAGGCTTGCAGAGGTTAGACTCCATTATCGGCGGCCGTTGTGCCGGATACCACTAACGCTTGGGCATGGCCAGCAACGCTTCATCTGGTTGCGCGACTCGGAATGTATCGGATTGGAGCTGTATCGTGTTCAGCGATGAATCCCGGTTTTTACTGGCCTTGGATCAGGGGCGGATTGGTGATCGCAAAAGGGCCCGGGAAAAATTTTGCAAATGAGCCAGTTCAGTTGTAGTTCAGCGGTACTATTGTATCACAACTGAAAATCACTTTCTTTTTTTAAGAAACAAAACAAAAATTACAGTTGCTCTGGAAACAGTGGCAAGCATAATACTGGGGGGCGGGGGGCAAAAAGTACACCCGTCATCCTTAAATTGAAGTGGGTATTGCGGAAAAAATTTTATTGGCTCATGCCCAAGATTTTGCTGCAGAAAAGTTGTACTGCAATTTTTCTGTTGTGGTCAAAAAATTTAAATATCGTGGCAAACTCACTTAATCGACGTGGAAAAAGTGAATAACTAGGTTTAAATCTCTAGTTTAGTTAGTTGTGTATGTAGTTGCGATGGAGAAGCTTCTAATTTTGGACACACTCAATATTTATATTTGTTTAAAAATTTCTCTTAAGAACGCTGAAGCAAGAACGTTAAATTTTGTTTTTAAATTGCTTATATATTCTTTTCATGTTTGACAGATCGTAAAATGATCATGATTTTCATACCTTTGAGCTTCCAGTTCTTAGATCTCCAACGAAGTGTGCTGAAATTCCAGCAAATATTTGAGAGAGAACTGCTACTACCAAAATTATGTTGGAGTTGTACCAAAAATTCTTTCGCATAAGACATGATTTTTAAATTTAAATAAATGAAAAAAATACAGAACTTTTACACTATAAAATTTTCTATTTGTACTGCAATTTTTGTACTTTTTCTATTGTGGACAATTACAGTTAGAAATTTAAAGATGTTTATATATCGTGGCGAACAGATTCTTCATTTAGTGATCATATATTCGTATGTGTTTCAATTACAAAACGTGCGTTTATGCTGCGGTTATGTATTGTAAAGACACCTTACTAAATAACGTAAACAAAACATTTTGCAACTTAATATTGAAATGATATCTCCGTAAATGCCTTCATCTGCAGAATTTGTCAGTTATCACAAGGAGCGTAGGCTGCGTAGTTAGAACATTTCGAGGGAAAGGGATCGTATATGAACACCCCAGCAAATAATATTACAGTTATTTCAAAATAAGTTCTTGATATTATTAGTCTTCACTCTGTATTATGTGTTGTCATATAGTAGATAGTACATCATACCATAATGACCATTACCTAGCATTGTTCTGCAACTTTATCAAACATGGGTGAGTATTACGATAATGGAACTTATACCTGAGTATTACACAACGTGAAATATTTAATCCGTATTGAATGGTGTAACAATTTATAAACATACAACGACTAAGTGCCGAGCTTTCACACTCCGAACGGAGAAAGCCTCCCGTTCGGAGTGTGAAAGCTCGGCACTTAGTCGTTGTATGTTTATAAATTGTTACACCATTCAATACGGATTAAATATTTCACGTTGTATAATGGGTGAGTATTTTTACTGCTTTAGCTAAAGTAGTGAAAAAAAATTAGCCCTGTTCAGCAGAGACCAAGCGGGGGTTCAACGGGTGCTAAGCACCCGGGCGCCAGATTCCGGGGGCGGAAGGACCTACAATAATTTTTTTGGGTTGATAAATTAATATCAGTGACGTGGAAGCAGTTATGAAAACGGTATACTGTAAGAAATCGCAATGCTCAGTGGAACGTTTACTTTTTTAGTAAAAATAACTCGTTTATAATTTAACAGAAAACGTCTTGAAATCAGTGAATAATTTTTACTGTTTTGTTCAGTAACAGATACCGCGGGCAAAGGATTGAAAATTCTTTTTTCTAATTTTTTTTTTAATTTTGAAGGTTTCAACATTCATGAATGCGTGGCCAGCGCTATGACAAATGGGGCCAATATGTAGGAAAAACACAATGGACTTCAAAAAGCATAATTTGTCGACTTAAGACCCTTACGCATTTCATGTATTTTGAGCGGCTCATACTTTAAATCTGGTCGTAAATGACGACGAAAAAATTTCCCTACAGATTTTGAACATTTTCAGCATTGTTCAAGAAATATATGCTTACTTTTCTGAATTACCTTATCGTTGGCAAATTTTCAAGAAAGAGCTTCCAGCGTTGACCTAGAACAGGTTGGGAAAATATTATAAGATCGATGCAATACGGGTAACGAGCACTGGGGTACAATTTCGATGTATTCCACGATATTAGATATTTTGGTTAGAATAGTTAAAGAGACGCCCGTCATGTTTAATATTACACGTATATATATCATCACCCTCCTCAACCATTATCAATTTTCTGCTGGATGAAGGTCTCCCCAAGTTTCTTTCACAACGGTCTGTCTTGGACTAGTCTCCCTTATCTCACTCCTGCATGCTTTCGAATTTCATCCACCCATCTCCAGCGTGGTCTTCTTTTGGGCCTTTTCCTGTCCTTTGGAATCCAGTCTAAAATTTCGGTTGTCCATCGACGGTCCGTTCTCTTGGCAATATGTCCAGCCCATTACTATTTCAGGGATTTTACTCTGATCATAATGTCTTCCACTCTTATCATTTTCCTTACCCACGGGTTCCTCATCTTATCTTGCTTAGTTATATATACTGTGTGTGTGTGTGTGTGTGTGTGTCGAGAAGCTGTAATATGTTTATCATCGTACATGACGAAACTTTTTTTTACTGGTAATGCAGACTTTTGTGTAAATTGTAAATTGACAGAGAGAGAGAGAGAGAGAGAGAGAGAGAGGGAGAAAGCTGACTTCTTGAATTATTCGTAGCGTCATCTGAACTAGAGCTTTACAGATTTTTTTCTTCAGTTTTATATGAGACAGTAGTGTTTTATGGAAAATCTCAATTTACCGGAAATAGAAAATAATGTTGCTAAAAGATATTTATTTCATATAAAAATGAACAAAAATTGAAAAATATTCTCGTACAAGGGGGCAGCAAATCTGGGCTTGCATCCGGGCGGCAAATGCCCTTGGCGCGCCCCTGCTGTTCAGTCCCCACCCCAATGCTGTTAACATACGTAGATTGTTGTGCCTCTTTTCAAATTTTCACTAAAACAATTTCTCCTAAAATGGCCCCTCGAAACATTTCAGGATGAAATGAATGGTCAAAGAAACTATTGAAATAGGTAGACATACTTTCTCCATTCCGCAGTTGAGAAAGATATCGGTTGATTGCACGGGGAGGAAGGAGAGGAAGTTTGCAAAATGATTTTTTTTAATACCTAAACAGATTAATCATAGTTTTCGGGCTCGGCCGGGCTAAGGCTGCCATACTTCGGGCTCGAGCTCTTAAAATTGAGCCCGAACTCAGCTCTTATGAGCACAGCACTAATGCCTCCAACAACCAGCGGGAGCAAAATTAACTACCCCACTCCCTTCCCTGGGGAATATATAGAACATCTTGTACACACCCCCGTCTTCCCGCAACATATGGTACATACATTCTCGTTCCTCAGCTACTAAGTTACTAAGTGAATCCAGAAGTTCGCAAACACACATGGCCCGCCGCCCGCGCGCGCCCCTTCTATTGTAGTTGGGATTCTAGCAGTTGCCTGGTGAGGGGACTTCTTTCCCTAATTCAAATAAGAAGTTTTTTCCCCTGCTTGTTATAATTATATTATGTGTATTTCGTTAATAAAAAGTGTTGTGATTCAGTTGTGTGTTTAAAACAACTGAACTGATCTTTCAGCAAAATAATGCCTGTCCACACATGGCGAACGTCTCCATAGTGTGACATCCCTCCCTTTGCCTGCCTGATCGCCGGTCCTCTTCCCAATCGAACTCGTTTGGGAACTCGTAGGACGCCGTCTCCAGCCATCGCCCAACGTGGGTGAACTGGCTGTGCAATTACAGCTGATCTGACAGCAACTTCCGTAGGACAGCATTCGACATCTGTATGAGTCCACGCCGGACCGAATTTCCTCATGCATTGCCGTCAGAAGCGGCCATACCCGTTACTAAAATGCAGTGGTTCTGAACCTATATCTGTTCAATAAAAAGAGGGATTGCTCTCAAATTTGAATCATTTCGTCCTCTTAGTCTCCTCATTGCTCATGTCAAATTTCATCACGATCGGGCCATTTTTCCGGTGCGCGGGAGATTTTTTTTGCTAAAGAGTGTATTTAAAAAATTCTAAAACATGTTTTCTTTTTAACAATAGTGCACTGCCAGAAATTTCTTTACAAATCTTTTATGTGACCTCTGAGACTGGTGGGAAGGAGGGCAGAGGTACAAAAATTGCAATTGCAATGGTTTCCATTTTCTTTAACATCTCTACTCCTGTAAAAGATTTTGCACTCCAAAGTAAACTCACTCTCAACGGCAGGTAACCATCGAGCTTATATTAGATGGAGACGCCACTGACTCTGCCGCCATAGGTCACAGCTAATCTTTGGCGTGACGTCACATACAGGCAAAAAGAACTAAATTATACAGTTCATAAAACAGTAAGCTTGTGTATAATTGATAAAGATTATTGAATTCCTCATTTTATCTGTTTATATGCCTAGAAGCTTTTATTCAATTGGTTTCAAAGCAGCTTCTCGTCTGCAGCTGCGTCGTACCCTGATGTGACATCACTAGCCGTACGGACGGTGAATTATGGCGGCCAGTGCTGCGTGGATAGGAGTGGTGTCTCCACCTAATATAAACTCGATGCAACTAACGCGAGCCGGCCGCCCCGGTGGCGCAGTGGTCTAAGCGATGGCCTCTGATCATTGGTCTGAACGGGGTCTGGGTTCGAATCCCGGTGAGGCATGGATGTTGTGTTTGTCTTACGGCACTGGCTCTCTCCCTTCCCTGGAACCAGTGATCGTAAATTAGGGACGGGCGACTGCTTATAGCCCATTGAGTTGCTCACGGTGGTCGTTAAACCTCCAATAAAAAAAACGCGAGCCGCCATGTTAAGTTCCCGCTGTCGGTAAGTTGTTTTCACTGCACAACCTGCCTAAGTAGCGTCTGCTAGGGAGAGCTGGTTACACCCACATTACGAGGTAACCTCATTGGGTGTAACGGAGGAGGAAGAAAAATGACGAAACTTCCTGTGACGTCGAAGCTCCCTGGCTGCTCGGTCGTGTTAGGTAAGTAGGTTTTTCTCCGGAAAAGGCTGTTCCGGAAAGGGAGCAACATCGTGTGACGTCAAGATTCTTTGGCTGACCGCGTCGTTCGGTTAATTTTCATGATACTCTTTGGGTCTGTTTCGAGACTGTTATTTTCTCTCAGACACATCTGTACTTTATCGGCGTACAACGTTGATTTGGTTAAAGAAAAATTAGAAACAGGATTGCCCATTGAAACTTCTTTTATTATTCAATACGTTTCGTGTATGGGTGTGTATTTATTTGCCCATTTTATTTCAGTTATCAGCACCCGTCCCCTTAGGTGGTTCCACATAAAATCTCTGCCTTATGTTTCCAATAGTAAAACTTCTTTACATATTTTCTTTGCAATTAATGTATTCCCAAGGATGAAAATTTGCACATCGATTGTACTATCTTTAAGTTATAACAACATGGGATACTTAATACTTGCTAAAACATAACCATAATTATATTAAAAATCAATCATTTTTTTAGTAATGTTCTGAACTGTTAATAGATGGGGTGACCTGTACACTGATGACGTCAGTAGACAAACAAATGTTGAACAGCTTAATTATGGTTATGTTTTAGCAAGTATTAAGTATCCCATGCTGTAACTTAAACTTAGTTTTATGGATGTGCACATTTTCATCTTTGGAAATACATTAATTGCGAAGAAAATATGTAAAGAAATTTCACCATTGAAACATAACGCAGAGATTTTAGGGGTCTTTGGGTGGAACCACCTTAATTAATTGTAAGAATAATAAAAACCACATGTTGAAACCCCGAAGTTGTTTGGTTTTTTTCTTTCTTTTTTTGGCATGCTGTAAAGTACGACTTCCACGCACAAAAGTGCGGAAGGATACATTGACATTTAATGACTCGAGCGTGTGGTGAGTGATGAGGAGAGTTGCGAGAGAGATATTGAAGGAGGAGGACATGCCGAGCTGTGGCTAAGACAACAAGTTCAGTTTGTACCGCTGAGTGTATTCCAGTTTATGTTTTTGTGTAAAGAAATAAATATTTTGTGTTGTGATCGAGTGTCTGTGATGTTACAATGCCAATACTAAAATAAACACGAGTGTGCCTGAGCAGCAACAATGACGAATGTTGCAATCCACTATTAGCGTACATTAAATTTATATTGTATTCCTTTACTTAGAAGTAATTTTTAATCTCTCTAAAAATGGGGGCTCAGGGCTTGGGCCCTGTAGCCCCGTGCATAAATCACGCCCTGCTTAAAGCTAAAATCTAACTTTAAAAAAAAAGCTTCATTTCTCAAGGATGGTGGGCAAAGTGATGGATTCTTCAATTTGCTGATGCTGAGCTCGGGGACCTGGTATTGCAGGGGCGTAGCAATTCAGAATTTTTGGGAGGGGCTCAAAGAAAAAATATTATATATATATTTATTTATTTATTCTTATTGCGCTTGAAGATGTCATTACAAGCGTTATATCTGGCTAGTATAATGACGATATCATGAAAATACAGCACAGAAGAAGAAAAGTGTAATTATTTATCTAAGTCTTTAATCTACCAAAAGCGCATGATTTGGAACCAATACTTTAAAATTATGTTGCAAAAATGAACAGTCAAAAGATTAAATGAAATAGAGTCAGTATGCAAGTACAACACATATACATACCAAATGGATTGCATCGGTTTGGTGGTCGGTGCCTCGGTGGTGTAGTTTGGGAAAATTTATTATTCATAAAATGCAGTACTTGCGGCTTGAGGCCATTAAATTCAAATTTTTTTCAGAATCAATATTCACATTCCTGTGGATAGTTAATAGGGCAAGCCCATCTAGGCGTGAATTGGACATACTGCTCCGGAGATATGTTTTGAGCCGCCTCAGAGTTGAAAAACTTCTTTCTGGAATAGACGTTGTAATTGGCAAGTAGTTTTTTCACATTCGGAAAAAAAGTATCATCACAGGCTTGTAAAACTTCAACGGCTGTTTTGGGCCGATCTTCTGCATTCCGTGAAAACCATTTACTTATCCACATTTCTACTTCTCCACGAAAAAGATTGGGTAACACATTTATATCCTCAGAATAAAACTGGGCTGATTCTGTTATTTTTTCAATTGAACATTTTTTAATTTTGCAAGGCAGTACATGGTTCAAGCTATCGAGTGCATTTCTGTGATTCAAGAAACGATCATTCATATTTTGCAGAAGATAATCCAAGAATAGGATGAGTATTGCCTTACGATAGAAATCTTCTACGTTTTCACTTTAAGAGTTACTTCGATGTATCTGTTTTTTAACAATTCTGTGGTTTTCCAACACAATACCTATTCTACTTCCCATGGCAGAAACCCTGTCCAAAATATTATTAAATTCAGCACCTGAATTACATCGCATCTCTGTGAATTTTTGCGTTGCTTCGTCAATCATACCAAAATATTATACTAAGTCATTGTCTGGTCTTTGCAAAGCTTTTGACAGATTTAGAGTAAGAGAAAAACACTTTTCAGCAGCAAAAATCCATATCAAAAATTTAGTTTGGAATATTGAATGGTGATACAGCTTTGCCAACTTCGATGTGCCAGAGTCATAGTGGTCATCCTGATGAATATCCTGTAGAGCTGTTACAACTGGCTCCAATAATTCGCAAAACGTGAAAAGTGCCTCGTGTCTTTCTACCCAACGGGCATCGCATAACCGTTTAGGTCGATGCATTGTTTTCCCTTCGGAACGTTCCCGAACCTTATTTTTAAGTAGGTTATTCCTTTTTGGTGACAAACGGAAGAATTTCACAACGTCTGTTAAAGTGGCCAAAGAATTCCTAATTGATGCCACTGAACAAGCTTCCGACAAAACAAGATTTAACGCACGACTACCACAGGGGACATAGAGAGCAGTGGGGTAAATCTCTAAATTTTTGCTTGAACACCATTTATTTCCCCATACATTGCAGCTACGCCATCATATCCTTGACCCCTCAAATACTGAGTATCGATACCGAGTAGCTTTAAAGTTCAATTTATCACCTGTGCAATTCCGGCGCCAGATAAATTTTCCATCTCGATAAATTCTAAAAAATCTTCTTTCAAAATACCAAGTGGTTCCTCTACATAGCGCACACATAAGGTAAGGTGTTCTTTCCCAGCTATATCATTAGTTTTATCAGCAAGTACTGAGAAACATCTTGCTTTATTAACATTTTTTACAAGTTGGTCTTGAATAAATTGACCACATGTCTTAAGAATCTCGTTTTGTGTCTCTGTACTGGTATATTTACTAGAAATTGTTGTTGTAGATGATGTTTAATCTAACAAATCGGCGTCACCAGATTCAGCCCGAAAACGTAGCAGAGCCCTAAAATTGTCTTCATTTTGAGTCTTTTCTTCGCATGATGAAATATTTCCTGAATCTCGGTGTCCACGCAATGCGAGACTCTGCCTACCACAAAAGACTACTGTTTTAATTACGGACTGTAATTTTCCCCTATTTTTTCAATTGCTTTATTTCTGCTCTGGTGCAATTGAACACCAACATTCAACTTATGTCCTTTCATCACTTTCCCGAATTCTTCCGAGGTTAAGCAGCTGTGTCTGTAATAATTGCACAACTGATGTAAACGCTTCTATGGCATGTTTCCATTGCTTAAATGGAGATAAAACTAATTTGCTCAATTTTTGGTTCCCCTGACGACCTGCTTCTTTTTTTTTTAAACAGCACACAATTTTTGCAAAATGCACCATCAAATTTTGCTGAATAACATACCCATGGGAATCTTTCAAACCATTGGTACTGGAATTTTCTTTTCTTTTCATTACAGGAAAAGAATATGATGAATCTGGCTTCCAGCAATTGTCTAAAAGCTTTAACTTTTTTTCATCGCTTAGATGAACACCAACGTACTGTTCTATATCGAGATCACTTACTTTCTTTTGATGTAGATTGCTGGAAACTCCACCTGCAGTTTCCATCATTTCTTTATCTGTATCAGCTGAAGATGATGATGCAGCTGCTGCGCTGTGTCTATCATCATGATAAACATTATCCAACGGCAATTCTTGTTCTAGTAGGAATATTTTAGATTTACTATATGTACATCTTCGCAACTTTCATTTAATTTAGGGATTTTAGAAAAGAAAGCAAATAAATAATTTCTTGTTCTTTTGGAAGACATTCTATAATTCTGAACAAACAAATAAAAAAAACTGGGCAATGCACAGCAGACCCAGACTGTACTAAGAATGAATGTTAGCTTGCATTATAGTTTCCCCGTCCGTGATGAGCATTACAAGGGAGGCTGGGAGGGGAAATGAAGCTGGCGGGAACCGGTTTCCTCACTGCTGTGGTTAAGTGATAGGCTCTGTTCTTCAGGTCTAGAGCTATGCTGCATGGCAGGCATGCTTCACCCTCGTCAAGTCCACCAACCCAAGTCTTGGAATCCCCGCACCCCCACTCTAAAATTTGTGTGCTCCCCGACTCCCCAGGCAGATCTCCTCTCTTAAGATGTCTGCCGTTTGACCCCTGGATGCACTCGGGGTCGGGTCACGTATTTCACAAGTGGATGTACGTAATTGCGATCAAGGCCATTTCCGCCACGCGATTGGTTCAGAGCTACTTTGGAGATTGCGAGTAGGCGGGGCCCATGAGGAGAGTCAAGTGACAGGAACACTGTTTTTTATCGGGAGAAGTCCTGCTTCCTAAGAAATTCACTGTGAGGTTACTTAACATATGTGACAAACGATCATATTGAATTATGTTGTGGGAAGTTCTGCTTCCTAAGAAATTCACTGTGAGGTTACTTAACATATGTGACAAATTATCATATTGAATAATACGGTGAAGTAATTTTGTGTACGATATCATAAGGAATATCTGCAGTTTTTCAGATGAATACAAGTCGAAATCTATTTTAATATTAAAATTAAGGACGACTTCAATAAATAGCTAGTTGAATATCATACTCCGTATCGGCCAATAGATTGCAGCACGTCAACCTAGTACCCATCACGATTCGTGCTGTTGTGAAAGTGCGTATATAAGGATACTAAAAATTACCCTTTAAAAGGTCCTTTCTATTACCCTTAAAAGGACCTTTAACAATGAAAAGTATGTCTCCACACCGAAATATTTATTCTGACGATCAAGTTGTTTTTCCCGTGAATGTGAAGAGGTCTAGCTAGAAAAAAATCAAATAGAGTGATTTTGAATTAGAAAAGAACTACCTAATGGCACGAAGTAAGACCATAAAACAGTGTTCTGTTGAAATAAGGCAGTTCCGTTGGAATAAATACTCCAGATTGTTGTTTGCCATATATTGTGTCTGATAAAATAGTAAATGATCTGTCATATATATATTTCTAATATTTAGGAAATTCCTCATATTTTTCCCCTCCAAACTTCATCAAAAATGCATTCAATTACGCATTTCAACCTCCCTTCTCCCCGAAAAAAAAATGTTAAACAACTCATGGGTTCTCCATAAAAAAAAACACGTCAGTACTATTCCTGAGCTAAAGGAGGAGTGAGCGCTGACGTACTGACATCTCTCGGCCCTGTGAGAACTATATAGAGTGAAGGTACTTCGGAAGATAAGTACCAAGTCCATGAAGTCATGTTGATATAAAAACTCAAAAGTTCCCCTACCAACAAAATACACTCTCTATTTCCCTCCTGTCGCATTCCGACTGTACGGGTAGAACAACTGAAGGTAACCATTGTCGCAATGAAAACACCCGAACATTAAAATGGCTTATGGCGAGTGCAGCAAAGCCTACATGTCTCCGTCACATGACTTCCCTCATAGGCCCCACCTACTCGCAATCTCAAAGTAACTCTAAACCAATCGCTTGGCGGAAATGGCCATAATCGCAATTCCCTACATTCACTTGTGAAATACGCTGCCGGGTGTATTACTGTATCCCATTCCAAAAGCTGTGACAGTACGTTCAATGGCCAGGTCAGTGGTGGGGAATAGAAGGGTTGCTTATTTCGTGCCGTCCCCCGTCTGCAAGCTAATGTAACTTGTGAGTTCACACTCCTGCCCAAGCTCATGGCCGTCCAAGGAAAATTGAACACTGCTGTTGCGTTTGACCTAAATGTGACATTGTGATTTCAGACACTTGAAACAGCTGAAGCTCCACCCCAACACACACTGACACACAAGGACACGCCATCCCTCTCTATGTTCTGGAATTAACTTTTCAAAACGAAAAAGGTTTTAATTTTTAGTTTCCCTCTGGCTTGGGCCTGTTGAGCCCCCTCCTACATCCCTGCCTGGTAACTCCAAATCTGGCACTGAGCAGTACCAATACCAAGTGTGACAACCCACTATTAGCCTAAATTATATTTATATTGTGTTCGTTTACTTAGAAGTAATTTTAAACCTCTAACAAGTTAGTAAAATCATGCAATGCATTGATTATGATACGCTTTCCAACATACCAGAAATCATTACCTAAGTTATTACTCAAGTTATGAAGATAATGGCTGTGGAATAAATCTCGCTCCTGTTCCCTGACCTTTGACTCCATTTCGATGATATTAGACATAATGGGCTCAGTATACCTCCGGAACAACATGATGAAGTTTTGTCGCAATCGAAGCATTTTTACGCAAGTTATGACGTAAAAATGCTGTGATTGACCCCATTTCGCCCATTGTCAATAAGGTTCCTTCCCAGGCTTCCCCCTGCCACATACTAAAATTTCATCGAAATCGAACCATTTTTACGCGAGTTATCGTGTGGACAGACGGGCAAAGCTGGAGAATATATGTTTCTTCAACTTACAGTTGGAAAGCGTAACAAGTTAGTAAAATCATGCAATGCATTGATTATGATACGCTTTCCAACATACCACATATCATTACTCAAGTTATGAGGATAATGGCTGTGGAACAAATCTCGCTCCTGTGCCCTGACCTTTGATCCCATTTCGATGATATTCAACGGAACTGGTTCAGTATACCTCCGAAATAACATGCTAAAGTTTTGTCTCAATCGAAGCAATTTTACGTAAGTTATGATGAATAATGGTTGTGAAACAGATCCCGCTCCTGTGTCCTAACCTTTGATCCCATTTTGCCCATTTTCAACAGGAATCGTCCCCAGGCAGGTCCCTACAACATACTAACATTTCATCCAAATCGAAACATTTTTACGTAAGTTATGACGCATAAGGGTGATGGAAATGATTCCGCTCCTATGTCCTGAACTTTGATTCCATTTCGCCCATTTTCAATAGGGTTTGTCCCCAGGTGGTTCCCTACCACATACTAAAATTTAATCGAAATCAAACCTGCTTTACGCTAGTTATGACGCATAAGAGCAGTGGAATGTATCCCGCTTCTGTGTCCCGACCTTTGACCCCATTTTGTTCACTTTCAATAGGTTTTCTTCCCAGCTGTTCCCCTACCACATACTAAAGTTTCATCGAAATCGAACAATTTTTACGCGAGTTATCGTGCGGACGAACATACGCACACAACGCGTGACGTAATGAAGCAGATGGGAATCGCGACCATCTGCTCGCAAGAGTGACGTCATAAAACTTTAATAGGATCACACACAACGCGTGACGTAATGAGACAGATGGCGTGACCGCGCGCCAACATCTGAATTGCGAGAGTATGACGTCATAAGATTTCTAAGCATGGATAACATTAATGGGACGACGCCATGACACTAAAAACTTGGTAATTTGGGATGGTTATTTAACCCACTAAACGAATTTTCCTAAAGTCTAGATCAAGCAAAATCGATTTCTAGTACCAGAAAACGGTAGGTTAACGATTTTCATCAAAATCCTTAGAGCCGTTTTCGAAATAAAATTTACATACATACAAGAATTGCTCCTTTAAGGTGAACGTCAAGTAATTTTGCTTCCTGTACTTCGAATGGAAAAAATTCTGTACACATTTTCTTCCCAATTAATGCGTTCCCAAGATGAAAATTTGAACATCGATTAAAATAACTTCATTGTATAACTTGGAATACTTAATATTTTCTAAAACATAACCGTAATTATGCAATCCAACATTTGTTTGTCTACTGACGTCATCAAAGTACAGGTCGCGCCATCTTTTTTCTGGACAGTTAATGCGTTCACAAGGATGAAAATTTTAACATCGATTAAAATAGCTTCATTTTATAACTTGGAATACTTAATATTTTCTAAAACATAACCATAATTATGCAATCCAACATTTGTTTGTCTACTGACGTCATCAAAGTACAGGTCGCGCCCTTTTTTTCTGGTTTCAATACCACCAAAGGAAAAGTTATTGATTTTTAATGTAATTATGGTTATGTTTTAGAAAATATTAAGTATTCCAAGTTATAATATGAAGTTATTTTAATCGATGTTCAAATTTTCATCCTTGGGAACACATTAATTGTGAAGGAAATGTATACAAAAGTTTTTCCATTGGAAGTATAGGAAGCAAAATTACTTGACGTCCACCTTAATAATATGGGATAAGGTCGATGGAATGGATCCCAATCCTATGTCCTGACCTTTGACCCCATTTCGTCCATTTTCAATAGGGTTCGTCCCCAGGTGGTCCCCTACCAAACATACTAAAATTTCATCGAAATCGAACCATTTTTACGCCAGTTATCGTGCAGACGGACGGGCGGACGGACGGACGGAAAAAGCTGGAGCATATACGCTTCTTCAACCTACGGTTGGAAAGCGTAAAAAATGGGCGCTCAGGGACTGGGCTCTGTATAGAATCGTCATGATAGTTTTCGTGTGCGTGTGTGTCATTGGCTGTACGGAATAAATTTGTCACGTAACGATTTTATTAAAATATGAGTTGTTTTTTTTTACTAGACACTGCAATGCCTCGGGCTCCGCAAAAGTACCATCCCGCCCTGACTAGTAAAGTTAATAATGTTTCACTTTTACTCAGGCATCAGTTACATGAACAAGGCCTAGGCCATATCAGCAATGTTTAACCCATGTAAGTGGGATTTATATCTTGTAAGTTAATAATAAGTCACACTTTTTCTCAGGAACAAAACATTAATAATAAAATGTGAGCCTTCCCCAATTTTACAGGGTTGCTCATATTAATAACGTTTGCATTACAATGCTTAGTTCATAATATTGCGCTTTCACTGAAGCACAAGACATTAATTTATGGGCTATGGATTTTATATTTAGTGCCAAGATAAAAGCACAATATTAGTAACTTGATGTGTCATGTAAACGTTATGAATTGAATAACGTTCGATGGACTAAAAACTGTTAAAAGGCCAAGGCCCTGTGATTAAAGTCTTGTACCAATGAAAATGTACGATTATTTACTTTGCGAATTATGTAAGTTTTATACAAATTATTTCTTCTGTCGGATGGATTGGGAAATGATTTTCCTGAAGAAATATTATACATGGCAGAGATTTAAATCTCTTAAATTTTCACTGTACACCATGTAACCCCTCCGTTCAGAAAATTGTCATCATTCTAGAGCGGGGATCGAACCCGCACCTCCCGATTTCCGGTCGAGCATGCTAGGCATTACACTACCTAGGACAAGGAAATTCCAAGCAACTGAGCATAAATATCTGAGAATCTTCGTATTTGCGCTAGTCGAAGCGATTCTGCTCCAACGTAGCTACTCAATACCTTTCCTCACAACTTTAGGATGCAGGTCGGAAATTGCAGTGATGGAAATAAGTCATATACAAATTATTTCTTCTGTCGGATGGATTGGGAAACGATTTTCCTGAAGAAATATTATACATGGTAGGAATTTAAATATTTTAAATTTTCACTGTACACCATGCAACCCTTCCGTTCAGAAAAATTGAAAATTTTCATCGTCCTGGAGCGGGGATGCCTAGCATGCTCAACCGGAAATCGGGAGGTGCGAGTTCCATCCCCACTCCAGGACGATGAAAATTTTCAAGATTTCTGAAAGGAGGGGTTGCATGGTGTACAGTGAAAATTAAAAAAAATATGTAAGCCTTATGAATGAAACAACTGTGGTTTAACTCTGCTGAAATAACCCAATCCTAGACCCCATAATTGAAGTGTTCTGCCTGAGTCAGTGCGGTATTATTAAATTTATCATGTTATGCGAACCTCATAATTTGAACAGGACGGATTAAAGATTGCTTAAAAGGTCCATGCTTCGGGTTTTTAATCAGTGTTTTGTGCCTGAGTTAAAGAAATCAAAATGCAATTTTACATGCCCTGTAAAGCTTTTGGGGTCAGTTTTGCTGTTTGTCTTTTAGCCAAACTTCATAAACGCGTCATAATTTCATAGTTATGAGACATGAAAAAAATAGTTTTGTGCACATTATGCACCCAAGTAGAAGAAAATATAGCAACACTTTATGTTAATTTATTATTATTATTATTATTTTTTGCAGAACGACTTTATTGCTATCAAATCATGTCAAAAGTAGGAGGTGGTCACAATTGGATTGCTAACATGCCCTAAACACATGTGTTCTACAATAGCTTTCTGTCGGAAGAAACCTTTGTATAATTTACCGAGAGTAAGTAAGGCATATCTTTGCAATCTTCCCGCACCGCCAACGTGGCGCAGAGGTCTAAGCGATGACCTCTGATCATTCGTCCGAAAGGGGTCCGGGTTCGAATCCTGGTGAGGCATGGATGTTGTGTTTGTTTCACGGCACTGACTCTCTCCCTTCCCTGGAACCAGCGATCCTAAATTAGGGACGGGCGACTGCTTATAGCCAAGGAGGTTAAAATAATACTTTTGGAGATGCCCTGGTCTTTTAACCGTGAAGCCGCCAGGTGTGGGAATTTGCCGTTGTTTGCATGATACATATGTAATTTCAACTGCTTGTATTTTGGAATTTCGTGGTTTCTGGTAGCAGAAACCGTGTTAATATCAAACCAGAATGAATTATACTTCTTATACGAGTAAAGTTTACAATTTTAACGTTATGTTTTGTTTAGAATTCGTACTAATGTTCGTGTATTTCAATTTAAAATAAAAATGGGAAGGAGCCTCAAAATAATTAATAATTTTATAAATTCAGCATTTCCTGACATATCGGCAGCAAGTTACGATGCGAAACGGGAAACATTTACGACGGAAGAAGGCGATTCAGCCAACACAAAATCAGTGGTGGCTTTTCAGGTGAAGTAGGTGAAGTGCCTCTTCACCTATTTTACTCAAAATAAAGTTTTTTCAGTATTTCTTTATAATATATTCTTTTTTGCCTTCATTCAGTTCCAAAATACTCAAAATTTTGAATACTTATTAATTCACATGCCGCGCTCAATACGGAAAACAAATCCTTATACGCAAAACAGTACAAGTGAAGAGCCGAAATGAGAATGCTTGGAAGTCTGCAGCTTTCCGCCGAGTTGCCATGGTAGCCGTGACGTCACCCTCCCCAAACTGCTCGCTCAAGTGAAGTGTTTCAGCTTCACGCGCCTTACCTCTGCATCTTTCAGTTTTTGAGCGTAAAGTCGTGAGAGATCACGGTGGAGTGGGCGGACTACCAGGGTACCATGCAATCTGCTCGGGCTTTTTTCTTGTGGTGCTGTGGTACATTATTTTCCGAAATGAATTTGTTCTTTCGTGCTTTGTGATTATTTGTTGAAAGCTTTAACTGATATTTTAGGTTTGTGTACAATTTAACTGATAGTGATAGTTTTTAGTATGCATCCTCCGGACGACATTGTTTGTAATTTATTGCAAACTCCATTTGCTCTGTGGTAAGATGAAGATAAAAGAGACATTTTGCTTCAAGGACGACCAACGGATTCACCGACAATTGTTGCCACTAACGAAATCAAGAAGAGCGGTAAATCTAACAATATTAATTTTAAAAATTGTTGGTTTACTGAATATAAATGGATTTGCAGCACTTCTGTGTTAATTTTTTTTTTGGCCTTGCTTACTTTTTAGTAATAAACATTCGGCGTGGAATAAAGACGGATTCTCAGATTTATTAAGCGTAACAAGGTCAATTCATAAACATCGTGATTCTAGCAAACACCTGAAATGCGGATTAATAATGTTAAGGATTTTTGAAAAAATTCAAAACACCATTGCCGGTGCCCTGAAAAAGAATGCTAGGCTTTTGAAAACGCATTTTAACGAAAACGTTCGTTTAAATAGACTTTTCCTGCAGACAGTGATTGATGCAGTATTAGTCTATACTGTATTTGAGCAAACAAGAACTAGCATTCCATGGCCATGACGAAAGCATGGGCTCGATAAATCGTGGAAGTTTCATTGAATTACTTTCATTGTTGATATGAAGAAGTTCTTTAGCAATTGAAAATCAATACGAAAGGATAAAAAACTATCAAAATGAATTATTTGAATGTATTTCTGAATATATAAACGATCACGTCAAAAATTAAATATTTTTTGATTGTTGATTCGGAAGGTGTATTGGTTGAGGGATTTTTGGGTTTCCATGATGTGAATAAAGATAGAACGTCAGGAGCTTTATACAAAATGTTAGACAAAATTTTGGAACAGTCTGATTACCAACACAAATAAATAGGACAATGTTACGATGGGGCAAGTATAATGTCTGGACACTTAAATGGGCTACAGAAAAAAAAGTCAAGGAAAAAGCTTCTCAAGCTGTTTTTGTTCAATGCTTAGTTCATCGTTTGAATCTTGTATTACACCAGAGTTTTTCTAAAATTTCTAAGTGTCGAATACTTTTTGCAAGCCTCAGTGGAATTGCTTCGTTTGTTCACCATTCTGCGAAGCGGTTTTATACACTTTTATCAACAACCGCAAGATGCAGACCAACCATAACAGAAACTCGATGGTCCTCCACTTCGAAATTAGTAAGTGCAGTTATTGAAGATTGGGATAAATTGAAGGAAGTTTTCGGATTTCTGACGAATAGCGAATAATTAGACAAAAAGTCAGTTCATCTGCCAAGGGGTTTTTGAATGATATGAACACTTTCGAATTTACATTTTTGGCTCCACCGAT
Organism: Macrothele yani; assembly: GCA_039090855.1. Taxonomy (NCBI): domain Eukaryota; kingdom Metazoa; phylum Arthropoda; class Arachnida; order Araneae; family Macrothelidae; genus Macrothele; species Macrothele yani. The sequence goes on along the minus strand of CM077011.1, from coordinate 57,013,101 downwards.
CTATTATTCGAACTTTTGAAAAAAAAATAACTAAACATAAACTACTGTGTAACTCAAATTAAAAAAAAAAAATGTGAAATTTTGAGCCATAAAAGGAACGATGAGGTATTTGAAACACAGTTTGGAAAAGCTAGCAAAATCACAGAAATGAAATAAACACGGGAATATGCTGCTCTTACACAGGAAACAATTTTTCAAAATTATAAACAATTGTATTTTGAAATTTTGGACCACATTCTTATGGAAATGGATATAAAATTTCAAGACTGTAAGAAACTTCAATTTGTTTGACTTGCTGATACAACCAAATTCGAATAATTTAATGCATGCTTTCCCACTCGCGCTTTTGAAAATCTACATTTTTACGGAAACATATTTACTAAACACCAGCGCCTTAAAAATGAACTAAGTCTTGTATATGCCGATGAAAAATTAAGGAATATATTGACTCAAGAACTCTTTTGGGTGTTTCACGGAGAGACATTTTTACAGAAGATTATAAGTTGGTTTTCCTCAGTTCAACAATTCCATCTACAAGTGTGCCAGTGGAAAGAAGTTTTCTTAAAAGAATACAAACTTGCTCAAGAAACACCAGTTCCCAAGATAGACTTGCTTCTCTGGCAAATATTTCTATTCAGGAAGACATTTTATTGATGCTCACGAAGAAACAACCATCTAACCATCTTATGACGACATAATCGACAAATTTGCAGCTTTAAAAGGAAGAAAAATTGATTTAATATACAAAAAATAAGTAAGTCCTCATTAAGGGATTTTCATTGTAGACAGTATATATCTTTTCATACTGCTCTTGTACCTCTTCACCTATTTTTCCAACCACGAGCCGCCACTGCACAAAATGCATTGCAATAGCCTTGAAAACCATCGGCTTTTTCACACTTTGACGGCCGTAGCCCGCGGTTATAGGCTACACGCAAAGTGGTACTGCTCCACGAGATAGAAGTACGAGAGCGCTTACGTCGGGGAACGGGTGAAGCCACCGGAAACAAGTGGCAGCCATGTTTGATGAGGTACAGAACGATTTCCGTTCCGTGTTAAGAAAGGGAGTTTTCGTAATATATGGTTTGATGTTAAATAAGGATATAACTCAGAAATGTTGTTAGAAACACCTAGGGGGTGAGACTAAAACTTTAACCTATCAAATAACGCTTTTCATTGTTAGTTGGCGGCAACAGTATTTTAAAAAGGAAAAGATATTTTAATGGATGCAGCTTGCTCTCGTTGAATAAAATCTCCTGCCGTAATTTTTTGACATTTCACAAATTTTTTGGAACAAATTTTCAGTGAAATATAAGTCAGCGGTAATAGAGTAAATGAAAAAGAAAAAAGAAAGAAAAAAGAAAAAATACAGTTGCAGTCAATCCGCAATTTCGGTAAAAATCTTAGATATTCGTAGGTCATCACCATGAGAATGCTGAATCATCCCACAGCTTATCACTCCAAATACATAGGCGCCAAATATTTTATGAGAGTTTTAAATGAAAAAAAAAAAGTTCGAAGAAAAACGGAAAACAAACAATGAGTTTACACAGCCAAGAGGTACCAATATTAAAATACTTTTACCAACTGCCCCTATCTTATATAATCAGAAGAAAACTACTACTTAACTGGGTTTTATTTAATAAAAATTAAAAGTCCTTAGCACTGGGCATGTTTCTAATCTGTTTGTTAGCCTTAACATTCGACAACACAGATCTGTAAGCTTTATTCGTGGGTACGCAAGGCAATTGTGGTAACTTGACCATAATAAAGGTATCTCTCAGCACATACACAAAATAGTTCACTAGTTCACACAATATAATTCTCTCTCTCTCTCTCTCTCTCTCTCTCTCTCTCTCTCTCTCTCTCTCTCTCTCTCTCTCTCTCTCTCTCTATATATATATATATATCATCATCATCATCATCATTGTCAACCATTATCAATCCACTGCTGGACGAAGGTCTCCCCAAGTTTCCTCCACAACGGTCTGTCTTGTGCAAGTCTCCTCCATGTCACCCCTGCATACTTTCGAATTTCATCTACCCATCTCCCATGTGGTCTTCTTCTGGGTCTTTTCCTGTCCCTTGGAATCCAATCTAAAATTTCGGCTGTCCATCGATGATCTGTCCTTCTGGCAGTATGTCCAGCCCATTGTCATTTCAGGGATTTAACTCTGATCATGATGTCTTCCACTCTTGTCATTTTTCGGATCCACGAGTTCCTCTTCTTATCTCTCCTGGTTACACCAAGTATGCACCTCTCCATGCCTCTTTGAGTTGTCTACAGCCTTTGTATGTCTCTTTTAGTTAAGGTCCACGTCTCTGCACCATACGTAAGCACTGGAAGGATGCATTGATCAAACACTTTTCTTTTAAGACATAATGGCATATTGCTCTTGAAAATTATGCTGTTTCTTCCAAAAGCTCTCCAGGCAAGTTTTGTACGCCGATTAATTTCTTCATCAATGTGACCCTCACTTGATATCTGCTGTCCAAGATAAACGTACGTGTCTGTTATCTCCAGCTTTTCTCCATCAATCGATAAATCTTCATTTCTTGTAAAAGCATTGAACATCACTTTTGTCTTCTGAAAATTCATTTTTAATCCCACTTCTTTACTCTTGTCAGCAAGTTCCTGGATCATACTCTGCAGCTCTGATGGGCTAGTTGCAAAAATGACTACGTCATCAGCAAAACGAAGGTGGGTTAGATAATCTCCATTAATCTTTATCCCCTTGTTTTCTCAGCTCAGTGACTGAAAAACACCCTCCAATGCGGCACTAAAGAGCTTCGGAGATATGGTGTCACCCTGTCTCACTCCCTTTCCAATTTTTATGTGTGTTGTATTTTCAAACAGCCTAATCTTTGCACTTGCATTTTCATAGATGTTATTAATAATATTAATGTATGCATCTTCAATACCGCAGGTTTTCAGAGCCATTGTAACTGCTGATGGCTTCACCGAATCAAAGGCTTTTTCATAATCGATAAAAGCCATGCACAATGGAAGTTCATATTCCCTCGCTCTTTCAATTAGTTCTCTCAGCACATGGATATGATCTATTGTGCTGTAGCCACTCCTGAATCCAGCTTGTTCTCTCGGTTGAGCCATGTCCAGTGTTACCTTCAAGCGGTGTGAAAGAACTTTAATGAAGATTTTATAAACTACTGATAGGAGGCTGATAGGTCTGTAGTTTCCGAGATCCTCAATGTCACCTTTCTTATGTAGCAGGATCATTGTAGCGGTGTTCCAATCCTCAGGAATCTTTCCTTCATTGAGGCATCGAGTGAAAATTTGGGCGAGTACTGTTTCGATTTCTCCACTTGCTTCTTGTATGATGTCTACAGTAATTCCATCTTCTCCTGGAGCTTTCCCCCGCTTCATGTTCTTGATTGCATGTGCAACTTCTGCTGGAAGGACTGGAGGAACTCTGGTACTGGTATCTTTCATGATGTCTGGAGTGCATGTATCATCCCTTTTATATAATTTGGAGTAGAAATCTTTCACTCTTGTCAAAATTTCGCCTCTATTTCTTGTTACAGAACCATCTTCTTTTCTCAGTGCCATAATCTGTTTTCTTCCCTTACTGAGATGTCCCTTTGCTATCTTTAGGCTTTGGTTGTTTTCAATTGCTTTCCTCACTAGTTCACAGTTGAATTTTCTTAAGTCTTCAGTGATACTTTTTCGTACTGTCTTGCATAGCTCTATATATTCCACTTTGGAAGTCACATCTTCTTTAGTTGTCCTCATCTCTCTTCTTTTTTGCATCAACATTTTCGTTTTTCCTGATAATTTATTTACATGCAACTTGTTCTTAGACCCAGCTAATTTTGTTGCTGTTTCCATAAGAGCTTTGGTTACTTTTCTGTTAACTTCAGAGATGCCCACTTCTTCCGATGTTAGGCCTTCTAAAGCAGAGAACCTGTTCTTCAGTTCCAACCTTGAATGTATTATGGTGTTTTTTAAGGTTGGTTATGTCAATAGATTTTGTTTGTCTTATGAGCTTGCCACGTTCAAGTTTAGTGTTGAGGTGCATCTTACATCTCACCAATCTATGGTCACTACCTGTGTTGAACTTGTTTAGCACACTGCAGTCTTCTATGACGAATTTTTTGTTACACATAATAAAATCAATTTCACTTGTCGTCCCATTTGGATGTCTCCATGTCCATTTCCTGTGTGGCTTTTTCTTGAAGAAGGAGTTCAAGATGAAAAACCCTTCTGCCTCTGCAAACTCAACGAGAGTATTTCCACGCTGGTTTCTGTTGCCGTGACCGAATTTACCTACTGAAGTTTCATTCTGTTGCCGTTGCCCTATTTTTGCATTGAAATCTCTCATAATTATTTTCAAGTGCTGCTTACCTTTATTATTTAGATGACAAATTTCCTCATAAAATTCTTCAATTTCTTCTTCAGGATGACTTGTGGTGGGTGCATAAGTTTGAATAATCTGAGCCTGGTATCTTTTCGAGAGTTGGATAATAAGCCGTGCAGCTCTGTCAGAGGAACTTTCAACTTCTACAACTTTATCCTTTAGTTTCTTGTTTATTATAAATCCAACACCACTAGTTCTGCCAGTATCTGTCCCACGATAGTAAAAGAGATGTCCACTTTTCAGTTCGATGAGATCTTCTCCTTTTCTCCTTACCTCACTTAGCCCGACGATGTCCCACTTGATCCTTTGTAGTTCCTCTTCCAATTCAAGAAGTCTTGAATCAGAAGATAGGGAGCGTCCATTGTACGTTGCCAAGGTCAGCATCAGATGGCAGCCTAGTCCGGTCCTCCGGTGATTCTTAGCACCCTCTGCCTTCATGTCGCACTGGCCGCTGCCTTGGCCAGGTACATTCCAGCTGCCGGAGACTGAGAGCCAAGATTTAAGTTGTGGAGTCATTTTGGAGGGGTTTGGCCATAACTCACCACGCTGGCCAAGCGGGTTGGTGAGTGTGGGATAGAATTTCCTCTAATCCCGATGGTATAGTTATACCGCTATTGGCGGTCGTCAGAGCCCCTTTAGTAGGAACAGGATGCACCACGAGAAGGCGGGGTTGACATTTGTCAAGGAGAGGCTGTGATGTTACGCATCACCTGACCTTACATCCTTCTTCTGGGTCTTATATATATATATATATATATATATAAGACCCAGAAGAAGACCATATGGGAGATGAATGGCCGAAATTCGAAATCATGCAGGAGTGACACGGAGGAGACAGGCTTATAATGAATTAGCTTTGTTTACCTTTTTGCTAAGCTAATTATTATGAATGAATAATGTTCTACGCTTCAAAATAATGAATTCCCAAAAGGGTGTTGTTACTCGTTAATTATGAACTTAAACAAAGTCTCAACGCTGGTTATTTATATTAAGTAATCAAAGTCATAAACCTAACAGCCAGACAGAGGTCTGACAAAACTAAGAATTGAAAAAGACTGAACTTACAGAACAACTTGTTTATTATGATGACTCCTGGTCAACTAAGGCACTCATATATCACTACTACATAACAACACACTGCAACGCAACACCAACCACCCTCAACTCCAACGCAACAACACAACTACAACGCCACAACACACCACTCACTTCTCGATGAACGCGCCTATATACGAGCTACCACCACGTCATGACTTACACTCATTGCCAGATCTCATTCAGAGGGTGAAATAATATTCCGTTCAGTAGGAAGATAATTTACATAGTAAAATAAAATAACCAGAGATAGTAAAATCAAAAGGAAAGTGAATACAGAGTATACGTTACATCATCTCCCCCTTAATTTTTCTTCTTTTTTTTTTTTTTTTTTTTTTTCCGAAAAACCTATCAATTTTGGAGTGTAAGTCTTACATTTCGATGATTGACGTTTCTCGATCTTTTTTTTTTTTTTTTGATTTGTTGTTTGGTGGTAGCCGTATTTACATTATCAACTTGGCATAACAATTTACGAATCTGTATTCGACTGTGAAATTTGTAGTGTAGAACAAACCAAACCTGCATCGGCATACTTTCCTTTTATTCTGCCTAGCAGGAATCACTTTTTTAATTTCAAATTACGTGCCTCATTCGTTGTAATACAGAACAACTGTATCAGCAGCGAAGATTGCCTGAAGCTGCCTAACAGTAACAATTTTATTATTTTCATTTCAAATTACGTTTGCCTCATGCGTGGAAATACAGAACAACTGTATCAGCAGCGAAATTTACCTGGAGCTGCCTAACAGTAACAATTTTATTATTTTACCCCTAAGCACATAGATATATACAAAAAAGTGGATTAGTAGATGGACATAGAAGAAATATAAAAAAAAAACACACATATATACACAAAAAGAATGCATAGGCCCACACGAAAAAAAGAAATTCTGACACGCCAACTGGTCGAGCAGGAAAAACAATAAACTGAGAAAAGAACCTGTCCACGAGAACTTACTTATCTCGAGGACGCATAAAAAATTCTAGTGCGAAAACGTTTTCCAGGCCTAATGGGACTGGGGAAATCAGGTGGCTTGGATCTCTTCCGGGACGGTAATGGAACATCGGTCTGTTGTCGGTCAGGAATCTGGCGGTCTGGAAATCCCTGCGGCTGAGAAGAACGGTCAGGAACGTCAGAAGTCTGGCGGTCCGGAAATCCCTGCTGCGGCTGATAGGAACGGTCAGGAGTCTGGCGGTCTGGAAATCCCTGCTGCGGCTGATAGGAACGGTCAGGAGTCTGGCGGTCTGGAAATCCCTGCGGCTGAGAAGAACGGTCAGGAACGTCAGAAGTCTGGCGGTCCGGAAATCCCTGCTGCGGCTGATAGGAACGGGCTCCCCCAGGCTTTGGATATGAAGTCCCTTGATGCTGGGGCCCGTTGTGTCCTTCCAGTATCTTTTTGGAGGGACGTGTCTCCGGCCACATCGCTTGTTTTCGTTTACGCCCACGGGGCATGATAGTAGTAGCAGGCATCGGCCCTGTTTGCCCTGAACGGAGGTTCCAGGGGCGAAACCCGGGCGGATGCAAAGATTTCTGCCTTCGTCGCTGTTGCGGCGAAGCAGATTGGGGAGACAAGTGACGTTTGCGCCCAGCTTTTGGTGGTGCTGGACGGTGTGGAATATTAAATGTTGGATTCATAACTGACAAATCCGAAATGTCCGACGCCTCTGAGTCGCTGCTGTAATTCAGCGGTCGTGCAGGGCGATGTTTGGATTTGCCTATAGGAATACTTTCCGATGAGGTATTCAAAGAAGAAGTATCCCGCGTTGGTGCAGAGTTAGCCGGAAACGGCGCAGCAATAGTCTTGGCAATGGTTGGAGGGAAAGGAACGATACTAGTATTCGACGAACGCGAATCGAGCCTTGGTCTCACGGGAGAATCAGGTTGCGGTTGTAGAAACTCGTCTGGAGGGGAGGGTGAAGGAAAAATCACTGGTGATTCGTCAAAAATGTTCGGTGGGTCGTCCACAATTTCTGGCGGTTGAACATGAGATATAGATTCTTGAGTCTGTGGAACAGAAGGTTGAGTAGGATTGATAATGAACTCGATATCCCGTTCGTGATACTTGCGACATTGATCAACATGTACATAATGAAAATTGTTGTTCGGTTTCTCCAGAACAATATTATTTTCAAAGACATTTGCCACCCGATATGGACCTTCGTAGCTGGGTGCAAATTTCCTCACTAAAGTATGCGAAACAGAAGACTGGAAGTGCGTTTCCACGAGAGTGAGATCTCCAACGACAAGATCTGGTTCCCTACGCCTAGAATTATAATATCGTGCTTGAGCCGCTTGTGCTCCTAGCATTGCAACACGAGCTTTTTCTGCCATAATGTGTACTGATTGCGGAGTTGGTCGCTGGTTTAATTCGTCGATAATCCCCGTTAAATTTTCAAAAGGGGTTTTAATTTTGCGACCCAGAAAAAGTTCTGCAGGAGTAATTTTAGTAGACTCGTGGACAGACGAGCGGAGGGCGAACGCAAAAAGTTCTAAATGTTCATCCCATCTTTCATGGTGGTCCATTACGAAAGTCGCAATCATTTTCACTAGCGTTCGGTTAACGCGTTCTGCAGGATTACTCTGGGGATAATATGGGGAAATGAATTTATGTTTAATGTGTAATCTCGCACACATTCTTTCAAAAATGTCAGAAATAAATTGAGGACCATTATCCGAAACTACTTTATTAGGTGCACCATATCTAGAAAATACTTCATTAACTAAGACATTACAAATAATCTCAGCCGTAGCGGCTTTAATGGGAAAAACTTCAACCCATTTAGAAAAATTATCAGTTAGTACTAAAACATAACGAGCTTTATTTTTAACAGATAATGGATAAGGTCCCAATAAATCTATGGAAATAATATCAAATACATGAGAACTTGAACTAGATTTCAAGTGACCGGCCGGTCTTACATTACGGTAATTATTAATCTGACACAAGTGACATGATTGAACGTATGCGAGCACACTTTGGTACATGCCAGGCCAATAGGCAACATCCCGCAATTTACAACGGGTCTTGCGAATACCTAAATGGCCTGCAAGAGGTTTGTCATGAAATTCATTTAAAAGAGCCATTCTAAGGGTTCGCGGAATACATGGGCGAAACTCTGCCCTAGTAGTCCGAGACTTTGTATAATAAAGAAGACCCTCTATTACTTCAAAATGTTGTGACCTTCCAGCCAGAGAAGGATCACTTGGTAGGGGCGAACCCGCAAGCAAAAAATTGTAAATATCCCCAAAATCTGGATCATTTATTAATTCTGCCATTATCTGCTCTCTGGATGTGATATCAGCTATCAGAAGTAAAGGCTGATATCCAGGAGTAGTTTCGGTGGGGACCCCACTAATCGGAACGCGAGATAATGCGTCCGGTAATTGATTCTTATTACCTGGCTGATACGAAATTTTGATATTGCTCTCTTGTAACTTCAGAGCCCACTTCATAAGTCTTTGAGATAGGTGCTTAGCAGAATTCAAATACTGAAGGGCAGAATGATCCGTAATTATGTTAACTGTCAATTCGTTAAGATAACATTGAAATTTATTCAGTGCATACACAACAGCAAGACATTCACGTTCTGTAGCTGAATAATTGCGTTCAGCTTTGGCTAAAGTACGAGACGCAAAAGCTATTGGATGCCCAGCTTGTGACAAAACGCAACCAAGACCAACTCCGGATGCATCAGTATAAATATCAAATTCTTTAGAATGATCCGGGAAAGCCAACACCGGAGGCTGAGTCAATGCAGACTTCAGTGTTTCGAATGCAGCGTTAGCTTCAGGTGTCCAAATAAACTTCTTGTATTTACGCTTTAAGGCATACAATGGCTCACATATTGTAGCATAAGCGGGGACGAACTGCTGATACCATCCGGTCATTCCCAGAAAGCGGGATAGTTCTTTTGCTGTTTTAGGCCGAGGAAAGTCAGCAATAGGCCTAATTTTTTCATTATCAGTGAATAAGCCGTGGGGAGTAATTTTCAACCCCAGATATACAATCTCGTCCCGCGCTATCTGGCATTTACTAGGTTTTAACGTCAAGCCAGCATTGTATATAAGTTGGAACACCTGTTTGAGCAGAGAAAGGTGCTCGTCAAAAGTCTCTGATGTTATAATAATATCATCCAAATAGACATGCACATGGGGACCCAGGACAGGTCTGAGAACCGTGTCCATAAGCTTTTGGAAAGTAGCAGGTGCAGAAGCTAAACCAAAAGGCATACGTAAATATTCATAGGCCCCAAAAGGAGTCACAAAGCCTGTTTTATCGACAGAGTCCGGATGTACTGCCACCTGCCAATATCCACTTGCCAAATCCAAAGTTGACATCCATTTGGTCGACGACAAGTCATTTAGAATATGTGACATGACAGGTAGGGGGTAATTGATTGTTTTTGTGACTTGGTTGAGTTTGCGAAAATCTGTCACGAAACGAAATTCATTTGGTTGTTTCTTTGGAACCAAGAAGGCAGGAGCCGCCCAGGCGCTTGTTGATTCCCTGATTATGCCCTGCTTAATCATTTCCGCAATTTGACGTTGCATTTCCTGTTTTTTATGTGGAGCACAAGGGTAAGGTTTCGTCGCAATGGGTTTCGAACCATCAGTGTCAATAACATGATAAACCACCTGTGTGAAACCAGGTTGATCCGAAAATAAACCAGGGCTTTCCTGTAAAAGGAGAGAAAGCTGGTCTCGTTGCCCCTCATTCAATTGGTCACTCAACAATAAACTCGTAATATCTACAGGAACCGTCGGAATCATTTCGACAGGTTCCGGAAAGGAAATCACATGTTGTACAAAATTCAAAGTTATTTGAAACTTGTTAATAAAGTCCATACCCATGAGACATTTCACGGGTAGCTCGTCTATAAGCAGGAAAGAATGTGTAAAACGAGCTTTTCCCAGCCCTAAAGATAATGTGACAGTTCCTGAAATACTGAAGATTTCGTTATTTGCACCTCGCAAATACTGCGTTGCAGGCTGAACATGTATTGCAGAAAAAACATCATTGCAAAACTTTGTATTTAGGGCTGATATCTCCGACCCAGTGTCGAACTTTGTCTCGACAATAATGTCTTCAAGTGTCAAGAATACATCAGGCAACTGAGGAGTTTGAACAGTCACTAATACTGTTTTAGGGTCAGGATGTTTGGTATCAGGAAGCAGGACCGACCCTTCGTCTACTTCCTGTGGAAGTTTAAAGGAATTCTGGTGGTGTTATCATGTGGTCGGAAACCTCGACCCTGCCGGGTATCGGGAAAATTTTCACGATAAGGAAAATTGCGTGCACCCTGCGTCGGGAACTCCGCGTGTCTGTTGACATTTTCATATTCGTTACGTCTGCCCTCAGCACGGGCAGAAAAATTATTATTGCCCTGAGCATGATAACGTTCCAAATGCTGCTGAGTGGAACGGGGTCGAGCATACTGTGCATTATGACGATACCCCGTAGCTTGCTCCGAAACTCGTTGCTGGTTCGCCACTCTTCTGTGTGGTGGAACGTATGAAGCTTGGGTGGGCACGTGTGTATGCTCGCGCTGAAAGTTTTGTCTATTATGCCGCTGAGGGTTTTCGGAATAAGCCTCGCGGGGTGCCCGAGCATGGTGAGTTGCAGCATGTTTGCCATGTCGCTCTTCATACGTGCGTATGAGGCGAAGGCATTCATGAATAGTGGTAGGGTGTCGAACCTCCAGAAAATCTTGCAAGAATGGGTCGAGCTGCTGTACGAGGGTATCCAACATGTCAACATGACTGGCATGTGGATCCCATAGATTATATAGGCGTGTAGTTTCCAACGCAAATGCAACAGGGCTATCATTGGGACCCTGCTGACGAGAAAACAGCTGTTGGGCAAGGCTAGCTCGACTGAGGCCGAAAGGAAAGACCTCCAAGAATTCTGCACGGAAATTCTCATAATGAGAATCCGGGTTCGACCCTCGCCACTGCCGATACCAGGTCTTGGCGGTATCTCTCAAGCAAGTTCCGGCAATTTGGACCTTGCAGTCTTCCGGAATATTATATAAATCAAAATGGTCTTCCAGATCTTCGAGGAACTTTAAAGACCCCTCCAAACCATTGAAATAAATTGTTCCTGCATGCGGCACGAAATGGGCAAGCATTCTGCTTCGCTGAGAGGATTGAATTCCCTCAGCTACGACCCGCGACTCAGAGTGATAAGAAGCTGGTGCATTCCGAAATGGTGAAGAATGCTGGGGTATGTGTAGATTATTCATATCCAAGTCAGAGCCACAGGCTTCGTACAAATTGTCCAAACAAACACCATTACCCTCGAGACTTGCCGGAAGGTGGAAATTTGCAGTTGTCTCAGGTAAGGAAGCCATGGGTAATAATAGTCAGGATCTCGTGTTCGAGAAAAGTTCGGGCGCCAATTATAATGAATTAGCTTTGTTTACCTTTTTGCTAAGCTAATTATTATGAATGAATAATGTTCTACGCTTCAAAATAATGAATTCCCAAAAGGGTGTTGTTACTCGTTAATTATGAACTTAAACAAAGTCTCAACGCTGGTTATTTATATTAAGTAATCAAAGTCATAAACCTAACAGCCAGACAGAGGTCTGACAAAACTAAGAATTGAAAAAGACTGAACTTACAGAACAACTTGTTTATTATGATGACTCCTGGTCAACTAAGGCACTCATATATCACTACTACATAACAACACACTGCAACGCAACACCAACCACCCTCAACTCCAACGCAACAACACAACTACAACGCCACAACACACCACTCACTTCTCGATGAACGCGCCTATATACGAGCTACCACCACGTCATGACTTACACTCATTGCCAGATCTCATTCAGCGGGTGAAATAATATTCCGTTCAGTAGGAAGATAATTTACATAGTAAAATAAAATAACCAGAGATAGTAAAATCAAAAGGAAAGTGAATACAGAGTATACGTTACAGGCTCAACAGACAACTGTGGAAGAAACTTGGGGAGGCCTTCATCCAGCAGTGGATTGATAATGGTTGATGTTATACATATATCAGTAAAAAGAAGTAAAGCACACTCATGTAGTAATTAGAGCACATCAATACTGCACCTTGCTGCAGGAATTAGACGTAGTAGAAATAAACATAGAATTAACCAGAAGTAACCCACTTTCATGATTCTAAACAAAAATGACATATAAAACAACTCAGGAACACCAAACCACTCTTCAGAGAAAGACATCTGAAGCCCCGGAGTTAAATCATAGCTTAGGTGTTACAGAAAAAAAACCAGAAGACCCCATAGGAGACGTGTGGATGAAATTCGAAAGCATGTCGGAGTAACATGGAGGAGATAGGCTCAAGACAGACAATTGTGGAAGAAAGTTGGGGAGACCTTATATATACTGTAATGACAATGGTTGTCAATGATGATGATATATATACCATTATCAATACACTGCTGGATGAAGGTCTCCCCAAATTTCTTTCACTATTGTCTGTCTCTAGCCTGTCTCCTCCATGTTACTCCGGCATGCTTTCGAATTTGGTCCACCCATCTCCCATGGGGTCTTCTGGGTCGTTTTCTGTGCTTCGGAATAAAATCCAAAATTTCTGTTGTCCATCGATGGTCTGTTTTTTTGGCAACATGTCCAGCCCATTGCCATTTCAGTGATTTCACTCTCTCTATATATATTTTCTGAGTTGTCCGCATTCTTTGCATGTCTTTTTTAGTTAAGGTCATACATACAGTATATATATATACATAAATGGTCATGATGTCACCCACCCTCTCTCTATATATACTGTATATGTATAAAACATTACGTATAGATATTACTTAGCCGCCCCGGTGTCGCAGTGGTCTAAGCGATGGCCTCTGATCATTCGTCCGCATGGGGTCCGGGTTCGAATCCCGGTGAGGCGTGGATGTTGTGTTTGTCTTACGGCACTGGCTCTGCCCCTTCCCTGCAACCAGAGACCCTAAATTAGGGACGGGTGACTGCTTATAGCCCATTGAGTTGCTCACGGTGGTCGTTAAACCTCCAATAAAAAAAATAGATATTACTTACCTTTTCCTGTATTTTTGATTCTGTCGGTTTACTTTTTGATGTATTTTAACAGCAGGAATAGATTAATCCTTTTTTGATGAAAATTATTTTATTTATGTATCTATATGTGTTCATTTGCTGTGTTTTATTTAACTATCTTCCAAGGTCTATCTGTAAGAAAAAGAATTGAAAATAATTATTCTCAAGTGCAGTTTGAATAAACTTGGTGGCCTAATTTCTGTTGTGGTCAAAGATATATATGTATATCTCACTTCTGTTAACTTCCCTGTGACCTAGGTATAGACAGACATTGGGGTAATGTGATACTCCAAACGATATTTGGCTCCAAATGCTATTTACAGTTAGCAATACCAATACTGAGTAGGTAAAAATAGTTTTATGTACTTTTTGAACCTAAAAAGACTTCTAATTTTTGACATCAAAAGAAAAAATTTCTACACATCTTGCTTTTAAAACCTGGACAGGTAAATTTTCTCTGGGCATGTATTATTTTAGATATTTTTCAAGTCTTGGGTTTAATGACTATAAAATTCAGATTATGGACTTTAATTTTTTATGAAACAAAAAATTGTTTTTTTTTATTTCAGTAAATTAAGTATTTAATGTTTTTTATTTGCACTTTCATATTTTACTTTTTTTAAGAAGCCTAGGTTTTTGTATTCTCACAGTTGAAATTTGGTGGTTTTCACCTGATATTTGTAAACATTTTGTCAATTGTTAACATGTGCTGCACATAGCTTTTTTTCTTAATTTGAAGGGCACAGCCTCTTATTAATATGAAGTGAAAGATTAACAACCACTGATTTGCATTCATGGTGTGCAAAAAGTTTGGTGAGCAAATGTTTATGTTTTGTGTTGTTATTTTGTGGGTTCCTTCAGCAGTCTTGCTGGAAACACCGCAAGTGTGACTGATTTGTATTTTAGAGAAATACAGGCACAATTTGTTCAATTGAAAGAAAGATTGATTTATGTGAGTGATATTTGTTTAATAGTAACCTATCATATGGTTGCTGCAAAAGGAATAACTGGCAATTTGTTGCATGGGCATACTGACTGTTTATCCATCATGAATCAGAGGTCACATTCTTAAAAAAAATAAAAAATAAAAAACACCTATCACACAAAAATTAAATGCAAGTAGTTTAATAAGTAGGAACTGTACACCAAATTATACTCAAAATAGTATAATTATACTAAAATCCAAAATTTCTTGGCGTGGAATACAAATAAAACTTTCCAAGCTTTCGTGCATCAACCAGATGGCTTTCTCAAGGAAGATAGACAACTTCTTTCCTCGAGAAAGCCATCTGGTTAATGTGCGAAAGCTTGGAAAGTTTTATTTGTATTCTACGCCAAGAAATTTCGTATAGTTATATTATTTTGATATTTTGAGTGCAAGTAGTTTTTACAAAAAGTTGCTAGTCCCTTTCTTTTGTATTATTCCATTTGCTGAGTATTATACTTTTTTTTCAATTGTCATTTCATAATTTTTTGCGCATTTTCATAAATACTTTATGTTGTTTGAATTTTTGAGGTACCATTGTACTCCCTGTTTCCTATTTTCAGTTTTAAATCAATATTGCCTGTAGTTTTTTTGCTATGAGAAAGATCACACACATTGTACTTACACATTCATAAATAAAGAGTATTCTGTCAAGAAATTTTCAAGCTCCCCATTCTCACTTTGTTGCAGTAATACTACAGATTCATCACTAATCAGAGACAAATGCCTGGAACACAAGCTGGGTGACACTGTGCTTTCAGATAGAATACTAGATTGTTTCCTGACGTGTGTCAGCAAACAATAAATTTATATTACCAATCACAATTATTACTTCTGCAATTTAAGTAACTATAAATTGACTTCTTTACCAATATTTGCTGTCTAATGATTATTCGCCATGGATACATGATTTTTGTCGCATAAAAAGAAGTTGTAGGTTCCTAAGATTTTGAAATTTTGTTGCCCCTGGAAGACTTAACATGTACACTATACAGATTCTAGAATATGTATGCAAATATTAGTTGCAAGACATTCTCAGCATATGTAAAAAAAATACACTTACATAAGTAAAAATTGTTCCCAAAAAACCCCTCCAAGTTAGTAACCCATGCAGTTAACCTAGCTCCCCATAGTAAGTAGTAATCATAATTCATTGTCCGCACTGAGTACGACTTTGTTTACAAAATATAAGGAATAAAAAGTCTTAAAATTACACAGATATTAAAAAGGTTTATCTCCTGCTTTAATCACCACCTAAACAGATTAGATGTTTTATTTCTTGTGCTTGATTAACTGGGCATTTACAGCTCAACCTCATTTAAAAACGAAGCTTACTTGTAAACTGTAGTTCCGCAATACTTGTTTCTTTTATTCTTACAAAAGCTACAAAATGAATTTCAATGTTGATCATATTTATCCAAAATGTGCTGATACTTGAGAATATTTATAAAACTGTAGCCTTAACTCTGTGATGGAACATAACACGATCGCCAAACAGCTGAAAGAACTGAGGTGACTTCCTGACACACACAGAAGTTGTACCTCATCAAAGATGGCGGCCTCTCTTCTCGTTGTCTTCAGCTGCCTCAGCGGAGAACCAATTACAGAAGCACTCTATGTATTTCTATCTCGTTGGTACTGCTTCATTAACAAGGGCATCGCCAGATATCTTATTCAAACCTCCTTGCTTATAGCCCATTGAGTTGCTCACGGTGGTCGTTAAACCTCTAATGAAAAAAATCCTCCCGCACAGGCGGTGAGGACCAACGTTTTATTACATAGCGGTTTTAAGGCCCAACATGTGGTGGTAATCGGAAAAGTCCCTCATAGGAAATTTCCCCCACATTCGGAAAAGTCTCCCACCGTTTTCAGTCAGGGACCGTGCACAAATTGCATTTGACACAAAATATCGAACGTGAGGGAGATAGGGAGATGCTAAGTTTAGAAGGCCAGGATACCATGCTGACGTCACAGTTTTAGTCAATTGCGCCTGTGCCATGGAGGTAGGAAATATAGGAGACGCCTTAACCGCAGATTTCTGAAGCCGATTTGTTTACTGTTACGATATCCCACCGCGTGCTTGATTACCCTCTTAGTCGTGTCTGCCATAGGAAAGCATTGAAAATTTGTGATTTTTAGAAGCTCATATTTTTTGTTAAACTGGTTTGTCAGCGTAGATTTTTTCTGTGTTTGACAGAATACTTTAGCTTGTTCATATTTTGTTTCCATGATATCCTGCGTTGTATTCAGCTGTGCAAATAAATTTAAAAAGAAAATACCAGGTAACGTTATTCCACCGGTTAGTATCACTTTATTTTCCGTTTTCTAGGTTTAATTAAGTTCTTTGGGATTCAATCGTGGATTGCAATTTACTGTGAATGGCTACTGTATATTTTTATGTGATTTGCTTCCTTTTAGCATATTATGTAATGTTCTAAATTTGTAGCAAAATTTAAGAAGTCGCTAGGTTTACGTAGGTTATACAAAGCTGTTTACGAAAGTTGTAGCAAATTTTTCTGGAATAGTGTAGGTTATGTAATCGAAGATGTATTTATAACTGAACCACGTTTAAAAGGGTGTTCAATACAACTACATTATTAAGATAATCGTCTTTCAATGATTAATAACCCACCTATAATTATGACCGTGTTCATATCCAAAAACTTTGCACTATAAACAACAACGATAGGAATTAGCTACATTTACCAAAAGTTCATCTATTTCTTTTTTCCTGTTTTTGGGCTTGACCAGTACACTAAATTGTAGATTTGACCATAGCTAGTAAATAATACTCATTTTAAACTAACAGACAAGGTGCTTTTGATAGTGTGCTACAAGATCAGCTAATGGAATTCTGAAGCTCCTTTATTTAAAACTGAACTTCACAGTACAAATACAGATTCTCTGGATTAGCAGAGGACATTAAAACAGTAACTTTTGCATGTAATACACTGTACTCACTGTTTCTTGGAATTATATGACAACGCAAGACATCACTATTAATATCTCCTGATTCACAACAAAACCACTTCGAATGTGAAACATAAAATGATGGTGATGCTAAACAAAGTAGATGAGAAAAGTGAAAGTTGAAACACAAAGGGTGCACAGATATTTAAAAGATTAAAAAAAAAAAAAGAATAGAAGTAGACAAATGAACAAGGAAACATTGGAAAGTGACCGAACATGAGTACCTTACAGTGAAGATTTGAAATTCTGGCTCCTCTCAAGCTATGAATGACAATGTAAACATATGTATGTACATTTTGATTTTTGAAGAAATATTGTCATAATACATGGAAATACACTAGAATTATTAACACAGCAATCATACATCTCTAAATTGCCTGTATTTCCGGTTCATTCCAAAAATAGATTTGTTTCTCTTCTGCGACACCATTTCTAGTCATTGCACATTTTTCGTATTCTGAAACTTCATGTTCTCTTATTCATTTTACAGAGCAGTAAACATTTTAGGATCATCAGTTACTTTGATATTCCATAAATAAGCTATAAGTCAAATATATTTCATTCACTTCTGGTACCAAATGTTTTCTTTACCTGATTTAGTTGTTATTCTGTAATGCATGTACATGTTCTGAGATTAAACATTGTTTTGTTTTCATGCATTTTAACTCTCTCATGAATAATTTGCTTTTTCTGTCAAACATTAGTTGCAGCATTAATGTTCTACAGCATATATGCTCTAATTAAACTTTCCCCTTTTGGTTCTCTGTTGATATTTAAAGTCCTTCTTGTTACCTTTTCTTCTTTTACATCATATCTTACTTTTTTTTTTGGTATAATCAGTGAGATGTAGCTAAAAGGTCATTCTTTGCACAGTGGGTGTGGCATGTGTGTTTGTCTATCCAGCTTATGACCTGTCTCTGTTTTATCAACAGATTGTAATTTCTTCAAAGCTGAGGTACTTGTGGTAGCTGAAACATTCAAATATTTATTGAGGTTTATTTGCTCACATTTCATGTTCTGATTAGCTCAGTGTAATTAGTCTGTACTGTTTTGCACATCAGTGTAATATCTTGTACCCAATATTTTGGTAGTTGTTACAGATTTCCTGTATTGCATTTTTTATATTCTTTGGTATTCTTGTTGTGTATCCACGCATCCCCCACCCTTCATTTTTTCCCTTATTAGGACTGAAGGACTAAGCCTTTTAAGACAAAAGTCACTCATACCTGGTGTGGCACCCATTGTATGTGAAGGAAAGAATTTTGCTGCTGCTAGTGAAGATGAGATTTAACTATTTGAGATAAGTGTTTTGTATAGGATTGACATATAAATTTCGATGCAAATATTTGTCTTTAATGGTCCAATTGCAGTAGTAAGCTAGGTTCCAGCTACAAATACTGTTGGGTAAACTTTTCTTTTCTCGCATATATAAAAATGACTTCAAGAAGTTTAATATATATGTGGGCATCAACTCATAATAATATTTCTTCATGTTCTAACTAGCTCATTCTCTTTTGTCTTGTGTAAATAGAGGTATATTGAACCCCCATTAGGAAATGATAGTCCTGACATATTTTCTACAGCTTACAATGTACACACTGAGTGTGAAATGCAGCTCACAGCTAGGCTTTTTGATGACAGAAATGGGGGGGGGGAGATCTTGAATTCAGCTGAAGTAAAAATATAACAGCATAAAATTATAAAGATATTAATTGCAATATATGAAAATGTATAGTTATGGTAAACAAATCAATTACTTGAGTGAAAACTTTATTACTTAACTAATCAGATGAAATAGGCTGTCGTAAGAAGTTCTAACTGAAAAGGTTAGTATTATTTTTGGAAATCAGATTTTGGTACTGGAGATGTTACATGGATAACAGTGAACTAAAGATGATTTAGTATCTGATGGCAGAAAATTTGCACTTCTATATTTCCCATGCACTTCTGATTAGTTATCCATTAATTTTGTGGCCATAAAATGTAAGTTAAATGTGCATTTGCATATGGGCTGCTGTTAACAATGCTCTCTGCAATTAGAGCTAAAATTAATCACCTTGTGTTGATTAACCATACCTTATGTGATTAGATTTTCCTATTCTTGAACATATGTTGTGTTAGCAACAAACTGTTGGATTTATCCTCAATGAAGTTTTTATTAATAAATATAACCTTGCTCATAAATGGTATACGTATATTTCAAAAACCAAATTAAAAATCTTTATTATATACACACGTCTGTTTCATTTACTACTTAAAAGCTATTAACTTATTACAATATGAATGTGCCTCTGTTAATAGTGATGTGTACCAGAAGTATAATATTTTGAATGCAGTTGGATTTATTTTAAAAGAGATCTTACAGTAGGAATTATTTCTGCTGCTTATGTAAATCTGTTTTTATCAGGACATTTTATCAAGTGAGATTTCCTTTACTATCAGCAGTACTTGTAAATCCTATTTCCACAAACTAATAAATTGTATATTTTCTTGCTATATTTTGAAACTGCACCCTTTAAAAAGATACCCCCCCCCCCATCGAAAAAGAAGTTTTCTCTCCTATTAAGGCCTGTAGTTTTAAAATTATTTACACGCATACCTTTAAAGCCCACCACAGTTCTAACGAAACCAGTTGGAATTTCCTACCTCCATTAGAATAAACTAAAATCAGTCAAGTGCTTAAAGCAATAATAAAAAATAAAATGAAGACACAGTATCGTCATATTTTGAGTCTGATATTTTAAATTTATTTGAACAAGCTCACAGATTTCCCATTTTTTCTATAAAGGCTTGGAAATAAAATCTAGGTATTTCATGAACTTTTGTTTCTTTAAATAATAATGTTCAATGAGAATATTCTCCACCCTCCCCTTTTTTATTTGCTTAAGAACAATCGTATTCCCCGTATGTTTTACTTTTCTTTAAGTAAAACATACGGGGAATATCGTTGTTTACTTTAATTTTCCTCCTGACAACATGTTAGAAGTGTTCCATCCCTTTAAAGTGCTATCTTTTGAAAAATTCACTCATAATACAAATTCTCTGAAGCTCGACCTCTACAATTTCTATGATAAACAATATTTTACGATAATCCGCTAAGACAGAGAAAGATTTTAAACGCTGTATAAAATTATGTTTAGTATAAACACATTTTAAACCATCAGTTTATATACGTCTCAGTCGTTACGAAGACGCTTTTTAAGGTCTGTTTTCCTCCATGAATATCCAAGTTTTTGTACTAAAATTCCTTTCACGTAAACCTAAGAGTTTCTTAAACCTATTCGATTGCTTTTCCATTTCGCTTATAATTAAAGACAATGTAAAATCTTAAGAAAACGAACAGGGTCTCACTAATGCTTTCCTACGGAAAATCGTCTGCTTTTGCATCTTGAGGGTAACCACGCCAAAGCTGGCGGTACTACTTTCACCGCGGAAGCGTACAAATCCGGCTTTACTTTGCTAGCATGGGAAGAGTTGGCGACAGCGGCTCCTCTTATTTTTACCTCCATGGCCTGTGCGATAAAAGATATCGAAAACGCTATACAACCAATCGATTAGGTCATCAGATGGTGCAAAGTGGAAAGGGACTCACATTAGTGATTTCCAAGTTTCTCCAAAGATTATGGAGGATTCATTTAATGACGTTTTCCAGAAATTTTTGAGGGAATACAATATTGTTAAAGATGGCTTCATTTCTGGTTATTTAGAATAGGAGGAAGAATAGTAAAAATAGCTGACAGATTTGAATCTACTGGTGTATTCGTACTGTATCTGTTGCAGCAAATATTTCAGTTTTCTGAAATTGCTGTGTTATTACATATTTTTATAATACAGTACTTACTAACCACCTCAATAATAATGTTAACAATGACGTTATTTAATACTAAATCTTGTCAGACAGCTAGGAAAGGTTGTGATCATCTTATGCGATGACATTTACCAGTGATTACAACAAGTCAAAACTTGAATAACTAAAATTATTTAATCCTTCAGGAGTTTCCAAGGAGGTTAGAAAAATACTTCTGGAGATGCCCTGGTCACCGTGAAGCCGCAAGGTGTGGGGATTTACCATTGTTTACATCATACCTATGTAATTTCATCTGTTTGTATTTTGGAATTGCGCGGTTTTTGGTTGCAGAAACCGTGTTAATATCAAACCGCAATGGATTATACTTCTTATAGACCACGGTGTATGATATGCAGGTGATACGACTTTGGAAACAAAAATCGCCCGTTAATGTCACTTGTCACTAGATTGCGCGACGAACGTGTGGGCCGATGATTTGATACAACCTATGCTTTCTTATGGGAGGAAGCGGCAGAAACATTCGTATTTTACGAATGCTATTTTGCTTGAAAAAAAAACAAAAAACAATAACCTGGAACGCTTCGCAAACATGCACTTTGTGCCTATCACATGGAATTCGTCAAATAAGAGTTATATATATATATATATATTTTTGGGCCACAGATTGAGTACTCTAACGTGAAGATTTCTGAGCAGACGATGCTCTTTTTTTTACTAATGTAATAGGGAATAGACCGTTTATCTTAAAAAAATTGTACTTCTTGTAAAATAAGATGGTGCTGTACATTCGGAGGAACAATTTTACCATGGGATATCAATTTTTGCGCAAGTCATTGGAGCATCGTTAACGGAAACTACTAATTTTGAAAACTTACAGAAATGTTCGCAAAAAATAGTTTTGATTATTCTTCAGCCCGAGGAATCATTCACTCCTGATGTTTTCATTTAGTATTAAACAATATAACTTACATATTTGTTTTATTTTTGTACCTTATCATACTAATGAATAAGGCGCTCCCTCCATCTGTGCTGGCGATAAGGGCAGAGAAAGTGCATCGTGACAAAATGGCTGCTTTTTACTCGGCGGCGATTTCCCGGACCTGCGTGCATATAGTACGATGAACATATTTGATATCAGGGATAATATTTGTGATCCTACGTTTAAACAACGGTTAATGCTTTTAACGTAAAAAAGTGCCACATTGTAAGCTGTGGAAAAATGCATCACATCCTAATGCTTGCCGCCATTTTTCCAACTCTGTTGGTGTTACATATTAAGCCTTAATAAGGGACACAAACTTACTTTTCAGCAGTAACGAACTTCATTCGAGAACATAAACTTTTATTTCATAACAACAATCATTCGTTCGTCTCATAACAACTCCATTATTACCATACATACTCCCTTGCCCCAACCCCCATCGTCCCCTAGTCCCCAGTAATTCTTTATTATGTTACAGTTGGGTCAATAAAGGTTGATACAAGTTCTTTATATGCTGCATAACCAGTCCGATAACTTGTAGTTCCGTACAAAACACTTTCGCCTATACCTAAAACAGAACTGAACAGATTCTAGTCCGACATTTAACTACACTATAAATTTATCTCCCGTTAAGTAAAAACAGAGTTGACGTACTTTACCTTCTGTATAGAAACTTCAAATTTTTTGGAACTCCATACAATATAATTACACAAAGTAATAAATAAAAAATACTCAAGATAAATACCGCTTTTGCACTGATTAAATCATAAGCATCATATAATCCTATGATGGTTAGATCGGCCCACAACTCCTGAACGCGCCCTGGCGAGCTGTGACATTAACAGTCCGTTGGTTATAGACCGTATGCATATAACGTCACGGAGAGGTAAACCATCGTAGCTGAGCCGCGAATGGCTTAGTGGTTAGTGATTCAGACTATCGATGCAAGGTTACCAGGTTCAAGCCTGAGCTGATCTTTCGGAGATGGTGTGATTTACTAACAATCGCTGAATATCCACCGTGCATCGGACGAGCACGTTAAGTGACGGCCCCCAGGCTGGACCCACTGGTTAAATGGGTATCCTTTCCTATGTCACCCCTGAAATTCTCTCACCTCTCTATGTGCAATATCGTACTTGTACGGAGGCGCCATCTACTGTACCCTAATCTCACTACAAACTGTTCTGTCGCTGGACTTGCTCTCATTCCTTCCGTTTCTATGTCCTGCCGAAAAGGCGATCTCGCTGTAGGTGGCTGGGGCCTAAACCATCACCCCCTAATAGCTTAACAGGCCCGCGCACCCAATACCGGAAGCTGGGTGACGTAGGGGAGAGTAGGCTGGTCATCTGTGGTTGGTTGTCGAGCATGCATGAGCTTGCTCACTCTGTATAAGCGTGACTGTCGATGTGCGTGCTTGTCGTTATTAAATTGTCAACTAAGTTTATTTTCATAAAGGAATATTTTTAGGAGAAACAGTACCAGAAGTAAATTCAATATGCCATTTAGATGCAGCGTACCCCACTGTTGCGGTAATTATGATGATGGACCACGAGTGTCTTCAAATTCCCTACTAATGGGGAGGTTCTCAGAAAATGGATTACCGCAATTAAGGTTAAAACTTTCAAGTGACCAAGAACTCCAGGGTAAGTGGGAATCTTTTGTTGACCTTATTTAAACTACTCATAAAATAAAAATTTTGAACCAGAAAATTTTAATTTGGTTAATTTTATAATCTAATACATCTCACAGCGGGAAGTCAGGGCACTGAAAAGATTTTTGAAAAATGAAATTTATTTTTGTAATGGAAAGAATAGATTACTTGTGTTGTTATAGTAACCCATAACATGTTTTTGCCAATGTATCAAATAACTTCAAAGTAAAATATGTATATTTAGGAAGGGATTTTAAACTTTATTATGGACACAGAATAATAAGGGTTGCATGTTTTTGATCCCAAGAGTAAAATGTTGATACATTCGTACTTAGTTATTTAAGTGTCTTAGGCAGTGCCAGACTAAACTTTTTTGGGGTCCCTATTTCTGGGAACAAGTGCTTGTAAAATACCTATGTCCTATACCCTATACGAAATATATGTATGTCATGTACACATCTAACAAACTACATATTGGTTCCGATTTCTGGGCGTAGAGCATAACATAATTAAAGATGTGATATTGCTCTTTCCTTGGTACTTCGTAACAATAATACAACTTCCATTAATTAGCAATGACATGAAACACGACATGTGATGACTGTCTTTTTTTTCTTGTGTAGTAGGAAATTTTATTACAAACTTTTTTATTTTAAAATTTAGTTGCCATGCACAGGCAGTTATATTTTTTATTTACCTGCCCAGGCAAATGATTTACATGCCCTGGGCATCTCGGGAGTGGCATTTTAAAGCCCTGGATATTGTTATTTTTAAGAAAAAAAAAAGTACCTGGATCAGCATGAATCCACATATTGTTGAAACTATATTCTAAACAAACAAGGTTTTTAAAATACAAGTAGAAATATATACTCGCTTTTTTTTTTCTTTTGGAAAACATTTGCTTAAAATGAGAGATCAACTTTTTATTCATTTATCTAGACTTATCTGTTTCCAGACTTCCTACACTGTGTCTTCACAAGCTACAGCTATAATAATAACAACTGGAACTAATATATCTCATATTATCCGATAACTACTGGAAAAAGTGCTTCCAAACGTGGGCGTGGGTGTCAATCTTTGT
This sequence comes from Macrothele yani, assembly GCA_039090855.1. Taxonomy (NCBI): domain Eukaryota; kingdom Metazoa; phylum Arthropoda; class Arachnida; order Araneae; family Macrothelidae; genus Macrothele; species Macrothele yani. Next base: position 56,988,091 of record CM077011.1, on the reverse strand, counting down.
ATGGGGATAAACTTCTCCAAGCCGCCCCGGTGGCGCAGTGGTCTAAGGCGCTGGCCTCTGATTATTCGCCCGTAAGGGGTCCGGGTTCGAATCCCGGTGAGGCATGGATATTGTGTTTGTCTTACGGCACTGGCTCTCTCCCTTCCCTGGAGCCAGTGACCCTAAATTAGGGACGGGCGACTGCTTATAGCCCATTGAGTTGCTCACGGTGGTCGTTAAACCTCCAATCAAAAAAAAAAAAAACTTCTCCAGTGCTTTATAGAATTTATTTTGAAACCAAAATCATAAAAAAAGAGAAAAACAATCTTTTTCAATAGCTTTAGTAATAACAAAACATTTGTGCAAAATTTTATACCATTGCTTTTATAGTTTCTGAGAAAATGTTACATCAAGTTAGTCAATTTATAATGAGACATGTACATCTTTTAAAATACATCCTATAGTACCAAAACAATCGCTTAGATTTATTCAGCACAATAACTGCATATGCATTTGCCAGGTTCTCAAAAAATATAATAATTATCTGGAAAAATACTTTAAATTATTGGAACAAATTTCAGATTTTCTTAGAAATGTGTCTTTGAAATTCTTCAAGGAACAGCTAACGGACATATAATTAAATTGTGTTTGTGATACACAAAGAACTACACAACCATAATTATTTGTACATTGGCAGTTTTCCTGAATACTTCTTGAAAATCAAATTTCAGGAAATTTCTGCCAATAAGTTACTTGTATTTTTCAAGATAAAAAGAAATGCTTATATTGTGGATCCAAATAGTTTTGCTTAATGCTACTAATATACTTAATACAGATGTGTTGAACCTTGACAAGGTAATTTTTTTTAAATAGTGCTCTGGAAAACAAAAATTAGAAACTTTATATTTGCTTATCAAAATGAAGTTGTCCAAACACGTAACTAGATGGTACTAAAATTAGGGAAACTTGTTATGTCATTATTGTACGTTTAATAATGTAGCAATTGCATAATTTTCTTGAAATCTTAATTTATTTGATGCAATCAGTGGATCAAGCACCAATTCATTGTATGTATGTTAAAAAGTGTTTTATTGAGCCTCTGGTAATAATTAAAAACCACTGAAAAAATTCAGTTTTTCTTGACCTTTTTTTATATATTAGTGATCACGGATTTCAAGTAAATTGCTTGTTACTGTCTGATGTGAAAATACATTTTCACTAAAGGAATTATTTCATTACTAAAATTTTCATAGTCATAAGTTTGCAATGAACGAAAAATCTGATTCCTTAAATTAGTCAATTGACATCTTTTGAAACGAAGGCGATACTTCGTAATGGACCCTCAAACTAATCTTTCAAGTACATGAGCGATTTGTTCACAAGTACAGGAATCATTCGGTTAACTATAAAGACACTATAACTTCAAGTGAAACTACGACAACAGTTTATAATTTCAATTATAGGAATGATTTATCACTTCCAGTGAAATGATAGCGATGCTTGCATTAAGTTGACGAATCTGTCTTGCTTACCCTTTCAAGTCGAAATTATTGCTACGCTAAATTTTACGCTGTAATTTCTTTTTCTTCTATATTTCAAAAGATTATAAAACAAACGTGTTAACTCTGCAGTTTTTTAAAAACTAAAACAGAAGTTCTTATTTAAATGCAGTGAAACTCTAGAAAAACGCACGACCTGGTTAATTGGTGTACGTAAAAACGCGTTCGTTCGTTCACATCGCCGTAATGCTCCCTCTACGCGACTACGGACTGCTCTAGTGACGTCACAAACCCGTGCGCGGGCCTGCTAAGCTATTAGGAGGTGATGCCTAAACTCTACTCACTGTGGACGGAAGTCCTACAATAAAATGACAAATGCTCGACTGTGCTCGAACCATCGTAGCACAACACATTATACATCAGTTGCTGCTTGGATTCCAAACGGGACGGTCGCACGTGGTGTGGTCTTCCGCTAGTTATCTGCAACTTTTTGTTTCTTTCGTCGCATCTTAGATAGTTTCTGGGTTACCAGTCTATTGTAATCAGTCCGGTTAGGAGATCTTTTAGTAGCTAAGCTTTTTTTAAAGCTCTATTAAAATTGTTCCGAATCCACTTTTCTTCGTATTGCTATTAGCACACCGTTAAAATTTTCGTTGCGCAAAAGGATTGCCGACGCTGAAGATGCAGGAATAGAATCTGATGCTGAACAAGAAGTTAGCCGTTTCATACCGCCTAAAACTGGAATCTGTAGTACAACTGAGGTAGAAAATGGTCTTAGAAGTTCCAGGAGAATAAGGTGTTTACCTCCGGAGTTGAACAACAGTGTTCAAAAAAAAAAGACCAGGAAAAGTAAGAAGGTAAGTATGAGGTCTTTGAAACCTCAATTGTCGGGTGGAGAAACCGACGGATTCCCCTCTGGGGATGGGTTTTTTTCTGAAAAAAAAATAGATCAGATAATCCTGCGGGACCTGACTATTTTAGTTTGTCGGGTGGAGACACCGACGGATTCCCCTCTGGTGATGGTTTTATTGAAAAAAAAATAGATCAGATAATCCTGCGGGACCTGACTATTTGAATAGACCTGACAGTGCTGCGGCATCAGGCTATTCCTGTGAGATTTTTCGTAAAAAGAGTGTGAATCTGCGTCAGTCTACGGGGAAAAAAAGGCCCTTTTTAGGGCCGACGGAAAAAAAATTTCAAAAAGGAATTGGCCATTTGTACTTTTCAGGAGAAGGAAACACAGTTAGAAAAGACTGGAACACAAATTCACACGAGTAAAGCTCAACTTTACGATAAAAAAATTGAAACACAAAAAAGTTTCAATAAAAGTGAGGAAACAACACAGAAAAAAAATGTTCGTAAGGAACAACCTCACGCACTGCAAGAAAGCAGTGATAGCTTCAAAATACAGGAAGCAATAAAAGACAAAGAATTATTAAAAAAAGACTCAAATAAATATCTCCGTAGTATTAATTTATTGCACAGAGAGAAAAAAGGTTGTAATTAAAAGCAACTTACCAAATTCTGTGCTAGAGCAAAGGATACAAAAACATCTCTCGAATTATCAAAACACCAACTTGGTTGATAAAATGAATGCAGATGTGGAAAACTATTTAGGTCCAAAACACTGCAACAGAGAATTAAATAAGAAAACCATACAGAAAAGAAAAGCAAATTATCACACTGGAAGGCTAAGTAAAGAATTAAAGGAAGCGGACAAAAAGTTTCTCCGAGTTATACGTACAACGCTGCAGTTTAAAAAGTTGTAAGTAACAACAATGAAGAAATGCTTCGGTTAAATGCTGTTACTAATGCCCTAGATAGTATTACTGTAAGCAGCATAGCCGTAGAGAAAAACAGCTTAAAAAAACAAGGAAGAGAAAAGGGGAAAGATGCCTCTTAAGTGCACCTTCGCCTGCAACACCTCCTTATCCTCTTCCATTTTCTCTGAGGAAGAAAAAAACCAAAAAAAAAAAAAAAAAAAAACCCGGCCCTTTTAAGAGCATTCCTGTTTCTGAGAATGAAATAAACTGCAAAAGAGAGGAAACCAATAAAACTATAAAGAAAAGAAAAGTAAATTACTTCACTGGAAGACTTAGCAAAGAATTAAAGGAAGCGAAAAAAAAGTCTCTCCGAGTTACGCGTACAGCGTTGCAGTTAAAAATGTTGTATGTAACAACAGTGAAGAAATGCTTCGGTTAAATGCTGTTACTAATGCCCAAGATAGTATTACTGTCAGCAGCATAGCCGTAGAGAAAGACAGCTTAAAAAAAACAAGGAAGAGGAAAGGGGAAAGATGCCTCTTAAGTGCACCTTCACCTGCACCACCTCCTTATCCTCTTCCATTTTCTCTGAGGAAGGAAAAAAGGCCCATTTAGGGGCCTTTCTTTTTCTGAGGATGAAGTTTTAATAACTGAAACAAATGGCCTTACCATTTATAACGAAGTAAATTTCTCCGTCATTTCTGTCCACGCAGGATTCGAACCCGGATCCCCTCATTCCGGAATAAGTCACTCTACCAATTGAGCTACGCGGACGTTTTATTCTGATTCCTATCTGCCTTTATGTCGTGTGCGTCCTTCTGGCAGGTACGTCACATCTCCTGGTACGTTACATCATCTCCCCCTTTTTTTTTTTTTTTTTTTTTTTTAAGTGCTGGAGAAGGGATTCTCTTAATTTTCCTATCTCGCGGTGTGGAAATAACATCACACCATTGCGAAATTTTGAACGGTCGGGTCATCCGGATAGTTCGGGCGCCATTGTAACGAAGTAAATTTCGCCGTCATTTTTGGTACACGCCAGGATTCGAACCCGGATCCCCTCATTCCGGAATAAGTCACTCTACCAATTGAGCTACGCGGACGTTTTATTCTGATTCCTATCTGCCTTTATGTCGTGTGCGTCCTTCGGGCAGGTACGTCACATTTCCTGGTACGTTACACATTTTAATTTGGAATGCGCAGGGTATCAAAAGACAACATAGATAATTTTTAGCCTACTTAAAGTATAAAAAAAATTGACGTTGCGTTAATTAATGAATCATGGCTAAGCGATAAAATTAAATTCAAAATACCCAATTACAAGCTTTATAGGAAAGACAAAACCACCAAAAGCGGCGGAATTTTGATTGCGATTGTTGATAGATTAGAGCAAAGTGAAACACCTTGCAACACTGAAGATGGTCAAGAAGCGCACTCGGTTATAATTAAAACTAAAAAAAACCCGATCAAGTTTACGGACTTTTATAATCATCCGTCACATACGGTTACTAGTGAAGCTCTGGACAAACTTTTTGAAGAAGACATCCCCACCATAGTAGTGGGGGATTTAAATAGTAAACATCGCTATTGGTACTGTCCTAGAGCTAATAAAACTGGGAACAATATTTTCAGATATCTCTTAAATAAAAATATTGATCTGGGGGCACCTTCCGAGCCCACCAGAACAGCGTTAAGAGGAACTAGTAATGTGCTAGATTTTGCGCTATTCAAAAATAATAGATATTATTATGAAATCTATACTGCAGTAGCGCTCTCATCTGATCATAACCCCGTTCATCTGCAGCTCTTTACTGACAAAACTGTAATGGTAGCACCCAAAATGGTCACGAACCTAAAACAATTTAAAGAAAAAAATAAATTAGTACCACCTCCAGAAATCGGAGATTGCAATAGCGAAATTGACAATGCTATTGAAACCTTTAACCTTGCCATTAAAAAGGTTATGGAGGATTGTCAAACTCCTGCCAAAGAAATCCGTACTTTTTACCCAAAGAAATTTTGAATCTTATTAAGGAGAAAAATAGGTACCGCAGTAAATGGCAAAGAACCAGAAATAAAACGTTTTATGACCTTTATTGCACCCTTAACAGGCAAATCAAAAGAGATATCAGAAAGTTTGAAAACGGTTCATGGGGACAATTATTAGAGGAAGCACATATTGACTACTCCGAAAATTCGGATAAAAAAAATAAAATGACCCTGTGGAACCTTACTTCAAGTTTGTAAAATAAAAATATTAGATTACTCCCACCCCTCCAGAAAGCAGATGGGACGATAGTTAGAATCGATGAAGAAAAAGCGGAAATCTTTGCAAACTCACTCGAAAAACAGTTTAAAATAAATGATATCCCTGACACTGATGTAGCCATTAAAATGCAAAAGGCTCTGGATACTTATTTTAAACATGCGGAGAATGTTGAAAATTCTAGAGTCATCACCCAAAGTACACAACTCTATGAAGAATTTACTAGTAAAAAAAACCTGTGTTAACATCCCCAATTCAAAGTAAACAGAGAGGCTCTTTTAAAAAAAATCGGAGGACAAGACATAGGAAGCAGCAGTCAAAAGTAGAAAATGCTACGGCCTCTCTTACGTCCGATAGACAGAGACCTCTAAGTAAAGTGGCAACAACCTCTCTCGGGTCCGGAAACCAAAAAAATGCAAAAGTCGAACTGCAACTTCGAGTTAAAGGTGCTACGACCTCTCTCGGGTCCGGAACGCCAGAAACTGAAAAGATAAGAAAAAACAAGAGACCTTTTAAGGGCCAAAAAAAATTTTTGTTCCTCCAGACTTTGAAAAACCACTACCCATCAGTGAAAGGGAAGTCAGGTTTCACATTAATAATCTTAAAAATAAAAAGGCACCTGGCAAAGATGGCATAAATAATAAAATTATGAAAACACTACCGGAAGAGTATGTGCAAACCATTACTAAAATATACAATTGTGACATTAAATTAAATTATTTCCCTGACGATTGGAAGCAGTGGCGGCTATTGCCTAGTTGATAAGGGGGGGCTGCATCCGAATTTTATGGATATCTTTCTCTAAGATAAATTTTTTTGCGTCTGTTCGTGCTTTGGCAAGGGTTATTTATTGCTGTGTTGTGTACACATACAGCCAAATTTTTTGTGTGATACAGTTGAAATGAATAAAAAATATTATATGCTTAGAGCTTAATTTCACAGATACACTTCAGCTTTTTTCCCTCCCGATACTTACATTAACAGAGATGATTAATTAAAAGTTTAACAAGCAAAAGATATCCAGTTTGCACTCATACACTTATTTTCCAAATGCAAGTAAATCACTTTGAGGTTTTCTTTCACCGGTTGCCTGCTGGTTTATTTTCCATTATATATATAAAACATTATTAGCTGACCCCCACCTGTGATTATTTATGCTACACTGAGGGCTAAACTGCCCGGGCCAAACATCGGAGGATGGGAGTTAGGTTTATATATAACGAGGAGTCATTACCCCGGTACCGCCGGCTTAACATCACTTCCGAACCACGACGGGTGTTCAGCGGCAATGAGACTCGAACCCTTCAAGTCGGGAGGCGAGCATGCTGCCACTGAGCTACCTCGGCCCAGCGCACTCCGTATTGGAATACTGGCAGTTATGTAACTTTCCACTGCTCAAGGAATATCAAGAATACGTTTTGTAACAAAAACACATGGTTTGCGTAATTTACTGATATTTAGCGGAAGCAGCGGAAAATTTGCAGTGCAAGCGGGAAATGTCAATAATGTCAAATTTAACAGTTTCTGACTTCCTTCAAGTGCTTTAAGAATTTTTAAACGGTTCTTAATTTTAATTAAAGTAATAAAAAATTTACTTCCTAGCGTTAAAATTGAGAAATGACTTGCAGTGATAGGGAGATCAAAATATTTTTTTAAATTGATTAATAAATATGATACAAAGGAATTTCACCGTAATTAAAACTTCAGTACTGCTTAAATTAGTAAATTTATGTTTTACGAAGTGCATGTTAGATGTTAACGAACTTTTAAAGCAGCGAAGACTGTTTAGAAATGTAAGTTTAAAGATACGAGTATGCAGGACTTTCATCACTCCTAGGGGGGGGGATTAAGAACTACTTGAAATGTTACCGTATCAAACAAACTGTTATTGTGCTTCAGGATCAATCATACCGATAATTTTGGCTTCACCTAAAATACCTGTTCCAATGTGACTTAAAAATTTTCTAATTTCCTTTATGAAATATGTTGCAAATTTAATTGTACCTAAACATTACGATTTTTAAATGTTATCGGTCACAAAAAAATGTTTCTAAATTTTGGAAAAAAAAGTCATTCTGTTTGACATATAAGATATTAAAAATATTTTATAGTGATCAACACCAAACAGGGCACCACATAGGATCAAAAAATACACACAAAATAAAAATGTTAGCAGTTTTTAGCAAAGCGTGCAAATTTTTTTTAGCAGTGATAACATACATACCTGTCACTTGTAAATAAATTCCATGCGCTGATCTCGACGAGCAGCAAACATATCAATAACTTGTTCGTTGAATTTCTTGGTGCTAGCAATAATGTTTTTTCTATTGACAACATTGCAAGTGCTGTCAGTCGATCTTGTCCCATACTGTTCCTTAAAAAATTCTTGATTCTCTTGAGGGACGAGAAACAACGTTCTGGCTCTGATGTGGTCATTGGGATAGTAACTAAGATGCGAAGAAGTTTCACAGTTTCCGAAAAGGATGCTTCCAAATTATTTTTCAGCATGAACTGTAACAGCTGAGTCGCACTTGTAATATTGTGGAAATCGCTTCGGTTATACAACACGCTGAGCTCCGAATACAGCTTTTCCTTTTCTAGCACTCCAAAACGTTTTACTGCAATGTCCATCTCATGGTTTGGAAACTGCTTAGCGTAACTGGCAAAATGTTCAGGTAAAAAAGTTTGGCAGCTTCAAGATGATCTGTGAAATGAAACCGTTCAGTGGTTTGAGTGGTAATTAGATCACATACTTTTTTTTTTTTTTTTTTTTTTTTTTGATTGGAGGTTTAACGACCACCGTGAGCAACTCAATGGGCTATAAGAAGTCGCCCGTCCCTAATTTAGGGTAACTGGTCCCAGGGAAGGGAGAGAGCCAGTGCCGTAAGACAAACACAACATCCATGCCTCACCGGGATTCGAACCCGGACCCCTTATGGACGAATGATCAGAGGCCAGCGCCACCGGGGCGGCATATTTCTTTTGCAGCAACTATTCTAATATTGTTGTTCTGCTCGACCCGTCTCTTTTTTTGGAGGAGGCTGATCCGGAGTTTCATCCTCAGAACAGTCTGTATTGTCAGTCGGCACATGAGCCCTTATGTTCTGCACAGCGTTAATGAAAGCTGAAACACAATGTTTTGTCTTCACTGCATCCGTTTGACGATTCTGCAATTGGTGGTATAATATGTCTACGTGAGGCATAAGATTATGAAAAAATGTCAACCAGAATTTAAATTCCGGATCTTTCAATAGCCGTTCAAGCCCACTTGCAGCATTCATTGTAACTGCTGGAGATGTACTACTTTCCTTGAGTGATCGAAAACATTCCAATAGATTGACTTGTTGTTCGAAAACAGAATTCACAGTACGAATATTAAAATTCCAACGGGTCGTCACCGAGTGTGGAATTTTCTTTCCAACTACGGTGTTAAGAGCTGCTAATCTTTGTGGTGAACGTGAAAAAAATGTAGGTATTCCAGATAAGTTTGAAAAAAAAATCCTGGCTTTAGTGTTTTGTGATGCGGCTTTCTCCATCACTAAATTTAGCTGATGAGCATAGCAATGAATATAAAAAGCATTAGGATATATCTGTCTCACCCTGGCCTGGACACCTGAAGTTGCACCGCTCATCACAGCTGCACCATCATAGCTCTGTGCTATTAATTTCTGAGATTCATTGGGAATTATTTCTTCCAACACTTTTAGAAGACATCCTGAAATGGAAGCAGCATCCTGCCCAGAAGGATTATAAAAGCCCCAGAAACGCTCGACAGCGCAACCTTCTAACTCATATCGGAATACAATTGCTATTTGTGTTATTTCCGATACATCTGTGGTTTCATCTGCCATAATGGACAAAAACTGTGCAGAATCAATTTCCTGTTTTATTTGTTGGCGTGAAATTTCTAACATACAATCCAAGAGCTCATTTTGGATTGTTTTTGATGTGCCCTTGAAAACTGTTGAATTCTCCAAATGTTCCCTGACTGTTGGGTCTAACTGACTAGCAAAATCGAGTAAACCTCGAAATATTCCGGAATTAGAGGATTCCGATGTTTCATCATGCCCCCTTAGTGCAAGCTCGTGATTTCCACAAAATTTGATGCAATCAATAATTTTTGAAAACACTGACCTGTTTTTCTCGACTTCCTTATTGTGGCGTTCAGTGCTCAATTTGTACGCACTATCCATTTGCGTAGCAATATTGACACTCCCCAACATCGCAAGATCCACTGAACTTTCTATGTGCTTCGTAGAATTTTCATGCTTTTTCATTTTTTCACGGAGTTTTTTTAAGTCGTTCACACCTGTTTTGGTCCACACAGAGTCTCCACCATACAACAGACATGGAAAGCAAAACAAGGAGTTTGAGACTTCGCATCCACAAATCCAGTCATTTTCCACGTACATCTTAGTGTTAAAATTACGCTGATAACTTTTATTTTGGCTATGTGCTATCTGCGTTATTTTCAAATCACTCATCGGTCTACCAAAGTTTTTCAAGTCTAATTTTTCTTGAAATGTCAAATTGCTGAACTGAATCCGCTTCAGATATTCCACAGTTTGCGCCATACTAACTACAGAATTTGATGACACGCAAGGGACAATAACGTTTCGAACTGAACTCTCGAACAGCAAAAGCAAACTGACCGCTAATGCGAATGTCAAATAATCAACATTTCTGCTCCGGAGAAACACGGAAAGGAATATATTGGAGTGACCCCCTTCGCTTCTCTTTCATGTTCCCAAAGCTTAAGACGAATCGCAGAACGGGTTCTGAGCGGGAAATTTCTCTATTCACCACCCTCGCCCTATGCGCCCTACCCGTCCAGCTTACCCTTAGACGATCGTCACCACGAGGACTGTTTTTACGGCAGCAAGTGAAAACGGATTTAGTACTAAAGGCTGCAGGAACTGCAGTCTCCGATGAAAAACAAGAAATGCATTCGAGTGACCTCCCCCCACCACCGCACGGGGATAACTGGTTTTCCAGTTATTTGGGGAGCGGCGCCCCCACGGCCCGAGCTGACCTTGTGACTGGTCAACATCTGATGTCATGCCACCGCTTGTTTTTTTATTTTGGTGCTGATGGTGTTTGCAGGGACGGCTGTTCATCCAGCTGTTGGGGAGTCGCGGCCCCACAATCCCGAGCTGGTCTTGTGTCTCGCTTTTTTGTTTTTATTTATTTTCTCCACTGGCTAGTTGCCCGTGTTGTATTCTCTACCTAATCGCTACCACGTTATGTACTAACACCCCGGTCTTGTGGTTTTGTTACCCTCCACCACTAACTGTATTATATTAACCGCTCAGTTCGTAGGTTGCTGAGATTCCGTTTAGGTTCCCTTCCAGGATTTGTCTTCTTTGGATTTCTTTTTTTCTTTTAACTGGTTTGGGTGCTAGACCTACCTGCATGTTTGCCGCGTGCGGAGACCCGTGAGGCGGAAATGGGATGTCTGGCGGCTGAGGTCGCAGGAGACCGGATAGGTGCCTCCTGTGTACCAACACTCCTCTTCGACCCCGGCTTCGCTGTAAACGGGAGGCTAGAGACTAACCCACCTCTAGTCAGAAGTCTTGTACCAAGGTGTGTACAGGGCTTTAGCGGCTTTTTTGTCGTATAGCACGGCAGGGTAAGCCCGGGGGTTGTGGGATCATGCCAAAGGCGTTGGCATGACGGTACTCTGGAGGCCGAAGTGTCCGCCGAGTGCATGTGAACACAACCATTGGACTATATTTGCAACTAAGCTCTAGAACTGTGTCTTGCGTCATGTGTTTGGCTTGCGGACCTCCAGTTCTCCCCTGTTGGGCTCGATTGTGGGCGGAGTACGTTGCAGATGAATTCTTTCTTACTCCCATGGGGAAACATAAACCCTCCTCAAAATTTAAAAAACAACAGGATATGGTGATTGATCAGGCGCCAAATTTGCCTCAACCACCTCCCAAACATAACACACTGAAGAGAACTTTCGTTGAAAAACGACATCACCGCGACGTATCTTTAGATCCAGGTGTTGAGCCGTCAGCTCAGAAACGTCGCATTGCACTTGCAGATTCGATACCTCAAGCTACTTTTCTCGTCATTTCTTCTACTGACCAGATGTTGAAACTTTCCTCAAAGTCTCCTTTTTTCATCTCGAAGGCACTTGCGGGTGTTGCTGGCTCTTTGAAGTCAGTAAAGAAGCTACGCTCTGGAGACCTGCTTGTGGAAACTTGCACTCTCTCTCAGAGCAAATCTCTTCTGCAGTTGACCAGACTTCAGGATATTCCAGTTCAAGTGACGGCACATCCGTATCTCAACACCTCCAAGGGAGTCATTTCTGAGCCCGACTTGTTGGTCTGCGATGAAGATGAACTTGTGTGTGAACTTGCTGATCAGGGTGTCATAGCTGCCAGACGCATGACTTTCAGGCGCGATGGCGCGCTGATCAAATCACGAAATGTTATTTTGACTTTTAACAGCCCGAAGGTACCTACTGAAATAAAGGCTGGTTACTTGTTATGTGCAGTTCGTCCTTATATACCAAATCCTCTACGCTGTTTTAAGTGCCAGAGGTATGGACATTCCCAGCGGTCCTGTAACAGTGCTGCGAGGTGCGCCAATTGTGGATCCCGAGACCACGAAGGGACTGGATGCACTTCAGAGCCCTGCTGTGTAAACTGTGGTGACTCCCACGCTGCTTATGCCCGGTCCTGTTCGAAGTGGAACGACGAGAAGGCGATCCAGCGCCTCAAGACCCTGGAGGGCCTCTCGTACCCTGCTGCCAAGGCCAAGTTGGGTATTCCCAACAACCGACAGCGTACTTTTGCCGCAGTGGTTCAGTCTCTGCCGCAACCCGTGCAGCCCTTTGTTCCGCGCCCTGTAGCTCTCGCCGCACTTGCCAAGCGATCTACAGTTGAACACGCAACACAGGTGGATTTCACCGAGCTCCAGCTTATTCGACCAGCTGAGTCTGCGCCTTCTCTTTTGAAGACGACCGACTCTTCCGGTTCCCAGCACACAGCCTGCACGTGCGGAAGACCCGGCCCTCAATCCGCAAAGGTGTGCCGTGTCCATCCAACTGCCGCGGTCCACCTGACCAACATTGCAACTGTCTCGGACTCAGCGAGGTCCCCACCCTCACCCAACATTATAGAGGAACATCGGGGGAGGAGAGTGACAGTTCGTCCCCATCCTCAACTAACATTGCAGAGGAACATGAGGGGAGGATAGTGACCGTTCGTCCTCGCCCTCGGCCAGCATTATATTGGAGTGTGTGGGGGAGGAGAGTGACTCATCCTATGTGTAGTTGTGTTCGATTTCGTAATGTGTTTTATCATTCTCATTCCTCAGTTTTACTTAATCGGCTTGTTTCTCACCATTGTACCATGTTTTTCATACTGTTTGTTTCATTGTCTTTTTTGGCCCTTCCTTTGTACTCATGGTTCGGTTTTACTTGGTCAGCCAGATTTTGCGATTTATGCCCCGTTTTTTTTAATTTTGTCTGTTTGTCTTGTGTCTGGCGCTCTTTGGCCAACCATGGCCCTTGCGCCAATAAAATCTAATAACCAACTAACCAACCCCCCCCCCCACACACACACACCGTTCAGTCTTCCAAAGCTTTTGGGGAACGGGAATTGCAGTGGGGGTTCAGAGAGGGACGCTTCCCTTCATTAGATTTTCTGATCCCTGCACAAGTTATCCCCACCCCTAGGCGATCGACATCACGAGCCACGAAGTTTGTTTTAACGGCAGCCAATGAAAAGGTATTTCGAAGCGAGGGCTGCAGAGATACCAGTCCCGGTGATGTTGTATCCCCACCTTGTAAGTTTAAACACACAGATGTTACATACGGGAATTTCAGCCCCTCGCCACGCTCTTTAGATAAAGAGCTGCGAATTTTGCAGTCTCGCGCATTGCGTATATTGCAGTTGTACAATGTACACGGAAACTAAATAAGGTTAGGCCGTCAGGGAACTATGAACGGCAGGAAGGAGAGAAAAAATTATAACATGTGCTTCGTAATATCTGGGGGCCGCCCCGGTGGCGCAGTGGTCTAAGGCGCTGGCCTCTGATCATTCGTCCGAACGGGGTCCGGGTTCGAATCCCGTCAGGCATGGATGTTGTGTTTGTCTTACGGCACTGGCTCTCTCCCTTCACTGGAACCAGTGACCCTAAATTAGGGACGGGCGACTGCTTATAGCCCATTGAGTTGCTCACGGTGGTCGTTAAACCTCCAATAAAAAAAAATATATCTGGGGAAGGGGGCTGCAGCCCATCAGCCTCCCAGCAGGAGCCGCCCCTGATTGGAAGACAGCAGAGGTAATATTATTACCCGAGTCAGGTAAAAACCCGGCAATTCCTGAAAATCACAGACCGATTACATTGCTCCCAACCATGGGAAAAATCTTTGAAAAAATTATACTTGTTAGGATGCAACAGTTCTGTGAAGAATATCCAGTTATCCCATTTATTCAAGGAGGTTTTCGTGACAAACACTCCACAGTGCACCAGCTCTCTAGAGTTACTAAAAAATGTGCAGAAGGAATAATGAATAAGAAGCACACAGCGGCTATATTCCTGGATGTAGCTAAGGCTTTCGATAAATGTCTACACGAGGCAATTATCTACAAACTAATAGCACATGACTTCCCACCTTGGATTATTCATATAATCAAATCTTATCTTCAAAACAGAACATTTTGTGCAAAAATTAATGGAAAGAAATCTTCAAAAAAATAATAATTGAATCCGGTGTTCCACAAGGCAGTGTACTTGCTCCTACGCAATACTCTATCTTCACTTCAGATTTTCCAAATTTTAACAACAGGAATCTGACTACAGCACTTTATGCTGACGACACTGCACTGGCCTATACTTCCATGAATAAAAATCAAGCAACATTTATGCTGCAATACTATGTGGAAAAACTGGAGAATTACTTCCTAGACTGGAAAATAAAAATTAATACTGACAAGACACAAGCAATTCTGTTCTCCCGTAAAACATACAATTACAATCCTGACTTTGAAATTGAATTGTATGGCAAAAAAATACCTTGGGTAAAAGATGTCAAATATTTAGGCCTCATTATGGATCATAATTTGAGCTGGAACAAGCATATCAAAGAAACCCCGGCTAAAACACTTAAACTAAGAGGAAGTCTCCGACACATAATTGAAAACAAAAGGCTCAGCAAAAAAAAAACAAACTTTGTTATGGAAAGCATGCTTCAGCCCGGTGATTACCTATGGCTGTCCTGTCTGGCGTAACTGCAGAAAGCAGCAAAAAAATAATATTACCTCGTTTCAAAATAAAACTCTTCATATGATGGTAGGACTCGATAAAAAAAACATCCAATAATGCTATCCGTAGTATGCTAAATATCAACTCTATACATTATACTATGTATGATCTAGCGCAAAAGTATTACGAGAAAGCCAAGGGACATCCGAATCCTCTTGTCAGGGAGGCCCTTAATTATGTTGTCGATGATACTGACAAATTTAAAAGACCAAAGGCTATTTTAAATAAAATTCCTGAAAGGAATCCAGTTCACAGTTATACTTCCATAAAAAATTAAAAATAACTGGGACTAAATTGAAGTTATTCTTCACACATGGAAAGAAAGCAAGAAGTGATTATCAGGAGTTTTTTTGAAGAAAAAAAGGCCCTTTTAAGGGCCGATCAAAATGTTGCAAAAATGTTGCATAAAAGATTTATCTTTTTTATACTGAATGTCTCTCTTCCTAACTAACAAGGTGTTGTTGGTCTTGTCTTTTATATTAATTTTTTTCTTACGCATTACTTCTAACTAAAAAAAAAAGAAAATAATGAATAAATAAAACAGGACTTAATTCTTTCCGCTGTTGCACTAATTGTGCAACAAGCAGAGAAGTAGCGAAGAAAAAAATGATTGGCCCTTATACTACCGGCTCCCTAAATAAGGAATAAAAACCTTGATTGTGGCTGTTTTTATTTTTTTGTTTTTCTGTTGTTTACTCAAAATGAGTAACTTAAACCTCCATCGGTGTAATCTTGTGATCACACCACCTCAGCTATGGTTACTCTGACATGTCAGGCAAGAATCAACAAAAGTAAACCTGAGAAAAAAATTTTAAACCAATGGGGAAAAATCTTTTCTCTCATTGGCTAGCGAGTAACGAAGCAATAGCGGACCCGAGAGAAACGCAAACAAAATGGCCAGTTTTGTCTTATCCGGTGTTGAACGTCGATTTTTTTTTCTGATTGGAGGTTTAACGACCACCGTGAGCAACTCAATGGGCTATAAGCAGTCGCCCGTCCTTAATTTAGGGTCACTGGCTCCAGGGCAGGGAGAGAGCCAGTGCCGTAAGACAAACACAACATCCATGCCTGACCGGGATTTGAACCCGGACCCCTTACGGACGAATGATCAGAGGCCAGCGCCTTAGACCACTGTGTGTGATGTTTTTTTTTCAAGCTCCCCTTTCCCTTGTCCTTCCCTCCCTTTCCCCCTGTACTCATCTGTGGCAGCGGTGTACCGGGCATTTTTCTGCAGAGAGAAATATCGCTTGGAACGGCTTGTTGTTACAGGTAAGTATGTAGGGCAGCTTATAACTTCACTACTTAACGGGAAACGGTTTTCTTCTTGTGCTCTAATATTTCCATACTTTTCTTTCGTACTATTCTATCAGGGCAATCTGCTCCTAACTCTCTTAGATTCTCTTTCACCTGCCAAAAGGCGCGTAGCGCTGTGGGTTCGGGTATCTCAACCTAAATTAGGAACCCTTGTCTCTCTCCATCGCAGCAGACGTCCTGGTGATCAACTGGTGGACAAGCACTGCTTGGATTTGCATTGTGGAGCGTTAAAGGAAATGGTGTTATGTGCTTTCTTAAGCTGAAGTAACCGAAGTGGGAGAGATAACCATGTGTCCTATTATAGATTACCGTCTGAACGAACGAAGTGGGATCAAAATTATTAAAATTTAATTCAGAAGCGCCAAAATTTGTGGCTAACACGTAAGTTGACATTGATGACCGGAAACGAAGGAACACTGGAATGTGCAGTTTACATTTATTAACAGTTATATTCATACATTTACTGATGCATTATCTAAAAAAACTGTATGAAGACCTTTAGACTAGAATTAACCTTTCTTATGAGTAAGATGATGCTGTTCTTTATAGTGAATGTATCCACTGCTATAGGGGAGTGAACATCTTATGGAACCTTCATATGTCGAGTTCTCAGGCCGATCTTGGAAAAATGATCTCATGATAACATTCACCAGTTTATTATTATTGTCATTATTATATATAAGGTACAAAGAATTAGCGCTACTCGCCAAGATTATTATTATTATTATTATTATTATTATTATTATTATTATTATTATAGCCTTACCTGTGTAAACCTGAGGATTTTTACCTTAGCTTAAGTTTCAGGTTGCAGAATATATAAATTATTAAAAGGCAAACTTTAAAATTAAATAATTAGCCAAAGATGAAAGGACTTTTTTATCTTAATTAACCGTGTGAATATGGTACAGAAGTTGGTGGCTGTGCTGGAATGAAGCATTTCGAGTTTCTTTTAAGAAAAAAACATTCTCCTTCCTACAATTTTGTTCAGAAAAATGGAGTATAGAATATAATATGGGTCCTCACAATTACCCAATAACCAGTGGCGGCTCGTGGTTGGAAAAATAGGTGAAGAGGTACAAGAGCAGTATGAAAAGATATATACTGTCTACAATGAGAATCCCTTAATGATGACTTACTTATTTTTTGTATATTAAATCAATTTAAATCAATTTTTCTTCCTTTTAAAGCTGCAGATTTGTCGATTATGTCGTCATAAGATGGTTAGATGGTTGTCTCTTTGTGAGCATCAATAAAATGTCTTCCTGAATAGAAATATTTGCCAGAGAAGCAAGTCTATCTGGGAACTAGTGTTTCTTGAGCAAGTTTGTATTCTTTTAAGAAAACTTCTTTCCACTGGCACACTTGTAGATGGAATTGTTAAACTAAGGAAAACCAATATATAATCTTTTGTAAAAATGTCTCTGTCTCCGTGAAACACTCGAAGGAGTTCTTGAGTCAATATATTCCTTAATTTTTCATCGGCATATACAAGACTCAGTTCATTTTTAAGGCGCTGGTGTTTGGTAAATATGTTTCCGTAAAAATGCAGATTTTCAAGAGCGCGAGTGGGAAAGCATGCATTAAATTATTCGAATTTGGTTGTGTCAGCAAGTCAGACAAATTGAAGTTTCTTAGTCTTGAAATCTTCTATCCATTTCCAAAAGAATGTAGTCCAAAATTTCAAAAATCAAAACACAATTGTTTATAATTTTGAAAAATTGTTTCCTGTGTAAGAGCAGCATATCCGCGTGCTTATTTCTGTGATTTTGCTAGCTTTTCCAAACTGTGTTTCAAATAACTCATCGTTTCTTTTATGGCTCAAAATTTCACGAGGTTTTTTTTTCTTTAATTTGAGTTACGCAGTAGTTTATGTTTAGTTATTTTTTCTTCAAAAGTTCGAATAACAGATCGGTGGAGCCAAAAATGTAAATTCGAAAGGGTTCATATCATTAAAAAACCCTTGGCAAGATGAATTGATTTTTTGTCTGATTATTCGCTATTCATCAGAAACCCAAACACTTCCTTCAATTTATCCCAATCTTCAACAACTACACTTACTAATTTCGAAGTCGAGGACCATCGAGTTTCTGTTATGGTTGGTCTGCATCTTGCGGTTGTTGATAAAAGTGTATAAAACCGCTTCTCAGAATGGTGAACAAACGAAGCAATTCCACCGAGGCTTGCAAAAAGTATTCGACACTTAGAAATTTTAGAAAAACTCTGGTGTAATACAAGATTCAAACGATGAATTAAGCATTGAACAAAAACAGCTTGAGAAGCTTTTTCCTTGACTTTTTCTTTTCTGTAACCATTTAAGTGTCCAGACATTATACTTGCCCCATCGTAACATTGTCATATTTATTTGTGTTGGTAATCAGACTGTTCCAAAATTTTGTCTAGCATTTTGTATAAAGCTCCTGACGTTCTATCTTCATTCACATCATGGAAACCCCAAAAATCTCTCAACCAATACACCTTCCGAATCAATAATCAAAAATTATTTAACTTTTGACGTGATCGTTTATATATTCAGAAATACATTCAAATAATTCATTTTGAATAGTTTTTTATCCTTTCGTATTGATTTTCAATTTCTAAAGAACTTCTTCATATCAACAATGAAAGTAATTCAATGAAACTTCCACGATTTATCGAGCCCATGCTTTCGTCATGGCCATTGAATGCTAGTTCTTGTTTGCTCAAATACACTATAGACTAATACTGCATCAATCACTGTCTGCAGGAAAAGTCTATTTAAACGAACGTTTTCGTTAAAATGCGTTTTCAAAAGCCTAGCATTCTTCCTCACGGCATCGGCAATAGTGTTTTGAATGTTTTCAAAATTCCTTAACATTAATCCGCATTACAGGTGTCCGCTAGAATCACGATGTTTATGAATTGACCGTGTTACGCTTAATAAATCTGAGAACCCGTCTTAATTCCACGCCGAATGTTTACTACTAAAAAGTAAGCAAGGCCAAAAAAAATTAACACAGAAGTGCTGCAAATCCATTTATATTCAGCAAACCAACAATTTTTAAAATTAATATTGTTAGATTTACCGCTCTTCTTGATTTCGTTCTTGGCAACAATTGTCAGTGAATCCGTTGGTCGTCCTTGAAGCAAAATGTTTCTTTTATCTTCATCTTTCCACTGGGTAAATGGAGTTTGCAATAAATTACAAACAATGTCGTCCACAGGATGCATACTGAAAACTATCACTATCAGTTAAATTGTACACAGCCGCCCCGGTGGCGCAGTGGTCTAAGCGATGGCCTCTGATCATTCGTCCGAACGGGGTCCGGGTTCGAATCCCGGTGAGGCATGGATGTTGTGTTTGTTTTATGGTGCTGGCTCTCTCCCTTCCCTGGAACCAGTGACCCTAAATTAGGGACGGGCGACTGCTTATGGCCCATTGAGTTGCTCACGGTGGTCGTTAAACCTCCAATCAAAAAAAAAAAAAACACCTCCAATCAAAAAAAAAAAAAAAAAATTGTACACAAACCTAAAATATCAGTTAAAGCTTTCAACAAATAATCACAAAGCACGAAAGAACAAATTCATTTCGGAAAATAATGTACCACAGCACCACAAGGAAAAAGCCCGAGCAGATTGCATGGTACCCTGGTAGTCCGCCCACTCCACCGTGATCTCCCACGACTTTACGCTCAAAAACTTAAAGATGCAGAGGTAAGGCGCGTGAAGCTAAAACACTTCACTTGAGCGAGCAGATTGGGGAGGGTGACGTCACGGCTACCATGGCAAATCGGCGGAAAGCTGCAGACTTCCAAGCATTCTCATTTCAGCTCTTCACTTGCCTGTTTTGCGTATAAGGATTTGTTTTCCGTATTGAGCGCGTCATGTGAATTAATAAGTATTCAAAATTTTGAGTATTTTGGAACTGAATAAAGGCAAAAAAGAATATTTTATAAAAAAATACTGAATAAAACTTTATTTTGAGTAAAATAGGTGAAGAAGAACTTCACCTACTTTACCTGAAAAGCCTCCACTGCCAATAACTTTAATTTATGAGAATAAAGCTGTGTTTGATCGCCAGATAACCCACTTACTTTGCCCATGCAATGCATCTTTGATCTCACTTGTACACCCGTTGTTCGCCGCCCCGGTGGCGCAGTGGTCTAAGGCAATGGCCTCTGATCATTCGTCCGAAAGGGGTCCGGGTTCGAATCCCGGTGAGGCATGGATGTTGTGTTTGTCTTACGGCACTGGCTCTCTCCCTTCCCTGGAACCAGTGACCCTAAATTAGGGACGGGCGACTGCTTATAGCCCATTGAGTTGCTCACGGTGGTCGTTAAACCTCCAATCAAAAAAAAAAAAAAAAAACACCCGTTGTTCTTCAAGAAAGCAGCAGACGAAAAAGTGTAGCGAACCGCGACACTTTTGTCATCGATAGTCTTGCCTTCTGGCAGTGAACATACTGCCAGAAGGACAGACCATCGATGGACAGCCGAAATTTTAGATTGGATTCCAAGGGACAGGAAAAGACCCAGAAGAAGACCACATGGGAGATGGGTGGATGAAATTCGAAAGTATGTGGGAGTAACATGGAAGAGACTGACACAAGACAGACCGTTGTGGAAGAAACTTGGGGAGACCTTCGCCCAGCAGTGGATTGATAATGGTTGACAATGATGATGATGATGATGATATACATACAGTCGAGTCACATTATTGTGACCACCTCCTACTTTTAACATCAATAGCGCGTAGCCAATGAATGAACGCAAATGTCGTGAGGTGGCTTGCAGGGTCTATAAGGTGCGCTGTAGGCACACTGAAAACATATCACTCGTTGCTGTCATGGATAAAAGGAGTGATTTATCAGCTTTTCAAAAAGGGATGATTATCTGATTATCGGCTTTAGCACAAAGGGTGGCAGTATTTGTGAAACAGCGCAGTTTGTGAACTGTTCGGAAATGAAAACCATCAGCTTTCCCACACTTTGACGGCCGTCGCTTGCGGTTATAGGCTTCGCGCAAACTGGTACTGCTTCCTTAACAATGGCATCTCCAGATATTTTATTCTAACCTCCTTGCGGGTTCGGATCCCGGTGAGGCATGGATGTTGTGTTTGTCTTACGGCACTGGCTCTCTCCCTTCCCTGGAACCAGTGACCCTAAATTAGGGACGGGCGACTGCTTACAGCTCATTGAGTTGCTCACGGTGGTCGTTAAACCTCCAAACAAACAAACAAAAAAATAACCTCCTTGCTCAGCTCAAACCACTATCCCACCGGTTTGGCTATCTCTGTAGTATAAACATTCAGTATCTGAAAAATATTCCTTTGCCCTGCTTTTCTTTCTTGGTAACCAAACAAAAGTGCCTTAGTGCAGCTAAGGTATTTTAAGCCCCTTCTATTTCACTGCTCTTTTTATTTGAAGATATTTTTTTCTATGGCTTTGTTCATTTCCTTTATTTCTGAGTAATTCCTATCAGTGTACGATATGTCTTTCTTGAACTATTAAAACGGCTCTGTTGTGATTTGAATAACGATTGATTCATTTCGTGGCCGCCCCATGCAGTGGCGCGGTCTAAGCGCTGGCTGATTAGCATTCGTCCGAGATAGTTCTGGGTTCGAGTTACGGTGTGGTAAGGATGTTGTGTTGTTATACGGCACTGGCTCCCGCCCTTCCTTGGAACCAGTGGCCCAAAATTAGGGACAGCCGACTACTTATAGCCCACTTAGTTGCCAACAATGGTCGTTAAACTCTCAGAATAAAGAAAAAAAACCCAATAATTTTCCTAGTGAGAAATTCTAAAAACAACAACACCAACAAAACAAAATTTGCCGCCCCGGTGGCGCAGTGGTCTAAGCGATGGCCTCTGATCATTCGTCCGAACGGGGTCCGGGTTCGAATCCCGGTGAGGCATGGATGTTGTGTTTGTCTTACGGCACTGGCTCTCTCCCTTCCCTGGAACCAGTGACCCTAAATTAGGGACGGGCGACTGCTTATTGCCCATTGAGTTGCTCACGGTGGTCGTTAAACCTCCAAAAAAAAAAAAGAAAAAAAAAAAGAAACGAATTTTGTTGTTTTTGTACAGTGATGTGAAAATAATTAGGGATTACCCTAGGAACATGGATGGCCTATAACTTTCACTCCACTGAACGTTAGCTTCGGAAGTTTTTAATCAATGGCCTCTGATCATTCGTCCGAAAGGGATCCGGATTCGAATCCCGGTGAGGCATGGATGTCGTGTTTGTCTTAAGGCACTGGCTCTCTCCCTTCCATGGTACAAGTGACCCTAAATTAGGGACGGGCGACTGCCTATAGCCCATTGAGTTGCTCACGGTGGTCGTTAAACCTCTAAGCAAAAAAAATTTTTTTTTTAAGCTAGATTTGTGATCCTAATTTGGCAACATTTAATAGCACCGTGAGATAGGGTATGTGATGTGATGGAGGTAAATGGAAATTGTTGTTGAGAACCTTATTTTCTCCAAAATGGAGTGGGAACTATCATCCTGACACCATAATTTTTGAAGTCCAGTAAGATCCTAAGATCTAGCAGTTATTATACCTTGTATATGTGCTTCTTTTTTTCTTTGTTTAAAGGAATTTAGTACGTGATGACGAAAGTACGGCGAAACTGTTACTTCCTAATCATTGTTTTGTGTCGTAAATGCCTGTTAAATCAAGATATACATCAAAATATTGTACAGTTTCATCGCACTACCCAGTTTCTAAAATGTTTAAGTAATAGCGCAATTTTTGTGGTATGTGTGTGTTTATTTAGCAGAACTAATGATTTGACATCCCTCGATATAACAGGATCTAAGTTAATTTATTTGATGATTCATTCGGCTTTCTATTTTTAATTGCCGTAATTATATTTTACGAGGCGCATGAAGAATATCTGGAATAAGTTCTACGTACTTTTTATGATTTTATATATTGTCACTTGCGAAAGATGCGATTAGTTAGTTGTATAAGACTTCAGTTGCTCGATTTTTTTATATGGTAAAGACAGTTACATATTCTTGAGTTCTAGAAAGTTTTCATTTTCAAATAACTATTCTTTTGTGGGATAGTCATTAGGAAAAAGCCTCAGTGTTTCAACTATGGAAAAAAAAAAAAATCTGCAACAAGTTGAAATATGAAGCAAAAAATGTTACAAAACTATTTGTTTTAGACTGATTTTTGTTAGATATTAATGTGTCTTGTCCTAAGGTTGTTATTAATCTGTTTTTTATTTTTTGAACTAGTAAGGTTCTTGAAGGTATGATTCGGTATTAATAAACTCCCACTGTGCATCTTTTGCCAATTAATTTAATTAAAATCTCCCTACTGAGACAAAAACATACTATTAATTTTTGAAGAAATATTTTTATTTAAAAAAGTGAGATGAGGTCTTATCATGATTAGTAAAATACCTTTTGTTTCTAAAGTAGTACAATCTGTTTGCATGCCAAAATAGAGGTATTGTGATAGCAGAAAATGATGCTACTTAGGCTCTGCAAGCATTCATTCTAGGATTAAAAGGGGGCCATGTCAAAAACTTTTGAAAAAAAATAAAAAAGTGATTCTTTGTAATGCAGTTTATTCTTATTTGTATGTCAATCTGAGTGGGATGAAGTAGCACATAAAATTACACAGGTATGTAGTGTAGTTTCAGAGCAGCAAACGGGCAATCTGAGCTTAATAATGGCAGGTAGGGTAGAATTTTTAAACCAGAGGGTAGGCAGGGTATGCTGGTTTTGAAAGGCAGCTGGAACTGACTCTGGTTCTTTTACAATATATTGCTACAACAGGTGTTACTTATAGCAGCTACAGTGAGATGTAACTGTTATAAATGTTATTATTGATTCAAATTATTTTCTATAGGTGCAAATAGTTTTCCTTACCTTGATACAAAGAAGCAGCAATCCAATTATGAGCAGGAAATGCTCTTTTGTGGCAGGAAGTAACATTGATTACAGTCATTTTTATATATCAATTTTTGAAGAGTACAAAAGCATGTGTTAACTGAAATTCATATGGAAACATTTTTATGGTTAACAAAAAACTTTAAAAATAAATCTGGAGTTAATGCTTTTCTTGTAGTGCAAGGTATTGTGAACTTTATTATAGAAGTGTGCCAATTAAAAGTGATTATAGAAGCAATAGTGTGTATCATAGCCAGAGATCTATATCATTATGTTCTTTGTAATATTCTCCATTATTGGAAACTGTTGTGTGATTACATCAGCTAAACATGTAAAGGCAGAATTCATCATTGCAAATTTTTCAATGATATATATGTTGTAGTTTCATCCCCACCTTCCCCCACAGGGAGGGA
Organism: Macrothele yani; assembly: GCA_039090855.1. Lineage (NCBI taxonomy): Eukaryota > Metazoa > Arthropoda > Arachnida > Araneae > Macrothelidae > Macrothele > Macrothele yani. The sequence continues at coordinate 56,963,694 of CM077011.1, read as the reverse complement.
TTAACAATGAGGAAAATATATATATCCCTGAATCTCAAGGTACCTATCTGGAAGTTTTCTAATAAGATATATAAATAATATATAACTCTTTGTGACTAACTAGCCTTCTTTCAAATGTACAGGTCTGACTTCAGAGCACCTTCACTCAAGCAGTGGTGTGCTCTTAAGTCACAGTGTTATAACATTGTGGTGTTACTCATTGGCAAATGGAACTATGCATTCCCCATTACTGCACATAAAGAATATTCTTTAACCATTCTATGTGTGGCAATCCGCGAAAGGCAATACATTTTTAGGAGTTAGCTGCATCTCTGTGCTTTCAAGTACGTAATTCCTAACTTCGCATGCACCACTCCCCTGTGTTTGACATAGATCATGCTAAGCAAGTGAGCAAAAGTAGCAGTTCCACATAAATTTAATTCAAAGCTACTTTTTTCAAATAATTATTACACCACTTCATCAGTTTGCTGAACCTCCAAGGTTTCCTGGCTGTAAGCACAGTTCTCTTCCACTCCCCCTTACAATATTATTTTAAAATGTGCACAGAGTTTTTTTTATACGAAGCAGATATGCAGTAATGTTAATTTTTTATAGGAAGAGGAATATAAAATAAAATTAGGTTTTTTTGTGAATGATGTTTTTATGTGAGTGAAGCTACTCTGTTCCTTGCTTCATGTTTAGCTTTGCATTTAGTTTAGTATGCATGGTGTACTTTTTATTTTAATAGTTAATTTATACAGATTGATATCAGAAGTCACTGGAGATTCAGGTACAATTATGTGTAGGCCATGTACCTATGGCCAACCAAATGTCAGAGTTCTTAATTTGCCATGTGTGCAGATAGCAGCATTTAAAACAGAAATATCTTGTTTTTGTTAAGTTGCACATTTCTGCCCTGAATTTCATGTATTAATTTGTTCTCCATTTCCTTTATTATGTGTTTTTAACATATCCTATTGCACCAAATGTGAGATTTCTCTTGTCCTAGTTTTATTCTGTTACTTTTGTAGTGCAGGCATCAATCCAGGTTTTTAAAGATAATACCCATTTTTGTGAAATTTGTCTATTTTTATGTTAGAGCAATTTTGCCAAACATGTTAAGAAAATCCTCAAAAGCACATAAAGGTTCAAAGTAGTGTGCATTTATAGATGAGATCATTTTTATATCAGAACTTGTAAGAAATGTCTATGCCGAGATGAAGGGGCCATCAAAATTGTCTAGGCATGTCCATAAGAAATCTATTGTACATAACAAGGGAGTGTTTGTCACCAACTGGCCTGTTTTGCTTTTACAGTAAAATAAAGTTAAATATGTACCCCCCTCCCCAGGCATTATAATATTCAATATGCATCTTGTGCTAAATTTTGAAAATATTTTACTGGAAATATTTTTTGTGAAGATACCTTTACAGTTCAATGCATTTTTGTGAAGATATTATTACAGATCAACACATTTTTGTGAAGATACCATTACAGTTCAAAGTATGTGAGAATATGTTCCACACAACAGTCAGGGCTTAAAATTCAAATTTGAAATAGAAGGGAGTCTCCCCACTTGTGTTTGTAAATGGGAGAGGATTGAAAATTTCAGGTGGGGAGTGTTTGAATATGTGACTTAATAATATTAAAAGACTGGGAAAACAGTAGTAATTTTTCAAACAATGTAAGCTATACTTGATCTTTAAAACAAACAGGTGAATCAGATCAAAAAATTTACTACATTCAATCCAATACAAATTACCATGATTCATTTAACAAAACTAGAGTTGCTAGTTTTGCAGTATGTTGATATCATAAAATTGTGCCTGAAGTATGTCTGTCTGTCTTTCATTCCTTGCCACAGTTAGCATGCTTTTATCAGCTGTTGTTTTATTTCTGAGGGTTTATCTGGCCCAATTTCAGAAATATGCATTAAGTTTTTTGTTGCTCCGTGAGTCTCTGAATTTTGACTGAATTCTGTTTTGTGTGCTAAAACCATGTTCACTTGGTACATTTGTTAAACATAACACACGACTTACATGCAGAAGAACCTTTGGACACTAATGGAAATGTGTGCAGATGGTTGCTTATAAATCACTTAGAAAACTTTGGATACTTGGAACTTACACTCTTCATTTTTTACAGTTATATTTGAACAGTGAATATTCCATAACTGCATCTTCATTAATTTTCGAGCAAAACAAAACTGGTCTGCCAGGCTTTTGAAAGACTTCCAAAACTGGTCTGCCAGGCTTTTGAAAGACTTCCAAAACTGGTCTGCCAGGCTTTTGAAAGACTGTATCAAAACTTGTGTGTGTGTGGGTATTGCTTCATAGATTCAGATTCTACACACTTAAACTTCAAAAGGAGTTATATTATGGCAGAAAAAAAATCTGCAGTCTATCTCAATCATGAAAGATAAACCTTCACTGGACATTGTGATGTGCAAGTTTGGTATTACAAGGGTCAACTAATTTATTATTTTTAAACAAGTTTCCCTTCAGCTCTGAAAAAGAAAAATATCTTGAATACTATGTATGAAATGTTTACTGTTCACATAACTGAGACTTGGTTGATTCAACCATTCTTCTGATATGAATGTCCAGTTTTTCCCTTTGCAACTATTTATGGAGGGAAAATAACATTTAACAATAATTCAAGACAGTGGGAACATCGCGGGAAAAAAATTACGATTGCGAAAAAAATCTTTGCTTCTTCCGTTTTCGGAAAATTTTCCTCAGTTTTGAAGCTGAAACACAGTCAGTTATCAAACAAAATTATATTTTACATTAAGACTGAGCAGAGGGAATATCGCAAAAAAAATAATTATGATTACAGATTAAATCTGCAGTTCATCAAACTTTTGTTTTCGAAAGTTTTGAAAAACAAAATTCCGTCCCCAGAGGGAAAACTCCCCCCTTCCACTGTCACATATACAGACACACCAACCCCCTCCCCAAAATTATCTTCAGTTTTGCATCGTTCTCTAGAGCAACACAAATGATGACAACAAAGTCGGAGTTTCTCGAATCCGCGGAAGGAAAACATGTCTGAAGTTTACAAGGACATTTTTGCTCCGTCGAACTTCCGTTATCGGAAGCTGAAATACAAGCATTTATGCAATAAATTTATATTTAATAACAATACTGGACAGAAAAAACTACGTGAGAAAAAAATAATTGCCATTGCGGGAACATTTTTTACTCCGTTTAACTTTTGTTTACGGAAGTTCTGAAAAACGAAATGCCGTTCCCCAGATGGAAAATGACCTCCCCCCATACACACATGCTAATCTTCCAAAAACAAGACATTATCATCAGTTTTTTTTTTTGCCTCAATCTCGAGTATAACCGAAACGTGACAAAAACAGCGGAATTCCGCGAATCCGAAGGAGAATCTCGTGCCTGATTCGTTAACAGTCTGCGTTATGCAAAATGAACTGCTCGTGCGACTACATATGGAAGCCAATTCACGTGTCCATAAACTGATTATGCTCCTGACATGAACGATGTATTCGATTGCAATTTTCTTAACTCTGAACGGTTCGTTTCTAACTCACAAATTTTTATGAAGGATGCGTTTTTAACGCACAAATTTTGTGAGTGGTCCAAAAATGGACCCAAGATTTTATATCTATATGTATTTTTTCTTAAAATTTCAAAAGGTGGCTGAATTTTAACCCCTGAACAGTATCAAATGCCACCTGCCTCAACTCTTGTAGCAGAACTATTTCCTTTGCCCCTTAATGGTGGTAGTTCCCCAGCTGTCTGTAAACAGTGCAGAGTGGTACCCAAGATGACTTTTTGAAAGTGCAATTATCCTCCCAATTTTATATTTTCTTTTTGCTTCTGTGCATCTTCTAATTTGCATCATAAACATGTTGACCATTCTGACTCATACTTTCCCCCAAGTTCAGCCACTGAAAATTGGTAAAAAAGAAAAGAAAAAAAAATGCAGATTACATATACGCCAATCTTAAATTTTGAGAGTTTGATTCGGAAAACTTAATTTTTAAGATTTTAGCAATAATCAGTGAGCACTAATATACACCAAGTTAATGAACTTAGTCCAAATATCCCTTGATTTTTATTGATGTAGAGCAGAGGAAAAAATAAGCAGTATCGCATTGTAGTTTGCGATGCAAACTCATATTTGAATCGCAAAATCACGATTCAAAGTTTAAAAATAAAATGTTTTATCCGTAGACCAACTCGTTTTGAAAATACAATTTTGTTTAGGCGTGGAAAAAAATAATTCACATATTCATTACTTTATGAATACTTTGTTTGCTTTCAGCTGGAAAAAGCTTCCTCATGTAGCTGCAGTGATGAGGGGGTCATCGTCCGACCGCAGAGCGTCTATGATTGGGTTCCACGCTCCCACCTGTCTGCACCATGAGTAATTTAAGGACAGATACTCTTACCGTTGTTTTGGTTTCGGTTTGGCCGCCACTTAATTTTTAGGGATGTGAGTTTTGTTGTTTTACTCTTTGTTATTTGAAATCATGGCTACCAAAGTGAAAATATCAACAATGAAAAGGTGGATGGAGGAATTGGATCCAAAAGGTAGTTAGTTATGCTATGATGTTGACGCCGATAAAATCTCTATCAGGTCTGTCTACTGCGAACTCTGTTGGAAGAATGTTGACAGCATAAATTTTTTTTGAAATTTCAATTCTTTTATTGATGAAGTTTCTAGATTTATTATTAAAAATGACAATGTGGTAAAGCACACCAGATCAGAAAATTATCATGCCAGAGAGAGAGAGAGATTTCCTATCTGAGGTTGAGAGACCCGAACCCACAGCGCTCTGCACCTTTTGGCAGGTAAAAAAAAAAAGAAGATAAGAGAAGTGGGAACAGAATTCCCTGATAGAACAGCATGAAAGAAGAGTACAGAAAAATTAGAGCAGGAGTATACAGTTTCCCGTTAAGTATTGAAATTGTAAGCTACCCTAACCTGCAACAATTCGCTCCGAGCAATTAATCCCGCAGCCAATGTCCGGCCGCAGGAATCTGGGAAAGGACAGGGATAAGGGAAACCTGAGGAGAAAAAGCACACACGCACAAGAAAAAATCCCACAGAGAAACACTCAGTTCTCACAAAACCATGAATTGAATGGCACCCGACATCACAGAATTGTCGTTTGCTCAGTTCCCAGGTAGGAGTCTGCTATTTGCCTAGCTTCTCAGGGGTCAATTAGAGAAAAGTTTTTCCATTTGGTTGGAGGGGAGTTTTTTTTTTTTTAACAACAATGTTTCTTCACATGTGTGAAAATACCTGCTGTACACTAGTCCCGATTTTTTTTTTTTTTTTTTTTTTGCTAGTGTAGCTATGAGTTGGGTTCATTTCTGGGACTTTATTCAAAATAGCTTTTGGCCTTTTATATCTGTCAGTATCATTGACACTTTGACAGTATAATTAAGGGCCTCTCTGACCAGAGGATTAGGATGAATCTTAGCTTTTTCATAGTACCTTTTAGCTAAGTCATACATCATATAATGGACAGAATTAATATTTAGCATGCTGCGGATAGCATGGTTTAAAGTTTTTCCATCAAGTCCAACCATCATACGTAGGGTTTTATTCTAAAATGAGGTAATATTATTTTTCTGCTGTTGCAGTTACCTCAGATAGGACAGCCATAAATAATAACAGAGCTGATATAGGCTTTCCATATCAAAGTTTTGTTTTTCCTGCTAAGCCTTTTATTATTGGCTGTAGACTTCCTCTGATCTTAAGAGCTTTGGTCAGAGTTTCTTTAATATGCTTGTTCCAGTTCAGGTTGTGGTCCATAATAAGTCCTAAATATTTAACATCTTTTACCCAAGGAATTTTTTTTTATACATTTCTATTTCAAAGTCTGGATTGTATTTATATTTAATCCTAGAAAATAGAGCTGCTTGAGTTTTTTCAGTGTTGATTTTGATTTTCCAATCTTAAGAAATACTTCTCAAAATTGTTCCACATAATGTTGCAACATAAAAGTTGCTTGGTTTTTATTTTTGGAAGTATAAGCAAGTGCAGTGTCGTCAGCATAAAGAGCTGTAGTTAGATTCCTGTTATTATAGTTGGGGAAGTCAGACGTAAAAATAGAGTACAGCATTGGCGCGAGTACACTGCCTTGCAGTACATCAGCTTCGATTTGTTTTTTTTTTTCGCAATTTTTTCCCATTTATTTTTACCCAGAATGTTCTGTTAGTCAGGAATGATTTGATTATATGAATAATCCAGGGTGGGAAATCATGTGCTATTAGCTTATAGATAATTGCCTCATGTGGGCATTTATCGAATGCTTTTGCCACATCCAGAAATATGGCTGCTGTGTGTTCTTTTTTATTATTCCTTCAGCACATTTTTCAGTTATTCTAGAGAGTTGATGCACCGTGGAGTGTTTATCTCTAAAACCTCCTTGAATAAATGGAATTACTGGGAATTCCTCACAGAATTGTTGCATTCTAATAAGAATTACTTTTTCAAATATTTTTCCCATAGTTGGGAGCAACGAAATAGGTCTGTGATTTTCTGGAATAGCCGGGTTTTTGCCGGGCTTGGGAAGTAAAATTACCTCAGCGGCTTTCCACTCATCTGGAAAGTATTTTATTTCAATAGCTTTATTGTATATTTTGGTAAGCGTGTGCACATATGTTTCCGGTAATTTTTTCATGATTTTATTATTAATACCGTCCTTACCAGGTGCCTTTTTATTCCTGAGTTTGTTAATATGAAACTGTACCTCCCTGTCACTAAGAGGAAGTGGGTTTTCAAAGTCAGGTGGAATAAATTTCTTTCAGGTAAATTCCTCATAGAGTTGTGTACTTTGTGCAATTACTCTAGAGTTTTCGACATCCCCCACATGCTTAAAATAAGTATCCAGGGCCTTTTGGGTTTTGATGGATGCATTCGTGTCAGGGATATCATTAATTTTAAACTGTTTTTCGAGTGAGTTTGCAAAAATTTCCGCTTTTTCTTCGTCAGTTCTAACTACCGTCCCATCTTCTTTTTGAAGATGTGGGAGTAATTTGACATTTTTATTTTGCAAGCTCGACGTAAGATTCCATAGGGTCATTTTATTTTTTTTATTCGAATTTTCAGAGTAGTCAATATGAGCTTCCTCTAATACTTGACCCCATGACCCATTTTCGAATTTTCTAATTTCTCTTTTAATTTATTAGTCTATTTAGGGAGCGATAAAGGTCATAAAACGTTTTATTTCTTGTTCTTTGTCACTTTCGGTACCTATTTTTTTCTTTAATAAGGTCCAAAATTTCTTTGGGTAAATAGTATGGATTTTTTTTCTCTTTAGCAGGAGTTTGACATTCTTCCATAGTTTTTTTTAATGGCGAGGTTAAAGAGTTCAATAGCTCTGTCAATTTCTTCTTTGCTATTGCAGTCTCCAATTATCGGAGGTGGCACTAATTTAATTTTCTCTTCAAATTGTTTTAAATTAGTAACTATTTTGGGTGCTACCGTCACAGTTTGATCAGTATAAAGCTGGAGGTGAACGGGATTGTGGTCAGAGGAGAGCGCTGCCGCAGTGTGAATTTCAAAGTAATATTTATTATTTTTCAAGAGCGCAAAATCTAGTATGTTGCTAGTTCCTTCTGAGTGCTGTTCTTATGGGTTCATACGGTGCCCCCAAATCAATGTTTTTGTTTAAGAGATATCTGAAGATATTGTTTCCACTTTTATTAGCTTTAGGGCAGTACCAGTAGCAGTGTTTACTATTAAAATCTCCCGCTATGACCGTGGAAATATCTTCCTCGAAAAGATTATCTAGAGCTTCACTGGTAATAATGTGGTTGGGATGATTGTATAGCACCGTAAATTTAATCGGGTTATTTTGTGTTTTAATAATAACTTAGTGCGCTTCCATGCCATCCTCTGTGTTGCATGTTGCTTCACTTCGCTCTAGTTTATCTTTCACTGCAATCGAAATTCCACTACTTTTGTGGGTTTTATCTTTTCTGTAAACCTTGTAGTTGGGAATTTTGAATTTAACTCTGTTAGCCAGGATTCATTAATTAGCGCAATATCAAATTTTTTGTATTTTAGGTAGGCTAAAATTCTCTGCTGCCTTTTGATGCCTTGTGCATTCCAAATTAATATGTTGAGTCCATTTGTTTCTGAGTATAAAATGTCGTCCTCATTTTTTTTCATCATTTTTTTCTATGTCACTTTCTTTTATATTGTTGTTTTTATCGGTAACTTGTGCATCAATTTCAGCATTGCAATTAATTGCTTCCATGTTTTTGGCCAGTTTGGTAGCTAAATGTGCTAATTTATTGATGGTCCATTCACCATTTTTTTTTTTTTTTTTTTTTTTTCAATTTCACCATTTTTTTTTTTTTTTATCAGTTTCACCATTTATTTGGTTTTCCGTAAAATTCTCACTCATGGACTTTTCTTTAATTTTATTAATTAAAAGGTCAGTTTTGCTTGAGTGTGTATGTTTATTATCTCGACCTACTATATTTACTGGTTTAGAACTGTTTTCACCTGTCTTGCGGCTCAGTTCTTCGGGGTTATTTTTGTTCACATGTGTGAAGATTACTCCCAACTCTCTTTGCAGGTCTACATTGCTTTCACTGCTTTCTATGTTTTTTACTTGTTGCCTTGCTATTTCAGTGTGTTTATTTTCCACATTAGCATATAGGAGGCAGTTCTTTTTGTGTATTACAAAGTGTAATGTTATTGGTATACTGCAATTAAGCACCTTCATTACAGGTAATTTTTTCTGCCTCTTTAATTTCTTTGCTAAGCCTTCCTGTGAAATATTTTGTTTTTTTCACAGTTGGAGTAACTGTTTTTCTTTCCAATCTTTTTTGCTTTTGTATAGCATTTTCTCCTAAATATTTGCCAACATCAGCAATCAATTTCTCTGTCACATTTGTGTTTTGGAAATGTTTGTGATGTTTTTCAATTCTTTCTTTTAGCACAGAATTCTGTAAATTGCTTTTAGAGACAACTTTTTTTTTTTCTCTGTGTAACAAGTTAATATTACGCATGTATTTATTTGCATCATTTTTCATTAATTCTGTGTCATTTATTGCATCTTTTATTTTTGAGCTTAATTTATGCTCATGTAATGCCTGAGGTTTTTTTTTGTGCGGTTTATTTTCAACATTTTTGCTTTCTTTTTCCACCGTTTTTTTTTTTTCCATTTTCCTCAAGCAGGTTTTTTTTTTCACTTTTCTCAATTTTTTTGAAACTTTCTAGAGTTTCAATTTTTTTCTTTGTAAAGTCTTTCATTACTTGTGTGAATACGTGTTCGTGTCTGTGGAAACATAGTTTCTTTCAACTGCGAAGCAGGTTTGGCAAATTCTTTTTTGAAAAAGATACCTGGCCCTGAAAAGGGCTCTTTTTTTTTTTTTTTTTTTTTAACAGTCCGACGTAGATTCACACCAATTTCCTTGCAAAAGCCAGACGCCGAAGCCGTCTCAGGTCTTTTTACCAAAAACCCTTCCTCTTGTGTAAGGTTGTCCGGACATCTCTCGGACTTTTCATAAATCATATCTGATATTTTCTCAGATATCCCATCACCCGGGCATCCCACCGGTGTTTTAATGATATCTGATAATTTCTCAAATATCCCATCGCTCGGGCATCCCACCGGTGTTTTAATGATATCTGAGAATTTCTCAGATATCCCATCACCCGGGCATCCCACCGGTGTTTTAATGATATTTGATAATTTCTCAGATATCCCATCGCCCAGGCATCCCACCGGTGTTTTTATCATATCTGATAATTTCTCAGATATCCCATTGCCAGGGCATCCCACCGGTGTTTTTATCATATCTGATAATTTCTCAGATATTATGTCTGGCATTGGCGCAGACATACAAGTCATCGACAACTTTTTTGTCAGATGACGTGCCTAGAATTTTCTGAGGCACAGAATAAGAAATTATTTCACTTACCAATCTTCTTCTTGTTCTTCTGGTTCTTTTTTGGATACTATTACATACACTATCTACCAACAAGTAATTGGACACACCTGCAATCGACTATATGTGCAGTCCTGATACACGTCACAGCCGCCGCCGTAAAATATCGTGTGGGAAACAACAACGCAACCAGTCGCATGCCCGATGCCACGCAGTTCGGAGCTCTCTGATTTCGAGAAAGGTGTAATCGTCGGGTATCACAGAAATGGCCGATCCACACGTGACATATCCAGCGAGTTGAAGTACCCAAAATCGACAGTGGCCTAGGTGATTGGTAAGTGGAAGATGAGAGGTGACTGTCTAAATGTGCTCCGACTCGGCAGACCCACAAAACTAAGAGTTAGAGACCGACGGGTGCTGGCGAGAAAAAGAAAAATTTGAGAGAACCGCACCAAATCGATGGGCCACATCCACGAGGAATTTCAACAGGCATCCGGGAGTGTTCTTTTGATGAATACCATCCGTAAGGAAGCCTATCTGCTCGGTTATCATGGATGTGCTGCCGCCCACAAGCCTTTGATCACCAAGTCCAATAGCGCTGCTTGGCTAACGTGGTGCAAAGAACGTCGACAGTGGACCGTTGAACAGTGGAAACAGGTTATCTGGAGTGACGAATCAAGGTTCACCCTCTACCGTTCGGATGGCAGGGTCTGGGTTTGGCGTCTGCCTGGAGAACGCCTCTTGCCAGAATGTATTGTACCAACTGTGAAGTTCGTCGGCGGTGGAATTATGCTATGGGGGTGTTTTTCTTGGTATGGCACGGGACCCTTGGCCGCAATTCCTGGTAGACTCAACGCCGAGACCTACTGCACCATTTTGGATGACCATGCGCTTCCTACGTTGTGGCAGTTTTACAGGGTGGACCCATGTTACTTTTAGGATGACAATGCCACCTGTGATGTTGCGAGCTCCTCCATGGCTTGGTATGGTGACAATGGGGTTAATCGAATGGACTGGCCTGTGCAGAGCCCGGACCTTAACCCTATCGAGCACCTCTGGGACGAGTTGGAGCATCGACTTAAGGGGTGCTCCCACCGTCCAAAATCGGTGAAGGAACTGACCTGTCTTCTCCAAGCCGAGTGGAAGAAAATACCGCTAGCCGTCGTACAACGCCTGGTTGAGAGTATGCCCCGGAGGGTCGCAGCTGTGATCGCCGCTCGTGGAGGCTCCACCAACTATTGAAGGCGAATAAACTTCGTTTTCCTTTGCTATCACAGGTGTCCAATTACTTGTCGGTAGATAGTGTAGTTCCGGAGGAAAGGTTTCTAATTCTCCTGGATCCGGCTTTTCAGTTGACTGTCGAATTCCAGTGAAAGGGGATGAGGAACGGGAAATGACGTCACTTTTCTGGGCGTCAGGCTTTTTGCTCTACAACATTAGTACTGGTAATCTTATAAATTTTTACGATGGGCTGGAAGCTGAAACGAAGAGAAGTGGATTCGGAAAAATTTTAATTGAGCTTTAAAAAAAGCTTAACAACTAAAAGATCCCCTAACCGGACTGATTTGGATAGACTGGTAACCCAGAAACTATCTAATCGCAGAACAAGACGCACGGCCGACGAACGACGAAAAGCTTGCACAGAAAGTTCACTTTCAGGAGCTCACACAATGTGCGACCTTCTTGCTCGGAATCCAAAAGGGAACTCGAATAAATGTAATGCCAAGGCAGAATATAAAGGAAAATCACTGGCTGATTTTTATCAAAGAGCATCTATTGGTAAGTCGATGATTGCTGCTTCCAATGAATCTAAAGCTTGAATTGGAAAATTAATTGATATAGCATATATGATTGCCAAAGAAGAAATTCCATTTTTGAAATTTCCTATAATTATTGAGTTAGAGAAAAGCCATGGTGTTGATGTAAGGCAAACTTACCATTTGCCCGTGATGTGTGCTCAGTTCACGGAGTGCATTGCTAATGGCCGCTCCGGTGGCGCAATGGTCTAAGCGATGGCCTCTGATCATTCGTCCGTAAGGGGTCCGGGTTCGAATCCCGGTGAGGCATGGATGCTTTGTTTGTCTTACGGCACTGGCTCTCTCCCTTCCCTGGAACCAGTGACCCTAAATTAGGGACGGGCGACTGCTTATAGCCCATTGAGTTGCTCACGGCGGTCGTTAAACCTTCAAACAAAGCATTGCTAATGTTTTCGAAACTGATTTACGCAGTGACTCAAGAAAGACAGACTATTTTACCTTATTTATTGATAGTACAGATGTTAGTGTATCTGAAAAGGAAATTATTTGTATCGTGTTATGTCAATGACGTAGGATATACCAAATTCCCATTCCTGGCATTAAAAGAACTGAAAAATGCTGATGCTAATTGTATCAAAAATGCAATTGTAGAGTACATTGCAGTATTTGAAATAGTCAATTTCGAAAATAAATTAATTGAATTTTTAGCTGAAGGAGCAAATGTTAACACGGGACAGAAAAAAGGGTGTTACAGCTCTTTTGAAGAAAAACTGCCCTTGTTTAGTGTAGTGCACTGTTCAAGTCATCGCTTAGAGCTAGCTCTAAAAGATTTTATGCAGTCAACATATTTTCAAGAGGTACATAAGTTGATCGAAGACATTCATAATTTTTACAAAAAAGTGGCAAACGAATTGGAGACTTTCATGGGCTGTCAACAATACTTGATGAAGATGTATGAGATACACCAGCTTTGCGAGTCCACGGCACCCAATGGGTTTCACATATGCACAGAGCCACTGACACACTGATTAAAAATTATTTTGTTAAGTAACAAACTGTACAACTAGAAACTATGGTTACAGATTCATCAAGCAAAGAAGAAAAAGCCAGGATTACAAGCATTTTCAGAAAAATTAAGTCTATCAAATTTGTAACTTGGCTTTTGTTGCTTTGCAACATTTTATATTCTTTGTCAAAATTATCTTTGTCTCTCCAGTTGGAAGATGCGAATGCACCTTGTATTTTGAGCACATTACAAGAAGAAAAATTTTTGGCTGAAGAGTCAAAAATTTTACAAGACTTTGCAAACGTATCAGCTTGTGTTTCGGTGACTGTGATTCAGTGAAAACTGTAGAATTTCATGGCATTGAACTGAGCTGTAGTTTGCTGATAGATTTATTCTAAGAAAATTGTGAATATCTTTTAAATCATATTCATCAGTCTGTGCATACCCGGCTTGGTGACTTGCACGAAAATCAGGTTTTTAACGCTGCCAAGCTGTTAGAACCTAAGCTTTGGCCCAAATCTACTCTTGCAAATTTTGGTGATGATCAAATTACTGTATTAACAGATCATTTCAGTGAGTTGTTGACTGCCAACAGCATTGAAAACGATAAAATTCAAGAGGACTGGAATTATTTCAAAACAGTTTGGTTAAGAAATCTGCAACACCTGTCAAACTCAACAGTTATGGCCAAATGTTTGAAAGAAAAGTATGTGAATGAATTCCCAAATCTAAACCACGTGATAAATATCATGAGATTATTGCCCATATCCCATAGCATAATGCTAAGGTCGAAAGAGCCTTTTCTGCAATGAAAAGAATCAAGACAGATTTTCGTAATTGGATGAATTCTGATGCTTTGAACCATCTATTGCGGATAACACTGGAAGGACCAGAACTATCAGCTTACAGTGTTTCTCCTATCATGCTTGTGTTACTATGCGAGTTTCACCCTGAACAAGTGCTGGAGGTATTTTTTGAAAAGAACAAGTGTGAAGTCTTACGGAAAAAGAAAGATAACCATTGACAAGCACAAGTGTGAAGTCTTGCAGAAAAAGAAAGATAACCATCGCTGAACCTGAAGCTACCACAAGTTGAGGAGTATTCTCACTGTCAAGTGACAGTAAGCAGCTGCTGCAAAGTGTGGCCAGTTAACATTTCACCATATATCCATAGAAAGAAAATTTGTACTTTTTACATATCTACAAAAATATTTTTAAATTTTACTTTTCATTGCTGATTAGAGTATTTTCGATAGATATTGAATGGTGCTAGTAATAGTTTTATTTGATTATAAATTATTAGTCACTTGAGAAAAATAAGTCTCAAAAGTGCTTCACATAACTACTCAATTGCTCCGGAATGCTAAATTTGAGGAGCAAAACTGCTCCCCAAAAAATTTCAGTTATTTTTTACCCTGATGTAGAGACAAATTGACATAGCCGAGCTTTCGCTCACAAACGTGTGGCTTTATCAAGGCTGATTGATGCTAACTTATGTGGAGAGAATTAACAGTGAATGTTAACATTTGAAAATGTATGTACTTACTTTGAGTTAAGTTCACACTGTACAAAAATGGGGAAAAAAGAGCGTGTGAACAAATGTCAACAAACAAAGCCAAAAAAAGAAAGACCCTCCATCTCAATTCAGGCAGGCATGACCAATATGTGTCAACAAACAAAGCCAAAAAAGACCCTTCATCTCAATTCAGGCAGGTATGACCAACATGTGTCAGTTGATCACCTCCAATTTTTTTGAAAAAGTTATGCTATCTACTCTTAATAGAGATATAAACTACTGCAAAAGGATTTTTCATGAAAATTTTTTTTGGCAGAGCTACAGCATTTTGAAAATTGGCTAAAAATTCAGCTGCAGTGAAATTCATGTGAAACACCAAATTTTTAAATGTACACGGTTCCTGAACTGTGACAGGTAGAGACTTGATTTTTTTAAATTTTGAAGCTATTGAATTGGCCTTTCTTTGAGTTCACAGCAATTGATCATGGGAATGTTGCCAGTTGGCAAAAAGAATATATATATTTATTTCAACAAATTCAGATTTTCCAAAAATTATAGGATTTTTTTTTGTAAAGAAAAAGACTTATCAGGTGGGTAAGTGTGGCAACCTGTACCCCTACTTGGGTTGTCGTAGCAGTAATTTTATTTCTAGCCTGTGATGCATGTAACTCATAAAATTTATTTTTAAAATATACAAAATTTCAAAAAATCAATATTTTTGCAATATTGATTATGTGTTTGGTCCCGTCAAAGAACATTAAGCAATAAACGTTTAACACCAATTCTTTTACGCTAAAAATTGCTTAACACGAAAGGATTTTTGGACCTGAAAAAGATAGTATGTAACATAAATATTAACAGGGGTTAAGATTTTATATATAAATATAAAATCTTGGGTCCGTTTTTGGACCACTCTTAAAATTCGCCCGTTAAAAAGGTATCCTTCGTAAAAAAATACGTGCGCTAGAAATGGACTGTTCAGAGTTCTGAAAATTGCAATTGAATACATCATGTTGGGAAAATAATCAGTTTATGGACACGTGAAATCAGTTTATGGACAACGTGAATCGTCTTCCATGTGTAGCCGCATGAGTAGTTCATTTTGCATATCGCGGACTGTTACGAATCGGGCATAAGATTCTTCTTCAGATTTGCGGAATATCGCTTTTTTCGCCATATTTCAGTTGTACTTGAGATCGATGCAAAAAAAACTGCAGATAATGTTTTATATTCGGAGAATCAGTGTGTGTGTATGTGGGGAGAAAATTGTTTTTCATCTGGAGAATCACATTCCGTTTTTCAAAACTTCCGAAAACGGAAGTGAAATTTTTTTTCGTGATCATAATTTTTTTTTTGTCAAGGAGTTTCCTCTGTCCAGTATTGTTACTAAATATCAATTTTTTGTATAAACATTTGTATTTTAGCTTGAAAATGAAAGTGTAGACAACAATTTCCGATAACGTAAGTTCTACGGAGTAAAAATTTCCTTGTAAACTTTAGGCACGAGTCTTCCGCGGATTCGAGGAAGACTCGTGAAGACTTTGTTGTCGTGATTTGTGTCGTTTTCCGAAACGATGCAAAACAGAAATTGGGGGGTGTGTGTGTGTGTGTGTGTGTGTGTGTGTGTGTGTGTGTGTGTGTGTGTGTGTGTGTGTGTGTGTGGTGAATGGGAGAAGGAGCGTTTTCCGGCTGGGAATGGAATTTCGTCTTTCAGAACTTTCGAAAACGAAAGTTAGATGAACTGAGATTTAATCTGTAATCATTTTTTTTTTGCGATATTCCCTCTGCTCAGTATTATTGTAAAATATAATTTTGTTCAATAACCGATTGTGTTTCAGCTTCAAAATGGAAGGAAAATTTCCGAAAACGGAAGTCAGACGGAACAAAGATTTTTTTGTAATTGTCATTTTTTTTTTCGCGATGTTCCCACTGTCCTGAATTATTGTTAAATGTTATTTTCCCTCCATAAGTAGTTGCAAAGTAAAGAAGTCAATGCTCCTCATACCAGAAGAATGGCTGAATCAACCAAGTCTTAGTTATGTGAACTGTAAACATCTCATACATAGTATTCAAGAAAATACTTTTTTTCAGAGCTGAAGGGAAACATGTTCAAAAATAATAATATAGTTAACCCTTGTAATACTAAACTTGCACATCACAATGTTAAGTGAAGGTTTATTTTATCTTTTGCGATTGAGATAGACTGCAGATTTCCTTCCTCCACAATGTAACTTTTTTTGGGCCGCCCTGGTGGTGCAGTGGTTTAAGCGATGGCTTCTGATCACTCGTCCGAAAGGGGTCCGGGTTTGGATCCCAGTGAGACATGGATGTTGTGTTTGTCTTACAGCACTTGCTCTCTCTCCCTTCCCTGGAACCAGTGGCCCTAAATTAGGGATGGGTGACTGCTTATAGCCCATTGAGTTGCTCACCGTTATCGTTAAACCTCCAATAAAAAAAAAATCTTTTGAAGTTTGATTGTGTGGAATCTTTTTGGTACAGTCTTTCAAGAGCCTGGCACACCAGTTTTTTTTTCTTTTTTGAAAATTAATGAAGATGCAGTTATGGAATATTTGCTATTCAAATATAGCTGTAAAAAATGAAGAGTATGAGTTACAAGTATCCTAAGTTTTCTAAGTTTTTTATAAGCAACCATCTGCACACATTTCCATTAGTGTCCAAAGGTTCTTCTGCATGTAAGTCGTGTGTTATGTTTAATAAATGTACCAAGTGAACATGGTTTTAGCACACAAAACAGAATTCATTCAAAATTTAGAGATCCACTGAGCAACAAAAATCTTAATACATATTTCTGAAATCGGGCCAGATAAAACAACAGCTGATCAAAGCTTGCTAACTGTGGCAAGGAATAAAAGACAGACATATACTTCAGGCGCAATTTTATGATATCAGTGTAGTACAAAACGAAGAACTCTAGTTTTGCAAAATGAATCGTGGTAATTTGTATTAGACTGAATGTAGTAAATTTTTGATCTAATTCACCTGTTTGCCGCCCCGGTGGCGCAGTGGTCTAAGCGATGGCCTCTGATCATTCGTCCAAAAGGGGTCCGGGTTCGAATCTCGGTGAGGCATGGATGTTGTGTTTGTCTTACGGCACTGGCTCTCTCCCTTCCCTGGAACCAGTGACCCTAAATTAGGGACGGGCGACTGCTTATAGCCCATTGAGTTGCTCACGGTGGTCGTTAAACCTCCAATAAAAAAAAAAAATTCACCTGTTCGTTTTAAAAACCAAGTATATAGCTTATATTGTTTGAAAAATTACTACTGTTTTCCCAGAGTCTGTTAATATTAAGTCACATATTCAAAACTCCCCACCTGAAATTTTCAATCCCCTCCATTTACAAACACAAATGGGAAGACTCCCTTCTGTTTCAAATTTTAATTTTTTAAGCCCTGTAGACACGCTTTGCATGAAAGTTTTATCTTTCATCGACTTTCCCTTGCAGAAAAGTGGCTTATTTGGGAGTGTCCACCTTTCCGAATGCAACGGAATGCCCCTTGTTACTTCTGAGAAGGGGGGGGGGTTAAGGACAACACATGGCGTGACTCCAGCCGGGAACAGAACTGGTTTTGTGCAAGGGGTTCATATTATTGTGACCATCTCCTACTTTTGACGTCAACAGTGCGTAGCAAATGAATGAAGGCATATGTCGTGAGCTTGCTTGGATGGTATACACTGAGTGGCTACTTTATTATGACCACCTGACAGTTTTAAGCAAATGAGTTATGGCTGCACACTGTTGCCGCCAGAGGGCGAGGCTAGTATAAAAAGGGAAAGCTTAGTGCTTGCGACAGTAGTAGAAGTGATTTTTGGGTGACGAGATGGATAAAAAAAATGTGATTTGACGGACTTTCAACGTGGGATGATTGTAGGAGCTCGGAGCTATGGAGCGAATATCACCGAAACCGCCGCATTCGTGAAATGTTCCAGAGCAGCTGTTGTTAAAATGTTTGAAGACTGGACTGTCAGCCAAAAATTGGGTCTCTACGTGCAACGTGTGGTCCTCATCAACTGGTGACTGCTCGGGCGGTACGGAGAGTGTCCAGACTGGTAACAGACAACAGAAGGGCAACAGTGCAGCAAATTACAGACCATCTTAATCAAGGATCCTCTCAAATGATCTCTTCACTCACTGTTCGCCGTACACTGCATCGGATGGGATATGGCAGCCGACGGCCTGTTCAAACACCTTTGCTATCTGCAGTTAACAAGATAAAACGTCTCCAGTTTGCACAGGAGCACAAGGATTGGACAGTCAATAATTGGAAACAAATTACGTGGTCAGATGAATCACATTTTCAGTTGCACCATGCTGATGGCCGAGTGAGAATTTGGCGGAAACAGCACAAAACCATGGACCCCAAATGCATTGCTACAATCCTTAAAGCTGGTGCAGGCAACGTTATGGTTTGAGGAATATTTTCCTGGCATGCTTTGGGCTCTTTAATTCGTGTTGATCAACGTCTGACTGGCACATCGTATCTAAACATCGTTGCGGATCAAGTGCATCCTGTCATGCGGATGGTTTATCCCAATGGCGATGGCTACTTTCAACAAGATGATGCGTCCTGCCATAGTGCTCATATTGTACAGGATTGATTTCAGGAACATGCTGGTGAGTTTGCTTTGCTTAGGTGGCCCCCACAATCTCCAGATCTCAACCCCATTGAGAATAAGTGGGATTAAGTTAAACAAGCCATCAGACAGCTGGGTCCACAACCCTGCAATCTCACACTCCTGTAAAGTGCTATTCATCAAGCATGGTCTCAGATTCTACAAACCACCTATCAACATCTCGTGGAGTCCATGCCACGAAGAATCAACGTAGTATTAAAGGCAAAAGGTGGCCCAACGAAGTACTGAGGGGGTGGTAATAATAAAGTGGCCACTTAGTGTATAAGGTGTGCTGTAGCCATTCTGAAAACATCACTCGTTGCTGTCATATATAAAAGGAGCAATTTATCAGATTTGCAAAGAGGGATGATTATCGGCTTTTGGGCCAAGGGTGGCAGTATTTCTGAAACAGCGCAGTTTGTGAACTGTTCGTGTGCTGCTGTGGTTAAAGTGTATCGTGATTGTATAAATGGCACCATTGCAAATAAGCGACGTGGAAACTGCAGAGCACCACGTGCCATTGATGTGAGAGGTGAACGTCTGCTTCGAAGGCGCTTGAGAGCTGATTGACACGCTACAGTAGAGCAAACTCACTGGCCAAATAAACCAGGGGCTACCGGAAGTGTGTCAAAAATGACAGTTCAGTGAACCCTGCTGCATATGGGGCGCCCATGGAGATGGATAGCCACTGCGTCTATGCTAACGAAGGTGCATTGGCAGAAAAGGCTTACATTTGCATGGCAGTATTGCAATTGGACCTCCGCTGATTGGCAAAGGATTGCCTTCTCCAATGAGTCACATTTTCTGCTTTATCGAACGGATAGACGTTGGTGTATAAGGAGAGAAACATCAGAGAACAAAACACTCAACGATTGCTTACAGAACACAAGCTGATGGGGACAGCGTTATGGTCTGGGGAATGTTTTCGTGGCATTCCCTTTGTCCACTCATACCTGTGGGAGGCACTATAGACCGAATTCGTTATGAATCCATTCTTGCAGACCACATACACTTACACGTGCTGATTGACTTCCCTGGTGCGGATGGGATTTTCCAGCACAACAATGAGACGTGTCACATAGCTAGAAATATCAGAGAGTGGTTGAAAGAGCATGATGAAGACTTCAAAGTACTTCCCTGGCCCCCTAATTCTCCAGACTTAAACCCAATTGAGCATCTGTGGGACCATCTCGATCGTGTTGTTCACTTTATGGATCCTCCACCACACACTCTCCAGCAGCTGTCAAATGCACTGCAGTCAACATGGCTCCACATACCTGTGAACACCTTATTGAGTCACTCCCAGCCCATTTAGCTGCTGTCCGGGCCATGGTACGAAATTAAAAAAAAATATGCCATGTGCTAAATGGCCCGTGCAGCTAAACATTTAGGAGCCATTCACAATTTTTATATATATAAGTATGTGGAGCCATTCACAACATGGCTCCACATACCTGTGAACACCTTATTGAGTCACTCCCAGCCCATTTAGCTGCTGTCCGGGCCATGGTACGAAATTAAAAAAAAATATGCCATGTGCTAAATGGCCCGTGCAGCTAAACATTTAGGAGCCATTCACAATTTTTTAGGGGCTAAAATTACATATGCAATTTAAGAGTAACTAAAGTTCTGGATGGCAATTTCGACCAGCTTTCACATCCTCCCACCATATTTAGGTAGCTTGGTCTGGAATAAAGTCGTTTAAAGGTATTATAGACATTTTAACAGTCAATAAATCATTTAAAGTAGGCCCTACTAATTTTCATGTTGCTTCTCAAACCAGTCTTTATACGGTTCAATGTGTGCTGAATTCGCACTCACAAATAGGAGTGCTAAATGGAATGCAACATAAAAATTAAGTGATAGTTAACAAGTTCTTAAATTCATCAGACTTCTGAGAAATTTTAATCTTTCACCCACAACTTCCATTGCAAGTACTTCTCTTTAGTTTCATCAGCAGAAACCTTTACACTTCCCGTTATCTTCATGGTGAACGATCAATTGACGTAACTCCTACAAATAAATGTAAGATAACTTTCAGAACTAAGTAAAATTAAATGTTTCCAACTATTTGTTAGTGCAACACACTAAAAAATGATGCGCCATAAGCCAAGAAGTTATATTGACACTAGATTTACAATGAATAGATTCAAAGGACAATCGACATGTAAAGCGACGAACAAATAATTGATACAATTCTTCAGTTTTGATTAATGAAGTTCAGGCAAGCAGTGGCTCTGCTTCTGGTTGAGAGAGAGAGAGAGAGGGAGGGTGGGTGGGATCCAAAGACCTTTGTGGGAGGATCCTGCTCTTTGTTCAAGGTCGCCACTTTAACTTACTTGTGTGATGACAGTGTTGGCGAGAGGGGAATGTAGTTGATAAGCAGTTTTACATCTAAGTGCATCCTGAAGATGAAGTGAGGAACTAAGTGGCATGTTGAAAGGGAACAATTCTTGCAAACCTCTAAAAATCAAGAATACAAAAATAGTCTTTCAGATTAAAAAAAAATAAAATAAAATGCAGTAAAAAATACATGTAGTCGCAATTTGGCTCCCGATGTCAAATCGCTGGTCGCCAAATGCAAAAGTGCAGTCGCGTTTTGCTCATGGCTCCCCGTTAATTTCGAACCCTGGTCCGTGCTGCACACTGCAGTTACTCTGGGTGTTAGCTGGTTTTCACAATGTGACTCGACTGTGTATAAGCATAAGTGTGTAAAAAGATTGCATTACATTCAAAAAGAAAGATAAAGGAGATAGCATAGTGTCTAATTTGTTAAGTGGAAGGGTGTTGTGGAGGGGAAAAAAACCGATAGTTATATAAAAAACTTTCAAAATAATTCAATTGCTGTATTATCTAGGATAGGTCTTTTTAAGTAAAAGAAATATAAGTTGTTGATTTTATTTTCTCCTTTGTTTTTTTATTTCTACCTGTGCAAAATTTTTATTGTTTTTTGCATGCAGTTGTTGTTTTGCTCAGTGACTGCCCTGCAGATTATTTTGTGGCACCATGATGTCTATCGCAGACTGATCAGGAACTTTCTGTTGCAGGACTTTGCTTCTAAAAATCCAGTTGCAAAAATTAATTTTGCACTGTATGTTATTTGCTATATTAAAAAAACATTATTGACTTCAAATAATGCAAAGTTTTCCCCTTTGAGTGGCACATGGTTAAACTTTTTTCTTGCTGTCTTTGCTTCTAAAAGTCACATTTGAAAAATTATTTACCCACTGTGAAAAATATTTTTGAAATATATTCTTTTTTTTTTTTTTAGGAAAACTGAAAATATACCACTAGGGGTTTTCAGAGTTTCTGCGTGTGAGAGTATTTCCGATAAGAATCCAATAGAAGAAATCCTTTTTTGATAAGGCAACCTCTTTACTGTGATCAATATTTGTGATGATTTTCATCTTAAACTATGCACAATTTTCTCCTGCTAGGGAGTGTGAAGTTATATTACATTTTCCTTCATCTGTTTATGCTTCTAATTGATGTGAAAAATTCCTTTTGTTTCTGATATCTTTTGGTGTGAAAAAGATTTTGTGCACAATTTGTGATTTTTGGCAGCATAGCCTTTCTGTTGGTGGTGGATGCAAATTGCTGTAATTTCTACTTACAAATGTTTTAATGAATCTAGAAGTCCAATTGAGAAAAAAAAAAAAAAAAGAATTTGTTATTTGCTTCTCTGTGAATATTGTGTACTGTAGATTCCTGTTAAGGGTCATTCCATGTCAAGTGATCCAATGACTTTTACCTTACTATTTTATATTGCTTTCATTTTCAGTTTTCTAAAAGTAGTATAAGAGAAGGTCCCAGACATAATTTTTTTTTTTAATCTCCCGTTTTTGAGTTATGAGGGTTTGAAATTAAAAAAAAAATTGACATTTTCAACCTTTCTGGACTAAACAAAAACTTTAAAAGCTCAGCCCAGAATTGAGATATTTCAAAACTAAAAATGCCACTCTCTTCAGAAATTCATGGGCTTTAATATATGTCACATGATGAACATATTTTAAATTTTATAATTAAGTTACAAAATTTAAAATTTTAAAAAGTGATTAAAATGATTATAATTTTCAAAAAAAATTGTATTTATTATTTCATATTTCTAAAAGCTTTCTGCAAAATTTGATCTTGGGATCTCAATGGGATCATACTTTTAAAAAATAGCACGTTGTTCTTGATGAGTCTAATTGTATTGATAACAGGCACTTCTCCCTTCAGTGTCTTCATAATAATTTTTATCGCAACAGAATAGGGCATTGGGGAAATTATTCAGAATTTTTACTACCTCATCAGGTTTATTTTGTGAGGAAAATCAAAAAATTTGTCACACCTTTAAGTATTAAAAAAATTGTTTGTACTTCATATGAACATTATAACAAAATAGATATCAAACAAAATTAGAAAAAAAAATAACTTACACATCAAATGGGTCTGAAAACTTGTATTCTTCCATTATTTATACTTATCCAGATGCTTTTCAAGAGCATCTGTTGCATACGACATTTAATTTTTTGTCAAAGTGCGAGTGCGACCAGTTGCAGTCCTTGGTTCAACCCTTGTTAGAACTTGTGCTTGCTCTACTTTAAGTACATCCTGACTAGATGGGTAAACAAATAATGATGCTGGGCCTGGCGGGTATAAGAAGCTCACAGTTGCTTCTTCACTTTCATAGTCCACCGACAGCACATGGGTCAACCACCATTTTTTATTGTATTCACATGTTACATATCCAGTTATCTCAACCATATCCAGAGATTTTGTACCTCCTTCAATGTCAAACTTCTGACTCTCATTGCTAAAGGAGTACACCTTGGTCACAATTTCTGTTGGACTGGTTGTAGATGGAATAAAGCAGTGAAATCTTTGTGTTCCCTTGATCACTTCACTCTTTCAAAGCGTCGTTTTATAGACATTTCTTCTTTTCTGTAATCCTCATATGTTGAAAATAAGAACTGGATGGAAGGGACGTTATCTTGGCACCAGTGAAAGAGTTCAAGCGGTGTCATAATTTGGTCTGTGTAGGGTCTCTGTAAACTTGCCTTGGCTGCAAGGCACTTTACTGTCCTTCCCAAACCGTCTCATACTCCTTTTCCATGGGCTGTTGCATAGAAGTGCCACTCTGCATAAATACCAAAATCTTCTTTATGGTAACACAGGTTTGAGAAATTTTTCTTATTTTTGTATTGTGCACTTGATCCATCAGAAAAATAAGATTTTTTTCCAAGGACCGAATAACATTTTCCTTGAGGAATGAGATCAGCTTATTCTGAAAAGTATGAACAGCTATAGTATTGTGTGTTAAGCATTTGGAAATCACAACAAAGCTTTTGAACTTAATCTCCCCTCTTTGACTATAATATACAGCAAATGGATGAATTGTTGCCTGGTTGTTGTTCCAGTGGAATGACTGGGCTTCATCTTGGAGGACAAAAGAGTAGTTCTCTGAAAAGTCCAATGTTATCAAGGCCTGATTCTCCTGAATGTTAGCTTTCAGGTGTGAGTAGTATGCTGCTTGTTGATGTGTAATGAAAGAGTGATTTTTTAACAATACCAGCTGTTCACACAAATTTTCAAAAATTCTTCTGCAGGCTTTTGTTAATGTCTCGAATGTACACCTATCAACCGAAACCCACTGTTTGTAGGTAATGCTTTCTATAATCTCTTCTTCCATATTGTTCATAAGCTGTTCCTTTAAGGTTTCTATTCCTGGACAACTCTTACAGCTACCCAAATGACACCGAGGAGTAGAAACTTGGCACATTATTTTATCAATGCATGTTTTATAGTCATTAAGCTTAGATCCATCGTCCAGAGTTATGTCTTCCAATTATCATCAACTTAACATTCTGGTGGTAGGTACATACACAAGCACAATGAGTACCACTTGCACCCGCAAGGATACAATTCTTTGGTCAAAGTTCTGCGAATTTTGAAAAGACAATTTTAACTGTAGGATGCAGAGTTTTAAGCAGTTGGTATATTTCTTTAAGGTTTCCTAAAATGTCTTTTTTTGCAGACGTATGGATGTTTCATCTTCTGTTTTAACAGTCACACCGTCCTTCTTTCCAGGCATTATTCGGCTTACCTCATCACTATTATAAAAGGTTTTGACTGTGGCTTGAACTTCAACATCTAACATTTTGCCTATTTTTGGATCTGGTATAGACAAAATTCCCTTTTCCTTAACTAAGGCTTTTGCTTTCCCCTTACCATTTGGTCACTTACTGAGAATTCCTTTCTAATTCTTTTACAAGACCAGCTTTTGGGAAGAACAGTCAAAGTAAGAAATTTTTCACTTCTCATCTGTGTTTGTCTGAACCTTTCTTTAAGCTGTTTGATTATCTGTGAATCTGTGTCAAATTCTTCACTAGATATATCTGAGTTTTCTAGGCTTTTGTCTTTGACAAATGCCGCAACAAGACTCTTCTTTGTATTCTCTAGTTTTCTTTTGCATATCGTGGTTCACATATTACCCGTTTCTTTGCAATTGGTGATTCTTCAATACAGGACAAAGACTTGTTCAAATATTCAATTGCCATATTTGATTCTAAAAACGGTACTTCAGCTTCAACATCTGGCTGTCTTGACTCATTATCCTCCTCCTCCATTATTTCTCAGTCTTTCTTCTCCTTTGGCAACTGTTTTCTGCAACTGTCACATATCTTCATGCCCAGGGCTCGACAAATCCTGGGCGCCAGGTCGCCCAGGCGCCTAAAATTCGGGCCGTGGCGCCTAATTTTCGTCTTACTTGAAATTTCGTAATTTGCAGTAAATACTGTAATTTCTGTTGTATAATCCATAGATTATCTATTAAAAAGTTATAAATTTAGGTACGTGGACACCGCTAAAGGAAAAAACAAAAACAAACCCCGATGCGGCGTTTAAAAAAGTCTGCGAGGTAATTGTTAGGAGAGGTGCTGTTATTGGGAAAGTACTGAAAATGTGGTAACAGAAAAAAATGTAACGTAACAGCGAAATAAAATACCGCGAGGTGATTGTAAGAATATATATATATATTTATTTATTTGTATTTTAGAAGCATTTTGACAGAAAATATGACGCAAGGAAGGCGTTACTATTCGCGCGTGCGGAAGCCTACGTGGTGTGAGAATCCGCTACTCTCGGGAATCCCGCAAAGCTATTCCGTAGCATGTAACCTTGCTGCGAATCGCATTGCCTAGTTTTGGTGCGCTAATTGTGTTAGTTAATTCTTTTTACTTTCGGTATTCAGTCAAAACGTATCCAGAAATAAGACAATGCTATGGACTGTCCGCAATTTCAACGGATTTTTTAGTGTAAGTAATGAAGTACGGTAATGCTGCAACAGCTAGCGATTTTAGTTCTGTATTTACTTAAAAGTAGCACAGAAGTACTTCAAAATGACAGTTACCTTTTCAATAAGACGATCATTTCTTTCTTACATCTTTGGATTTCTGAGGCGGTCCTGTGAATCGCAGTTTTCTGTCGGAAATTACTATTCACGATAACTGATAGGTGTGGATTATACAACTGTTGTACATGCCAATTATTACGAAATGTCTAGTTTCTACGGATTTTGTTGTCTGACTACGGAACTCACGCTCGAAACTACGGATTCTACGAATTTTCATTTTGTTTTAAAACAATTTGGATTCTACGAATTTTCATTTTGCTTAAAAATCATTTTCCGTCTGGGGACGGTATTTTGTTTCAAAGCTTTCGAAAACAGTAGTTAAATGGAGTAAAAAGAATTTGCCCTAATCGTAATTTTTTTCTCCCGATTATGCGTTTGTGTCTAGTGTTCTTGTTAAATATCATTTTATGGCATATATGTTCGTTATTTCAGCTTGAAACTGTAGCAAGAATTTGTGGAAACGGAAGTTAGATGCCGCGAAAATTGCCTCCTAATCTTCAGGCTTCTTCCGCGAATTCGAGATATTCTGTCTTTTTCGTTATGTTGGCCATTTAGGAGATCGATGCACAAGTAAACAGAATTTGAAGGGGGAGGGGTCGGAGGAGGATGGAATTCCGTCTTTACGAAACTTTCGAAAACGGAAAGCCGACGTAGTTCAGATTTTTTCCGTAATCATAATTTCTTTTTTCTCGCGATGTTACTTCTGTTCAGTATTTTTAAGTATCATTTCACTACATAAATTTTTGTATTTCAGGCTTGAAAATAGGAGAAAAATTTCCAAAACCGGAAGTCAGACGGATTTCCCGTAATCGAACTCCCCCCTCGCGTTATGTTCCCACTCTCCAGCGCTGTTAAATCTTGTTAAAGGAAGAAAGAAATCCCCGAAAACGGAAGGGACGAACATTTTAAAAAAAAATTTATGCATGGTGTTCAAAAGTATTAATATTCCCAAAGTTACACCATTAATCTAAAATAGTTGAAGCTTTGATATCATGCACTCATGGTCCTCAGACTGATGTGTTTTATCAGAGGGCATAAAAAAACAAGAAAAGAAAAGTGACAATGAAGTAGGAGAGAATGATATCAGCACAAAGAAAAATTAAGCAGTGGTGCTGTGAAGTTGCAGAGTCAATAAAAGACAAACTGACAGTAGTACGCATTCTTGCTGTCTGTTTTGATTTTTCACCAGTTAAAATATTCAGCTTTTTTCCCCCGTTCTTTGGTCTCTCTCATCTTCTCCTTAAACTGCAATTTTAGGGGCAGTATGATCATATGGTAAGTGGAGGTTCGTGCACTGCGCGTTCACTTGCTTGGATTTCCTGTCTGTCAAGCATCGTGGAATCTTTAACGCATCTTACTGATTTTTACTGGTGTAAGTTTCAAATCTCGCTGAGGAAAAAACTTTGTGTTTCACACGTGTTAAGTTTGTTTCATTAGAGTCCTTGTTTATTGTAATGTTTTGTTGGGGTACATATTTGTTTTTTACAAAGAGATGGATTATTTCATAAAATAGTCCATGTATGCCATAGTTATTAGTAACAAGGCTGTTGTTAGTAGGTATGGAATGGTTTTTTTTTTTTGGTTTTTTTAAATATGTTCTGCGACATGCTGCTGCAGATTATGCGAAGGAAAAAATTGCTTTTCTCAGAATTTCACAATCTACAGATCATATGCCGCAGCAGATTATACGTGGTATTTTTTTTTTTTCACAGCCTTTGGATTATATATACCCTTGTGGATCTCACAAACAAATTTTTTTTTTCTGTATTTTATGGTTTACAGATTATACAAAAAAAATGGCACTTTAAATTAATATGTAAAAAATATGACTTCTGCAAATAGTATTTTAATAAAATCGAAATGTGAAATTTTTTTAGATAGTCTACTGAAAGAATATAAAAAGAAAATTATGAAGCAAATTGGAACTTTATTTTGCAATAAGTGGTTTGGGTAATAAGAAAAAAAATGACAACAAATATGGTTTACCACTTTCGTTCCAGCGTCATAACCAAACATGTTCATGCGTTATTGACTTTGTTTCACCTGGCGCCTAAATTTTGGAGCTGGCTCCTAGATCTAGAACATATTTGTCAAGCCCTGTTCATGCCACGATTAATCTCTGGCTGCATTTTGCTCATCCAATTCTTAACAGGCCTTACATTTTTAATAGTCTTGTGACCTATTTTATTAAAAGGATTACAGCAATATATTAAATTAGACATTTTTTTCTGTTGCAGCCATAGTCTAGTGAAAATATATTAGTACACCTGATTTACAATAAAATTTAGTAAATCTAGTTAACTTGTGTATTCCCACCAAAATGTCAATAAAACAGCTGGAGCACAAAGACACCAACAGATCAACACCAGAGCTAAGGAAAGACTGAGTCTCAACTCTCCATGAGCCCTGTACAACAAGCAACAGCTTGTCCATACAAGTCAGAGCCAGTTAGTGCTGGTTCAAACAATCATCATGCAACAGCAAGCTGTCACTCCACTATAGAAATTATTTTTTTAAAGAAAAGCCTGATAGCTTTTCAGATACCTTTTTAATTGAGTAACTTTTTAAAGAAATTCTTGAAATAACTGATATTATGGTTTGAAGTCTTGTTTATTTTGTTTTATTTCACTCCAATAAGACCAATTTATCCTGAACATAGCCCAACAAGGCAGACAGACATGTATGTACAAAATATTTTTTTAAAATCTGATCCCATTGAGATCCCAAGATGAAATTTTGCAGAAAGCTTTTAGAAATATGATATAATCAATACAATTTTTTTGAAATTTTTAATCATTATTTTTTTAATCATTTAAAATTTAAAATTTTGTAACTTAGTTTTAAAATTTAAAATAAGTCCATCATGTGGCATATCATATTATAAAGCCCATGAATTTCTGAAGAGAGTGGTATTTTTAGTTTTGAAATATCTCAATTCTGGGCTGAGCTTTTAAGCTTTTTGTGTAGTCCAGAAAGGCCAAAATTGTCTTTTTTTTGAAATTTCGAACCCTCATAACTCAAAAACAAGATGAAATAAAAAATAAAAATTTTAGATTTAAACTTAGTTTTGATCATTCAACAAGTGTACAAAATTTTATGAAAATTGGAAGACATGAGGTAAAAAATTCATTAAAAATTGGATCACTTGACATGGAATAGCCCTTAATTGGGCCATTGGTTAATCTGGGCAGCCATTTATTTGGGACAATTCTTGGACATCCCAAAGTAGCTCTATATAATAAAGCTTCACATAATAGGTCCAAAAAGCTCTTGCCCCGATGTGCCCCAATTAACCAAAATCTACTGTATTTTGAATAATGTGCAGGTTTTCCAAGTAGGGGTGGCATGCACTTTTTCTTTTTGCTGATTTTCTTCATTTCTAAAAGTCTGCTTAGAAAAATTCATTTTCTGTTGTACTCATTATACCCAAGAATTTGGTGCTATCTTTCTTGTTAATGAATATCATTATGTGTTAGTCATCTGTATTACTGATAAATCTAAACTCATTGAAATGTGTCCCTGCATCATCTGGTAGGATGGATATCTGTCTATTGGGTTGGTGCAAATGAAATGTCTGGCAAAGGACCAGCACACGTGGATGTGAGAATGGAAAAGTAGGACAACTTACCTAGGCAAAATAATCCCCCTCGTCATCGACCCATAGTTGTCATCTGTCAAGCAAGGCCATGATCCCGGAACGAAAAAAGTCTTGTGGCTGGGACCCAAAGAAATCTTCAACTGCACGTTGAACCTCATTGTCTGTCGTGAACTGTTTCCCGGACAGGAAGTGATCTAGGCGACGGAACAGATGATAGTCTGTCGGAGACAAGTCCGGGGAATAGGCAGTATGTGGCAGTACTTCAAATAGCCCAAGGCACTTGGTGTCGGTGTCGTTTGTTGTGCGACATGTGGGTGGATGCTGCCCTGGAACCGAAGAACACCATGTCTGTTGACCAAAGCCGGTTGTTTCTGCAGCAATTTCCGGTGCATCTGGTGTAATTCAGCACAATAACATTCTGCAGTGATGGTTTGGCCTCTTGCAAAGAAACTCCGATGAATTATCCCGGCTATGGACCACCAGACAAGGAGCATCATCTTGGTGTGTAGGGGTGACTTAAGATGCCATCCACCACGCTGTGCCTTGCTTCACCATTGTGCAGATTTTTCTGATTATCATAAAGGACCCACTTCTTGTTGCAGATGACGATTCGATACAGTAGAGGCTCCTGTTTATTCCTGGCAAGCAGCGACATGCAGACTTCCAAACGCCTAGTCTTGTTGGCAGTTGTCAACTCATGCGGCAGCCACATGTTCAGCTTTTTGATCTTACCTAGCGCAGCCAGATGCTGAACAACTGTTGTGTGGTGGACACCTACCTCTGCCGCTATCTCACGACACGTTTTTCGGAGGTGCACTTCAACCACACGTAACAGAACATCGTCAGAAACAGCAACAGGTTGGTGACAACGTGCTTCATTTTGCAGGTCCGTATCTCCGCTTCGAAACTTCACAAATCATTGCCGAATGGTTCATTCGTTGGCTATATTTTCCCAAACAATGTGTTAACGCTTTGAGCGGCAATTCCTGCAGAATGGTCCAGTTTAAATTCATACAGGAAGATGACTCGCAAATCTGGCATCTGCATGTTTCCTTTGCAAGCCAAGTTTTGTCCAAACAAACCACGCCTAAACCTTGTTCTTCACACACTTGCTAGCTATTTATAGTCTCTGTGACATAATACCCACAACACCTGTGGTTGGTTCCATTCCACTGTGGTGGAGGCATGTCTCCACTGCTCGTTCGTGCCGGACATTTCATTCACACCAACCAGTCCTTGCGAATGACTGCAGCCAGTAGCCAAATGGCGACCAGATATTTTGTAGTGGCTAGTAAATTTTTTACTATAGTAGCCAACAATGGCCAGTAGATTTTTTCCCCCCAAGTGAGCAACTATTTCCTTGCCAGTGTTCCTGCAGCTGCTTCGAAAATGAATGGAAGAGGAGGTGGGCTTTGAGAAAAACTTATTCTGTTGATGGATCAGTCTAGTACGACCAAAGGGTCAAGGTTACTAAAGCAATTTGCCATGGTATACCTTGCACAAAGTATAATGTCATCTACAGGTAAAATAATTTTCTTTGAATCTCTGTTTAGCTCATATATACTGAACAAAAAGAAACAAACTGTTATGGCACTGTTTTTCAGATGCTGCTGTTGCTGCATCTAATTCCATGTAGTACTGCTCCTTGCGAGTGTGGCTTTTCAGAAATGAACATCATAAAAGTGAGTAATAGAGTGTATCTGAATAGTGACACTTTATTGACTTAATGATGATTAGATGCAATGACCCTTCAGTTGAAGATTTTGATCCTCAAAATGCCATTCAATTGTGGTGAGCGGATACCTCTGGTGAGAAAATGTGAGAAGATCAGACACAGTATAACATATCAGCGGTAACCTATATCAACATTATTAGTGCCACTTTATGCATATATATCCTAGCCTTTGTCCCTATCTTTTAAATATTATTAAAGAAATTAGACATCTAACTTCAATGGCCTCTCAAAAATAAATTATGTATATGCATAGATGCCAACTAGTACGGATTTTTGGTTGCTGTTACGGAGGTACGGAAACACCACTGAAATTACGGAAAATCGCAATTTGATTTAATTTTCTGAGATAGAAAGCAAATTTTCATCAACTTAAAAATTTTTGTTTGTTCTTCGTTTTTCTGGGGGAAAAAATTAAATGCTACATTCAGGGCTACCAGACCTGCGCCAATTGCGCCAAAACGTTGTTCATGCACCATTCTGCAAAAAAATCACCATTTCGACGAAATCTGCGCCAATTTTGGGCCAAAAGTTAAAATTTACCGGCCATCGATATTTTAGCGTTATCTTACGGCATTCGAAATCGATTCAGCGGTTAATTCGTACGCGAGATTCTTCCGCGGATTCGCGGAGTCCCGTCCGTTTTTTTTTTTTTTTTTTTTTTTGTCATTTTCGAGATAGATGCAAAAATGAAGAAATTTTCGGGATATCGTATTCCTTCTGGGGACATTGTTTTGTCTTTTTAAACGTTCGGAAACGGAAGTTGAACAAAGTGCAGATTTTTCCCGTAATCGTATTTTTTTTTTCTCTCGCGATGTTGCTTCTGTTCAGTATTGTTAAATGAAATTTCATTGCATAATTTCAGCTTGAAATTGTAGGCAACGATTTCCGAAAACGGAAGTTAGGCCGCCCGAATATTTCCCCGTAATCTTCGGCGACGAGATTCTTACTCTGATTCGAGGAATTCCGTCTTTTTTTGTTTTCATTTGGACCATGTACGAAATTGATGCATAACTGAGCTTAAATTTTGGGAGGATTGGTGGCGACGGGGGGGGGGGGGGGGGTCGTTTTCTCCGTCGGAGGACGGAATTTCATCCTTCGAAAACGGAAAGTAGACGGAGGTAAGATTTCTCTGGTACTCGTAATTTTTTTTTCTCGCGATGTTTCCTCTACCCAGTATTGTTAGATATCATTTTATTCCATAAATATTTGTATTTCAGC
This sequence comes from Macrothele yani, assembly GCA_039090855.1. NCBI lineage: Eukaryota > Metazoa > Arthropoda > Arachnida > Araneae > Macrothelidae > Macrothele > Macrothele yani. The sequence goes on along the minus strand of CM077011.1, from coordinate 56,930,967 downwards.
TTGAAAATGTTGGATAAATTTCCAAAAACTGAAGTCAATTCAGCTTGAAAATGTTGGATAAATTTCCGAAAACCGAAGGCTTGAAAAACCGTTATTTCAAGCCATGTTTCCCAATTCAGCGATCGCAAAAAAATATTCGTGTGGAAGAACCAAGGCTACTGCTCTAATTCAGCACATGGCCAGTGTTTTTACAAGTAACATCGTATCTGAAGTTAAAAAAAAAAAAGTCCTTTTCCTCTATCTACGGACTGAAGTAATGATGCTCAAGCAAATAAACTGTATCCATTACAATAACATATTTTAACGAAAAAATAGGGAGAAGTTCAACTGTTTTGTTATCATTGGTTGAATCAAGTAATAATACAGGTGAAGGAATATTCAACATTTTGAACAATGAGTTTGTTAAAAAAAATATCTCGTGGAGCAACTGTGTGTCATTTTCCTGGGACAATGCTAACACTATGATAGGTCAAGGAAAAGGTGGTGTTTCTCACATAAAGAAAGTTAAGCCTGCAATCATAGTGCAGCAATGTTCATGCCTTTTAGTAAATTTAGCTGCACAGAAATCTGCTACTCAACTGAAAGGATTTAATGTTGAGCAGTTTCTGATACAGTTGTACTTTTTTGGAGAAAAGTTCAAAGAGGAAACCAATCTAAAACTGAGTCAAGCTGTTTGTGGTACTAAACCACACAGAATTCTAAAGCATGTCAATACTCGCTGGTTATCGCTTTTGGAATCCATTGACAGAATTTTAGAACAGTGGGTGGCTCTAGAACATTATTTCAGCGACAATGAAGAAGCTAATTCACAGTATAAGAACCTTGCAAGTATGATTGGAAATCCTTCATCTAAACTTTATTGTCTTTTTTTATCTGCTGCTCTTCCTTTGTTTACATCTGTTAATGTGTCCTTGTAGCAGGAAGCTCTGCTTGTGCATGTATTAAAAAGAAAACTTCATAGTCTGGTATCTGAATTGCTTGTACGATTTATCAAGCCATCAGCATTTGACGTGACAGCAACATCTCTTGCCGATGGAAATTTTGAAAGAAGGAGAAACCAAAAAGAAAACTGTGATCTTGTAATTGGGTCAAAAACGAGATATTATATAGGCACAACTGCAGATCTGAGTGAAGACACAGTGGCTACTTTTTATTCTGAAGTAAGGGAATTTTACAAGGCAGGCTGCAATTACATTTTAAGAAAATTTCCACTTAATGATGAATTTCTGAGTCATGCTGAAATTGCAGATGTAGCATTAAGGCAAAGTGTTTCTTTTGCATCAGTCCAATATACGTGTTCCCTGTTTCCAGTTTTGAAACCAGAAGAATCTGACAAGGTGGAATCTGAATTTGCTCACTACCAGTTTGAAAATTTTAACTGTGCTGTTACTTCTGAGAGAATGGATGAAGTGTGGCACAGAATTTCTTTAATGAAAAATGAAAGTGGCCAGTTGAAGTATGAATCATTAAGCAAAATTATGAAAATGATTTTAATAGTCCCTCATAGCAATGCAAGTACAGAAAGAATTTTCTGTATTGTGAAAAAAACAAAACATGAATGAATTCAGACCTAATTTAAGTACTCATGTGCTGTCTTCTTTATTAGTAGAAAAAATAAACAGCATTGCACACAGTGAACTATGCTATCAGAAGAAGTTTTCACAAATTGAACTAAGGAAGGCCAAAATGGCAACTACAGCCAGTTTATCATAATAATTTGGCCAACATTCCAAGGAATAATTTTTCTTCATGTCTGGAGGTAATTTATTATATTTTTCTGGTAGACAGTATTTAAAATTTTCCCACTAGCAAATTATTTTTTATTGTATTGTTGTTATTATTATTATTTTTTTTGTTAATAGTTCTGTCAGATTAAAATTTGTTTCAGTGTTAAATACCCAAATTTGCCGCTGTAGACTGGAGTACTGAAAATTACTGGAAAAAAAAAATTGTTACTGAAAATTACTGAAAAATGAACATGTTGGTTACTGAAAACTACTTTTAGAGGTTGGCATCTATGTATATGTGTAAATTAAGATAGTAAGAGTAATGATATTACAGCACTGAAAATAAATTGTTAAAGAATCACACATATGCAGTATTTGAAGTCAGTTTAATGATCCTATGCAGTAACTGCTCTGCATCTGTTTTTATGAAGATAATGGTTGGAGGGGCCTCTCATTAGAAAGAAAAAAAAAAAGGCATTCACCCATTTAATTTTGTAGAAATGTAAGTAGAGAAGTTACTGAATTATTATTATTTTTTTAACTTTGCATCGCCAGTACATGGCTAGTAGATTTTGTCATTTAGCTAGTAAAATTTTTATTCCACTAGCCATGTTGGCTAGTAGAAATTTCAACAGTTTTTGCAAGGGCTGACACCAACCCAATGCACTGCATGAACCATTCAGTTGCATACCATCAAAAAGAGCAAAGCATGTCCAATAGATGAAACTCTTGAGTACAAATAGCAATATTTTCTGTTTTTTTTTTTCTTAGTATCGTATACCTATCATAGGGGAGTCAATTCCATGTCAAGTCAACACAGTGATTTTACCCCACTATCTCAGATTTTGATGAAACTTGGCACAGAGGTAGCCTACATATAGATGAAGAAAAATACCCAATTTTATTATAATACGTCTACCCATTTTGAAAATATGGCGATGTGAAGTTATCAAAAATCGCCAAAAATCCAACTACCATAATTTCAAATTGCTGTAGCAACTTTCCTAATTAAGCTAAAATGATGGGAAAGGTGTCATTTTGCAGCTTTTTCCAAGAGCTTTCCTATGATATACAACACAATATGGGTTTGAGATGAAAATTGTTTTTCAAATTTAAATTAAAATTTAAATTTTTAATTTATCAAAAAGTGTATCTTCAAAAAATTATATACAACACTTCACATTATTGTTAACTAATTCCCTAAGTATGAAAGTGGGGCTGTCATGGGTTCACACCTTTATAAAATTTCAAAAATACATATTTCACTAAAAAAAATGAAATTTTTTGTAAAATTTTTAGATTTAAGCAGAAATATACATAACTTACCCATAAATAAATCTTCACTCTTTATTCTTAATATATCTATGTACACATTCAAATTTACTGCTGGGTGAAGGAAAGTAACTTTAACTTCATCAAGACCTTCATCTTTTGTTAAAACATAAGCTAGCCACCATTTCTTGTCGTAGATGGCAGTAATGTATCCATGAATATCTCTCAAAGCCAGTTTTTCTGGAGATTTTGTGACTGTTTCAACAGTAGATTCTGTTGTATCTGAAAAAGTTTTTACCAATATTTTTGATGTACTTGATGCTATCGGTATAAAGGCATGTAACCTCCGTGTCCCTTTGATGGTTAAAGATTGACTAAAACGCTCTTCTAGAAATGTTTCAGTTTCATTGTACTCTTCTTGTGTTGAAAATTCAAAGCCTACAGATGTAATGTTTTTAACTGCCCAATCAAAAAGTTGTTGTGGAGTAAGAATTTGGTTATCATATTATGGCCTCTGCAGACTTGCTTTTGTTGCTAATCTCTTAACAGCGCCACCGACACCATCGCAAGGTCCTTTTCCATGAGTGGATGCAAAAAAAATGCCATTCTGTTTCGATGCCAAAATCTTCTTTGTGGAAACAGTTTACAAAATTATTTTTATTCTTGTATTAGGCTGCAGTGCCATCCGAAAAGTAGTCTATCTTCTGTATATCAGTTTGAAATTTGGTTTTTAAAAATTGAATTAGCTTTTTTGAAAACAGTAGACTGCTATGGTGTTATGATCTAGAGAGTTAGAAATTATGACAGCTCATATGCTCTGTTTTCTTCTCTCCTTTGTAATACACTACAAAGGGGTGCACTGTTGCATGATCACTTGACCAATGATAACTCTGGGCCTCATCTTGGATCACGAAAGTGTAATTCTCAGAGAAGTCACATGTAACAACATATTCACCCTCATTCAAGTTTTCCTTGACTTCATTTATAAAAGAGCTTTGCTGCCTAGCTAGAAAATCATGGAGTATCAATGTGGCCAATTTTTCAGAAAATAATTCAATAAACTCCAATGAGGTCTTCTGCATTGTTTCTAAGTTACATCTGCCTACTGAAACCACTGTCGAAAAGTGACATTTTCAACCATATTATTATCAAATGCATTTTGTAGTATACTTTTTAGTGGGTCGCTTCCTGGGCAAGAACTACAGTTTCCCATAATGCAGTGAATTGATGCTGGGTTGCACAGCACTTTTGCCAAACAGTGTTTATAAGAGGCCAATTCTCCATTGGTTAACTCACAGAGATTAGCATTTTCTATCATAAGTTTGACATTTTGATGTGTAGGACAAACACATACTGAGTGTGTTCCACTATGTCCTGCTAAAATGCAGTGTTTTAGGCGCAGTTCTGCAAATTTAGAAAACCCAATCTTCATTTCTTGAAATTTATCTTTGAAAGTTTTATATGCTTCTTTTAAATTGCACAAAATAAGTCTTTTAGATATTACTGTTTTATCTCCATTCTTCTCCTTAACAGTCTCTCTTCCCTGGCATTACTCTACTTATTTCATCATTTTCATAAAAAAACGTACTGTTTGCTCAACTTCTTGTGACAGATTCTTTCCCGGTTTTTGGTCAGGACTTTCTGATATACCCCTTTCCTTCAAAAGCCATTTTGCCTGGTGTACCATGTAGTGAATTCATGCATTATCTTCCATTATCTTCCAGTGAATTCATGCATTATCTTCCTTATACTCCAAGATTCAGGCAAAACAGTTAGTAGCATTACTGATATAAATAGTTTTTTTTTCAGAATTATGAAATTTCCGGTCCCTATGACCATGTGTTAGTGTATATATATATATATATATATATATATATATATATATATATATATATAGAGAGAGAGAGAGAGAGAGAGAGAGAGAATATATATATATTCTTGTATCAAAATACTGTGAACAATATGGCACGTGATGTATAAAAAAAAAACTAGTGGAGGAACAAAAGAAAAATGTATGTGAAAACAGTAAAATTTTCGTTGTCAAGTATATGTCGATTAACTTACCAGGTTCGGATCCATGAACTCTGCCAAGTGCAGAGGTGATTTATAAGCTTGACCAAAATAAAATTCACAAGATTTTTCTATCACCTTGGATTCACTGAACATACACAATTAATAAAAGTGACTCAACATTTTTAGTTGTAAAAAAAACTGACTTGCAGTTATGTTTAATGAAGATCAGGCCTGTCGCCTGATCAGAATTTTGTTTAGAACGTTTTTTTTCTTTTACAGACTTTTGTTTTATTTTCACAGATCACCCATGAATGCCAAAAGGAGTTTTAGAGTCCAATTTCAATTTTGTTGGGTGGAAATTAGTTATACAATTTTCTTAGTCTAATATTGCAAATTTTTCTTTTATTATTCATATAATATGATTCAAAATTTTAGTGTGATTATCGTTTACTTGAAGAAAAGAATTATGTGATCAACACTTTGATATTGCTCTTTTAGGTACCTTTTCAAAACATCATGCATAATACAATAGAATGATACACTTTGGCCAAAAATAAATAAAATTAATATCATGTGGTTTTCTCAGCATGTAATACATTATGACTGATTCTGAATTTCTTCACTTTTATATCATTTTGTGTTATAAAAAAAACTCCTCCCATATTTATAATATCCGATAAATTTCATTTTTCACCACCTTACACCTTTTAGGGACCGTGTCATTTCTCAACACAAAGTATTTTCAAACAATAATAATTTCAAAAGTTGTATCCTGTTTTTTTTTTTTGTATTTGTTTCCTTCAGTTAATTTAGGCAGCAACATTTTACTGGAATTTCAAAAGCGATTGAGTCGGTTGGACATGACGACAAAATGAATTACAAAATTACCTTTGCTTCCCTGAAGGGTTTCTTCAGCATCGTGGAGTTGGTGATCAATGCGACGTTGTAGTATTTCCCAGAAGGATCATAAGTCGTCGGTTCAGAAGAACAAGTCTCATTTTTAATTTACTGTTCCAGGCTTTCTGACATAGAGCTGGCTGGGGGAGACACACGAGGACTCAGTCGTCTAAGAGGAGGGCTGCCGCGTTCTCTTTTCTCTTTGCCTCAGTACAAAATGTCTGCAACAATGGGTTCCCCAGTCATCGTCAATCGTGAGCGTTCTCCTTCAGGACGGGGAACAAGATGGCTGGTAGACGCGAGCGTGCACTAGTCCACTAACTGGTCAAGGCATTTTGAGAAGCTACAACACTTGGCCATGAAATTTGCAATTTGCTGCGAGTATTTTCGCCGGTCAGCACTTGCTGACCTCAGTCCGACCCAAGCAAGTGAGGTGTTACCCTCTGAAAACTTAAGGAAGAAGTGTCTGGGTGAAGGGTCAAGAGAGAAAATTCTCTTTGCTCAAAACTTTTACACAGCACCAGTGCCAAAAGGGGCGCTATGGCTTTCAGCTACGCTATTGGCTGAAAGTCAATCTGTAATGCTTTCTGTAACCTGGGGGTAAAAAGGGTTCATGAAGGAGCGTGTTGGGGGGGGGGGGACCTGCTAGCCCTCTCTGGCTCTTGACCAAAGCTTAGCAAAAATTCCACCTGCTATTGTATAAGTGTGCAAGGTGACCTCTTCCAAAGGAATTTCTTTGCTTACAGGAAGGGGAATTCTTATCTCTGAATTTAGCGACTCCCTGTCTAGTGAGAAAAAGAAAACGAAATGGTGCCAATTCCAGAATCCCTAATATTAACAAGAAATTTTACATCATGAACACTCAATATTTCCCAAAACACAATACAAAAATTTTCACATCATTTCATTTACAAATTGCTAAATAAGAAATTTCAGAATTCGGAGAAAAAAATTAATTTCCTTAAAAACAATCATTCTACTGACAGTGCACGATTCTATACCAAATTTTGTTGTCTTGCTAACACACCTGAACTTTTGTAACAATAAATGCTTCTCACCACACACTATTTTATCTGTCATAATGTAAGCTTAATTTAATTTAATTAATTATGCTCGATTCACTTTACAATTCCAATGTTCATAATGTACTACATATATACATATAAATTTAAGTTTTAAAATGAAGTGAATAATTTAGTTCACACATGGTTTAGTTTCACTCATAAACTAAAAGTAATTTTAAGCCATTTACATATGTTCAAATTCTTTCTAGCTCTCGTTCCAAAAACACATACTTATACAGTACACGTACAAAACTATAACTACACAACTTCCATTAAAACCCGTGAACGAATGTTTAAGAAAATGTTTTTCATGTCGCTCAGTTTGCCTCAAAGAATGAAATTCAGAAAAAGATTAATGAGAGGAAATATTTAAATAATCATTCTTGGAGACAAAAATGCATGGATGTGTGATTTTTTTCGCATAGTGGAACCGAAAACTGGGCCCTAGCCTCCAACACCACTAATAGAAAAACATCAACACATCATTACTTTCTTTTTCCTACTACTTGAAGAAAAGCTAGTTTTCAGATTACCTATGACAGATTGTTCCAGTAACTCACATTCATTTTCCGAGGAATCCTCTGCATTAGCAAATAGTTGTTTTTTAAGTGCTAACCCAATGTTTTTTAATTTTTTGGTTGAATACTGCTTCGTCTGAAGATTTGTACTACGTACAGTGGACTCTCCTAATTCCTGAAGAGACATATTTAGTGTCTCCAGAACAGCTGAAGGTGGAGGATCATAGCTTGTTTCATTATCCGAACTGCAATCATTATTTTCTTGCGTATTTTTCAATGAACCAATCTGCTTTCTACAATTATCACAAATTTTTGATATCTTTGGCATCATATCAGGAAACATCACACATCCATTCAGGCACATTTCTTAGTCTCTTTGTTTTTTGCAGAATGATTTTTTTTTTAAAGGATTGGAACAGTTTAGTGTCCGATATCTTTCTTTCTCCATTGTATAATATCACACAGATCTCAGTTAAAATTTGGAAATGTTTCTGAAGAGAACACTAAGAAAATATATTGAAATAATGAGTAACAACTTTGAAAATGTTTTTTTTTTCACTAATAACACCTCACAAAATATTAACATTTAAAAAAGAAACTTATACCACCACATTAATCACCAACAACAACTGCCACTAAATCAGTATGAAGACTGATCAGTCTGCCTGTGGTTTAAACCAGTTGGAACAGGTTTAAAGTGGTTTAAACCAGTTGGTACAGGTTTAAACTAGTTGAGTCATAACAGCTCCAGACTCAGGCAGTTCCTGAACTGGCATAGCTGGGTCTGAGCAGATTCAATAAAATTGCAATTTGCTGTTTATGATAGTTGGAATAAACAATTAGATTTTTTTATCCCAATTTGTACTTTTTATATATACTCTAAACCTTTAATAATTATGGCTATCAGATTACAATTGTATTCCTAAAAAACTTATATTTTTAGTAGTTCTAATGGAATAATCACCCTGTCATAGTCACTAGTTATATTTTAAATATATTACAAATAAATTTATGGAAAAGTGAAGATTTATTTACGTGTTATGTATATTTCCGCTTAAATCTATAAATATTACAAAAATGTCATTTTTTTTAGTGAAATATGTATTTTTGAAATTTTATGAAGGTGTGAACCCATGACAGTGAGACAGTCCCACTTTCATACTTAGGGAATTAGTTAACAATAATGTGAAGTGTATATAATTTTTTGAAAATTTTTGAAGATGCGCTTTTTGATAAATTAAAATTAAAATTTGAAAAACAATTTTCTTCTCAAACCCATATTGTGTTGTATATCATAGAAAAGCTCTTGGAAAATGCTGCAAAATGACACCTCTCCCATCATTTTAGCTTAATTAGGAGAGTTGCTACAGCAATTTGAAATTATGGCAGTGGGGTGTTTTTTGGTAATTTTTGATAACTTCACATCACAGTATTTTCAAAATGGGTCGAATTATATTAATAAAATTGGGTATTTTTCTTCATCTATATGTAGGCTACCTCTGTGCTAAGTTTCATTGAAAATCTGAGATGGTGAGTTAAAATTCATATTAGAAGTGTTTCATTTGACACGGAATGAACCAGGGTCACGAAATGAGAAAACGGTCACGGAAGTCAAGGAAAGTTCACAAACTTAAGGTCGTAGGTCACGGTCAATCCCCCCCCCCCTTGTGCCGTACCCAGTAAAAACCAAATTTCAGCTTTGAGCTAAAAAGAAGTCTTTGCCAATGATGTTATTTCCTTCCTTCAGACAAGTTCTGAAGGGACGGGACACACCGTGAAAACGTTCTCCCCTTCAGCGTTCATTGACTCCGTTTGGCACTTTGCCAACCGCAGTTCTCTCAAATGTGGGCCGACAGTAAGTTTTTTTTTTTTTTGTCTTAATGTAACCAATAACTTGCTTATTTGCTTTGCAGAAAAATTTGTCGCAGGTCATTCGGGCTTGGAGATGTGCCGGTATATTGCAAAAAAAACGGTTTAAGTTTTACATCAAGACTTCGATTTTTTAGCTAACGGTACTACGATGTGTCGTCCCTTCGCGATATCACAATGTTGATGAAACCACACGATGGCGTCGCGAGCGTTGAACATCAGAGCTTCTTCATGAATGATGGGAATCCATCACAAAGCAAACATGATGTTTAAACCAGTTATCATTGGGCCTCCGCGTGTCGATGATGCCGCAAATCTGCGAATTTGCATGTACTGCTATCTGCCAGCAGAAACTGTTCGAACAGGTTTTGATCAATACGATTCGAAAACTATAAATCGTTCCAAGTCATAATAAACGCTGCTGCATGTTTGTATGCCGTGACTGCAATCTCCGGGATCTCTGGAATTTACTGCAGTCTAGGAAGTAGTTGGTGGGTAATTAGCACGTCTTGCGTGAAAAGATTCTTTTTGCGTTGGGAAGCTTAAAGTGTGAGAATGATGATCCTAGCAATCGGAGTTTTTCGGATGCGCAACTTCACCGCTAGAGGGCGTAAATGCAGATGATATCGAATTTAAAATGCATTTTATTGCATATATATTTGCTTCTAAATATCAGATTGAAAAAATTATGTCTTCCTTTCGATGCCATTTATAACAAAGACTATTTTAGGCACCCTTTCTTTTTCAAGTAATGCATAGATTTTCCACTAGGGGGCGTAAAGGTACCTTGCGTTTCCTCCAATATCTCTGCTTCTAAAACTCCGATTTGAAAAATTTCTTTCTGCGTCGGATACTGCTCCTGACGAGAAATGTTTTTCATGTAATTTCAAAATTTTGATAAAGTATGATTTGGCCACCGGGGGCGTAAGCATTTATTTCTGCTTCTGATGTATTTGCAGCAAAATCCTAGCTTCTGAAAAAGTCTTTCGTAGACCGATAGCGCTCACCTCAGAAAACGTTTTGAGAACACCTGCTTAAAATAGGGCATAGTTTTATCGCCAGGGGGCGTATATCTTATTTTTGTCAATATCCCTGCTTCTAAGCGTCCAATTTTTTTTTTCAGGAAGTGATTTTGCTGAGAAATATTTCTCATATAATTTCAAATTTTTCTTAACGCACAAGTCTGCCACTAGGAAGCGTAAGCTGACATTTCCATTTACAGCAATATCTGTGGGACTAAAAACCCGATGTAAAAGATTCATTTTCGGTCAGATACTACTGATTACGAAAACGCTGTGTGTATTTTCTTCCCAAAATAATGCCCAATTTCGCCGCTAGAGGCGTCAATGTTTAATTTGTTTTTCTTAATATCTGCTTCTAAATGTAGGATTTAAGCAATTCTTTCAGCACTGGATGCCATTTACCTTGTGAAACACTAGGGTGTCCCAAAATTCAATGTAAAAAATTTTTTTCTTAAAAAAGGTGGGTCTCACCCTCTAAAAAGTTTCTTCTACTCCTATTAATAAAATATATGAAGTTGGAGCTCATTTGGAAAAGATTAAGAGGTCCCTCAAGATCACACAAGCTACACTGATTTATGTGAAAATCGGGAATTTTAATCAAAAGCATAAGTGATGATCAATTATATATTTTATTTTCATTATTAATAAATTTTTAGTATCTATATGAGAAAAAATAAAATAAAAAGCATAATTAAATATAAAAACATAATTAAAAGCTGTGCCTGCTTCTGTAGTGTAGTTATATATCTATATATGATTTCTAAACCTTAACTGTAACCACTAGCATCACTTATTGCGCCTTAACTGTAGCTTTAAACTTTAACAGTAGCCACTAACATCACTTATTGCACATGTGTTGTTGTTTGTTCTATTGTATGTGTTGCCTTTTGCTGTTTTGTCCAGAAGAGAAATTTGTTTTAGTGTTTCTTTTTAATATAATGGCAAAACAAACTAGGAGTAGTAATTATGTATGTCTTATTGGATATTTTACTGAATCAATAACAGGTTCACGTCTACCATCTGGAAGAGATGTTATGACCAATTTTATGTACTTTCACCATACTAAGAAGCTTTCGATCAGTGATAGTGCTGTTCTTGTAAACAATAACATTGTACCATTTTGGGAAAAATCAAGGTTGCCAATAGGACATAAGCAGCATATCTTAAAAAAAGATTAAAGATTTATATGGCAAACAAGTAGGCTTAATGAGAAATCGAAAAAGGAATAATGCAAAAGACCAAGAGAATCAAATAATGTATAGTGAAAATCTGGATATGTTATTTGACATAAGTAACGCTAATTCGGAACAGCTTATTAAAAATGTACAAAGAGGATCGTCAGTTTCTCAGATTACAAAGACAATCTAGGACAGGATGTATTGGATCTCTGGACAGAAAGCTGTGCACACGTGAAAAAGATCAGCTGAACGACAGAAAAAATTTGCAAAGCGAATAAAAGAAGCTGCTTCATCACAGAATTCCTTTGCTTTATCAACTGCATCTTCTACGTCAACAATGGATGAGACTGAAAACTCTAAAGAAGACTCTGATGATGAATATGCTGCAGAAATTACACCACGAAAAAAATTATTACGTGAGAAGCATACAGATAAAGATGAACGAAGTCGAAGGTCTGTCATAACACCAAAAGTTGCTGCTGCTTTTGATAGAAATAATATAAGTATAAGAAAGTCAACAATGTTACTTGCATCTGTCTTAAACATGGCTGGTGGTGGTGGTGATGGTGAAGCAGACTGTTCAAAGAGTAACTTTAAAATCTGTAATTATTTCAAAAAGTACTGTTCATCGTGAACGTGTCAACACTTACGTAGTGAAACTGCGCAACAGATAAAAATGGTGTTTAATGCCTCAAAATCAGTAGTTCATTGGGACGGAAAGTTATTACCTGATTTATCATTAAATGAAACAGAAAGGTTGACCGTTTACCAGTGTTAGTTTCCTCTCTAAAAGATAGTAGTACAAAACTTCTTGGAATTCCTAAGCTGTTATCTGGTACAGGGGAAGCAGCAGCTAATGCGGTTTTTGAACTTTTACTGTCATGGAAATGTGATTCTCAGGTTATTGGTACATGCTTCGACACAACCTCCTCAAACACTGGAAAGTTCAAAGGAACATGTGTTCTTCTTGAAAATAAAATAGGAAGAAGCCTTCTGTGGTTAGCCTGTAGACACCACATGTTTGAAGTGTTACTTTCAGATATATTTCATGTATGTCTTGGACCGTCGAGTGGACCCAAAATTATTATGTTTAAAAGATTTCGAGAAAAATGGGTTGAACTTAACCTCCGCAACCCAAAATGTCAAACAACGCCATTGATAGCAGCATCCGACACTTTGAAATTTTTTATTACTAATCAGCTTCAGACAGCTGCTAAACACTTTCCTAGAGATGATTACAGAGAACTATTAAATCTTTCCGCTCTTATGATTGGAATAGATGCAAACAATATTATTCGGAAACCAGGTGCATTCTACAGAGCTAGATGGATGGCAAAAGCCATTTATTCATTAAAAATTGAACTACTGTTTGATGGAAGTGAATCTATCATGCAATTGACACCTCAACAATTTCAAGGCCTTCAAAGGTTCAATCGGTTTGTTGTATGCGTATACATTCAATCATGGTACACGTGTCAGTCTATTGTAGATGCACCAGTGAACAACGTTTTACTGATACAAAGATTGCATGAATGTGATGATATACAACTATGCAAAACAGGATTAAAGATGATTTTACGTCACACCTGGTATTTAAGTGATGAGCTTGCTACTCTTTGTTTGTTTTCAACACTTCTTAGTGCCAAGGAGAAATATATGTTAGTTAGTAAAATCAGTGAAAAAAAGAATTTGCACCTATTAAAGAAACTTCCTTTAAAATTTGATGACTTAAATATCTCTTGCAGCTTCTTTCACACCGCAGAAATGGACGACAGCTTCCTAAGCGTGCCTGTTGAGAAATGGCCAAAAACACAATCTTTTAAAGAAGCTGAAGAAATTGTTAAACATTTGCCATGTGTTAATGACTGTGCTGAGTGAGGCATAGCATTAATCGAAAGTTTTAATGATGCAACAAAAGATGAAGAACAAAAACAGCATTTATTGCAGGTAGTTGAAATGCATAGAAAGAACTTCGCGAAGTGCAACCGTAAAGATCTTCAAGATATGTAAAAATTATTAATTATGTTATTTATAGAATGTTAGGCAATATTTTCCTCTTTATTATCTTGTTAAACTTGACAGATGAATTTTGCTGTAAAACATTCTTTTTACATTGCATTTTGTAATGTTGAATAAAGTTTGTTTTTGTCATTTTCTTAATAATTTTTCTTATATTTTCTACACTAAATATTACCAATAGAGTACATTTTTTTAGAAACGATATATTAAAAGCATGTAACATTTTAAATAAAAAATATATTTAAAAAATAATAATTTCGTAAGTAACTAAAAAATTATCGAATTAAGACTATTTTTTAAACTTTTTGGCGACTTTGAGGGACCTCTAAATATTTTTTTTTAAACTGAAATTTTACAGGAGATCTTAAGTGCACCAAACAAAACTTTTTAGGGGGTGAGAGTCAAAATATTAAACTTTTTTTTTTTTTTTTTTTTGGGACACCCCTATGGAACACTTTAGGTTAGTATTTGAGGAGTTTTATAGTTCACAGTTCTGCCACTAGGTGGTGCTGGTGTACTTCTGCTTGCAGCTGTATCTCTGCTTCTAAAAATCCTATTGAAAAAAATCTTATTTTTACTGTATGCCCCATTTTTCACAATAGAGATGTGGTGCATTATCCTCTTTAAACAATGCACAGAATTCCCGCTAGGGTGCATAAAAGTCAATACCTTTTTCTCACTGTCTCTTCTTCCGGGAGAAATATTTGAAAAGTTCTTTTTCGTTAGCATAGTTTTTTTCATGAATATCTTTTTACTTTCCCATTAGGCGTAGAGTTATATCATGTTTCTTTCTTTATTTCTCCCTTTTAACTGTTTGATTTGAAAATCTGTCTCCGATACCTTCCTTCTGCTGTGAGGAACTTTTTATGCACAGTTAGTTAATTTTCGTTACATACTGTTTAGTTGCTGGTGGAAGTAAGTAGCTGTTTCTATTTCTGGATGTTTTATCAATTGAAGAAATCTGGTTGATATTTTTCTAACCGGTTGCATTGACTTTGAATACCTTTGATAAATTTAATTCGCATCAGAAAGGTTCAAGACGTGCTCATCACAACCCAAAATTCAGTGTCATTTTTTTTTCTTTTTTGTAAACATATAAAACGAGCGAAACACAGTCGCATACGGTAAAAGGTTCGTTTAGCGGTAGCTTTCGGTCATCCTACGACATTGATCGCCCGCGATCGACTGGATGGGCTGGTTGCCAGAACTACAATTTGAAGTTGGGGTGTTGGAACTGTTGCCAGATTTTAGAAGAGAGATCCAAATAAATGGGGTTTGGTAAGGGGTCTCTGAATTGCAGTTTTTGGTAAATTAGTATTGGGTCTTTTACTTATAGAATATGTCAGTTGTTGAACCCCAGGATTCACAAATTGCTTCTGAGACAGGCAGAGAAAGAATAAAAACAGCAAACTTAATAAATTTTGGAATCTGTTTTCATTTCATTTAGAGCTTGTTTTAAAAGAGCTTTAATCTGGAAAAAATGTTCCACTTGTCCTACTTTCTTGCATATTTCTTATAGGTCCAAGTGACAAAAACAGTATACTCAAAGAATAAATCTTTTTTTTTTTTTTTCTGTAGAGTGTGGAACAAGTGGGAAAACCTTTTTAAAATTCAATGAAATTGGAAAGATCTTCCAATTCTTTCTTCTGCTTAGAACTGACACAAGTTCTTGGAAATATTCAAATACAATTTATATTAATTATTTAAAATATAATAAAATACCTGCTCTTCAATCCGATTTTCATTTTCGGACATTTTTCCTCCATTTTAAAGATGAAACACAATCATTTATTGAACAAAATCATATTTTACATTAATACTAAACAGAGAACCGTGAGGGAAAAAAATACAATTACCGGAGAAATCGTCACTCCATCTAGCTTCGGTTTTCGAATGTTTTGAAAGACGGAATTCCGTTTACAGCTGGAAAACGTCATCCTTCACCCCATCTTGCAATTCCCAATTCTCTTCACTCTCGAGAATGGCGCAAATGATGACAACAAAGGTAAAATTTCCCGAATCCGCGAGAGAAACTTGTGCCTAAAGATTACAGGGAAATTTTCGCTTCGTCGAATTTACGTTTTCGGAAAATTGTTGCCTACAGTTTCAAGCTGAAATACAAACATTTATGCAATAGACTGATATTTAGCAACAATACTGGGCAGAGGCAACTTCGCAAGAAGAAGAAATAACGATTACGGGAAACTTTTTAAGTTTTGAAGAACTGAATATTGTTCCCCCGCACACACAACACACATTAATCCCCTCCCCCAAATTTTCTTCAGTTTTCTATCGATCCGAAATAATGAAAAACGTGGAATTCTGTGAAAGAATCTTGTGCCTGATTTGTAACAGTTGGCGACGTGCAAAATGAATTGTCCAGGCCGCTACGTGTGGAAGCCGATTAACGTGTCCATAAAATTAATTATTCTCTATTTATCTGACCGGAATACAAATTATTCACGATGTATCCGACTGTAATATTCGTAACTCAGAGAAGGATTCATTTTTAACGCACATAACTTTATGAAGGATACATTTTTAAAGCTCGAATTTTATGAGTGGTCAAAATACAGACCCAGATTATATATATATGTAGTATATAATAGAGAGCGAGAGAGCGCGCGCAATATCGCATGTTCTGCTGTTGTTGACTTGAGGTGATTTTTTCCAAGATGGACTCCTAACACTCTCCCCAGCAATATGTGGTTTAACATGGCTTGGTCTCTCCCACTTTCACAACATACTAGCGGGAAGGAGGAAAAGGGTCCTTCAAAAAGCACAGGGAGAAACAATCAGCTACCACCCCAAATGGTAGGGGTGGGTAGCTGGATGTGTGGGGGAGGGGAGACTTGTTCTGTGACGTACGTCACAGTTTTAAGTACTTTCTGCTCTTGGGCCCATTCCCGACATAACTTATTAACATCACGCTGAAAATTTCCACCAATTGGAAGCCACATACTTTGAAGTCTAGAAATCTTTGTTTACGGTACACTTGTTTCTGGCTTCTCTGATCGGAGGAGGAGGAATTCTCATTGGTATTGCTTTTTTATTGATTTACTAAGTGCATTCTTGTAAAAATATCTTCCAATAAAAGAAAAAGTGGTGCTGAAAGTGAAATATTGGTAAAATGACACAAACATCAATAAAATTACAAGAAAAAGTGGACATAATAAATATGAGGCTAGTGAGTTAATAACTAAACTTTCAAACTTTATGAAATGGTCCTAGCCACCCCACATATTCCACAGACCACACTCTTATGTAAATTTTTTTTTCTTTTGCTGCCTAACAAACACCTTAAGGTTCAACCCATGGAACAAGGAGCTATTGCCACTTTTGAATCATATTATTTATCGCATCGTGATCTGAAGACAGCTTATTTTAGTAACAGTTAGTAAGGACAAGGCAACTGTTAAACAGATTAGTCGTGATTATATTTTGTATGCAGTATCACAGGAACTTCGATAGTGCATGGAAAATGATGACACAGTATGCATGGTTAGACTTTGACAAACTTTTTGTCCACAATTTGTGACTGATTTGGAAGGATTTGAACCAACTGTTAGATTAATAATATTGTTCAAGAAATTCTCCAGCTACCTGAAAAGCTTGATTTGGAAACTGATGATGTGAAAGAATTGTTAGCCTCGCACGGTAAAGTACTTAGCACTGAGGGCTTGATTGAACTGGAAACACGGTCAGGGAAAGTGGCTCATAAGAAGACTCAGTTGAATAAATTACTAAAGAAAACCTACACTAACAAACATTCTCAATAAAACTTTCAAAATCGTAGAACAGCTTGTAAATAAAATTGGTAAGTGTGGCCCTGATATTGAGTGCAGTTCTTCAGTTGTGTATATGTTCAGATACTTTGTGCAAAAGTGTGAAGCTGGTTTGAATAGCATTTATTTGCTGAGTAAAATAGTGTTATCAAAAATCGAAATAAATTGCTATTAATTTTAATTGTCGATAACAGTCTAAACTTTTATAACATACTTCCTATACTCACTTAAAGTACTTTTGTGTAACATGCAGGTTTCCCGGTTACAAGTAATTCTTTATAGTGCGATATTTCGAGTTTTTCACTAAATGCAAGCTTTTATTGGTAAAAAAATTGCTATTTTAACTTTTTTAAAATCATTTTATATACTTAATTTACCCTTTTAATTTCTTAATTACATAATCAGATTTTTTTTTATATTTATTTAATTAATTAAAATGGCCAAACTCCTACACTATTGACAAAAAGAATAGTCGAGAAAACTTAGCTTTTTAGGGTCAAGAAATGTCCCGTAAAAGTCAAGGAAATTTCAAGAAAAAATCAAGAAATTGAGTCCTGAAAATGGTTGATACCCTGTATGAGCAGGCCTTGATTTCATTTTTTTTTTTTTTAGCAATACTTGCGAGTGGCCTTATTTTTTACTAGCAAATTGCATTATCTACTAGCGAAAGTTTATTGACATTATACAAAAGAAACTTTAACATGTCTCCCTGCATTAGTCAATCATGACAAATTTTGATTTCACCCCTGTAACTGTCACATTGTAATGCTGAAAACTGAAAAGATTACAAATATTTAGATATGACTCATCTTTTCATGACCTGACAGATTAAATGAAAAAAACCATGAGGAATAACCACTCACTCACCATAAAGATCATGGTAACCTCCAATGACCACACACTTCCAACACGTCATTCATCGTGATGTAACTGGGCTTCCACAGGTTTACAGACTTCTTGCTTACGCTTCTTATTTTCGGGTGTGAAACATCGTTTTTTTTTTTTTCCTTTGCCTTATAAGATGTTACTATAATGCTTGTCAATTCGATAAAAATCACACATACAACTCATTCATACAATTCAAGTAAAAACTATGTACATAAACCTTACATTCACAGGTGATTAAACCTTGGTCAACTCTAATTATGGAACTCCTCCTTCTGTTTCACAACCTCTGCTACTCCCACTGCAAGTGTCACACCCATTCAGCCCCGCACATCCAATCCTCTAGTACTTTCGACAGGCCCCTGTCATCTTCAGGAGGCAGGTATGTCTCACCTGCCCACCACAGCTCAAGTGAGCAGATCCATCGAGGCCTGGGCTCCAGTCGCTATGGTTACGATAAGGTCCATATGGTTTACGATCTGGGTGGGTTTCAGGTCTTTTCATCATACCACTTAAAAACAGCAGGCCTGGGGTCAAACTTGTTTTTGGACGGACCTTCAACCTCAATACTCATTAGAGCATTCAATGTTTGGAAGTTTAAACTGCTCCTCCAATCACCCTGGATTATCTTCGTGAAACTGAACCCAACCTCACATGCAGAAGTAGATAAGGGAAATATACTGGATGTTTCTACTAGTGCCAAAATCTTTTTATAATGTTTGCACTTTTCAAGAAGCATTGGTTTCCAGAAGGCAGTTGTTCCTTTTTGTATGTGTCTAAAATATTCCACATATGCAATGCAGTGGCACTTTACAGTTCACACCAAAACATTCAAACTTTTTCCACTAGCAACTTTTGCTAGAACCGCTTTTATCACTAGCGAAATGCATTTGCTTGCTAGCAATTTGCTACTAACTACCGGTTGAAATCTAGTCCTGCCTATGAGGTATTTACAGAATTATTCTGGTAAGACATGTTTTGCTAGTATCTTTAAACTACAATTTAATAATACAAGCCTACTCTTACAATGAGAATAGTAGCAGCACACTTGTAATTGAGAATTTTTCCTGTGTTTAATAGGTATTTATGAATTGCATTACCAGCACTTACATTGAATTAATAGGTGTTTTAATTTATTTCTTTTTATGAGGGTTGTTTAATAAACAGTGAGGCTTTCTGCCTGAAAGAAGCAAAACATATACCTAAAAATAATTGCGGCCAGCATTTAAGTACTGTCTCGTTGTTGCCCAAGTCCTTGTATTCCTGCGGCGTAGGAGGAGGCAGGCTGCTGCTGCAACCAGTTATCTACAGCTTCACACACCCGATCATCCGAAGGGAAACGTTTGCCTTTGAGAAATTTTTTCATAGGTCCAAAGATGTGAAAAATCGCAAGCAATAGGTCAGGCCTATGGGCTGGATGTTGAAGGACTTCCCAGCAAAAGCGTTGCTATCAGGCCATGATTTTTTTTTTTTATAGCAGTAGTAACATTTGCTGGTGGCCTTATTTTTTACTAGCAAATTTCATTATGTACTAGCAAAAGTTTATTAACATTATACAAAAGAAACTTTTAACATATCCCCCTCCATTAGTCAATCATGACAAATTTAGATTTCACCCCTGTAACTGTCGCATTGTAATGCTTGAAAAGATTACAAATGTTTCGATATAACTAATCTTTTCATGACCTGACAGATTCATTCTAACAATTTAATTTGAATGCAAATATTTAAAAAAAACATTTTCCATTTTCTTATTAAACTCTATTCACAAAGTTCAAGAACACTATTCAAAATCTTATGTTATTTTCTGTATGGTTTACGATCTGGGTGGGTTTCAGGTCTCATCATACCACTTTAAAACAGCAGGCCTGAGGTCAAACTTGTTTTTGGATGGAACTTCAACCTCAATACTCATGAGAGCATTCAATGTTTGTAAGTTTAAACTGCCCCTCCAATCACCCTGGATTCTTTTCATGAAATAACCCAACCTCACATGCAGAAGTAGAGAAGGGAAACATACTGGGTATTTCTGCTAGTGTCAAAATCTTTTTATAATGTTTGTACTCGGAGATCGTGCTAGGATTTTTTCAAAAGAGTAAAAATACTCCTTCACAATTTTTGAAGGAGTATTTTTCTTTTCAAAGGAGTAATTTTAGAGAACGAACAATTATCGCATTAAATTTTTAGCTAAATATTTTATATTAAAACAACTGATTATATCTATATATAAATATGTAAACATGAATTAGCATGTAATTGATTTTCTTTTATATAAAATGAGTCATAATTTATCAAAATCTTACTTGTCTTGTTTTATCCATGAGGCTGCAAAAAATTTTGTTTTGCTTTCGAAAGACTGTACCAAAACTTGTGTGTGGGTTGCTTCACAGATTCAGATTCTACACACTCAAACTTCAAAAAGAGTTCTATTGTTGAGGAAGGAAATCTATAGTCTATCTCAATCACAAAAGATAAAATAAACCTTCATTGAACATTGTGATGTGCAAGTTTAGTATTGCAAAGGTCAACTAATTTATTATTTTTGAACATGTTTTCCTTCAGCTCTGAAAAAAATAATATCTTCTTGAATACTATGTATGAGATGTTTACAGTTAACATAATTGAGAGTTGGTTGATTCAACCATTCTTCTGATATGAGGAATGTCCAGTTTCTCCCTTTGCAACTATTTATAGATGGAAAATAACATTTAACAATAACTCAGGACGGTGGAAACATTGCAAAAAAAAAAAAAATTACGATTGCGAAAAAATCTTCGCTTTGTCCGACTTCCGTTTTCGGAAATTTTCCCGCTGTTTCCAAGCTGAAACACAATCGGTTATCAAACAAAGTTATATTTTACAAAAAAAAAATTAGCAGAGGAAATATTGCGATTACAGAATAAATCTGCAGTTCATCTAACTTCCGTTTTTCGAAAGTTTTGAAAGACGAAATTCCGTCCCCAGACGGACCCCCCCTTCCACCACGCACGCACACACACACCACTCCCCAAAAAATTATCATCAGTTTTGATGACAACAAAGAGTTACTCTTCGAATCCGCGAAAGAAACTCGTGCCTAAAGTTTACAAGGAAATTTTTGCTTCGTCGAATTTCCGTTATCAGAAACACTATTGTCTACACTGTCAAGCTGAAATGCAAACAAAATGAAATTTTGCGAGAAAAAGAAATTACGTTCGCGGGGAAAAAATTTCACTCCGTTTAGCTTTCGTTAGTTCTAAAAAACGGAATACCGTTCCCCAGGCGGAAAAAGAGTCCCCCCCCCCACCACACACACACCAATCCTCCGAAAATAAAACATTATCTTTTTTTTTTTTTTTTTTTTTCATCGCTCGGGTATAACCGAAATGTGGAATTCCGCGAATCTGAAGAACAATCTCATGCCTGATTCGTAAGTCTGCAAAATGAACTGCTCATATGGGTCTAATATTGCGATTACAGAATAAATCTGCAGTTCGTCTAACTTCCATTTTTCGAAAGTTTATATATTTATATATATATTTTTGGATCCAAGATTTTATATTTATATATATATTTTCTTAAAATTTCGTAAGGCAGGAGAATCCCGCCCTGAAATGGCAATTAAACGAACTTCAAAACACCTCGCTTTTCACTTCCTCCACGCCAAGGTTTAACGGCACCATGCTGCACCGATACACTAGCGTCTCAATCCCGATGCGGCTGAAATGCGCATGCCCGTCGGTTGAACTGCTCTTTCCCACGCTGCCTGAAGGTTCTTCCGAATGATTGCCGAAAGCCGATCCCTAGCTGATCAGCTCAGCAATGGGAACTAAATCATGATTTTTTCATAAACTGTGACATAAAAGTTAAGATATAATTTCTTGATAAAAAAAAAAAGTCATTTTTATGACAAAATCGCGGTGTAATCACCAATTACAAAAATAAATTTCATATGGAAAAACAATGCGTAAAAATACGCATTTCTAAATTTTAAAGCGTATTCGGCGTTTTTAAGGCGTGAAATACGCGTGTAGAGGCGTTATCGCAATCTCTGTTTGTACTTTTCAAGAAACATTGGTTTCCAGAAAGCAGTTGTTCCTTTTTGTATGTCAGATTGGTGATTATCTTTAGCATTGCTTTTTAGTTCAATGAATTTTCCAGTCACATTTCCAGTTCAACCTTGGCTAATCTTGAAGGCATTAGAAAATTCTCTATCAGGGATTTGGCATCTTGAATTCCATAATTTTGCAATGTGTCTGAACAGCATTGAATGGCAAGTTCGCGACATCAAAAATTGCTGCACATTTTGCAAAGGGGTCGTTAATTAGTGTTTCAAAACGCAAGTCAATATTGCTGATATGTGAATCTATTATATTTGACTTATCAAATGAACACACTGCATCTCGTCTAGCTTTTAAATTTATATCTTTAAATTTAGATTGCCGAGTTACACTGTCTAGTTGGACCTTGTTTGTGAAATCCTCTAGGTTTGAGCTGTCATTACATTTCATGTCTGTTAATTTTTTTTTTCACACTAAAATGTTTCATTACAGTTTGCAAGTTAACATCATGTTCTTGTAGACATAAAGAAAGTAAAGACAATTCTCTTAAAACATTGGTGAAAAAACATTACACAAGACTTCACAATATTCTTAGCAATTCTTTTTTCATTTGAAGAAGACTCAGAAGAACGTGCAGTGTTGTCTAAATGAACCACAGTTGCTTTCCACTTTCTGTTAAGGCCTCTGCAAGCACAGAAATGAAGAATCCACCATGTTCCATGAGGTTGCTAAGGGATGGCAAGTTTCCTCATATAAAGCAGCGAGTTTTGGGGAAAGAACATGCAGCCATTGACCGTTGATTTTTTTCCAGCGTGCAGCCGTCGTCAAATTTTTTTACATGGCGCAGACCTTTATTCCACATAGGCAATTGGCACTTTAGATTTCATAATAAAACATTCAAAAAATTTCCACTAGCAACTTTTGCTAGAACCACTTTTTATCACTAGCAAAATACATTTGCTTGCTAGCAATTCGCTACCAGTCGAAATCGTGCCCTGGCTGCTATGTCCTTTGTGCGGCAATTGCCGTATGCGGCCAGGCATTATCATGCAGAATGGGTGCTGATCCAGGAGGCATTGATACCGTTGGGCGGTATCTTCACAAAAATATTTTCAGCTCAAACTGTATCTTCACAAAAATATTTTGCAGGTGTTTCCAGTTTTTGATGACTATTGATTATGCATTTGGTTCAGGATGTGTCTTTATTTTTTATTTTATTTTCTTAATGAAATCTATTTTCTTAGTGTGAACTGGCCTATAAAAGTTGAATTATAAATTTTGCTATTCATTAGTTAAGCTTTTACATGATAAGAAAAGCATGAATAAAAAGTGTATTTGAAATTATATTTGTAATTACCATTAGTTCCCAACCAATTTTTTTAAACCTTTGCATTTGAAATATAATTTTTTTTTTCCCATCCTAGGTCCTGATTGTTAACGATGGGGGCATTTTTGGACAAACCAGAGACAGAAAAGTATGTAGAGCATGGCTCTGGAAATGGACTTGGTTATGGTCTCAGCAGCATGCAGGGATGGCGCATTGAAATGGAGGATGCACACTGTGCTGTTGTAGGCCTTCCCCATGGTCTGAAAGATTGGAGCTTTTTTGCCGTGTTTGATGGACATGCTGGAGCACGTGTCAGTGCTCTGTGTGCGGAAAATTTGCTTGATTCTATCATCCAGAATGAGGACTTTAGAAATAATGCCAATTCCGATGGTAAGGTCACGGCCGAAAAAGTTGATCTCGTGAAAAAGGGTATCCGTGATGGATTCTTAAGGCTCGATGAAAAGATGAAAAAAATACCAGAAATTGCATCTGGGGAAGATAAGAGTGGCTCCACTGCAGTCTGTGCCCTGGTGTCTCCTACACATTTTTATTTTGCTAATTGTGGTGATTCTCGTGCTGTACTCTCAAGAGATAAAAAATCGTTCTTCTCTACTCTAGACCACAAGCCAATCAATCCTGCTGAGAAAGAACGCATTCAAAGGGCAGGAGGCAGCGTGATGATCCAAAGGGTCAATGGATCACTTGCTGTATCCAGAGCATTAGGGGACTATGAATACAAGCAGGTCGAAGGAAGAGGACCTTGTGAACAGCTTGTCTCACCGGAACCAGAAGTGACTGTTCAGGAGAGGGACAATAATGCTGATGAATTTTTAGTTTTGGCATGTGATGGTGTTTGGGATGTCATGAGCAATGATGAACTGTGTGATTATATTAGGTACATGATGGAAATAACAACTGACCTGGAACACATTTGTAGTTCTGTCATTGATTCGTGTCTCTATAAGGTAAGGATATTTTTCAAATCTACATTATAGTGTGTGTGTGTGACTGTAGTTTGGTCCTCATTATCTGGATATGTTCCACAAAACCACAATTGAAAGTAAAATAGGACAGAGGATTATGTTAATGCATGTGGATGAAAATACTTTCCTCTAGAAAAAAAAAACAAAAAACAACAAGATAAAAACAGTTGATTCAATTATTCTGTGCATGTTTCCTTAGCTCCTGGATAATACATGTAGTTAAGCAAATTTTATTGTATGTTTCTGTACAATTCAATTCATTTATTTTGTTGAGCCAAAAACCAGTATTACAAAAAATATCAACTGAAACAAAGCACAGCAAGGATACTGGGGGAAAAGGCCAGCAAGGCCTGACAGGGTCCCAAGCTCCCTAGACAAATTTTGCACTGAAGTCACCAGTTGAAGTTACAAACAAGTCAGTGTTTCAGGGAAAAAAAGGTAATTATAATAAAAAGATTATAAACACTACAGATAATACCATTGAAAATCAATTTACACAGAGATATACAAGTCATAGCAATAGTCATAGTGCAACTTACTTCATCATAGTTAATCTTTTCAACAAATTTCACATAACAACAGGAGATATTATGATTTATGGTATCAAAAGCTTTGGATAGGTCTAAAAATAAAGAGATGGTATGTAAGTTGAGTTCAAAATTATGTTGGGCTGTTTGTTGTAGATATAATAAGGCTGATTCTGTTGATTTACCAGATTGAAAACCATGTTGATTGATTTGGGTGGATAATATTTAGTTTATGAATGAACAAGATTAATCTAATATAAATCAATCTTCAAAATTTTAGCAACAATTGATAAATTGGCTATAGGGTGGTAATTGTTTGCATCGTTTATTGATCCAGATTTGTATTTTTGAATTGTTTTTGTTATTATAAGTAGATCAGGAAATTCACCTGATTGGAATATATCATTAAATATAAACAATAGAGGATCAAGAATGAGATTAAAGAAGGATATGTTCTGAATCGCGCTATCGTAATTTTGTTACAGAATTTTGATATTCTTTTTTTAACAGTATTGATGATTAACTCTCTTCTCATTCACACTGTGATTGAAACTT
The DNA here is from genome assembly GCA_039090855.1 of Macrothele yani. NCBI lineage: Eukaryota > Metazoa > Arthropoda > Arachnida > Araneae > Macrothelidae > Macrothele > Macrothele yani. Next base: position 56,905,286 of record CM077011.1, on the reverse strand, counting down.
ACAGTAAAAGGATTTTGTAAGATAAATATTGACATATAAGATAACACAAAGATAGCGTGTAAAGAGCTAATGCACTTATAGGGTTGTTTTAATGCATGTAGTGATGCAAAATGGAGGATTCAGTCCATGAGAATTAATATCTACTGGTTTAAAGTTCTTTCTGGTACAAAGTACAAATCATAGAAATGTGCTGTTTTTTCTACAACTTCCACAGGTTTTTCACGAGTCCACATAAATAAAACTACCACTTCTGTTTTATATGAATCTTCCTGCTTTTGTTGTATGACTTGAAATGAGGGTACAAAGTTAGTGTAAAAGCAGGGATGATGTGTGGTATATATATATCTGTATATTCTGTGTGCTTTTGCACATGTCAATTACATAATCACGAAGGGACTGAATGCTTGTTTTTTATGTAGTTTGCGTCAGGGCCATTCCATGTCAATTCAACACAAAAAAAAAAAATAGCATTTTCAACCTTGACCCCTTTGGATTTTTATGAAATTTTGTAGATCTGTTCTCATACACAAACAAATTAGTTTGCCAATTTTTTAGCTCAATAGCTTTTAAATTTCCTGAGATAGAAAGTCAAAAAGTTCAAGAAATTTGCCAAATTTCGGTCACAATTTAAAATTTAATCTTGAATTTCTGAAAGTGACATTTTGATTCTTTTTTAAAAATCATATGTGAAATTACATGACATGGTGGTAATATGTTATAAATTTGAGGGTGGCAATTGAAGGGCATCCAAAGTTACAAGGAATTGTTAAAATTATATGCTCGATAAACTTACCGTATGACTAAACGGTTCCGCTGATCAATAGAGAAGCTTTATATATATATAATCTAGCCAACTAGCAGCATAAAAAGGAACTCATATGCACTATGTTTGGTGATGGGTTACTCTTGTTTATAAATCATTTTATGTAATATTTATAGTAATATGAAAACTTTTATATTATAATTAATATCTGAGCAGTTCAGCTTAAACAAGGGTACGGGTCATTGCATGTCAGAACCCAGGGCATGTCACCCACCCATCTCAGATTTTTTGTTAAAATTGGCACAAAGTATTGTACTGGTGAGATATGAAACCTGTGAAAATTTTAGGTCAGTTGGTCCAGTAGATCTTGAGTAATGCACTTTAACATTTTGGTAGCTCTGCCTTTAAAGTTTTTGCACTATGAGTATTCACAACTACACTGTAGGAGAAAAAACAAACAAACCATAACTTCACAACTAACTGTTGCAGCCACATAATTTTTTTTCTTAAATGATTTACATGATCCATACATTTGGGAATAACTTGTTTCTGCACATTTTTTGAATTAAAAGGACACTTTTTTAAAAATTTAATGACAAAAGACCTGGAAAAATGAGGCCACATTTTTATTAGACAATTTTTTTCAAAATGAGCCCCCACTTTAAATTTGAAAAAAATATTTTCATGTGTATTATAATGTAACCTTTCAGCAGGAGAGAAAAATATGTTGGGCAATTCACAATTTTGGCGAGGAAAAAAAAATGGTGTGTTTTATACACTGGCGGAAAGTGAAAAAAGAACACCAAGAAGGAGACGTCTGATACCAACGAAATTTATACAGCATAATAACGGACTACAGAGGATAACGTGATCAAAACATTATGGCAAAATACAGCTGTATTTGCTGGTAAACTGAAAAATAACATTTCCATGTAACATGGTTAGTACGAGGTTGAACTGTCATGAACTGCGTCACACTGTGTAATTCTGGCATGGAGTCTGTCATACAGATGTTAGATGTAAGTTTGGGGTATTGAGTTCCAAGCATCCTCAACCTGGACGCGTAAATCGTGGATGGTCGTGGCTGGCCGTGGAGACCGGCTAAATCGTTGTCCCATAAAATCCCACACGTGCTCAATGGGGGGGGGGGACAAATCCGGTGAACGTGCAGGCCATGGAAGTTGTCTCACACCCTGAAGTGCATGTTGCGTTGCACGTGCCGTGTGTGGGCGTGCATTATCTTTGCTGGAAAACACGATGGACGGACCTTACAAATGGCACAACAACGAGCTGAATGATGATGTTGATGCAGGAGGTGCTATTTAACGTACCCGGTACAAACACTAGTTGTGTACCAGAGTGATAGCTGATCGCTCCCCACACCAGGAGACCAGGTGTAGGCCCTGTGTGTTGCTGGCGGATGCAAGAAGGGTGGAGATGCTCCCCTGTGCGTCTGCGAACACGCATACGGCCATCGGAGGCTCCCAAGCAGAATCTGCTTTCATCGCTGAACACGACAGATCACCATTGCGTTCTCCAGTGCAGACGTTGGCAACACCAGTGCAGCCGTTCCTGACGGTGGGCTGGAGTCGGAGGCACACATGCACGTAGTCCTGCATCCAGTAGATGGTTGCAGATTGTTTGCACAGTCAACTCAGGGGCCACGGCAGCTCGGATTTGCGTCGCAGTGGATGTTCTGCTTGACAACGCCGCTCTTCTTATGCGTCAATCGGTCCGCTCATCAGTTCGTCTGTGACTCCCGGTTCTACGTCTTCTCTTGTGGGAATGTTCCTCGGACCATCTACGCCACCATCGTACCACCACCGATACTTCCTGTCCAATTCGCTCCGCTATACGACAATACGACCACCCGGCCTCGCGGAGTCCGATTAGACGACCTCGCTCAAAGTCCGATAACTGCTGAAATCGTACACGTCTTCCATGTCCAGGCAATGCAGCTTCTTCAGGGTCTTCGCACGTGTCCATACGCCGCTGACTGATTACATTCACTTCGCCGTACTCCTTAAATACCGCCAACGATAATTTGCATATTATGCCGTGCTGTTGCGTAAGCGCTCACCGGATGGTCCCGAATATAACACCACACCTACATAAACTCTACCCCATTAACATATGTAAATTTCATGATCGTCCACCAATTCCTTCTTGTTCTTTTTTCACTTTCCGCCAGTATATATGGAACATTCTGACATATTGCCGAATTTTTAAATTAAGTGGTTGCTTGACCATTCTAATACCCCCCCCCACCAAAATAGTTTAACCCTATCAGTAAGTAGCTCAAAACAATTTTTATTTTATTATGTGCCACCATCTTGGATATAGGTTAATTTTTCTTTTCTGCACACGCCAAAATAGGGCCTCAATGGTTTTGAAAAAAGGCAATTGCTTTCCTCTTATTGTAGATCGAAAGTTTTGGTTGTCACTACCTTAAAGAATACATTTTAGGCTTACAGAAAATGTATAGAAATGATAGAAAATATTTTTATTAACCTTGCTTAAAATGGTGTTGAAATCTGCAATGCTCGCAGCATAAATCACCATTTTTGATGGACTGTTAAGGTGACTGGGCCGCCCCGGTGGCGCAGTGGTCTAAGGCGTTGGCCTATGATCATTCGTCCGAAAGGGGTCCGGGTTCGAATCCCGGTGAGGTATGGATGTTGTGTTTGTCTTACGGCACTGGCTCTCTCCCTTCCCTGGAACCAGTGACCCTAAATTAGGGACGGGCGACTGCTTATAGCCCATTGAGTTGCTCACGGTGGTCGTTAAACCTCCAATAAAAAAAAAAAAAAAAAAAAAAGGTGACTGGGCGCTGGAACCCCAAGTTGGGAATTTTTGTGTAATAACTATGGCTAATAGAGTTTTCAGCCCCCCCTTCCCCACCTTATATTTTTCACCAAGGATATCCCTACTGGTACTCAACAAAACCTGTGAGTTTCATTTTGTGGTTCAAACTGGTTTAGAAGTTACAGGCTGTGAAATATTTGTGAATAAATGATAACATTTCAGCACTCGGAAATGCACAGAAACATGAATATTTATGCTTATTTCTGTTTTCAAAATATTTCTTAAGTCTTATGGAATTGTTTTTTAAGCACCTTTAACTACCAAATACTATACCTAAAATTTATAAATAAGGTAAATAAAAAACCTTACCAGAGCATATTGTACAGTTTGCAATTCACAAATTTAACAGCAACACTTGTCTAGATTATAGCCTTACTTCTGTGAGTGCACTTGCAACTCACTATATTTGTTATTGTTGAATTTAATATTTTGACCAATTTCAATTTGTAACTGATCAAAACGCTAGCCTGCAAAGCTGTGCTTATTAATGGCCAGTCAAATTGCCAAAGATTTTTTATAGTTGCCGTGCTTAAAAATATTCGCCAATTGCAAAAGATGCGAACGATAAGGCCACCTATGCTATCCCAAGCTGTTTCTTTTATTTTGTTGTTGTTTTGTTTTTGAGAATACAAGCTACTGCAAAGAATAAATGTCTCTAAATTTCTTACAATTTTAGTAAAAATATAAACTAATGGAATAAGCCATTTTATGAATTATTTTGACATTGAATGATATGTTTATGTAGGATTTATAAATGAACTTTTTCTTGGTTACATAAGAGATAAATGAATTCTTTTCTCTGTCAGTTTGAATTAAAACTAAACACAATTACTAATTTTCATATGAAAAAAAACTTTGACTGAACCATGTCTTCAGCCTGTTTGGATAGGCTGTATGTTCTTCCTGTTGCAGGTTTACCTCAACCAAACATAATATATGTGTCAGAGGTACTTTGCAATCATTATTAAGCCAATAAAAAGATGGAGAAGGCCCATGTGAGTGCATGAATTGAACAGTCTCATCACCTTCATCATAGTTAATCTTTTCAACAAATTTCACATAACAACAGGAATCATATACACATGCTATGCAGCAGTTAGCACATAACTGTAACTCATCTTGAAAATTAGTTTCGCTGATAGTATCTGAAACAATCATTTGATGTTTCTGAATATTTCTTTTTCACATGCTATGTTCTGTGAAAGTTCGACCGGTTGATACGTAACGTCCGACGGTGAAAATTATTTGTGTGTCAATTGACCATTACAGTTAAAAATACATATTAAGCGTATTAATGCTTACCACTTGAGAACTGCCCCGCTTTCCTTCGTTGTCAGTAGTAGCCACGGTTCTTCCGGTTTATCGTCCTTATCAAAACAAGGTTAGGCTTATCGTGGTTAGGTCTGTTGCACAAGAATACCGGTACATGCTTAGTTCCGTCGTCCTTCATAAAAACGGTGAGATGAATATTAGAGTGATAGATATTTGACGGTGGTGAGAGATATATGGAATTTGTACATTGTTGAATGGGCGCAAATGAAATGGAATGACTTAAACAAAAGGATAGCAAACGGACTTTGAATTTAACATTAAAAGAACGCTTACAGAAGTTAAAAACCTGTATTGAAAGATGATGAAATAAAATAGAATGAAGTCGTCACAATAAAATTCATGTGAAAGAATAAAAGATTGGTACCCACCGTCGTCGTCCTATTGCACCGTCGACATTCCCGACGCATTTCGGCACACATATATCGTGGCCATTCTCAAGGTTGTTGACTCTACAATGAACTCCAAGGTCTGTCCCATCGTTCCACTATAGCCAACCTTACTTCATCAGTTATCATTTGTGTCACGTATATTTGAGGTCCCGCCATCTGGTGTTTGTCTAGTTCTTAATCTATGTTGGTAAATTTTTGATTGCTTAACACTGATAGATTGATGTTTTCCGTGATCGATTACATTCTTCCATGCACTGGATAATTCGACGGGAGTATTTGAAATGCAATTATTCTCCTTGGTCTTTTCAATTAATACAGCCTCAGCTGTGAGGATCTATCTATGGGTGTTATGGGATGTTAACAGTTTTATGTTGTCCCAATCGGGGACAGCATTATTATGTTGGCAATATTGAATGAGCGATGTTCGTGTTTCGTTCTTTGTCCATTTACCAAGATGTTCCCTCAATCAAGATTTTATACTTCGTTTTGTGCTACCAATGTATATTGATTTGTTGTGTGAGGAATCATTGTTGCTGAATATTGGAATTTGATACACACCACAGCTTTACTTAGTATACTGATATTGTCAGTATTTCTCTGAAGTGTTCTGCTATTATCAATGACTGTATCAGCAATAAGTAAATTAGCCTTACTACATTCCTTTTTAATAATTCCAGATATTGGTGGACAATGAGGAAGTTTTCTACAAAACTTTTTCGGTCACAAAGAAACCAAACCCGCCTATTAGTGACCAAAAAAAGTTTTGTGGAAAACTTCCTTATTGTCCACCAATATCTGGAATTATTAAAAAGGAATGTAGTAAGGCTAATTTACTTATTGCTGATAGTCATTGATAATAGCAGAACACTTCAGAGAAATACTGACAATATCAGTATACTAAGTAAAGCTGTGGTGTGTATCAAATTCCAATATTCAGCAACAATGATTCCTCACACAACAAATCAATATACATTGGTAGCACAAAACGAAGTATAAAATCTTGATTGAGGGAACATCTTGGTAAATGGACAAAGAACGAAACACGAACATCGCTCATTCAATATTGCCAAGATAATAATGCTGTCCCCGATTGGGACAACATAAAACTGTTAACATCCCATAACACCCATAGATAGATCCTCACAGCTGAGGCTGTATTAATTGAAAAGACCAAGGAGAATAATTGCATTTCAAATACTCCCGTCGGATTATCCAGTGCATGGAAGAATGTAATCGATCACGGAAAACATCAATCCATCCGTGTTAAGCAATAAAAAATTTACCAACATAGATTAAGAACTAGACAAACACCAGATGGCGGGACCTCCAATACACGTGACACAAATGATAACTGATGAAGTAAGGTTGGCTATAGTGGAATGATGGGACAGACCTTGGAGTTCATTGCAGAGTCAACAACCTTGAGAATGGCCACGATATGTGTGCCGAAATGCATCGGGAATGTCGACGGTGCGATAGGACGACGACGGTGGGTACCAATCTTTTATTCTTTCGCATGAATTTTATTGTGACTACTTCATTCTATTTTATTTCATGTTTCAATTCAGGTTTCTAACTTCTGTAAGCATTCTTTTAATGTTAAATTCGAAGTCCGTTTGCTGTCTTTTGTGTTCAAGTCATTCCATTTCGTTTGCGCCCATTCAACAGTGTACAAATTCCATATATCTCGCCACCTTCAAATATCTTATCACTCTAATGTTCATCTCACCCTTTTTACGAAAGACGACGGAACTAAGCATGTACCGGTATTCTTGTGCAACAGACCTAACCACGATAAGCCTAACCTTGTTTTGATAAAGACGATGAACCGGAAGAACCGTGGCTATTACTGACAGCGAAGGAAAGCGGGGCAGTTCTCAAGTGGTAAGCATTAATACGCTTAATATGTATTTTTAACTATAATGGTCAATTGAAACATAATTTTCACCATCTGACGTTACGCATCAGCCGGTCGAACTTTCACAGAACATGACGTGTGAAACAAAAATATTCAGAAACATCAAATGATTGTTTCAGATACTATATATGTTCCACGTATAATGGCACGATTGGGTTAATACCATAATGTGCAACTAGTTACACGTATTTTGGAAATAATACTGTAATATTTATCAGAACTTAATCTCTTAGCACCAGTTCTGAAATTGGGAAATGGTGTGAAGTGATTCATTGTGCGTGTAACAGGAAGAGCTTTTGCTTTCCCAAAACGGGGACTAAGCTGATTACGTATTTTATTCATCTGTTCTGCGAACACAAAGAAAAATGTAATTTCTTTTATATAATCTTTGCAGAAGTAATACATTGTTGCCGCAGATGTTATTTGTTGAGCTAAAGGTCGCTGCAAACTGGGTTTTGTTGTTAGCCTTTTTACAATCTGCACCAATACCATCACATGGTGACTTGCTTTGGCTTGTTGCAAAAAATGACCACTTCCTTGCCAATCTAAAAAAATCCTGTTTGTGATAGCACAAGTTCAAAAAATTCTAGCAATTTTTATATTGCGCAGAACCATCAGTGAAGTACTCAATATTTCTCAGTCTGTAGTAATGCACAACCTTTTTCTTAAACTGAAGGAAGTAGAAATGTCCACAGTGACTAGAAATTTTAGGAGGCAAAAACAGAGATAGCAAGTGAGAATAGAGCTTTATTTTGAAGTCCTGTAAGGAGGAATGAGGGGGGGGTTACTCAACATTCATTAGTATTTAGGGCAATCATTTCATTATTGATACAAAAAAAATGTAGGTTGGACTTTTTTTTCATTTTCTTAAAAGTATTTACATGCACTGGATGAAAAACTAAAGAGAATTCCTGTACCTTATTGTCAACAGCGCATAGCCAATGAAAGAAGGTACGTGTCGAGCTGGCTTGGAGGGTATGTAAGGTGTGCTGTAGGCAGTCTGAGAACATATCACTTGTTGCTGTCATGGATAAAAGGAGCGATTTATCAGATTTGCAAAAAGGGATGATTATCGGCTTTTCGGCCAAGCAACTGAACACAGATATCTGAGAACCTTCAGATTTGCTCTGTCAAAGATATCAAGAAGTTCAACATATAATTTAAACTAAGAAAAATAAAATTGATGAAGATACGCGTTACAAGTTAAAACCAAAATCATGCTGTCTAAACACGTTTATTACAAAAAATTATGAACCTTGCACTACAGGAAGACAGAAATACATACAGTTAAAAACACACTAGTACTTTCGTGACTGCCATCGGTCACTTCCTCAGGTGTGACTACCAGTTCTTAGTATCAACGGTCAGCATATATGTACAACATGACGTATCAGGTCAGACGAGTGTGCAGAGAGACAGAAAGAACGGGTGGTCCGGAGTCAGTAATAATTATTACAATATTTAAATCACAGTAAGTCATGTATAAGGTATTTCCAAGCGCCGGGAATATAGTTAGGAATATCATCGTTGCAGCAACTTGTCCGGTGAGCCAGAATCTGAAGGGCTTCTGTAAATATATATTTTTTAAAAAAAAGGGCTTATATAATTTTAAAAAATATATATAAAATGTCACTTTTAAAAAATTTTTATTTTTAAATTAAATTTTTTAACTATTTTATGATGAAATTTTTATTATGTTGAAGCTTGTTTTAATAAGCTTTCTACTGACACCAGAAAAAATCTTTATCTCAAGATATTAAAATTTGAATGGTTGTGAATTTTCAAGAAATGCACCGAAATTCAAAATTTTGACCTTTTTTATTTTCAAAACAGAAATGTTTTAATGTTAGGAAACTGATCTTGATATTGCCTACTACTCAATCACACGTGCTGACTGCTATTTAATATCTGGATTATTCCGGACGTATGTAGCCATTCCCCATAGTTTGGGGTTTTCTCAGGAAGAAACAAAATTTTTATTTCATTACCCATTTTTTCTCAAATAACTGTGGCCCGAAATATACTGCACGAAAAGTACAGATAAACAATTCGAGCGAAGATAGTCAAAGATATAGTAAAAAAAATATTGTCTCTTATATGGTCTAGTAGTTTTTGACTATCTTTGTACGACTGTGGTGTTACGCCCGTGAGCGCAGAGGGAGGGTGGAGATCACCGCCGTACTTAAGCTAAGGGTGTGGCAGAGAAACTATAGGGGGAACTGAATTGCGTTGGTTGACCCATGAAGTGCATAGGATTGTCACTCCACATTCGTGTCGGCCACCAGGAATTCCCCACACAGATATCTTGTCAGGGAGAGCTATGCTAATACACACTGCTTTGCAATTTAATTGTGGAAGTACATTAACGAAATGTTTTTCACAATATCAAAATGAGGGCATTCCCAAGGTTTTAAAAAGAATATGAAACGGCGTAACCAGTGCTGAAAAAATCACGTAAATCAGTCGATTGTGGTTTTTTTTTTGTTCTATATGCTGCTCAGATTTTTCCATTGCTCATGGAGGTAAAAATGATTGTAAGCGGTATGTTGAAGGTGCATGCCATCTTGTAGGGGTGAAAGAGTTCTTCCAAACAGAGGAATTCAGCCTTTTTTTGAAGTCAGCTGAGGAGTTCCTGCGATTGATACAGAAATGCAATAATTGCAATAAAATTAATTAGATCAATATAAATATGGGATTGACATTATTGGTTTGGTGTAAGCACATTGGCTAAAATGAAATTTTTATTCATTCCTAAAGAAATGTTAGACAATTTTATGGCTTTTATATATGCACATATGGTGCTTCAAGGATAGTTAATAAATGCTGAAAGGTTAATTATTGTTGCATATTCCTATGTGGGAAAAGTTCAGCATTTTTCTGCCATGATCACTTTCATGCCTGATCTTAGAAATGCAGAGACTTAGAACTCAAACCGAATTATCCATGTTACCCTGCAGCAACGACTTAAAAGTTATTCAGACAGAGGCTCTGTTTACCAAATTCTTAATTGAACATAACTGCTCGTTGTCGTTATCAAACCATGCCGATCCATTGATTAAAAAAATGCTCTCGGACTTGGAGATCACTTCAAAGTACAGATGTGCTCGCACGAAAACAATGGCGATAATAAACTCCTTTGTTTCATCAACAGCTCAGGAGATTGGCAGAATATTGAAGGCAAACAAGTTTTCCCTGGCAACTGATGACAGCAGTTCAGTTGCAGATGATAAACTATTTCCAGTTGTTGCGAGTTGTGACCTACTTTGATTCTTCATTAGGTAAGATTGTTACCTGTTTATTATCGCTTCCAAACTTAAACACAGTGACTCTACCGCTGAAAATATTTTTAAGCTGTTAAACACAGAACTTTCAAAATATGAGATTCCATGGACAAATTGGGTGGCATATGGTGCTGATCAGAGTCGCAGAATATAGACGTTCACGCGTACGCCATACGTGGATAGTTTCCAAATTATTAGCAGATTTGCAGATAGTTTTAGCTTGTAGATTAAAAAAATAAAAATGTTATTTACAACAATTATAACACTTACTCAAGGCTTTACTCAGGTTAATATACACTGACGGAAAAAAAAAATCCCAACACCAAGAAGGGGTTGTGTTAGATAAACGACAGTTGGTAGGCGGTGAGAATACATCTGTAAGATGACGTCTATGCAAATTTTGCGCTCGGTGCATACGTGTGGCGCTAGTAGTGTCCCTCGGAACATGCAAAGCAGGTTTGCTGTAAATACGCGCTGTAACGTTCATGAGCGTTAGTTATCGTCGAGATTCGACGTAGGGTGTTGATGTTAGTCAAGAATGCCTTTAAGAAGACGAAGAAGCCATTATCAGCAGCTCACGGAGTTTGAACGAGGTCGTGTAATAGGGCTACGAGAAGGTGGATTTTCTTTCCGCGATATTGCAGAACGACTTGGCAGGAATGTAGCCACTGTACATGATTGTTGGCAGCGGTGGTCAAGGGAAGGTACTGCCTCAAGAAGACCGAGTTCCGGCCAGCCACGTGGCACTACTGAGAGGGAAGACCGCCGTGTACGGCGTATGGCCGTGGCGCATCGTACCGCGTCGGCGGCACCAATTCGAGCTGCAGTTGCCACCACAGTGACACAACGAACTGTTACAAATCGGTTACTTGAAGAACAGCTCCGAGCCAGACGCCATGTAACGTGAATTCCACTTACTCCAAATCACTGCCGTTTGCGACGTCAGTGGTGTCAAGCTAGAGCTCATTGGAGGACGGAGTGGAGATCTGTTGTGTTTTCTGATGAAAGCCGGTTCTGCCTGGGTGCCAGTGATGGCCGTGTGTTGGTTAGAAAGAGGCCAGGTGAGCGCCTGCAACCAACCTGTCTGCGGCCGAGACACACTGGACCTACACCTGGAGTTATGGTATGGGAAGCAATTTCCTATGACAGCAGGAGCACTCTCGTAGTTATCCCACGCACCCTGATGGCACAGTTGTACGTCGGTCTGGTGATTCAACCTGTTGTGCTGCCATTCAGGAACAGCATTCCAGGCGGTGTTTTTCAATAGGATAACGCTCGCCCGCATACCGCTGTTGTAACCCAACATGCTCTACAGAGTGTCGACATGTTGCCGTGGCCTGCTTGATCACCAGATCTTTCACCAATCGAGCACGTATGGGATATCATTGGACGACAACTCCAGCGTCACCCCCAACCAGCATTAACCATCCCTGTATTGACCAAGTGCAACAGGCATGGAACTCCATCCCACAAACTGACATCCAGCACCTGTACGACACAATGCATGAATGTTTGCGTGCTTGCATTCAACATTCTGGCGGTTACACCGGTTATTAATGTACCAGCATTTCACATTTAAAATGGCTCTTCTCGCGCTTATAATAAGCTGTGATCTTGAAACCTTAATCGATTAAATATGTTACCTATACAAATGTATTGCCGCCATTTCATTCCTCTACAACTAATTTTTCGTGGTGTTGGGATTTTTTTTCCTGTCATTGTATTTAATTATATCTTAATGTAGGAATGTTCAACTATTTTTCACATCTTGCGATAGTGAGTTCTTTCGTTTTTACAGACTTTTCTGGTTTCTTGATTTTATCAACTATTTTTCACATCTTGCGATAGTGAGTTCTTTTCGTTTTTACCGACTTTTCTGGTTTCTTGATTTTATCAAGGCTTGTTCTCAATATATAGAAACTGTAACAAAAGTTTTGTTTACACTGAAAGACTTTAAATTTTATTGCCAGGTTCCTCTTGCGGTTGCCAGTTATTAAATTAAAATTGTTTCCTTGTGTATTTTATAAGTCTATTTTTGAATTAAGTTATTGAAAATGCTATTTATAATTTCTGAAGGTTCATTAACGGCATTGCTTTTCTAGATATAAAAATTTTCTTTAATTACCGTATATACTCTCATATAAGTCGAGAAATTTGGGACAAAAAAGAAGCTTCAAAGTAAGGGGTTGACTTATACGCGGAGCCTAAAAGAATCACAAGTCCAAAAGTTCTTCATCCATCCCAAAAGAAGAAAGAAATGCCGATGCAGTAGTAATTACGAAAACGCGACCCTTCAAATTTCTCCGCGCTTTGAAAAGTCTCCTGGCTTTGCGTATCCACAGTGCAGCCGCACGTCGAAAGCTCCGTCCTCCCGACTACAAAGTTTATTGCGCTGACCTATGACCAGGGCTCCACAAATGCGGTCGGCAACGGCGACCAAAATATTTTGGCTGGCGACTATGTTTTCAGAAGTTTTAATAAGTAATTTTTTTTAATGTAATGAAGCAAATTTTGGAACGGTTGTTTTTTTATCTTTTATGTAAATCAGTAAACAGAGAGGCGTGCGTGCAGCCGCACGAATTGCAGTCTCTCTGTTATCTACCTATCCCACCACACATCATGTGACCAGTGGGAAAGGCTTGCTCCTCATTGTTCTCTGTCGCAATTTAGGAAGGGTAGGGGCCCCAGAATCCTTTGCGCAGAACAAATTTTAAACTGGGAACGCATGCTTGCTGGCTGCTATGCTGCATAACACAAAATATTTGTAATAAAGGAACTTTTGTCCCATTCGCAACTTTCTTGACCTACTTAGCAGGTCAAAAACATAATTACGTTAAGAGTTCGATAAGGAAATAAACCGTATAGATTCTTTTTTTCGTTTACTGTAAAGAAAAAAGTGCTGTAGTGAATACTTAATTCTGCATAAAAATGTAACAGCTTTGCTTTATCACTTTAATTTCTGAGTGCATGATATTTTTGTAAACAACTCATTACTTTTTTTGTGCACTGTTAAAGTAAACCAAAGCTCTCAGTCTTCCGATGTGGGATATCATCGGAACTTGTGTCATTGCTTTGTTTCGAGTTAAGAGTTTCGGCTGTAACGACATAGCATCAGTCCGCTACGCATAGCACAGGTAGCCATCTCGGAATAAATTTATTTATTTTTTTCCCTTGGTAGGGATAGGGGCATGGAATGGCAAAGTAAAAGGGCCGTTTTTTTTAATCGTAGAGAAACGTGCGAACTCGATTTGCTTTTATGCAACTATACATTTCTTGCATTACCCTTAGCGCTTCAAAGGGAGGACGAGGTACAAGGTTTTTTAAAGTAAATTTATGACTGTAAGATTACGTAAACAATGTTCGTTGATTTCTGGAACTCCTTTTCTAACGTTCGCACCTCAGTATATATTTATCATCATTGTCAACCATTATCAATCCACTGCTGGATGAATGTCTCCTCAAGTTTCTTCTACAACGGTCTGTCTTGTGCCAGTCTCCTCCATGTCACTCCTGCATACTTTCGGATTTCATCCACCCATCTCCCATGTGGTCTTCTTCTGGGTCTTTTCCTGTCCCTTGGAATCCAATCTAAAATTTCAGCTGTCCATCGATGGTCTGTCCTTCTGGCAGGCCCATTCCATCTCAATTCAGGCAGAGAATACCAACATGTGTCAGTTGTGACCCCCTTAGATTTGTTCCAAAAAATTACAGTAGCTACTCCTACTACAGATATAAGATATTCCAAAGGGATTTGCTCCAAAAAATTTATATCGCTTGCTGCGCCATTTTGAAATTTGGTGAAAAACGCGTTTTTTGAAAGGAATGTCAAAAACGGCATATATTTAAAATGTTATTGCGTTTAAACTATTTGGGCGATTCAGTTCATTTTTGTTTTGTTTTGTAGCTAATGAATTGATTTTTAACTTGACATACTTTAAATATGCATGTTATAATTATTAGTAATTAAAAAAATCCACTTTTTAGGTACGAAATTTTGGTTTTTCTGACATTTAACGATTTTTTTTTCTTACACTAAGAAAAGTTTTTAAATAAATAAAGATGGCAATGTGTAGTCCACCAATGGTAGTTTTACAGCAAATTTTATTTATTGCCTAACATATATACAGTCTATACGATTCAACTTCAAAATATGCAAAAGTACGAAAATGCACTATTTTCAAGTAGCAATAACTCAAAAAACTCCATTTTTTAAAAATCTTAAAACTTGACCTTATGTTGTCCTATTAGTATATTATCAATTGGTGGGGGCAGAATTGTGTGTTTTTGCCACATAAATTTTAAACGTTTTTTTGAAAATTACACTTCTCCAGCATTTGCGGGTCGCAAATAGAAACGATACAAAAACGTATACAATTGTTCTTTACAATGAAATTTTAAAGCCACCCTGATTTTTAAGCTCCACTGAACACTTTTATAAGTAAACTTAAGTTACTCATTTAGAAAAAAATAATGAAAAAAGAAAAACAGAAAATGTGGAAAACCGAGAACTCATTGAACTGTTTGTCTTTTTACAATTTTCTGATTTCTGTAACACTAAAACAAATAATGGTAAACAACTCCATGTTAGCTGCGATCTATAAACATTATACTAAAATATTTACAGAGTAAGTTTACATAAAGTTCAGACACTGCAGATCTGTTGGATCTGGTTCAGCTCCTTGGTATCGAAAATGTGGAGTGTAGCGGATTGTCCGCTGGGAGTGGGTTCCTTCACCTTTAGCACTACATTGTTTAATGGCACTGCAGATACATCCTCTCTCTTTCCACATTCCTCTGGCCATTGTAACCCTTTAGCTGGGCCATGGGGATGCATAAATGACACAGTAATGTCTTCGAGCTCTAGAGATATGCTCTTTATCGGTCCCATCCACCAATAATCATTATATACACACCCAACAAATTGACCTACTATGAAATCACCCAAAGAGTACCTGTTTTTTACTTGGCTTGTTATTTCTACTTTCTGCACATTATGTTTAATTGTTCTTGCCATATAAGCTTCATTATTTTGCACCAACCAATAATGCTGAGATTGTAATCCTACAACAGGTTTTACAGTGATCCATTCTTTTTCTTTACAAGACCTGAATTTTTGAACAACTTCACTTTTGAGGTGTAGTATTTTCGTATTACGTATAAGATTTGAAATTGTACAAACAAATGAAGCTGCGTCTCTTGTGGCTTCCACAGATTCTTTTTGTAGATTAAATCTTGTAGCATAGTGCTTGCATATGCCACCTATA
Source organism: Macrothele yani (assembly GCA_039090855.1). Lineage (NCBI taxonomy): Eukaryota > Metazoa > Arthropoda > Arachnida > Araneae > Macrothelidae > Macrothele > Macrothele yani. The sequence continues at coordinate 56,889,474 of CM077011.1, read as the reverse complement.
CCATCGCATGCACTCTCACCATGCTCAGTAGCTGAAAATATCCACTTTCTTTCCATAGTTGGATTACCCTTAGACAACTCATGAAGTTGATATCGATTTTTGAAATGTGCGGCAGCTCCATCTGAAACGTAAACTACTGAGGTCTTAGTTTCCAATGGATACGATTTTGAAATGTCATTTTTTATAAGACCTATGGCACAGAGAGCATGAGCTGTGTCATGGGTTATATCATCAGACACTACTGCAAAACCTTTTCACTTGATCAATTTGTGCAACACATGTAAACAATGAGATTTGTTCATTTTGCCAGTGATAGCTTTGTATCTCATCAGGCAATATAACTGACCAGTTCTCTGCAAAATCAAAATGTAAAACACACACAGAACTCCCTTTCGCAGAGATTTTAGCTTTGGCTATTCCTTCTCTCTGGATTTTTCGGATATAATTATGAGAAATTGCTTTATTAATCCAATGTCTAGCATCTTCGAGGAACCTTTCAGTAGGTACAGTTTTTTTTATAAGGTCATTACGTTCCCAAATAGCATATGTAACTTCTTCTTCATTCAACAAGCCAAGAGTATCAGCTGTCAGTGCATCTGTACCGAGACAGTCACCACACATTTGGAGCCAACAGTCTTCATTGTCTGTTTTGTTACACAAACACTTAAGTAAAAGAGCCTCTTCAGTATACTTTTCATTAGTTACATTTTGGAGAGCTATGCTTATTAGTGTAAGATTACTACAGTAAATGCAAGTACAAACTGCTTGTATAGGTTGAATTTTCACCCACTTTGGACATAGTGAATAAAATTTTGAAAGTCCAATTTTTATTCCTTCGTTTTCCTTTTTCAATATACTGTATGTCTCTTTGATTGATCTTGTCATAAATCTTTTTGCCTTTTTTAACTTTCTCACCATTACCATCTTTAACACATATAACATCTTTTTTGTTTGGTCTCTTTCTTGTGCAGTCTTTGCTGTCATCTAGGTAGTATGACAAAGCAATTGCCTTAGTATCTGCAGACAATGGATGTCCACTGTAGGTATCAGGTTTAGCATAAATTCCTTTTTCTTTTTTAACACTACGTGACTTATCTATGATGTACTTTGATACTGAAGGTAACTTTGCCTCCAGTTGTGTTTTAGTAAAAGTATGTGGTAACAGTGTCAACAATTGCACTTTTTCATTGTATTTAGAATTTTGAAGAGCTGTGTTAATGTTAAAAAACCACTGATTGCAAGTATAACAGTCAGGTTTTTCAGCAGAAGGTTCACTTGAAATGTCATCATTGACACTATACACTTCTGATTTCTTCACAGATGCAGTTACTAGTACTTCCTCTAATTTCAACTTTTTTCTTTTTACATAACTTTGCCTCCTCTCAGGCCTAACTTGTGAAGGGGATTTCAATCGCGACATATTTACATCAAGAATGTTAATACTTTTGTTGAGAGCATTTACAGTCTCCTCACTTGCAATAAAAGGTTCATCAGATGAAATTTCTTGTTCAGGTTCATTTGTAAGTTCCCCAATTTTTTTTTTATAAAAAACAACACAATTACTACACAAACTGTCATTACTTTTTACAATAACAGACCTACCTACAATCCTTTGAATTGAATCGGCTAAATCACCAACACCACATAACCTCGCACTCTTACTTTTGTATACAGTTTTTTTGTGTCTTCTAATATAGTCCACACACACAATTCGTTCAGAACTATAATAATCTGACATCATTAAATAGGCCTATTCAGCAAAAATGTAAAAAACATATCTGAGAAATCACAAACACATATCAAGTGTTACTCTTCCAAACAAAAGAACAGACTGCACAGTCGTTATAGCACAGGTGGGTGTGGCCATGGAGGGGGAGGAGCTAGTGAGACAGTTGATTAGCTGTGCAGTGAGCAAACACTGGTCATGCATGTATGATCCTGATGATTCAGCATTGCACAGGTGTAGAACAAGCTTATTTGTTGTTTAAGCATTAAGACTAGGTCAGTTCATTTAACAACTGTAACTTTATTACAGAATTTATTATATAATAATTAAAATTATTTTATTTTTTATTTACTAGATTAATATTTTAAATATTTTTACTTTAAGTATTATAATTAGTCTACTAGCCTATATTTTAACTTTCAGAGCTAATTTAAAACAAAACTTTTTAGTGTTTTTCTGCGACCTGCAAATGCTGGAGAAGTGTCATTTTCAAAAAAAGTTTAAAATTTACGAGGCAAAAACACACAATTCTGCCCCCACCAATTGATAATATACTAATAGGACAACATAAGGTCAAGTTTTAAGATTTTTAAAAAATGGGGTTTTTGAGTTATTGCTACTTGAAAATAGTGCATTTTCGTACTTTTGCATATTTTGAAGTTGAATCGTATAGACTCTATATATGTTAGGCAATAAATAAAATTTGCTGTAAAACTACCATTGGTGGACTACACACTGCCATCTTTATTTATTTAAAAAAACTTTTCTTAGTGTAAGAAAAAAAATTGTTAAATGTCAGAAAAACCAAAATTTTGTACCTAAAAGTGGATTTTTTTTAATTACTAATAATTATAACATGCATATTTAAAGTATGTCAAGTTAAAAATCAATTCATTAGCAACAAAATAAAAATGAACTGAATCGCCCAAATAGTTTAAACGCAATAACATTTTAAAAATATGCCGTTTTTGACATTCCTTTCAAAAAACGCGTTTTTTACCAAATTTCAAAATGGCGCAGCAAGTGATATAAATTTTTTTGGAGCAAATCCCTTTGGAATATCTTATATCTGTAGTAGGAGTAGCTACTGTAATTTTTTGGAACAAATCTAAGGGGGTCAACTGACATGCTCTGCCTGAATTGAGATGGAATGGGCCAGCAGTATGTCCAGCCCATTGCCATTTCAGGGATTTAACTCTGATAATGATGTCTTCCACTCTTGTCATTTTTCGGATCCACGAGTTCCTCTTCTTATCTGTCCTGGTTACACCAAGCATGCACCTCTCCATGCTGCTTTGAGTTGTCTGCAGCCTTTGTATGCCTCTTTTAGTTAAGGTCCATGTCTCTGCACCATACGTAAGCACTGGAAGGATGCATTGATCAAACATTTTTCTTTTAAGACATAATGGCATATTGCTCTTGAAAATTATGCTGTTTCTTCCAAAAGCTCCCCAGGCAAGTTTTGTACGCCAATTTATTTCTTCATCAATGCGATCCTCACTTGATATCTGCTGTCCAAGATAAGCGTACGTGTCTGTTATCTCCAGCTTTTCTCCATCAATCGATAAATCTTCATTTCTTGTAAAAGCATTGAACATCACTTTTGTCTTCTGAAAGTTCATTTTTAATTCCACTTCTTTACTCTTGTCAGCTAGTTCCTGGATCATACTCTGCAGCTCTGATGGGGTAGTTGCAAAAATGACTGTCATCAGCAAAACGAAGGTGGGTTAGATAATCTCTATTAATCTTTATCCCTTTGTTTTCCCAGTTCAGTGATTGAAAGACATTTTCCAATGTGGCATTAAAGAGCTTCGGAGATATGGTGTCGCCTTGTCTCACTCCCTTTCCAATTTTTATGTGTGTTGTATTTCCAAACAGCCAAATCTTTGCACTTGCATTTTCATAGATGATATTAATACACTGCTGGACAATTGCTACGGACGGATCATAAACGGCTATATAGCGCATAAAAAAGTAAGTGTGGTTGGATGCCAAGTGAAATAAAATAATGTCAGAATGCCAGGACATTACAAGAAAGACAATTTATTGTGCTCTGAAATCCAGAAGGCTTTGGAACGTGTTCAAGGGACAAACAGCCCATTTTGTGCAGAATATGTAAACGTGAAAATAATGCAATTACCGTCCGCAGGCGCTCCGGCTTAAGATGTCAATACGGGATATGGCCACCATGGAGGGCGATACAAGATTCCACACGTCGTGTCATGCTTTGCACAACATTATCAAGCAGCTGTTGGGGTAATTTATCCCATTCCTCTGTCAGTGCACGGATGAGGGTGTCCTTGTTTATTGGAGGGCATTGGCGACCAGCAAGACTCCTCCCCAAAGCATCCCACACATTTTCAACGGGATTCAGATCTGGAGAACGTGCTGGCCATACGAGGCGTTGAATATCCTCGCTCTCAAGACACTCCTGGACAGCGACTGTTCGATGACATGTTGCGTTGTCGTCCATGAAAATGAATCTATCACCGACAGCACCACAGAACATGCGAACATGAGGTAGCAGAACATCATTAATGTATCGTTGGCCAGTCATAGTCCCAGTTGGAAGCACATAGAGGGACGTACGGCCATTGATCATGATGCCAGCCCATACCATGACACTACATGTCTGATATCGGTCCCTTTCCTGTATGTTTGCTGGACAATATGCAGTACCACTATCACACCAGATCAGTTGTTGTCGACAGTCGGACGATAGACTGTATCTACTGTCATCTGAGAAGAGGACAGCAGACCAGTCGTTATCAGTCCAATTGCGATGTTGATGGCACCATTTCAAACAGGCGGTGCGGTGACGTCTGGACAATGGGATGCACACAACAGGACGGCGGGCGTATAGTCCTCCTTCATGCAAACGTCTGGCGACAGTTTTTCGGGAGATCCGCTTGCCAGTAGCAGCCATAAACTGATTTGCTACCTCTCTAGCTGTGCTGCGCCAGTGTCTTTTTGTTGATAGCACTATGTACCGATCTTCTGCAGGTGTCGTACTGGGAACACGACCTCCCCGTGACGTTTGCTACACTCTCCATTTGTTTGAAATGGTTTCCAAAGCCTTGAAACAACACTGTGGCTGACATCGAACTCCCTGGCAACATCTGTTATTTTTTGCCCTTCTTCAATCTTGCCAATAATACGGCCATGCGTAAAATCATCTAGGTGATGTTGGGAAGACATACTGAAAATTGCAAGTTCGTCAATTGATTCTTTCCCTTTCAACTTTGTGTTTGAACAACAACGGTCAATACACATCAACTCCTTTATATCTCTTATCAGCGCTATGACGTCACGAACAAGTTCGGCAATCCAAAATTTGCATACGCACAACACGTCTTTCTGTATCCCGCACTTATGCTAATTTCCACATTTTCCTGCCTTTCGTTTTATGGTTGCTATTGTTGCTATTGTCATCCGTCCTTAGCAATTGTCCGGCAGTGTAATATTAATGTATGCATCTTCAATACCGCAGGATTTCAGAGCCATTGTAACTGCTGATGGTTTCACCGAATCAAAGGCTTTTTCATAATCTATAAAAGCCATGCACAATGGAAGTTCATATTCCCTCGCTCTTTCAATTAGTTCTCTCAGTACGTTGATATGATCTATTGTGCTGTAGCCACTCCTGAATCCAGCTTGTTCTCTCGGTTGAGCCGTGTCCAGTGTTACCTTCAAGCGGTGTGAAAGAACTTTAGTGAAGATTTTATAAACCACTGATAGGAGGCTGATAGGTCTGTAGTTCCTGAGATCCTCAATGTCACCTTTTTTATGTAGCAGGATCATTGTAGCGTTGTTCCAATCCTCAGGAATCTTCCCTTCATTAAGGCATCGAGTGAAAATTTGGGCGATTTCGATTTCTCCACTTGCTTCTTGTATGATGTCTACAGTAATTCCATCTTCTCCTGGAGCTTTTCCCTGCTTCATGTTCTTGATGGCATGTGCAACTTCTGCTGGGAGGACTGGAAGAACTCTGGTACTGGTACCTTTCATGATGTCTGGAGTACATGTATCATCCCTTTCATATAATTTGGAGTAGAAATCTTTCACTCTTGTCAAAATTTCGCCTCTATTTCTTGTTACAGAACCATCTTCTTTTCTTAGTGCCATAATCTGTTTTCTTCCCTTACTGAGATGTCCCTTTGCTATCTTTAGGCTTTGGTTGTTTTCAATTGCTTTCCTCACTAGTTCACAGTTGAATTTCCTTACGTCTTCAGTGATACTTTTCGTACTGTCTTGCATAGCTCTATATATTCCACTTTGGAAGTCACATCTTCTTTAGTTGTCCTTATCTCTCTTCTTTTTTGCATCAGCATTTTGGATTTTCTTGATAATTTGTTCACATGCAACTTGTTCTTAGACCCAGCTAATTTTGTAGCTGTTTCCATAAGAGCTTTGGTTACTTTTCTGTTAACTTCAGAAATATCCACTTCTTCCGATGTTAGGCCTTCTAAAGCAGAGAATCTGTTCTTCAGTTTCAACTTGAAGGCATTATGGTGTTTTTTAAGGTTGGTTATGTCAATACATTTTGTTTGTCTTATGAGCTTGCCACGTTCGAGTTTAGTGTTGAGGTGCATCTTGCATCTCACCAATCTATGGTCTCTACCTGTGTTGAACTTGTTTAACACACTGCAGTCCTCTATGACGAATTTTTTGTTACACATAAAATCAATTTCATTTGTCGTCCCATTTGGATGTCTCCATGTCCATTTCCTGTGTGGCTTTTTCTTGAAGAAGGAGTTCAAGATGAAAAACCCTTCTGCCTCTGCAAACTCAATGAGAGTATTTCCACGCTGGTTTCTGTTGCCGTGACCGAATTTACCTACTGAAGTTTCATTCTGTTGCTGTTGCCCTATTTTTGCATTGAAATCTCCCATAATTATTTTTAAGTGCTGCTTACCTTTATTATTTAGATGACGAATTTCCTCATAAAATTCTTCAATTTCTTCTTCAGGATGACTTGTGGTGGGTGCATAAGTTTGAATAATCTGAGCCTGGTATCTTCTCGAGAGTTGGATAACGAGTCGTGCAGCTCTGTCAGAGGAACTTTCAACTTCTACAACTTTATCCTTCAGTTTCTTGTTTATTATAAATCCAACACCACTAGTTCTGCCAGTATCTGTCCCACGATAGTAGAAGAGAAGTCCACTTTTCAGTTCAATGAGATTTTCTTCTTACCTCACTTAGCCCGATTATGTCCCACTTGATCCTTTGTAGTTCCTCTTCCAATTCAAGAAGCCTTGAATCAGAAGATAGAGATCGTCCATTATACGTAGCCAAGGTCAGCATCAGGTGGCAGCCTAGTCCGGTCGTCCGGGGATTCTTAGCACCCTCTGCCTTCATGTCGCACTGGCCGCTGCCTTGATCAGGTACATTCCAGCTGCCGGAGACTGAGGGCCAAGATTTAAGTTGTGGAGTCATTTTGGAGGGGTTTGGCCATAACTCACCACGCTGGCCAAGCGGGTTGGTGAGTGTGGGATAGCATTTCCTCTAATCCCGATGGTATAGTTATACCGCTATTGGCGGTCGTCAGAGCCCCTTTAGTGGGAACAGGATGCACCACGAGAAGGCGGGGTTGACATTTGTCAAGGAGAGGCTGTGATGTTACGCATCACCTGACCTTACATCCCATATATTTATACAGCTCTGTATATATCTGCGTGTGTGTTAATTTATTTATTTGAAAAAGCTAAAAATGCTTTTCTCCGTAATTTTTAAGTATTTATAATGCTCTCATAAATTGACTTGTGCACCATATGCTGTTCTTGATTTTTGAAATATCTTCAGGATGTTTTTAAGCAGTTTTCTAGATTTTCGCTAAAATTAGTTGTCAATTATGCAATTAGGAAATTCACTTCTTTCATCAACTCTATTATTTTTAAGCACCCAGACTTATGCAGATCTTTGAAGTTGAATGGTTGTTTTTTTTTTTGCATAAAACGGCGTCGTAACACAGCAGAAGGAACATGAGATTGAGAGTCATCATTCTTTGATGTCATCTCCCTCCCCGTCACAGGTGTGACATTTTTGTCCCACTTGACTTCGGGTGCCAACACCCATGCCTGTGACGGTCACAGGCATGGGTATTGGCTGTTCTGATACTTTGGAAGGATTCTGACTGTGATAATAAAAATTTATAACCAGCTTCATGCCACTTAACAAAATATTTGGTTTGCTTCAAATTAAAAGTGCTTGACTTCCTCAGCTCACTTTGAGGCACGGTTTTTTTATGTTCAAGTTGTTTTTATGATGGAACAAAAGTCTATTTTCATTTTTCAGAAGTGCCATTTGGAACTCAACAAAATGAAGACAAAGGCCAAATTGAACAAGTGCCTCAGACAAACAAACGTTGATTGTCTCAAAAGACTACAAGTGAAAATAAGAAAGATGGCAAGAGAAAATTTCAGAAAAAATGGTGTGAAGAATTTCCATGGTTAGTGTTTGAAAACGATAAAGCTACATGCAAAATATCCCAATATTTCAGATAAAAACTCAAAATTTTTTCGTGGTTTCTAGTGGCCTTTCAAAATTGAGACTTTCAAGATACACCAGCTATCAAAAAATGCACAGAAACTGCATTGAACATGATCTTGCTGTAGAAAAACCAGAGTGTACACCATTAGCAGTGTGTCACAAAAAGATGGATGAAAAAATGTTCTATCTTGAGAAGCTCTTCAACACTGCATATTATGTGACAAAATATAAGCCATTTACAGATTTTTCAAATCTGATAGTGTTATTAAATAAATTTGATGTAAATGTGAGTCTTGAACAATATCAGAATATGAGGTGTAAAGAGATGAGGTTAGGCATATTGCAGATGAGGTTAGGCAAGCACTAATTGCAGAAGTTAAACAGTGTAACCATGCAACTATCCTTCTTGATGCATCAACTGAGTCCACAGTAGAAGAGTTACCGTATATACTCGCTTATAAGTCGAGAAATTTGGGACAAAATGAGAGCTTCAAAGTAATGGGGTCGACTTATACGCGGGGTCTAAAAAAATCGTAAGTCCAAAAGTTCTTCCCGTGAGGCAAAAGGCAATCCATCCCCCCCCCCCCAAAATGCTGATGCGGTATTAATTACGAAATCGCAACCCTCCGAAAGAAAAAAAAAAGAAAGAAAGAAAGAAAAAAAAACGCCCATGTGGTAGAATTACGAAAGCGCAAACCTAAGAATTTCTCCGCGCTTTGAGAAGTCTCTCTCCTGGCTTTGCGTATCCACAGTGCAGTCACAGCTGCACATAGAAAGATCCGCCCTTCCGACTACCAGTTGATTGCACTGATCTTCGACGTAACGGCAAAGAATATCGCGCGAGGCGTTTTTCTTTGGTAACGGAGCCATGCGACAGCCAGTGTGAGGTGTTGCTTGTTCTTAATCGCGCGTGTCTCGCTTCTCTTATTATGGGTGACACGGATTGTGTAAAGAAACGGATGTCCTATAACGCAGGATTCAAGTTGAAAGTGGTTTCTTTTGCAGAAAATACTAACAACTGTGCTGCTTCAGGTCAATTTGGCATTAACGAAAAACTGATTCGAGATTGGCGTAAAAAAAACCCGGACTTGGTGAAAATCGCAAAAGGCGCTGCGCCGTGAAACGACATCTTTCCCAGAGCTGGAAAGTGTCTTGAATGATTGGATTGTAAGCTGCAGACAAAATGGTTACATTGTAACGCGAACTGGTATACGTTTGCGAGCAATGAAGCTCGCAAAAGATGAAAAGTTTGCAGCCGCAAATAACACTTTTCGTGCCTCACCAGGTTGGTGCACAAGGTTCATGAACTGCTATGGGTTGTGTCTACGCTAGCGCACCAAAATTGCACAAAAGTTACCTCGTGACCTCGAAGCAAAGATAATGGAATTTCAAAAGTACGTAATTCAAAAGAGAAAAGAGACTGCTTTTGAACTTTCCCAAATGAAACCGCCATGTGTTTTGACCTTCCTTTAAATAAGACGGTGAACCAAAAAGGCGAAAAAAATATCTTGATCAAAACGACTGGCCACGAAAAATTCAGTTTCACGGTTGTTCTTTCCTGTTTGGCCGACGGCAGTAAGCTACCTCCGGTAATTATTTTCAAACGCAAAACTCTGCCGAAAAGCGTTGTCTTTCCGTCTGGTGTGCTCGTTCGTGCCCATGAAAAAGGATGGATGAACGAATCCGGAACAATTGACTGGTTACAGAATGTGTGAAACAAAAGGCCAGGTGCACTTTTGAGGAAACCTTCTCTTTTGGTGTGGGATATGTTTGTTGCACACCGTTGTGCAGAAGTGAAAAAAACTGCAGAAAATTCAAAAACAACTCTTGCTGTCATCCCAGGTGGGTTGACATCTGTTCTTCAACCACTAGATGTCTGCCTTAATAATAAGCCCTTCAAGGACAATGTGCGGAGGTATTGGGTGGATTGGATAAGTTCCGATTTGCCGACTGAAACCAAGGGCGGAAATCTAAAGAAGCCGGATATCGTTTTGATTGCGCAATGGGTCAAGGATGCTTCGGAAGCGATACCTGGGGAAATGATCGTGAAATCATTCAAGAAATGTTGCATTAGTAACGAACTTGATGGCACAGAGTATGATGAGATTTTTATGAGTGACGATGACAGTTATTCTTATGACACAGGCATAAATGGGAATACTGATGTTTGCGATGACGCTCCGATGACGGAGAAAGACTTTTTTGAACTGTTTGGCGAGACTGACTCGGAATCGGATTTTGAAGGGTTCCGATGAAGTTTTTGGGTATGCAAATTAAATTTATTATTATATATATAATTGTTTTTTCGTTTTCAAATGTTTTTGAATAAATTCATTGAAAACATTTTTTTTTTTCTCTTTCCGGGATTGACTTATACGCGAGTTTTTTATTTTTACGATTTCTTTACTGTGAAGGGGGCAAGTCGACTTATACACTAGTATATACAGTGGTCTCTTGTTTTTATGAGGTTCATAGTCCAATATTTTAAAGTTTTGGCTTTAAGTTCCATTTTACACACATTTCTGCGCATTCAGTCATAATGTACTTTTGTTCTCTCTGGAATCTGTAATGTTCTAATAATTATTTATTGTTATATTAATTTTTCTTTATATTATCTTATTCTATTGTTATCGTAATTTGCGGGTTTGCAGCAAGTTTTTTGTTTCAGTGGTTGTGTACGCAGATACATTTTATTTTTATACAACTCTGGTGCTGATTATAGGTGCAAATTAACACTTGCCAGATGGCGATCAACTGGCAACTTTGGCGATTAAATTTATTTTAGTGGTCGCCAGTTTGGCCATTTGTTATTTTTAGTGCCAATTTACTAAAGTATAATAATTCAGAAGTAAAGGTAGAAGAAAGGGAAACCAGTCCTAACTAAGGATTGCAAAAAACCTGAATGTTTTTGAACATCGAAGTTTTGTGACCGATAATCGATGTTTAAACCTCGATATTGCATAACCCTTTTAGTACGACGGAGATCAATTCATCGGCCTGTGCGTGTTGTGCTAAAAGCACGGTGGGCTGAATGATCAGCCCTCAATTTTGACCCAAGTAGTTCCCGAATCAGACAGCAGATATTTGCATGAATGATCATATCATTTATTAAACATATTGCTTTGAAATGAAATCTCCACGAATCATACCGTCAAACAGCAATATTATTGAAAAAATCATGAAAATATACAGTGTAAGAATTGTATCGTAAGTTTGCGTTTGCTATAGTCTTTCCACACACTTTCCACTTTCGTCTGCTGATGGAAGGAAGGTGTATTTTAGCCAAAACTTTTCCTACTACAGTTGAGGCAGGGCTGTTCACATGGGATTGTAGGTGAATTTTAGAACGTTACACTGTCGGAAATCGCTTTTTCAAGACCCGTTCAAAGTGCAATAACGCGCAACTCTTGGTCCAGTGACAACGACATATTTATTTTTCTTGCGGACTTTGCCACACAGGAGAATGAAATGTGTGTTATTACTAGAAACTCTTCACATTATTCATTTTTTTCCCCAAACAAACTGACAATCACAAAACTCAGCAAATTACGTATTCCCCACATCTTTTTCCAAATTTGTGTGTTAGCTGACAATGAACTTTATTGACAGCTAGTATGATTAGTTAGGACACGATAGTATGACTAAGCATACTGTAGTCATTTCTGTTCAAGCAAGACAATGAGTCAGCGCCAAGTTGCAGGTCTGAATATTTCATGTTGAAACCTGCATAGTGTGCTGCTTGTAGGGTGGGGATTGAACAGCCAGCACTTAGTTGTGCCTTGCCTGTCCTAGAGTGATTGTGCACTGTGCAGACTTCATTAAGATTTTTTGTGTTATTCATTTCTAAGTGTGTAGACCCAGTTAATGTGCATATACACTATATTGACAAAAGTAACCAGACACCCCTTCAAAAGCAAATGAACGAATCCGCTGGGTTGTTAAGATGCACAGTACATATGCAAATGGTATAAAAACAAGCCTACAGCTGACCGTGATCATATCGCACTGTGAGGTTGAGTGAAAATGCCAAGACGGGAGAGAACTGACTTTCAGAAAGGAAAGATTGTTGGGTGTTATATTAGTGGGTTGTCCATAAGAGAAACCAAGAGGTGTTTAAACATACCCAAGTCAACTGTTTTGGATATACTGAATAAGTGGGAGACACATGGTGTGCCTGAAGCAGCAAAACGTACTGGCAGACCAAAGAAAATCAGTGATAGAGAACGTCGAAGCCTTAGGAGAATTGTTACAGCTAATCGACGGAGTACTACACAAGACCTCAGTGTACAGGTGAGTAAAAATGCTGGAACCTCGGTATGTACACATACCATTCGCAGAGAACTTCATTCCATGGGTTACCGTGGTTGTGCTGCTGCTCATAAGCCTTTCATCTCCACTCGGAATGCTACTCGTCGTATAGCATGGTGTAAAGAACATTTATCGTGGACTGTAGATCAATGGAAACAGGTCCTATAGACTGATGAATCTAGATACCAGATCCATCAGTCTGATGGCCGTGTGTGAGGTATGGTGGCAGCCTGGGAAACACTATTTACCACAGTGTACTGTTCCTGCGGTCAAGTTTGGAGCTGGCAGTGTACTCGTGTGGGGGTGTTTTTCATGGTATGGTCCTGGCCCATTGGTTATTGTGGACAAACCTGTTAACCAGCATGTCTACCTCGATATCCTGGACAATTATGCCCTACCAACTCTGTGGCAATACTATGGAACTGAGCCTTGTTGGTACCAGCAAGATAATGCACCTAGCCATAACACAAGGACTGTTACGGCGTGGTTTGACGAAAATTTCGTATCATGTGTGCACTGGCCAGCACAGAGCCTTGCTCTTAATCCCATAGAGACCCTATGGGATGGATTAGATCGCCACATAAGAAGTTTGGTACCAAGGCCTGCTACTAAGCAACAGTTAGTGGCAGCATTATGTACTGAATGGAAGCACATATCTATCGCTGTGTTCCAAAACCTTGTCAAAAGCATGTCTCGAAGGGTCAGTGCATACATTAAGGCCAAAGGTGGACCGATACTGTACTAATGTATGTCAATAAATGCTATGTTGTGTTTCTCTTCTAGTTGTCCGGTGACTTTTGTCAATATACTGTATAGTAGATATAGTGAGTGTATATACAGTATTTTCCACTATGGCTGAAAAAGTAACTTAGTAAAACTTCTAACTAAAACTTGCCCATGATAAAGGGAGTATGTGATGGTCTGGAGAGAACCATGAAATGAGTTGCAGCAAGGGCAAGTCTCCAACAACCCTATGAAAAGCAAATTTTGACACCATCACAGCTGCTTACATGGAGCCGGGCCAACATGACTCCATTGAGGGTTTTTTTTTTATTTAAATAACAAACGGTATAAAGAAGAGAAAGTGCTTGAGCAATTTCAGGTTGCAAAACCAATACCAGGTACTCAGAAGTTCCACAGTTTTCTCCAGTATTAGATAAAAAGATACTAACAAAGGTCAATCATACAAGTTTTCTTTGTCACAAGAAGGTTTCAAACAGAAGCTCATGCTAGCAGAAGTGAAAGGATACATAACATTTGAGTACAACAGCCAATGGTGGCTTCGTGAAGTTTTGGCCCAAAACGAGACAACTGAGATGGTGGAAGTGAAGGTCTTGCCTCATTCTGTACATACCCACAGGACTAAAAAGATTAACTCGAAATGCCTGTCTGCCAAATCCTGCACTGGTGGAATCCAGATGTCCCACTGGCCACACTTACTACCTTTGCAAGGAAGAGATGTATGCTGCAACTATACAGCTCTTCAAAATTTCCCTGCAAGGAATCGTTGAAGTTGTTAACATGGAAGAAGGGATGGCAACAAGGCTAATTGGCAGAAAGGTGCAATCAGTTATACATTTCAATAAATTAGCTTTTATTTTAAGGATTTTTTTATAATTTTCTAAGCTACCTATCTCCTTGAAATGTTCCACTTTTGTCAGAAATCAATAGCTGGGATTAATTTTCTCTGTGTTACAGAGGAAGAAATCGAAAAAGAAAAAAAAGGAGCTGAAATCTAGATTTGGCCGCCCCGGTGGCGCAGTGGTCTAAGGCGCTGGCCTCTGATTATTCGTCCGTAAGGGGTCCGGGTTCGAATCCCGGTCAGGCATGGATGTTGTGTTTGTCTTACGGCACTGGCTCTCTCCCTTCCCTGAAACCAGTGGTCCTAAATTAGGGACGGGCGACTGCTTATAGCCCATTGAGTTGCTCACGGTGGTCGTTAAACCCCCAATCAAAAAAAAAAAAAAAAAAAAGAAATCTAGATTTGATAAAACAATACAGATAAAAAAATACCAGGAAATATCATTCTTTTGTTCTAACAAATGAACATAAGATAGCAGTTTTGTTAACTTCTTTATAAAAAAAGAAAGAAAGCACGGAAGAGAGAGGGAGAGAGGGGTAGTCATCCAGAAAAAGGAAACTGAAGTGAAGCTTGGAGATTGTGCTGCATGTATCTATGACAGTAGCTGGTGGGTGTGCAAAGTTCAGGAGATAGCAACCACAAGTGATATGAAAAAACACAACATTTTTCCAACCTGTAGGATCACATACCTCCTTTAAATTAACAGAAAAAGACATGGTGTGGGTTGAAAAAAATATACAAAGAATGATTCCTCCCTTAGAACTAACAACTATGAGTGGTCAAAGTTACAACAACATGAGTTCTAAGTTAAGTGAAGAAATTGGTCTTTTGTTACTTCAAAAGGAGTAAAAAGGACAAGCAAAGTTAGTTATGTTAAATTGACAATAGACTTGCCGAAATTGTGTACATAAATACATACATATCACTAAACTGTTCTCTGATATTCAGAGGTCAGCTCCACAAAAAAATACAAATTACCAGATAATTCTTACTGTTTCCGTATCAAACTTTTCCATTTACAGCGATCTTGACATACAACTCGGACTTCATTCACATCCATCACACGCCGTACATCAGGGTTTGAAATACCCGGATGCACAGGTGTACTGTGCACGTAAAAAATACACTGTGCACCAAATTTTTTCTGCAAGGTGCACTGAGTGCACCTAACTTTTAAAAGATATCTATATTTAGTGTTTTACGCTACTTTGATGTTTCAACAAAATATCGTGGGCCCATATCGCGTGAACAAAGAACATTTATAGGTTCATTACGACACCCTTGTCCGAACCGTGGTCAACGAGAGAGCGCCCGAACTTTCCGATGATTGAAACAGTTCAGAGGGCAAAAGCTGTGCCAAAGCGATCAACTCTGGAGAAGGTAAAAAATGAGATCATGTGAGAACCCGGCGACGGCAGTGGTAGCGCGCATGTGTTGCCGCTCTCGTCCGACGTATCAGTTCCTGCAACACTGTGGGAAAGCACTCTATTTTTGCTGGTGAAACAGCGAAAAAAACTGCCAATTCGTGGCATAAGATGATGATATTACCTTTCTCTTTATAAGAGTGCAACAAATATAAATTCGTTTGTGTCGTGCGGAAATATTCTTTCGCACTTATAAACATTGATCATGAAACTATCAATGTTTTATCGATGCATCACCGCCTATAACATCGAAGTTAAAACATCGAGGTTTTTTTGCCCATTACTAGTGCAAACAATAGAAAGATCCCTCTCTGTTGTTATAGTGCAGACCTAAAACTGTGTGCTGTCTTTGGAACTTTTGGTTTGTGCCTAGTCTTCCATTTTTGATTTTAATCTCTATCCATTGGATGAATAACTATAACACTTTTTTAAAATGCCACCAAAGAAGTGTCCTGCACCACCTAGCTTGAAAAATAATACTTTGCTGAAATATTTTCGTAAAGACGCGAGCAAAATCTTGAAAACAGCAGTCGTGGACCAAAGTGATTCCTTACTGCTTGTCAAACAGATGAAAGGAATAAAGGGAAATGATGAAGTGCATAAAGTAATAGCAGAAAAAGATAAAGAAGAAATAATTGTTGAGAAAGAAATAATTGAAATCGTTGATGAAAATAAAACCAAATTTGTTTTTGAAATTATGGATAAAGAAAAACCCAAAGAAATAATTGAGAGAAATAAAGTGGAAGAAGTAATTTGCACTAAAACTTACGCTTTCTAAGAGACTTGGAAAACTGGACGTGATTGCCTTCCTACAATGAACTCTTGAAAGCAATGTTTTGTACTGTTTGCCGGTCATATGACAAAACATGTTCAAATACCTTTCATGATAAAGGCTGTTGCTCTTTAAGGAAACTTATGGCTGAAGTACATGAGAAAACACCAGCACATCTTAAAGCAATGGAAGCAAGAACTGCACTTGCCAAAGCAAAGCATTTTCAGACCCCTATGCAGAGATCCATATTGAGGTTAAAAGAAAAGGAAATAAAGCAATTACACACACTCTTTAAGATTGCTTTTCACATAGTCAAACAAAATATGCCATTTATAGAATTTAGAAATTAAATTAAATCATATCATTAAGATGTGTTGGATGTGAAGTTACTGAAACCTATAACAATGATAAGCAAGCCAAAACATCAATTTCCTACATCAGTAAGAATATGAAATCAAATTTAGTTGCATCTTTGAAAGAAAGCCTTTTTTTTTTTTTTTCATTTTTGGCTGATGGCAGTACAGATCGCAGTAAATGCAACGAGGAAATAATTTATATTAGATTTCTTGAAAAGGGAAGAGCTGTCACTAAATTTGTAACTATAGAGCAAGTGCAACATGGTGATGCAAAAAGCATCAAGAATTCGTTGGAAAATGCTATGACAGATTGTTTGAACCTAAGTTTTGAAGAGACTAAAACAAGACTAATTGCTTGTACATTAGATGGTGCGTCTAGTTATTTCGGAGCCAAAAGTGGTGTCTACAAGCTGCCTTGTGATAGTCGCAGTCATCTACTTGGCATACATTGTTGTGCACATCAACTGGAACTAGCAGTGAAAAATGTAATGCAAAGTTCAAAATATTTCACACAAATGGAGTCTGCTTTGAATGACTTATTTGTAATATTCTTCTAAGAACTGGTCAGAGTTATAAACAGTTGGTGAGTCATTAAAAACAAAAAATTTAAAACCTGTTCAAGTAGGAGGTGTTCGTTGGTTACCTCACCATGATCGTGCCATTGATGTCTTGCCGAAGTGCTATGAGCAATTTATTATCCATTTGGAATCTCTTGCATCAACTGGCTCAGCAAAAAACAAAGAAAGTGCCGCAAGTATTTTGAAAAAAAAAAAATGAAATCCGTACAGTTTGCGCTATTCTTGAACTTTTTTTAAAAATTATGAAAATTACTTTCTAGTTTAAGCAAAGTACTTCAAGCAAATACTAGTATAGAATATGCTCGCACAAAAATTGAAGCTATTCTTAACAATTTTAATGATTTAACAGATATTAATAATCTTGCAAAATTTTCAGATTGGGATACAGAGAATGGTGTTCATTTAGTATCAGAGAAGATTATGTTTCAGAAGGTAAATCTGTCAGAAGGTGCAAGTCAGCACTTAAGAACAGCTCGTTCTGCTTTATCAAAAAAATTGCAAGAAAAGTGTGTATCATCCGTAGCTGAAGAATTAGACTTGGCAAAGGAGCAAATCGTGAAAGAAGCACAACATATAATCAAACTGTGCAGTTCTCAGATTGAAGATAGATTTAAATCTTTTGTTAAAGATCCACTTTTATGTGTATTTGTAGTCTTCGAGCCATGTTATTGGCCAAGCAGTGAACAAATTGAGATCTATGGGAACAATGAAATTGAGAATTTATGTTGACTCAAGATTCGTACGAAATACCAGCAATATAAATCTAAGCTGTCTCACCGTACGATAAAAACACCAAGTTTCCAAACTGCAAACTAAAAACATTTATTTACAGACTAAAAACCTTGCAGAAAGCTAGCGCTTTCGGAGAACACGTCTCCATCTACTGGCCGGAGTGCCACAGGACAAGCACCGCCCATCAGATATATATAGCCCACCATTGCCCACAATGCAACACGGTACCAAGTTCCAAACATACCCCCTCCCTATCGTCCCTCCCCTTCACCAGAAATGAAGAGTACACACATAGTAATTTAGAAACCCATCAACCCCCCCCCCCCCGTTGACATTTCCTCCTCCTCAAAACACCCCCTTCCCTTGGTCCAAATAAAAGTAAAGGACCTGAAAACAAATCAAATAAACTAATAAAGCATAATATTTAAAAAAAACTAAATTAAAAAAGTTCAACTGCAAATCAAAGTCCCTCGTCCGTGGAGGCCTCTTGGGTGGTAACCAATCTTCTCCAAGTGCTAGGTACATAGGTCGGCAGATCCTCATTACAACAAGAGTCACCGTAGTATAGGATGAACAAACTCTCGGACATGAATATAGTAGACCTGCCGATGTTGGAATTCAATATCTTGGCACCATTCCAATCTGGGGACCATTCCCCAGATTGGAATGGTGCCAAGATATTGAATTTCAAGATTGGTTACCACCCAAGAGGCCTCCACGGACGAGGGACTTTGATTTGCAGTTGAACTTTTTTTAATTTAGTTTTTTAAAATTATTATGCTTTATTAGTTTGTCTGATTTGTTTTCAGGTCCTTTACTTTTATTTGGACCAAGGGAAGGGGGTGTGATGGGTTTCTAAATTACTATGTGTGTACTCTTCATTTCTGGTGAAGGGGAGGGACGATAGGGAGGGTATGTTTGGAACTTGGTACCGTGTTGCATTGTGGGCAATGGTGGGCTATATATATCTGATGGGCGGTGCTTGTCCTGTGGCACTCGGGCCAGTTGATGGAGACGTGTTCTCCGAAAGCGCTAGCTTTCTGCAAGGTTTTTAGTCTGTAAATAAATGTTTTTAGTTTGCAGTTTGGAAACTTGGTGTTTTTATCGTATGGTGAGACAGCTTAGATTTATATTACTGAGAATTTATGGTCGCATTTTCAAATTCTACTGGAAGAAAATGGCTTTTATAAAGTTGAAGCGATGATCCAGTGGAAAATGTTAAAGAAACATGTGAAGGACCTATGGGAAAACCAAAAAAAAATTCCATAAAAACCAAATTACAGAACTGTGGCAGAAAGTTATTTCAGATGATGATGGGAAATATGAAGATATTCTCAGTCTGATACAAATTGGACTTGTGATTCCCATCAAAACAGCTGAGTGTGAGCGAGAGTTTTCTTTAATGGGACTTGTGAAAACTGACTGGAGATGCTCCCTTCATCCAAACATACTGAGTGATTTAATGCATATCAATCTAAGATACTTTTTGTCTGGAAAAATGCTGTGCTACAATGGTGGGAAAATGCAAAAAGAAGAGTGGACACTAAACCTTATGGGGAAAGAACTGAAAAGGCTACAGCTGATGATTCTGATTGCCAACCAATGTCTGATGATGAATAAAAAATTATTCATATAAGTATTATTTCTCCAAACAAAAAATTAATATTAAATATATCTATTAATTACAAACATATCCAATAATTTTAGAATTTTTGTGTGCACCTAAAAAAAATTTGTGCACCCAAATTTAGAAACTTAGATGCACAAGGTGCATGTACATAAAAAAATCTAATTCGAGCCCTGCCGTTCACAAGATCTTCTGTACTTCATACTCATAATCTTTTTCTCATGCAGACACTCCTGAATCTGATCCTCCCATGACTTTCTTGGCCTTCCTCTACCTTTCCTTTCTGCCACTTGGGCTAAAAAGATTTTCTTAGTAAGCATCTCATCATTCATTCTTTCAACATGGCCAAACCACCAAAGCATATTAGTCTCCACCTTGCTAACAACATTTTGCTTCACATTACACAAGTGCAACACATCTTCATTCCTCACACAATCAGAACATGCCCCCCCCCCCCCCCAAGTAACGCATTTCTTCAGCACACAAACGACTCCTATGTTTTTTCTGTAGCACCCAGGTTTCACTGCCATACATCAGAGTAGGTACAATTACACTTTCATACACAGCTATGCGGGACCCTCTTCAGAACCCATCATTCCTGTGAAAACCTCCCAAAGCAGCCGGGTCATTCCACATCAATTCATATAATTATTTGGGGAAATGTAACCCACTATCACAGATTTTGATGAAATTTGGCATGCAGGTATACTTCACCAAGATATAGAAAATGACCAGATTTTAACTTTCCTACACCTCATAGTTTCCGAGATACAGTGCTCCAAAGTTTCACTGAACACCAATCGCACACGTAGAGTGACACAGTACCACGTTTTACAAAATGCTGCATAACTGTAGTGCTATTTAGTTTAGAAGAAAGAAATTTTGTACCCTTATGCAAAAGAGCTTCCATTATAAGAAATCATTTTAAATTTCATTGAAAACACTGAATAAATAAATGAAATATAGTGGTAAAGTGAAAATTTAAGAATAAAAACTTACTATTCTATATTAGGCTCTACAGCAAATAGCAGAGATATGAGGGAGCTTTTTTTTTAATGTATATTGGTCTTTGACATATACTGTTACATAACAAGGAAAAAAATAGTGGCTTTCAGCTTGCTTTTGGAGATATGTGCAAATATCTGAAATGCGTGTGAAGATCCACTTCATCAATTCAACCACTTTTTTTTTATTAATTATAATTCATCTCTGACATTCAAGAAATTTCACAAGGAGATAAAACTAACAAGTACACAAATATAAAAAAAATATGTTTTCGTATACCATATAGTTTCAGCGATACCTAATTAACAAGTTTGACGATATGGCTAGTTCATCTGCACCCCACAAGTGTGGTAAGGTTTTTAAGTTTTTCAGTCATTTCAAAATATCTGTTATGCTCTTATTTCAGATTGCAAGAATTCCTGAAAAAAAAAAAAATTACTCTGACAAATCTCCCTGAAACACAGAATTTTGGAATTTTACCTCCCCCAAAAATTAAACATTTCCACGAAAGATATAAAAAGTTTTTATATGTGCATGACTGGATTATACACTAAAGTAAGCTTGCAATGGATGGGCACTAGGAAATAATTGCAAATTGTCAGAGAGCACTTTTTAAAAGAAAATGTGACATAGGGCAAAAGGATACAGCATGATTCCTAAGGTCATGGGAATTTGTTTTGACTTCATCCCAGATCTGTGCTCAACTGACCACCAGTTCAAATGGGATAAGTGTTATGACATCATAAAACTCCCATACTGCTGAGATAAGGGTGGGGGTCAAATGAAAAAAGATTTCTCTTTTCTCACCTCACCCTCCTAGTGATGCCCTCCAGCTAAAGAGAAATAAGGTTTCAGTCCCTCATTCCCAGTTAAGAAAGCAATGGTTCAGATGCTCAATGCTCATGCTGATTTCACTGTGGGCAGGCCATCCAGAAGTATCTTAATTTTTGCTGTGAAATATATTGCTTCCAATAATTTCTTTTTTGTGTATTGGCAGCTCTGTGTTAATCTGACTTTGAGACCAGTTTGTCAACCTCAATCATGAAAAAAATAATGGACCAGTGTAATGTTGGATCACTTACTAATATAGAATGCAATAAATCAAGTAATGTGAAAACAAAAGGGTTTCTCAGTAGTGAAGATTTTTCTGTTGCTGACAAGGAACTTATTTCTTTAAGACCTAATATTCCACATAAAGATATAATCTCAGTATGATTACATCACAAATGTTATTATCTGAAGAAATATGAAACCTACCAAGTAACTTATTGCAACCCTTTTGGTGACCATGATGTGAAAAAAAACTGTTGAAGAGGTCCCTGCATCAAGTCAGTATACAAATAGCCCAATAGCTGCAATCTAAAAACATCGGTGTATGTCCAGGTCAAAAATTATGTCCTCAGTGTCGTGGGAAAGCATCTAAATTAGGACAACCTGTAGAAGATGAAGTTTTATGTGAGACTGATGATAGTGAAATGGTCCCTGATGATTTTATTATTAAATAATGTGCTGCTAAAGAAGTAAATGAAAGTTTATCTGATTTAGGATTGTCCCCGTTAAAATTACATTCCTTGCCATTCCATAGTAAACCAGCATATGGGAAAATAAAACTTCTTCAAGCAAAGTTAGCTATACAGAGTAAAATATCTTGTGTTCTGGAGTATGGCTTTACAGCTCTGTCTTCTACTAGGGACAGTGATGATGAACACTCCATAGAAGAATTAAAACTAAAAGCTCATGGTGTGGATAAACTTGTTGCTTTAATGAAAGAAAAAATGCCTACTGTTAGTCGTAAAAAAATAAATAAAAAGGAATCGGATATTAACAAATGGCTCCCTCATCATGGTCCAGAAAAAAAGTAGCACGACAGCTTGAAGATTCAGAACACACAGTACATCAGGCAAGAAAATTAGCAAAAGATAAAGGTATTATATCAGTTCCCAAACCCAGCCATGGTAAGAAACTTTCACAAGATGCCATAAAACAGATTATAGAATTTTATGAAGATAACTATTCTAGGCAAATGCCAGGAATGAAGGACAAAGTAAGTGGCGCTAGAAACGTTCATGCTCAGAAAAGGCTTATTCTGTGCAATTTGAAAGAATTATATTAACAATTTAAGCAAAGACATAATAATAAAAAAGTAGGATTTTCTAAATTTTGTACTCTTCCATCCAAAATGGTGCATTCTTGCGGGCTCCTGTGCAACCGAATCTGTATGTGTGCGCACTATACATCAAAATGTCTAACTTTTGATTAGTGCGCACTATACATCAAAATGTCTAACTTTTGATTAGTGCAGCACACTTCGAAGAATCACATCAAGATTTTATCAGTAGTCTTGTCTGCAGCAGTAAGGATTCAAAGTGCATGTTTTGGTGGTGTTCAGGGTCCAAAAAGTACAAATCTGAATCAGTTATTGTAGAAATCTAAAAATTGTGATCCCACTGATGAAATTGAATATCACCAGTGGGTGTCTACAGACAAAATGAAGCTACAAAAGTTTTCTTCTTCAGTTGAGGAATTCATTGAATTATTTGTGTCAAAAATTGAGAAGCTCATTTCACATTCATACATTACAAAAGCACAGTCTTCATTTTCCAGTAAGTTGAAAGGAACAATTAGTCCAGAGTCTACCATTATACTGATGGACTTCAGTGAAAATTATGCATTTGCAGTTTAGGAAGAAGCACAATGGTATCATTGGACTTGCCATGCATTCACAGTTCACCCTGTTGTTATTTACTGTAAAAAAATTCTGACACTTTGACTTCTGCATTAAGTCACTGTTTGATTTCTGATGATCGTGATCATGATGTTGCAATGGTGTACAAGATTCAGAGTGGAATAATAACTTTCTTTAAAAAGAACTACCAACAAGTAAAAGAAGTACATTATTTTACTGATGGTTGTGCTGCTCAGTACAAAAACTATAAAAACTTCATAAATCTGTGTCATCACATTAATGATTTTGCAGTGGCTTCATGGTCTTTCTTTGCCACCAGCAACAGGAAGTCTCCTTGTGATGGCATAGGTGGAACTGTGAAAGTAATCACTGCAAAAGCAAGTCTCCAACGTCTACTGAAAGAGCAAATAACCACTCCACAGGAGATGTTTGACTTAACTGTTGTAAGAATATCATGAAAATAGTTTCTATTCATGTTGAAAAGTGATATGAATGCTGTGCGCAATGAGTGTCAAGTAAGATTTTTTCATTTTCAAATAATACCTGATACACAGATTTCCACAGCTTTATTCCATTATCAACATCTAAAATAGCAATTAAGGGAACAAGCTCTGATGAAAATTACTTTTTGATTTCGTAAAAACGCAAATATCTCCGTTATTTAGAATAAAAATAAATACATAAATCATTCTTAATTTTTACCAAGGAATCCATTGGTGCAATGCACATGCTTCTATCTGCTTTAATTTTTGAGTTATGAGCAATGAGAGAGCCTTTCTTCAATGCTTAAAAAGGCAATGTAGTACAGCACTTAGAAAGCTGCAGTTATAATTATTTGCAAAGAAAAGTTTAATCTATCAAATGAAGAAAAAAAAAACTTGGGCTTTTGCCTGAGTGCCGAGAAAAGAATTTTTAAACATGGTGCATGGCCAGTGCATTGTCACGGTGACAGCGCAATCAGCGAAGCACGCTGCCTCGTGGCCACGGCTGTGCAGAGACTTGTACCAAAAGAAGAACGGCATTCCTCCCGCACGCAAGAAGCGACCCCCCAAATCATCGCGCGGACGCATGTATTGTTGAACTCACGTTTTGAAGAAAAGGAATTCTTTATTTTAAAAGAGCATGATTAGTTCATGAACGATGTTTATATTTCGATGTCTCACAACGCTGTGATCAACTTCCATGCAAGTTTTTGATTAAATTTAATCAAATCAGACAAAAGGAAGTTGAGCTTCTGTGGAACGCATTTTTTTTTTTTTATCCGATAACGAATTTGGCGATTATCATAAAAATTTAACATCTACAGGTTTTACAGTGTTCGCGAGATTTTCCCGCGTTTTGTGTCAGCATCTGAATCATTTCATGAAATCGATGCAAAACCAAAATTATTTGCGGGGGGGATGATTGCTGCCAATGCTTTCGCTCAAGACGAGAGATCGTGGTGAAATTTCTTTGGCTAATTTTGGGAATCGTCATGTATTTTTTAATCAGCTTTTTTTATTATTATTCTGGCGAGTATGTATGTATGCATACTAAAGATTAAAATTAGGGGTCGCCACGTGGCAACTGAGTAAAATAAAATGTCCAGTAGAAAAATTACTTTAGTCGCCACGCATTTACCTTTTTTCATTGCTAAAGAATTAATTTGCATTTTTAAAACGCTCCTATTATAGGAAATGTATTTTCAAATCATCCAACTAGCGCGTGGTGAAAAACAGCCCATTCCTCCGCAAGTAAGTGGGTACGATCTATATAGATTCACTCTTCAAGAATGGGGGTGGCTGTTTGTTTCCACTTAAGTTGGTGCACAAAGTAACCATATCGGGAATGGACACCTGTGGCTTTAGATGGAAATGTGGCATCACAACTAGTCTTCAACAGCTCGTTTTTTAAAGTTTGGTTTCTCTGAAAATGCACGATTTCCCCATTGCTTAGGCACTTCTTGCTTATCATCAAATAAAACGGGCAAGCATTTTCCCTTTTGTTTACAAAAAGAAATCAAAGGTAGAAAATCGGGACTTTATTTTGCGCGCAGCGCGCCATATTTCATTCCTTGCGCAGTCACGTTTCCTTTGCACGTGTAGAGTTGGCTTTAAATAAAATAAAAAATAAATAAAAAACTCTTGTCTGCCCCTTAATACAGTAAAATGTTACTAAGGAATGGGTAAACATAAGTTTTTCAGCGAAATTATATATAAAAAATCAGTACTATATTGTTCACTCTGGCGTGATAGTCATTTTTATGGGTCGCAGAAAAGGCCGATTCCATGACGGGCGGAATAAGTACCGATTTTGAAATTTAATTTAGCTTTAAAAAAGCGGAAAAGAAAAAAAAACTTTCCGTATTGATTAGTTTCGAAGAACAGGCTGTTAGAAATAACAAAAACTGCGCTTCACTAGAAAAAACTTTTAAAATACGAAGTTGTTCTTTTTCACTATTACTGAAGCTATTAAAAACGAGAAACATAATCAGAAAAAAATATAACATAAGAATATAACCAGAAAGTGAAAAGAAAGTGCATCTTGGGGTAAGGAAATTTCGAAATTTAGAAAATTACGGAACATTTTCATCCGTGCTAAAACAATCATTTTCAGGCGACGAACGGCATGAAAGATGCTCAAATTATATCGGGAAAATGTCGCGACATTAAAAACATCCAATAAACAGTCCCAAAAATGTTTGAATGTTAGAATTTTGAAAACATGAAAATAAACTTTGAACAAATGATTGAATAACATTATTTCATAGATTTTTTATTTCCGTAGTATATTTGATGTTTCCCGTATTCCGTAGCGATCGACGATTTCCGTAGTGACTATGGAGAATTCGTAGCATTTGGAAGATCTGAGGTGGGCAAACAGGAAAAATTGACAAATCATTAAAATTCTACCAAAACAACGTTTTCTGAAGGGGGAAAAAACCGAAAACCAGATTTTTTTATTTCCGTAGTATATTCGATGTTTCCCGTACTCCGCAGCGATCGACGAATTCCGTAGTGACTGTGAAGAATTCGTAGCATTTGGAAGGTCTAAGGTGGGCAAACAGGAAAAATGACAAATTATTAAAATTCTACCAAAACAACGTTTTCTGAAGTAAAAAAACAAACAAAAACAAAAAACAGCCCCGACAACCAGATTTTTTATTTCCGTAGTATATTCGATGTTTCCCATACTCCGCAGCGATCGACGATTTTCGTACTCACTATGGGGAATTCATAGTATTTGGAAGGTCTGTTGTGGGCAAACAGGAAAAATGACAAATCATTAAAATTCTACTAAAACTGAACGTTTTCCAAAAAAAAAAAAAAAAAAAAAAAAAAAAAAAAAAGAGCTGACACCGGTTGAAAACCGGACAGAATCTGATGGAATCAGGATACTCTGCAAGTGTTCTTATTTCGTCATGACTATTTTTTCAACACCTGTGAAGGTTTATCAATGTTTTTAATGTAATATTAATATTAGAACCTAGGAAATTACCAAATATTTTCCTTTAGTGGTCAGGAATCATTGCAAGTCTATAAAATAAAGTGACCAGGCTGGTATCGCACTTCTCCCAATCTCAGCTGCACCACAAAATGATTCTGCTATAAGATATGAAATTTGAAAGCTATACAGCCAGTTTTCATTTCGACACCAAGAAGAACCTAACCAAAAAAATAAATGGAATGAAAAGAAAAATTCAGCAGAATGGAAGCAGCTTCGAAGCATGTCTAACATTTTTGACCATCAATAACTCACTAAAACTGCTAGAGAAACTAAAAACAAGCAATTTTTAGTACTTGAAGGTCATAGCACAAATTGTTGAAATACTCAATACTGCTGACTGTTATGCCAAGTAATGCAGAAGTTAAGAGAATGAAAGCATTGTGGGAAAGCATTGTGTTCTTGTTGACAAGACAATGCTCATGCAAAGAATGACTTTAGAAAATACCGCAAATTAAATAAAGTAAGCATAAGTAAGTACTGCTTTAAAAATTTGACCCATCCACTGCTATCAATTTATGGTGGAAAGATTTTTTTTTTTTTTGTGAACATAGCGAGAGACCAAATAAAAATTATTAAATTATCTTTCCAATAAAAACTGTCTAGAAAATTTGGTTGATGTGGTTGAAGAAAAATATAACTTTTAAGATTATACATATTTATTCATTTAATTGCACTGGACAATAGACAGTGTGTCCTTGTAACTACTAAGCTTAAATTTAACAATGTCTAAATAAATGAAAGGTATACAGTGCAGTGATAAAATGTGTATACAAGTAATACAACACGAAATAGTCGTAAGAAAAGTGGCCACTACATTTTGTCCACCCACTGGCCAATGGCCACTCGAAAAAATCACCAGTTTTAATCTTGAATGCATACATGGATAAAAAGTTCTGTCATGCTTACTTTTCAGATTTATCATGCCGACAATGAAATGAAGCCTCTCTCCTTTTTAGATGTTGCTTGTAGAGGGTTACTGCAAATGACCTGACGCTCCAGACCTTTTGCGCACTTTGTCTGATCAGCATCCCACAAATTTATTGCTCCTCGTAAAATCCTTAAGTATAAACTTGCCGCCCCAGTGGCGCAGTGGTCTAGCGATGGCTTAAGAATATGATCATTCGTCCAAATTGGGTCCGGATTGGAATCCCGGTGAGGCATGGATGTTGTGTTTGTCTTACGGTGCTGGCTCTCTCCCTTCCCTGGAACCAGTGACCCCAAATTAGGGACGAGCGACTGCTTATAGCCCACTGAGTTGCTCCCACGTTGGTTGTTAAACCTCCAATTTAAAAAAAAAAAAAAGTATAAACTTGCCATTCGCCGCAGAATGAAAAATGTTGACAAAAAAGTGTTAGGAAGATTTATATGCGCACGCAAAATCTCCGATTATTTTCTGTGAAGGTAATATACTTTTTCTGTAGCGTGGAAACTAAATATGACCCGCGAAAAAATTCAATGTTCTTGTCACCGATGTAAACCAGTCAGTTCTAAACTTTCGGCTTTTGGAAGTTTATGAATTGTAGCCTCTTAAATAAAAAAGCGAAATGGCATTCCACATGGCTGTTAGTTTTTGTTCTTATGGGAGGGAAATGGGGGGGGTTCCTCTAAACGATTTTCTAAGAGAGCAGCAGAAACACGCGTTTTGGAATTATAGTTGAAAACGATCAGAGAGAGAGAGAGAGAGAGAGAGATTCCTTGTCAGGTTACAAACTGTACTTCATAACATAAATAGAGCCTTGAGAGAGAGAGAGAGAGAGAGAGAGAGAGAGAGAGAGAGAATATACCTAAGTAAGCTAAAATTGCGAATAGTAACTTGGCATAGAGATTCGTATCCATGGTTCCCATACTACATATGTTGAATAAATACTACATACAGTATTCACTTGAAAACTTTTTTTGACTAGGGATAACATTTTCAGCGTCGAGTAAAGTGCACATGAACAGAATTTTTCGCCAAAATTTCTGCCAAACACTTCAAACTGTGTGCCTCCTCTCACATCACGTTCAGCCCCCTCTCACTTCCTTAATGGCCCACCCAGTTCTGAGCAGCTAGCATCACCACTGCCCTGCGTTTGTTAACTTATTTGCCATTATGGTATGATGTTTTCTGTTCGCCACAGATGTAGAACTGTTTATTTTTCTTTGAGACGATTTATGCTTTTTATCCGTGCTATGGCCGACACGCTTGCTTCTAGGACTCTCTCTCTCTCTCTCTCTCTCTCTCTCTCTCTCTCTCTCTCTCTCTCTCTCTCTCTCTCTCCCTCCCTCTCTCTCTCTCACACACACACACACAGACAGGATAGCCAGAGACCTCGAATCCCTCAGATCCTAATTTACAACCTCTGGCAAACAGAGAACGAATTTCTAAGAGTGAGCACCGCAAGTGGAAAAGCTCCGTAGTGTATTTTCTCAGATCTCTTTTATTCTCTTGTGATTTGAAAGTTGCTGCCTAATTTTTCAGCGACTTTGTGCATTGTTATTGTGGCGTAATGCGTTAAAAAAATAAAAATAAATAATTCTTAATTTAAGAGATAGTTAAAGTAACTTGTCAATATGAGGACGATAACTGCGTTGCTACTGATAAAGAGAAACAAAAGCTCATAAAACAGAGCGGACAAATTACGATCGCTAAATAGTAACACGAGTTCCATACTTGTTTTTCATAAATTCTTAATCAATAATTGCGATACATTGGTTATTACGTTAACAAAAACGTATCCATATGTTCGAGGTCTGTTAATGTTTCTCATTATATCTAAATTTATTGGCATGATTAATTAAAAAATAATAATAACAGAAATAAATCCAATTGCTACCACTCTGACACCGGGATGTAATTATAGGAGACATAAAATTTTTCGTTGAGTGTAACAGTCAAACTGTATTTTCCTATTTTTGGGCTACACCACGAACAGTTAAACTGTGTTTTTCTTATTTAAATGTGCTGTGGTACGTTTTGTTTCATATGAGCTTTTGAGAGTTTCGTGAGCTCCCACCTGACGCATAATCTTTAAATAAGCAACTGAAATAAAAAATAAATAAATAAAAAACAGGCAAGATGACAACTGCTAGATATAGTCATTCATTTAAATACCAGATCTACCAGAAAATAATCAATAACATTTTTTCTAACCCGACGCTGAGCCTTGCTAACGTCATCATCTGTGTCAAGTATCTGACGTTAACTAAAACACAGTATATATCTCCTCTACCTCGCAAGAATAGGCACCGAGATATATATCCCATTTAAATACCAGATCTACCAGAAAATAATCGATAACATTTTTTCTAACCCGACGCTGAGCCTTGCTAACGTCATCATCTGTGTCAAGTATCTGACGTTAACTAAAACGCAGTATATATCTCCTCTACCTCGCAAGAATAGGCACCAAGATATATATCCCAGATTACTTTATTTGTCAAGCTGTCATTCCTTGATCATTTTCTCTTACGGCAGGCGTGGACAATTAAACAATTTATTAATTCCTGAAATAGAACTATTTCATGTCTATAAATTCTGTTGAATATTGCGTGAGCTGTAGAAATCATTAATCAATATTCCAAAAACTGTTTTCAACGTCAATTGCATAATTTATAAGCGTCAGTACTGTATATCGTTAAGCTATACGGGGAGAAAAAGTTTATATTGGTTCTTTTAGTCTTTGATTGGTAAGAATACCAATATATTTCCGACTTCTGTCGCTTAATTTTTATGCGTTATTTGTGTGTAACCTTTTTCACGGTATGCTCATATTGGTAAGCTGTACGGAGAAAATGGTTTATATTAGTTTTCCTCGTCGTCGAATGGCTAGGAATGTGGTGGAATAGCATCTGACGATTTGGCGTGAAATGACCCTTTAGTAATATTTTACAGTTATATTATTTGAAATTCCTTTAAACATAACATGAATTCATTATCCTTCCTCCTTCAAGCATCACATCAAATTATCGTGCAATCTGACCAACGCGTGCAATAGTATCTTGATCTCCAGCCCGTCCGAAGGCAAACATCCACTCCTGCTGCCGTTGGATGGCTGCCAACGCTATTCACCGCGCGCCTTTTCACAGTGGCAAAATACAAGCCGTGCACCATATTTAAAAATTCTTCTAGGCGCGCACGCTAAAGCCCAAGGTTTTTTTTTTTTTTTTTGTCATTTATTAAACTAAACTTTTCTTTAAAAACGAAAAACAATTGCGATCTTCTAAGTGCCGTACTACATTGCTTTTTTATGTTTTGAAGAAAGGCTCTCCCGTTGCGCGTAACTCAAAAACTAAAGAAGATAGAAATTCGTGCAATGCAACAAACGATTCCTTGGGGGAAATTACGAACAAGTGGTGATTTTGGTACTTTTTTTTATCCAAACAATGGAGATATTTGCGTTTTTACACGATTAAGGCCCGCCACTTAGCTTAATTCCACTTATAGTCAAAGTTTTGAAGAAAAGCTTACCCTACGATATTGCATCTTTTGGTGATTTCCCTTTCAATGAATTCATCAGAAGCCCTAATTTTCAAAGAATTTGCTTTTGGATGAATGAAAAAAAAATAAACAAAAATAGCTTGTTAGCTTGTTTATTTCTTGGTGATTGCACAAACTTTTTGATATCCCCTCGTACATGGCTTTTACACTGTTGAGTAGATTCCCAGTAACACCATATTCATTCAATGCCTTCCACCTATTTACTCGGTCATAAGCTTTCTCTAAATCTATGAAGGCAGCAAAAAGTTTCTTACGAACAGCCAGATACCTATCGTCGTGCGTAATGCAAAAATTTGGTTAGTGCAGTTATTTTCAGGCATAAAACCACTCTGAACATCCCACACTTTCTCTGATGTAAAACCCTGTACTTTTTCAATAACGACCTTACCAAACACTTTCCCTGAAACCCTCAGTACTGTAGGCTAATACCACGATAGTTCTTGCAGTCAGTCTGATCACCTTTTCCCTTATACAAGGGAACAATGATAGCATCCTTCCAATCCCGAGGGACCATTCCTAACTCCCAGCACAACTGGCAAATTTTAGTTAACCAGTCAATTACAGAGTCGCCACTATATTTCAACATTTCGGCAGTTATGCCATCAACTCCCGGAGCCTTACCATTACGAAGAGATTTTAGAGCTTTACACACTTCTTCTCTTGAGATCCCTCCTGTGCTTCTATCCTTCCCTGTGACATCATCTGTTTCTGCCTCTAATAACTCACAGAAGTATTCACCTTATCTTTCACTTAACTCATTGCACTCCCATATCATTTCCCCCGATCCTATTCTTCACACAACTTACAACTTTGTTTTCCCTATTTTTCCTGATTCTCGCAAACTTCCAGAAAGTTTGCCTATCTTTCCAAAAAGCCAATTCATGCCTTTCCACCCTCTCCTTCCTATCTTTTGCCTTACTCTGGCGAACCAGCTTAGCGGCTTCACGCGTCTTACAGCGATATTCATTCACAGAAACTCTACCTTGCAACATCCCCAAATAGGCTTCCTTCTTTCTCTTTACTGCCTTTTCAATCTCACTATTCCACCAAGCATCACCTTTTTTGTTACCCACTATTAAGGTGCCACAGACCTCTTTAGCAGCAGTGACAACACAGTTCTTAAAACGTTACCATTTCTTTTCTACATCTTTCTCACAAAACTTCAGCTCCTTCAGTCCTTTTCTGAGTAAGTCAGAATAATGCTGATGGTCTTCAAGGAGCCTATCAACCTTTATTCTTTCCATCCTGGGCCTCTTCCTATTCCTTTTCCTCCAACCAACATTCAGTTTCACTCATGACACAACCAAGTAATGATCAGAACCAACATCTACACCTCTCATCACACAAGTGTCAACAATTAAGTGTTTCAGACGTTGATTGTAGACAACAAAATCTATCGCTCTTTTGACCAAGAGTACGATCGATTTTCCCAAGTATATGTATGGATATACTTGTGGTTGAAAAATGTATCGGATACACACAAACCATTCTCAATGCAGAGTTCAATTAATCTTTCACCATTATCATTCACACAAGGATTATTAAACTTACCCAGAACATTGTCAGAAATTACATTCTGCACACCTACTCTAGCATTGAAATCCCCTGCTATTATAACTTTCTCTTTAGCACCAAACTGGCTCAAAACAGCTTTAGCTCATTCCAAAAATCTTCCTATCAGAAGGTTCCGAGTCACAAGGAGCATACACTAGAACAATTATTATTCTCTGAAGTTTCACTTTCAAACGAATCCAAAGAATTCTCTCATTTATGCAGCTATAGTGAATCAAGTTGTTCATCTTTTCACTTAAAATCACACCTACAGTCCTACACCAGCCTGTTCTCTCACATTATCCAATACTCCAGACCACACACTCACCGTTCCATTCACTTCTTCTGTCCCAATTTCCTTCTTTTGGTTTCACTTACACACAGCACATCCAATCTATTCTTATTCATCTCTTCAATCACCTCATTCATCTTGCCATTTATGCCTCTAGTATTCTATACACCAATTTTACACTCACTCAGCCGAGATCTCTTTCTCATATGCCGTTTAGAAAGTCCAGGCCGATTCCGTGGTGGACAGTCCTTTTCAAGTGTGGTAGGTCCACCATATCCCACACTAGAGTCTGCATATTGATTTCTTTGTGTCTTTTTAATCAGGTAAATACATCAGTGTGGGGGATTAGCCCACAGCTGACAGTCCCAGTTGGTCATTCAACCTAAGGATTCTAGAGCAAAACCCAGTGAGTTGGGGACTTTTCGCCAATGTCACACAGAACTAGCTGGAATTTCTCCAAGATTCACAGATGCCCTAGTTGTAAAAAATAAATTGTGTAGTTAGTTGCAATAAATTAATCGTGTAGTTCATCGAAAACTCCTATGATCATCTGTTACATGCACGGTAGGATATAGAGAGCAATGTTAGCAACAGTGATATTTATGCTCTGATTTCAAATCTTTATTAACCTATTTTAAATTGTTACTGGTATAGTTATACTATCTTATGTATAGCTGGTGTACAGTTCCTTGCATTATTATTTAACAAGTTAGTAAAATCATGCAATGCATTGATTGTGATACGCTTTCCAACATGCCAGAAATCATTACTAAAGTTATGAGGATAATGGCTGTGGAATAAATCTTGCTCTTGTGCCCTGCTCTTTGACCCCATTTTGATGATATTTTAAAACAGAATTAGTTCAGTATACTTCCGAAACAACATACTAAAGTTTTGTCGCAATAGATTAAGTATTTTTAGTCAAGTTATGAGGATAATGGCTGTGGAATAAATCTCACTCGTGTGCCGTGACCTTCGACCCCATTTCAATGATATTAAACAGAATTGGTTCAGTATATGTCCGGAACAACATACTAAAGTTTTGTCGCAATAGAATTATTTTTAGTCAAGTTATGAGGATAACGGCTGTGGAATAAATCTTGCTCCTGTGCCCTAACCTTTGATCCCATTTCGATGATATTAAACAGAATTAGTTCAGTATACCTCTGGAACAACATGATAAAGTTTTGTTGCAATCGAAGCATTTTTACATAAGTTATGACCCATAAGGGCGATGGAATGG
This sequence comes from Macrothele yani, assembly GCA_039090855.1. Taxonomy (NCBI): domain Eukaryota; kingdom Metazoa; phylum Arthropoda; class Arachnida; order Araneae; family Macrothelidae; genus Macrothele; species Macrothele yani. The sequence goes on along the minus strand of CM077011.1, from coordinate 56,855,137 downwards.
ATCCCGCTCCTATGTCCTAACCTTTGACCCCATTTCGCCCATTTTCGACAGGGTTCCTTCCCAGGTGGTCCCCACCGCATACTGAAATTTCATCAAAATCGAACCATTTTTACGCAGTTATCGTGAGGACGAACAGACAGACGGACAAAACTGGAGCATGTACGCTTCAACCTACTGTTGAAAAGCATAAAAAAAGTATATTGGTTGAGGCACTGATTTCTACAATTAAAACAGGCAAGCGCTCGCAGAAAACAATTTATTAAAAGTAGCTAATCACAATATTTCCTGGGATTTCTTCTTACCCCGCTGGTCCGGTATGGAGGGAAACTATGCAAAAGTCGATGTTACGACTTTCTGTATACCAGACAAATCTTAATAACTTTAAAACTAGTGGGAACAGCGCCTGTAGGCTCGCTACGCTCATTTCCAGAGTAGCGCTCGAGCCCTGCAGCCCAATCTTCAAGTATATCACATGAAATAAAAACTAGAAAATTCATATAAACTAAAATTTTTATTGCATGTCTAAGCAAATAAGTATGGAAAAACTGATAGAAACATGAACACTTAATTTAAACATGTACATGAATTTAAAGTAACATTTTAAGATAGTATTTCCTTGTACACTATATTTCGAACTTTTTTCCCATTCCTAATAAAAACCTTAAATATTTTCACTAGAAACGCATCTCGACAGAGCCACATACAATTGTCCATGTGCAAATATAGGACGCTCTATATAAATACCTACTTGTTGAAAAGTCTGACCTTGTGTCTTGTTGATTGCTAAGGCATATGTAAGGTGAACAGGAAACTATCTACGATATAACACGAAAGGCAAGTGGGAATGGCCACTTGACGTGTTCAGCTGAATTCTGGGTATATCTACAACAATGCCCTTTAAATTCCCAGTAATAATCTTCAGTCAAAACTCGGATGCCAATCCATTGCACCAAGAGACTTGTACCATTGCACAGTCCATCAGCTATAGACAGATGCCTAATAAGCATGATGATGCAACCAACTTTTAACTTAAGCTTGTGAGGTGGCATTCCGGAAGGGGTGAGAGCATTTAGATACTCGTCAGCATATCTCAGAGTTGCTTCTTTTTCTGTGCATCACTCTTGTCAATCCCATGTAACGTTGCCTTGTCCATGCTGTAGCTTATCACTTCTTCTCCGGGTATTCTGGACAATATTATTTCATTCATTCGATTGACTTTGGCGTTGTGAAATGATAAAATGATTCGTGACACTTGGTGCATCTGAAAGATCTTCGAAAAACCAATCAGGCAAGTCTGCACAGTGAAAACAAGAAGAATTTTCAACGACAAGTTCTTCCAAGTCTCCATTGCCAAACTGCAACAGCCAGTTTGAGAAATGTCCTGTTCCATTGGCCACTCGCATGTTGATCGTCAGATGATAAATCTCGAAGAGTGGCCACAAATGTGACAACTTGATGCACTCATTCACAATTTGACTTCTACTGGCTTTCTTCACAACTGGCAACACTTGTCGGAAATCTCCTCTGAGGAAAAATGACTTGCTGCCGAAAGGTAGACTGTTGTTAACAATGTCACGGAAAGTGCGATCGATGATCTCAAAGGCTTTTCTGGGTATCGTGCTCGCTTCATCCCAGATGACATCTGCTTCCTGCAGACGCATCTTGTCACAAGGCTTCAAGAAGCAAATGCCTTCCTCATTGAGTTGAATGGGTAGATTGAAGAAACGATGAGATGTTCCACATGGAAGGAGGTTTGAAGCAATTCCAGTCCAAGCAACACATGCAATTTTTTTCTTCATGGTGAGTTTGTGATAGGTGGCACTGTAAAGAAACGTTTTTCCAGTACCAGCAGGTCCGTCAATAAAAAAACACTGACCAGAGTTCACAGAATTACCCGAAATGCAATCGACAAATCTTTCATACACAGCGAGCTGTTCATCATTTAATTTTTCTTCAATGTTTGCATGCTTCCAAGTGATGTTGGACATCCACGTCATGAACTGGGACATTGAAAAAAGCTGGTTCTAGAAGTCCAACATCTTTGCATGTCCTGTTTTCCATTTTCAGCTGTGCTTCAATATTGCAAAGAGCGTTGTAATTGGTGCCATCACGCTCAGTCATGTGTTCTTGAAACTTGTCCCACAACTACAACGCATCAGATGGCTCATCCCCAATAAGGTAGTGCACAAAGAATCTTCTAAACTGCCTGGGCATCAACATGGAAGTGGCTTCCTCCAACATGGCATTTCCTTCTTTGCTGCTCTTGATTATTCCCATGGCAATCACTGCTTCTCGGTATGTTTGATGGACGACTCCGTAATGTGTTCGGAGATCTTGATAACAGGTAGCACCAGGAATCCTGTTGGGAAGCAGTTTCAAGAAAAATCTTTCTGAATCTTTGGGTGAAACATTGACAATGCCGCCCACAACTTTAACGGCTCTCTGATGTGGTATCCGCTTCTTGCCTGCTACATTCCAGGAATAGGTTTCTGGCAGATTACCTTACAGCAGGGATCGCCAAATCCGGCCCGCTGCCTCTTTTTGTATGGCCCGGGAGACCTAAGAATGGATTTGACTTTTTAAAATTCTTTAAAATGTCAAAGTATGCGCTATAACGGAAAGACCGACCGCCGAATTGAAAAGTTGCGAGTTACGACCTTATGTAGCGCTCCTGTAGCTTCGCATTCGGTGGCCTCTGCTTTGATGCCACGCAGTTATAATTCGGCAGCATTTCCAGTGCCACATGCATCACTGTTCTGCGACATTTTGTTCTTGTTTGATTACCCCTACATAGCCATCATGTCACGGTCAAAACCAGAAAAGAAGAGGAAAGTGGACTTTGAATGTCGTGTTTTAAGGCACAGTGGAGTGTGAATTATTTTGTTACCGAATTAGATGACAAAGCGTGTTTATTGTGCAATGACACTATAGCTATTGACTAAGCACTCCACATGATATTCCCAACTCACAAGAAAGCAACCATCAGAAAAATTATTATTACGTTATTTTTTTTAGTCTGCTTATTATTCTATTTTTAGTCTTATATTATCATTACGTTATCTACCAAATTTTTAACAATAGAAAATTATTAGAAATCATTCCCATAAATTGGTTTTTCCCCCCTTGCGGTTGGTGGTTTACACTCCCTGACAAAAAAATAATAATAAATAAAATAAAATAAGTTGAGGCACCTCAAACTGGCATCCAAACGGAAAGTTATTTTTTTCTTCTTTTTTTTTTTTTTACTATGTGCTAATCGAAATAATCTAAAGGGGCTGAACTAAGTCACAACCTGGGGATGGTTAAAACCATACGTTTTCAGGTTACACTAATGATTCCTTAATAATCAGAAACATGCTTGTTTTAAGGCGAGGACATTTTTACAACTCCTAATTGATAATGAGAAACAGTACTTCAATTAAGTAGTAAATAGTAACACTGTACTAGTGATCCGATTTATTGGCGTAGGAAGTAGACACATTAACGTTTCCAAGCTTTCGCACATCAACCAGATGGCTTTTTCAAGGAAGTTAGACAGAAACTGCAACTGAAAAATAAAATGCATTAACAATTTGAACGCGGAAACTTGACCTGACAACACTAGATACGACGGTATATTCAGATAAAGATATGACTCATCACGTTGGTTGCACGCCCGATATCCTGGTAGGCAGAAGGCTTCACTTGAAGAATTAGTTCCAAATTCCTGGTAACTCGAGTGAGACGCAATCATTGCAAGTATCACTGTTGGTAAAGATCTCCAAGGTTTCCCGAATGGCTGTACCTTTAGGGGTACAGTAGGTAGCTAATTTCTTTATCGTCCCACATAGGAGCAGCGGACTTGAATTTCACTTCTCTGGATAGTGCAGTGGCTACTTTATCGTATTTTGTGTCTGTTTTATGTTCGTTGACTCTGATTCCAAACGAACGCTTGGTCATTCCAATGTAATATCGTTTAGAACCGTCTGGAAACTGTAGGGGGATCGCATAAACATGTGCTTCACAGGAAAGATGAAAAAGCCATCTGGTTGATGTGCGAAAGCTTGGAAACGCTAATGTGTCTACTTTCTACACCAATAAATCAGATCACTAGTACAGGGCTGCCAGTGGCAACTAAATAGGTGACTATTGCTACTATTTTTGATGACAGGCGACTATGGCTACTATTTCTTACAAAAAACAGCCAAAAGCAACGATTTTCAGAAAAACTTTTAACTATTTTAATAAGAACAGTGAGAGTAAACTTACCCCTACCAGTAGGTCCATTCTCTCAGAAAAAATACATTTCTTTGCACGTTAACTTCCATTTTAATATCCACTGTTGGTTTGGGCTGTTGGTGCGGCTGTTTTATGTTGTCTTCAACATGTTCTTTTATTTGACTGAGTGAGCAATTTATTAATCCATACTGCTGTAATGATACTTGATGCAAGAAACCTCATTTTTTTTTTTTTTTTACTTTAAAACCCCATATTTACATTGACCTTTAAACTTTAAAAACCCTAACCGGTAATCTAATTGGCTTATAAAACCTATCATTCAGTGAACCTAATTGCTTGAACATTCAGAAACAATAAACAAACTTCCTATTTACCAACACCAAAGCATCTAACAAAACATTTAAAAGCCTAAAATTCAATTATTCACAATGAACTTATCTCATTGCCCTCTATTTACAAACTCATCTCACTCTCTCATTCATGCACCACACCTCTGCCGTTCCCAACGTAGATTGCCCCTAACAGCTTTCCACCCGTCCAGGGTCATCCTCAGGAGGCCAGATGGTATCAGCCCTGCTATCACAGTGTGAGTGAGTGAAAGAAGCGATTTCTTACGTCGGCCCCATGTCCCACGTCCTATTGAACACATGGCCACCGTGGCTCCATCTGTTAAGAACTGTAGTTAATATTTTCATTTCTTCTGCAGTATTTTTTTCTTTTTTGTTCTATTTTTATTAATTCTTTCCATTTTTCGTTAAGTATATGTGGGTCATTATGATTACAAACTCGATCCCTATTTTTTTCGATCAGTACTGATTCTGCAATACGCAAATGTCTTTCATTGTTACATGATTTAATTATTTTGATGTCTTCAAATTTTGGGTATCTTTTATTATCTAAGCAGTATTGTATCAGTGCTGTTTTTGCCTCTTTTTTTTTTGCCAATTTTTTATGTGTTGTGGCAGGCGATGTTTTAATTGGTTTTTGGTACTCCCTATGTACGATATTGGTGGAATGCCTGTTATTGGAATTTCATAAACACCAGCTTTTTCCAAGATACTGCTTTTTTCCGTATTATTAATTATCATATCTTTGACCGTCAGTACTTTGTTTCCCATCTGAATTCCATATTTGTGGCATAACTTATTTATCTCTGTTGATATTCTTGGAAGGTAAGGTAAAGCACCAACATATTGTAATTCCTTTTTCTTTTTGAGGTTGTGGTATCTTGAATCTTAACTTGTACTTCATATGTCCATTTATTTATTTTTTGTGGTGGGTATCCATAACTTAATGAAATTTCTTTAATGTACCTGATCTCTTCATTCCGTAATTGTTCTTTAGAGGAATGTGTAATTGCTCTTTTAATTAATGTTTTAATGCTATTGCATTTTTGTGTATAAGCGTGTGTTGATGAATATGGAATCAGAGCAGGAACATATGTTAGTTTTCTATGTACTTTATATTGCATATGGTAATTCTATTGAAATTAAAGGAAGATAGGAACATCAAATTCTGTGAGGCTGATAAGACAGGTCAGATAGTGATTCTGAATACAGTGGAATATAACCAAAAGGTAGTACAGGCAATTGAAGAATTAGTGTTCTGAGTTAAAAAAAAGACCCAACAGATAGCCAAGTAAGATACTTGGCAAATATTTGGAACCATAGCACCTTACCTAATGAGATTAAAAATGCAAAACCACGAATAGGTACAAAAATGCCACAATTGTGTGCTAAAATTAAAACACATAAAGAAGGTAAACCCATGAGACTCATAGTGTCCAAAAAGAACTCACCACTGATTGAACTTGAGAAGAATATTTACAGGTTCTTATCACCAAAATTTATGAAAACAAAATACACTGTAAAGAACACGTACGAATTTATAGAAATTTGAAGAATGTAAACCAAGATATAAGAAGTTACAGAATGGCGAGTATGGATGTCAAGTCGTTGTTTCCAAGTACACCTGTACTTGGAGGGTGGATATCATTGATTATTGAAAAAATTGAAACAGGACCAATCAATGAATGACATACAACTACAGGAGTTAAAAGCAACTTTATTGTATATATATGAAAATAATATCTTCAAATATAATGATAAAATATACAAACAAAATTACGGTGGACCAATGGGCTCACCCCTATCAAATCTGTGTGCTGAAGTAATCATGAATAACATAGAAGAACAAATAATTAGCAAAATTCAAGATCCACCTCTGATATACTGTAGATATGTAGACGATATCTTTATCTTAGCCAAAATGGATACAGATGAGCTGGAGGCATTGATACAACAACTTAGCAGTATTTATCCATCACTACAATTAACAATAGAACATGAAGAGAATTCCTTGCCTTACCTGGATGTTAAGGTTATCAAACAGAATGACCATATGCAATATAAAGTACATAGAAAACTAACATATGTTCCTGTTCTGATTCCATATTCATCAACACACCCTTATACACAAAAATGCAATAGCATTAAAACATTAATTAAAAGAGCAAATTACACATTCCTCTAAAGAAGAATTCCGGAATGAAGAGATCAGGTACATTAAAGAAATTTCATTAAGTTATGGATTCCCACCACAAAAAATAAATAAATGGATATATGAAGTACAAGTTAAGATTCAAGATACCACAACCTCAAAAAGAAAAAAGCAATTATAATATGTTGGTGCTTTACCTTACCTTCCAAGAATATGAACAGAGATAAATAAGTTTCAATTTACTTCCGATATTGGAGGTTATTTTTTTAACATGCATTAATGCATTGGCATTTTTGAACTTCCCTTTTTGTTGGTAAAGTTCGATTAACACTTACCGCACGTGGGGCTAATCGAACTTTACCAACAAAAAGGGAAGTTCAAAAATGCCAGAGATAAATAAGTTATGCCACAAACATGGAATTCAGATGGGAAACAAAGTACTAACGGTCAAAGATATGATAATTAGTAATACAGAAAAAAGCAGTATCTTGGAAAAAGCTGGTGTTTATGAAATTCCAATAACAGGCATCCCACCAATATCGTACATAGGAAGTACCAAAAACCAATTAAAACATCACCTGCAACAACACATAAAAAATTGGCAAAAAAAAAAAAAAGAGGCAAAAACAGCACTGATACAATACTGCTTAGATAATCAAAGATACCCAAAATTTGAAGACGTCAAAATAATTAAATCATGTAACAATGAAAGACATTTGCGTATTGCAGAATCAGTACTGATTGAAAAAAATAGGGATCGAGTATGTAATCATAATGACCCAAATATACTTAACAAAAAATGGAAAGAACTAATAAAAATAGAACAAAAAAGAAAAAAATACTGCAGAAGAAAAGAAAATACTAACTACAGTTCTTAACAGATGGAGCCACGGTGGCCATGTGTTCAATATGACGTGGGACATGGGACCGCGCAAGAAATCGCTTCTCTAACTCACTCGCACTGTGATAGCAGGGCTGATACCATCTGGCCTCCCGAGGATGACCCTGGACTGGTGGAAAGCTGCTCGGGGCAATCTATGTTGGGAATGGCAGAGGTGTGGTGCATGAATGAGAGAGTGAGATGAGTTTGTAAATAGAGGGCAATGAGATAAGTTCGTTGTGAATAATTGAATTTTAGGCTTTTAAATGTTTTGTTAGATGTTTTGGTGTTTGTAAACAGGAAGTTTGTTTATTGTTTCTGAATGTTCAAGCAATTAGGTTCACTGAATAATGGGTTTTATAAGCTAATTAGATTACCGGTTAGGGTTTTTCAAAGTCAATGTAAATACGGGGTTTTAAAGTAAGAAAAAAATTGAGTTTCTTGGATCAAGTATCATTACAGCAGTATGGATTAATAAATTGCTCACTTAGTCAAATAAAAGAACATGTTGAAAACAACATAAAACTGCCGCACCAACAGCCCAAACCAACCGTGGATATTAAAATGGAAGTTAACGTGCAAAGAAATGTATTTTTTCTGAGAGAACGGACCTACTGGTAGGGGTAAGTTTACTCTCATTGCTCTTATTTAAGTAATTGTAGGCACGTAAAAATTTTTGAATAGTTAGTGATACTGTGACTTGTCAAAGAAGGAATTTAACTATTTTAATTGTAAGGCAACTATTTAAAAAACGTAGTTTGTGTTGCATATATCGATGTGCTTGTATAACATCAGTTTTAATGTTGATACACGTTAATATCAACTTTGATATAGATATGTATATGTCAAATCCATGGTTCATACACATCCTGGAATTCCATTTTGTTGTGGAAATGTCCTAATATTCTGTTACATGTCCTGGAATTTTATCCATTCCTGCCTTTTTGTCCCTGCACGATGCTTTGTAGTTGAGGATTTTTCTACTGACATAACTTATGTCTGACAAATTTCCCTCCCCACCCTCTGCAAAATGTGTGTGTGTGTTGGAGGGGAGGGGGGCACTATCGGTTTTCTTGTTTAGGACAAGCTGCATCTTTTGCGTCATGCTTATGTTATCACTTTGTCTGTCCTGCCGGGGAGACCAAATCTGTGCAATTATTAGTTCGATTTGTAAAATTCTTTTTGTATTAGGAAGCCTAAAATGTGAAAATGATAATGATCCGTTCGTTCTGGGTTTTTTTTTTTTTTTTTTTTTTATGCACAACTTCACCGCTAGAGGGCGCAAATGGAGATTGTGTCGAATTTAAAATGCATTTCATTTCATATATTTGCTTCTAAATATACAATTGAAAAAATTCTCTTTCCTTTCGATGACATTTATAGCAAAGACTATATTAGTTACAGTCCCTTTTTAAAATAATGCATAAATTTTCCGCTAGGGAGCATAAAGGTAAATCACGATTTTCCCAATATCTCTGCTTTTAAAAGTCAGATTAGAAAATTCTTCCTGAGTCAGATACAGCTCTTGAGGTTGAAATGTTTTGCATACAAATTCTCATTTCTGGTAATGAATGGTTTGGCCACCAGGGGGCATAAATGTTTATTTTTGCTTCTGATGTATTTGCAACAAAATCTGAGCTGGAAACTCGATTGAAAATATTCTTCCGTGAACCGATAACGCTGAACTTGGAAAGCTTTTTGAGAATACTTCCTGCTTAAAATAGTGCACAATTTTTCCACTAGGGGACGTATATCTTATTTTTGTCCATATCTCTGTTTCTAGGAGTCTGATTTGAAAAATTCTTTCTATGTTGGAGAACATTATCAGTGCGAAATGTTTCTCATAAAATTTCAAATATTTTTTTTAAACAAGTGTGCCACTAGAGGACGTAAGCTCACATTTCCATTTACAGCAATATCTGCGGACTAAAAACCAGACTGAAAAATGTTCTTTTTCGATCCGATACCTAACTATGAAAACTCCTTATTTGTATTTTCTTCACAAATTAATGCACAATTTCGCCGCTAGGGGGCGCAAATATTTAATCTATTTTTCTTAATATCTGTACTTCTAAATGTGTGATTTAAAAAATTATTTTAACACCAGTTACATTTACCTTATGGAACACTTTAGGTTTGTGTTTGAGGTTTGTGGTTCACAATTCTGCCGCTAGGTGGTGTTTGTGTACTTCTGTTTGCAGGCGATCTCTGCCTGTAAAAACCCTATTGAGAAATTTCTTTTTTTACTGTATGCCATTCGCTATAATAAAGATGGAGAGTCAAGATTTTTGCTACAGTAAGAAGATCCTCTTAAAATAATGTACAACTTTCCCCCTAGGGGTCGTAAAGGTCAAAACGTTTTTTCTGGCTATCTCTGTTTCTGGCAGACGTATTTGAAAAGTTATTTTTCCTTAGCATAGCTTTTGCTATGAACAATGCTTTTCTCCTGTTTCCATTATGCAAAATTCTTCCGCTGTAACGCATAGTTATATCACGTTTCCGTATGGGAAACATTTTTTTCGCCATTTGTTAATTTTCGTAACATATTTTTTAGCCACTGATGGAAGTAAATAGCTGATTTTGTGTGTGTGTGTGTGTGTGTGGGGGGGGGGTATTTTATCTTTACTGAAATTTTGTAATAAATACTTTATATAAAAATTTGCCATAAAATCAGATTGCTTTCTAATATCAGAAACTTAAATCTAGTTGTTTCTTAGTATTTTCTGAGCTTCTATAATTAGTTTTTTAATCATGCCCAGTTAAAGTGCCATGATCACTAATGAATAAAATTGCACACAACCCTTGGACATAAGGCTTTCCCGTTATTTTCTTTCAATTCACGTTGGAAATTTTTGTGCATACTTTGTTTGCTGGCGAGCAGAAATTTAAAACAGAGCTACAGTATCAATATTATGTTGAAAATTCCTTCCATGAATAAAATGTAACACAAATACTTGCTACCATGATTACGTGTTTAAGAAATAACAATCCCTTTGGTCCTTTGAAAAAGTTCTAGATATTTCACTTTCCCTTACCCTTAAATTTCCAATGTAAGCATTATTTCAAAATAATTAAATACAAATAGTATTTTATGTATTGATTGTGTGGTATAAGAAAGCATTTCAAAAGAAATGCCACATACCTATGTATTTTTGAGTTTTATGGGGTTCTTTTTATTTTGTAATTTGCTTCAATAATTGAACTAAAGCCAAAGTGGAAAAATAAAGTTTTCTCAAAATCAGTGTAGTTATACTGTATATAAAAGTTTAGTAGATATTAAACCTGGTCTCATTTTCAGTGACAGTTTTGGTATTTCAGTATTTATCTGTGATTCTAAGTTTCTGGTTAGCTGCAGCAGACATCATTTTTAACATTCTGCATTAAGTTTGCCCAAGCGTGTAGGAAGTTGTTTGTTGTAGGTTACAAATTGAACAGCATTTGGATCGTATGTCCTTGTGATTGAAAAAGCGTATGAACCATGCGAATTGTTATCGATATGTCTTGTTCAGTTTATTGCTTTCTGACTTATTGCAAATATGATGGAGGAAAGTCAATGGCAAGTATAGACAACCCATATGTGATTAAAGGTATGACCTACTCAAATCAAGATATTCCACCGAAAAAGTGTCTCGTTTTTCTGTTTAGAATACGGCAGAGATTTCTGTACGGCAGTGCCAGGAGCGAGCACTTATCTTGCCTTTGCCATATTAAAGACTGTTGTTTTCTGTGCTTACCGAAGTTCATTTGCAGTTAAATGTATCAATTTCAAGTTGAAAATTTTGTACCTAGAATTTCATGAATGATAGGTGATTATTTTTACAGCTTTATTTTCCGAATGACACGGAAAATGCATGTTTTCGCCAACGGACATTTAAACTCACTTTACATTATCTACAAACTGTTTAATATAAATTAGGAATTGTTCATAACAAAAAAATTAAGTGGTAATCGAAAAAACACATGGTGAGACATTTCTTCGTATCTGTTAAAAATAATGAGAGTACTTTTTGTCATTTGAATAGGTTGTTCCTCTAGTCATGTGGGTCTAGGTATAGATGTACTTGTATGTATAAGAATTTATTCCAAACAGTGAAATTAGGATTGATCATTTTTGGAGAGACATTGTATCAAAAGACATTTGGAGACTAGAAATATCCATCTTTGGCTAAAGTTGTGAAAGCATGCCTTGCTTTATAACATGGCAACTTCGATGTAGAGAGAGGCTTTTCTGTATCATGAGAAGGCATCTATGTCTGAGAAGATGTTGAATGAGAGACTTAAGAATTCGAGATGCACTAAAAATGTATAACAACCAAGTTGCAGAGGTGCTTATAACCAAAGAACTAATAAAATTAGCACTTAATGCACATAGGTCATATAGCAACCATTTGGAAGAGGAGCAGAGATTAAAGGAACAGTAACTGATAGCACAGAAAGAAATTGCTGAGAGATTGAAACAAGAATTGCTAAATAAAGGATTTGAAGAGCAGAAAGCAAACTATAGAAAACATGGAAAACAAGATAAACATTCTTGTTCAAGAAAAGAGAAGTACAAGAATCATCAGACTCTGTGCTTAAAGAAGCCAGTGAGAGACTAAAGCAAGCATTAAAAAAAAAAAAACATACCTGCAATACGAGTTGCACATGGATTCTAGAAGGATCAGAGAAACTCCTACAAAAGGAAAGACAACATTAACTTGAAGCATTAAAAATGAATATTGTAGTTCATAAAAGAAAATCCTCCCTAATTGATGCATTTATGCACATAACCTCAAAAAAGGAATAAACCTAAGGTTAATGAAGAAACTTTTTTGTTAAGCCTACCCTTATATGCACTGATGGCAGTGATATAAATTCACACTCAATTTTTTGAAATAATTTACTGCATAAACTCTTCCAAATTGCTACCATGGTATAAGAATAATGTAAACTTTAAAGAGGACTCCTTCCCCTCCCAAAAAAATTGCTAAATGATAAAAAAAAGTATGTTTATACATATTAGAGGAGGGGGCATCATATAAAAGTTGATGTTCCATGACAATAATTATCAGAAGAGTTATAATCATTTCAAAACATATGAGCTTTGGTTTTATTATTGTCATCAGTGGGTGTAAGGATAATCTTAGTTTTACTGTTGTTAGAGCTTTGAAAATCGATGATGGTTAACATCTAGGGATTTTAACTGTCTGCTGTTGTAAAAGTAACCCAAATTAGAAGAAAGTAAAGTTTTTTTGTTTTGTTATTTCTGTAATTATGAGTTGAAATAATTTTACAGGATAAAGTAATTTCTTTATATTTGTCTCAAAAGCATCAAGGACACTGTGAAGAATGACTAACATTATAAAGGCCGGTTTATGTCAGTGTAATACTTCATATCAATTATACCTGACCTACACAGACTTGAGCTTGAATAGCAAGACAGTTGCCCATGCCCTAATGAAATGAAGACGCTTCAGACAGGTTTTTCACATTTACCTTTCAAATATGGGAATCAAAATAAAATGTACTCTTTTACAACATAATTCAAAATTATGTTAAGCACTATTATTATTATTATTATGAGTTAAAGACGGGCGACTGCTTATAGCCCTTTGAGTTGCTCACGGTGGTTGTTAAACCTCCAATCAAAAAAGAGTTTCCATTATTGAAGAGGGAGATTACACTGTACCTATTCCATTCCTGATGATAATAAACTGCAAGTTTTCATTTTTTTAGTTCTAGGCTTCATGTTTTTGTTCCATACTAAACACATTCACAGTGTTTGATATTTATTGTCATAGCTGTACTAAAGGCAAGTTTAAAATATTTTCAGATGTTCATCTATTCTAATGAAATTTTTGATATACCTCATATCAGATAACTACGATTATTATGTGTACAGAACAAAACAAGTGATCATCATAACACTGAATAACCACAACTATGGCCTTTGAAAGAAGAAATACACAACAATTTTTTCAACACAGTGTATGAAGCCCACTTGGAAAGTTTTATATTTTTTTTACCAACCACAAATGCAGAAGAAAGCTCTCCGTACTGGCTTGATATAGATGAGAACATCTGACTTCCAGAACAATGACAAAGAAGGAAGTGTTTTGTAATTCCAAAGTTTGTATCAGGGTAGTTTTTGATATATAATTAAATAATTTTGTGTGTGTGTGTGTGGGGGGGGGGTGTAATTTCCATAACCTTTATAGTTCTGAGTGTCTTGAATAGCATTATATTGAAACTTAAGATGCCCTTTTTGTAGTGTATGGATGTGTGTGTATATTAGGGTGGTCCTTATAAACTAAGAATAAAAATGTTAATGTCTTACCTGTTAATATTGTTCACTGGGTTGAGAAAGTGATGTACCTTGAATTTTCAGCTGATCAGGCAATTTTAAGAAGTGTCACACGGAGTTCGAACTTTATATATTTCTTTACTTAATGAAACAGTGAAACATCTTTACTTAATGAAACAGTGAAACACAAGACATTACATAAGAATCTACCTCTTAAATTCTTTTATTGTACAAGTAAATAAAGAAATGGCATTGTCCATTGTCCGTAAATAAACATTACACCCCCTTCAATTATTATTCAGTTTACTGTCACTCACGGTCATTTTTTGTGCATTTGGAAATTTCTTCCTGTGTTCCTCCACAATCTGCAGCATGTACTGTTTCTGGTCTTCGTTATTTATGAGAATCCTGTTGTAGTCCTGCATCAGCGTCACTCCTCGCTTGGCCGAGTTGTTTACTACCTTCAGGGCTTTAACAGTATTCATTGCTGATTGATAATCGGATTATCTGTCCCACTCGCTGGGGTCGACAGACAGAAACTCTGTGTCTATGTCCAACATTTGGAAAATACAATGGGACGAGCTGGTCACAATGTCGGCCACAGTCTTTTCATGAATACATTGGGTGACCATCAGATTGATTCTCTTTGCAGGGGTTATCCGTGCCATCCTTATTTAAAGCATTGACCATGTCACTCTTCGCTGTCAAGGATACGTCAGAATCAAAGAAAGACAGCAACACCAACAATTCGTTCTGGAAAAGGCTTTAATAGCTGCACTTGACACTACTTTGTCATTGTAAGTCACCAGTTGTTTCAAGAAAGCAAGGTCGTTGGCTGGAGCAGCAGCTACGAGTGCGGCCACAAACCATGATGTGACATACAGGCTGACTGCAAAAGCTGCGAATCTCTTTATGGTGGCTTGCTCACGTTTTGTCATTTTAAATTGAGAACGAAAAAGGCATATTTTTATTGCTTAAATGACGCAAGCCATCCATCTAGCCTGGTGGATGGCTCCGGGCTGCATGAACGGGATTCTTTGGGAAGGACTGGGACCTAGGTAGATAATAGTCAGTTCTAGCAGTTTCTGGTAGTCGTTGCATGGTTGGCTGTCAGTTAGCTGCTGCTCACAGAAGTTGATAATATTTTCCCGTTCCATGACCCCTTCTTCGATGACTTCAAAATTCTTCTGGTTGATAAATTGCCAATTCTGTTGGAAGCGTTTAAAAAACAGGATGTGAGGACCAGTAGAGTGAATGTCGCATGCAGCAAAGACCTTTTGGGCCATAATCTCCAAAATGTGGTGGCAACATGCGAGATTCAGCAGGTCTCTTCCCAAATTGAATTCAATAAGTTTGCAAGCCCCTGCCCTGTGACCAGTGTTACTAATCGTTATGTAGAATGACATTGCTTGGATGCGATCCTTGATCCCCCATTCTTCTAGGCAATCCACCACAGCTTTGGCAGTTACCTCGACTGTTCTGGAATGAAGTTTTGGAACGCCAAGAAGTTTTGACACTCCTGCACCAGAAACAAGAACTGGCAGTCGTCCACTTTACCTGTCTCTGTGAGCTCTGGAAGGATTTTCCCGTCCCAGTGGATTGTGAGGGGAATTTGGGCATTGAAGGTTTCTTTCAGCAAGTCTGCAATTTTGTTCCTTTAGTGAAGTCTTGATCTACATATGGGGCTACGGTTGATCGAAAATTCTTCTAGATTATGTCCCAGAGTGACAGCATTTGCTGAGAGTACATAGACTGCATTTCGGTCGCTCACCTTAGTGCGATCAAGTGCTGAGGCAAACGCTGGCGAAACAATGTTCTTCCTCACTCGTTTCCTTTTCTTTGGAGAACCTGCTGTTGCTGTGGTTGCTTTGCGATCTTCCTCTTCATCATTGCTGCTACTCGGTGAGGCTAGTTCAACCTTTGCAAATAACTGGTCCCTTTCTTCCGCGTGTTTTCGTTTGAGTCGCTCGAAATTGTCTTCCTGCCCTGCTAACTTTTTGTCTTCCCCACAAATGTATCCTTTCCTATCCTTCTCTCTTTGGGCCAATAGAAATTCTTTGTCTTCAAAAATGGTAATCATGTCAATTGCGTTGGCATGGGCGATATCTAAAAGATTGGCCAATTCCTCGGTGAAGAGTTTTTCCTTATCTATCTGTGGTTCAGATCACAGAGAATTTCCCTTCCAAAGAGCACACGACTGGTTGTACTCCTTCTGAACCTTTGAGATGATGTTATAGTCAGCCATGGTAGGTATTCGGGCTTTCCCCAGATTGAGCTCCTGCGTGATAATGCTTGAAGCATTCTTAACTGTGTTCTTTTCCGTTCTTATAAGGAAGAACAAACGACACAGAACCTCTCCTTTCGATGGAAGCTTCTTATCTGGAATAATATAAATGGTTGCCAGACCAGCCAGACTTCGGAGTTTTTGCGAGTTACAACTGAAGTGTGTGAAGCTGAAGCCATGTTCATTGTTCACACTTGTTTTGTTGTTGTTACATTACACTAACTTACTGGTGACTGGAGACCAGCGTGTTCAGTTGCTGCAGAAGGCACAATCACATAAGGGGAATTTCCATACTACGTTCCAACGGCGTATGCGTGAATCTACGGAGGAGAAGTTCACACTCTTAAGTTTATGAAGCAGGAAAGATGGATTTTTTCCTGTGGACTTCTTTTCGTCTTCCGTGTGCGCTTAAATTTTGAGAGCGTTGTTGTATCCTTAAATTCCTTACGTTAACTACCGATACAACCTACTTACGATGTTTGGATTCGGTGTGACACGTCATAAAAATCTCTAATCATCCCCAAATTTTTTATGTAACATTTTTTCCACAGACAACAATATTAAGGGGTAAGACTATGAAAAAAAAAATACTGTGTAAATAAGGACCATCCTAGTGTATATATTTATATATATAATTTTTTTCCTCCACCAAAATGTAAACATGTGCTAATTTTGTCACTGGTTTGAAATAAATAAAAAAAATTAACAAAAATTTTTTTTGGTGTGGAGCACTTACATTCTAAAACTCATACACTTTTTTTGGCAACTATTTTAGTCATTAACATAAGTTAAGGCTACTATTTAGGCTACTATTTTTACCATTAGTGGCTACTAAAGCAACTATTATATTCAATTTACAATTTTTTGACATACACTCAGAAAAACGTTTTGTTAATTCAGCAAAAAAATTGTTGAATCAACCAAAAAATTTTGTCGTATACAGTCAACAAAAATGTTTGTTGAACTTACAAATTTATTTTGTTGAAAATTATTGTTGATTCTATGAAATTTATTATTATCACGACAAAACGCTTTGTTCATCTAACAAAATTCCTAGGTCGATTTTTGGGAATTTTGTTTGATCCAATAATATGTATTGTTATCGTGATAAAACATTTTGTTGCTGCAACCAAACATATTGTTATCGTGACACAGTAATTTCTTGCTTCAATAAAATTTAGAGTTATGTAGCTGGGCCACTTTGTCCCTAAACTTTTCCCGATGGCAACACTTTGCAGGAGCAGTAATTTTAGGCGGTGCCCTTTGTGTCCGCCCTCCCCCCATATTATAATTTTTCCCGATGTATTTACTTTCTAGTGGTGTTTAAATGAATTCGGACAGTGTTACGTCACGAGGGAATTTTTTTCAGAGCCAGCGAAAAATCTCTCACCCAGCAGGTTCGAACCTGAGACCTTTAGTTTATAATTCAGCATTTGAAGGCGGGTTTATTGCCTTCTGGAATGTTCACGGATGATTTGTACTTGACATAACGATGTATTGACGCTATTTTGGTGCGTGTGTAACATGTTTCAGATCAGATGTAGTGATTTTAGAAAGGGAGTGTCTGACTCCAGGTCTTAAACAACCCTTAGAAATAGGAAGCTAGGAGATTTGGGCTACAGTGCCCGATAGGAAAGTGACACGGAAGCAAGAAAGAAAGGAGGAGGAAGATGCCCTTATTTATTACCGGGGGGCCAGTACCCGGGGTCCGACGGCTTAACATGCCCATCCGTCGCACGGCGGGTATTTAGTGGTTCAAACGTTCGTACTTGCCCAGGATCGAACCTGAGGTTATCTCCATGGCAGTCACGAATGCTGACCACTAGGCCACCCGCGGCCCGTAACATGTTTCTAAATCCGATTTCTTTTAAATGTTTCCTTAGTTTTTTGATTAAACAAATTATTGACATTTTTGGTTAGACCAAAAAAAAAAATCGTAATATTTTTTTTAACGTTCTATATGTTTCAGGGTACTATCACCATGCAATCTTTGGTTGCTGCACGAATTTTGAAACACACTGTATATATAGCCTATACATGAAATCAAGCTCTATACATAAATTACAACTCTTATCATTACCTCATGTGCAAATTTTTATTTGCGATCAGGAACCGCAAGCTGTCATAAGAAATGTATTATTGCTTTATCAGAAATCTGGGTTTAAATTTAATATGTGCCCCTGTGCATCTAATAAGATGCAGATTCTATCGTGTTCATTGTAATTATGAATCTACAAAGCGAGGCCAAATTATCACTAAAATTCACTGAATCCAACCAAAATAACACAATAAACACTGACATAAAAATACGTCGGAATTATTAAGATGTATTAGAAATTCTTACCTCTGAATGTCTCTATCAGAGTTGACAGCTCCCAGTCTTCTAACAATGCACTCACTTCATAGTCAGCCATAATTCAAAGCGAAACCTTAAGCGCAAAACGAGATTCTTCTGGTCAGTGGTAATCTGGTAATGCCCGTATGGAATAGCTAGTAATCACATGCGCTTTGCGTAAGGTCGATGCCACCTCCATATTGTTGAATTAGCAAAATATAGCCAATGAAATAATCTTGTGTTGCCAACATAACATTCCGATAGTTTTGCAAAAGCAACAAAATAAATCTACAAAACAGCTCAAAGTTATTTTGTTGTTTCAAACAAACCTTTTTTCTCAGTGTATTAATGCATATATAAGTAACAAAATTGTGATTATATGTATATAATCAGCTCACAAGTTTGAGCCCCCTCAAAATTTGTAATTGCCCCCCCCCCCTCTCCCCCAGAAAAAACTGTCTGAATGCAATGCTGACCTGCATATATATCCTTGAGTTTGCCTCTTGGCCTGCAGAGCCTAAGATATTTACTATTTGGCCCCCTTACAAAAAATGTTTGCAGACCCCTGCCATACAGGATGTTCCTAACAGCTGGATTTTGCTTGTTCAAGTCGAAACATCCAAGCAACATGGTCTTGCAGTCTTTTTATAAAGCCTTTTGTTCATGTCCCTCATCAATTGTTGCGTACTGCTGACTTTCCAGATGAACGGGAAGCCTTACAACAGTGTGACTGCGGTTGTGTAAGAGAATTCAGTTTAGCCTCCACGCTGCTTCCATTGGCCCAACATTTCGGCTATTGATGTACTTCTGCCCCTTTTCAGTTTCGTGCTGCTTCATTCCCATCCTCGCACAATCACGACCTTTGTGTATATACTTGTGAATGTACTTCAGAGCCATTTCTGAGGAACAATACTTCTTCAGGAGATACGGATTATGTGGCACTACCATGCGATTATCAATATAATGGACTTTCCCTTTGAATTTTCCGTGGTACATATAAAGCTTGTCAACGTTGTCTCATCTATACTTCGGAAATCAGTCTCCGGTCATGTCGGTTTCGCTGCAAAAGTCTTTTGGAAAATGCTTTGAACATTCTTGCTTCTTATTCTAACACAATAGCCCATATCTATGGGGTCGTGTATCATGTGTCCAAGTTGTTAGTAACGAAGAGAAGAATCTTGTTCTGACAATTCTGCAATGATAAATCGGTCCACTTGTTTGGGTTCCAGGAGTTTGTAGTCTGTTTGTAGAGCTGCTAACAAGTGAGCATCGTGAAGGCCACGTTTCTGGAACTCGATGGTGTAGACATAAGCAACAATGGGCCCTAATACCTGCCTCTCCACCAAATCCTTGATAAGTTCATTCACTTTGGCCTGGAACACAACCGTCACTATTGTGGGAATGTCATTTGCAGTGGTACCTTTCACAAAATAATTTTCCAAGGTCTCGCTTATCTCTGGCCACCTGAGATTACAGGTCATAGTGATGAAAAAGTCTGGCCTTCCAACTTTACGACAAATTGCCATGGAATCTTGATACAGCTGTTGCAAACATTTTGGAGAACCAATGTAGGTTCTCCAAGATGTTTACAACAGCTGTATCAGACCCGATTTTCCTCGTTCAAACTGTTGTTCTCAACATGGTTGACTATCCCTTGATAACATTCTGTACGCAGGGACCGTTGATTATGACGTTCCACCAGGATGTAACAGTTGATAATGTACTGCTGTGTTAATCTACCAGCATTCGAGAGAGGATTGAAAGATGTACCGGAACGCAAGGCCAGTCAATGACCTTAGTACTGCACAGGGGTTATCTTCTTCCCTTTTGTCGTCAACATGTAGGTCCATCCAAGATCACTATACGGAAATAAAAGTGGAAATGTCATTGGATTAGCATGCTGCGATGTCTGAGATAATACTGTTGTTTCACGCCCATTCTCCTGCTTGGGGTACACTTTCGATCTACACATGGAACATGGCCGTCTTTGGACACAATATTGAAAGCCTCTATTGAGGATGTTGGCTTGTTGCAGGTTCGTTGTCATCAAACACGTATTTCACGAAATTCAACTCATATTATGCTCCAGAAATCGTCATCTCATGAAACGTCGTATATGTCTGTGCATACAGATTAATCTTGCACAACAATTTTTCCAGACATAGATTCAATTCAGCATTGTCCAAATTTATCCTCATCTTTGCTGCTTTTCCGAGGTCATCGTATGTGTAGATCTGGTCATTCCTGGGAGCATTACCACCCACATTGGCAAGAGAAGTTGTTGCATGATGGTACACTTTGCCTGGCGGACCTCTTTCCTTCATATCTTCAATGTAGACCCCAAACGTAGCAAATGCAAACGATGAATTGTAGGCTCTGATGTGGTGTCTAAAGTGTCTTCGTAGCCTCTTCACTCTCAGATGTTAACAAATACTGAAGATCAGGTGGATAATCGTTGAGTGGAAGAAGTGTTTCCTGCCCGTTGTGGCAACGAGTGTGTACTGTTCTTCCCTTCTGTTCAGGAAAACGAACAGCTCCACAATTAAAGCACTTTACATTTAATTCCCTCATGACAATTTTCAACGCTTAAATAGGCATCAATCGATATGTCACCTGCCAATCCTTTCTGCTTTTTTTTTTTTTTTTTTTTTTTTGGCTTTACTGGGCTTCTACTTTATGCCTTAAAGATTCTCACACTGTTCAAGGTTTATATTCCTTGGAGCAGAAAAATCAAAATTTTCTTCTTTTTAGTGATATTGTTGAACACCTACCGTTTGCATATCTTACATGAAAGACATGGGTAACAAGTGCATCATAAGGCATGACCTTTATCCAATGTTCCACGGAAAATAATAATATGTGCCATCTTTGATCATAGTGTTTCTGTATTCTATTGGTAATATTAACTCTTGGGATATGTTCTGTAAATAACCACTTCTGAACCCAACAAATTGATTCCAATTTTCAAATATAAAATGTACAGTAACAGCATCCTTTTTAATTATGTCATGTCAGGGTGTCTACCAGGTCACGGAAGTCAAGGAAAGGTCTTGGATAAGGGCGTAAGTCACGGTAAACACCCCCCCCCCCCCCCGTGTGCCTTACCCTGTAAAAATCAAATTTCAGCTTTGTGCTAAAAATATTTTTTTGTCAATGACGATGACGTCATTTCCTTCCTTCAGAGAAGTTCTGAAGGGACACACCGTAATACTGTTCTCTCCTTCATCGTCCATGGACTCCTTGGCACTCTGCTAACAGCAGTTCTTTCAACTGTGGGCCGACAGTAAAGTCTTTTTGTCGAATGTAAGCTACCGTTAACCTGCTGGTTAACTTCTCAGAAAAATTCGTTGCGGGTGATTAGGGCTGGGCGATGTACCAGTATATCGCAAAAAACTGCTTTTAAGTTTTACATCAAGGCTCCGATTCTTTGGCTACGATGTGTTGTCCTTCACTATATCGTGATGCGATGTATCGTAAAGTATGATGTTGATTAAAACACACGATGGCATTGCGAACATTAGAGATTCTTCACGTATGATTGCAATCCATCACGAAGCAAACACAATGTTAAAACCTTTTCTTATCGGGCCGTTGCGTGTCGATGATGCCGCAAATTGGCGAATTCACATCTACTGCTATCTGCTAGCGGTAATGATGTTCGAACAGGTTTCGATTAGTACAATTTAAAAAAATCTTTCTTTGTTATAGAGCATTTCTGGTGCGAAATGTTTCTTATATAGTTTCAAGCTTTTCAAGTAATGCATAGATTTTCCACTAGGGGGCGTAAAGGTAACTTGCGTTCCCCCTGATATCTCTGCTTCTAAAATTCCGATTTGAAAAATTCTTTCTGCATCGGGGATGCTCGTGATGAGAAATGTTTTGCATATAATTTCAAAATTTTGATAAAGTATGGTTTGGCCACCAGGGGGCGTAAGCGTTAATTTCTGCTTCCGATGTATTTACAGCAAAAACAGTTTCTGAAAAAGTTGACTGAAGAAATTCTTTTGTAGACTGATACTCCTCACTTCGGAAAATGTTTTGAGAATACCTCCCCCATAAATTAGTTCATAGTTTTCCCTCCGGGGCGCAGATGTATATCTTATTTTTGTCAATATTTCTGCTTCTAAGAGTCTGATTTGAAAAATTCTTTCTTTTTTGGAGAGCGTTTCTGTTGCGAAATGTTTGTCATATAATTTCAAATTTTTCTTAATGCACAAGTCTGCCACTAGAGGGCGTAAGCTCACATTTCTGTTTACAGGAATATCTGCAGGACTAAAAACCCAATATAAAAGATTCTTCTTAGGTCAGATACTACTGACTATGAAAACTGTGTATTTTCTTCCCCAAATAATGCCCAATTTTGCTGCTAGGGGGTGTCGATGTTTAATCTGTTTTTCTTAATATCTCTGCTTCTAAATGTACGATTTAAGAAATTCTTTCAACACCAGATGCCATTTACCTTGTGGAACACTTCAGGTTATTATTTGAAGAGTTTTATAGTTCACCGTTCTGTTGCTAGGTGGCGTTTGTGTACTTCTACTTGCAGCTGTACCTCTGCTTCAAAAAATTCTATTGATATTTTTTTCTGCTGTTTGCCATTCTCCACAATAGAGATGTGGCACATTATCGTCTTTAAACAATGCACATATTTCCCGCTGGGGTGCGTAAAAGTCAATACCTTTTTCACTGCATCTTCTTCTGGGAGATGTATTTGGAAAGTTTTTTCCTTAGCATAGCTTTTCCCATGGATATTTTTTTGACTTTCCCATTATGCAAAATTCTTCCGCTAGCAGGCATAGAGTTATATCATGTTTCTTTCTTTATTTCTCTCTTTTAACTGTTAGATTTGAAAATCTGTTTGTCTCCGATAACTTCCTTCTACTGTGAGAAACTTTTTGTGCACAGTTTAATTTTTGTTACATACTTTTCAGCCACAGGTGAAAGTGAGTAGCTATTTCTGGATGTTTTGTCAATTGAAGAAATCCGGTTGATTTTTTTAACCGGTTGCATTGACTTTGAAAGACTGATAAATTTAATTTGCATCAGAAAATCTGTATAATTTTCCGAATGTCGGTCTCAGTGTACTTCCACCCAAAAAAAAAAAATTATTAGAACAGGCTAAAGAAGCTAATGCAATATAAACATAAATTAAAGCAGCATACACACGCACACACAAACTGTGGAGCGCCGCCCCGGTGGCGCAGTGGTCTAAGGCGTTGGCCTCTGATCATTCGTCCGTAAGGGGTTCGAATCCCGGTCAGGCATGGATGTTGTGTTTGTCTTACGGCACTGGCTATCTCCCTTCCCTGGAACCAGTGACCCTAAATTAGGGACGGGCGACTGCTTATAGCCCATTGAGTTGCTCACGGTGGTCGTTAAACCTTCAATAAAAAAAAAAAAAACAAAAAAAAAACTGTGGAGTTAAAGCTATGTCATAAATTGCATTGGGATTGTTAAAGCTCTTAATTAGTGTTCTGGGGGCTAAATGTTATTCGATGAGGAAGTATTTGATTTTGATAACTATTTCAGTTTTATATGTGCACAGTAATACCGAGCCTTACATATGTCTACTTAATGCGTGTTTGCTATAATGTATGTACAACATTTTTACCTATTCGTGACATAACTTATCAACACCACACTGAAAATTTCCACCAATTGGAAGCTGCATACTTATCTTTGTTTGTGCTACGCTTGTTTCTGGCTTCCTTGATCGGAGAAGGGGGAATTTTCATTGGTATTGCTTTTTTATTGATTTATTAAGGACATTCTTGTAAAAATGTCTTCCCATAAAAGAAAAAGTGGTGCTGAAAGTGAAATATTATTAAAATGTCACAGAAATCCATAAAAATGCGAGAAAAAGTGGACATAATAAATATGATGCTAGTGAGTTAATAACTAAACTTTCAAACTTTGTGAATGGTCCCAGCCACCCCACATATTCAACAGATGTAATTATGTAATTTTTTTTTCTACCTAACAAACCAGAGTGTTGATGAAAACCCGTTTTTTTTTTAAAAGCTCAACCCGGGTGGGTTTTATTGGTTTTTTGGGGGTCTATTGTTTTTTTATTGGGTTTTGTTGGGGGGGGGGGGGTCCTGTTTGGTTTTCATATCCTTTCATTAAGATATCAAAGATTAAATATTATTAATTAAAAATCCATGCAACTTACCTATTGGTTAACAAAAATCTCCTTTTTATATAGTCTGTTGAAATTTTTTTATTTAAATCTACACAAAGGCTAAGATACTTTACTCACCACTCACTGCAATCTATAAACTAGTATTTGATCAAACTCTAAACCCTATCATTAAACATTTCTGAGATGTTTAATTAAATTTGAGTAAAACTACAAATTTCAATATTTTTTGTGACAAATTTACTGTTTGTTTTTTAAATATTTGTGGATCTTGACAAGTTTCTGTGCTTTATCAACACCTAAGCGATTGCGAAGTTTTGACCAGACTAATCCGCAAGTAGAAAATATCCTTTCTACTGCAGATGAACTGGCTGGACAACCACATAGACTTGACATGTAAGAGCAGAAATCTTTCAGGGTTCCACCTTTGGTCACACTTGCATGTCGCTTCATCAGCTGCCACACCATTTGGCAGCACTGAAGTTTTGCACAACATCATTTACAAACATAGACTTTGGATAGTACTTTGTGTCACATATTTTAAAACCCATTACAAAAATTATCCATTCAGGTTTCTTTTCTAACACTCAGTTATCAGCAATTTGTTCTTACTCAGGGCTCATTCTCTTTCCCTGGTATTTTGGATTCATTAAGTTTGCTAAGTAGTGGCAAGGCTGAAGTGCTTGATCCATCCTTTCTTTTTTTTTTTTTATCACCGGTGTATACGGTTCAAGATCTGTGTTTTCCATAAGGTCTTGCCACAGTTCCACTGCCTCAGAAATGTTTGTTTGTTCAGCCTGGAGAATGTCAAGTACTCTACTAACCTCTTTTAGCTGTTTTAGCATGTGTACTGCATCTTTGTAAATGATTACATTCTCTAGAATTTTATTTATGTTTGGGGAAATTTGCAGATCATTTGAGTGCTCACAAAGGTTTGAATTTCCACATACTTTGGACAGTTTTTCACATAAACATTTATGCAATCCATTTGTGAATTCCAACGTTTTGCATTTGGCAGTTGTGGCATAAGTCCACCCATTTCTTTCAACAATACGTGGGGGTGATGATGATTGCGGAAATTCTTCTGCACCTCGACTATGTGCTTCAAAACAGCTTTGTTCGTAATTTCCTCAGCTAGCAGATTGACATAATGTGCAGAGCACCCATAAGTCACCAATGTTTTGTATTCCAGTTCCAAGAGTTCTCTCATTTTTACCATCTTATTTTCATTATCAGTACATACAGCAAAAACATTTCCCCGAGTGTAGTCTTGCAGTATTCAATTGCAGTCTTGGCAATTTCCGCACAATACGCCAGTTTTTTTTATTACTCTCACAATCTATAGCACTTAAAAAAAAAAAAAAAAAAGAGCTTGTCCCAGTGTGAATGCTTGTTGCAATTATGGCATCACTATTAACGTTTGACCACCCATCCAACATCAAAGTGATGTTACTGTTGTTATCCTCAAGATGTTTCTTTTAAATGCATCATCATTTTCACCAGATACTGTGTCCAACAGTTTCCCTCCTAAATGAATATGACTAGGGCCAGAATAACCAGGGCGCAAACTTTCCACCATAACTTTGTATTCTGCAGAAGTAGTTGCTGAATTAAAAGAAATGTTATTTGCATAAAAAACCTGGTAATTTTTAAATCTAATGTAGATTTTTGATTTATCTGTTTTTACAGTAAAACCTGTCATCATTTTTTGCCTTTTGGGCATACTTTCTGTGCCATGAGTATCTTCTTGTATCAAGTTGTGTGATAGCATAGAATTCCCAGGAGTTGCTGATGTGAAATTTGGATCCATTTCTGATGGTACAATCTCTGATGTACCAGGCATAGATCTTTTCAAACATCTGTTTAACTGGCCTTTAATTCTTTCAATCTTTGCACTCACTTCTGAACCACAGTGATCACATTTTACTTTGTTGTTGTTATCCAATCTGCTAACCTCCAACCATTCTGGGGCACATTTTTGACCACTTCGTGCTGGCAGGTATTGTATGTAAAAGTATAACTGAAGCTCCTTAAGTTTAATTTCAACAACACAGTATAACATATACTGCAGCTGAACTGAAGGGAAAAATAGCTATAGTAGTATGCACAAGAGATAAGCATGAGATGAGATACAATAAAGGAATCCTATGACCTGTATCTGAAAAAGATTTTTCTCAAGTCTCCAGCCTGCACCCCACCCCATCAGAATCTGATAGGTTGATTTTAACTCTGATTAGTCATTGGTGTCACCTTCCAATAGTACTGGAGAGTGGGAATTAGAACTCTGAAAACAAGTCCAGTTTGCTTTCCTGATTTCTAAAACCTAGCAGATTCCCCCTTCACATACTTGTGCCTCAGGCATTAGTGCACAGATATCTCAAGAAACAGGTGTTTCACCCTCCTACAATGCATTTTTAAGCTATTAGTCGAACCTTCTTTCTCTTCCCTCCAGCTCCCAGGGCACAGGAAACTAGTTCCCACCTACTTGGTTGCCTCCTCAGGATTTCATTTATTCATAGTTCACCCTGAAAAGTATCAGGAAAGGGTCTGTACTCCATATTAATGTAATGCCAGCCTTTTTAAAAGATTTAGACCAGTGTTTATGCACACAGACACATACAAGTATTTTCCTCTTAATTCATTAATATATTTCAAGAAATTGTCATGTATAAACTTTTTGCTTTTTCCGGAATTATCTGCAAAAACTATTTGCATGAACATTAAAATATAATTTGTAAGAAAATTTTTATTTTTCTATTTTTTTATGCAGCAATAAATTGTTTGTGCTGATGAATCTAAAATATCAAGGAAGTAAAATGTGTCCTGAATGCCTGATGATTAGCTTTTAGTAAGGCATCCCAAATGAAGTGGCTTTTGCAACTGCATTATCAAATAACAAAATCTTTCTAATATTTTTATTTGCAAATGATGTACAAAATTTCAGGGCAACAAAATTAAGTAATTCTCAGAATTGTATGCAGTGAAACTTAAACAATTTTTATTCCAACATCTAGTTTAGCTCCAGAAATTTTATTTATTGTAAATTTTTATCAGTAATCAGTTATGGCTATCAGTATATCAAAATCAAAAGAAACAAACAAGTTAAACAAATGCAAAAACATTAAAAATTAACAAATATCATCTATGTAATAATAAAAGCTAAAAAGGCATAATTAAAAACCAATTTG
Source organism: Macrothele yani (assembly GCA_039090855.1). Taxonomy (NCBI): domain Eukaryota; kingdom Metazoa; phylum Arthropoda; class Arachnida; order Araneae; family Macrothelidae; genus Macrothele; species Macrothele yani. The sequence continues at coordinate 56,827,311 of CM077011.1, read as the reverse complement.
AGCACCAAGCTTTTCCATTTTAAAATGTTGCTTTTGAAACTCTTTGAAGAAAATATCCTCAAAATTGCATTAAAACTCCAAAGTATACTCCAAAGGTTAAAAAAAAACCAAAAAAACCCACTGCAAATTGGGTTTTTTAAAGGTTTTTTTTTTTTTTTTTTTTTAAACCCGATTCGAGTTTTTTTGGGTGGGTAGGTGGGTAGACAACCCTGTAACAAACACACCTTAAGTTCGACCTACGGATCAAGGAACTATTGCCACTTTTGAATCGTATTATTTATTGCATCATGATCTGAAAACAGCTTATTTTAGTAACAGTTAGTAAAGACAAGGCAACTGTTAAACAGTTTAGTCGTGATTATAATATTTTGCATGCAGTATCACAGGAACTTTGATAGTGCATGAAAAATGATGACATGGTAAAGCATGGTTGGACTTTGACATAAACTTTTTGTCCACAATTTGTGACTGATTTGAAAGGATTTGAACCAAGTGTTAGATTAATAATATTGTTCAAGAAATTCACTAGCTACCTAAAAAGCTTTATTTGGAAACTGATGATGTGAAAGAATTGTTAGTTTCATACAATGAAAGACTTAGCACCAAAGGCTTGATTAAACTGGAAACATGGTCAAGGAAAGTGGCTCATAAGAAGACTCAGTTGAATAAACTACTGAAGAAAACCTATACTACCAAACATTCTAGATAAAACTTTCAAAATCATAGAACAGCTTGTAAATAAGTGTGGTTCTAATTGAGTGCAATTTTAGTTGTGTATCTGTTTTAATATTTTGTGCAAAAGTGTGAAGCTTGTTTTGAATAGCATTTATTTGCTGAGTAAATGTTATCAAAAATTAAAATAAATTGCTATTAATTTTTAATTGTTGATAACATAACCTTTATAATGTACTTCCTATACTAACTTAACATATTTTTTTGTAACATGGTTTTCGGTTACAATTCTTTTATAGTAGGATATTTTGAGGTTTTCACTAAATGCAAGCTTATTGTAAAAAAATTGCTATTTATTTTTACTATTTAGAAATAATTTTATATACTCAATTTACCCTGTTAATTTCTTAATTACATAATCAGATTTTATATTTATTTAATTAAAATGGTCAAACTCCTACACTATTGACAAAGAATCGTCGATAAAACTTAGCTTTAGGGTCAAGAAATGTCCCATAAAAGTTAAGGAAATGTCAAGAAATTATGAGTCTCCTGAAAATTGTAAACACCCTGCATGTGCATTTGTGTTTCCATGCAAACATAAAGAAATAGCGCTAAAGAGACAATTACCAGGTACTCTACTAACCTCTTTTAGCTGTTTTAGCATGTAAAATTTACTGCATGCTTTGTAAATGATTACATTCTCTAGAATTTTATTTATGTTTGGGGAAATTTGCAGATCATTTGAGTGCTCACAAAGGTTTGAATTTCCACATACTTTTGGACAGTTTTTTCTACATAAACATTTATGCAATCCATTTGTGAATTCCAACGTTTTGCATTTGGCAGTTGTGGCATAAGTCCACCCATTTCTTTCAACAATACGTGGGGGTGATGATGATTGCGGAAATTCTTCTGCACCTCGACTATGTGCTTCAAAACAGCTTTGTTCGTAATTTCCTCAGCTAGCAGATTGACATAATGTGCAGAGCACCCATAAGTCACCAATGTTTTGTATTCCAGTTCCAAGAGTTCTCTCATTTTTACCATCTTATTTTCATTATCAGTACATACAGCAAAAACATTTCCCCCGAGTGTAGTCTTGCAGTATTCAATTGCAGTCTTGGCAATTTCCGCACAATACGCCAGTTTTTTTTATTACTCTCACAATCTATAGCACTTAAAAAAAAAAAAAAAGAGCTTGTCCCAGTGTGAATGCTTGCTGCAATTATGGCATCACTATTAACGTTTGACCACCCATCCAACATCAAAGTGATGTTACTGTTGTTATCCTCAAGATGTTTTTTAAATGCATCATCATTTTCACCAGATACTGTGTCCAACAGTTTCCCTCCTAAATGAATATGACTAGGGCCAGAATAACCAGGGCGCAAACTTTCCACCATAACTTTGTATTCTGCAGTAGTTGCTGAATTAAAAGAAATGTTATTTGCATAAAAAAACCTGGTAATTTTTAAATCTAATGTAGATTTTTGATTTATCTGTTTTTACAGTAAAACCTGTCAATATCATTTTTTGCCTTTTGGGCATACTTTCTGTGCCATGAGTATCTTCTTGTATCAAGTTGTGTGATAGCATAGAATTCCCAGGAGTTGCTGATGTGAAATTTGGATCCATTTCTGATGGTACAATCTCTGATGTACCAGGCATAGATCTTTTCAAACATCTATTGTTTAACTGGCCTTAATTCTTTCAATCTTTGCACTCACTTCTGAACCACAGTGATCACATTTTACTTTGTTGTTGTTATCCAATCTGCTAACCTCCAACCATTCTGGGGCACATTTTTGACCACTTCGTGCTGGCATTGTATGTAAAAGTATAACTGAAGCTCCTTAAGTTTAATTTCAAATAACACAGTATAACATATACTGCAGCTGAACTGAAGGGAAAAATAGCTATAGTAGTATGCACAAGAGATAAGCATGAGATGAGATACAATAAAGGAATCCTATGACCTGTATCTGAAAAAGATTTTCTCAAGTCTCCAAAGCCTGCACCCCACCCCATCAGAATCTGATAGGTTGATTTTAACTCTGATTAGTCATTGGTGTCACCTTCCAATAGTACTGGAGAGTGGGAATTAGAACTCTGAAAACAAGTCCAGTTTGCTTTCCTGATTTCTAAAACCTAGCAGATTCCCCTTCACATACTTGTGCCTCAGGCATTAGTGCACAGATATCTCAAGAAACAGGTGTTTCACTCTCCTACAATGCATTTTTAAGCTATTAGTCGAACCTTCTTTCTCTTCCCTCCAGCCCCAGGGCACAGGAAACTAGTTCCCACCTAGTACTTGGTTGCCTCCTCAGGATTTCATTTATTCATAGTTCACCCTGAAAAAGTTATATCAGGAAAGGGTCTGTACTCCATATTAATGTAATGCCAGCCTTTTTAAAAGATTTAGACCAGTGTTTATGCACACAGACACATACAAGTATTTTCCTCTTAATTCATTAATATATTTCAAGAAATTGTCATGTATAAACTTTTTGCTTTTTCCGGAATTATCTGCAAAAACTATTTGCATGAACATTAAAATATAATTTGTAAGAAAATTTTTATTTTTCTATTTTTTATGCAGCAATAAATTGTTTGTGCTGATGAATCTAAAATATCAAGGAAGTAAAATGTGTCCTGAATGCCTGATGATTAGCTTTTAGTAAGGCATCCCAAATGAAGTGGCTTTTGCAACTGCATTATCAAATAACAAAATCTTTCTAATATTTTTATTTGCAAATGATGTACAAAATTTCAGGGCAACAAAATTAAGTAATTCTCAGAATTGTATGCAGTGAAACTTAAACAATTTTATTCCAACATCTAGTTTAGCTCCAGAAATTTTATTTATTGTAAATTTTTATCAGTAATCAGTTATGGCTATCAGTATATCAAAAATCAAAAGAAACAAACAAGCTTAAACAAATGCAAAAACATTAAAAATTAACAAATAATATCATCTATGTAATAATAAAAGCTAAAAAGGCATAATTAAAAACCAATTTGAGCACCAAGCTTTTCCATTTTAAAATGTTGCTTTTGAAACTCTTTGAAGAAAATATCCTCAAAATTGCATTAAAACTCCAAAGTATACTCCAGTTAAAAAAAACCAAAAAAACCCACTGCAAATTGGGTTTTTAAAGGTTTTTTTTTTTTTTTTTTAAACCCGCCCCGAGTTTTTTTGGGTGGGTAGGTGGGTAGACAACCCTGTAACAAACACACCTTAAGTTCGACCTACGGATCAAGGAACTATTGCCACTTTTGAATCGTATTATTTATTGCATCATGATCTGAAAACAGCTTATTTTAGTAACAGTTAGTAAAGACAAGGCAACTGTTAAACAGTTTAGTCGTGATTATAATATTTTGCATGCAGTATCACAGGAACTTTGATAGTGCATGAAAAATGATGACATGGTAAAGCATGGTTGGACTTTGACATAAACTTTTTGTCCACAATTTGTGACTGATTTGAAAGGATTTGAACCAAGTGTTAGATTAATAATATTGTTCAAGAAATTCACTAGCTACCTAAAAAGCTTTATTTGGAAACTGATGATGTGAAAGAATTGTTAGTTTCATACAATGAAAGACTTAGCACCAAAGGCTTGATTAAACTGGAAACATGGTCAAGGAAAGTGGCTCATAAGAAGACTCAGTTGAATAAACTACTGAAGAAAACCTATACTACCAAACATTCTAGATAAAACTTTCAAAAATCATAGAACAGCTTGTAAATAAGTGTGGTTCTAATTGAGTGCAATTTTTTAGTTGTGTATCTGTTTTAATATTTTGTGCAAAAGTGTGAAGCTTGTTTTGAATAGCATTTATTTGTTGAGTAAATGTTATCAAAAATTAAAATAAATTGCTATTAATTTTTAATTGTTGATAACATAACCTTTATAATGTACTTCCTATACTAACTTAACATATTTTTTTGTAACATGGTTTCCCGGTTACAATTCTTTATAGTAGGATATTTTGAGGTTTTCACTAAATGTGCAAGCTTATTGTAAAAAAATTACATATTTATTTTTACTATTTAGAAATAATTTTATATACTCAATTTACCCTGTTAATTTCTTAATTACATAATCAGATTTTATATTTATTTAATTAAAATGGTCAAACTCCTACACTATTGACAAAGAATCTAGTCGATAAAACTTAGCTTTAGGGTCAAGAAATGTCCCATAAAAGTTAAGGAAATGTCAAGAAATTATGAGTCTCCTGAAAATTGTAAACACCCTGCATGTGCATTTGTGTTTCCATGCAAACATAAAGAAATAGCGCTAAAGAGACAATTACCAGTCCCTAACACCCGAACAATTCTGAAATGTGTGCTTCCATATATAAAATAATTAGTTGAATCTTTAACATGTATCTTCTATTTTCATCTCGCCTCATATTTCTTCTTTCTTGAGACATCTTTTCTGTCCTGTCTGCTAAATGCTTCTTTTCAACTCAAAGCTCTGTCATGTTTTCTGTCCTATCTGCTGCACGCTTCTTTTCAACTAGAAGCTCTGTCATGTTTTCTGTCCGATTTGCTGCACGCTTCTTTTCAACTCGAAGCTCTGGCATATTTTCTTTCCTATCTGACATACTTTTCTTCATTAATCGATGTTCTGACATGTTTTCGGTCCTATTAGCAGTACGTGTCTGTTCTAACTGATCTTCTTCAGCTTTGCAAATCCTGTTTTGTATAAAAAATTTATTCTTTTCATTTTTTTTTTTTACGTATTGATGTTTTTTTCCTTCGAAGTGGCATGGTTAAACAAAACAGTAGAAGTGTCACAGCTTTGCAAACTGCATTTCGTCAGAATTTTCGACAAATGTGTTTCACTGTCTCTTTCCAGTGATGCCATCTGATGAAATGAAAATGTTCTCCCAATTGTTCAATACTTTTTGCGCTGTATCAATTCCAATATGGCGCCTTGTTTACAGTTTTTGGTTCGCTCCTGGCCCCGTAGCAGAATCGCAACGACGGGCGACGTACGTCACAGATTTTATTTTGGTGCTACAGACAATAACAGCATCCCCAGACCCTATTAAATCCTTTTTGAAGACTCAGATTGTGTATGCAAGTTTTTCACCTTTTAATATTTCCCGAAAACGGAAGTTAGACGGAGAGGAGATTTCTCCTGTAATCGTAATATTTTTTTCTAGCGATGTTCGCTCTGTCCTGCATTTTTGTTACATACTATTTTATTTCATACGTCTGTGTGTTTCAGTTTGAAAATGGAGGCAAAATTCTAGGTGATGTTGGCAGGGTGTTCTTGATCTTAGTTATCGTTGCAATTGTTGAAGTATGTAGACTAAGCTACTTTTTTTAAGTTTAAAAAAAATAAAGTGGTCAGTTTTTTGTTTTTTTTTTAAATTTCTACCCGTGAAAATTTTTATTAATTTTCATCTCTAGTAACTTATCTTGCTGGGTGATCACCCGCAGATTTACTGGGGCATCATGATATCTGTTGCAGATTGATCAGGAACTTTCTGCTGTGGGGGCTCCTGGTGAACTCCCTGTCGGATTTTTCGAAACTTTTTTCAATTTCCTTCTATTTTTATTGAAGGATTTTGCTCCGCCGCCATTCCGAAGTTCCTAAGTTTTTTTACTATCATCTTTTGGATGGGCGGACTTTTGTTGTTTGAACTTATAGCACTTACTAAATTTACCACTAAGGAAGACTAAGCGATCCGAAAAGCATTTCCGTAAACCATTATACTAAACTGTTATACAATTGAGATAGATTTACCAACAAAACATATGCATAACATTCTCTGCGTCACCATGGCAACAGGTCACGGGACCAGAATGTTCCTCTGTGGTTATCGTGAAGACAGACAAGCCGTTCGTTTATTTCCTTTGCGTCTTTAAAAAATGCTTAAAAATCAGAAAATTACTTTTTCTTATTTTTTTTTTTTTAAGGGATAATAGTTGTAACTTCTTGTCAAGTGTATTGCACTTTATATAGTAAAGAATGACCCTTTTATGAAGCATCTAAAGTTTTGGCGAAACACATTTTGTAAGCCATGTGGTTGCGATTTTAGCCTAGCGCATGGCGGCTGCAATGATCGTAGGCGTCTTGCAGAGAGCAAAAAGCACAAAGATCATGTCAAGAGACCAAATGGAGATGTGAGTAAAATTAATGTACCCAAAAAAACTTTTGACAGCTTATAAAGAATCCTGGAAAAAATATCAAGAACAGATTAGTGCTGGAAAAAATGCAGCAAAATAACTGAAAAGGAGAAGAAGAAATTGAGTGTTCACAAGTGATTTGAAACATTAAGAAGCTGAACTTTTGCAGCAGTTGGATTCCACTCATAAAATGTTAAACAATGCTGAGATGAACATTGAATGTGCTGTAAAAAAAAGACACGAGTGCAATAAAAAGTGGACAGATAGATACTTATTAAAAGAATCAAAACAAAACATTGCAAAACCATCGTAAAAAAATTAGAAAAGAAATAGAAATGAGCAATTAAATATTGAGAAAAGCAGGAAAAAATAGAATTTTTTTGTAAAATAAATGATTAATAATAGAATTCTGCTGTGGTTACAAGTGTTTTGATCTATTTGAAAACTAAAATCTGTGTGTGTGTGTGTGTGTGTGTGTGTGTGTGTGTGTGTGTGTGTGTTTCAATGCAAGATGTTTTAAATTTGAATATGGCACATCTAGTTCCAAAACATTTTTTGCTTAAGAGTTTGTTCTATCAACTAATATGTTTTCTGCTCCAAAAATGTATTTTACCTGCTCCAAAAATGCATATTGCTGCTCCAAAAATGCATTTTGCTGCTCCTAAAACAGGGCTGCCAGTGGCGACTAAATAGCTGACTATTGCTACAATTTTTGATGACAGGCGACTATGGCTACTATTTCTTACAAAAAACAGCCAAAAGCAACTATTTTCAGAAAAACCTTGAACTATTTTAATTGTAAGGCTACTAGTTAAAAAAAAAAAACGTAATTTGTGTTGCATATATCGATGTGCTTGTATAACATCAGTTTTAATATTGTTACATATGAATATCAACTTTGATATAAATATGTATATGTCGAATCCATGGTTCATACAAATCCTGGAATTCCATTTTGTCGTGGAAATGTCCTAAAACTGTTACATGTCCTGGAATTTTATCCATTCCTGCCTTTTTGTCCCTTCACAATGTTTTGTAGTTGAGGATTTTTCTACTGACATAAGTTATGTCTGACAAATTTCCCTCCCTACCCCCTGCAAAACGTGTGTGTTGGAGGGAAGGGGGTGCTATCGGTTTTCTTGTTTAGGACAAGCTGCGTCTTTTGCGTCATGCTTATGTTATCACTTTGTCTGTCCCGCCGGGGAGGCCATATCTGTGCAATTATTAGTTTGATTTGTAAAATTCTTTTTGTATTGGGAAGCTTAAAATGTGAGAATGATGACCTGTTCATTCTGTTTTGTTTTTTTTCAATGCACAACTTCACCGCTATAGGACGCAAATGGCGATCATATCAAATTTAAAATGGTTTTCATTTCATATATTTGCTTCTAAATATCCAATTGAAAAAATTATCTTTCCTTTTGATGACACTTATATCAAAGACTATTTTAGTTACAGTCCCTTTTTCAAATAATGCATAAATTTTCCGCTAGAGGATAAGCTAAATGATAATTTTCCCAATATCTCCACTTCTAAAAGTCCGATTTGAAAAATTCTTTCTGAGTCGGATACAGCTCTTGAGGTTGAAATGTTTTGCATACAAATTCTCATTTCTAGTAAATAATGGTTTGGCCACCAGGGGCGTAAATGTTTATTTTGGCTTCTGATGTATTTGCAACAAAATCTGAGCTGGAAACTAGATTGAAAAAATTCTTCTGTGAACCGATACCTCTCAACTCGGAAAACGTTTTGAGAATACTTGCTGCTTAAAATAGTGCACAATTTTTCCACCAGGGAGCGTACGCGTATATCTTATTTTTGGTCTATATCTTGTTTCTAGGAGTCCGATTTGAAAAATTCTTTCTTTGTTGGAGAACATTTTTGGTGTGAAATGTTTCTCATAAAATTTCAAATATTTCTTAACGCACAAGTGTGCCACTAGAGGCCATAGGCTCACATTTCCGTTTACAGCAATATTTGCAGAACCCAACTAAAAATATTCTCTTTCGATCAGATACATAACTCTGAAAACTCCTTATTTGTATTTTCTTCACAAAATAATGCACAATTTTGCCGCTAGGGGGCGCAAATATTTAATCTATTTTTCTTAATATCTGTACTTCTAAATGTGTGATTTAAAAATTATTTTAACACCAAATACCATTTACCTTATGGAACACTTTAGGTTTGTGTTTGAGGTTTGTGGTTCACAATTCTGCCGCTAGGTGGTGTTCGTGTGCTTCTGTTTGCAAGCGATCTCTGCCTGTAAAAACCCTATTGAGAAATTTCTTTTTTTACTGTATGCCATTTGCTGTAATAAAGATGGAGAGTGAATAAGATTTTTGCTACAATAAGAAGATCCTCCTCAAATAATGTACAACTTTCCCCTAGGGGTTGTAAAGGTTGAAACATTTTTCTGGCTATCTCTGTTTCCGGCAGACGTATTTGAAAAGTTCTTTTTCCTTAGCATAGCTTTTGCTATGAAGAATGCTTTTCTTCCATTTCCAGTATGCAAAATTCTTCCACTGAAACACATCTTATATCATGTTTCCTTCTATATCTTTCCTTTTAACTGATTGATTTGAAAATCTTTTTGTCTTTAATACCTTCCTTCTGCTATATGGGAAACATTTTTTGCGCCATTTGTTAATTTTTGTAACATATTTTTTAGCCACTGGTGGAAGTAAATAGCTGATTTTGTGTGTGTGTGTGTGGGGGGGGGTGTATTTTACTTTTACTGAAATTTTGTAATCAGAATACTTTATATAAAAATTTGCCATAGAATCAGGTTGCTTTCAAATATCAGAAAATTAAGTCTAGTTGTTTCTTAGTATTTTCTGAGCTTCTGTAATTAGTTTTTTAATCATGCCCAGTTAAATTACCTACCATGATCACTAATGAATGCAATTGCACACAGCCCTTGGACGTAAGGTTTTCCTGTTATTCTCTTTGATTTCACGTTGGGAATTTTTGTGCATACTTTGTATGCTGCCGAGTAAAAATTTAAAACATAGCTACAGCATCGATATTATGTTGAAAATTCCTTCCCTATATAAACTGTAACACAAATACTTGCTCCCATGATTATGTGTTTAAGAAATAACAATCCCTTTGGTCCTTTGAAAAAGTTCTAGATATTTCACCTTCCCTTACCCTTAAATTTCCAATGTAAACATTATTTCAAAATAATTAAATACAAATAGTATTTTATGTATTGATTGTGTGGTATATGAAAGCATTTCCAAAGAAATGCTACATACCTATGTATTTTTGAGTTTTATGGGGTTTTTTTTATTCTGTAATTTGCTTCAATAATTGAACTAAAGCCAAAGTAGAAAAATAAAGTTTTCTCAAAATCAGTGTAGTGTACTGTATATAAAAGTTTAGTAGCTACAGAGTTCGCAAAAAATAAATAAATAAATAAATTAATTAAAGGAGTATTTTTACTCCTTTGAAAAAATTTAGGGGGTAATTTTTAAAAGTAGGGAGTATTTTAGGAAAATTAACAGATGAAATAAAAAAAACTTACAAAAATGAAGGGCGATTATGAAAAATCCAGATTTTTTTTTTCATATTGAAAATTTCACTACCACTCAGTGTATTTAGAATTTGGATCCGTTTTGCTTCTCATTTTAGTAATAAATATAATATTCATATTTTAAAACAATAACATTAAATTTATCATGTTTTGTAATGCCCACATGCAATAGCAATGTGTTCAAGAAGTGAATCATTGCACTTTTGATATTCCAATAGATATCTAAAAATATCTAATAAACTTCTCAGCAAGTTTCACAGCCACATTTGTCTTTTGTTGACTCTACAGCTAAGCAACATCCAGCGCTTAAATTTTCACTTTGCTGATATCTTTATTTCCCTTCCCATTTCTTCATTGTCATTTTTTTCTTCCTTTTTTTTTTTTTTTTTTAATGCCCTTGTTTGACAATTTCATCCATCATGCTGAAAGAACTTTCAGTCTGAAGAACATGAATACATGATAGCTTTCACTATTTTAGATAAAAGATAAATACTGTAACTTTAAGAATATGAATACTTTTGAACATCCTGCATCAATTCATACAAACTTTCAGCTTCGTTACTTTCGTTTACGGACTCGCCCCATTTAATCAAGCTGAAATGCAAACTTTTTGGGTGGGAATATTTAAGAACACAGGACACATGTTTGCAACATTGTTGGGGGAAAAAATTACAGTTACAAGAGAAATGTTTTCTATGTCCGATTTCCGTTTTCGGACATTTCCTCTCCATTTTCATGGTGAAATGCAAATATTTATGAAATAAAATGATATCTGACAACAATACAAGGCAGAGGAAACATCGCATGAAAAATAAAATCACGATTACGGAAGAAAACTTCACTGCATCTAACTTCCGTTTTTGAAAGTTTTAGGCGGAAATCATCCTTCGCCACTACCAATTGCCCAAAAATTTGTGTTCCATTTATGCATCGATTTCTAGGATAACCCAACTTATGACGAAAACGAGAAATTCCTCGAAGCAGTGACATAAAGATTAAAATTATAACGGTCGCCACTCGCCACGTGGCGACTGGATAAAATAAAATGTCTAGTAGAAAAAGTAACTGTAGTCGCCTCGCTCGAAAATTTGCCAATTTTCATTGCTAAAGATTTAATTTGCGTTTTTAAAACGCTCCTGTTTTAGAAAATGCATTTTCAAATCGCCCAACTCACGCGGGGTGAAAAACAGCCCTTTCCTCCGCAAATAAGTGGGTACGATCTATTTATAGATTCACCCTTCAAGAACGGGGGTGGTTGTTTCTTTTTCCACTTAAGCTGGTGCACAAAGTAACCATATCGGGAATGGACACCTATGGCTTTTGATGGAACTGTGGCATCGCAACCTGTCGTCAGCAGCTCGTTTTTTAAAGTTTGGTTTCTCTGAAAATGCACGATTTTCCATTGCTTAGGCACTTCTTGCTTATCATCAAACAAAATGGCAAGCATTTTCCCTTTTGTTTACAAAAAGAAATCAAAGGTAGAAAATCGGGACTTCACTTTCCGCCGCTGCGTGCCGTCTTTCATTCGACGCATAGGCGCGTTTCCTTTGCACTTGTGAAGTTGGCTTTAAACAAAATTTAAAAAAAAAAAACTCTTGTTTGCCCCTTAATACAGTAAAATGTTACTAAATGATGGGTAAACACAAGTTTTTTAGCGAAATTAAGTATAAAAAATCAGTACTGTATTGTTCACTCTGCCGTGATAGTCATTTTACGGGTCACGGAAAGGGGGTGATTCCACCATGGGCGGAATAAGTACCGATTTTGAAATTTAATTTAGCTTTAAAAAAGCGAAAAAGAAAAAACACTTTCCATATTGATTGGTTCTGAAGAACAGGCTGTTAGAAATGACAAAAACTGCGCTTCACTAGAAAAAACTTTTAAAATACGAAGTTGTTCTTTTTCACTATTACTGAAGCTAATAAAAACGAGAAACATAATCAGAAAAAATATAACATAAGAATATAACCCGAAAGTGAAAAGAAAGTGCATCTTGGGGTAAGAAAAATTCGAAATTTAGAAAGCTACGGAACATTTTCTTCCGTGTTAAAATAATCATTTTCAGGCGACGAAAGGCATGAAGAATGAAAATGCCCAAATTATGTCGAACATATGTCACGACAGTAAAAATATCCAATAAACAGTCTCAAAAATGTTTGAATGTTAGAATTTTCAAAACATGAAAATAAACTTTGAGCAAATGATTGAATAACATTATTTCATAGATTTTTTATTTCCGTAATATAATTGTTTCCCATATTCCGTAGCGATGAATGATTTCCGTAGTGACTATGGAGAATTCGTAGCATTAGGAAGATCTGAGGTGGGTAAACAGGAAAATATGACATCATTAAAATTCTACCAAAACATTTTCTGAAGGACCCCCCCCTCCAAAGCCAGATGTTTTTTATTTCCGTAGTATATTCGATGTTTCCCGTCTGCAGCGATCGACGATTTTCGTAGTGACTATGGAGAATTCGTAGTATTCTCCATAGTCACTACAAAAGCACTACAGGCTCTCTACTGAATTAAGGCTTTTAACTCTTTTGGAACTAAGTTTATTATGGCATCTCTAGATGTAGTGTCATTATTTCCAAATGTACCCCTTTCTTCTGTCCATTCTATTATTTTGGAAAAATTATCTCAATACAACTCTATCTCCCCACTTGAAATTGATGCTATCTTATCCGCCCTTAAACTTCTTGCAAAATGTTCCTATTTTAAATTCAATGACCAGTTTTTTCATCAAACAGAGGGTGCTCCTATGGGGTCCCCCTTATCCCAGTCTATAGAGGAGACTGTCTTGGCGAGTTTTTCTGTCCAACCTTTACTTCTGATGAGGTATGTGGATGACATGTTGGTGTTCTGGGCTTATTCTTTCTCTCTCTTGAATCAATTTACTGAGTGTCTGTCTTCTCAATATCCAACTATCTTCTTTACCCAGGAACTTGAAGTTGAATGAAAACTCCCTTTTCTTTATATTTTATTAACAAGGCATTTAACCTCTAATCAACTTCAGTACTCAGTTTACAGAACACCTACGTTTATTCCCTGTGTTATTCCTTTCGCTTCTGCTCACCCTCCGGAACATAAATCTTCTCCTCGAATTTTGATTAAAAGAGCCTTTACCCATTCTTCATCCCGCAAGATTCGCATTAGGAATTAAATAAGATTCAAGCTTTTACCCGGAAGTTCGGATTTTCGATCTCTCTCTTTCACAGGTTACCCAGTAAGTTTTTTAAACTACGATTTACCACTTTGGTTTATGAAGCTCCTCTGTCTTGATTTGTTGGTAAATTGGATTTTATTCCACATATTGTGCCTTACTAAAAAGTCTGTCAACGACATAATTTATCCTTTGGAATCTGTACCTGAAATATATTCTCACTAGTTCGTAGAGACCGAGATAAAGTCAATATGTTTAACAAACTGGGGGTCTACTCCATACCTCTGACTTCAGAAGACCCAAACCGTGACTCTAAGGTTTACATCGGTTCGACACTTCGATCGATAAATATAAGACTGAAGGAGCACCAATATTCTCTACGAAGGGGAAATGTCACCACAGCCCTCACCGTTGCAGTCAACCAGGAAGGCTACAAACCGGACCGCAAAATGCTGAAGTTTTAAACTCCTCTGTTAACAAGAATACCATTTTTCTCTCGGAAAGCCTGTTTATTTTTAAATATTACGATGTCTGCTGTAATACGGACTTTCCGATTTCAGTCCCAAGACCTTGGAGACGGATGATCGCTCTCCCCATGACACACATAGAAGGTGAGACTCTTACTTGAACATGTTCTGTATTTGTTTTTTGGACTTTAATTACTTCTTTTTTTTTCTTAATATAAATGACATCACTTGTATAATTTTTAGGACGTATATCACCTTAGTCACGAATACTATAGTATATAGTCGTTGCCTCTGTGTTGTGGGGCTTTTAGGCTTGAAAATGGGGCCATGCGAACCCCGAAAGTACTAGCTATGTAAACAGGTTTTTAAAATTGTAAATAAATTGAGTTTTATTTGGCAGTTTTAGGGATTTGTTTTAACTTATTGTACTACAGACAGCAAACTTATGTTCTTCATTTTCACCACGATAGTTCTTGTAGTCAGTTTGATCACCTTTTTCCTTATACAAGGGAACAATGATAGCATCCTTCCAATCCCGAGGAACCAATCCTAGCCCGAGCACAACTGACAAATTTCGGTTAATCAGTCAATTACAGAGTCACTACCATATTTCAACATCTTAGCAGTTATGCCATCAACTCCCGGAGCCTTACCATTCTGAAGAGATTTTAAAGCTTTACACACCTCTTCTCTTGAGATCTCTCCTGTGCTTCCCTCTTTCACTGTGACATCTGCTTCTGCCTCAGAATCACCTTTGCTTTCTTGATCTAATAACTCACAGAAGTATTCACCCCATCTTTCACTTAACTCACTGGGCTCCCATAACATTTCCCCAACCCTATTCTTCACACAACTTACAACTTTGTTTTCCCTATTTTTCCTTAGCCTTACAAACTTACTGAAAGTCTATCTTTCCAAAAAGCCAATTCACACTTTTCCACCTTCTCCTTCCTATCTTTTGCCTTACTCTGGGGAACTAGCTTGGCTGCTTAACGGTTCTTACAGCAGTATTCATCCACAGAAACTCTATGTTGCAACATCCCCAAATAGGCATCCTTCTTTCTCTTTACTGCCTCTTTAATCTCACTATTCCACCAATCATCACTTCTATCGTTACCCACTATTGTTGTACCACAGACCTCCTCAGCAGCAGTGACAACACAGTTCTTAAAACATTCCCACTTCTTTTCTACATCCCTCTCACATGACTTCAGTCGTTCTCTGAGTAAGTTAGCATAATGCTGATGATCCTCACAGTTTTAAAAAAAATCACTTTAGGTTTTGGTGTTGGAGAGAGTACTGTTAGTGACTGTAAGAAAAAGCGAAGCGAGATAGAGGTATTTTGCAGCTGTCTTCTACCATGTAAGAAAGTGGCCTTCATGGCAGTCTCTGAAGCGCGGTGCTAAGAATTGAGTGAATGAGGAAGTAATTTGTAAACAAAACAATATACTGATTTGCTTGTGTTCGAGAAAACTAACCACTCCTGTTTCTCTTTGGTTCCATTACTTTTGATGCAATAAGGAATGTTGCACTTCTGTTAGTTTTGGTGCAATAGAAGCACAATATTTCTGGTCGCTATCTTTATACACGACTTTCAAACATTCCGTATTACCAACATTTTGCGATTTACTCATCTTCATCAGGAATTTCCACTACTAAGTAGATTTCCTCGACCATATAGTTCAGCCAGTCTTCCTCTACTTCTCTCTATCCAAGGCCATCACTTCATCCAGTCCATTATTTTTTAAACTTGATTTAATCTCTTCCATCCACTTTCTCCTTGGTCTTCCTCTTTCTTGGAGCCTCCCACTCCATCAGAATTTTAGGAAGTCGCTCTGATGACATTTTCCTTACATGGCCGAACCATTGTAATCTTTGCATCTCAGTAGTTTGAAGAATGCCTACTTTAACACTCATAATGTCTCGAATTTTTGCTTTGTATTCTATACTGCAATATATTGCCTTGGATATATTGCGATTTACTAATTAAATAAAACTCAATCATTTTGTTATTCAAACTTATACCATTTGGCCATAATGCAATATCATTTGTGTTTGCGCCCATACTTGCAGCATCAGATTTGATGCTTAGATTAGTACTTTGATTTTCCCTTGAATTTGCAGGTGCAGTTGAGGCCCAAATTGCTTCTACATTATCTCTTTGGTAATCCGATTTGTTTTCTTTATTGCTTTCCACAAGTTCTGGCACCTGTAATAAGACCACCTCCATTGCTGTTGACTCTGCTTTTCTCTCTTCCTGATGTGGATGTATAAAAATGACTCGATAGAGTTTGCTTGAGCTTGATGAGCTTTTAATTGTTTACG
The DNA here is from genome assembly GCA_039090855.1 of Macrothele yani. NCBI lineage: Eukaryota > Metazoa > Arthropoda > Arachnida > Araneae > Macrothelidae > Macrothele > Macrothele yani. Next base: position 56,810,989 of record CM077011.1, on the reverse strand, counting down.
TTTAAGTCTTGACACACCGAATTCAAATTTTCTTTTCATCATTTTGATTACAAAATACATATCAAGGTCAGCAAGCGAAACAACACAAACTACATATGCAACAAACACAAACTGGGATAATGGGGTCGCATAGTAGAGTCAATTAAGAAAGGCTTTGACAGTGTGGGGAAGGAAGGCAGTCGACAGCATGACATGGTATTCAATCACTATGGAGGATTTTTTCCATTCTAGCCGCGCAGTATAGAATGCTATAATTCAAAAGTAATCTTTCCTTTGCAGGTCGGGAGTCCACCGCCAACATTCTGAGAAAGGGACTTGCGAAGCACACATTTCAACTTCAGCTTGATGCCCCCAGCTAGTGCTTATTGCACCTAACTGTTACTAGAAACAACTGAGAAATGACAGATAGCAAATATAAAATAGATAGCAAAGGCCAATGGATTGACAAAACAGATGGAAGAATGAATGGGTTATTAGAGCAATGAATTGGAATGCCACATTTCTAAAACCAAGAATGGGACACTCATTAGCAATGTGTCCAGCTGATACCAGTTTCTGTTATCCATATATTCATTAGAGTAAAAATAATATGTGTACTAAACAAAAAATAATCAGAATAAGAATAGTACTCGAATTTGATGGTTTTCTTTTGTGCTTCTCGTGTTTATTCTAAGCCTCATATTGTGTCCAAACTCCTGTCTCACCTACTGATTTTGGTTTGTGGCTGGCTGTGAGTTCTTGTTCTTCAACATGTTTTCTGTCTTTCACCACTGCAGATGTAGGATCATATCCAAATTTTCTGGAAGAATGAATTTCTGTAAAAGTTCTTGGTCTTTGAAGGCGACAAAAAAACTGAACACAACATACCCATGAAATGTGTTTTAACGATCAGAATTAATTTACTTGTGTCCAATTGTAGTTTTTCTTTTATCAGTCCATAGCTAAAATTTTGAGATGACTGTATCCATCAAAGAGAATTATTAACACAATTATGCATCTCTGAATTGTCTGTATTTTCTGTTCATCACAGTAAATACAGACAATAACATCAGTCACATTAGAAAATTACATTGCCCTGGAGTGGGAAAATACAGACAATTCAGAGATGTCTGATTGTATTAATAATTCTAATGTACAGAGTGATCACAATTAAAGAGGTGTTCAGAACTCTGTTGAAAGAACTATTAGACAAATCTCAACCAAATTTGGTATGCATACTTTCTTGAGTATGCGGTTTTGATTTTTTGAAAAATAAATTAGTTCTAAATTCGGTCGCTAGGATGAAATTTGGTGCTGCTGTTCCCTTAATTTACATATTACATAGGTGAAAATCCTCCAAATACGTGGCGTCAGTAAATAAATAAATACATCGCTCTTTCCACGTTCCAGAAACACATAGCAACCGAAAAATAATTTTCAGCTGCCGCCGTGGAAACGAACCACGGATCTCTCGATATCTAGCCAAACGCGTTATATTTACATCACGGTGGCCAACAACCAAAAGTCGCAGGGATTCAGATCTGGTGTTGTTGGCCACCGTGGTGTAAATGTAACGCGCTCGGCTAGATGTCGAGAGATCCGTGGTTCGTTTTCACGGCGGCGGCAGAAAACAATTTTTCGGTTGCTATATGTTTCTGGAACGTGGAAAGAGCAATGTATTTATTTATATTACATAGGTTTTCTAACGAATTTGAAGGTTAAATCGCAGATATGGTTCTATGTGTCCTTCATATCCATTCTCAAAAACTGCATTCGCTGAACAACACACTGTACGGCGGAACACAACTGTCCTGAGTGAAGTTGTCTCACATGTGAAATTCTAGAATGTCTTTTATTTAAGACAGCTAAGTTGGGAGCATTGCCTTGGAAAATGAGGGTCTTCAAGTATCCCCATAACCAAAAGTCACAGGGGTTCAGATCTGGTGAATGTGGCAGCTATGACATTGGAAATGATCAACTAATCACTCACATTGAAAAATGTTGCTGCTTGCATATTTAATCCTTATACTTCCTGTAACGCAATATGAAGGATACACCATCTCGCATAAAGATTGTGGTGTTCAGACAATATTTCTGCTGAAGTGTTGGAAAGTATGTGTGTGACGAAGTTTTGGAGCATATCTCCATGTCTAGCGGCGTTAACAGAACATGTTATTGGCTCAAATGCAGTTTTCTTTAAATAAATAAGGACCAATGATAAGTGATGCAGTGAAACCGCACCTTAAATTCGTTAAATAGTTTATGTAATATGAAAATTAAGGGAACAGCAGCACCAAATTTCACTGTAGTGGCTGAATTTTGAACTAAATTTTTTGTTTTGAAAGTCGAAACTGCATACTCAGGGAAATATAAGTATGTACTCTAAATTTGGTTGAGATTTGTTCAATAGTTCTTTCTACAGAGAGGTCTGAACACCTCCTCTTTAATTGTGATCACCCTGTATTTCCACATATTATGAGAAGAAAATTTCTTCCACAGAATTTACCTGAGAGACTGATGATTTACTTAAGCTATGCTACAAGGAAGCAGAATTTGATTTGACCAGTGATAATCAGCGAATGTTCCGATTCTTAACCCTGAGATATTGGGTGTGTGTAAAAGTTCTACCTGTTTTTTTAACAGATGAAAATTGTGATTGGAGTAGTTACGCCACAGATGATGCTGCGATGCCGAATTTTCGGCCAATAAAGCCTGGAGCAGTAGAGCATATAGAGACACTAGGTTTGTCCCAGTAAGTCACTCGTAACTGAAATTACGGACGGTGTAACATGGCATGCAATAAGGAGCACATTTAACATTGTTTACTGCAAGAGTTTGATAAAGGCAGTACTGCAGCCACTGCTTGCCGCAACATCTGTGAAGTGTATTTTTTGGAGGATGCAGTTGATGATAGCACATGTCGCCGTTGGTTTTGGAAATTCTGGGACGGAGACGGAAACTGTAAATTTAGATCAATCACCTGGACGTCCCATCTGTGGTTTCTGTCAAGTATGTGGACCATGCCATAACAAATGACCCACAACCAACCATTCAGGAATTAGCAGAAACGTTGTCAGTACACAGAATAACAGTCGAAAGATGGATGCAAGCTCTTGGGTTCATCACCAAGTTCAATAACTGGGTTCCGCACCAGCTTTCCGCAAAGCAATGATAGGAGATAATTTGTACCTGCGTTTCTTTGCTTTCTTGTTGCAGAAATGAACCCCTTTTTGGATGAATTGTAATGGGTGATGAGAAATGGATACTTTATCGTAATGTAAAGCGTTGACAGACTGTATGCCAAGGTGCGGAGCCTGCTCAATCGACCTCAAAAGAAGGACTGCATCCCAAAAAGGTTTTGTTGAATGTTTAGTGGGATGTCCAGAGAATAATCCACTGGGAGATGTTGACACCTAACCGAACAATAAATGCTGACCTCTACTGCCAACAGTTGGACAGATTGCAAGAACAACTGACATCGAAAGGGCCAGCACTCGTCAGTCGCAAAGGTGTGATCGTTCATCATCATAACGCCAGGCCTCATGCTGCTTTAATCACTCGGCAAAAATTACTGGACTTTGGTTGGGAAGTATTACCTGACCCAGCGTATTCGCCTGACCTTGCACCTACTGACTACCACCTTTTTGGATCATTACAGAGCATCTTCACTCTCCAAACCTTCGATGTGAAAACAGCATTACATGGCTTTTTTTTTTTTTACTCTAAAACAAGGAGTTTTTCCGGCATGGGATTCATCTCCTCGTAGACGGATGGCAAGAGGTCATACAGAATGATGGCAATTATGTGAAATCTTAAGTACGTTATTTGTTGTGTTCTCCTCCTTTTTTTGTAGGCTACAAAAACGGGTAGAACTTATGCACACACCCAATACTTGACTTCATCATCTTGGGTGTTGTAACGAATAGCCAGGGGTGCAGAAAATGTTCAGGGCTCAATATTTCCCCAGAATACGTTATTTTTTTGTCTGAAATTTCCCCCAAAACTGTAACGGATTTTCATACGAGTTTAAACGATTATTAGAGTATATGGCTGTGATCAAGAACTATCCTTAAAGCCTATTACTTAAAAACTTGGGGGGGGGCTACTAATATTTATTCCAGTGAATAATTAGGTTTTTTTTTCACTAATTTTTTTTTTTTAAACGCACAAAAGATTTAGTGCTCCAGGTGAATCTCTCCCCAGAAGAAGACCACATATGAGATGGGTGGATGAAATTCGAAAGTATGCAGGAGTGACATGGAGGAGACTGGCACAAGACAGACCGTTGTGGAGGAAACTTGGGGAGACCTTCGTCCAGCAGTGGATTGATAATGGTTGATGATGATGATGATACAAGGTTAAAAGACACTCATAAGATCTTTCAGACTCCCCTGCAGTCCTTCAACAGATGAAAATAGACTGCTTAAAAAGTTGTCATGGCATATAAATAAGTAGTTGTTGCCACTTAATTCAAATCACAGAAGCAAATAAAAAGTCAAGCAATTTACATACCGGAGGCTTGCTCCAAACACAGGTAGTAGGTGACACACACTGTGCCAGACTTCAGGGTGGAATGTAATTCTCTAAAGTTACCTTTTACAGGTACAATGGCTTTCCAGGCCTGGGAAACTTGAGTAGGTGAATCCTTGTTGCAACACATGTTAAAGAATCTGTGGATGTACAGACTCTCTGTAAAGCGGATTTGAGTCTTACTGGCTGGAGTTGTCAAAATCCTGGCTTCTTCCCAGCGTGGGTAGTAAGTTCCCGAAGTGACGTGACGAGATAAAGCAGCAGATGAAGCATGCATTTTAATGTTATATTTATGTTCCGAAAAACGCAATTTCACATTCCTAATCGTGGAACCAACATACATGGGGGGGGGGGGGGGCTCTGGGTCCACTGGCTTCAGAGGAAATTTGTGCATACCAAATCGTTTTAGGTGGTTCACCGGATCTCTGTCTTTGCGAACCAAGTTAAAGATATTGTTGGTTCTAAGGCCGAAATCCAGGTTATTCTTATGGCACATGTTTTTTAAGATGTTTGTAACTCCGGGAACAAAGTCCATAGAACCACAAATCGGCGTTTTGGTTGGTCACCCCTTAAAGTGGTAGATGCTAATCTCCTAATTTTTGCGATGATCCTGTTGACTGTATGATTGGGATACCCAAACGTTGCAGCAAGGTCAGAAATCCACTGTAATTCTGCCGATAGAAGCGCACGATTGGAAGAGTGAGTGAAAGCCCTAAGGACGAGAAAATAAAAGGTAGATACAATCATATAATGGTTGCCGTAATATCTTTAACCATATTTATTATGTGATATTGAATATTCTTTTCTTTCGAACAACATTATGTTATTGCTCAAACATTACTGTTATACACGTTGTAAGCGATGATGTTATTTGGTACTGGATGCTCTCGTATAATTATTGTATAATAGAATAATATAGTAGAATTATCTAAATAATTAACTCATGATAATGTTTTAGGTTGTCATTTTTATTCGTGCTCTTGGTTTATGCTTTCAGAATTTATATATATATATATCCAACTACCTGACTTATCCGATCTGGTGCGCAAACTGTATCCTTTGTTGATTTAGACAAGCTACCTTTGGAAATTATTGATTTATCATTCACTTCTATTTGATCCACAGTTCAAGTATATCGTTGAACGTTCATGTTGAAACATTTGGTTTCTTCTATTATAATTTATTTTATTTTTATTTTTAATAAAGTTCGATTGTCCTTGTCATTCAATCCGGCGTTTAAACATCGTTCCTTGATGACTCCATTCTGACTTATCCAATACTTTGCGTAAACGACTTACTTTGTTGATTTATACAAGGTATGTTCGGAAATTATTGATTTATTTTTCATTTTTTTATCCAAAGTTCAAATATTTCGTTGAACGTTCATGTCGAAATTTTTTGTTTCTTCTATTATTTTTATTTTTTAATAAAATCTGATTGTCTTTGTCATTCGATCCGGCGCTTAAATGTCTTTCCTTGATGACTCCGATGTTCCATTTACTGCAAATGTTTTAACAAAATCGATGATTAGAATTTATAATGGGGAGTCCACTTTGCCAAATCATGTAATTGCAATTTGAAGCTAATGGATCGTAACAGTCCCATTAAAGTATTAAAATTAGTTGAAAAAAAGCACATTTTTTATATCCAGCATCCATACGTTACCAGACTAGTTTCAACAGCATATTTTCCGCTGTCGTCTTCAGTGGTCGTAATGCCGACTTTGCGGCCTGTTGTACTATTTGCAATGTCGGTTATTTTCATGAATTCCTCTTAAAATGTTTATGTTGACACGTGATCTTTTGTCATTGCATATAAATATAAATGGATCAGAGTCGTCAAGGAAAGATGTTTAAGCGCCGGATCGAATGACAAGGGCAATTGGATTTTATTAAAAATAAAAAGAATTATAATAGAAGAAACCAAAAATTTCGACATGAACGTTCAACGAAATATTTGAACTTTGGATAAAAAAATGAATGATAAATCATTAATTTCTGAACGTAGCTTGTATAAATCAGTAAAGGAAGCCGCTTACGCAAAGGATCGGATAAGTTAGAATGCAGTCATCAAGGAATGATGTTTAAACGCCGGATCCAATGACAAGGACAATCAGACTTTATTAAAAATAAAAATAAAATAAATTATAATAGAAGAAACCAAATGTTTCGACATGAACGTTCACGATATACTTGAACTGTGGATCAAATAGAAGTGAATGATAAATCAATAATTTCCGAACGTAGCCTGCCTAAATCAACAAAGGATACAGTTTACGCACCAGATCGGATAAGTCAGGTAGTTGGATATATATATATATAAATTCTGAAAGCATAAACCAAGAGCACGAATAAAAATGACAACCTAAAACATTATCATGAGTTAATTATTTAGATAATTGTACTATATTTTTCTGTTATACAATAATTATATGAGAGCATCCAGTACCAAATAACATCATCACTTACGTGTATAACAGTAATGTTTGAGCAATAACATAATGTTATTCAAAAGAAAAGAATATTCAATATCCCGTAATAAATATGGTTAAAGATATTACGGCAACCATTATATGATTGTTTGTACATAACTGGAAATGTAACCAATGAAGGCTCATCACAAAGACCCACAAAAGGCACAACACGATGATTAATACCTGAGACATGAATTCAAATTATGTTTGCAAGACCATCAAGCTAGTAAAAAGAGTCTACTTAAATTGTGCAAAGAAGAACTTCTTAACGGAATGTAAACATAACCAGGGCTCGACAAATCCCTATCGCCCAGGCGCCTAAAATTCGGGCCGTGGCGCCTACTTTTCGTCTTACTTGAAATTTCGTAATTTGCAGTAAATACTGTAATTTCTGTTGTATAAATCCATAGATTATCTATTAAAAAGTTATAAATTTAGGTAGGCGGACACCGCTAAAGGGGAAAAAACAAACAACAACACAAAAAAAACGATGCAGTGTTTAAAAAAGTGCGCGAGGTAATTGTCAGGAGAGGTGCTGTTATTGGGAAAGCACTGAAAATGCGGTAACAGAAAAAATGTAACGTAACAGCGAAATAAAAGACCGCGAGGAGATTGTAAGACTATATATATTTATTTATTTGTACTTTAGAAGCATTTTGACAGAAAATATCACGCAAGGAAGGCGTTGTTACTATTTGCGCGTGCGGAAGCCTACGTGGTGTGAGAATCCGCTACTCTCGGGAATCCCGCAAAGCTATTCCGTAGCATGTAACCTTTCTTTGAATCGCATTGCCTAGTTTTGGTGCGCTAATTGTGTTGGTTAATTTTTTTTTTTTACTTTCGGTATTCAGTTAAAACGTATCCACAAATAAGACTATGCGGACACTCGGCAATTTCAACGGATTTTTTTAGTGTAACTAATGAACTACGGTAATGCTGCAACAGCTAGTGATTTTAGTTCTTTATTTACTTAAAAGTAGCACAGAAGTACTTCAAAATAACAGTTTTTCAATAAGACAATCATTTCTTTCTTACATCTTTGGATTTCTGAGGCGGTCCTGTGAATCGCAGTTTTCTGTCGGAAATTACTATTCACGATTAACATGATAGGTGCGGATTATACGACTGTCGTACATGCCAATTATTACGGAATGTCTAGTTTCTGCGGATTTTGTTGTCTGACTACGGAACTCAAGCTCGAAACTACGGATTCTACGAATTTTCATTTAAGCTTTCAAAAACAATAGTTAAATGGAGTAAAAGAATTTGCCCTAATCGTAATTTTTTCTCCCGATTATGCGTTTGTGTCTAGTATTCTTGTTAAATATAATTTTATGGCATATATGTTCGTATTTCAGCTTGAAACTGTAGCAAGAATTTGTGGAAACGGAAGTTAGACGCCGCGAAATTTGCCTCCTAATCTTCAGGCTTCCTCCGCGAATTCGAGAAATTCCGTCTTTTTCGTTATGTTGGCCACTTAGGAGATCGATGCACAAGTAAACAGAATTTGAAGGGAGTCGGAGGAGGACGGAATTCCGTCTTTCGAAAACGGAAAGCCGACGGAGTTCAGATTTTTTCCGTAATCATAATTTCTTTTTTCTCGCAATATTACTTCTGTTCAGTATTTTTAAGTATCATTTCACTGCATAGTTTTTTGTATTTCAGGCTTGAAAATAGAAGAAAAATTTCCAAAACCAGAAGTCGGACGGATTTCCCGTAATCAACCCCCACCCGCGATGTTCCCACTCTCTAGCGCTGTTAAATCTTGTTAAAGGAAGAAGGAAATTCCCGAAAACGGAAGTGACGAAAATTTTAAAAATTTATGCATGGTGTTCAAAAGTATTAATATTCCCAAAGTTACACCATTAATCTAAAATAGTTGAAGCTTTGATATCATGCACTCGTGGTCCTCAGACTGATGGTTTTTATCAGAGGGCATAAAAAACAAGAAAAGTGACAATGAAGAAGTAGAGAGAGAATGATATCAGCACAAAGAAAAATTAAGCAGTGGTGCTGTGAAGTTGCAGAGTCAATAAAAGACAAACTGACAGTAGTACGTATTCTTGCTGTCTTTTGATTTTTCACCAGTTAAAATATTCAGCTTTTTTTTCCCCGTTCTTTGGTCTCATCTTCTCCTTAAACTGCTATTTTAGGGGCAGTATGATCATGTGGTATGGACTGTTTTTTTTTTTGTTTGTTTAAATATCATGTTCTGCGACATGCTGCAGATTATGCAAAGGAAAAAAATTGCTTTTCTCAGAATTTCACGATCTACAGATCATATGCTGCAGCGGATTATACATGGTATTTTTTTTCACAGCCTTTGGATTATATACCCTTGTGGATCTCATAAACAAAAAAAAGTTTTCTGAATTTTATGGTTTACAGATTATACGAAAAAAAAAATGCACGTAAAAATATGACTTCCGCAAATAGTATTTTAATAAAATCGAAATCTGAAATTTTTTGAGATCGTCTACTGAAAGAACATAAAAAGGAAATTATGAAGCAAATTGGAACTTTATTTTGCAATAAGTGGTTTGGGTAATAAGAAAAAAAAATGACAACAAATATGGTTTACCACTTTTTGTTCCAGCGTCATAACCAAAACATGTGTTCATGCGTTATTGACTTTGTTTCACCTGGCGCCTAAATTTTGGAACTGGCTCCTAGATCTAGAACATATTTTTTGAGCCCTGAACATAACGATGTAATCCCTAAATTCCTACAGATAAATATTCAAACAATTAACTATAAAGACGATGAAATCATAAATACTTGTGAAATCAAAAGATTAAGGAATGCCATAAGGTCGAAAAGAAAAAATATAGACCTAAGTCGTAATTGCTACAAACTTCACCAAATATGTATAAATAGCAGTGAATATGATGATATTAACAAAGAAATGATAAAAATCTTTGCAATTGTTGAAAAACAACAGAAAACAAGTAAAACGAAGCATTTCTACAAAATGGAACACCTTATTGCTTTTAAAAATCATAAGAAACAAAACCAAGGATGTAATAACGCAAAACTAATGTTTATCAATCAATCTGATCTCGTTGTGGTCGTTAAATCCCTAATCAGAAAAAAGAAAGAAAGAAAAATAATTGTGTATTTGTTGTGACCCAAGCAAATAAGAACTCTTGTGCCAAACTTGGGTCTTTTGTAAAGCAGACATAAGCGAGAAGCAAAGATTCATTACCTTGCAGAGTTGACTCATCCAGCTGTAATGCAAAATCTGTTGTCCTTAATATTCTGTGCTAAGTATTTTCCACATTCTCAGCCATATGAGTCTTCACACTGAATTTTTCCTGAGGATTAATTATATCTTAATTATGTCGTTGGTGACGACATAATACACATCAGAACCTCACTAACTGCTGGAGAAAGAAGTTTTTCACCAATGGTGTACAGCTTTCCAGGTTTAGCAGTCAATGGTGAAATTTGTATGATTTATGTAAACCATCAGCGTTTTGCTGTTAAGCCTCGCAAAATGTGCTTGACAAGGTTGTACACATTTTAAATTTGTCATGCAATGATTAAAGAAAGTTAAGTTCTTGTCAGGATGTACATTCTTCAAATGTTCAGTCAGTCTAGAAGGCTCTATTACCCCATAAGACCTTTTCACATATCAGTCTCAGAGGCAGCTGCTGGTTCATTATGCTGGTATAAACCCATGCTTCATATATTGCAAATTATATTGCCTGTATTTCGTCTTTGAATTTTCTGCTTCTGCCATTTCTATTGTGAAATTTAATTTTAAAGAAATATCATTTATCAGTGCATATGCTTCATTAGCAGCACCAGAACTTAAATACGCTAGTGCACTGCTATCTTTTAACATCCCCATAGGTAATCTCTCCTTCCCATTCTTTAAATCAATACTCTAGAATATGGGATCATTTCCGGTTGGTAGACGGAATTCCGTCTTTCAAATCTTTTGAAAACAGAAGTCAGATGGATGAAAATTTCTCTTAATCATTTTTTTCACTCGTGATGTTGCCTCTGTCTAGTATTGTTGTTAAGTATAATCTTTTGCATAAATGGTTGCATTAATGCTTGAAAATATAGGCAACAATCTCCGAAACCTGAAATTTGACGGAGGAAGTCAACTAATTACGCCAGTTGAGAACTGGGAATTCCTAAACGGACTGTTTGGCATGTTTTGTGATGATGCTTGATTAAGAAGTAACACAGGTTATAACTGTTGTAGGCCAAAGGGTAGGGGACAAGTTAAATCAACAATGTTTACCAACTCGTGCAGGATGCTATGGGGGACAACTATTTTGCTCCCCACCTGCTGTTCAGTGATGAAGCAACTGTCCATTTAAGTGACAAGATAAACTGTCACAACATTCTCACAGGGCATGGTAAAATCACATGCAACAGTCAAGCACAAGTGCAGCTCAATTAAAGTTAGCTTCTTCTGTTCCATTGCCCGAGCAAAGATTTTGTCTTTCTTTTTCATGTAAAACACAGTGACTGGTTACTCCTATTTGGATATGCTGCAGAACTTGCTATTTTCACAATTGAATGAAGATTCTGGTGATTACATTTTCCAGCACGATGGGGTGCTGCTTTATTGGTATTTTGCTGTTTCCTTAACGAAGTGCCCCCTGCCATTGGATCTCCATGATTTGGTGCTCTCTACAGCTGGCCACCTAGGTCACCAAAACTTATGCTGTACGACTTCTTCTGGGGGTATGTTAAAGATACCATATCCATGCCACCATTGCCTACAACCCTGGATGAGCTCAAAAACACGTCACAGGTGTGGGTGATACAGTGACTTCCTTTTTTTTTTTAATTTCATGTATGTGGATTATGTGCCACCATGGATTGTACAAAGAAAAGTGCATAATAGTATGTGATGCTACATGCAAAATTCACTCAAGCTTATTAAGAAGCTTTGGAAAGTAGTGAAAACTAAACTCGCATAGCTTTTTGAAGTATAATAAGGTGAATCAATATTTATATATATAGCATTTTGAGAAAGTTTTATGACTAGGATCTTACAAATGAATTGCACAGAGTGTCAAAAAAATGTTATGGCATGAAAGGGCAAAAGTTTTGGAAATTAGCTGTTATGAAGTAGCAGCACAATGACATATTTTTTTCTTCTGTGTGAACACAGATCACTCTAAAATAAATTATCAAGAAACATCTATCATCTGTGTAATGCTCATTTGGTCAGCCAGTCAAGACTCATTGCAGGCACTACCTTATCCCTGGTTTTCTTCGAGCTACTTTGACTCCATGAAACAAGTACTTAGTAGTGTTTTGTTCTTCTGTGTTTGTCCTTCAGTTAACTCAACAAAGATTGAGCAATCATACAGGCTAAGTAAACCAAACAGTAGATAGCTTTTTTAAGTATACACAGTTGCTAAACTTAGTACTTAATTAAAATAAGCAAAAAGCTCCAAATCATGGATTCATCATCCCGTATGGAAAGATGAAAGCCATGTTTGGGCTTTTCAAAAGTTGTGTAGTTATTTATGTAAACAGTGTTATTTTCAATAGTGTGCTTTATATGCCTGTTTATATGTAATATATAGTAATAAAAAACAGCTACATTAGTAGGTATTGCAGCTTGTCGTATACACATTTCTGTAAGAAAGACTTAGATTATCAAATTCATGCTTTCAAAATTTTGCGTGCACATATTTTGTTTGTTTGCCTTACAACATATCTACTGTAAACATACATATAATATATATATTAATTCTATAAGGCTTTTTTACTGTGAGTCCTATTTTGAGAGAACGTCTCAATGTAAAGATATTGTTGAGATATTAAAATAAAGGTCTTACCATGTAGATGTGCCAGTCGAAAAAAAAAATAAGATTGGCTCAGCTGTTCAGGTATTGTGGGGTGGCAAAGTTCCCATGTGTGCCGCCCCGGTGGCGCAGTGGTCTAAGGCAATGGCCTCTGATCATTCGTCCGAAAGGGGTCCGGGTTCGAATCCCGGTGAGGCATGGATGTTGTGTTTGTCTTACGGCACTGGCTCTCTCCCTTCCCTGGAGCCAGTGACCCTAAATTAGGGACGGGCGATTGCTTATAGCCCATTGAGTTGCTCACGGTGGTCTTAAACCTCCAATTAAAAAAAAAAAGTTCCCATGTAAAGTCTATGGGAGAAGCGTGTAATTGACATTCGATCACCTCTGGTTGACTCACGCGCTGTTGAAAGCGGAAGCATGGAGGGACTGAGATAACCCAAAGTCTTCTTAGCGAACCGTTGTGCAAAGCAATGCTAGCAGGCATTTGTATCAAAGTTCTTCTCATTGGAACAGCGAACACTCTCAGAGACCTGCTTGCATTATGCCATTGGACGACTGTATGATGTATATATACAATTTAATATTCATTCAATCCAGTTTATTCATGTAGGTAAGACATTTTCTATTATGTAAAGATGTAAATAAACATTCCGTTGACTATTGTTAGTGAAAATATTTAGAATGTACATATTGAGTTGCGCCATCTATATATTCATTCCATAAGATTTTTTACTGTGAGACCTATTTTGAGAGAACGGCTGAACGTAAAAATATGGCTCGGGTATCAAAATAAATATCTTACCATGTAGATGTGCCAGTCGAAGAGAAAACTGAGATTGGAGCAACGATTCAGGCGTGGCGGGGTAGCAAAGTTCCCATGTAAAGTCTATGGAAGAAGCATGTGGCCCTTATCTACATCAGGTGCTCAGTTCAGTGTCAGACTTGGTGTGTGCATGGTGTTCTATGATCAGTCCTAAAGTAAGTAAATACTTTATTGCATACTTACCCTTCACAAAATGTCTCTCCCGCAGAAAAATAATAATAAAAAGAAAACATAAGAGCCTTACTGGAAGGCGTGAGCTATGAATGGGTTGCAACTACATGTCTCTGACAAAAGAGAATGAAGAGTATTTGCAACTCGAATCTCATTCTAACAACATTTACAAACAGTTGTGACTGAAGATGAGAGTGAAAGAGTGCGCTATCCAGTTGGATTTTTGCACACGATTGGCATGAGTGGACTTCCGCCTCACATTCAACGACTGAAAAAGGGTGCAGTCGTGATGCTCATCACGAACCTGGCTGCCCTGGTGGCGCAGTGGTCTAATCGCTGGCTGATGATGATTCGTTCGTGAAGGGTCCGGGTTCGAAACCCGGTGAGGCATGGATGTTGTTTGTCTAATGGTGCTGGCTCTCTCCCTTCCCTGGAACCAGTGACCCTAAATTAGGAATGGGCGACTACTTATATCCTATTGAGTTGCTCACAGTAATCGTTAAACCTTCAGCCAAAAAAAAAAAAAAAAAAATCGCGAACCTGGACTATTGTCTTTACTGAAGTGGTTGAATGAATTTGTCAATCAAATAAAGTTTGCATTTGTCGTTTCATATGAGTGTCTTAAGTGAAGTGGTTGAATGACTTTGCCAATCAAATAAAGTTTACATTTGTTGTTTCATATGAGTTTATTCTTAAAAAAAAAAAAAAAAAAAAAAAACTTAACTGTCGATTCTGATGGGTTTCGTCTAGTATATCAGAAACAGCTGCACATTTTTAAATTATAGACTGACACTTATAACAGTCAGCATGGAGAAAACCACTGATCAGTAGTTTTGTAACTCATGCAAAGCCAAAATATAGGCTGCTCCATTCTTTGATTTGTGTGGATAAACAAGAGAAAGTTAACCAAAAACATTAAAAAAAAAACGAGTGGGGGGTGGCAAGGCTACCTTGCCTCCCTCTAAATACGCCCCTGTTGGGGTAGCTGGTTCTGATTAGTGATAATTTAAAAGAAAATTTTGCAGTGTGACCTTATGCATCGGAGCAGGGCTTTTATAAAGCTTGGTATAAAGACATGTAAAGTCCTAATCTGTAGCTCCAAGCCAAAGCCCAAAACAATTGTGCAGTACATGGGGGGGGGGGGCAGAACAAGCAAGAGATTTCAGCTATGGGTGTGGTGGTTATCAGTCATGTAAGAAACACTGATAAGGATGAAGTTTATGTGTGAACATCATTATAATTCCTTCACTGTATGCAATGCTAACAACAACGCGAGAAACAGAAATTAACAAACTTACACATGTTCTTCTATAGTGTCTGTCACTAATACAATCGTGACGGACGAAGTACTGTTTCACACGTTATTCATTAGGAACCTGATTACCTGCGGTAGGATGAAATATATAAAGTGATGCATTGCAACGTCAGTCATGGATTTAATGTTATTAAAATGCACTCACCTGACTTCTTCTTAGCTGTGCATTCACTTTGAGTTATTGTTGTAGAGCTGGATATTCATCTTTTTATTTGGAAGGGTTGTCTGTCTGATGAATGACGAAAGTTAGGAACAAGAACTGAAGTAAAATCTTGAATTGTGGTAAAATCTTGAATTGCAGGAAAATCATGAACTGAAGTAAAATGATGAATTGACATAAAAGCATGAACTGAAGTAAAAATGATAGTTACAATAGACAGATTATGGGAATTACTTAGGAATACGGGATGTTAGTTCTAGCATCAAATTTTAAAGTAGTAACCCTACCCTTCATCAGGACTAACTCTACAGTAAGTGTTGCCAACCTTGGGTAAAACTCCAACCTTTAAAATCATTTAATGTAGTTCCTCTTCTGCTCTCAATCTCCAGACTTTCCAACAGTTTTCTCTTGAAGAAATGCTTTTGGTGGGTCAGAATTTCTACTAAGTCCCACAGGATTTTATGTCCAGTAGATTAAACATGTCTGTCAAGTCCAGTTTTATTTGTCATGTTTTGTATGGCTGCTTTATGTTTTTTCAGCCTGGTCTTAAGCTGTCTGCTGTTTCTCCCACATAGCTAAGACCACACTCACAATGTATATTGTAGACTACTCCTTCTTTTAACAAGATGTTAGTTTCTTGCTGTTTTAATTTAGGAAGGTAGTTAATAATCTTATTTCCTAAACCTGGAGCTAGTCTGATTTGAAATTTTTTGCTAATCCTTTGAAGTTTTTCGAACAGACCCTTATGATAGGTGATTTTTCTAGTTTACCTACAGCTTGGGTTAGGGCTCTGAACTTTTTTATTATTATTAGTTAACTACCCGAAAATTTGACGCTAGAATTAACATCCTGTATTCCTAAGTAATTCCCATAATCTGTCTATGTAACTATCATTTGATCATCTAGGAAAGCCATGACTTCATTTATTACTAAGTTAAAGTAAAAAGTTGAATTGTAGTAAAAATGTGACTAGTTGTCACCACAGATAGCATGAAGCAAAGGAGATTCCATGTGCAAACAACGTAAAATATTGTGAAGAAGGAAAGCATGAAGTGGTAATGAACCATTGAACAATGGATTTTAAAAGAAGTGCTGTACGACCTTGAAAAGACGAACTAGAACAAGTGAATCGAACAATTCAATGGAAGAGCCGGGTACTACTGCAGGTAATATGCCCAGACTAGTTTCAACTATTTTATATCATAGTCATCTTCAGTGGGTAGTTGCGTGTTGATTGCTCGTTGTTACAAAGCCGGATTCGCGTTGCTTTCTCAACCGGACTATGCGACGTCGATGCTGTGTTGCATCATATCTACTGTTCTTATCTATGCAACTTTTATTGCGCCGCTGGTAGGGCGTTTTTTAATTTATCCAATCGGGTAGGTATCTTGAAATTCGTAGACGTGTGGGCGCCATCTGTTGTCGCGGGTATGCAAAATTGCTATTAAGGGACATTTTTTTTTTGAGACTTTGGTTTATATTTTCTTTTAAGTTACTGTTTGCTTTCTTCCTCAAGTAGGTACCCCTAGGGATAAGGCAATTCAATAGGGGTATTATTATGTATTTCCTAGTTTTTTCAATATCAAGGGCCTCCAATAGGGGTATTATTATGTATTTGCTAGTTTTTTCAATATCAAGGGCCTCTGAGGTTAATATCTGACTATGGGTTTGATGTGAGGATTTGCATTCGTCCAATCAGGTTCGGTATTATTTGCAATACAATATTGGCTGTCCCGGTGGCGCAGTGGTCTAAGCGATGGCCTGTGATCATTCGTCCGAACGGGGTCTGGGTTCGAATCCCGGTAGGCATGGATGTTGTGTTTGTCTTACGGCACTGGCTCTCTCCCTTCCCTGGAACCAGTGACCCTAAATTGGGGACGGGCGACTGCTTATAGCCCATTGAGTTGCTCACGGTGGTCGTTAAACCTCCAATCAAAAAAAAAAAAATAATACAATATTGCATCAAAGAGGTTTTTTCTTCTTTATGGTTCCAGTTTTTTTTATATGTTCACTCAGTCTGGATTTGAATCTTCGCTTTGTGCTACCAATGTACATTTTATTATTTGTTTGATTGTTAAAATTGCTGCATGTTGGAATAGCGTACACTCCAGCACGGTCCAGAATCAATTTCTTGTTATTTTTATTGGTCAGCAACATGGCATTCATTATCAATTACATTTTCAGCAAGTTGCATATTATGTTTCTTACATTCATCTTTCAGAATGCTGGTGATAGGTTTGTATATATGGGAGAGATCCACAGTATTGGTTGGTTTAGATGTTCTAGTAGTAAACGACTTAATATTTCTGTATATTGAGTTGATCAGGCTTGCATTATATCCAAAGGATCTTGCAGTGTTTTTAATCTATCGTAATTCTTTTATTTCTTTGCTCTTATCTGATGAATGTGTAATAGCCCTTCTAACATAATATTGGAAGGCTGATGTATTATTTCCAGGGATGATATGAGTTAGCTGTCACAACTGCAGGGATGTAGGTAGGTTTCCGGTACACTGTAAATTCATCTTGATTATTTTTCTTTATTAATGTTATATCTAAGAAGTTTAATATTTGATTACATTCTTTTTCAGCTGTTATTTGAATTGATGAATAGTAGTGGTTAAATTTATCAATAAAATTGTTTAGTTTTTCTTCTGAATGTGGCCTTTTTCATCAAGACATCATCGACGTATCTCAGATATAAATAAGGGACATCGTGACTTGTATTTTTCAGGAGGTCATTTACCATTTCTTGTAGCACAACCTCAGCAAGTAAGCCAGATAGTGTTGAGCCCATGGGTGTGCCTTTTAGTTGTTTGTAGATCTGTTTATCATATTAAAAGTAATTATTGTTTTGTATGAAGTTTAAGGCCTTGGTGACTGGTTTTTTCTTCATCCGGGGTATTTTCTTCGTTAAGTTTTTCATGAATGATTTCAATAGACCCTTCATCCGGTGTATTTGGATAGAGGAAAATGACGTCCAGACTAAGCACGATGAAATCAGTTGTATTAATGGACTTTATCTTTTCAATTGCTTCGATGGAATTATTGATAGTAAATTCATGTTTGCTGTACAATTGTTTTAGATATTGGAATAATGCTCTTTCCAAGTTAATTGTAGAAGCTTTAGTCTTATTTAGAATCGGTCTTATAAGTGCGTCTATTTTATGAGTTTTTATTTTTGCGAAGATGTGGGGCAGTGATGCACTCACTAGAGGATAAGCTTTATATTTATTATTTGGTAGTAAAGATGTGGGGCAGTGATGCACTCCAGTGGGTGTATCACTGCCCCACATCTTTGGAAAAATAAAAACTCATAAAATAGACGCACCTATAAAATCGATTCTAAATAATACTAAAGCTCCTACAATTAACTTGTAAAGAGCATTATTCCAATATCTAAAACAATTCTACTGCAAACATGAAATTACTATCAATAATTCCATCAAAGCAATTGAAAAGCTAAAGTCCATTAATACAACTGATTTCATCATGCTTAGTCTGGACATCATTTCCCCCTATCCAAATACACCGGTTGAAAGGTCTATTGAAATCATTCACAAAAAACTTAACAAAGAAAATATCACTGAGAAAAAACAAACAAAAAAAACCAGTGTCATCAAGGCCTTAAACTTCATACATAACAATAATTGCTTTCAATATGATAAACAGATCTACAAACAACTAAAAGGTGCACCCATGGGCTCACCACTATCTGGCCTACTTGCTGAGGTTTTGCTGTAAGAAATGGAAAATGACCTGAAAAATACAAGTCACAATCTCCCTTATTTATATCTGAGATACGTCGATGATGTCTTGATGTTTTGGCCATATTCAGAAGGAAAAACTAAACGATTTTATTGATAAATTTAACCACTACTATTTATCAATTCAAATAACAGCTGAAAAAGAATGTTATCAAATATTAAATTTCTTAGATATAACATTAATAAAGAAAACGTATTTCATACGTGTTCTGGAAATGTCCTAAAATTCTGTTGCATGTCCTGGAATTTTATCCATTCCAGCCTTTTTGTCCTTGTGCGATGTTTTGTAGTTGAAGATTTCTCTGCTGACATATAACCTATGTCTGACAAATTTTTCTCTCCGCCCCTTGCAAAATGTTGGGGGTGGGGTGTTGGTTTTGTTGTCTGTTAGGACTGAAGCTGCATTATTATCATCTTTTAGCGTCGTGCTTATGTTATCACTTTGTCTGTCCGACCGGGAAGACCATATCTCTGCAGTTATTAGTTTTCGATTTGTAAAATTCTTTTTGTATTGGGAAGCTTAAAATTTGAGAATGATGATCCGTTCATTCTTTTTTTTTTTTTTTATGCACAACTTCACCGCTAGAGGGCGCAAATGGAGATCATATCAAATTTAAAATTCATTTCATTTCATATATTTGCTTCTAAATATCCAATTGAAAAAATTATCTTTCCTTTTGATGACATTTATAGCAAAGACTATTTATTTTAGTTGCAGTCCCTTTTTTCAAATAATGCATAAATTTTCCGCTAGGGGCGTAACGGTAAATCACGATTTTCCCGATATCTCCGCTTCAAACAATCCGATTTGAAAAATTCTTCCTGCGTTGGATACAGCTCTTGAGGCGAAATATTTTGCATATAATTTCTCATTTTTGGTAAAAAATGGTTTGGCCACCAGGGGGAGTGTTTATTTTTGCTTCTGATGTATTTGAAATAAAATCAGCTCGAAACTCGTTTGAAAAAATTCTTCCGTGGATCGATACCGCTCACCTTCAAAAGTTTTTTGAGAATACCTCTTGCTTAAATAATGCATAATTTTTCCAGCACGGAGCGTGTATGTGTATCTTATTTTTGTCCATATCTCTGTTTCTAGGAGTTGGATGTGAAAAATTATTTCTTTGTTGAACATTTTCAGTGCGAAATGTTTCTCATATAATTTCAAATATTTCTTAACGCACAAGTGCACCACTAGAGGACGTAAGTTCACGTTTCCGTTTACAGCAATATCTACAGAACTAATAATTTTCCACTGGGGGCGTAACGGTAAGTCGCAGTTTTTCTAATATCTCCGCTTCTAAAAGTCCGATTTGAAAAATTCTTCCTGCGTTGGATACAGTTCTTCAGGGGAAATGTTTTGGCATATAATTTTGCATTTTTGGTAAAGAATATTTTACAGGCAAGGGGCATAACTGTTTATTTTTGCTTCTGATGTATTTGTAATAAAATCTGAGCTAGAAACTCGAATGAAAAAAAAATTCTCCGTAACCAATACGCTCACCTCCAAAAACTTTTTGAGAATACATCCTGCTTAAATAGTGCATAATTTTTCCACCAGGGGCATATTCGTATATCTTATTTTTGTTCATATCTCTGTTTCTAGGAAGGAGTACGATTTGAAAATTTCTTTTTTTTGTTGGAGAACAATTTTGGTGCGAAACATGTCTCGTGTGTCTCATTAATGCACAAGTGCGCCAATAGAGGCGTAAGTTCACATTTCCATTTACAGCAATATCTACCGGACTAATAACCCAATTGAAAAATATTCTCCTTTGACCAGATACTACTAACTATGAAAACTCCTCGTGTGTATTTTCTTCCCAAAATAATGCACAATTTTGCCACTAGGGCGCGCAAATATTTAATCTGTTTTTCTCAATATCTGTACTTTTAAATGTCCGATTTTAAAAAAACTTTTAACAGATACCATGTACCTTATGGAACACTTTAGGTTTATATTTGAGGAGGTTTGTGGTTCACAATTCTGGCGCTAGGTGGTGTTCATGTACTTCCGTTTACAGCCTATCCTGCCTTTAAAAAAACTGTTAAAAATTTTCTTTTTTTACTGTATGCCATTTGCTATAATAAAGATGGAGAGTGAATAAGATTTTCGCTACAATAAGAAGATCCTCTTTAAATAATGTGTACAACTGTTTCCCTAGGGGTTGTAAAGGTCAAAATGTTTTTCTTGCTGTCTCTGCTTTTGGGAGACATATTTGAAAAGTTATTTTTCCTTAGCATACCTTTTGTAATGAGAAATACTTTTAGCCTGTTTCAACTTTTCCATTGTGCAAAATTCTCCCGCTAAAAGACATACAGTTATATCATATTTCCTACTCTATCTCTTCTTTTAACTGTTGTTAACAAATTTTGTCTCCAATACCTTTCTTCTGCTATGCAAAATGTGTTTTGCGCCATTTGTTAATTTCTGTGACATACGTTTTAGCCACTGGTGGAAGTAAGTAGCTGATGTTTTATAAGTAGCTGAATT
The DNA here is from genome assembly GCA_039090855.1 of Macrothele yani. Lineage (NCBI taxonomy): Eukaryota > Metazoa > Arthropoda > Arachnida > Araneae > Macrothelidae > Macrothele > Macrothele yani. Next base: position 56,789,501 of record CM077011.1, on the reverse strand, counting down.
TTATTTTTTTGTGGGTTATTTTGACCTTTACTGAAATTTGCTGATGAATGCTTTATATAAAAATTTGCCATAATATTAGATTGCTTTCTAATATCAGAAACTTAAATCTAGTTGTTTCTTAGTATTTTCTGGGCAAACTAATCACTTTGCATCTTCTATAATTAGTTTTCTAATCATGCCCAGTTAAATTGCCTTGATCGCTTATGAATACAGTTGTACACAGCCCTTGTATTTAAGGTTTTCTTGTTATTCTCTTTCATTTCATGTTGGAAATTTTTGTGCATTCTTTGTTTGCTGGTGAGTACAAATTTTAAACTTAGCTACAGCATCAATGTTATGTTGAAAATTCCTTCCCTAAATGAAATGTAACACAAATACTTGCTCCCTTGATTATGTGTTTAAGAAATAACAATCCCTCTGGTCCTTTGAAGAAGTTCCAAAAATTTCATTTTTCCTTACCCTTAAATTTCCAATGTAAGCATTATTTCAAAATAATTAAATATAAATAGTATTTTATGTATTGATTGTGTGGTATATGAAAGCATTTTAAGAGTAATGCCACATACCTATTTATTTTTGAGTTTTATGTTTTTTTTTATTCTGTAATTTGCTTCAATAATTGAACTAATGCCAAAGTAAAAAAAATGAAAGTTTCTCAAAATCAGTGTAGTATAGTAAACAAAAGTTTAGTAGATACTTTCAGTGACAGTTTTGGTATTTCAGTATTTATCCATGATTCTAAGTTTCTGATTATCTGCAGTGGACAACATTTTTAACATTCTGCATTAAGTTTGCCCAATTATGTAAGAAGTTGTTTGCTGTAGGTTACAGGTTGAACAGACCTATGGTTTCATCATATATTTAAAGTAAGAGCATTTGAATTGTATGTCCTGGGGGAAAAAAATCCAAAAGTCCTGGAATTTTGTGATTGAAAAAGTGTATGAACCATGAGAAAAATAATCAAGGTGAATTTACAGTGTACCGGAAACCTACCTACATCCCTGCAGTTGTGCCAGCTAACTCATATCATCCCTAGAAATATAAAACATCGGCCTTCCAATATTACGTTAGAAGGGCTGTTGCACGTTAATCAAATAAGAGCAAAGAAATAAAATAATTATGATGGATTAAAAGCACTGCTAGATCCTTTGGATATAATGCAAGCCTTTGGATATAATATACAGAAATATTAAAAAGTCGTTTACTACTAGAACATCTAAACCAACCGAAAATCAACAATACTGTGGATCTCTCCCATATATACAACTCATCACCCGCATTCTGAAAGACGAATGTAAGAAACATAATATGCAACTTGCTGAAACAGTAATTGATAATGCTATGTTGCTGACCAATAAAAATAACAAGAAATCGATTCTGGACCGTCCTGGAGTGTACACTATTTTAACATGCAGCAATTTTGACAATCAAACGAATAATAAAATGTACATTGATAGCACAAAGTGAAGATTCAAATCCAGACTGAATGAACATATAAAGAACTGGAACCATAAAGAAGAAAAAACCTCTTTGATGCAATATTGTATAGCAAATAATACCGAACCCGATTGGACGAATGCAAAAATACTTACCTCACATCAAACCCATAGTCAGATATTAACCTCCGAGGCACTTGTTATTGAAAAAACTAGGAAATACAATTGCAATAATAATACCCCTATTGAATTGCCTTATCCCTAGAGGTACCTACTTGAGCAAGAAAGCAAACAGTAACTTAAAAGAAAATATAAACCAAAGTCTCAAAAAATAATGTCCCTTAATAGCAATTTTGGATACCCTCGACAACAGATGGCACCTACATACGTCTACAATTTTATAGATACCTACCCGATTGGATGAATTCCAAAAACACCCTACCAGTGGCGCAATAAAAGTTGCGTAGATAAGAACAGTAGATATGATGCAACACGGCGTCGACGTGGCATAGTCCGGTTGAGAAAGCGACGCGAATCCGGCTTTGTAGCAACGAGCGATCAACACATAACTACCCACTGAAGATGACTGATATAAAATAGTTGAAACTAGTCTGGGTATATTACCTGCGGGAGTACCTGGCTCTTCCATTGAATTGTTCGATTCATATGTCCCCTCCAATATTTCTGAATACTCTCCATATTTCTGATATTGCAATGCATTCAAATATGAATTTATTCAATACACTTAGATTTGCAGTCCCCAGTGCATTTTGAAAAAAAAAAAAACTTTTTAAAAAACAAAGAAATTGGCTATAATTACTGCAGCATGTGTGCCCCCCCCCCCCCCCATATTCCTATTTGCCAGCGATGTCCATGCTGTGTGGTTGGCAGAAAATCTTGTAATGGGTAGGAAAAGCAAAGGTTTAGTGCAAATTAGATGTGATTTTTTCAAATAGTCAACCAACTCCCATGTTAACATGCCTAAACGTAGTGTTGGCATACCAGTGTAAGATGATGGTATTTTATAATTCAGCATTTTTTGTTTCATTATTGCCTTTCATGTGTTGAACTTGATAACACAGGAAATTTGTCTAATGTTGATTCAAGACCTCAAATAAATTTCAGTATAATTATTTTCATTATAATTCTGTTGGTCACTGTAGGCATTTTTAGTGCTCTGTATCCTTTGCATGTGAGTGAATGAATATAAAATATTAAAAGTGTTGTGCGTCTCATGTTAATTTAACATTGAGAACTAATTTCATTATATCTTTAACATTTTAAATGTTATGATGGATGTGCTGAAATTAGATTTTTGGCTTTATCTCTGCTTAGGGAAGTAAAGATAATATGAGCATTGTTCTGGTTGCATTACCTGGAGCACCAAAACTTTCTGATGTCCGAATGCAACAGGACAGGGAAGTGAATAGAGTCTTAGAAAGAAAAGTTGCAGGTATCTTTCTCCCTTTCTCTATCTTATATAAATATCATGCTGCAAATATAGTTATATTTTTATTTCATCATAAAACTAAAGTAACTATCCATTTATTGGTGTAAGGAATTAAACATTTTACCAAGCTTTCGCTCATCAACAGTTGGCTTTTTCAAGGCAAACAGCATAAAGCAAACTGAATACTAGAATGTTTCAATTTAAATGTGAGTATGATTTAACAAAATATGAGTCTGTTTAATTCCTTATGCCAATGAGCAGTTAGTTACTTTAGTTTTATATACCTGGTGTATCGACACTTACTTATATCATCATATTTTGCCTTTTTGCTTGATATCAGTTATAGTTAAGATTTAAGTTATTATATGAGAGAGTTAAGATTTTGTCTTTGAAAAGCAGAGGCTGTGTGTGAAATCAGTTATTCTGGAAAAAAAATCTTTAATTAAGCTCTTTGTTGGTTTCTGACAGCATGTCCAAACTTCATGTGTTAGCTTATAATGTCATTAAATTTTATGATTTCAGCCACAGTGTTCAGACATTCCCAAGCATGCAATGCAAAGTCCCTACCAACACCAGAGCCCCTGGATCTTACTGCTTTGAAATTTGTTAGGATAATTCTTTTATTTTTTTTATGTAAATCATTAACCACAAGAATTTATTAGGTTATGAATTTTTTAACAGAAATAACTGAGGAGAAGAAATTTCTTATCTGATGATATAATTAATGTACCCTCAAATATCTCTAAGGTTCATGATAAGACAGTTAATGAAATCGATTTATGGATAAAACCACTGCCAAAAATTGAGACAGTAACAAGCAAAAAAATTTTTGTTTTTGATATTTGACTGCTGTAATATCACTAAGCTATCCTCTGAGATGAGTGTGTTGTTAGCTAGTGACGCAACTATTATTACTATTAGAAGAATCATCATTGTCAACCATTATCAATCCACTGCTGGACAAAGGTCTTTCCAAACCTCTTCCACAATGGTCTGTCTTGTGCCAGTCTCCTCCATGTTACTCCCGCATACTTTCGAATTTCATCCACCCATCTCCCATGTGGTCTTTTCCTGTCCCTTGAAATCCAGTCTAAAATTTCAGCTGTCCATCGATGGTCTGTCCTTCTGGCAATATGTCCAGCCATTACCATTTTAGGGATTTTACTCTGATCATGATGTCTTCCACTCCTTGTCATTTTTCTGATCCACGAGTTCCTCTTCTTATCTCTCCTGGTTACACCAAGCATGCATCTCTCCATGTTACTTTGAGTTTTCTGCAGTCTTTGTATGTCTCTTTTAGTTAAGGTCCATGTCTCTACACCATGTTTAAGCACTGGAAGGATGCATTGATCAAACACTTTTCTTTTAAGACATAATGGCGTATTGCTCTTGAAAATTACGCTGTTTCTTCCAAAAGCTCTCCAGCCAAGTTTTATACGCCGATTAATTTCTTCATCAGTGACCTTCACTTGATATCTGCTGTCCAAGCAAAATGTAGGTATTGGTTATCTCTAGCCTTTCCCCATCAATTGAGAAATCTTCATTTCTTGTTAAAAACATTGTACATCACTTTTGTCTTCTGAAAGTTCATTTTTAACCCCATTTCTTTACTCTTGTCAGCAAGTTCCTGTATCACACTCTGCAGCTCTGATAGGGTAGTTGCAAAAATGACTACGCCATCAGCAAAAGGAAGGTGAGTTAGATAATCTCCATTAATCTTTATCCCTTTGTTTCCCCAGTTCAGTGATTGAAATACATTCTCCAATGTGGCATTAAAGAGCTTGGGAGATATGGTGTCACCTTTTCTCACTCCCTTTCCAATTTTTATGTGTGCTGTATTCTTCTATGTGTGCCGAATCTTTGCACTTGCATTTTCATAGATGTTATTAATAATATTAATGTATGCATCTTCAATACCGCACGATTTCAAAACCATTGTAACTGCTGATGGTTTCACTGAATCAAAGGCCTTTTCATAAACGATAAAAGCCATGCATAATATGGAAGTTCATATTCCCTCGCTGTTTCAATTAGTTCTCTCAGTACGTGGATATGATCTATTATAGTGCTCTAGCCACTTGTGAATCCAGCTTGTTCTCTCGGTTGAGCCATGTCCAGTGTCACCTTCAAGCGGTGTGAAAGAACTTTAGTGAAGATTTTATAAACCACTGATAGGAGGCTGATAGGTCTGTAGTTCCTGAGATCCTCAATGTCACCTTTTTTATGTAGCAGGATCATTGTAGCGTTGTTCCAATCCTCAGGAATCTTCCCTTCATTAAGGCATCAAGTGAAAACTTGGGCGAGTACTGCTTCAATTTCTCCACTTGCTTCGTGTATGATGTCTATGGTAATTCCATCTTCTCCTGGAGCTTTTCCCCGTTTCATGTTCGTGACTGCATGTGCAATTTCTGCTGGGAAGACTGGAAGAACTCTGGAGTCATTCCATCTCAATTCAGGCAGACAGTACCAATATGTGTCAGGTGACCATTTTAGATTTGTTCCAAAAAATTGCAGTTGTTACAACTATTGGAGACATAAAATATCCTGAAAGGATTTTCCTAAAAAAAATTTTTTCTCCGGCTACAGCGTTTTGAAGTTTGGCTGAAATCTAGCGATCTTTGAAAAGTGGGGAAAATGATGTATTTTTTTAGCGTTACTTCAAAACTATTTAATCTATTCACTTAATTTTTTTTTTTTTTTTTTTGTAGCTATTGAATAAAATTATAACTTGGCATAGTTTCAGTAAGCCTGACTGACATTATTAAAAAAAGAAAAAAAAACATCCTTCTGGAAGTACATGAGACTCAGGAAAAATAGGGGAAACAAAGTTGTAAGTTGTGCGAAGAATGAGATTGGGGAAATGATATGGGAGCCCAATGAGTTAAGTGACAGATGGGGTGAATACTTCTGTGAGTTATTAGATCAGGAAAGCAAAGATGATTCTGAGACAGACGCAAATGATGTCACAATGAGGGATGAAAGCACAGGAGGGATCTCAAGAGAAGAAGTGTGTAAAGCTCTAAAATCTCTTCAGAATGGTAAGGCTCCGGGAGTTGATGGCATAACTGCAGAGATGTTGAAATATGGTGGTGACTCTATAATTGACTGGTTAACTGAAATTTGCCAGTTGCGCTGGGAGTTAGGAATGGTACCTCGGGATTGGAAGGATGCTATTATTGTTCCCTTGTATCAGGGAAAAGGCGATCAGACTGAATGCAAGAACTATCGTGGTATTAGCCTACTGAGTGTGCCAGGGAAAGTGTTTGGTAAGGTTGTTATTGAAAAAGTACGAGGTCTTACATCATTGAAAGTGGGGGATGTTCAGAGTGGTTTTATGCCTGGTAAAGGCTGCACTAACCAGATTTTTGCATTACACACGATGATTGAAAAGTATCTGGCTGTTGGGAAGAAAGTTTTTACTGCCTTCATGGATTTAGAGAAAGCTTACGACCGAGTGAATAGGACACTTTTGTGAAAGGTATTGAATGAATATGGTGTTACTGGGAATCTACTTAATAGTGTAAAAGCCATGTATGATGGTAGTAGAGCTTGTGTACGAGTGAATGATGTTTTATCAAAATGGTTTTCCATTGGTGCAGGAGTTAGACAAGGTTGTGTAATGTCACCATGGCTGTTTAATATATTTATGGATGCATGCATGCGCGATGCCAAAATAGATAATAGTGGTTTATGTCTTGGTGATATCCGTGTGTGCAGATTGCTGTATGCTGGTGACACTGTACTGTTGGCAGAGAGCAAAAGTGATTGCAGAGTATGTTGACTCGGATGCACGAAGTTTGCATGAAATTCAAACTGAGTATAAATAAGGGAAAAACCAAAGTTATGGTGTTTGAGAGAGGAACAGGTAGCACTGAATGTAATGTAAGTATAAATGGCACTGTGATTGACCAGGTCAGTGAGTTTGTGTATTTAGGAAGCATGTTTGACAGAGAGAACAAGTTGGATGGTGAAATCAGTAGGCGAGTGAATTCTTCTTTGAAAGTCATAGCTGCTATGGGAGGTTTTCACAGGAATGATGGGTTCTCTAGAGAGTCCGGCATGGCTATGTATGAAACAGTAATTCTTCCTACTCTGATGTATGGCAGTGAAACCTGGGTACTGCAGAAGAAACATAGGAGTCGTTTGTGTGCTGGAGAAATGCGTTACTTACGTGGGGTTTGTGGCAAGACATGATCTGATTGTGTGAGGAATGAAGATGTATTGCAGTTGTGTGATGTAAAGCAAAATGTTGTTAGCAAGGTGGAGACCAATATGCTTCGGTGGTTTGGCCATGTTGAAAGAATGAGTGATGAAATGCTTACTAAGAAAATCTTTTCAGCCCAAGTGGCAGGAAGGAAAGGCAGAGGAAGGCCAAGGAAGACATAGGTGGATCAGATTCAGGAGTGTCTGCATGAGAAAAAGATTATGAGTATGAAGTATAAAAGATCTTGTGTACAGCGTGTAATCGATATCAGTGAAGCACGAGTTATATGTCAAGATCGCTGTAAATGGAGAAGTTTGATACAAACTTCCAGATATTTTTATTTATTGTTGTCGTATTTCTTTTTGGAGCTAACCTGAATCTCAGATAACAGCTTAGTGATATGTATGTATGTATGTATGTATGTATGTATGTTGAATTTCATGCAAACTTCGTACATTTGGGACAGCATACTTTGCAACTGACTTTTGCTCTCTACCACAGGACTGTCATCAGAATACAGCAATCTGCACACATGGATATTACCAAAACATAAACCAGTATTGTCCAAATACAAATACTGAAGATGTGAATCTGATTTTTGGTGTAAATATGACCTGGGTGGTAAGTCAGATAATATCTGAAAACTTGAAAATTTCATTGTTCTGGAGCAGGAATCGAGCCTGCGTCTCCCGGATAGCACCTGAGTATGCTAACCACTACACTTCCCAGAATGACCAAGTTTACGATTCTAGGTGGTGTAGTGGTTAGTATACTCGGGCATAATCCGGGCGACATGGGTTCGTTTGCCGCTCCAGGATGACGAAATTTTCAAGTTTTCGGATATTATCTGACTTACCATCCATGTCATATTTACACCAAAAAACGGATTCAAATCTTTAAACGTTGTATTGGTGTAATCCTATATTCCATTCATGACAGTGCTGGCCACCCAAAATGCAACACCAAGAAGGAAGCATCCGATTGGCCTGAAATATGCAGCATGCGTCGCCTGCGAGAGGACATGCAAACGATTAGCATTGCAGGGCGCTATGCAAATCATGTGTGCCCAGCGGGGTGTCAGTAGTGGAAGTGTGTTGCGCTGCCGGAGCCGAACCTGTGCGTGGGAAGCTTGCTGATGCCTCGTCGCAGAATACGGCAGTCATTCCAGCACGTTTCGGAGTTCGACAGAGGACGAATAGTGGCTTATCACGACAGCGGTTTATCGTACCAAGACATCGGCGCCCATGTGGGATAACATCCAGCCACAGTGAGACGAGTATGGATTCGGTGGGTGCAGGAGGGACCGACGTGAGCGATTGCCGCGGCACACCACTGAACGAGTACTGGCATGTTGTGCAGCGGGCATTGATGGCTTGCACCGCCACATTACGAACGTTAGCGCAGGAATTAGGGTGTGTTGCGCAACAACCTGTGTCAGAGCGTATCGTTCGACGTCGTCTGCAGAAGCGGGGACTTTTCACACGGCGCCCATTGCTCCGATTACCATTGACGTTACACCACCGGCGAGTGCAGCGGCAGTGGGCCGTTGAACGCCGCACCTGGACTGCGGAATGGCACGACAGTGTCTTCTCCGACGAATCCCGCTTCTGCCTGCAACTCCACGATGGTCAGATCCGCATGTGGCGGCACCGCGGCGAGAGACTGTATGACACCTGCATTATGCATCGCCATAACGTTCCATTGCCTGGCGTTATGGTTTGGGGCGCAATTTGATATGTCATCCGCACCCCTCTGGTACGCATCACCGGTACACTCAACAGCCACCGCTACATCTCCGACGTTTTGGAGCCTGTAGTCCTCCTTTACATGCAGGACCTGCCAGCGGCCACGTTTCAAGAGGACAATGCGTGCCCGCACGTGACGTGCATCGTGCAATAATTCTTCACGGCCCACCAGGTGTCACTGCTGCCGTAGCCCGCCTGTTCTCTCGATATGTTGCCCATCGAACACGTCTGGACGCTGATCGGCAACCGAGTGGCCCTGCGAGCACCACCTGCGGCTACGCCTGATGAACTGTGGCAACGTGGAAGCAGCCTGGACCGACATACCTCAAGCCCACATTCAAATCCTCTTTTGTTCGATGCCGCTGCGCATAGCGGCTGTTATTGCCAGCCATGGGGGCCACACGAACTATTGATGTCTGCGTGTTCCGCAAGTCGCATGTGCCTGTAAGTTCAATCGTTTCATCTTTGTATCTGTTGTTATGTGTCCAGTAAATCTGGCTTTGCTATCTCGTGTCCTTCTTGGTGTTGCATTTTGGGTGGCTAGCAGTGTATATTAAACAGCCATGCTAACATTACACAATCTTGTCTAACACCTGCACCAATAGAAAACCATTTTGATAAAGCACCATTCACTCGTACACAAGCTCTACTGCCAGCATACATGGCTTTTGCACTATCAGACCTACCAACTGTTATGATTTTATCGTATTTAGTATGATAAATCGCACTGCAGTACAATGTAATTTTGCTGCGAAAAATACGATTAAAAAAAAAATTCACCCCACCCCCACCCCATTTCCCCCCTTTTCAGACAGAAGTTAAAAATCGGCATGTAATCTGTTTTTTTCCCCTTCGAAAGATTTTTTTCTTGGAGGTTTCTAATTTCTCTTAACAAATCCCCTTCTTCTAGTTTTCCAATGGAAATAAAGTAAGTCAAGTGCAACCTGCAACCAATGGACAAATTCCGACTCGTTTTGTATAACGTTTGGGACTGATTAGTACTTTCCATCAAGCTTGTATTGCTTTTTGCCTGGATATGGCGTCACCTGCAGCACGGACGGTGACCTAAAACACCATTCACCTATGGTGGCTAGTGCTGCGTGATAGGAGTGGTGACTCCATGGTACTTTCGATTCTTCGTCATACTTAAAGCTGCTGATTGGTCAGCGCTGAAATGTGGATGAGTGTCTGTTTATTGAAAGCTACCTCCTTGCCCTTACACCTGCAAGAACCAATGCATGGAGTGGTTAGAGCATGTGATCTTTCATTTATTTTTGTTGAATTTGCTTATTTTTGCTTGCTGTATTTCTGTTTAGTTCTCACAAATTGATTGAATGATATCTGCAAAGAAGAATGCCTGATCTCAAACGTTTTTCACAAAGCAAGTGCCTCTTTGCTTTTTGTGTTGTGTGCAACTGCGATATCTCCATCTCTCGTAGTGGACGTACGGATATAGTTAGGCATTCGAAAACAGCCACGCACGAGGACAATTTCAAGACAAGTCTTCAAACTTAAGTCAGTTTTTAACTGTGAATAGGGAGTGTTCACATCTTTCATTTTGGAGCATGATCTCCCGATAGCTACTGTGGACCATGCTCGCACATTATTTGAAGCGATCTTTCCAGATTCAAAAAATACAAAGAATTATTCCTGTGGGCGAACCAAAACAACATTTATTATTAAAGAATTGGCCAGTGAAAATAAAATACAAATCATTGCTGCAGCTACTAAAAATCTTTTTACTGTGTCCGCTGAAAGAAGCCATAGCGGCGAAGATCAGTTGTATCCGATCATTATAACGTATTTTAAGTAATTGTCAAATGGGGTAAAAACTGAGCTGTTGTCTTTGCCAAAGTTAATGGTATTCCCTACTGGGGAAAATATTGCCAAATTAATAAGTGATGAATTTCAACGATACAGAATTACATGGGAGAATTGTCTTGCTCTATTGTGTGACAACACACCAGTAATGATCAGCAAGAAAAAAGGAGTTGCAGCATTTTTAAAAGGTAAGCAGCACAAAAATCTGCTGGCAGCTTACCTGTACTATTTCATGAACTTTTAATTGACATTTGTTATTATTTAGAAAAAAGTTTTAAAAGGAAACAGGCTTTGACAGAAATTGAAGAGTTGTGATTTTGAAATGCAAAAAATGGATGCACTTCTTGGCTTTCACTTGTTAGATGTCTTGACGGTGGTGATGCTTTACTTCGTTTTTAAAAGAAGAGTGTTCTAATGAAAATGAAGAAAAGATTGGTTTCTCTCCAAGAACTGGTTCAATATACCATTCCAAAATTGTATCATTCAAAATCAGAAAGTTGTAAACTCAATGAAATGTTAAAGAGTAAAAATGTGAATTTGACTTCTGTTAATAAGAAATTTAAAGTGACTGCAGTTAACACCAAACATGATAAAAAAATCTCAAACACATGTAATTAAAAAGCAAGAAAGGATTTTTTATTACCTTGAGTTCAACTGTGAATCACGCTTATGCACTGTTTCTTTGCCATGTTACAAAAGTTTTTGAGAAATACGATATAATGTTTCAGTAGCAAGAACCTTGTGTGCATACACTTAAATCTGATGTTGAAAGTCTTTTTAATGAGCTCCTATTAGATTTGTAAAAGTGTTATTAAGCAAACAGAATCAATAGTTCATGTTAAATATAATGAAATAGAGAACCAAAAAGACAACGCAGAGTTATCAGTTGGTTTTGAAACCAAAGATTTTATTAAAACAGTTTGCACTGAGGAGCAGGAAGATTTTTTTTTCTAAAGTTAGAAATTATGTTATTAAGGGCTGTGACTTTATAATTTCTAAATTTCCATGGAATTTGGAAATATTAAATCATATCCAAGTTGCTGGTATTTCTAGAAGAGAACAGTCTAGTTTTTTATCAATTCAGTATGTAATAGATATGTGCTCATGTCTCCTTTTAAGGTGTGAGAATGAAACAATTCTGGAGCTGTTGATGCCATAGAAAGTGAATTTTTGAGATTTCAAGTAGCATTATTACCAGATAACATTTTAAATAGCAAAAGTATTAGTGAACAATGGTATTTATTGTCAAAAGAAAAGGACTCTTGTGGCAAATTTCTTTATAGCAGACTTTGTAAAGTCATGTTAGGGATTTTAAACTTGTCTCATAGTAATGTCTCATGTGAAAAAGTTTTTAGTTTAGTAAAGAGAAATAAGATTGACGTAATAGGCTCTTTGAGTACTTCAACACTGGAATAGCTTTTAATTGCAAAAACCAGTATGTCTGGACCTTGCTTCCAGCAAAATTATTCTGTTGAATTTAAAAAAAAAAAAAAAAAAGCAAAGTCAGCTAGACATGTTGACTTAAATAAAACTTAGATTTCGTAATGGTTGTCATGTGTGAAATTTAATGTTTCCGTGCTTTTAAGGAAAGAAAAATCCATGAGCTACATTTTAGTTTTCTAATGGTTTCATAATAATGCATTTTCCTGAACAATTAAGATTTTGTTTAAATTTAATAAATGTTTGAAATGTTAAATATTGAATTTAATAATTAACAACATAAAAAGGTTTTGCTGATTAGATTTAATTAGTTTCTCAATAAAATCTTGATGTACGGAAAAAAATCTTTACATTCCGATCATCAAGAATTTATATAGGTGAAATAGGCTTTTAAAGTTACCAGCACGCGTCATGTTACGATTTTTCTATCTGAGTGTTATGTTTTTTGGTTCTGATAGGTTGGCAGGTCTGCACTATTAAGTAGATTCCTAGTAACACCATATTTATTCAATACCTTCCACAAAAGTGTCCTATTTACTGGGTCGTAGTAAGCTTTCTCTAAGTTTATGAAGGCAAGAAAATGTTGAAAGTCTTTTTAATGAGCTCCTATTAGATTTGTAAAAGTGTTATTAAGCAAACAGAATCAATAGTTCATATCGTATTTCTCAAAAACTGTTGTAATATGGCAAAGAAACAGTGCAACAGCCAGATACTTTTCAATCATCATGCGTTATGCAACAATTTGGGTAGCGCATGCGCAGTCTTTACCAGGCATAAAACCACTGAATATCCCACACTTTCTCTGATGTAAGACTTTGTACTTTTTCAATAATGACCTTACCAAACACTTCCCCTGGTATACTCAGTAAGCTTATACCATAATAGTTCTTGCAGTCAGTCTGATCACCTTTTCCCTTATGCAAAGGAACAGTGATAGCATCCTTCTAATCCTGAGGGACCATTCCTAACTCCCAGCATAACTGGCAAATTTCAATTAACCAGTCAATTACAGAGTCACTACCATATTTCAACATCTCAGCAGTTATGCCATCAACTCTCAGAGCCTTACCATTTTGAAGAGATTTTAGACCTTTACACACCTCTTCTCTTGAGATCCCTACTGTGCTTCCATCATTCACTGTGACATTATCTGCTTCTGCCTAAGAATCACCTTTGCTTTCTTGATCTAATAACTCACAGAAGTATTCACCCCATCTTGCACTTAACTCATTGGGCTTTGATATCATTTCTCTGATCCTGTTCTTCACACAACTTACAACTTTGTTTCCCCTGTTTTTCCTTAGTCTCATGTACTTCCAGAAAGTCTTATCTTTCCAAAAAGCCAATTCATGCCTTTCCACTTTTTCCTTCCTATCTTTTGCCTTACTATGGCAAATCAGCTTATCTGCTCCACACTTGGTTTGCACGCATCCTGAAATTCTTGGAAATCCTGGAAAAAATCTTGGAATTTTATCCATTTCTGCCTTTTTGTCCCTGCGCAATGTTTTGTAGTTGAGGATTTTTCTAGTGATATAACTTGTATGAAAAATTTCCCTCCCCACTCCCTGTAAAATGTGGGGAGCTGTTGGTTTTCTGGTCTGTTAGCAGTACTAAGGCTGCATTATTAGCATGTCTTTTGTAAAAAATGAATAAATAAATAAAATCAGATCATGCATGTTTTATCACTATGTCTGTCCAGCCGGGGTACACCATATTTCTGCAACTTTATGTTCAATTTGTAAAATTCTTTTAGTACTGGGAAGCTTAAAATGCAAGAATGATGGTCATTTAATTCGTTTTTTTTTTCCAATGAACAACTTCGCCGTTACAGGGCTTAAATGCAGATCCTATCGAATTCAACATACATTTTATTTTGTATATTTGCTTCTAAATATCCGATTGAAAAAAATCTTTTACCTTTTGATGCCATTTATATCAGACTTTTAGTTAGTCTGATTTTCAAGTAATGCATAGATTTTTCGCTAGGAAGCGTAAAGGTAAATCCCGGTTTTCCCGATATCTCTGCTTCTAAAAGTCCGATTTGAAATGTTCTTCCTGCATCAGTTACAGCTCCAGATGGGGAATGTTTTGCATATAATTTCTCATTTTTTGGTAATGAGTGGTTCAGCCACCAGTGGGTGTAAGTGTTTATTTCAGCTTTTGATGTATTTGAACCAAAATCTGAGCTTCTGGAAATTCGATTGAAAAAAATTCTTTCATGAACCGGTACCGCTCACCTCATATAACCTTTTGAGAAATACCTCCTGCTTAAAATAGTGCAAAGTTTTTCCGCCAGGGGGCGTAGCTGCATATTTTATTTTTGTCGATATCTCGGTTTCTAAGAGTCAGATTTTAAAAATTCTTTCTTTGTTGGATAGCATTTTCAATGAGTAATGTTTCTTATATAATTTCAAAGTTTTATAAATGCACAAGTGTGTCACTAGAGGGCGTAATTTCATGTCGTTTACCGCAATATCTTTGCTACTAAAAACCCAATTGAAAAAATTCCTATTACTAGTTGTGTATATATACTGTCATTACACAATCGGAATATTCAATATATAAACTTGGATTAAAATTAAAAGTATTTGATTTTAATATAAATTATGATTACCAAACTTGCGGTGTTAATATAGAATAAAAATACCAACGTTTCTTACAATAAAATGTTTATTTTACATCGACTCTAGTTTAGCAGAGTGTTTGGCTCTGCTTTGTTAGGACGAATGGAACGTAAACATTTAAATCATTGTAACATCATCAGAGTTCTGACAGTCACGAATTTTGGTGAGTTGTTTCCATGCGCTTGAAAGAAATGGAGTCTATGTCATGTTGTTGACAAGGTGTGAAGAGATCCGGTATATGGGGAAAGCTTCTAATATATTACGTTTAATAGTCAAGTCAGGTTTATTGATAAGAGTGGTGTTTCCAAACAAAAATTTATGATTATTTTCAGGACAACATTGGGCTATAGAAGACTTCTCCAGTTCATATTTTCGTACGTAGGTCTTGTGTTCCTTCACATGAAAATTTAAAGCCCTGTAGATCTGTCCTATTTGTAAAAGTCCACACTCACAAGGTATCTGATAAATTCCCCAGGAAATTATGTATTCAACATAGTCTTTTGATCCGTGAAACTTCATCTTGTTTATGGGCTTGAAAATAACATTGAAATCAAATCGAATAACCGTTCAATTCTTTCGTATTGGAAGGTCTACTGGCGTGAGCGAGCAGACAGGCTTAGGTTTCCTATATTTTTGGACAGCTTTGTCTATAACGGAAGGGCTATATTCTCTGCGTACTGCAATTCGTTTAAGAAAATCAATGTGTAGAAGGCAGAGATCTTTTGTTTCCATGGGTGATTTGATTTTGCATGTGGAGGTAAGGAAACAGCAAAAGGTTTTCAATAAGCTGTTGTACTAATGGATCCTTCAGCGCATGATACAAGTGGGTGCTGTATGACAACCAAGGAACGGCAAGCAGCCATTATTTTCAGTCTCACATGTGAACTGTATATGAGGATCAACTGAATTGATAAGATCAACTAATTTAGGTATTTCCGAACGCATACGATTCCAGAGAACAAAAGTGTCATCTACATATCGAATCCACAGGTTTCATTCCTGTGACACGAGCTACGACATTCAGTCATTGATAACGATGCTTTGAAGGCAAGTGTGGAGGCAAATCTTTGCGTCACAGTCGGAGAACTTGCCGAACAGTACAATGTGTCGATGTCAACCATTTCTTAACATCTTCACCAAATTGGAAAGGACAAGAAGCTCGATACGTGGTTCCCACGTGAACTGACGTAGCATCAAAAGCAACCGGTTTGAGAAACCTTCTGCTTCACAATGAAAAGGAGCCCCTGCTTGATCGCATTGAAACCTGTGGGGAAAAGTGGGTGCTGTACGACAACCGTAAGCGATCTGGACAGTGGCTGAGCCATGGTGAACCATCAAAACAACATCCTAAACAAAGCTTGATGCCAAAGGTTTTGTTGTTAGTGTGGTGGACTGTTTGCAGTGTCATACACTACAGGTTCTTAAATGCTAGTGAAAGCATTACCTCAGTCACATACTGTGAAAAAATTTACTGAGTGCGCCAGAAGTTGTGTTCCAAACAGCCTATTTTCTATTATCTTTGGTGAACAGGAAGGGTCCTATCCTTCTCTGTGGTAACGTGAGACCACAAGTGTCACAAATGACGAAACGGAAACTACCCGAACTGAGGTTTGGAACTCTCCCACATCCAGCCTACTCGCCTGACTTGGGACCTACTGATTTTCACCTGTTCATGTATTTTAGCAATTACCTCAAGGACAGGACCTCAGAAACAGAGAGGAGGTCAAAATTACATGCAGGGAGCCAGTTTTTTTCCGTACTGCCACTCACTGGCAAAGGTGTGTAGCTGCTGAAGGCACCATCTATACATAGTATAAAATAAAGTTCCCGGTAGGCGCCTGTCTGTTTGTTCAGGCTAATCTTGAGAATTGCTGGACAGATTTTGATGCAGTTTTCACCATTCCATCGAGCATTTATCTAGGAAGGTTTAGGTGTATGAAACATTTATCTGTGACAAAAGGGAGTGCAGCAGTAACGATTTAAGTGACAAGTCAAAGAAAAAAACCGCCATTTGCATTCTTTCATGGCTTCCACTGTCTATGAGGATGCAGCAGACACTGGACTTTCGTCGTGGCAATGAGCCTTAGTAACGTAAGTGAAGGACAACCAGTCCCCGTTGAAATTATGGTGTCTTACTTTGAAAGTTTAACTTTCGAGTACAAAATGTGGTATTTGGAAAAAATTAATGAGATTGAAGGAAAAGATCCCTATGTGCTGAATGTAAGTATCTTCGAAGGTGACGTGAAAAGTTTTCCAGAAGTACAAATAGTAAATATTTTCTATTATTTCATCTTTGGTCAAAAGCGCCTTTACCATACAACAGTTTCATTAGAATCATATAAAATTCTCGAAGCATATAACAATTTCTCATCGGAGATATCCTCTTACATGGTAATTTAGTGAGATCTCTAATTAGTGAGCAATTAGTAACTCTTCAATAAAAAGTGCTTTTCTAAGCTCTGGGAAGCCATTTTCAAGACTTTGAAAAATTGAGAGAAAAATCTGTTTTTTCACGCAAATTTGTGGTGAAAAAACACAGTAATTTTTCTTGGATTTGTGCCCTAATTTATTTATCCGTAAATAAGTTTAGCAGCGTTATCCCGGTATGTAAACAGACCTAGATAGCAAAAAGAATTTTATTTGGAAATAATTTTATCAATTATTTTTTTTTTAATTATTTGCATTTTCTCACAAAAGTGTACTTCAGCTCCAGTTAAAAATCCAGGTGTACTAAAAATAAAATCGACGGTGGTTTGGGGAGGAAATGTCATATAATAGGACAAAATAGTAAAGTAAAAAAAAAAAAAACCCCCAACACTGACAGCCAAATAATCTTAAAAGTGAAAATACTAAGTGAAAAGCCGAAAATTCCCAAAAAAAGTGGGTCAAGCTCTCCTGAAAAATCCAGAACAGCCAAAGAGATTTGATTCTGATTAAAAGTCAGGATGGCTAACAAATTAACTTTTAGCTCTATAAAAAGTTTCAACAGCCCCTAGATCAATCAGGAACTTTCTGAATAAAAGTCTCTGATGGTGAAAAACCCACATGTGTAGAAGTGCTAATTGGGTACCGAAGCGTTGGTTTAAGAACATTTTTGACTAAGAGACAAACTCTGAAAGGTGTTTTATATGAAAATAATCAGTAGCAATAAAACCTACACAAAAAAATAGCCAATTTTAAATCAACATTGAACACTAAAAATCAACGAGTGAAACGCCTGGCCCAATAAGTGCAAGCACCGCACGCCAACAGCATTTGAACAAGTAAAAGATATGTTTTCTGCTTTACCAAAAATCATTGATTTCTGGATAAAACTAACCTTAAAAAGGTTCTGTGTCATTGAAGAGTCTACTTTTCAGTAGTGTTTTCTAAGCTCTTGGAAGCGATCTCCCTTCGCTTGGCAGATAATCAAATCTTTTCGGTACTGCCTTTATATAGAGATAGCAGCTGGCAGCCTAAAAAAGGACTTCCGGTCTGGATTTCCTCCACTGCAGCAATTAATAAAGCCACAAAATTTAGGCATTTTGGTTTCAAATTTTTATAAACACCGACCGCTAATACAGTAATAGCATTTTACACACTAACTGCAGGGCAGCCAGCTATGTTTGTGCTCAAGAACTCGCAGGAACTGTTGCCACTTCACTTAAACTTCTCGATGACGTCACGTGCTACATCCTCATTAGGTTGGGTCCATTAGCGATCTACGCTCTCATTGGCTCTTTCATTTGAGTCACCATGGAGGCACGTAGCGAAAGCAATTCACATGCATTCATACGCAACTCAAGGCAATGAGGAGACCTTAAAGTTTATATGAGCAAAAGTTAAAAATTTTCTCCATTAAAATTTCTCACTTCGTGACGTTTACTAAAGAAAATAAAAATTTCGATTTTGCAATGAATTTTTAACTAATATAATAGTTACGTTCATCGTTTGTCATATGCATTTGTGAAACAACACGGTGGAGACCTGAGATTTTTACCGAAACAAATAAGGAATTTATATCGACTAGAAAAAAATTCTGTGATCTTTCTAATTTGCGCAGTTTTAGTAACTAGCATCATAACTATTCCCATAGGTTAATAGGACAAAATTTAAATACAAAATAAAGGTTTGTATTGAATTATACCAGAAAATAGTCTGTTTCGTTTCTCTACCAAAATGTGGTTGACTTTCTTTTACACACAGACAGCATTGTTACTTTTTTAAGCTCCATTTTTACATTTCTGACTTCGAAATGGCGAGCATTTTTAAAAATTTAAATACAAATTATGCTTGAAATTTACTTAGAAAGTCGCTAAATTTCGGTGATACAACATGTATGTTTTGATTTTAACTGCAGTGAATGAACGTTTTTCCAAAACACATTCATAATCATCTTCAGTAATGTGTTAAGAGCAAATTCTGGCATGTTTCACATTCACAACATCTTTTCGTTAACATTTGAGTAGCCAGCCACATTTTTTGCAACATCTGATCCTTTGGGAATGCGTGATTAAATAATCCCAGTTCCTTTGGTTTTCTTAATCTGCGATGGGCACATGACAACGGCACAATAATTGGTAGGCATCGTTCTTTCGAAATAATAGCACAGAATCAAAATGGTGGGATTGTAAAGTTTTCTAACTAACAAACACACAGCAATAGAACGATTTCATTTTAGCTACGTCATGCGTGCGAGTAGCCCAAAAATGCCTGTGAGGCACGGCGACCGGTTTACAAAACTTTTTTGCTCATCGGGGAAAAAAACGCGAGGCACGTGCGCATGCCCTGCAGCCTGTCACAGCGTGTAAGGCCACAGGCTAACTGCATAGTTACATCGGACGCTGAAAGAATTGGTTTATCGGCGCTCGTACAGACTACATGCGTAGTTACATTGGACGCTGAAAGAGAATTGGTTTATCGGCTCTCGCACAGACTAAATGAGCAAATGTTTTCGTCCAGATGTATGTATCTCTTTGAGTAGTTTTTTAATTAAAATTTAAATATTGTATTAACATTATGCCTAGACAAAAATCGTATATAGGTCGTAGTACATCGGACGCTAAAAGAATTTGTTTATCCCGTCAAAATGAAACTTTCTAAGAAGCAAATGACAGACTAGATTCACCGTAAATTCTAAATTGCTACCATGCGAAGCCGGGCCGGGTCACTAGTTTTGGATAAACCAAGGTTGTATGCTATGAGGTATGTCTTTTTCATTTTTTACTCTCCTAATTGGCCGTTATTTTCTGAACGACCTAGTATTTTACAGATTTCAGTTTTTCTCTTTTGTTTTCAGGTTAGTGCAATTTCGGTGGGAGAATAAATGTCCTCAGGGACCACCACGCCTGTATAAGTTGATTTACCTGACCACATTTTCATCCACTTCTTCATCCCCAAACCTTTTCTCGCAGCTTAGAGGAAAAGACTCGGTAAAAATGCTGTAGGGTTAGGTTAGCGATAACTGTAAAGAGAGAGAGAGAGAGAGAGAGAGAGAGAGATAGAAGCTACCAACTGCAGAGACTTAAAATTGCATTTTTTAAAAGTATTTTAACATGTTGGCCCAAAAATTTAAGGTCAAAATCTCAGTAAAGTTAAAGTAAAAACTTACTGCAATATCAAAAAAATTTTTGCAGTTACAGATGAATTTTTTCCCTGTGTGTGTATCTTAATGGTAACATATTAATGTGGTAATTACGCATTGATTGCATTTTGATCATTGTAACCACAGAATAGTGCCAGACATCTTGCTTATAGCATATGAATCGGTAAATCACTTTCATAATAAATCAGCTTTTAAGCAGTTCTTTTGATGCATCAGTAAATCAAACATATCGATTAAACATTCACTGACATTTTCTTATGGAATTTAATTTTTGAAAGTGGGCAGGTTTGATTATTGTTCTTTTCTTACATTTGCTCCAGTGTCATTCCACATCAGTTCATCCATTTTTTGGGGGTGAAATGTAACCCACCATCTCAGATTTTGATGAAATTTGGCATGGAGGTATACTTCACCAAGATATAGAAAATGACCAGATTTTAACTTCCTACACCGCATAGTTTCTGAGATACAGTGCTCCAAAATTTCACCGAACACCAATCGCACATGTAGAGTGACAGAGTACCACTTTTTATAAAATGCTGCATAACTGTGGTGCTATTTAGTTTAGAAGAAATAAATTTTGTACCCTTATGCAAAACAGCTTCCAGAAAAAGAAATCATTTTAAATTTCATTGAAAACACTGAATAAATAAATTAAATATAGTGGTAATGTGAAAATAAAAAAAAACTTGCTATTCTATATTAGGCTCTACAGCAAATAGCAGAGGTGTGAGGGAGCTCTTTTTTAATGTATATTGGTCTTTGACATATACTGTCACATAACAAGAAAAAAAATAGTGGCTATCAGCTTGCTTTTGAAGATGTTTGCAAATATCTGAAATGGGTGTGAAGTTCCACTTCGTCAATTCAACCACTTTTTTTTTTTTATTAATTATAATTCATCTCTGAAATTCAAGAAATTTCACAAGGAGATAGAACTAACAAGGACACAAAAATATAAGAAATTGTGTTTTCTTATACCATATAGTTTCTGAGATACCATATTAACAAGTTTGATGATATGGCTAGTTCAGCTGCATCCCACAACAAGTATGGTGAGGTTTAAAGTTTTTCTGTCGTTTCAAAATATCTGTTATTCTCTTATTGCAGATTGCAAAAATTTCTGAAAAAAAAAAAAAACTCTGACAAATCTCCCTAAAACAGAATTCGGGAAATTTTACTCCCCCGCCCCCAAGTAAACATTTGCACGAAAGATATAAGCAGTTTTTAGATGTGCATGACTGGATAATACACTAAAGTAAGCTTGCAATGGATGGGCACTAGGAAACAATTGCAACTTGTCAGAGAGCACTTTTTAAAAGAAAATGTGGCATGGGCAAAAGGATACAGCATGATTCCGAAGGTCATGAGAATTTGTTTTGACTTCATCCCAGATCCTGAGCTCAACTGACTACCAGTTTAAATGGGGTAAGTTTTATGACACTGTAAAACTCCCCAAGTACTGAGATGAGGGTGGGGTTCAAAAAGATTTCTCTTTTCTCACCTCACCCTCCTAGGGAAAGAATGGTTCTGATGCCCATGCTGATTTCACTGTGGGCAAGTCTATCCAGAAGTCTCTTAAACTTTGCTGTGAAATCTATTGCTTCCAATATTTTCTTTTTTGTGTATTGGCTGCTCTGTCATCATCTGACTTTGGGACAAGTTTGTCAAATTCAATCATGAAAAAAAGAATGGACCAGTGTAGTGTTGGATCACTTGCTAATACAGAATGCAATAAATCAAGTTATGTGCAGACAAAAGGGTTTCTCAGTAGTGAAGAACTTTCTGTTGCTGACAAGGAACTTAATTCTTTAAGACCTAATATTCCACATAATGATATAATATCAGTATGTTTACATCACAAATGTTTGAAGAAATATGAAGATCATATCTGAAGAAATATGAAGCTACCAAGTAACTTGTTGCAACCCTTTTGGTGACCATGATGTGAAAAAATCTGTTGAAAAGGTCCCTGCACCAAGTCAGTATACAAATAGCCCAACAGCTGCAATCTAAAAATATCAGTGTATGCCCAGGTAAAAAATTATGTCCTCAGTGTTGTGGAAAAGCATCTAAATTAGGACAACCTGTAGAAGATGAAGTTTTAAGTGAGACTGATGATAGTGAAATGGTCCCTGATGATTTTATTATTAAATAATGTGCTGCTAAAGAAGTAAATGAAAGTTTATCTGATTTAAGATTGTCCCCATTAAAATTACATTCCTTGCCATCCCATAGTAAACCAGCATATGGGAAAAGAAAACTTCTTCAAGCAAAGTTAGCTATGCAGAGTAAAATATCTTGTGTTCTGGAGTATGGCTTTACAGCTCAGTCTTCTACTAGGGACAGTGATGATGAACACTCCATAGATGAATTAAAACTAAAAGCTTATGATTTGGATAAACTTGTTGCTTTAACGAAAGAAAAGATACCTACTGTTAGTTGTAAAAAAAAAAAAAAAAAAATCGGATATTAACAATGGCTTCCCCATCATGGTCCAGAAGAAAAGTAGAACAGTTTGCAGTTTCAGAATACACAGTACATCAGGCAAGAAAATTAGCAAAAGATAAAGGCATTATATCAGTTCCCAAACCCAGCCACGGTAAGAAACTTTCACAAGTGACCATAAAACAGATTATAGGATTTTATGAAGATAAATAACTATTCTAGGCAAATGCTAGGAATCAAGGACAAAGTAAGTGTCGCTAGAAACGTCCATGCTCAGAAAAGACTTCTTCTGTGCAATTTGAAAGAGTTATATCAACAATTTAAGCAAATTTGCATTTTTGAACTTCACTTTTAGTTGGTAAAGTTCGATGAACACTTACCGCACGTGGGGCTTGGCTTTCAATTCATATTTCCGTTATGTGGATGCGGCACGGGGGTTTTTCATTTGGCCATGGGTCCGCTTCTTTTTTTCTCCGTTGGAATTTTTTCTCATCACCAAATAAGTTTTTTCATTGCTGCATCCTCATTTACTTCAATATTTATTCATACCCTAGTACTTTCAGTAAAACTTCTTTACCGTCTTCGAGGGGACGTTTTGCTCCGACTAGCACGGACCGTGTCAGCTGGGCATTTCGGTGGTTCTCGCGGGCTGCTTCTGTCATCGGCTATCGCTTCTTCTTGGGCGTTGTGGCGCCATCTCTTGTTGGTCAGTGATCTCATTTTTCGAACTTTTTCATTTTTTTGCTCAATTTTAATTAAATTTTTCCAGCTGTTTCTCAAATTATTAGGGTCATTATGGTTGCAAACTTTTGTCCTGTTTTTTTCAATCATTACCGACTCTGCTATTCTGAGGTGTTTTTCGGATTTACAGCTTTTAATGATTTTTATATTTTCGAATTTAGGATATTTTTGGTTATCCAGACAGTATTGGAGATAAGTGCTGTTTTTTCTTCTTTTTTCTGCCAGTTTTTTACGTGTTGTTTTAATCTGTGTTTAAGCTTATTTTTGGTACTTCCTATGTAAGCCATTGGAGGATTTTCAGTAATAGGAATTGAATAAATACCTGCTTTTTCTAAAAATTTTATTTTTTCATTTTTTATTACTATATTTTTGATGGTATTTACTTTTCCTCCAATTTGAATGTTATGCTTTTTACAAATATTATTAATTTCATTGGTAGTACCTTTTATGTAAGGAAACCCATTTAAATATTTGACTTCTTTTTTATTTACTACAGCATTATTTTTTATTTTCTTTATTACTTCTGTGTCCCATTTTTTTATTAAATGGTTAGGATAACCAAAGCTGCCTGCAATTTTTTTTATGAATTTGATTTCTTCATTGATGAACTGACTATTTTCAGAATGCGTGTATGCTCTTTTAATTAAGGTTTTTATACTATTGCATTTTTGAGGATAAGGATGTGCTGAATTGTACGGGATTAGGACCGGAACGAATGAACTTTTCCGATAAACCCTGTATAGTAACTTATCTGTGGATTTGATAACCTGTACATCCAAAAAGGCTAATGCATTATTTTTTTCTATTTCAACAGTGAGTTCTATAGTTGGATTTAAAGCGCTGTAACATTTTGTTAATTTTTTTAATTCTTCTTCGTTCAGTTTTGATAGAATGAAAATATCATCCACGTATCGACAGTACACTTCTGGTTTTTCTTCCATACGATGCAGGACATTTTCTTCAATTTCGTTCATCACAACCTCAGCATATAGAGTTGATAATGGTGAGCCCATTGGGCCTCCTGAATTTTGCTTGAATATTTTGTTCTTGTATGTAAAAATATTATTTTCATATAAATAGCCTAAAACTTTTTTGAATTCCTGAATTTGTGTGTTATTTAAAATTTTAAGATTTTGCAACTTCTTAATGATAATTTCAATAGCTTCTGGAACAGGAGTGCTTGGATATAATGCTTTAACGTCCATGCTTGCCATATTTAAGTCCTTTAGGTCAGTTTTTACATTTTTAATTTTCTCTATAAATTCATATGTGTTCTTGATGGTGAACTTGTTGTTCATGAAAAAGGGTGCTAGGAATTTGTAAATGTTTTTCTCTAAAGTTATCAATGGTGAGTTTTTTTTGAAACTATCAGTCTCATTGGAGCATCATCTTTGTGCGTTTTTATCTTTGCAACGATACGTGGTATGCCTGCTCCCATTGGTGGAAAAGAGCGCTTGATTTCATCAAAATGCAAATGCATTAATGCACGTTAAATAATATAACCTCCAATATCGGAAGTAAATTGAAACTTTGAAGCACACGAATTATTCTTTCAAGTGGTGTTAGATCAAAGGCAGATTAGGCCTCAAGATGCACTATCGCAATCTCTTTTCGAACCGTGAATTAACAACAATCACCAAATTCAAACGTCTTAAAATCAAATGTATGAAATTTGAAGTTCAAGAACGTTTTCTTGTAACTTGCAGAGATTTTGGATTTATCCCCAAATTTTTGAGACTTAAGAACAAGCCAACAAGTAAGAAGGATTATTACATCCTGCTTCGATGTCAACAAAAACGACTTAGTAACGAAATTATAGCTAAAAGAAAACAAATATTCAGACTTAATGCTCAAGTTTATGAATTATGGAAGCTGATAAGCAACTCAAAATATGCACAATTTGATGGCACTTGGAAAGATCGCATTTTGGATACTACGTTCATCGAAATTAACGAAATTGCTAACAAAGAAGCCAACTCCAATAGCGTTACGGTAGATAAAAAATTAAATGCACTATTTGATGAACAAAAATTAAATAAGGAACCCATAAATGAATATAATGTATATGAAAATCGGTCTGATAAGAATTTAAGCTTTACACAAAAAGCAATTTTACAAAAAGGGAAAAAATTTGCCTTTCCACAAGGCCTCCCTAAAACTGAAGAAATCATCCCTTGCCTCGAAGATATTCTCAAAAATATACCAGGCGCAGAGAATAAAACTGAAGTAGAGAACAAATTATATAGTTATTCTAAAAGAATATAATGCCAAAAACAACAAAAACTTCTATATAGAGAAAAAATTAAAATATGAAAAAAAAAACAACTATTGGAATTGAAAAATGACCCATATATCAAATTCTGTGAAGCAGATAAATCTGGCCAAATCATTATTCTCAACACTGATGAATTTGAACAAAAAATGACAGCAGCAATCAATGGATTAAATTGTACCGAAATTATGAAAGACCCAACTGATAATCAAATTAAATTCTTAGCGGATATAAGAAATCTTAGCACCTTACCTGATGAAATCAAGCGCTCTTTTCCACCAATGGGAGCAGGCATACCACGTATCGTTGCAAAGATAAAAACGCACAAAGATGATGCTCCAATGAGACTGATAGTTTCAAAAAAAAAACTCACCATTGATAACTTTAGAGAAAAACATTTACAAATTCCTAGCACCCTTTTTCATGAACAACAAGTTCACCATCAAGAACACATATGAATTTATAGAGAAAATTAAAAATGTAAAAACTGACCTAAAGGACTTAAATATGGCAAGCATGGACGTTAAAGCATTATATCCAAGCACTCCTGTTCCAGAAGCTATTGAAATTATCATTAAGAAGTTGCAAAATCTTAAAATTTTAAATAACACACAAATTCAGGAATTCAAAAAAGTTTTAGGCTATTTATATGAAAATAATATTTTTACATACAAGAACAAAATATTCAAGCAAAATTCAGGAGGCCCAATGGGCTCACCATTATCAACTCTATATGCTGAGGTTGTGATGAACGAAATTGAAGAAAATGTCCTGCATCGTATGGAAGAAAAACCAGAAGTGTACTGTCGATACGTGGATGATATTTTCATTCTATCAAAACTGAACGAAGAAGAATTAAAAAAATTAACAAAATGTTACAGCGCTTTATATCCAACTATAGAACTCACTGTTGAAATAGAAAAAAATAATGCATTAGCCTTTTTGGATGTACAGGTTATCAAATCCACAGATAAGTTACTATACAGGGTTTATCGGAAAAGTTCATTCGTTCCGGTCCTAATCCCGTACAATTCAGCACATCCTTATCCTCAAAAATGCAATAGTATAAAAACCTTAATTAAAAGAGCATACACGCATTCTGAAAATAGTCAGTTCATCAATGAAGAAATCAAATTCATAAAAAAAAATTGCAGGCAGCTTTGGTTATCCTAACCATTTAATAAAAAAATGGGACACAGAAGTAATAAAGAAAATAAAAAATAATGCTGTAGTAAATAAAAAAGAAGTCAAATATTTAAATGGTTTTCCTTACATAAAAGGTACCAATGAAATTAATAATATTTGTAAAAAGCATAACATTCAAATTGGAGGAAAAGTAAATACCATCAAAAATATAGTAATAAAAAATGAAAAAATAAAAATTTTAGAAAAAGCAGGTATTTATTCAATTCCTATTACTGAAAATCCTCCAATGGCTTACATAGGAAGTACCAAAAATAAGCTTAAACACAGATTAAAACAACACTTATCCAATACTGTCTG
Organism: Macrothele yani; assembly: GCA_039090855.1. Taxonomy (NCBI): domain Eukaryota; kingdom Metazoa; phylum Arthropoda; class Arachnida; order Araneae; family Macrothelidae; genus Macrothele; species Macrothele yani. Next base: position 56,762,233 of record CM077011.1, on the reverse strand, counting down.
GATAACCAAAAATATCCTAAATTCGAAAATATAAAAATCATTAAAAGCTGTAAATCCGAAAAACACCTCAGAATAGCAGAGTCGGTAATGACTGAAAAAAACAGGACAAAAGTTTGCAACCATAATGACCCTAATAATTTGAGAAACAGCTGGAAAAATTTAATTAAAATTGAGCAAAAAAATGAAAAAGTTCGAAAAATGAGATCACTGACCAACAAGAGATGGCGCCACAACGCCCAAGAAGAAGCGATAGCCGATGACAGAAGCAGCCCGCGAGAACCACCGAAATGCCCAGCTGACACGGTCCGTGCTAGTCGGAGCAAAACGTCCCCTCGAAGACGGTAAAGAAGTTTTACTGAAAGTACTAGGGTATGAATAAATATTGAAGTAAATGAGGATGCAGCAATGAAAAAACTTATTTGGTGATGAGAAAAAATTCCAACGGAGAAAAAAAGAAGCGGACCCGTGGCCAAATGAAAAACCCCCGTGCCGCATCCACATAACGGAAATATGAATTGAAAGCCAAGCCCCACGTGCGGTAAGTGTTCATCGAACTTTACCAACTAAAAGTGAAGTTCAAAAATGCAAATGCATTAATGCACGTTAAATAATATAACCTCCAATATCGGAAGTAAATTGAAATTTAAGCAAAGATATACTAACGAAAAAGTAGGATTTTCTAAATTTTGTGCTCTTCGTCCGAAATGGTGCATTCTTGCGGGCTTCTCTGGAACCCATTCTGTATGTGTGTGCACTGTACATCAAAATGTCTAACTTTTGATTAGTGCAGCACACTTTGAAGAATCACATCAGGACTTTATCAATAGTCTTGCCTGCAGCAGCAAGGATTCGAATTGCATGCTTTGGTGGTGTTCAGTGTCAAAAAAGTACAAATCTGAATCAGTTATAAATAATCATATAATGGTTGCTGTAATATCTTCAACCATATTTATTATGTGGTATTGTATTTTCTTTTCTTTTGAACAACATTGTTATTGCTCAAAAATTACTGTTTTACACATTGTAATTGATAATGTCATTTGGCACTGGGTGTCTTCTATATAACTATTGCATAATAGAATAATATAGTATATTATCAAAAAATTAACTTAAAATAATGTTTTTTAGGTTGTCATTTTTATTCATGCACTTGGTTTATGTATTCAGAATTTTTCTTATGTATTCAGAAAGGCGCAAATGAGAGATGACGCGAAAAAGCACCTACATTTGCAATGATGAAAGATCACGTGTGCCAACAAAAACATTTTAAGAGGAATTCGTGAAGATAACCAACATTACAAGTAGTACAGCAGGCCGCAAAGTCGTAATATACAACCACTGAAAATAGACAGCGGAAATATGCTGTAGAAACTAGTCTGGTAAAGTATGGTAGCTGGATGTAAAATTTGCTTTTTTCAACTATTTTTAACAATTTTGAATACTTTAATAGGACTGTTATGATTCCTTAGCTTCAAATTGTGGTTACATGATTTTGTGCGGTGGACTCCCTTTTGTAAGTTCTAACCATCTATTTTGGTTAAAAAAAAAAAAAATTACTGTCGTCTTGAACTTACAACAAACTTAATTGAACCTTGAATCACGAATAAGTGAATACTAAATCAAAATATTTGGAATATGGAACATCGGAGTCATCAAGGAGTGACGTTTACGCGCCGGATCGAATGACAAGGACAATAGGACTATATTGAAAATAAGACGGAAAAGAATTATGATTAAAGAAACCAAATGTTTCGATGAGAACGCGCAACGAACTATTTGAACTTTGGATCAAAAATATTTGAAAGATAAATCAATATATTCCGAATGTAGCTTGTCTAAATCAAGAAAGGATGCTGTTTACGCACCGGATCGGATAACGCAGATAGTTGGATATTTTTTGGGAAAGTAAGAAAAGAAAAATTGTGAATACATAAACAAAGTGCATGAATAAAAATGACAACCCAAAACATTATCTTATGAGTTAATTATTTTGATAATATACTATATTATTATTCTATTATGCAATAGTTTTATAAAAGACATCCAGTACCAAATGACATCAATTACAACGTGTGAAACAGTAATTTTTGAGCAATAACATAATGTTGTTCAAAAGAAAAGATGAATCACTTATAGTTGCATAAATTTAAGGATTGTGATCACACTGATGAAATCAAATATCACCAGTGGGTGTCTACAGACAGAATGAAGCTTCAAAAGTTATCTTCTTCAGTTGAGGAATTCATTGAATTATTTTTGTCAAAAATTGAGAAGCTTATTCCACATTCATACATTACCAAAGCACAGTCTTCATTTTTCAGTAAGTTTAAAGGAACAATTGGTCCAGAGTCTGCCATTATACTGATGGACTTCAGTGAAAATTATGCATTTGTAGTTCCGGAAGAATCGCAAGGGTATCATTGGACTCTCCATGCATGCCCAGTTCACTCTGTTGTTATTTACTGTAAAAGAAATTCTGAATCTTTGAACTGTGCATCAAGTCACTGTTTCATTTCTGATGATTTTGATCATGATGTTGCAATGGTGTACAAGATTCAGAGTGAAATAATAACGTTCTTAAAAAAGGACTACCAACAAGTAAAAGAAGTACATTATTTTACTGATGGTTGTGCTGCTCAGCACAAAAACTATAAAAACTTCATAAATCTATGTCATCACATTAATGATTTTGCAGTGAAAGCTTCATCGTCTTTCTTTGCCACCAGCAATGGAAAGTCTTCTTGTGATGGCATAGGTGGGACTGTCAAATGAATCACTGCAATAACAGGTCTCCAATGTCTACTGAAAGAGCAAATAACCACTCCACAGGAGATGTTCGACTTTTGTCATAAGAATATCATGAAAATATGAGTTCCATTTCATTTCGAAAAGTGATATGAATGCTGTGCGCAATGAGTGTCAAGTAAAATTTTCTCATGCTCAAACAATACCTAGTACACAGTTTCCACAGCTTGGATGAAAATTACTCTTTGATTTTGGCTGTGCAAATCTAGGAATACAAAGGCAGTTATATACACATTGTTATGTAGCATGTGTATATGTTTCTAACTGGTTTCTAGGAATAATAGAGAAAATCAATTATGAAGAAGGTGATGCATCTGAAAAATTTATGTACCCAAATGGCCCTGCAGTTTCTTTTTACTGGCCTTTATTTAAAGATGAATGCAATATTCCATTTGGACACATTTTATGTTTAATTGACGCTCCCATGACAACAAGTTCTGGAAGAACATATGTGTTTTCCAAGTTGGACATGAAAACCTGTCAAACTAAGTGGCTGAATTATAAGGACTCCATCCTCAGGAGTTTATCATGGCATGTTAAGAACATCAAAGTAAATATTTGTGAACAGTGCAAAACTACTTGCTTGTGTTTTCTTTTTTTCAAGTCAAAACTAATTATGAAAAAATATATCTATTTACTGTAGGTGAGTTAGAGTATGAGTAAGCAAACTTGTTGTGCCGCCCAGGTGGCGCAGTGGTCTAAGGCGCTGGCCTGTGATCATTCGTCCGTAAGGGGTCCGGGTTCGAATCCCGGTGAGGCATGGATGTTGTGTTTGTCTTACGGCACTGGCTCTCTCCCTTCCCTGGAACCACTGACCCTAAATTAGGGACGGGTGACTGCTTGTAGCCCATTGAGTTGCTCACGGTGGTCGTTAAACCTCCAATAAAAAAAAAAAACAAAAAAAAAACTTGTTGTCGGGTACAGCTAAACTAGCCATTTTGTCAGACTTGTTAATATGGTGTAAGAAAACATAATTTTTTATATTTTCGTGTCCTTGTTAGTTTTATCTCCTCGTGAAATTTCTTGAATGTCAGAGAGGAGTTATAATTAATAAAAAAAAAGTGGTTGAATTGATGAAGTTGAACTCCACACGCATTTCAGATATTTACACATATCTTCAAAAGCAAGCTGAAAGCCACTACTTTTTTTCTTGTTATGTGACAGTATATGTCAAAGACCAATATACATTTAAAAAAAGAGCTCCCTCATACCTCTGCTATTTGCTGTAGAGCCTAATATAGAATAGCAAGTTCTTAAATTTTCACTTTAGCACTATATTTAAATTATTTATTCAGTGTTTTCAATGAAATTTAAAATAATTTCTTTTTCTGGAAGTTCTTTTGCGTAAGGGTACAAAATCTCTTCCTTCTAAACTAAATAGCACTACAGTTATGCAGCATTTTGTGATGAGTGGTACTCCGTCGCTCTACGTGTGCGATTGGTGTTCAGTGAAACTTTGGAGCACTGTATCTCAAAAACTATTAGGTGTAGGAAGTTAAAATTTGGTCATTTTCTATATCTTGGTGAAGTATGCCTCCATGCCAGATATCATCGAAATCTGAGATGGTGGGTTACATGGCCTGGATGAAGTGACGTGAAATGACCCTCCACTATTCATGGCAAATCTTGGTCACTGCCACATTGTGGGGCCCAGACATTTTGACTATGGAATTTCTTGATCCATTTAGTAGATTTTTTTAACTTTTTATTTATTAGATTCATGAAGTATTCTTAATATAGTATTAGAAATAAAACTCCATGCTTTTAAGTTACGTAGAAAAAAATAAGATGAAACATTTTGTTAATGACTGCTACTTTCGTCAGCCATAGAATATATAAAAATGAAACAGTGGTTACACATGTTGATTCAAATGTTTCTAGATTTGAGAATGTGTTTCCATATTATAGGAATATCACATGGTGAGTCTGTAAGTGTCATGGAAAAAATTGATTTTGGTACTTTCGTGGTACCCAAGTGTTTCCCAGTTGAGTGTAGCAGAAGCCAGAAGTATCAGTACTGATTAATATTGATAATAGATTGGCTGGATTACACCTTTCCTTACACCTCAGAAATATGTTCTCCTGTACATGAATTAGTACTACAGTAACTACTTCCTGTGTGAAAAAGGTTACACTCCATGGAGGTGTTATCTGGGTGGAATAATAGTATGAATCAGAGGATTTTATTGAATCTTTCTTGTAAAATTAGTTTATAAAATTCTGGGGGTAAGTTTGAAGTTTAACAGCCAACTTATAACCAGAGGATTGATTGAAAGATTGTCATCTTGTTATGTTTATTCCTTTTTATTATTTTTGTTCTCGTCTATATTGTGAACTTTGGTTATTAATGAAGTTGATGGTAGCTAATCGTTTCCCTTCAGCTTCTCCTGGCAGAAAAATTTCACAAGCTACAGCAGGGCTAAAACTGCTTGAAAATACTGCAAGTTAGTGTATATTTGAAAATCTTAACTAAAATTCAAATATCAACGTTTACCACAATCAAAGGTTTATTATACTGTATATCGACTATAGTTCCGCAGAGCTTCTGGCTTGGCTTCATCAGGAAGAATTATTATATTCATAAATTATATATAATCTTAGCTAGCCTGTGCTGTGAGCATATATTAATGGGAGTTACAATTGTAAATGCGCATTCATAATACCAGCTTTCTGAAACTCACATTCAACTCCTTTAATATTCAGAAATTATTCAGGAAAATCTGTGAAAATCTTTTTAGAATGGTAACCTGCATTAGTAGCATAGAGTAGGCTCTTCAGTTACTTGAGATTGTATTTACATTACTAAGGTGTTAGTTCTCACAGTTGAATTTGTTTGTTGCTTTTACTTACTTTAAGATGTAATATATATATATGTATATATATATATTTGCTTTTTGTAGAAATAGTTGCATCAAAAGAAAAAATAGAATTAAATGAAGTGATTCAAATTTTAGCTGAGGATGAAGTCGTGGGATTGCCGCCTGGTGGTGGGCTGTGGTCAAAGTAAGTATTTATTGTATATTTATTATATTGCCACCTGGAATTGTGCTGCAGTAATAAAATCATTGAGTGTTTGCTTGGTTAGTTGCTGCTTGTTATATATAATGTAGGACTTCACTGGGAATCATCCATGGGCTTTGATGTAGCTCTCTTGTTTTAAATATTTACCTGCTGTTTATCCAGGAGAAATATAAAATTAGAACAACATTTTTGTTACTGTTGAGAAAAGCATCTATCCTGAACATCCTTCAGCAATGAAGGATGTTTTGCTGAAATTTCACCTTGTGCTGTCACTCATTTCTCCCAGAAGATTTGCTGCTGTCATCACTTCCTCTAGATCACTCTTTTAATGCTCAGAAATTCTTCAGAAAAATCTGAAAAGTTTTTTTTAAATGACTGTTGGACTAGAAAATTTCAATAAACAGACCTCAGAGAATCCATTCTTACTGAAGTGAGATCAATTGTCGTCAGCTAGACTTTGAATGCTGCATTAGAGCTTTGGGTCATTCCATGTCAAATCAACAAGGCTCACAGCCCGACATTTTTTATTTTTATGAAACTTGGTATAATTGTAGTATTCATCAATATAAACAAACATGATCTTTTCAGAATTTTTAATACATCCGTTTTTGAGTTATTGATTTTTGAAATTTCAAAAAAAAAACCTGAAATTTCATCATCTGCGCAAACTTTAACTGCCAATTACTCAGGTTCTAGTAGAGCTAGGGTCATGAATTATGGCTCATTTTAAAGATCTTGAATTGGGCTTTCATTTGATATGCCACATGACACTATTAAAAAAATTTAATGTCAGTTTTAAAGTTTTAAAATTGAAATATTAAAAAAACATCTTTTTTAAAAAAAATCTGAAAAAATATGTTTAACAAACATTATTTTTCTACATATCATGAAAGTTTCATCCTTCTATTACAGTTTCATTATCTATTACAGATTTAAGGTAATTCTGAGCAATGCCATTTTCTCTTGACAACACAGAGCTAATGAAGATAGTCTAGTAAGTCATTGTAGACCTCAGATAATTTTTGACTAGTTTCAGCTTAGAGAAAGTATGCTCCGCACTTGGCACAGTTGCTGTAACTGTCAGAAGGAGTCGCAAAGCAATCTAAATGCTGGGGAAATTATCTTGCATTTTTATTTCGAGAAGAAACTTCAGTGCTTCTAGAGAGTTGACACATTTAGTTTTAGATGGCATAATGAACTTCAAGTGTTTTAGCTCTTGTGCTAATTCTGCACCATTTATGTCTGATGAGGCTTGGTCATTTAAACCATGGTGTAAATCCATGCAATGAGCTTTCAAGTTCTCCAGCAAACATTTTAAGCTAAATAGAAAACCCCATAACTTAGTGTAGCTGAGCATTTGTTCCAACCTCTCATTTAAGGCACTTTGAACTTTGTCAACTGTGGCAAAGAATGCATCCCTTCTAAACTTTCCTTCTGCAGTTTCCACTAATTCATCTTCCACCTCTTAGTCAAACATCTTTGTACGTTTTCTACTTCTGGTTTCTCGGAAAACGGCCTCTGCGCTCAGTCTCTTTGCACTTTTTGCATCTTTCAGTTTTGCTTCATCATAGCCGTTGTCTCTGAAAGCCTTGATAAAGTTAATTACGCTCTCTATCATAGCTGTAGCAAAAGTAGGTCACAGTTAGCATTTTGCATGCGTTTGCTGATGGTTTTCACTTGTGACATAGATCATATCACACATGGAGTCCAACTAAGAATTTAAAATTGCATAACTGTTCTGCAAGGCAATTATAGTCTCGTGTTTCACTCCCGTGTTGACAGATAAGTTTGTGTTTTCATAGATCTCTAATAAGCTATCATACACTTGTTTTTTCTGATTGAAGATAGCTTTGACCACGTCGATTCTACTTTCCTGTCTTGCCGTACAGAGTCGCTTCACGGTAAGTGTTGGAACGTGCTTCAAGAGAACAAACACTTCATCTTTGTGTTGAATCAGAAAAAAGTGCGTACATTTATATTCTTTGGAGCACTCCGAAAGAGTGGTTGCTTTGATGGACACTGACGTTGCATCAGATATCACCAAATTTAAGGAATGGCAGCCACAAGGAAGGTAGAATGCTCGAGGGTTCATATGCAATATCCTCGCCTGTGCGCCTTGGTTTTTTCCTTTCCTGTTTGAAGCATTGTCATATCCTTGGCCTCTTAAGTTATTAAAATCTAAGCTGTTCTCCTGCAAAGTTCAGGCAGTCCTTTTCTTGTGACCTCATTTACTTCGTTATACCCTAAAAATGTTTTTTAACAGTGATTTCATCGTTACTGAAATCTGTAAAGCTGTTAATTACAGAGAGCTTTTCTGAGCGGCTCACATCTGGAGTGCAATCCAAAATTGAACAGTTTTCTCCAAATAATGGTCTGCTATACAGTGGCGTAACTAGCACAGTCATTTTCCCAAGATTTTGAACATGAGGGAGGATGTGTTTTTCGCTCTGTGTATGTGTGGGGGGGGGTCAAGAGGTATAGAATAATGTCTGATAAAGTGAGATACCTCCTAGAGCCCTGTAGTTTTAACTTTTAAATGATTTTCGGAACAAAAGTACATAATGCAATTTTATCAATCAGCCAATCAGGATTAACACTGCGCACGGACCGATTCATAAGCATGAATATGCATTTTATCGCAAGAAACTAATTCGGTAAAATATACTTTAATTATGAAGGTCAATAACTATAAGACTTCATAATCACCCATTTTACTTTCACTTGTTTCTGAAGTGCTTAGTTTATGTGAAATGTCTTCCTCTAAAGTTTAAACAGTTTGCATTCTAAACAAATCATCATTCTTTTAATCAGAAACGGCACTTGGGTTTAATTGATTTTACCCAAAAAGTGCTGGTCGAGCTTTGGAAGTTTCTTCTCGTGCTCTTTTTTCTTTCGCCATACTATATGTGCTCCACTTGGACACTTTTGTGACATTTTGCAAATGGATGCTGTTCGCTTGTATGTTAAAGTTTCCACACAGTAAATGAGATAGACATACTACACTTGCGGACAATGAAATTTACGTACCAAGAAGGAAGCATCGAATTGAACTGAAATTTTATGGAAGTAATGATACAAATGAATGATACACATGATAGCAAAAACAGAGCTTGATCTGCAAAGAGGATTTGATCTGCCTTGCTCTTAAGTGAATGGAATGAAACATTGTGAATGTCATTTCCCACCTTCTCTACATTTAATATCCAAAGCTTATTATATTGCACTGAAACTAGTGTTTATTATATACACTGTATCCTGCCACAGCAAGGCCACCAGTTGAAACTCCCTGCAAGATGTAAATACAGAGGTTTTTCAAAACAATGGAAACACCGAGTGTGACTGGAAAGCACGCGAAGTGTCATATGCAAATCACAGGAATGATGTCACTCGCCATGTTAAGTATATTCAAGGGTGCAGTATGATGTCTGCTATCATGTAGCAGTGCCACAGTCAATTTCATGTGAAACAGCTGTTGTGGAGTAATTGTCGACTGTGTAAGGTCTCGGTGACCTCAGAAAAGGCGTGGTGATTGGTGCACATTTCGCAGGAGCTCCAGTAACTAAAACGGCAGATGTAGTAGGTGTAACATAAGGAACTGTATGAAACATGACTATCAATCAAAAATGACACGGTGTTGCCTCTAAACGTGCAAACTGTATACTGTATGCGAAGATGTCAGATTGAGATAGGTGAACGTTGACATGGATTGATCGTACAGTGGAAGCACAATACCGTGGCACTGCAAATAGCAGTAGAGTTGAATACCAGTCAAAATTATCCCTTTTCTGTCGGGAACTCTGTTGTGCCAGTATTTATGACTGTGCTACAATCCTCAAACCTCTGATTACCAGCATCAGTGCAGCAAAACTTGCTAGGTGGTGCCAAGCACTTAAAATATGGGATGCTAAAGACTGTCAACGGTCATCTTGTCTGGTGAAAATAGTGCTTCACATCATTTCCCACTACTGGTACAGTGAATGTTGGTAAAAACCTGCAGAAGCGTACCACTCTAGTTTTCGTTTCTGACTGTGAAATATGGAGTTGAATCTGTGATGCTGTGGGTTGCCATATAGTGGCATTCTTTAGGGCTATTGGTTATTCTAAAGGGTCATGTCACATCTGCAATGTACAAATCCATTCTTGGGAACCACCTGCACCCAATGTTGCAGGCATTCTTCCCTAATCACCATCCCTAGTTTCAAGCAGATAATGCTCCCATGCATTGTGAGAAACATGTCAAGTTGTGGTTTGCAGAGTATGAGGATAAAGTACAGCAGCTACCCTGGCCACCTCATTATTATTGAACATTTGCAGGAATATCTGGAACAAAAGGTCTGATCACACTTTCCACCGCCAGCATCACTAGCACATTTAGGACATATTTTACAGGAAGAATGGCCCCAAATTCTGTTAGCATATGTGCATGACTTGGTATAAATCTATCCCAGGTCGAATTGCTTCTGTTCTAAAAGCCTGAGGTGGGTCTACAGCATGTTAATGAAAAGTTTGCTACAAACAGTAAGTGTTTTCATTATTTGGATAAACTCCTGCAGGTTACAGATAGACCTGCAACTGTGATTAAGGGTAAACATATCATCCTGAGCGAGTTGGAATGTGCGCAGATTGTTGGTGCAAGGAAGATAGGGTGCTCCATCTCCACAACTGCGAATGTCTGAGATTTCTGCTTGTGACTGTTACACATATACCAGGACTACATCAAAACCGGTATCCTCTTGAGAAATGTTACTTGAGTGGTCTTGGGCTGATACATTGAGGTTCCAAATACAACACAGTTATTGGAAAGTTCATGTGTAGTGTAGACCACATGAGGCAGTGAAACCCAACTGTCAATTCGGAGTGCTAGAGGCAGAATTTTTTTCTTTGTCAGTCTCAAGTATGATGCAAACACAAATGTTCTGAGGTGTACGAAGGCCACCTTGTGAGGCCCCCTTGCACACATTGAGACCACCATCAGATCACCATACAAGGTTTTGTTGATCTACTTGCAAACTGCTTACTCCCATTCATGACTATGTATTTTCTACAGCAGGATGTCTTCTTTTACCAAGACAAAAGAGCATCTTATCACTCCCATTTGGCAAAGGACCAGTTAGATGACCATTCCAGTGAGTTTGCAGTCCTAAAATGGTCCTCTCACTTGCTGGATTTAAACCCGAGAGGCAAAAGTGGGGTGATGCGTTTGAGCCCAAAACCCATCCCTGGCACTTTACAAAGGTTGTTTTCCTGGAATCATGGGCCACAATACCTCTAGAACGTTTCCAATGCCTGATAGAATCTATGCCCTGATGTGTTGCTGCTATGGTAAGGGCAAAAAGTGGGCTAACACATTATTGTGTGTGTTTGTATAATAAATTTTCATTTTATTTCATAAAAATAAATTCCTATTTATGAGCAGAGAAGAATTTTACTTTTATGCTGCCCTGGGAATCCATTTTGATGCAGCTCCAGTCCCTCATTTCCTTAGTGATTTAATATTTTTTTTAAATTACAGTTTCTAGAATGCAACATATACATGAGATTCTTCCACAGATTCACAGAAGGCCACTTTGGGAGTTAGGGGGAAGGGATAGATATTGATCCAAAACTAAAGAGAAGGTTGTTTCTTGCAATGTTCCTTCTTCCCAGTATTGTTGTTAAATATCATTTCATTCCATAAATATTTGTATTTCAGCTTTGAAATGGAAGAAAAATTTCCGAAAACGGAAGTCGGACGGAGCGAAGATTTCACCCACAGTCGTAATCTCCTCCCTATCTTACCCTACGCACGCAATGTTTCTTCTATCTTGATGCTATTAAATGTCAGTAATTTTATATTTTGAATACAGTAATGTGCTCCGATTTAATATTTATGTAAACAAACTTCACTGAACACTTCTGTCTTGCTCACGTTGCGTTATCTTTACACTGTTTCGCCGCATGTTCTGATTTTTCACCCAGTTAAATGTTCAGCTTATTTTTTTCTTTGTCAGTCTCAAGTATGATGCCAACACAAAAGTGTTATTAAGCAATGCGACTATTGTTGGATTAATATTACGGAGATCAAAAAAATGTTGCCTTCCAAAAAGTATAAAATGTGTACTTTCCCAAACAAGTTTTTTTAAACTAAGATACTCATACCATGTAAAAAATAATAATAATAATTACTGATGTAATCCCTTTTTCTGCTCATGAACACATTGAACTTCACTCTACTTTTCATGACTGATAGGACATCAAAAATTTAATTTTAAATGCATAAAAAATTTGATACATTTACATTTTTAAAGTAATAAGCTTTGTACTAAAGGCAGAAGTTTGAGGTTTTTGAAGGGACATTGTGAAAAGGTTATTTCAGTTAGGGCCAAAAGAAATTGTCTGGTAGGTTATGTCAAAAAGTGAATTTTTGCAAACTTTTATTTTTTACTTCCTAACTTTTTCAGTAGGAACGCTTTAACATGTCTGACTGCATGTTTAAAGACTATTTGAATTAGAGTGAAAACTTGCTCAGCTGAGTGTAGTTGGAATAGCACACGTTGCCTTAAGGAAAAAGTTGAAAAATACAGAAGCATTTTGACACCATCATGGGTTTTGATCACCTGTAAAGATTTGGAAAGAGACTGGTTGCCAGATTTCCATTTTCAAGTGCTTCATTATGCTTGTTGCCAAATGATAGGAGGGATTTCCCGATGATGGGGATGAAACAAAGACTATCAGTATTGCAGTTTGGAGTGGTAGATATTTCAGTGCTGTTACAAAAGGTAGAGCCCTTTTGTTTATAAAAGGAGTAATTTTCTCAGTATTCTGTCAGAGGTATCTGAGATTGTCAATAGTAAGGGCTAGCTCATCGAGCGTCCGAACGTGAACCCCTCTCACTTGGGAGCGTGACATCACCGCGAGGACACTGAGTAAAGCAGCAGCAGCTCAACAATTAAAGAGATAGGGGTGCGTGCATATTTCCATTTGAAAATACGTATATATATATAGTTTTTCAGTTTCATTCCTCGTTATTGTGTCTGTTCAAAAGTTCAATTAGAAAACATACCACATACATACATAATCACGAAGCTGTTCTCTGAGATTCAGAGGTTAGCTCCAAAAAGAAATACAAACAACCAGATAGTTTTACTTACTATCGTTGTATCAAACTTCTCCATTTACAGCGATCTTGACATACAACTCGGGCTTCACTGATATCCATTATACGCCGTACACAAGATTTTTTATACTTCATACTCATAATCTTTTTCTCATGCAGACACTCTTGAATCTGATCCACCCATGAATTCCTTGGCCTTTCTCTGCCTTTCCTTCCTGCCACTTGGGCTAAAAAGATTTTCTTAGTAAGCATCTGATCACCCATTCTTTCAACATGGCCAAACCACCGAAGCATATTGGTCTCCACCTTGCTAACAACATTTTGCTTCACATCACACAACTGCAACACATCTTCATTCCTCACACAATCAGACCGTGTCTTGCCACAAACCCCCATAAGTAACGCATTTCTTCAGCACACAAACGACTCCTATGTTTTTTCTGCAGTACCCAGGTTTCACTGCCATACATCAGCGTAGGAACAATTACACTTTCATACACAGCCATGCAGGACTTTCTAGAGAACCCATCATTCCTGTGAAAACCTCCCAGAGCAGCTATGACTTTCAATAAAGAATTCACTCGCCTACTAATTTCACCATCCAGTTTGTTCTCTCTGTCAAACATGCTTCCTAAATACACAAACTCAGTCACCTGGTCAGTCATAGTGCCAATTTAGACTTACATTACATTCAGTGCTAAGCGTTCCTCTCTGGTTTTTCCCTTATTTATACTCAGTTTGAATTTCATGCAAATTTCGTACATCCGAGACAACATTCTCTGCGTATCACTTTTGCTCTCTGCCAACAGGACAGTGTCATCAGCATACAGCAATCTGCACACATGGATATCCCCAAGACATAAACCACTATCATCTATTTTGGCATCACGCATGCAAGCGTCCATAAATATATTAAACAGCCATGGTGACATTACACAACCTTGTCTAACTCCTGCACCAATAGAAAACCATTTTGATAAAGCACCATTCACTCGTACACAAGCCCTACTACCAGCATACATGGCTTTTACACTATTAAGTAGATTCCAAGTAACACCATATTCATTCAATACCTTCCACAAAACTGTCCTATTTACTTGGTCGTAAGCTTTCTCTAAATCTATGAAGGCAGCAAAAACTTTCTTACCAACAGCCAGATACTTTTCAATCATTGTGCATAATGCCAAAATCTGGTTAGTGCAGCCTTTACCAGGCATAAAACCACTCTGAACATCCTACACTTTCTCTGATGTAAGACCCCGTACTTTTTCAATAACAACCTTACCAAACACTTTCCCTGGCACACTCAGTACTGTAGGCTAATACCACAATAGTTCTTGCATTCAGTCTGATCACCTTTTCTTTTATACAAGGGAACAATAATAGCATCCTTCCAATCCTAAGGGACCATTCCTAACTCCCAGCACAACTGGCGAATTTCAGTTAACCAGTCAATTATAGAGTCACCAACATATTTCAACTCCTCGGCAGTTATGCCATCAACTCCTGGAGCCTTACCATTCTGAAGAGATTTTAGAGCTTTACACTCTTCTTCTCTCGAGATCCCTCCTTGTGCTTCCATCCCTCACTGTGACATCATCTGCATCTGTCTCAGAATCATCTTTGCTTTCCTGATCTAATAACTCACAGAAGTATTCACTCCATCTTTCACTTAACTATTGGGCTCCCATATCATTTCCCCAATCTCATTCTTCACACAACTTTGTTTCCCCTATTTTTCCTGAGTCTCGTGTACTTCCAGAAAGACTTCCTATCTTTCCTAAAAGCCAGTTCATGCCTTTCCACCCTCTCCTTCCTATCTTTTGCCTTACTCTGGCGAAGCAGCTTCACGCTTCTTTGAGCGATATTCATCCACAGAGACTCTACCTTGCAACATCCCCAAATAGGCTTCCTTCTTTCTCTTTACTGCCTCTTCAATCTCACTATTCCACCAAGCATCGCCTCTATTGTTACCCACTATTGTAGTGCCACAGACCTCTTTAGCAGCAGTGACAACACAGTTCTTAAAACATTCCCACTTCTTTTCTACATCCCTCTCACCAGACTTCAGCTCCTTCAGTCATTTTCTGAGTAAGTCAGAATAATGGCGATGGTCTTCAAGGAGCCTATGAACCTTGATTCTTTCTATCATGGGTCTCTTCCTATTCCTTTTCCTCCAACCAAAATTAAGTTTCACTCGTGAAGCAAATCTAGAAAGCAATGCAGCTGGTCTATGAAGTGGTTCCGCAAAATTTTCAAGAAATGAGGCGGGTCTGCAGAAATCCAAATCTTTGAATCTTGTTTAAGGGATGCGTGAAAAACGACTTTTCAGGCGAAATTAACCATTCCTTCCATAACGTCGTGCAACCTCCCAAATCTGAAACCACTGCTTTAGCTATTATTACGCCAGTTTTTATCTAGAGTTGTAAATGATCTCAAAGAAAAGCTTTATATTCATAACGCGTTGAAAATCAAAATAAACTGGTTGCTTCCATGGAGATAAAATTTCACTGATTAGGACAATTAAGACTTTATCATATGGACCCAGAATCTGATCCATTCCTGTGTCACATCATATTTTGCTGTCAATGTGTATTTCATCAAAGCTTCTCATTTTCTGATAGGTTTTCAATATGTTTCTTCATAAGAAGCAGAACGTTGTGGATAATTCTAAAACAACAAATAAATTTGGCACACCATCGTTTTAACGCACTTGCACTTGGTAAAGGGATTCAAATTTTATCCTTCCAGAAATCATAAGCTTTCCTAGAAATAGCTCTACTCACTATGCCACGAGAAATGTTAATGTCTTCTTCTGGCCACTTTTTCTTTTCTTTTGCATTGCGAATTGAGTTTTGTTCTAGCTGTGAAGGCATAAACAATTTCTGAAGGTTTACGTATTTTCATCTGTTGCATTTTTTTGTTTTTTATGTGTTCTTGTAATAGTCTTTTTCTCATAAGCAGAATCTCTGAATGGTTGTTCTTTTTAAACATTGCTGTTTAGCTCTTAAAAGTCTGGAAATGTTTGTTTTTCTTCTTTAAGCTGCCTATCTGTTTTTCCATCATAATAATTCTTTCAGTGAGAATTTTTTTTTTTTTAGTATCCATTTCTGAGCAATACCTGGATACTGTTGTAAATGTCTTTCTTCTTCTGAATGTTCTTTTTCATTGAAAATAACATCCTCCTCAACTAGGGATCCCAGATACATTTGAAAAAAATATGGACACTTACGACTGAGGGTAAAAGTTTAGTATGCGCGTCCATCACATATGCCAGTCTTACAAAATTATTATAACTATTCTTATTAGTGAATATTCCTGTTAATCAATCAGTCTTGCTCACTCTTGCAATACTTTTCTGAAGAATGAATTTCACTTAACAGTTGTTTGTTTTTAAGAATCATGTTATGAAAAGCCGCACAGTCCTCATTGAAGAATGATTTTACAATAAGGATTGATTTTACAGACAATTTGTTTTTCTCATCAGTCCACAGTGCGTTCATGCGAGAAAATAATCTTTCGACACACGCATTTGTTCCGGGAATACACATAACGAACTCCACTACTTTCTTTAAATTTGATAGTTCTCAAAATAGTATAACTATACTAAAAATCCAAAATTTCTTGGCGTAGAATACAAATAAACTTTCCAAGCTTTTGCACATCAACCAGATGGCCTTTTCAAGGAAGGTAGACAGCTAACTATCCGAATTTTCTTGGCGTAGAATACAAATAAACTTTCTAAGCTTTCGCACATCAACCAAATGGCTTTTTCAAGGAGGTAGACAGTTAGCTGTCTATTCAGATTAATTCAGATTTTTAGTATAGTCATACTATTTTGAGTATAATTTGGTGTACAGTTCCTACTTATTGAACTTGATAGTTCTCCTTCAACATTTTTGAAGAGATCCACCCAACTTCATCTAAATGTTTAGATTTCAACATGTCCTTCACTTCACTATCTTCTTTGAACTTCAGAGCTGTTTTCACTACCATTACTTCATCAAACAAATCAGATTCAACAATGTTTAATATGACAGTGGTCTGATTAATAGTTTGGACTGTTTGAAGAACATTTTCCCAAGATAATGCTGTTCTCAGTTTCATCCAAGACTTACTGTCTAATTTCAGCATATAGTGTGACCATTCTTTTATATATGACACACATGTGTTGTTGAAATCAATTTTATGAGATTGGAATGACTTTTCACTAATCAATCCTTCCTCTTGCAACTCAAGAAGTAGCATATTTTTGGTTGTAGTTGTCAAATTTTCATTTCTTCTCATAATTTCAATTTTTCCAACCAGTGACTGTATAATTGACTGTGCTTTAACGAAAGATATTGTTTCACCTTCAATGCTCCTGATAGTAGTATGGAACATTTCACATTGCAACTCCAGAAAAGTAGAAATCTGCTTCGACACCGGGTTCTGGAAAAAGTCTTTCAACATTGTCGGACATTTATCTATTGAAAGGAAATAGGCTATAAGTCCTTCTTATATTTCATTCAGCCTTTTAATAGTGGGATGCAACGACAGCCACCTTGTCTTCGAGTGTCATCCTAGAACTGTTTTTTATACTCCTTGTCCACAAATTCACATTTTCTTTTAGTTCTAGACAAAATTCTTTTAGTTCTTACATAGTATATATAAAGGTGTTGAAATATTTTAGCTGTAACAGCTTCAATCTCTACAGGCAGTGTATCAGCTGCAGTTTGCACAGCATTGTTTATAATATGAGCTGAGCAGCCAACTCCAATAAATTTGCGGCCAATCTAGTTCTCAATTTATGGTACACATTGTTTCTTCCCTTTCTCAAACATCCACCAAAGTTAGTATTAGTATTGTTCGCTGACAAGGCTACAACTTTATCTTCAATCTTCCAAGATTTTAACAAGTCCCATATGTAATCTATAAGTAGTTCTGCACTTTCACTAGGAAGGTCTGTAAATTCTAGGATCATGGTTTTAACACCATTTTCTGGAATGAAAAATCGAACCATCAATGGAACTAATTTTGAAGCACCATGGTTTGAAGCATCAATCAGGATAGATATATAATTTGCTTTCTCCATTTACAATTAACGCTTGTGTTTTTGTTTGCCCACACATAAATTTTCTATCGTATAACTTACGTATTATTTTAGATCTACACAATCCATTGATCAAAAACTCTGGTTGTGTAAACACGTGTGATACGCGTGTTTCCACAACCAGTTGCTTCCTGTGTAGCAAGATTTTTTTCCACTTCCTCTATCATTTTCTTGGTGAAGAAATCACTGACTTTTCACTTGTACTAGCTCGAGATGCAGATTTATGTCTTTTCGTAGCAATGTGCTGGGTAATGTTGGTCTTTCCGCCATGCTTGACGCTAAACAAGCCACCACAAACCGTACGCTCCACTTTATCTGTCTCGCCCAATTTAGTAGATTTTAAAAAAAATGGAAATTCAGTTTTTAAAGCGTCTGTAAAATCACACTTCCTTTTCAGCATTTTCAACGTTCAACAGGGTCACGGGAGAAGTGAAAAACCATACATTTTAACAGCAGCCATACAGTAATTAATACTCTGGAAGCATCAACCTGTGTCTCTCGGACGAAGCTACTAAAATGGCGTGGCCCGAGCAGATCGATTACTTACTGCATCCACCAGGTGTTGAGGTCGCATACCTCCCCCGATATCAGTCTGCCACGGCTGTGCTTGCCTACATAATGATAACATTGACCACAGAGTTAGACGCGGGAGATGACGTCACGGGAGGTAACAGTCAGCTTGGAGGAAGCTTAGCGTGCAGGTTAAAAAATATGTTTGTAAAAGAATAGAAATTGTAACTCATTGATTTTGTTTTTCAGTCTTGAACTCTAAAATACAGGACAAAAAGCTGTCCCGAAGAGTTTTCTCGGGACAATGGGACGCATTAGCCAAAAACAGGACGATCCCTTATTTTACGGGACGTCTGGGATCCCTATCCTCAACAAACTTTTTTTTTTTTTTTTTTTTTGTCTAAGTTTGATTCAGAGCTTTCGATGTACATACCTTTTCATTTGCCTGTGTTCTCGTGCATTATCGAGTACGCTGGTTGATCTTGGACATTCCAAATTCAAACTTGGCACCGCTGTAGGTTTCAGAAATTTACGTTCTGGAAGTCCAAGCAAGCGATTTTTCATGTCATTTTCATAGTCTGAACTGTGGAAGTGGTCACTACAAATTCTTGCTGTTTCAGCTTTAAAATTATCTGCATGCTTGCATTTAATAATCCATTCCTTTACCATGTCCTTGTTATTCACAGGGAAAACGTGATAAACCACACCACAGTCCTTGGTTTTCTCATGCATATTTTTACAACTAGCCACAGCACAAGATGAAGGCATTTTATATATTAAAATAAATATAAACAAGACACTTTTATTCACAAACAAATGCGAGCAACAAAAAAATCACTCCGTTCGCAGGTTTACAACCAACAGAATAGAGGAAGAAACTTGTGAGGAAAAGTGCATGTCCTTGCCACAGTGGCCATAAACCGCTCCTCACCAGAGCTTAAATTCTCGTCTTCAAACAAAGGAATGACCCAGCCCTTCTCTTCTATGACCCTGTACCGTGGGTAATAATCCTTTTTGTGCTCAGCTAAGTGCTTAGTAATGCTGCAAAAAGTGCTGCTGATGAAAACTGTGGTACAGACAGCAGCAGAAATAGGAATTTTTGGTCACAGCAGGAAAGTTAAGGTCTTTGACTTTAATCTCTGTCCAGAAGGCTAAATTTCATGATGGTAGAATTTGTTTGATACCAATCAAATAACCATACAAATCATAGACAACTGGTAGGTGGACTGGTAAAGAAAAGAGATACATCCAACAAATTGAAGATGCCCATCACCTCTGATGAACAGAGAGTAGTGGAATTCTTGACTTTAAACTTTTTAATGAGTTTGTCCACCAAACCACTAGATTATTGGTAGTGAACACCAATGACTTTAATATTATTATATTCAAGGATGAGAGAAGCAGTGCTATTATTGCAAATAATATTGGCATGAGCGATAAAAGGAGTGAGGGCAGACAACTTGTAGGCACCAAAAGCATGTGAAGTGATATATTGGTAGCAGTGTTTAAGCTGTCGCTTGCATTTTCGCCAGATCGCGATAAGGACTAATTTTAAGACAAAAGTTCCCCACAGAATCGCCACAAAGTGAATGTGTTTCCCTGTTATTTTTTTCCTTCATCATCCCACCCAACCCTGCTTTGCCTTTGCATTGATTTCAAAGCCATTGTAACTGCTGATGGTTTCACCGAATCAAAGGCCTTTTCGTAATCGATAAAAGCCATGCATAACAGAAGTTCATATTCCCTCGCTCTTTCAATTAGTTCTCTCAGTACGTGGATATGATCTGTAGTGCTGTAGCCACTCCTGAATCCAGCGTGTTCTCTTGGTTGAGCCATGTCCAGTGTCACCTTCAAGCAGTGTAAAAGAACTTTAGTGAAGATTTTATAAACTACTGATTGGAGGCTGATAGGTCTGTAGTTCCTGAGAATCTCAATGTCACCTTTTTTATGTAGCAGGATCATTGCAGCATTGTTCTAATTTCAATCCTCAGGAATCTTCCCTTCATTAAGGCACCGACTGAAAAATTGGGCGAGCACTGTTTAAATTTCTCCACTTGCTTCTTGTATGATGTCTCTTGTAATTCCATCTTATCCTGGAGCTTTTCCCTGTTTCATGTTCTTGGTTACATGTGCAACTTCTGCTGGGAGGACTGGAAGAACTCTTGGTACTGGTACCTTTTGTAATGTCTGGAGTACATGTATCATCCCTTTCACATAGTTTTGAGTAGAAATATTTCACTCTTGTCAAAATTTCGCCTCAATTTCTTGTTACAGAACCATCTTCTTTTCTCAGTGCCATAATCTGTTTTCTTCTCTTACTCAGATGTCCCTTTGCTCTCTTCAGGCTTTGGTTGTTTTCAATTGCTTTCCTCACTAGTTCACAGTTGAATTTCCTTACGTCTTCAGTGATACTTTTTTATACTGTCTTGCATAGCTCTATATATTCCACTGTGGAAGTCATATCTCTTTTAGTTGTCCTCATCTCTCTTCTTTTTTGCATTGGATTTTTTTCTTCTGATAATTTGTTCATATGCAACTTGTTCTTAGTACCAACTATTTTTGTTGCTGTTTCCATAATAGCCTTGGTTAGTTTTCTGTTAACTTCAGAGATGTCCACTTCTTCCGACATTAGACCTTCTAGAGCAGAGAATCTGTTCTTCAGTTCCAATTTGAAGGTATTATGATGTTTTTTAAGGTTGGTCAGGTCGATACACTTTGTTTTATGAGCTTGCCACGCTCGAGTTTAGCACTGAGGTGCATCTTGCCATTCTATGGTCACAAGAACTTGTTCAGCACACTGCAGTCTTCCATGACAAATTTCTTGTTACACATAATAAAATTA
The DNA here is from genome assembly GCA_039090855.1 of Macrothele yani. Classification (NCBI taxonomy): domain Eukaryota; kingdom Metazoa; phylum Arthropoda; class Arachnida; order Araneae; family Macrothelidae; genus Macrothele; species Macrothele yani. The sequence goes on along the minus strand of CM077011.1, from coordinate 56,740,867 downwards.
ATTTCACTTGTCAATCCATTGGGATGCCTCCATGTCCATTTCCTTTGCGGCTTTTTCTTGAAAAAGGAGTTCATGATAAAAAACCCTTCTGCCTCTGCAAACTCTGCGAGAGTATTTCCACGCTGGTTTCTATTGCTGTGACCGAATTTACCTGCTGAAGTTTCGTTCTGTTGCCCTATTTTCGCATTGAAATCTCCCATAATGATCTTCAAGTGCTGCTTGCCTTTATTATTTAGATGACGAATTTCCTCATAAAATTCTTCAATCTTTTCTTCAGGATGACTTGTAGTGGGTGCATAAGCTTGAATAATCTGAGCCTGGTATCTTCTCGAGAGTTGGATAACAAGTCGTGCAGCTCTGTCAGAGGAACTTTCAACTTCATCCTTCAGTTTCTTGTTTCTTATAAATCCAACACCACTAGTTCTGCCAGTATCTGTCCCACGATAGTAGAAGAGATGTCCACTTTTCAGTTCAATGTGATCACCTTTTCTCCTTACCTCACTTAACCCGACGATGTCCCACTTGAATCAGAAGATAGAGAGCGTCCATTGTAATTTAGGCCAAACCTAGCCACAAACTTTTAGGGGTGTTGTTAGCCTTAAAAGTGAAAAAAATTCCTGCTAACAACTGGGCAGTAGTTTAGATAGCTTTTTAGAAAAAGAATAACATTTCTGCATTTATACCAATATCTGATTTAATTTATGTGCAAGGTCTGCTGAAATTGTCCTGAAATTTAAGAAAAATTGTATCCTGAATTTTTTTCTTTTTATCACTCCTACCCCTGACATAGCAAAAAATAGAACCATAAACTTGGCTAATGTGCATAGCACTTTTCTACAACTTTTGCTGACAAAATAACCAGATTGCTACAAAAGAAACAAATTCCAGCTTAAATACTGATTGGTAGGATTAGTAGGTTTATGAAAGACAATGTTTTATCTTGCTTTCAGTTCTGACCAGGCAAATATCCAGAAAAAGGGTGCAGAGTTTGTCCAGGCACTTGACAGAATAAAGGCCTATCAGTTTGGCAGTAATCTGTTTATTATGGCTTATCTTGATGTGGTACTTATACCCCAATGTCCTAGTCAATATTGTTCATGACATTATTGAGTCAAAGCTCACATCTTTGCGCTTTACCCCCCTGCCCCCGGAAATTCAAGCAATCATTTCCATGTTGAAATTGGTCCATAAATCTACATTTTTTCATTTCAATGATTCCATTTATCGTCAGAGTAGGAGGGGTGTGTGTGTGGGGGGGGGGGTGCTATGTGTTCCCCATTCTCTGCCACTCTTGCAGAAATCATCATGCAGACCTTAAAAGACAAAAGTTCTAAGCGAGTACCAGCCTAGGCCTTCCTTCTATATTCGGTACATGGACGTTATTCTTCTGCTTTGGGGACCCCCTCCCCCTCAAGGGATGAATTGGCTTGTTTCGCTGAATATATGTCTACGCAGTACCTGTCCATCAAATTTACTGTAGAGGTCGAGAACAATTGCTCACTACCATTCTTGGATTTTCTGTTGGAACGGAACCCTGTTTCAAACTAAATTCGATATTCTGTTTACAGAAAAGAAAGCCTTCCTTCTGCACTGCTTCAATTCCAATGTCATCTGCTCACGACCCTTACATTATGAATTATCTTCGCTTTACTTTATTCTACATCAGGTATTCACCCACTCATCATGTTTAAGACTATGCCAACTGGAAATTAATGAAGTAAATGTTTTAACTAAAAAATCATGGTTACACAGACTTTATAGTAGGTAATATTCTCAAAAAATTAAGGAGGTCAGATCAAACTACATTGAGACGAGATGATGACCGTTGCAGGTATGTGGGGTCTATGACTTTTCATCCCAGTGTCACCCATCCATATCTTAAAAAATGTTTGTAGGCGTCACTCCCTTTACTTTGGTGTCAAGACAAATAATATTCTTTCAATGATTAAGAAGGATCGTGACCCTGTGAATGTGAACGATAGATTTGGTGTTTACAGTGTTCCTATGAAGGCTGTGGACCCTCAGAAACCGGATCGGGTATATATTGGATCCACACATCACATGTTGAAAAGCAGAATTACGGAGCATAAGTATAATATTCGGACTCTCTCATGCTTCACAAATGAGGGACCACATCATCCAGTATGGAACGATGTTTCTTTTTTTAGCTGCCCCTAGATCTAGGTCTTCATTATTATTATTATTATTATTATTATTATTATTATTATTATTAAGCTTGTTTATTCTTATTTACAGTCATACATGCTGTAATGATAATACACCTCATTATGTCCCACAGCCATGGAAATTCTTAATTTCCAGGGCTGATAATGATAACTTAAATAAGCTTACCCTCATCTGAATCATAATCTCATCAAGGAACTGTTCTGTCAACGTTACAGTGAACTATGGAGCATTAGATCTACACATATCACACGTCATGAACTGGCATGTGTTTTCTTTAAGGACCTTTCATTATCCACTTTTTTGTAGTCACATCTGAAGATAGCTCTGATGTGTGCCCGAACAACCTAATGTGTTTTTATCTAATGATTTAATGTAATAAATAATAGTTTTTAACTTGTAAAGTTATCTTTTACAGGCTTCAATTGTGCATGGACGACATTTATATTTATTCTTCGGTCCAGAAAATGAATGGCATCGTTAACCTCTTCATGGACAATAAACTTGATGGAAGGTAAAAGTTCAGCAATATTTGAGGTGAGCTCAAGTAATTCATGAGAAGAATGAGTCTGGACAATAAATATATTGTCTACATATCAAAGCCAGGCAGTGAGTTGAAGATGGTGCTTAGCAGCAATAAAATTTTCAGTTTGTTGCATAAAGAGATATCTGCAAGAAGGGGTGCGACATTGGAGAGATCTGATAGGGACTTATTTGTTGTTGAAGGTAAAATTTATTATTTTATAGCTGAAGTGACAGTTATCACTTCAGGTGCACATGCAGTCAAACAGATCCTTGGTGAGAGTGCCAGAGAATACCCATAAGGACCTTGAGTTTCAATATAATGCAATCCTACCATCATAAAACTTATCCTCGTGGACAGAGATAAAGTCCAAGACCTTTATGTTCCTGGTGTGTACAAAATACCCACTTCTACTTCTGTTGGTGCCATAGTTTACATCAACAGCACTTTTTACAGCATTACTAAGCATAGAAATAATGTTACCCAAAGTAGACCTAATTCTTTCTTAGCATTATTAATTATTGCAGATACATCAGCAGTGCCTCTCTGAAAGAAAACTGAGAAAATTGCTTCTTTTGTGAACAGAAGGGCTGTATGTTTTCATGAGAGCATTGAAATATCTGCCTCTTCAAACTGCAATACTGTTTGTTCCCTTTCATTTGGAAATGCCTCCTATCAATTGGCAACAACTGTAATGAAGCACTTGAAAATTTAAATAAATTTGGCAACCAGTCTAACTCTGAATGTTTACAGGTGATCAAGATTCAATATAGTGTTGAATTCCAGCTACCTTCATTAATTCATACACTCAGCGTGGATCAGGAACACCAAACAAAAGTCATCGCTCTTTCCACGTTAATAAGTTAGTCACAGAAACATTCTCATTGGCCTCCACCGGGACTCACTTATTAACGTGGAAAGAGCGATGACTTCTGTTTGGTGTCCAGCTACCTTCAGTTATTCATTACATGTTTATTGTGTAATTATTATTATTTGCTGTGTGAACATGTTTTTACGCATTGCTATGTGCTTTGCTTGAAACCATCAAAAATTATTCTGCCCTAGGCAAGTGCTTTGTGTGCTATATGGTAAAACTTACCCCTGTTTTTTCGAGCAGATTTGCTCAGCTGTGGTAGTTGTATGAAGAAAATTGTTGAACTTTGTTTCAGATATTGAATTAATAATTCACGTGGAATGAAAATATCTTGTTTTACTTTTATATGAAATATAACTTGTTTCCTTTTTCTTTTTAGACGTTCTTTTATTGAAGAATATTTTAATAAATTACGATCTAAATTAGCCAACCAGGTGAGACCTTTATATATTTATTTATTCCTGTGCAAATAAAGCTATTCCAGTTTTATAAGTTAACTACACAGTCGAGTCACATTATTGTGACCGCCAGCTGATATTCAGAATAACCGCCGTGTGCAGCGCGGACAGCAGCTAAATGGGCTGGGATTGACTCAATAAGGTGCTGGAAGGTGTTTACAGGTATGTGAAGCCATGCTGACAAAGCAGTGCATCTGACAGATGCTGGAGGGTGCGCAGTGACGGATCCATAGAACGAACAACATGATCGAGGTGGTCCCACAGATGCTCATCTGGGGAAGTACTTTGAAGTCTTCATCGTGCTCTTCCAACCACTCTCGGGCATTTCTAGCTGTGGCATGTTGTATTGTCGTGCTGGAAGACCCCATCCGCCCCAGAGAAGACTATCAGCCTGTATGGGTGTGCGTGGTCTGCAAGGATGGATTCATAACGAATTCAGTCCATAGTGCCATCCACAGATATAAGTGGACCCAGAAAATGCCACTAAAACATTTCTCAGACCATAATGCTGCCCCCCACCAAATTTTGTTCTTCCAGCAATGGTTGAAGAGTGTTTGTTCTCCAATGTTTCTCGCCTTATATGCCTACATCCATCCGTTCGAAGCAGAAAACGTGACTCATCGAAGAAGGCAAAACTTTGCCAATCAGCAGAGGTCCAATTCCGATACTGCCGTGCAAATGTAAGCCTTTTCTGCCGATGCACCTTCGTTAGCATAGGGGCAGTGACCATCCGTCTGCATCGGATCCCCATACGCAGCAGGGTTTGCTGAACTGTCGTTTTAGACACACTTCCAGTAGCCCCCTGGTTCATTCGGCCAGTGAATTGCTCCACTGTAGTGTGTAAATTGGCCCTCAAGCACCTACCTTTGATGATGTTCACCTCTCACATCAATGGCACTTGGTGCTCCGCAGTTTCCACATCACTTATTCGCAATGGTGCTATTTCTCCAATCACGATACACTTTAACCACAGCAGCACATGAACAGTTCACAAACTGCGCTGTTTCAGAAATACTGCCACCCTTGGCCCAAAAGCCAGTAATCATCCGTTTCTGCAAATCTGATAAATCCCTCCTTTTATCCATGACAGCAACGAGTGATATGTTTTCAGATTGCCTACAGCACACCTTATATACCCTCCAAGCCAGCTCATGACACGTGCCTTCTTTCATTGGCTACGTGCTGTTGACGTCAGAAGTATAAGGTGGTCACAATAATGTGATTCAACTGTGTATATGTCCAGTTCCATATGGTAATAAATAGCACATTGATGTAACTTTTACTTTTTAATTATTGTGCCATGCAATTTTAGAAACATGTTGAAGTAACATCACATGGTGTGTAGAGTAGGTATGGTGTATTGGCTTTCAAATTTTAATTAGCTGTAAATTATAAAATCAAAATTAAGCAAATATGTTTACAGTTTTACATTTACATGCCAAAGGTATACATGCTGGAATATCAATGCAACAAAATTTAATGTTCCTTCAGCACACTTTCTTTCATGTGCATTTCTCAAATTGACTGTGAATTGAATAAAATCTGTTACACAAACTCATATGTTCTTATAGGAAATCACAGCAGCTGCAATGATTTAAAGGGAATGAAGTTGTTTTCAAAGTGCTGTGTGGTAAGCACTTGGATTGATGACTCCACAGTTACTGTGCGGCTGATGATTAAAAAAAATTGATAAAATAATTTAAACTTTTAGGTGTGTATATTTTTGATGTGATTTGTGTGTGTGTTTTTGTGTTTTGGGGTGGGGGTTTAACCTGAGCAGTCATTTTTATTAAAAGTAAAGTATAGCGAAGGTTATCACTTTTGTGATATAAACAGGTTCTGCAGTATTTGTCTCTAATATGAATGGCTTTTAGTGAGCAAAAATTTAAACTGTTTTACGAAACTGTTTTTTTTTTTTTAATGTAACTGTTTTACGTTTTTAATTTGTTGTGCCATGCAATTTTAGAAACATGTTGAAATAACATCACATGGTGTGTAGAGTAGGTATGGTGTATTGACTTTCAAATTTTAATTAGCTGTAAATTATAAAATCAAAATTACGCAAATATGTTTTCAGTTTTCATTTACATGCCAAAGGTATACATGCTGGAATATCAATGCAACAAAATTGAATGTTCCTTCAGCACACTTTCTTTCATGTGCATTTCTCAAAGTGACTGTGAATTGAATAAAATCTGTTACACAAACTCATATGTTCTTATAGGAAATCACAGCAGCTGCAATGATTTAAAGGGTATGAAGTTGTTTTCAAAGTGCTGTGTGGTAAGCACTTGGGTTGATGACTCCACAGTTACTGTGCGGCTGATGATTAAAAAAAAATTGATAAAATAATTTGAACTTTTAGGTGTGTATATTTTTGATGTGATGAAAATTGTGTGTGTGTGTTTGTTTGTTTGTTTGTTTTGGTGGGGGTTTAACCTGAGCAGTCATTTTTATGAAAAGTAAAGTATAGCGAAGGTTATCACTTCAAATTAAAAAGAGCTTTAAAATGAAACGCAAAAAAATATACTAAAAAATTTGGTGGTACATGATTAAAATAATAGTAGATTTGATAATGTTAATAAGGCTTGTACAGAAAAATACATAAAATGTTATAAAATAGGTTATCCAAAATTATATTTAAATTGAGATTTAGAAATAAGATAACTGAATTCCTTGTTTTCAGCAATTAGGCCTAATTAATAGAAAATTACATTACAATTTAATTTAGTTTTAAAAACTAGTTCTAAACTCTGATAGTCAACTCACTAGTAAATGCTATTTCAAGAAATCTTATAAGCAATCAAACCATTCAAGCTGTAAGAAGACCATTAAGTGGTGCTCTGTTTACTGAGCAGGCACACTTGTTTAGACATGTACAAACAAGTCAAGTCATGTTTGTCATGTCTACACAAGTGAGCCTGCTCAGCAGACAGAACTTGGCCTCCACTAGTCAGTCAGTCACAGGCTATTTATTGCCAGTGTAACATCATGATTGGTGGTTATGTTTTAGTTTTTTATCTGATTTAGTTTTTTACTGAACTGTGCTGGATTTTGTTGTACTGTAACTGTTTGGTTAACAACTAAGTGTGTGCAATTTTGCTTAGTAAGTACCTAATATTAATGATATTTTGAAAAGAATCTATTGTTAATAAGTATTTTTTGATTGTTGGAAAAATGGAGAAGTGCAGTGTGGGGGAAGTTACTCACAGCGATTGTCATTTGTTGAACTATGTCAAAAAAAAAAAAAAGCCATACAAACTATTGAAAAACTGTCTGAAACTGATTTAACTCTTTTAAAATTGAGAACGGAATCAAGTTACGAGTTAAAAACTATTTGTCTTCATCATAAAAGCGTGTTTTTTAAAAAGTATGAATTTTTACAAAAGGTATGTTGTGACCCTTTAAAAAACATAAAACTTCAATTAAAAAAACACTTCATGTTGTAACTATGGAACAGAGTAGGATAATTTTATCAAAGGGCCACAAAGTGAAACCAGGACAAAAACTTTGTGCATTTTGCAGGAACAAGCTACTTAAAATCAAACAAATTGTTGAGAGTAATGTTGAGCACAAGATGAGGAAGTTGATGATGTGGGATTAACTCCTGATGAACTACTCCAATTACAAAAAGAAATGTGATTGATCAACTAAATTCTTCATTCCATGAAATCGGATGTTCCCCAATGAAATTACATGCACTTGGTGAACATAGCAGATAATCTTACGGTAAAGAAAAATTACAAAGAGTACATGAAAATGTAAAAAGAAAAATTCTAACTGTTCTTGAAGTTGATTTGCCTCTGGCAAAAAATGAGGAAAAATGACTTGGAAAAAAGTGTGATAAAAAAAATCTGAAATAAATACAACTTCATGAATCTGTGATTCGCCTATGGCAAAAAATGAGGAAAAAAGTGTGATAAAAAAAATCTGAAGATCTGGACAAGCTCGTAGATATAATTAAAAACGAATTAAGTGGTACATCAAGAAACAAACAGATTCAAATTCTGACAATTCCAGCTTCACTAATGTGGTCTAGAAGAAAAATAAGAGATTTCCAACACATCAGATTATTCTGTTCGTAAGGCTCAAAAATTGTTCAAAGACAAGGGTTTTTTAGCAGAACCAGATCGTAGACGTGGGAAAAAGTTGATTCCTGAAACTACTGAATTGGTAAAAAAGTTTTATCAGAGTGATGAACAGTCTAGAATTTTGCCAGGGATGAAGGATGTGGTGAGTATAGGAAAAAAAGTATATGAGAGAAAACGTTTAATTTTATGTAATCTTAGTGAGCTATACTCAAATTTTAAATGGGAATACGCTTGACTTGAAAATAGGTTTTTCAAAATTTTGTTCTCTGAGACCTAAGTGGTGTGTTTCGGCTGGTGCCAGTGACACTTGGTGTGTGTGTATGCACAATACGTCAAAATGTCATTTTATTGATTCACGGAGCAGGTATTGAAGAGGATTACAAAGAAACTATGTCGTATATTGTTTGTGAAGGAGCAGGAAGAGAATGTATGATGAGGCATTGTGAATAGTGCCCATCAAAAGATAACCTTGTCCAGTTTTTATAGTCCAAATTTGAGGACTAAGATGATGAAGACCCTGTCGAGTACAGTCGGTGGGTTTTGACTGATCGAACTGAAATGATATGTTGCTCGAGCTCAGTTGGTGAGTTTATTGATAAGTTGGTAGAAAAACTGAACACGTTATACCATATTCATACATTGCCAAATCACAAGCTTCATTTTTTTTAAATTTAAAGGGAACGGCTTCCTCAAATACAGCTGTTATCTCAATGGATTTTAGTGAAAACTATGATTTCACAATACAAGAAGAGGCTCAAGGTTACCACTGGATCTCCGATTCATGCACTATTCATTCTGTCATGATTCACTGCAAGGATGCAAGAAATGAAAAACTGATTTTACCTCTTTGTATCATATCTGATGACCTTAAACATAACGTGAGTATGGTATATGAGATCCAAAAAAACTGTAACTGCCTTTCTAAAAGAGAACTACCCACATATAACAAACATTCACTGCTTCAGTGATGGATGTGCTGGGCAATATAAAAATAAATACAACTTCACGAATCTGTGTCTGCACGAGAAGGACTTTCAACTCAAAGCCCAGTGGTCATTTTTTGCAACCAGTCACAGTAAAACAGAATGTGACGGAATAGGGGGTACTGTAAAACGTTTAGCTAGGAAGGAAAGTCTTCAACGACATCTGGACAGACAAATTATAACAACTAATGAACTTTTCAAGTTTTGCAAAATGAACATTACAAATATTAACTTCCAACTTATTTCTAAAGAAGCGGTTGATTCAACTCGCCTGACTTTGAAAAGTCGCATCAAAGATGTTCAAACTCTTCCAGAAACAAGATCGTTCCACAGCTTTGAGCCAATAGATGACTTGGGAATGATTGCGGCTAGAAGAATCAGCAGTGATGAAAAACCAGCTCTCACTTTCAACTTATGTAACAAGCAGCAGATTTTATTTGTGAAAATTGAAGATTTATACCTTGCATGTTTTATAGCTGGTATATATGACAACTTATGGTATTTTGGTATTGTGAGTGAGGTGAATGCAGAAGAAGAAGATGTCACTATAAAGTTTTTACATTCTCATGGACCATCACCATAATTTTTCTGGCTCAAGAGGGAAGGTGCATGTGCGTTACCCATCTCTCATGTCATTGCAATCGTGGAACCCCCAAAAACAATGACTGGAAGAACTTGCCAATTATCTCAAGAATGCATGATACATGTTAATCAAGTTTTGAAAACACTGGAGGAAATTTAATAAACAATGGCCTACAATTTGAAATATTTTTAATGATTAGTTTTGTAACAATACATTTTCCATTCCAACAAACATTGTAAATATGTACCTAACTTTGTAATTAAAATTTTTACTTTATTAGTTATTTGTTTAAAATCCTGTTTCTTCAAGCCAAGTTTGTAGTCTTGGCTGCATTACACAATAGTGGTTACTTTTCATAGTTTTTAAAGCAAAATGGCTGTATTTAAACAAAAGGAAATTTTAATTTGACACACTGCAAGCGAACACATGAATTTTAAAATTATTTTTTGTCTATGAAGTAAAAAATAATGGAGTGAGAAAACCATTCATTTTATTTTTTCATGTGGTAGAGCATATCTTTTAGAACAAGAATTTTTTTTTTTTTTCTTTTATTATCCTTTTCTCTTTCGTGATATTCCACTTAGCGTGGAACTCCGTATTTAATTTCAAAAATTTTCAAAATAACATTTCAGGATTTTTTTTTATTTTATTATTTTTCTGGATTCCTTACATATTAATTTATACTCATAAAAATTTTCATCAACATTGGTTGGTAAATAAGGAAGATATAATTTATTTTCTATAAAAGAACAAATTGCCTTTCCTCAGCTCGATTGATAAAAAACTTCAAATTCCAAAAACTTTAACATGCTGTAAAACCTAAACCATTTGAGAGATAGCAAAAATATTTTGTATGCTTACTTAAATCCATAAAAGGAACAAACGTGCCAAGTTTCATCAAAATCTGAGATCATGGGTGTCAAATCATATTTTTTTTTTGGTTGATTTGACATGGAATGACCCTCAATTCTTTTCGTCATAGGTACCTTCCTATATATCCGTCTTACTCCAAATCAACTTTCAGTTTCATTTGTGACACTAACAGGTAATAATCAGAGCCTACATCTACACCTTTCATCACACAAGTGTCAGCAACTGATTGTTTCATGATTCATCATGACTTCTAATAAAATAAAATGTTGATATTGACCCATTATCACTATGGTCTGTGATCATTCAAAAAGTGATTTACAGGAATCAGTCACGCTCCCAAATCATGCCTCTGAATTTTAATTGAAATATCAAGAAAAGCTGCCCACATATTTTTAAATTAATATTAGACACGTTCTCCAAATGATTCAATCCAGGCACTGACTCCAGCGTGGAAAAGTTGACTGTCTCTCACCAAATTTGCCAGTTGTGTTAAAAATTATATATGTTAGCAATTTCTTTTTAAATTCAATTGGCAAATATTGGCAGCTTTCTAAGACTAAAGTGGCTATAGAAATAATGAAAATGGTGGATGTATTTGGTTGACAAAGTAATGGATGCCATCTTGTAGTTAAGCATCCTAGCCAGCCTGTCCCACTCAAGCTCTTCATTGTAAAAAGGAACTTTCAAGGACTGGATTTAGGTCAGGTGCTTTCCCATCCAGTCACAAGAATGATCCAGTGATCTTGCAGGCCATGGCAGAACATGTGTGCTAATATGAAGATATCTACTACACCATAGTCTGCATTATTGAAGTTGTTTACAGCTGTAAAAAGTTATTTGCTCTAAGCAATCAGGAACTTATTCTCTCCTCTTTTGGGTGAACATAGAATATGTCATATTCATTTTATTACTTGGGCACAGAATATGTCATATCATTGATTTTATTACTTGAAAGAAAAAAAAATCATAACCAGGGCTTGAAAAATATTTGAAAAGTTACATGCCCGGCTGGGCATGTGTAGGAATTATTTACCTGTCCAGGTAATAAAAGCTGGATGCCCATGAAAATTTCTCTTTCAAGATAACAAACCAGACCCTTCATGTTTTTTAAGTTAAAAAACAAACTTTTTTTACATGTTTTGAATTTCCATTTTAAGGGTCTGTATTCAGGGCACAAAAGCGTGCATTTCAAGTTTTAAGATGATGATGATGCTGAAATTGGTACGAAATGGTATCATGATGAAATCAGTTTGAGAAATCTAGCGATTCTGCCATGTTCCTTTCGTTAAGGTTTTCGCCCTTTTGCCACTGAACACCGAAGGCTAGTTCCATCAGAGGCACACATTCCATCACTGACTATAAACAACATTTCGAGCAAAACTACAATGGTTCCACTTTGAGGACTTAGAGCATATTATAATTAAAGAAGTGATATTCTCCTGTCCTCGGCACTCCATAACAATAATGCCACTTCCAGTGATTAGTAGTGAAATGAAACATGACATGCGATGACTGTCTGTTTTTCTTGTAGTAAGAAATTCTATTGCAAACTTTTTTATTTTTGAATTTAGTTGCCCGGCCCAGGCAACTAGATTTTTGTATACACATAATTGCTGCTCAAGTTTAAGTTTTCATTACAATGAACCCTGTACACCGAAAGTTTAGTTTTCACAGCCCTCTGCTAAAGTTTACTGCCCTGCTACCGAGCACAATAAAATCACTTCCCTTCCTGACTCCTCTGGTAAAAAAAAAAAAATTAGTATAACTTCATTTTTGTGCAAATTTTACTTCAAATCATTTTGTTAAACTTCAGACAAATGTACTCATCAACTAAAAATGATTGCATCTCTTGAAAATAAAGATACCTCTGAGTAACCCCAATAAATTGAACTTTCTAATTCTAGCAAATAATTTGTCTTTGGCATGTACTGAAAATCCAGCATGCTTACAATGAATTCAGACGGAGCTTCTTGTGTTACACCACAACTGAGCTCACAAACTGTTCTGATGTCAACTATAAAAGACTGCTTTTTAAATGCACATGAATATGACACAAAAGATATATGCTGTATAACATCTTCAAATAATTATCATAATCATGTGCTGAAATTAAAATGCTGAGTTTGTAAGAAAGTAATGCACTGCACCAGATTTCAATTTGATTTTGGCTGAATGAGCAATCAGTTAACATGAAGATTTTTCTACCTTTTTATTCAAACTCTTGGGGCAATTCTCATCACAGTGTCACCACCATCTAAGCTATTATACTAAATGGATATGCAGTACTAAGGTTTTGCAGCCATATTTAGGTCAGCCATTAGACCTAAATTTTTGCTCACACAATGAAGAAAGAGAGCCAAAACTCCCATAACACAAATTAAGGGAGTTTGGCTCTCTTTCTTCATTTTTGTTATGAGGTCGGGCAAATGTTTTTTAGTTTGCTGGGTTAAGGTTTTTATTAGTAATCCCTTTTATTGACATTATTCCCCTAAATTTAATTGGTCCTTTTAGCAAACTAAAATAGCAGAAACCCACAATTCTCTGGTCACAGTAGTAGTGAGTGATTTTCTTGTTGCTTGCCCTTGACGAAGCCCACAAGGGGTCAGTCATTAATATGCTTCCCTGCATTCTTATGTTCAGTATTTTTCATCATTTTAAGCTAGCCTGGTTCGAGTGATGGATTTGTTGATTGCTGATCTTTTTCTTATTTTTTGTTTTTCTTTAAAATTTTGCTTTGTTTTGCACTATTGTTATTTGATCTTTCTCTTATGCAGCCTCTGGCACTATGGAATTTCAAATTTGTTCAAAGGTTTTTGTTTATTCACATAATTTGCTTTTGCTATATAAATATAAATTAATTAGACTTAAGTAAGCATATTATCCGGTTATTGTAGGTAAGTTGCATAAGATTGCCTCCTTATTTTCTGTATTTGCCTTACTTCATTCATTTATTCTTTTTCTATGTCTTACTTGTCTTGTATGTTAATTTTTTGATAATTTGACCATTTGATTGTATGTATTCATATATCGATTTAAAATCATCATATCTGGATTGACGACATGATCACCTGTTCTGTATGTTACGCCTGTAAGTTACTTATGTCTCCCCACCCAAAAATGTTCCTTCAGTATTTCCATCTGATGATGGTCTTTAGGAAGACCGAAAGTTCTCATGGCTTTATTTTTAATTTTTTAACTTATACATTAAATAAGTTCTTCACTTCATTAGAAGCCTGCGTAGTGTTTTAATTATCGTGCTTTTAAGATTGCTGCCTTAAGTATTTATGATAGAGTTGTTAAGTCATGCAAACACACGGCTGGTTGGTCCAAATGCATGAAAGCTCAATCATGGTGACGCCTTGTGGCGTCGTGGGAGATTTGCACAGGTTTCATACTGGCACCGCGTGCTTGCCGCTGATATAGTATGGCAGCAGCGAATGTGTTAAAGGATGAAATCACGAAGAACAAAAATATATAGCAGCTTGGATTCCTACTACTGAATTCCAAAGCATGATAAAGCAATTCCGAAAGGCAGTGCATCAGTAATAAGGTCTGTGGTCAAAAGCCTGGTTCTGTAAAAAGTTGTGCAGTGGAAGCTTTTCTCCCTGAAAAGAGTGGAAAGGTTATGAAAGCTGTGAATAGTATACGGAAGACTGAAACGGAACCTTCAGCTGTTACTTCACGTGAAGAGAGGTTATTTCTCTTTCTTACAAACGGTATAAATAAAGCTTTTTGTTTATTTCTTTTGACTGTAATTTCAACCTTCGAAAAAGTAAACATAGAGTGCTACAGTCCCAAGCTCCTCCCATACATGTCTTAAGGTCAGTGCTGTGTGATTTGTTTGCAGACATTATTTCAAAATTTGTCACGCCATCAGTTGCTAAATAGGGTAGTTCTGTAGGGTTATTGAGCATATAGACTATCACAGTAGGTTACACCAAAAATATGTTCATCTGGTGATTGAGCGTTCTACCACCACCATAGTAGATTCTCTAAAATCTGAAGCCAGGGTCTTATTTTTTTCTCATTTCAGAAAATATTTTTCTTCTGTTTGTGATTACATGATACACACATTTCCATTTAAAGATGAAATTCTCATTAATGCCGAAGTGTTCCAAATATCATCTATTGAAAATGCTTCATTTTCAAGCGTCGCCTTTTTATCAAAAAGTTTCCTGTTTTGCTAGGAGATGAAAATCATAGTGAAGCAATTAATTAATTACAAACCCAATTTTGTAGATTACAGGTCAGTCAGCTTCCATCTGCAGGAACACAGAATTGATAGGCAGTGGTTCCAAGTAAGCCAGATTAAAAATAATTTTGGGCACAGACCATTTGACAAAATAGCAAAGGTCATGCTCTCTGTTTTATCTATAGCACACAGCAATGCTGAATGTGAACGTATATTCAGTCAGGTAACAAAAATAAGGAATGAGTTTTAATCTTCAATCTCAGATGAAAATCTGGAAAATATGCTTATCACCAAATGTTGCCGGGAAGGAAAGTGTTTTGACCAGCAGTATAATGATGCATTTCTAAAGTTAGCAAACTTGGCATCAACAAGTGCTGTGAATAAGATATAGGTATTTATTATTTTTCAATGTTGTATTATGTATTAATGTTCAATTTGGAATCTAGTGTTAATGTCTTGTATTATTTGTTTAAAAGTACAGGTGTTATTTAGTGTTTTCCAACAAGGGCACACATATAAATAAAACATTGTGTGTATGCACAACATGATATGCATATATACATAAAAATACACTTTATTTCAGTATTTCAATGGTATCCTGTGAAAATCTCCTGGTTATTTTATTTTGAAATGTTGGCAGCTATGCATATGTAGTTTTGCTCCAAATGTTGTTTATAGTCAGTGACAGAATGCGTGCCTCTGATGGAACTAGCCTCCTGTGTTTAGTGACAAAGGGCGAAAACTGTACCGAAAGGAGCGTAGCAGAATCACTAATTTCTCAAATACAAATTTCATCATCATACCATTTCATTCAATTTCAACATCATTTTAAAACTTGAGATACACGCTTTTGTGCACTGAATACAGACACTTAAAACGGAAATGTAAAACATGTAAAAAAAAGTTCACTATAATTTTTAACTTAACAAAAAAAAAAAAAAAATGAGGGTTCTGATTTGTTGTCTTGAAAGATAAATTTTCCTGTGCATCCAGCTTTTACTACCTGAATAGGTAAATAATTTCTGCACGTGCTCAGCCCGGAGTGTAACTTTTCAAATATTTTTCTTCTCTTGGTTAAGCTTTTTTTTTATACATATAAAGAAAAGGCTTAACCATCATCATAAACGTCAACCATTATCAATCTACTGCTGGGTGATCTGATAATCACTAGCTTCACCCAGCAGTGGATATCAATCCACTGCTGTGAGGGGAGACCTTCACCCAGCAGTGGATTGATATCCACTGCTGGGTGGAAAGTCTCCCCAAGTTTCTGACACTATGTTCTGTCTTGAGCCAATCTCCTCCATGTCACTCCCATATGCTTTTGAATTCCATCCACCCATCTCCCATGTGGTCTTCTGGATCTTTTCCTGCCCCTTGGAATCCAGCCTAAAATTTTGGTTGTCCATTGGTGGTCTGTTCTTCTGGCAATATGTCCAGCCCATTGCCATCTCAGGGATTTCATTTCGATCATGATGTCTTCCACTTTTGTCATTTTTCTTTTATCCGCAAGTTCCTCTTCTTATCTTTCCTGATTACACCGAGCATGCATCTCTCCATGCTTCTTTGAGTTGTCTGCAGTCTTTGTATGACTTTTTTAGTAAAGGTCCATGTCTCCACTTCATATGTAAGCACTGGAAGGATGCATTAAATAAACACTTTTCTTTTAAGACATAATGGCATATTGCTCTTAAAAATGGTACTGTTTCTTCCAAAAGCTCTCCAACCAAGTTTTATATGCTGATTAATTCCCTCCTCAACATGACCTTCGCTTGATATCTGCTGTCCAAGGTAAAAGTAGGCACTGGTTATCTCCAGCTTTTCCCCATTAATCACAAAATCTTCATTTCTTGTAAAAGCTCTGTACATCAGTTTTTTTTTTTTTTTTTTTTTTCTGAGAGTTCATTTTTAATCCCACTTCTTTACTTTTGTCAGCCAATTCCTGGATCATATTCTACAGCTCTGAAGGGTCTAAAGAGGCAGTTGCAAGAATGATGTCCTCAGCAAAATGCAGGTGAGTTAAATAATCTCCATCAATCTTTATCCATTTGCTTTCCTAGTTCAATGATTGAAAGACATTTTGCAATGTGGCATTGAAGAGTTTGGGAGATATGGTGTTGCCTTGCCTCACTTTCTTTCCAATTTTTATTGGTGCTGTATCCTCAAATAGCTGAACCTTTGCACTTGCATTTTCATATATGTTTTTAATAACACTAATGTATGCATCTTCAATACCGCAGAATTTCAAAGCCATGGTAACTGCTGATGGTTTCATGGAATCAAAGGCCTTTTCATAATCAATAAAAGCGATACATAATGGAAGTTCATATTCCCTCGCTCTTTCAATTAGTTGTCTCAGCACATGGATATGATATAGTGCTGTAGCCACTCCTGATTCCTGGTTGTTCTCTCTGTTGAGCCATGTCCAATGTTATCTTCAAGTGATGTGAAAGAACCCTAATGAAGATTTTATAAACCACTGAAAGGAGGCTGATGGGCATGTAGTTCCTGAGATTCTCAATGCCACCTTTTTTTTATGTATCAGGATCATTCTAGCACTGGTCCAATCCATGTGATACCTTCATTTAGAAATCTAGTGAAAACTTGGGCAAGTGTAGTTTCAATTTTTCCACTTGCCTTGTATAATGTCCATGGTAGGTAATTCCATCTTCTCCTGGAAGCTCTTCCCCGTTTCATGTTCTTACTTGCATGTGTAATTTCTGTTGGGAGGACTGGAGGGATTTTGGTACTAGTTAAGTACCCTTCTAAATCAAAGTTTTCAAGCTTTTGCACATCAACCAGATGGCTTTTTCAAGGAAGGTAGACAGCAAGCTGCTGTCTGTCTACCTTCCTGGAAAAAGCCATCTCATGATCTGGTTGATGTGCGAAAGCTTGGAAATTTTGATTCATAATCTACGCCAAGAAATTCAGATTACTAATATAGTTATACTATTTTAAGTGTAATTGTTGTACAGTTCCTCGTTATTACTTAGTCTGGAGTAGATGTATATACGAGGGTTGTACCAAAAGTAATACAAAAGTGGGAATAACTTTTTATTAGCTGACAAGAGGCCGTTCAAATGGCACATGTTGGTAGAGTAACTAACTATTCCTCTATAGTAACCCTTCTTCATTGCAGGTAAATAATGACTTCCAAGCAGAAGCAGTGTGCTGTCATTGAGTTCTTGACGAAGGAAGGGTGCAGGCTGTCTGACATCCACAGAAGGCTACAGAATGTTTACGGAGATGACACCATTGACAAGAGCAATGTGAACTAATGGATGAAGAAGTTTAAAGAAGGGGAAACCAGCATTGAAGACAAACCATGCAGTGGAAGACCATCATCTGCAACAACTGACATGAATCGTCAGTGAGTGGATGAATTGATTCGCACAGATAGATGAGTCACAATTCGTGAGCTTGTTGCACAACTGGACTGTGATCACAATGCCATAAAGAAGATGGTGAAAGACTTAGGGTATCGGAAAGTGTGTGCAAAGTGGGTACCTCGGCAGTTGACACCCTATTTGAAGGAGGGAAGGGTGGAAGTCTGCTCTGATCTGCTGGAAGAGTTTAAAGCCAATGAAGACATGTTTTTTTTTTTTTCGATCTGGTGATGGAATGAAATGTGGGCATATCTTTACCATATGAAAACGAAGAATCAATTCCTCGAACCTCTTCATCAAGGCCTGAGAAGTTCAAGAGGCAGCGATCAGCACAGAAAGTCACGGTGACTGTTTTTTGGGATGACAGGGGTATCACTCACTGTCCTTGATTTTCTGGACACTCACTGTCCTTGATCACTGGTCACAGTACATGGCCGTACTGTGACCAGTGAGCGCCACATTGAGACACCCAAGAAGCTTAGAAATGACATAAGGAGGAAGAGACTGAACAAGAATCTGAAAAGGATCCATATTCATCATGACAATGCGAGACCACACATCTTTGGCAACAAATCAGGTGATCAGCAAATTAGTCTGGTCGGTGGTCCTCCATCCACCATACAGCCCAGATCTGGTGCTCTCCGACTTCCACCTGTTCGGTCAATTAAGGGCAGTCTCCAGGGGCAACTATTTGATGACACTGTTAAGGTTAAAGTGGCTGTGAAAAAGTGGGTACAACAGTGCACACCTGAATTTTTCAAAGAGGATTCGGGAGTTATGTTTAGCGATGGCACAAATGCATCGCTTGTGATACAGACTATGTTGAGTTGTACCTTTGTATAGAGGAAGAGTTACTCTACCAACATTTTCAATTTGAACAACCTCTGTCAGTTAATAAAGTTATGCCCACTTATGCATTAGTTTTGGTACAACCTCGTATCATCCCTTTTGAGTAGAAATATTTAATAGAAATATTTCACTCCTGTCAAAATTTTGCCTTTATTTATTGTTACAGTACCATCTTCTTTTCTCAGTGCCAAAATCTGTTTCCTTACCTATCACCTGCCACACCGATTGCACCTCTATAGCTCTCATGTCAGGGCTCACCAGACATTTTTTTTCACTGAATAAATAAAAAGAAATATCATCTGTGTGTCGGACATCACCCACCATTCCGATGACGCCTGTATAGCCCGCATGTCGATGCTCGCAGGAATTTCTTTTTCACCGTATGGGTCGTGTGTCATCTGCCATGCCTATGACACTTCTATAGTTTGTATGTCGGCGCTCGGAATACATTTCTTTTTCGCCAAATAGGTCGGGTGTCACCCGCCACGCCAATGATGCCTCTCTAGCTCGTATGTCGGAGCTCTCGAGACATTTCTTTTTCAGCGAATCAATAAAAAGAAATGTCGTCGGGTGTCGCCCACCATGCCAATGACACCTCTATAGCTCGCATGTCAGCGCTCACGAGGAATTTCTTTTTGCCGAATATCTTGTGTGTCGGGTGTCACCCTTCGTGTCAATGACTCCTCTATAGCTCGCATATTGACTCTCGTGAGACATTTTTTTTTGACCGGGGTTGAAGACATCTGCATGAAATCTGTCAGTGGCTCAGCTGTCGTGTGCATCCTCCCCTGAAGATAAGCGCCCAATGGCTGACCTTGTATTATTTATGGTTGTCATAATGTTAATTCAGTTCTATAGTGCTTGTAGCATCTGCGTTATTTATGTGTATATCATCATCAACATCATTGTCAACCATTATCAATCCACTGCTGGACAAAGGTCTCCCCAAGTTTCCTCCACAACGGTCTGTCTTGTGCCAGTCTCTTCCATGTCACTCAAGCATACTTTCGAATTTCATCCACCCATCTTCCATGTGGTCTTCTTCTGGGTCTTTTCCTGTCCCTTGGAATCGAATCTAAAATTTCGGCTGTCCATCGATGGTCTGTCCTTCTGGCAGTATGTCCAGCCCATTGCCATTTCAGGGATTTAACTCTGATCATGATGTCTTCCACTCTTGTCATTTTAAGGATGTAAGGTCAGGTGATGCGTAACATCACAGCCTCTCCTTGACAAATGTCAACCCCGCCTTCTCGTGGTACATCCTGTTCCCACTAAAGGGGCTCTGACGACCGCCAATAGCAGTATAACTATACCATCGGGATTAGAGGAAATGCTATCCCACACTCACCAACCCACTTGGCCAGCGTGGTGAGTTATGGCCAAACCCCTCCAAAATGACTCCACAACTATGTGTGTGTGTATATATATATATTGAAGGCAGAGGTTGCTAAGAATCCCCGGAGGGCCAGACTAGGCTGTCATCTAATGCTGACCTTGGCTACGTATGATGGACGCTCCCTATCTTCTGATTCAAGGCTTCTTGAATTGGAAGAGGAACTACAAATGATCAAGTGGGCCATCGTCAGACAAAGTGAGCTAAGGAGAAAAGGAGAAGTTCTCATTGAACTGAAAAGTAGACATCTCTTCTACTATCGTGGGACAGGTACTGGCAGAACTAGTGGTGTTGGATTTATAATAAACAAGAAACTGAAGGATAAAGTTGTAGAAGTTGAAAGTTCCTCTGACAGAGCTGCACGACTCGTTATCCAACTCTCGAGAAGATACAAGGCTCAGATTATTCAAACTTATGCACCCACCACAGGTCATCCTGAAGAAGAAATTGAAGAATTTTATGAGGAAATTAGTCATCTAAATAATAAAGGTAAGCAGCGCTTGAAGATAATTATGGGAGATTTCAATACAAAAATAGAGCAACGGCAACAGAATGAAACTTCGGTAGATAAATTCGGTCACGGCAACAGAAACCAGCGTGGAAATACTTTCGTAGTTTGCAGAGGCAGAAGTGTTTTTCATCATGAACTTCTTTTTCAAGAAAAAGCCAAACAGGAAATGGACATGGAGACATCCAAATCAGACGACAAGTGAAATTGATTTTATTATGTGTAACAAAAAGTTTGTCATCAAAGACTGCAGTGTGCGAAACACGTTCAACACAGGTAGTGACCATAGATTGGTGAGATGTAAGATGCACCTCAACACTAAACTCGAACATAGCAAGCTCATAAGACAAACAAAATGTATTGGCATAACCAACCTTAAAAAACACCATAATACCTTCAAGTTGGAACTGAAGAACAGATTCTCTACTTTAGAAGGCCTAACATTGGAAGAAGTGGATATTTCTGAAGTTAACAGAAAAAGTAACCAAAGCTCTTATGGAAACAGCAACAAAATTAGCTGGGTCTAAGAACAAGTTGCATGTGAACAAATTATCAGGAAAAACCAAAATGTTAATGCAAAAAAGAAGAGAGATGAGGACAACTAAAGATGTGACTTCCAAAGTGGAATATATAGAGCATAGATGCCAACTAGTACGGATTTTCCGTAATTTTACGGATTTTTGGTTGCTGTTACGAAAGTACCGCTAAAATTACGGAAAATCGCCATTTGATTTAATTTTCTGAGATAGAAAGCAAATTTTCATCAACTTTAAATTTTTTGTGGAATAACTTTTTTACGGGTCTTATAGAGGTTATTTTTCATCAAAGTTGGTTGTCAAATTTTCGAACTAAAGCCTAGTTCGTCATCAGGACTATGTCACTGGAGTAGTTGCTGCCACTCAATTGGAAGAGTCCATCCGCAATTATCGTTAATTGTGGTACTTCTTTTCTTGCTATTTCGATCCCTTCTTCTAGTTTCCTCTTTACTAAGTTTGACTGGTGGGCGATTATTTTCACTGAGTCCCAATTTATGGAGTGTCCACTTGCTTGTATATGTCTGTCTAGCCCTGTTTTGTTCCCAATGTTCCTAATAGCTGCTTGGTGTTCTTTCATTCGGACCTTAATACTTCTCCCTGTTTCTCCTATATAGCTGAGTCCGCAGTTACAGTCGATGCAGTAAATTACTCCTTCCTGCAATTGGATGTCCAATTCTTTCTGCTTTAAAGCTGGCAGGAATTTCTTTATTTTGTTATTGAGATCTGGAGCTAGCCTGATATTATATTTTGCTCCGATCCTTTTCAGTTTCTCGAAAAGTCCCTTGTGGTACGTAATTTTGCTGGTGAATTTGAAGCTGGTTTTCTCCTGCTTCTTTTTTGGCACTTGTTTAAATATTTTCTCAACATATGGGGAGGGGTAATTGTTTTCTGCCAATATTTCCTTTAATTCTTCTTTGTGAAGATCTTTCTGAGTAGCTGAAGAGACCAGGATTTCAATCTTTTCCAAAAATTGTCTCGCCATATTCGATTTAATATAATCAGGGTGGAATGAGCAGAAGTCTAGCATTTTCCCTGTGTTGGTGGGTTTTCTAGAAAGCTGAGTGAATATTTTTCCCTCTCTTGAGGTCAAGGTTAAATCTAGGTAATTGATGCTATGGTCTCTTTCCTGTTCTAGGGTGTACTGCAAGGTATTCTCTAGTAAGTTAAATTCTTCCAGAATCTGAGAGGGTAGAGATTGGTCCACAGTATCTACTATAATTAGGACGTCATCCATGTACCTTACATAGAGAGCAAACAAGGAGGGTTGTATAAGGATTTTTGCCTCTAGTTTACTTATATAATAATTTGCTAGCAGAGGTGCTAGTGGAGAACCCATTGCAAGTCCTGAAGTTTGCCTGTAATATTTCTTTCCAAACTGGAAGAAATTATTCTTGAAGGAAAATAGGAGCAGTTCATATATGCCAAGTAGTATTTCTCTATTGTGATTATGGAATACTATTTTTTCCGCAAGGTCATCTGCAATGAATTCTAGTAGGAGGTCCAGGTTAATGTTGGTATACATAGAGACTATATCCAGGCTTGCCATTACTGGATGAATTAATTCTGGCAAGTTGTCCAGTTTTCCTTTTAGCTGCATGGAATTTTTTAGTAGGTAGGGAGGAGAAGGGAACATATCTCTAAGGTGACCAAGTATATAATAATTAATGTTGGAGAGTGGCGAATTTCTAGTGTCTATTATAGGTCTTACTGGATGGCCTTCTTTGTGAACTTTTATCGTACCATAGATCTGTGGAATTCTCGACTGGGTTTTGGAGAAGTTTTTGAAGAGCTCATTAAGCTGTTTTTTATTTCTTAAAGAGCTGATTAATTTCTTAAGATTTTTGACAGTTTGATCTATAGGGTTACCATTGAGTTCTTCATAACAAGGCTTGCTCAATTCAGCTTCCATTTTATTGTAATACTTCTCTTTTTCTATCAATACCAAAACTTTGCTCTTATCTGCTCTCAGTGCTACAACTTTATCATTGGCTTTGAATTTTTTAAGGTCAGCAATGGCATTTCTATTAAAATTGTAATCAACTTTTACTGGCTTTTTTACAAATTTTGAGATGCAGTCTGAGAATTCTTTCCTTAAAGTAACTGCTGTATTTTCATCTTCTCTTTCTACCTTACTACAGATGCTTTCTAAGTCAATCAGTATACGTTTTTTATCTGATGCTTTCTAAGTCAATCAGTATACGTTTTTTTGCGGAGGAAAGGTTATAATTATATCCCTTATTGAGGAGATTAACCAGGTTTTCATCTACTCCTTCTTCCGTCAGATCTATGACATGTTTGTTAGTGGGGGATGGTATTAACTGTGGGCCAGGTGCTGTAGACATTAACTTTGGATTCAACCACTTATTCTCTTTAAACTTCAATTTTTCTTTAAACTTTTTGTTTTTATCTCTCACTGCTTTAGCTAACCAATTATCAATATTTTTCTTTTCTGCTTACGGAATTTCACCTAATGAAGAGGTCCAAATACGAGCTTCTATTCGTTCGCATTGCTCAATAGTTTTGAATTTTTTACGAATCGCGCCATTCACCGTTTTTAGTTCTATTTTTTTAATAAAATTTCTTGACAGATTTTCTGCGATGTTTTTTG
Organism: Macrothele yani; assembly: GCA_039090855.1. Taxonomy (NCBI): domain Eukaryota; kingdom Metazoa; phylum Arthropoda; class Arachnida; order Araneae; family Macrothelidae; genus Macrothele; species Macrothele yani. The sequence goes on along the minus strand of CM077011.1, from coordinate 56,716,826 downwards.
TGAGTCTCAAAGAAGGTGGGACAAAATTAGCTCTCTTACATTTCTTAAGAAAATAAAGTTGTGACTTACATTTGTCGCTTTTGCACTTACTCCTGTTGGTTCTTCAAGTTTTTCTGGGGGAAAAAAAGAAATGCTAATTCAGGGCTGCCAGAACTGCGCCAATTGCGCCAGCCCGCACCAAAACGTTGTTCTTGCGCCATTCTGCTAAAAAATCGCCAATTTTGCGCCAAAAGTTAAAATTTACCGGTCATCAATATTTTAGCGTTATCTTACGACATTCGAAATCGATTCAGCGGTTAATCCGTACGCAAGATTCTTCCGCAGATTCCCCTCATGAGTTTTTTTTTTTTTTTTTTTTTGTCATTTTCGTCGAGATCGATGCAAAAGTGAAAAAATTTTTCGGGATATTAGTTGGGGGGGGGGTCGTATTCCGTCTGGGGACGTTGTTTTTGTCTTTTTAAACGTTCGGAAACGGAAGTTAAACTAAATGCAGATTTTCCCCCCGTAATCGTATTTTTTTCTCGCGCGATGTTGCTTCTGTTCAGTATTGTTAAATATAATTTCATTGCATAATTTCAGCTTGAAATTGTAGGCAACGATTTCCGAAAACTGAAGTTAGGCTGCCCGAAAATTTCCCCGTAATCTTCGGCGACAAGATTCTCACGCTAATTCGAGGAATTCCGTCTTTTTTTGTTATCATTTGGACCATGTATGAATTCAATGCACAACTGAACTTAAATTTTGGGAGGATTGGTGGCGGCGGGGGAGGGGGTCGGGTCGTTTTCTCCGTCAGAGGACAGAATTTCGGAATTTCATCCTTCGAAAACGGAAAGTAGACGGAGGTAAGATTTCTCTGGTAATCGTAATTTTTTTTTCTCGCGATGTTTCCTCTACCCAGTATTGTTAGATATCATTTTATTCCATAAATATTTGTATTTCAGCTTGAAAATGTTGGATGAATTTCCGAAAACTGAAGGCTTGAAAAACCGTTATTTCAAGCCATGTTTCCCGATTCAGCGATCGCAGAAAAATATTCGTGTGGAAGAACTAAGGCTACTGCACTAATTCAGCACATGGCTAGTGTTTCTACAAGTAACATCGTATCTGAAGTTAAAAAAAAAAATCTTTTTTCTCTATCTACAGACGGAAGTAATGAATGCTCAAGCAGATAAACTGTATCCCATTACAATAACATATTTTGACGAAAAAATAGGGAAAAATTCAACTGTTTTGTTATCATTGGTTGAATCAAGTAATAATACAGGTGAAAGAATATCAACATTTTGAACAATGAGTTTGTTAAAAAAAAAAATATCTCATAGAGCAACTGTGTGTCATTTTCCTGTGACAATGCTAACACTATGATAGGTCAAGTAAAAGGTGTTGTTTCTCACATAAAGAAGGTTCAGCCTGCAATCATAGTGCAGCGATGTTCATGCCATTTAGCAAATTTAGCTGTACAGAAATCTGCTACTCGACTGAAAGGATTTAATGTTGAGCAGTTTCTGATACAGTTGTACTTTTTTTGAGAAAAGTTCAAAGAGGAAACACAATCTAAAACTTAGTCAAGCTGTTTGTGGTACTAAACCACACAAAATTCTAAAGCATGTCAATACTCACTGGTTATCACTTTTGGAATCCATTGACAGAATTTTAGAACAGTGGGAGGCTCTAGAACATTATTTCAGTGACAATGAAGAAGCTAATTCACAGTATAAGAACCTTGCAAGTATGATTGGAAGGCCTTCATTTAAACTTTGTCTTTTTTATCTGCTACTCTTCCTTTGTTTACATCTGTTAACGTGTTCTTGCAGCATTAAGCTCCGTTTGTGCATGTATTAAAAAGAAAATTTCATAGTCTGTTATCTGAATTGCTTGTACGATTTATCAAGCCATCAGCATTTGACGTGACAGCAACATCTCTTGCAGATGGAAATTTTGAAAGAAGGAGTAAATCAAAAAGAAAACTGTGATCTCGTAATTGGGTCAAAAGCGAGATCTTATATAGGCACAACTGCGGATCTGAGTGAAGACACAGTGGCTACTTTTTATTCTGCGGTAAGGGAATTTTACAAGGCAGGCTGCAATTACATTTTAAGAAAATTTCCACTTAATGGTCAATTTCTGAGTCATGCTGAAATTGCAGATGTAGCATTAAGGCAAAGTGTTTCTTTTGTATCAGTCCAATATATGTGTTCCCTGTTTCCAGTTTTGAAACCAGAAGAATCTGACAAGGTAGAATCTGAATTTGCTCACTACCAGGTAGTTTGAAAATTTTGACTGTGCTGTTACTTCTGGGAGAATGGATGACGTGTGGCACAGAATTTCTTTAATGAAAAATGAAAGTGGCCAGTTGAAGTATGAATCATTAAGCAAAATTATGAAAATGATTTTAATAGTCCCTCATTGCAATGCAAGTACAGAAAGAATTTTCAGTATTGTTAAAAAAAAAAACATGAATGAATTCAGACCCAATTTAAGTACTCATGTGCTGTCTTCTTTATTAGTAGAAAAAATTAACAGCATTGCACACAGTGAATTATGCTATCAGAAGAAGTTTTTGCAAATTGAACTAAGGAAGGCCAAAATGGCAACTACAGCCAGTTTATCATAATAATTTGGCCAACATTCCAAGGAATAATTTTTCTTCATGTCTGGAAGTAATTTATTATATTTTTCTGGTAGACAGTATTTTAAATTTCCCCACTAGCAAAATTATTTTTTATTGTATTAGTGTTATTATTATTATTTTGTTAATAGTTCTGACAGATTAAAATTTGTTGCAGTGTTAAATACTCAAATTTGCCGCTGTAGACTGGATTACTGAAAATTACTGGAAAAAAAATTTGTTACTGAAAATTACTGAAAAATAAACATGTTGGTTACTGAAAACTACTTTTAGAGGTTGGCATCTATGTATAGAGCTATGCAAGACAGTACGAAAAGGTATCACTGAAAACGTAAGGAAATTCAACTGTGAACTAGTGAGGAAAGCAATTTGAAAACAACCAAAGCCTAAAGATAGCAAAGGACATCTCTGGGGAAGAAAACAGTTTATGGCACTGAGAAAAGAAGATGGTTCTGTAACAAGAAATAGAGGCGAAATTTTGACAAGAGTGAAAGATTTCTACTCCAAATTATATGAAAGGGATGGATGATACATGTACTCCAGACATTATGAAAGGTACCAGAGTTCTTCCAGTCCTCCCAGCAGAAGTTACACATGCAATCAAAAACATGAAGCGGGGAAAAGCTCCAGGAGAAGATGGAATTACTGTAGACATCATACAAGAAGCAAGTGGAGAAATCGAAACAGTACTCGCCCAAATTTTCACTCGATGCCTTAATGAAGGGAAGATTTCTGAGGATTGGAACAACGCTACAATGATCCTGCTACATAAAAAGGGTGACATTGAGGATCTCAGAAACTACAGACCTATCAGCCTCCTATCAGTGGTTTATAAAATCTTCACTAAAGTTCTTTCACACCGCTTGAAGGTAACACTGGACATGGCTCAACCGAGAGAACAAGCTGGATTCAGGAGTGGCTACAGCACAATAGATCATATCCACGTACTGAGGGAACTAGTTGGAAGAGCGAGGGAATATGAACTTCCATTGTGCATGGCTTTTATCGATTATGAAAAGCCTTTGATTCGGTGAAACCATCAGCAGTTACAATAGCTCTGAAATCCTGTGGTATTGAAGATGCATACATTAATATTATTAATAACATCTATAAAAATGCAAGTGCAAAGATTCGGCTGTTTGAAAATACAACACATAAAAATTGGAAAGGGAGTGAGGCAAGGTAACACCATATCTCCGAAGCTCTTTAATGCCACAATGGAAAATGTCTTTCAATCACTGAACTGGGAAAACAAAGGGAGATTATCTAACCGACCTTCGTTTTGCTGATGACATAGTCATTTTTGCAACTACCCCATCAGATCTGCAGAGTATGATCCAGGAACTTGCTGACAAGAGTAAAGAAGTGGGATTAAAAATGAACTTTCAGAAGACAAAAGTGATGTTCAATGCCTTTACATGAAATGAAGATTTATCGATTGTTGGAGGAAAGCTGGAGATAACAGACACGTGTTTATCTTGGACAGCAGATATCAAGTGAGGGTCACATTGATGAAGAAATTAATCGGTGTACAAAACTTGCCTGGAGAGCTTTTGGAAGAAACAGTATAATTTTCAAGAGCAATATGCCATTATGTCTTAAAAGCAGGGTGCGCACGCGTGCTTGAAAACCTGGAAAGTCCTGGAAAATCATGATTACGTTTTCAAGGCCTGGAATATCCTGGAAAAACGGTGTTTTTTTAATGCTGTCTTGAAAAGCCTTGAAATTTGAAATTAGTACTTAAAAAAATGCCCTTTTAGGAAATCGTGTTACTGTTACCCCTTCATTTTTTAAAAGTTCCTTTTCTCTGTTCTCAAAAAAAACCACAGGCAGCGGTTTCCAACGTGCACCAAATCCTAATTTGGCTGGGGGAAAAAAGAAAAAAAGAAAAAAAAAGGCACTACTTCCAGTGCAATAAAATTGGATGATTACTAGTAGGTCGAAGGAGAGCTTGATGTCCGTCCGACAACTGAGAACGGAAGGGGAAAGAAGAAGCATTTAGCATTTGCAGGGGTCGCGTATGCACCAAGTCAGCTGGCATCCACCAGTGAGAGTATGCCTGAACAACACATTCATCTTCTTCTTGTGCATGATACCCTCCCTCCCCTCAAGAGACTTCCGCTACTTATGATAAAAAATAAGAAAACTATCTTTGCGAATTTTTCACGAAAGTAGCTGAAATTTTTACATTCACTGTAATTGGATTACAGAAGCTCACTTCAAAATTCCAATTGAATCGGTTTAAAACTTTAAAAGTTAGCATTGGTAATTTTTATTATGTGTGCCTCTTTGGACAGAGTGAGCCTCCAGCAAAAGGGTGTTACCATAGCAACGGTTGATTGACAGCTGGGAGCGCCGATCTGAAGCCTTGGGTTGGGAAGAAAGCAAACACCTGTTTATCACTTCCACAGCTCAAAAGGACTAGGAGAATATTTTCAGAAATCCATTTTTCCGAATTTTGAAAATAACACAGTAAAATTTTTACAGTAGTTAAGATACATCACAATAAAGTTCTAGTGCAAATTTCGCCAAATTCCGTTAGGAACTTTAGCAGATGCAAAAAAAAAAAAAAAAAATCCGTTGCATAATCGAATTGAAAAAAAAGAAACAGTAATTATAAATTACGGGAAAAGCAAGTGAATTATTTTTTTTAGATGCCATGGTTTATTTAAACAGAGTGATCCTTAAATTTTTTTCTGTGATGATATGGACTCTATTTGAATTACAAACATACGTTTTTATTCAGACGTCTGAGTTACTGTTTTAATAAAAAAATCGTCTGTAATTAAAAAGTTTTCAATGGATTTAAGCAATATTCAGCAGATAAACAAACGTATTTCAGTAAATTGCAACATCATGACGTAAATTTGGTAATTTAATTTTGTCGAAAATTGGGGAACATTTTTTTTTACAATTTCTATTATAGTTAAAGTGAAGGAGGAAATGTGCAACTTGACAGTTCAGTGAGCTGCAGGTGGTGATTTATGGCGATGTGCCAAATGAAAAGAAGCCATTCCATCAGGTCATTCCAAAGGTTGTGTGTGTGGACGCGTCCTCCTGCTGTTTGATCTTAATCGGAATGTTTTTGTGCAGGGGGGGGTTGAGAGAAATATCCGTTTCAGCTTTACAGCTTTCACGGCTCTTTTTTTTTTTTTTTCTTGGTAATAAATAAAAATCATAGTTGCTGCATTCACCATTGATCCGTGTTTGCATTTCTTGAATATAAACAGCAGACAATCTGAAACAGTGTTGGGCGGGTCTTGATGTTCTTCATTTTGCATATGCTGAGTTCAGTTCTGTGGGAATAAGGAATGACTTATACTGTGAATATATACAAAACTACATATTTTTGAGCTGAAAAAATAGGTCTACTTGTACACAGTAGCTAACGTGTGAACTCAGATGAAGACAATCAGACATACGGACGTCTGATTCCATAAAAAAAAAATCAACATAGTTTTTTTATTTACACTACAGGTAAAAAAGCAAAAACATGTTTTTAAACGTTATAAAGGAAAACGGATTTTTGAAACGCAGGACTTGATGATCTTAATTTCTGAAAGTTTCTTTTTTCCACATCCTTTTTTTTTCAATTACAATACTGTCATCATCATCATCATCATTGTCAACCATTATCAATCCACTGCTGGACGAAGGTCTCCCCAAGTTTCCTCCACAACGGTCTGTCTTGTGCCAGTCTCCTCCATGTCACCCCTGCATACTTTCGAATTTCATCCACCCATCTCCCATGTGGTCTTCTTCTGGGTCTTTTCCTGTCCCTGGGAATCCAGGATACTATGAGTTATATCACTTAGTGATATGGCAGATTTTCGGTTGCTGATATCCGCGATCGTAAGCGGTAGTTGCATTGCGATTGTTGATGATGACAAGATAAATACTGGAGTGATGTAAAATGTTGCATAAACTAAAAAAAAAAAAAAAAAAAGCCCCCCCCCCGAACTTTTATTTGGTCATCATAGCTGATCAACCATTTCATTCCATGAACATCAGCACAGTTCAGTCATTTGAACATTGGGGGTATCTGAAGGAATTCAGCCGTGCTTAAGCGCCCTAGCGCAACGAAAACATGCTAATTTTGGACAGTTCTATTCCCTTCCTCTCTACCATCCCTAATAATTGAGAGTGCATACTGTATTTTCAAATATTCTATTTATGAGCTAGTTTTCGCGCTGTTCGTTATGCTTTTATTTTCGAAATTCCTAACACTTTTGAACTATGGTTGCAGAAACGTTTATGCTTTGGGTTTGTCTGTAGGATAATTCGCATGAAAGCGGTTGAATTTCGGCGAAATTTTAGTATGCTGTTGGGTACAACCTGGAAACCTACCCTCTTGAAAAAGGTCAAAATTAAATTTAAAGGCCAAGACATAAGAGCAGTATTTGTTCTCCAACCTTAGGAATGTTAACTCACATAAAATCTGTTTGATTGCGACAAAGTTTTGGTATGTTATCAGGGAGGAGAAACCTACCCTTGTAGAAAATGATCCAACTTGAATTCAAAGGTCAGGGCATAAGAACAGAATTTATTCTTTATGGTCTTGTGCTTGATAAACTTGATCAATTTGCATAAAGCACATTCATCCATTTGCATCTTTCATCATTTTTATTACTTAAAACTGAAATTACTTTACAGTATCATGTTCAAATTATTTTTTTAAAGCATAATAATCATCCTGGAATTTTTTTGTATATGGCCTGGAAAGTCCTTGAATTTTTTTGTATATGTCCTGGAAAAGGCCTGGAAAGTCCTTGAATTTTTTTCCCCCAAAAGTGTACGAACCCTGTAAAAGAAAAGTGTTTGATCAATGCATCCTTCCAGTGCTTACGTATGGTGCAGAGACATGGACCTTAACTAAAAGTGACATACAAAGGCTGCAGACAACTCAAAGAAGCATGGAGAGGTGCATGCTTGGTGTAACCACGAGAGATAAGAAAAGGAACTCGTAGACCCAAAAAATGACAAGAGTGGAAGACATCATGATCAGAGTTAAATCCCTGAAATGGCAATGGGCTGGACATACTGCCAGAAGGACAGACCATCGATGGACAGCCGAAATTTTAGATTGGATTCCAAGGGACAGGAAAAGACCCAGAAGAAGACTACATGGGAGATGGGTGGATGAAATTTGAAAGTATGCGGGAGTGACATGGAGGAGACTGGCACAAGACAGACCGTTGTGGAGGAAACTTGGGGAGACCTTCATCCAGCAGTGGATTGATAATGGTTGACAATGATGATGATATACACTGACAGGGGGGGGGAATCCCAACACCAAGAAGGGGTTGTGTTAGATAAAAGACAGTTGGTAGGCGGTGAGAGTACATCTGTAAGATAACGTCTATGCAAATTTCGCGCTCAACGCATACGTGTGGCACTAGTAGCGCCCCTCGGAACATGCAAAGCAGGTTTGCTGTAAATACGCGCTGTAACGTTCGTGAGCATTAGTTATCATTGAGATTCGACATAGTGTATTGATGTTAGTCAAGAATGCCTTTAAGGAGACGAAGAAGCCATTATCAACAGCTCATGGAGTTTGAACGAGGTCGTGTAATAGGGCTACGAGAAGGTGGATTTTCTTTCCGCAATATTGCAGAACTTCTTGGCAGGAATGTAGCCACTGTGCAGGATTGTTGGCAGCGGTGGTCAAGGGAAGGTACTGCCTCAAGAAGACCGTGTTCCGGCTGGCCACGTGGCACTACTGAGAGGGAAGACCGCAGTGTACGGGTATGGCCGTGGCGCATCGTACTGTGTCTGCAGCAGCAATTCGAGTTGCAGTTGCCACCACAGTGACACAACGAACTGTTACAAATCGGTTACTTGAAGGACAGCTCCGAGCCAGACGCCCTGTAGCGTGCATTCCACTTACTCCAAATCACTGCCATTTGCGACGTCAGTGGTGTCAAGCTAGAGCTCATTGGAGGACGGAGTGGACATCTGTTGTGTTTTCTGATGAAAGCCGGTTCTGCCTGGGTGCCAGTGATGGTCGTGTGTTGGTTAGAAGGAGGCCAGGTGAGCGCCTGCAACCAACCTGTCTGCGGCCGAGACACACTGGACCTACACCTGGAGTTATGGTCTAGGGAGCAATTTCCTATGACAGCAGGAGCACTCTCGTGCTTATCCCACGCACCCTGACGGCACAGTTGTACGTCAGTCTGGTGATTCAACCTGTTGTGCTGCCATTCATGAACAGCATTCCAGGGGTGTTTTCCAACAGGATAATGCTCGCCCGTATACCGCTGTTGTAACCCAACATGCTCTACAGAGTGTCGACATGTTGCCGTGACTTGCTAGATCACCAGATCTTTCAGCAATCGAGCACGTATGGGACATCAATGGACGACAACTCCAGCGTCACCCCCAACCAGCATTAACCGTCCCTGTATTGACCGACCAAGTGCAACAGGCATGGAACTCCAATCCACAAACTGACATCCAGCACCTGTACGACACAATGCATGAACGTTTGCGTGCTTGCATTCAACATTCTGGTGGTTACACCGGTTATTAATGTACCAGCATTTCACATTTAAAATGGCTCTTCTCGCGCTTACATTAAGCTGTGATCTTGAAACCTTAATCGATTAAATATGTTACCTATACAAATGTATTGCCGCCATTTCATTCCTCTACAACTATTTTTTCGTGGTGTTGGAATTTTTTTTCCGTCAGTGTATATATATGTATATATATAATGTGTAAATAAAACTACATTTTGAAACATTCATTTTAATAAAAAGTGTTATAAATGATTCTGAGATTTTAAAATAAATATTTTTGATATACTGAAGGTTGAATTGGTTTTACTGAAAACTTCGGATTTTTTTACCGATGACCCCTTTCTGAGGTTGGCATCTCTGTATATATTCCATTTTGAAAGTTACATCTTTATTTGTCCTCATTTCCCTTCTCTTTTGCATCACCAATTTTGTTTTTTCTCATATTTTCTTCATATGCAACTTGTTCTTAGTACCACCTATTTTTGTTGCTGTTTCCATAAGAGCTTTGGTTAACCATCTGTTAATTTCAGAAATGTCTACTTCTTCCAATGTTAGGCTGTGTAAAGCAGAGAATCTGTTCCTCAGTTCCAGTTTGAAGGTATCATGATGCTTTTAAAGGTTGGTCATGTCAATACCTTTTGTTTGATTAACAAGCTTACCACGCTCCAGTTTAGTGTTGAGGTGCATCTTACATCTCGCCATTCTATAGTCACTCCCTATGTTGAACCTGTTCTACACACTGCAGTGTTCAATGACAAATTTCTTGTTACACGTCATAAAATCAGTTTCACTTGTCATCCCATTGGTGGGATGCCTCCATATCCATTTCCTATGTGGCTTTTTCTTGAAAAAGGCATTCATGATGAAAAACCTTTCTGTCTCTTCAAACTCTATGAGAGAAGATCCATAATGATCCAAGTACTGCTTGCCTTTGTCATTTAAATGCCAAATTTCCTCATAAAATTCTTCAATTTCTTCTTCAGGCTGGCTTGTGGTGGGTGCATAAGCTGTCGCGCAGCTCTGTCCAAGGAACTTCTAGAGCATTGTCCTTCAATTTCTTGTTTATTATAAGTCCAATACCACTAGTTATGCCAGTATTTGTCTCACGATGGTAGAAGAGATGTCCACTTTTCAGTTCAATGAGATATCCTTTTCTTCTGACCTCCCTTAGCCTGACAATGTCCCACTTGATCCTTTGGAGTTCCTCCTCCAATTCAAGAAGCCTTGAATCAGAAGACAAGAGATTGTTTGGTAAATGTAGCTAAGGTGAGCATCAGATGGCAGCCTAGTCCGGTTCTCCGGTGATTCTTAGCACCCTCTGCTTTCATGTGTCACTGGCCGCTGTCTTGGCCAGGTACATTCCAACTGCTGGAGACTGAGGGCCAGGTTTTAAGTTGTGAAATCACGTGTAGGGGGGGGTGTTACCCACCCCACTGGCCAATTGTGGGATAGCATTACCTCTAATCCTAGTGGTATAGTTATACCGCTATTTGGCCGTCGTCAGAGCCCCTTTAGTAGGAACAGAATGCAGTGCGAGAAGGCAGAGTTGCTATTTGTCAAGGAGAGGCTAATGATGTGTTTGCGCATCACCTGACCTTAGATCCCATATATAAAATGGGTGTTTCACTGGGTAGTGACAACTTTCCTGTGGAATAAACCGTTAAAGAATAAATAGATGGTGCTGGAAGTCCGAGACGTTGATCAGCAGGCAACAGGCATTTGTGAGAAAGTGGGACAGTGAACACATAATTTCAGACATGGAGCGATATATATACCATGAAAGAAAGAGTTTTCTTGGTGAAAAATTGGTATGCTGAGGGCGGAAACCCTGCAAAGGTGTTATGAAAGTGGGGTACAGAGTTTAAGAATCGTCTAAGCCATCCTGTGCATACCTGACGAAATTGGTATCGAAATTTGAATGAACCGGCTGTGTCACAGATGACGTGGCAAGCACAGCGACGAAGAGAAGAACTGAAATAATTTATTTTGGTTAGTAAAATAACCAAAAATAAAATATGTGGTATTATATAATAGAATAATAGCTATATACTATATTCACTACTGTTTCACACGTTATATACGTTCTGTGTGTTGTGTGCACATTTGCAGCAAAATCATCCTGGCATTTATATATCATATGAATAGGAATAATATTACAAGTTTTAATTATTACATTATCAAGGACTCACCTTGTATTTAGCTTCCTCTTGTATCTTGAAAAATATGTTTATCTAGCGTGTCATTAGCCACGTAATTTGCGACCAGGGTTTAAATTCAAATAAAACACGACTATGGATATCATACAAAGAGAGTGTGAAAGAATTATATACAATGTAATTAAGAAACATGTGTGTCTAGCGTGTCATAAACCAAAATAAACACCCCGTTCGTACTTACTTCATGTGTATTATTTCGTTCAAATCACTTTACTTGCGGCGAAGACTGGGCAACTACTCATGTCGTACATGTACAATCTCTAATACCTACATACACGCATTTGAGGTCCAAGGGGTGAAACAATTGTCAAATAACCTACACAACGTGTAAGGGTGTACTGGTTGCTGGTTTATTTACGTTGTATTGTTACCCATAAGTTATTGGTTAATTACCAACATATATAGTTAACCATTACGATTATAATGGGTAACTGCTACATGTCATTACAATTACCATGTAATTCTAATGACCAGTTCACCATTACCATGTAATGGTAACGCTAAGTTCTTGTTACCATTGCGCTGTAATGCATTACCAATTAATTCAGTTACGATTTTGCCCAACTCTGATGCTAACCTCAGTTCACTGTTAAAAAGACCAAAAATGGTCACACAAGCATAGGAGCCTTGGCTGATTGGAAGAAGGTTGTCTGGTCATGTGAGTCCCTTTTCTTGTCGCACTATTTAGACAGCCAGTGGAGGAAATGTAATAATGCTTTGGGCAATGTTCTGCTGGGAAACCTTGGGTCCAGTCATTCATGACATAAACATCATTACAGACCAGGTACATCCTTTCATGGCAACAGTATTTTCCTCTAGTAGTGCCTTTCAGCAAGAAAATGCACGATGCCAAATTGCGCGGATTGTTCGCAAATGGTTTGCAGAACATGAGGAAGACCTCCAGGTATTGCCCTGGCCTTCAAATTTCTCAAGCATCTGTGGTTCATGTTGGAACAGCAAATCTGATCTGCAATGGCTCAACTACATAACTCACAAGAATTAAAGGATCTGTTTGGTAACGTGTTGGTACCAGATACCAAAAAGATGACACCGAATTTTCAGTTGTAACGATCACGTCTTCTGAATCTTTTCCAACGCAAATAAACTTGTTCAAAATTATTTCTGGTCGTGGAAACCGGTTGGAAGAAAACTCAACCGAATTTCTGTAATCAGTGAAATATCCAGAAATCGAAACAACTTACTGTTTAAAAGTGTGTTATGAAAATTAACAAATGGGGCACAAAACTTTTCTCGTAACAGAAGGAAAATATCAGTGATTAAGAGATTTTCAGATCAAACCATTAAAAGAAGAAATATAGAAGGCAACATAGTATAACTCTACACCTCCTAGCTGAAGAATTTTGCATGATGGAAAAGTTGGAAATAGGAAAATATTCTCCAGGGTAAAAGCTATGATAAGGGAAAAAAACTTTTCAAATTCACCTCAGAAGCAAAGATAGTGAGAAAAAGGTTTTGACCTTTATACCCCCTAGTGGGAAAGCTGTGCATTATTTAAAGAGGATAATGTTCCCTATCTTTTTTGTAGTAAACGGCATACAGTAAAAAAATAAAATGTTCAGTAAGGTTTTTAGAAGTGGAGATACAGCTGTAAACAGAATTATGCAAACACCCCGTAGCAACAGAACTATGAACTACAAAAGAACTCTTGAAGTGTAAAGTGTTCCACAAGGTAATAGCTATCCACTGTTAAGAGGTTTTTGTTTTTTTAATCAGACTTTTAGAGCAGAGGTGTTGAAAAAAAGGGATTAAATATTAGCTCCCTCTAGTGGGAAAGTTGTACATTATTTTGGGAAGGAGATACACACATTGTTTTCATATTTAACAGTATCTGACTGAAAAAGAATTTTTTCATTCAGGTTTTTAGTCCCACAGATATTACTGCAGACCTGCTGTAAACAGAAACTTGAACACTATTGGCCCACTGTTGCATAAAGAAATATTTATCATATGAGAAACATTTCGGACCAGAAACCCTCTCTGATAAGGAAAGAATTTGTCAAATCTGGCTCTTAGAAGCAAAGACAAAATTTTAAGCTGAAGGTATTCGCATAAGATTTTCTGAGGTAAACCGTATCGGTCCATAAAAGAATTATTTCAATCAAGTTTTCAGAAGCTTTGATTTTGCTGCAAATACGTCAGGAACGGAAATAACCTCTTATGCCACTGGTGGCCAAGTTATTCTCCACCAAAAATTGGAATTATATGTAGAACATTTCCCACCAGGAGCTGTAACCAATGCAGAAAGAATTGAATTTTTCAAATGGGACATTTAGAAGCAGAGGTATCAGGGAAATAACAATTTACTTTTGCACCCCATTGCAGAAAATCTATGCATTACTTGAAAAAGTAACTGGAAGCAAATATAGAAAGTAAAATGTATTTTGAATTTGATAGCATCTGCTTTTTACACCTTCCAGCAGTGAAGTTATGCACCCGAATGAAGTTGGAAAGCAAGGTTCATTGTTTACACATTTCAAACTTTACAATACAAAAAGAATTTTTCAAATTGGACTAATAGTTGCAGAGATATGGTATCTGCAGACAACAGAGAGATACTGTAAGCACATGTTTTTGGGTGTTTTTTTCACAAAAGGCGTGCTGACAAGGTACCTTTAGAAATCTTGTAGCATCCATGCCTCACCAGGTAAGAGGTGTTTTGGCAGCACATGGAGGACCAGCATGATATTAATGCAGTGATCATAATGTTTTGTGTGTTGTGGTCATAATTTCAGTGTGTACGTCATATAATACTGCAGTACGTACACTCTACACTCGCAAAAAAAGCACCTGAGAAAGTCATTCGATTCTGATGAAACTCTGCATGCAAGTACCTCAAGGGCCAAATATGCAAATTATTAAAAAAATAATGACCACTGACTAAATATTGGCCTGCCACAGCGCAAGGGCAATTTTGACGGCAGATTGTGGTTGCATTAACCTCCGCGACTATGAGGGTGTCTCAACGTCAGATGCTTGCACGATACGAGCGAGTGAGTTTGAGGAAGGACGTATGGTTGGACTGAGAGAGGCTTGGTTGGTCATGTCATAGCATCGCTGGGCATTTGGGTCGAAGCAATACAACAATCAGATGATGTTGGTACCCATGGGTTGAGCAGGGCACAACTCAGTGGCACGTGGACAGTGGTCAGCTGAGGGCAACGACAGAATGCAAAGATCTGGCAAATTGTGCGCAAACAGAACAGAATTCGTCTCTCTCAACCATCCTTGGCCATGTTACATCGTCCAAAGGGACACATCTCAACCATCCTTGGCCATGTTACATCGTCCACAGTGACACATCTCAACCATCCTTGGCCATGTTACATCGTCCACAGGGACAACATTCGAGGATGCCACTCCACCACCTGCCTACCACTGACCAGCAAGCATCGGAGACACAACGTAGAACAGATATTAGGCAAGTGGTCATAATAAGACAACACTGGCATTGTGTTGTCGTCAATGATGAGTCACTGTTTACAGTTGGCACCAATAACCAGCGCATACATGTCTGGAGACAAGCCGGCCAGCACGTGGATCCTGCCTTTACCGTGGAATGGCTCATACACTGGGAGTGACTTTCTGGGGAGACATTTCCTACAATAGCTTGACACCCTTGGTTGTCCTCCTTACCACCCTCGCAACTCAACAGTATGTTGACGACATTCTAAGACCTGTTGTGTTGCCATTCCTGTCACAGCATCACCGAACAATTTTTCAACCGAATAATGCCCGCCCACACACTGCACAGGTCTCCCAGGCCTGCCTCCCTAATATCGACACCCTTCCATGGCCAGCCCAATCACCCGACTTTTCACCGATCAAACATGCCACATACACCCGTCCCAGAATTTCAGCAATTTGGGCGATATCAGACATGCAGTACCTCGGGACAGTATCCGTGAACTTGTATGCATTATGTGCCATGCCGGGTTGCTGCTCGTATCCAAGTTTTTTTAAGTTTTTGAAACAGAGCAAAGATTTCCCCAGTAATCGTCTTTTTTTTTTTTTTTCCTCCTCTTGCGATGTTGCACCTGGCCAGTAGTGTTGTTAAATATTGTTTTATTGCATAAAAGTTTGTATTGCAGCTTCAAACTGCAGACAACAATTTACAAAAACAAAAGTTAGACAGTGCAGAAATTTCCCTGTAATCTTTAGGTGTGTGATCTGTCAGTGGATTCGAGGAATTCCACCTTTTCTGTTGTAATTTGAGTTATTCACGAAATTAATGCACAACTGAACAGAAAGTTTAGGGGGATTGGCAGCAGTTGGGGCAGCATCACTTTCTGTTGAAGGACGGAATGAAAAATTTCTCCCGTTGGTGGGGGTTTTTTTCCCCCTTCCCCCTTATGATGATTCTTCTGCCCAGTATTGTTGCTAAATATCATTTTATTCCATAAATAATTGTATTTCAGCATGAAAACGTTGGAAATTTTTCAGAAAACCGAAGTTGGACGGAACAAATGTTTCTCTCGTAATCGTAATTTGCCGCCCCGGTGGCGCAGTGGTCTAAGTGATGGCTTCTGACCATTCGTCCGACAGGGGTTCGGATTCGAATCCCGGTGAGGCATGGATGTTGTGTTTGTCTTACAGCACTGGCTCTCTCCCTTCCCTGGAACCATTGGCCCTAAATTAGGGGCAGGCTACTGCTTATAGCCCATTGAGTTGCTCATGGTGGTCATTAAATCTCCAATAAAAAAAACAAAAAAAAAGTAATCGTAATTTATTTATTTTTTCAGCAATTCTCCAACTCTCCTGTGTTGTTGTTAAATGTTACCCCCCCCCCCCTCTCTTCCCATAAATATGTGGATTTGAGCTTGATAAGGGAGGGAGAAATTTCCAAAAAGTCCGAAAATTTGTAAGAATTGATGCATAGTGTTCAAAAGTATTCATATTGTCACAGTTACACCATTTATCAAAAACAGTGAAAGCTTTTATAACAGCTTTAATTGTCCTCAGGTTGAAAGTTCTTTCAGCTTGATGGATGACATTATCATCTGAGAGAATAAAAAATAAAAGTGGCAAAGAATTGGGAAGGGAAAGATATCAGCAAGAAAGAAAATTTAAGCAATAGATGCTGTGCATCTGCAGAGTTAATGTAAGACAGATATGGCTGTGAAGCTTGCTTGCAAGAGGAAACTTGAGCTGATGTGTTCCTGCTAGTATAACAACAGAACAAGAAAAAAAACTGAAGCAGTGTCTTTTAACACCATTTTGTTTTGTTTTCAGTAATTTTATACACTGGCGGGAAAAAAATCCCAACACCACGAAAAATTAGTTGTAGAGGAATGAAATGTCGACAATACATGTGTATAGGTAACATATTTAATCGATTAAGGTTTCAAGATCACAGCTTATTGTAAGCGCGAGAAGAGCCATTTTAAATGTGAAATGCTGGTACATTAATAACCGGTGTAACCGCCAGAATGTTGAATGCAAGCACGCAAACGTTCCTGCATTGTGTCGTGCAGGTGCTGGATGTCAGTTTGTGGGATGGAGTTCCATGCCTGTTGCACTTGGTCAGTCAATACAGGGACGGTTAATGCTGGTTGGGGGTGACGCTGGAGTTGTCATCCATTGATGTCCCATACGTGCTCGATTGGTGAAAGATCTGGTGATCTAGCAAGTCACGGCAACATGTCGACACTCTGTAGAGCATGTTGGGTTACAACAGCGGTATGCGGGCGAGCGTTATCCTGTTGGAAAACACCCCCTGGAATGCTGTTCATGAATGGCAGCACAACATGTTGAATCACCAGACTGACGTACAACTGTGCCGTCAGGGTGCGTGGGATAACCACGAGAGTGCTCCTGCTGTCATAGGAAATTGCTCCCTAGACCATAACTCCAGTGTGTAGGTCCAGTGTGTCTCGGCCGTAGACAGGTTGGTTGCAGGCGCTTACCTGGCCTCCTTCTAACCAATACACGGCCATCGCTGGCACCCAGGCAGAACCGGCTTTCATCAGAAAACACAACAGATCTCCACTCCGTCCTCCAATGAGCTCTAGCTTGACACCACTGACGTCGCAAACTGCAGTGATTTGGAGTAAGTGGAATGCACGCTACAGGGCGTCTGGCTCGGAGCTGTCCTTCAAGTAACCGATTTGTAACAGTTCATTGTGTCACTGTGGTGGCAACTGCAGCTCGAATTGCTGCCGCAGACGCGGTACGATGCGCCACGGCCATACGCCGTTCACGGCGGTCTTCCCTCTCAGTAGTGCCACGTGGCCGGCCGGAACTCGGTCTTCTTGAGGCAGTATCTTACCTTGACCACCGCTGCCAACAATCCTGCACAGTGGCTACATTCCTGCCAAGTCGTTCTGCAATATTGCGGAAAGAAAATCCACCTTCTCATAGCCCTATTACACGACCTCGTTCAAACTCCGTGAGCTGTTGATAATGGCTTCTTCGTCTTCTTAAAGGCATTCTTGACTAACATCAACACACTACGTCGAATCACAACGATAACTAACGCTCACGAACGTTACAGCGCGTATTTACAGCAAACCTGCTTTGCATGTTCCGAGGCGCTACTAGCGCCACACGTATGCACCGAGCGCAAAATTTGCATAAACGTCATCTTACAAATGTACTCTCACCGCCTACCAACTGTCGTTTATCTAACACAACCCCTTCTTGGTGTTGGGATTTTTTTTTTCCGTCAGTGTATTTTAAATACAGTGGTGTGCTCCAGTTCAATATTTGCATAAGTAAATTACAGGGAACAATTTCATCTTGTTGATGCACTGTTATATTCACACTTTCTCGCCGCACATTGTGATATTTCACCCCGTTTTAAAAAGTTCAGCTCCCCCCTATCGGTCCCATGTATGACTAGGACTTGTTCCACTCATGTAGCTGTTTTATCTGAATAAATGCCCCAATTTCTCTGGAATTGCAATCATTTCCTTTCCTATACATACTGTATACATTGCACATACCAATTTTCATCTCGATTGGAGTTTCTTCTGGGTGCTTCTGTTTTGTTTTTTGTTTTTGTTTTTTTTTGCAAAGAGTGTGTTATTGAAACAGCATAAAAGCTGTGGCGATTGCATTTTTAGATAGGAATGAAGTGATTCTGTTATATATTTGCCTAAGAGGTGCTGCTAAGGTGGGTGGTTGGGTGGGAGTGGGGTGGCAGGCTAGGAATTAAATAATATTTTTTTACCATTTTGATTTCATATCATAGATAAGATACATGATCTCAGTGGGGAAAATATGTATAATTCATTCCTGAACAAAGCAACATATATTGTTTATTAATGTAAATGAAGAATCAAAATGGGAAAAATATAGCTTTGCCAACTTTTTGGGTACAGAAATCCGTCTTAAAGGAAATGCAGATACATGCATGATCTGGACCATAGATCGCTCGTTGAGAAAAACTGTAAGATTTTTTTTTTTTTTTTTTTTTTTTATATCGAGTTTTAAAAATATTGAATGTTTCTTGGGATGCTCATATACTTCATTAGAGTTAAGTCCAATAAAATTTTGTATCATTTTCATGAATATATGTAAGAAATGTGTTGCAATTTTTTTTTTATATACTTTTGAAAGGATGGTGGTTATGATAAATGTGGATTTGTGACCAATTGTGTATTGCTTCCTTGATTACTGTCAGTGGAATTTCAAATTAAATTTCTTACAATTTTTCACTTCAGGAAAAACAAGAGACCTGATGAAAATGAAGAAATTCATATATCATCGTCAGAAAGGAATTTGTGTAAAAAACTAAACATCCATAGGAATGCTGATGAAAATTGTTGCCAAGTGTTATATGCTGGATCAGGATTACTAATATTTCGTAATTCAAGCCTTTATCTTACTGCATTTGTTGTGTGATAGTGCAGTTACTGCAAAATATTTTTCTCGGTCACTAGTTGACCGTGTGATCTTAGCTGTTATGTTCTTTGGAAATTTTACTAGTGTGAAAAAATATTTCTGGCAGTACTGTTTTTTTCCCCTTCCTTCCCCCTTTGAGCATCATTGGTGGAGATTTAAAGAAAACAGTTTCGTAAAATAAATGCCAAATATGTCATCCATTGGTTTTTATGTTGAATGTCAAACTTCGTTTGGTTGCCATATGTATCACCTTGTTGCATGTCAATTCCCCCCACCCCACATTTTAATAAAAATGTTTCTGCAACCAGATATTTTAAAGTTATTCATTGGACTCTTGAAAGAAGGGGAATAACACACACCAATAAAATAAAAATAAAATTTAAATCCTGTCAAATTATATTGTCACTATTAATGATTCCATGTGAAGAACTGATCCTAAATTATACTAAGAATCAGAAATTTCACTGGATATATTGAGAAGGTTTTATGACTTAAATCACTGTACTGTACAAAGTTTTACAAAATCAACTCTTCTTATAGTGAATTTTATTGTACATTTGATGCAATATATATGATCTTGACTGATAGCATTTTGTATTAAATATATCTTTTTGGATTGTTTCTTGCTGTTGTAAATCTGATTTCTTCAACGAGCAAACTGTTTTCCATGACGTCAAAAAAAAAAAAAAAAAAAGAAGAGAAGAGAGGACAAAAAATTAAGGAACTGTAGTGAAATTTTATTCAAGATTTGTTTGTTACCTCAGATTCATCAATAGTACCCTTCACTCTTTTTCTCTTTATCATTTCATTATTATTATTATTATAACTGATATTATTTATCCTGGTCAGGAAAATTAGATACTTAAAATGTCATGCACATTCATTCTCTGCTTTCAGAAGATTGCTATTTTGTATTTTTAAGGGAAGTTCACATACTGATGTGGAAGTGGTGTACAAAAAATTCCTGTGTGCCCCTTCCCCCTCCAGAAGATATATTTCTGATTTGACTGTATTGTGTTTTATTAAACTCATGCATTCATATATTGTGTTCTTACTTAAAAACAATAAAACTTACAAAATACAGTTTGTTGGTACTTCGTGAAATGTCTCTCAGCAGATGTGCTGTTGCGTTTTCATGTACATGTAGTTGTTTGGTTTTTACTTCTTTCCCTGCAGTTTTTAGCACTGTAGGATCTATTTGTTTACATGCTCTCTTGCTGTTGCCTGAACAATCGTCCAGAAATGAGCAAAGATAAACTGCATTTGATAACTGGCTGTAGAATATGTTGACAGCTGTAACATTTCATGGCATGATCATATGGTGTCATAGTCATTAAGATGGATGCCAAAGCAGCTGAAGTATATAAGCTGATCATACAGCACAGTCTGTGCCTGCATTAATGGGCTTCTTTTCTAATAGTTAATATCTCTTGATGGTAGGTTTCAAAATCATCATTAATACCCTTATTTCCGGCCAGCTATTTGACCTTACAAATGAAACTGGACTGCTTAAAAGCTAAGAAGCCACCATTCTGCAAGATATAAAGTTGGCTAAAATATAGTTCTTTAAGCATGTAGTTCTTGACAAAAACAGAGAAATGCAGCTTTGTGATATTTTCTGAAAAGGGTATGCAGCAGGAATTAAAGTTACTGGAGACAGTGCTATATACCAGTTATAGTGTGTATGTAACCTCCTATACAACACTTGAAAAGAAAAAGTGAAATACTGTAATTTCTTCACCCACTGTAGCGTTCGAATTACCCAGTGGTCCGCTGGCCATTGGCCAGTAAAACCACTGAACTATTGATTTTACTGGCCCGGATGCCCAGTAAGTTTTTTTTTTTTTTCTAATTTGTCACAAATTAAAAAATGAATTTCTGTTTCTCTTACCTTGCTGTATGGTTTTCTTTTTAAACTGCAAACTAATGATAGGGTTAAAAACAAATATTGGAGATAATTCCATTGAAATGATACATTATTTTCTACATATATTGAAAATGTCTTTAAATTTTTTTCATTATTATTCTTTTACGTACCAGTGGTTTGCAAATTCTAGTGGTCCACTGGGCCACTAGAAGATTTATTTCTAATTCTAACACTGCACTGTAATGTATGGTCATGCAGAATGTTAGATTCCCCACCTTTAAGAGAAATGTAGCTGACAGCATTTATAAAAGCCAATACAAGTGGCATGTGATTAAAATTTGTTCATTGACAGTACACTAAAACAGCATGGCACTTCTTCGTTTAAGAAATTTAAATACATACTTTTTTTAGTTCATGTGGTGCTTAATTTTTGGCATAAAAGTATACACTTTGTTTTATACAAACTTTCTTTTCTTGTGCATGTGTGCTTACAGAATTGTCAATGAGTTTTAAACTGCAAGTCAGTAGTAGTACAAAATGAAGGAAGTATTAAGCCCAATTCTGATTTCACCTAATTGCCAAGAATTGTTCTGTAGAATTGCCTCATGCACTCACCATTAAATGCTTTGAAAAAACAGAATCAAACATTGGAAACAAATCTTCTGTAGTTAATCTGTGAATATTGTATAACACATACTAAAATATTAAGTCAAGTTTTATTAATATCTGGAGGGAAGCACTATTTTTTAGAAGTTGTAGAATATTCTTACGTACATCTCACAGAATATAAATTTCAATTCAGTGTTAACTTGTAAGATGTTTGTGCTTTACTCTGGCTAGATTTATTTGGCAGACCTTAGAATGTTTCAATATTTTTTATTTATTTTTTTTCTGCAACAATTGTCATATGCCAAAGTGATAGATCCCACAATTTTCAAAATTGATGACTGTTACAGTTCATTTTATTTGTGAAATTTATATTTTTCAGAAGTTTGATTTTGTGGAATTTAGGGAATAATATTCAGAACATTGAGGTAATTTCTGTGAAAAAAAGTTAGTGCAGAAGTACAGCAATAACAAAATCTCAAAGGCTTGATTTCTTAAAATAGAGGTTTGTTTTATAATAGCTGAAAGATGTGAATAACAACAAATTTCTTGAACTCTCTGTAATGCGTTGCAACCCTAATACATTTAGCATTCCATGGTTTCTTTGTTGAATATTTACTGCATGCACTTAGTTTGTCATCAGCATTAAATATTTTCATAGTACCTTGGTCCACTTAAAAAACAAATGCTCCGAAAAAAATGTAATTCCTTTTTGCCTCTTAGTTTACCTCACCCACCTTTTTCACTTTTGCTGCTACCTTCCTTGACCCCCCCCTCTCCCCCTTCCCTTGCTTTGAGGGGCATGTTGAGAACACTGAATCTACCTCAGTTCTTAACTATAGTCTACAGTGTAACTTACATCAAGTTTTCTTCAAGCCTGAACTAAAAGTGAATGTCCTTGGTGGAGAGGGAATTATTATTGGCTTATTGGCTAGTGAAATTCAAATCTTTAAATTTACTCCCACCCCCAAATGTGATTTAACTCATATTTTTGATATTATAATTAGTTCCTTCAAAAACTAGAAATTTTAAGTTCTGAACCATGGTTTTTACTAAACAGAAAAGAAATTGGTTGCATGTATGCTACATTTTAACATATAAAGGCAGAACTTGTGGTTTCTGCTCAATGTGCTGGCTTAGTGTTTAAAATGTTTCTAACTTAGTTTTAAATGGCAATCAGTCCTTATTTCAGGTAATATTCATTCTATCTGTGGCACTTTTGTAGGCATCACTGGTTTTGCTTATTCTGCCCAATGAAAAAAATCCAGTTTTAATACAGATGCTTTCCATTCCTTGAGTTTATAGTTGATGCTTATCTATGCTCTTTATTGATCCATCATTTAAAATCTGATTTTGATTTCACATTACCACATTTTTTAAAATGCAACAATTTAGGTAACTGTTTGTTGCACATTTGGAGCCACCAGAGTTATGTGTCTCATGGTATCAGTTCTGTACACAGTTTTCATTTTGTGTGTCCTTTATATTGCAGACATTAGGTTTTGAATCTTTTTGTATTACTTGTTTCCCTTGTTGATTGGTTCATATCACTTATTCAGGAAAAACTGACACAAAAGTTGCATTTTGCTGAAAAGCACCAAAACAAGACATGCATATATAATACACACTCAAAAGTAAGCTCAGACTATGGGAATGCTAACAAATTGCCTTAAGTGCTAGGTCGTATGTTTCAACTTTTTGCTGCTATTGATTTCAAGTTCTGCTTACTTCATCTAAACACAACACAAAAATAAATATCTCTGAGTAAATCCAATAAATAAATAGAAAGTTTTAATTGCTGTCATTTTGTATACTTTGAGGCACTGCAATAACATGGGATAACTGCCATACCTTACTGGTTGAACTATCAAATAATGTGTCAGGTTGTGCTTGATATTTAAAATATTAATTTTTTTCTTTTAATGTTTTAGTGATTCCCCGTCCCCTCTGAGAGTTAAAAATGTTTTTTGTTTTGATTAAATTCAAGACTTCGTATGATGCATCTTCACTTGCACATTCCAGAATGCCAAGAAAAAAGTGATCAGTTCAGTTAGTGTTATGCACAAAAAATGACCATGTTTTGATACAACCATCTCCAAAATTCACTTTTGGAATAATAATGCAAACTGAAAAGTTGTATTCTCTGCACCCACACCTTTTCATCAAGCTGGAGCATCTCCTATGGCTCATAGCTCCACAGGATATCTTTTCTCTGTTCCATATACCAGAAATGATGAGATTCTTTCGAAGACTAAGTTAACAGTTGTTATTCAATGGTATTGGATGCAATTTATATGAAATAGTTTATATATATAAAAGTTAAGGTCTAACAGTACTCAACAAATTTTAGAAATGCTTTTCAGAACAACCATGTTATTAACATCAGATCAGTTTTGATACATGAATAAAGCTCACAATGATCAATAGTCTCTGCTACTGAATTTTCTGGGCCTCATAATGCGTATAAGTCTTGAATTACTAGGAATGATCAGTAAGTAAATCCAATAACCTTTGGCATCTGATTAGGATTACATGAATCAGTGTCTGCCAATGTCATTATGCTCTTCTGACTAAAAAGGCATTTTTTGGTGCAGGAGTTTGAATATGAAGGCAACCTGCTGGAGAACAAATTCAAGCTAAAATGACAACCTGCTGGGAAATGTGATCTCATTCGAAGGTACACGTAGTGATTAGGTTGAATGTTGTGACATACGGTACTGAACAAGGAGCATTTGCCTCAATCTGACATAAAATCTCCCATCTTTCTTCTTGCACTAGAACCTCTAAACACGCCACATTGTTGTCTGATGTTGATGGCCTGCCACTACATTCCACATCTATTGGCGCGTTTAGAGACGGCTTCTAGCTGTGTGAAACATGGAAGCCACGGTAAAGTGTGGTTGAAGGGTGGGGCAGTATTAAATTTAAGATCACTTATAACAATTTTATATGTAAAAATTAAATCTTAAAAACTGATCCAAAAGACAACAATGTACTCCAATAACTAAAGAAATAGTCAGTTCACAAAATCCTCTAACGGTGTAGTACATACCTGTCAACCTGTACGGTTTGCCCGTACTCTGTACGTTTTTTTATATTTTCGTTCGTGTACGGCCGTACAAACGTTTTGTACGTTGTTGTTTTTTTAATCTCTGAAAAGCTTTTTTGTTAATGGCCCTATTCTAAAACTTTTTTGCGAATATAATACCAAACGTTTTATGTTCATTCCGTGGCGCACGCAACCGTAGCAGAATCACTGCGGTGGGCGATGTACGTCGCAGATTTTATTTTGGTTCTGCAGGCAAAAATGATATCCAGAACCCAACTGAAGCTCCTCTTGCGGACTTCCGATCATGGATGCAAGTTTCTTGCCTTCGTACGAAATTTAGTCTTCAAAACTTTCCGGAAACGAAGTGAGACGGAGTGAAGATTTCTCCCGTAATGTTTTTTTTTTTTTCTCTTGATGTTTCCTTTCCCGATATTGCTAAATATCATTTTATTTCATTGTGTTTCAGTCTGAAAACGGAGGTAACAACTTCCGAAAACTGAAGTTAGACGCAGCCTCGTAATTTTACATTCCTTTTCCGCGATATTCCCTCTGTCCCGTATGGTTAAATATAATTTTGTTACATAAATGTTTATATTTAGACTGAAAACGAAAGAAAATTTTCCGAAAACGAAAGTTGAACGGAACAGAAATTTATCTATAATCGTAAATAGAACCACAAAAACATTTCGACGAAGGAAGCGAAAAGCAGCAAATAACTCTTCTGAATCAGTTTTTTTTTTTTTTTTTTTTTTTTGCGGTGTTTTCTCTGCATTGTATTTTTGTTTAAAACATCATTTAATATATAAGATCAAAAATGAAGAAAAATGTCCCGAAAATGGAAGTAGGACGGAGTGAAAGTTCTTTCCTTTAATCGTAGTTTCTTTTTTCTAGCGATGCTCCTTTGTCCTGTATTTTTAAATAAAATTTTATTCCATAAATCTCTCAACATAATTATATTTCATAATTAAAACAAGCGGCTGATTTGAGGCAAATCAAATTCAATAATCGCGAGGTGCAGCACGATGACATCACACTAGCAGTAGGCTTCTCCAACAGGACATTAATGGAAGAAATGGAACTTAATAGTGCAGATAAAAAGTTATTTTTCGCAGAAGTGAGAAACTTTCTTTTATGTAGCAGTACAGCATACCTGCCAACTTTTACGCATTTTAACTGTTCTTTACGATTTTACGCATTTCCGTATATTTAAAAAACATTTTTTTTTTTTTTAATCTTCCTTAAGAAATATTTGTTAATGTTTCAGTTAAATCATACTAGCCAACTCTTCTGGAATTTGCGGAAGTTTCCCGTTTTTTATTCGGTCTTCTGGTTTTCTAGCCAGAAGAACTTTTCTTCCAGATTTTTAAAATTTTCTGTATTTTTTGTTAAAAATATCCCTATAAATAAAATATATAACAGAGATGGGAATTTGTGCTTTTGTGCGCCAGAACACCCGTGCCCTGTCGTCATCGTCGGGACTTTGGCACAGTAAATTCTCCGTGCACACTGTTATGCTTGACGCTGAATAAAGATTATGCGTTGGAAGAAAGATTCGGAGACTCCAACTACTGCAGATTTTACGTAGTTACTATGGAAATAGTCGGTCCTCAACGGACGACGGAAAACATTGAGTATACTATGATAATCGTAGGTCCACTACGGACGACAGAAAACATAGAGTATGCTATGAAAATCGTCGGTCTGCTATGGACGACAGAAAACGTCTAGTATTCTATGGAAATCGTCGGTCCGCTACGGACGACGGAAAACAGAAAACATCGAGTATGCTATGATAATCGTCGGTCTGCTACAGACGACGGAAAACGTCTAGTATGATATGGAAATCGTCAATCCGCTATGGACGACGGAAAATATCGAGTATGCTATGATAATCGTCGGTTCGCTACGGACGACGGAAAAGATTGAGTATACTATGGAAAACGTCGGTCCACTGCAGACGACGGAAAACATAGAGTATATGTGGAAATCATCGGTTTGCTATGGAGGATGGAAAATATCAAGCATGCTGTGATAATCGTCGGTCCACTACGGATGAAGGAAAACATCGAGTATGCTATGGAAATCGTCGGTCCACTGCGAACGACGGAAAACATCGATTATGATTATGCTATGGAAATCGTCGGTCCACTGCGAACGACGGAAAACATCGATTATGATTATGCTATGGAAATCGTCGGTCCGCTACGGACGAAGGAAAACATCGAGTATGGTATCAAAATGCGATATAATTTGTTTATATTATAAACATCTAAAAATTATAAAATGCACAAATATTTGCATTTTTTTTTACTTGTACATAATAGCTAAATTCATTGTAAATGTTGTTTGCGCATAGTTTAAAAGAAAATCATTAGAAATGTCATTCGCGCACAATTTTACAAATTTGAATTTTCTCAGGTTGGCAGATTCGCAGTAGTGAGAAAGATGGGGGATAAATTTCTATTTGAAAATCGGGTGCTGAAAGACCTGAAGTACTTGACCCAAACCTCAAAAACAGCCTGAAGTACACACATATTTGTAGATTAGCAGGCACCTTTGTTCCACACTTTGATCAGGAAGCTCTAAAGGATGAGTTTAGTAACTATTGTATGATCTCTGATGACTGTGTGCCTGTACTGGTAGACAGTGGCCAGTAAAAGATCTTTTGTAGTTACTAGCTGGATATTATAAGCCTGAAAACAAGTACTGGTGGCATCTGCTTCCCAAATTTTAAGTGAGTATTCAGTGACTACTTACTTTGCCTCACAATAATGCTGGCTGTAAAAGATCTTTCTCCATGATGAAGAAAATCCATACAGGCTGTATGTAGGAAGTCCCTGAATGCAGATACACTGACATCTTTTTTACATTGTAAAAGAAACATTGACACTTGTTTCATTGGCTTTAAACCCAATGATTACATTTTGGAAAAAAAGCAAAACATACATGTGTTGAATATAATACAACACACTCTTAAGATTGAATTGCTTAAATATGTAAAAAGTTGATACACGTACATCAGTTGCTGTTATAAAACTGTTTAGCTTGTAAAATTTGTGTAATAAATTGTGTGTGTAAGGGTTATTTAGTCTTTGTAAGGTTTTTATTGGTCCAGTGTACAGGTTATCACCTCAAGAGGTTGACAGGTATGGTAGTAGCAAAGATATTTTATTTCACCCTGCTTTGGAAGGTTTTACCCAAGGCAACTTACATTAGACAGTTGCAGAATTTAGAGTCTAAGTGGACTTGATAAAACTTCCTGTTGGCAGGTGAAAGCTCAGTGAAATAAAATTTCTTTTTTATACACCACTTGGGGATTTGTGAGACTTCATTCTCTCTAATTTTGTATGTTTATACTTATGGCAAGTAATGGCATTTCTGATAGCATAATTTGTGATTAGTAGTAGTAATCACAATGCTAATTCTAAAACAGAAAAGATCTGTCACAAAGTGATAGTATTTTACACATTCTAAGGAAGATATCTTTTTAGAGATTGATTCATCTTGCCAGTACACCTATTGTTATGAATTTATGTAAAAGAATTTACCTGAAGCAGGGTGGAGAGTTCCATTTTCTGTTGATTCTCTGTATTTAGCATTTAAGTACCTTTATGTGATATTCTAGAATAAATTTGGAAATTAATGTATAATAAAAGAAGTATAGTAAATTTTTAAAAATGCAGTTGTTCACAAGTAGGCATATTATATTGTACCAAAAGGAAATCTCCCAAGCCAAACCTTGCAGAGTTGAAATCCCATACTGTGCTATAATGCTTAAGGAAATTTATCCTCTTTATGCTATGCTAAACAGCATTTTTTCCTATCAAAATTGTGTTTGACAATTATAATGAAAAATCCATTGAAATTGATTTTTTTTTTTTTTTTTTTCTTCCCCTTTCCTAATTTGCTGCCTGGTGAAGTGCATCTTGGATGATTTTACGGCTGATTTTACTCTTATTAGATAGCAGCAAGAAACACATGGAAAATAAGGGGTCCAGTTTTAAAAAAGGTTTTTGACATCTTCTGCAATGGTTGATGCTTAAATAACCCAGCAAATAAAACTCTTTTGTAAAAGAATATGATTTCATTTAGTTGTCATATTTTGTATTGCACCCCCTTGTCTGTGTTACATATATTTTAGCATTTTAAATTTAGAACTTGATTAAAACCAATAATATTAAAAAAGGACTTCAAAAGTGTTAAGATTTTCCTATGCACTGTGTGTCGGTAACAAAAAGAAAACTGAGCTGCAATTCAGACTTTATTTAAACCAAACATCACATTCTAATAAGTATAATGAAAGGCAGATGATGCTTCAACATCAGTGAATTTGCTATCAAGCAGTCAACATTATTTTAAAGAAGACACAAATTGTTAGCACAGGTCTTTATTGCACTGTCTTCTGTTTAAAGGTTAAGAATTGGTTTCATTGCCAATATTTAATAGTAGTGCAACAGATTTTTGTGGCTCATACTGATTTTGGCTGTTTATGTTCTGTGCTTAAAAATAAATACAAATTAGATTTTGTACCTGGTACATAATTTCTCCCAAAAAATGCCATCTGAAATCCACAACTTTCAGATTAGTGTAAAACAATCATCAAAGAAAATAATTAACCTGTGGAATTTGAGCTTGCACCTGGAGTCTAAACAACTTATCCAGTGGGAATGGATACCTTGAAACTTGCCCTCATTGACAATTACACTGCATTAAGTTAGTGAGGAAAAGGCCTTGAGATTCCATTTCTACAAAACTGCTGTAGTTACACTATTTGCAGTTCTACATGTAGAAAAATCTCAGTTGCAGTTTGAAAACAGTTGGCCATGAACAACCTGAAAACCTGACATCCAGTTAATGCTTGTTAGTTGACACGTTGCAGTTTATAAAACCACAAGCTACATGGGATGCTTGTATGATTTCATCATAAAAATAACATGATCCAGTGGTATTTTGATTCATTGATGGCATTCGTATAAAGTGAGCAGTTTTTAATGCAAATCTATGTGTGCTTCATAAAAAAAAATTAATAAGCCATACCAATACTATTAGATATTGTTATGAAAGTTTTGTGTGTGTGTGTGTGTATGTGTGTGTCCTGCAAAATTAGATGAAATCAAAAAATCTCATCTGATTTGTTATGAGCATATAAAGTATATAGTTATTCTCTGCAACATGTCTTTTTTTATATGTATATATATATATATATATATATATATATATATATATATATATATATATATATATATATGATTATGACATCCTGACAAGTTACACTGGTTAAGGGTATAGTGAATGGTCATAGGTGCCAAACTGTGGTGTGAAAGAAATTGATAGTTATCAGCGTGAATAGAGAAAACAAATTGACATCTGTTGTTCATGTGAAGTTAATTATTGCATGTTTTATTTATGAGACTCCTGTATTCGTTTCAGTCTTGAGTAAAAAATAATTTAGGGGTTCTGTGTGTGATGGATTGCCCACACTTCTGCTTGGCTGTTTTACATATGACTATTTTTTTTTTCTGTAGTGACTCATGTTGTATATTCATTAACAAAAGTTGATATAACAGTTTATGTGGAGGAGGTTAGAGCAATGTGCTGAATATATATTTTGTATGCGGGAAGGGAGTTTGGGCATGTTTGTTTGTGATCAAAATTTAATCTCCATTTATTACATATAATTATGCAGTAAATCTAAAGTCCCTCCAAAACTTTAAATCTCAAGAAAAAATAATTGTTTCTTTATGTATCTTAGTGTAATACCTCTGTTGTTCAAAAAAATAATTTTCATAAGAGTGCTTGGCACCTATTTGTTTTTTTAACAGCATGTACAGTGCCACTTTCTTACTGAGTTATTAATTTTTACTGCTTCGTTATGAACATTCACTTTTGTCTGTTGGTTTTGCCATAGAAAAACCTACCTCATTAAATTAAGGTGGATTAGTGCATCACACTGATTTGTGTTATGCATCCTTGAGTGTTTTCATCTATCAACAGTGCATCTGAAGTTGGAATTTTTTATTAAATACATTGGTGCTTTAGTTTTGCTTTTTTTTTCCACACAGTATGCCCTACTTGTGATGAACTTCTATGGTGTTTTTTATAGTGTTGAAAAACTACATTGCCTGTTCACTTTATTAAGATCACAGTAAGTCTCTGGAGTAGAATACTTGTAGTTAGACTGTTGAAATAACAGTTGCAACTAAGTACTTAAGGTTGTTGAACCAGACAAATTGAGCATGAACCGCTCATATTATTATTACTATGAAACACTCATTTGTCATTTATATTTCAAGAACATGAAATCTCAAATATGCTAAATAAGCTCTTGAGCTCAAATTCTGATCCAGAATTTGATTAGAACTGGGAGAAAACAGCTAGCTTGTCTTTACAAAGTCACTATGCCTTAAATTAATGGAGGGACAATATGTTTTACTTTTCATTCACAATTGGTTTGAGAAGATCCCTGTCATATGTTGGTTTCAAAAGGAGGTCCCATTTTCTAACAGTTTAATAAACAAATGCCATATTTGGTATTGTGGAAGGATACATTGAGTCCAGATTTTCTTCTAGTGCATTTGTACCCATAAAATGTAAGTTATTAACTTTGTGGGTACAAATACTCTAAAGAAGCTTAATACCTTACAGGTAAAAATGCACCGAGATTACACTGAGTATACATCTGTAAATGAATAGGGTGGTGGTCTTAATAAAGTGGTCAAAGAGTATACAAATATTAATTTTTAGGTAAGTTGGATGAATCCGTTAGCTTTAACTTTTAATGTCTTCTATTCTGTACTACACTTGCATTACATCCTTTTGTGTAATGATTGTCTCATTCAGCCTCCAAATTTCAAAATGCTACATGACCTGTGACTGCCCCTTCATCTCGTATCATGCTTTGGGCTTTTTATGGCAGTTGTGTTTACCAATTCGGCTTGTTTAGATTTAATGCCATGAGTTGCTTTTCAAAAGTAGATGCATATATGTTTCATTCTCACAGTTCAGTAGCATGTGCAGCACTCTGTCCTTCAGCAAGAATTGCTTATGTAAATGATCTCTTTGTAAGAAAATTGGCATCTGTAGTATCTTTAGCATAGCACATCTTATTTTTGAAAATTCTGAGATTTTCACCCGGCTACCTGAGCATTTTTTACATTTTCTCTGGCCACATTTGCACATCAATTTATCAGAATGAAGAAAGGCATTTTAATATGTTCAGTTAAAAATATTTAAATATGTATGCATTTATTGAAACTTTAATCTTCTATATTATTTATTCCTCACTGTCATAAAAACCTTTTTATTTCTTGTCGGAACTAGTTATTCAAAAATATTTTCATCTTGAAATCTGTACATAAATATTTGAAAAACTTCATAACTTTTCTTAAAATTGTTCAATAAATCTAATATGAACATCCTACATTTTTGTTCTGATAAAATAATGAAATTGATCTACTGTCTTCATGGTCAGTTCTTGTTTCACAAAAGTTGTCCCTTGGCTATTGCTCAAAACTTTGATTTAATCCTGTGGATGTTCTTTGATTGTTCCACAAAATTTATGAGCTTTGGGGGTGGGGGTGTAAAATCTCTGATACTTTTCATTGTTTTGAAGATGCAGACATGTAGCCAAATTGGTAAGCAGGTAAAGTGAATGTCTTAGGGACCCTCCTATAAGTTGCGCACCAACTGCAAAACACCCTAAATAAAAAAAAAAATATATGTAATTATATGATGCAGTGTAACTTTTAGTAAATGATTTATTTCATATGTCAGTGAGCTTTTCAGAACCAAAGTGCTGGTGCTATCAGCTCTTAAATTAGATCATTATTGTGCAGCCGTAATAAAGTAAAATATCTAATTGCTTTGCTCAACTGTCTGAAGCATACACAGGTTTTCACTTAGTTTTCAGTAGCTTGTGCCCCCATGGTCCAAGCTTATGTTTGTATATTCTGTATATGTTAAGGTGTCAAATGTGACTCTTATGCTTAAAATTTTCAGTAAACTAATTTACTGACAGTAGCTTGTGACATGTGCATTTGCACAGAAACCGTCAAAATGATCCTGTATCTTCTACAAATCTCTGCTGTAAGTTGTTTCATTTTAAGTATTGTGTTAGTAAGTTTTTGCTACAACTATTTGCTAGTCAAGGTTGTTATGCTGGCAAAAAAAGGTTTGTGGTAACATAAAAAGGTGGGGGGAAAAGTTTGTTTCTGAATATTTAACTAGCAAAGAACATAATTTTTATTTGGTTTCCATGTTTGTATTGTTTCCTTCTGTTTTTACTTATGTTCTTGAGCACACACACAATTTCTGGTCAGGTTGTTGATGATGAACAGAAAACTGAAGATCAACTTACTTTCTGCTACTGAAAATTCCATTTAATTTTCTTTTATTTTGTGCATAAAAGTTCAAGTAATTAAGTTATGTAATGTGATTTTTTTATGATCATGTGACTGTTATCAAGCAAGTGTTTGAGTAACACAGCCAGAAAATAAGTAACGAAAATATATATGTGGGTGCATATTCTGAAACCACATTATTCCCCTCCCCTTCCATTTGTTTGTTTTGTAGGTCCATGAATATAAGAAGAAATAGATTGTTCCATCTTGTGTGTCATGTTTCATTGAGGTCATAATACTTGTTACTTTTAATCGGGCTGTACTGAATTGTGTAAATGCCATCAGTCGCTTTTCACCAATACTACACAACTTCAAGATATACTTGTTAACTGCTTGTTGGGAACTACTGAAACTGAGGCAGAAAAATTGATACAGAGGAAATATATATATAAAGTTAAAAGAAAAAAGAACCTAACAGATGCATGACAGTAAATATTTTTGTTGTAATTTTTTAGAAAAATGTAAATGCTCGAAAATGAAGCAAAATAAATGCACTTGTGATTGAAAAAATGTCATTTGCTTTAAATAAATATTTCTTTGTATTTTGTTTAGTGAACACCAATATAGAAGGAACCGCTGTGTTAGCTTATTGTGAACATCTTAGTTTCCTGTATGTTTTTTTTACTAAAGAATTAGAATTTAAGGCACTATTTTACTAAGAGATGCCTTGTGAGTTGTTTTGTGGGTTTCTGTAAATTCCTTTTTTTTTTTTTTTCCCCAGATTAAGTTATTTAGATCTCCCTCTGGTTTGAAGATTAAAGTAATTTAGATCTCCCTACACGCCAACGAGCCAAAACATTTGACCAGCGCTCTTTTATGTAGATCAAAACAAAGCAACTGCTGGTAAACAATGGTGTGTGAAGATCATTAAACAGTATAAGTAACACCTGATACTTAGCTGTGTTAATCAGTGCTATTTGTGTTCTTCAGTTGGGAAAGGCAGAGGACTTAAGCGAGTTTGACAAAGGCCAAATTGTAATGGCCAGACAACTGGCTCAGATCATTCCAAGACTGCAAGACTTCTGTGGTACTCACAGTCACTGTGGTTAGTACCTTCAAAAAGTGATCCAAGGAGTAGAAAACCACAAACTGCGGTCAAGTCATGGGCCAACCGCGACTCATCGGTACTAGAGATGAGTGAAGTCTATCCCCTGTGGTACACGCTAGCAGAAGAGATACTGTGGCAAGACTGGCCAGCAATTTGAATGCTGATGATGGGAGTGTCACAACACACAGTGCATTGAACCCTGCGTAACATAGGGCTATGGGCACACGAGCATGAGAATTGGACCTTAAATGATTGGAAGGTTGTCTGGTCAGGTGAATCTTGTTTTCTGTCGCACCATGTGGAAGTCCTGGTACATATGCATCATTTACCTGGGGAAGTGTTGGCATCAGGATTCCCTGTGGGACAAAAACAAGCCAGTGTAGGAAGTGTAATGCTTTGAGCAATGCTCTGCTGGGAAACCCTAGGTCCAGTCATTCATATGCAGGGAACTATGACATGTACCACTTACCCAAACATGATTGCACATCAGGTACATCCTTTCATGGCAACAGTATTTTCCTGTAATAGTGCCTTCTTTCAGCAGGATAATCTTGTAGTAGTGCCTTCTTTCATTAGGATAATGCGCAGTGCCACACTGCCCAGATTGTCTGAGAATGGTTTGTGAAACGTGAGGACAGCAAATCCGACCTGTGGCAGCTCAACCACGCTGCTTATTAGAGTTAAAGTATCTGCTGGTAATGTTTTAGTACCAAATACTACAGAACACCTTTAGAAATCTTGTAGCGTGTATATCTTGCTGGGTAAGAGCTTATTTGGTGGCACATAGAGGACCAACATCATATTGGGCAGGTGGTAATAATGTTTTGTCTCTTCAGTATATACTATTCTGAAAAACTGAATCGTCCAATGTCATAAAATATCATTCTTTCCCACACACAAAAGCTGTAGTGCTTCTGAACTTGAGTAAAAGTTAGTAGCAATTAAAAAATCAGATTGCAAGAACATATAGAGGCTCATTCCACAGTCATGTATGTACATACATGAGATTCTTCCGCGAATTCGCGCAATTCCTCTTGTTTCATCATCATTTGGGTCCTTGAGATTGAAGCAGAACTGAAAGAATTTTTGGGGGGTAGGGAGGGGTCGTTTTCCCTCTGGGGACAGTATCTCGTTTTTCAAAACTTACGAAAACGGATATTAATGCAGTGAAGACTTTTCCCGTAATTGTAATTTCTTTTTTACTTACAATGATGCCAGTGTCCAGTATTGTTAAATATCATTTTAGTGCATAAATGTTTGTATTTCATCATGAAATTGTAGGCAACAATTTCCGAAAACGGAAGTTAAGGATGGCGCAAAGATTACCCTATAGCGTTTTCAGGGATGAGTTTCTTCTTTGGATTCGAAGAATTCCGCCATTTCCGTTATCATTTTTGTGATCAATGCACAACTGAACGGCAATTTATTTATTTATTTATTTTTGTACGGGAGGGGGATTTGTTATTTGTTAACCATTTAAGGGCGGAATTCTACCCGTTGAAACTTTTGAAAACGAAAGTTAGGCGGAGCAAAGATTTCTCCAGTAATCTTTTTTTTTTTTTTTTTTTTTTTTTTTTTTTTTTTATGTTCCTTCTGCCTACTATTTTTCTTACATTTGGTTTTATTCCAAAAAATAAGGCATTTCAGCTTATAAATGGAAGAAAAAGTTTCCATAAACGGAAGCTGGTTGAAGTGAAAAATTCACCCCGTAATAGAATTATTTTTTCTTCCTGCTATGTTCTCAATATCCAGTGTTGTTTTTAAATGTTTCTTTCCCCCATGAATGTTTGCACTTAAGCTTGTTAAGGGAGGGGAAATTTCCCAAAAGCGAAAGTGGCTAAGTTTAAAATTTGTTAGAATCAATGCACAGTATTCGAAAGTATTTATATTTTGCAGGTTACAACCATTTATTTAAAGTAGTGAAAGCTTTGATATCATGCATTCCTGGTCCTCAGGCTGAAAGTTCTTTCAGCATGATGGCTAAATTATTATCATCTGTGGGAATAATAAGAAAAGTGATGAAGAAATAGGAAGGGAAATCATATCAGCAGAAAGGTTAATTAAGCAAAGAATGCAGTGCAGCTGCATAGTCGACAAAAGACAAATATGTCCATGGAACTTGCTGAGATAACAACACAAGAAGAAAATCGAGCTGTTGTTCTAGCAAGTACAAAAAAAAACAAAAAAAGAAACTGGTGTGCTCTAAAAATCTACATAAATAAATTAGAGTGAACAACTCCATCTTTCTCATGCTGTGTTATATTCACACTTTCTCATCGCATGTTCTGATTTTTCACCTGGTTAAGAAGTTCAGCTTTTTTGTTTCTTGGTCGGTCTCATGTATGTATGTAACAAACATACTTCTACATACAGGTACAAAAGTATGTAATTGGGTTCACAAATATAGAAATTGAGGTAGAACCATATTTCACTATCTAAATTAAAAGATTAATAAAGTAAATATTAACATAGAATACATATTATACTTAGTTTCTGATAATGTTAAATGGCTTTTTTTGAATGATCGTGTATGTGACAAAAAAATAGAAGTAACAGCCTGCATACAGTTCTTATTCTTCAAATTTCTGTGAATCATATTAGAAATACGTTGTGAATTTTTTTCCCAGAATAGTAAAGGATTAACAAACAAATATCACTAAACAAAATTAACTAATTATTTATTATAATTGTTTAATACAATAAAATTGTGACGTATGTGACATTGTATGGACTTAGATAACTGAGTGTGGAAATACTACAATTCCACGATTATTAATTATGGCCGTTGGTAGTGTCTGAATTATATCATCCAGTTGTATAGTAGCTACATCATCTTGATATATGAAGTTACGTTCGGACTGTTTCTTAAGGAAAACTATGCTGATATCACAGTTGTCCACAAAAGATATGTGTGCAACATATGGCTTTCACATTTTCTTACCAAATATTTTTACAAGTAAAAATGTGCCAGGTGAAATATTAGCACTCTGTTCTGTATGAGATGATGATGATGACAGTGTGTTATCTGCATCATGTACACTGCCTTCAAAATCACATGACTCTCTATTCTTGCAGTAACATATGTTATATCGGCATATCCAATGGCTGCTGACTGCTAAATAGGTATACATGATTATTGGAACATCTGATGACACGTGCATTCTTAATACCTGGAACTTCTTTAGCCAGATTATCATCAAAATTACAGTCACATTAGGAACCACTTTTGCAGCTGCTACTGCAGCAAAGTCAACTGCATTTTGCACAATGGCTCTTCTTCCCAAAATTTTTTCATAAACTCAAGACTTTGCACCACCACCCACACCGTCCACAACTCCCTTCCCATGGGACGTTGCTGAATACTTCCATTCAATACCTGAAAATTGTTGTGATCTGGATACTTTGTTGAGTAAATAGCAGATAAACTTGTTTTTAAATTCACTTGATGGACCATCACTCCAGATTATCAATTTTGGTTTATTGGCTTCAAACTCAATATCTTCAATGAGTTTCAAAATAAAGGCAGATACAGATAGCTTTGATTTATCCTTTGTATCACTCACAATAAGATAACATTTTATCTTTTGTTTGTCTTCAAAAACAGCAGCTGTCAATAAAGTTATGCTCTGTCTACTCCAAAGTGCTGATTGTATTTCAGCTTGCCATTTACATGAGTAATTCATAGCAAAATCGACTAGTAAAACAACTGCATCACTTTGTTGTATGTCTGATTGAAATGCTGCAGCTTGGATTTGTTTAATCTGTACATGTTGTAGGAAACTTTTAAAGTCTGTCAGAACCTTGTCAATCAATTCTCCTATGCACATTTCGTGAGCTTCTTTACACAATCGTTTGCTTTCAGTCATCACCCATTCATGCCACTGTACACCTGCTGCATTACTTAATCCTTTTTCTGCAATAAATTTTTCAAGCAACTGTCAACTATTGCATTGAATACATTTCATTTTCCAACAGTCTGATTCTAAGTCAGAATTACATGATACCTTATTCCAGAAACCATTGTTGTATGCAATTCCTAATCCCTTCAACAACAATATGTAATTCTCATGGGTTTTACATTTGCATTGCTCACTAGCAGTGTCTTTAATCAGAAGAACATTTTGTGGTCTAAGACTGCAAAACTTTGAATATCCAATGTTCACATTAGGATTATCTGCTTTGAACAAAGCATGTGCTTCTTTCATATGTACTGTAAGATAATATTTGCGAACACGTTGTCTAATGCCATTTTCCCATATAGTCATCTCATCGTGCATACCTGGAGCAGTATATACAATGTCCGATCGACACAAGAATGCTTCCACTAATTCCCTATGTCGATTATTGTCACAGGGTGAGGACCCAGTCGCCTTGAAACCTTTTTTTTTAAATTGGTCACTTTTTTTCAGCTTTTGTCACCTTTTCAACCCTTTTTTTGACCATATTGGGGGGAAATATACAATTTAACAATATAGTTTCAAAAGAAGATGCTGAAAGTTGAAAGATTATTATTGTAAGTATGCCTACAACTATGTAAATTATTTCTGCACTCCTATACCTCCCCTTATAATTGTAGGAAGGCCTCAAATGCAGCATATGCCACTTCACATCCAGTGTGACATGACGTTATATGCCGTCCAACTTTACTTCACGCTGTAAGTACAAAGTGGCAAATGCTGACAAAATTGTATGAGGTTCCAGTTACTTTAAGTTTACTGTCCTGCTAAAAACATGAATTTTCCATAAATGTCTCTGCATTTTTATTACTGTCCGCAAATGTGGTAAGCCCCAATGATGTGAATGAAGATGAGCTGAGGGGCATCTAAGCCAATAACATTTTATCCTTTCATCCTCTGAGAAACTCCATTTAAAAGTGATCTTACGGGCTGCCGTCAAAATATTTTCCTTTGTGTGACATAATTTTCGAAAGCAGTCACTGTTTTTGATTGTATTCGTTGGGTGCATGCTTTTTGGTAAAATTTACAGATTTCGACAATAGTTAAAATGTTTTCAGAAAGCTGGATTTCCGCAAAACGCAGAAATGAATGATGAAGCTGAGTTGACAATACCGCCACCAACAACCTACTAGGAACATTACTGAAGACATCAAAAATGACCTGCTAAGTGAAGATCAGTTCCCAGCAAAAGATTGCAATATCATAGTGCACGAAGACATGGCAGACACAAAAGAGGATATTTTTTCTGATGTGCTATCAAATTATATGCTGAATTGAAAATCCTATTTTAGAGCTACAGGATGAAGAAGAAACTGATAATGTGAATGAACACCAAACTATCAGAAGAAAAACCCCTACTTTCCAAGAAGCACTGGATTTAGTGTCAAATGTACAACACTATGTATCTGCAAAAGCATCCTGCTTTACTAGAAAAACTCATGGGAGTTTATGCAGAAATTGAAAAATACTAGGCCTATCTATGTGAGTTCGGAAACGAATTCCCAGTAAGGTTGATAATAAGTGTCAGCCATTATATAAGTGAGCAATTAGTGGTCAGCTAGGAAATAATGGTTAAACTTACGAAACAGAATAGTTTGGAACCGTGAGTGGCCAACTTACACAGGTTTCACTGTATTTAAAAACTTACCTTACAAAAGGGTTTTTTTTATTTTTTCATAAGTTCAGCAGGGGTTTTTTTTTACTGTTTTTTAATACATATACATTTGTGTTATTATACTATGATAATTGCACAATATTACCCCCCCCCGTTTAGAACTTTTTTTTCAGTTACTGCTGATATTGTTATTATTATAAACAACTGCCATTTAAGTTTCATCTAACTCAATAATTCTCCTAAAAAATTCAAAATTAGAAAATGTAAATTCTGTATTGATTGGCTGGAAAACACAGAGAATTTAAAGTTTCTGCATGGGGTAGAAAGCAGAGTGAAAGTGAACAATTTTGTACTGTGTATTGCTGCACTATTAACTTTGAAACAAAAGGTTTTCAGGCGATTTTTAATCACTCATTTGTATCAAAACATAAATCAAACTTTGAATCTAAGTTTGGACTAAACCAACTACGCTTAGAAGTTGTTCCTCCTGCATGCTTAGACCACTTACACCCTTCAAGTTCAACTTGTGCACCAACACTTCACATTTAAAGTGCCAACGAAAGTTTTACTACTGCTGAATTGATTTGGACAATGAAATCAGTGTGTAGTAATTATTCAATGGATTCATCACAAGATATTAATGATGTTTCTAAAAAAATGTTTCCTGACAGTGTCCCTGAACATTCTTCTCTTTCCTCTAAGAAAATGCGATACTTAATCACTGACGGGCTGGCTCCTTATTTCCAGGAACTTATGTTATCGGAAGCATGTTCATCATACTACACAGAGTTATGGTGAAACAACTAATCTTAAAGGTAAAAAGGAGCTGCAAACAACCATCACATTTTGGTCAGAAAGTAAATGTGGCATAATGGCACAGCACCTCAGAACTTTTTTTTTTTAGGTAAAGCAGATGGTGAAACATTGCACCAAAAGCCATGTGAAGCACTTTCTGAGGCCAATTTATCACAAAACAGATGCCTAATGTTAATGAAGTTTTTAGGCTTTTCAGGAGACACGAGGGACAAGTCTTATAAACATAGGTACCTGCAACATCTACACAGTGCATAATGCATATGTAAAATCATTGGAGTGTTTAGGTGAAGAAGCTTCTGAGCTGCTGATCAACTTTTACCATTATTTTGACAGTTGGTTTGTCCATTGGAAAGAAATTGAATCTAAATATGTTCCACGCCACAAATTTTTGAAACGTGCAACAACACAGTGGCTTACCTTGAGGCATTCAGCCAACAGGATTTTGGAGCTGTGGGACATTATTCAGTTCTATTTCCTTAAGTACATGCCTCTGAGGAAAAATTCTGCTGCCCTTCAATGCAGATCCTACAAGGCTGTTTTGAGTGCCCTAAAGAAACCTTCAATAATAAGCTGAACATTATTTTATCAGCAGAACTATTCATGAAGTTC
This sequence comes from Macrothele yani, assembly GCA_039090855.1. NCBI lineage: Eukaryota > Metazoa > Arthropoda > Arachnida > Araneae > Macrothelidae > Macrothele > Macrothele yani. Next base: position 56,675,635 of record CM077011.1, on the reverse strand, counting down.
ACACATTTTCAGTGCCGAGCACCCATGATCCACAAATTGCATGAAGAAATAGGAAACATTCTTCAGACCTTCATGGCTCGTGTTTTGAAGACTGCTGTCATTAAAAAAATCACTAATTTTTCTAAAGTTGATCTTGATTAACTGTTTACAGTTGGTAATCTGCTTCCTCTTGAAGAACTTGTCATTAATGAAATGGTCACAGATGAGCTTTCAAAACTGAAAGAGCCGCCCGGTGGCACAGTGGTCTAAGCGATGGCCTCTGATCATTCGTCCGTAAGGGGTCCGGGTTCGAATCCCGGTGAGGCATGGATGTTGTGTTTGTCTTACGGCACTGGTTCTCTCCCTTCCCTGGAACTAGGGACGGGAGACTGCTTATAGCCCATTGAGTTGCTCACGGTGGTCGTTAAACCTCCAATCAAAAAAAAAAAACTGAAAGAAAGTGATAAGTTGTTTCTGAAGGAAGCTTGTAAGCATGTGATGGAAAAGACTTGCTTATCAAATAGATCACTTAAAAATTTTAGATTTTTAGGCTCTCCCTCCAAATGCACGATAGAAGCTGCAGAGATATATTGAAAGTTGCAAAAATTATGCAAGTTCAAATGGATTATTTGTTAGATGAGTAGAAAATTTTGCAACTGGAAAAAGATGATACAGCATGTGAAATCAAGACTATTGATGATTACTGGCAACAACACATCTCATAAAGGGACTTATTATCAAAAGATATAAAGTTTCCAAACATTACAAAAGTCATAAAAGCAGTTCTTACTTTGTCACATGGAAATGCTGACATAGAGAGACAATTTTCCATTTCTAACCATATATTAGGAGAAGATAAATCAACAATGACCAAAAGATTTTTAAACAGTGTACTGACTGTAAGGAATGCCTTGGAACAATATCCTAATTTTCTTTTTTGTACCCATTAATCCAAAACTCATTAAGTACGGACAACAAGCACATTCAAAGTACACTGCCTTTATGGAAGAATGTAAGAGGAAAAAGAAAATTGAATTAGAAGAAAAGCAAAAAGAACTGATTATAAAGAAGATATGAAAAAAATGGAAAAGATAAAAAAGTCAATTGAATGTGAGACTGCTGCTCTGAATGACAAGAAAAAGAACACCTACAAATTAAGGAGGCAAGAAAAGAACTCTTTTTGGAAGCTTTGGCTAAGCTGAAAAAAGCACTAAAAAAATTATTTAAAGGGAGTAAAATGTATGCAAACGGAAGAAAGAGTGAGAGGAAAGGAAGTTAAAATCATTCAGAAGAACTTTGAGAAAAGAAAATCAAGTATGATTACATCATTTTTTGCTAAGTTGCCTAGAAAACAGTAAGCCAAACAGTTGTTTCTTCAGAATTGTTTTTCTGGAACATTGAAGAAAATTGTACGTCATTAGATTTTCAGAATTTTGTGTAATTTTTTTTCTTTTGAATTATATAACAATAAAATGGCCATACCCCATCCAGGACCATAATAAAGAAATTTATTATGATCTTACCTGGCCTTTTTTGGTAGCGGAGTATAAAGAAAAAAATAAAACAATATTTTTTTGTAACTATATTTGTTGTTTTCTGCTATTGTCAAAGAAGTCTTTTAGTCACCTTTTTTTAAAAAATTTGTCACTTTTCTCACCTTTTTCAAAGGTTGCCTTAGCTCCTCGCCCTGTTGTCAGAACCACTAGATTCATTCTCTTTTTGTAGTTTTAAACCCATCTTCACCACACTATTCACTACTACTAATTGCTTACGTGGCAATACTGGCATAGCTTTCAAAGTTTTCTTCACTGCCTTATCAAGTGTTTGTTGACTCCTGTAAGGTAAAGCTTAAGGGGCAGGAGTGGAAGGACCTGGCAACTCAATTGAACTAATGTTATTCTTCCTGGAAGCTCTACATTTCCTCTGTCATTCTCTAGCTGTCTCAGTTTGTTTCTTCTCTTTGTCATAGTTGATGCTTTTGTCTGCCATATCATTTCCTGTCTTTGTTTCTCTTTTCCCCTTAAAACTTGCATCACTTTTCTTTTTCTGGTAATACCTTCTCTGATTGGCTGTAGCCTTCCTTGCTCTCTGATCATTGTCCATATTTGATGTTTGAAACTTTCAAGATTAAACATATATGTTTGTAGATTACAGTTGAACTCCACTACCTAGCTTCTATGGATACCTTGTGCTGTGAACAGGAAGTTACTACTGTTGCCACCTAGTGAGAGTATTAGAAACTAATGAAACAGTGCCCTGTAGTATAAAAATCTGCAGTTAATTACAATGTCACATACGTGACTCCTCAGTCACAAACCTGACCGGTCACATACATGATCATCACAAATTGTAATTTAAAATCAAATTTTGATTTATTTTTTTGTGGGTTTTGATAAGGTATTTGTTTTTACACACAATATTTGGAAATTTTCATTGAAACCCTATGGTATGGGGAGAAAAAAATATGCATGGTCATGTTTGTGACTCCTAAAAACATGCTTAATGTTCTCTCATTTACTGAACATCCAGAATGCTCCTACCTATTCTAGTATGGTATAGTATCATTGAGAATATATTAAAAATAGAAAATAAATACACAATGGACAGTTCAAGTGAACAACAGATGGAATAGAGTAACACTAACAATCATATATACGAATCAGATTTCTCAACATCTGCAAACATTTGAAATGTGCAATTTATGCCAACTTCTGAACTCCTGAGGCAAAAATAAAATGCACCACAAGAAAGATCACATTTTTCAGTGCAAATCAAGTGTTTCCCACCACAATTAAGAAAAAAATAATTGACCTTGGTTTAAAAATCTGGAATGAGCCTAGAGCAAATTAATAAACTAACATTAATGAAACAAAAGTATTAGTTTGCAAAATTTGTGTATATTGTTTATTTTTTTTTTTTTATCCTAGAGGTGCAGAGAATGTGATGAGAAGTATGTAATTATACAAAATTGTTCATCCGTAATTTTTATTTTATATGTTAGTACTGGCTAAAAATTACTTCCTTTGTGTATGTGTGGCAGACAATTTCTGTAAATGCTGTATGGTGTAAGGACATGCTGCCCTATGCCTGATAGTTGCTAAAAAGTGTTCCTCTGTATCATACGCAATTTGCCTGTGATGCTGTGCTGATGGGATTGTCTTCTGTGTGTGTGGGGGAGCTAGTCTTATGAACCTTGAACAAAAACGAAACAAATCACCTCGTAAAAGTCATTCGATCCTGATAAAATTGCATACAAGTACTGCAGGGCCAAATATGCAAATGATTAAAAAATAATGCCCAATGACAAAATAGTGGCATGCCACAGCACATGGGAACCGTGCATCGAGGAGGGTATATCAAGAGCAAAGCTCTCACGCTGGGACAATTGTGACGGCGGATTGCGGTTGCATTAATCCCCACATACTGCGGATGCTTCAACATCAGATCCATGTACGTTGTAAGCAATTGAGAGAGGACATATAATTGGGCTGAGAGAGTTCGTTTGGGCATATCGCCAAACATTTGGGTTGGAGCGATGCAGCAGTCAGACGATGTAGGTGTCGAGAAGGGCACAACCCAGTGACATTTGGACAGTGAACGGCCAAGGGCAAATACAGAACACAAGGATCAAGCAATTTTGAGAGCTGCCTGAACAGAAGCGAATTCTTTTGGTTCTAGTTCCAATTGAAGAAATGTTTAACCCCTTGGCTACCAGTGGTGTTAGCTGGAGCTCGCGTAAATCCCAGATTCCTGGGCATACTGACTGACCTTGACGTTATCTCGAACATTTCAAAATTTTCTCGTTAGACACTAACTCAGGCACACGTTAATAATTGTTCTGTTTTGTTTTCTATAGTTTGTAACTATTTTTGTTGTTTATTTTTACTTTTTCAGTATGGCATCATTGTTGAATTTCAACGAGAGTGATGCGGATTCAGAATATTTGCCGGGAATGAAAATATGGGTGCAGGTGATGCAGTAGATTAAGCACTGGAACCTTATAATTGAGCAAGGAAAAGTTATACATGGTTAAAAGAAAATTGGGATTCATATGATTCACAGAATGGTGCTGAACGCCAACATAATTTACAACATATCTTATTCAACACAAACTGGACTATAAAAATTGGGATTCATATGATTCACAGAATGGTGCTGAACGCCAACGTAATTTACATCATATTTCATTCAACACGAACTGGACTACATCCATTCACCATAATGTTATGCGATGAAATTCTCACAAAAATATTCTGAAAACAACACAAAATGTAAAAATGACTACGAGAAAAGAAATGATCCTGCAGAAGCCTTTCACAAGCTTGTTGACAATATTTTAAAAGGTTCCAGAAGAAAGCAGAACAGATGTTGGGTGTGCTACAATGTAGAAAAAACAAAATGACTATACACTCGTGTAATGCATGTGGAAAAGCTTTTTGTACCAAGGAACATTTCGAGTAATTTCATAAAGATTTGTAATTTTAATTCTAGTTTTCCTACTTTTTCAACTTTTTGTAACCAAGCCTTTAAAAAAATGTTTTGTCTGTAATCCCAATAAAACAAAATCTGTCATATGATGTTTCCTGTGCTGGTTACACTGGTTTTACACCTCAATAAATAAGTCATGTATCCTCCACTTGAGGTTACATGGGATTTTGTCCTATATATAGCATGTATCCCCTATGGTTACATGGTAGCCAAGGGGTTAATCTTCCTTCCCTCTGAGTTCTTTGGAATTTTTACACATGTTTCTGGCCTGTTGATTTTAGTCAAGGCTTGTTCTCAATGTATAGAAAGATTAACGATAGTTTTATTGACCTCTGAAGAATTTAAATGTTATTGCCAGGTTCCACATACTGTTTCCAAGTTCCCCAAACTGAAATGTTTCCATTGTGTATTTTGTAATTAAGCTGTTTAAAACGCCACTTATTAGTTTAGAAGGCTCATTGATGGCACTTTTTTTTTCTTTTGATGTAATAAGTTTTATTAGTCTATTTTTTTTATGAGATTCATAGTCCAATATTTTGATTTTTTCCCCATAAAGGCTCACTTTTGCAAAACTACATATGATTTGCTAATACACTGTTTTGATCTTTGTTATTAATAGCCATTTAATGTTCCTTAATTATTTTCCAATTTTCGAGACGTTTGTCCAGTATAGTTGCTGTTGCAATGAAGTGGAATTTGATATACATAATAGAACCGAATTTGTTGCTCTCAACCATCCATGGCCAAGTTGCATCATCTACAGGTACGGAAGTGGCAGACAACTTGTGGCATGTGGACTACATTCAAGGAGGCCACTCCGTGGCCTACCACTGACTAACGAGCATTACTAGCACTGGCTGCAGTCATCTCGGCCCCAATCAACGTGGGATAGTGTCCAGTGACGTCGTGTTGTCCTCAGTAATTATTCACAGTTTGCTCTCCTGCCAGTGACCAGCACATGTCTGGAAACGAGCCTGTCTGGAAACGAGCATGCAGATCCTGCCTTTACTGTGGAACGACTCATGGTACACCGGGAGTGACTCTGGGAAGCCATTTCCTACAATAGCCAAGATAGTCCTCCGTACCATCCTCACAGTACGTCGATAACATTCTAAGACTTGTGTTGTTAGTCTTGTCACAGCATCACCGAGCAATTTTTCAACAGAATAATGCCTGGCCACATTCTGCTGTTCTTCCCAAGCCTGCCTCCGTAATGTTGACACCCTTCCATGGCCAGCCCAACCGCCTGGCCTTTTATCGATCAAACATTCTGGGACGCCACCTAAGTACATCCCAGAATGTTGGCGAACTGGCACACAATTTGGACACTAGCTGGCATGCTATACCTCAGGGCAGTATCCATGAACTGAATACGTCTATAGCGTGCTGCGTAACCACTTATATCCAAGCCAGGGTTGACACTTATACGAACTGACTTGTTCCACTTGTGTAGCTGTTTTATCCAAATAAATAAATGGCCCAATTATTCACGAATTGCAATCATTTCCTTTCCGATACATATACATCGCACATACCAATTTTCACCTTGGTTGGGTGATCCCTTATGGGTGCTTTGGTTGTTGGTTTTTTTTTTTTTTTTTTGTCAAAGAGTGTATATCATATATGACCGCTACATGTGATACAAAAGGACAAAATTGCTAGAAAAATGTAACCATGATGATTTAGAATTTTTTTTTTTTTTGATTGGAGGTTTAACGACCACCGTGAGCAACTCAATGGGCTATAAGCAGTCGCCCGTCCCTAATTTAGGGTCACTGGTTCCAGGGAAGGGAGAGAGCCAGTGCCGTAAGACAAACACAACATCCATGCCTCACGGGATTCGAACCCGGACCCCTTACGGACGAATGATCAGAGGCCAGCGCCTTAGACCACTGCGCCACCGGAGCGGCTTAGAAATTTGTCACACACAAAAACATAGTAGTACCACAGCCACCTTATTCCTTACATGGTAAGATAGAAATTGGGGCTCTGAGTTAATTTTGTGATAGTAGTGCACATTATCATGTAATGGATGTGCTCTACTAATTTACAACCTCTGTGTCATTATAGAGAATTTCCTAGAGCACCTCGAAAAATTCTGAACCATTAGATCACTAAGTATGTATGACAATGGGTAGTACTTTGAAGGTGATTCAGTTGCTATGTTCTAGGTATGTATGATTTACGACTCAATTGTAGTGATATTCCATCTTGTAAACAGTGAAACATATGTAACATAATGGTCAGTGTTGGGACTGCAAAAAAAGCTACCATTATGTGGAGGTGCCCATTGTTGAGTTGTTAGGCCTAAGTTAACATTGTCAGCTTAATTTAAGTGAAATCAAAATGGATATATGAAACTTATGGACATAAAAAATGTTCTACTGAAATTTCTAGAAGCCTTCACATTAATTGAGTGTGTTTCTGGTTACTGCCTGCTCAGTAGTAAAGAGAGATAATTGTATCACTTCTATCCATTGTATAATCTATGACCAGGCTGCTCGTGATGATATCACATCCTCTTACATGGAATGCAGTGATATAGATGTTGCCATCTCTTCTATTGCATGTGGCAGGGCAGAGTGGTATTGGTTGAATAGTAGCAACTGCATGCAAATGGAATTGCACACAAATGCATCTGTCAACCTTTTTTTTTTTTTTTTTTTGATTCGAGGTTTAACGACCACCGTGAGCAACTCAATGGGCTATAAGCAGTTGCCCGTCCCTAATTTAGGGTCACTGGTTCCAGGGAAGGGAGAGAGCCAGTGCCGTAAGACAAACACAACATCCATGCCTCACCGAGATTCGAACCCGGACCCCTTACGGACGAATGATCAGAGGCCAGTGCCTTAGACCACTGCGCCACCGGGGCGGCATCAACCTTCCTGAAAGACCAACGTGGCTGTTCCATCTTTCACACTACCCTCTCTACAGGCTTGCTTGTGTAAACAGCTGATGCTAGCCTCTTGAAGTTTGTCTGCCGCCCCGGTGGCGCAGTGGTCTAAGCGATGGCCTCTGATCATTCGTCCGAAAGGGGTCCGGGTTCGAATCCCGGTGAGGCATGGATGTTGTGTTTGTCTTACGGCACTGGTTCTCTCCCTTCCCTGGAACCAGTGACCCTAAATTAGGAACGGGCGACTGCTTATAGCCCATTGAGTTGCTCACGGTGGTCGTTAAACCTCCAATAAAAAAAGTTTGTCAGAGGTGCCTGCATCATTAGTGTTGATTTTATAAATGTATGGTGGAGAGTATCCGGTAGCCATATTGTTGCCTTAACACCCGTTAAAAAAATTTAAAGAAAACCCGATATATTAATTGGTTTGCATGTACAAAACATGGCTCTGTAACATTGTTGTCTTAGTATTAATGGGGAATTTTTTGCAAAGGAATGATACCTTAAGTATGTGAATTTATGTAAAGTGTTGTGGTAATTGCAGTAATAAGGAGTGTTTGGGAATTTTTGCTCTGGAATTTGCTTGCAGGCACACTGTCGCAGTGGTCAGCATTGTCTATTGATGATGATGTCCTGTCATCCATTATGCAAGGCATATAGCCACATCTCTGTAACATGTACTGCAGCATTGCACTGAAGGGAATCTAACAAGGGATGGAAAGATAAAAATTTTCAAAGTCTGTGAGGAGTTGTCTGTCTTTGTGATTTAGCATTACTGATTCCAACAAAGAACCAGCTTGATGCATTTTCAAGTTTTGTGAAGCTTAAAATCAAAGCAGAGTAAGTAGTTATATATCACCTTATCGAACAACAGAGTAGTAACGGCAGTGTCAGCATGCTTACAAGTCGTTTTTGCCCAAATTCGTGTAAAGTTGCAGCCTGGGATTTCCCTAACATTTTATTAACAGTGTTGTAAATGATAACCCATGGATTTATTAGCCAAGCAGTGGAAACATCCATAATTCTTAGATGCCAAATGGTGGTGCTCATTATTTGCACACTTTTTTTTTCTATTGCCCTTTATTGGATGTATCGTTTGGTTGTAACATTAACTCTTTTGTAAAGATTTTTTAAAGGAATAGCTCTCACTCAGTATTCAACCATTGAAAAAGTGTTAGAACTCAATATTAGCAGCACTGAGATTAAAAACTTTGATCTAGGTCAAAGTAGTTTAAGGAAAGCCTCTAAGTGGGGGGGGGTGAAGAAATTGTGCAGACTGGATAGGAAGTTTGAAAAACTGATACTTGCTGCTTAAGATTTAAATAATTGTTATGATTGCAATGCATGATTACCTTCATAAGTTGTGGTGTTAATGTTTTGTAGGTAAGTGGATGATTTATCTTCTCAATTACATGAGAAGATATTTGATTTATCTTCTCATGTAATTTATTTTGAGAATATAGTGCTTCCCTATCAGATCTTTATTGCCATAGTAAATCTCGAAAAAGGGACAGAATTTTATATTTCCTCAAAGAGAAAACACTTGAAAGGAAAACAGTGTGGTATCACAGAATTAGATGCAAAATGAGTATAAATCTACTACTGTGTAAAATACTTGAAACAAAAGTAAGGAACGTATGCGCAAGTGATTGTATGTCATCTGAAACCATACTTTGTCTGCCGTGTATTTCTTTTGCATTTGTATAGATCAGTCATTTTTATCATTAACTTCGGTCAAATTGTTAAGTTTGAACAAGCACTGAGCAAAATGCTTCTCATTAAGAAAAACTTGAAGTATTTAATTGTGCTACCTATGCAATTAGGATCTTTCCTACAATTGCCATTTTTAAGAATTTTGAATATATCAGGCTAGTATTACTACAGTTCAATGAAATGGCATTGGTATTCAACTTGTTACATGATTTTTCAAAGCCTAAACTTATATATTAGACAAAGCCTAGGGAAAATAAACAGAAGTTGCACTTGTGTGTGAGTAAGCAAGCTGAACTCTGTGTGAACTGTTGTCATAAATTTTGCCAGTTCTGCAACTGTAATCTTTCCGTTGTTCCATGCCATTTTATAAGAGGATATTTTCTAAGCTCTTCCAATCTTCAGTAGTTTAGTTCTCAGAATACAACAATTTAGCAATTTTAAAAGTAGACAAACAATTATCTGTTTGTTCTTGCTGATGACAGACTAACATGTTCTGATCTGACATGTTCAGCTAGATCTCACAGCTAGGCTAGAGCTTTTCTGCCGGCAATTCAAATTCCTGTGGTATATTTCTCATCCTGTAGTTTCAGCTAGAAATACAGTAAACGTATATATTTATAAACAGATGAGGATACACCAGCTTACACAGCTGTATCCATGCTAAACAACAGACAGCCGCCCCGGTGGCGCAGTGGTCTAAGCGATGGCCTCTGATCATTCGTCCGAACGGGGTCTGGGTTCGAATCCCGTAAGGCATGGATGTTGTGTTTGTCTTACGGCGCTGGTTCTCTCCCTTCCCTGGAACCAGTGACCCTGAATTAGGGACGGGCGACTGCTTATAGCCCATTGAGTTGCTCACGGTGGTCGCGTTAAACCTCCAATCAAAAAAAAAAAACACGTGTGAGTAGAAAAATAATATACAGTAGAACCTCGTTCATACGTTTTTCAAGCCAAATAAAATTAACATTATTGAAAAAAACTTATAATAAACACAACAGGAAAAGTTTAACATTAAGAGCAATTCAGAATTTTGAGATCGGCGACATTTTACGTATAAATGAGAAAAACATAAACTGGGTTCTACTGTATATCTAATTTTAGTCACGTTTATTACAGGAGAAAATTTAAAAAAATGTTTACTGTTAAGTAAAGAGTTTGAGTTTTGACCCCTCCAAAAAAACTGCATGGCTTGCATCCAAAGGGATGAAAGTTCCAAAATTAGACAGTTGTTTGAATATCTGATAAAATAATTGTTTGACAACTCTTGTGCTTCCACTTATTTCACAGTTTGTTAGTGTGTTGCACTTGAAGGAAACTTCCTGTCTATCTTCATGGAAATGCATCACTTTCAAAAAACCAAATGGAAGAAATTGTATAATTTTCGTAAAAATCCGTAATCTATGATTTGTGGCAAGTACAAATGCCGTCATTGCAACCAACTCTCATATTTTAGTTTCAGTGCTGAATTTTCTTGTGTAGTTCCATAACTTCTGACTTTTCAGAAACTTTGTTTAGAATCTATTTTGAAAGATTTTATTGAAATATTCTGATAATAAAAATTTGGATGCCAAATACATATAAAACTAGTTTTCCAAACTGACTTTCTTCTAAGGTTCATTAATTGCTCGAATTCTTAGAACAGTAAGTGTCATCAAATCGTATTAAAACTTCCATAAACAGCATAAAAAAATTTGCTAACTCACATACTTTTTATAGCATTTTTCCCAGCATGCTTTGCTGATAGAAGGTAAAAATATTTTAATGATGATATGAAAATGGCATTTTAAAAATGACATGCCCTCAATTAGGGATTATGAATTAATCACAATAAATTCTTTAAAAAAGTCACCCTATTGTCGAGTTTAAGAATACTGCAGGTTTGAGAACGATTGGCTACCCCCTCCCCACTTCTTGTTGGGAGGGGATAAGGTGACTGGCTGTGTCGTAAATGTCTGAAAGAACATGCACACCACTGCTGTAAGGAAGGCTGGACAAAAAACATTTGGTGTCACTATGCTGCAGTAACTGCACCTGATGAATCTTCGTTACAACATTCCGTCTCTGAAAGGTACCAGGCATACGTTGCTGAATTTGCGAAAAAGTGGTGTCACATGGAAGTGGAAAAGTGTAACGAAGTATGCAACACCCCTCCTAAAATTCGCTGTACAAAATTTTGAAAACTGATTTCTTGAGTAAGTTCTGAGTACAAGTGGAGGTTGCTGGCTTACACAAGGACCAGAGTAGAAGCCATGGGGAGGAGGGGGGTACAGTGTGAGTGTTACGTTTGTCTCTGGCTCTAAATTTTCTTCCATCCCTAGAACTTCTCACCCAAGTGCTAATGATGATATGAAAATTGATTTTTAAATAAGATTTTTTTCGGGGGAGGGGGTTAATTACCACCGTAAGCATCTGTATGGGCTATAAGCAGCCGGCCGAAGCTAATTTAAGGCCACTGACTACGGAAGGGAGAGGCAGTGCTGTAAGACGAACACAACATCCATGCCTCACAGGATGCGAACCTGGAACCCTTTACGGACGAATGGTAATAAACCAGCGCTTAGACAACTACGGCATTAGAATGTTGACGCGACATGCAAAAAAGTTTACATATTTCTTGGTATGTGTTCCATATTCAGTAGACTTTTGTTAACTCGAAAAAAGTTCAATTCCCTACCAATATTCTATTCGCATAAAGAAATTTTGGTGATAAGTCGAAAATAATTCGAAACACATTTTCTGGTCTCGAAATGAAAAACAGACTACCAAAGTATGTACTTTATTATAAATATTTGATGCACCACTCATTGATAACAATGAGGATGTAGCAGACGCGTGATTTTCAGCATGGCAACAAGCCTTGGTAACGTAAGTGAAGGACAACCAGTCCCCGTTAAAATGATGGCGTCTTGCTTTGAAACCCGAGTACAATATGCGGTATTTGGAAAAAAATTAAAAGATTGAAGGAAAAGATCCTGATGTGCTGAATGCAAGTATCTTCGAAGATGACGCAAAAAGTTTTCCGAAAGTGCAAATAGTATTTTCTATTAGTCTCTAAGCGCATTTACCGCAGAACAGTTCGAGGCATATAAAAGTCTCAAAACATATAACAATTTCTCATCGTGGATATTCTTTTGCATGGGAATTTAGTGAGAAAATAGGTATTGTGCCTTAATAAGTAAGGTTCTTTTTTATTTCCGGGATTTAATTATCACCGTGAGCAACTCGATGACAGGGGTTTATCCATGAATTTCAAATCGGGGAAGGGGCTGAAAAAGTTTGAGGGAGTCTTGCATGAAAGCAAATTTTTCCGAGTCTGAAGATTTTTGTAGTGAAATACGTATTTGTATTTTGACTTAGGATAAAAACTGAGGAACACTTCAAAAGTAACTACTGTTTATAACGAGGAACAGTACACCAAGTAAGTAGTAATACTAGTGATCCGATTTATTGGCGTAGAAAATAAACACATAAGCGTTTCCAAGCTTTCGCACATCAACCAGAAGGCCTTTTTTTCAAGGAAGTTAGACAAAAACTGAAAAATAGAACATTTAACAATTTGAACGCGGGAACTTGACAATTCTTTGAAAAAGCAGTCTGGTTGATGTGCGAAAGCTTGGAAACGCTTATGTGTTTATTTCCTACGCCAATAAATCGGATCAGTAGTGTGATTAATGTTGATATTTTATAGTTAAGAATGGTTATAAATGAAAACCTTTTTGCAAAGCTTCACATGTTTATTTTATTTTTTTGTTAACATGGGTTGCTGAAACAGTAGACACTGATATTTTCGCAAATCTTGTGCATGCTGATATGATTCAAAAGTATAATTGCAAAATCTTTAGCAGGCTAAAATGAAGAGATACGTACGTATGCTTTATGGTTGCAATGACTGATTTAAACAATAAAACTAAAAAAGAAACATTTGATTGCTATGTACATATACACTGACGGGAAAAAAATCCCAACACCAAGAAGGGGTTGTGTTAGATAAACGACAGTTGGTAGGCGGTGAGAGTACATCTGTAAGATGACTTCTATGCAAATTTCGCGCTCGGCGCATACGTGTGGCGCGCTGCCCCGGTGGCGCAGTGGTCTAAGCTATGGCCTCTGATCATTCGTCCGAACGCAGTCCGGGTTCGAATCCCGGTGAGACATGGATGTTGTGTTTGTCTTACGGCACTGGCTCTCTCCCTTCCCTGGCCAGTGACCCTAAATTAGGGACGGGCGACTGCTTATAGCCCATTTGAGTTGCTCACGGTGGTCGTTAAAACTCCAATCAAAAAAACGTGTAGCGCTAGTACCGCCCCTCGGAACATGCAAAGCAGGTTTGCTGTAAATACGCGCTGTAACGTTCGTGAGCGTTAGTTATCGTTGAGATTCGACGTAGTGTGTTGATGTTAGTCAAGAATATCTTTAAGAAGACGAAGAAGCCATTATCAACAGCTCACGGAGTTTGAACGAGGTAGTGTAATAAGGCTAGAACAAGGTGGATTTTCTTTCCGCAATATTGCAGAACGACTCGGCAGGAATGTATCCACTGTGCATGATTGTTGGCAGCGGTGGTCAAGGGAAGGTACTGCCTCAAGAAGACTGGGTTCCGGCCGGCCACGTGGCACTACTGAGAGGGAAAACCGCCGTGTACGGCGTATGGCCGTGGCGCATCGTACTGCGTCTGCGGCAGCAATTTGAGCTGCAGTTGCCACCACAGTGACACAACGAACTGTTACAAATCGGTTACTTGAAGGACAGCTCCGAGCCAGACGCCCTGTAGCGTGCATTCCACTTACTCCAAACCACTGCCGTTTGCGACGTCAGTGGTGTCAAGCTAGAGCTCATTGGAGGACGGAGTGGAGATCTGTTGTGTTTTCTGATGAAAGTCGGTTCTGCCTGGGTGCCAGTGATGGCCGTATGTTGGTTAGAAGGAGGCCAGGTGAGCGCCTGCAACCAACCTGTCTGCGGCAGAGACACACTGGACCTACACCTGGAGTTATGGTCTAGGGAGCAATTTCCTATGATAGCAGGAGCACTCTCGTGGTTATCCCACGCACCCTGACGGCACAGTTGTACGTTGGTCTGGTGATTCAACCTGTTGTGCTGCCATTCATGAACAGCATTCCAGGGGGTGTTTTCCAACAGTATAAAGCTCGCGCGCTTACCGCTGTTGTAACCCAACATGCTCTACAGAGTGTCGACATGTTGCCGTGGCCTGCTAGATCACCAGATCTTTCACCAATAGAGCACGTATGGGATATCATTGGACGACAACTCCAGCGTCACCCCCAACCAGCATTAACCGTCCCTGTATTGACCGACCAAGTGCAACAGGCATGGAACTCCATCCCACAAACTGACATCCAGCACCTGTACGACACAATGCATGAACGTTTGCGTGCTTGCATTCAACATTCTGGCGGTTACACCGGTTATTAATGTACCAGCATTTCACATTTAAAATGGCTCTTCACGCGCTCGCATTAAGCTGTGATCTTGAAACCTTAATCGATTAAATATGTTACCTATACAAATGTATTGTCGCCATTTCATTCCTCTACAACTATTTTTTCGTGGTGTTGGATTTTTTTTCCGTCAGTGTATATATTTTTTTAATTGCCCGCTAATAAGGGATACCGCATTCCCAGTGGCGGCTCGTGATAAGCTGAGATCGGGGAGCGGCTGCATCTAAATTTTGTAGATATCACGATACCACTTCAAAAGGTAAGTTACTGAGCCTGTGCTGATGCTGTCCGTTTAATATATATGTTTTTTTTTTTTTTTGTTTTTTTTACAAGAAATGAATATTTAGATTTTATATTTAGCGATTGTTAAGGAAAATGTAGAGGTACCGAGACCTAAATTAGGCAACAGATATTAAGCGACTGCCACATTTATGAAGAAAATAATCGACCTATAAAACTTCGTCGGGTGCATTATTCCTTAAAAAGAAACTGATTAATCAGTGCATCCTTCCAGTTCTTACGCATGGAACTCAGACATGGACCTCAACTAAAATATATATACTGACGTTGCAGACAACTGAAAGACGCATGTTTGATGTTACCAGGAAAGATACAAATAGGAACTCGTGGATCGGGAAAATAACAAGAGTGGAAGACATGGTCAGAATTCATGAAATTGCAATGGGATGGACATATTGCTAGAAAAAAGAGCCACCGACGAAGAGTTGAAATATTGAACTGAATAGCAAGGGAAAAAACAATACCCAGAAGATGACAAGAGGGAGATGGGTACATTAAATTCGAAAGCATGAAAAAAACTGGCTCAAGGCAGACTGTTGTGGAAGAAGAAACTTGGAGACTCTCGTCCAGGAGTGGATTGATAGTGGTTGCAAATTATATACATGCATATACTGTACGTATATATCATCATCATCATCATTGTCAACCATTATCAATCCACTGCTGGACGAAGGTCTCCCAAGTTTCTTCCACAACGGTCTGTCTTGTGCCAGTCTCCTCCATGTTACTCCCGCATACTTACGAATTTCATCCACCCATCTTCCATGTGGTCTTCTTCTGGGTCTTTTCTGTCCCTTAGAATCCAATCTAAAATTTCGGCTGTCCATCGATGGTCTGTTCTTCTGGCAGTATGTCCAGCCCATTGCCGTTTCAGGGATTTAACTCTGATCATGATGTCTTCCACTCTTGTCATTTTTCAGATCCACGTGTTCCTCTTCTTATCTCTCCTGGTTACACCAAGCATGCACCTCGTCATGCTGCTTTGAGTTGTCTGCAGCCTTTGTATGTCTCTTTTAGCTAAGGTCCACGTCTCTGCACCATACGTAAGCATTGGAAGGATGCATTGATCAAACACTTTTCTTTTAAGACATAATGGCATATTGCTCTTGAAAATTATGCTGTTTCTTCCAAAAGCTCTCCAGGCAAGTTTTGTACGCCGATTAATTTCTTCACCAATGTGACCCTCACTTGATATCTGCTGTCCAAGATAAACGTACGTGTCTGTTATCTCCCGCTTTTCTCCATCAATCGATAAATCTTCATTTCTTGTAAAAGCATTGAACATCACTTTTGTCTTCTGAAAGTTCATTTTTAATCCCACTTCTTTACTCTTGTCAGCAAGTTCCTGCATCATACTCTGTAGCTCTGATGGGGTAGTTGCAAAAATGACTATGTCATCAGCAAAACGAAGGTGGGTTAGATAATCTCCGTTAATCTTTATGCCTATGTTTTCCCAGTTCAGTGATTGAAAGACATTTTCCAATGTGGCATTAAAGAGCTTCGGAGATATGGTGTCACCTTGTCTCACTCCTTTTCCAATTTTTATGTGTGTTGTATTTTCAAATAGCAGAATCTTTGCACTTGCATTTTCACAGATGTTATTAATAATATTAATGTATGCATCTTCAATACCGCAGGATTTCAGAGCCATTGCAACTGCTGATGGTTTCACCGAATCAAAGGCTTTTTCATAATCGATAAAAGCCATGCACAATGGAAGTTCATATTCCCTCGCTCTTTCAATTAGTTCTCTCAGTACGTGGATATGATCTATTGTGCTGTAGCCACTATTGAATCCAGCTTGTTCTCTCGGTTGAGCCATGTCCAGTGTTACCTTCAAGCGGTGTGAAAGAACTTTAGTGAAGATTTTATAAACCACTGATAGGAGGCTGATAGGTCTGTAGTTCCTGAGATCCTCAATGTCACCTTTTTTATGTAGCAAGATCGTTGTAGCGTTGTTCCAATCCTCAGGAATTTTCCCTTCATTAAGGCATCGAGTGAAAATTTGGGCGAGTACTGTTTCGATTTCTCCACTTGCTTCTTGTATGATGTCTACAGTAATTCCATCTTCTCCTGGAGCTTTTCCCCGCTTCATGTTCTTGATTGCATGTGCAACTTCTGCTGGAAGGACTGGAAGAACTCTGGTACCTTTCATGATGCCTGGAGTACATGTATCATCCCTTTCATATAATTTGGAGTAGAAATCTTTCACTCTTGTCAAAATTTCGCCTCTATTTCTTGTTACAGAACCATCTTCTTTTCTCAGTGCCATAATCTGTTTTTTTCCCTTACTGAGATGTCCCTTTGCTATCTTTAGGCTTTGGTTGTTTTCAATTGCTTTCCTTACTAGTTCACAGTTGAATTTCCTTACGTCTTCAGTGATACTTTTTCGTACTGTCTTGCATAGCTCTATATATTCCACTTTGGAAGTCACATCTTCTTTAGTTGTCCTCATCTCTCTTCTTTTTGCATCAACATTTTGGTTTTTCCTGATAATTTGTTCACATGCAATTTGTTCTTAGACCCAGCTAATTTTGTTGCTGTTTCCATAAGAGCTTTGGTTACTTTTCTGTTAACTTCAGAAATATCCACTTCTTCTGATGTTAGGCCTTCTAAAGCAGAGAATCTGTTCTTCAGTTCCAATTTGAAGGTATTATGGTGTTTTTTAAGGTTGGTTATGTCAATACATTTTGTTTGTCTTATGAGCTTGCTACGTTCGAGTTTAGTGTTGAGGTGCATCTTACATCTCACCAATCTATGGTCACTGCCTGTGTTGAACTTGTTTAGCACACTGCAGTCTTCTATGACGAATTTTTTGTTACACATAATAAAATCAATTTCACTTGTCGTCCCATTTGGATGTCTCCATGTCCATTTCCTGTTTGGCTTTTTCTTGAAAAAGGAGTTCAAGATGAAAAACCCTTCTGCCTCTGCAAACTCTACGAGAGTATTTCCACGCTGGTTTCTGTTGCCGTGACCGAATTTACCTACTGAAGTTTCATTCTGTTGCCGTTGCCCTATTTTTGCATTGAAATCTCCCTTAATTATCTTCAAGTGCTGCTTACCTTTATTATTTAGATCACGAATTTCCTCATAAAATTCTTCAATTTCTTCTGCAGCATGACTTGTGGTGGGTGCATAAGTTTGAATAATCTGAGCCTGGTATCTTCTCGAGAGTTGGATAACGAGTCGTGCAGCTCTGTGAGAGGAACTTTCAACTTCTACAACTTTATCCTTCAGTTTCTTGTTTATTATAAATCCAACACCACTAGTTCTGCCAGTATCTGTCCCACGATAGTAGAAGAGATGTCCACTTTTCAGTTCAATGAGATCTTCTCCTTTTCTCCTTACCTCACTTAGCCCGACGATGTCCTACTTGATCCTTTGTAGTTCCTCTTCCAATTCAAGAAGCCTTGAATCAGAAGATAGGGAGCGTCCGTTATACGTAGCCAAGGTCAGCATCAGATGGCAGCCTAGTCCGGTCCTCCGGGGATTCTTAGCACCCTCTGCCTTCATGTCGCACTGGCCGCTGCCTTGGCCAGGTACATTCCAGCTGCCGGAGACTGAGGGCCAAGATTTAAGTTGTGGAGTCATTTTGGAGGGGTTTGGCCATAACTCACCACGCTGGCCAAGCGGGTTGGTGAGTGTGGGATAGCATTTCCTCTAATCCCGATGGTATAGTTATACCGCTATTGGCGGTCGTCAGAGCCCCTTTAGTGGGAACAGGATGTACCACGAGAAGGTGGGGTTGACATTTGTCAAGGACAGGCTGTGATGTTACGCATCACCTGACCTTACATCCCTACGTATATATGTATATATAAGGACAAAAAATTTTATGCGTGTGCCAATGGTAGCGGAGACACTCAAGGTCATGTACGCGTTCTCAAGTGTCTCGTGACCCCTAGAAATATGACTAAATATTTTTTCTTCTGATACACTCCCTTTGAAACTTCGACTTGATACCGACCACTGCAACTTGGACGGCGATGAAAAACATTTTGTGGATTTTTGAAGGGTCTGCCAGAATTTCGCGATGAGTTGTTATTGCGATACTCACACACCGGCATTATCTTTAATAAAAACGGATTGCAAATATATTCAGTCCAGTTTTAATTTCGAAGCCATCATGATAACAATTTAGTGTAGAAAAATTTGTTTTCAGAAATTTACCAACTACGTAAATTTTCTAAACAATAATAACTGATTAAATGTTCTTTTCAAAGTAATTAAGTACACTACCTCAATTGAAATGCGCAGCTGAGTTTTGGGAAGGACTGGGTTTGCAGCAGAAAAATAAAATGTATCCAGTGGAGTGACTTCAATGATTTTTGGTGAATAAAAATTTACTTGAGTTTAGAAGCGAAAATTTCGCTGTGCTTGGTAAATGAAGAAATCAATTTTGTGCAAGTATTTCTCTGCAGAAATCAGTCTCTCCCTCTTTTTTTTCTTTTTTTCTCAGTTTGTCCAATACTGAACTCTATTCTTAATCGCAATTTGTTCACATGCCCATTTTGACCAGAAGAGAAAATATAAGTAAAACTTTTTTTTTGCACAAGTCCCGGCAAAAAGTAACACGAATAATCTTCAGTTCGATGGGAGCAACATTGTTGTTAGAATTATTACGTTAAATAAAAGCAGGAACAAACCAAACATGGAAGAAAAAAAAACAGGTTGAGTAATGCATTCAAACGTACTTTATTTAATACTTTACTTCAACATTCGTCATTATTTTTAATTCATTCCCCTATTTTATGTCTTATTCGGAAGCACAAGAACCATGTTAATCCACAAAGCACACAGGCCCGGCGATGCATTCACCCAACGAGAGACTGCATTCGCGAGCAACCTTGCTAGCGAGAGCTGCCATGATTGCAGTCCCCAGGGAAGTTTTATTCAAAGGAAACGAACACACATCAGTTGGTTTCAATAGCAGTCCCCAGGAAAGTTTTTATTCAAAGGAAACGTTTCCCACATGAGTTGGTTTCAATAGCCGTCAGGGCTGCAAGTTGCGCAGTCCGTCAACGTTCTTTCCTGCCCCGGTGGCGCAGTGGTCTAAGCGATGGCCTCTGATCATTCGTCCGAACGGGGTCCGGGTTCGAATCCCGTTGAGGCATGGATGTTGTGTTTGTCTTACGGCACTGGCTCTCTCCCTTCCATGGAGCCAGTGACCCTAAATTAGGGACGGGCGACTACTTATAGCCCACTGAGTTGCTCACGGTGGGTCGTTAAACCTCCAATAAAAAAAAATAAAAACGTTCTTTCCACTCCCAATGATGTTATGCAGGAAAAACTTCCAGTTGAGTTCAGAAAACTGCAGTCGTGCGTTATGCTGGGAAAACTTACATCGGTGTTCACAAAACTTCTCTTTCATGGTACGGCATGAAGAAAAAACTGCTTTGGGTAGGGGAGGGGGCTGCAGATTCCATAGTAGGAGGAATTATATCTCCTGTCTGGAAACATGCGAGGAATGAGAGAGCAAAAACATCTCCCAAGATCGATCAGAATGAGGAGCGAAGAAGTTTATAAAATAGGTAATAGTCAAGCAACGGTTAAACCTCAGTGTTTGACTGCCCTAGTCGTTCCTCGCTCTTGGGGTTTTCTGAAGGGAACTGCTGGTATACATAGACTTCGAATTTTTTAAAAAAAGTAAAACTATTGCATTATGGTAGAAAATACTGAATGTGAAGCGGAGGATTCATGCAACTGCTACTGACCACTGTGCTTCAGGATAACAAAAGGGCGCTAATACCCAAATATTAAAAGGGAAACTTTAGCATTTATAAAGTAGTAAAAACACTTACCTTTCAGTACCTTGTCAGTTTTTATGAGTAATACACTGCCCGACAGAGAAACTGCCACACCATGAAGGGATGCTCGAAAACAGACCAAACTGCACATACAGATAGCCAAGTAGGTCCAGAAAAAATGATTTAATTGTCAGTGGCCGAATATACAGGATGATCAATAAGGAGTGTGGCCCCCATTTGGACAATACAGCGCTCAATCCGACGTGGCAATGAGAGTCCGAATAGAGTCCTGGGGCCATATCGTGGACCATGTGGTGTTGATCCGGGTCTACTGTGCATCTTCATTTTGTGTGGGTGGGAGGGTATTCAACCGACGTCCAATCGTGTCCCACAGATGCTTGATGGGCGAGAGGTCGGGGGATCGAGCTAGCCACAAAAGAATCCGCACATCATGTAAAGCATTCAGGCTGATCCGAGCGGTATACGGCCGGGTGTTATCCTGTTGAAAAACGGTGTTTGGGATGCCCTGCAGATACGGTAGTGCCACGGGCAGCAGTACCTCGTCAACATAGTGGCTGTTGGCGCTGATAGCACCAAACACCATGATTCCCTGTCGCCGGAGCCGTACTCCACAATGGCGGAGGAATCCGCCTGTTGGCTACATCGCCTCCAGACCCTCACACGGCGCTCATCCGTGGCGAGGCAGAACCGCGATTCGTTGCTTAACACCACACTTTCATTCGGAAGCTCTGGAGCGACCCCACGCCAAGCGGTGATGACGATGGCTCGCTGTTAAGGGTAACCTTCACAACGGACGGCTGGACAGCAAACCAGACACACCGCAACACTCCGCATCGATATCGGAGTATCCAAGCCTCTCCGTACACTCCGCAAAATGGCGTCCGTTGTAGCATGTGGGTCCGCTACGGCATGACGGCGTTCGGACGCCAGTCTCCGTGTTCCTGTCCCCCTACGACGTTGCACAGTTCCTTCCTAGGACCATTGTCTCCAAATGTGACCGATGGTTGTGGCATCACGGTGCGTTTATTCCGCAATACGACGCAAGGACCTTCCAGTGGTACGATTACACCTCTCATGGACTCATCCGTTTGATGAAATCACGTACGACGTCGTCTTAACGGAATTAGCACCCCTTGGTCGTTCGCCAGACACGGTTACAACAGAACCACTCAGTTCTCGAAGCCGTGACGTCTCGACTGATTACCTCACGGGCTGGTTGTCCGCTTATACCCCGCGCGCAGTTCGTGCGATTGACCTGCAAATGCAATCATTTGCATAACATGCACATGTTCACCCACCCTGCAATTTGCATGGTGCTGCGTTCACGTCATCGTGGCAGTGGTGGCTTTTGGGAGGAGGCAAGTGAGGCAGTGCTTCCTTAGAATTTTAAGACTCTTAGTTAGAATTATTCGTTTTGTTCATTCAGTACTTTTGGGTATAGGAGAGCAAAGTTTATGCTAGTTAACTCTTTTTAATCAAATGTCGTCTATTCGTTCATTCAGTTTTTTTAAATTGACGCTTTTCGAAAACAATCGGTAGTTGCGAATTGTCCTCAGCTGGCGATCTCCGTCATTGAGGCAGGAAGCAAACTGCTTCTCGTACATTTTGCGCCAAACCTGTTTACTCCCACTGAATCAGTAGATACGAAGGCAGGCGGTGAAACTGCCAACACAAAAATCGCACGCATACCGTGGACTTCCTGTGAGGCAGATGCTATCTTGCCTCGTGGGAACAGCTGTTTCCCTGTAGCAGCAGCACCGCTGTGTTAACTCCTCACTCGGACAGCTTCGAGCGTCATTACATAGCGACTTCTTCCTAGTTGCTTTTCTTTCACACTAATGTTTGTGTAACTAATTTTATTTATGTTTTACGAAGAGTTGTTTATCAGACCATGGCCTCTGCTTCAAACATATCTAATATGGTGGATAGCTTACTGGAAAAGCCTTTCAGTAGAAGTGATTTTGAAGAAAAGAATCAAATTAAAAATGATGGTATGCCTACACCTGCAATGAAAAAGATGACGTCAAAGGGCAAAACTTCAAACAGAGGTTTTAATATTGACTGGTACAGAAAAGAACAACAGCTAACTGGTAGTGAATCAACGAACAAACTACACTGCCGGAAAAAATTACAACACCACGATAAAATAGTTGTAGAGGAATGAAATGGCGGCAATACATTTGTATAGGTAACATATTTAATCGATTAAGGTTTCAAGATCACAGCTTAATGTAAGCGCGAGAAGAGCCATTTTAAATGTGAAATGCTGGTACATTAATAACCGGTGTAACCGCAAGAATGTTGAATGCAAGCACGCAAACGTGCATGCATTGTGTCGTACAGGTGCTGGATGTCAGTTTGTGGGATGGAGTTCCATGCCTGTTGCACTTGGTCGGTCAATACAGGGACGGTTAATGCTGGTTGGGGGTGACGCTGGAGTTGTCGTCCAATGATGTCCCATACGTGCTCGATTGGTGAAATATCTGGTGATCTAGCAGGCCACGGCAACATGTCGACAATCTGTAGAGCATGTTGGGTTACAACAGTGGTATGCGGGCGAGCGTTATCCTGTTGGAAAACACCCCCTGGAATGCTGTTCATGAATGGCAGCACAACAGGTTGAATCACCAGACCGACGTACAACTGTGCCGTCAGGGTGAGTGGGATAACCACGAGAGTGCTCCTGCTGTCATAGGAAATTGCTCCCCAGACCATAACTCCAGGTGTAGGTCCAGTGTGTCTCTGCCGCAGACAGGTTGGTTGCAGGCGCTCACCTGGCCTCCTTCTAACCAACACACAGCCATCACTGGCACCCACGCAGAACCGGCTTTTATCAGAAAACACAACAGATCTCCACTCCGTCCTCCAATGAGCTCTAGCTTGACACCACTGACGTCGCAAACGGCAGTGGTTTGGACTAAATGGAATGCACGCTATACAGGGCGTCTGGCTCGGAGCTGTCCTTCAAGTAACCGATTTGTAACAGTTCGTTGTGTCACTGTGGTGGCAACTGCAGCGCGAATTGCTGTTGCAGACGCGGTACGATGCGCCACGGCCATACGCCGTACACGGCGGTCTTCTCTCTCAGTAGTGCCACGTGGCCGGCCAGAACCCGGTCTTCTTGAGCCAGTACCTTCCCTTGACCACCGCTGCCAACAGTCATGCACAGTGGCTACATTCCTGCCAAGTCGTTCTGCAATATTGCGGAAAGAAAATCCACCTTCTCGTAGCCCTATTACACGACCTCGTTCAAACTCCGTGAGCTGTTGATAATGGCTTCTTCGTCTTCTTAAAGACATTCTTGACTAACATCAAAACACTACGTCGAATCTCAACGATAACTAACGCTCACGAACATTACAGCGCGTATTTACAGCAAACCTGCTTTGCATGTTCCGAGGGCCGCCCCGGTGGCGCAGTGGTCTAAGCGATGGCCTCTGATCATTCGTCCGAACGGGGTCCGGGTTCGAATCCCGGTGAGGCATGGATGTTGTGTTTGTCTTACGGCACTGGTTCTTTCCCTTCCCTGAAACCAGTGACCCTAAATTAGGGACGGGCGACTACTTATAGCCCATTTGAGTTGCTCACGGTGGTCGTTAAAACTCCAATCAAAAAAAAAACGTGTAGCGCTAGTACCGCCCCTCGGAACATGCAAAGCAGGTTTGCTGTAAATACGCGCTGTAACGTTCGTGAGCGTTAGTTATCGTTGAGATTCGACGTAGTGTGTTGATGTTAGTCAAGAATATCTTTAAGAAGACGAAGAAGCCATTATCAACAGCTCACGGAGTTTGAACGAGGTAGTGTAATAAGGCTAGAACAAGGTGGATTTTCTTTCCGCAATATTGCAGAACGACTCGGCAGGAATGTATCCACTGTGCATGATTGTTGGCAGCGGTGGTCAAGGGAAGGTACTGCCTCAAGAAGACTGGGTTCCGGCCGGCCACGTGGCACTACTGAGAGGGAAAACCGCCGTGTACGGCGTATGGCCGTGGCGCATCGTACTGCGTCTGCGGCAGCAATTCGAGCTGCAGTTGCCACCACAGTGACACAACGAACTGTTACAAATCGGTTACTTGAAGGACAGCTCCGAGCCAGACGCCCTGTAGCGTGCATTCCACTTACTCCAAACCACTGCCGTTTGCGACGTCAGTGGTGTCAAGCTAGAGCTCATTGGAGGACGGAGTGGAGATCTGTTGTGTTTTCTGATGAAAGTCGGTTCTGCCTGGGTGCCAGTGATGGCCGTATGTTGGTTAGAAGGAGGCCAGGTGAGCGCCTGCAACCAACCTGTCTGCGGCAGAGACACACTGGACCTACACCTGGAGTTATGGTCTAGGGAGCAATTTCCTATGATAGCAGGAGCACTCTCGTGGTTATCCCACGCACCCTGACGGCACAGTTGTACGTTGGTCTGGTGATTCAACCTGTTGTGCTGCCATTCATGAACAGCATTCCAGGGGGTGTTTTCCAACAGTATAAAGCTCGCGCGCTTACCGCTGTTGTAACCCAACATGCTCTACAGAGTGTCGACATGTTGCCGTGGCCTGCTAGATCACCAGATCTTTCACCAATAGAGCACGTATGGGATATCATTGGACGACAACTCCAGCGTCACCCCCAACCAGCATTAACCGTCCCTGTATTGACCGACCAAGTGCAACAGGCATGGAACTCCATCCCACAAACTGACATCCAGCACCTGTACGACACAATGCATGAACGTTTGCGTGCTTGCATTCAACATTCTGGCGGTTACACCGGTTATTAATGTACCAGCATTTCACATTTAAAATGGCTCTTCACGCGCTCGCATTAAGCTGTGATCTTGAAACCTTAATCGATTAAATATGTTACCTATACAAATGTATTGTCGCCATTTCATTCCTCTACAACTATTTTTTCGTGGTGTTGGATTTTTTTTTCCGTCAGTGTATATATTTTTTTAATTGCCCGCTAATAAGGGATACCGCATTCCCAGTGGCGGCTCGTGATAAGCTGAGATCGATGAGCGGCTGCATCTAAATTTTGTAGATATCACGATACCACTTCAAAAGGTAAGTTACTGAGCCTGTGCTGATGCTGTCCGTTTAATATATATGTTTTTTTTTTTTGTTTTTTTTACAAGAAATGAATATTTAGATTTTATATTTAGCGATTGTTAAGGAAAATGTAGAGGTACCGAGACCTAAATTAGGCAACAGATATTAAGCGACTGCCACATTTATGAAGAAAATAATCGACCTATAAAACTTCGTCGGGTGCATTATTCCTTAAAAAGAAACTGATTAATCAGTGCATCCTTCCAGTTCTTACGCATGGAACTCAGACATGGACCTCAACTAAAATATACATACTGACGTTGCAGACAACTGAAAGACGCATGTTTGATGTTACCAGGAAAGATACAAATAGGAACTCGTGGATCGGGAAAATAACAAGAGTGGAAGACATGGTCAGAATTCATGAAATTGCAATGGGATGGACATATTGCTAGAAAAAAGAGCCACCGACGAAGAGTTGAAATATTGAACTGAATAGCAAGGGAAAAAACAATACCCAGAAGATGACAAGAGGGAGATGGGTACATTAAATTCGAAAGCATGAAAAAAACTGGCTCAAGGCAGACTGTTGTGGAAGAAGAAACTTGGAGACTCTCGTCCAGGAGTGGATTGATAGTGGTTGCAAATTATATACATGCATATACTGTACGTATATATCATCATCATCATCATTGTCAACCATTATCAATCCACTGCTGGACGAAGGTCTCCCCAAGTTTCTTCCACAACGGTCTGTCTTGTGCCAGTCTCCTCCATGTTACTCCCGCATACTTACGAATTTCATCCACCCATCTTCCATGTGGTCTTCTTCTGGGTCTTTTTCTGTCCCTTAGAATCCAATCTAAAATTTCGGCTGTCCATCGATGGTCTGTTCTTCTGGCAGTATGTCCAGCCCATTGCCGTTTCAGGGATTTAACTCTGATCATGATGTCTTCCACTCTTGTCATTTTTCAGATCCACGTGTTCCTCTTCTTATCTCTCCTGGTTACACCAAGCATGCACCTCGTCATGCTGCTTTGAGTTGTCTGCAGCCTTTGTATGTCTCTTTTAGCTAAGGTCCACGTCTCTGCACCATACGTAAGCACTGGAAGGATGCATTGATCAAACACTTTTCTTTTAAGACATAATGGCATATTGCTCTTGAAAATTATGCTGTTTCTTCCAAAAGCTCTCCAGGCAAGTTTTGTACGCCGATTAATTTCTTCACCAATGTGACCCTCACTTGATATCTGCTGTCCAAGATAAACGTACGTGTCTGTTATCTCCCGCTTTTCTCCATCAATCGATAAATCTTCATTTCTTGTAAAAGCATTGAACATCACTTTTGTCTTCTGAAAGTTCATTTTTAATCCCACTTCTTTACTCTTGTCAGCAAGTTCCTGCATCATACTCTGTAGCTCTGATGGGGTAGTTGCAAAAATGACTATGTCATCAGCAAAACGAAGGTGGGTTAGATAATCTCCGTTAATCTTTATGCCTATGTTTTCCCAGTTCAGTGATTGAAAGACATTTTCCAATGTGGCATTAAAGAGCTTCGGAGATATGGTGTCACCTTGTCTCACTCCTTTTCCAATTTTTATGTGTGTTGTATTTTCAAATAGCAGAATCTTTGCACTTGCATTTTCACAGATGTTATTAATAATATTAATGTATGCATCTTCAATACCGCAGGATTTCAGAGCCATTGCAACTGCTGATGGTTTCACCGAATCAAAGGCTTTTTCATAATCGATAAAAGCCATGCACAATGGAAGTTCATATTCCCTCGCTCTTTCAATTAGTTCTCTCAGTACGTGGATATGATCTATTGTGCTGTAGCCACTATTGAATCCAGCTTGTTCTCTCGGTTGAGCCATGTCCAGTGTTACCTTCAAGCGGTGTGAAAGAACTTTAGTGAAGATTTTATAAACCACTGATAGGAGGCTGATAGGTCTGTAGTTCCTGAGATCCTCAATGTCACCTTTTTTATGTAGCAAGATCGTTGTAGCGTTGTTCCAATCCTCAGGAATTTTCCCTTCATTAAGGCATCGAGTGAAAATTTGGGCGAGTACTGTTTCGATTTCTCCACTTGCTTCTTGTATGATGTCTACAGTAATTCCATCTTCTCCTGGAGCTTTTCCCCGCTTCATGTTCTTGATTGCATGTGCAACTTCTGCTGGAAGGACTGGAAGAACTCTGGTACCTTTCATGATGCCTGGAGTACATGTATCATCCCTTTCATATAATTTGGAGTAGAAATCTTTCACTCTTGTCAAAATTTCGCCTCTATTTCTTGTTACAGAACCATCTTCTTTTCTCAGTGCCATAATCTGTTTTTTTCCCTTACTGAGATGTCCCTTTGCTATCTTTAGGCTTTGGTTGTTTTCAATTGCTTTCCTTACTAGTTCACAGTTGAATTTCCTTACGTCTTCAGTGATACTTTTTCGTACTGTCTTGCATAGCTCTATATATTCCACTTTGGAAGTCACATCTTCTTTAGTTGTCCTCATCTCTCTTCTTTTTGCATCAACATTTTGGTTTTTCCTGATAATTTGTTCACATGCAATTTGTTCTTAGACCCAGCTAATTTTGTTGCTGTTTCCATAAGAGCTTTGGTTACTTTTCTGTTAACTTCAGAAATATCCACTTCTTCTGATGTTAGGCCTTCTAAAGCAGAGAATCTGTTCTTCAGTTCCAATTTGAAGGTATTATGGTGTTTTTTAAGGTTGGTTATGTCAATACATTTTGTTTGTCTTATGAGCTTGCTACGTTCGAGTTTAGTGTTGAGGTGCATCTTACATCTCACCAATCTATGGTCACTGCCTGTGTTGAACTTGTTTAGCACACTGCAGTCTTCTATGACGAATTTTTTGTTACACATAATAAAATCAATTTCACTTGTCGTCCCATTTGGATGTCTCCATGTCCATTTCCTGTTTGGCTTTTTCTTGAAAAAGGAGTTCAAGATGAAAAACCCTTCTGCCTCTGCAAACTCTACGAGAGTATTTCCACGCTGGTTTCTGTTGCCGTGACCGAATTTACCTACTGAAGTTTCATTCTGTTGCCGTTGCCCTATTTTTGCATTGAAATCTCCCTTAATTATCTTCAAGTGCTGCTTACCTTTATTATTTAGATCACGAATTTCCTCATAAAATTCTTCAATTTCTTCTTCAGCATGACTTGTGGTGGGTGCATAAGTTTGAATAATCTGAGCCTGGTATCTTCTCGAGAGTTGGATAACGAGTCGTGCAGCTCTGTGAGAGGAACTTTCAACTTCTACAACTTTATCCTTCAGTTTCTTGTTTATTATAAATCCAACACCACTAGTTCTGCCAGTATCTGTCCCACGATAGTAGAAGAGATGTCCACTTTTCAGTTCAATGAGATCTTCTCCTTTTCTCCTTACCTCACTTAGCCCGACGATGTCCTACTTGATCCTTTGTAGTTCCTCTTCCAATTCAAGAAGCCTTGAATCAGAAGATAGGGAGCGTCCGTTATACGTAGCCAAGGTCAGCATCAGATGGCAGCCTAGTCCGGTCCTCCGGGGATTCTTAGCACCCTCTGCCTTCATGTCGCACTGGCCGCTGCCTTGGCCAGGTACATTCCAGCTGCCGGAGACTGAGGGCCAAGATTTAAGTTGTGGAGTCATTTTGGAGGGGTTTGGCCATAACTCACCACGCTGGCCAAGCGGGTTGGTGAGTGTGGGATAGCATTTCCTCTAATCCCGATGGTATAGTTATACCGCTATTGGCGGTCGTCAGAGCCCCTTTAGTGGGAACAGGATGTACCACGAGAAGGTGGGGTTGACATTTGTCAAGGACAGGCTGTGATGTTACGCATCATCTGACCTTACATCCCTACGTATATATGTATATATAAGGACAAAAAATTTTATGCGTGTGCCAATGGTAGCGGAGACACTCAAGGTCATGTACGCGTTCTCAAGTGTCTCGTGACCCCTAGAAATATGACTAAATATTTTTTCTTCTGATACACTCCCTTTGAAACTTCGACTTGATACCGACCACTGCAACTTGGACGGCGATGAAAAACATTTTGTGGATTTTTGAAGGGTCTGCCAGAATTTCGCGATGAGTTGTTATTGCGATACTCACACACCGGCATTATCTTTAATAAAAACGGATTGCAAATATATTCAGTCCAGTTTTAATTTCGAAGCCATCATGATAACAATTTAGTGTAGAAAAATTTGTTTTCAGAAATTTACCAACTACGTAAATTTTCTAAACAATAATAACTGATTAAATGTTCTTTTCAAAGTAATTAAGTACACTACCTCAATTGAAATGCGCAGCTGAGTTTTGGGAAGGACTGGGTTTGCAGCAGAAAAATAAAATGTATCCAGTGGAGTGACTTCAATGATTTTTGGTGAATAAAAATTTACTTGAGTTTAGAAGCGAAAATTTCGCTGTGCTTGGTAAATGAAGAAATCAATTTTGTGCAAGTATTTCTCTGCAGAAATCAGTCTCTCCCTCTTTTTTTCTTTTTTTCTCAGTTTGTCCAATACTGAACTCTATTCTTAATCGCAATTTGTTCACATGCCCATTTTGACCAGAAGAGAAAATATAAGTAAAACTTTTTTTTTGCACAAGTCCCGGCAAAAAGTAACACGAATAATCTTCAGTTCGATGGGAGCAACATTGTTGTTAGAATTATTACGTTAAATAAAAGGAGGAACAAACCAAAACATGGAAGAAAAAAAAACAGGTTGAGTAATGCATTCAAACGTACTTTATTTAATACTTTACTTCAACATTCGTCATTATTTTTAATTCATTCCCCTATTTTATGTCTTATTCGGAAGCACAAGAACCATGTTAATCCACAAAGCACACAGGCCCGGCGATGCATTCACCCAACGAGAGACTGCATTCGCGAGCAACCTTGCTAGCGAGAGCTGCCATGATTGCAGTCCCCAGGGAAGTTTTATTCAAAGGAAACGAACACACATCAGTTGGTTTCAATAGCAGTCCCCAGGAAAGTTTTTATTCAAAGGAAACGTTTCCCACATGAGTTGGTTTCAATAGCCGTCAGGGCTGCAAGTAGCGCAGTCCGTCAACGTTCTTTCCTGCCCCGGTGGCGCAGTGGTCTAAGCGATGGCCTCTGATCATTCGTCCGAACGGGGTCCGGGTTCGAATCCCGTTGAGGCATGGATGTTGTGTTTGTCTTACGGCACTGGCTCTCTCCCTTCCATGGAGCCAGTGACCCTAAATTAGGGACGGGCGACTACTTATAGCCCACTGAGTTGCTCACGGTGGGTCGTTAAACCTCCAATAAAAAAAAATAAAAACGTTCTTTCCACTCCCAATGATGTTATGCAGGAAAAACTTCCAGTTGAGTTCAGAAAACTGCAGTCGTGCGTTATGCTGGGAAAACTTACATCGGTGTTCACAAAACTTCTCTTTCATGGTACGGCATGAAGAAAAAACTGCTTTGGGTAGGGGAGGGGGCTGCAGATTCCATAGTAGGAGGAATTATATCTCCTGTCTGGAAACATGCGAGGAATGAGAGAGCAAAAACATCTCCCAAGATCGATCAGAATGAGGAGCGAAGAAGTTTATAAAATAGGTAATAGTCAAGCAACGGTTAAACCTCAGTGTTTGACTGCCCTAGTCGTTCCTCGCTCTTGGGGTTTTCTGAAGGGAACTGCTGGTATACATAGACTTCGAATTTTTTAAAAAAAAGTAAAACTATTGCATTATGGTAGAAAATACTGAATGTGAAGCGGAGGATTCATGCAACTGCTACTGACCACTGTGCTTCAGGATAACAAAAGGGCGCTAATACCCAAATATTAAAAGGGAAACTTTAGCATTTATAAAGTAGTAAAAACACTTACCTTTCAGTACCTTGTCAGTTTTTATGAGTAATACACTGCCCGACAGAGAAACTGCCACACCATGAAGGGATGCTCGAAAACAGACCAAACTGCACATACAGATAGCCAAGTAGGTCCAGAAAAAATGATTTAATTGTCAGTGGCCGAATATACAGGATGATCAATAAGGAGTGTGGCCCCCATTTGGACAATACAGCGCTCAATCCGACGTGGCAATGAGAGTCCGAATAGAGTCCTGGGGCCATATCGTGGACCATGTGGTGTTGATCCGGGTCTACTGTGCATCTTCATTTTGTGTGGGTGGGAGGGTATTCAACCGACGTCCAATCGTGTCCCACAGATGCTTGATGGGCGAGAGGTCGGGGGATCGAGCTAGCCACAAAAGAATCCGCACATCATGTAAAGCATTCAGGCTGATCCGAGCGGTATACGGCCGGGTGTTATCCTGTTGAAAAACGGTGTTTGGGATGCCCTGCAGATACGGTAGTGCCACGGGCAGCAGTACCTCGTCAACATAGTGGCTGTTGGCGCTGATAGCACCAAACACCATGATTCCCTGTCGCCGGAGCCGTACTCCACAATGGCGGAGGAATCCGCCTGTTGGCTACATCGCCTCCAGACCCTCACACGGCGCTCATCCGTGGCGAGGCAGAACCGCGATTCGTTGCTTAACACCACACTTTCATTCGGAAGCTCTGGAGCGACCCCACGCCAAGCGGTGATGACGATGGCTCGCTGTTAAGGGTAACCTTCACAACGGACGGCTGGACAGCAAACCAGACACACCGCAACACTCCGCATCGATATCGGAGTATCCAAGCCTCTCCGTACACTCCGCAAAATGGCGTCCGTTGTAGCATGTGGGTCCGCTACGGCATGACGGCGTTCGGACGCCAGTCTCCGTGTTCCTGTCCCCCTACGACGTTGCACAGTTCCTTCCTAGGACCATTGTCTCCAAATGTGACCGATGGTTGTGGCATCACGGTGCGTTTATTCCGCAATACGACGCAAGGACCTTCCAGTGGTACGATTACACCTCTCATGGACTCATCCGTTTGATGAAATCACGTACGACGTCGTCTTAACGGAATTAGCACCCCTTGGTCGTTCGCCAGACACGGTTACAACAGAACCACTCAGTTCTCGAAGCCGTGACGTCTCGACTGATTACCTCACGGGCTGGTTGTCCGCTTATACCCCGCGCGCAGTTCGTGCGATTGACCTGCAAATGCAATCATTTGCATAACATGCACATGTTCACCCACCCTGCAATTTGCATGGTGCTGCGTTCACGTCATCGTGGCAGTGGTGGCTTTTGGGAGGAGGCAAGTGAGGCAGTGCTTCCTCAGAATTTTAAGACTCTTAGTTAGAATTATTCGTTTTGTTCATTCAGTACTTTTGGGTATAGGAGAGCAAAGTTTATGCTAGTTAACTCTTTTTAATCAAATGTCGTCTATTCGTTCATTCAGTTTTTTTAAATTGACGCTTTTCGAAAACAATCGGTAGTTGCGAATTGTCCTCAGCTGGCGATCTCCGTCATTGAGGCAGGAAGCAAACTGCTTCTCGTACATTTTGCGCCAAACCTGTTTACTCCCACTGAATCAGTAGATACGAAGGCAGGCGGTGAAACTGCCAACACAAAAATCGCACGCATACCGTGGACTTCCTGTGAGGCAGATGCTATCTTGCCTCGTGGGAACAGCTGTTTCCCTGTAGCAGCAGCACCGCTGTGTTAACTCCTCACTCGGACAGCTTCGAGCGTCATTACATAGCGACTTCTTCCTAGTTGCTTTTCTTTCACACTAATGTTTGTGTAACTAATTTTATTTATGTTTTACGAAGAGTTGTTTATCAGACCATGGCCTCTGCTTCAAACATATCTAATATGGTGGATAGCTTACTGGAAAAGCCTTTCAGTAGAAGTGATTTTGAAGAAAAGAATCAAATTAAAAATGATGGTATGCCTACACCTGCAATGAAAAAGATGACGTCAAAGGGCAAAACTTCAAACAGAGGTTTTAATATTGACTGGTACAGAAAAGAACAACAGCTAACTGGTAGTGAATCAACGAACAAACTACACTGCCGGAAAAAAATTACAACACCACGATAAAATAGTTGTAGAGGAATGAAATGGCGGCAATACATTTGTATAGGTAACATATTTAATCGATTAAGGTTTCAAGATCACAGCTTAATGTAAGCGCGAGAAGAGCCATTTTAAATGTGAAATGCTGGTACATTAATAACCGGTGTAACCGCAAGAATGTTGAATGCAAGCACGCAAACGTGCATGCATTGTGTCGTACAGGTGCTGGATGTCAGTTTGTGGGATGGAGTTCCATGCCTGTTGCACTTGGTCGGTCAATACAGGGACGGTTAATGCTGGTTGGGGGTGACGCTGGAGTTGTCGTCCAATGATGTCCCATACGTGCTCGATTGGTGAAATATCTGGTGATCTAGCAGGCCACGGCAACATGTCGACACTCTGTAGAGCATGTTGGGTTACAACAGTGGTATGCGGGCGAGCGTTATCCTGTTGGAAAACACCCCCTGGAATGCTGTTCATGAATGGCAGCACAACAGGTTGAATCACCAGACCGACGTACAACTGTGCCGTCAGGGTGAGTGGGATAACCACGAGAGTGCTCCTGCTGTCATAGGAAATTGCTCCCCAGACCATAACTCCAGGTGTAGGTCCAGTGTGTCTCTGCCGCAGACAGGTTGGTTGCAGGCGCTCACCTGGCCTCCTTCTAACCAACACACAGCCATCACTGGCACCCACGCAGAACCGGCTTTTATCAGAAAACACAACAGATCTCCACTCCGTCCTCCAATGAGCTCTAGCTTGACACCACTGACGTCGCAAACGGCAGTGGTTTGGACTAAATGGAATGTACGCTATACAGGGCGTCTGGCTCGGAGCTGTCCTTCAAGTAACCGATTTGTAACAGTTCGTTGTGTCACTGTGGTGGCAACTGCAGCGCGAATTGCTGTTGCAGACGCGGTACGATGCGCCACGGCCATACGCCGTACACGGCGGTCTTCTCTCTCAGTAGTGCCACGTGGCCGGCCAGAACCCGGTCTTCTTGAGCCAGTACCTTCCCTTGACCACCGCTGCCAACAGTCATGCACAGTGGCTACATTCCTGCCAAGTCGTTCTGCAATATTGCGGAAAGAAAATCCACCTTCTCGTAGCCCTATTACACGACCTCGTTCAAACTCCGTGAGCTGTTGATAATGGCTTCTTCGTCTTCTTAAAGACATTCTTGACTAACATCAAAACACTACGTCGAATCTCAACGATAACTAACGCTCACGAACATTACAGCGCGTATTTACAGCAAACCTGCTTTGCATGTTCCGAGGGCCGCCCCGGTGGCGCAGTGGTCTAAGCGATGGCCTCTGATCATTCGTCCGAACGGGGTCCGGGTTCGAATCCCGGTGAGGCATGGATGTTGTGTTTGTCTTACGGCACTGGTTCTTTCCCTTCCCTGAAACCAGTGACCCTAAATTAGGGACGGGCGACTACTTATAGCCCATTTGAGTTGCTCACGGTGGTCGTTAAAACTCCAATCAAAAAAACGTGTAGCGCTAGTACCGCCCCTCGGAACATGCAAAGCAGGTTTGCTGTAAATACGCGCTGTAACGTTCGTGAGCGTTAGTTATCGTTGAGATTCGACGTAGTGTGTTGATGTTAGTCAAGAATATCTTTAAGAAGACGAAGAAGCCATTATCAACAGCTCACGGAGTTTGAACGAGGTAGTGTAATAAGGCTAGAACAAGGTGGATTTTCTTTCCGCAATATTGCAGAACGACTCGGCAGGAATGTATCCACTGTGCATGATTGTTGGCAGCGGTGGTCAAGGGAAGGTACTGCCTCAAGAAGACTGGGTTCCAGCCGGCCACGTGGCACTACTGAGAGGGAAAACCGCCGTGTACGGCGTATGGCCGTGGCGCATCGTACTGCGTCTGCGGCAGCAATTCGAGCTGCAGTTGCCACCACAGTGACACAACGAACTGTTACAAATCGGTTACTTGAAGGACAGCTCCGAGCCAGACGCCCTGTAGCGTGCATTCCACTTACTCCAAAC
Organism: Macrothele yani; assembly: GCA_039090855.1. Lineage (NCBI taxonomy): Eukaryota > Metazoa > Arthropoda > Arachnida > Araneae > Macrothelidae > Macrothele > Macrothele yani. The sequence continues at coordinate 56,640,045 of CM077011.1, read as the reverse complement.
CACTGCCGTTTGCGACGTCAGTGGTGTCAAGCTAGAGCTCATTGGAGGACGGAGTGGAGATCTGTTGTGTTTTCTGATGAAAGTCGGTTCTGCCTGGGTGCCAGTGATGGCCGTATGTTGGTTAGAAGGAGGCCAGGTGAGCGCCTGCAACCAACCTGTCTGCGGCAGAGACACACTGGACCTACACCTGGAGTTATGGTCTAGGGAGCAATTTCCTATGATAGCAGGAGCACTCTCGTGGTTATCCCACGCACCCTGACGGCACAGTTGTACGTTGGTCTGGTGATTCAACCTGTTGTGCTGCCATTCATGAACAGCATTCCAGGGTGTTTTCCAACAGTATAAAGCTCGCGCGCTTACCGCTGTTGTAACCCAACATGCTCTACAGAGTGTCGACATGTTGCCGTGGCCTGCTAGATCACCAGATCTTTCACCAATAGAGCACGTATGGGATATCATTGGACGACAACTCCAGCGTCACCCCCAACCAGCATTAACCGTCCCTGTATTGACCGACCAAGTGCAACAGGCATGGAACTCCATCCCACAAACTGACATCCAGCACCTGTACGACACAATGCATGAACGTTTGCGTGCTTGCATTCAACATTCTGGCGGTTACACCGGTTATTAATGTACCAGCATTTCACATTTAAAATGGCTCTTCACGCGCTCGCATTAAGCTGTGATCTTGAAACCTTAATCGATTAAATATGTTACCTATACAAATGTATTGTCGCCATTTCATTCCTCTACAACTATTTTTTCGTGGTGTTGGATTTTTTTCCGTCAGTGTATATATTTTTTTAATTGCCCGCTAATAAGGGATACCGCATTCCCAGTGGCGGCTCGTGATAAGCTGAGATCGGGGAGCGGCTGCATCTAAATTTTGTAGATATCACGATACCACTTCAAAAGGTAAGTTACTGAGCCTGTGCTGATGCTGTCCGTTTAATATATATGTTTTTTTTTTTTTTTTTTTGTTTTTTTTACAAGAAATGAATATTTAGATTTTATATTTAGCGATTGTTAAGGAAAATGTAGAGGTACCGAGACCTAAATTAGGCAACAGATATTAAGCGACTGCCACATTTATGAAGAAAATAATCGACCTATAAAACTTCGTCGGGTGCATTATTCCTTAAAAAGAAACTGATTAATCAGTGCATCCTTCCAGTTCTTACGCATGGAACTCAGACATGGACCTCAACTAAAATATACATACTGACGTTGCAGACAACTGAAAGACGCATGTTTGATGTTACCAGGAAAGATACAAATAGGAACTCGTGGATCGGGAAAATAACAAGAGTGGAAGACATGGTCAGAATTCATGAAATTGCAATGGGATGGACATATTGCTAGAAAAAAGAGCCACCGACGAAGAGTTGAAATATTGAACTGAATAGCAAGGGAAAAAACAATACCCAGAAGATGACAAGAGGGAGATGGGTACATTAAATTCGAAAGCATGAAAAAAACTGGCTCAAGGCAGACTGTTGTGGAAGAAGAAACTTGGAGACTCTCGTCCAGGAGTGGATTGATAGTGGTTGCAAATTATATACATGCATATACTGTACGTATATATCATCATCATCATCATTGTCAACCATTATCAATCCACTGCTGGACGAAGGTCTCCCAAGTTTCTTCCACAACGGTCTGTCTTGTGCCAGTCTCCTCCATGTTACTCCCGCATACTTACGAATTTCATCCACCCATCTTCCATGTGGTCTTCTTCTGGGTCTTTCTGTCCCTTAGAATCCAATCTAAAATTTCGGCTGTCCATCGATGGTCTGTTCTTCTGGCAGTATGTCCAGCCCATTGCCGTTTCAGGGATTTAACTCTGATCATGATGTCTTCCACTCTTGTCATTTTTCAGATCCACGTGTTCCTCTTCTTATCTCTCCTGGTTACACCAAGCATGCACCTCGTCATGCTGCTTTGAGTTGTCTGCAGCCTTTGTATGTCTCTTTTAGCTAAGGTCCACGTCTCTGCACCATACGTAAGCACTGGAAGGATGCATTGATCAAACACTTTTCTTTTAAGACATAATGGCATATTGCTCTTGAAAATTATGCTGTTTCTTCCAAAAGCTCTCCAGGCAAGTTTTGTACGCCGATTAATTTCTTCACCAATGTGACCCTCACTTGATATCTGCTGTCCAAGATAAACGTACGTGTCTGTTATCTCCCGCTTTTCTCCATCAATCGATAAATCTTCATTTCTTGTAAAAGCATTGAACATCACTTTTGTCTTCTGAAAGTTCATTTTTAATCCCACTTCTTTACTCTTGTCAGCAAGTTCCTGCATCATACTCTGTAGCTCTGATGGGGTAGTTGCAAAAATGACTATGTCATCAGCAAAACGAAGGTGGGTTAGATAATCTCCGTTAATCTTTATGCCTATGTTTTCCCAGTTCAGTGATTGAAAGACATTTTCCAATGTGGCATTAAAGAGCTTCGGAGATATGGTGTCACCTTGTCTCACTCCTTTTCCAATTTTTATGTGTGTTGTATTTTCAAATAGCAGAATCTTTGCACTTGCATTTTCACAGATGTTATTAATAATATTAATGTATGCATCTTCAATACCGCAGGATTTCAGAGCCATTGCAACTGCTGATGGTTTCACCGAATCAAAGGCTTTTTCATAATCGATAAAAGCCATGCACAATGGAAGTTCATATTCCCTCGCTCTTTCAATTAGTTCTCTCAGTACGTGGATATGATCTATTGTGCTGTAGCCACTATTGAATCCAGCTTGTTCTCTCGGTTGAGCCATGTCCAGTGTTACCTTCAAGCGGTGTGAAAGAACTTTAGTGAAGATTTTATAAACCACTGATAGGAGGCTGATAGGTCTGTAGTTCCTGAGATCCTCAATGTCACCTTTTTTATGTAGCAAGATCGTTGTAGCGTTGTTCCAATCCTCAGGAATTTTCCCTTCATTAAGGCATCGAGTGAAAATTTGGGCGAGTACTGTTTCGATTTCTCCACTTGCTTCTTGTATGATGTCTACAGTAATTCCATCTTCTCCTGGAGCTTTTCCCCGCTTCATGTTCTTGATTGCATGTGCAACTTCTGCTGGAAGGACTGGAAGAACTCTGGTACCTTTCATGATGCCTGGAGTACATGTATCATCCCTTTCATATAATTTGGAGTAGAAATCTTTCACTCTTGTCAAAATTTCGCCTCTATTTCTTGTTACAGAACCATCTTCTTTTCTCAGTGCCATAATCTGTTTTTTTCCCTTACTGAGATGTCCCTTTGCTATCTTTAGGCTTTGGTTGTTTTCAATTGCTTTCCTTACTAGTTCACAGTTGAATTTCCTTACGTCTTCAGTGATACTTTTTCGTACTGTCTTGCATAGCTCTATATATTCCACTTTGGAAGTCACATCTTCTTTAGTTGTCCTCATCTCTCTTCTTTTTGCATCAACATTTTGGTTTTTCCTGATAATTTGTTCACATGCAATTTGTTCTTAGACCCAGCTAATTTTGTTGCTGTTTCCATAAGAGCTTTGGTTACTTTTCTGTTAACTTCAGAAATATCCACTTCTTCTGATGTTAGGCCTTCTAAAGCAGAGAATCTGTTCTTCAGTTCCAATTTGAAGGTATTATGGTGTTTTTTAAGGTTGGTTATGTCAATACATTTTGTTTGTCTTATGAGCTTGCTACGTTCGAGTTTAGTGTTGAGGTGCATCTTACATCTCACCAATCTATGGTCACTGCCTGTGTTGAACTTGTTTAGCACACTGCAGTCTTCTATGACGAATTTTTTGTTACACATAATAAAATCAATTTCACTTGTCGTCCCATTTGGATGTCTCCATGTCCATTTCCTGTTTGGCTTTTTCTTGAAAAAGGAGTTCAAGATGAAAAACCCTTCTGCCTCTGCAAACTCTACGAGAGTATTTCCACGCTGGTTTCTGTTGCCGTGACCGAATTTACCTACTGAAGTTTCATTCTGTTGCCGTTGCCCTATTTTTGCATTGAAATCTCCCTTAATTATCTTCAAGTGCTGCTTACCTTTATTATTTAGATCACGAATTTCCTCATAAAATTCTTCAATTTCTTCTTCAGCATGACTTGTGGTGGGTGCATAAGTTTGAATAATCTGAGCCTGGTATCTTCTCGAGAGTTGGATAACGAGTCGTGCAGCTCTGTGAGAGGAACTTTCAACTTCTACAACTTTATCCTTCAGTTTCTTGTTTATTATAAATCCAACACCACTAGTTCTGCCAGTATCTGTCCCACGATAGTAGAAGAGATGTCCACTTTTCAGTTCAATGAGATCTTCTCCTTTTCTCCTTACCTCACTTAGCCCGACGATGTCCTACTTGATCCTTTGTAGTTCCTCTTCCAATTCAAGAAGCCTTGAATCAGAAGATAGGGAGCGTCCGTTATACGTAGCCAAGGTCAGCATCAGATGGCAGCCTAGTCCGGTCCTCCGGGGATTCTTAGCACCCTCTGCCTTCATGTCGCACTGGCCGCTGCCTTGGCCAGGTACATTCCAGCTGCCGGAGACTGAGGGCCAAGATTTAAGTTGTGGAGTCATTTTGGAGGGGTTTGGCCATAACTCACCACGCTGGCCAAGCGGGTTGGTGAGTGTGGGATAGCATTTCCTCTAATCCCGATGGTATAGTTATACCGCTATTGGCGGTCGTCAGAGCCCCTTTAGTGGGAACAGGATGTACCACGAGAAGGTGGGGTTGACATTTGTCAAGGACAGGCTGTGATGTTACGCATCACCTGACCTTACATCCCTACGTATATATGTATATATAAGGACAAAAAATTTTATGCGTGTGCCAATGGTAGCGGAGACACTCAAGGTCATGTACGCGTTCTCAAGTGTCTCGTGACCCCTAGAAATATGACTAAATATTTTTTCTTCTGATACACTCCCTTTGAAACTTCGACTTGATACCGACCACTGCAACTTGGACGGCGATGAAAAACATTTTGTGGATTTTTGAAGGGTCTGCCAGAATTTCGCGATGAGTTGTTATTGCGATACTCACACACCGGCATTATCTTTAATAAAAACGGATTGCAAATATATTCAGTCCAGTTTTAATTTCGAAGCCATCATGATAACAATTTAGTGTAGAAAAATTTGTTTTCAGAAATTTACCAACTACGTAAATTTTCTAAACAATAATAACTGATTAAATGTTCTTTTCAAAGTAATTAAGTACACTACCTCAATTGAAATGCGCAGCTGAGTTTTGGGAAGGACTGGGTTTGCAGCAGAAAAATAAAATGTATCCAGTGGAGTGACTTCAATGATTTTTGGTGAATAAAAATTTACTTGAGTTTAGAAGCGAAAATTTCGCTGTGCTTGGTAAATGAAGAAATCAATTTTGTGCAAGTATTTCTCTGCAGAAATCAGTCTCTCCCTCTTTTTTTCTTTTTTTCTCAGTTTGTCCAATACTGAACTCTATTCTTAATCGCAATTTGTTCACATGCCCATTTTGACCAGAAGAGAAAATATAAGTAAAACTTTTTTTTTGCACAAGTCCCGGCAAAAAGTAACACGAATAATCTTCAGTTCGATGGGAGCAACATTGTTGTTAGAATTATTACGTTAAATAAAAGCAGGAACAAACCAAAACATGGAAGAAAAAAACAGGTTGAGTAATGCATTCAAACGTACTTTATTTAATACTTTACTTCAACATTCGTCATTATTTTTAATTCATTCCCCTATTTTATGTCTTATTCGGAAGCACAAGAACCATGTTAATCCACAAAGCACACAGGCCCGGCGATGCATTCACCCAACGAGAGACTGCATTCGCGAGCAACCTTGCTAGCGAGAGCTGCCATGATTGCAGTCCCCAGGGAAGTTTTATTCAAAGGAAACGAACACACATCAGTTGGTTTCAATAGCAGTCCCCAGGAAAGTTTTTATTCAAAGGAAACGTTTCCCACATGAGTTGGTTTCAATAGCCGTCAGGGCTGCAAGTAGCGCAGTCCGTCAACGTTCTTTCCTGCCCCGGTGGCGCAGTGGTCTAAGCGATGGCCTCTGATCATTCGTCCGAACGGGGTCCGGGTTCGAATCCCGTTGAGGCATGGATGTTGTGTTTGTCTTACGGCACTGGCTCTCTCCCTTCCATGGAGCCAGTGACCCTAAATTAGGGACGGGCGACTACTTATAGCCCACTGAGTTGCTCACGGTGGGTCGTTAAACCTCCAATAAAAAAAAATAAAAACGTTCTTTCCACTCCCAATGATGTTATGCAGGAAAAACTTCCAGTTGAGTTCAGAAAACTGCAGTCGTGCGTTATGCTGGGAAAACTTACATCGGTGTTCACAAAACTTCTCTTTCATGGTACGGCATGAAGAAAAAACTGCTTTGGGTAGGGGAGGGGGCTGCAGATTCCATAGTAGGAGGAATTATATCTCCTGTCTGGAAACATGCGAGGAATGAGAGAGCAAAAACATCTCCCAAGATCGATCAGAATGAGGAGCGAAGAAGTTTATAAAATAGGTAATAGTCAAGCAACGGTTAAACCTCAGTGTTTGACTGCCCTAGTCGTTCCTCGCTCTTGGGGTTTTCTGAAGGGAACTGCTGGTATACATAGACTTCGAATTTTTTTAAAAAAAAGTAAAACTATTGCATTATGGTAGAAAATACTGAATGTGAAGCGGAGGATTCATGCAACTGCTACTGACCACTGTGCTTCAGGATAACAAAAGGGCGCTAATACCCAAATATTAAAAGGGAAACTTTAGCATTTATAAAGTAGTAAAAACACTTACCTTTCAGTACCTTGTCAGTTTTTATAAGTAATACACTGCCCGACAGAGAAACTGCCACACCATGAAGGGATGCTCGAAAACAGACCAAACTGCACATACAGATAGCCAAGTAGGTCCAGAAAAAATGATTTAATTGTCAGTGGCCGAATATACAGGATGATCAATAAGGAGTGTGGCCCCCATTTGGACAATACAGCGCTCAATCCGACGTGGCAATGAGAGTCCGAATAGAGTCCTGGGGCCATATCGTGGACCATGTGGTGTTGATCCGGGTCTACTGTGCATCTTCATTTTGTGTGGGTGGGAGGGTATTCAACCGACGTCCAATCGTGTCCCACAGATGCTTGATGGGCGAGAGGTCGGGGGATCGAGCTAGCCACAAAAGAATCCGCACATCATGTAAAGCATTCAGGCTGATCCGAGCGGTATACGGCCGGGTGTTATCCTGTTGAAAAACGGTGTTTGGGATGCCCTGCAGATACGGTAGTGCCACGGGCAGCAGTACCTCGTCAACATAGTGGCTGTTGGCGCTGATAGCACCAAACACCATGATTCCCTGTCGCCGGAGCCGTACTCCACAATGGCGGAGGAATCCGCCTGTTGGCTACATCGCCTCCAGACCCTCACACGGCGCTCATCCGTGGCGAGGCAGAACCGCGATTCGTTGCTTAACACCACACTTTCATTCGGAAGCTCTGGAGCGACCCCACGCCAAGCGGTGATGACGATGGCTCGCTGTTAAGGGTAACCTTCACAACGGACGGCTGGACAGCAAACCAGACACACCGCAACACTCCGCATCGATATCGGAGTATCCAAGCCTCTCCGTACACTCCGCAAAATGGCGTCCGTTGTAGCATGTGGGTCCGCTACGGCATGACGGCGTTCGGACGCCAGTCTCCGTGTTCCTGTCCCCCTACGACGTTGCACAGTTCCTTCCTAGGACCATTGTCTCCAAATGTGACCGATGGTTGTGGCATCACGGTGCGTTTATTCCGCAATACGACGCAAGGACCTTCCAGTGGTACGATTACACCTCTCATGGACTCATCCGTTTGATGAAATCACGTACGACGTCGTCTTAACGGAATTAGCACCCTTTGGTCGTTCGCCAGACACGGTTACAACAGAACCACTCAGTTCTCGAAGCCGTGACGTCTCGACTGATTACCTCACGGGCTGGTTGTCCGCTTATACCCCGCGCGCAGTTCGTGCGATTGACCTGCAAATGCAATCATTTGCATAACATGCACATGTTCACCCACCCTGCAATTTGCATGGTGCTGCGTTCACGTCATCGTGGCAGTGGTGGCTTTTGGGAGGAGGCAAGTGAGGCAGTGCTTCCTCAGAATTTTAAGACTCTTAGTTAGAATTATTCGTTTTGTTCATTCAGTACTTTTGGGTATAGGAGAGCAAAGTTTATGCTAGTTAACTCTTTTTAATCAAATGTCGTCTATTCGTTCATTCAGTTTTTTTAAATTGACGCTTTTCGAAAACAATCGGTAGTTGCGAATTGTCCTCAGCTGGCGATCTCCGTCATTGAGGCAGGAAGCAAACTGCTTCTCGTACATTTTGCGCCAAACCTGTTTACTCCCACTGAATCAGTAGATACGAAGGCAGGCGGTGAAACTGCCAACACAAAAATCGCACGCATACCGTGGACTTCCTGTGAGGCAGATGCTATCTTGCCTCGTGGGAACAGCTGTTTCCCTGTAGCAGCAGCACCGCTGTGTTAACTCCTCACTCGGACAGCTTCGAGCGTCATTACATAGCGACTTCTTCCTAGTTGCTTTTCTTTCACACTAATGTTTGTGTAACTAATTTTATTTATGTTTTACGAAGAGTTGTTTATCAGACCATGGCCTCTGCTTCAAACATATCTAATATGGTGGATAGCTTACTGGAAAAGCCTTTCAGTAGAAGTGATTTTGAAGAAAAGAATCAAATTAAAAATGATGGTATGCCTACACCTGCAATGAAAAAGATGACGTCAAAGGGCAAAACTTCAAACAGAGGTTTTAATATTGACTGGTACAGAAAAGAACAACAGCTAACTGGTAGTGAATCAACGAACAAACTACACTGCCGGAAAAAAATTACAACACCACGATAAAATAGTTGTAGAGGAATGAAATGGCGGCAATACATTTGTATAGGTAACATATTTAATCGATTAAGGTTTCAAGATCACAGCTTAATGTAAGCGCGAGAAGAGCCATTTTAAATGTGAAATGCTGGTACATTAATAACCGGTGTAACCGCAAGAATGTTGAATGCAAGCACGCAAACGTGCATGCATTGTGTCGTACAGGTGCTGGATGTCAGTTTGTGGGATGGAGTTCCATGCCTGTTGCACTTGGTCGGTCAATACAGGGACGGTTAATGCTGGTTGGGGGTGACGCTGGAGTTGTCGTCCAATGATGTCCCATACGTGCTCGATTGGTGAAATATCTGGTGATCTAGCAGGCCACGGCAACATGTCGACACTCTGTAGAGCATGTTGGGTTACAACAGTGGTATGCGGGCGAGCGTTATCCTGTTGGAAAACACCCCTGGAATGCTGTTCATGAATGGCAGCACAACAGGTTGAATCACCAGACCGACGTACAACTGTGCCGTCAGGGTGAGTGGGATAACCACGAGAGTGCTCCTGCTGTCATAGGAAATTGCTCCCCAGACCATAACTCCAGGTGTAGGTCCAGTGTGTCTCTGCCGCAGACAGGTTGGTTGCAGGCGCTCACCTGGCCTCCTTCTAACCAACACACAGCCATCACTGGCACCCACGCAGAACCGGCTTTTATCAGAAAACACAACAGATCTCCACTCCGTCCTCCAATGAGCTCTAGCTTGACACCACTGACGTCGCAAACGGCAGTGGTTTGGACTAAATGGAATGCACGCTATACAGGGCGTCTGGCTCGGAGCTGTCCTTCAAGTAACCGATTTGTAACAGTTCGTTGTGTCACTGTGGTGGCAACTGCAGCGCGAATTGCTGTTGCAGACGCGGTACGATGCGCCACGGCCATACGCCGTACACGGCGGTCTTCTCTCTCAGTAGTGCCACGTGGCCGGCCAGAACCCGGTCTTCTTGAGCCAGTACCTTCCCTTGACCACCGCTGCCAACAGTCATGCACAGTGGCTACATTCCTGCCAAGTCGTTCTGCAATATTGCGGAAAGAAAATCCACCTTCTCGTAGCCCTATTACACGACCTCGTTCAAACTCCGTGAGCTGTTGATAATGGCTTCTTCGTCTTCTTAAAGACATTCTTGACTAACATCAAAACACTACGTCGAATCTCAACGATAACTAACGCTCACGAACATTACAGCGCGTATTTACAGCAAACCTGCTTTGCATGTTCCGAGGGCCGCCCCGGTGGCGCAGTGGTCTAAGCGATGGCCTCTGATCATTCGTCCGAACGGGGTCCGGGTTCGAATCCCGGTGAGGCATGGATGTTGTGTTTGTCTTACGGCACTGGTTCTTTCCCTTCCCTGAAACCAGTGACCCTAAATTAGGGACGGGCGACTACTTATAGCCCATTGAGTTGCTCATGGTAGTCGTTAAACCTCCAATCAAAAAAAAAATGTTCCGAGGGGCGCTACTAGCGCCACACGTATGCGCCGAGCGCGAAATTTGCATAGACGTCATCTTACAGATGTATTCTCACCGCCTACCAACTGTCGTTTATCTAACACAACCCCTTCTTGGTGTTGGGATTTTTTTCCGTCAGTGTATATTGTTGGCCATGTTTGCTGTTTCCTGCGAGTGGCAATAAAGTCTGGCAAGAGAAATGCTTCAATGATTTGAAAAATTTACCAAGTGCTTTGAACAGGCACAAAAAGTGTAAAGATCACATTCTGGCAATTGTTAAATTACAGTTGCTAGGCAAAACAAGGATAGACTACTCTCTCAAAGAATCAAAGAGAACAAGTGACTTACTTCATATTGAAAAAGTAAACAAGAATCGTGATGTAATGAAGAAGTTGATTGATATTACAACACTACTGGCGCGACAAGAGCTCCCATTTCGTGGACGCGATGAGAGCGAAGCCTTTGAAAATAAGGGAATTTACCTCGAGATGATTGATTTACTCTCCAAGAGTGACGAAACATTGAGAGTGTTTATGGAGAATAGTACAAGATTTTCAGGAACTTCAAAAACAATACAGAAAGATTTAATCGAATCAGTTGCTCATATAATTAGGAATGAAATCAATGCAGATATTGAAAATGCCCAGTTTTTTTCTTGACAGATTGATGAAGCGACAGACATTAGCTCCCATTGCACAAGTATCAATTATAGTTCGATTCGTGAAAGAGGGAGCATCAGTAGAAAGATTTTTGGGATTTTTTGACGTAAGTTCTGATCGGTGTGTTACTTCGCTTAAAGAATTACTGGATCGTGAGCTGGAAAGATTTAGCTACAAAGAAAAACTAGTTGCACAAAGATACGATGGCGCAGCAGTGATGGCATCAGAGCTGAATGGATTACAAGCAAAAGTGAAGTGTGATGCCCCTCAAGCATTATTTGTTCACTTCTACGCACACAGGCTGAACTTAGTTCTGAGCAGAGCAGCGTCAGTGTTGAAGGAATCACGTATTTTTTTTTTTTTTCAAATTTAAATGCAATTTGTGCATTCTTTTCCAAATCAACAAAGCGTGTTCATTTACTAGAATCTGTTGGGGGACCCAGACCACCACCTCGTTTATCTCAGACCAGGTGGAACTTCAAATCTCGTTTAGTGTCTACCATAGCTGACCACAGATGCCTGCTAATTGAAGTATTTGAAAAAATTGAGGATGATTTGAACTATGATGATGAGATAATTCACGAAGCAGCAGGACTAAAACGGTGGCTCCAAGATTTTAATTTCGTTTTTCTTTTCTCATATAAAAAAATATTTGATTTAACTGAGGTTACTTTCTCTGTACTGCAATCAAATAGTTCCGATGTTACATTTTGTAGCAAACGAATTACTGGCTTATGTGAAAATTGTTGTACTTTCGAGATCAGAGACAGTTTGATGATCTCTATCATAACGTGTGCAGTGAGGTTGGTTCTCCAAATAAAAGATTTAAAGAAAGCAATGATATTCCAGCCACCGTGCAATACAGAAGACTGTATTATGAGGTAATAGACAATGTTACAACTCAGTTAAAATGCCGGTTTTCTGACATTGAGAAATTAAAATTTCTTCAGCTGGTCGATGTACACTGCTTTGAAGCTCATTCTAGAATTTTTCCTGAACACTGTTTTAAAGCTCTGCTTCAAATTTATGAAAAATACTTTGACAGCACCAAATTGCATAGTGAGCTGCAGGTTCTGTATTCAGACAGAGATTTGTGGAACAATGCCAAAAGTACAACAGAATTTCTATCTGCCATATACAATAATAATCTAGCACAGGCACTGCCAGAGCTATTTAGACTTCTTCCCCTCGTAGTTACAATTCCTGCAGCATCGGCCTCTGTGGAACGCAGTTTCTCGTGCCTGAAGAGGATAAAAAACTACAAGAGAAACTCCATTGGGCAAGAAAGGTTGTCAAGTTTATCAGTTCTGTCCATCGAGAAGGCGCTTGTGAAGAGGATGGAAGCAGAACAGACATGGTATGACCATATAATAAATCACTTCGCCAAACAGAAAGAACGAAAGATAGATCTCATATACAAGACAATACAAGTGCGTCAAATAATTTTTAAGACTGGCACTAGATTTCAGCCTACGGTGGCGCCACCAGTGTAATCGCGAATGCGTTATAAACCGTGACCATCTGCTTGCTTTCTGCCAAAAGTACTGCGCAGTTGTTAAAGTAACTCAAACGAAACGACCGTTCATTAGAGAAGTAAAATTTTTTTCATATTGAATTATTATGATGGAACAAAGGGGTGTTATTAAATTTAACGTAAAACTTGGTAAAAATGCCTCGGAAACGTACCAAATAATGAAACAAGTTTACGGTGAGTTTTGTTTAAGTAGATCAAATGTTTTCCTGTGGCACAAACGTTTTTTGGACGGAAAAGATACGCTAAAAGATGATAAGCATACCGGAAGACCAAGTTCATCTAGGACACCTGAGATTATTGAAAGAGTGCGTGTTTTCGTGGCAAACAATCGATGTGTGTCACTAAGAATGATGGAAGAGTCTTTAAACATCAACAAAGAAACGATTCGAACCATCCTGCATGAAGATTTGGGCAAAACAAAAGTCTGTGCTAAATTTGTTCCACACACGTTAACCAATGAACAAAAATCAAGGAGAAGTGCACATTGAAGAGACATCATTTCAGCCGCTGAAAATGATCCAAACTTCTTAAAATCGATTGTTACAGGTGATGAAACATGGTGTTTTCAATATGATCCTAAAACAAAGCGACAAAGTGCGGAATGGAAGTCAAAATACTCACCACAAGCCAAAAAAAAACAAGAAAATTTTCATCGAATATCAAAACAATGCTCCTTACATTCTTCGATAGTAAGGGTATTATCTACAAAGAATTTGTTCCAAGTGGACAAACAATTACTGGTGAGTTTTATTTAAATGTTTTGAGGCATTTGATGGGCAGAATTCGTCGCATTCGTCCAAAATATCGGGATGAAAACAGTTGGTGTTTGTTGCACGATAATGCACCCAGTCACACCTCACTTCTTGTTCGTAGATTTTTGGCAAAAAATAACGTCTGTGCGTTGAATCCACCTTATTTGCCTGATTTAGCACCCTGCGACTTTTCTTTATTCCCAAAACTTAAAATGACGTTAAAAGGGTGTTATTTTGATGATATTTTGACCATACAAACAGCTTCGACGCATACTTTGGAGGCAATTCCGCAAAGTGAACTGAAACAGGCATTCGAATCATTATTAAATTGCTGTAATAAGTGTATTGAAGCCGGAGGGACTTATTTTGAATAACAAAGCAAAACAAGTTATAATTTCTTGTTTCTATTTCATTTTACAGACCCAGTCTTAAAAATTCTTTGCCACACTGTGTATAAGCGTACGGTAAGCTTTCTCTCTTGCTGTATAGGTAAACGCTGTGTTCAGAAGTCTTCAAAACTTTTTTCTTTTGGCGTCAGTGAAGGCAGAGGTGTACATGCAATAGAATTTCATTTGAGATGAAAAAGATGTATAGTTCAGTCTTGTTTTTTATCTTCTGTTGATCTCTTTAATAAAAATCTATTTCGATGCAATATATTTCATATTCAAACTGGCTTAACAGTTCCCAAATAGTCCAAGAGGGCAATTCAAACTGAAAAAAAATATTTAGGCGAAGGGCCTTAGCCTTACATAAACAGGTTTTGTGTTGGTAAGTCATGTAAAACGTGCGTTTCCGGTAAAAATTTTATAAATCTTTTCACGAGTCATGTTACTTATTTCATACTTAGCACATGAGAAAGTAAATAAAAAAATGGCATTAAATTGAATAAATTTATCATGAAAGAAATACGGGATACACCATATAATACAAATGTTGAAGATGACAATCCGATTTTTGGTGTAAATGTGATAAGGATGGTAAGTCAGATAATATCCTAAAACTTCAAAATTTCCTCGTCGTGGATCGGGACTCGAACCCGCGTCTCCCAGATAACGCGCTGGTATGCTAACCACTACACCACCCAGAACGACCAAGTTTCAAGTTTCCGATTAATTTGAATATATAACCATCACAGGATTCGCTAGTCGAAGCAACCGGTTAAGAATCCTATAAGCCGCCCCCGGTGGCGCAGTGGTCGAAGCGATGGCCTCTGATCATTCGTCCGTAAGGGGTCTGGGTTCGAATCCTGTGAGGCATGGATGTTGTGTTTGTCTTACGGCACTGGCTCTCTCCCTTCCCTGGAACCAGTGACCCTAAATTAGGGACGGGCGACTTCTTTAGCTCATTGAGTTGCTCACGGAGGTCGTTAAACCTCCAATCAAAAAAAGAATCCTATTTCGTGATTGCCCGGAACAGCAGATAAATCAAGAAAGAAATACGGGATTACACCATATAATACAAATTTTGAAGATGACAATCCGATTTTTGGCGTAAATGTGACAAGGATGGTAAGTCAGATAATATCCGAAAACTTGAAAATTTTCATCGTCCTGGAGCGGGACTCGAAACCGCGTCTCCCAGATAGCGCCCGGGTATGCTAACCACTACACCACCCAGGACGATGAAAATTTTCAAGTTTTCGGATATTATCTGACTTACCATCCTTGTCACATTTACGCCAAAAATCGGATTGTCATCTAAAAAATTTGAATAAATTTATTTGAATCCAGGCTGAAAAGTAGTTTGCCTTCCCAGCAATTTAGGTCACGGGCCGCCATTGCATCGTGGTGTGGCATTTTCTCTGTCAGGCAGTGTATTATTGACTATTGATCGTTTTTACTGTTGTTTGTTATTCGTAGCCTGTGCCTTCTCATAGTTGATTGTCACGGCCAATGCCAAATTTAAAACATAGATATGACACAGCATTTTGTATAATAAATGCCATTTTTCCATTTTAAATGAAGTTAGCTTCTGCTTAATAATTTTGCCGCGTACATTCACTTAATATAAAAATAACAATTACAGTATTTCTTAAAAAGATAAACAAATTCTTTGGTTCTGTAGCATTCTTAACATTTTCATCTTTTAAATATTTCGTCGTCCCTTTCGAAGCCATTTGTGATAAGCTTGTTCAATGCACTGATTCTACACTTTACCATCTTCATGGGTTGGGCTCCTAAGATCGGAAATTTTCGGGCCTTCTATTGAAATTTTCATTAAGGAGTCTACATGTGCTTCAAGCATGCATTTCCTCTCAGATGACAGAATACAGTTCATTGTCAAAAATGTTCTTCTACACACGCAGTTTCAACAGGAAGCAGTAAAAGGCGCATAGTTGCAGCTAAGGTAACATGGCTTTTTTTTTTTATTGGAGGTTTAACGACCACCGTGAGCAACTCAATGGGCTATAAGCAGTCGCCCGTCCCTAATTTAGGGTCACTGGCTCCAGGGAAGGGAGAGAGCCAGTGCCGTAAGACAAACACAACATCAATGCCTCACCGGGATTCGAACCCGGACCCCGTTCGGACGAATGATCAGAGGCCATCGCTTAGACCACTGCGCCATCGGGGCGGCGCTTTTCTTTCTGCACCACATGTAAGCATTAGAAGATTGCTTTGAGTTTCAATAGTCCCAAGGTATCTCAAGTAAATGTTAAACGCCGCCCCGGTGGCGCAGTGGTCTAAACGATGGCCTCTGATCATTCGTCCGAACGGGGTCCAGGTTCGAATCCCGGTGAGGCATGGATGTTGTGTTTGTCTTACGGCACTGGCTCTCTCCCTTCCCTGAAACCAGTGACCCTAAATTAGGGACGGGCGACTGCTTATAGCCCATTGAGTTGCTCACGGTGGTCGTTAAACCTCCACTCAAAAAAAAAAATGTTAAACTCATTCTTTATGTCATTTTCATTGGTTCTACACATTTTGGCAATTTTTGTAAAGTCAGGGTTTTCCAGTTTTTTCGGTGAATGACATGGGACTTTCCCAGCTCCTCAAATTGGACAGAGAATCTCTTTCTCATTTTTTGTATGACTTTATTCTTGTAGCTGTATGCCAACTTCAACAAATCCTTATCAGTCATGTCGTTATCTTCCATTTTTATGTCATGTTCCTGAGCCTTTTTGTAAACGTCCATTGCTTCTAATATCAAATCATTGATTTCAATATCCTCGACGTGTTTTTGCATCGAATTTATCAGTACCATTGCCTCCGTTAAGTTTTCTTGGGATAACTGCAAGGATTTACTGAGGCGAACTAGTGATGCTAAAAGAGTAGAAAGTAGCACGAGGATGAAAATCGTCGATTACTTTCGAAACAAGCAAAATCCCCCCCCCCCTTTTTTTTTTTTTTTTATTGGAGTGTTAACGACCACCGTGTGCAACTCAATTGGCTATAAGCAGTCGCCCGTCCCTAATTTAGGGTCACTGGTTTCAGAGAAGGGAGAGAGCCAGTGCCGTAATACAAACACAACATATATGCCTCACCGGGATTCGAACCCGGACCCCTTTCGGACGAATGATAAGAGGCCATCGCTTAGACCACTGCGCCACCGGGGCGGCAAAATTCCCCTTCCATCAGACGAATAGTCATCAGCCTCAATGAAGATATTTTCTAAGGCTATACATATACCTAGAAGCATACTGCTGTACAACTACTTTAACACTGCCCTCATGTGACAAAGATCTCGTTTCCCCTGGTTGAACAAGTTTATGAGAAATGTTATTGACCACCATTTCTGACATGTGCAAAATTGACAACATTTTGTGTCTTACTCTGAATGTGCTGTACACCTTATTAAACGCGCTCAGTACTCTCTTGATATGAGGACTTTGTCTGCAGCTGTGAGCGAGAGCGAGTTGCAAAAGATGGCTTCGGCAGTGTACAAATAACAAATTTTGTGCATGCTCTTTCAGCCTCGCCGCGACGCCACTCACATTTCCGCTAAAATTGGCACCGTCATCAAATGATACTGCCGAGATTTTTGCTGGATTCAAACCTTATTTTCTTAGCTCAGTAATCAACGCATCTCTAATATGCTCTGCTTTTGTTGACTGTAGGTTAACTGCAGATAAAAATGTTTCTTTTTTTTTTTATCTTCACCCTCAGCAACGATATGACGAACACAAATGCTAAACACTTCACGACCACTGATGTTTGTGCATTCATCAGCCATGAATGAATATGATGGAATACCTTTCAGCCGTTCAGCAATTGCTCCTGTAACAGCTTCACCAAATGCTTCCAAGAAATCTGTTATGGCAGTGGATGATAAGTGTGAGTATTCTGTGGATCATTTTTAATTCAATTAGCCAGATTATCTGATCCATCCACAAAAGCAGCCATCGCAACTAGATTAGGTCAGTCCGATATCGTGTGCGGAATTTCCAATCAAAATAAGTAGTACGCAAGTTTCAGCAGATCCTTAGTTGAGTTACTTTCTTTTTCCATCTGTTTATTGGACTGCATAGATACCATTGTTCAGAGGCGCCGACTTGAAAAATTATTGGGGGTTCCGGAAATTTTAATAGCATTACCCATGCATTTTTCAAGTCTAATTTAAATTTCATTCTGTCAGATTATCTGGCACAATAAGAAGCCTGAAGTGCTAAATTGAATCAAATTATAGTTAATTACAGAATTTTTTTCTAGATAATTATTTATTTCATTTATTTTGCTTTTGTAGGCGCGACATTATTATATACAATACACAGATACTGTGAATTTTCAACTCAATTGTCTTTATAAAAGTAACAAAAACATGTAAAATTTATTAAGTTTTTATTACCAATTTTGAAAATGCCAACAATTGTTTTTTTTCAAATGATTTCTGAGTTAAAATAGGAGGTTAGAACGGAGAGGACATGGCATCAGCCGCACGCCCTGCGTTTTCTGTGTGAATGCCCAGTATGCCCGACTTGGGCTGCTTCTGAACTTTCTATGGAGAAATCGTCGACTTTGAAAAGGTTTTAGAGGCACTTGTGCAGCATGTACAGACAGTGAAAATGAGACTGAAATATATATGCACATAACTAAAAATTTGCAAAAAATTACAGAAATGCTGTTTAGTATTTTCTAAAAAATTTAAACAAAATTTTGCTTCGTAGAGCGGAAGTGCATATTGCGCATTAGCCAATCATGGCCTTGCTAAAGATGTGGGAGCATTTTGACTTTCAGGGACTGAAGCAGAGAGTAAGAGACGGCCGCTGTCAACCTATGCTGCAGCACAGGTCTTCAGGAAGTGACGTCACGTCACTGAACCCTCCCCACCCGGAGGGCGCAAGAAACCATATCATCAGATTTGGCTTTAACCAGCGGCTGCTGATGCCATCTCCTCTCTCTTCTAACCTCCTTGGTCCCCGACTGTCCGAAGATAGGGTGGGTCAACTGAATGTACAACATATTTCCGCCTTTGTCACTATGACCTCAATAGGTTCTCGTCTCCGAATGTAAAGCTAGACTTTTGTATTTTGTGGGAACCCAGACAAACCGAAGAAGTGTCTTTCATAAAGGATGCAGTTTTAAATGCTCTTAAACAACGGTACTTGAGGTATTTATTGTCTGTCGCGTCAATGAGCGCGAACAAACACTAATTCTTTTTTAGGCACAATAAACAGTCTGAGGGGTAAATTTCTATACACACTTTCTGTATATAGTAAACGGGGAATGAATGACAAAACACTTGAAGAATTGATGACGAAAACCAAAATTTATACATATACGCGTACGTGTATTGTTGGTATCAGTGGTCTCTAACTGAACCAACTTCTCCCTTATTTTGCTTCTTTATTTCTTGACGGAATCTTCTAAAAGTGGCATGGATACAAACTTCAGAACAGAGGAATGAAGCATCACACAAAAAAAATTGGAATAGAAAGCTTTTTATCTCGTTTTAGCGCTCCAAAGTAAACTCACTCTCAACGGCAGCGAACGCGAGCCGCCATGTAAAGTTCCCGCTGTCCGTAAGTTGCTTTCACCGCACAACCTGCCTAGTGGCGTCTGCTAGGAAGAACGGTGTGACGGAAGGGGAGTAAAATGACGAAACTTCCTGTGACGTCAAAACTCCCTGGCTGCTCGGTCGTGTTAGGTAAGTAGGTTTTTCACTCGAAAATGTTGTTCCGGAAAGGAAGCAGCATCGTGTGACCTGCTTCCTTGTCTGACCGCGGCGGCTCCGTTAGTTTTCATGATACTCTTCGGGTCTGTTTCGAGACTATCATTTTCCCTCACGATGACAAAGCATTAAACAGCAATGAATACATTTGTGCTTTATCGATAAACATATTTGTTTGTACGGGTGTGTATTCATTTACTCATTTTATTTCTGACTTATCAGCACGTGACCCCTTAATTAATTGTTAGAATAATAAAACCCACACGTTGAAACCCTAAAGCTGCGTACTTTTTTTTTTTTTTATTGAATGACATTACTAAAATAAATACGAGTGGGTCTCAGCAGCACCGATGCCAAATGTGACAGCGCACTATTAGCGTAAATTATATTTCTATTGTATTCGTCTACTTAAAAGTAATTTTTAATCTCTCTAAAAATGGGGGTTCAAGGATTGGGCCCTGTATGCCAGTGCAAAAATGAGGCCCTGCCTAAAGATACAACTGAACTTTAAAAAAAAAAAAAAGGCGTCATTTCTCAAGGATGACGGGCAAAGTGAAGGGTCCCCTAAATTACTGATGCTGTGCTCGGGGCCCTGGTAACTCCAAATCTTTCACTGAACAGCACAAATGTCGAATGTGACAATCCACTATTTGCCTAAATTACACTTATATTTGTTCGTTTACTTAAAAGTAATTTTTAACTTCTCCGAAAACGGGGGCTCAGGGATTGGGCCCTCTAGGCCCGTGCATAAATTAAGCCCTGTCTAAAGCTAAAACTGAACTTTAAAAAAAAAAAAAGACGTCATTTCTCAAGAATGACGGGCAAAGTGAAGGGTCCCCTAAATTACTGAGGCTGTGCTCGGGGCCCTGGTAACTCCAAATCTTTCACTGAACAGCACAAATGTCGAATGTGACAATCCACTATTAGCTTAAATTTTACTTATATTTGTTCGTTTACTTAGAAGTAATTTTTAACTTCTCCGAAAACGGGGGCTCAGGGATTGGGCCCTCTAGGCCCGTGCATAAATTAAGCCCTGTCTAAAGCTAAAACTGAACTTAAAAAAAAAAAAAAAAAAAGGCGTCATTTCTCAAGGACGACGGGCAAAGTGAAATGTCTCCTAAATTACTGATGCTGTGCTCGGGGCCCTGGTAACTCCAAATCTTTCACTGAACAGCACAAATGTCGAATGTGACAATCCACTATTAGCTTAAATTTTACTTATATTTGTTCGTTTACTTAGAAGTAATTTTTAACTTCTCCGAAAACGGGGGCTCAAGGATTGGCCCCTCTAGGCCAGTGCATAAATTAAGCCCTGTCTAAAGCTAAAACTGAACTTTAAAAAAAAAAAAAAAAGGCAACATTTCTCAAGGATGACGGGCAAAGTGAAGGGTCTCCTAAATTACTGATGCTGTGCTCGGGGCCCTGGTAACTCCAAATCGTTCACTGAACAGCACCAATGTCGAAAGTGACAATCCACTGTTAGCCTAAATTATACTTATATTTGGTCGTTTACTTAGAAGTAATTTTCAACTTCTCCGAAAACGGGGGCACAGGGATTGGGCCCTGTATGTTCTTTATGATGGTTTTCGTGTGTGTATGTGTCGTTAGCTGTACGGAATACTTTCGTCACGTAATGATTTTATTAAAATATGAGTTGTTTTTTCCCCTAGACAATGCAATGAAACTTCGCCTTGGGCCCCGCAAAAGTACCATTAGGCCCTAACTAGTAAAGTTTAAAATGTTTCACTTTTACTCAGGCATTAGTTATACATGAACAAAGTCCTGGGCCATATCAGCAATGTGTGACCCATGTTAGTAAGATTTATAAGTTCAGGAACAAAACATTAATAATAAAATGTGGGACTTCCCCAATTTTACAAGGTTACTCATATTAATAATGTTTGCATTGCATGGCTAGTTCATAATATTGCGCTTTTATTCAAGCACATATTAATTTATGGGTTATGAATTTTATGTTTAGTGCCACGATAAAAGCACAATATTAGTAATTGGCGTGTCATGTAAACTTTATGAATTGAATAACGTTCGCCTTCCCGGTGGCGCAGTGGTCTAAGCGTTGGCTTGTGACCATTCGTCCGGGTTCGAGTCCCGTGAGACATGGATGTTGTGTTTGTCTTACGGCACTGGCTCTTTCCCTTCCCTGGAACCAGTGGCCCTAAATTAGGGATGGGCGACTGCTTATAGCCCACTGAGTTAATTTATTATTATTTTTGTAGAACGACTTTGTTGTTATGAAATCGCAAAGTATCCAGCTTTCTAAACCATTAAAAGGTCAGATTTCTACCGTGTGAACGGTGAAACTAATTGGATTGCTAACATGCCCTGAAGACTAAGCATCTCATGTGTTCCACAATAGCTTTCTGTCGGAAGAAACCTTTGTATAACTTACCGACAGGCAAGGCATATTTTTGTAATCCTCCCGCACAGGCGGTGGAGGACAAACGTTTTGTTCCAGAGCGGTTTTAAGCCCCAACATGTGGCATATATGTGTGACTAAGGATTAACTTCTGGAGTGCCTACTGTAAAAAGAAACATTTACAGCAGGCTCTGTGCTTTCGGAGGACGGGAACAACAACGAACATCCGGTCAGCAGATTAAACCGGCAAGTAGCCACACAAACTTCAGGGGGCCGCCCCGGTGGCGCAGTGGTCTAAGCGATGGCCTCTGATCATTCGTCCGTAAGGGGTCCGGGTTCGAATCCCGGTGAGGCATGGATGTTGTGTTTGTCTTACGGCACTCTCTCCCTTCCCTGGAACCAGTGACCATAAATTAGGGACGGGCGACTGCTTATAGCCCATTGAGTTGCTCACGGTGGTCGTTAAACCTCCAATCAAAAAAAAAAAAAAAAAAAAACTTCAGGGGCCGTACAGTTTTTTTTTTTTTTTTTTGCCACATCACCTTTCTAACGGAATTATTGTAAAAATCTGACATGCGCAACAAAATACTATTGTCACTTGAAAATGAAAATTGAATTGGAAACTCCATCGACGTAAGTATTAATTGAATCCAGGTAAAAAAAGTCCGAGACTGTTGATAAACGCGGAAAAAAGTCCGAGATGGGCGTTTTGATTGTCATCATGGGCATACTAATAAGTCGATTTGACATACTGTTTGAATGTTGGGTGGTGGGAGTCGGGGGTACATACTTTCATTATTTACCTAGTGTGGAGGGCGTGCAAGAAAACAGCCAAACAGGAAAACTGCCGCACGTTTTTCATTAAGGGGCTGGGCATAAATTGCTGTTCCTCCGAGGAACGCTTTGAATGTGTGGCAGTTTTCGAAGTTTCCAAATTATGTGTGGCTCTTTTCCAAGGTGCCTAACGACGGGAAAGAGCTCTTTTGTTTGTCTGAATTTTCATGCCGGTTCATACTTCGGCAACAAGCCACAGAAGTTCAAGGGACGGGGTTAGGGTTGCTGTTTCATGGCCTATACTGAGAATTGAATTGAATTGGGAACTCCAAACAAATTTCGGGAAAACGTTCTATGTAAGGCAAGCGAGAATTGTTGTGTTCAGAAAGGGCCCTAAGGTGGGATTTTTTAATAATGCTGCACTTTTACTTATAGGCACTAATTATTTACATAACATGTCAAGTTTGTAATATTTTTCTAGAGGCCATCGCTTAGACCACTGCGCCACCGGGGCGGACCACGTTTTTCAGTCAGGGACCATGCACAAATTGCATTTGACACAAAATATAAAACGTGGGGGAGATTTCTGGGTCATCATTTCCATTTCCACGCTGTTTAAAACAAGATGCAGCCAAACAACTTGGGTGTAGGAAAACTGGCAACAAAATTTTAAGGGGCCGTATAAAAATTGCGTTTTTGACCGCTTCATGCCCACGACCCCCAGAGGTCGGTTATCTGAGTCATATAAAGTTTCCGTAATTTCGTCTTTTCTTAATTGCGATAATGAATGTAATTCTTTATTTAAAAAAATGTTTATGATCTACATCTCAGCAAAGGATTTCAAGGTTTTCAAACTACAAGTCTGCAAATTATCTCTCACTAAACCCGTCGGGGGGGGGGGGGGGGGTAACAAAAGTGCAAAATATAAAGCATTTATGTTCCGATCGGGAGTTTTCAGCATTTACAAGCTACGTACAACTCGACACATGAGGGCATGATGTGCCTACTCAGCAAACCTAGGGGATGGGGGTCATACCAAAAGTGTAAAATATGAAGACTTTCTCGTCCGATCGGGAGATTTTCAGCATTTACAAGCTGCAACTCGACACATTATCTGAGGGCATGTGCTAATGCAGCAAACCTGTGTGTGTGTGTAAGGGGGGGGGGGGGCTTAACACTCAAAATATAAAGAATTTGTAGCCCAGCAGGGAGATTTTTAGCGTTTACAAACTACAACTTAATTTTTTTCGGATACGTGCAAACTCAGGAAACCTATCGGGGGTGGATTATGGCCCGACAGCGGGTTTCCTGAAGCAGCACATGCTCTCAGATAATGTGTCGAGTTGTAGCTTGTAAATGCTGGAAATTTTCTAATCGGACGAAATCCTTCATATTTTACAGTTTGGGTATTAACCCCCCCTCACCCCCTCACCCCACCCCGACAAGTTTCCTGGGTTTGCACATACCCGCAGGAAATTTTGTTTAGCTGTAATTTGTAGACCTTGAAAAATATCGTAAATAAGAAAATACGAAACTGCGGAAATGTTATGGTGTCATATAACCAATCTCGGGAGACGTAACCACGGATAAGTGCAGAGCGCAATTTTAATACGGCCCCTTAAAACTTTCGGGGCCAGTTCTCTGGTGACCACTTGTCCTACACCAGCAAAACACATACAAATTGCGCGGAATATGGAAATACCACCCCCGGAAATTTCCCCACACTGTCAATCTGCTACTTCATTTATAAGTCCGTTTTTTGCTATAAACACTGGTGAATATTGAAATGTCAATCCCCGGAAATTCCCCCATCTCATCCTGCTAATTATAAGACCGTTTCTTACTGTAAACTGCGGTGAAAGTAGAAATGCCAACCCCGGAAATTTCCCCACACTGTCAATCTGCTACTTCATTTGTAAGTCTGTTTTTTGCTATAAACACTGGTGAATATTGAAATGTCAATCCCCGGAAATTCCCCCACCTCATCCTGCTAATTATAAGACCGTTTCTTACTGTAAACTGCGGTGAAAGTAGAAATGCCAACCCCGGAAATTTCCCGCACGCCGTCCTGCTAATTGTAAACCGATTTTTTTTATAAACTGCAGATCTTCTGCTGGAACTTGGGAGATTATACTTTCTACCTCAGATATTAACTATTTGATTTTAGGCTTCGACGGAGGGCAATATTTTGGCCCATGCTCCAAAACTCTCACTTGTTCATCCGTCATTCTAACTGTCGATTCCTTTATGAAGTCGACTTTGTAGTTGTTAGTTCTAATCTGAGTTTATCGAAGAATCGATTTTAAGGTTTATTATAAACCGACCGCAGTACCGAACCTTGTCCCTCCTGATTCGCCCTACCCAAAAGAGAAAAAACTTTCTGCGTATAGAGCGCCTAAGGTATGCAAACCCGACTCGATAAATAATAAAGAAATTGATAATATTTATAGCAAAGGTTTAAAGGCTGGATATAAGAAGGATGACATAGACAGAGTACATAGGACTGTAAGAAATCGTATAATGTCAGCGGACAAGAGGTGACCCGCTGTCACGCGCAATAGCACTCCATGCTATAATGACTGCCTGACGGGCGATGGGGCGGTCGTGAACTAAACCAGGATCCGTTTACTCACCAGAGTGTAGCCACACACGGATCCGTCGATCGTCAGCACCCAGACAGAAACGGTATTCATCACTAAAGACAACGGTAGTCCTTTCATGACCTTAGAACGCATGACTTTCACACCAAGCCAGACGAGCGCTGCTATGACTAGCCGTCAATGGCAGTCGACCTAACGGTTGCCTACGGCGCAGGTTTGCCACATGTAGCCTTCGGTTTACAATTTGGGCCGTTGTAGTGACGTCCATGGCCGATGACACAGCACGTCGAATATCGGCTGCAATGCTTTTAGATGACGCACGAGCGTGTTTAACAATCCGCTTGTCCAGGCGTGCTGGTGTTTGTTGGACTGAACCACTGTCGCTCCGACGCACTACGAACCTTCCTGTAGCCACTGGTGCCTACAGCGTCCAACTGTATGGTCTACACGTCGTCACAGCCCGCTTCACACAAGCCTACAATTTTTCTCTCTGAAACGCATCCAAATAGCGATAAATCTGCCGATGGCGTGTAACCGGTATTTTTGGCCTTCCCTGAACAGCTTCCCAGCACAAACAACAAATCTGAGACGTCCGCGGGACTTCCACCTGCGACTACACATTACCACCCCTGTTGCTGCTTGCACTTTTGTTTCAAGAACGTGTGACGTCATCGGCTCCAGTTTAACATCATTTGCATATCTCGAATAGGTAAACCCGCCCTGCGATTTGCATGTTTGTAGCACACTTCCTTCTGGGTGGGGAACTTTCTATGTTTAGCAGTATATAACGTCTGCCAAAATACTTTGCGAGTCTTTCAACACATAACTTATGTTCTTTTAAAAATTTGGTACTTTATTTTTAAAAAGTTACTACCTTCTATTAACAATAGTTGCGTTTATCATCAGTTTTTAGTTTTTGTTGATAGATGGTGCTGAAAGGTAAGCATGATTATCAACGTTTAAAAACCTTTTTAAAATTTTCACGATTTCAACACACACACACGTCAACTGTATACCTACGTTTAAAACACTTTCCAAAACTACAATCCGATTTTTGGCATAAATGTGACAAAGATGGTAAGTCAGATAATATCCGAAAACTTTAAAATTTTCATCGTCCTGAAGCAGGACGCGAACCCGCGTTTCCCAGATAGCGCTCGGGTATGCTAACCACTACACAACCCAGAGCCGCCAAGTATCAAGTTTCCGATCAATTTGAATATAACTATCACAGGATTCGCTAGAATGCCAAAAATCGGTTTGTCACCTTCAAAATTTGTATTATACGGCGTAATCCCGTATTTCTTTCGTGTACAACACTACATTTTCAAGGTACGCCTGTTAACCATAAATCAACGTTGAAAAAAACACGTTACACCATCCGTGAACCAATAATCAACTATCCAAACCAAATTTCAACCACGAGAAAACCTTACTGTGCTATATGGGCTGGTGTTTGCGCAAATGTCGAATTGAACTGAACTGTTTGTCAGATGCAATTGAAAAATCGACGGATGTAGGTATTCTTATTCACAGTGACACCTAAGAAAACATACAAGTTTGTTAGATTATGAACAGAATGAGGGCTGGTTCGTTTGAAGAATCCTCTGAGTGATGTTCGATTTGTAATGTATGGCTATTACAGTAATGTTTCCGCTTGTTTTATTCATTCTGCGTTATTTTCTTAAATAGTAAGCAGTCACGTAAGGTGACCTAAAATTTTCCCGGGGCAAAAGATTTTTAAAATTCCTCTCAACCTTCTCCCCTATTATGAAATATAATTTCAGTGGATTGTGAGATTTCCAAACGCCACCTGCTGAAATCATACTTAACCACATAGAATGAGGTAGACATTTTATTTACACACTCTACATAAAAAAAAATAGTTGCACCCAGAAGGAAGCAACCGACAGGAATGAAACTTGGTGATTATTTTTGACATCGTGAGACATGCAAATGATTCTAGTATCACTCTCGGCCGCACATGTGACGCCAGCAAAGAGGGGTCGTAGCGCTGTGCCTGACCAGCTATATAAGGTCGTCCCGTTGTGCGTGCTTGCCATTCTGACTCGTGCTGTTGTGTTGGTTGCATCCTTTGCACGTAAAGTATGCCTCGGAGAAAAGTTCGGAACCTATTCCAGCAGTCGGAGGAATTCGAGAAGGGCCTTACCGTCGGGCTCAGGGAAGCGGGATGGTCTTGTCGCTGTATTGCGGGCCATACTGGTCGTGTGGATATTACCCTTGCGGCAGTGGACAGAACAAGGCACGCAGCAGTGACAGGAAGGGTCTGGGAGACCAGACGAATCACGGAGATGACCAACGGGTTGTCTGACATGCGCGGAGCGACTCAACTGCCACTATTGCGGATATACAGCGAGCAGTGGTGCCCTCCATTCATCGTCCGATAAGTGCCAGCACCATCGGCAGATGCTGCACGACGCAGGATTACACGCACGCAGACCGTTACGACGTCTGCCTTTAACACCGTTGCATCGCCACCAAGGACTGCAATGGAGTCTTGCCGGATTGTCGTGGAACCACTCAGACTGTCAGCGGCTGATCTTCAGTGACGAGTCCCGCTCTGGTCTTGGAGGAGACAACCAACGAATCCGTGTGTGAAGGCACCGTGGTCAGCGCAAGGATGAGCGGTTTGTTGTCAAGCGTTACACGTCTATTAGGCCTGGTGTCATGGTGTGAGGTGCAATTGTTTCCGATGCCAAACAACCTTTGGTACTTCGACAGCCCAACGTTACGTTAATGATGTCCTGCAACCAGTGGCCCTACATTTCCTGAACGCTCTCTCCGGTGCGACTTTCCAACAGGACAATGCTCGTCCGCATACTGCAGCTGTCTCGAGAGCTTGCCTTCAAGGCACTGACACTCTGTCGTGGCCAGCCTCATCGCCAGACCTATCGCCGATTGAAAATGTGTGGGATGCTATTGGACGCACTATCCACACTCCACCCCTAATACACAATCGGCAGGAACTACGTGAGAAGATTCAAGCTGCATGGGATGGCTTATCGCAGGATACCATCAGGAACCTGTGCAACTCCATGCCGAGACGTCTGACACGCTGTGTCAGCAAACATGGCGGCCCAATGCCATACTGAGAGACACTACTTATTGGCGTATAGCTCAATAAATATTGCCCATATCGGTCTCAATGCCTAATCATTTATTGTTCCTGGTAACATTTACCTTCTTCCCGAATAGCATTGCAACCCAACACGTCCTTACGGGTTCAACTTTTTTTGACGTAGAGTGTTTATATGCAGTGCTGTATGACAAAAGTTTAGGTTTTAGACCTACCTAACTTATAAAGGAACTGAGTGCCGAGGCAAGTGATCTCCAATCTCTGGAGACAGTTCCAAGAAACCGGAACAATAACCAGATACTGGGACAAGGGCGCCCGCGCCACAACCAGTCAAGAAGACCATCAGTATTGCCGTCTGGGTTGCGTATTTCACAAGTAAATGTACGGAATTGCAATTAATACCATTTCCGCCACCCGATTGGTTCAGAGCTACTTTGGAGATTGCGAGTAGGCGGGGCCTATGAGGAGAGTCATGTGATGGATACTTGTAGGCTTTGCTGCACTCGCCATAAGCCATTTTAATGTTCGGGTCACGGTGTATGGTTCGTCGGGTGTTTTCTTTGCGACAATGGTTACCTTCAGTTGTTTTACCCGTACAGTCGGAATGCGACAGGAGGTAAATAGGGAATGTACTTTATTGGTAAACGAACTTTTGAGTTTTTATATCAACA
Source organism: Macrothele yani (assembly GCA_039090855.1). Lineage (NCBI taxonomy): Eukaryota > Metazoa > Arthropoda > Arachnida > Araneae > Macrothelidae > Macrothele > Macrothele yani. Next base: position 56,611,117 of record CM077011.1, on the reverse strand, counting down.
TGACTTCATCGACTTGTGACTCATCTTCTGAAGCACCTTCACTCTATATAGTTCTCACAGGGCCGAGAGATGCCAGCGCTCACTCTTCCAATAGCTCCGGATTAGTACTGATGTGTTTTGTATGGAGAACCCACTAGTTGTTTAACGTTTTTTTTTAATTTTTGGGGAGAAGGGGGATTGAAATGCTTAATTGAAGGCATTTTTGATGAAGTTTGGAGGGACAAAAATATGAGGAATTTCCTAAATATTAGAAAAATATGTATATGAAAGATCACTTACTATTTTATGAGACACGATATATGGCAAACAACATTCTGGAATATTTATTCAAACTGAGCTGTTTTATTTCAACAGAACACTGTTTTGAGGTCTTACTTCATATCATTAGGTAGTTCTTTGCTAATACAAAATCACTATTTGATTTTTTTCTAGCTAGACCTCTTCACATTCATGAGGAAAAAAACTTTATCGTCAGAATAAATATTTCGGTGTGGAGACATACTTTTCATTGTTAAAGGTCCTTTCAAGGGTAATAGAAAGGGCCTTTAAAAGGGTACTTTTTAGTATCCTTATATACGCACTTTCACACAGCACAAATCGTAATGGGTACTAGGTTAACATGCTGCCATCTATTGGCTGATACGGAGTATGGTAGCTATTTATTGAAGTCGTCCTCAATTTTTATATTAAGATAGATTTCGACTTTTATTCATCTGAGAAATTGTAGATATTCCTTACGATATCGTGCACAAAATTACTTTACCGTATTATTCAATATGATCATTTGTCACATATGTTAATTAACCTCACATGGAATTTCTTAGGAAGCAGAACTTCTCACGATAAAACTTTGCGCGATATAATTCAATATGGTCATTTGTCACATATGTTAAGTAACCTCACAATGCATTTCTTAGCAAGCAGAACTTCCCCCAATAAAAGACAGTGTTTCTGTCACGTGACTCTCCACACAGGCCCCGAAATATCCAAAGTAGCTCTGAACCAATCGTGTGGCGGAAATGGCATTAATCGCAATTCCGTACATTCACTTGGGAAATACATGTCCATGTTGCGCAGCACTCTAAAGGCTGGATTATGATCATTCGTTCGAGATGAGCCCGGGTTCGAATCCCGGTTAGCATGGATGTTGTGTTTGTCTTACGGCACTGGCTGGCTCCCTTCTCTGGGACCAGTAACTCTAAATTAGGGACGGAGACTGCTTATAGCCCATTTAGTTGCTCACGGTGGTCGTTAAACCTGTGCCCATGTGCTCTGGCGTTTTGTGTTTCCCAGTGCGTTGTTCTTGTTCCTGGTTCCTGGCTTTTATTGTGCAGTGTTCATGAATGTTCAGGACAATTTTTCGGGATAATTGTTTGCATCTAATTATCCCGAAAAATTGTCCGGTAAGCTTTTATTTTTGTTATAGTGAAGTGTTTAATTTCATGAAAGTGCTAACGCGATCGTTAGTAAAGAGCTGCAGCTGAGTTTTGCATGTGTTTAGCCCTAATTTCTTCTACAAGCTTCTTACTGCATTTACTTGTTTAGCGGAGCTACCTTTCTGTGGTTTTCCACCATAACTGCTTCTTGTGTGTGCTTCAAAGTGCTTCAGTGTGATAGAATTATCTTTAATATTGTTTGTTTACATTTGCTGTGAGACTTATCAGCTGCATGGTTGATTCGCCTGATCAGCAAGATGCTGCCCACTAGCGGGCATCCGCTCGCTGCCTGTTAAGCGTAAAGCGCCTTCCTCACTGCCTTCCCCTCACCATGTAGATATTGCTCGCACGGATTCTACGACGGATCTCATGGATACTTCTGCTAATGAGTTGATTTCATCCGATGGAGCTGTTTCATCATCCTCTATTCTCATTCCTGATCAGCTTGGTATTGCTTCGGTGCCTTCTTTGCAACCAACTTTGGTTAATGCCTTTAGTGATTATGCCCCCGCTACGTCTGGTTGTCGACGTACCGCCCTGACGTCTAATGCTGGGCTTTGATGTGGATTCTCGTCTTTCCTTCTCCCGAGCTAAGGATGTTATCCGTGTGATTGTTCCTGAGGACTATTCTCAAGGTAAGGATCTTTAGCTGCGTCAGCGTTTAGGGCTTTGTATTTGAGGCGCTTCCTAACACTCACCTTAAGTTATACTTCTGAGCATTAAAAGGCATCCTTCCTATTGGCGCAATTACTGATATGGCACGGTAACCACGGTCTGTGGTTGTTTACCTTGCTAAGATAGAGTATGTTGATTGTGTTAAATCAACGGTCATTGCTGTCCGTGATCGTACTCTGTTTGGTGTGCCCTTACCGCAGAGTCCTGTGCTGGTTACTTTGTATCCAGTAGCTCCCGAGATCTCTGACGTACTGCTCCGGAGTGCACTTCCACAGTGCTGTCGAGTTGTTGGCCCCATCATTTCTCTTTCAGCTGCACGTGCTGACCAGGATGATAAGGGAATTTTGGGCCTCAACAGACAAGCACGCATAGTGTTTTCATCAGAGGATGCTGCATCAGATTGCCCTTCATTTCTTGAGTTCATTATTGGCAGTCAGCGATTTCGCATGGACGTCCTTACAGCTCTGCAATGCTTCCAGTGTTAAGGCCCTGGTCATGGTCGTTCCAGGTGTCCTCACCGTTTATCTGTTCCACCTCCTGTTCCCTCGCAACTTCTTACTGGTTCTTGATCTTTAGATACTCAAACTTCAGCTTCATAGCTCTCTACGTCGATTCCCCTTAGTGCTGTAGATCCCTCGCCAAATGATACGTCTGTTGCAGTGCTTCCTGCTTCTCCAACGTGTGTTTCTTTAGCCTGGTATAATGTTCCAGCGAAGTCGTGCCTCTCCATGTCAGTGCATATTGTTTCTCTTTCTACCCCTTGCTAGTTCTGTGCCAGCCAGCGCTCAACCATTTCCCTCACCTTCAGCTAGTGCGGTCCAGTATTCATCTACAGTGTCTCCACTTTTTCCAGCTTTTGGATCTTCATCTGCTACTCCCGAGGCTGTGGGGATTCTTTCTTTTATCGGACTCGCTCCCGGAGTTTCTGGCTTGCCAGAAGCTCCGAATCCTCTTTCCTTACCACCACTTGCAGCGGAACTCCCCACAGCTGACTTTATCCTTCTCCTTAGTGCCGTTTTCCGTCTGTGTTGGCAGGATCTTGTTGGTAGCCCTCACTCTTTTGAAGACCCTGAGGTCCGTAACGAAACCTGGGCTAACTTCGTTATAAGACGATATTGGAGGGTTCATCTACGTTCGCGACCTTTGTTATCTCGATGATGAAGATTATGAATTTTTCAATGATATTGATAAAGATCGTAGCTCTGCGTGCAAGACTGTTTTGAACTTTTTGTATATTTTCCGTAGATTGCGCTTATAGACTGCAGTTTGTGTGATTTTTCCTCCGCCTTGTTTCTTGTTGGCAGGTCTGGATACTTGGCTGTATACTGTTAATGTCACTTAGCTCTGATTTCGACATACTTGTGCATCTACACTTGTTTATTTCAACGTGTTGTACCTACAAATTTGTATTTTTAAATTTTTCCCGCGTCGGGTACGGTGTACCCCTTCCTGATGTACATGTAAGTTTTTAGTGTCAAATAATGAAAAATAAAATATCCAATTTAAAAAAACAACGCAAAAGAAAAACGACTGGTATTTGTGTCTAACTGCTCGCCACCATGAGTAGTTGACAGCCAAGCAACTCTCACAGAAGTTCCACTCTGCTACGGGGACAGCGATATCGAGACAAACAGTTTACAGAAGGCTGTGGAGAGCGGTCTGCGTGCAAAAAGGTTAATGGTCTCCGAATCCCACTTGCCATATCGCGGAGAAGGGGTCGGTATGAACACAGCCCAACAGCATCACCCCTGTAGCTCTGATAAATGGGCCTGTGCTGAATTCAGTGATGAGTCGAGTTCAGCCTAAACACGGATTCTCGACGTGGGTATATTTGGAAGAGAGTGCGGAAGCCGAAATCTTCATCCCTCCAACATTAGGGAAATTGACCACTACGGTGGTGGTTTGGCTGGCATCATGTTGAATCGAACACAAGTTTCCAAGAGGCACCCTTCTTGCTGCACGGTATAGGGATCATTGGCTCCCAGTTCCTTTTTATGGACGATAACGCCCGAGCCCATAGTGCTCAGTTAGTCTGCGAATACTTCGAGAGTGATGATATTCACAGGATGGAATGGCCCGCAAGATCTCTGAACCTAAACCTGATAGACCATATCTGTGATACTCTGGAAAAGTTCCCCACCTTTTCAGTTAGAGACCGTGTACAAATTGAAGTTTACACAAAATATCGAATGTGGGGGAGCTTTCCGGGGTCACCATTTCCATTTCCACGCTGTTAAAATAAGACGCAGCCGCACAAAGTACACAAACTTGTGGGGGACATTTCCAGGGGTCGGCATTTTAAACTTTGACGGCAGTTTATAGTATAAATCGGTTTACAATTAGTAGGACAGGGTGAGGAAATTTCCGGTGTCACCATTTTTTTTTCACGCAGTTCAACAAATTTTTTGGGGGGAGGGGGGATTTCCGGGGTCGGCATTTCTACTTTTACGGCAGTTTATAGTAAAAAACTGTCTTGCAAGTAGCTAGATGAGGTGAGGGAAATTTCCGGGTTAATATTCGACTGTTACCGCGCTTTTTAATTAAAAACGATCTTACAATTGGCACTTAGCAGGCTGACAGGGTGAGGGGAAGTTCCGGTGTTGGCAATTCCGTTTTCACTGCAGTCTACAGAGAGTTGTGAAAAATGGGGGGGGGGGGGGTTGATTTCCACCGCAGTATACAGTAAACAATGGTCTTACACAAGATGAAGCCACACAAGTAACACAAATATGCAGGTAAAATTTCCGGGATCGGTATTTTTTATTAGATCGTGCTCATGTTCATAACGTTTATGTAACATTTCAAATGATTAAGTTTGCCATATTACTCAGACAGAAAATATTATTAGGTCTAACTCTAGGTCCTTCAAAAAGTTTTCATTCCGTCATTCCCATATTCCTAAAATTTACATAAAAAGAAATGTCGATAATATTGCGCTTCCACTTATGCACCATACATTAATTAATAGGCCGTAGGCCTAGGCCTTTTTAAAACTTTTTTCTTCCCCTATGAGATATCCGTAAAGCATACAAAAAAAGTCAAATTTTATTTTTGTAGGTGGGGGTGGTATTCAGGATGGACGGAAGAGTCCCCACATTCGGAAAAGTCCCCACATTCGGAAAAGTCCCCCACCTTTTTCAGCCAGGGACCATGCACAAATTGCATTTAACACAAAATAACGAACGTGGGGGAGATTTCCGGGGTCATCATTTCCTTTGCACGCTGTTTAAAACAAGATGCAACCGAACTGCGTGAACAAATATGTGGGTGAAATTCCCGGGGTCGGCATTTCAAACATTTGTCGCTCTTTACAGTAAAAAAACTGTTTTGCAAGTAGCTGGATTAGGAGGGAGAAATTTCCGGATTAGTACTTCGACTGTTGCCGCTGTTTTAAATGGAAAAAGGTCTTACAATCAGCAGGCTGACAGAGTAGGGGAAAATTCCGGGGTCGGCATTTCGAACTTTTATAGCAGCTTACAGTACCGTAAGTAGCTGGATGAGGTGGAGGAAAGTTCTGGGTTGGTATCTTGACGCCTACCGCGCTTTTTAGTGAAAAACGGTCTTACACTAATCAGGCTGACAGGGTGGGGGAAATTTCCGGTTTGTATTTCCACGGTTAACGCGGTTTTTAATGGAAAACGGTTTTAGAATCGGCAGGCTGGGAGAAAATTTCGTGGTCACCATTTCGAATTTCTACCGCAATTTTTTTTATTGGAGGCTTAACGACCACCGTGAGCAACTCAGTGGGCTATTAGCAGTCACCTGTCCCTAATTTAGGGCCACTGGTTCCAGGGAAGGGAGAGAGCCAGTGCCGTAAGACAAACACAACACCCATGTCTCACGGGATTCGAACTCGGACCCTCCTCGGACGAATGATCACAAGCCAACGGTTAGACCACGGCGCCACCGGGGAGGCGAACGTTATTCAATTCATAAAGTTTACATGACACGTCAAGTTACTAATATTGTGCTTTTATCGTGGCATTAAACATAAAATTCATAACCCATAAATTCATATGTGCTTGAATAAAAGCGCAATATTATGAACTAGCCATTGCAATGCAAACATTATTAATATAAGTAACCTTGTAAAATTGGGGGTCCCACATTTTATTATTAATGTTTTGTTCCTGAGAAAAAGTGTGACATCATTATTAACTTATAAATCTTACTAATATGGGTCACACATTGCTGATATGGCCCACGACTCTGTTCATGTAACTAATGCCTGAGTAAAAGTGAAACATTATTAAATTTACTACTTAGGGCCCAATGGTACTTTTGCGGGGCCCGAGGCGAAGTTTCATTGCATTGTCTAGGGAAAAAAACAACTCATATTTTAATAAAATCGTTACGTGACGAATGTATTCCGTACAGCCAACGACACATACACACACGAAAACCATCATAAAGAACATACAGGGCCCAATCCTTGAGCCCCCGTTTTCGGAGAAGTTAAAAATTACTTCTAAGTAAACGAACAAATATAAGTATAATTTAGGCTAACAGTGAATTGTCACTTTCGACATTGGTGCTGTTCAGTGAAAGATTTGGAGTTACCAGGGCCCCGAGCACAGCATCAGTAATTTAGGAGACCCTTCACTTTGCCTGTCATCCTTGAGAAATGACACCATTTTGTTTTTGACGGAATCTTCTAAAAGTGGCATGGATACAAACTTCAAAACAGAGGAATGAAGCATCACACAAAAAAATTGGAATAGAAAGCTTTTTTATCTCGTTTTAGCGCTCCAAAGTAAACTCACTCTCAACGGCAGCGAACGCGAGCCGCCATGTAAAGTTCCCGCTGTCCGTAAGTTGCTTTCACCGCATAACCTGCCTAGTGGCGTCTGCTAGGAAGAACGGTGTGACGGAAGGGGGAGTAAAATGACGAAACTTCCTGTGACGTCGAAACTCCCTGGCTGCTCGGTCGTGTTAGGTAAGTAGGTTTTTCACGCGAAAATGTTGTTCGGAAAAGAAGCAACATCGTGTGACTTGAACCTTGTCTGATCGCGGCGGTTCGGTTAGTTTTCACGATACTCTTCGGGTCTGTTTCGAGACTATCATTTTCCCTCACAATGACAAAGCATTAAACAGCAATAAACACATTTGTGTGTACGGTGTGTATTCATTTACTCATTTTATTTCTGAGTTATCAGCAAGTGACCCCTTAATTAATTGTTAGAATAATAACAACCACACGTTGAAACCCTAAAGTTGCGTACTTTTTTTTTATTGAATTACATTACTAAAATAAATACGAGTGGGTCTCAGCAGCACCGATGCCAAATGTGACAGCGCACTATTAGCGTAAATTATACTTCTATTGTATTCGTCTACTTAGAAGTAATTTTTAATCTCTCTAAAAATGGTTGTTCAAGGATTGGGCCCTGTATGCCAGTGCATAAATAAGGCCCTGCCTAAAGCTACAACTGAACATAAAAAAAAACAGGCTTTATTTCTCAAGGATGGCGGGCAAAGTGAAGGGTCTCCTAAATTACTGATGCTCTGCTCGGGGCCCTGGTAACTACAAATCTTTCACTGAACAGCACAAATGTCGAATGTGACAATCCACTATTAGCTTAAATTTTACTTATATTTGTTCGTTTACTTAGAAGTAATTTTTAACTTCTCCGAAAACGGGGGCTCAAGGATTGGGCCCTCTAGGCCCGTGCATAAATTAAGCCCTGTCTAAAGCTAAAACTGAACTTAAAAAAAAAAAAAAAAAAAGGCTTCATTTCTCAAGCATGACGGGCAAACTGAAGGGTCCCCTAAATTACTGATGCTGTGCTCGGGGCCCTGGTAACTCCAAATCTTTCACTGTACAGCGCAAATGTCGAAAGTGAGAATCCACTATTAGCCAAAATTATAGTTATATTTGTTCATTTACTTAGAAGTAATTTTTAACTTCTCCGAAAACGGGGGCTCGGGGATTGGGCCCTGTATGTTCTTTATGATGCTTTTCGTGTGTGTATGTGTCGTTGGCTGTACGGAATACATTCGTCACGTAACGATTTTATTAAAATATGAGTTTTTTTTTTCCCTAGACAATGCAATGAAACTTCGCCTCGGGCCCCGCAAAAGTACCATTGGGCCCTAAGTAGTAAATTTAATAATGTTTCACTTTTACTCAGGCATTAGTCACATGAAAAAAGTGATGGGCCATATCAGCAATGTGTGATTTGTTTGTTTGTTTGTATTGGAATTTTAACGACCACCGTGAGCAACTCAATGGGCTATAAGCAGTCGCCCGTCCCTAATTTAGGGTCACTGGTTCCAGGGAAGGGAGAGAGCCAGTGCCGTAAGACAAACACAACATCCATGCCTGACCGGGATTCGAACCCGGACCCCTTACGGGCGAATGAACAGAGGCCAGCGCCTTAGACCACTGCGCCACCGGGGCGGCCAGCAATGTGTGACCCATGTTAGTAAGATTTATAAGTTAATAATCATGTCACACTTTTTCTCAGGAACAAAACATTAATAATAAAATGTGCCGCCCCGGTGGCGCAGTGGTCTAAGGCGTTGGCCTCTGATCATTCGTCCGTAAGGGGTCCGGGTTCGAATCCCGGTCAGGCATGGATGTTGTGTTTGTCTTACGGCACTGGCTCTCTCCCTTCCCTGGAACCAGTGACCCTAAATTAGGGACGGGCGACTGCTTATAGCCCATTGAGCTGCTCACGGTGGTCGTTAAACCTCCAATCAAAAAAAAAATAATAATAATAATAAAATGTGGGACTTTCCCAATTTTACAAGGTTACTCATATTAATAATGTTTGCATTGCACTAATATTATAATGTTTGCATTGCATAATATTGCGCTTTTATTCAAGCACATATGAATTTATGGGTTTTGAATTTTATGTTTAGTGCCACGATAAAAGCACAGTATTAGTTACTTGATGTGTCATGTAAACTTTATGAATTGAATAACGTTCGCACCCCGGTGACGCCGTGTTCTAAGCGCTGGCTTGTGATCATTTGTCCGAGGAGGGTCCGAGTTTGAATCCCGTGAGACATGGATGTTTTGTTTGTCTTACAGCACTGGCTCTCTCCCTTCCCTGGAACCAGTACCCTAAATTAGGGACGGGCGACTGCTTATAGCCCACTGAGTTGCTCACGGTGGTCGTTAAGCCTCCAATAAAAACAAAATTGCGGTAGAAATTTGAAATGGTGACCACGAAATTTTCTCCCACCCTGTCAGCCTGCCGACTCTAAAACCGTTTTCTATTAAAAACCGCGGTAACCATAAAAATACAAACCCGGAAATTCCCCCACCCTGTCAGCCTGATTAGTGTAAGACCGTTTTTCACTAAAACGCTCGGTAACCGTCAAGATACCAACCCAGAACTTTCCTCCACCTCATCCAGCTACTTACGGTACTGTAAGCTGCGATAAAAGTTTGAAATGCCGACCCCGGAATTTCCCCCTACTCTGTCAGCCTGCTGATTGTAAGACCGTTTTCCATTTAAAACAGCGGCAACAGTCGAAATACTAACCCGGAAATTTCTCCCTCCTAATCCAGCTACTTGCAAAACAGTTTTTTACTATAAAGAGCGACAAATGTTTGAAATGCCGACCCCGGGAATTTCACCCACATATTTGTTCACGCAGTTCGGTTGCATCTTGTTTTAAACAGCGTGGAAAGGAAATGATGACCCCGGAAATCTCCCCCACGTTCGTTATTTTGTGTTAAATGCAATTTGTGCATGGTCCCTGGCTGAAAGCGGTGGGGGACTTTTCCCATGGGAAACTTTTCCGAATGTGGGGACTCTTCCGTCCATCCTGACGACCACCCCACCTACAAAAATGAAATTTGACTTTTTTTGTAAGCTTTACGGATATTTCATAGGGGAAGAAAAAAGGGTTAAGAAGGCCTAGGCCTACGGCCTATTAATTAATGTATGGTGCATAAGTGGAAGCGCAATATTATCGACATTTCATTTTATGTAAATTTTAGGAATATGGGAATGACGGAATGAAAACTTTTTTAAGGACCTAGAGTTAGACCTAATAATATTTTCTGTCTGAGTAATATGGCAATATTAATAATTTCAAATGTTACGTAAACGTTATGAACATGAGCACGTTCTAATAAAAAATGCCGATCCCGGAAATTTCCCCCGCATATTTGTGCTACTTGTTTGGCTTCATCTTGTGTAAGACCATTTTTTACTGTAAACTGCGGTGGAAATCAACCCCCCCCCCATTTTTCACAACTCTCTGTAGACTGCAGTGTATACGGAATCACCAACACCGGAATTTCCCCTCACCCTGTCAGCCTGCTAAGGGCTAATTGTAAGATCGTTTTTAATTAAAAAGCGCGGTAACAGTCGAATATTAACCCGGAAATTTCCCTCACCTCACCTAGCTACTTGCAAGTCAGTTTTTTACTATAAACTGCCGTAAAAGTAGAAATGCCGACCCCGAAAATCCCCCCACCCCCCAAAAAAATTTTGAACTGCGTGAAAATAGAAATGCCGTCCCCTGGAAATTTCCCCCACATGTTTGTGCACTTTGTGCGGCTGCGTCTTATTTTAAACAGCGGAAAATGGAAATGGTGACCCCGGAAAGCTCCCCCACATTCGATATTTTGTGTAAACTTCAATTTGTGCACGGTCTCTGATTGAAAAAGGTGGGGAACTTTTTCAGAATATCACAGATATGGTCTATCAGGTTTAGGTTCAGAGACCTTGCGGGCCACTCCATCCTGTGAATATCATCACTTTTGAAGTATTCGTAGACTAACTGAGCACTATGGGTTCGGGCGTTATCGTCCATAAAAAGGAATTGATTACTAATCATCCCTATACCGGGCAGCAATAAGGGTGCCTCTTGGAAACTCGTGTTCCATTTAACATGATGCCAGCCAAACCATCACCGTAGTGGTAAATTTTCCTAATGTTGGAGGGAAGAAGATTTCGGCTTCCGCCCTCTCTCTACTCCGTATCAGCCAATAGATGGCAGCATGTTAACCTAGTACCGATCACGATTTCTGCTGTGTGAAAGTGCGTATATAAGGATACTAAAAAGTACCCTTTTGAAGGTCCTTTCTATTACCCTTGAAAGGACCTTTAACAATAATGAAAAGTATGTCTCCACACCGAAATATTTATTCTGACGATAAAGTTTTTTTCCTCATGAATGTGAAGAGGTCTAGTTAGAAAAAAATCAAATAGTGATTTTGTATTAGCAAAGAACTACCTAATGATACGAAGTAAGACCTCAAAACAGTGTTCTGTTGAAATAAAACAGCTCAGTTTGAATAAATACTCCAGAATGTTGTTTGCCATATATTGTGTCTCATAAAATAGTAAGTGATCTTTCATATATATATTTTTCTAATATTTAGGAAATTCCTCATATTTTTGTCCCTCCAAACTTCATCAAAAATGCCTTCAATTAAGCATTTCAATCCCCTTCTCCCCGAAAATTAAAAAAAAAGCGTTAAACAACTAATGGGTTCTCCATACAAAACACATCAGTACTAATCCGGAGCTAAAGGAAGAGTGAGCGCTGACATCTCTCTGCTCTGTGAGAACTATATAGAGTGAAGGTACTTCAGAAGATAAGTCACAAGTCGATGAAGTCATGTTGATATAAAAACTCAAAAGTTCGTTTACCAATTAAGTACATACACACGTCGAGAATCCGTGTTTAGGCTGAACTCAACTCATCACTGAAGACAGCACAGGCCCATTTATCAGAGCTACAGGGGTGATGCTGTTGGGTTGTGTTCATACCGACCCCTTCTGCGCGATGTGGCAAGTGGGATTCGGAGACCATTGACCTTTTTGCACGCAGACTGCTCTCCACAGCCTTCTGTAAACTGTTTGTCTCGATATCGCTGTCCCCGTAGCAGAGTGGAACTTCTGTGAGAGTTGCTTGGCTGTCAACTACTCATGGTGGCGAGCAGTTAGACACAAATACCAGTCGTTTTTCTTTTGCGTTTTTTTTTTTAAATTTTATTTTTCAACCTTTGACACTAAAAACTTACATGTACATCCGGGAGGGGTACACCGTACCCGACGCGGGAAAAATTTAAAAATACAAATTTGTAGGTACAACACGTTGAAATAAACAAGTGTAGATGCACAAGTATGTCGAAATCAGAGCTAAATGACATTAACAGTACAGTCTAGTATCCAGACCTGCCAACAAGAAACAAGGCGGAGGGAAAATCACACAAACTGCAGTCTATAAGCACAATCTACGGAAAATATACAAAAAGTTCAAAAATTCTTCCACGCAGAGCTACGATCTTTGTCAATATCATTGAAAAATTCATAATCTTCATCATCGAGATAACAAATAGTATTACAGTAGTCTAGAAATAAGTCAGCAGAATAACGAAATGCAAAATCAGGAAGCTTTGGACATCTAGGTCGCGAACGTAGATGAACCCTCCAATATCGTATTATAACAAAGATAGCTCAGATTTCGTTACGGACCTCAGGGTCTTCAAAAGAGTGAGGGCTACCAACAAGATCCTGCCAACACAGACGGAAAACGGCACTAAGGAAAAGGATAAAGTCAGCTGTGGGGAGTTTCGCTGCAAGTGGAGGTAGGGAAAGAGGATTCGGAGCTTCTGGCAAGCCAGAAACTCCGGGAGCGAGTCCGACAAGAGGAAGAATCCCCACAGCCTCGGGAGAGGGACGTGCGTGCAAAAAGTAGTCAGCAGCCGACGCAAAACGAGGATTCTCTAAAAGTCCTCTGATAGAGGAAGAGACAGGATCATGCGGTGAAAATGCAGGCACAGGGATATCAGGGTCAATAACAACATCCTGGTCTAGGGTCGCGGTGTCAGAAAAATTAGATGCGCAGTCGAGCTCAGGGACATCTTGGGATTCAGCGTCAACAAGAAGAGATTGATCCTCCCAGTTTTGGGTACCAGAGCCAGGGGCATCTTGTGAAGGAAGTGAACCAGGCGTCACATCACCAGGAACCACAGTCTCGGGAGTAGCAGATGAAGATCCAAAAGCTGGAACAAGTGGAGACACTGTAGATGAAGACTGGACCGCACTAGCGGAAGGTGAGGGAAATGGTTGAGCGCTGGCTGGCACAGAACTTTTTTTTGTTTGATTGTAGGTTTAACGACCACCGTGAGCAGCTCAATGGGCTATAAGCAGTCGCCCGTCCCTAATTTAGGGTCACTGGTTCCAGGGAAGGGAGAGAGCCAGTGCCGTAAGACAAACACAACATCCATGCCTGACCGGGATTCGAACCCGGACCCCTTACGGACGAATGATCAGAGGCCAACGCCTTAGACCACTGCGCCACCGGGGCGGCCCTGTGATGGTTATACTCAAATTGATCGGAAACTTGAAACTTGGCGGCTCTGGGTTGTGTAGTGGTTAGCATACTCGGGCGCTATCTGGGAAACGCGGGTTCCAGTCCTGCTTCAGGACGATGAAAATTTTAAAGTTTTCGGATATTATCTGACTTACCATCCTTGTCACATTTTTGCCAAAAATCAGATTGTAGTCTTGGAAAGTGTTTTAAACGTAGGTATACAGTTGACGTGTGTGTGTTGAAATCGCGAAAATTTTAAAAAGGTTTTTAAACGTTGATAATCATGCTTACCTTTCAGCGCCATCTATCAACAAAAACTAAAAACTGATGATAAACGCAACTATTGTTTACAGAAGGTAGTAACTTTTTTAAAATAAAGTACCAAATTTTTAAAATAAAGTACCAAATTTTCAAAAGAACATAAATTATGTGTTGAAGGAAACGCAAAGTGTTTTGGCAGACGTTATATACTGCTAGACATAGAAAGTTCCCCACCCAGAAGGAAGTGTGCTACAAACATGCAAATCGCAGGGCGGGTTTACCTATTCGAGATATGCAAATGATGTTAAACTGGAGCCGATGACGTCACACGTTCTTGAAACAAAAGTGCAAGCAGCAACAGGGGTGGTAATGTGTAGTCGCAGGTGGAAGTCCCGCGGACGTCTCAGATTTGTTGTTTGTGCTGGGAAGCTATTCAGGGAAGGCCAAAAATACCGGTTACACGCTATCGGCAGGTTTATCGCCATTTGGACGCGTTTCAGAGAGAAAAATTGTAGGCTTGTGTGAAGCGGGCTGGTCTACACGTCGTATCGCAGAACATGTGCAACGGCATGCACGAACAGTTGGACGCTGTAGGCACCAGTGGCTACAGGAAGGTTCGTAGTGCGTCGGAGCGACAGTGGTTCAGTCCAACAAACGCCAGCACGCCTGTGGACAAGCGGATTGTTCAACACGCCCGTGCGTCATCAAAAGCATTGCAGCCGATATTCGACGTGCTGTGTCATCGGCCATGGACGTCGCTACAACGGCCCAAATTGTAAACCGAAGGCTACATGTGGCAAACCTGCGCAGTAGGCAACCGTTAGGTCGACTTCGATTGACGGCTAGTCATAGCAGCGCTCGTCTGGCTTGGTGTGAAAGTCATGCGTACTAAGGTCATGGAAGGACTACTGTTGTCTTTAGTGATGAATACCGTTTCTGTCTGGGTGCTGACGATCGACGGATCCGTGTGTGGCTACACTCTGGTGAGTAAACGGATCCTGGTTTAGTTCACGACCGCCCCATCACCCGTCAGGCAGTCATTATAGCACGGAGTGCTATTGCGCGTGACAGCGGGTCACCTCTTGTCCGCTGACATTATACGATTTCTTACAGTCCTATGTACTCTGTCTATGTCATCCTTCTTATATCCAGCCTTTAAACCTTTGCTATAAATATTATCAATTTCTTTATTATTTATCGAGTCGGGTTTGCATACCTTAGGCGCTCTATACGCAGAAAGTTTTTTCTCTTTTGGCTAGGGCGAATCAGGAGGGACAAGGTTCGGTACTGCGGTCGGTTTATAATAAACCTTAAAATCGATTCTTCGATAAACTCAGATTAGAACTAATAACTACAAAGTCGACTTCATAAAGGAATCGACAGTAAGAATGACGGATGAACAAGTGAGAGTTTTGGAGCATGGGCCAAAATATTGCCCTCCGTCGAAGCCTAAAATCAAACAGTTAATATCTGAGGTAGAAAGTATAATCTCCCAAGTTCCAGCAGAAGATCAGCAGTTTATAAAAAAAATCGGTTTACTATTAGCAGGACGGGGTGCGGGAAATTTCCGGGGTTGGCATTTCTACTTTCACCGCAGTTTACAGTAAGAAACGGTCTTATAATTAGCAGGATGAGATGGGGGAATTTCCGGGGATTGACATTTCAATATTCACCAGTGTTTATAGCAAAAAACGGACTTATAAATGAAGTAGCAGATTGACAGTGTGGGGAAATTTCCGGGGGTGGTATTTCCATATTCCGCGCAATTTGTATGTGTTTTGCTGGTGTAGGACAAGTGGTCACCAGAGAACTGGCCCCGAAAGTTTTAAGGGGCCGTATTAAAATTGCGCTCTGCACTTATCCGTGGTTACGTCTCCCGAGATTGGTTATATGACACCATAACATTTCCGCAGTTTCGTATTTTCTTATTTACGATATTTTTCAAGGTCTACAAATTACAGCTAAACAAAATTTCCTGCGGGTATGTGCAAACCCAGGAAACTTGTCAGGGTGGGGTGAGGGGGTGAGGGGGGGTTAATACCCAAACTGTAAAATATGAAGGATTTCGTCCGATTAGAAAATTTCCAGCATTTACAAGCTACAACTCGACACATTATCTGAGAGCATGTGCTGCTTCAGGAAACCCGCTGTCGGGCCATAATCCACCCCCGATAGGTTTCCTGAGTTTGCACGTATCCGAAAAAAATTTAAGTTGTAGTTTGTAAACGCTGAAAATCTCCCTGCTGGGCTACAAATTCTTTATATTTTCGGTATTAAGCCCGCCCACCCCCACCCCTTATACACACATACAGGTTTGCTGCATTAGCACATGCCCTCAGATAATGTGTCGAGTTGTAGCTTGTAATTGCTGAAAATCTCCCGATCGGACGAGAAATTTTCATATTTTACACTTTTGGTATGACCCCCCCCTCCCCATAGGTTTGATGAGTAGGCACATGCCCTCATGTGTCGAGTTGTACGTAGCTTGTAAATGCTGAAAACTCCCGATCAGAACATAAATGCTTTATATTTTGTACTTTTGGTACCCCCCCCCCGGCGGGTTTCCTGAGAGATAATTTGCAGACTTGTAGTTTGAAAACCTTGACATCTTTTGCTGAGATGTAGATCATTAACATTTTTTTTTTATAAAGAATTACATTAATTATCGCAATTAAGAAAAGACGAAATTACGGAAACTTTATATGACTCAGATAACCAACCTCTGGGGGTCGTGGGCATGAAGCGGTCGAAAATGCAATTTTTATACGGCTCCTTAAAATTTTGGGGCCAGTTTTCCTACACCCAAGTTGTTTGGCTGCATCTTGTTTTAAACAGCGTGGAAATGGAAATGATGACCCAGAAATCTCCCCCACGTTTTATATTTTGTGTCAAATGCAATTTGTGCATGGTCCCTGACTGAAAAACGTGGGCCGCCCCGGTGGCGCAGTGGTCTAAGAGATGGCCTCTGATCATTCGTCCGAAAGGGATCTGGGTTCTGTAACGTACCAGGAGATGTGACGTACCTGCCAGAAGGACGCACACGACATAAAGGCAGATAGGAATCAGAATAATCGTCTGCGTAGCTCAGTTGGTAGAGCGACTTGTTCCGGAATAAGCGGCCTCGGGTTCGAATCCCGGCGTAGACCAAAAAATGACGGAGAAATTTAATTCGTTATAATGGCGCCCGAACTATCCGGATGACCCGACCGTTCACAATCTCGCAATGGTGTGATGTTATTTCCACACCGCGAGATAGGAAAAATAAGAGCAGCACTTCGAAAAAAAAATAATAATAAGGGGGAGATGATGTAACGTACCAGGAGATGTGACGTACCTGCCAGAAAGACGCACACGACATAAAGGCAGATAGGAATCAGAATAAAATGTCCGCGTAGCTCAATTGGTAGAGCAACTTATTCCGGAATGAGGGGACCCGGGTTCGAATCCTGGCGCGGATGAAAATGACGGAGAAATTCACTTCGTTGTAGTTCGAATTCCGGTGAGGCATGGATGTTGTGTTTGTCTTACGGCACTGGCTCTCTCCCTTCCCTGGAACCAGTGATTCTAAATTAGGGACGAGCCCATTGAGTTGCTCACGGTGGTCGTTAAGCCTCCAATAAAAAAAAAAAAAAAAAAAAAAAGAAAAACGTGGATAACTTTTCCGATTAAAGTTACGGGGATATCAGCTCCCCACCACCCCCCCCATCCCACGTGGAAAAATTCGTCCATAACAGAATTTTGCGCTTAGAGTTACAACAGAGTACCGTACATACTATGATCCGCGCAACAACGCTTCCTCCAACTATCCCGAGTTTCTGATTGTGTGTGCTTCTGTGCAGAGGAGAGCACTCTGCTTATAGCCCCCTTTTTCTTCTGTTTCAAGCTGCATTACCAAGGAAAACCGACTATATTAGACAGCCCTATGGCAACTTGCTGTGGCTTCACAAAACGCGATTCTAAAGGGGTGGGCAAAGCCCCAAAAGAACCATTGCGCTCTGATCCGGTTCATCATAATATTAAACAGAAAAGGAAAAATTTGGTATGCATCACAATAGGGAACACAGAGAAATGAGCATCAGTTTTTCCCTTTTCCACTTGCTCTTAGCAGTGCCTTTCATACCCCACAACAATTAGGGGCCAGATTAGATTGGCTTTGCTTTGATGCAACATTTGCCAATGAAAGATACTAAGTAATAGAAAGAAAAGATGTCACTGCATTTTAAGAATTACTCTTTTTTTTGTTTATTTTTTGATGTTCCGTAAAAATAAAAAAAAATGCTGCTGTCTTTCTTAAAAAATAATGTTAGGCAGTGATATAGGTAAGTATATTATCAAGAAAAAATGTTGAATGTAAGAAAAATAGGGAAAATGAGAATAAACTATGTATTTCCTGTGATTACTATGTGCTGGTCCAAATTTCCGAATTATGTGTGGCAGTTTTCCAAGGTGCTTAACGAGGTTCGGAACTCTTTGGTTTGTCTGAATTTTCATGCCGGTTCATACGAGTTTACGTCAACTGGCCACAAAAGTTCAAGAGGAGGGGGAGGATATAATAAATAAATGCCTAAGTAAACGCCCAATATTATTAACTTGACTTGATGTATGCACGTTGTGAATATAAAATTGGTAGAATAAAAACTGTTAAACGGCCTAGGTCTAGGGCCTATGAATTATTATTTCGTGCTTAAGTAAAAGCGTAATATTATTAACTTGACTTGATGTGTAAACGTTGTGATTATGACACTGGCATAATAAAAACTGTTTAAAAGGCCTATGTCTGGAGCCTATGACTTTAATATTTAGAGCTTAAGTAAAACCGCAATGCTATTGACTTGATTTGATACGCAAAGGGGATGAATATGAAGTCGGCGGATTAAAAGCTGTTCAAAAGGTGAAGGTGTGGGGTCTGTGAATTAATTAAGTAAAAGAAAAATATTACAAACTTGACATGTTATGTAAATATTTAGTGCCTATAAGTAAAAGTGCAGCGTTATTAAAAAATCCCACCTTAGGGTCCTTTCTGAACACAACAATTCTCGCTTGGCTTACATAGAACGTTTTCCCGAAATTTGTTTGGAGTTCCCAATTCAATTCAATTCTCAGTATAGGCCATGAAACAGCAACCCTTAACCCCGTCCCTTGAACTTCTGTGGCTTGTTGCCGAAGTATGAACCGGCATGAAAATTCAGACAAACAAAAGAGCTCCTTCCCGTCGTTAGGCACCTTGGAAAAGAGCCACACATAATTGGAAACTTCGAAAACTGCCACACATTCAAAGTGTTCCTCGGATGAACAGCAATTTATGCCCAGCCCCTTAATGAAAATCGTGTGGCAGTTTTCCTGTGTGGCTGTTTTCCTGCACGCCCACCACCCTAGGTAAATAATGAAAGTATGTCCCCCCGACTCCCACCACCCAACATTCAAACAGTATGTCAAATCGACTTATTAGTATGCCCATGATGACAATCAAAATGATTTACGCTAATAGTGCGCTGTCACATTTGGCATCGGTGCTGCTGAGACCCACTCGTATTTATTTTAGTAATAGCATTCAATAAAAAAAAAAAAAAAAAGTACGCAAGTTTAAGGTTTCAACGTGTGGTTTTTATTATTCTAACAATTAATTAAGGGGATACGTGCTGATAACTCAGAAATGAAATGAGTAAATGAATACACCCCCGTACACACAAATATGTTTATCGATAAAGCACAAATGCATTTATTGCTGTTTAATGCTTTGTCATCGTGAGGGAAAATGATAGTCTCGAAACAGACCCGAAGAGTATCATGAAAACTAACGGAACCGCCGCGGTCAGACAAGGAAGCACGTCACACGATGTTGCTTCCTTTCCGGAACAACATTTTCGCGTGAAAAACTTACTTACCTAACACGACCGAGCAGCCAGGGAGTTTTGACGTCACAGGAAGTTTCGTCATTTTACTCCCCCTTCCGTCACACCGTTCTTTCTAGCAGACGCCACTAGACAGGTTGTGCGGTGAAAGCAACTTACGGACAGCGGGAACTTTACATGGCGGCTCGCGTTCGCTGCCGTTGAGAGTGAGTTTACTTTGGAGCGCTAAAACGAGATAAAAAAGCTTTCTATTCCAATTTTTTTGTGTGATGCTTCATTCCTCTGTTCTGAAGTTTGTATCCAT
The DNA here is from genome assembly GCA_039090855.1 of Macrothele yani. Classification (NCBI taxonomy): domain Eukaryota; kingdom Metazoa; phylum Arthropoda; class Arachnida; order Araneae; family Macrothelidae; genus Macrothele; species Macrothele yani. Next base: position 56,591,300 of record CM077011.1, on the reverse strand, counting down.
GCCACTTTTAGAAGATTCCGTCAAGAAATAAAGGAGCAAAATAAGGGAGAAGTTGGTTCAGTTAGAGACCACTGATACCCCATGGGGTATCTCTGTTCTGAAGTTTGTATCCATGCCACTTTTAGAAGATTCCGTCAAGAAATAAAGGAGCAAAGTAAGGGAGAAGTTTGTTCAGTTAGAGACCACTGATACCCCATGGTTTCTATACTGTGATTCTGGCAAAAAAGGCAATCTATCACAGTGACAGCTTTTCAGGTGAAGTGCCTCTTCACCTATTTTACTCAAAATAAAGTTTTATTCAGTATTTTTTTTAAATATATTCTTTTTTGCCTTTATTCCAAAATAGAGTATTTTGGAACTGAATAAAGGCAAAAAAGAATATATTTAAAAAAAATACTGAATAAAACTTTATTTTGAGTAAAATAGGTGAAGAGGCACTTCACCTACTTCACCTGAAAAGCTGTCACTGTGATAGATTGCCTTTTTTGCCAGAATCACAGTATAGAAACCATGTTAGGACCCTTCATAAACTAAAAGAGATGCAGACAATTTTTTATATTTAGCATAAATAGTAGTATGTAAGTGCTACTTTGCTTGTTCTTCCAGCTTTGTAGTACTGATTGCTGTAAACCTTTATTTTGGTTTCTATTTTAGGAAATATTTGCTTACAGTTAAAGGTCTTTTCTAGAAGCACTTTCAAAATTATTTGAAATTGGTTTTATAGCCCACAAACGTTGTGGTTGAGGAACTCTCATTGCCATTGGCAAAGTGCTTCTTTCCTATGCGCCCACTGCTCCCAACACAATCCGACGGTATGGTTGGAACGATCCACTTGACGGGCTATGCGACGCATCGACCATCCTGAAGTTTTCAGCCCGATGATAAGGTCTCTCTTGAATTCCGTAAGTTTTTTAAATCGACGTCTCTTAAGTCTACCAGGCATTCTTCTCACTCCGTAATCTTGCTTGCGTCAGCCGACGCTTTTCGCTTTCATGGGGCATCGACTACACGCCGGTTTGTAAGGCTGCCGTTTGGTGCTTGAATTGCCAAAGAAGGGTGTACGGTCATGCGCAATCGCACCAAACGTGGATCATTAGCATACCAGCCCGCAATCCAGCTATTTGCATAGTTTCGCGGTTGTAGCATGTTTTCTTCTTGGTGCGCAAATTCGATTGTCCGTGAGTGTATTTCCATTAAATTTGCCATATTTCAACAGTCTTTCTTTTCCTGCACTTTTTATGTGTAGAAAATGCAATGAAATTTGATTTCTTTATTTGGACAGAAATGTTCTCATTATTCTAGCAACCGAAAAACGCATTTTGCGTTTACTGGAAGATGTTAAAAAAACAGTGGATGGGCATTAATTTTTGCTTAAAAAGCTTTTACCTAAAGAGAAGTTGACTGAGCCTGCACATATGCCACAGTTGCCCCTTCAGTCTATGGAGGAACTGAAGATTTGGGAAGAGTATTTAAACGATCAGAGGAATTTTGCCCAAACCGTAAGTAAAGTTGTTGGATTTCGTTTTGATGTTTTATTGACTCCTAAAAATTAATTTCTAAAATAACTCAGATTTTCGAGAAACACTAGTACTCTGGCACAATATTGCACAATTCATATGTATTGAGATTCATCTGTAATTCTTGTAGCTTCCCTTATGTCTTGCTTGCTTAATTTTTTTGTAAGTAGTTTAGCTACATGTCGGTTTCTGCTTTCATTTTGAAGATTGATTACACAGGTCTGCAACCAAAAAACTGCACAGGATTTTTATACTGTTTCTTATAGATTTTTACTCACTGAAACCGGGAAAAATACTCAAAAAATTCCATCACGTCAGGTTTTCTTGCAAAACTCGTGTTTGTAGTTTCATTTAGAGTGAAACTCCCGTTTAACTCGAAATCTGGTATCCTATTCTTGATTCTAAAAATCCTATGCAAAAGTGATTTCTTACTTTTATTTAATACGTATTACAGTGAGACTCAAGAATAAATACAAAAAGAAAATGGGCGGAATGGGGGCAATGGAAGGGTGACAGGGCAAGGGTAGTGTTGGCGGGAGTATTTCACAAGTGAATGTACGGAATTGCGATTAAGGCCATTTCCGCAACTCGATTGGTTCAGAGCTACTTTTTTTTTTATTGGAGGTTTAACGACCACCGTGAGCAACTCAATGGGCTATAAGCAGTCGCCCGTCCCTAATTTAGGGTCACTGATTCCAGGGAAGGGAAAGAGCCAGAGCCGTAAGTCAAACACAACATCCATGCCTTATCGGGATTCGAACCCGGACCCCTTTCGGACGAATGATCAGAAGCCATCGCTTAGACCACTGCGCCACCGGGGCGGCAGAGCTACTTTGGAGACTGCAAGTACGCGGGGCCTATAGTGAGGTAACAGGAACACTGTCTTCTATCGGGGAAGTTCTGCTTGCTAAGAAATTCCTTGTGAAGTTACATACGCTATGTGACAAATGATCATATTGAATAGGAAAGTAAAGTAATTTTGTGCGCGATATCATAAGGAATATATGCAGTTTCTAGTTGAATACCATATTACGTATTGGCCAATAGATGGCAGCACGTCAACTTAGGATTTTTTTAGATTGGATTGGAGGTTTAACGACCACCGTGAGCAACTCAATGGGCTATAAGCAGTCGCCCGTCCCTAATTTAGGGTCACTGGTTCCAGGGAAGGGAGAGAACCAGTTCCGTAAGACAAACACAACATCCATGCTTCACCGGGACTCGAACCCGGACCCCTTTCGGACGAATGATCAGAAGCAATCGCATTAGACCACTGCGCCACCGGGGCGGCAAAACACGTCAACCTAATATACATCACGAAAAATTGATTTTTCGTAGCTAGACCTCTTCACATTCATGAGGAAAAAAATTGATCGTCAGAATAAATTTTTCGTGATGGGTACGTCAACCTAGTACCCATCACGAAAAATTTATTCTGACGATCAATTTTTTCCTCATGAATGTGAAGAGGTCTAGCTAAAAAAAATCAAATCGAGTGATTTTGTAGTTGCAAAGAACTACCTAGCCGCCCCGGTGGCGCAGTGGTCTAAGGCGTTGGCCTCTGATCATTCGTCCGTAAGGGGTCCGGGTTCGAATCCCGGTCAGGCATATGTGTTGTGTTTGTCTTACGGCACTGGCTCTCTCCCTTCCCTGGAACCAGTGACCCTAAATTAGGGACGGGCGACTGCTTATAGCCCATTGAGTTGCTCACGGTGGTCGTTAAAATTCCAATCAAAAAAAAAAAAAAAAAAAAAAAAGAACTACCTAATGACACGAAGTAAGACCTCAAAACAGTGTTCTGTTGAAATAAGACAGTTCCATTGGAAAATACTTAAGAATGTTGTTTGCCATATATTGTGTCTGATAAAATAGTAAGTGATCTGTCACATGTATTTTTCTAATATTTAGGAAATTCCTCATAATTTTTGTCCCTCCAAACTTCATCAAAAATACTTTCAATTCCACATTTCTACCCCTCTTTTCCCCGGAAATTATAAAAAAAAGTTAAACAACTCATGGGTTCTCAATACAGAACACATCAGTACTAATCCTGAACTACAGGAGGAGTGAGCGGTGACGTGCTGAACTATATAGAGTAAAGGGTAGGTACTTCGGAAGACAAGACATAAGTCCATGAGTCGTGTTGAAATAAAAACTTAAAAGTTCCCCTACCAATAAAGTACACTCTCTATTTACCTCCTGTCGCATTCCGATTGTACAGGTAAAACAACTGAAGGTAACCATTGTTGCAAAGAAAACACGCAAACATTAAAATGTCTTATGGCGAATGCAGCAAACCTAAAAATGTCTCCGTCACCTGACTCTCCTCGTAGGCCCCGCCTACTTGCAATCTCCACAGTAGCTCTGAACCAATCGCGTTGCGGAAATGGCCTTAATCGCAATATCCTACATTCACTTGTGAAATACGCGTGTTGGCGGTGTGAGGAAGCTGAGGTTGATCATGTCCCAACCGGTTTAATTTGTTTATAGCGAAAAGTGAGGAATCTTATTGGCTGTGTTGAACATGTTTATACACGTTCTCTAGGGTATTAGGAATGAGTATAAACAAGCGTATTGTCTGATTTGATCATGTTTCAACATGCTAAATAAGTTCAGGATCTAGGTTGCTTTGGTTATGTTGCATAGCTTATATAGATGACTACTGGATATTCGAGGCTAAAAGTGCCTAGAGAATCCCTCGAAAGCATTAATTTTTATCTTTAAGAACGGGAAAAAAAGAAGAAAAGAAACTTTTTGCTGTTTTCTTTTATTTATATGCAGCGCCATTTTGGATTTTTTTTATCGAGCTAGAGGAAGAAGCAGGTGTTGCCGATTAACCTGTCCAGCTACAGAGAGAGAGACGATCGGCAGACGCGCAGGTGTCAACATAACCTCGTTCGCTCTCGTGTTCACCTATGTTTTACGTGTTATTTCACTGGTCTTTTTGAAGAGAGCGAGGCTAGTTTCCATCTGCTTCACCAGAGGAAAGGCGTTTGCTTCTAGATGTACGGAGAGTCAGTGTGTGTACTCAATGCGGTGTATACAAACAGCGCGGAGCCACACTCAGTTTACATTTGGCATTCAAACGTGACTGTGCTCGTGTTTTTAGTTATATATTATGGCTCCAAGGGGTTGTGTTATTTCTCCTGACAACTTTTGTTTTATTTGTGGTGAATACACTGTTAAAAGTCAACAAAGAAACATAAGTGATTTCGTAAAGAAAGTGTATTTTGCTTACTTCAAGTTGAAACTTGGGGATCAAGACAAAGCCTGGGCTCCTCATAAGGTGTGCAGAAGGTTCGAGGAAGATCTCCGTTTGTGGTTTAAGGGTAAGAAACACTCATTTCGTTTTGGCATTTCTATGATCTGGCGTGAACAGCAAAACCACACTACCGACTGCTACTTCTGTTCGGTAGATGTGAAAGGTTTCAATACAAAAAATAAAAACAAAATATCTTACCCAAACCTAAATTCAGCTATTCGTCCAGTGCCTCATAGCTCTGCAATACCAGTTCCACACCCACCTTTCGGTTTGGATCATATCCTGAGTGATTCTGAGGACGGAAACACATTACCTCCCCAGGACGAATCTAGTTCAGATTTTTCTGTTGATGAGGGACCCCAACTTTTTTATCAGAGCGAGCTCAATGACCTGGTTAGAGATAATGCTGCCGAATTTCGAAAGATGCTGCCGAATTGCTGGGGTCAAGATTAAAAAACAAAAACCTGCTGTCACCTGGAACCTCATTTTCGTGGTACAGGCACCGAGAGAGAGAATTCACTACATTTTTCTCCAAAGAGGGAAATCTCGTTTTTTGTAGTGATGTTCAAGGGCTAATGAAGTGTTTTGAAATAGAATATGATTCATCTGAGTGGCGCCTATTCATTGATTCCTCAAAAACAAGCATCAAAGCAGTCTTGCTGCATAATGGGAATAAATTTGCATCACTTCCTGTAGGACACTTGGTGCATTTGGAGGAAAACTATAACGATGGGGCAATGATTCTTAAGAAAATGAAATATCAAGAACATCGCTGGATGCTTTGTGGAGACTTCAAAATTCTTACCGTATTGGACAAAACTGACTGTCCACTTCGAGACGCCTTTATTCCCGGCGAAAATAACGTCATTAATACAACCTTGGTTCCTCCTGAAAAGGTTTTATTACCACCTTTTCATATTAAATTGGGGCTTATGAAGCAGTTTGTGAAATCACTGCCAAAAGATGGGGAATGTTTCAGATATCTGTGTTCCAAGTTCCCAAAACTGTCTGAAGCCAAGTTGAAAGAGGGAGTTTTTACTGGCCCCGACATACGAAAACTGTTATCCGATCCCCTCTTTTCAGAAACAATGGGAGAAAAAGAAGCGTGGGACTATTTCAAAGACGTAGTGCACAAGTTTTTGGGTAATACTAAAAACCTTCACTACAAAACCATTGTGCAACGCATGTTGGCTGCGTATAAAGCTCAAGGATGCAAGATGAGCTTAAAAGTTCATTTCTTACACTCCCATGCCGACTATTTTCCCGAAAACTTGGGAGCCCTCAGTGAAGAGCAGGGTGAAAGATTTCACCAGGATGTCCGTGATATCGAGAGACGCTACCAAGGACTATGGGACGTCAATATGCTAGCTGACTACTGGTGGATGCTCAAGCGGAAAACAGAAAGTGGAAAGCGGAAGCGTGTTCGGAGAAGTATCAAAGAGAAGAAGAAACGGTTTCATAGGCAAAAAGAATGAACACGGAATGTTAAGTACATTTCATGAAGAAATTGTTTGTTTATTATAAGAAATATTTTTTAGTTCATTGTAATGAAATGGTGGTTTTCTCATTATTGTTATGCTTTTTTTATGCAAACACCTTGTATTTTGCAAAAAAAACTGTACGTGATGAAGGTAAATGGAGGTCATTTTTGGATTCAGCACACTCGAAAACATAATATTTACCAAAAAACATCCCATGCAGCTGAAAACAAATATTTTTTTTGTAGACCTGTGTTATGGAAAGCCAAAGTTGGTCTGTTCTTTGTTTTTTTCTTTTGCACCTGAAAATCCTAATTGAAACTGGCAAATACTTATTTCAGAAACATATAACTGTAAAACGTTTGTGTTAATGGAACCTGATATATATTTTAATAGATTGCTTCATAATAGGAATTTTTTCAACTCCAGAATCATGGGAGTTAAAGTTGACTGGTGTGTTTCTAATTCTATATTAAAGGTTCTTCTGCTGCCGGTCACTTTTTTAATTCATTACACCCTTGGTTATAAAAGGTTTGGCTTCTTTAACAGTCTTTTAAGTATTTGCAAGTGGTAGTACCCTCCATAGCTATATGGCTTTCGTCGTGTGTCGTGTTTTCAAGCTCCCAAGTTTTGCTTGTGTTTGTGTTGAAATATCGTTCGTAGGATTGTTTGCAGTAGCGTGACGTATGTATGAATGTTCCATGCTTCTTTTGGTGAAGTTTGAGAGCGTTAAGTGCTATAGTTTATTCATACGAAGAGTTTTATTTTGTGGTTGTGCTTGCCGTTGACGAGTTCTGCAAATGGCGATATCTGCCAACCATGTTACACGTGACCATCGAAAGCATGTTGATCGACGTGGAGCGAGATCTACTGATAAGAAGTCATCGTTAAGTGCGCCGAGTGTTTCTCCGGTGACCTGTGAGAGGGTTGCCATGGTGATTGACCCGAGTTTCTCAAGAGATAAGAATCCTACAGGTCAAACCGGTTCTGGAAATCAATAGAGCGTGTCTTCGTGCGTTGCTGCTGAAGGAGTTTCTTCTGCGATAGGAATGCAGAAGAGTGTTTCTATAGAGACGGAAACTTGCAGTTGGGCGTCTGTGGTTGATAAGGAGAATTCTGCTAATACGAGTGATCAGCGTTGTGCGTCAGAGATTGAGTGCCCCTTTCGTCTCACTTTCGAAAGGGATTCCAAGGTATGTCAAGATTTTCATGATCTTTCTGAGAAAACTATTATTTCAAGATAGAGATAAGCCAACACGGTATCGTCTTGTCATGGAACTTATTGCATCTTGCCCAGATTATGACGAAACTTTGGATCTTTTCGAATTGAAAAGTTTTTTTGTGCCTAATAAAAAGATATGTCTACTCACTCCGGAGTTTTACGAGTTAAATATGTATAAGTTAAATGCTATTGTACATCGTTTGGATGCCGTGTTGAATTGGATAATTACGAAAAATCCTGTTCCTGAACTTTTAGACACTTATTACGAAACATACTACAAACGTATAGAGGATGTTAAAGCTTACATAAAGAAACATAATATGTTTGACGATAGTGTCTTTGATGTGTAGAGATGTTTCAGATGTATTCCTTGATGTGTAGAGATGTTTCAGATGTATTCCTTGATGTTGGTTTCCTTTTTTCTTGCAGTGTTTTTTGAAATGTTCTTGGACTTTAATAGATATGGATTTCTGCTTACTTACGTTTTAAATTAGCGTTGTTAATTAATGATTCAGTTTTTCGGGTAGCTTTGTTAGTAAGATAATGTAATGTTGTTGTGTTTTACGGCACTGGCTCTCTCCCTTCCCTGGAGCCAGTGGCCTTAAATTAGGGATGGGTGACTGCTTATAGCCCATTGAGTTGCTCACGGTGGTCGCTAAACCTCCAATCAATCAATCAATCAATCAAGTGGTAGTACAAGTATTTCAAATTAACACTTGTTTAAAAAATGCGTAGGTAAAACAAATACGATATATACAGTATTTTTCTTTCTTTAGTTTTTTATTGTGAGATAAATGGACATCATGATGTTGCTGATTCATTTATCTTGTTAATTCATATTTATTACTTCATATTTGTGAAATGGAAAATATTACGCTGATGAAAATTCCTCAAATTTAAATGACTGTTCTTTGTGATAGATATTCAAATTTGCGTCTCATTCGCGGGAGAGGTCGTGAAATTTGGGTGAGCACTAATATAATGTGCTTGATGTAGCGTAATCAAAATAGAGCTAGAAATTTATTTATTTATTTATTTATTTTTTGAGGTTTAACGACCACCGTGAGCAACTCAATGATCTATAAGCAGTCGCCCGTCCCTAATTTAGAGTCACTGGTTCCAGGGAAGGGAGAGAGCCAGTGCCGTAAGACAAACACAACATCCATGCCTCACCGGGATTCGAACCCGGACCCCTTCCGACGAATGATCAGAGGCCAACGCCTTAGACCACTGCGCCACCGGGGCGGCCTAGAAATTTATGAGCTGCGCAGATCTTAGATTTTATGTATTTCTGGTTTTAGCATGATATTTTAAGGCAGCTAAACAACAGTTAGACGAAGTTGACATAAAGTGATGTAATTTTCATATTTTAACAGTGCTTTTTCTTAATGTATCAATGAAAAGTATTGCCTTAAAAAATATATGTACAGGTAGTTCTCGATTTACGCAGTTAATGCATTCCTAAAAATTGCTGTGTGAATGAAATTAACATATAGCAAGCAAAATATCGTTAATCTAGATATTTAGGAAGAAATTTGTGTTCAGAAATTAAAACCCACTTCTCAACGAGTTCTAACATCCAGCACTGTGTCTGCCCACATGCAAGCACATCTTCAATGGTGTCGCCTTATACAGAACTGGAGCGAACGAGAGTGGAGTACCGTAGTGTTGTAGGGGCGAATCTTATTTTTGTCTTGGTCAACACGACACTAGACAGCGTGTTCGCTGTCATCCCAGGGAAAGGAATGCCCGCAGTACGTACGACATCGTCACACAGCTCCAGCGACCGGTGTCATGGTTTGAGGTGCCGTTAGTCGTACTTCTCGGTCACAACTGGTCATCAGAAGGGGATCTCTTAACTGTCCAACGATACGTTACCAACACTTTGCAGCCGGAGGCTGTCCCATTTGTGCAGCTCTACGGAACCTTTTACCAGCAAGACAACGCTCGTCCCCACACAGAACGCATTCGTCTGCAGTATATACACAAGCAATACATTAAAAGTACTACCATGGCCAGAATGCTCTCTAGACCTTTCACCTATTGAATATGTCTGGGACATAATGGGCTGACAGCTCCATCAACAACACCCAAGAGGTGCACTAACCACTGTCGCTGAAATGGAACAAAGACTATTTGGCGTTCTACGATGGTCTTCCCTGCCGTGTTCATGAACGCATGGGGCGGTTTAATATCAAACTAATGATACCACTTTACCGGGCAGGTAAAGTTGTAATTTTCCATAATTTGGGTTTGATAATGCAGTCAATCGTACATCTCCGTGTATGGTAACAGCTACCTGCGTTTAAAAAGAATAGCATTGCGCCTTCCATGCATTTTTTATTTCCTGTAACGTATATATATATATATTATGAAGAAGAAAATTGCAAAGTATATTATTAGGCCACCCCGGTGGCGCAATGGTCTAAGCGAGGGCCTCTGATCATTCGTCCGAACGGGGTCCGGGTTCGAATCCCGGTGAGGCATGGATGCTGTGTTTGTCTTTCGGCACTGGCTCTCTCCCTTCCCTGGAACCAGTGACCCTAAATTAGGGACGGGCGACTGCTTATAGCCCATTGAGTTGCTCACGGTGGTCGTTAAAAATCCAATAAAAAAAAAAGTATATTATGTATCATAATTGTACATTATACAGGGTGTCTCAAAAATACATGGCAAAACTTCAAGAATGACTTCCTCATACACTGACGGAAAAAAATCCCAACACCAAGAAGGGGTTGTGTTAGATAAACGACAGTTGGTAGGCGATGAGAGCACATCTGTAAGATGATGTCTATGCAAATTTCGCGCTCGGCGCATACGTGTGGCGCTAGTAGCGCCCCTCGGAACATGCAAAGCAGGTTTGCTGTAAATACGCGCTGTAACGTTCGTGAGCGTTAGTTATCGTTGAGATTCGACGTAGTGTGTTGATGTTAGTCAAGAATATCTTTAAGAAGACGAAGAAGCCATTATCAACAGCTCACAGAGTTTGAACGAGGTCGTGTAATAGGACTACGAGAAGTTGGATTTTCTTTCCGAAATATTGCAGAACGACTTGGCAGGAATGTAGCCACTGTGCATGATTGTTGGCAGCGGTGGTCAAAGGAAGGTACTGCCTCAAGAAGACCGGGTTCCGGCCGGCCACGTGGCACTACTGAGAGGGTAGACGGCCGTGTACGGCGTATGGCCGTAGCGCATCGTACCGCGTCTGCGGCAGCAATTCGAGCTGCAGTTGCCACCACAGTGACACAATGAACTGTTACAAATCGGTTACTTGAAGGACAACTCCGAGCCAGACGCTCTGTAGCGTGCATTCTCCTTACTTCAAACCATTGCCGTTTGCGACGTCAGTGGTGTCAAGCTAGAGCTCATTGGAGGACGGAGTGGAGATCTGTTGTGTTTTCTGATGAAAGCCGGTTCTGCCTGGGTGCCAGTGATGGCCGTGTGTTGGTTAGAAGGAGGCTAGGTGAGCGCCTGCAACCAACCTGTCTGCGGCCGAGACACACTGGAACTACACCTGGAGGCATGGTCTGGGGAGCAATTTCCTATGACAGCAGGAGCACTCTCGTGGTTATCCGACGCACCCTGACGGCACAGCTGTACGTCGGTCTGGTGATTCAACCTGTTGTGCTGCCATTCATGAACAGCATTCCAGGGGTGTTTTCCAAAAGGATAATGCTCGCCCGCATAACGCTGTTGTAACCCAACATGCTCTACAGAGTGTCGACATGTTGCCGTGACTTGCTAAATCACCAGATCTTTCACCAATCGAACACGTATGGGACATCATTGGAAGACAACTCCAGCGTCACCCCCAACCAGCATTAACCGTCCCTGTATTGACCGACCAAGTGCAACAGGCATTGAACTCCATCCCACAAACTGACATCCAGCACCTGTACGACACAATGCATGAACGTTTGCGTGCTTGCATTCAACATTCTGGCGGTTACACTGGTTATTAATGTACCATCATTTCACATTTAAAATGGCTCTTCTCGCGCTTACAATAAGCTGTGATCTTGAAATCTTAATCGATTAAATATGTTACCTATGCAAATGTATTGCCGCCATTTCATTCCTCTACAACTATTTTTTCGTGGTATTGGGATTTTTTTGTCAGTGTATGTCGATAAGAAGAAAAGGTTATATCAACACAGGTCCGGAAATGCTTGGTTTCCGAGTTTTGAAGGTCTGTCTATGACACTTAACTGTTCACGTGACCTTACAGTAATTGTTCAAAATGTCCACCACCTGCCTCAATACAGGCCTCACATTGATGTCTCAGGGGCTCTCGAACACAATGCCAAACTCCTGGCATGCATCGTATTGTTTCACAATCTTCCATAATTACATGGAAGAGAGTTTCCACATCGGGTACCGGAGTCACATACACCAATGATTTGAAATGGCCGTACAAGAAGAAGTCTAGTGGGTTTAAATCAAGTGAGCGTTGAGGCCAGGCAATTAGTCCACCTCTCCCTATCCACCGACTAGGAAACCTTCGATTCAAGTATGTGTGGTCTAGGTGGCTAAAATGTGCTGGAGCACCATCGTGCATAAAGTGAATACCCGCTTGCTCCTGATTTGAGTGCATGGTCAGAACGGAAACCACCAACTTCTGTCGCTACCTTGTGATTACGGAAATCACCTGCAGAAGATAAAACATACCGGCTAATAATTCGGTAACCAAGACAGACCTGCGTCAGGTCATGTGAACAGTTAAGTGTCATAGACAGACCTTCAAAACTCTGAAACCAAGCATTTCTGGACTTGTGTTGATACAACTTTTTTTTTCTTATCGACATATGAGGAACTCCTTCCTGAAGTTTTGCCGTGTATTTTTGAGACACCCTGTATAATATAATTGCATATTGTATTATATGAAGATATGCTAATAGGTTTTCAATGGTTTATTTCATAAAGTGAGTTGGTTATTTCGTATGCTTTAAACTGAATGTTTTTGTAGGCGAAATATTTTGGCTGCCGAGTAAGTGATGACCTCAAGCTTGCAACAAGACGTTTGCTGTCTGATATTATGTCAAATAAACTGGCATCAGAGTTTAATTGGGCTGGTCGTCCTCCCAAAAAGCCTTTTAAAGGCTTAAAGACTACATCACTTATCTTTTGTAAGAATTTTGCAACATTTGAAATGTTTAAATCATTTCTTGTTTCTGTGCTGTCAGTATTTGCATGTTCTACTTCTGTGTTAGTGCTGTAATTGTAGGCATTTTTTACTGCTAATCATGACCATCGATACTGATTTGAGGACAAACGGGCGTGGCGTCCCCAAATCGGTAGTTCATTTGGGGACACATACGTACTCAAAATAAATATGCAAATCTTTTTGTCACAAAAGTACATTGCTTCAATAAGTGTGATATTACACATTAAAATCTGTGTTTTAATATGTTATATCTTGTAAAATGTTAGTAATTTGTATTGACAAGGCAGAACTATGATGGCGAGAACATATTAGCAAAAGTGAAAAGCTTTACCTTAGGTACATGCGCTGAATTAAAATTAGGCTGCACACCATAGTTGTTGCATGGCGAATTTTTTATTTTGCAAAAGGTTTTTGGAGAAACTCAGAACAAGTACAATCGAAATTTGACCGCGCCAGTGGTGCATTGACCTAGTGCTGGCTACTGACCATTCGTACACGTTGGTACGGATTCGAGTCCCGAATGAGGCACGGGTGATGCGTTTGTATTGCAGCACTTGGTATCTCCCTTCCCTAGAGCGAATATCTCCAAATTAGAGACAGGTGACTGCTTATAGTCCTTAGAGTTCCTCCTAGTGGTCGTTAAACCCAGAAAGAAGATAAAAAAGTCAAAATTTGTTTTCACAAGAAGCATGTTGGAAAATTAGTACAACGGAAACTACTTTTAAGAGCAGTTTTCATTGGAAATCTAAAGGGCTAATGAGGAAGTGTAAATTCGAGGATATTTGGGGACAAACATTAAAATTTGAGGATAATTTGCGTCCCCAAAGGCTTCAGACGTTTTCGGGTACAGTAAACTAAATTCGAGGACTGTCCTCAAGAATTGGGGACGTCTGGTAAGCTTACTGTTGGTTCACCTGTCCTTAAAATGAATCATTGGTACATTTGCTGCACTCAAATAGAGAAAGGTCACCCGGGAAAGATCCCAATTGTTTTGGGTTTCTCACCTTGGTGACTCTTCCCTGCAGTTTTCTACGGTTTTCTGCAGAAGTTGCTTAAATAAAAGTGGTAGTTCTCCTAAAGGAGATTTTTTAATGATAAAGGTAGAATATCCTCCATGTAGATTTTGCTCAATCTAGCTAATAAATAACCCCTCAATCTAGTTAATAAATAACCTGGCTTATTTTCAACATCTGAATACATGGCTGAACTCTACAATATCTGCAGAGATACTGTATTGAACTCTACAGTACCTTTTATTACAACATCTGCCTACATATATTGTGTCAGAAACCTTATGCATTTTTTTCTACAGTCTTCCACTACAAAGAAGAATCTGCTTTTGCACACACACTTGCCCTCACTCAGGTAAAAACGTTAAGAATTCATTTGGGACCTAGGTTTCATTCACTAAAGAACTCTTCAGCTGAAGCCAGCAAGAAAGCATTCCAAGACAGAGCCTCAGTCCTACCCCAGGCAGTTTCATGATGTTTTTCCTGTTGCGAAAACTGCTCACACAGTTTGCATCAAAACTGGCTTCTGGACAAGTATGTGATTATATGGAGCCCTATAATCTGCTCTGACTACCATCTGTCCCGAAAATCACATACCCCAAACAGTGGCGGCTTTTCAGGTGAAGTAGGTGAAGTGCCTCTTCACCTATTTTACTCAAAATAAAGTTTTATTCAGCATTTTTTTTAAATATATTCTTTTTTGCCTTTATTCAGTTCCAAAATACTCAAAATTTTGAATAGATATTAATTCATATGGCGCGCTCAATACGGAAAACAAATCCTTTTACGCAAAACAGTGCAAGTGAAGAGTCGAAATGAGAATGCTTCGAAGTCTGCAGTTTTCGGCCGAGTTGTCATGGTAACAGTGACGTCACGCTCCCCAATCTGCTCGCTCAAGTGAAGTGTTTCAGCTTCAGACGCCTTACCTCTACATCTTTCAGTTTTTGAGCGTTAAGTCGTGAGAGATCTTGGTGGAGCGGGCGGACTACAAGGGTACCTTGCAATCAATCTACTAGAGCTTTTTTCTTGTGGTGCTGTGGTACATTATTTTCCGAAAGGAATTTGTTTTTTCGGGCTTTGTGATTATTTGTTGAAAGCTTTAGCTGATATTTTAGGTTTGTGTACAATTTAACTGACAGTGAAAGTTTTTAGTATGCATCCTGTGGACGACATTGTTTGTAATTTATTGCAAACTCCATTTAATCGGTGGAAAGATGAAGATAAAAGAGACATTTTGCTTCAAGGACGATCGACGGTTTCACTGACAATTGTTGCCAAGAAAGAAATCAAGAAGAGAGGTAAATCTAACAATATTAATTTCAAAAATTGTAGGTTTACTGAATATAAATGGATTTGCAGCACTTCTGTGTTAATTTTTTTTTTTTTTGGCCCTGCTTACTTTTTGGTAATAAACATTCAGCGTGGAATGAAGACAGATTCTCATATTTATTAAGCGTAACACGGTCACTTCATACACATCGTGATTCTATCGAACACCTGAAACGCGGATTAATGTTAAGGAATTTTGAAAAAATTCAAAACACCATTGCCGATGCCCCGAGGAAGAATGCTAGGCTTTTGAAAGCGCATTTTAGCGAAAAATTTCCTTTAAATAGACTTTTCCTGCAGACAGTGATTGATGCAGTATTAGTCTATATTGTATTTTAGCAAACAAGAACTAGCATTCCATGGCCATGACGAAAGCATGGGCTCGATAAATCGTGGAAATTTCATTGAATTACTTTCATTGTTGATATGAAAAATTTCTTTAGAAGTTGAAAATCAATACGAAAGGATAAAAAACTATTAAAAATTAATTAATTAAATGTACTTCTGAATATATGAACGATTACGTCAAAAATTAAATATTTTTTTATTGTTGATTCGGAAGTGCATTGGTTGAGGGATTTTTGGGTTTCCATGATGCGAGTGAAGGTAGAACGTCAGGAACTTTATACAAAATGCTAGATAAAATTTTGGGACAGTCTGATTACCAACACAAATAAATAGGACAATTTTACGATGGGGCAAGTACAATGTCTGGACACTTAAATGGGCTACATAAAAAAAGTCAAGGATAAAGCTTCTCACGCTGTTTTTGTTCATTGCTTAGTTCATCGTTTGAACCAGAGTTTTTCTAGAAATTTTTAAGTGTCGAATACTTTTGCAAGTTTCAGTGGAATTGCTTCGTTTGTTCACCATTCGGCGAAGCGGTCTTATACACTTCTATCAACAACCGCAGGACGCAGACCAACCATGACAGCAACTAGATGGTCCTCCACCTCGAAATTAGTAAGTGTAGTTGTTGAAGATTGTGATAAACTGAAGGAAGTGTTCGGATTTCTGACGAATAGCGAACAATCATACAAAATATCAATTCATCTTGCCAAGGGGTTTTTGACTGATATGAACACTTTCGAATTTACATTTTTTGCTCCGCCGATCTATTATTCGGACTTTTGAAGAAAAAATAACTAAATATAAACTACTGTGTAACTCAAATTAAAAAAAACAAAAAAACTTGTGAAATTTTGAGCCATAAAAGGAACGATGAGGTATTTGAAACACGGTTTGGAAGAGCTAGGAAAATCACAGAATTAAGCACGGGAATATGCTGCTCTTATACAGGAAACAATTTTTCAAAATTATAAACAATTGTATTTTGAAATTTTGGACCACATTCTTATGGAAATGGATATAAGATTTCAAGACTGTAAGAAACTTCAATTTGTCTGACTTGCTGACACAACCAAAGTCGAATAATTTAATGCATGCTTCCCTCTCGTGCTCTTGAAAATCTACATTTTTACGGAAACATATTTACTAAACACCAGCGCCTTAAGAATGAACTGAGTCTTGCATATGCCGACGAAAAATTAAGGAATATATTGACTCAAGAACTCCTTCGAGTGTTTCACGGAGACAAGGACATTTTTACAGAATATTATAAATTGGTTTTCCTCATTTTAACAATTCCATCTACAAGTGTGCCAGTGGAAAGAAGTTTTCTTAAAAGAATGCAAACTTGCTCAAGAAACACTAGTTCCCAAGATAGACTTGCTTCTTTGGCAAACATTTCTATTCAGGAAGACATTTTATTGATGCTCACGAAGAAACAACCATCTTATGACAACATAATCGACAATTTTGCAGCTTTAAAAGGAAGAAAAATTGATTTAATATACAAAAAATAGGTAAGTCCTCATTAAGGGATTTTCATTGTAGACAGTAGATATCTTTTCATACTGCTCTTGCACCTCTTCACCTATTTTTCCAACAACGAGCCGCCACTGCTGTCCATGTTCAAAATCTATTATGAAGTCCTACCAAAATTACTCAATACTTTCTCTGGATAAAAATCAGGAGGGTAGAAGAAGACCAGTTCATCTTGATCACATATGCAAGAGGGGCAAACAAGAAAATCAAGCATTGTTTCACAAATCGGTAAATTTTTTAGAGCCTTTGTATTTGATAGTTTTTGATTTTTTTTTATTGGAGGTTTAACGACCACCGTGAGCAACTCAATGGGCTATAAGCAGTCGCCCGTCCCTAATTTAGGGTCACTGGTTCCAGGGAAGGGAGAGAACCAGTGCCGTAAGACAAACACAACATCCATGCCTGACCGGGATTCGAACCCAGACCCCTTACGGACGAATGATCAGAGGCCAACGCCTTAGACCACTGCGCCACCGAGGCGGCATATTTGATAGTTAAGTTTACTGTGGATTTGTAATCACCAACGGCATGCTGCTTGCACTGCAATACATCTTCATATTTTGGAAGCTGGCTTTCAGCTTTATTTCAGTCTTCTGGATGCCGACTTCCCATGTATATGGTTAAGTAAGCCTCAATGTAGCTAACATGACGTTAGGGCTTCCAATACAACAAAATATTTGCGCTACCTAATTTTCAACGACAGCAAATTATTAAAAATGATTCCCATATTTTTTCCTGTCGGTATGAGGTCTCTGTGACAAAAAGAAAATCCAGGAATTTTTTTTTTTTTTTCGATTGGATTTTTAACGACCACCGTGAGCAACTCAATGGGCTATAAACAGTCGCCCGTCCCTAATTTAGGGTCACTGGTTCCAGGGAAGGGAGAGAGCCAGTGCCGTAAGACAAACACAACATCCATGCCTCACCGGGATTCGAACCCGGACCCCGTTCGGACGAATGATCAGAGGCCATCGCTTAGACCACTGCGCCACCGGGGCGGCTCTGCCTTTTTCGTTCTACATCTTTAAATTTAAGTATGTGAATCAGTAAAGAAAACTAGCGATTATTAGGTAACATATAATAAACGTTTTAGGCTAGCTATGATATATTTTTATTGATATTTTTTGAACTTTGTTTTAGTTTTTTAACAACTGCAGAAGAGCTTAAAACAACTGCTTACAACAACTGCTTTCTTAAACTTCTTAACAACTGCTTTCGTCACGGAGGTCATAAATAGCTAACCTAACATTTTCTACTTTTCGTGTTTTACAGAAATTTCTGTATCAAACTGAATCAATTAATATTGTTTGAAACTCAATTCTACGGGCTCTTTAAAGTTCCTGTTTACTCGCAAACCTAACGAATCGACTATAAATAACAGCACATTATTTTTACGAGTTCCTCCTGACACAAGTACTTAACATTATAGTTAAAGTGATGTGTGTGTGTGTGTGTGTGTGTGTGTGTGGACGATTTCCTCATCATCAGATACGCATAAATTATCCTTCAGAATATTTTTTTACGTATCAGTTTATGAGTCCTACCCTTGCAAAATCGAACGCTTAAGAAGGTATAAGCTACAGCACTTAGTATGAAAAATAAGCAGTCGACTAATTTTTTTTTGCATTTTAAAATTTTTATAATGAAAATTTTGTTTAAACGTTTACTGGAATTCAGTGGGGGGGGGGGTGACCCAGGTGCCCGGGCCTCCCCATGAGGTATCACTTGATCCTTCATTCTTTGTATTGGCTGCTTATTTGTAAATACAATTGTATGTGTTTTTGAATACATATTTTACCAAAAACGGGAATTTAAAATAGATTTGTACATGTTTCTGAATATATATTTTCACTTTAGTATGGCGGAGATATTTTTATCGCTTCCAAATTACTTTGGGAGATGTTTCCTACAGAGTGTTTTAATTTGAATTTTCAGTAATTCGGGCCACCATTATAAAAAAATCTTGGTTACGTTGTTGGAACTTATTAACATAAAGAGCACTTAAAGTAAAATCACAAATCAGCGCTTTATATGAAACATGCGTTCACCGTATTATATGCACGCACGTCTGAAAAAGCTCCGCCGAGAAAATTGAACCGTTTAGCCGCAACTCACTGTCTGCCGCTGTCCGCACAGATTGAGATCCTCATACGTTAGTAGGATTTAGTATAAAAATAACGCAAATGTGTGAGGTATATCAGTTATTAGTAAATGAAAACATAACTGGGGACAATTTCCAGAGGTAAATAAAAGAACCATACAATGTGGAAGGGTCACTAACAAAAGCGAAAAGGAATATTAATTTACCAAATATTTCTGGTGGATAAAAAATATGTGTGTAATAAACTTTTTCTTACATGTGTTCATGTGTCATACCCTTAGTGTAGCTTCAAGAATTCATGCCGTGGTTTGTGAACCAATTTGTTGGCAATAAAGTTTTTAACGAATATTATCAAACAAATTTATTGTTCAATAAATTCGTATTTGGCTACTTTTGAATTGTCCAGAACTGCTTTTCCATAACTAAAATTTTCACTGTAAATGTGTGAACAAATAATGAAAGAATACAGTTAAAGTGGGGAAAATAGTTACTTTCAGAAAGGCACATGGCACTTATTTAACATCTGAATTGCCTAAGCTTTCAGTGCTTAAAAGTGTGCGACAATTAAATAAAAATTATAGTTCATTATTAATATTAGTATTTATTCTGAGTTTGGATTTGTATATATATGTATATATGTCGTTATTTTTTAAATTTTAGGTGCTATTAGAGAGAACAGCAACTTTAAAAACACCCCTGGAGCAGTGATGGAAGATACTGCCGAAAGTTGGCTGAAACACTCTGTGTTCCGCATGCAGTATAATTAAAAAACAAACAAACCCGGAACCTTTATAATTGGCAGTGAAACACCAGATTTATTGTAATATATACAATTTGTGCTATAAAATAAAATATTATTTATTTCAACTTTAGTTGTTGCGTATTTCCTATGCCAAATGCTCTGTTGCTCATATTTAAATGTTATCCTTGCATTGCCAACAAGTGAATGTCACTGCAAGTTCTGTAGATGGCAAAATAATTTCATGAAAACACCATGCATAGATCAGTAAAAATGTAGCTGCAGCACACAGTTTTGTCTCTACCTCGTATCACTGGAATGTATGGGTGCTAAAGGTGCAAGTGTGGTTCATGCAAATTTGTTCTGCTGCATGTATTTTCGAAGTAGCTTAGTTATTGCTTTATATATATTATATATAAAGCAATGATTAAGCTACTGCGAAAGTACATGCAGCAGAACATATTTGCAGTAACTTATTTATTACAATCGGTTCCCGACTGCCTGTATTTTGAGACAGAGGCAGTCAGGAAATGATGCCCATAATTTAATTCGTTTATTCCCTTTGTGGGTCTACAAATAATCGACAATTATTCGACGTTTGTGAACGTTGCACTGCAGCATTGTTCGTTATGTTATAACAGCTGATTGACCATTTTTAGACGTACTATAGACTTACTTTCAACCGTTTTTAGACGTACTGTAGCCTTACTTTCAACCGTTTTTTGACGTACTATAAACTTACTTTCAACCATTTTTGGACGTATTCATAATGTCTAAAAATGGTATAATAGACTACTTTTCGACCGCCAATTTAAAGTCCATTGACGAGACACTTCGACGTCTACAGCACGTTACTTTAGTACGTGTCGGAAGAACAACAACTCCAAAGAGGAAAGATTAATAAAATCCGAGCAGCTGTGGAGACAATTCTGATATATGGCGCTGTCACTCCGTGAGAGGCGAGAGAAGAAAAAAATCGTGTGATTTGAACTCGGAGAAGGAGAAGTCGTGTGTTTTGAATAAGATGGAACTCAAGATGAAAAATAACGCCTGTGTTTTATGTTACGTATCTTTTAGTCTGTGTGCGGTCAATCTGTGTTATGTTAAATATATGTTAGATGTTTATTTGAGTCTCGTGTGACTTCATTGTGTCAACTTCTGCAGACTCACTTATTTCCTTTGGATTAATGTGCTATTGTCACCTGATATATACCGATCTCAACACCCGCGATTCCAGAGTCATCGTCCAAAAATGAATGGCAGGTAAGAAGTATTTTTTATTCAATACTGTGCATTCCTGATTGATTTGAACGGCGACACATAACAGTAAACAGTTTTGACTTTCCGCGAGTAGTGACTTTTGACGTCAAAATTACGTTTCTGTGCTACTTGGGTAGGTACATCCAGATCCAGATTACGTAGATTAAACGTAATCTGGTAAGACATTGGACATCCATTGGTTCTTCAAAATACGTTTAATAGACGTAATCTGGACTTTCATGGATGTCCATGAAAGTTCCATACGTAACGTGGTGAACGTAAAATGGACGTCTAGTTGATGTGATTGTGCTGTGTGGGTTGTTCCTCGGAAACCTTGTTGCGCCGAGACGCTTGTAAGTTAGGGGACCAATTGTGACGTCACAGAAAGTTCACTTGGCCTGGACAATAGATGGCCATGCCTTAGACCACCTGTAGAGTCGCTGCTGGTTGTTATAGGGTAAATTTGCTAACTCAGGACAAAGGAGACTATATTAAATGTTTGAAAATTGAGCCGATACCTTATGTTGTTCCTTATTTGACAATCGCAAGATGAACACCAGATCACATTTAACTATTAGTACGAAGGCATCAAATCAGCAACGATCAGATTCGTATCGTCGGAAAAGAAATTTTCTGTGTTTTCTGGCCATCATCTTTTACCATGTTTACGGGTTTTGGAATAGGTATTTGAATCGTTTTGACACCAATCTGCCAACGAACAATATTTCGGGTAAAGGGAACAATATAATCCTGTTTTATTTTAATATTTTTATTTCGCATTTCTGTTTGATGAGAATATTACCAGGTCAGCGGGATGCGTATTTCATGTAGAAATCAGCAAAATATTTTCCCGAAGTAGAATTGTGTCGTGGCATCTATGCTAACTTCTCCTTATACGTTGTGCTCGTTGGTTGTGTTCTTTATTTGCACAGCGGAGCGAAAAAATAAAAAGGAGCTTGCGGTCGTTACATGACGTCATGGGTGACTAGTGATCCACCAACCGTGATAGAAACGTGTTTCACCACTTCGATGACTAATCCTGGGCCCACTCGGTTCATCAGCATCACATAGACGAATTCACTCTGTCTACTTCATTACGGTCTTGTGTATTAACCTGCGCTTCGCGTTTCCTACGCAATGGAAGAAATTAATGATGCAACTGCTACAGGAAATGCGACAATCGGAAGTAACATTTCAAATTTATTAGATATGTCTGGCAACGAAAAACCGCAGATGGATACAGATGAATTCGAAACGTTAGAAGTCGGTGGAAATTTAATGGACTGTGATTTCGATCTCTCAGTTAAGAACGATTTTTCTCCTAACGATACTGGCATTCTACATTCATCCGGTCTCATGTCAACAACGCGACCGCTTCTCACGACGTCCGACGACGAAACGACTAAGTCCGACCTCTTCTCGTCTGGTAAAGATTCCGATTTAATAGATAATAAATTGCTGCTTGATGAAGGGTCATCGCCATTCGACAGTGTAAAGCCTAAGCCTACTGACGACGATCGTTCTTTCGGAAAACAGACGCCGGCACCTGACGTTGCTGGCGACGCCTTATTGATCAGTGACGGAGACACGCCAGGTAAATTGGACAACTCCGAGAGCGTAACTAGTGCTTCATTTTCGAGTGGTACCCCGGCCCCTAACGTCAACGCCTTTCACGAATCCGAGGTTCAGGAGTTACTGCCAAATTCAAAGAATCCGAAAATAGATACTAAACTGGTATCGGAGCCGGAGAACTCGGAGCAGCAAGGAATCCACCGTGCGTGCGACACCATTGCGCAGCCTCCAGCCGTTAAGAGCGAAGTCGCCATGGAGCCCGAAACGAGTGCTACTGGAAATCCCAAAGCTGAAACCAATTGCCCCTTTTCCCCAGGTGATTTAAGCATTTATGTCTATTTAAATTAGTATACTTTGTGTACTTGCACTTTACGTGATTACACTGTTTAGTGCAATAACACTGTTTCTTTGTCTGAGCTGAACCTTGCTTTCTGTGTGCAGAGCATTTGTGGAACCATTTTATCTATGCTACGTGTGCGAAATTAGTATTCCTCTCCTATTTTGGCTAATAGTAATTAAAGATACATTACATTATCTGCGTTTTCGAATTTTTTATGTGCAGTTCAATGCTACTGAGCATGCGATAGATATTATTTTTAGGAAAAAAACAATATGCGATTTCTGAGAACCTCGTGCTCTGCTGTAGTATATTTCAGCGTTGAGGTAGGCAAAGAAAGGGTTTTTCTTCCAATAGGGAATAAAATAAACCTGTGCAATGAATGAAGCCTATGCTTTTTTTTTTTTTCTTCGCATTTTTGTTAGGTTGTGTATACATAGTGATTCAAACAATTTTCAAATATTAGTTAATATAATTTTATGTGCATAGTTTTTTTTTTTAAATGTGCAAATATATGTAAAAATTAAAGGAAATTTCTGTCCTTTCAAAAATGAGCCCCTCCCATGTATTGATTATTAGGTTAACAGAGGATCTGTAATGGTAGTTTCCATTTTGATATTTTTGGTGCATTTAATCTCATATGACAAGTGCTTTCAGTTTTGGTAACCACAAAGATTTGTCTGATCCTTGGACTTGTCAAGATTGTATGTACAGAGGGAAACTGGGACACACCCACATTTGTTGTGGAACCAAATTGTGAAGAGAATCTTGCCCTGGACCTATCCATGCACATGAAGAAAATTAGTAAATGTAAATATTGATATGCATTGGCTAAAGATTAATGCATAAATTTATGACCACTTATTTTCTTAAAAGCACTTTTGTTTTATCTTGTGATTGAAAATTTGCTGTTGCATGTAGTGACAGCCATTTTTGCTACTGATTCATTGTTCTCAATTTCCCTTTGTGTTAACCTGTTTTCAAGTTTGATGTTTAACCATTATAATGTTAATGTCTAAACAGCTCACTATTAATGAAGATACTAATATATGCTCTGATGTACCTTATACTTTGTGATCAGTCTTTTTGAATGTACATTTGTTGGTTGGCGGAAGACCACCTCACAGGGAAACTGGCACACACTTTTCATTAAGGGGCCGGACACAAATTGCTATTCTTCCGAGGAACACTTTGAATGTGTGGCAGTTTTCCAAGTTTCTGAATTGTGTGTGGCAGTTTCCCAAGGTGCCTAACGATGGGAAGGAGCTCTTTTGTTTGTCTGAATTTTCATGTCGGTTCATACTTAGGGCAGCTGGCCACAGAAGTTCGAGGGGGGTATAAAGATTGCCGTTTCCTGGCCTATATTGAGAACTGAATTGGGAACTCCAAACAAATTTCGAGAAAATGTTCTATGTAAGCCAAGCAAAAATTGCTGTGTTCAGGAAAGGACAATAAGGTGGGATTTTTTAACGCTGCACTTTTACTTAGGCACTAAATATTCACATAACGTCAAATTTGTAATATTTTTCTTTTACTTAATTAATTCATAGGCCCTACACCTTGGTCTTTTTAACAGCTTTTCATCCGCCGACTTTATATTCATAACGCTTATGTATCAAGTCAATAGCATTGCACTTTTACTTAGACACTAAATATTAAAGTCGTAGGCCTTTTTAACAGCTTTTGTTCTACCAGTGTCATATTCACAACTTTACACATCAAATCAAGTTAATAATTTTGCACTTTTATTTAGGCATAAAATATTTATTCACAAGGCCTAGGCTTAGGTCCTTTTACCCATTTTTATTCTACCAATGCCATATTCACAACGTTTACACAGAAAATCTAGTTAATAATATTGGGCGTTTACTTAGGCACGGAATATTAATTCATTAGGCCTTGGCCTTTTTGACAGTTTTTATTCTACCAATGCCATATTCACAAAGTTTAAACATCAAATTAAGTTAATAATGTTGCGCTTTTATTTAGGCACAAAATATTTATTCACAGGCCCTAGGCTTAGGCCCTTTTACCAGTTTTTATTCTACCAATTTCATATTCACAACGTTTACACATCGAATCATGTTAATAATATTGAGCGTTTACTTAGTCACAAAATATGAATTCTTAGGCCCTAGGCCTTTTAAATAATTTTGACTACCAATGCCATATTCACAACGTTTACACAGCAAATCAAGTTAATAATATTACGCTTTTACTTGGGCACAAAATATTAATTCATAGGCCCATACCTAGGGCCTAAGTAAAAGAGCAATATTATTACATTTATTTGTTGTGTAAATGTTGTGAATATGGCATTCATAAAGTAAACCCCAATATTATTAACTTGATTTTCTGTGTAAACATTGTGAATATGGCATTGGTAGAATAAAAACTGTTAAAAAGGCCTATGCCTGTGGCCTATGACTTTAATATTTAGTGCCTAAATAAAAGCGCAATGCTATTGACTTGATTTTATACGTAAGCATTATGAATATGAAGTCGGTGAATTAAAAGCTGTTAAAAATGGCGAGGTGTAGGGCCTATAAATTAATTAAAAGAAAAATATTACAAATTTGACATGTTATGTAAATATTTAGTGCCTAAGTAGAAGTGTAGCATTATTAAAAAATCTTACCTTATTGTCCTTTCCTGAACACAGCAATTTTCACTTGGCTTTTCACCGGAGAACTAGCCATCATAGAACGTTTTCTCGATATTTGTTTGGAGTTCCCAATTCAATTCTCAATATAGGCCAGGAAACTGCAATCTTTACCCCCCCCCCGAACTTCAGTGGCCATTTGCCCTAAGTGTGAACCGCGACATGAAAATTCAGACAAACAAAAGAGCTTCCCATTGTTAAGCACCTTGGGAAACTGCCACACATTCATCAAAGTGTTTCTTGGAGGAATAGCAATTTGTACCCTGCCCCTTAATGAAAAGCGTGTGGCAGTTTTCCTGTGTGGCAATCTTCCGGTGTGGCTGTTTACAGTGAACCCATTTATTATGTATTTAAAATGCCTAGATCAGTAGAGTGGTAAGCAGCTTGTGGTTGTAATAATGTGTGTGAATGGTGCATTCTTAGTTGACATGTAGTTTGCACTTCAGAACATGTTTTAAACTTTCTCGATAAACATAATTTTTGTGATACTGAATATTATTAGCTTTTGTAATTCAGATCCCTTTGTAACTGTAGTGTACAGTACTTATAAATAGTTACTGTTGATTTTATAACAAGCGTTATCTGAAAATATGTGAATTCTAAGTATTTAAAGACATTTTTTTTTTTGTCATTCTAATTTGAATTGAAAACTTTGGCTTAACTTTATTTAAAATTCTGATGGACTGTGAGAGTGTCAGTATGTTGAATCCCAGTAGGAAAACACATCACAGTATAATGCAGTATCAGCTGGCTGAAGAAAATTAGGAAACCTTGGGATCATTGTTAAGATTGACAAAAGAGATGTCATACTGTAAAAAGGTCTGGGGGGGGGGGGGGGTCCTTGGAAGTTTTGATCTGTGTTCTCCAAAAATTTCTGGATCGAAGTCTGCCCACATAAAATTCTCAGTCTACTAGATTTAATTTCATTGATCAAAAAACATCAGGAGTAGTTACTACCAATAAATCTTATGCAACTTTATTTCACATAATATTACGAGAGTACTAGAGTACTTCACAAAGACGCTTTAACGTCCTTAAGTCTTCTGTTATACACATTATAAATGGGGTACATACAGTCTGCGGTGATGCACTAAGTTATTTAATAATTTTCAGGTATAATTTAGTTAAAAAGTAGACTTTTTTTGTCCTAATTTTTAGGATTTTTTAACTGAATTATACCTGAAAATTATTGAATAACTTAGTGCATCACTGCAGACTGTACCCCATTTATTATAGCATGTATAACAGAAGACTTAGGGACGTTAAAGCGTCTTCGTAGTAGTTACTACCATGATGACAAATGATGCCCAAATTTCTTTAAAGACAGAACACTCATTGACAAAGAAACAAAATGCACGGCAAATGTAGCCAGCATCTGTTGGTTGTATTTGTAGCATGAAATAACTATGCTGTTCAACTAATAAAAACTTCTGGTAAAATAATTCATTATTTGTAGTGCTATTTATTTATTTTAGAACAATATGCCAGATCTTATTTATTTATTTATTGATGAGATCATCTGGCATATATTGTTCCAATGATATTCGAGACTATGAAATGGAAATAATTTCAGAAATAAAAACACATTGTCAACTAATGTCAACTAAATTGCAGTGTTCAGTGACTGAGAGCACCGCTGTTATGAATTCTAATGGTAATCTCCAACACGACGAACAACAAAAATAGATACACGCAAAAAAAAAAAAAATCTACCCTCTAAAAAAAAATTAGTGGTTTATCAGAATAATGAATCTGAAAATCTGATATTTAACATTTCATGGATGTCACCTGTTCTTTGTAGGCTGATGAAATGCAAAATCTGGGTATGAACATAAAAAGTGCTAAAAATTGTTTCAGTGCTCTAAAATGAAATTAGAGGTAACTCTATAATTTTAGAGTAAGCT
This sequence comes from Macrothele yani, assembly GCA_039090855.1. Classification (NCBI taxonomy): domain Eukaryota; kingdom Metazoa; phylum Arthropoda; class Arachnida; order Araneae; family Macrothelidae; genus Macrothele; species Macrothele yani. Next base: position 56,563,856 of record CM077011.1, on the reverse strand, counting down.
GTTTTAGAAATAATTTTGAATTGCCTCCATGATACCATATCCCTAAGTGCTGGAACATTGACATGGAAACATACTTAGAATTGTTTCTACACTCCAAAATTGAAAGAAAACAATGTGATTTTGATCAAGCAGTTTGAAACAAGTTAAAAAAAAAAACCTACAAGAGTACAGTGGTAATTCTAGTGATCAATATTCTGAAGTTGAATTGCATAACATTGAGAATCAAAAGAAAATATGAATTATTATATGTCAGTGGTTTTACTTCAAAAGAAATCATTTTTGCAGCTATTTGTTGATGAATAATTTCATCTCTCTGGATAAATGCTGAAATGGTGATTTTTCATAATTTTGCAATGGCCATAATGCTAATTAAAATTCAAATGCAATATTTTGGAAAAATTTGTACTGACCAACATCTGCTAATGTTTTGTTATTTGCCATGTTAAAAAGTTTGATTTCATTGTTTTATTCACCAAAGTGCTTTTTTTTTTTAATGCATGTGGGCATCTTAGAAAAGTTGTAAATGTGTAGTTTAGTGTCCTAAATTATTTCGCCACAGATGTTGAAGTATTTCGAAAAAGTGAGACGTACAGATTTTAAAGTACGCAATTTCATTGCAAATGGTGAAAAAAAATTCATCTTTATTGCACATTTTAAATATTTTTGCTGTAATATTTACCTGCAAGTATGACGCTGTGAACAGAAGCTGTGGCGACGACGTCAAGCTTTGCTCTGTTAAAATGAAGGTTCGTGTGGCGGCCAATTCACGGGCGGAAGAGTACAAGAGGAGCCGGTTACGATGTTGCCACGAGAGCGATCCATTTTGTAATGCTATGCTACAAAAAATAGGTCTGCATTACGCTAATTCTTTTTTTCCTTTTTTTTTTTTTTTTTTTCTTCTTGTGAATGGTAATTTTGTGCAACGTGACTAAAAAATTACCCACTTAATAGCACAACTGAAAGTGCACTGGAATACCGAATGAGGTGTAAATCTGAGCCGTTAAAAACCAGAACCAAAACTTATAAGTTTTTGACTTCCCATTTAACTTCTGTTGGTAAGAAATGGAGATCTACTTTAACTCTTCTGTACAAACAAGAAAGGCATTTCCGAACTTTATATTTGGTGTGAAGGAATGGTATGCGAAACAACAAAGAAATTGCCAGCATATGCTTTGAAAACAGTGAGAAAAAATTGAACTGTATTCTGTTGCGTAGCACTGCAATATGTAACTCTTTCCTGACAAGAACGTACCCCGTTGCTGTTGCAGTTTTCCCGCCCGTGGATTGGCAACCGGAGCGAACATTCGCTTCAACAGAGCAAAGCTTGACGTCGTTGCCGTAGTTTCTGTTCACAGTGTCGTACTTACATGTAAATATTATGGTAAAAATCTTTAAAATGCACTATAAAGATGAAATTTTTTCACCATTTGCCATGAGATTGCATATTTTAAAATCGTACATTTCACTTTTTCAAAATACTTCAGAATTTGCGGCGAAATAATTTAGGACGCTAAACTACACATTAACCAAAAGTTTTTTAATAAGTGAAATCTCCTTTTCTGTCCATCAACTGCTTGTATAAAGCTTAATGTATTTGGGCAAATTTGCTTCGCCCATGGTTTGTATGCATCCTGGAAAAGTCCTGGAATTCCATGTTGTCCTGGAAATGTCCTAAAATTCTGTTACATGTCCTGTAATTTTATCCATTTTGCTTTTTAGTTCCTGTGTGATGTTTTGTAGTTGAGGATTTTTCTTTGATATAACTGATGTCTGACGAATTTTCCTCCCTGCTCCAGGCAAAATGCAGGATGGTTTTTTTTTTTTTGTCCGTTAGTAGTACTGAAGCTGCACTATTAGCTCATCTTTTGTAAAAAGAGATTGTGCTTATGTTGTCACTTTATCTGTCCATCTGTGGACATCATATCTCTACAACTATTAGTCCAATTTAAAAATTCTTCCTGCATTGAATAAGCTCTTGATGGGAAATGTGCATATATTAGGGGTATGCAAAAGTTTCTGCCGTTTTAAGAAGGAAGGAGACAGGAACAATTGGGAAATCAGTACACATTTATTCAACGAAATATTGGCAGTTAGTATCAATGACCTTTTGCCATTTTTCTGGCAACAAATGAATGCCCCTGTGATAGAAGGACTCTCGTTTTGAGCTGAAGAATGCAGTGACAAAATTTTCCACCTCTGGAACTGTGGTGAACTGCTGTTGGGCTAGAGAATGTTTCGTAAAGCGAAACAGGTGAAAGTCTGAGGGTGCAATGTCCTGGGAGTAAGCAGGGTGCGGTAAAACCTCTCAGCGTAACTGTTCAAGGGTTGATTTCGTGGTGGCACCGACATGTGGTCTGGCATTATCATATAACAGGATGACTAGTAGGCGTCCTTTACCAGTCCATGGGCATTTTTGCTCGATTGCGGCGTTCAGTTTCATCAACTGATCGCTATATTGTTGTGCAGCGATTGTTTCGCCCGGTTTCAACAGTTCGAAGTACAGCACTCCACGCATATCCCACCCACACACACACACACACACGCGACACACACACGCACACAACAGCCCCTTTTTCCTGTGGATATCCTGTTTTGCAGTGGATGTTGATGGCTGGCCTGGGTCGACCCAGGATCGCTTGCATACAGGGTTGTTGCAATAGACCCATTTTTCATCCCCGGTGACAACCTTCCACAAGAAATTCTTCCCTTGAAACCTCTTCAGCAACGACATGCAGATGCTCAATCATTGACCAATATTGCACTTCGTCAAAGTATGCGGAACCCACTTGCCAATCCTCTGGATCTTCCCTAGGGCCTGTAGACTCCGTACCACTGTTGATTGAGCCACTTTCAAACGTTTCGCCAATTGTTTGGTCAATTGTGTGGCTTCCTCTTGCAACAGTGATTCCAGCTCCTTGTCTGCAAGTTCCTGCGGTCTACCTGCACGTGGCTTGTCTTTCAAGCTTAGATCACCTTCTTAAACTTGGCAAACCATTCTCGACATGTCCGCTCACCCATAACCTAACCGTTTTGCCATACGCCTGACATATTGAACTGTATGTTTCACTCACACTTTTCCATAAATTAAACATGAATGACAAATAGTGCCGCCAATGAACTTTATCGACCGCCATGCTTGGCTTCATGTACGAACTGATAGCACGAGTCGCCGGCCGTTTAGATACCTACAGCACCCGCTAGCTAGCAGAAGCGATGGAAACTTTTGCATACCCCTAATAAGTTCTAATTTTTGGTAAAGAATGGTTTGGCCACAGGCGACATAAATGTTTATTTCGGCTTATATATTTGCTGCAAAATCTGAGTTTGTGGGAACGTGATTGAAAAAATTCTTAAATGAACCGGTACTGCTCACTTCAGAAAACCTTTTGAGAATAGCAATCTGCTTAAAATAGTGAATAGTTTTTTCGCCGGGGGATGTAGATGTGTATCTTTTATCAATATTTCTACTTCTACGGGTGCAATTTGGAAAATTCTTTGTTAAAGAGGTTTCCGGTGCAAAATGTTTCGTCTAATTTCAAAATTTTCGTAATGCACAAGTGTGCTACCAGGGCGTAAGTTCATGTTTACGTTTACAGCAATATCTGTGGGATCAAACACCCGATTGAAACAATCCTTCCCAAAATAATGCACGTTTTCACCGCTAGGGAAGCACATTTTTAATCTATTTTTCTCAACATATTTGCTTCTAAATGTGCGATTTAAAAAATTATTTTAACACCAGATACCATTTACCTTGTGGAACACTTTAGGTTTGTATTTCAGGAGTTTTGTAGTTCACAGTTTTGTTGCTAGGTGGTATTTGTGTAATTCTATTTACTTCTAAAAACCCTATTGAGAAATTTCTTTTTACTGTATTCCATTTGCTACAATAGAGCAGTGAAGCATTATCCTCTTTAAATAATGCACAGATTTCCTTCTAGCGAGCACAAAAATAAAAACCTTCTAGCTATCTGTGCTTTCGGGAGACATATTTGAAAAGTTCTTTTATCATAGCATAGATTTTGCCACGAAGAGTACTTTTCACGTTTTTCAACTGTCCCACTGTGCAAAATTCTTGTGTTAGAAGACATAGTTATATCGTGTTTCCTTCAATATTTATTCTATTAACTGTGGAAGTACGCACATTAAAATGAACCAGTAGAGCACACTTGATTAAAAACATTAGGAGAGTGTGAAGAATATTTTCAAAACCATGTTTTTAGTTGTGGCTTATTTTGACCTTTACTGAACCTTGCTAATGATTGCTTTATGTACAAATTTGTTTCAAAATCAGATTGCTTTTTAATATCAGAAACTTAAATTTAGTTGTTTCTTAGTATTTTCTAAGCGAACTAATCACTTTCCATCTTCTAAAATTGGTTTTCTAATCATGCCCAGTTTAAGGAACAGTAAACTTAAAATAAAGGTCTTCAAAAGTAAGAATTTTTGCGGTCATATTATGCGGGTGACGGGGTCGATGCTCATAGAGCTGAAATTTGTTTTTCTTCGGCCATAGGGAGCTGAGTAAACAGCCGACAAAGTTTCTGGTGATGACATCACACTAGAGAAGCGGTCAGTCAGACCACTTCTTGCACCAGCGGCATCTGTGTACTCGGCGCGGTAGGGGTTGTGAGCGAAAGTACGAGGCAATTAGGGTAAGGAATTTCTCTCCTTCTGTTGCACGTGTCCTGTTCGTTAGTCATCAAACTTTCTGCTGCAATTTACACAACAGGAATGAATTTTAAGCAGCTTATGGATTTCGCTGAAACTCTTGGTTTACAATCACTTATTAGCACTACTTTTTAAAAAGTGGTAAAATTTTTAGTTGGGCCAATCAAGTTTACGTGGCGCAGTGTGAAAAAACAAATTACTGATGATTTAAAATTATGCGATTCCGAAATTTGGGTGAGTGGAGATGGACAGTTTGATTCGCCAGGTTTTTGCTCCAAATACTGTACATATTCCATTATGGATATTCACAAGGGAAATATTGTTTGTATTGTTACCCAAAAAGGTGTTTTTGATGGAGACTTAGAAAAGAATGTGTGAGATTTATTACTCTCAGGCCTCATGAAGAAATAGATATGTTTTTTTTTTTTTTATCAGATAGACAGAAGCATTCGTGCCCTCATGAATAAAAAATATCCCCGAATTGATCATCAGTTTGATGTGTGGCACATGGCCAAAAGTTTGACTAATTATCTAAAAGCTGCTGAAAAAAAAAGCTCCTTTACTAGAAGCATGGCGGTCCAGTATTACCAACCATTTATGGTGGTCAGCTCAAACATGTAATGGAGATGCTGAACTGCTGGTAGAAACATTTCTATCTGTGACTAACCTGCCAACAGTAGAAATAACAGTAGATACAACTGCCTTTTATCTAACTTGTTACTTCTAGAGCTATATATTTCCAGGGCAACAAACAAAACCCGAATACTGTTCATTAGATTCAGGAAAACATTATCTAATGTTACTCACTACACAGGGATAACTTTTCCGATTTTTTGCCCTACAGGTATCCAGGCATTCACCCTAATATACGAATTGTTTGTATGCAACGTGTCTCCATAGTTTGTTACATACAAGTTCATATTTTTCTCTCTCGTTTTTTTCCTGCCCGAAGAATTATTTGATAACGACTTGCCTGTAAGGTGTGGATGTTTAAAACAACACTGTCGAATGATTTGTGATTTATTATACATTGGGCATTACCTAGAGTCACAGAATATAGACGTACACGTGTATGCCGTATGCGGATAGTTTCCAAATTATTAGCAGATTTTGCAGATAGTTTTTGCTTCTAGATTAAAAAAATAAAAATGTTATTTATAGCAATTAAAACACTTACTCAAGGCTTTACTCAGATTAATATATTTAATTCTATCTTAACGTGGGAATGTTGAACTATTTTTCACATCTTTCGATAGTAAGTTCTTTTGTTTTTACATACGTTTCTGGCCTCTTGATTTTATGAAGGCCTGTTCTCAATATATAGGAAATATAGGGACTGTAACAAAAGTTTTGTTTAACAGAAAAACTTTAAATTTTATTGCCAGGTTCCTCTTGCAGTTGCCAGTTATTAAATTAAAATCTTTTCCTTATGTACTTTATAAGTACCTACTATTTTTGAATTAAGTTGTTGAAAATGTTATATATAATTTTTGAAGGTTCATTTAATGGAAACAGCGTTTCTAGATATAAAAACTTTCTTTAATTAATCTCTTGTTTTTATGAGGTTCATAGTCCAATATTTAAAAAGTTTTGGTCTTTAAAGGTCCATTTTACACACATTTTTGCAAATTCAGTCATAATGTACTTTTGTTCTCTTTGGAATCTGTAACGTTCTAATAATTCTTTGTTATATTAATTTTTCTTTAAATTATCTTATTCTATTGTTATCGTGATTCGCGGGTTTGCAGTAAGTTTTCTGCTTCAATGGTTGTGTATGCAGATACATTTTATTTTTACACAACTCTGGCACTACCTTTTATTTTCATCATCTGATCACTCTCGTCGCAACACAAACACTCAACGTCTGTTGATATTCTCTCACAGTTATCACATTAGAACCAGTCAAGATTACCTTTTCTACCCTCGAATTTGTTTTCACATTTCTTGTTAAACATTTGTACTGTACTAGCAAAATATCGTGGTTCAAAGGAATAAAGATTTACACTAGCCATTTTACAGATTGATGGGATCGACTGCACTGCACAGAACGGTAAACAGCACCCACCGACTTGAGCCCTCCCTCTGCACACTGAGCGTCCGGTCTGTTGTCTAGCGTGACGTCCCTGCTGATTTTGGGAGAACTACTTACAATAAAGCATTTCTGATTGCATTATTTTTAATGTCTCTTTCGACATTACGTTTTCGCGCAAAAAAAAAAAAAAAAAAATGCCCAAAATGAGTTTACTGTTCCTTTAAATTGCCTTGATCACTGATTTGTGTGCAGCTGTAGCCCTTGGATTTAAGGTTTTCTCGTTATTCTCTTTTGTTTTATTTTGGGAATTTATGTGCACACTTCATTTGCTGGTGGGTACAAATTTAAAACATAGCTACAACATCAATATTAGAAGCATATATTATGGTGAAAATTCCTTCCCAAAATAAAATGTAACACAAATCCTTGCTCCCATGAATATCTATTTATGAAATAATAGTTCTTTTGAAAAAGTTCCAAATATTTCACCTTTCCCTGTCCTTAAGTTTCCAATGCAAGCATTATTTCAAAATATAAGTAGTATTTAGTAATTTATATATTGTGTGTATCTGAAAACATTTCAAGAGTAGTGATACATTTATGTTCTTCTAAATATGGATTTTATACCTGTATATTTTTGAGTTTTATGTTGTTTTTAAAAACTATAATTTGCTTCAGTAATTGAACTAAAAGCTGAAGTAGAAATAAATTTTTCTCAAAATCGGTACAGCATAATGTACATAAGTTTTGTAGAAATTAAACCTGGTTACATTTTTAGTAACAGTTCTGTTATTTCAGTATTTATCTGTGATTCTAAGTTTATTAGCTGCAGCAGAACATCATTTTCAGCATTCTGTATTTAGTTTGCTCAAGCCTGTAGGGAATTATTTTTTGTAGGTTACAGGCTGAACATACATCTGTATGGTTTCACTAAAAAAAAAAAAATCCAAGTCCAGGAATTCTGTGACTAAAAAGTGCATGAACCATATTCACCTCTGACCTTGACATGTGGTCAAATAGGCTCAGTTGAAAGAATACGAAATCAATCATCCTGTATAAACTGTCGCCCTTTTCCAGCCAAGTCCACTCAGTTGGTTCTTTGCACATACAACCACAGGATTTAAAGCAGTAAAACACAAAAGTCATGCACAAATTGAATGTTAATTTAACATGACTTAGTGTGAATTTCATGCTGTACCGCTTTGCTTTGTTTCTTTTTATTAGTTTCGTGTTTCTCTGGGTGCCATTTGGTTTTGATATAGTTCTGAAAATTTTGTCATTCTTGACTACAGAGATGTCATTGCTATTGGTAAACAATAGAATTCTTATCTCTACTGAATAGCAGATTCACAAAGTTATATATAAACAGAGACATCACTCTTTCCAAGTTTAGTATCGCACAGCAACCGAAAAATTGTTATTCGGCCGCCGCCATGGAATTGAATCCCGGATCTCTCTATATCTAGCCAAGCTCGCTAGCCTTACACCACGGTGGCAAAGAATCCATGGCGCTATGTGCGTTTTTCTGTCAGCATCTGACATTATAAATCTGTAAGATGGGCTCAGCTACTGAGACGTTTCCATCTGGTGGGCGTTAACGGCACTGGCTATATATTAATTATAGCAGTTAAATCCAAAGGGCGAGATCCAAAGTGAAAACCCTCCAAATACATGGCGTCAGTAAATAAACAAAGACATCGCTCTTTCCATGTTTAGCAACGCACAGCAACCGAAAAATTGTTGTTAGGCCGTCGCAGTGGAATTGAATCCCGGATCTCTTGATATCTAGCCGAGCTCGTTAGCCTTACACCACGGTGGCCAACAATCCACGGTGCTATGTGCGTTTTCTGTCGGCATCTGACATTATACCGTGGATTGTTGGCCACTGTAGTGTAAGGCTAATGCGTTCGACTAGATATTGAGCGATCTGGGATTCAATTCCCCGGCGATGGCCTAAAAACAATTTTTTGGTTGCTGTGCGTTGCTAAACGTGAAAAGAGCCGATGTCTTTGTTTATTCACTGACGCCACGTATTTGGAGGATTTTCACAAAGTTATACTGAGGTGTATTCTAGAGAGAAGGGAGAAAGAGCGCATTAGCAAACTTATTGGTGCGATTATTGATTTAACAGGTTCTCTGGCACTTACATTCATGCTTCACAAGGGAGAGAGAGAAAAAATGTTTATATATATATATATAATATATCTTCCTATTCTCCATAAAATTATTTCCACAACTGAAAAGTCATCAAGTTGATCTCTGTGTGGTATTGCATTACCAAGCCCAGGAATCCTAAAAACTGGTGGTGTTTCATATAGGCTGGTTCACTATTACAAGAATGTAGACACCTCAGCTGGAACAGTAGTTGTTCCACCTGTGCGTGGACATGTGCATGCACTGTTTTCTTGTAATGTGCTATTATGTATTGGAAATGTGATGTACATGAACCGGTTGGTGTGAATGATTCATGAACATGACCATCATTTTTGTGGTCTTAGATATTCACAGGAGAGTTTAAACAAGCCCAACAGAAGGCATTTATTTCAATACTGCAGATGCATTATAAATATCATCCAGCAAGTTCTGTTTCACACGTTCTATATACACTCACAGGCACTGGAATTTGTGCACCTAGAAGAAAACGTGCTACAACCGCAAAACTTTGCAAATAGCTAGAGTGTGTGCTGGTATGCAAATGATCCATGTTTGGTGTGATTGCACATGCTTGCACACCCTGTGGTGGCGCCGTAAGCATGAACCATGAAAGCGAAAAGCACCGGTCGACCCAGGCAAGAATACAGAGTGACAAGAATATCGGATAGACGCCAGACGTTGATTTATGCAACTTACGGACTTTGAGAGAGGCCTAATCTTCGGGCTGAAAACCGCAGGGTGGTCGGTGTGTCGTATAGCCCACCACGTAGATCATTCTGACCATATTGTCTGACTGTGTTGGGAGCTGTGGACACGTGACAGCACAACCACATGGCGTAGCTGCTCCGGACGGACCAGGAGGACCACCGGTAAAGAGGATCGACGAATTGTGCGTCAGGCACAAACTGATCCCACGGGGACCCGGTCCACTATACAGGCAGATGTAGTGGTTTCTGTGTGCCCATGAACCATTTCCCGACGTCTCGCGTTAGTAAATCTGTGATCCCAGCGCCCCTTACGTGTGCTGTCATTAACACCGGAACATCTCTGGCTCCGTGTGCAGTTGTGCCAGGACGGAGCGATGTGGAACGCCACAGACTAGCGACGTGTGGTGTTTAGTGATGAGTGCCGCTTTGTTTTGGGGGACAGATGATCAATTATGTCCAGGTGTGGAGGTCCCCGTGTCAGCGGCACAATCTCAACCTCGCTATCGAGCTCCACACCTCCCCCACTGCAGGCATAATGGTCTGGAGAGCCATAGCCTACCATAACCGATCAGCTCTAGTAGTGGTACGTGGATTATTGATGAGCCAGCGGTATGTGGATGAGATTCCATGGCCCCATGTGCTCCCTTTCCTTGCCGGGGTTCCAGATGCGCTATAGCAGCAGGATAATACCCCGCCCGCCCGCACATGGCTTAGACTGCCTACGTCATTTCCAGACACTTCCATGCGTGGCCTGCCCGCTCCCTGGACATGTCCCCCTATCGAGCATGTGCGGGACCAGTTGACAACGCCGGTTGCCGCTGTGCAGCGCTATCCGAGATTTGGAGTTCTCCGTCCAACACGTGTGGGCCAGTCTGCAGCAGGACAACATAAGACGTCTGTTCGCCTCCATGCCAGACCATATTGCAGCCTGTATCGCTGCATGAGGCAGTGCGGTGCGCTATTTAAGATGACCGAACTGCGTGCCACAGATCCCTCTGTAATTGCCCTGCAGCTCTCTTTTTGCCATGTGTATCATTCATTTGTGTCATTATGTCCATAAAATTTCAGTTCGATCCGATGCTTCCTTTTTGGTGCACAAATTTCATTGTCTGCGAGTGTATCTAGTTACGACGGGGATGAGCTCATGTTATGTATGCATAGCCAATATTCAAGACGTGATATAAAATGGACAAGTAACAAGAATTGATAAAGGTGTTGTTTTTTAATGAACTTTTATCAATTCTTATTACTTGTACATTTCATATCTTGTCTTGAATATTGGCTATGTATTCATTAAAACACAAGCTCATTCCCGTCCTAACGATAATACACTGGCGGAAAGTGAAAAAAGAACACCAAGAAGGAATTGGCGGACGATCATGAAATTTACATATGTTAATGGGGTAGAGTTTACGTAGGTGTGATGTTATATTCGGGACCAACCGGTGAGCGCTTACGCTACAGCACGGCATACTATGCAAATTATCGTCGGTAGTATTTAAGGAGTACGGCGAAGTGAATGTAATCAGTCGTCGGCGTACGGACACGTGCGAAGACCCTGAAGAAGCTGCAATGCCTGGACATGGAAGACGTGTACAATTTCAGCAGTTATCGGACTTTGAGCGAGGTTGTCTAGTCTAATTCCGCGAGGCCGGATCGTCGTATTGCGGAGCGAATTGGACGGGAAGTATCGGTGGTGGTACGATGGTGGCGTAGATGGTCTGAGGAACATTCCCACACGTGAAGACGGGGAACCGGGAGTCACAGACGGACTGATGAGCGGACCGATAGACACATAAGAAGAGCGGTGTTGTCAAGCAGAATATCCACTGCGACGCAAATCCGAGCTGCCGTTGCACCTGAGGTGACTGTGCGAACAATCCGCAACAGTCTACTGGATGCAGGACTATGTGCACATGTGCGTCTGGCATGTGTACCTCTGACTCCAGCCCACCGTCAGGAACGGCTGCAGTGATGTTGCCAACGTCTGCACTGGAGAACGCAATGGCAATCTGTCGTGTTCAGCGATGAAAGCAGATTCTGCTTGGGAGCCTCCGATGGCCGTATGTGTGTTCATAGACGCACAGAGGGGCGTCTCCACCCTTCTTGCATCCGTCAGCGACACACAGGGCCTACACCTGGTCTCCTGGTGTGGGGAGCGATCAGCTATCCCTCCTGTATACAACTAGTGTTTGTACCAGGTACGTTAAACAGCCCCTTCAACATCATCATTCAGCCCGTTGTTGTGCCATTTGTAAGGTCGGTCCATCGTGGTGATTTCCAGCAAGATAACGCACGCCCACACACTGCACGTGCAATGCAACATGCACTTCAGGGTGAGACAACTTCCATGGCCTGCACATTCACCGGATTTGTCTCCCATTGAGCACGTGTGGGATTTTATGGGACAACGACTTATCCGGTCTCCACGGCCAGCCACGACCATCCCTGATTTACGCGTCCAGGTTGAGGATGCTTGGAACTAAATACCCAAAACTTACATCCAACATCTGTACGACAGACTCCATGCCAGAATTGCACAGTGTGACGCAGTTCATGGCGGTTCAACCTCGTGCTAAAGCCATGTTACATGGAAATGTTATTTTTCAGTTTACCAGCAAATACAGCTGTATTTTGTCATAATGTTTTGATCACGTTATCCTCTGTATTCCGTTATTGTGCTGTATAAATTCCGTTGGTATCAGACGTCTCCTTGGTGTTCTTTTTTCACTTTCCGCCAGTGTATATATAGAACGTGTGAAACACATAGGCTGCACACAGTTGTGTGGCTGGATGATATATTTATTATGTATTTACGGTATTGAAATGCCGTTTTAACCATGTATTTTTGCATTAAGCTTCAGTTTAAGTTATGTGCTATTAATTAACCAACAGAAGGTGCTTCACATCATAGTGTGATTGCTGCTTGTTTGGATGCTCTACATTATGTGCGATCTCATCTTGTTTTTTTGAAGATGTAGAGCCCACTGTAGGCGTGTTGTAGTATTCTTCATGAAGACATTTACCATCTTACAACCTTCTGTTGCACACATTTGTTGAGGCATTTGATACAAGCCCAGCTGCAGTTTGCCAATTGGCCATCTACAGACTATTGGTTGCTAATTTTGCCACATGTAATGTCAGATATAATCTGGTCTCAAGAATGCCCAGGTTTTAAGAGTTATATCTGAACAGTGTGTGGGCTTTGCTGGGAAAGATATGGCAGATTCTAGGAGGGAAATGCTTTTAGTATTCTTTCTGGCTTTTTTTAAATTTTTAAATCACAAACCAAGGTCAGAGATGAAGTTAATTAGCTCACGTGTGCACGTCACCCAGAGCAAGTGTTTTCCAGAAGGGTGACAAACTGCAAAGGAGGTCTTACTTTGTTTTGTATAATTTTTCCGAGGTCCTTGAATTTTCTCTCAGATGTTGAAAAGTGAAAAAGAAAAAAACAGCTGGTTTTGGGGGAATGAAACAAAGTTTTAACAAACCTTTTAGCAGAAAAAAAAAGAAAGAAAAAAGATGAAGTAGCAAGTTATTGAGAACATCTACCTAATAACTTGTTGGGCCACCCTTGGCTTTGAAAACAGCTGTGGCATGGATTCAACAAGATGTTGATATTGTTCTACAGGTATGTTTAGCCAAGCTGGTTTTGTGGTGTCCGTCAATTGTAGAACATTAATTGGAAAAGGATCTCTTGTCTCGTCCCACTGGTATTCAATTAAGTTTAAGTATGGTTACTGTGGGCGCTATTTTAGTACCTTGAAATCACTGTCTAGCTCCTGGAAACACTGTGATGATCTGAGCCTTATGGCGTGGTACATTATCCTGCTGGAAAAGTTGCCCTTTCCATCAGAAAATGCAATGTGTGTGCACAACTTTGCCTGGTGCACAGTGATGTTAAACTATCTTGTGGCATACAAATGCTGTGTTCCAGTTCAGAGGTATTAAGGACCTAATGCTCAGTGTAAACAGATCCTAGACCACTACACTACCTCCACCAGCTTATAAAGTCAATGTTAGTCAGCTGGGATTCACCAATTATAGCTGTTGTCATATTCTGGCCTATCTATCCATCCATCTTTGTGCATTAACTGAAAACAATTCATTGAGCCAGACCCCATTTTCCAAATTTTATGGGGTCTAGTTTTGGTGCTCCTGTGCCAGCTGCAAATGAATATGCCTGTTTTTAGTAAAGAGAGGGGTACACAAAGGGAACATCTGCCGTTATAGCATAAGCTGAAATTCTCGCAGTACTGCTGTTGTCCTGCACAGTTACTTGACTCAACAGAACTCTCCTGTTGCGTTTTACAATTTCTCTAACTGCTGTTGGGCTTGAACGTTGGCCATTCATTTCCACCCACAGGAAGATTGCTCACTGCTTGTTTTGTTTGAGCACCACTCATTGTACACCCTCAATACAGTTATTCTTGAATAGTTGAGAAGGCTTGCTGTTTCTGAAATGCATGCACCTGTCTGCCCATTATCGTCATGCCTCTGTCAAAGTCACTTAAATCAGTTTTTTTTTTTTTTCATATATCTGCTATCTATTAGGGTACGCACGCATTCTTGAAAACCTGGAAAGTCCTTGAAAATCATGGTTACATTTTCAAGGCCTGGAATATCCTGGGAAAACTGTTTTTTTTAAAGCTGTCTTGAAAAGTCTTAAAATTTGAAATTAGTGCTTAAAAAAAATGTCCTTTTAGGAAATCAGTGTTACCCCTCTTTTTTTTTTTTCTTTCTTTCTTCATTTTCTCTCCTTTGTTTTCAAAGAAGCCACAGTGTCGGAAGGACGTGCCCCAAATTCTAATTTGGTTTAAAAAAAAAAAAGCATTAATTCCAGTGCCTGTTAGGAAAGGGAGCTTGAAGGTCAGAGAGCTGGTCATCTGGTCCTTGTTTAAATGTTTTTTCAGGAAACTTGCTTCCACCCCTCCCAGGCTTTGTTTGTATCAAGAGAATTCCGCTACTTATGATAAAAATTAAGAAAACTATCTTTGCGAATTCTTCACAAAACTGGCTGAAATTTTTACATTTACAATAATTTAATTACAGAAACGTAATCTCAAAATTTCAAGTGAATCGATTAAAAACTTAAAAAGTTAGCATTAAAAATTTTTTATTACGGACATGTATGCCTTTCTGCTTTGGGCAAACAGAGCGTGCAACGGGGTGTTGTCATTGCAACGGTTGATTAGCAGCCGATAGCGCCGATGAATGAACCTTGTTTAGGAAGAAAGTGACCTGTCATTGATTCCATCCATTGCTTTTGGACTAGGTGAAAAATTTCAGAAATCCATTTTCCCGAATTATTAAAATAACACTAAGATTTTTACAATGGTTAAGATACACCACAATGAAGTTCTAATGTACATTTTGCCAAATTCCGTTTAAAACTTTAGCAGATGAAAAAAGATAAAAAATCTTCGTTTGCATAATCAAATTAAAGAAAGAAGTAACAGCAATTATAAATTACGGGAAAAACAAGTGAATGATTTTTTTAGATGCTTGGTTTATTTAAACAGTGACCCTTAAGAATTTTGCCGTGATAATATGGAAACTACACTATCTACCAACAAGTAATTGGACACCTGTGATATCAAAGGAAAACAAAGTTTATTCACCTTCAATAGTTGGTGGAGCTTCCATGAGCGGCGATTACAGCTGCGATCCTCCGGGGCATACTCTCAACCAGGCATTGTACGACGGCTAGCGGTATTTTCTTCCACTTGGCTTGGAAGAGACATGTCAGTTCCTTCACCGATTTCGGACGGTGGGGACACCCCTTAAGTCGACGCTCCAACTCGTCCCAGAGGTGCTCGATAGGGTTAAGGTCCGAGCTCTGCGCAAGCCAGTCCATTCGATTAACCCCATTGTCACCATACCAAGCCATGGTGAACCTTGCAACATGACAGGTGGCATTGTGATCCTGAAAGTAACATGGGTCCACCCCGTAAAACTGCCACAAAGTAGGAAGCGCATGGTCATCCAAAATGGTGCAGTAGGTCTCGGCGTTGAGTCTACCAGAAATTGCGACCAAGGGTCCCGTGCCATACCAGGAAAAACACCCCCATAGCATAATTCCACCGCCGCCGAACTTCACAGTTGGCACAACACATTCCGGCAGGAGGCGTCGTTCTCCAGGCAGACGCCAAACCCAGACCCTGCCATCCGAACGATAGAGGGTGAACCTTGATTCATCACTCCAGAGAACCTGTTTCCACTGTTCAACGGTCCACTGTCGACGTTCTTTGCACCACGTTAGCCGAGCAGCGCTATTGGACTTGGTGATCTCAAAGGCTTGTGGGCGGCAGCACGTCCATGATAACCGAGCAGATGGGATTCCTTACGGATGGTATTCATCGAAAGAACACTTCCGGATGCCTGTTAAAACTCCTCGCGGATGTGGCACATCGATTTGGTGCGGTTCTTCCGAATTTCTCTGGCCAGCACCCGTCGGTCTCCAACTTCCAGTTTTGTGGGTCTGCTGGGTCGGGGCACATTCCGACAGTCACCTCTCATCTTCCACTTGCCAATCACGTAGGCCACTGTCGATTTTGGGTTCTTCAACTCACTGGATATGTCACGTATGGATCAGCCATTTCTGTGATACCCGACGATTACACCTTTCTCGAAATCGGAGAGCTCCGAACTGCGTGGCATCTTGCACTTGCATGCGACTGGTTTTGTTGTTTCCCACACGATATTTAACGGCAGCGGCTGTGACGTGTATCAGGACCGCATATATCGTCGATTGCAGGGGTGTCCAATTACTTGTTGGTAGATAGTGTATTTGAATTACAAACATACATTTTATCAGACATCTGAGTTAACTGTTTTAATAATAAAAAAAAACATTTATGATTAAAAAAGTGTTCATTGGATTTAGGCGAAATTCGGCAGATGAACGTATTTTAGTAAATTACAACATTATGATTAAATCTGGTCATTACGTCAAATTGGGAAGTATTTTTTTCATTTTCTCCTATAATTAGGGTGAAGGAAGAAAGGCGCAACTTGACACTTCAGCGAGCTGCAGGTGTGGTTATGGAGACGTGATTACAATTGAAGTTGGCAAACTGGAAGTAGATTCCTTATGCTCATCATTTTTTTCATTATGTAAAATACTTCAGAATCTCCGAATTTATGCCAATAAAAAACTGAATTTTTTTTTATATTTACATACACGAGATTCTTCCGCGGATTCCACCTTTTTTGTCATCATCTGGATCATTTTCGTGATTGATGCAGAACTGAAGAGAAATGCGGGGGGGGGTGTCCTTTTCCGTCTGGGATGGTATTTCGTCTTTCGAAACTTTTGAAAACTAAAGTTAAACGGAGTGACTATTTTTCTGTAATTGTAATTTCTTTTTTCTCATGATGTTGCCTGTGTCCAGTATTGTTAAATATCATTTTATTGCATAAATGTTCGTATTTCAGCATGAAGCTGTGGGCAACGATTTCTAAAAACGGAAGTTAAGATGGCTCGAAATCTCAAAGATTTCCCTGCCATAGTCTTCAGGCACGAGATTCTTCCGTGGATTCAAAATTACACCATTTCCGTTATCATTTTGGGCATTCTCGAGATCAATGCACAACTGAACAGAAATTTTGGGGGAGTTATGGGGGGAGGGAAGAGGGGTTCGTTTGAAGACGGGATTCCGTCTTTCGAAAACGAAAGTTAGGTGCAGCGAAGATTTCTTCCCTAATTTTTTTCCTCGCGATGTTCCTTCTGTCGAGTATTGTTCTTAAATATCCTTTTATTCCACAATTACTGCATTTCAACCTAAAAATGGAGAAAGAAGTTTCCGAAAACGGAAGTCGGTCGGAGTGAAGATTTTTCCCGAAATTGCTTTTTTTTTCTTCCCGCGATGTTCTATACTATATTCCGTTGTTGTGAAGTGTTACTTTCCCCAGAATTGTCTGCAGTTAAGCTTGATAAGGAAGGCGAAATTTTCCAAAAACGGAAGGACAGAGTTTGAAAATTTGTCAGAATTGATGCATGGTGTTCAAAAGTATTCATATTCTGGAAGTCGCACCATTTATCTAAAGTAACGAATGCTTTGATATCATGCGTTCGTGGTCCTCAGGCTGAAAGTTCTTTCATCATGATGGATAAATTGTCATCTGAGGGAATAAAAGGGGAGGAGGAAAGGCAAGTGGTGAAGAAATAGGAAGGGAATGAATATCAACAGAAAGAAAGACTAAGTAAAGATTGCTGTGCTGCTGCTGAGTCAACAAAAGACAAATATGGCCATGGAACTTGCTGAGAAGAAAGCATCACCAGTGAAAAATTGAGCTGATGTTCTAGAAAGTACAAAAAAAAAAAAAGAGAGAGATGTTTGAAGCAGTGTCTTTTAAAACCCTTTATTTTGTTTTGAATTCAGTAGTTTTATGTTGTGAATACAGCGAACAATTCCATCTTGCTCGCGCTGCTTTATATTCACACTTTTTTGTCATATGTTCTAATTTTTTTCGCCTGATTAAAAAGTTCAGCTGTTTTGTTCCTTGGTCAGTCTCATATGTATTTAAGGCTTTTATAAATAGTTTGGCTTGTTCCACATTTGGGGTAGCTAGCACTTTACAAATTTAACTTAGCAGTGGTTTTGATTTAAAAAAAAAAAATTAAATTGAGGCAATCATATTTGATTTGAAAAATAATTTTTGGAAAGTAATGAGGCAATTTTTTTTTTTTTTTTTTTTTGCAGAATTTTAGTTTTCATTACTTTTTCTCCTTCCATGATGCACTGGCTGACAGAGGTGGTTAGATTCTTTTGGATTGAGTAGTGGGCCAGGACTTTCTGATGACTTCTGTGATGAAACTTATCTGAAACTTGTGGCCATGTTCCTAAAGTTATACTTTCTGTTTTAAAATTTATTGGTGCACCCTTCTATGGTTGTCCACTCCCAAATCATTTTTTGAGGTCCACAATGATTCTCTGGCTTATGCTTTCTCATTTATGATTTAGCATAACTGTACTACAAATTGGAGGAAATTTTTCTCAAGCCTGGCACCTATTTTGTGTAGTAATTAAGATTTTCATTGCCTTCAACAGTCACATCCCGATATGCAGCCACCAGTGGTAGTCATTGGAAATGTTTTAAAAAAATGCATCCCCACGCATGGAAACACTTTTTATCAGGGGTGGAATTCAGCTGTGGGCACAACAGGCACATGCCCCATTCAAAAAATAAATAAAATAGAAAAAAAAAGTGATTGAGTAAGTACACAAGTGCTTTGCTTTGCCTCTCGTTTCTACTTTTCAGACATCACACACTTTTTCACTTATGGATTTGTAACTCCACGTTTTGTTTTACATTGGTCCGAACTTTTCAGTGATCCTCACAGCAGTTACTTCAGGACTGCTGTTAGTGATACACTGACAGGTAAGCACCCCATCCTGTTGGGGGGGGCTGTGCCCCCTTCTGTGTCCTCCATCTGTACCACCCTGTGTTTTTTGGAGGATATAAATCTCGGGGATTGTTTTACCAGTTCTCTGTCAGATGTGTGCCCTCCCCATTCTTAAATTCTTGATCTACTCTTGCTTTATTTTATAATAATTTCCGTTGTTATCAATAAACTGATTACATGGAAGATAAGGTAGTGCAAAATAGTGATGCAGCTAAAATGTCTGATTGAATTAATCATTTTCAGATTGAGGGAAAGAATTTTCTGATAGGCCTTGCTGTAATTGCACCATGATTCATCTCCAATTAAAAACATTAAAAAGAAATGTAATGAGTAAAAAGTCACATTCATCCATTTACATCTTTCGGCATTTTTATTACTTAAAACTGAAATTACTTTAAAAAAATAATTTGACCATGATACTGTAAAGCGTAATCATCATCCTGGAATTTTTGTGTATATGTCCTGGAAAGTCCTTGAATTTTTTCCCCCCAAAAGTGTATGAACCCTGTATCTATGCATCATGCACATCTGCATGTTTTGCAGTGAGCTATTTATAAAGCCATCTCAATGTCATAGTTGTTGCTCAGATGGAACAATAGTCTTAGCTCTGGCGTATGACCATTCGTCCGAGTTGGGTCCGGATTCAAATCCCAGTGAGGCATGGATGTATAGGTGCAAAATAGTACTTGCCAGATGGCAATTAACTGACAACTTTAGTGATTAAATTTATTTCAGTGGTCGCCAGTTTGGCCATTTTTCATTTTTAATGCCAATTTACAAATTATAGTAATTCAGAAGTAAAAGGACATGAAACTAGTCCTAACTAAGGATGTGCAAAAAACCTATGTTTTTGAACATCAAAGTTTTGCCACCAATAATCGGTGTTTAAACCTCGATGTTGCAGAAGCCGATACATCAAGGTTTCATGACCGATGTTTGAAACTGGTAAAGAATATTTTCTATGTAAAGAAAATGAATTTTTTTTGTTGCATTTTTGTATAGAGGAAAAGGAATATAATATTTTTATGTCGTGAATTGGATGTTTGGTTGCCGATGTTTCGTCGACAAAATAGTTCTTTTCCTCGGTACTACAGAAACCGATATGTCGAAAAAACATCGAGGTTTCCACCGATCCATTAAGCGTTTTAACAAATATTATTTATTTGATTTAGATTGGTGAGTAATTACCGTTATATTGAGCAGAGATTTTACTCGCCGATGTGCCAATTTACTGCTGCAGATGGAAAAATACAAATTCTTTGGGGCTATTATCAAAAATATTGAAACATCGAGGTTTTTACTGATACATCAAAAATTTCCACCGTGATACTATGAATGTTTTGGGGAATGAGTAATCCCAGGTGGGGGGGGAAAGATTTACAAAATAGTTTTTATTTTTCACAATGAGTGGATTCTTTAATGTTCAATTAAAGCCATCCATGTAAATAATAGCAGTTACATTAAAGTTCCTATTAATACCCCCCTACCCTTTTTTGATATGCTGGACTTTTTGGCCACTAAAATTTGTTGCTAACTTACCAGCGTGTCTGTTTTTTTTTTTTTTTGACTTACTGGCCACTTAGCTAAAATTCCAGTTTGCACTTATACATTGATGTTGTGTTAGTCTTACAGCACTGGTTTTCTCCCTTTCCTGGAACCAGCGGCCCTAAAATAGGAACAGGCGACTGCTTATAGCCTATTGAGTTGCTCACTGTCGTTAAACCCCCCAAACAAAATTAATAAAAAAAAAATTCAATGTTGTGTGCACTAAATGGCTTATGTTTGATTGCTATTATTTGTTCTTAATAATTAATGAAACATTAGCAGGAGGTGTCAATCAGAATGGAATTTTCCTTGACTTTTTTTTAATCAACATCTCAAAAGCAGAATCTTTTTCAGGAGTCTGCGTAACTGAAGTAAAAAGCTAAAAACTGTCTGCAAGATAAAGGGAAGCCTAAACATTATTTTTTCTATAAAATTTATCATTCTGTAGTGTGACAAAGTTTTTTAAAAAATGAGCAAATTTGTGATTTTGATATAACTATGTAAATTAGTATTTAGTTGCAATAGTCAAACTAGCTTCTCCCTGATAAGAAAAAAATATTTTATTCAGAATTTAAGCATTCCTGAAATGCTTTTGAATTTTTTAAATAAAAAAGTATAAACAATAGTAAATAATTTGAAATTCATAAAATTAATTTTTTTCTTTTCGTTTAGTTAATTGATTAAACTTCGTGCTCTCTCCTTTAAAGCATATTCTACCTGATACATGTTGTGCTCTTATTATTTCCTGCAGCAGTTATGTTGTATTAGGGGATTCATCAGCTGTGTAAGAGCAAATGATCATGTCAACTTTGTAAATGATAGTATTGGGTTGATGCATAAGTTCATGTCGTTTTATTTCAAGACTGTTTCCCAGGTCAGTAGTTACGGTGCAGATGGCCAAAGTTATATATCAAAATGTTGCCAGTAATATTGTGTATCTAAATCATATTGCATTCTGTGATTGTGGCTAATGGTTTTTTGGTTTTCAGGTCCGGAAGTATGGAGTGTCAAGTAGAGAGGAATGAACATTTCCGAAATCTGCTCCTCTACGAGTTTAACAAGGAATCCACAGCCGCCGAGGCTACTCGACAAATTTGTGCTGTGTTTGGGAAAGTTGTTATTGCTCCGAAGACAGCCCGCAAATGGTTTGAGCGGTTCTGAGGTGGCAATTTTGACCTCAACGACTCTCCACACTCAGGTTGTCCATCTCACTTTGATGAGGATCGTTCGAACCATTTCATACACTTGGATCCGCGTCGGACCACACACAAATTGGCCACTGAGATGGACTGATCAGGCCACAGTGGTGCGACACCTGGAACGTATGGAAAAAGGTCCAGAAATTGAAGTCTTGAGTGCCTCTCACTCTCACCGAGGACAACTAGAATTAGTGTGTTGCCATATGTGGTTCCTTGTTTGCCCATTATTGCAAATGTTCTCAGCAGCACAAACCTTTTCTGTCACGCATTGTTACTGGTGATGAAAAGTGGTGCCTGTACGTGAATTTCAGGCATCGGAGGGAATGGTTAAGCCTAAAGAAGACACCCACAACACGTCCAAAACATGACATTCATCCTGCGAAAATCATGTTGTGTGTCTGGTGGGACATAGAAGACATTGTTCACTGGGAAATGCTGTGAATTGGACCATCAATGCTGCACTCTCAGGGTGTCTACTGGTCATGAAAAAGTCATGAAATTGAGCAGGTAGTCATGAAGTAATGAAAAAGGAATGAAATTGAGTGGGTGGTCATGAATTTTATTTTTTTTTTTTTATTATTACATCAGCACCGTTGAAGACAAGTTTTTGCACCTAGAAGAAAACATGAACTGGCACCCTTATAAACCACCGTGTAGTCGATGCCCCATGACATATATATAAAAAAACAACATATGTCTTCATCAAAAGCTGATGTTGTGAAGAGGGAATATTTATAATTTTGTGAATCTTCTAAAAAAACAACTGAAACAGTTCAATCCTAAGGAGGACAAACTTGATCATTTCCTGATGAATTTACTACAAAGTACGAACCATGACTTTATCAAGTTCTTACAGAAGCTGCTATGCATGTTTCATGGCAATGCTGCAGTTGAAAGAGGCTTTTTCTTTAACAAAGAACTTTTAATTGACAACTTAGAAGAAGATGCAGTTGTTGCAGAAAGAAGTGTTTACAGTGCAATACAATCGTTAGGTGGTTTAGCTAATAGTGAGAAAGAACTGAATGTGGACATCACAAAATCAATGATATTAGCTGTCAAAAATGCTTCATCAGAAAGAGTAGCTAAGCCTTAAAGAAGAAGAAATCTGAAAAAGGAGAGCAGTCCCAAAACTAAAAAATCTCAAAGATAAGAAAAGAAAGCTTATGGAAAAGGCAAAAGAAGAAGCGGAAGTTCTAGATTCTGAGATAACAAGTTTAGCTAAGGTTATTAAACACTGAATCTTTCACTGCGAAATTTCAGTCTCTATAAATTTTGTACATTCATAGTTTTTATATTGCCTTAATAAAAACTTTTAAGTTTTTACAGCATTACCATGTTAAAAGAATTTGTGTATTATAGATGTAATGATAAATATTTCTGAAAATAGCCATACCCCATTCTAGATGAGAGTTGAATGATTTTATTTCTTTAAACACATAGAATTTGGTGAATGGCATAGTGTAAGCTATACATAATTACATTATTCATGTTAAGCAATTTTAGTGACATAAGAATTACATTCAGCTTTCATCTCAACTGGCTTTTGGGTAGGGGTTCATTAAAAAGCACCCCCTCCCCCATAGCCATTTTAGCAGCAATATTTTAAACGCCTCAGTTTTGCCTAAACTATTGTCGCATGGAATTAATTTCAGTGTTTGTAAAAATAAAAAATCACCTGGGATCTCAAGCCAAGGGTACTAGATTATGAGTCTAGAATGGCTGTCATTGTGCCACGCATTGTCGAAGTCATGAATTTGGTTCATTGGAAATCAGTAGACACCCTGACTCTGTTGTGAGCAACTCTGCCGTGTGGAGGGAGCAATTCAACAGAAACGGCCACATCTGCGCCATGGTGTCCTTCTCCAACATAATTCACGCTCTCACAGTGCAAACATGACCAAAATGGTGATTCAGGATATAAAATGGGAGATCCTTCCACATCCGACCTATTCCCCAGATGTTGCCCCTTCAGACTATCGCCTGTTCCGATCTGTGTCGAATGCACTCTGTGGCAGAACGTTCAACAATGATGTTGATCTCCAGAATTTCTTCGATTTCTTCGCAGCAAAACATACACGTTTTTTCAAGAGTGGCATTGTAGACCTACAGACGTTAGGACACCATCTTAAACAAGGGGGGATACATAGTTAATTGATTTCGTTCTACCTTCCGATATACATTCCTGTAGTGTGGTGAAAAAAATGGTATGAATTTATGCATCAACCCAATAATTTGCCATTTCACATTTTTAGGATTGTATTTAGCCAGTTTGTTCCATTCAAAAATTGCAAAAATGTCCTTAGTAACCTGTTGCAGTTTTGGCTTGGGAAAAACTCACCTCTATCTAAGATGAAGCTTTCTGGAAGCAGAAAAAAACAAAAAAAACCCTGCGACTGTCAACTTCGGAATGCCATGGAAACGGAGAACAAAGCATTGTAAATGTTAAAGAATATGGCTCTTGAAAAAAAAAAAAAGCTCCTCCTTAGAAACTGAAACAAAGCTACCTGAAGCTAAAAAATAAAAAAAATTGCGACCATCATCTCCTGGAGGTCGCAATTATGCCTCCTAATATGCCCATGAAAATGGACGAGTGACAATAAAAAATGTGCAAAAATATTTTTTGGAAAAAAAGGGAGAGAAGGGAAAAACTTCATAAATTTAACTGAGATGAAGCCATCTGGAATCAAAAAGAAAAAAAAAAAATGGGACTTTAAGTTCCAGAATACCGATGGCCGTGAAAACAGAGAAGGGTATGTTGGAAACGGCTTAAAAAAAATTTTTCTTGTTAAAAAAAATCAAAAAAATCACATAAGTCTAATTGAAATGAAGCTATACAGACGGCAAAAAAGAAAAATTGTGACCATCAGCTTCTGGAATATTGTGCAAGACGGACGTGGTGGAAATGGAGAAGCTGTTAAAATTGCACAAAAGTATCGTTTCCTAGCTTCATTGTTGAAAGAAAGCAATATGTCTTGTCAAGTCAAACTTATCTGTTTGTAAAACAAGAAAGGAAGAAAATGAAATAAAACAATTGCCTCCATGATCTGTTGATAAAACTTTGTTTGAAAGCGGGATCCAACGTTAAAAATGCACAAAAATTTCCGTTCTTTGCTTTAAAATTGAAAGGAATGCTAGAAACAATGAATATTAAAGAAATAGCCAGAAAAAATAGTCTGCACACCTTTATGAAAATCTGTGATGCCATGTTGCACCGTTTCTGCTCCTGGGGGTTGAGCATATAGTTAAGAATTTTTTTTTTTTTTTTTTAAATATACGAAATAAATAATATACAATTTTGAGACTTTCTGAAAGCAATCTGCAAGGGTTAAAGTAATTTGTGCTGCCTTGCCACCCTGCTGTGCAGTTTCTGCCATTGGGATTAACATATTACATGCATGGTGAGATTACAGAAAATCACCTCTGGGATTTCTGCAGAAGGAAAGAAATTATTCATCATCAAATAGCTGCAATAATGATTTTGCTCTGGAATAGTCAATCACCAATTGGAGATGGATAGGACAGAGCATATAGTCCCCTGACTACAATAAAGATGAGTGAGTATGCATTTGTTTACACTTGCTATGCTGGGTTATATGAAGTAAACCTTGTATACTTAATGGAATTTTCAAGGGTAATTTTGATTATGTGTAATTTCTGTCTTGCTCTGATTTTGAAGCCTTGTGAAAGATATGACTCCACTGTATGCTCAGATGTGTTTACTTGATGTTAAGATATCTGAAGAGAGGGAACAAAAAGGTTCGAGAAGAAAAATTGGTATTACTACAGATTATGGAAAACTTCCTTGATGTGATTTTTTTTTTATCATTCAAAAATTTTGTTAATGATTGTTTACTTTTCATTTCACGAAGAACATTCAAATAATATGTAACCTGCTTTTCTGCTTATAAAGACTCGTACACATATAATCCTGTATAATAGCTGATTGGCAAGCTTTGCTGTGCTATGTGCAGTGCTGGGGAAACTACTTTTGAAAAGTAGTTAGCTCTACAACTACAGTTACAATTTCAAAAAAGTACTTTGCTACAAATAAAACTATTATTCCTGAAAAGTAGTTCCCCTACAACTACATCTTATAAAAGTAGTTTCACTACAACTACTTTTTAAAGTAGTTTAAAAAACTTTGTGAATAAAAACACATGGGTGTATTTACAAATCGGAGGCATTTTCAGATGTTGGTCGTAGTAAATAAGTAGAGCTATCACAGTGTGATTAAACATATTTGGATAAAATACGTAAAATTTTATTAAAATATATAAAATTAATAATTTGCATTTTCATTTAAATAAAGACAAATGATCACAATGCCAGTGTGTTCTTATGCATACCTGTTCTAGTCCGAATTAATATAATACAAATTCCAGTGCTCATATTCAGCAGTCTTAAGGTGGACATCAAGTAATTTTGCTTCCTATACTTCATGGAAAAACTTCTGTACACATTTTCTTCACAATTAATGCGTTCCCAAGGATGAAAATTTGAACATCGATTAAAATAACTTCATATTATAGCAGGGTGTCCACATTCTGGAAAATCAGGGAAATGAAAATTGGTCAGGGAAATGCCTGAAATGTTGGTAAAAGTCAGAGAAAATCAGTGATATTTAAAAAAAGTCAGGAAAATTTCAATCACAGTTAGACTACAACTAGTTTTAACCTGGCATCAGGGAGTTGACGCCCTCATCGCCCAACACACTTGCACTTGGTGTTGCAGACAGTCACTAACTTCCCCTTCCTACTAATGCAACCTTGTATTCCCTACCTATTATTGTAAGTTGTGTTACATTACTTGTTAACATTTCTCTTTTTGTTTTAGGTCAAAGGAGGAGTAGAAGAAAATTTGTAGTATAAGTTATACCTTGTTAAAAGGCAATTAAGACTGCAGCAATGTCAAAGCGTTGTGTGTTTAATGAACAATGGTTGGACGAACAATTAAATCCTGAGTTTTCTGGTTGGATAGCTGCTGTGAACGGCGACAATGAATCAGCATTTTGTAAAAGTGTGCTCTAAAACTTTCAAACTTAGCAACATGGGGCGTGGGGCAGTCTCCA
Organism: Macrothele yani; assembly: GCA_039090855.1. Taxonomy (NCBI): domain Eukaryota; kingdom Metazoa; phylum Arthropoda; class Arachnida; order Araneae; family Macrothelidae; genus Macrothele; species Macrothele yani. Next base: position 56,537,071 of record CM077011.1, on the reverse strand, counting down.
GCCACGGGAAATGACCCTAATCATTTGAAAAACGTCTGTGCTAAAATGTCCCTGCCCAGTCTTGCTTCTTTCACTTCCTCTGTGAAAAAGAACTCTCTCTGTAATAACTTAACTCTTGCCATCAACAAGCTCAGGAAATGTGGAATCAGTACTTCTAGAAAATATTAAGTCTAATTAATGACTCAAATACTTATGTTGTGAAAGATGATGTGAAGCCCAGTGACCTTAATGCTTATGTAGTGAAAGATGATGTAACAAAGTCTGAAATAATATGGGCCATGGAAGTGTTGTCCAAGCGAATGTCTCTGAACTCTTGTACACAGATTAACAAAACATTTCAGTTAATGTTTCCTGACAGTGCGATAGCTTCAACATTTACTTTAGGCAAAAGCAAAGCATCTTCTGTGATAAACCATGGATTGGCACCACATTTCAAAGAGTGTTGAATGGACGATCTGAAGCAGTGCACTGACTTTGTAATTTGTTTTGATGAATCACTAAACAAAATTGCTCAGCTTGGGCAAATGGATCAGTTTGTTCGTTATTGGGACGTTAATCTGCAAAAAGTTTCCACTAGATACTTAAGTAGTGTGTTTTTAGGATGGGCAACAGCTAATGATCTTTTAGAGAAATTCATTAAAGGTGCACCTCTTCTCTTGGATAACATGCTACAAGTGTCAATGGATGGACCTAATGTTAATCTCAGCTTTCTTCAAAAGCTGAAAGATAAACTTAGAACTGAAAATCCAAATGGTAAATTATTAGTTGACATTGGAGTATGTGGTCTTCACGTGGTCAATGGAGCTATGAAAACTGGACTTGAAGCAGTGAAATGGGATATAAATCACTTTCTGCATAACTTGTACTACCTTTTAAAAGATAGTCCTGCTCACAGTGCAAATTATACTATGATTACTGGATGTAAAGATTTCCCTTTTGAAATTTTGCACTGTAAGGTGGTTGGAAAATGTTAATTGTTTGACTAGGGCATTGCTTGTCTATGATCATATCAAGAAATATGTTAAAGAATCATCGGTTTCCAGCAAATAGCACGTTTCTTTCAGAATTCATGGAAAGTCCACTGTTGAAATGCAAATTGGCTGCATTTAGGACTATAGCTTCAGAGTGTGGATCTTTTTTGAGAAGGTTCCAGAGCCCAAAACCTTTAATTCCTTTCTTACACACTGATTTGCTGGATGTGATGAAAAATTTGATGGCACGCAGCTTGAAGCCTGACAAATTAAGTGAAGCTGATAGTGTCTCAAAACTGTTAATTTTAGATGTATCAAAAAGTGAAAATCTTCTCTCAATTGAGAAAGTTGATATTGGATTTAGTGCTAAAAAGCTATTAAAAGAAGTGAAGTGCTCAGAGAGGGAGAAATTAGAGTTTAAGCTTGAATTTAGGAAACTTGGGACCAGTATGATTGAAAAACTTCGTGAGGAAAGCCCACTAAAATTTAAGTTTGTCCGTTGGGTAACTTGTTTGGACCCAAATATTATAGTGCAGTAGCCGAGTCTAGGCAAGAAGAGAGTGGAAATTGTGCTCGAAGTTTTACTTAGAGCAAACAGGATTTCAGATGACTGTGCTGAAAAAGCTAATAAACAGTACGCTTCATTGTATGTAGAAGCTCAATCTGCTTTAAAGTCTCAGTTTGATGAATTTTTAGACGGTCATGATGATTCCATTGGATTAGACAAATTTTACAGTGCTCTCTACTTGACAACCAAAAACAATTCGGTGAACTTTGGGATTTAATAAAAATTTGTCTCATTATGTCTCATGGAAATGTGCTTCAGTGGAAGGTGGATTTTCTGTCAATAAGTCTCTTCTTGTGGAAAATCTCCTGGAAAAATCCCTGATTTGTCAGAGAACAGTTTTTGATGCCATTAAAAATGTGGGAGGAGCAGAACACATTGCCATCAATAGAAGGCTTCTTCTTTCTGTAAGAGTCTCCAGACGAAGATATCAGGATTTTCTTGAGAAAAAAGTGTTCGTCAAAATGAAGAAGAAAGAAAACTGAAGGAAAAAAGAAAAATTGATCATGCAATAAAGGAATTGAAGGGAAAAAAACAGAGTACGGAAGGAACTAGAGTTGGAAGAAGCAGCATTGCAGGCGAAGATTTCAGATTGGGAAAAGAAGAAAAGTAGTGTGTAATATAAAAAACAGTGACTGTGTTCCTACTGTAATATTTTTATAGTAACTGTTCTGAATATTGTGTATGGGTTTGTTTGAGTGTTTCTTCAATAAATGTAAAACCATGAAAAAAAAAGTAAAATTAAAAAGGTGTGAGTTAGACAGCTATGGGGAAGGTGGAGGCCAACATATAAAAAAAAAATTAAACGAATCAGTTATTTGGGAAACTTTATACATTAAACGGAAACACTTTAAAAATAATATAAGTTTCTCAATTATCCAATTCAATTTTATTTATTACCATGGCACATATATTGAAAAACTCAAAACAAACCTATTTGTGGTCAGGGATTTCTTATATATTTGGTCAGGGAAATCAGGTTTGATAATTCTGTGGACACCCTGTATTAACTTGGAATACTTTATATTTTCTAAAACAACCATAATTATATTAAAAATCAATAGCTTTTCCTTTGGTGGTGTTGAAACCAAAAAAAGATGGCACGACCTGTACTTTGACGTCAGTAGACAAACAAATGTTCAATTGCATAATTATGGTTATGTTTTAGAAAATATTAAGTATTCGAAGTTATAAAATGAAGCTATTTTAATCTATGTTCATATTTTCATCCTTGGGAACGCATTAATTGTGAAGAAAATGTGTACAGAAGTTTTTCCATTGGAAGTAAAGGAAGCAAAATTACTTGACGTCCACCTTAACTGCGTTTCAGTTTCTCATTGCCAAGATATGCCAGTTAAAATTTATATGACTTGTAGTACTTACGTTCATACAATTACGTGACGCATGCACAGGAAGATGAGCAAAATGAGAAGATATACTATATACGAGTCCATTTAATTTCTGTAACAGTTCATTTTAAAACGTTTATTGATGAGGAATTGATCTCATGAGAACCCCAGAAGCGTTACAAAACAGGCGCTCCACTGAAGCACTACTACTGTTACTTTTTCCGATGTAAATCAGTTTGAGTTAAGGGCCTTTAGGCTTTGGACTGATTTATGTGAGCCTGTAACATTTTCAGTGACTTATTCATGTTAAATGATGTATCATGTGTGACATGGGTTACAAAATTTAAATAACTTTAGACCAAAATATTGAACATGTATCATGTAATTTTTTGTAATTTGATCGTAAATTACAAATATTTCTCCTGAATGGAATTTTGTGAAATAAAGGAAATCAATAGCTTTGTTGAACACAAATTTGGAGCAACATTTATGTTATAGGTGGATTAAGTTTTGGGCGCCTTACTGAGATATAAGAAAAATTGTCGATGCAATAAGCTTGTTATTCGCATTAAAAAAAAAACAAGTTGTTAGAGAAAGATAGGGAGACTTGAAAAATCTTCGAGACTGGTGCTACTCGATGAAAAAAAAAAAGTTTTGAACCCGATACTAGAAATGGATACAAATAGAATACTCTTTTCTTTTTTTTCTTTTTTTTTCTTTACTTTGCTTAATGGAAGAGTTATGAAAAGTTAAAAAAACTGGAAAATATTATGTGCATTGTCAGCTGCCCGATGAAAATGCATTTTCTTTCAGTCGTTCTTAAATAAAAGTGGAAATATCGTGGTAAATGGAGATGCATATTAACCTCGCAAGCAAGGAAACTTTTGAAAAATAGCATGGATCATCACTCTTATACGCCAGTTCAAAAGAAAATGGAAAAAAAAAAAAAGGAAAGAAAGATTTGGCCTGCTGATGCATTGGCATTGTGTCTGTACCCCAACAAATGGATAGGCAGGAGGAAAAAATCGTACTTGTACGTCATCTATCCACATGGGAAATGGGTGGATGAAGTTTTCAAAAGAATGCTGGAATGACCTAAAAGAAAATGTCTTGAGGCAGAAAGTTGTGCAGGGGACTTGGGAAGACCTTCACCCAGCAATGGACTGAAAATGGTTGATGTTGATTACATATATACTGTATAATGCATACTTTTATTACATTAACCTTTTTTTTTTTTTTACTTTTCAGAATGTTACTTAAAATTGTATTTTGAATGAAATGAATTTTCTAAATCTAAAGTTGGGCTTTATACTGATAAAGTGTTCATGAAGGGAAGGAAACATGAGGAGCAGAAACATTTGGATGACACTACATTTCAGTATGAGTTCTAAGTCTATTTAATGATAGCTATATTGAAAAGCGCTAATATAAATAGTTTCATGTTTCTAGTAGATACGAAGAATCTTGTTATGAAATTAATAACGTCAATTGCAGTAAGTGATGTATCAATGTTTAGTGGGTGCTGTAATATGTAGTAAATTAGGAACACATAGGTTCTGTTAGTAGTGAATAATGAATGCTCAGACATGTTTTTAAGGACTCCAAGTAAATTATTGAACAAATAAATTAAAAAGAAAAGCTCATGCATGAAAATAAATACATAATATGTGCATATGCATACTAGAAAGAAAAATTGTGAAGCAATGGCTTGGAGATAAAGTTTTAAAGTTTGATGTCATGATTTTGAAGCCGAAAGACTTTTTGCCTCCTTTACCAGAAGTGTGCACAGTTATAAAATTTTCTTTTTTTTTTTCAATTTAATTTACAACAATTATAGGAAACTGCCCAAAGAAGTTCTGTTTCAGCATTCATTCTTAGCTAAAGCATCCTGAAATATGTAATTTGGGGGTAAGCTCAAGTGATGGTAAGCCAAAGAGATTGCGCTAACTTTTAAAACAGATGCAAATGGAACATTTATGCATTCTCTGAAATACTGGCCTTACAACAGGGTCGGATATTCACATCGATAGCTTACTGACAGTTCCCTGTTTTATGACTGTTCCTACCCCTCGGAGATGTCTCTTAGCCTCATTAGGTCATCCCCTTTTATGCTCCACCTACGATCGTGACCTATGACCTGGCATTGTAAAGGTCATGCATCCTGTTGGACAACATTAGTTCTTCTACAGGTCAAACTGAATTCGTCAACAATTCCTTCTGTCAGTAAAATTTGTTCCTCGTAAAAGTAGTGAAAAATGTAGTGCAAAATTTCGTTGCAACTACTTGATTTTTATAGCGTGTTACAAACAAAACTACTTTTTATTTTTGTAGTTATGCTACATTACAAACTACAACAAAAGTATCGCACTACTGTAACATCACTAGTAGTAGCGTGCTACTTCCCAGCGCTGGCTATGTGGTAGTGCTGATCAGCTTCTGTTATGTATTTGTTTTAGGCATAATTTTGATGATTCTTTATTGAGACATTGAATGCCAATTCATGTTCTCAGTACTTTCAGTGTAGATTCCTTGATCTCTTAACATAATGAAGGACTTGGTGTGGTTTTAAAAAAAATATCCCGATATTGATGCAGGGATGCCTTGCAGTGGTGCAATTTTTTACCATTGTACTGTGCTGTAGAATTTGTTACCATAGCTGTAAGGTAAGGTAGGTGGCAGGAGTAGAAAAGCAGCCTACATACTATTTGCATGTCTTAAACTGAAGGCATCGGCGATTATCATAAAAAAGACTAATGCAAGGATAAGATTGTGTAAAGTACATCCGTAATTTGCAGAAACAAAAAGAAAGCATTTATAAAAGCAGGAAAGTCAGTTATATGCAGTGGAATTAGAAAAAGAGATTGAAGTATCATTTTTATGAAAGAGAAACATTTTATTACTTGAATCAAAACTAGGGAAATGGTTCAGGAGCTGTTTTAAAAGCTTCAGAAACACTGGAGAATTTTGTACTAAGAAAAAGAATCTGAAAGAAGCAAATAACTTCAAGCAATGTTACGTGTAGAAATTTATTCAAAAGTAAGAAAGGATTGAAAAAACGTTAGGCAATGTAGCAGACATTTTTTAAGATTGAATTTTACTTTGTCAGTGATTGATTGTGTGTATGTGTAAGATGTAGCAGCTTGATGAAATCTAATAATTAAGAAAAATTTCACAAGTATACTGATAAAGATATTTGAATTCAAATTGTTTACTTGTTTGGTCTGAAAAATTGCCTGCTCTTAAAATTCAGTCATCTTGTTAAAAATGAGATGTTTTCGAAACGACTTTGCTGACTGAATTCGTACATTGTTGGCATATTCTGATATGTTTATTTATTTCACAGGTTCGTTATTTAATCCTGAAAAGCTTCATCATACTGGTAAGATGCATTTTCACCCTGAATCAGGTTTTCTAAGCCAGTATTTATAAATTATGCATTTTGTATGGTTATTTTATTCCACAGTTATTGGAAAAAAATAGCATACTTTCTAAAGTATTAAATTTCAAAAATTGTGCACTAGTTTCATCATTGTAGTGCCAACAGTTTAAGAATATATGGCTTTATGTGAATGTGTTTCTTAGCATTAATTTTTTAATTGGTTGTAATGTGTATTACTACCTGTAGCTGCTGTTGCACATTATGGATATTATGCAATACATATTATGGAAAATACACACCTGTGATAGGTACTTTTATTTTTAATTTTCTTGAAAAAAAAAGGTACTTATCACAGTTTTTTTTTTTTTTTTGAAAAGGGCAACATTAACTCGCCCATTGCTTTTAAAACAAGGTAAACAACCAGTTTTAAAACTACTTAGGAAACATCTAATTGTATATTTATAAACAATTACTGCATAAATCCATGTTCTCTTTATGTAATATCTGCCAATTTTAATGAAAATTTATTTAGAAATGAGTATTCAGTTGTGAAAAAAAAACCCTATAAAGCTAGAAATACCCATTTGAAGTCAAGTAAATACATTTGAGACAGGTGGAAACTTTAAAAGAAATGAGTGATTTAATAACTAATTGAGATATGTGATTGAAAACACACTGCGATTTTATATCTTAGTATCTCATAGCAAAAGATTTATAAATCACTTAGAAACGAATGTCAGCCACCTATCAGGTAACCCTAAAAATGTACACTGAAGTACTGTTACAAGGTACAAACTCTGATTCCTTCCCTGAAAGAAAATATTTCTACTTTCATATCGTTATATATATATATATATATTGATACCATAGATTACAGTTAATTGGGGCAGCCGTTTATTTGGGACCATTCTTGAAGAACATCCCAAATTAGTTCTTTGGGATAAAGCTTCACATAATTGTTCTATTTACATTAATTAAAATATAAATAAAAAAACAACTTCTATGGCCATGTGGTTCTCAAGCATGTGTAACACATATAACTAGATATTAAGAACCCATATATATTTAAAGCAGGGCTGGAAAAATAAGCTCCAGATTTAGCCAGCTCCAAAATTTAGAGTCTGGTAAAACAAAAGCAAATTTCAATGCATCTTGCACAAACTTAATGCATGGTGGTAATGTCGGAACAAAGAGTAATAACAGGGTTCGTAACCCTCCTGGATTTCGTGAAAAACTCCTAGAATTAAATTTTTATTTTCCAGGGCCCTGGAAAAAATTCAATTTTTAATGACTCCTGATATTATTGTATTTCTTTTTATGCTGAACTAGTTTGATTAAAAGATTTGCAGCCAGTGTTGCATCAGAAATGTGAGCTCTTCTCCACCTGTGAACTAGAGGAAGAGAGTGGGGGAAAGAAGGGGGTTGCAGAAACTTCCTTGCCTAAACGGGTGCATGGGGCCATTGACTGATAAGCATCTCCTGCACACTACTGGGATAAAAAATCTGATTATGACATCTGTGAAAAATTCAGATCTTTTAATTGAAAATTCAGAAAATTAATTTTTTCACACCTTTTTTGCTCTTGTAAAAAAGATCGTGCTTATGTTATTTGTCTATCTGTCCGTTCGCCTGTGAAACACCATATCTCTGCACCTAATAGTCTGATTTGAAAAACTTTTTGCATTGGGAAGCTTGAAATGTGCGAATGATGATCCTTTAGTTAATTTTTTTTTTCACAATGCACAATTTTGCCGCTAAAGGGCGTAAATGCAGATGTCAAATTCGAAAAACATTTTATTCCATATATTTGCTTCTAAATACCCGATTAAAAAAATCCTTTTACCTTTCGATTCCATTTATATCGAAGACTATTTTAGTCACGTTTTCAAGTTACGCATAGATTTTCAGCAATGGAGCACAAAAGAAAACTGTTTTCCCTGATATCTCTGCTTCTAAAACTCCGATTTGAAAAATCCTTTCTCCAACGGATACAGCTCCTGATAGAAAATCTTTTGCATATAATTTATAATTTTTGGTAAAAAAGACGGGTTGGCCACCAGGCAGCGTAAGTGTCAAAATTCTGCATCTTTTGCATTTGCAGCAAAATCTGAGCTTCTAAAATCCTGATTGAAAAATTTCGTTTGTGGACCGATATCAGTCACGTTGATAAACCTTTTCTGAATATTTTCTTCGTAAAATAATGCATTGTTTCTCCGCCAGGTGGCATAGACTTATATCCTATTTTTGTCGATATCTCTGCTCCTAAGAGACCGATTTGAAAAACTTTCTTTGTTGGATAGTTTCCATTGCAAAATGTTTTCTATACAATTTCAAAATTTTCAAGTAATTCATAGACTTTCTGTTAAGGGGCTTTTTAAAAGGTAAATTGCATTCCCCCGATATCTCTGCTTCTAAAACGCTGGTTTAAAAAAATTTCTGCACCGGATACAGTTTCTGATGGAAAATGCTTTGCATATAATTTTTAATACTTGGTAACGAATGGTTTGGCCACCAGGGGGTAAGTGTTTATTTCTGCTTCTGATGTATTTGCAGCAAAATCTGAGCTCCTGAAAACTCGATTTAATAACTTCTTCCGTAGACCAACACCACTCGCATCGAAAAACCTTTTGAGAATACTTAAAATAATGCATGGCTTTTCTGCCAGGGGCATAGATTTGTCAATATTTATGCATTGACATTATTTTTGTCAATATCTCTGCTTCTAAGAGTCCAATTTAAAAAAATATTTCTTTGTTGGGAAGCCCACTGCTAAATGTTTCTCATATAATTCCTAATTTTTCTTAATGCACAAGTCTGCCACCAGAGGGTGTAAGTTTCCATTTACAGCAAAATGCTAGACTAAAACCGGATTAAAAAACTTCTTTCTGTACCAACTATGCAAACTCTGTGCATATTTTCTTCCCAAAATAATACACAATTTTGCCGCTAGAGGGTGCAAATCCTTATATTTTTCTCAATATCTCTGCTTCTACATGTGCAATTAAAAAAATTCTTTCAACACCAGATGCCATTTATCTAGTAGAACACTTAAGGCTAGTATATGAGGAATTTTGTAGTTCACAATTCTGTTGGTAGGTGGCATTTGTGTATTTGCTATTCTAGAGATGTGGAGCATTATCCTCTTTAAGTAATGTGCAGGTTTTACTGCTAGGGGCGTAAAAGTTGAAACCTTTTTTTCACTATTTCTGATTCGAGGAGTAGTATTTGAAAAGTTTTTTCCTTAGCATAGCAATTTCCATGCAGAATATTTTTCGCCTATTTTCAATTTTTCCATTGTGCAAAATTCTTCTGCTAGAAGTCATAGAGTTATATAATGTGTCCTATATTTCTTCTTTTAACTGTTCGATTAGAAAATCTTTGTCTTTGATACCTTCCTTGTGCTATGAGAAACTTTTTTGTCATTTGTTAATTTTTGTGACATGCTTTTTAGCCGCTGGTGAACTAAGCAGATATTTCTATTTCTGGATGTTTTGTTCATTGTTTTCCTAACCGGTTCCATTGACTTTGAATAGATTTGATACATTTAATTTGCATCAGAACGGATTTAAAAGTCGTGTTCATTACAACCGAAAATTCGGTGTCATCTTTCTTTTTTGTTGCTGGTTTCCCAAAGGGTTGGCATTCAAGCTTTCCGGGTTCTTGTTTCTAGTTTCTTGAATTCCAGTGTATGGAATATCCTGCCTTTTTGGTTTGTATCAACAGGGTGCCTACTAGGTCACGAAAGTCACTGAAAGGTCATAAAATGAGAAAACGGTCGCAGAAGTCAAGGAAAGGTCATGGACTTAAGGTCGTAGGTCACGGTCAGTTTTTTCGTTTTTTATTTTTTTTTCCTTTGTGCCTTACTCTGTAAAAATCAAATTTCCGCTGTGAGCTAAAAAAAAGACTGACGATGACCTCATTGTCTGAAGGTACACACCGTAATACCGTTCTCCCCTTCAGCGTTCATTGACTCCGCTTGGCACTTTGCCAACCGCAGTTCTCTCAACTGTGGGCCGACAGTAAGGTCTGTTTGTCGTCCAATAACCTGCTTGTTTGCTTCGCATAAAAATTTGTCGCCCGTCATTCAGGCTGGGTGATGTACCTGTATATCGCAGAAGTTTTACATCGAGAATCCGATTTTTTAGCCAATGGTACTACGATGTCTCATTCTTCGCGATATCGCGATGCGATGTATCATAAAGTACGATGTTTGTGAAACCACACTATTGCATCACGGACATCGGAGCTTCACGAATGATGGGAATCTATCACCAATCAAACACGATGTTTAAACCGGTTCTTATCGGGCCGTCTCATGTCGATGATACCACAAATCGATTAATTAGCACGTACTGCTTATCTGCCGGCAGAAATGATGTTCAAACAGGTTTTGATCAGTACGATTCCAAAACTGTAAATCGTTCCAAGTAATAATAAACGCTGCTGCATGTTTGTATGCTGTGACTGCAATCTCCGGGATCTCGGGAATTTACCGCAGTCTAGGAAGTAGTTGGCGGCTAATTAACACGTCTTTTGTAAAAAAGATCGTGCATATGTTATCAGTTCGTCCGTGGACACCATATCTCTGCAACTATTAGTCCGATTTGAAAAATTCTTTTTGCGTTGGGAAGCTTAAAAATGTGAGGATGATCCTGGCATTCCGAGTTTTTCGGATTGCAACTTCGCCGTTAGAGGGCGTAAATGCAGATATTGAATTTAAAAGGCATTCTATTGAATACATTTGCTTCTAAATATCCGATTAAAAAAATTATTTCTTCGTTTCGATGCCATTTATGACTAAGACTATTTTAGGCACAGTTTCTTTTTCAAGTAATGCGTAGATTAGGTGGCGTAAAGGTAACTTGCGTTTTCCCCCAATATCTTTGCTTCTAAAACTCCGATTTGAAAAATTCTTTTTGCATCGGATACTGCTCCTGATGATAAATGTTTTTCATGTAATTTCAAAATTTTGATAAAGTATGATTTTGCCACAGGCGGCATAAGCGTTTATTTCTGCTTCTGATGTATTTGCAGCAAAATCCGAGCTTCTGAAAAGTCGACTGAAATTTTTTTTCGTGGACCACCAATACCACTCACCTCGGAAAACGTTTTTAGAACACCTCCTGCTTAAAATAACGTATAGTTTCCCCGCTAGGGGGCGTAGATGTATATCTTACTTTTGTTGATATCTCTGCTTCCAAGAGTAAGATTTGAAAAATTCTTTCTTTGTTGGACAGCGTTTTTGGTGCAAAATGTTTCTCGTATAGTTTCAAGTAATGCATAGATTTTCCACTAGGGGGCGCAAAGGTAACTTGAGTTTCCCCAATATCTCTGCTTCTAAAACTCCGATTTGAAAAATTCTTTCTGCATTGGATGCTGCTCCTGATGAGAAATGTTTTGCACATAATTTCTAAATTCAGATAAAGTATGGTTTGGCCACCAGGGGGCATAAGCGTTTATTTTTGCTTCTGATGTATTTGCAGAAAAATCCAAGCTTCTGAAAAAGTTCTTTTGTAGACTGATACCGCTCACCTTGGAAAATGTTTTGAGAAACACCTCCTGTTTAAAATGGCACAGTTTTCCCGCCAGGGAGCATATATCTTATTTTTTGTCAATATCAGTGTTTGTGTTTGTAAGCATCTGATTTGGAAAATTCTTTTTTGGGGGGACTGTTTCTGCTGCAAAATGTTTCTCATATATTTTAAAATTTTTCTTAACACACAAGTCTGCCACTAGAGGGTGTAAGCTCACATTTCCGTTTACAGCATTATCTGCGGGACTGAAAACCCCATGACGCCTGGTGGCGCAGTTGTCTAAGCGATGGCTTGTGATCATTCGTCCGGAAGGGGTCCGGGTTCGAATCCCGGTGAGGCATGGATGTTGTGTTTGTCTTACTGCACTGGCTCTCTCCCTTCTCTGGAACCAGTGACCCTAAATTAGGGACGGGCGACTGCTTATGGCCCATTGAGTTGCTCACAGTGATCATTAAAGATCCAATTAAAAAAAAAAAAAGATATAAAAGATTATTTTTTGGTCAGATTCTACTAACTGAAAATGTTGTGTGTATTTGCTTCCCAAAATAATGCCCAATTTTGCTGTCAGGGGTGCCAATGTTTAATCTGTTCTTAATATCTCTGCTTCTAAATGTACGATTTAAGCAATTCTTTCAGCACTGGATGCCATTTACCTTGTGGAACACTTTAGGTTAGTATTTGAGAAATTTTATAGTTCACAATTCTGCCACTAGGTGGTGCTTGTGTATTTTTGCTTGCAGCTGTATCTCTGCTTCTAAAAATCCTATTGAGAAATTTCTCATTTTTACTGTATGCCATTCTCCACAATAGAGATGTGACACATTATCCTCATTAAACAATGCACAGAATTCCCGCTAGGGTGCATAAAGGTCAATATCTTTTTCTTATTGTCTCTTCTTCTGGGAGACATATTTAAAAAGTTCTTTTTCGCTAGCATAGTTTTTTCCATGAATATTTTTTTCCTTTCCTATTAGGTGTAGAGTTACATCATGTTTCTTTCTTTATTTCTCTCTTTTAACTGTTCGATTTAAAAATCTGTCTTCGATACCTTTCTTCTGCTGTTAGAAACTTTTTATGTACAGTTTGTTAATTTCTGTTACATACTTTTTAGCTGGTGGTGGAAGTAAGTAGCTGTTTCTATTTCTGGATGTTTTATCAATTGAAGAAATCTGGTTGGTATTTTTCCAACCGGTTGCATTGGCTTTGAATAACTTTGATAAATTTATTTTGCATTAGAAAAGATTCAAGACATGCTCATTACAACCCAAAATTTGGAGTCATCTTTCTAGTTTTCTTTTTGTTTACATTTTAGCAAAACAGCGATTGTAAAGAGATGTATGGGTATTTAAAATTACATCTGTATAATTTTCCGTATGTCAGTGAGTGCACTTCCACTCTTTCGGAAAATTATTCCATTTTTTTCCGAAAGAGTTATCAAACATTTTCAGGAAATTATCAAACATTTTCAAAAATATTTAATCAGGCCTAGGCTAGGTTAAATAAATAAAAAAAAGCCTAGCTGCAGATTTCTGTATTTTTCCAATAGAATTATGCCATAGAAATTGGTATAATGCACTGCACGTTGAGTAGGCATACACAAAAATATTACACTTCGGAAATTTCTAGTCAGGCCTAGGCTAGGCACAAAAAAAGAAAAGCTCTAATTGCAGAATTGGATACTTTCCGATGGAATTTCACCATGAAAATAGTTATAAATGCACTGCATGTTGAGTAGCACAAAAATATCACACTTTCAAAATTTTTAATAGGCCTAGGCTAGGCATAAAAAAAAGAATAAAAAAATAAACGCCTAACCGTAGGTTTGGGTACTTCCTGATGGAACTTCACCTTAAAAATCTGTTCAAATGTACTAAGCGTAAAGTAGATAGACAGAATAACATTATATTAAAACAAGAAAGATGACACCGAAATTTCGGGTGTAGTAAGCACGTCTTTTGAATCCATTCTGATGCAAATTAAATTTATCAAAAGCTATTCAAAGTTAATGGAACCATTATGGAAAACAATAGTATCTGACGGAAGAAAGAAATTATTCAATAAAGTTTTTAATCCCTCGGATATTGCTGTAAACGGAATCGTGAGCTTACGCCCTCAGGTTGCAGACTTGTGCGTTAAGAAAAACATGAATTTATTTGAGAAACATTTTGCACCGGAAACGCTCTCCAACACCGAAAGAATTTTTCAAATCGGACTCTTGGAAACAGATATCGACAAAAATAAGATGTGATTTTACGTCCCCTGGTGGGAAAACCATGCATTATTTTAGGAAGAAAGTATTCTCAAAAGGGTTTTCCATATGAGCGGCATCGGTCCAAAAAAAAAATTTTAGTCGAGTTTTCAGGAGCCCAGATTTTGCTACAAATACATCAGAAGCAGAAATTAACGCACCCCCTGGAGGACATGGAGGACAAACCATTCTTTACCAAACATTAGAAATTATGTGAAAAATATTTTCTATTAAGTCTTGTATACGATACAGGAATGATTTTTAGAAGCAGAAATAACGCAGAAAACGCAATTTACCTTTGTGCCCCCTAGCGGAAAGTCTATGGTTTACTTGAAAATTTTGAATTTATAGGAAAAACATTTCGCATCGGAAACACTATCCAACAGAGAAGGAATTTTTCAAATCGGACTCCTAGAAGTAGATATTGACAAAAATAAGATATAGATCTACACTCCCTGGCGTAGAAACCATGCATTATTTTAAGAAGAAAATATTTTTAAAAGGTTTGTTGACATGAGTAGTGTTTACAAACAACGTTTTTTTCTATCTAGAATTTAGAAGCTCATATGTTGCTGCAAATACATCAGAAGTGGAAATTAAGATTTACACCCCTGCAAGGCCAAACCATTTTGTTTTTACAAAAATTAGAAATTATGTGCAAAGATTTCCCGTCAGGAGCTGTATCCGGTGCAGAAAGAATTTTTCGAATCGGAGATAGGGGAAAACACAATTTACTTCTACGCCCTTTAGCGGAAAGTCTATGAATTACTTGAAAATTTTGGAATTATATGGAAAACATTTCCCACTGAAAACGTTATCCAACAAAGAAGGAATTTTTTAAATCGGACTCTTAGAAGTAGAGATATTGCCAAAAATAAGATAAACATCTATGCCCCCTGGCGGAGAAACTGTGGAATATTTTAAGAAGAAAATATTCCGAAAAGGTTTATCAATGTGAGTGGCATCAGTCCACAAAAGAATTTTTTCAATCTATATTTTAGAAGCTCAGATTTTATGGCAAATACATCAGCTAACCAAAAATTAACACTTACGCCTCCTGGTGGCCAAAGTATTCTTCACCAAAAATTTGAAATTATATGCAAAAGATTTTCCATCAGGAGGTACATGTATCTGCTGAAGAAGAAAAAATTCAAATCAAGTTTTAGAAGAGCTATCGGGAAAAATGTAATTCACTTTTACGCCCCCCTAGCGGAAAATCTATGCAAAATTTGAAAAAGTAACTATATCTAAAATACTCTTCGACATAAGTGGAATCGAAAGATAAAAGCATTTTTTCAATCTGATGTTTAGAAGCAAATATGCAGAATAAAACATATTTTTGAATTCGACATCTGCATTTACACCCTCTAGCGGCAAAACTGTACGTCGTAAAAAAACAAAACGAAATAAAGGATTATCATTCGCATATTTCATGCTTCCCAACGCAAAAAGGATTTTTCAAATTTGGACTAATAGTTGCAGAGATATTGTGGGTACAGACGGACAAACAAACCGTTAACATAAGCACGATCTTTTTTTTACAAAAAACGTGCTAAAAATAATAATCAGGCCACATATTCAACATACACTGCTGGCCACCCAAAAGGCAACACCAAGAAGGACACGAGATAGCAAAGCCAGATTTACTGGACACATAACAACAGATACAAAGATGAAACGATTGAGCTTACGGGCCCGTGCGACTTGCAGAACACGCAGACATCAATATTTCGTGTGGCCCTCATGGCTGGCAATAACTGCTGCTACACGCCGCGGCATCAAACGAAAGAGGCTTTGGATATGTCAGTCCAGGCTGCTTCCACACGTTGCCACAGTTCATCAGGCGTAGCCAAGGGTGGTGCTTGCCGGGCCACTCGGTTGCCGATCAGTGACCAGACGTGTTCGATGGGCAACATAGCGGGAGAACAGGTGGGCCACAGCAACAGTGACACCTGGTGGGCCGTGAAGAATTGTTGCATGATGCGTGCAACGTGCGGGCGCGCATTGTCCGGTTGAAACGTGGTCGCTGGCAGATCCTGCAGGTAAGGGAGGACTACAGGCTCCAAACCGTCGGAGATGTAGCGGTGGCTGTTGAGTGTACCGGTGATGAGTACCAGAGGGGTGCGGGTGTCATATCCAATCGCGCCCCAAAGCATAACGGCAGGTGATGGACCGGTGTGGCAATGCATACTGCAGGCGTCATTGTCTCTCGTCGCAGTGCCGCCACACGCGGATCCGACCATCGTGGTGTTGCAGGCAGAAGCGGGATTCGTCAGAGAAGACAGTGTCGTGCCATTCCGTAATCCAGGTGCGCCGTTCAATGGTTCACTGCCGCCGCACTCGCCGGTGGTGTAACGTCAATGGTAATCAAAGCAATGGGCGCCGTGCGACAAGTCCCTGCTCCTGCAGACGCCGCCGAACGGTACGTGCTGACACAGGTTGTTGCGCAACACACCCTAATTCCTGCACTAACGTTCGTGATGTGGCAGTGCGATCCGTCAATGCCCGCCGCACAACATGCCGGTACTCTCGTTTGGTGGTGTGTCGCGGCGGCAGCAATCGCTCACGTCGGTCCGTCCCTCCTGCACCCACCGAATCCATACTCGCCTCACTGTGGCTGGATGTCTTCTCACACGGATGGCGATATCTCAGTACGATAAACCACTGTCGCGATAAGCCACTATTCGTCCTCTGTCGAACTCCGAAATCTGCTGGAATGACTGCCGTATTCTGCGACGAGGCTTCAGGAAGCTTCCCACTCACAAGTCCGGCAGCACAACACACTTCCACTACTTATACCCCGCCCTCTATGCACTCTTCTTATAGTGCTTCTCGGTCGTGTGCCGGGCGTACATGTCCTGCAATGCTAATCATTTGCATGTCCTCTCGCGGGCGACGCATGCTGCAAATTTCAGGCCAATCGGATGCTTCCTTCTTGGTGTTGCATTTTGAGTGGCCAGCAGTGTATATTCAAAATAATAAAACTAAATGCTGCATCAACATGTAAAGAAGCACTAAGAAAACAGGAAAGTCAGCAAGCAGAGAAAGAAAAGAAAATCAGATGTGCTGTGGGAAGAATTAAACTGAAAGAAAGAAAAAGTTATTGGAACTGACTGAAGAAGCTAATGCAATAGAAACAGAAATTAAAGCAGCGTACAAATATAAAAAAACTGGATTGTTAAAGCTCTTCATTAATGCCCTGGGGGCTAAATGTTATCCAATGAGGAAGTGTTTGATTTAGATAACTTTTTTAGTTTTATGTAGGCACAGTAATACCAAGCCGTACATGTCTAATTAATGCATGTTTGCTATAACATATTTACAACATTTTTTTTTTTTATCCATTCCCGGCTAACTTATTAACATCACGCTGAAGATTTCCACCAATTGGAAGCTGCATACTTTGAAGTCTAGAAATCTTTGTTTACGGTACACTTATTTCTGGCTTCTCTGATCAGAGAAGGAGGAATTCTCATTGGTGTTTTTTTTTTTATTGATTTACTAAGGACATTCTTGTAAAAATGTATTCCAATAAAAGAAAAGGTGGTGCTGAAAGTGAAATATTGGTAAAATGTCAAAGAAATCCGTGAAATTACAAGAAAAAGTGGACATAATAAATGAGTTAATAACTAAACTTTCAAACTCTATGAAATGGTCCTAGCCACATATTCAACAAACCATACTCTTATGTAATTTTTTTTTCTTTTGTTACGTAACAAACACACCGTAAGTTCAACATATATAGAATATGGAGCTATTGCCACTTTTGAATCACATCGTGATCTGAAGGCAGCTTATTTTAGTAACGGTTAGTAAGGACAAGGCAACTGTTTAACAGTTTAGTCATGATTATAATATTTTGTATGCAGTATCACAGGAACTTCGATAGTGCATGGAAACTTTTAGAAATCATTTTATATATTTAATTTGCCCTTTTAATTTTTTTAATTAATATGTAATCAGATTTTATATTTAATTAATGAAAATGGCCAAACTCTTACACTATTGGCAGAAAGAAGACTTAGCTTTAGGGTCAAGAAATGTCTCGTAAAAGTCAAGGAAAGGTCAAGAAAAAGTCAAGAAATTGAGTCTCTTGAAAATGGTAGACACCCTGATCAAAGTGGATAATAAAAAAAAAAAAAAAAGAAGACAAAACTAAATGCTGTGAAGCTTGGTGATGTGCAGTGTAATTATTGAAATTTACATGATTCATGCTCTGTGAATGCTCTGGGGCCGCCCCGGTGGCGCAGTGGTCTAAGGCGTTGGCCTCTGATCATTCGTCCGAAGGGGTCCGGGTTCGAATCCCGGTGAGGCATGGATGTTGTGTTTGTCTTACGGCACTGGCTCTCTCCCTTCCCTGGAACCAGTGACCCTAAATTAGGGACGGGCGACTGCTTATAGCCCATTGAGTTGCTCACGGTGGTCGTTAAACCTCCAATAAAAAAAAAAAAAAAAAAAAAAAAAATGCTCTGGGATTTTTCACTTTAGCCAGGGCTCAGAATTTCAGGTCTGACTCCAGCCAAAAAAAATTTTCACTCGCCATCACACCACGGTGACATGCAAGAGACAGTGAAAGAGTGAGACCGGGAATTTGCAGCAAGTGTTCTGTTTTAATGATTGTGTGTGCAAATGTTTATATATATATATATATATATATATATATAATCTAACCCACCATCGTTTTGCTGATGACGTAGTCATTATTGCAACTTGAGTAAAGAAGTGGGATTAAAAATAAACTTTGCCGCCCCGGTGGCGCAGTGGTCTAAGGCGCTGGCCTCTGATCATTCGTCCGTAAGGGGTTCGGGTTCAAATCCCGGTCAGGCATGGATGTTGTGTTTGTCTTACGGCACTGGCTCTCTCCCTTCCCTGGAACCAGCGACTCTAAATTAGGAACGGGCGACTGCTTATAGCCCATTGAGTTGCTCACAGTGGTCGTTAAACCTCCAATCAAAAAAAAAAAAAACTTTCAGAAGACAAAAGTGATGTTCAATGCTTTTACAAAAAATGAAGATTTATCGATTGATGGAGAAAAGCTGGAGATAACAGACACGTACGTTTATCTTGGACAGCAGATATCAAGTGAGGGTCACATTGATGAAGAAATTAATCGGCATACAAAACTTGCCTGGAGAGCTTTGCTGCATTTTAAACATAATCTTAGGTCATTAATTACTTTTTCACCGTTTTGCTCGATGTTTCATCGTCGAAAATAGAGTTCTTTTCCTTGATGTTACAGGAACCGATAAGTCCTCCCCTGCCCTCTCCAAAAAATCGAGGATTGATGACCGATGTTTGAAATTGCAATAGCGCAATCAACTCGAAAAATTTTCTGTGATAAGTAAATGAATTTGTCTTTTTTGTATTCTTATACAGAGAAATACAGAGAAAGGAAATATCACCTTTCGTTTTCGTATTCTTATACTGAGAAAGGAAATATCGCCTTTCTATGTCGCAAAGTTGCGATTTTTTTTTTTTGCCGTTTTTCTGCGATGTTTCGTCGTCGAAAATAGTTCTTATCCTTGATGTTACTGAAGCCAATGCATCGAGGTTTACAATACATCAAGCACTTTAACTAATATTATGGTTACTTGATGTTGAATTAGTGAGCTATCACCGATATATTGAATAGCAATTTATTCATCAATGTGCCAATAGCTTGCTGCAGATGGGAAAGACTATGCGAATTCTTTGGTTCTTAAGCAAAACATCATGGTTTTCGCTGATACATCGAAAATTTGCAACCATATTACGGATGCGTGAATGTTTCAGGAATGAATATCCACTGATATGCCCATCCCCACTCTGAGTTAGACCAAGACCCCCCCCCCCCCCCACACACACACACACAAACAATGCTTTGGAGTTCCTTTCTGCGAGCTTCGATTCAGCTGTTGCTATGCAGCCCGCCCATGGAAGAGGCTCTCGTTGGTTTGGTGGGCTGCTGGTGATGACGCAGTGATTGATACGCTTCCGTCAGAGAACGTTTTACTGAAAACATTTCACGATGACAAAAAAAAAAAAAAAAAAGCACAGTTAAATACAATACTCAAGATGCCTCTCACACTGAAATATTTTAAAGACTTTTTACTGAAAGTGAAGACACCATCGCAGTTCAAATTATTTTTGTGAAGATACTGTTTGAGCTAAAAATATTTTTGTGAAGATACCGCCCAACAGCATCAAATGCCGAACAGGAATACAATTTAATATTTTTACAGCTCGCCAACAATAAATTTCTGGTTGCCATTGGCGACTGGGCAACCGCAAATTTTGTGCCCTGCTTTTAGCTCAGTGCCTGCACTCTGATATGTAGACACTGTAAAAAAATATTAGTGACGGGGAAGAAAATTATCAGTATCATGCATGCATGCATGAATAAATTACTTCCATATTTAGGTGTAACTAATTATTTATTTTTCCATTAGCCGAGCTTTCGCACCTCAGCGGAGTGCTTTTTCAAGGCTTCATACAACTGCTAAGAATAAGTTACATAATTTGAAATATAAACAAAAGGTACACATAAGCATTAAGACAATGGTCATGAATCTACTTTTGCGTGCATCAAATGCTCTTGCATGTTATGCATTCTTTCTGCGATGTCACATATTTTATTTTAAATTTCTGAATACAATTGATAAAATGTTAATAAATAATAAGTTTTTACACATTAAAATTTTTTTTCCATAAATTTGGAATTTCGAAAGATAAACTCTCATTACATATATTCGTCGCAGACAGAATTTCAATTGATTCTCTTATAAAGCCGATTCATATCTCGTTGTGTATGTTGCAACGCACTTTGTTTCTTCACAATCAGGTCTCGCCCCTTTGAACAGTACATCTCTTGTCAGGGCTAAAACAGGCTGTGCATCCTTCAAATTTCTTTTGTGTTCTTGTATACGAACCTTAATCGACTGTTTTGTTAGTCCAATATACGCTTTCGTATTTCCATCTGGATATTTTAGGGGTACTGAGTAAATTCCCCGCTTTCTCTCATATTTCTCCTCTATCCTGGGAGCTTTTATAGTTTCGCAGCAAGTCATTTATTGATCCTGCTGTGTGGATCCCAACATTACATTGAAATTTCTTTAATAAATTTTTGGAGAAAAAGGTGATTCTTGGTACATAGGGTTTGCTCCTACAAAATTCAGTTTATCATTCAGCATTATGTCCTTTCTCTTTCTCACTCTATTTACTTGTTTTAATATCTTCTCTATAGTTTTCCAACGTACTCTTGGTCAAAAGAGTGCGATAGATTTCATTGTCTACGATCAGCGTCTGAAACATTTAGTTGTTGACACCCGTGTGATGAGAGGTGCAGATGTTGGTTCTGATCATTACTTGGTAGTGTAACGAATGAAACTTAATGTTGGTTGGTGGAAAAGGAATAGGAAGAGACCCAAGATGGAAAGAATAAAGGTTGATAGGCTCCTTGAAGATCATCAGCGGTATTCTGACTTACTCAGAGAACGACTGAAGGAGCTGAATTCTGGTAAGAGGGATGTAGAAAAGAAGTGGGAATGTTTTAAGAACTGTGTTGTCACTGCTGCGAAAGAGGTTTGTGGCACCACAATAGTGGGTAACAATAGAGGTGATGCTTGGTGGAATAGTAAGATTGAAGAGGCAGGCAGTAAAGAGAAAGAAGGAAGCCTTTTTGGGGATGTTACAAGGTAGTCTCTCTGTGGATGAATATCGCTCAAAGAAGCTTGAAGCTGCTAAGCTGGTTTGCCAGAGTAAGACAAAGGATAGGAAGGAGAAGGTGGAAAGGCATGAACTGGCTTTTTGGAAAGATAGAAAGTCTTTCTGGAAGTACATAACTCAGGAAAAATAGGGGAAACAGTTTAGTTGTAAGTTGTGTGAAGAATGAGATCAGGGAAATGATATGGGAGCCCAATTAGTTAAGTGAAAGATGAGGTGAATATTTCTGTGAGTTATTAGATCAGGAAAGCAAAGATGATTCTGAGACAGACGCAGATGATGTCACAGTGAGGGATGGAAGCACAGGAGGGGATCTCAAGAGAAGAAGTGTGTAAAGCTCTAAAATCTCTTCAGAATGGTAAGGTGCCAGGAGTTGATGGCATAACTGCAGAGATGTTGAAATATGGTGGTGACTCTATAATTGACTGCTTAACTGAAATTTGCCAGTTGTGCTGGGAGTTAGGAATGGTCCCTCGGGATTGGAAGGATGCTATCATTGTTCCCTTGTATAAGGGAAAAGGTGATCAGACTGAATGCAAGAACTATCGTGGTATTAGCCTACTTGAGTGGGCCAGGGAAAGTGTTTGATAAGGTTGTTATTGAAAAAGTACGGGGTCTTACATCAGAGAAAGTGTGGGATGTTCAGAGTGGTTTTATGCCTGGTAAAGGCTGCACTAACCAGATTTTTGCATTACGCATGATGATTGAAAAGTATCTGGCTGTTGGGAAGAAAGTTTTTACTGCCTGCATAGAGAACGAAGATTTGACATCTTGCCCGGAAGAACAGCAATCGTATGTAATAAAATTTTATGCACCCATACCTATGAATAAATTACTTCCGTATTTAGGTGTAACTAATTATTTTTCCACTAGTCAAGCTTTTGCACCTTGATGGAGGGCTTTTTCAAGGCTTAATACACAACTGCTAAGAATAAATTACATAATTTGAAATATGAATAAAAGGTACACATAAACATTAGGACAATGGTCAAATGTACATAAATAATTAGTTACGTCTAAATACGGAAGTAATTTATTCATAGGTATGGGTGTATAATATTTTATTACATCATGCATGTATTTTATTTTGTCTCAGAAATGCCAGGAAGCATGTTTAAGGTTTTAATGAATCAGAATGTCCCATCTCTACTAATGTGTATATATCTTTTCTGCTTTCAGTTGATGTATTCTGAATGTGTAGTGCTGCCCCAGTGGCCAAATGGTCTGATGCAATTCCTCTGACCATTCGCCCGAGATGGGTCTGGTTTCGAGTCCCATATGAGGTATGGGTGGTGTATTTGTCTGATGGCATTGGCAGAGTTGTATAAAAATGAAATGTATCTGCGTACACAACCATTAAAACAGAAAACTTGCTGCAAACCTGCAAATCACGATAACAATAGAATAAGATAATTTAAAGAAAAATTAATGTAACAAAGCATTATTAGAACATTACAGATTCCAAAGAGAACAAAAGTACATTATGACTGAATTCGCAAAAATGTGTGTAAAATGGACCTTTAAAGGCCAAAACTTTTTAAATATTGGACTATGAACCTCATAAAAACAAGAGACTAATTAAAGAAAGTTTTTATATCTAGAAAAGCAGTTCCATTAAATGAACCTTCAAAAATTATACATAACATTTTCAACAACTTAATTCAAAAGTAGTAGTTACTTATAAAATACACAAGGAAAAGATTGTAATTTAATAACTGGCAACTGCAAGAGGAACCTGACAATAAAATTTAAAGTTTTTCTGTGTAAACAAAACTTTTGTTACAGTCCCTACCTATATATTGAGAACAGGCCTTCATAAAATCAAGAGGCTAGAAACGTACGTAAAAACAAAAGAACTTACTGTCGAAAGATGTGAAAAATAGTTGAACATTCCCACGTTAAGATAGAATTAAATATATTAATCTGAGTAAAGCCTTGAGTAAGTGCTTTAATTGCTATAAATAACATTTTTATTTATTTAATCTACAAGCCAAAACTATCTGCAAAATCTGCTAATAATTTGAAAACTATTCGCGTACACGTGCACGTTTATATTCTGCGACTCTGGGCACTGGCTCTGTACTTTCTTTGCAACAAGTGGCTCTAAATCAGAGATGCACAACTGCTTATTGCACACAGAGTTGCACATGGTGGTCAATAAACCCTGAAACATGAAAAAATAAAATATAAAATAATTAGTAAACTTCACTGCAGTTGTCTATATAGACAACAAAGCACTGTGATTCTAGCATAAGTTTGGGCTCCTGGAAAAATCCTGGAATTTATTTTCTGTAAAAGTGTACAAACCCTGTAATAATATAAGTGTATTAAGCACTGCCTATTACCCAAACTACTTATTGCTAAATGAAATTCGAATTTGGTCTATAAATCTCTGGGCTCTGTAGTTTTTATAAAAATCTAAACATAAGAATGTGATATTCCAGGATAATTATAGGTTTTCATTTTTGTAAAACACAAATTTGAAAATCATAAAAACAACAGTTAAAGGAAGTTACCTTTTAATATTTCCTGAATTTTAAATATATGGAACCTCAAGTTTAGTTGGATTTTTCTTTTATCTAAAAACAAAACGAGCTGTTTTACAGAACCAAAATACTAACAAAAAATATGGAACAATCTGTCACACAGTTTCATAAACTGATGACTTGGAACTGTAAGATAATGGATACTTTCCTTTTTCTGGTGTGATGTTTTCTTATGATATTCCTTCTAAAAAGTCCTATTTGAAGTCATTTTCTCATTTTATGGCCATGTATATGTCTAACCTTTTTAGCATTGAAATACCAGTGGTTCACTGAAGCTGATGGATCAAATTTATCCAGTGGTGGTCCATTCATGCTGATCATTATTAGGTCACGCAGACTGTAAATTTCCATATTTGATCTGAATTTGTTTTTTTATCAAATTCATTGATAAAAAACTCGTTCATAGCACACTGTTGAAAATGGCAGAACAGCCACTATGGCAATCAGCTTTGTTAATACCGGAAATATCTCCTTGTGGGTCAGAACTTTCTCTAGCAGTTTGTGAAATTTCATTCCTTGCCCGATAACCTTAAAATTCACACCACTCACCTAGCAGCTGAGTAGTGTGGTTTCAAGAGATTTATCAGAAGATCCAAGCTAATTTATGGAAGTGTTTGCGTAGTGTTGTAATGCCCCCCTTCCCAAAATTTCTGCCCGCTTGGGATACAACTCGGACAGGGGGAGGGGTGGAAGACCTCTCCCAACATTAACAACACAGAGGCAATAAATTTGACAATCGGGGAAACTCGATGGCAGTAGGGGAAGCAGTTCTGCCTCCACCAGATCCCCCACTGACAATCCCCACTGCTTGTGAGTTGTGTTTGGGGATCAGAAAGGAAACAGTAGAAGAGCACATTAACGCAGATGAATGCAGTTCTTGCGTTCCACGACGAGATGTGACGAGGCTCTCCCATCTTTCCCAGTAGTACACTTTTGGGGTGAATTGGAGTATAGACCTTTGTCTGATAACCTCACAACAGACCAGCGTACGTCACCTTCTACACTATCTGACGCCGGGATCTATGCTACTCTTTTAGATTGCCCTGACTCGTCCGTTAAGTTCTGCATCGGGATGACAAAGAAGTCGATCCGGATTTCTGAGCACCAAAGGAACATTAAAGCTGGAAAACTTACGATTGCCCTAGCCCGTGATGTTGCAACTGAGGGGGCAGTAGTACTCAGATGGAGAGACGTTAAGAAACTAGCACGTTACGATAGCGCAAGAGCTGCTGCGCTCCGCGAAACCATTGAGATCATCACACAACGGAATGTGTGCTACTTGGACGTAACCAAGAGTTTCCTCTGATATGGCACCGGCTTCTTGATGTTCCTCGTGAGCATCCAGCCCTGGGATCAAACCACTCGTGACATCATTAAAGTGTCTTGTTTATTTTAAATTTATTTATATTTTTAGAAGTGTTTTCCTGTTGTTTCTGCGATCTAACCCTACTTACTGAGTGTCTACAGATTTTCGCTCATCGCCACCAATGCTGTAACGACTATTATCCAAGTATCATTCATAATCCCTGAAAATTTTTGCTACAGATTGCAGCTTCTAAAAACATTTTTATAAACTTTGAATAATAATACACTAACCTGTTTGAACTTTTGTTTCTGTGTAGTGCGCGTGCCTTCATTACACTCTACGTCATTTTTATATCTCACCCCACTGTGTATATATCCTGCTGTTCTAACCATCAGACTTACACCTGAGGATGGATCCGTTGCAGATCTGAAAGATTCTAGTGTGCCTTTTACGTGAATACTTTTATGACTAAGGTGTTTTTACATTAAAGATTTTTAAACTATTTTATCGTGCATAGACGGCAATGTACTTAATTTTCTGTGATCTTAGCTACTAAAGTAATTCCTGATGAAGCTACCCGGAGGTAGTGAAAACTAGCATCTCTTTGTTTCTCATCATTTATATGCCTAATAAATGGAGTTTCACTTTTTATCATCTTCTCATTACTTTGGCATACAGAAACCCGCATTTTCATCGTTCATATATATAAATTATATCCTAATGTGGTAACCTATCGTGGAGGTTTAACGACCACCGCGAGTAACCTATCATGATAATGTTGAAAACAAAAATCAAAGTTGCCTCTTTTTAGTTCCAAATTTAAATGGAGCACTGGAAGAAATATTGCCAATTTAGTAGTGAATGAATTTGAATGTTTTCAGATTCCATTTTTAAATTGTATCACATTTGGTGAACTGACAACACTGCAGTTATATAGGGTCGAAAAATAGTGTAGCCTAATTTCTGAAAGAATAGCAGCAGGAATTGTTATTGGTTGCCCGTGCCACCTAATTAATTTAGCAGCAGAAAATGCAGCTTTAACTTTGCCAATGATTTTTGTCAATATCCCTGCTTCTAAGCAGATTATTATTATTTTTCTTTTTTTCGGGAAGTGTTTCTGCTGCGAAATGTTTTTCATATAATTTCAAATTTTTCTTAGTGCCCAAGTCTGTCACTAGAAAGCGTAAGCTGACATTTCCGTTTACAGCAATATCTGTGGGACTAAAAACCCGATATAAAAGATTCTTTTTCGGTCAGATACTAATAACTATGAAAACGCTATGTGTATTTTCTTCCCAAAATAATGCCCGATTTTGCCGCTAGGGGCGCCGATGTTTAATCTTTTTTCTTAATATCTCTGCTTCTAAATGTACGATTTAAGAAATTCAGCACCGGATGCCATTTACCTTGTGGAACACTTTAAGTTAGTATTTGAGGAGTTTTATAGTTCACAGTTCTGCCACTAGGTTGTGCTGGTGTACTTCTGCTTGCAGCTGTATCTCAGATGCTTCTAAAAATCCTATTGAAAAAATTTCTTATTTTTACTATATGCCATTCTCCACAATCGAGATGTGGTGCATTATCCTCTAAACAATGCACAGAATTCCCGCTAGGGTGCATAAAGGTCTATACCTTTTTCTCACTGTTTTCTTCTGGGAGACATATTTGAAAAGTTCTTTTTCGCTAGCATAGTTTTTTCCATGAATATTTTTTTACTTTCCCATTAGGCGTTGAGTTATATCATGTTTCTTTCCTTATTTCTCCCTTTAAACTGTTCTATTTGAAAATCTGTCTCCAATACCTTCCTTCTGCTGTGAGAAACTTTTTATGCACAGTTTGTTAATTTTCGTTACATACTTTTTAGCTGCTGGTGGAAGTAAGTAGCAGTTTCAATTTCTGGATGTTTTATCAATTGAAGACATCTGGTTGATATTTTTCTAACCGGTTGCATTGGATTTGACTAACTTTGATAAATTTAATTTGCGTCAGAAAGGTTCAAGACTTGCTCATTACAACCCAAAATTCAGTGTCATCTTTCTTTTCTTTTTTGTTCACGTTTTAGCAAAACAGTATAAAGATATGTATGGGCATTTAAAATTACATCTGTATTATTTTCTGAATGTCAGTTAGTGCACTTCCACTCTTTCAGAGAATTGTTTCATTTTTTTTAACATTTTCATGGAAAAAAAAAGAAAACCTAACTGTAGATTTTGGTACTTCCTGATCGAATTGTGCCATAAAAATTGGTATAAATCACTGCATGCTGAGCAGGCAGACACAAAAATATTACTTTCAAAATTTTCAGTTAGGCCTAGGCTAAACAACAAGGGCGGGGGGGGGGGGGGTTGAATGCAGATTTGGATACTTTCTGATGGAATTTCACCATGAAAATAGTTATAAATGCGCTGCATGTTGAGTAGACAGACAAAAATATCACACTTTCAAAAATGTTAATAGGCCCAGGCTAGGCACAAAAAATAAATAAATAAATCAAAATAAAGGCCTAATTGTAGGTTTGGATACTTCCTAATGGAACTTCACCCGAAAAATCTGTACATATGTACTAAGCATAAAGTAGATGGACAGAATAACATATTAAAAAAATTAATAATCAGGCCACATATTCACCATATATTCGAAATAATAAAACTAATGCTGCAGCAAAATGCAAAGAAGCACTAAGAAAACGGAAAAGTTAGCAAGCAGAGAAAGAAAAGGAAATCAGATGTGCTGTGGGAAGAATTAAAATTCTGAAAGAAAGAAAAAGTTATTGAAGCAGGCTGAAGAAGCTAATGCAATAGAAACAGAAATTAAAGTAGCATACACATACAAACAAACTGCAGAGTTAAAGCTATGTCATACATTGCATTTGGATTGTTAAAGCTCTTCATTAGTGCCCTAGGGAGGGAGGTATAAATGTTATCCGATGAGGAAGTGTTTGATTTAGATAACTTTTTTAGTTTTATGTATGCACAGTAATACCGAGCCTTACATGTCTACTTAATGCATGTTCACTATAATGTATGTACAACATTTTGTTTACCCATTCTCGACATAACTTATTAACATCATGCTGAAGATTTCTACCAATTGGAAGCCGCATACTTTGAAGTCTAGAAATCTTTGTTTACGGTTCACTTGTTTCTGGCTTCTCTGATCAGAGGAGGGGGAATTCTCATTAGAATTGCTTTTTTATTAATTTACTAAGGACATTCTTGTAAAACTCTTCCAGTAAAAGTGGTGCTGCGAGTGAAATATTGGTAAAATGTCACAGAAATCAATAAAATTACAAGAAAAGGTGGACATAATAAATATGAGGCTGGTGAGTTAACAATAACTAAACTTTCAAACTCTATGAAATGGTCCTAGCAACCCCACATATACAACAGACCATACTTTTGTGTAATTTTTTTTTTTTGCTACATGACAAACACACCTCAAGTTCAACGCATGGAACAAGGAGCTATTGCCACTTTTGAATCATATTATGTATCAACATTGTGATCTTAAGACAGCTTATTTTAGTAACAACAGTAAGGACAAGGCAACTGTTAAATAGTTAAGTCGTGGTTATAATATTTTGTATGCAGTATTACAGGAACTTTGATAGTGCATGAAAAATGATGACACGGTAATGCATGGTTGGACTTTGACAAACTTTTTGTCCACAATTTGTGACTGATTTGGAAGGATTTGAACCAGCTGTTTAGATTAATAATATTCAAGAAATTATTCAGCTACTTAAAAAGCTTGATTTGGAAACTGATGTGAAAGAATTGTGTTAGCCTCACACAGTAAAGGCCTTAACACTGAGGGCTTGATTCAACTGGAAACATGGTCAGGGAAAGTGGCTCATAAGGAGACTCAGTTGAATAAATTACTTAAGAATACACTAACAAACATTCTTGATAAAACTTTAAAAATCGTAGAACAGCTTTTAAATAAAATTGATAAGTGTGGCCCTGATATTGAGTGCAGTTCTTCAAAGATCTTCAAAGCTCAGATACTTAGTGCAAAAGTGTGAAGCTGTTTTGAATAGCATTTATTTGCTGAGTAAATAGTGTTATCAAAAATTGAAATAAATTGCTATTAATTTTAATTGTTGATAAAGTCTGAACTTTTATAACATACTTCCTATACTCGCTTAACATACTTTTGTGTTACGTGCAGGTTTCCCGGTTACGAGTTATTCTTTACAGTGCTGTATTTTGGGTTTTTCACTAAATGCAAGCTTATAGGTAAAAATATTGCTATTTTAACTTTTCAAAAATCATTTTATATACTTAAATTGCCCTTTTAATTTCTTAATTACATAATCAGATTTTATATTTAATTAATTAAAATGGCCAAACTCCTATATTGACAGAAAGAATAGTCGAGAAAACTTAGCTTTAGGGTTAAGAAATGTCCCGTAAAAGTCAAGGAAAGGTCAAGAAATTGAGTCTCCTGAAAATGGTAGACACCCTGTTATCGTCCCCATCTTTTGCCTTACTCTGTTGAACCAGCATAGCTGCTTCGTGCTTCTTACAGCGATATTCATCCCCAGAAAATCTTACCTTGCAACATCCCCAAATAGACTTCCTTCTTTCCCTTTACTGCCTCTTCAATCTCACTATTCCACCAAGCATTACCTCTATTGTTACCCACTATTGTGGTGCCACAGACCTCTTAAGCAGCAGTGACAACACAGTTCTTAAAACATTTCCACTTCTTTTCTACATTCCTCTCGCAAGACTTCAGCTTCTTCAGTCATTCTTTTAGTACATCAGAATAATGCTGATGATTTTCAGGGAACTTTTCAACCTTTATTCTTTCCATTCTGGGCCTCTTCCTTTTCCTTTAACCAGCATTCAGTTTCACTCTTGACACTTCCAAGTAATGAATGGTCAGAACCAACATCCGCACCTCTCATCACACGAGTGTCAACAATTAAGTGTTTCAGATGCAGATCGTAGACAACAAAATCTATCACACTCTTTTGACCAAGATTTTCCCAAGTATATGTGTGGATATACTTGTGGTTGAAAAACATATTAGATACACACAAACCATTCTCAATGCAGAGTTCAATTAATCTTTTACCATTATCATTCACACAAGGATAATGAAACTTACCCAGAACATTGTCAGAAATTGCATTCTGCACACCTACTCTAGCATTGAAATCCCCTGCTATGAGAGAAAAGTATAAAAACAAACTTTAAAAAACATACCAATTTAACTGATAGATCTACAGCTTAGTATTAAAACAGCAATAAAAAAACTTTTGAGTTTCGCATATCATGAGTATGACTTCTAAAAAAGTCATACTTCATGATATGTGAAATTCAAAAGGTTTTTTTTTTTTTTTTTTTTTTGCTGTTTTAATATTTAGCTGTAGTATCACTTAAATTGGTATGTTTTTTAAAGTTGGCTTTTATACTTTTCTCTCATGAAATCATGGTACTCCTGAAAAGTGTAAGCTACTGCTGTGTTATGTGTCGCATCTAGTCAAA
The DNA here is from genome assembly GCA_039090855.1 of Macrothele yani. Lineage (NCBI taxonomy): Eukaryota > Metazoa > Arthropoda > Arachnida > Araneae > Macrothelidae > Macrothele > Macrothele yani. The sequence goes on along the minus strand of CM077011.1, from coordinate 56,505,977 downwards.
AATTACTTTTAAGTTTCCTGCCGGTAAAATGTTAGAACCTGGTTCGTGAAAGTACAAAACAAGTTTGAGGATTTGCTTAGGCATTGTTTCAGGGAAATCTTTGTGCTTCATTTATCAAAATAATAATGTTCTGAAAGATGGCAGTGTTCAAATACATCCATCTGCTTATGAATAATTACTGATGAATTACTGTCATTATTTTTCAGTGAAAGTATCTATATAATCATCAAGATTGTCAATTTAGGTTTCCACCATGAGTCTGTTGGTAGATATCCATTAACTGAATTGATATTATCAAAGGATTTCTTCACAAACTCATTTTATTTTTATTTTTCATCAAATATCTGGAGTATTCTGAGCCTTCATGTAAAAAATACGAACTGGATTGCCTTGTGGGTTGTTCACATGCTGTTGTAGTGAGCACATATCAAAAGTGGTGCACAGATGGCAAAACGATGAACCGTTGTCTAGCCGTCTGTCATCCACAGCTCATCGATGCCAGAGGGGAACACAGACTGTCATGCATTGTTCACGACGACTGCAGAGCCACAGTGTGACAAATCACCCGCAGCTACAGCAGTGCTGATCAATGCAATATGTCACAGCATACAGTTCATTGCAGCACTCTGCTTATGGGCCTGCGTAGCCGAAAACCCAGCGGAGTCTCCAGGTTCACTGCATGCCATCGCCAACAACACATGAAATGGCCCCAAGGTCATAGAGATTGGACCATGGATGATTGAAAGTGGCCTGGTCCGACGAATCAAGATTCCTGGTGCGTCGTGTAGATGGCCGAGTGCGGATACTCCAATTGCCAACGGAGGCTATGGCCTCTGGATGCACTGTTGGACGGAAACAGGCTGATGGTAGCAGTGTTATGCTATGGACGATGTTTTCTTGGGACACTTTAGGCCCCATTATCCCAATAGGACAATCCCCAGCAGCTGTCAGGCATCTAAACATTGTTGCAAACCAAGTTCACCCGTTCATGACAACTGTGTTCCCTGCTGGTGATGGCCATTACCAACAGGATAATACACCATGCCACACTGCCAGAAGCGCCAAGAAGTGGTTCGAGGAACATGCTGGTGACTTTTTGTAAATGCCCTGGCCTCCGAATTCATCTGACATGAACTTAATCAAACATTTGTGGTTCGACTTGGAAAAGCAAATTCGCGCTAAATCTCCACCACCCCAACATGTGCGGGAACTGGAGGATCTGCTGCTGATATTATGGTACCAGATACCCCAGGATACCTATCGCCACCTCATCAAATCAATGCCTCGCTGAGTGGCCGCTGTTTTGCAGGCTAAAGGGGGTCCTACAGCTTATTAGGTAGGTGGTTATAATGGAATAGCTCACCGGTGTAAGCAAGACTTGCTAATAGATGCCTATAAATTATTCTTTGATAATTTAAGTAACTTGTTGCATTCCAACCACAGGCTATCTCGTGTAAGTACACTTGGGTGTGCCGAACTGCATAAAGAAAAATAGGTGTACTAAGTGAAGCTAGGCACATCAGAATTTTTTCAATGCCATCATTGTCCAGATTAACTTGCCTCAGAGCAGATGTAAGTGAATTAGAATGTATGCAATGATTGTTGCTCTAGTTGGCAAGAAGCAGTTGAAAATTCCTGAGGTGACAGTGTTTGTAAACAAAAAAATTCCTGCTGTAGGATTTTTTTAAAATTAAATTTATGTGTGGTTTCATTATGTTTCTTAACAGTTGGTAATTTTAATTAATTTTGAATTGTTTTTGCCTCATATTTGATTTTTCTCATATCATTTCAGTTGCAGAATATGTGTACTGGAGAGATGTAAAGAAAACAGGTCTCGTATTTGGATCGTCTCTTGTGTTGTTACTATCCCTTACTTACTTTTCACTGATCAGTGTTGTAGCATATGTAGCTCTGGCTCTCCTGTGTGTAACAATTACCTTCAGAGTCTACAAGAATGTCCTCCAAGCTGTACAGAAGTCCAATGAAGGCCATCCTTTCAAGTAACTACTATATTTTTTATGACTATTTTTACATATAGAAGTTAAGAGAGCATTTATTTTGTAATGCATCGTAGCAAAGAATATCTAACTGAGAAGAAGTTAAGGCTCGGCGAGACGTAACTAGCGCCGCCATATCTTATGAGTTAAAATGCAGTGCACAGAAGCTAACATACAGGCCGATGCAGGGGCAGACTGCGCATGTGTATTTCTGTTGACTTCAATTCTTTTGGTAAAGAACAGTCGGCCGAGCTACTTGCAGCACGTGATTGTTACCTTCTTGGTAGCATAATCACTTCGCAAATCGGATATGTTAGTTTTGTTACACCAATCGGGTTAGTTAAGGCTTTTGTTTGTTCTTCAGTTTTTCAGAAACATTTTCAGTAATGCCAAATACTAGAGAAAGTCTGCGTTTTTTACGGATCCGTAGGCCTAACTATAATATTTGCTAAAATTTAATTTAAATAGTAATACTAATGTTATTGCATATTTTTCTCACCAAAATAAGGGATGGGCAAGATATCCGAAAACAACAAAAAAAAAAAAAAAAAAAAAAAATTGCATCACAATACAAATTCAAATTCAGTTTAAAGATTTTATTGTATATACATGTATTAGAACTTTCAGGTTTCCTTAGAACCCATCGTCAGATACATAAAGTTCTAATACATGTATATACAATAAAATCTTTAAATTCAGCCCATGAATTTGAATTTGTATTGTGATGTAATTCTTCTTATCAAGATCGTGCATCTAAGGCAACTACCTCGATTACTTTTAACTATCTCTGCACGAATTTAAATCTTCTAAAAGAAACTGCTCTAAGCGCTGCAAGTAGTCATCAGATCGGAGAAAACCATCGTGGACCAAAGAAAAGCTTCACTGCCGTAGTCCCCCTAACGTGATTTGCTCCTGAATGTTAACTTTCCTGCAGAGCATGTTACCTCTTAAAATGTTGTCTCTATGAGAGTTGGCGTTCTTCACGCATAGCTTTATTTATATTCTTTGATCGTAGTTTGCTTCAAGATGCCAGTGCAGTTGTTTCATGTGCATCTAATTTGAATATGGTTATGAATGAAACAGCTTGCAAAGTACATGTGACCTTGAATGTGTGTGCATTCACTGCCATTGGGCCAGGATTGAAATGCTGTTAGCACATGTTCATTATTGGAAACAAAACTACTTCCTGTATTAGGCATCATTATTCAAACAGTGATTGCAGTGTTTTTGGTGGCAATGACTACAACACTCTTTTTCCTGTTGCATGCAGCGCTTCACTGAGAGTTTTGAGTTGTGTCTATTATTTTGCATGTGGTTCATGAAGAATTATATAAGGTGTGATTGTAAAATTAACTTTCAGTACCATTCCTTGTAAAGGAGAAAGTTTGTGGCTAAGGTTATAGCTCTGGAAAACAGAAGCGAAAAAGCAGAAAACAACATACTAGCACCTTATAGAAAGACAACATAGTTTATAAAAAGGTATTGTAAACTTGCATCTAAGACTTTTCCCACATTCATGTTTTCTAAAGAAATGTTTACTGCACTGCAAATAAAATTTGCACACACAACAGTGCATAAGAATCAAAACTTGTTTTGTGATTAGCAAGTTCAGGGAGGTGGTACTCACAACACAATCATTAATTGCAGTAAATATAAAAAAAGTGTACGAATTGCATCTTAAACATCACACCTGAGCAATGCCATGTGTAATTCAGCTACTGTACAGTAAAATGAAATTAATTATGATTGAACAATAAAACTGCCAGTGTTGTATGTTTGCAGCTCACTCATGTGGTATGATAATGTAGGCTGTGACTACAAGTTGTTGCGAGCAAAGGATTTTAGTGCCAGGAGATGGCGTTGGGAATGTGAACTTTGTGCTCCATGAGAGAGAGAGAGAGAGAGAAAGAAAGAGAGACCTTGTTTTGTTATTACCTTCCGAAGGTCGTACACCGTTGCATGAGAAAGTGCTGTTTGTTTTTGTCATGCTTTGCAAACATGCTACTATGTGGCTGTTTGATGTTTGTGTAACTTAATGGTGCATTCGCTTTTCATGTTTGTCTCAGTAAAATATTCATTGTGTTTTAATTTAGTGCTGTAGCACGGGTAGTGCTCTTGCTCGTAATATTTTCTGACTCCCACGACAGGACCTTCGGGCTTTAAACAGATATTCTGTTTTTACCGGAAGCTTTTCACAATGGATAATTTAGAAAGACTGCGGCTTCCATTAAGAGCTATGTTTGCGGAGACTGCAAACTTCTTAGAGGAACAGCTTACGGCAGAACAACCTGATGTAGATAAAATAGAACTCCTTGAACAACTTGAAATGAAAGGCATTGATGTCGAGAAAATCACTAAAAGGAAAATTTTGTCAGCTGCTCACAAAGTATTTGACCTAGTTGTCCAGTGACTATAGTTCCTAAGATCCTACTGCAAGAAGCGTAGAGGCTAAGAGTAACTTGGAAGAATTTACCTGAAGAATTATCTAGGTAATTTATGTCATGGATCTCCCATTTCAAAATACTAGGCTCTGTATACCAAGCAGTGTTTGAATTACCCAGTGGTCCGCTGACCATTGACTAGTAAAAATTCCATTGAACCACTGAAAATTTTGTTACTGGCCTGGATAGCCAGTAAGCTTTTTTTGTCAGTTTGTTTTAGAATTTGTAAGTTTATAAAATATTGAACCACAGATTTCAAAGAATCCAGGTTTCACTATGGCAGTTTTCAGAATTTTGAAATTCAGATATTCAACTTAAAAACTGAATATCGGCTTGCAAACCATTCTTCAGTTTTCTGAAAAATTTGGACTGTAGAAAACAGAGTTTCCACTCAAAATATTTGGATTAAGACAGACCAATCTTTTGCCCATGTGATGACTGCAGATATGATTATGGATGGGTCTATTATTGTTTCCCAACTGGAAGTTGAAGAACCATTTATGCTCTGACTTTGCTAAATTATATTTTTTTCCACATGGGAGAACCTCCTGCCTTTCACTCTGAAGCAAGGTATTCCATGAAAGTGGCTTTTGGTATGTTGCAAAGTGCTTCATAATCAGTGCACTATAAAAAGTGCACTGATAGTGCATTATACGAGGTCCGATCAAAAAGTTCCAAGACTAGACCGATATACAATAAAGTACTTACGTTACTTAGGTCTGGCTATGATCTCCCTCAAAGTAGTATCCTTGGGCAGCGATACACTGCTGCCAGCATTTTTGGCACTGTTGGAATGCTCCCTGTGGAAGTCATGTTCGCGAATTGTGTCAAGCACCGTTTGCGTCCACAGTTTCAAAACGTCCACAGTTTCAAAACGGCGACCCTTGAGCTTCATCTTCATCTTTGGGAACAGAAAGAAATCGCAGGGGGCCAAATCCATTGGGTGAAGAAGGGTAGTCATGCTGTTGCGGCAGCAAAACTGGCGTGATGCTAACACACTATGAGATGCTGCATTGTTGTGATGGAGCAGGAAATCGTCCCTGCGCCACATTTCAGGTCGTTTGCGTTGAGTGTCCTCCCTTAGATGCCACATAACATCACAGTAAAAAAAAGGGGCGGTGACTGTCTGGCCCCAAAAGATGAATTCACAGTGCACAACCCCACGAATGTCGAAGAACACGATGAGCATGCTTTTGGTTGCGCTCCAGACCTGTCGGGCCTTCTTTGGTCATAGAGATGCCGGACTCTTCCACTGCAACGACTGTTGTTTGGTCTCCGGGTTGTAACCGTAGAGCCAAGTCTCGTCCCCAGTGATGACCCGCGACAGAAATGTTGGATCATTCACCACCTGCTGATGATCTCGACAGAGTTTGATACAGAGTGCCTTCTGTTCGGGGTTCAGAATCTTTGGCACAATCTTTGCAGCAATGTGGTGCATGTTCAAAACAGACATCAGAATTTCTTGCACTGTTCCGTATGACACATTGATGATGGAAGCAATGTCTTGAATGGTACTCCGACGATCCTCATGCACCAGTTCCCTAATTTTGTCCACATTTTCGGGAGTTTTGCTCGTGGATGGTTGCCCTGACCTCTCGTCTTCCAGTGCCATTCTGCCACTCTTGAAGCGCAAGTGCCACTCAAAACACTTCGCACGACGCATTGCTTCATTGCCATAAGCCTGCCGCAACATTTCATGCATAACGTCTCGGTTCCCGATTTGCTGAGTTTCACACAGAATTTGATGTTCGCTTGCTGCTCTAGTTTGCAGTCCATACCGAAATTGCAGCTGTGTTCTGCACGTGGTCACCAAATATCGTGTAGCTACTGCCATCTGTGGTGCAGTATCTACCTAGTCTCAGAACTTTTTGATCGCACTACATATCGCCCTAGATACTAGCACTACGTGCATACAAAATGAATTAGTAGTATCTGTGCCATTCTTGGACCAGTAAAAATGAGTGAACTACCAACTTTTGGTATACACTGGTCAGGAGTTTTTCTTCAAATTTCTACACTGCATAGCATGTTTTGTGTTTTATTTATTGGTACTATTTTCATGTGTACACGCACATGCTCTGTTCTAAATTTGTGATATACTACTCCAATGAAAATGATACATTATTTTCTACATATACTGCCAATGTGTAACTTTTTTTTTTTGCACGGACCAATGGTCATTTTGGAGGACCAGTGATTTGGAAATTCGAGTGGTCCGCTGGGCCTGTAGAAGATTTATTTATAATTCTGACACTGCCAAGGTGGTTAAAATTTGACTCAAATAAAAAGCAGAGCATCAGCATGCACGTCTTCTGTGATGCTAGCAAAACGCTACACCACTTAAATTTACCTACGTGTAGAAACTGACAATAACACATTGATAACAGTACAATTGATACAAGCCCGATCTCGTGTGGCACCATTTAAAGGAATGACAATTCCTAGTTTTAAATTAATAGCCTGTTGCATCGGTTGCAGATTAGCAGAGACAGTTCAAGTAAGGTATTTCCATATCCCTTTTAAGTCATATTATTGGTCTGAGCTCTACGAACACCATATGTTATATACGGAAAGAAGTACAGTGGATGACCTTTTTGAGAAATAGGGTTAAAGAAATTCGAACCCTAACCAATCCTGATGAATGGTGTCATATCGTGGGAGTCAAAAATCATGTGGACCTTCCATCATTAGGCTGCACCACAAAGTGCCTTGTTGAACTAAGATGGTGGGAGGGACCGCCTTGGTGCAAGCTAACTGAAGAGCAATGGCCAACATCTGAAGAAGTACTGAATGAAGAAATAGTTAGAACCGAGAAAAAGAAAACCATTGTCTCGACCCCATGTATCAAAAGTCAACAGCTGGTACTATGAGTGATTTTCATCATACCTCAAGATGGTCGGGATGATCGCATGAATGAGTTGTTTCTGCTGTAATGCACTGAAAAACTTATCAGAGTGAAGTTTGGGAGAACTGACTACACCTGAGATCGAAGTAGCAGAGAATGTGGTATTTGGTGCAGCAGGAGGCGTTTCAAGGTCAGGAGGATAAGCAAATTAAAAAACTCAGACCTTTAATAGATCCACGTGGCATTTTGAGGTTGCAAACCAGATTGAATTTCCTGGAAGACAGAGGATTTCCGGTATCCCATTATCTTACGATCTAACCATCCTGTTGTTGAGCTACTGTTACTGCACAAACACAAAGCCCACTCTCGTGCAGGAGTACCAGTACTAATGTCTGTTCTCAGAGAGAGATTTTGAGAAGCTGAAAAACCATACAGAAGGCACTGCGTGGATGTGGAAGATGTCGATTCCAAGCTGAGAAGGCTGAAGCGGATGTTGCACCTCTGCCAGAAAGTCGCACCCGAGATGCAAGGGTTTTCAAAATCATCTGTATTGATCTGGCAGGTCCCCTATTTATGATAGGTGGCAGTAAGGCGTGGGTAGTTCTGTTCATGTGTGCCAAATACCAAACCATACATTTGAAGCTGGTGACATCATTGTTAACAGAAGTTTTCCTTCAATCACTGCGAAGATTCATCGCAAGAAGAGGTAGACCCTCAATTATTTACACAGACAACAGCACAAATTTTACTGGAGCTAATAGTGCATTCTCCAGTTTAGACTGGGATTCTATAAAAGCTGAGACTGCGCTCCAGAGAATAGATTAAAAGTTCAATCCTCCAACTGCTGCTTAGTGGGGTGGCTAGTGGGAGCGTCTCGTTTGAATGCTGAAAGGCTTTCTATGAAAAGTTTTAGGACGAGCTATACTGAACTATGAAGAACAAGTTACTATATCATGTAATTGCGAACAAGTAATCAACTCTCGACCCCTAACATACGTGTCGGAAGATAAAAATGGCCTAGCCCCGTTTACGCCTGTTTCTTCACGATACACCAAACTCTGGTGTTGCCGACATTGATGAACTAGATCATACAGTCCTGAATAAGAAAACAAGGTATAAACAAAAGGTTCAAGAAAATCTTCAGTTGAGATTCGGGTCATTCCACATCAGTTCAACGAGGCCATGACACCCATGGTCTCCGATTTTGATGAAACTTGGTATAACCACTTCCTCCAAGGGGATAAGTAACCCCATAAAATTTTTTTCCCTCTAGCACTTCTGGTTTTAATTTTACAGCCCTTGAAACTTTTGGGATATTCTCGTTTTTTACCATTTCTGAGGCCTTCTACTCAAGCTACACTTGCTTACCAAAAAAATTCCATCTCACTCAGAAATCATTCAATCTCTTTGAAATTTTACAGCCTTGTCAATGAAAGCATGAAGATTTCAGAAAAAAAATATGTTAACACTCTAAATATCTGCTGTACTCCACTAAAAAATTAATAAACTATTTTTAGCCTAATTTTTTCTGTAGAAAACATGGTTTACCAAAAACGGAATTATCAACATGAGGGATAGGTATAACCCTAACATATAATTTTTTTTAATGAACCTAGAGACATGTTCCATCATACCCAGCAATAAAACCGATGGCTTTTTCATTCCTTCGGCACTTTTTTTGGCCATTTTGAAAAAAATGGCTGTGGCCATTTTGAAAAACAACAATAGTTTAATTTATAAACATAATTAAACTATTGAATATTGGTAACATGTACATAATAACTTATTTACCTGTAAAAAATAAGTTAGGTACAATTTCTGAACTTCTAGTCCATAACGCTCATTTTCTTTTGCTTAGCATAACATCTAAATGTGCAGATTTTTCCTCCATCGACCTCATGCAGTCCTTTGAGAAGTGATAGGTTCTTCCAGATGTTGTCTGTGGGATATCAACAACAGCAAGCACATGAGGAACTGGTACTGTGCAGGAATCTTCATGGCCTGGCCAGCAGAATGATGGTGAAGGTCCATTAGGATGAAGAAACTTTACAACAACATCGTCTTCATCTTTATCCACTGTAGACACCATTCCAAAATACCACAAGTGGTCATATTTATATGCAATGTAACACCCAGGGAACAACTCATCTGCAGTTACAACTGATGGGTGACAGCTTTTCAGGTTAAATGTGAGAGATGGTTCCTCATCGGTGCTGATCCTTCTAGCCGCAATAGTACCTATGTAATCCAGAGGCTTAAAGTTGTGAAAACTTCTAGTACCAGGAAGTGTGTGCACATCTTTGAACCTGTTTTCAAGAGCAGAACGAGTTGTATCTACTGTGTCTTTGTCAATAAAGTGGAAACTGACCTTGGTGATGTTTGTTTCACAAAAATTGAAAAATGTAGCTGCTGTTGTGATGTGCCTCTCAAACGGTCTCTGGAGACTCTCCCTTCGAGCTAAGCGTTTTGCTGTGCCGCCAATCCCATCACATTCTGATTTTCCATGGCTTGTAGCAAAAAATGACCACTGTGCCTTCAACTGGAAGTCTTCTTCATGCAGACACAGGTTAAGGAAATTGTACTTGTTTTTATACTGTGCAGCACTCCCGTCACTGTAGTAATGTATTGCCGTAATGTGTGAAAAATTTTCTTTGAGAAAATTAACAACTGTTTCCTGGATTTTGTAAACCATATTCAGATCATGCTTGAAGTCATCAGATATGACAGTGTGATTAAACAATCTTTTCTACTTCAGGGTTCCTATAATGTACTACAACAGGATGAACTGTACATGAATCAGAAGTCCAGTGGTACCCCTGGGCCTCATCCTGTATTGTAAAAGAGTAGTTCTCACTGAAGTCCATCAAAATTATTGCTGTGTCTGATGGTACATTTTCTTTGAGATTTTTTAGGAATGAAGACTGACTTGACTATGAAAGAGAGTGGAATCAGTTTTTCAATCTTGTTGGCTAAATCATCAATGAAATCATCAAGTGTTGTTGAACTGTTTATCATCTGTGTCCTGTCAGTTGACACCCATTGAGAAAATTCAATAGTGTCACTTTCTTCATAATCTTTAAATTTGGACTCGGTAGATGTGGTTTGGAGGGGTATTTATTGCAGTGCCTGAGCATACATTCCATCTTTGCTTCTTCACACACTAAGAACTTCATAACATCCTTATAGCTCTCTTCAATTTGTGCAGCATGAAGGAGTAGTATGACATTTTGGTGAAGTGTGCATATGCATACTGAGTGGGTTCCATTGGCACCAGTTAAAATGCACCACTTTGGTCACAAAGTGCCAAATTTTGAGAATCCCACCTTAGCATCAGGATACTCGCACTTGAAACTTGAATATAATTCATGAAGATTACCCAAAATCAGTCGCTTTCTCTTGTAATTATTTTTATCCATGCTCACTACATCTTTCATTCCAGGCATAACTCTAGACTGCTCATCACTTTCATAAAAGTTACTCACTGAATTAATAGTTTCAGGTTTCAGTTTTTTTCCACATCTGGGATCAGGTTCAGCTAAAAATCCCTTTTCCTAAACAAGTCTCTGAGCTTTACGAACAGCAAAGTCGGAAACCCCAAATGTTTCTCGTATTTTTTTCTGTGTCCATGTCAGTGCAGCAGGAATGGTTAATAGTTGAATTTGTTTTTTCCTTGAAATGGATTTCAATTGCTCTTTCATGATTTCTACAAGCTTGTCCATATCAGCTGCTTTCTGTTCCACAAGCTCATTTGTTTTGGCTTCTTTTGTTGGAATGTCAACATCTAGTATTTTATGAAATTTGCTTCATACATTTGCCTGGAATTTTTCGAACTTTTCCCTTCCATAAGATGTCTTGCTATGTTCACCAAGGGAATGTAATTTTAAAGGAGAGCAGCCTATCCCAGTGAAAGATGAATTGAGTTTTTCTATCGTTTCTTTCTTCTCCAAACCGGTTACTTCTTCTGGAGTTAAACCAGTGTCCTCAGGTTCAGTATGGGTATCAGTACTTTCGTCAGCACTCTGTACATCACTTTTAAATAAAGTACCTCTACATTGAGAACACAGTTTTTGCCCTGGTTTCACTTTAATTTCCTTCATTAATAAGCATTTACATTGCTGTACAGTCACCATACGTAGTGATTTTCTCACACATCTCTTATGCTTTCTTAGGGGATCACAACACACTTTTTGAAGAAATGCAAACTTTTTCAAAAATAAACTTTTATGATGCAGACAAATGGTCTGTAAATCTTCAGCAGCTTCTGTTCTTAACTTCAAAATAATTCTATTTCCTTCAGTTAGATCTGCTACATTTGCAATACCTTTCTTTGAGACATAGGTATATTTGTGACACTCTGTCAAAGTTAATTGCCCAACACTGCACTTAGAATCTTCCATTTTCTCTGTAACAAAGAAATACACTAATATTAGGACATTACTATACTTTGCCCATGCACACTTATAACATGAATAAAGTACTAAATTATACACTGGAAGAAGGTTTGAGTTTAGGAACTGAAGCAGACTGACTGACAACTGTGCTAACAAGCTGCTGCATGTTGTGAACAAAGAGGTCAGTCACACTCACAGGTTTTGACTTGGCTTCTTATCAGAAGTGATGAAGGAAGTCAAAATCAGCTTCTTGGAAGTGATGTTTTTCAAGGGGAAAAAACAAAGGAAATGTTATCATTTTTTTTTAAAGATAGGAATCTTAGAGTTTGGGTGAAATTGAAAAAATAGTTATCCAGCAGCCATTTTTTTCAAAATGGCCAAAAAAAGTGCTGAAGGAATGAAAAAGCCATTAGTTTTATTGCTGGGTATGATGGAACATGTCTCTAGGTTCATTAAAAAATTATATGTTGTTAGGGTTATGTTGATAATTCCGTTTTTAGTAAACCATGTTTTCCACAGAAAAAACTAGGCTAAAAATAGTTTATTAATTTTTTAGTGGAGTACAGCAGATATTTAGAGTGTTAACATATTTTTTTCTGAAATCTTCATGCTTTCATTGACAAGGCTGTAAAATTTCAAAAAGATTGAATGATTTCTGAGTGAGATGGAATTTTTTTGGTTAGCAAGTGTAGCTTGAGTAGAAGGCCTCAGAAATGGTAAAAAACGAGAATTCCCCAAAAGTTTCAAGGGCTGTAAAATTAAAACCAGAAGTGCTAGAGGGAAAAAAATTATGGGGTTACTTATCCCCTTGGAGGGATTGGTTATACCAAGTTTAATTAAAATCGGAGACCATGGGTGTCAAAACCTTCTTTTTTTGTGTTGATTTGACGTGAAATGACCCATTCTGATCTGAGTATCTGGGACAGTTACGACAGCCAAGGACTCTTGGAGAAGGCATGTGTCGATGCGCAAGGGAGATGTTGTATTAATAGAAGTTGACAGTCCAAAATCGAAATGTATTGATTGGCCGCTGGCAATAGTTCTGGAATTATATCCTGAAAAAGACGGACTTACTAGAGTTGCCAAAATAAAGACAAAATCTGGAGAACTTGTTTGACCGATATAGCGTTTGTTTCCACTCAAGCTAAGGTAAAAGAAGATGTTCAACGATATGGAAGCTATACGTTTAACAAGAGAGAGCAGCCCAAATGCATTGAGAGTGAAATCTCCCTAAAGAACACGGAGTGAACGAAGAGCCCCCCCCCCCCCCCTCACACACACATACACAGACTCCTACTAACATCAGTGACGAGGATTTTGAGTTCCCTCTTGGAAGATGCGGAGCTCAAAGGGTGGAGGATGTTGCGGTCAAAGGACTTTAATGCCGAGAGATGGCGTTGCGAACGTGAACTTTGCGCTCAGTGAGAGAGACCTCATTTTATTACCTTTCAAAGTTCGAAGGTCGTACATCGTTGCGTGAGAAAGTGCTGTTTGTTTTTGTTGTTTCTAGCAAACAAGCTACTATGTGGCTGTTTGATGTTTGTGCTACTTAAAGGTGTGTATTTGCTTTTCATGTTTGTCTCAGTAAAATATTTGTTGTGTTTTAAGAAAGTGCTGCCATCTTTTTTGACACGCGCTTTAGCCCTGGTTGTGCTCTTGCTTGTAATAACAAGTGTTAACTGCAATTTGGTATAGTGTTTATTATATATGGTTATGGTGTCTTTTGTGCTACTACAAGGGAGAAAACCACTGTTAACATTGTTGTGCTTAATCTGTGTGTATTTGATATCAACTATTTAGTAGAACTTTGTGTGTGTCTGTGTGATTTCAAGGTCTAGGCTATAGATGTCTTTCTGTTGTGAAGTTCTAAATGGCAATAATTAAAAAAAAAAAAATTAAAATAATCCTCTATATACACTGGTACCCAAAATTAAAGTGACAAACACAAAATCATGAATAACGCAAAATTCACATAACTGAGTTTAATGAAAGTTGCATGGTTCGTATGCGTCCTGGAAATCCTGAAGAATTTCTGGAATTCCATGTTGTCCTGGAAATGCCCTAAAATTCTGTTTCGTGTTCTGGAATTTTATCCCTGCGCGATGCTTTGTAGTTGAGGATTTTTCTACTGGTATAACTTATGTCTGACAAATTTCCCTCCCCACCCCCTGCAAAGTGTGAGAGCTGTTGGTTTTCTCGTCTGTTAGCAGTACTGAAGCTGCGTTATTAGCATGCCTTTTGTAAATATATATATATTGCTTATGTTATCAATTTGTCTGTTTGGCCATGGACACCATATCTTTGCAACTGTTAGTTCAATTTGCAAAATTATTTTTGTATCGGAAAGCTTGAAATGTGAGAATAATGATCCTTGCATTTTTTTTTTTTTTTTCCCAATGCACGACTTCACCGCTAGAGGGCGTAAATTAAAATCTTGTCAAATTCAAAATGCATTTTATTTCATATATTTGCTTTTAAATATCCGATTGAAAAAATTATTTTTCTTTTCGATGGCATTTTTATATTGAAGACTATTTTAGTTACAGTCCCCTTTTAAAGTAATGCATAGATTTTCCATTAGGGGACGTAAGGATAAATAACGGGGGTCCCGATATCTCCGCTTCTGAAAGTGAGATTTGAAAAATTCTTCCTGCGTCGGATACAGCTCCTGATGGGAAAAGTTTTGCATATATTTTCTCATTTTTGGTAAAGAATCGTTTGGCCACCAGGGGGCGTAGGTGTTTTTCTGCTTCTGTTTTATTTTCAACAAAATCTGAGCTTCTGGAAACTTGATTGAAAAAATCCTTTCGTGAACCGATTCCACTCACCTCGGAAACCCTTTTGAGAATACCTCCTGCTTAAAATAGTGCATAGTTTTCCCACCAAGGGACGTAGATGTATATTTTATTTTTGTTGGTGTCTTTGTTTCTAGGAGTCTGATTTGAAAAGTTCTTTCTTTGTTGGAAAGCATTTTCAGTGCAAAATGTTTCTCATACAATTTCAAATTTTTCTTAACGCACAAGTGTGCCACTAGAGGGTGTAAGTTCATGTTTCCATTTAGAGCAATATCTGTGGGATATTGCTACTAACTATGAAAATTCCTTATGTATGTTTTCTTCCCCAAATAATGCATAATTTTGCCGCTAGGGGCGAGAATATTTAATCTATTTTTCTCAATATCTGTACTTCTAAATGTCCGATTTAAAAAAATCTTAACACCGAATACCACTTACCTTGTGGAACACTAGGTTTGTATTTGAGGAATTTTGCAGTTCACAGTTCTATCCATAGGTGGTGTTTGTGTACTTCCATTGGCAGCTGTATTTCTGCTTCTAAAAACCCTATTAAGAAGTTTTTTTTTTTTTTCATTGTATGCCATTCACTACTATAAAGATGGGGAGAGAATAAGATTTTTGCTACAATGAGATTATCTAAAAATAATGCTCAACTTTCCTCCTAGGGGGAGTAAAAGTCAAAACCCTTTTCTTGCTATCCCTGCACATATTTAAAAGTTCTTTTTCCTTTGCATAGCTTTTGCGATGATTACTTTTCACCTATTTTCAGTTTTTCCATTATCAGGGCTTGGAAAAATATCTGAAAAGTTACATACTCAGCTGGGCATGTGCAGCAATTATTTACCTGCCTACGTAGTAAAAACTGGATGCCCAGAAAAATCTGTCTTTTAAGATAACAAATCCAAACCCTCATTTTTTTTATTTTTTTTTTAAGTTAAAAAATATGAACTGTTTTTTACATGTTTTGCATTTCTGTTCTAAGGGTCTGTATTCAAAATGTTCAATGCACAAAAGCGTGTATCTCAAGTTTTAAGATGATGATGCTGGAATTGGTATTTGATAAATTTAGTGATTCTGCCATGTTCCTTTGAAGTTTTTTTCTCTTTGCATCCTGTCGCTGACTATAACAACATTTTTAGCAAAATTTATTGTGCATATGATTCCAATTTCTGGACCTAGGGCATAATATGATTAAAGAAGTGCTATTTTTCTGTCCTTAGCACTCCGTAACAATATTACAACTTTCTGTGATTAGCAGCAAAATGAAACACAACATGTGACAACTGTCTTTTTTCATGTAGTGGAAAATTCCTTTCCACACTTTATTTTTAAATTCAGTTGCCCAGACCGGGAAACTGGATTTTTTATTTACCTACCCAGGCCAATAATTTGCATGCCCCTGGCATCTCGAGCATGGTATTTTTCAAGCCCTGAATATTGAAAATTCTTCTGCTAGAAGGCATAAAGTTGTAACATGTTTCTTTCCATATCTCTTCTTTTGACTGTTTGATTTGAAAATCTTTTTGTCTCAGATACCTTCCTTCGGCTATGAGAAACTTTTTGTTAGCCATTTGTTAATTTTCGTAACTGGTGGAAGTAAGTAGCTGATGCTTTAGAAGCAGCTGATTTTTAATTTTTTTGTGGCTCATTTTGGCCTTTACTGATATTTGCTAATGAATGCTTTATGTAAAAATTTGCCATACAAATCAGATTGCTTTCTAATATCAGAAACTAAATCTAGTTGTTTCTTAGTATTTTCTGTGCTAACTAATCACTTTCCACCTTTTCTAATCATGCCCAATTAAATTGCCTTGATTACTCATGAATGTAGCTGTACACACAGTGCTTGGATTTAAGGTTTTCCTGTTATTCTCTTAAGTTTCATTTTGGAAATTTTTGTTCATACTTTGTCTGCTGGTGAGCACAAATTTAAAACATAGCTTACAACATCAATATTAAAAGACAGAACATCAATATTATTTGAAAATTCCTTCCCTAAATAAAATATAACACAAGTCTTTGCTTCCATAAATATTTGTTTTAGAAATAATAATTATTTTGTTCCTTTGAAAAAGTTTCAAATATTTTACCTTTCCTTATCCTTAAATTTTCAATAAGCATTATTTCAAAATAAGTAAATAGAAATAGTATTTTATATATTGATTGTGTGGTATATGAAAGCATTTCAAGAGTAATGCCACATTTATGTTCTAACCATAGATTTTGTACCTATATATTTTTGAGTTTCATGGGTTTTTTTTTTATTCTGTGGTTTGCTTCAATAATTGAACTAAAGCCAAAGTAGAAAAAAGTTTTTAAAAAATCGATATTGTGCATATAATGTATATAAAATTTTTGTGGAAATTAAGCCTGTTACATTTTCAGTGACAGTTTTAGTATTTAGTTGCTGCAGTAGACGTCATTTTCAACCTCCTGTATTAAATTTGCTTAAGCATGTAGGGAGTTGGTTGTTGTAGGTTACAGGTTGAGCAGACCTGTGTTTTCACTATATTTTAAGTAGGAGCACTTGGATCATATGTCTTGGAAAGAAGTCCCTGGAAAATTCCTGGAATTATGTGATTGCAAAAGTGTATGAACCATGTAGTTGGTACACACATACATAACATCAATAATGCAACAATTTGTAACAGAAAAAAAAAAACCCATCACCACATGAGGAGGAAGCAGGCCATACATAAAATTCTTGCATGGATTTGTGGAATTTCGCTGTGTGTGTGTGTGTGTGTGTGTGTGTGTGTGTGTGTGTGTGTGTGTGTGTGTGTGTGTGTGTGAGAGATCATTTTTGTTCTTGAGATTCATGCAAAACTGAAGAGAAATTTTTGGGGATTAGTGGGAGAGGGAGGGGATTGGTTTTGTGTCTGGAGATGGTGTTTCGTCTTTCAAAACTTTTTAAAACAGAAGTTCAAACAGATTAAAGATTTCTCTTGTAATTGTAATTTCTTTTTTTCTCACTATGTGCCTCTGTCCAGTATTGTTGCTAAATATATTTTTATTGTATAAATGTTTGTATTTCGGCATAAAACTGTAGGTAACAATTTATGAAAACGGAAGTTAAGATGACTTGAAGCAGGGATGTGTATAAATGGGGAGGGGGACTATGAAAAATGGAAGATTTTTAAATCTACCAGAACAAAATAAAAATTAATAGAAAATAGAAGAAAAAAATTATAGCATTTTTTTCTAATGTAAGTCACATTTTAAATAATCAAAAACACTTACAGGCCTTGGCCCCATCTCTAAATATTCCCCTGGCATGAAGTAATCTTCAGGCATGTGATTCTTCTGTGGATTCAAGAAATTCCACTTTTTCCATTATTATTTGAGTTATTCTCGATCAATGCACAGCTGAACAGCAAGTTTTTAAGGACTGTTGTTGCTGGGGGGGGTTCCGTTTGAGGATGGAATTCTGTCTTTTGAAACCTTAAAAAATGGAAGTTTGATGAAGTGAAGATTTCTCCTGTGATTGTATTTTTCCTCCCTTTGTTTCTTCGGCCCAATATTGTTAAATAACCTTTTATTTCATAAAATATGTATTTCACCTTATTAAGTGGGGAACATTTTTCCGAAAAACAGAAGTCTGACAGAGCAAAGTTTTATTTGATAATCGTTAAATAGTCTTTGAAAATATAAGTATCTAAAAATAATTTCATATTTACCATGAAAACCTTGTATATGACCCAGTGTATCGAGGCAAGAGTTTGGCAGTAGGTCTATTACTGACGTTGCAACTTATAATTTTGGCTTTTTAATAACTTATTAAAAAGCTAAAAATGTAAGCTATCTCTAGAGATAGACCCAGTGTATCAGGGAATAATTCTCTTATTAAAAAAAAAAAAAAGCCAAAGATATAAGTTGTGTGACTGAAACCTGTGCCTCAATAGATTGTAAATCAGGGCACATTGACCATTACAAACCTGCAGAAAATATTTTTTATTTTTGTTGCTGTTTCCGTAAGTGCCTTGGTAAGTTTTCTGGTAACTTAGATATCTATTTCTTCCGTTGTTAGACCTTCTAGTGCATAGTAGGATTGGTTTGTCAGTTCTACTTATGTTTGACATTTTTCATGTCAACATGTTTCATTCGCTTTATGAATTTGCTTCATTCAAGTTTTGGAATCAGATATGTCATCTCACCATTTTATGGTCACACAATACTATATAGAATACATCTATTAAAGATATATATAATATGTGTGTGTGCAGTGTAATTTTGTGTGGGACAGTCATAGGGGTTTTCCCCTCCTCCTTGGCTGCTGTTATAAGGTCGGCCATTTTGCGTCAGTGAGTTTCAGAGGTAGCAGCATTGTGAGTGAGCTCTTGCCTTTGTTATTGTGCAGGTTCTTTCTCTTGTTTTAATCGTTTTTGTTAAATGCTTAAATTTTTTTTGTTTTTGTTTTTGGCATTAGTGCAAATTGTATTCTAACTATTTAAGCATTTTCTTTCATTTGCTTTGGCCATGAGCTCGTTTTTACGCTCTTTATTAGAGCTGTTAGCTGGTGACTCGACCTCGTGGTTGTCGTCGTTTTTCGGAGTTGGTTGGAACAAATTTTCTGTTTTTGTAATCTTAAAGCATTCCTAGAATACTTTGTAAATATTGCAATTTTTATTTTTACTTTTAAGTACCTTTTCCAAAGCATTCTTCTATAAGTTTTTTTTTTTTTTGCATTTCGTTTTTTCGTGGGAACTGTATGTAAAAAGTTCCTATTTACTACCGTGGTCTGTTATAATTTTTTATTTTATTTTTGGAAGTGCTTTTTTCCCCAGGGAATGACATTTTTTTAAGTGCTTTTTATATTCTTTGGTTCACGTTTGGAGCTTCACTTGGGTGGTACGGTTGCTTAACCACGTGTAATTTTCTGTTGGTTGCTCAAGCCTTCTCACATTTTTTGTGAGTTTTTTGACAAGGTTTTTCTGTTTTTTTGTGGGAGATAATGAGTATGGGCTGGGTCAGGAAAGTGATAGATGTATGCTAAAACTTTTGCTAAATTACTTATTTTTCCGCACCTTTGAGAGCGGTTATGTAAAATAAAAAAAATTCGGGGACTTATACTTGCATCTATGGCTTGCAGAAACCCATTTTCAACTAGGTCTTTGTGGAAGTGAGAAAATGCAGAGTTTTGCTGGTCCTTGATAAAGCCAAGGCTCAGCATTCTCGACACTTTCTGCATTCTGGTTTTGTTATTTTTTATTACTTTTTTCTCTTGCCTGTTGGGTTTTGAGTTTTAATTCGTATTTTTTATCATAGTTAAACTTTTTTTGTTTCAGTCTCTGCTTTGTAGTCACACACACACACACACCCTGTACGTATATTCAGGCACTAAAGTGATTCCAGTCCTTTTGTTTGGAGTTGCATACACAATTAAGAATGTGAAAATAAGGAAGAGTTCCAAGGGAAGATGGAATTACTATGGACACTGTACAAGAAAGCCAGTGAAGAATTAGAATTGCCCGTCTCATGTCATTTCATCTGGAGGGAACTAGAAACCTGTAATTATCCCATCAGCAATGAATGAGACTCTTTTGATAGTGGTAATTTGCTAGTCTGAAGTGGCACACTGTTGAATGGGGAAGTACACCGCTCTACATATTTGAACACTGCAGTCTCTCTGGTTAGTACTACAAGGACTAGATCCTGGAGCCCTGTGTCAGGCTTTTGTAGGGTGCAATGCTTGACTCTGTTTCTTTTTATGGACAATGCTCATCCAGAGGGGGCTGGGCTTGTCAGTGATTTCCTTGGGAGCTTGAATATAACAGGACAGATTAGCTAGCCAGGTCTCTGCACCAGAATCCTATGGAGCATTAATGGGATGTTTTAGGGAGGCAAGTTGCAACTCATCAGTTATCCCACTGAGCCCTCCTGCCTTCAGAATTTATTAGCAACTTCGTCATTTGCATGTGTTGTTGTGAGAGTAGTTTTGTCAGTAAGATGAGATCGTATTCTCTCTATTAACCATCTTATTGAATGTGAAATCTGATCCCGAAACCATATGCTCTTGTGATCAATAATAAACAATGTGTAAGTTTTCTTATGATTTAATAAATTCTTATGATTATGTGTTCTTTAAATAAGATTTCCCTATAGCCTGCTATGTGGTTTCCTTTTTTTCTTTATATATATATATAACCAAAAATGTCTTTTGGACTTTTAATTTTGGACACCAGTGTACTTTGAGATATAGATGTAGAAAAACATTTTGGTTTGCAGAGGCATCTTATACTGAATATTATGTATGTATGTTTGCTTAAACCAAAATTGCTGGGGTTTCAGAAATACTTTTAATCCAGAATGTTTAAACACAGACAATTGGAAAGTTTTCGGGGAAATGATATCAAAGAGCTGCCAAGTGTCCCGGTTTACCCAGATTCCATCTGATTTTGAAAATATTTTCCGGAAATCCGATTTTTCTACAAAAAATCCGGTTTTGTGGTTTTCTTATTTTTTTTTCTTTTACTTATCTATTATGCATGGCATCCCCCCCCACCCCCCGGCCATTAATGCAGGGATCGCATTCCTCCTAAAATTCCTAATATTTTGTGACCCTCCTTAAATTCCTAAAATTAGACCTAAAATTTGCTATTCATCCTAAAATTTTCGTAAGCTTATTTATTAAAAACACAACCGTTATTAACGCCAATAAATTTACCATTACGCAGGGTGCGCACGCGTGCTTGAAAACCTGGAAAGTCCTGGAAAATCATGATTACGTTTTCAAGGCCTGGAATATCCTGGAAAAACGGTGTTTTTTTAATGCCGTCTTGAAAAGCCTTGAAATTTGAAATTAGTGCTTTTATGCCCTTTTAGGAAATCGTGTTACTGTTACCCCTTCAGTTTTTAAAGTTCCTTTTCTCTGTTCTCAAAGAAACCACCGGCAGCGGTTTCCGATGTGCACCAAATCCTAATTTGGGCTGGGGGAAAAAAAGAAAAAAAAAAGGCACTACTTCCAGTGCAATAAAATTGGATGATTAGGTCGAAGGGGAGCTTGATGTCCGTCCGACAATTGAGAACAGAAGGGGAAAGAAGAGGCATTTAGCATTTGCAGGGGGTCGCGTATGTACCAAGTCAGCTGGCATCCACCAGTGAGGAGTATGCCTGAACAACACATTCATCATCTTCTTGTTTATGTGCATGCCACCCTCCCTCCCCTCAAGAGACTTCCACTACTTATGATAAAAAATAAGAAAACTATCTTTGCGAATTTTTCACGAAAGTGGCTGAAATTTTTACATTCACTGTAATTGGATTACAGAAGCTCACTTCCAAAATTCCAGTTGAATCGGTTTAAAACTTTAAAAGTTAGCATTGGTAATTTTTATTATGGACAAGTATGTGTGCCTCTTTGGACAGAGTGAGCCTCCAGCAGAAAGGGTGTTACCATAGCAACGGTTGATTGACAGCTGGGAGCGCTGATCTGAAGCCCTTGGTTGGGAAGAAAGCAAACACCTGTTTATCACTTCCACAGCACTAAAGGACTAAGGGAATATTTTCAGAAATCCATTTTTCTGAATTTTGAAAATAACACAGTAAAATTTTTACAGTAGTTAAGATACATCACAATAAAGTTCTAGTGCAAATTTCGCCAAATTCCGTTAGGAACTTTAGCAGATGCAAAAAAAAAAAAAAAAAACGTTGCATAATCGGATTGAAAAAAGAAACAGTAATTATAAATTACGGGAAAAGCAAGTGAATTATTTTTTTTAGATGCCATGGTTTATTTAAACAGAGTGATCCTTAAATTTTTTTCTGTGATGATATGGACTCTATTTGAATTACAAACACGTTTTTATTCAGACGTCTGAGTTACTGTTTTAATAAAAAAATCATCTATAATTAAAAAAGTTTTCAATGGATTTAAGCAATATTCAGCAGATAAACAAACGTATTTTAGTAAATTGCAACATCATGACGTAAATTTGGTAATTTAATTTTGTCGAAAATTGGGGAGCATTTTTTTTTTTTACAGTTTCTATTATAGTTAAAGTGAAGGAGGAAGGATGCAACTTGACAGTTCAGTGAGCTGCAGGTGGTGATTTATGGCGATGTGCCAAATCAAAAGAAGCCATTCCATCAGGTAATTCCAAAGGTTGTGTTGTGTGGACGCGTCCTCCTGCTGCTTGATCTTAATTGGAATGTTTTTGTGCATGGGGGGGGGGTTCGAGAGAAATATCCGTTTCAGCTTTACAGCTTTCACTTTCACGGCTCTTTTTTTTTTTTTTCTTGGTAATAAATAAAAATCATAGTTGCTGCATTCACCATTGATCCATGTTTGCATTTCTTGAATATAAACAGCAGACAATCAGAAACATAGTGTTGGGCGGGTCTTGATGATCTTCATTTTGCATATGCTGAATTCAGTTCTGTGGGAATAAGGAATGACTTATACTGTGAATATATACAAAACTACATATTTTTGAGCTGAAAAATAGGTCTACTTGTACACAGTAGCTAAAGTGTGAACTCAGATGAAGACAATCAGACATACGGACGTCTGATTCCATAAAAAAAAATCAACATAGTTTTTTTATTTACACTACAGGTAAAAAAGCAAAAACATGTTTTCAAACGTTATAAAGGAAAACGGATTTTTGAAACGCATGACTTGATGATCTTAATTTCTGAAAGTTTCTTTTTTCCACATCCTTTTTTTTTCAATTACAATACACTGTAATAGGATACTGTGTGTTATATCACTTAGAGATATGGCAGATTTTCGGTTGCTGATATCCGCGATCGTAAGCGGTAGTTGCATTGCGATTGTTGATGATGACAAGATAAATACTGGAGTGATGTAAAATGTTGCATAAACTAAAAAAATAAAAAATAAAGCCCCCCCCCCCCACCCCGAACTTTTATGCGGTCATCATAGCTGATCAACCATTTCATTCCATGAACATCAGCACATTTCAATCATTTGAACATTGGGGGTATCTGAAGGAATTCAGCCGTGCTTAAGCGCCCTAGCGCAACGAAAACATGCTAATTTTGGATAGTTCTATTCCCTTCCCCTCTACCATCCCTAATAATTGAGAGTGCATACATTGAGAGTGTTTCAAATATTCTATTTATGAGCTAGTTTTCGCGCTGTTTGTTATGCTTTTATTTTCGAAGAAAAAGAGGGAAAATAAGGAAAAGCAGCTAGAGAAAAAAGAAAAGCTGAGTTTGATGACAAAATAAAAGAAAATGATGCAGAAATAAATAGGCTTAAAAAAGATAAAGAAGCCTCCCTAGCAGTAATTCAAGAGGGAACAGAAAGAATGAGAAAAGCTGTAGAAAAACAAAATACTGTTGAAATAGCAGTTGCCTCTAACTTGATCATACAAGTTTCAGCTGAAATAAAGAAAACTGAAAGTAAATTAGTTGTGGTGGAAGCAGAAAAAGATAGGCTAATCAGGAAAAGGTTAAAACAATAATATGAAAAAAGTAATTCAGTGAACAATTGTACATAGTTCTTGGTTTTCAATTACCTTTTTAGGATATTATAGTTTAATGTGAAACCTGAAAACTTTACTGTGAAAATTGTGAATTGCTTCTGGTTCAACAGCATATTAATGTTCAAAGTGAAACTTGAATGTGGTAAATATACTTGAATATGATAATAACACGTGAAAAGATAAGAACTGAACATTAGAAGTAAATCATACTTAAACTTTAGACATTAGAGGTTATGCAAAAAATTTGGGTGTGAACTTTGACCATATATACTAATGGACTGCGCATTGGCAATAGCTGCATCAAAGCCGCCATGGCTCAAACATTGGGCACGTCATCATCAGACTCCAAATTTCGTGTACAAATGCTGTTATGATTACTAATTTACGCTGCAGAACTTCAGTGTTTTCGGTGTATTATGTGAATGCACCTCATATATAATGAAAACTCTTCAGGTAAGTTTACTTATGAGCTATATACATGCATGATCGTGTTGTTTACATTTTGTGATTTATAATGTGATGAACATTTGCGAAGAATTTGGAACATGCATTCCATTTTTTTTTTCTTAAGTTACTATATTTTTATATCAATAGCTGCAAGTTTCTGGTTAAGTAATTGAACTTTATTGACTTAGGTATTTGATTCGTTTCTTACCCATGAAAAATCATAGAACTTTCTTTACTATATCGGTCAGAGCAACCATAAGCACAGCAGGTGTAACCCATCTTTTTGACTGTTGTCATGTGATTTTATGTTGGAGCCAGAAATTTTGATGTCATGCGCAGTCTATCAGTATATATGGTTGAAGGGTGTGAAGCAAACTCTTTACAATGCATACAAAGTTGTTTTACTAGATGTATACAAATATACATCTAGTTTTTATTGAAATACACTCCTAAAATTTTCCTAAAATTTTTCTAAAAATTCCTAAAATTCTTACCTAAAATTTTCCAGAAGTATGCTATGATCCCTGTTAATGATATCAGCCATCATTTTTCTCCAGATCGTCAATGCTGGTTGTGGGAGTCTGTAATGATTGGAGACAAATGTTTTTTGTTAATCCACGGCACTTCAACCGCCAAGGTCATGAGCCCCGCGATGGTAGCAAGACAGTAGCCTGCCAGTGGTTTGTAAAGTTGAAGTACTGGTTTATGACATCACATCCACAGCACTTGTGCTGTGCCTCACACAGGGATGGAAATTCTGCACCAGTGTGCACCCAAACCAAAATCTTGTGCCATCTTGCACCATTGTATCTCAGAACTGCCATGCCCTGTCATCATTATCGGGACTTCTGCACAGTAAATTTTCCATGAACACCGTTCAGTTTGGCACTAAGACCATGCGTTGGGAAGAAAGGTTTGAGTCTCGCAAGCACTGCAGATTTTACGTAGTTACTGTTGAAATCTTCGATCCACTACGGAAAACATAGAGTATGCTTTGAAAATCAGTGAAATAACATTATTAAGCATCTGTGTAAAGTTGATTTTCGTATTTTCAAGATGTTTTAACTGAAAAAAAAAAAATGGAAAAAAAAAATTGCCGTATCTCACAAATGTTCGTAATCACACTGGATATAACTGTTGTAGCAGCAATGAGAATGCTCTCTCTCTCTCTCTCTCTCTCTCTCTCTCTCTCTCTCTCTCTCTCTCTCTCTCTCTCTCTCTCTCTCTCTCTCTTATTATATTTATATTTTCGATGTTTTCTGTCTCTCTGTGTGTGATCCTGTTCCTTGTTGTTAATATCTTCGGTAATAGTGAAAAGGAGTGACCATATTTTTTAAGAAATTTTCTTATGAAATGCAGGTTTCCTATTTCTAAAACATACTTCTTCAAAACTAATCAATAGAGAGCAATCATTTTCACACCTTTCCCTTTTATTAAACAATTAAATTTCTAGATTGGTATTTAAATTTCTAGATTGGCCTGTGATGGAATCCGAGCCCTTTTTATGCCTCATAAAATTGTTTCTCAGCAGAGTGAGCAATGCAATATTGATTTTTCACATTTAGTTTTCCATAAATTTTTTTTTTTTTTAAATTTCTTAGTCACTTTTTACTCATGCATGAGGGCGATCTTAGTGAGAGATGGGTTTGCCTCCTTGGGGCGCTCCGTGGGAACAATGGCACACATAAAACAGCAACAAGGAAGGGCCTATGAATCTTGGAGAGGTGCCAGCTAGTTCTGTGTGACATTGGCGAAAAGACCCCCAACTCACTGGGTTTTGTTCCAGAATCCTTAGGTTGAATGACCAACTGGAACCGTCATCTGTGGGCTAATCCCCCACACTGATGTATTTACCTGATTAAAAAGACACAAAAAATATTAAAAATGATTCAAGTGTGGGATATGGTGGACCTCCCACACTTGAGAAGGACGGTCCACCAAGGAATCAACCTGGGCTTTCTAAATGGTGTATGAGAAAGATCTCGGCTGAGTGAGTGTAAGATTGGTGTATGGAATACTAAAGGTATAAATGGTAAGATGAACGAGGTGATTGAAGGGGTGAATAAGTATAGACTGTATGTGCTGTGTGTAAGTGATACGAAAAAGAAGGAAATTGAGATAGAAGAAGTGAATGGAACAGTGAGTGTGTGGTCTGGAGTATTGGATAATGTAACTTCAGAGAATAGTAATTGTTGTAGTGTATGCTCCTTGTGACTCGGAACCTTCTGATAGGAAGGAAGATTTCTGGAGCTAAAAGCTGTTTTGAGCCAGTTTGGTGCTAAAGAGAAAGTTATAATATCAGGGGATTTCAATGCTAGAGAGTAGGTGTGCAGAAAGAGATTTCTGACAATGTTCAGGGTAAGTTTAATGATCCTTGTGTGAATGATAATGGTGAAAGATTAATTGAACTCTACATTGAGAATGGTTTGTGTGTATTTAAATTGTTTTTCAACCACAAGTATATCCACACATATACTTGGGAAAATCGTACTCTTGGTCAAAAGAGTGTAGTAGATTTTGTTGTCTATGATCAGCGTCTGAAACACTTAATTGTTGACACTCGTGTGATGAGAGGTGCGGCTGTTGGTTCTGATCATTACTTGGTAGTGTCGCAAATGAAATTGAATGTTGGTCGGAGGACTAGGAAGAGGCCCAGGATGGAAAGACTAAAGGTTGAAAGGCTCCTTCAATACCATCAGCGTTATTCTGATGTACTCGGAGAACGACGGAAGGAGCTGAAGGCTTGTGAGAGGGATGTAGAAAAGAAGTGGGAATGTTTTAAGAACTGTGTTGTCACTGCTGCTTAAGAGGTCTGTGGCACCACAATAGTGGGTTACAATAGAGGTGATGGTTGGTGGAATAGTGAGATTGAAGAGGCAGTAAAGAGAAAAAAGGAAGCCTATTTGGGGATGTTGCAAGGTAGAGTCTCTGTGGATGAATATCGCTGTTAGAAGCGTGAAGCCGCTAAGCTGGTTCTCCAGAGTAAGGCAAAAGATAGGAAGGAGACGGTGGAAAAGCATGAATTGGCTTTTTGGAAAGATAGGAAGACTTTCTGGAAGTACATGAGAATCAAGAAAAATAGGGGAAACAAAGTTATAAGTTGTGTGAAGAATATGGTTGGGGAAATGATATGAGAGCCCAATGAGTTAAGTTAAAGATGGGGTGAATACTTCTGTGAGTTATTAGATCAGGAAAGTAAAGGTGATTCAGAGGCAGAAGCACATGATGTCACAGTGAAGGATGGAAGCACAGGAGAGATCTCAAGAGAAAAGGTGTGTAAAGCTCTAAAATCTCTTCAGAATGGTAAGGCTCCAGAAGTTGATGGCATAACTGCCGAGATGTTGAAATATGGTGGTGACCCTGTAATTGATTGGTTAACTGAAATTTGCCAGTTGTGCTGGGAGTTAGGAATTGTCCCTCTGGATTGGAAGGATGCTATTATTGTTCCCTTGTATAAGGGAAAAGGTGATCAGACTGACTGCAAAAACTATCTTGGTCATGGTATTAGCCTACTGAGTGTGTTAGGGAAAGTTTTTGATAAGGTTGTTGTTGAAAAAAATATGGGGTCTTAAATCAGAGAAAGTGTGAGATGTTCAGAGTGGTTAAGGCTGCACTAACCAAATTTTTGCATTACGCATAATGATTGAAAAGTATCTGGCTGTTGGTAAGAAAGTTTTTGCTGCCTTCATAGATTTAGAGAAAGCTTATGACCCAGTAAATAGGACACTTTTGTGGAAGGTATTGAATGAATATGGTGTTACTGGGAATCTACTTAAAAGTGCAAAAGCCATGTATGCTGGCAGTAGAGCTTGTGTACGAGTAAATGGTGTTTTATCAAAATGGTTTTCTATTGGTGCAGGAGTCTGACAAGGTTGTGTAATGAATGTCACCATGGCTGTTTAATATATTTATGGATGCGTGATGCCAAAATAGATAATACTGGTTTATGTCTTGGTGATATCCACGTGTGCAGATTACTGATGTCAAGGTTTTCAATTTTGAAAAGTTGGCAGCTCTATCAATAATTGAAATTGAAAACATTAAAATAATTATACAACCTACGTCCAAAAAGTTGAGGACTGATTATGTAACTGATGTAACAGTAGTGGGGTAAAAATATCATGTGTATGCCTGAAGACAGTTGCCCTTGGCTAATCAGCGAACTGCTGGAAACCGGTTTATATTGGTACCGACAGGCGGCAGACTGGTATTATTCTTCTAGTGGAATTAGGGAATAGCAAACGTTCTTGTCCCATTTCATTTTAGCCAAAGAGTAAACATTCGTTTTTGTTGGAAACTTGGCAAATCAGCTACTGAAATTTACAAAATATTAAAAGAAGCGTACAGAAACACGGCATTATCCTGCAGCGGAGTTTTCAAATGGTATGCACACTGGCGGGAATCCTTTGATGGTGATCCGGGATCCAGTGTGCGAGGTACCAATCTGGCATTAAGTTTTCTTTTTCTCCAATCCTCGCGTTGATTCTCATGACAGATAGACTTACTGATGCACATAGACTCAGCCAAAAGTCTCACTGTAATTCAGCGATCTTTCTTTAACTCAGGGCTCGAATTAGATTTTTTTATGTAGATGCACACTTAAATTTTTTTATATTAATTGACTAATGAAAGCTAAATTTATCGAATATGTTTGTAATGAATAGAAATACATATTTAATATTAATTTTTTGTTTGGAGAAATTGTACTTATATGAAGAATTTTTATTCATCATCAGACATTGGTTTGCAATCAGAATCATCAGCTATAGCCTTTTCAGTTGTTTTCCCATAAGGTTTAGTGTCCACTCTTCTTTTTGCATTTTTCCACCATTGCAGCACAGATTTTTATGGACAAAAAGTATCTAATGTATCTCCAATTAGATTGATACGCATTAAATCACTCAGTGTGTTTAGATGAAGCGGGCATCTCCAGTCAGTTTTCACACGTCCCATTAATGAGAACCCTCACTCACACTCAGCTGTATTGATGGGAATCACAAGTCCAATTTGTATCAGACTGAGAATATCTTTATATTTCCCATCATCATCTGATATAACTTTCTGCCACAGTTCTGGAATTTGGTTTCTATGGACATCTTTTTGGTTTTCCCACAGGTCCTTCACATGTTTCTTTAACATTTTCCACTGGATCATTGCTTCAACTTTATTAAAGCCATTTTCTTCTAGTGGAATTTGAAAATGCGACCGTAAATTCTCAATTTGTTCACTGCTTGGCCAATAACATGGCTCGAAGACTACAAATGCTCACAAAAATGGATCTTTAATAAAATATTTAAATCTATCTTCAATCTGAGAACTGCACAGTTAGATTGTATTTTGTGCTTCTTTCAAGATTTGCTCCTTTGCCAAGTCTTAATTCTTCAGCTACGGATGATACACACTTTTCTTGCAGTTTTTTTTTTTTTTGATAAAGCAGATCGAGCTGTTCTTAAGTGCTGGCTTGCACCTTTGACAGATTTACCTTCTGAAACATAATCTTCTCTGATACTATATGAACACCATTCTTTGCATCCCAATATGAAAATTTTGCAAGATTATTAATATCTGTTAAATCATTAAAATTGTTAAGAATAGTTTCAATTTTTGTGTGAGCATATTCTAGACTAGTATCATTTGCTTTGAAGTACTTTGCTTAAAATAAAGTAATTTTACTAATTTTGAAAAAAAGTTCGAGAATAGTGCAAACTGTACAGATTTCATTTTTTTTTTCAAAATGCTTGTGGCACGTTCTTTGTTTTTTACTGAGCCAGTTGATGCAAGAGATTCCAAATGGATAATAAATGGCTCATAGCACTTCAGCAAGACATCAATGGCACGATCATGGTGAGGTAACCAACGAACACCAACTATTTGTAACTCTGACCAGTTTTAAAATTTTTGTTTCTAATGACTCACCAACTGTTTGTAACTCTGACCAGTTCTTAGAAGAATACTTATATGTTACAAATAAGTCATTCAAAGAAGACTCCATTTGTGTGAAATATTTTGAACTTCACATTACATCTTTCACTGCTAGTTCCAGTCGATGTGCACAACAATGTAGGCCAAGCAGATCACTGCAACTATCGCAGAGGAGCTTGTAGAGACACCACTTTTGGCTCCGAAGTTACTTGCCGTGTCATCTGATGTACAAGCAATTAGTCTTGTTTTAGGCTCTACTGAACTTAGGTTCAAACAATCTGTCATAGCATTTTCCAACGAATTCTAGATGCTTTTTGCATCAACTGTTGCACTTGCTCTATATTACAACTTTGGTGATAGCTCTTCCCTTTTCAAGAAATCTGATATAAATTATTTCTTCATTGCATTCACTGTGATCTGTGCTGCCATCAGCCAAAATTAAAAAACAAAAACATAAAAACTAATGCTTTCTTTCAAAGATGCAACTAAATTTGATTTGATCCTACTGATGTAGGAAATGAATGTTTTAGCTGGCTTATCATTGTTATAGGTTTCAGTTACTTCACATCCAATACATCTTAATAATTTCATTTCTAAATGCTGTAAATGGCATATTTTGTTTGGCTATGTGAAAACCAATCTTAAAGAGTGTGTGCAACTGCTTTATTTCCTTTTCTTCTAACCTCAATATGGATCTCTGCATAGGGGTCTGAAAATCCTTTGCTTTGGCAAGTGCAGTTCTTGCTTCCATTGCTTTAAGATGTGCTGGTGTTTTCTCATGTACTTCAACCATACGTTTCCTTAAAGAACAACAGCATTTATCACATAAGGTATTTTGAACGTGATGTTTTGTCATATGACCGGCAAACAGTACAAAACATTGATTTCAAGTGTTCATTGTAGGACATGGCTCGTACACTCCTTAAAAACCTTGAAAATTCCTTTAATAAAAATAAGTTCATTTTCAAGTCCTTGAAAGTACTTGAAAAAGTTTAAGGCTCTGTAAATAGTATTTGAAAATTTATTTTGTTTTTTTTTAAGTAATGATATGAATGCTATAAAGATGTATAGGATATTTATGTGTAGTTCTGATAAAACACCAAGCTGATCAAATAGTGCAGAACTTGCGTTCAACCTAGGGGAATGTGTTGATCGCTGGTGACTTGGCTATGATATCGCTACAGAGTAAAGCATATGAGCCATGTGAGTAAAATAAGTGGAATGGTGTATTCACAAATTGTGATGGGCTTCTGTTTACTGGGGTTAGGGATGTGTTCTTGCCAGAGGGTGGAACTTCCAGGAATTGCTGGTGCTTCACATGTGGACTCTTCATCTCCTGGCTGCATAAAAAAAAATGTATCAAAGTCATGTATAAAAAATAAAAAGTTAAAGCACACAAATAAGTGTCATACCAGCAGATGAATACGAAAACAATGTACCCTCTAAAAATATTCCACAAAATAAAATTATTTTGAAAAATACCAAAACAGAGGGGCAATTCAAAGTTAATAAAATAAACCAACTGGGGGCAAGTCATTGAAGGTGTGCCCGCCCCAGCTAAGATTAATGGTCTGAAATTACTAAAATACCTACCGACTGACTCTACCCACATATGATAATTTGGGTTTAAAAAGTCCTTGAAAAGTGCTTGAATTTATTTTGCTTGGAAGAGTACGAACCTTGTAGGAAAGCCAATCACGTCCAGTTTTCCAAGTCTCTTGGAAAGTGTAAGTTTTAGTGCAAATTACTTCTTCCACTTTATTTCTCTCAATTATTTCTTTGGGGTTTTTTTTATCCACAATTTCAAAAAAAAATATTGGCTTTATTTTTATTTAATGATTTCAATTATTTCTTTAGCCTTTTCTTTCTCAACAATTATTTCTTCTTTATCTTTTTCTGCTATTACTTTATTCACTTCATCATTTCCCCTTATTCCTTTCATGTGTTTGTCAAGCAGTAAGGAATCACTTTGGTCCACGGCTGCTGTTTTAGGGATTTCGCTCACGTCTTTATGAAAATATTTCTGCAAAGTATTATTTTTCAAGCTAGGTGCTGCAGGACGCTTCTTCGGTGGCATTTTAAAAAAGTGTTTTAATTATTCATCCAATGGATAGAGATTAAAATCAAAAAACGGAAGACCAGGCACAAACCAAAAGTTCCAAAGACAGCACACAGCTTTAGGTCTGCACTGTAACTACGGGCATGGATCTTTCTATTGTTTGCACTAGTAATGGGCAAAAAACCTCGGTTTTAACTTCGATGTTATAGGCGGCGACGCATAAAAAACATGGATAGTTTTGTTATTGATGTTTATAAGTGCGAGAGAATATTTCCACACGACGCAAATGAATTTTTCTCTGTTGCACTCTTATAAAAAGAAAGGTAATATCATCTTATGCCACGAACTGGCTTGTTTTTTCGCTGTTTCACCAGCAAAAATTGAGTTCTTTCCCTCAGTGTTGCAGGAACCGATGCATCGGACGAGAGCGGCGGCACATGCATGTCACCACTGTCGTCACCGGGTTATCACGTGATCTAAATTCTCCCTTCTCCGGAGTTGATAGAGTGACACTTTGACACAGCTTTTGCCCTCGGAACTGTTTCGATCATTGGAAAGTTCAGGCGAGGGTGTCGTAATAAGCCTTCTTCTTACATTCACGCGATATGGGCCCACTGCATTTTGTTCAAACATCAAAATAGCGTAAAACACTAAATATAGATATATTTTTTAAGTTAGTGCAGTGCACCTTGCAGACAAAAATTGGGTACACTATTTAATTTTTACGTGCACCCGGATATTTCGAGCCCTGCTTTAACTGATTCCACACCTTCGATTTTTTTCTGCTGTCCGCACACTGGAGGGACAACCAGATCATGGACTGCATACCAATTAAAAACTCTGCTTCAGGATAATGCTGTCTCTATGCGTTTCTTTTGACATTGCAAGTTTCACTAGCTGATTTACCAAGTTTCCAACAAAAATGGATGCTTACTCGCTGCTCTTTCATGGCTAAAATGAAATAGGATGACAATGCTTGCTACGACTCCCTTAATGCTTGTCTGCCGTCTGTCAGTACCAGTTTCCATCGATTAGCTGATTGGCCAAGGACTGCTGTCTTCTGGCATGCACTTGATATTTTTATCCCACTACTGTTACGTCAGTTATACGGTCAGTCCTGGAACTTTTAGGACGTAAGTTGTAGTTCAGGTTGTATCTGCATTATATTAAGAAAAACATTGCAGATCCTGATCATTAATTCGTTGTAAATTAACACCATGATGCTCACCTGTTCATTGAATTCACTGCCATAATATGAATATTTCCACATGTAGCATGTGAGGTATAGGAATTGCTCTTGAACTGATAATTGTTGTTTCACTCAGCTCAAAAGTTGTTTTAGGAAACTAAGAGGGGAAATTTATTATTTGTTAATGTTTTGGAGTTGAAGGCTCAGTTCATTATATGTATGGTATTTTCATTTAAGAATCACAGAATTAATTCATCATGCAAACTGTTCAGCTTGTAAATGAGTATGCAAGTAGGAAAGTGAAGTTAGGCTTTACTTCAAAGTTGATGAATGTATTTGTATTTAAAAAGACAAGTGTTTTTGTTTTGTTTTATTTTTTTTCCTCAGAAGAGGAAGAATTAAGGTGCAAGAGTAAAAAATATTCACAAAATATATATTGCTGTAATGCATCGTTATTTATTTATTTTTTTTCAATATAAAACTGAAATGTCATTCTTTGATCATTAGGGATTACCTTGAGATGGATATTAGCCTTTCTCCTGAAACAGTGAAAGAAACTACAGAGACCCTTGTCCATCATATGAACTGTGTTACCAACAAACTTCGTAGTTTCTTTTTGGTGGAAGACCTTGTTGATTCACTAAAGGTAATACGTTGGACAAGTGTCCATATAAAATCAATCATACCAGTGGATAATTATAAGGTTTTAACTTGGTTTGCAGTATTATCTCTGTCTTATTAATTCTATGTCAAAGTGAAAAAATAAATGAAAACTTGGTGTTATAATGTTCCAACCAAGTCTTTTAAATTAGTTGTTTTTCTATACTAAATTTTTAATTTATTGAATTGGCAAAAGGGAGGTGTACAGAGAGAACTGAACAGGGCGTGACATGGGAAAGAAATAAAAAATTCAGATACCTGTGTCAAATATATTTTGTAAATGTAAGTTTGAAGCCTAATAATCTTTCAGTGCTTTATGAATCTACTTCTCAGTCATTTATTAGTAGTTACAATGCATAAAAATATCTTTAATTTTGAGAATAGTTTTATTAATTTTAAAGAATTTACACAGAAATTTATCTTTAGACTAGACTATTCTTGATATGCTTCTGTGTTTCGTTTCATGTTATTTGTGTGTAAAAAAAAAAAAATCCCTTTTTCATTATGTGCTGTTTTGACTAATTGGAGTTACATGTGCTTTCACTCTGTTTTGTGTTTGTAGCTGCACCGTGCAGACACATTGAGTTATGACCACCTACCTAATACTGTGTAGGTCCTTCTTTCACCCTCACTACAGCAGCTATCCGACGTGGCATTGACTCAATAAGATGCTGGAAGCAGTTGGGAGGCATGGCCAACCAAGCTGTGTGTTTTGCAGCCTTCAGTGCGGGTATGGAGGTGATTGGCTTATCCAGACGCCTGACATGTCGTTCTATAGTGTCCCACAAGTGATCTATGGGATTGATATTTGGGAAGTTCGGAGGCCAATCAATATGTTAGAAGTATGAACTGTGTTCCTCAAACCATTCCTGCACAACATTGTACCTGTCTGTGGCTTGGAGCATTGTCATCTTGAAACACACAGTCGCCATTCTGTAAAAAGTGCAACAAATCTGGGTGTACAGAGTAGTCAGTGGGCAATTCATGATAGTGGGCACCAGTCATGCATTGTTCCACATGCACCAGGGGTCCGAGTTCCTGCCAGGTAAACATGTCTCGCAATATACAGCCACCTCCACTGGTTTGCACTGTGGAGACCATGCAGGATGGATCGGGTACCTTGTGTTTGTGTAAAATACATACGCGCCCATCCATAGAGTGGAGTAAAAAACACTACTCATCAGACCGACATGCTTTCTTTCCAGTCATCCGATGTCCAACTTGCATAGTCTTTTGTGCCGACGAACCGTGGTTAGGAAAGGATGTTGTGGGGGTCATCTGCATTTATATGTAGCTCATGCATGCAATGCATGGTCATGACAGATGCTGTTATGGGTTGACCTCTATTGTTTTGAGTAGTCAACTGTTTGACAGTAATTAAGCAGGTAGTGTAGAACACGCTAAGTTACGTATAAAAGTTATGTTTTTTTATGCGTAACTTAGTGTGTTCTACACTACCTTCTTCTTAATTAGTTTGTTAGTTACGTGCATTGCCTACCACTCATTTATGTTTGACAGTGCTGTGTCTGTTGGCCTGTACGAGTCATCGGACACGGGTCTCATCTCTCCCATCAACCTTTCGTTGTCCTGTACAGTATTGCTTTTGGGTCATTGTTTGATCATTTTCATGCTAGTCCTGATACATTTTAATTATGGCGGCTCGCGAACAACCCACCAGTTCAGCCCTTTGAGAAATCAAAGCGCCCGCTTTCCAAGCTCCCACAATCTGCCCTTTCTCAAAGTCTGATAAAATCCTTCTATTTACCCGTCATGCTCAGAGTTTAATTACCTACTGCTCTGCTCAGACCTTTTATATGCTACTTCGGCCGACTAATAACACCCTCAGAAATCACTTGGTCAATGGGTTGCATTCACTTTTGATGGGGGTGGTCATAATTTGTTGTATATTTAATCACAAATGATTGTTTGTTTTACTGTAGGGATCACATACAAGGCAGTTAGTTTTTGCATCTAGGTTGTTAGATGTAAAAACATGATAGTTAAAGGAATAAAAGATCATTTGAAAACAAGTTGCTGTCGTATTGTCATAGCACTGAAGTTAATAGTGGATTGGAAATTCTTCACATGGTAATAAAAACTATTACTAAGTTAATTGCTTTATACATTTGGTCCTATCCATCCAAAGTCATAAATACTGGATTATGGCATTACTCAGTGTGGACTTTACCTGTTGTTGTATTGATTCCTTTCTGCATCTTTCAAAGGTGGAAGGACACGTTTTTTGAAAGTGGTGCCATATTTTTTTTTAAAAATGTGACATTTCTTTTTCTTTCTGTTCTCTTATTACTATTATGTCTGGCTTGTAAGTTTATTTATAATACAGTTTAGGCATCTGCTCTTCTCTGTAAAGGTGGTTTCAGCACACACTGTTGCTTCAGCTTCCAAACTGCCAAGCCACTCAACTTATGTAAAATGATCAAAGGAAAAAAAAAAAATACACAAACAAATTGCTAGTTTGGGGTAAAATTTAAGGTTAGTTATTGTAAAGTTTAGACAATTTAGTCTTCTTAATAAGAGTTTCAGAATTTTCCAGATTTTCTTATATGAAGTTTTCCAAAACCGTCAGGTGATGGGGAAATTGGATTTTAATTTTGAGTCCTTCTGTTCATCAGCATGAAAAAATCCTTCAGTGTGGAAAATCGGATGCACTATTTTTCTACCAAGGGAGTAAAACTATATCTGCCTGTGATGAACTATCTCTGCTTTTGCAAATCATATTTTAAAAATTCTTCCAGTAGTGTTATTGGAAATCAGAATTCATATTTGTTCAAAGTGAGAAGTAAGCAATGCTATACTCTCCAAAACTTTATATAATAAAACAGTTATTGAGACAGAGATGCCTTAAAGAACAGTGGGAGTTCAAGAAATGCCAGTTGTGTAATAAAAAAAACTGAGTTATGGCATTTGTTCTCATTTTGAACAAATATATAAAAAAAAAATCTGTTTTTCATCTGATTGCTGTAATCAGAGTCTTAAAAAAAAATTTACAAAAGAGAACAAACTTGACACACCCACAAATATTGAGTTGGTGTAGATGAAATGTCCGAAATGAGAATGCCCCTGCAAACTTGTGTAAAAATAGGGAAAATGGGAAGCACCTACTCTTCTAGTCAAAGCAGTTCCCCTCTGCATTGATGAGGCTGTGGATCCCACAACAATAAAATTCCCAAATCTATAATGCAAAGAAGGTGACAACAGCATGATACACAGCTTGGTCATATGGGAAGGTCTCTGCCAGAAAAATGTCCAAATGTCAGAAGATGTGATAATTCACATGAGCAAAATCTGAGGAATAGGCAGGGTGTGGCATAGTTTCTTAGTCCTTTGGAATACACGTGCAACAGATTGATCAGATGTCTGTTGATTAAAACTGGCTACTTTTTGCAGATTTTTTTAGGTATCTGCTTCATTTCAGCACTATACTGATCCAAACTGATGGTCTTACCTGGTAAGAGAAATGAATGATGGATCAACCCACCAGCAGCAGACTACCATACAAAAAACCAGCATTTTCCATGGGTTTAGGGATGGCTTTGGACAGTGTTCAGATGGTTCCATATATCCAACCACTGTGCTGATCTCTTGCTATTGGGTCATTCCACTCCAAATCGTCAGATGCTATCTACCACACCATCTCCGATTCTTAAGATTTTTTTTTCATGAAGAGATCACCCCAATGCATGAAAATCCCGAAAGTTTCATTTTTTTTAAAATTTCTCGTAGTTTAGCAGATCAGATATTAATTTTTGAATTTTGGTGCGTGGCGGGCCTTAATCGCGTAAAAACACAAATATCTCCGTAGTTTGGATCAAAAGAAGTATCAGAATCACCACTCCTTCGTAATTTGCCCCAAGGAATCGATTGGTGCAATGCATGAATTTCTATCTTTAGTTTTTCAGTTACGTGCAACGAGAGAGCCTTTTTTCAAAACGTAAAAGAGCAATGTAGTGCAGCACTTAGAAAGTCGCAATTGTTTTTCGATTTTAAAGGAAAGTTTAGTCTAACAAATAAAGAAAAAAAAACCTTGGCCTTTTGCTTGCGCGCTAAGAAAAGAAGTTTTAAGTGTGGTGCACGGCTTGTATTTTGCCACTGTGAAACCGTGTGCAGCGAATAGCATTAGCAGCCAGTCAAACGGCAGGAGTCGATGTTCGCCTTCGGACGGGCGGCAGATCAAGATACCATTGCATGTGTTGGTCAGATCGCACGATCATTTGATGTGATGCTTGAAGGAGGAAAGATGGCGAATTAATCATATTTCCACCAAAAAACGGATTCACATCTTCAAAATTTGTATGGTGAATTAATGTTATGTTTATAAAGGCACTTCAAATAATATAACTGTAAAATATTAACTAAAGGGTCATTTCACGCCAAATCGTCAGATGCTATCCACCACATTCTTAACCATTCGACGACGAGAAAAACTAATATAAACCATTTTCTCCTTACAGCTTACCAATATGAGCTATATGGTGAAAAAGGTTGCTTACAAATTACGCATATAAATTATGCGACGGACATCGAAAATATATTGGTATTCTTAGCCGTTCAATGACAAAAAGAACTAATGTAAACTTTTTTCTCCCCGTATAGCATACCAATATGCAGTACTAAATGCTCATAAATTATGCAATTGATGTTTAATACCGTTTTTGAAATATTGATTGACGATACCTACAGCTCACTCAATATCCGACAGAATTTTTAGACTTAAAATAGTTCTATTTCAGCAATTAATAAATTGTCTAGTTGTCCACGCCTGCCATAAGAGAAAATAATCAAGGAATGACAGCTTGAGAAATATAGTAATCGGGGATGTACACTGCTGGCCACACAAAATGCAACACCAAGAAGGACACGAGATAGCAAAGCCAGATTTACTGGACACACAACAACAGATACAAAGATGAAACTATTGAGCTTACAGGCCCGTGCGACTTGCAGAACACGCAGACATCAATAGTTCGTTTGGCCCCCATGGCTGGCAATAACGGCCGCTACACGCCGCGGCATCGAACGAAAGAGGCTTTGAATGTAGGCTTTTGGGGTATGTCGGTCCAGGCTGCTTCCACACGTTGTCACAGTTCATCAGGCGTAGCTGCGGGTGGTGCTTGCCGGGCCACTCGGTTGTCGATCAGCGACCACGCGTGTTTGATGGGTGACATATTGGGAGAACAGGCGGGCCACGGCAACAGTGACACCTGGTGGTCCGTGAGGAATTGTTGCACGATGCGTGTCACATGCAGGTGCGCATTTTCTTGTTAAAACGTGGCCGCTGGCAGGTCCATCAGGTATGGGAGGACTACAGGCTCCAAAACATCGGAGATGTAGCGGTGGCTGTTGAGTGTACCGGCGATGCGTACCATAGGGGCGGGTGTCATATCCAACTGCGCCCCAAAGCATAACGCCAGGCGATGAACTGGTATGGCGATGCATAATGCAGGCATCATACCGTCTCTCGCCGCGGTGCCGCCACGCGCGGATCTGACCGTTGTGGTGGTGCAGACAGAAGCGGGATTCATCGGAGAAGACAATGTGCCATTCCGTAGTCCAGGTGCGGCGTTAAACGGCCCACTGCTGCCGCACTCTTCGGTGGTGTAACGTCAAAGGTAATTGGAGCAATGGCCGCCGTGCGACAAGTCCCCGCTCTTGC
Organism: Macrothele yani; assembly: GCA_039090855.1. Taxonomy (NCBI): domain Eukaryota; kingdom Metazoa; phylum Arthropoda; class Arachnida; order Araneae; family Macrothelidae; genus Macrothele; species Macrothele yani. The sequence goes on along the minus strand of CM077011.1, from coordinate 56,466,108 downwards.
AGACGACGTCGAACGGTACGTGCTGACACGGGTTGTTGCACAACACACCCTAATTCCTGCGCTAACGTTCGTGATGTGGCGGTGCGAGCCATCAATGCCTGCCGCACAACATGCCAGTCCTCTCGTTCGGTGGTGTGCCGCGGCTGCAGCAATCGCTCACGTCAGTCCGTCCATCCCTCCTGCCCCCACCGAATCCATACTCGCCTCACTGTGGCTGGATGTTGTCCCACACGGGCGGGATGTCTCGGTATGATAAACCGTTGTCGCGATAAGCCACTATTCGTCCTCTGTCGAACTCTGAAACGTGCTGGAAGGACTGCCGTATTCTGCGACGAGGCATCAGGAAACTTCCCACACACAGGTCTGGCAGCACAACACAATTCCACTACTTACACACCACTTTCTGTGCACCCTTCTTTATAGTGCTTTTCGGTGGCGTGGTGGGCGCACATAATTTGCATATGGTCTGCAAAGCTAATTGTTTGCATGTCCTTACGCGGGCGACGCATGCAGCGAATTTCAGGCCAATCGGATTCTTCCTTTTTGGTGTTACATTTTGGGTGACCAGCAGTGTATATCTCGGTGCCTATTCTTCCGAGGTAGAGGAGATATATACTGCGTTTTAGCTAACGTCAGATACCTGATGATCACAGATTACGTTAGCGAGGCTAAGCGTGTTAGAAAAATTTTATCAATTATTTTCTGGGAGATCTGTTATTTAAATGAACAAGTATATCTCACAGTTGTCATCTTGCCTGTTTTTTATTTTATTTTTTATTTTGATTTCAGTTGCTTATTTAATGATTACCCGTCAGGTAGGAGCTCACAAAACTCTCAAGAGCTCGTATGAAACAAAACTCACCACAGCACCCTAAAATAAGGAAAACACAGTTTAACCATTAGTGGTGTCATTATAAAATAGGAAAATACAGTTTGACGCAGGGCACGAAAACTCTTGGAAATTTTGCCCGTCCTCGAGGAAGGTTTGTCTAAAAATGTACCTGTCCTCCTTGAAAGTAACCTGTCGGACTCGTATAAATACCATAACTACGTAGAATTTAAATATCGTCCTTTTTTTTCCAGTTAAATCCATTCAATAGTGGTTTAACTGTTGAAACTTTTACATGTTATAGTTCCTTTGTGTGAAATGATATTTCTCAGTTGGAAATTATTAGTATTTGCTGCGAACAAACACCTCGGTAATCAAATGTAATTCAAGGAAAAACTTTTCACGTACCTCTCAGTTGTAAGTGGTCGATGTTCGAATCTTTGTACGGCTGTTCTCATCGGGCTCTTGAGTTCAGACTTATAAGAATTTAATCGCCCCTTTTTCTTCACGGGTCCCGAAATTGGGTAGACAAATTAATTTGTTCGATGAATTTGTCTATCCAATTTCGGGACCCGTGAAGAAAATGTGCCGACTAAATTCTTAAGTCTAAACTCAAGAGCCTGATGAGAACAGCCGTACAAAGACTTGAACATCGACCACTTACAACTGAGAGGTACGTTTTTCCTTGAATTACATTTGATTACTGAGGTGTATTTGTTTGCAGTAAATACTAATAATTTCCAACTGAGAAAATTACATTTCACACAAAAAAAACTATAACATGTAAAAGTTCCAACAGTTAAACCACTATTGAATGGATTTAACTGAAAAAGAATAACGTATATAAAACATGTTTTTTAATCTTGATACATCGAGAAATACGTGCATATTAAATATCGTCACTTTACTGAATTTTTTTTTGTACATACAGAAAATAAAATACATCACTGCTTTCATAGCAAAAAGCTTGTCACACGGAATCCAGAATTTTCAACTGCAAAATGGCAAAAGATGAGAGATAGAATAGTGCACATGCGGCATTAGGTACTATCGTCATCAAGGATGCCAGGAAACTTGCGGAAAACGGTAATGCACAGGAAGCCAATGTTACGGCGGGCATCACACATGCGAGATGCCAAGGTCACACGTGAAGGGAAGAAGCAACCGTTGTTTAGTTGCATTGGTTAATACTGGGTCACTCCAGTATTAACAAATGAAACTAAACAAGGGATGACTGCAGGTAAGGAGATAGACGGGAGAGAAAGGAAGAAGAAAAAAACAACTGCAAAGTCGCTATCCTTACTACTACCCCTCACCACGCTTCAGGCGTAAAATTCACCCTGGGAAACTTTGAGAGGGAATGAGAAAGTAGGACATTGGCTTAGAACGTTAAAATTTTGGAAGGGAGGGTGTCACTATATTAACGTATCGCCTCGGAACTATTACGCCAAAACAAAAACACGGCTAATCGCTTAAGGGAATGCATAATTTCTTAAAACTGTGGCACTTGTCATGCAAAAATTTTAAATTGGAAAAAAAAAAAAAAAACAATTTTCTAATCACAATCGTGCTGCAAACTTGTGGAAAAAAGAGCCGTGCGCGCGGACTTCGTTGTCGGGGAAATTAATCGTCCGCAATGAATTCTGGGCGCCACGGACGAGCAGTTCTGCGCGCTCTGGTTTGACGATTACACTGAACGAAAATGTTATGCCTCTTAATCACATCCTGGTTTCAGAGTGGTAGTAATTGGATTTATTTCCTTTATTATTATTTTTTTTTATTAGTCATGCCAATAAATTTAGAAATAATGGGAAACATTAACAGACCTCGAACGTATGAGTACGTTTTCGTTAATGTAATACCCAATGTAGAAATTATTGATTACCAATATATGTAAAACAAGTATGGAACTCATGTTATTATTTAGCGATTGTAATTTGTCCGATCTGTTTTATGTGCTTCTGTTTCTCCTTACAGTATCAACGCAGTTATCATCCTCATATTGACAAGTTATTTTAGCCAGGGGCGAATCCAGGATTTTTGTGAGGGTGGAGAAAAATAACAATTTTTTTCTTTTTATTTTGAGAAAAATAACCGTTCTGATATTTTTCCACAAAATGAAAAAGTGTTCTTAGTGTAGTATTAGGTGCTTGAATTAATTCCAGCTGTTTTTTGCCACACAAACACCTGTGTGTTGCCACAGAACGGTGCAGGATAGTCTACTCAAAATAGTGTCCGTTGGCAGCAACGACCCTTGCCCACTGTTGGGGTAACAAATGGATTCCACGGTAAAAAAAATGCAGGTTCTTTCAAGGCGAACCATTCATCAAGCCATTTTTGGATATTCGTGACAGAAAGGAAGTGCTGCTCAGACAGGTCATGTAGCGACCGAAGCAAATGGAAGTCTGAGGGAGCAATGTCCGGGGAATAAGGTAGGTGGGGTAAGATGTCCCAGCCAAGTGCCTCCAAGAGTTCCTTCATGGATTTGGCAACATGAGGTTTAGCGTTGTCATGGAGAAAAATTACCTGGTCATGTCTTTTGGCATATTGCGGCCGTTACTCCGTTAGTGCACATTTCAGATCGAGTAATTGACATCGGTACCGTTCAGCATTGATGGTTTCACCGTGTTGCAGCAGCTCAGAATACCCAACACTGACTTGATCCCATCAAATGCACAGCATCACCTTCCTGGCCGCCCCGGTGGCGCAGTGGTCTAAGCGATAACCTCTGGTCATTCGTCCGAACAGGGTCCGGGTTCGAATCCCGGTGAGGCATGGATGTTGTGTTTGTCTTACGACACTGGCTTTCTCCCTTCCCTGGAACCAGTGACCCTAAATTAGGGGCGGGCGACTGCTTATAGCCCATGGAGTTGCTCATGGTGCTCGTTAAACCTCCAATCCAAAAAAAAAAAAAATAATAATAATCACCTTCCTGCCATGGATGTCCGGTTTAGGCATAAAGGTTGATGGTTCGTCGGGACGAACGCATGGTTTCTTGCGCTTAGAATTGTCATAACGAATCAATTTTTCATCGCCAGTCACTATTCGATGCAAAAACGACTTCCGTTTGTGTCGTTGCAGCAGCAATTCACACATGGTTTCACACTTGGTGATGTCGCTTTCCTGTAATGCATGTGGGACCCAGTTTCCGAGCTTCTGAATCATTCCCATTGCCTTTAAATGTTTGCTAACCGTTGACACATCGACCCGTAGTGTTTTCAGACAACTCATGGAGCGTCTGACACGAATCTTCGTCCAATAAGGCCTCCAATGCGCCATCTTCGAACTTTTTTGGCTGCCCAGGGCGCTCTTTGTTTTTCAAGTCATGTTCGTTGGCTTTGAAGCATTAGAACCACTCTCTGCATGTTGTTTCCAATAGGGCATGTTCCCCATAGGCCTGCACTAGCAAACAATGACTTTCCACTGCAAATTTCTTGAGATGAAAGCAGAAGAGTAATGCTTCCCGCAAATGCTCTTGTTTTGGTACGAAACTAGACATCATGAATGTGATACAAACTTGTGTTCTGTGCTTTCTGATCGCATGTCACACACTGCTTCGCCCAAACTACGGACGGTATATGTATGCTCAAGGGAGGTCATGTGTGGCCCGGGTCACAGCGTACCACTGCTGCGCTTTATTGGGCAACAGCAGGAATTAATTCAAGCACCAAATATGTCTATAAATTCTTCCAATTAATTAAGGAAAGTAATATACTTTTAAGTAATACTTTCTTTCAGGAAAAATTATTCAATTTGTTATTAAAACCTAACAAATCAAAGCTTTCCCTTGGTCCTGAGGGAGGGAGTCCTCCACCTCTGGATCTGCCACTGACTTTAGCTGTCTCTTGAATAATTTTTTTTTTTTTTTTTAATGCATTGCGCCGCGATCACAGTGCACAAAGACTCTAAAAAAATAGGCAGTAACTTTCAAATTGCAAGAGAATAAAAGAGATCTGAGAAAATACACTACAGAGCTTTTCCACTTGCGGGAGCTAAAGCCGCTGTTTGTCAGAGGTCGTAAATTAGGATCTGAGGGGTTCGAGGTCTGGGGCCATTCTGTCTTTAAAAAAAAAAAAAAAAAACCAAGAAAACTAGAAGCAAGCGTGTCAGACATAGCACGGATAAAAAGAGTGAATCGTCTCTAAGAAAAATAAACACTAGTACATCTGTGGCAAACAGAAAGCGTTATATGATAATGGCAAATAAATTAAGAAATGCAGTGGCAACACCAGCCACTCAGAACTGGGTGGGCCATTAACAGGGGAGGGAGGGGCTGAATATGATGGGAGAGGAGGCACACATTTTGAGGTGTTTGGCAGAAATTTTGGGGGGAAAATTCCGTTTATATACATTTTACCAGACGCTGATAACATTATCCCTAATAATAATAATAATAATAAAGTTTTCAAGTGAATACTGTGCATAGTATTTATTCAGTGTATGTAGTATAGAAACCATGGATACGGATCTCTATGGCAAGTTACTATTTCTTTGCAATTTTAGCTTACTTAAGTCCTTCTTTTTTTCTTTCTTTCATAAGGCTGTTTATGAATAATAGTTTGTAACCTGACAAGGAATCTCTCTCTCTCTCATCGTTTTAAACTATAATTACAAAAGTGGTGTGCTTCTGCTGCTCTTAGAAATTTGTACAGAGGATTCTCCCCATTTCCCTCCCATAAGTACAAAAACTAACAGCCATGTGGAATGCCACCTTTTTTTTTTTTTTTTAGAGGCTACAATTCATAAATTTTCCAAAACCAAAAGTTTAAAACATATTGATTTACATCAGTGTCACGAACATTAGTATTGAACTTTTCTCGCGGGTCAAATTTACTTTCACAGAAAATAATTGGAGATTTTGCGTGCGCATTTATCCTCCTAACACGTTTTTGTCAACATCATCTCTCATCCTGTGGTGAATGGCAAGTTTATGCTTAACAATATTTTTACGAGGAGCAATAAATTTGCGGGGGGATGTTGATGAGACAAAGCGCGAAAAAGGTCTGGAGTGACATATCACCCTCCACAAACAGCATCTAAAAAGGAGAGAGGCTTCATTTCATCACCGGCATGGCAAATCTGAAAACAAAGCACGACGGAGCTTTTCATCCATGTATACATACATACTCTCCAGAACTAAAAATAAAAAAAAAGCTGATTAAAAATACAAGATATATACATATCACTAAGCTGTTCTGAGATTCAGAGGTTAGATCCAAAAAACAATGCAAACTACCAGATATTTTTAATTACTGTTGTTGTATCAAACTTCTCCATTTACAGCGATCTTGACATACAACTTGGGATTCACTGATGTCCATTACACGTCGTACACAAGATCTTTTATACTTCATACTCATAATCTTTTTCTCATGCAGACACTCCTGAATCTGATTCACCCATGTCTTCCTTGGCCTTCCTCTGCCTTTCCTTCCTGCCACTTGGGCTAAAAAGATTTTTTTAGTAAGCATCTCGTCATTCATTCTTTCAACGTGGCCAAACCACCGAAGCATATTGGTCTTCACCTTGCTAACAACATTTTGCTTCACATCACACAACTGCAACACATCTTCATTCCTCACACAATCAGACCGTGTCTTGCCACCCCCCCCCCCATCAGTAACTCATTTCTCCAGCACACAAACGGCTTTTATGTTTCTTTTGTAGAACCCAGATTTTATTGCCATACATCAGAGTAGGAACAATTACACTTTCATACACAGCAATGCAGGACTCTCTAGAGAACCCATCATTCCTATGAAAACCTCCCAGGGCAGCTATGACTTTCAATGAAGAATTTACTCGCCTACTAATTTCACCATCCAATTTGTTCTCTCTGTCAAACATGCTTCCTAAATACACAAAGTTGCTCACCTGGTCAATCACAGTGCCATTTATACTTACATTACATTCAGTGTTACTAGTTCCTCTCTCAAAGACCCAGTGGCATACCCAGAATTTCTTCAAGGGGGGGGGGTCATCCTTCAGGTTGTTTTTCCTCCCCAGTGACGTCGTGAAACAGAATTATATATATATATAACGGACGCTCCCTATCTTCTGATTCAAGGCTTCTTGAATTGGAAGAGGAACTACAAAGGATCAAGTGGGACATTGTGGGGCTAAGTGAGGTAAGGAGAAAAGGAGAAGATCTCATCGAACTAAAAAGTGGACATCTCTTCTACTATCGTGGGACAGATACTGGCAGAACTAGTGGTGTTGGATTTATAATAAACAAGAAACTGAAAGATAAAGTTGTAGAAGTTGAAAGTTCCTCTGACAGAGCTGCACGACTTGTTATCCGACTATCGAGAAGATACCAGGCTCAGATTATTCAAACTTATGCACCCACCACAAGTCATCCTGAAGAAGAAATTGAAGAATTTTATGAGGAAATTTGTCATCTAAATAATAAAGGTAAGCAGCACTTGAAAATAATTATGGGAGATTTCAATGCAAAAATAGGGCAACGGCAACAGAATGAAACTTCAGTAGGTAAATTCGGTCATGGCAACAGAAACCAGCGTGGAAATACTCTCGTTGAGTTTGCAGAGGCAGAAGGGTTTTTCATCTTGAACTCCTTCTTCAAGAAAAAGCCACACAGGAAATGGACATGGAGACATCCAATTGGGACGACAAGTGAAATTGATTTTATTATGTGTAACAAAAAATTCGTCATAGAAGACTGCAGTGTGCTAAACAAGTTCAACACAGGTAGTGACCATAGATTGGTGAGATGTAAGATGCACCTCAACACTAAACTTGAACGTGGCAAGCTCATAAGACAAACAAAATCTATTGACATAACCAACCTTAAAAAACACCATAATACCTTCAAGTTGGTACTGAAGAACAGGTTCTCTGCTTTAGAAGGCCTAACATCGGAAGAAGTGGACATCTCTAAAGTTAACAGAAAAGTAACCAAAGCTCTTATGGAAACAGCAACAAAATTAGCTGGGTCTAAGAACAAGTTGCATGTAAATAAATTATCAGGAAAAACGAAAATGTTGATGCAAAAAAGAAGAGATATGAGGACAACTAAAGAAGATGTGACTTCCAAAGTGGAATATATAGAGCTATGCAAGACAGTACGAAAAAGTATCACTGAAGACGTAAGAAAATTCAACTGTGAACTAGTGAGGAAAGCAATTGAAAACAACCAAAGCCTAAAGATAGCAAAGGGACATCTCAGTAAGGGAAGAAAACAGATTATGGCACTGAGAAAAGAAGATGGTTCTGTAACAAGAAATAGAGGCGAAATTTTGACAAGAGTGAAAGATTTCTACTCCAAATTATATGAAAGGGATGATACATGCACTCCAGACATCATGAAAGATACCAGTACCAGAGTTCCTCCAGTCCTTCCAGCAGAAGTTGCACATGCAATCAAGAACATGAAGCGGGGAAAAGCTCCAGGAGAAGATGGAATTACTGTAGACATCATACAAGAAGCAAGTGGAGAAATCGAAACAGTACTCGCCCAAATTTTCACTCGATGCCTTAATGAAGGAAAGATTCCTGAGGATTGGAACACCGCTACAATGATCCTGCTACATAAGAAAGGTGACATTGAGGATCTCGGAAACTACAGACCTATCAGCCTCCTATCAGTAGTTTATAAAATCTTCACTAAAGTTCTTTCACACCGCTTGAAGGTAACACTGGACATGGATCAACCGAGAGAACAAGCTGGATTCAGGAGTGGCTACAGCACAATAGATCATATCCATGTGCTGAGAGAACTAATTGAAAGAGCGAGGGAATATGAACTTCCATTGTGCATGGCTTTTATCGATTATGAAAAAGCCTTTGATTCGGTGAAACCATCAGCAGTTACAATGGCTCTGAAAACCTGCGGTATTGAAGATGCATACATTAATATTATTAATAACATCTATGAAAATGCAAGTGCAAAGATTAGGCTGTTTGAAAATACAACACACATAAAAATTGGAAAGGGAGTGAGACAAGGTGACACCATATCTCCAAAGCTCTTTAATGCCACATTGGAGGGTGTTTTTCAGTCACTGAGCTGGGAAAACAAGGGTATAAAGATTAATGGAGATTATCTAACCCACCTTCGTTTTGCTGATGACGTAGTCATTTTTGCAACTAGCCCATCAGAGCTGCAGAGTATGATCCAGGAACTTGCTGACAAGAGTAAAGAAGTGGGATTAAAAATGAACTTTAAGAAGACAAAAGTGATGTTCAATGCTTTTACAAGAAATGAAGATTTATCGATTGATGGAGGAAAGCTGGAGATAACAGACACATACGTTTATCTTGGACAGCAGATATCAAGTGAGGGTCACATTGATGAAGAAATTAATCGGCGTACAAAACTTGCCTGGAGAGCTTTTGGAAGAAACAGCATAATTTTCAAGAGCAATATGCCATTATGTCTTAAAAGAAAAGTGTTTGATCAATGCATCCTTCCAGTGCTTACGTATGGTGCAGAGACGTGGACCTTAACTAAAAGAGACATACAAAGGCTGCAGACAACTCAAAGAAGCATGGAGAGGTGCATACTTGGTGTAACCAGGAGAGATAAGAAGAGGAACTCGTGGATCCGAAAAATGACAAGAGTGGAAGACATCATGATCAGAGTTAAATCCCTGAAATGGCAATGGGCTGGACATACTGCCAGAAGGACAGATCATCGATGGACAGCCGAAATTTTAGATTGGATTCCAAGGGACAGGAAAAGACCCAGAAGAAGACCACATGGGAGATGGGTGGATGAAATTCGAAAGTATGCAGGGGTGACATGGAGGAGACTGGCACAAGACAGACCGTTGTGGAGGAAACTTGGGGAGACCTTCGTCCAGCAGTGGATTGATAATGGTTGACAATGATGATGATGATGATGATATATATATATATATATATTGTATTTTGACTCCGGTATATGAAACGGTATATTTATATACAAACTCTTTTAGTGTTAAGAACATGTATTTCAATATTTGCCATAAGAAGGCAGCTTAAATTCTAGCACTATATTTTGGTTCAAGGGAGGGGTTTACCCCCCCTCCCCCCGCGTACGCCAATGCAAAGACCATAACTTTGATTTCTCCCTTATTTATACTGTTTGAATTTCATGCAAACTCCGTACATCCGAGACAACATACTCTGCAAATCACTTTTACTCTCTGCCAACGAGACAGTGTCATCAGCATACAGCAACCTGCACACACGGATATCACCAAGACATAAACCACAATAGTCTATTTTGGCATCACGCATGCACACTTCCATAAATATATTAAACAGCCATGGTGACATTACACAACCTTGTCTAACTCCTGCACCAATAGAAAACCATTTTGATAAAACACCATTCACTCGTACACAAGCTCTACTACCAGCATACATGGCTTTTACACTATTAAGTAGATTCCCAGTAACACCATATTCATTCAATACCTTCCACAACTCTATTTCAATACTTTCCTATTTACTCTATCGTAAGCTTTCTCTAAATCTATGAAGGCAGCAAAAACTTTCTTACCAACAGCCAGATACTTTTTCGAAATTTTTTTGTCTCAATGAGATGCTTGCCATAAGTACTAATGAATGTTGAGTCCTCCCTCACCCCCTAAATCATTCCTTTTTACAGGACTTCAAAATAAACTTCTATCCTCACTTGCTATCTCTGTTTTTGTCTCCTACTAAAATTTCTTGTCATTGTGGATGTTTCTACTTCCTTCAGTTTAGGAAAAAGGTTGTGCATTACTGCAGACTGAGAAATATTGAGTATTTCACTGATGATTGTTCTGCACAATATAAACTGCAAGAATTTTTTAACCTTGTGCTATCATGAACAGATTTTTTTTTAGATTGGTAAGTAAGTGGTCATTTTTTGCAAAAAGCCATGGCAAGTCACCATGTGATGGTATTGGTGCAGATTGTAAAAAGGCTAACAACAAAAGCCAGTTTGCAGTGACCTTTAGCTCAACAAATAACATCTGCTGCAATGATGTATAACTGTGGCAAAGATAATATAAAGGAAATTACATTTTTCTTTGTATGTGCAGGAGAGATGAACAAAGTGCATAATTGGCATAGCGTTTTGAGAAAGCAAAAGCTCTTCCTGGTACATGCACATTGCATCACTTTACACCACTTCCCAATTTCAGAATTGGTGCTAGGAGATAAAGTTCTGATAAATATTACAGGTTTATTTCCGAAATCAGTGTAAATAAGTTTCAAGATGAGTTACATGCTAACTGCTGCGTAGCATGTGTATATGATTCCTGTCGGTATGCGGGATTTGTTGAAAAGATTAACTATGGTGAAGGTAATGTGACTGTTTGACTCATGCACCCACACTGGCCTTCTCCATCTTTTTATTGGCTTAATAATGATTGTGAAGTACCTCTGACACATGTTTGGTTGAGGTAAACACTGCAACAGGAAGAACATACAACCTATCCAAACAGGCTGAAGACCTGGTTCAGTCAGTTTTTTTTTCATATGAAAATTAGTAATTGCATTTAGTTTTAATTCAAACTGATAGAGAAAAGAATTCATTTATCTCTTACGTAACCAAGGAAAAGTTCATTTATAAATCATACATAAATGTATCATTCAATGTCAAAATAATTCTTAAAATGGTATGTTCCATTAGTTTGTTTTTATTAAAATTAGTAAGATATTTAAAGGACCTAATCTTTCCAGTTGCTTGCATTCTTAAAAAAAAAAAAAAAACTTGGGATAGCATAGGTGTCTCTGTCGGTCGCCTTTTTCGCAATTGGCGATTATTTTTAAGCACAGCAACTGTAAAATAACTTTAGCCTTAGCGATTTGACTGCCGTTGAGCACAGCTTTGTTGCAGGCTAGTTACAAATTGAAATTGGTCAAATTATTAAATTCAACAGTAACAAATATAATGAGTTGCAAGCGCACTCACAGAAGTAAGGCATCTCGAGACAAGTGTAGCTGCTAAAGTTTGTGAATCGCAAACTGTACAATATGCTCTGGTAAGGTTTTTTTTTATTTACCTTATGCATAAATTCTACTATAGTATTTGGTAGTTAAAGGTGTTTAAAATATAATTCCATAAGACTTAAAAATATTTTGAAAACAGAAATAAGCATAAATCTTAATCTGTTTTTGTGCATTTTCAAAGTGCTGAAATGTTACCATTTATTCCCAAATATTTCACAGCCTGTGACTTCTAAACCAGTTTAAACCACAAAATGAAACTTACAGGTTTTGTTGAGTACCAGTAGGGGTATCCTTGGTGGGGGGAAAAATTGGTCCCTCTGTTGAGATATGTAAACCTTAAAATCTGCAAAAGTTGAAAATTTTGCAACTTTGAGGGGGGGGGAATCCAGACTTAAGTTCTTCATAGCTGAAAACTCTACTAGCCATAGTTATTACACAAAAATTCCCAACTTGGGGTTCCAACTCCCAGTCACCTTAACAGTCCATCAAAAATTGTGATTTATGCTTCCAAGTATTGTAGATTTCAACACCATTTTAAGCAAGGTTAAAAAAAATATTTTCTATCATTTCTGTACATTTTCTGTAAGCCTAAAATATCCTCTTTAAGGTAGTGAAAACCAAAACTTTCGATCTACAATAAGAGGAAAGCAATTGCCTTTTTTCAAAACCATTGTGAGGCCCTATTTTGGCGTGCTGCAGAAAAGAAAAATGAACCTATATCCAAGAAAATTGGGTAATATCATGTCTGAATGTTCCATATATAAAACATGCCATTTTTGATTTTTTTTTCCTCGCCAAAATTGCGAATTGCCCAAAGTATTTTTTTCTCCTGGTGAAAGGTTATGTTATAGTCAACACGTGAAAATATTTTTAGCAAATTTGAAGTGGGGGCTTGTTTTGAAAAAAATTGTTTTCTTTAATAAAAATGTGGCCTCATTTTCCCATGTCTTTTGTCATTAAATTAAAAAAAAAAAGTGTTCATTTAATTAAAAAAATGTGCTGGAACAAGTTGTTCCCAAATGTATGGATCACGCAGATCATATAAGAAAAAAATTATGTGGCTGCAACAGTTAGTTGTGAAGTGATAATTTTTTTTGTCCTACAGTGTAGTTGTGAAAACTCATATCGCCAAAACTTTAAAGGCAGAGCTACTCAATTTTTAAAATGGCATTACTCAAGATCTACTAGACCGACTAACCTAAAATTTTAACAGGTTTCATATTTCACTACCAATTTTCACAAAAATCTGAGATTTGGGGCGGGACAATGCCCTGTGTGTTCTGACATGGAATGGCCCTGCTTTCAAACACTGAATTAATTATGTTTTGGGCCACCATATCAGCAGAACATGTGAGTTTGAACTCGTACAGAAAAATTACATGTAGCTAGCTAGCCTCTCTAAATATTCCACTTTGACCAGAGACTGTGTACTTGCTGTTGAACCTTGTCATGAAATGAGGCACACAATGTGTATGCCAAATAAGGGTATATATATATATATTATTTTTCCTGGACAACACTATTCTGCTGGAGAGGTTGAACATGTCTGTCGACTGAAAGCAGACATTTCACCTGTATAATAGTCTGTCATTCTTTTGTCTTTTTGCATTCAACAGCAGTTGCTAAAGTGTACATACATGAGATTCTTCCGCGGATTTGCGGAATTCCGCTTTTTGTCTTCATTTAGGCTATTCTTGAGATCGATGCAAAACTGAAGAGAAAATTTGAAGGACTAGTTGGGGGGGGGGTCAGTTTTTCACTCTGGGGATGGTATTTCGTTTTTCAAAACTTTTTAAAATGAAAGTTAAACGGAGTAAAGATTTTTCTTGTAATCGTGATTTCTTTTTCTCTCAATATTTCTTCTGCGCAGTATATCGTTAAATGTAAAAATTTTCCCTACATATTTGCAATTCAGCTTGAAAATTATTTTTTTTTCCAGAAAACGTAAGTTAGATGGCGCGAACATTTCCCTGCAACCTTCAGGCAGGAGATTCTTCTGTGGATTTGAAGAATTCTGCCTTTTCCATCATCATTTCCATGGTTTCGAGATCGATGCAGAACTGAACAGAAATTCGGAAGGTATTGGTGGTAGTGGTTGGAGGGGGGGTCCGTCTGAGTACCGGAATTCAGATTTTCAAAATTTTCCGAAACGGAAGTTAGTAATTCTTTTTTTCTCGTGATGTTTCTTCTACTCAGTAGTGTTGTTAAGTATCATTTTATTCCATAAATATTTGTAGTACAGCTTCAAAATGGAGGAAAATTTTCCTAAAGCGGAAGTCGGACAAAATTAAGATTTCACCTGTAATCGTATTTTTCTCTCTCTCCGCGATGTTCCATTTATCCTGTGTTGTTAAATGTAAAAAAAAAAAAAAAAAATTTTTTTTTAATACAGTAATGTGCTCTAGTTTTAATATTTACATAAATAAATTTCAGTGAACAATTCTTGCTCATGCTGTCATTTTTCACCCGGTTAAAAAGTTCAGCTTTTTTTTTTTTCTTCAGTCTCGTGTATGAGTGTGCTGTCGCATCAAAATTTTCTTCACCTGTTACAGGTAGGGCTTCAGCAAAGTTTCATTAAATGTTCATTACTGCTTGGGCTTCTTTTCCCATAATGGTAGGTATCGAGACACTCTCCTCTAGTTCCCCTTCGTTGCTTGGTTGAAAATTTATTTGAGCTATCATGTCTTCATCCTCCTTATATCTTTGCAGACCTCCACTTCAGTGTCAGTGTTTACATATGCCTGACGTGTTTCTCATCTAAATTTTAAAATTCTGCAAAACTGTGCCCCATTTTCACCGTGTTCTTGTTTCCTCGGATCTTCAAGAGTTTTTTCACCATCGTCAGCTAAAAAGTGTGCTTTTTTTTTCTAAACTGGTTTTCAATCATATTTTCTGTCACTTCTCTCTGTGGACTGCCAGCCATTCCCATTGTTTGTAAAAAGTTGAGAGTTGACCTATGCTCTTCTGCAACATAAGCAGTTCAAATTTTCTCAACTTGTTTCCGATAAAAGGATGTTAAAAGTTCTGAATGATTCCTTGGCCTAAGATTGCCTTTTTGATGGTGAAAACTAAACTTTAACTGATTTCATATCAGAAATGTATCCATACACAGTACATTTATCAAAGAAGATATTACCTATATAGATGCGATATATATATTATAAATTTTCATTATAATATTAATCAAAATATATGAGGTTTGTTATTTAGGTATAACTTGGTATAGAACAAAGATCTACACCATATGGCATTTCTGTTCATCACATTTCAATTTTAATCAGGAATTGCATGAAAATTATATGCCGTTTGGGACTTTAGAATACCTAAGTATTGAATTGAAATGATTAAATATCATTATTTTAAAAAGCATAACATACCTTGATGAATTTTGTAGTCTTAGACAGTTGACACATAAATGGTTGTTAGCATTAGTTGTAAAAATTTTCAGCTGTGTTTGCCTTCGTGCAAAAATTAGAAATCGTAGTCTGTTGTCTTAGGGCTAAGACTAATGATTTATTTTACTGCATGCTTATGTTCAAATAAAGGATGGTTAAAACCTTGAAAACTTTGAGACTAGAAAAGCACCATTAGGGAACAGAATGAAATGAATGTGATGCAAATGAAATAACTCTGCCCTAGTGGCGTGAAGGTCGAAGCCCTGGCTTCTGACTATTCACCCGAGATGTGTCCAAGTTTGAATCCCAGTCAGGCATGGGTGTTGTGTTTGTCTTGTGGCACTGGCTCTCTCTCCCTTCCCTGGAACCAGTAGCCCTAAATTAGGGATGGGTGACTGCTTGTAGCCCACTGTGTTGCTCACAGTGGTTGTTAAACCTTCAATCAAAAGAAAAGAAAAAATGAGCTGTGAGATTTTGTCATTTAAAGAGCCAAAGCAACTGTAGCTTGCTAAGATATTTACAAAATATAAAATTGCTTAGAATGGTTAAAAGCCAATAAACCTCTTTTTAGGGCCAATAAAAAATTAAACCAGAAATGAATCCAAACTGCACAACAAATAAAACATGCAAACAGTGGTCGCAGTGTGACACATTTCACACAGCTAGTCACTAGCATTTTCAAGCTACTTGTGACCGGTGTGGCCCAAGTATAAAATTTGTTGGCGTTGTATGTCATCATTGTGGCTTAGACTTCAATCACCATCTAGCAGTAACTTATTGGAGTTGTACCTGTCAATTTTGTTTTAACCTTTTCTAGACACTTTTTTTTTCAACATCAACAAATCATTTCATTGCCATTAAAAACAACATTAGAGTCATAATCTTTAAAATGATATCCAATTTATTTAGCCATTCAGAACATATCTCTTCATCCACAGTTGCACTTCTTCCACAAAAATTAGATCTGATATTGTGATGTTTTTAAAACTTTGGATCTAGCCATTGCTTGCCTTCAAATCATTATGACCTAACTGCTTACCAAAAAGTTCAGCTTTCTCTCTTATGATATGATCAATTCTTCTAGAGGCACAGTTTTACGTCTACGCTGAATAATCCATTTCATCAAGCATTCCTCAATCACTCTGCACATTTCGTTTTTTTTTTTTTCCCTTTCACCTGGCCTTAATTTTTTTAAAATCACCCCTGTATTCTTTAGAATAGCAGACAGTGTGCTTACTTGGTAATCCAAAACCCTTTGCAATTTCATTTTTCTTCTTACTACAGCCTTCCCCAGCTTTAACTAATTTAACTATCAGTGATTGATAACGTGTTCACCTTGCATTTTTAAGCTATAAGTTTGGTAAAAGAAAAATCTAACAGACATTTCTGGAATTTGTTTAGAACAAGGTCGTGTAACACAAATTTAACAAATTGCTGCCAAACACTATCTGTCAATTGCATTTAAAGATAAGAAGTGTGCACATAATTTTTAACTGTCAGCTAAAGATGACCTTTTAATGTTTTACAGTCTGAAATGAAAAAAGATGTGGCAAAGAGTTGCAGTTTGTCCCCAACTTAAGTCCACATGTTAGTTTGTCATTTCAAGATTAGATTAGTCAGGGTGGAATACTTTCCTCTGTTGCCTCTTGTTATCAGTGAGTTGTGCATCAAATCCCTTGTGTCATTTGCACTTTGGGGGCTGTTTTCCATGGTGAAACAAAAACAATTTCAAGCTATTCAGACCACCACCAGAAAAGAAACTGGACTTATCAGGGGAAAAATTTCATTATATGCATAGGTTTAATCTTATCAAAGTTCAAGTTGTCAAGAGTCAACTGTATTTGCTGAATGGAAGCTTTCAAACTGAACAGAACCAGCTTTAGTCATTTCCAGTATTCATTGTGCATGTTTTATTGTTTTTATCACCAAAAAGTACCCACAAGCTAGAATTTGGACATTAAGTTGTGACTTAGACATTGGCACAAAATAAATCCTTGATTAACATCATTAAATTAAAGCACTTTTAAAATTGTACATTTAACACCTCCAGTTTTCTGTATTTCAATACCATTCAGTAAACGTTTTACTTTCTTCATTCACAGTACCTTTAACAGCAGTTTGAATGTATTTTACTTTGTTTTGTATATAACAATGTATGCAAAATACTGTATATACAAGTCCTATATTTTTAAATGATATTTCTGTATTACTTAATTTTTTATTTTTAGTTTTTGTAGTTGTGTTGTAAATGTTAATAATGCTTCAATTTTTTTTTCTACATAGTTGGGGGTGTTTTTATGGTGCATGACTTACGTCGGAGCCTGGTTTAATGGAATGACACTTGTTATTCTTGGTAAGTTGCTGGAATTCTATCATCCCCTTTCACTGTTATATATGTGTGTGTTTATTTTTGTATTTTGTTATCATTTGTAGTCTTCATCCCAAGGCATCATATTGGTATGGACCACTTTTTAAAAACAAAGTGTTAGCAACAAACTTGCACAAACTGTTTTGGTTCATTTCAAGGATATTCACCCACATCAGTTTGTTAATGTGCACTTGTGACTTACCTAGGCCAACAGTGGCACCCATATGAGTACTGGGGGGAGGGGGAGGGCACTAAGAAAAATCCTTACCTCTTTTCAAGGCTGTCAAACATTTAATTAAATGTACAAGATACTAAAATACAACAAAAATAATTGATACAATCAATCATTAATATCTTATTATTTTTAAAAGTGCTTTAAAAAAAGGTTTTGTCTATTTTAGTGTTTTAAATTTATCAAAAATTTAGCTGTACCAACGGCTAGGGGGGCTCTTACCCCCCACCCCGGTCACCATTGTAGGCCAACCCCTTCATTTGCAGCCTAATGCCACAGGAAGTAGCATTTTTCTATGTAACTAACAGTTCATCTCCCATGCAGCCCACATTCCCAAACCACCTCTCAATTTGGTTGTTCCGCTCATTTGAATGCCTGAATTATGAATATTGTTTTGCCATTAATTCATCATATTTTCCCTGATATTAATCTTCATACTCCCACATCATAGGATCCAACTTCCTAAAATGTCCTCAGAGATTATAGTCAGCTCTTTGGTTAGTAATATGCCTTAGTGAAAATAGTACAACTGGCAATAGATCTCCTCTTTGTCTAAATCCTTGTTTAGCTTTCCTATCACACCAACAACCATGCCCAGGTAATCAGTCTTTTACTAGTGATAGCTCTTTTCCCATGTGCTGTACAGTAAGTTTGGAATTCATCTCGGAAACACTGATTTAGATTTCGTAATGTTCATACCTTAATTGTTATTTTACCTTCATCCCCAGTTTTTCACAAGTTTCGCTCGTTACATGCTTAGAAATGACATGCACTAATTTATTGGCAAACTGCCAACATTGGATCACCTTCTGCAACATCTATCGTAAACATTTAAAATGAGCAAAACACAGTCGTGTACGATAAAAGGTTTGTTTAGAGGTAGCTTTCGGTCATCCTACGACCTTGATCACCCGCTATCTACTGGATGGGCTGGTTGCCAGAACTACAATTTGAAGTTGGGGTGTTGGAAATGTTGCCAGATTTCAGAACAATGATCCAAATAAATGGGATTTGGTGAGGGGTCTTGATTTGCAGTTTTTCGTGAACGAAATTTCATTGCTCCCTTGGAAACACAGAGATGCCTTGTTGATGAAAGGGGCAGCTTTTTTGGTTTCTTTCCAAATGGGAACTGCAGAGGTGTCTTCAAGGGTTAGTGCAGATAAAGCTGTCTTTGGAAAACCATTGGAAACATCTTTTTTGTGTTCACCAAGTCTTGTTTTGATGCTTCGGTATGTGCTTCCAATATACACTGAGAGACCAGAGGAAGTTGAAATAGGAATATCATAAACTCAGGGGTGTCCAAGGGTGAGACACCGGGGTATAACTGGTTTTCCAGTTATTTGGGGAGCGACGGCCCGAGCTGACCTTGTGACGGAACATCTTTCTTTTTCGTCTTGTACGATTACATCGCCGAAGGGACCGCTGTTCATCCAGCTGCTGGGGGTTGGCGTCCCCACGGCCAGAGCCGACAATTACTATATGTGATGATTTTCACATTTTTATGTTTTTTGTTTTTACACTTGACACAAACCCGCCTCAGTTGTAGGCTGCTGAGGTTGTGATTATGCGCCAGCTCTGGATTATAGTTTCTCGTTTTCTATCCTGTCTTCTCCATTTCATGTTCCTTTCTTTGTTTTTCTGAGCTGGTTAGCTAGACCTACCTGCACGTTTGCCGTGTGCGGTGACCCGTAAGGTGGAAAAAGGGATGCTGGAGGCTGAGGTTTCTGGAGGCCAGGGTGTTGTTGTCGCCAGTTGCCAACACTCCTCTTTGCCCCCTGCTTCACCCTAAACGGGCGGCTGGGAACTAACCCACTCCTAGTCAATGAGGTCTGTGGCCGAGTGGAGCCCAGACCTCTAACGGCTTGTCGTCTCGTACGACAGGGGGAGTCTGGGGGATAGGGTGGGCATGCCAAAGGGGTGTTCCCCAGGCATGGGAAAATCTGGGTGCTCGCCGAGCGCATGTCTGCCCTATCAACTTGCTATATCTGCTTGCTATCCCTAGAGTCGTGTCCTGCGTCCACATGGGCTCGTGGACCTCCGGCTCTCCCCTGTTGGGCTCGGTAGTGGGTGGGGACGTCGGCGGATGAATCCTTTATTTTTTTCATGGCTCTCAATGAAATTTTCCACGAACCAACAACCAAAAGAGGTATGGAGGAAGGCTCATCCCCTTCCGCAAAAAAACATGTTTCCTGATTCTTCTAATGCTAGTTTCTTTTTTGTGCACTCATTGGACCCTTCAAAGCCTTTGAGTGCCAAAAGTCCATTTTGGATTAACAAAGCGCTTCAATCTATAGCAAGCTCTCCTAAGAGCGTAAAGAAACTGCAGTCTGGAGATCTTCTGGTAGAAATGTCCACTGTGGCCTACAGTTCTACACTTCTAAACACTACCACGCTGCTTGAGACTCCGGTCAAAATAGCACCTCATGGATACCTAAATTCATCTCGAGGTGTTGTCTCCTCTCAGGACCTCGTTGAGTGTACTGAGGAAGAACTACTAGAAGAACTGAGGAGTCAACACGTTACGGGTGTGCGGCGTATCATCTTCAGGGGAAATGGGCAGTCCGTCCCATCCCGCAACATCATTTTAACTTTTGACAGTCCTTCCCTGCCTACGTCCATCAAGGCAGAGTATCTTCACCTAGAGGTACGCCTGTACATCCCTAATCCTTTGAGATGTTTTAACTGCCAGTCTTATGGCCATTCTCAGCAGTTTGGCAGGAGCAATCCTAGGTGTGCACGCTGTGGTGCCACAGAACATCTTTTACAGGAATGTGTGGCCGAGGCCGAGTTTTGTGTGAACTGCAAGGGTTCACACGCAGCATCAGCCAAAGATTGTCCCAAGTGGAAGGAAGAAAAAGAAATTCAAAGGCTAAAGACGGTGGATAATATTTCCTATCCTGAGGCCAGAAGGAGGAGAGTAGTTCCTGCTTCTTCTGATCGGCGCTCATACGCATCAGTGGTGGTTGCCAAATCTACAATCGGCATTCAAACTGACATTCAGATCCCTACTAAATGTTCCTACAAGCTGGACGATATCATCGCAGCCGGACTGGAGGAACTCCAGTCTCGAGCTAGGGGTCTGAAAGCGCCACCCACCACTTCGCCGATGCAGACTCTTTCCACCACCAGCAAGGGAACTCAGGCCACTTCTTCAAAGAAAACCAAAGCCCAAGATAACAAGAACGTTTCTTCTCCTCAAAAATCTCAGCAAACAACTCAACGCCAAGCGCCTTCCGTTAAAATACTTGGGATAAAGCAAGCATGCTCCCATCTTGGCCCCTGGTCACACGCCTCCAGATCTGGGGGAACCCCCATCAGGGGTGATGGAGCCTGACTTCATGTGATCATTTTCATTTCACTTATAACCTTGGCTTCAATCATTCAGTGGAACTGTCGAGGTTTTCGAACGAGTTATGATGAAGTGAAACATCTGCTTTCATTTTACTCTCCGGTGTGCCTTTGTCTACAGGAGACGAAGCTTAAACCATCAGACCTGCTTTCAGTTCGAGGCTACAGTGTGTATCGGACAGATAATGCATCGGGAGACATCGCCTGTTGGGGAGTCGCTATTCTTGTCCCTCACAGTGTTCCGGTGTCTTCCGTTGCGATGTCCACAACTTTGCAGGCCATGCCGGTGCGAATATCTGTGCCTGGGCCTCTTACTGTCTGCAGTGTCTATCTGCCGCCAGACGAGAACGTGAGCGTCTCTGTTCTGGAGAGATTGGTTGATCAGCTGCCTTCACCCTTTCTTCTTTTGGGTGACTTCAATGCCCATCATCATTTGTGGGATAGTGTCAGCATTAGCACGAGAGGTCGTTGCATAGTCTCTTCTGTCCTCGGCCTCTGTGCCTTTTTAACACCGGTGCTGACACGTACTTCCATGAGCCGACAAGATCCTTCAGTGCGATCGATTTGACCTTGGGATCACCATTGATTATTGCTGATTGGTCGTGGACGGTGTATAATGACCTCCACGGGAGCGACCATTTTCCGATTTTGCTCTCGCATCATGCGAACATGCCATCTTCTGCCTCCCGCCCTCCTCGGTGGAGGATGGAGCATGCGAGATGGGAGGTCTTCACACCATCGGCATTGATATCTTCTATAATGGTGACCCAAGAGTCAATCAACGCAGCGGTTCTTGAAGTCACAAATTGTATTCTTCAGGCAGCTGATCTTTCTATACCAAAAACATCTGACACTCTCCAGAAGTCCGAAGCCTTGGTGAAACCCTGAATGCGCAGCGGCTAGGAGAGCTCAACATAAGGCCTGGTCTATGTTTCGGCGTTATCCAACCGATGCTAATTTCGTTACATTCAAACGAGCAAAATCCTATGCTCGGTTGGTGCGTCGACGTAGCAAGAGGGAGTCTTGGATCCAGTAAGTGTCGTCTCTCCCTTCACGTGCTAGTTCAAAAAGTGTGTGGAACAAGATTCGTAAGATCCGGGGTAACTACAGCTCTCACCAAATCTCCATTCTCGAGAGTAACGGCTGCACATATGCTGGAGTCGGGGAGATTGCTGATTATTTGGGGGAGGCGTTTGCCTCCGTGTCGAGTGACCGGGCGTATCCTTCCTCCTTTCTGAGGATTAAATCCACTGCGGAACGCCAGAGAATCTCCTTTGCACCTTTTAACGTCACTAGTTATAACTCCCCCTTCAGCATGGTTGAACTACAGGTGGCTCTGCGTCGGTCCGGCGCTACATCTGTTGGTCCCGATGGCATCCACTATGACATGCTCCGTCATCTCTCGCAGTCGTCTCTCGAGAATCTCTTAATCTTATACAATTGTATTTGGTCGGAGCACAGTTTCCCGGAATTTTGCGAAAAGCTTTTGTTCTGCCTTTTCCCAAACCTGGCAAGGATCCCAAGTCTCCCTCTAGTTATCGTCCAATTGCTCTCACTAGCTGTCTGTGTAAAGTTCTTGAACGCATGGTTAATTCCTGGTTAGTTCATTTTTTAGAATATCATCAAATACTTTCACCATCACACAGCGGCTTTCGCCGTCATCATTCACCTTACGATCATCTCCTGCACCTTGGGAAATCTGCGCGCGAGGCATTCGTGCGTAGGCAGCACCTGGTTTCTGTATTTTTTGACATTGAGAAAGCCTATGATCGAGCGTGGCGGCACGGTATTATCCGTGACCTCTATGCATGCGGGTTGCAAGAAAATCTTCCAACCTTCATTGTAAATTTTCTTCGCAATCGGGTGTTCCAGGTGCGCCTGGGTGCGACGCTCTCGGCACCGTTCCATCAAGAACAAGGTGTTCCTCAAGGTTGCATTTTATCTGTCACATTGTTCATCCTTCGCATTAATTGTCTTTTCACAAATCTTCCTCCTGCGGTTTTGGCTACTGTTTATGTTGATGACTTGCACAATTTCTGCTCGTCATCAAGCATGCATTTTATTGAAAGGCAGTTGCAGTCTACAATTAACCAGATCTTTAAAGCGGCGAATAGCAATGGTTTCGATCTTTCTTCCCATAAAACAGCGTGTGTCCATTTCTGCCGGAGGCGTGGCCTCCATCCTGACACCGAGCTGTATTTAGACCGTGCAGCCATACCAGTTTTGCCGGAGACCAAGTTCCTTGGTCTGACCGTCGACCGTGCGCATGTTGGGCGGCTCAAGATTTCCTGTCTGCGGGCTCTATCTATTCTTAAGATCCTTTCGAGAGTCTCGTGGGGCGCAGGCAGGATGTCTTTGTTTCGAATTTACCATTCATTAATACGGTCAAAACTGGATTATGGTTGTATCTTGTATCGCTCTGCTCGTCGTTCAGTTCTCCGGCCTTTGGACACTATTCACCATCAAGCACTGCGTCTTTATTCGGGAGCATTTCGAACATCTCCAATTCCCAGCATTTACGCTGACGCGAACGAACCGTCGCTTGAATTACGCCGTCTGCAGCTGTCTATTCAGTTCTATCTGAAACTTAGATCTCTTCCAGACCATCCTTTATACGATGCAGTTTTTCATCCCCAGCATACTCGTTTATTCGGGAACCTGCCTTCGTGCATTTCAACCTTCGGTCTTCGTATGGCTGCCGTAGCCCGTGATGTAGGTCTCGACTTGTCTCTTGTTGAAAAGACCAGGGGCTTTGGGGATCCTCCATGGTACCCTCTTGGTGTCATGGTTGATACCACCTTTACATCTCTCGAGAAATCCTCAACCCCTGCGTCAGTGTACCAGCAGCTCTTCGCTGAGCACTGTGCCCTCAATTCTGAATACACTCCCATTTTCACTGATGGCTCCAAGATGCACTGAGTCATTGGATCCGCGGCGGTTTGTATTGATGACTTCTCTGTTGCGCGGATCCCAGCTGAGGCCACGATGTTTTCGGCGGAGATGCGTGCTGTGTATCTTGCACTACTTCATGTTCAGTTGGGCTCTTGTCAATGGGCTGCGGTGTACACTGATTCCTCTAGTGTTGTACAGTCATTGTCATCGTTGGACTGCTGTGACCACCCTTTTCTTTTTACCGTACGAAGGCTTCTTTGCTCAAGGCCGGTGTCCAGATACAATTTTGTTGGATTCCCGGGCATGTTGGAATCTCGGGTAACGAGTGTGCTGATGCGGTTGCTAGATCTGCTTCCTCTTTGGTCGTCACACCCTTGCCACTGTTTAACCGGGATTTCCGCTTTCTTGTTCACGACCATATCACGCGAACGTGGCAGGGTCTGTGGGACCAACAGGTGGAAAATAAACTGCATCGTATTAAACCTAATCTTGAAGTCTGGAAATCCTCATATCGTCGGAACCGTAGGGAGGAAGTGGTGCTTGCGCATCTCCGCATTGGGCAATGTCGTTTCACTCACCGCCTTTTGCTGTGTGGTGACACTGTGCCGATGTGTGAGACGTGCAATTGCCGACTCACTGTCGCTCATCTTCTGTGTACCTGTGTTCGTTTTCATGATGTACGTTTTCATTTCTTTCATTCTCATTTGTTGAACGAGGACGCCGCTACACTGCAGCGGCTCCTAAATGACCACTGCAATACTGTTGCTGTTTTTTCATTTTTTAAAGAAATTGACTATTTTAAACGTATCTAGATTTTAGCCCTATCATCATCCTCATTTCTCAGTTTTACTGAATCAGCTAGATTTTAATCATTGTATCATGTTTTTAATACTGTTTGTTTCATTATCTTTTTTAGCCCTTCCATCGTTCTCATTTTTCAGTTTTACATGAGCAGTCAGATTTTAAGCTTTTTACATTTTTAATACTGTTTGTTTGTCTTGTGTCTGGCGCTCTTTGGCCAAACATGGCCCTTGCGCCATAAAAATCAATCAATCAATCAACCAACCAACCAAGGGTGAGACAGGATCCCTGTCTTTAAGCAGGCACATTATTGCAGAAGGGTTTGGTTTTACTGTGAGAGTGTAGCCCATAGTTTTGAAAAGTTTACACATCTTATAAGAGAAGGATCCATGGAAAGGGATGGAACCAATGAATAGTGGTTTTCCCATTATTATTGGTGTGAGAGCAGACCGATTTTTTAAGTGGGAATTTTGGAGGAATTTTTGAATTGTAGAAGGTGGGAACTGATGGGCTTCGGCAATTTTCTTTATGGTGTCAATTTCTTCATTGAAGGAAGATTCAGTGTTGCAGACAATCCTGGCACGATTTACATAAGTTTTAAAGGCTGCAAATTTGTGAGCAGTTGGGGAGTAGGATGAAGTGTTCATCCAACCATTCGGATACAATTCAGGAGCAATGGCACAGTGCATTGTCTTGTTGCAGAATGAGGTCTCGTGGGATGTTGAAGACGCACAAACGGGAGCAAAGGTCGTCCAGGATATCCCGGTAACGTTGACCTGTGAGGGACGATGTCACACGTACTATGGGTCCCATTTCAGTCCATGTAAACAGTCCCCAGACGAGAATGCCACTCCCACTAGCTTGAAGAGTACCCTGCTAGCAAGAAGGATCCATCGCTTCATGTGGTTTGCGCCGTACTTGTATCCTGCCATCCGCATGTACCACCTGCACGGGGATAACTGGTTTTCCAGTTATTTGGGGAGCGGCGCCCCCACGGCCCGAGCTAACCTTGTGACGGTTTCTATTGCCTCTGCAGCTTTAACGATTACATAACCGAAGGGACAGCTGTTCATCCAGCTGATGGGGGGGGTGGCGTCCCCACGGCCTGAGCCGATTTTCTCTTATTGTTTTGCTTTTTTCGTCTTAAGTTCATATTTTGACATGTACCCGCCTCAGTTGTAGGCTGCTGAGGTTGTGATGAGGCGCCAGCTCCGGGTTTTGTTCCTCGTTCTTTTCCCTGTCTTTTCTCTTTTATGTTACATTTTCTGTTTTTCCGGAGCTGGTTAGCTTAGACCTACCTGCATGTTTGCCGTGTGCGGTGACCCGTACAGGTGGAAATGAGGATGCTGTTCATCCAGCTGATGGGGGGTGGCGTCCCCACGGCCTGAGCCGATTTTCTCTTATTGTTTTGCTTTTTTCGTCTTAAGTTCATATTTTGACATGTACCCGCCTCAGTTATAGGATGCTGAGGTTGTGATGAGGCGCCAGCTCCGGGTTTTGTTCCTCGTTCTTTTCCCTGTCTTTTCTCTTTTATGTTACATTTTCTGTTTTTCCGGAGCTGGTTAGCTTAGACCTACCTGCGTGTTTGCCGTGTGCGGTGACCCGTACAGGTGGAAATGAGGATGCTGGAGGCTGAGGTATTTGGGGGCCGGGTTGTAGTGTCTCCATATGCCAACACTCCTCTTTGCCCTCTGCTTCACCCTAAACGGGAGGCTGGGAGCTAACCCACTCCTGGTCAGGAAGTCTGTGGCCGAGTTGCGTCCAGACTTCTAGCGGCTTGTCGTTCTGTTCGGCTGGGTGAGTTGGGGGGTAGGGTGGGCATGCCAAAGGGGTGTTCTCCGGGCACGGGAAAGTCTGGGTGCACGCCGAGCGTGTGTCTGCCCTACCAACTTGCTATATCCGCTGACTATCCCTAGGGCCGTGTCCTGTGTCCTCTTGGGCTTGCGGACCTCCAGCTCTCCCTCGTTGAGCTCGGTAGTGGGTGGGGAGGTTGGCGGACGAATCTAATTTTCTTCTCATGGCAACACAAAGTGTTTCCCATGCTGGTAATCGAAGTGCCGTGTGAAGGATGGGACACCCTCCTCCACTAAGAAACTACTAACTACAAATTGCAATGCTCTGTTTCTTCTGATTCATTCAGTTGATCCGGCTCAGTCTCTTAGTTCGAAGAGTCCTTTCTGGATTAATAAGGCTCTTCAGGCCGTTGCGGGCTCTCCAAAGAGTGTTAAGAAGCTCCCGTCAGGGGATCTTCTTGTGGAGAAATCTCATCCACGTCACAGTGCCACCCTGCTGGAGACGACCGTTCTGCTGGACATTCCTGTGCAGATCTCGCCCCATGGATACCTAAATTCCTCTCGCAGTGTTGTCAACTCCCGCGACCTGCTCGACTGCAGTGATGAGGAATTGTTGGTTGAACTTGGGGACCAACATGTCACTGGGGTTCGGCGTATCCTTTTCAGGCGGGATGGGAAGTCTATTCCCTCCTGGAACATCGTCCTGACCTTTGACTCACCTACCCTGCCAACTTCCATCAAGGCGGGGTACTTGCGTCTCGATGTTCGACCCTACATCCCGAACCACCTGAGATGTTTCAAGTGCCAGCATTACGGTCACTCCCAGCAGTCTTGCCGTAATGTAGCAAAGTGTGGGCACTGTGGTTCAACTGAACACTCTTTGGCGGACTGCTCCGCTGAGGTGGATCACTGTGTGAATTGTGAGGGTTTCCACTCTGCGTCTTCTAAGCAGTGTCCCAAGTGGATCGAGGAGCAGGCTATCCAACGCCTGAAGACCACTGAACATCTGTCATGCCCTGAGGCCAGGCGGCGGATAGCTCCTCTTCCATCCATCCGGCGCTCCTATGCCTCGGTTGTGGTGCAGAAGGCTACTGTTACGGTTCAGACGGAGGTGACCATCCCGGCGCGTTGTCCTTATGATTTTGAGGACGTCGTCGCTGCTGGGCTGGAAGCACTGAAGTCTCGCCGCATTGCATCCAAGGCGACATCTACATCGTCGCCTAAACCTTCTACGCCGAAAACATCTTCTACCAGCACAGGGACCCAGGGCACTGCAAAGAAGAAGCCGGAGAAGGTGAAACCCGGCTCATCCTCCCCGAAACAGAGCAGGCAGAAACCACCTCTCAATACAGGGGGTAAACACAGCCCTGTGTTACCTCCAGACACTGTGGATGGATTGGAGGTGACGGACGACATGGAGACTTTCTAGTCGTCTGTCTTCATTCTTTCATTTCATTTTTCATTCTGGCCACGCTCATTCAGTGGAATTGCCGAGGTCTGCGTTCACGCATTGATGATTTAAAAGGCTTACTGTCTTCGCACACACCTGTGTGCGTGTGTCTCCAGGAGACAAAGCTTCGCACGACGGACACTCCTTCGCTGCGGAGACATTCTTTTTCCGCAAAGATCACCAGGACGGCGTAATTGCCTGCGGAGGAGTGGCTGTCGTTGTCCCTCATGGTGTCCCTGTCACTGCGGTTGCCCTTCGGACGACTTTGCAGGCAGTGGCAGTGCGACTATCTGTGAACACTCTGCTCACAGTGTGTTCCATCTACATACCGCCAACTGAAGCTGCAAGCCTTTCGGATCTGGAAGATTTAGTTGACCAGCTGCCGCCTCCTTTCTTCATCTTAGGAGATTTTAATGCACACAATCCGTTGTGGGGTTCTGCCACTCGTGACTCCAGGGGCCGTGTTGTTGAGTCCCTTCTCTCCAGCACGTCCCTCTGTCTCCACAACACCGGGGCAGTCACTTACTTTCATGAACCCACCCGCTCGTACTCAGCCATTGATCTGTCCTTGAGTTCGTCATCCTTCTATCCTGACTGGTCCTGGAGCGTGTCTGATGATCCCCTTGGCAGGGATCACTTTCCCATCTTTCTCCGTCTAGCAGGTGACGGGTACCGTCATCCTACTCGCCCTGCTAGATGGGCTATCGATCGAGCCAAGTGGGACTCATTCACGGCTTCAGCGACCATTACTCCAGACATGGTGACCTCGGGTACGATCGATGATGCTGTTGCGGCGGTTACGGATTGTATTGTGCATGCGTCAGAACCTACCATCCCCAAGACGTCGACTAAACTTCCACGTTGCCCGCGACCTTAGTGGAATTCCACTTGCAAGGCGGCTAGTCAGGCCCAACATCGGGCTTGGGGTAGGTTTCGTCGGTACCCCACCAACGCGAACCTACTTGCTTTCAAGAGAGCCAAATCTTACGTGCGTTTGGTACGTTGTCGTAGCCAACGGGAATCTTGGATACGTTACGTATCCGGGATTAACACCACTACCCGCTCTAAGATCGTTTGGGACAGGATCCGCAAGATTCGGGGTAAGTACCCTTCTGGGGAAATCTCCATTCTTGAGAGTGGTGGAGGAACGGTTGCTGATGCTCAGGGTATTGCTGACTGTCTGGGCGCCGCATTTTCTTTGGCGTCCAGCAGCCGCAATTATGCTGCTTCGTTCCGGCAGGTACAGCCGCGGCTCGAATGGTCCAAGGTTTCCTTTGGACCGTTTTCCGCTGCCGATTAAAACAGCCCGCTGACTGCCGTCGAACTGAAGATTGCCCTGAATTGGTCCGGCCGAACATCTGTCGGACCGGATAACATCCATTATGAAATGCTGAAGCACCTTTCTCCGTCCTCTCTTGAATGTCTGCTGGTCCTGTTTAACAGGACCAGCAGACAAACCGCATGTACCAACGTCGTGGACGGTGTATAAACGGAACCAACCGCATGTACCAACGTGAATTTCCCGAATCTTGGCGCACTGCCATTGTCGTTCCTGTTCTCAAACCTGGTAAAGATCCCGCTAACCCGTTGAACTACCGACCAATTGCTATGACGAGCTGCCTTTGCAAAGTACTAGAGCGCATCATCAATTTTCGTTTGGTTTTTTATTTGGAATCACGTCACCTTCTTTCACCTCATCAGAGTGGATTTCGGAAATTCCGTTCCACCTCCAATCATCATCTTCGCCTTGAGACATCTGTCCGGGAGGCGTTTGTCCGGCGTCAGCACATGGTCTCCGTGTTCTTCGACATGGAAAAAGCTTACGATCGAACCTGGAGATACGACATTCTCCGTGATCTGCGTGACTGCGGATTGCGGGGAAATTTGCCAACCTTCATTGCCGGATTTCTCCAGAACCGGATGTTCCGTGTGCGCATCGGATCGACCCTCTCTGCGTTATACCCACAAGAGCAGGGTGTCCCTCAAGGCTCCATTCTTTCTGTGACATTGTTCATCCTTCGTGTAAATCATATTTTCACTCTACTTCCTCCGTCGGTTCGTGGCTCCATGTACGTGGATGATCTGCAGATCTCTTGCGCATCTGTCAACATGCGCACTATTGAGCGGCAGCTGCAGTCGGCCATTAATAAGATCTGTACCTGGGCCTCCCACAATGGATTTGGCTTCTCGACCCAGAAGACCGTTTGCATGCATTTTTGCCGCAAACGGGGTCTTCACCCAGACCCTAACCTCCGTCTGGGGTGTTCTACCATCCCTGTAGTGTCAGAAGTCAAAGTTCCTTGGGCTAACTTTTGATCGAGCACTCACCTTCCGACCTCACATCTAGTCTTTGAAGGTGAAGTGCACGATGTCATTGAGTATCCTGAAGGTCCTCTCTCGAACATCTTGGGGGGCTGACAGGTGCTCAATGCTTCGCATTTACCATCCTCTGATTCGGTCAAAGTTAGACTTCGGTTGCATAACGTACGGTTCGGCACGTCCTTCCATGTTGCGGCCTCTGGATCCTGTCCATCACCAGGCTCTGCGGCTATGCACTGGTGCTTTCCGTACCTCTCCCGTGCATAGCCTGTATGTCGAGGCCCATGAACCGCCGTTGTGCATCCGTCGTAAGCAGCTGTCTCTTCATTTCTTCACCAAGTTGAGGTCTCTTCTTGATCATCCACTGCATGGTTCCATTTTCCAACCACAATGTGTCCGCCTATTCTCACACCGGCCTTCCTGTGTTCCGACGTTTGGGATTCGGTTGTCGAACTTGGTGCGCGATGCTGGTCTAGACTTGTCAAGGATTGGTTTGACCCGGTTCTACAATGAACCGCCTTGGCAGCCGGTTCAAGCAACGGCTGACCTTTCCCTTTGTGTGTGGCCAAAATCTTCCACTCCTGCTCTGGTGTACCAGCAGCTCTTTGCCGAGATACAGTCTCTCTTCCCGGATTTCGTGCCTGTATTTACTGACGGGTCGAAATCCGGTGAGGTTGTTGGATCCGCATTCGTGTGTGGCGATGCCTCCCATGCTGAGAGGCTTCCGCCTGAATCCACCATCTTTTCGGCAGAGATGCGTGCGGTACACCTCGCTTTGTGTCACCTACAGTCTAGATCTCATCGTCGCGCTTTGATTTGCTCCGATTCCCAGTCCGTCATCCAAGTCCTATCTTCTCCAGAGGACACGGACTCACCGGTCATCCGTGATGTCCGTCGTCTTCTTGGAACTTTGGTAGGTGCTGGATTCCTGGTCCGATTCTGTTGGGATCCGGGGTAACGAGCTGGCAGATTTCTCTGCCAGGTCTGTTTCCTCCATGTCGCCAGCTCGGCTGCCACTGTCTTTCCGTGATTTTAGACCTTTGATCCGGACATTTCTCCTGGACGAGTGGCAGTCCCTGTGGTCTCAGCAGGGCAGCAATAAGCTGCATTCTATCAAACCGCAGATTGGTCTATGGAAGTCTAGTTTGCGGAAGAACCGTCGTGATGTTCTTGCACGTCTCCGCATTGGACACTGTCGTTTTACTCACCGCTTTTTGCTGTGTGGCGAGAGTGTCCCAATGTGTGAGGCGTGCCACTGTCGTCTCACTGTCTTTCATGTTTTGTGTACTTGTGTTCGGTTTTGTAATAATCATTTTCGTCATTTTCACTCTCATCTGTTGGACGAAGGAGCAGCTACGCTGCAAACTATTATTGGGGAAGCCTGCGACATGAAAGCAGTGTTTTCGTTTTTACAAGAAATTGACTTTTTTAAACTTATCTAGCTTTTAACTTGTTCACTATCATATTTCATTTTTACTACATCAGCCTGTTTTTAACCTTGTGTCCGTTTTTTATTGATTATGTTTTGTTTTGATGTCTTTTGTTTGGCGCTCTTTGGCCAACCATGGCCCTTGCGCCATTAAAATCTACCAACCAACCAACCAACCAACCGCATGTACCAACGTGAATCTCGACTCATCAGTCCAGGCAACATTTTCCCACATGTCTAGGGTCCAGTGGCGATGTTCCCATGCCCATGCTAATCTTTGCACCCTGTGATGTGCGGTCAGCAGCGGTACCCTCGTGGAACGATGGCTTCTGTACCCCATAGCGAGGAGATGGTTCTGGACGGTGTGGCTGCTTACACGTTTTTGCGCAACAGCGTTAAATTGCCGAGCGATTTCTTGCACTGTGGCCCGTCTATCCGCTGTTACAATGCGAGCTAGCCGACGATGACCCCGCTCATCCACACGCTGTTGTCCACGGCAGTTGGCCCTTGCAGGGATGGTTTTACCGGATTCGATGTACTCACGGTGCACCCGTGACACAGTGGCTTGTGAAAATGAAATTACGGAAAATCGCCATTTGATTTAATTTTCTGAGATAGAAAGCAAATTTTCATCAACTTAAAAATTTTTGTTGGTTCAAGTTTTTCTGGGGAAAAAAATGAAATGCTACATTCAGGGCTGCCAGACCTGCGCCAATTGCGCCAAAACGTTGTTCTTGCACCATTCTGCTAAAAAATCACCATTTCAACGAAATCTGCACCAATTTTGCGCCAAACGATAAAATTTACTGGTCGTTGATATTTTAGCGTTATCTTACGGCATTCGAAATCGATTCAGCGGTAAATTCGTACGTGAGATTCTTCCGCGGATTCGCGGAGTCCCCTCCGTTTTTTTTTTTTTTTTTTCCCCCCCCGAGATCGATGCAAAAGTGAAGAAATTTTAGGGATATTAGTTGGGGGGGGGTGTCGTATTCCGTCTGGGGACCGTGTTTTGTCTTTTTAAACGGAAGTTAAACGAAGTGCAGATTTTTCCCGTAATCGTATTTTTTTTTCTCTCGCGATGTTGCTTCTGTTCAGTACTGTTAAATATAATTTCAGCTTGAAATTGTAGGCAACGATTTTCGAAAACGGAAGTTAGGCCGCCCGAAAATTTCCCCGTAATCTTTGACGACGAGATTCTCGCGCCGATTCGAGGAATTCCTCGCTTTTTTATCATTTGGACCATGTACGAAATTGATGCATAACTGAACTTAAATTTTGGGAGGATTGGTGGCTGCGGGGGGAAGGGGGTTGTCGTTTTCTCCGTCTGAGCACGGAATTTCATCCTTCGAAAACTGAAAGTAGACAGAGATAAGATTTCTCTGGTTTTCGAATCTCGAAAATATCACAAGAGTATGGGTACCCGAGCAAGCTAATTAATAAATGGATACATGATAGTAAAAAGCATATGACTCAGAGTAAAGAAGGCCAAGAAGTGCACAACCAAAAGGAAGATGAGAAATAAAAAATTGAAATACATTGGAGCTTTCCCATACCTGGAAGGAGTGAGTAAAAAAATCAATAGGCACTGTGCTAAATATGACTTACAACTAGGAAGCTCAGTGCACACCGTGAAAAGTATGACTGTCAACAAAAAAACAGAGGGGAAAATGCTAGAAGAATCAGGAACCTACGAAATTCCAATAGCACACATACCCCCAATATCGTACATTGGAAGTACGAAAAACAGATTAAAAAAAAAAGACTTGAACAACACATATCTAACTGGCAAAAAAAAGAAGCCAAAACTGCTTTAGTGCAATTCTGCTTGGAAAACCGGACATTCCCAAAGTTCGATGAAATTAAAATGCTAAAAAAGAATAAAAAATCGGAAAGGCAAATGAGGAGGGAAGAAGCAGTATTAATCTACAAAAATAAAGCAAGGGTATGTAACCAGAACGACCCTAGCACATTATCGGGCCTGTGGAAAGAACTAATAAGACAAGAAAAACAACAACAAAAGAAAAACAGGCAAAAAAAGACAAGAAAACCAGGATAGGAGAAGAAATTAAAAAAATAAAAAAAAAATACTGGGAAAAAAAAAGTGTTCTTAACGAAACATAGATGGCGCCAGCCGGGCTTGATAACGAAATATATCCAGGAAAGTTTTTCCGACGAATGGCAACAAGGAGTATCGGACTCCATTAGCGCGAAGTTAACCACGAACATCGGTGGTAAAGTCGCCACGCTCCTGAAGATGCCCAGAGTATGGGCGAAAATTTCGAGTATAAAGAACGGTAAAAATTGATGTTTGAATCCTAAGGCAAAGATCCAATGAGTATACCCAGCGAAAAGTGTGAGAAGTAAAGCCAGTCATCGCATACAACGGACTTTAGGACAATAACATCAACAAAGACCGGAAAACATGTGCGTGAAATGTTCCCGTCGCTAGAAAGGAATGCCAAGGTAAGCATTATCCGCTGGTTTTTTGTACAAGTTACTTTGAAATATTGCACGTAAAAGAGAATAGTACAATAATTAGAGCTATATAATAGTCAGAATTAGAACTACTAAGTGGAATCGTATCTGAAGTAAAAAAAAAATCCTTTTTCTCTATCTACGGACGGAAGTAATGATGCTCAAGCAAATAAACTGTATCCTATTACAATAACATATTTTGACGAAAAAATAGGGAAAAATTCAACTGTTTTGTTATCATTTGGTTGAATCAAGTTAATAATACAGGTGAAGGAATATTCAACGTTTTGAACAGTGAGTTTGTTAAAAAAATATCTCCTGGAGCAACTGTCTTTTTCCTGTGACAATTGCATATTAAAATTCATGTTAAAGTACATATTAAAACAATGGTCTAGTTTATTGTGTCTGCTATAAAATAACATTCTTTCTAGAAAGCATCCCTACGTGAATGTCTGTTGTACATGTTTAAAGAGTATCTCAGTGTTTAAAGCTGATGAAATAAATGTAAAAATTTATTTCAGTGGTTAAAGATATTGTAAGTCAAGAACCCTTTGCTCTCCCGTTATAAAATTTTAACAATATGCGAACAACAATCCAGTGATAAAAATGTATTAAATTTGTTTAAAAAAAGGGGGGGGGTATGCAATTCCAAGGTTAATTTTAATGACCTTGAAAAAAAAAAAATTTCCGGTAACACTGTTATACATCAAATTAAAACTCGTAAAAATAGCTTTCCAACAAGACCAGATTTAACTCGTAAGTTGAAAACAAACCTCACAGCCTCACAGAAAAAGAACTAATGGCTCTTTTGAGTCAAAATTTTAACAGATTTTTTTTCTTATAGCCATCTTAACTGTATACCAAATTTCAATAAAATCAAAAGATGCAGGTTTGAAAATCGTATTTTTCTAATTTCATGTGAAATGATGACCCACACGTGGAAGGCAAATACATATGTAATTGTTGGCATAAGTGTGCCATATTTTCACTGTTTGCATGTAGCAAACCCTTCAGGAAACTTATAAATTACATTGCCCTAGAGCGGGAATCGAACTAGCATCTCCCAATTTCCATTTGAGCATTCTATCGTCACACCACCCAGGTTCAGGAAGTTTCAAGCAACTGAAGCTAAGCAAATGTAGTTTAAAAATCTGAGAGCAGTTTGGATTTGCTTTAGTTGAAGCTAGCCCATGCTTCCTCGTAGCGTCACCACAATCTCTTGCATCCAAGGTCGGATGTAGGTCACAAATTCCATTGCTTCAGGGAACATCATACACCTAAGTGGGAAACAAAATATGCAATGACACATTTGCAAAAAAAAAAAGAAAAAAAAGTATGTGCCGACAATTACATTTTACATACCAGATTTCTCAATATTCAGGTGATTTTTTTTTTATTTTTTTTTTATTATTATTTTTTTAATCAAAAGATGTTTTTTGGACAGCAGTCTATTTTGAGTTGGTTTAGCTATATTGAAAGAATGAGAGATTTTGTGCTAACTAAGAAAATTTGTCAGCACAACTGGCAGAAAGGAGAGGTAGAGGAAGTCAGGAAATCATAGGAGGGCCAAATTTAGGAATGTCTGCAAGAGAAGCTTAATGAGTATTAAGTTCAAAAGAGTTTGTGTGAGATGTGATGGATGTCAGTGAGCTTGAGCTATATGCCAAGATCACTGTAAATGTGATATTTGATGCAATCAACAATAAGTAAAAATAACTTTGAAGAATAGACCTTTGAATCTCAAAACAAGCTAGTGATATATGTGATCTAACAATGAGCTTTTAAGGATATTCAGATGTAGTTTAGGGTTATTAAATGTAACAGGTGTGTGAGAGCACCTGTGCATGTTTATGCCAGTACACTAGTCCAATTTTTGCTGGTTTCTTAACTTTAAGGTGATTAATTCAGAAGAGTGGAAACTACTAAAAAAATTAATCACTGTGTATTTTAAAATCTCCACACTGTTTTGCATACAAAAAGGGGTTGCTGCCCTTGTGACGTTTTTTCTACTAGAAGCACGGTTCCTCAAGGATTGGAGTGCTCGTAGTAAGCTTGCTTTTACTTTCCATTTGCTAGCTTTTATTAGGTAAAGTGGAACTCAATTTACATATTTTCAAGAGACCAAGTAAAACTAATATACACTGCCGGACAATTGCTAAGGACGGATGACAATAGCAACGATAGCAACCATAAAATGGAAGGCAGGAAAATGTGGAAATTAGCATAAGTGCGGGATACAGTAAGACGTGTTGTGCGTATGCAAATTTTGGATTGCCGAACTTGTTCGTGACGTCATAGCGCTGATCAGAGATATAAAGGATTGACGCGTATCGACCGTTGTTGTTCAAACGCGAAGTTGAAAGGGAAAGAATCAATTGACAAACGTGCAATTTTCAGTATGTCTTCCCGACATCACCTAGATGATTTTACGCGTGGCCGTATTATTGGCAAGATTGAAGAAGGGCGAAAAATTACAGATGTTGCCAGGGAGTTCGACGTCAGCCACAGTGTTGTTTCAAGGCTTTGGAAATCATTTCAAACAAATGGAGAGTGTAGCAAACATCACGGGGGAGGTTGTGTTCGCAGTACGACACCTGCAGAAGATCGGTACATAGTGCTATCAACAAAAAGGCACTGGCGCAACACAGCTAGTGAGGTAGCAAATCAGTTTATGGCTGCTACTGGCAAGCGGATCTCCCGAAAAACTGTCGCCAGACGTTTGCATGAAGGAGGACTATACGCCCGCCGTCCTGTTGTGTGCATCCCATTGTCCAGACGTCACCGTACCGCCCGTTTGCAATGGTGCCATCAACATCACAATTGTACTGATAACGACTGGTCTGCTGTCCTCTTCTCAGGTAGATACAGTCTATCGTCTGATTGTCAGCGACAACTGATCTGGCGTGATAGTGGTACTGCATATTGTCCAGCAAACATACAGGAAAGGGACCGATATCCGACATGTAGTGTCATGGTATGGGCTGGCATCATGATCAATGGCCGTACGTCCCTCTATGTGCTTCCAACTGGGACTATGACTGGCCAACGATACATTAATGATGTTCTGCTACCTCATGTTCCGTGGTGCTGTCGGTGATAGATTCATTTTCATGGACGACAACGCAACATGTCATCGAAGAGTCGCTGTCCAGGAGTGTCTTGAGAGCGAGGATATTCAACGCCTCGTATGGCCAGCACGTTCTCCAGATCTGAATCCCATTGAAAATGTGTGGGATGCTTTGGGGAGGAGTCTTGCTGGTCACCAATGCCCTCCAATAAACAAGGACACCCTCATCCGTGCACTGACAGAGGAATGGGATAAATTACCCCAACAGCTGCTTGATAATGTTGTGCAAAGCATGACACGACGTGTGGAATCTTGCATCGCCCTCTATGGTGGCCATATCCCGTATTGACATCTTACGCCGGAACGCCTGCGGACGGTAATTGCATTTTTTTCACGTTTACGTATTCTGCACAAAATGGCCTTGTTTGTCCCTTGAACACGTTCCAAAGCCTTCTGGATTTCAGAGCACAATAAATTGTCTTTCTTGTAATATCCTGGCATTCTGACATTATTTTATTTCACTTTGCGTCCAACCACACTTACTTTTTTATGCGCTATATAGCCGTTTATGATCCGTCTTTAGCAATTGTCCAGCAGTGTATAAGTGAAAAACTGTATAAATGAAACAAGGCATGTTTCCATCTCCAGATGGCAGCACATTATTCTGTTGCAAGATATGACTTAGTCATTAGTGTTACTATAGTACGTACTACTACTACTACGTAGTATTTTATGTTCTAGTGTACTGTCCCTAATATTTTCAGTTATCAATTTTTTTGCAGCTTTCTTTTTTTAATTTAACTTGATTGATTTTAGTAATGCTACTGATTTACAGCACTTGAAAATATAGTACGTTGGACATCTTCTGTATGTACATAGTGTGTGAAGCATTACTCCTAATTCGTTTATGATTGATTTTTTTTATACAAGGGTAAATACAATGTAGTATATTATAAAACATACATCTACAATAACATGGTTTAATAATCATTGTTTATATTTAAGTTTTAAAACATAGCATTTTCAAGGTTATTGAGAGCCTGCATTTTCACATCAGTATTATATCTATGAAAGAGGTCCCTAAGGACGTCAGACTGTTTCAGTGCATCACCAAATTTGGATGCTGATGCACACTTGCCTGGGAATCGTCGTCGCTGTTGTCACTCGAGACATTCTCACCGCACGTTTAGTTTACAATCATTTCATCTAGTGTCATAAATGATGTTGCCAAATCCACGTTGCACGTGACATAATCTTGTAAGTTATACTGATCTTCCTCTTCAATTATAATATTCCAGTCAAATCATGTAACGTCTTCTTGGGGTGTAGAATTGTCTGGAAGCTTGAATGCCAATGCCACATATGGAAATCTAACTTCTGCGAAACAGTAGAATATTATTTCTGACAAAACAAGATTCCATGCTGTCTAACTAAATGTGCATTGCTTCTAACTCTTTCAGTATAGAGTTTTTGACAGAAATATTTTTTAGCTCAAGCAGCACCATTTGCTGGCAGTAATCCTTAAGGCACTTGACCCTCATTAAATCCATTGGTTAAAGACAACTTGTGCAGTATAAAGGCAAAAAATGCAACTTTGATGTTTTTCACAGAATTTTGTACATCTTGTTGGGTAGGCAGGACAACAATCGATAAACAGAGCGTTACTCCCTCATCCGTTTTGCACCCCCCCCAAATCCAATCTATGAAAAGTGCAGCCATCATCCATGACTTTGTGTTGGTCATGTAAGTTGTGGGTCAAGTTTCCATGTTTCCTGAAGCTACCAGAGTTTTTCTGATGAACTGTGTTAATTTTTCTCTTCCATCAAAGTTACAGCACGAAACAACAGCCTCTTTTCTTCCATCATGAGAGCGCTCCTTTTTATTTAGCTAACTATTTCAATGGCAGCAAATTAAAGAAAAGTCCCATCTCATCGGCATTGACAATGTTTTTGCAATCATATTCTTTGGTAATATTTGATAAATTCCTCTTCCATTCATCCACAGTATCAGAAGAAACCAGCAAATTCACTGGCTGAAAACTTTTCCAACTATGCCATCAATTTTTTGATTCGATGTAGCCATCCAGCTGAAAAGTGAGTGTCTTGATTGACTTTCAGTTATTGTTTTTTGTTGTTCTTTCTAGCAACTTCATTGGGCTTCTCAGTAAGGACCTGTTATGGCAGTGTTACTAACATGGCACCACTTGAAAAATTGAAGAAAGATGTCCTCAATTTCTGCAAACTTTCCAGTTTTAATGAATTTTTTCAATGCTGTTGAACTAAAGATGCTGCTTAGTCCTCAATCTCTTTACACTTGTAAATTATAGTCGCAAAAGTCAAAACTGGAATTTAAAAAATTTGCAGCTAAAGCCATTTTCATCATCTTCGTTCAAAATCTCCATTTTTTCTTTTAAAAACAAGGTTTATGATCGAGAAGCCATGGTTCCAGTGCAAGAGAGCAAATGCAAATCAAGGTCTCGGGAAAGAGTTAACTATGACAATATTAGGCAAGAACAAGTGTCTGCTGAAAGTGCCATCTGAGCTGACCTTGGAAGCTCGGGAAGAGTATGCACATAGTGTAGGTAAATGACAAGAAATAGGGAAAGCAAAATGTAGAATGAAAAGGGGTATTGGAAAATGGAATTCATGGGGCAGGATGCTAAGAGAATTTGTTTGGTTTGAATTTCTAATTCACAACACCAGGTTGTTAAGGTATAAATGAGAGGAAAGCTAATTTGATTGACACATAATTTATAAAATTTAACAATAAGGGCAATTCAGAATTTTTGGAATGGCGACATTTTACGTATACTTGAGAAACATATAAACGTGGTTCTACTGTACCATGTTCAGTTTTGTGTATTTGGGAGACTGTTATAATGTATTGGCTGTCATGTTAAGTGTAAGGTACATGGTAAGTTCTGTGTATAAATTTGATGTACTTAAGTTTCCAGAAAGAGGACACACACACATGACTGAAAAGCAAGAATTTATACTTAGTATGTGTTGAGTGTATTTAATGTAATCTATTTCTGTTCACAGTTATTCCTCTCTACACTTTTTTTTTTTCTTCTCTTTCCCATACACCCAAGGCCAAGAGCAGCATTGTTTCAGGAAAGTGTTGCAGTGTGTAATACGAAAAAAAAAATGGTGAAATTGATTTTTAAAATTCAACTTGGCAACATGCTGTTTGGACAGGAAGGGGGGAGATCATGAACAGGTGCCTTTTAACGGCAAAGTGGTTGCTCAGTTTATTGCTACTGACCAGTGGAGTTTAGATGGCTTGGTATTACTAGTTTTGTAATCAAGTTTCCGTAGCATGAGCCATTGCAGTATTTTTTATGTAGTCATACTAGGGTGGAAAAAAATATATATCAAAAGTTGTTTTCATTAGGGTTGAAAATACAAAGGCTGTTCCATAAAACATTTTTTTGAGTTGGCAACAGTATGAATTTGGGGGGGGACCACACAGACTACTAACTGAATTAAGGAAGCATCTGTGGCAACAGTTATTAGCTGCGGCAGATGATTCTGGTTTTGTTATTGTGTATTTCGCCATACAGCTATGGAGATGAGTGATTCAGAGTTCAAAAGTGAAATGCGTTGTGCGATAAAAGTTTGCTGTCCTTTGGGTAAAACGGCTCCAGAAACAGTTTTTTTAATGAAAAAGCTTACCAAGATAAATGTTTGGGTGAGTCAACGGCTTTTAGAAGGCACTATGATTTCATAAATGGGAGTTTGTTGGCAGAACTCGTTCGTAGGCCTAGTCGACCTAAAGGTGTTGTTACGGAGCGTATTGTTGACACTGTTTGGGCAATCCTGCAAGAAGACCGATGAATGGCATGTAAAGCCATAGTGGCATCAACTAATATTTCAAAAACGTCAGCATTTTGCATTCTACGTGACAAATTATTGCTGCATTGTGTGTGTTCCAGATGAGTACCTCATCATCTGATGAGAGAACAATTGTTAGCCAGAGTTCAGATGGGTCATGAGTGGAAACAAATGATTGCAAAGGATCCAAAACAACTTAGAATTTTATTTCCCCTCTTTTTCTCACACAACTTAGAATTTTATTTCCCCTCTTTTTCTGATGTCTTTTGTTCTTCCAGAATGTTTTTCTATCTTTCCAAAATGACAAATCGTGCCTTTTCTCCTTTTCTTTCCTATCTTTTGCCTTACTGTGGCGAACGAGCTTTGCTGCCTCATGCTTCTCACAGTGATATTCTTCCTCAGAAACTCTACCTCGCAACGTCCCCAAGTATGCTTCCTTCTTTCTCTTTACTGCTTCTTTAATCTCGCTTTTCAACCAAGCATCACCTTTAAAGTTACCCACTGTTGCAGTACTACAGACCTCTTCAGTGGCAGTGACAACACAATTCTTAAAACATGATCACTTCTTCTCTACATCCCTCTCACAGACCTTTAACTCATTCAGACGTTCTCTGAGTAAATCAGAGTAACGCTGATGTTCTTCAGGCAGCCTTTCAACCTTTATTCTTTTCATCACAGGCATCTTCTTATACGTCCTTCTCCAAACAACATTCAGTTTCACTCGTAACACTAACAGGTGATGATCAGTGCAAACATCTGCACCTCTCATCACACTGGTATCAACAACAAAGTGTTTCAAATGCTGACTGTAAACAAAAAAAAATGTATTACACTCTTTAATCCCAGAGTATGATATATGATTTCCCCAAGTGTATGTGTGGATGTACTTGTTAAAAAACATATTAGAACCCATTATCCATTTTCATTGCAGAGTTCAATTAATCTTTCACCATTATCATTCACACCACGATCATAACTTACTCAGAACGTTGTAAAAAATTCCATTTCGAACACCTACTTTAGCATTGAAATCACCTGCTATAATAACTTTCTTTTTAGCACCAAACTGGCTGAAAACAGCTTTTAGCTCATTCCAAAAATCTTCCTTCTGAATCACAAGGAGCATACGCTACAGCAGTTATTATTCTCTGGAGTTTCATTTTCAAACGAATCCAGAGAATTCTCTCCCATGCAGCTGTAATGAATTAAGTTGTTCTTCATCTTTTCACTTAAAATCACACTTACACCAGCCTGTCCTTTCACATTGTCCAACACTGCAGACCACACACTCACTGTTCCGTTCATTTCTTTTATCCCAATTTCTTATTATTTTTTTTATTCTTGGTAAGCACAATTTATGATGGAAATATATCGCAACGTACAATCATTATTAGTGGCCTGAAACCTACACATTAATTTTTGGGGGCCAAGAAGTTTTAATGCAATGTAAAATGGAATCAAATGGGTCTGATGAAGCTAAATGATATCACCACATGAACTCAGCTAAGTACGAATCGATGCAGTGTCTAGCAGTTCCGCAATGACATTTGCTTCTCCATTTAGCTGATCCCCGCAATCTTTCTATTGTTTGAGTATGGGCTCCACTCTCTGGGTCGACAAAGTTGTACTTATGATTGACTTTGAAATGTTCAAAATCTGCCTCTTCTAGCTCCTCAGTCTTATATGCTTTCCACGAATCCGAATAGATTGTAGAATGTTCCACAACCTGATTCTTAATTTCTTTCCACAGGGTTTTCTCACTTCTGTCTGGCACTTTCACAAAAATGGCATTAGTAGAACAACAAATTCCTCCAAAAATCCACTACTCTGGAAGCACACGACCTGTCTTAGACTTTCTTTTTGAAAACGTTTCGTCTATCTCCACAATTAATCCTGGGCCACTAATATTTTTGTCTGATGTTCGAGAACATCTGCGCAAATTTCTAGCAAATAGTTGTTCCAATCAACAGTTGTGAGACTTGCCATATCCAACTGTTGTTAATCAGTCTCGTTCATTTCATCGACAACTCACTTCGTCGACATTATATATGCAAACAGTCGATTCCGCAAAATTTTCATAAAATCTACAGTTTTCAATTTAGAACCACCAAATTTGGTATACTATCTCATGGTACTCTAACTTAGACCGTACATGGTTTTTGGAAGGGGTCAAGGGGCCCCCATACAACATTTTCGTAAAATCTACAGTTTTCGATTTAGAACCACCAAATTTGGTATACTATTTCATGGTACTCTAACTTAGACAGTACACAGTTTTTAGAAGGGGTTGGGGCCCGGGGGTAAAGGGGGGCCCCATACAATTTTTTCACAAAAATTTCCATTTTTTACTTAAGAACTGCAACACAATTCTTCACTCTAATACCCTATCTGCGAGCTAAGTTAGAGTACCATGAGATACAGTAGTATACCAAATTTGGTGGTTCTAAATTGAAAACTGTAGATCTTACGAAAATGTTGTATGGAGCCCCCTTGACCCCGGGCCCCGACCTCTTCTGTCTGTGGTCTAAGTTGGTGTAAGAGTACAATGAGATAGTATACTAAATTTGGTGGTTCTAAATTGAAAACTGTAGATTTTATGAAAATGTTGTGTGTGTGGGGGGGGGCTTGACCCCGACCCCTTCAAAAACCATGTCCCGTCTAAGTTAGAGTACCATGAGATAGTATACCAAATTTGGTGGCTCTAAATTGAAAACTGTAGATCTTATGAAAATGTTGTATGGGGGCCCGACCTCTTCCGCCTGTGGTCTAAGTTGGTGAAAGAGTACAATGAGATAGTATACCAAATTTGGTGGTTCTAAATTGAAAACTGTAGATTTTACAAAAATGTTGTAGGGGGGGGGGGGCTTGATTCCGACCCCTTTTAAAAACTGTGTACGGTCTAAGTTAAAGTACCATGAGAGAGTATACCAAATTTGGTGGTTCTAAATTGAAAACTATAGATATTACGAAAATTTTGTATGGGGCCCCTTTTACGCCGGGCCCGACCTCTTCCAAAAACAGTCTACGATCTGAGTTACAGTACCATGAGATAGTATACCAAATTTGGTGGTTCTGAACTTTTTTCGGTTTTTTAGGAATCGACTGTTTGCATATACTGTATAGTGTCGACGAAATGTACCTGTCGACGAAGTGAACCAGACCCGTTGTTCACACCATTTAATAGAAGTTAAAATTCTCACTCCAGCTATAAATAAATCGAACAT
Organism: Macrothele yani; assembly: GCA_039090855.1. Lineage (NCBI taxonomy): Eukaryota > Metazoa > Arthropoda > Arachnida > Araneae > Macrothelidae > Macrothele > Macrothele yani. Next base: position 56,421,706 of record CM077011.1, on the reverse strand, counting down.
CAGTTAAAAAAGGAAGCTGACTACTCTGAAACAAATTTCCAACACGTAAGCCTACCTTAGATCTGCATGTTCTAATGCTGCACCACCATTAAATACTTTCACTTCCAAAGTATAGCTTCATATTATGGCCCAATTTACAGATTCTTTTAGTTGGCAGAATTCCTTTACTTCAAGGAAATAACACAGCACTTCCTTCATCTCGAAGTAAATTTCAAATTTTCATATTGTTCAGCACCACAGAAACAGATAACCGAGTGACACGAGAATCACGTTAATAATCCAAATAACGAGATGTTATCTGTGGTACTGATTGTGCGCCATGTACAGCTTCGCATACAAATACGCTACCTCCAGATTAAAAAAAAAAAAAATCTTCAATATGACTGCCATTTTTGCGATATATTTCCTTCATAAATTGTACTTACCAAAAATAAACTTATCACATCATTCATTACAGCTAAATTCAAAACAGAATTGACCATTCGTGTGGCGCCATCTATCGACAGTTGTGACATTTACAGATACATTTCTACTGGCGCCCGGCTAATGCACAAGTACCGAAATTTCGTTATCATAAAGAAAGTTTTTAGACATGTCACTGAAATCAAACCGTATATATATATATATATATATATATATATATATATATATATATATATATATATATATATATATTCTTAGCACCCTCTGCCTTCATGTCGCACTGGCCGCTGCCTTGGCCAGGTACATTCCAGCTGCCGGAGACTGAGGGCCAAGATTTAAGTTGTAGAGTCATTTTGGAGGTGTTTGGCCATAACTCACCACGCTGGCCAAGCGGGTTGGTGAGTGTGGACTAGGCTGCCATTTGATGCTGACCTTGGCTACCTATAACGGACGCTCCCTATCTTCTGATTCAAGGCTTCTTGAATTGGAAGAGGAACTACAAAGGATCAAGTGGGACATCGTCGGGCTAAGTGAGGTAAGGAGAAAAGGAGAAGATCTCATTGAACTGAAAAGTGGACATCTCTTCTACTATCGTGGGACAGATACTGGCAGAACTAGTGGTGTTGGATTTATAATAAACAAAAAACTGAAGGATAAAGTGGTAGAAGTTGAAAGTTCCTCTGACAGAGCTGCACGACTCGTTATCCAACTATCGAGAAGATACCAGGCTCAGATTATTCAAACTTATGCACCCACCACAAGTCATCCTGAAGAAGAAATTGAAGAATTTTATGAGGAAATTCGTCACCTAAATAATAAAGGTAAGCAGCACTTGAAGATAATTATGGGAGATTTCAATGCAAAAATAGGGCAACGGCAACAGAATGAAAGAAACTTCAGTAGGTAAATTCGGTCACGGCAACAGAAACCAGCGTGGAAATACTCTCGTTGAGTTTGCAGAGGCAGAAGGATTTTTCATCTTGAACTCCTTTTTCAAGAAAAAGCCACACAGGAAATGGACATGGAGACATCCAATTGGGACGACAAGTGAAATTGATTTTATTATGTGTAACAAAAAATTCGTCATCGAAGACTGCAGTGTGCTGAACAAGTTCAACACAGGTAGTGACCATAGATTGGTGAGATGTAAGATGCACCTCAACACTAAACTTGAACGTGGCAAGCTCATAAGACAAACAAAATGTATTGACATAACCAACCTTAAAAAACACCATAATACTTTCAAGTTGGAACTGAAGAACAGATTCTCTGCTTTAGAAGGCCTAACATCGGAAGAAGTGGATATTTCGGAAGTTAACAGAAAAGTAACCAAAGCTCTAATGGAAACAGCAACAAAATTAGCTGGGTCTAAGAACAAGTTGCATGGGAACAAATTATCAGGAAAAACCAAAATGTTGATGCAAAAAAGAAGAGAGATGAGGACAACTAAAGAAGATGTGACTTCCAAAATGGAATATATAGAGCTATGCAAGACAACACGAAAAAGTATCACTGAAGACGTAAGGAAATTCAACTGCGAGCTAGTGAGGAAAGCAATTGAAAACAACCAAAGCCTTAAGATAGCAAAGGGACATCTCAGTAAGGGAAGAAAACAGATTATGGCTCTGAGAAAAGAAGATGGTTCTATAACAAGAAATAGAGGCGAAATTTTGACAAGAGTGAAAGATTTCTACTCCAAATTATATGAAAGGAATGATACATGTACTCCAGACATCATGAAAGGTACCAGAGTTCTTCCAGTCCTCCCAGCAGAAGTTGCTCATGCAATCAAGAACATGAAGCGGGGGAAAGCTCCAGGAGAAGATGGAATTACTATAGACATCATACAAGAAGCAAGTGGAGAAATTGAAACAGTACTCGCCCAAATTTTCACTCGATGCCTTAATGAAGGGAAGATTCCTGAGGATTGGAACAATGCTACAATGATCCTGCTACATAAAAAAGGTGACATTGAGGATCTCAGGAACTACAGACCTATCAGCCTCCTATCAGTGGTTTATAAAATCTTCACTAAAGTTCTTTCACACCGCTTGAAGGTAACACTGGACATGGCTCAACCGAGAGAACAAGCTGGATTCAGGAGTGGCTACAGCACAATAGATCATATCCACGTACTGAGAGAACTAATTGAAAGAGCGAGGGAATATGAACTTCCATTGTGCATGGCTTTTATCGATTATGAAAAAGCCTTTGATTCGGTGAAACCATCAGCAGTTACCACGGCTCTGAAATCCTGCGGTATTGAAGATGCATACATTAATATTATTAATAACATCTATGAAAATGCAAGTGCAAAGATTCGGCTGTTTGAAAATACAACACACATAAAAATTGGAAAGGGAGTGAGACAAGGTGACACCATATCTCCGAAGCTCTTTAATGCCACATTGGAAAATGTCTTTCAATCACTGAACTGGGAAAACAAAGGGATAAAGATCAATGGAGATTATCTAACCCACCTTCGTTTTGCTGATGACGTAGTCATTTTTGCAACTACCCCATCAGAGCTGCAGAGTATGATCCAGGAACTTGCTGACAAGAGTAAAGAAGTGGGATTAAAAATGAACTTTCAGAAGACAAAAGTGATGTTCAATGCTTTTACAAGAAATGAAGATTTATCGATTGATGGAGAAAAACTGGAGATAACAGATACGTATGTTTATCTTGGACAGCAGATATCAAGTGAGGGTCACATTGATGAAGAAGTTAATCGGCGTACAAAACTTGCCTGGAGAGCTTTTGGAAGAAACAGCATAATTTTCAAGAGCAATATGCCATTATGTCTTAAAAGAAAAGTGTTTGATCAATGCATCCTTCCAGTGCTTACGTATGGTGCAGAGACGTGGACCTTAACTAAAAGAGACATACAAAGGCTGCAGACAACTCAAAGTAGCATGGAGAGGTGCATGCTTGGTATAACCAAGAGAGATAAGAAGAGGAACTCGTGGATCCGAAAAATGACGAGAGTGGAAGACATCATGATCAGAGTTAAATCCCTGAAATGGCAATGGGCTGGACATACTGCCAGAAGGACAGACCATAGATGGACAGCCGAAATTTTAGATTGGATTCCAAGGGACAGGAAAAGACCCAGAAAAAGACCACATGGGAGATGGGTGGATGAAATTCGTAAATATGCGGGAGTGACATGGAGGTGACTGGCACAAGACAGACCGTTGTGGAGGAAACTTGGAGAGACCTTCGTCCAGCAGTGGATTGATAATGGTTGACAATGATGATGATGATGATGATATATACAGGGATCGCATTCCTCCTAAAATTCCTAAAATTCCTAATATTTTGTGACCCTCCTTAAATTCCTAAAATTAGACCTAAAATTTGCTATTCATCCTAAAATTTTCGTAAGCTTATTTTTATTAAAAACACAACCATTATTAACGCCAATAAATTTACCATTACGGTAAGGTAAAAAGACCTGTTATTGTAGAAACACAGCCTATATGCTGTGCTGCTGAAGGGAGGGAAAAATGACGCCATCGAGATGCACTTGCTTCGGGGCGGGCGTTCCATTTTTTTGCCTTCGAACAGTTTTCGAGAGTAACGAGATCTAAGGGAAAAGGGGAGGGGTCATTTTCACCCCTGGTTTGCGCTTTGCAGACGAACTCCGTGGCACGCAGAAGATCGTACTTTATTTTTATACATGCCTTGTGGAACCTCCTCTTTCTGCTGATGTTTTGTTATTGTAAGCTGCAGGTGGGTGGAAGCAAAGAGGAAACATGTGGTCTCCTTCCGTAACCTCCGGTAATGACGATGGGATGGTAGCTGAGTATTATCTTGGCAGGCAGTAGAGCACGTGATCATTGACCTTCGATCATGCGTCGGCGACAGCGACCTTCGATGCGCAATATATCTCGGCTCCGACTCGCTTTGACTGAACTTGCGTGAGATGCGTATGATAGTTTCTGGTTTTGCGTCTTTTATGGTGTTCTCTGTGCTGTGTGCAGGTTCAGTTCTCTAGTGGTGACCTGCTTTTTTTTTTTTTTTTTCTTCTATCTTGTGACATCCTCGCAGCCAAACTTCGGGAAGTTGTCTGGTTTTGCAATATTGGAACGTGTTTTTGTACTTCCCTTTCATTTTCTGGTTAGTAATACAAGTGTTTAAGATGCCTAAATCCAAAACGAAATTTCAAGATGCGTGGCTCGCCAAAGAATTGGACGGAGTGAAGTTGAAAGAATGGTGTTCTGCAACTGAAACAATATTTTCTGCTAAGTGTATATTGTGTTCAGAAATTTTCAACATTTCTAATAGTGGCTTTTCACAAGTAAAAGCGCATCATAAAGGGAAAAAACATTTGCAGAAATTTCAAAGTAAATTTCAAAATAAGTCCATCCTGAAAGCCTTTGGAGGACGGGATCTTCAGCCCAAAACAAATATTAGTGAAGTACTGAGTCATGATTTACAGTTGGCTAAAGCCGAAGCATTATGGGCCATGAAAGTTGCTAAGGACAATATGTCTTTTGTTTCATGCACTGAAACAGTTGAACTTTTCAAAGAAATGTTTCCTGATTCTGCTATTGCAGCCAAAATGCAACTTAAAGAAAAAAAAGTTGCTTATGTGATATCACATGGATTGTCAAAATATTTTGAAGAGGATTTGAAAAAAGACATTGCATCTAGTAGCCCAGGAAAGGTTACTATAGCATTTGATGAAACTACAAATACACAAGTGAAACGGCAGTTGGATGTGTATCTCAGGTACTGGTCTTCAGAAATAAATTCAGTTTCTTGCCGATACCTAACAAGCGTTTTTCTGGGTCATGCAACAGCAGATATTTTGCTAAAAGAAATTCTTGATGTGTTATCATCCTTCAATATTTCGTTGAACAGAATTATTTGTGTATCCATGGACAGCCCAAATGTAAATAAGTGCTTTTTACGCAAATTCAATGAAGTTGTAAAACAAGAAACAGGTCAGAAATCTTTGGAACTAGGTTTTTGCAACCTGCATGTTGTTAGTAATGCATTTAAAATTTTTTTGACAAGCTTAAATATAGATTTTGACGAATTTGCTACTGATATGCATTACTTTTTAAAGAGTAGTGCTGCAAGACGAGAGGATTATAAATCTGTCGAGGATATAACATTGGTCACTGCCAAATTTCTTTTGCGTCATGTCAGCAACAGATGGTTAACCGTTGGTTCTGTAGCCCAGAGGCTCTTGGATCAATGGCTAAATATTACAGAATATTTTTTAAACTTCTTGCCATCTCAAAAAATATTTGAAAAACAACTGCGCAATTCGGCAAGGTATAAAAGAATTCACTGTTTCCTGAAAAATGAGCTTACTCCTTGCTATTTAGCATTAATTTCATTTTCACACCAAAATTTTGAAAAGTTTTCATTATGTTATCAGAGTGAAGAACCAAAAATACACCAGTTATATTCTGATTTAAATACTTTAATGAGGAATGTTATGGCTCAGTTTATCCAAGATGATGTTATAGCAGGGAAATTTGGAGAAGACCTAAAGAATGTAGATTTTGAAAACAAAAATTCATGGAAAAAACTAGGGGAGTTAGAAGTTGGTATGAAGACAAAAAATCTCCTCAGGAATGTTCAGGAGACCAGGCAGAAATTATTTCTCTTAGATGTAAGATCATCACTAATTGCAACCACAAAATATTTAAAGTCAAATTTGCCATTCTGCAATCAAAAGCTAAGAGACATAGAAGTTTTAAAGGTAAAAGAACCAAAGAAAGAGTCAACTCAACTTTCAGTCACTGAAGGACTTTCGGAAATAACCAGAATTTCAAGTGTTTTGCATCTTTCTGAGGAACAAATTGATAGAGTAAGAGAAGAGTGGAAACTTTTAAATTGCGATAAGCCAACTCTAGATGAACTAGTGAAATTTTCAGAGGAAGGGCATATTCCAGTGCGGATTGATCATTACTGGCGTAATATATTTAGTATTAAAGACTCTAGCGGAAAAGAAAAATACTCAAATCTTGCTAAACTCATAAAGTCAATTTTAGTTTTACCTCATGGTAATGCTGATGCAGAAAGGGGATTTTCGGTTAACACGGCTCTGTTAAGGAAGGACAAGGCTAACTTAAAAGACTCAACTATAACATCATTAAGAATAGTTAAAGGGGCCATTAAACACTATGGATGTGTAAGTAAAGTTCCCATAACAAGAAATTTGTTAAATAGTGTTTGTGATTCACATAAATTTTATAAAGAGTATGTTGATAAGCTGAAGGAAGAAGAATCAAAAAAGGTAAAAGAAAGGAAGCAGAAAGAGAGGGAAAATAAGGAAAAGCAGCTAGAGAAAAAAAGAAAAGCTGAGTTTGATGACAAAATAAAAGAAAATGATACAGAAATAAATAGACTTAAAAACGATAAAGAAGCCTCCCTAGCAATAATTCAAGAGGGAACAGAAAGAATGAGAAAAGCTGTAGAAAAACAAAATACTGTTGAAATAGCAGTTGCCTCTAACTTGATCATACAAGGTTCAGCTGAAATAAAGAAAACTGAAAGTAAATTAGTTGTGGTAGAAGCAGAAAAAGATAGGCTAATCAGGAAAAGGTTAAAACAATAATATGAAAAAAGTAATTCAGTGAACAATTGTACATAGTTCTTGGTTTTCAATTACCTTTTTAGGATATTATAATTTAATGTGAAACCTGAAAACTTTACTGTGAAAATCGTGAATTGCTTCTGGTTCAACAGCATATTAATGTTCAAAGTGAAACTTGAATGTGGTAAATATACTTGAATATGATAATAACACGTGAAAAGATAAGAACTGAACATTAGAAGTAAATCATACTTAAACTTTAGACATTAGACATTATGCAAAAAATTTGGGTGTTAACTTCGACCATATATACTAATGGACTGCACATTGGCAATAGCTGCATCAAAGCCGCCATGGCTCAAACATTGGGCACGTCATCATCAGACTCCAAATTTCGTGTAAAAATGCTGTTATGATTACTAATTTACGCTGCAGAACTTCAGTGTTTTCGGTGTATTATGTGAATGCGCCTCATATATAATGAAAACTCTTCAGGTAAGTTTACTTATGAGCTATATACATGCATGATCGGGTTGTTTACACTTTGTGATTTATAATGTGATGAACATTTGCGAAGAATTTGGAACATGTATTCCATTTTTTTTTCTTAAGTTACTATATTTTTATATCAATAGCTGCAAGTTTCTGGTTAAGTAATTGAACTTTACTGACTTAGGTATTTAATTCGTTTCTTACCCATGAAAAATCATAGAACTTTCTTTACTATATCGCTCAGAGCAACCATAAGCACAGCAGGTGTAACCCATCTTTTTGACTGTTGTCATGTGATTTTATGTTGGAGCCAGAAATTTTGATGTCATGCGCAGTCTATCAGTATATATGGTTGAAGGGTGTGAAGCAAACTCTTTACAATGTATACAAAGTTGTTTTACTAGATGTATACAAATATACATCTAGTTTTTATTGAAATACACTCCTAAAATTTTCCTAAAATTTTTCTAAAAATTCCTAAAATTCCTAAAATTCCTACCTAAAATTTTCCAGAAGTATGCTATGATCCCTGTATATATATATATATATATTCTATTAAGAAGATACCTAAGCAAAAAAATACATATATAATTTTGACTCACACCAAGTACAACATAGAAAAGGTTATGTATGTACCGGTGTGAGTAAAAGGAGAAAAGATAAAAAAATAAAATAAAACAACTGAATGTAGAAGGTGTCGAGAATACTGAGCCTTGGCTTTATCAAGGACCAGCAAAAACTCTGCATTTTCTCACTTCCACAAAGACCTAGTTGGAAATGGGTTTCTGCAAGGCCATAGATGCAAGTAACATTCCCACCTAAAATTGTTTTAAAAAATATATATATGTGTCATGTCCTCCGCAGAGTTGTATGACCTAGCACTAGTTAACAATTTCGCTTGCATCCATTAACCTTCCTGGCCCGACCCATACTCTTCATCTGTTACTATTAAACAGAGAGAAGAAGATTAAAGAGAACCCAAGCTGTGAGAGTGACATAATAAATCGGTGCCCAACTATGCAGCAATTGACCAAGCAAATGAATGCTGGGACACCCAGGTCCATGTCCCCAATAACAGTAGAGCGAACCCTGTTGCGCTTGGTCTGCTGAGTCGACACTGCGTCAATTCACCCATGTTAACCCTAGTCCATTAGCAACGACGCCTGCAGTTCACATGGGACTATAGTCATTGGACAGTGAAAGAGTGGGAACAGGTTGACTTCTCCAACAAATCGAAGTTTCCACTCCACAGAAGTGATGGGCAATGGCAGATACGGCATTAGACACACAAAAACCAACACCTGGACACGCTTGCTGGTCAAGTACAGGCCGGCAGTAGCAGTGTGCATGTCTGAAGAATGTTTTCCTGGTATGACCTGGGACAGCTGGTACCACTGGATAGGTCCCTGAACCCCAATGGAGCAGTGTGCATGTCTGAAGAATGTTTTCCTGGTGTGACCTGGTACAGCTGATACCACTGGATGGGTCCCTGAACCCCAATGGCTACCTGTCCATCCTCGCTGACATTTATGTTTACCCTGGTAGTGATGGTGTCTACCAACAGGACAATAAGCCATGCCTCGTCGCTAAGAGTGTGCGCATAACTGGTTCCAGGAACATGACGGTAATGTCTCCGTTCTCCCTTGGCCGGCAAACTTGCCCAACGTCAATCCTATAAAGCACTTGTGGGACTATTTGGGTCGACAGGTTCGACCCACAACCACATCATCTCCAGAACCTACATGCTCTGCTGCAGTCTGAATGGGCACCTGTGCCTCTGGCAACCTTCCAGGGCCTTATTGCGTCCATGCCATGCCATCTCGCCACTGTCATCGGGCCAAGTGTGGTTTTTCTCATTATTAGGTAGGTGGTCATAATATTCTGATACGACTGTGTGTGCGTATGTGTGTTCACTTTCGTGTACATGCTCCCCCTTGGTACGTGAAGAATTTTTTTGATGTGTGGATGTCTTTTGTTAATTTAATTTTTTTTTTTTTTTTTTTTTTGTGGAATGCAGCATTTGTAGTTTACATTTTTTTTTCATGTGTTTGAAATGATTGCCTTACTTCATTTTTTAAAATCATTGTTAGTAATTTTATGACATTGACGTATTATCTAAAATTGTCTTACAAAATGTTCTCAAAATTTTTTCACGCAGCCCTTGTGTCAATGTTTACTCTGCCGAAGGTGTATGAAACAAACAAGGTATGTTTGCATGACATTATTTTGGGTTTGTAATAATTTTATTGTATTTATTGGCACTTGGGAATGCTACTCAAGTAAAATGCCTGAATATTTGCAGTGGGTATATATTCTTCCTGTTGGGACCCACCCCCAATGACAGGATTTTTTTCTTTTCTTGAATGTTCATTCTATTTGTATAGATAGTCATATTTTTTCTCATTTATATTATGTCCAGAAAGGTTTTGAAGCTCATCTTTTGGCAGATGAATGTGCATCAAAATATCTTACATAAGTGACAAGATTATCTGAAATGCAGTTTTAATTATTTGAATCACAGATGTTTCTGTCTTCTAGTTGTTCAAGGCCTGTCATCAGTATCACCAAAATAAATTCAACTCTAGATCCTTCAATTTGACATTCAAAAGAGCAATTTAGAAAAAAAAAAAAAAAAAAAAAGTCCCGATGCAATTCTACATCACCAGTTACATAAAAAACACTTCAAATATAGAACTGGTGGATTCCGAAAGTCTGGTAACGTACCCTAATTTTCTGATTAAAAAAAAAGGGGGGTCTCTTTTATTGATCTCTTGTTATGAATAGACTCATAACATAAAATATTAACCATGACGTTTTTTGAGACACACTGTTAGCATTTAAGTCTACCATTTGAATAGTTGAGCAATTTTCTGTGGATGCACTCTGCCTTGGAAGTCTTATAGCCAATTTTATAATTCCTTGTTGTTGAATTGGAGTGAGCGACTGCTTATAATAGCCCATTGAATTGCTCACGGTGGTCGTTAAACCTCCAATAATAAAAAAAAAGAACTGGAGTGAAAGAAATTGTGTTCTATTTTTAACATATCTTTAGCAGTGTTAACTTTGACTTCTTTAGAATGACGAGAAGTGTAATTTAACATTTTGTTTTGACTTCATTTTGAAACAGTTGACAAAAAAAAAAATAAAAAAAAATTGTCCAATTTCCTGATGAATTTAATATCTACTGAATTATATTTGGTTGCCCTTTTGGCCCTCCAAATCAAACTTGATGTTGCTGCTAAATATAGTTTGATAATCTTATAAATTGGTGTCAACTCATTTGCATTAACCCTTTCCACTTGAATAACATTTCACCCATACTCACTCTGCACTTGCATGTTTTTTCTGCAGTACATTCCTTAACTTAGCTGTTAAAGTTCACAGGATTCCCACGCATCCTTGAAAACCTGGAAAGTCCTTGAATTTCAAAAAAAAAAAATTCAAGGCCTGGAATGCCCTTTTATTTTAAAATCCCACAGCTAAAAAATTTCGATCGAAATTTCCAATCTTTTCCTTTTGTTATTTTTCACTTTTTTCTGCAATCCCCCATTGACGTCCGAAGTCAAAAAGAGTAAACTTCAAAACAGCTGTGTCACTGGGAGAAAGGGTACACTGCGGTCTGACGGGGAGTTAAGTAGGTCAAGATTGGATCCGTGAAAAGCAGATAATGGAATTTCGTATAAAATGCAAATCAATTTTGCAAAACCTTGTCAAAAAATTGCTGATTAAGTGCCCACTGCAGTATGCTCATGTGCGGCACATGAAGTGTTTAGATCCTAAATTAATGAGTGCTGAGAAGGAATCTTGCTTAAAAAGTTTCAAGCTTATTCTAAAATTCTCGTGGATGCAAATCATCTGAAAGCTGGTGTTGACACTATTATGTTGCTGTTAAAGGATTTTATAAGTAGTGTTGTTGCAGCAGTAACTTCATATTTTAAACTTTTTGATAACAATTATGAGGAATTGAGAATAGATGTGTTATTTTATGAACATTTATCCTAAAGTAGAAACTATGATCTGTTGTGGGAAGTAACTGAAAAGCTGCTGTTGCTCTCGCATGGACAGGCATCAGTGGAGAGAGGATTCTCCAATAATAAAGAACTAACAATTGACAATATTAAAGGAAAACTCTATTGTTTCACAAAGAATAATATATGACCATCTAAGTAACATTGGTGGCATGGAAAAGGTAGTTTTCAAAATTGCTTCTGAGTAATGTCAGATATCTAGGCAAAGATATGTATTGTGTCTAGGCAAAGATATATATACATATATATTTTAGAAGAAAAAGCTTAGGACAAGGCTAATTCTGCTGTAGCCCAAAAGAAAAACCAAATACTGGATGAAATATAAGGTATGAACAAAAAAAACATGTGTAGAAAATGAAGTATTGAATTTGAAAGTATGAAAAAAAGAAAAACGTGTAGAAAATGAAGTATTGGATTTGAAAGTATGAAAAAAGAAAAACGTGTAGAAAATGAAGTATTGGATTTGAAAGTATGAAAAAAAAAAGAAAAACGTGTAGAAAATGAAGTATTGGATTTATTAAAATCAGCTGATGACTTGGCAACAAAAGCAGAAGATACTCATAATTTTAACTGCATTGTTAAATCAAATGGCTTTAGAAAGACAGCTCAAGACAAACAATCATTGATAAAAGAAATAGATTCTGAACTCAAGAAAAAATGGATTTAGTGAATAATTGTAAATAAATTATTCACCCATTTGCTTAATATTTTTTAATATACTTTTTAATTATATTTTAACAGTGATAAATTTAATGTGTTAAAAGTACTGACATTTAAGTAGAAAAATTTCTAATTATTTAAAAATTGATTACAGTATTTTCATTTGTTAAATATTTTCACCTGAAGAACGTTTGTCATTCAGTAAAGAACTTTTTTGCAAAATTTGGAGATGCATTGTTGCTTAGATTTATTTTTTTTAATAATTGGCTACTAATTACAAATACTAATGTTTAATTTCTTTGGTTCAGTTTTCTTATAATGACAGAAATACACCGTGGTTTTGCTTTCATACTGTGTCATATGTAAGGTGTTTAAAACCATCTTAATGATAAACCCATAGGATCTTTTTAATTTATCTGTGGTGAAAACTTAATTCAATGGATTTCAAATCCATAATTTGTTTTCTAGTGCATGCCTAACTACTAATAACAAATCTGTCTCATAAAAACATGAAGATAAACCGAAAGTAAAAGAAAAATTTAAATGCTGGTATTGTGTGCCATTTCTCACATTTAGTGATAAAATACGACTACTTCATATTGTCCAAAAATATTACCCACTAAAGAAAAGATCATTCAGTCTCCTCACCCCATGCCTGTGTTTCCAAAATGTTTAAAGTATCTGCTATCATTCTTGGTATTTAATTCAATGTGTACAAAACTGGTTATCCCACAGAAGTATTTGAAAAATGACATGCATCCAAAATCCATAAATTATGTTGAGACTTGTGAATATGAAAACTTCTTAATGTGAAAGTGAAGAAAGGATTTTATTTCTGAATAACATGAAAGTTTTCTAATTTTGCTGTGTTGAAATTTCAATATGAAAGTGAGCTAATATGTTATTAAAATCTTTTGTATTTTTTTTCAATTCATTAAATTTAAATATTTCCTTTATTAATGGTAAAAAGGAATGTTATTATAAAGTATGATATAAATAATTAGATGAAAATTTGTTATTAGCATCAATCTAAAAATTGTACAAAAGTGACTTAATGTGTTATACATCATCATCATTGTCAACCATTATCAATCCACTGCTGGACGAAGGTCTCCCCAAGTTTCCTCCACAACGGTCTGTCTTGTGCCAGTCTCCTCCATGTCACTCCCGCATATTTACGAATTTCATCCACCCATCTCCCATGTGGTCTTTTTCTGGGTCTTTTCCTGTCCCTTGGAATCCAATCTAAAATTTCGGCTGTCCATCTATGGTCTGTCCTTCTGGCAGTATGTCCAGCCCATTGCCATTTCAGGGATTTAACTCTGATCATGATGTCTTCCACTCTCGTCATTTTTCGGATCCACGAGTTCCTCTTCTTATCTCTCTTGGTTATACCAAGCATGCACCTCTCCATGCTACTTTGAGTTGTCTGCAGCCTTTGTATGTCTCTTTTAGTTAAGGTCCACGTCTCTGCACCATACGTAAGCACTGGAAGGATGCATTGATCAAACACTTTTCTTTTAAGACATAATGGCATATTGCTCTTGAAAATTATGCTGTTTCTTCCAAAAGCTCTCCAGGCAAGTTTTGTACGCCGATTAATTTCTTCATCAATGTGACCCTCACTTGATATCTGCTGTCCAAGATAAACATACGTATCTGTTATCTCCAGTTTTTCTCCATCAATCGATAAATCTTCATTTCTTGTAAAAGCATTGAACATCACTTTTGTCTTCTGAAAGTTCATTTTTAATCCCACTTCTTTACTCTTGTCAGCAAGTTCCTGGATCATACTCTGCAGCTCTGATGGGGTAGTTGCAAAAATGACTACGTCATCAGCAAAACGAAGGTGGGTTAGATAATCTCCATTGATCTTTATCCCTTTGTTTTCCCAGTTCAGTGATTGAAAGACATTTTCCAATGTGGCATTAAAGAGCTTCGGAGATATGGTGTCACCTTGTCTCACTCCCTTTCCAATTTTTATGTGTGTTGTATTTTCAAACAACCGAATCTTTGCACTTGCATTTTCATAGATGTTATTAATAATATTAATGTATGCATCTTCAATACCGCAGGATTTCAGAGCCGTGGTAACTGCTGATGGTTTCACCGAATCAAAGGCTTTTTCATAATCGATAAAAGCCATGCACAATGGAAGTTCATATTCCCTCGCTCTTTCAATTAGTTCTCTCAGTACGTGGATATGATCTATTGTGCTGTAGCCACTCCTGAATCCAGCTTGTTCTCTCGGTTGAGCCATGTCCAGTGTTACCTTCAAGCGGTGTGAAAGAACTTTAGTGAAGATTTTATAAACCACTGATAGGAGGCTGATAGGTCTGTAGTTCCTGAGATCCTCAATGTCACCTTTTTTATGTAGCAGGATCATTGTAGCATTGTTCCAATCCTCAGGAATCTTCCCTTCATTAAGGCATCGAGTGAAAATTTGGGCGAGTACTGTTTCAATTTCTCCACTTGCTTCTTGTATGATGTCTATAGTAATTCCATCTTCTCCTGGAGCTTTCCCCCGCTTCATGTTCTTGATCGCATGAGCAACTTCTGCTGGGAGGACTGGAAGAACTCTGGTACCTTTCATGATGTCTGGAGAACATGTATCATCCCTTTCATATAATTTGGAGTAGAAATCTTTCACTCTTGTCAAAATTTCGCCTCTATTTCTTGTTATAGAACCATCTTCTTTTCTCAGAGCCATAACCTGTTTTCTTCCCTTACTGAGATGTCCCTTTGCTATCTTAAGGCTTTGGTTGTTTTCAATTGCTTTCCTCACTAGCTCACAGTTGAATTTCCTTACGTCTTCAGTGATACTACCTGTACATAATTCTAAAATAGATATTAAGTGTTTTATTGTTATGATAATTTTGTGTTTGAGAAATTGGGAGTTTTGAACATACAGAAAGAATTAATGTGATGCATATAGATGTTTTATGAAGATAATGAGTATCATAATACAACACACAATTCTTGATATATATATTCATTGCGGTTTAGGAAATTGGAAAATTCATCCTTGGAATTTTTTCCTGAAGGTCCTTGAAAGCCCTTGAATTTATTCCCTGAAAAGAGTGGGCGCCCTGAGTTCAGCTTTGTGAAGCTTGATGTGGTGGGGGGGGGGGGTCTCGCCAGCTCCAACATACAAGCCAGTGGTCTGCTGGCCATTTGGACCACTGAACTAATGATTTTACCGGCCCGGATGGCTAGTAAGTTTGTTTTTTCTTCAAATTTGTCAAATGCCAAAAAATTCATTTATATTGCTTTTAGCTTGCTGTATGGTTTTCTTTTTAGGCTGCAAACTAATGATAGGGTTGAAAACAAATATTGGGGATATTTTATTGAAGTGATACGTTATTTTCTACATATATTGTAAATGTCTTTAAGGTTTTTTATTTTATTTTATGGACCAGTGGCCATTTTGGTGGACTGGTGGCTTGCAAATTCTAGTGGTCTGTTGGGCCAATAGAAGATTTATTTCTAATTCTAACACTGCAAGCTATAGAGGTATCATTGGCACCAGTCATGGGAGCTATTCCATAATGTCGGGTATTGCCCGAGCAGAAAGTGTTGAAAAAAAAAATCTTAAAATTGCGTAAAACTCAGCTAACTCTGGTGTTGAACCTATTGAAAGTCCTGATATTTATCAGTAACTAAAGTTTGCAACATTATTAAAGTTGCAGTAAACATATTTAGTAAGAACAAAGAAAAATCATTAGCAGAAGTGTAATAATTTGATGAACCCTCTTTGGTGGTTTTCCAATGAAAAATTTAACAGGTTCTTGAAAGAATTATAGTAGAATCTCCAACTGCTCAGCATTTTGTGAGGTTTCTCCATAAAAATAGGGTGAATCTGTATAATTAATGACATTCTGCACAAATATGAAAAATTTCCATAACATGAAAATTTGGAAGTTGTGATAATTTTTCCTTGCACAATTTCTCAAGAACAACGCTTAGACATCATCCCTACTTAATAAGGCTTGGCTGCATTCAGAAGCAATTGGGTCTCTGCAAGTTAGTTCCTGCGTCATCCGATGCCGAATGAGATGCATACATAGGATGGTGACTAAATTAAATAGTTTCAGGATAGATGGGAACATGAGTTTATGTTTATGAATAATGAAGACTACAACCACAATTCCTTATGTGCTTACAAGTACATTTGTGTCACATCCTTAATTGTCACTACTCCCATGGAGAAAAATATAAAATCTATGTTACACAAGCAGATCTGAAGAAAAAGGTTAGTGCTTAGAAATGGTGTTTTACTAAATCACCATCTCTTCTGGCATATCTATCGAATGTTGCAATTTTGTAGGGGGTGGGGGTAGAAATGGCCAAAGCATTTGGAAAGGAAGAAATCACTAATGAATTTTAAAATGTCTTCTCCAAAATAAAATGTAACTAAAAGATTTGAAAGAAAATAGTTGCACACATTTCTGAAACATTTAGAAGTGTTATTGGTAAGTCTGTGTTGTTGGCATTAATGCAGTAAAATATTCGTGCTGTAAATCAAACGAAGTACAAGAATTCTGCCTTAGATGCATGATTAGAACTTGCAGGAGAGAATAAAGTGTTTATTAAAAGTTAAAAACGCCATGAGATCTTTCGTGGCTGCTACAGCCACATCTTCAGATGGAAAGACCCAAGTGCTCGGAATCCGACAGTTAAATACAGATGCAAAAAACAGGTCGTTGCAACTAAATCCGAAGAAATACCCAATAACAGAGGAAAAACAATCATATTAAGGCTACATATATACATAACTTAAAGTTCATGACTTCTATTGCTAAACAATAATCTCCACGGTTGATGTAAGATGGCAGAAAGTTCATCATTACAGCAAATATTAAAGTTTTGAAATATATACATTCAGTAAGTAGTAATGAGGTTCCGGAGGGTGGAACCGCAAGGATGTAGTCTCGCTCCAAGTGGGAGAGTGAGAGCCTTTATTGACCAAGCGAGAGAGGGCTGTAGATTGTGAACATATTTTCACACTGTACTTATGTTCAGAGAGTCTAGTTTTTAATCTTCTTGAGGTCATACCAATATAACTACAGTCGTTGTCATCATTCTCTCTCATTTTAAGGGGAATGCAGTACACTCCGTACTTATCAAACATATCAACACTTTCTCGATCTTTTTTTAACCCTAGTGAAGATGTTCTGAGTTTGAGTGCTAAACGATAAATTATAGTGGTGGCACACATTTTTCAAGACATCAGCACATTGTGGTATGTAATCCATGGCTCCAATGAATTTGGTGGGGTGACAGCCCTTGCTAGAGTTGTGAATGCCCATCTTTGAACCTTCCCCAAGATGCGATTAACATACGTTTTAGCATAGCCATGTGCAAGAGCAAGATTATAAATCCTCTGCAACTCAGTCCTGCGTTGATGTAAAGAAGAATAATGGGAAATGGCTCGGCGGACAAGGAAGTTGATGGAAACTAATTTGTGGTTGATGGGATGAGCTGAAGAGTGTGGAATCAAATTACGGACAAAAGATGGTTTTCTGTAAACAGAATACTGTAAAGTGTTGGAGGAAGGGGTCCCTTTCCAGAAGAAAATCTAAGGAAGAGAAAAATTAACTTCAACTGAGAATTTGATAGAAGGATAAAAGGGAAGACATAGTATCTGCAAAGTGATTAAGTTCCTCAATGGACACTGGCCAAAAAATGAGGACATCATCAACATACAGGTACAAAAGGGGCCGCACAATGGGGTCAAAGAGGGCACGGGATTCAATGTCCTGAAGGATTAACTCAGCTAATAGGGGTGAGTGAGTGTGGGGTCCCCATTGGGTCACCTTCTAGTTGACGATACACTTGTCTATTGAACCTAAAGAAGGAACGATTGTTGATCAAACGGAGGGCTTGCAGAATGGAATCAATTTCTTCCGGGGTAGCTAACCCTAAAAGGGGAAGTTGTGATTCAATGAGGTTATGTACTGAAGGAAGGGGAACGTTTCGAAACAGAGAAATCACATCAAGTGAAGCTAAAAAAAAGGGCTTATTGGAGGCTTCAAAAGAACGGATTTTATCGATAGCTTGAACAGAAAGCCTAGAAGGGGAAGACACAAGAGGGGAAAGAAACTGAGCTAAACATTTCTCCAATCGGCGAAGGGGGCTCGCATACCTGGGGGGCAAAGAGGGTAACCCTCTTTATGCAATTTTAATTTCCCAAAAAGTTCTGGTACGCGAGGCCCGAGGGGTGGGTGCATAGATTTGGCAATAGAAGGAGAAAGGTTTCCATGATTTTTTAACTTGCTTAAAGCACTAATCGTTGCAAAGGTGGGGTCTGAGGGAATGAGTGTGTGAGGAATATCCTGTAAGACTGTATTCATCTTAAGAATGAGATCAGAATTATTAAGGATTATCAACTGGGCAGACTTTATCAGCAGAAATGATCGCAACATTAGGGTTATCTCGTAAGTTCTTCAGTTGAAGTTGTTCGTCCTGGAAATCCA
This sequence comes from Macrothele yani, assembly GCA_039090855.1. Lineage (NCBI taxonomy): Eukaryota > Metazoa > Arthropoda > Arachnida > Araneae > Macrothelidae > Macrothele > Macrothele yani. The sequence goes on along the minus strand of CM077011.1, from coordinate 56,403,068 downwards.
ATAGAAGTCATGAACTTTAAGTTATGTATATATGTAGCCTTAATATGATTGTGTTTTTCCTCTGTTATCGGGTATTTCTTCGGATTTAGTGGCAACTACCTGTTTTTTGCTCCTGTATTTAACTGTTGGATTCCAAGCACTGGGGTCTTTCCATCTGGAGATGTGGCTGTAGCAGCCACGAAAGATCTCGTCGTGTTTTTAACTTTTTAATTTTTAATAAACATTTTATTTTCTCCTGCAAGTTCTAATCGTGCATCTAAGGCAGAATTCTCGCACTTCCTTTGTTGGCATTAGTTGAATTGACCAACGTAACTGATACAGCTGAACTCTTAATTTGTGTTTGAACTGTTTCAAAGGAGTTTGCCATTCAAAAGAACTTGTTTGCACTAGGACCACTTCTTGACAGGATCACTTCTGTGAAGCAATATTTAAAGCTAAAGCTTGAAATCAGATCTGTGCTGCAAAAACTTTCAGCTGTTGTTACAGATGGCACTAAATGCGTGCAGGCCGCCCCGGTGGCGCAGTGGTCTAAGGCGTTGGCCTCTGATCATTCGTCCGTAAGGGGTCCGGGTTCGAATCCCGGTGAGGCATGGATGTTGTGTTTGTCTTACGGCACTGGCTCTCTCCCTTCCCTGGAACCAGTGACCCTAAATTAGGGACGGGCGACTGCTTATTAGCCCATTGAGTTGCTCACGGCGGTCATTAAACCTCCAATAAAAAAAAAATGCGTGCAGGGCTCTCATACTGGCTTAAAAATGGAATTTAATGTCCAGCTTTACGTGAAGCACTCTGTGGAAAGTATTTGAACAGGGCAGGTGTAATGAAAACAATAATGAAATGTGGAAATATGGTTAAAGGATGGAATAGATCATTGACTCAGTGGCACTTTATTACAGAAATTGAAACAAAATATGAAGATTTTATTTTGTGCACACACAGAGGTGAGCTGGTTAAGCAAAGAGTATTTAAAAATAATTTTTGCTTTGAGGAAAGAAGTCATTGACTTTCTTAGTGAGCATGTAAAAATTAACACAAGTTTAACAGCAAAAATATCGGATCTTCATTTCAGTGCTTACTTGCCTTCCTCGCAGGCATATGCATCACATAAGTGAACTTAACCTAAAGTTACAAAGGCAAAATCAAAGCATCTCAGGTCTAGTTGGACACCTACATGGGTTCATAAACTGACTGAAGATTCCAATACAGATGAGTCGCACAAACTATATCTCACGAGTAAAAGCAGTCTTTGTGCGGATAATTGAAAGTAAAATAAAACTCGGCTTAGCTTAAATCAAATTAACTCATATTATGAGACATTAATTTAATAAAACCTTATGATATTTTAAAAAACAGATTAAAAGACATTAGTACTTTCGGGCCATCGCATGGCCCATCTTCAGATGGAACAGCCAAGTTGACAAGATCCGCATAATAGATACACACACACACACACACATATATATATATATACACACACACACACACACACACATATATATACACACGTGTGTATATATTATGCGGATCTTGTCAACTTGGCTGTTCCATCTGAAGATGGGCCATGCGATGGCCCGAAAGTACTAATGTATTTTAATCTGTTTTTTAAAATATCTTAAGGTTTTATTAAATTGATGTCTCATACATACATACATACATACATACATACATACATACATATCACTAAGCTGTTCTCTGAGATTCGGAGGTTAGCTCCAAAAAGAAATACAAACTTCCAGATATTTTTACTTATTGTTGTCGTATCAAACTTCGCCATTTACAGCGATCTTGACATACAACTCTTGCTTCACTGATATCCATTACTCGCCGTACACAAGATCTTTTATACTTCATACTCATAATCTTTTTCTCATGCAGACACTCCTGAATCTGATCCACCCATGTCTTCCTTGGCCTTCCTCTGCCTTTCCTTCCTGCCACTTGGGCTGAAAAGATTTTCTTAGTAAGCATTTCATCACTCATTCTTTCAACATGGCCAAACCACCAAAGCATATTGGTCTCCACCTTCCTAACAACATTTTGCTTTACATCACACAACTGCAATACATCTTCATTCCTCACACAATCTGATCGTGTCTTGCCACAGACCCCACGTAAGTAACGCATTTCTCCAGCACACAAACGACTCCTATGCTTCTTCTGCAGTACCCAGGTTTCACTGCCATACATCAGAGTAGGAACAATTACTAATTCATACACAGCCATGCGGGACTCTCTAGAGAATCCATCATTCCTGTGAAAACCTCCCAGAGCAGCTATGACTTTCAAAAAGAATTCACTTGCCTACTGATTTCACCATCCAACTTGTTCTCTCTGTCAAACATGCTTCCTAAATACACAAACTCACTCACCTGGTCAATCACAGTGCCATTTATACTTACATTACATTCAGTGCTACCCGTTCCTCTCTCAAACACCATAACTTTGGTTTTTCCCTTATTTATACTCAGTTTGAATTTCATGCAAACTTCATGCATCCGAGTCAACATACTCTGCAACTCACTTTTGCTCTCTGCCAACAGGACAGTGTCATCAGCATACAGCAATCTGCACACACGGATATCACCAAGACATAAACCACTATTATCTATTTTGGCCTCACGCATGCATGCGTCCATAAATATATTGAACAGCCATGGTGACATTACACAACCTTGTACCAATAGAAAACCATTTTGATAAAACACCATTCACCCGTACACAAGCTCTACTACCAGCATACATGGCTTTTATACTATTAAGTAGATTCCCAGTAACACCATATTCATTCAATACCTTCCACAAAAGTGCCCTATTCACTCGGTCATAAGCTTTCTCTAAATCTATGAAGGCAGTAAAAACTTTCTTCCCAACAGCCAGATAATTTTCAATCATCATGCGTAATGCAAAAATCTGGTTAGTGCAGCCTTTACCAGGCATAAAACCACTCTGAACATCCCACACTTTCTCTGATGTAAGACCCCGTACTTTTTCAATAACAACCTTACCAAACACTTTACCTGGCACACTCAGTAGGCTAATACCACGATAGTTCTTGCATTCAGTCTGATCACCTTTTCCCTTATACAAGGGAACAATAATAGCATCCTTCCAATCCCGAGGGATCATTCCTAACTCCCAGCACAACTGGCAAATTTCAGTTAACCAGTCAATTATAGAGTCACCACCATACTTCAACATCTCTGCAGTTATGCCATCAACTCCTGGAGCCTTACCTTTCTGAAGAGATTTTAGAGCTTTACACACTTCTTCTCTTGAGATCCCTCCTGTGCTTTCATCCCTCATTGTGACATCATCTGCATCTGTCTCAGAATCATTTTTGCTCTCCTGATCTAATAACTCACAGAAGTATTCACCCCATCTGCCACTCATTGGGCTCCCATATCATTTCCCCAATCTCATTCTTCACACAAGTTACAACTTTGTTTCCCCTATTTTTCCTGAGTCTCATGTACTTCCAGAAGGACTTTCTATCTTTCCAAAAAGCCAGTTCATGCCTTTCTACTTTCTCCTTCCTATCTTTTGCCTTACTGTGGCGAACCATCTTAGCAGCTTCACGCTTCTTACAGCGATATTCATCCACAGAGACTCTACCTTGCAACATCCCCAAATAGGCTTCCTTCTTTTTCTTTACTGCCTCATCAATGTCACTATTCCACCAAGCATCACCTCTATTGTTACCCACTATTGTGGTGCCACAGACCTCTTTAGCAGCAGTGACAACACAGTTCTTAAAACATTCCCACTTTTTTTCTACATCCCTCTCACAAGATTTCAGATCCTTCAGTCGTTCTCTGAGTAAGTCAGAGTACCGCTGATGATCTTCAAGGAGCCTTTCAACCTTTATTCTTTCTATCCTGGGTCTCTTCCGATTCCTTTTCCTCCAACTAACATTAAGTTTCACTTGTGACACTACCAAGTAATGATCAGAACCAACATCCGCACCTCTCATCACACGGGTGTCAATAACTAAGTGTTTCAAACGCTGATCGTAAACAACAAAATCTATCACACTCTTTTGACCAAGAGTACGATTTTCCCAAGTATATGTGTGTATATACTTATATTTGAAAAATGTATTAGATACACACAAACCATTCTCAATGCAGAGTTCAATTAATCTTTCACCATTATCATTCACACAAGGATCATTAAACTTACCCAGAACATTGTCAGAAATTGCATTCTGCACACCTACTCTAGCATTGAAATCCCCTGCTATTATAACTTTAGCACCAAACTGGCTCAAAACAGCTTTTAGCTCATTCCAGAAATCTTGTTTCTTATCTGAAGGTTCCGAGTCACAAGGAGCATACACTACAACAATTACAATTCTCTGAAGTTTCACTTTCAAACAAATCCAGAGAATTCTCTCACTTATGCAACTATAGTAAATCAAGTTGTTCTTCATCTTTTCACTTAAAATCACACCTACACCAGCCTGTCCTCTCATATTATCCAATACTCCAGACCACACACTCACCGTGCCATTCACTTCTGCTACCCCAATTTCTTTCTTTTTGGTTTCACTTACACACAGCACATCCAGTCTATACTTATTCATCTCCTCAATCACCTCACTCATCTTGCCATTTATACCTCTAGTATTCCATACACCAATCTTACATTCACTCAGCCGAAATCGCTTTCTCATACGGCGTTTAGAAAGTCCAGGTCGATTCCGTGGTGGACCGTCCTTCTCAAGTGTGGTAGGTCCACCATATCCCACACTTGAGTCATTCTTAATATTTCTTTGTCTTTTTAATCAAAAAGACAAAAAGAAATATTAAAAAAGACAAAAGAAATATTGAAAATTGATGTATCATAATATGAGTTAATTTGATTTAAGCTAAGCCGAGTTTTATTTTACTTTCAATTATCCGCACAAAGACGGCTTTTACTCGTGAGTGACTGAAGATTTTTAAATCTGCCTTTTCTAATGGAAACTTAGTTTACTTTCCTTCATGCAAAGAAATCTGAACATAGACTTAAAATTCTCCATTCCAATGTTTGTTTCCTAAGCAGTCAGCGAGAAGGTTTGCAGATTTTAACATGGAGCCATAACTCACTCTGTTCAATAATCCTACAAAGTGTAACATTTCAGAGGAGCAGGAAAATATGCACCTGCAGCTGTGTGACCTGCAAAGTAATACCTTCTTCCAGTCAAGGCATGAAACAGGAACTAAGTTCTGTAAACTGGTTCCAAATGTTAAGTTCTCAGGACTAAGCGACTTCTCTAGAAGAATTGCTTTCATGTTTAGAAGCACATTCATATGTGAATGTACATTCTCCTCAGGGAAAGAGATCAAATCCACCTGCGAAGTATTAGGTCTTTGCACGAGTCTCCTATGCTTCCTGTAGTGGGCTGTAAAAGTTGAAATGGTTGAAATTTTGTCAGAATTTTGTGTTGTGATGGTAAGGTGGCGGCAACATTACATCGAACAATGTGTTGGTGGACACCCCGTGCAAGTGGTTTCCTGAGCTACTGCGACATGGTGACCGACAAGATACATGCTCATATTATTTAGACATTTTAGTGTGTGTCATCAGCACTTTTCATTCAATTTTTGAAAAGTATTGATTACACTCTAAAATATTCTAAAGCAGTACTATCTTTCAAATTTATTAATTCAAGAGTTACAGTGCTAAGTTTCTTATTTTTCCATGAAACCTAAGTGTTCATTTTATAATGCATCTACATATTTTTGTACCTGACTTAATGTTATGTAACTATGGGTATAGGAAGGCAGTATTGGTGAAAAGGAAACTATTTCTTTAGCAGTCAAAGAATTTTTGTTAGTAATAGTTTTTACAACTATATTAGATCAAGCCCATTGCAATTCTGGAACTTCATGTTCTGACTTAATTACATAAAGATACAGTTGTTAAAACTTTTTTGCACTGAGATCCTTTTAAGTTAGTGTGTTGTTAAATGGCAATTTTAAAAGTACTTTGTGTTTTACTTTAAAAGAGAGCAAAATACTTTTATTTAAGTATAATACATTTTTAAGTGAGTATGTGTAAAACAGTTTGCCCATATTCTTAGAGGTGTGTTAAGAATTCAGATATATGACACAACAAAACATTTTTTGGGGGTGGAATTCTAAGTAAAAAGGGAGGGGGGAGTTGATAGATAAAAATGAAAAGCTAATTTGCACCTGAACTTTAACAATAACATAGTAGCATATCACTTCAGGTAATTAAATTATGTGGTTTAAGAATGGCATAGCACTTCAAAAAATCATTACAGAGTAATTTGCTTTTTACCTCAGCCGAAATATTTTCCATCATTGGCTCTTGCAGTAGTTTTGTTATGTACTGTTAATGTTACTCTATTCATTTACCTTCATACTGAAATAGATATAAACTTGTGTATAGCACCAACAGATTCTCCAGGAAAAATTACTCCAGCATGGTAACAATTTTGCTGGCACATAATTTTGAGGTATTCACACTTGCACGCACCTGCTGTAATACAGAAATCCCTTTGCAAAAATGGGTGATTCCATGCCAAATCAACCAGTCACTTAACCTGACCATTTCAGATTTCAATGAAACCTTCAGGGATCATTCTCTCTAGTGATATAAATGAGAATATATTTTTTAAATGTTTTTATCTCATTGGGTGTTCATGTAATTATTTTTTTAAATTTTGAAAAATTGTCATTTTTTGGCTTGCATAAACTGTTTCAAACTTGAATTTCTCAAGTTCTATAAGGCCCATAGAGTTGTTTGACCCCTCATTTTAAAGATAATTTTGTAAGTTTTAATTTGATATGCAACTTGCCTATGCTTGGTAAAATTTATTTTTTAATAAAAAAATAAAAAAAAATTTAAGATAGCCTTTTTTTTTAATTTTGAAAAAAGTGGTTTTTTTTTAATATTATAAGCTTTAAATCCTGAAACTTTTAGAGTGAGATCTCAATGGGATCAGGAGTTATAGTACCAATGCTATTGTGTTTTAAATACCAGTTAGGTCTACATTGCTACCTTTAACTTTTGTAAGGTAAAAAAAAAAAAATACCTTGGGTGTAAGGTAACCTATTTACATTAGGGTCTATTACAAATAATGATTTACTAAACCCTGCAACAGTAGCCGTAGTCAAAGAATTCTATCAAAATGATGTTAGTCGTCAAATGCCTGGTAAAAAAGACTTAATGTTTCAGTAAAAAAAGATGGCAAACGTGTACATGTTCAAAAGTATTTAATTCTAAGTACATTAAAAGAATCATATGTACTATTTAAGGAGCGTTACCCTGATCAGAGAATGGGAATTTCTAAATTTTGTGAGCTTTCGCCCCAAGCATTGTGTTCTTCCTGGGTCCAGTGGGACACATTCTGTGTGCGTTTGCACAATACATCAGAAGGCCAAATTAATGATGGCTCAGTGTAAAATACCTGAATTGACAAATGATGAACTCCCGATTAAAACATACCAAGATGTAACAAGCAATATAATTTGCAAAACTCCAACATCTAATGTTACTTCGCAAATTGTGTTAATAAATAAGCGCCATTGAAGTTCAGGTATTGGATCCATCGGCAAAGCCAATATCCGACGGATATCGGGTGAAGAAAGGCAAGGCAATAGTGTGTAATATATAGGAAAAGTAGTTATCGGCGCAATGAAGTCCCCATACCTGCCAAATATTTCAGATTTCCCGGAACAGATTTTAGGGTAGGTGTACGGTTTTACCGTCGGAAGATAGTTTCTTCCGGATTTTCGCCAAAACGGCTCTTGAATTATTATTTTTTATTGATGGAAATTGATATCGTTGTTATTGTCGCTTAATGTAAATATGTAAATTTCTGCTTTTGTTTTATTATGATCTCATAGCAATTGAACCTTATGTTAGCTCATGTTTCTAGCGGTGAGCGATATTTATTTATTTATAGATCTTAACCCCCCGTCATTCTAAACTCCCCTTCTAAGTGTTTGAATAGCTGCGCTAATCGCGCCGAAGTTCGAAATCTCTTTCAATTCTGCACTGTGCAGAGTTCGCCAAAATGCGTAATTACGCGTCTAGTACGCATCATAAAGTGTGTTTACACATTTACCGACGCGTAAAAAATACGCATCGGGACGGTATTTTGTCTTTCAAAAACGGGAGTAAATGAAATATTTTTTTTCCGTAATCGTAATTTCGTTTTCCTGCGATGTTTCCTCTGTCCAATATTGTTGTTATACATCACTTTATTCCAAAAATATTTGTACTTCAGTGTGAGAGTGGAGGGAAATTTTTCCGAAAACGGAAATTCGACTGCGCAAGAATTCCCCTTTAAGGCATGAGCGTGCAACAACTTCGAGAAATTTCTTCTTTTTCGTCATAATTTGAGTTATCCTCGAGATCGATGCATAACTGAACAGAAATTTCGGGGCAATTGGTAGTGGGGGAGAATGTTTTTCGCCTGAAACTCGAAAACGAAAGTTTAGTCTTTCAAAACTTTCGAAAACAGAAGTTAGACACAGTGAAGATTTTTCCCGTAATCGTAATTTTATTTTTCACGCGATGTTTCCTCTGCCTAGTATTGTTGTTACATATCATTTTATTTCATAAATATTTGTATTTCAACTTGTAAATGGAGGGATAATGTCCGAAAACGGAAATCAGACTTAGAAAAGATTTTTTCCGTAACTGTATCCCCCCCCCCCCACACACACACAATTAGAAAAGATTTTTCCTGTAACTGTATTTTTTCCCCCAACCATGTTCTGAACATTTATCTTGTATTCTTAAATGCCCCCCCCCCAAGGTTTGCATTTCGGCTGGATAAAGAGAGGAGCGGGGGTCGAAAACGAAAGTAGCGAAGCTGAAAATTTGTGTTCAAAAGTATTCATATATTCTCAAAGTTACACTTCATCCTTTATCAAAAATCATGCTGTCATGCATTCATGATGGATAAAATTGTCATCCAAGGGCATAAAAACAAAACAAAAAACGAAAGGTCACTGTCTTGTCATTGCGTAAATGAAATCAAGTTATTTCTAAAATTGTGTCATTCAATTAAAAAAAATCAAAACCTTGAAAATCATCACTATTTCTGAACTCCATTTATGAGTGACTGATACAGAAAAATAGTTGAAAACAAGTATCGCCAAACACACTGCTAGCACATCCCATACATTACCACCCTCCCCTAATAATAGATAATCGTGAATTAACAGTTCTGGTACTGTCGCAAATCTTCTTGTTTTTAAGATAAATCTTCTTAATTTTAGGGAAAATCTTCTTGATTTTTGCAAGCAATCTTTTTGATTTAGGAAAATTTTGGTTTGGAGGTATGTGTCTGATATTAACCAACATTCAGCCGTCATAACCAATATCGGCTCAATATCTAGCCAATATTCATTCCCACTTGGGTTATTAAAAATATTAACCATTAAAATAGAAGGGTCATGTTATATGGTGCTTGATTTTATAAGGTTATTACACATTTTGCACATCAATTTCTCATGAAATAACCTTCCCACGCGTAAATGACGAGGCTTCGTATGGTGATTATTAATAGGCACCGTAGAAGGTTGGCATTTCTGTGACATGAGGTAAGTACAATATTGATAATTTAATTTCATAATTTTTTGTCAGGATAGTGTAAACATATGTTAAGGTTATTACACATTTCATGCATTAAGTTTTCATGAAATACCTTTTCCACGCGTTAACGATGAGGCTTCGTATGGTGATTACCGATAGGCACCTCATACAGGTATTGCAGGTTACACGGTAGTACTATAATATTGTCCTTAACTTTGAAAAAAAAAATGGCGTGTTACATTACTGAAAAAATTACTGAAAGTTTGTGTTCTGTTACTGAAACATTACTGAAAAATACCCTATTGATTACTGATAGGATCTGCTAGAGGTTGTCACCTCTGCAGTTATACCAAAATTAATGTTGGTTTTTCTGCAGATATTTTTCATGGTTTTGGTGGTGTGATGTAAGTATGGTAAGGATCCAGCAAAAATTGTATCTTTTTTGGTACAATTAGAAGTATGTTTACATAGGTTGGGATTTAATTTCTCTGTCAAGTTATTGATCATGGTCTTATTTCGACTTATGCTTACAGATAGCGTCATCGCAAATAAGTTTTCTTGTGGAGAAAAGAAATGTTCTTACATCTGTTGTTTTGGATTAGCACCACATTTCAGGTCGCTCCTAATTCAAGAAATTAAATATGAAAACAGAAACTTTGTTGTTTTGTTTGAAAGCCTCAACAAATTTACACAAACAAAGCAAATGAATGTCCATGTCAGATTGTGGCAAGACTGCAAAGTAGTGACAAAGTACTTTTCATCCGTGTTTTTAGGACGTTCAACAGCTGAAGTAATGATGACCGAATTCCTTAGGTACATTAAACCCTTGCCATTATGTAATGTCTAACTTTCAATGGATGGTCCCGGTGTCAACTGGAAATTTTGTGTGATGATCCAAAATAAAATATCGGGTGATCATGATGTTTCGCTTTTGAACACTGGAAGTTGTGGTCTTCACATAGTGAATAATGCTTTCAGGCAGGGTGCTGCTGCTAGTGAGTGGGAACTTAAAAACTGTTCTCTAGCCTATATAGACTGTTCAAAGATACACCAGCCAGCAGAGAAGTATTATCCAAAATAGCTCCTGAAGCATAAATGGCACTGAAATTTTGTCCCCACAGATGGCTTGAGAATTCAGTAGTATGTGAGCGTACTTTGGAAATTTGGCCATATGTTCGATTATATCATCGTCAAGTTACAGAAAAAAACTGAAAGATCCTGGTACTTCGTTTGACAATGCAAAACAATTTTTAAGAGATCCCTTAATAAAAGCAGAATTAAATTTCTTTAACTGTGTGGCTATGCAATTGTCTTCTTTTTTAAAAGTTTACCAAAGTGACAAGCCCATGCTCCCATTCATTGCAAGAGACTTGAGAAAATTTTAAGAAGCTTAATGAGTCGCTTTCTAAAAAAATATGTTTTAGATGGTGCTACGTCTGCTTTAAAAATACTTCATGTAAATGTTACAGGTGTCAAACAGTGCTGCAATTACAACATGTTTTCAGCGTGTCATGTAAATGTCACAGGTGTCAGACAGTGCTGCAATTATAAAAAGAAGTAATGTAGTAGATCATGCCACTGAACGGCAAATCGTGGAGTTCCGAATGCAATGCTGGGCTTTCTTACAAAAACTAGTTTCTAAATTTCTAGAAAAAAATCTGTTGAATCACTCCCTTGTGTGTCACATGAAATGCTTGGATCCATCTCTGATGTCTTCTTCTAGTGATGTGTGTATTGCACTCCCTTGTGCGTCACATGAAATGCTTGGACCCATCTCTGATGTCTTCTTCTAGTGATGTGTGCATTGCAGATTTAAGTATGTTTTGAAACTTCTTGTTGATGCACACAGGCTTCAACGCAAACATTGTGATGCAGTTCTCTTGCAGTTTCAGGAATTAATCAACTGTGGCTAAAGTAAAATCAATAGATTTTGATTCCTCCAATGAGCAGTGCAGGGTAGATGTATTGCTACATGAACACATGTCCTCCAGCATGTCTTTCAAGGACTCGTGAAAGGTTTTAAACCTGCTCTTATTAATATCACATGGGCAAGCATCCGTTGAAAGAGGGTGTTCTGTCAACAAGCAGCTAATTGTTGGAAATATGTGTGAAAATTCTATCATTGCTCAAAGGCTGATTTATGATCATCTATCAAATGTTGGAGTTGTTGGAAAATGTCAAGCTTTCGAAGCACCTTCTACTGAGAGTCAGCAATGCCAGGCAAAAATATATGGCACATTTGGATAACCAAAATCAAGATAAACAAAAATCAGCATTAGCGGCTAAGCAAAAAGCAGCACAAGATGAAATTAAGAATAAGAAAAAGCGGATTGAAAAGGAAGTTTTCTCGCTGCCGAAGTCAGCAGATGAACTTGCTTTAGTCCGTAACGGGTCCGGGTTCGAATCCCGGTCAGGCATGGATGTTGTGTTTGTCTTACGGCACTGGCTCTCTCCCTTCCCTGGAACCAGTGATCCTAAATTAGGGACGGGCGACTGCTTATAGCCCATTGAGTTGCTCACGGTGGTCGTTAAACCTCCAATCAAAAAAAAAAAAAAAAAAAAGAACTTGCTTTAGAAGCTGGAAAAAAAAAACAAAAAAAAAAAACAGGATTTTATGTTAATCACAAAATCTAACAGTTTTTGCAAAACTGCTGAAGTAAAGAAAAGCTCTCCTGAAAGAAACGGAAGAACAACTTAGTGCAAAAATCGATTTTGCTAAGAAGATATAAGATGAAATACACTCAGTATGTACATATGCATTTATAGATGTCCCATGATTCTCTGTTTCTTTTTTTTACAAATTCACCTTGTTTTTAAAGAAAGGATAAGTAATTGATAACAAAGTATTTGAAGTCTTGTTGTAGAAAAGAAAAGTAACTTGACTATATTCATTCTGAACCAGTGGTTATAATAATTACATTCTAGTGACCCAGGCATAAGTGTATCATGGTTCTAGGAAGCAGTGTACAAAAATAAAAAAATAAATAAAAATGATTGAAGATAGGATTTATCCTGTAAGATTAAAAATGTTCCTCACAATGTTTTCTTGGTGTTTCTTGGCAACAATGTTTTTTCTTGGCAAAGTTTTTTCCTAGGAGCTTTCACAATGTAGGTCGGAAATTATATTTATTTTTCTTGAAAAACCCTAAATCCAGGATTCAACTTTTCTTAGAACAGATTGCAAGTCAGCGTATGGTTTAACAAGTCTGGATATTGTACCATGCTCAACACATATTTATACCCTGTCATGTTTCATCGTAATGACTGGCAAGATAATTTCAACTTCAGAACATATGCTGAAAAATATGTCAGTCAAATGTCTTTACTGTCCTGGTCTACTTGTAGTTTTATTGAAGTATCAGATTTCAATTTTCAAAATCTGAAAGCATGCCTTCCAACTACTACGGAATGTCCGTAGTTTATATGAATTTTGTTGACTGACTACGGAACTCACTGTCAAAACTACGGATTCTACGAATTTTCATTTTCTTTAAATTCGTTTCTTACTTTGCTATTTTATGATATATATGAGATTCACAGAATTCCGCTTTTTGTCATCGTTTAGATCATGCACAAGATCGATTCAAAACTGAAGAGAATTTGGGGAAGGGGATCGTTTTCCGTCTACCAAAGGTACGTATTTCGCGTTTCAAAACTTTCAAAAACGGTAGTTAAAGGGAGTAAAACGTTTTTATGGAAGTTAGATGTCACAAAAATTTCCCCGTAATCTTCAGGTATAAGATTCTTCCGCGAATTCGAGCAATTCCACCATTTCCATTAATTTTTTGGTCATTCGCGAGATCGATGCACAAGTGAATGGAAATTGGGGGAATGATGTTCGTCAGAGGGCGGAATTCTATCTTTATGAAACTTTCTAAAACGGAAACTTGACAAGAGTTCAGATTTTTTTCAGTAATCGTAATTTATTTTTCTTGCAATGTTGCCTCTGTCAAGTATTATTGTTAAATAACATTTTACTGTATAAATATTTTTATTTCAGCTTGAAAATTTAGTTTAAATTTCCAAAACCGGAATTTGGACGGAACAAAGATTTTTCCTATAATCCCCCCCTCCACCACCACTGCTTGCACTCTCCTGCATTGTTAAATATCCCCCATCCCATAAGTTTTTGCATTTAAGTTTGATAAGGGAGGGGAAATTCCCAAAATGGAAATGACGAATTTGGAAAAATTGATGCATTTTTTTACAAATATCAGATTTTCCCGCCTGTCAGGCGTTGTGTAGTTATGAACGTACGTGATTGATTTTTTTGGTGGAAATTTCGAACTTAAATATCACAGTGTTACCTATCGTGCCGTCACCAGGGAAGTAAACTTTGTGTTTCGCACGTGGTAAGTTAGTTTTATTAGTGTCCTTGTTTTTTGTGACGTTTTGTTGAGGTGCATATTCGTTTTTCGCAAAGAGATGCATCGTTTTATAAAAAAAGTATCTACGTGCGTTGTACAATAATACAAGTTACTACTGACAAGGCTTTTGCCAATGTAGGCAGGTATGTGAAAGTAGTTCTTCAAATTATTGGAATAACTACCAAGGAGGTTTTTGACAGTTCACTGAATGGTAAGTTTACATTTGTATATTTTTGTTCTCCATGTATCATATTGTTATTCAGGGTCATCCTCCCAAACAATTCATATTCAAGCATTAGTATGTACTATGACTATTAATAATGTCATAAATTATTAAACTTATGATTTATTTGTAAGGGGTAATCATCCTAACCACTTTTCTTCCTTTGGTCAAAACAGTTGTATTGTCATTTGCCATATTATGAAACCAATAATTAAAAATATAGTAAAAATGAAAACAAAAGCTGGAAGCATTTTCAAGGGCAGATATTTTGCTAAATGTTCCACTTTTTAATCGAACATGTTACACACCTTGTTTAACAAGTGGGAATGCTGTCAAGGGCCTTGAATTTCCCCCATCAGGTGTGTACGAACCCTGGTTAGATTTGTTGATAAATTTGGGTTATGTGCTCAAAAGTAGGTTAAACACGTAGCGAGCATTATGATTGACAATACATGGGAAGGATATAACATGATCAATTACATCAGATGAATTCAACTAATTGAAAGACTACTTCCAGTTCTATACTACTAGAACTTGGATGTATTGATTTCGTTTATGCTTACACTACATCTTTGATTGAATCATATTGTGAATATCGGCCATTGTACTGTGTCGTGATTAAACAAATTTTTTAAACGTGTTGAACAAAACAATAAAACATGTTTTTAGTAAAAAAAAACCGTTAATATCTAAGGCTTTTATTATTTGAAATGTCACTAAGCATAACTTGATCCGTTCTTCAAACGCAGTGTGACCTGATTGTGTGCAAGTAAAGACAATAAGTTAAAAAAAATAATATAGATTTACTTACAACAATGACAACCATTGGTTTATCATTATAGTTAAATAACTGCAATATAATTTAGTACCAAGTTGGTATACAACCACAACTAAAATTTATATCCCATTAATACTGTTGTGGAATCAACACAGTTTTTTGGGGGGGGTATATAGTTACCTTCCACAAACTCAAATGCAGAAAAGTGGCCCAAAATGTCCCAGGTGTGTCTTGTATTTTGCAGTGGACTATTTTGACCAGAACAGCAGTTTGCTGGCAAACCAAGTTTTCATAAATATGGGCGTGTGAACATACCCACACATTTGTCTTTTCAAAGTGCTGGTTTTTTTTAATTACCATATTTTGTTATTGTTAATGGTTTTGAAATTAAATATTTTAACATTGTATACTTGTTACTTTCTAGACACAGATCGACCATTATATGAATCTTGTGCGCGCACAAATGAATGATGTTTACGGAAAGTAAGTACACATTTGCACAACTAATATTTTACTACTTTTTAATGTTGTATGTAATTTCATAGCATGTTTTTTCTTTCTGTAATAAATTACACAGGTCTGCAACAGTTATATTGTTTGATATTTGATATTTCTTAATTTCAATATGCTGACTTCAAAATTGATGCTAAAATTTGTCAATTCTATTATAAATTTTTAAATCTTCAAATTTAGCCAAAAATGAAGGCTTTATAAATTGATTTTGTCAGATTGTTTACAACATAATGTTGCCACTGAAACTTGTGTGACAGATCTAAACATTAATCTGGTAACATCTGGGGAGGTGAGGAAGAAGTGAGGAATCATGTAAAAACAGGGTTCAAATGTCTTTTAATTTGAATTTGAGCTTGTCTCCGCCTTTCTGTAAAGTTGAAAGCTGCCAGTTGGAGTTGCATATTTTATTTGTGTTTTAGTTTTAATATAGTGAGTGATAGTTTTTGTTGCAATATCTACTCTAGAGCTTGTCTCCACCTTTTATGTGTAAGCCTACACATGCCTACTTCTATGTGTAGGCTTACACATAGAAGTAGGTGTACACTACTCTAGGGTGTGTTGACCATCTGGGCTGTTTCTGTTGTGTTTGTGAGATGTTTATCATTAAAAAAGCAACAGAGCAATAGTACAGACTTTGTAAAAACAGTTTCGACAACAGTTGGGATATACAAAGTTTCCATATCTCTGGGGTAAATAAATGGGTTAGCAGAGCAAAGATTCCACACTGGACACAAACAGTGACCAGATAGAAGTAAGCTTACACTGAGAACAAAGAATGTTGTATGAGAGAGTTTGGTTGATCCGGAAAAGGTCCTCCTAGAAACTAGTTCGTGAGAATTTTGAAAAAACGCTGGTTGACAATGACATTGAAAAAGAAGCCTGGATTGTCTTCAAGGACCACGACGTCATAAAACAGTTCTAAGTACAAGGACTCAAACCACAAAAGAATTGTGAACACAATGTTGAAAAATTTCAGAGCATTATAAGATGTACACTAAATAGACAAATATTTTTTACGCCTACCAAATAAGGTATTACTCCACCCTTTGCTCTCACAACAGCAGTCAGACGGCTTGATAAGTATCCAGTGAAGTGTTGAAAACCTGGGGATGGTATTATCACCAATGAAGCGAGGGTCACATGTTGTACAGCGTCCACAGTTGTCAGCAAAGGTTGGTGGGCTTGAACAAACCTTTCCAATTCATCCCACAAATTCTCAATGGGACTGAAGTCTGACAATCGATGAGGGGCCATTCTAGTGTGGTAAACTCACTTGAATTCTCCTACAACTGTTTGGTCACCACTCAGAAAGTATGCAATGTGGCATTGTCCTGTTTGAAGATAGTGGAAAGCAGGGTTCACCAGTTCGAAAAAACCCCACCTGTTTTTTTTTTTTTTTTTTTTTTTTCAAAATTAGATTTTATTTTTTCTTCTACAATATTCCAAATTTAATCAGCACCCAATAAAATATTTTCTTTTACAGTTAATAACAATAGGAATAATGACTAGTTTCTCTTTCTTGCCTTCTCAAAGGTGATGGTTGACCAATTTTATTATTTAGCAGCACAAAACAATCCTTTCAGATCAGCTGACAAAGCAACTGATCTGAAATAAGAAAATTAAGCAGTAATAATTCCACCTATAAAGGATAACTATAGAATAGACCAACATTGTCTATTCATACTGTAGAAAAAAATTGAGAAACAGAATACACTGAGTGGCCACTTTATTATGACCACCCCCCAGTACTTCGTTGGGTCACTTTTTTTGCCTTTAATATGGCGTCGATTCTTCGTGGCATGGACTCCACGAGATGTTGATAGGTGGTTTGTGGAATCTGAGACCATGCTTGATGAATAGCACTTTCCAGGAGTGTGAGATTGCAGGGTTGTGGATCCAGCTGTCTGATGACTCGTTCAACTTCATCCCACAAATTCTGAATGGGGTTGAGATCTGGAGATTGTGGGGGCCACCTAAGCAAAGTAAACTCACCGGCACGTTCCTGAAACCAATCCTGTACAATACGAGCACTATGGCAGGACGCATTATCTTGTTGAAAGTAGCCATCGCCATGGGATAAACCATCCACATGACAAGGATGCACTTGGTCCGCAACGATGTTTAGATATGATGTGGCAGTCAGACGTTGATCAACACAAATTAAAGGGCCCAAAGCATGCCAGGAAAACATTCTTCAAACCATAACGTTGCCTCCACCAGCTTTTGAAGGGTTGTAGCAATGCATTTGGGGTCCATGCTTTTGTGCTGTTTCAGCCAAATTCTCACTCTGCCATCGGCATGGTGCAACTGAAAACGTGATTCATCGGACCACATAATTTGTTTCCAATTATCGACTGTCCAATCCTTGTGAACAGGAGACGTTTTCTCTTGTTAACTGCAGACAGCAAAGGTGTTCGAACAGGCCTTCGGCTGCCATATCCCATCCGATATAGCGTACAACGAACAGTGCATGCAGAGGTCATTTGAGGGGATTCTTGATAAGATTGTAATTTGCTGCACTGTTGCCCTTCTGTTGTCTGTTACCAGTCTGGACACTCTTCGTTCCGCCCGAGCAGTCACTAGTCGATGACGACCACACGTTGCACGTAGGGACCCAGTTTTTTGGCTGACAGTCCAGTCTTTAAACACTTTAAACAACAGCTGCTCTGGAACATGTCACGAATGCGGCGGTTTCGGTGATACTTACTCCATGGCTCCGAGCTCCTACAATCATTCCACATTGAAAGTCTATCAAATCGCATTTTGTACCCATCTCGTCACCCAAAAATCACTTCTACTTCTGTTGCAAGCACTAAGCTTTTTCTTTTTATATTAGCCTCGCCCTCTGGCAGCAACAACGTGCAGCCATAGCTCATTTGCTTAAAGCTGTCAGGTGGTCATAATAAAGTGGCCACTCAGTGTATAACATACTTAGCTTCTAACTAAAATATGATCTTTAAATAAAATTTGTCTGAGATATTATTTGTGTGGACTGCATGTAAACTGCAATGGTTTTTGGCTATTTACAAAGATAACCTAAAAATGAAATAATGGTACGGATAATAAAGTATTTTTGCTTTGTGTTTTACTAGAACCTCAAAAGCAGTGTGAAATTGTCATAGTTTCGTGACCCACACATTTAAATAATTAATGTTATCTCAGGGGTTTTAGCCAGAAACAAAACTACCAATCTACAGGAAATTTGGATCCAAAAAGGTATAAACTGAACAAGTTTTGTGGCTTTTTTTTTTTTATCCCAAGCCTTTTTCATAACTTATTCCAAACTAGCTGAAACATAGAGAAAATTCTCTCAATGGAGGCAGGTGAAGTAGGTGCTGAATGTGGACATACAAAAGTTACAAAATCCTGCATGCAATTTTGAATTTGAACTCTTTTCAGACTTTTTGCCATGTCTTGCCATCCTTTTATGGAAGAAAAGTGGCTGATGACACTTTCTTTCATCATTAATGTTAGTCTGTGGCATTAATTTTGAAAGCCATTACACCAGGCAAATACACAGTCGTATTAAAATAATATGACCATCCAGCTAATAATAGGGTGACAGCGGCAAGATGGTGTGGTATGGACTCACCGAGGCCCTGTAAGGTTGCCCGAGGCACATGTGCCCATTCGGACTGCAACAGAGCATGGAGGTCCTGCAGGTGACATGGTTGTGGGTCGGCACACTGAACTTGTCAATCTAAATAGTCTCATAAGTGCTCCAGGGGATTGAGGTCGGGTGATTTCGCCAGTCAAGGGAAAACTGAGGCATTGTTGTCTAATTCCTGGAACCAGTCATGAACCGCCTTAGCGACATGACAGGGTGCATTGCCCTTTAGATACCATCACCATCAGGATAAACGTCCAATGTGAAGGGATGCATGTGGACTGCTAGAATGGACAGGTAGCCATTGGCATTCAGGGACCCATCCAATGGTACCAGCGGTCCCAGGGCATACAAGGAAAACATTCTTCAGACATTCACACTGCCACCGCTGGCCTGTTCTTGACCGACAAGCATGTCCAGGTGTTGGTTCTCGTGCGTCTGACGCTGTGTTCACCACCACCTGTCACTTCTGTGGAGTAGAAACCTCGATTCGTTGGTGAAGGCAACCTTTTTTCCATTGTCCAATGACAGTAGTCCCATGCGAACTGCAGACATTGTTGCCGATGGCCGTGTGTTAACATGGGTGCCTTGGCGCAGCGTCAGCTCCGGAGACTCGTGCGTAACAGGGTTCGCTTTACTGTTAACTGGGACACGTACTTGGGTACCCCAGCATTCATTCGTGTGGTCAATTACTGCGCTGTTGCATGTAGATTGCCTTTTACAAGTTGATGGAGGTGACATTCTCCTTTGGGGTTGATGGTCTTTGGGGCTCCACAGTTATGATGTTGGGAGGTACTCGGTGTTCCGGCAATCCAATCTTGGCACAGCCTTACCACTGCAACTCACGAACAGCCCCAAAAGTCTGCTGTTTCTGAGATGCTTCCACCCTTGGTGCTGTAACCAATGATAGTTCTTTTTTGAACATCCATCAAATCACTACATATGCCCATTGTGCTCATGTTACACACTATGGCTCATCTGTCCTGACCAGCCACTTATATCTCAGTGTGGTTGACCTTGTCGCATGCACTCTGACACACCTGGATGAGTACACGGTGATTCAGGGGGGTGATATTATTCAACTGTGTAATCAAGGGAAAATTTGGATATCCACTCTTCTACAAATACTCTCCTGTTCTTGGTTAAGTTTCAGACCTCTGTATTTCGGATCCATGAGGTTTGCTAGAAAATGTGGTGCAAGAATTGCTTGTTCAAACCTTTTTAAAATCAGATGGTAGGGCTGCAGGATTTCTTCTATCCGGCTATATTTCAACAGCAACTGAAACGGACAATTGTGTGTCTCTCTGAAGTGTGTCCAGTGTACTAGCAACTACGAATAACTGCTTTTCCAGATTCATAACTTCATGGTAAATGCCCATTTTATCCAAGATTTTTTAAATAGATTGATCAAATTCCTCAATATGCTCTTAAGATATTTCTCTGTTTTTGTGATAATTGCCCACAAATGTTTTAACACAATCAGGATGAAAGTTGCACCTTGTTTCATTAGGTAGTTTTGCCAGGCTTTTCTTTAAACCATCCATGTGGTTGATGTAGGCCTACGTTTCGAAAATATTTCTGCACCGCCGCAATCTGCTTTAAAACAGTCTTTGGGGAAACATCTTTTTCTAACAAATTCAACAGATGTGCTGAGCATCCATGTTATGAGAGTTGGATATCTTTCATTTAAAATTTTCCACATTTTTATCATTTTGTTTTTGCTCTCAGTTACAACAACAAAAACAGGTTTTTCAAAAAAATTTCACACTCCTTTATGGCCACCTGTAATTTAGAAGCACAATATTTTGCTGTTTTCTTTTCTGATCCAGTATCATCAGCATAGAGCAAAAATCTTTCTCTTCCGGTATGGACACTATTAATAGTTTGGACTGGCTCATTCTTCTCACTGCACCATCCATCTATGGTGAGAGTGAAACTGCCTAATTTTATTTTTCTGAAAGCTGAGATTCAGTTTCTTCTGCTGCAGTATCAATCAGTTTTCCACCAATGGCTTTTGCTGAGGGTGGGTGATGTCCAGGTTTCAATCATAATTTTAAACTGATCCAATTCTGCTGCATTGAATGGTATGTTAGCAGCATAAAAAAAAAAATAGCCACTGTTTTATCAAAAGATTCCTTTTGTGCTTTTAAGATACACTTTACTCCTTGATTGTCACTTCTTTGTTTTTTTACAACAGTACTTGAAAAAACCCGAAAAAACCCAAGTGGGCTGGTTTTTTTTGTTTTTTTTTAAACCATGTTTTCTCAAATCCTGGTGGAAAGACAGGGTTCCCACTCAACCTGGAAAACAGGGAAAACCTGGAATTCTCAGGGAATTTGAAAATAGTTCCAAAACTCAGGGAAAATTACCCTTTTTAGTAAAAATCAGGGAAAATTACCCTTTTTTTGTAAAAATCAGGGAAAATAATTTTTTGTAAAAATCAATGGATACTTTATTTTGCCAAAAAAACTTATTTTTTCAAGATTTCAAACTTTTGCTTGCAATTACTACCCGCCTAGAATTTAGTAGATCTTACTTTCAGTTATATTAAGTGTTTCCTTTATTCTCTAAAAAAATGCAAAATTGAATTTTTAAAATTGGCAGTTATTAAGCTTTTGTTCAATTTCTGTAGACAGTTGTTATAACATGGAACAATTAGGCACAATAGCTCCTGCTTGAAGAAACACTTCACAAGAGAACTAACTAAATGATGGATCAAAGTCCTTTGTCTGTTGGTTCTCTTGAAACATGTTTCTTTGAACAGAGCCATTCCATCATTAAGCTTAGCTGCATTGTGTTATAGAAAAACTGAAACTATTCAACTGACAGATTTTTTCTTACATATGACCTGTTTCTATGGGAATGTATTTACAAATTCCGTGTGGGTAGTATTCCCAGTTATAACATGGAACAATTAGGCACAATGGCTCCTGCTTGAAGAAACACTTCACAAGAGAACCAACCAAATGATGGATCAAAGTCCTTTGTCTGTTGGTTCTCTTGAAACATGTTTCTTTGAACAGAGCCATTCCATCATTTAGCTTAGCTGCATTGTGTTATGGAAAAACTGAAACTATTAAACTGGCAGATTTTTTCTTACATATGACCTGTTTCTATGGGAATGTATTTACAAATTCCGTGTGGGTAGTATTCACAGTTATAACATGGAACAATTAGGCACAATGGCTCCTGCTTAAAGAAACACTTCACAAGAGAACCACAACCAAATGATGGATCAAAGTCCTTTGTCTGTTGGTTCTCTTGAAACATGTTTCTTTGAACAGAGCCATTCCATCATTAAGTTTATCTACATTGTGCTATAGAAAAACTGAAACTTTTCAACTCACAGATTTTTTTCTTACATATATATGACCTGTTTCTATATGACTGTATTTACAAATTCCCTGTGGGTAGTATTCACAAAAGTTCACGGAACTTTGGTACAGAAAATAATGTGCACGGTTAGTTGTTATTAATGAAAAGCAGATAATTTTATAAAGACAAATTACTTAAAGAATTTACAAGTGTGTGCTTTGCAACATGCCACTCTAGAAAACTTTTAAAAACCACCTGGAGAACCTGGAAAAGTCAGGGAATTTTTTTATTACTTTTGAGTGGGAACCCTGAAAGAGAATTGTTACAGAAGAGTGTAGGTGGTTGATAATGACAGGGTCTCAACTGGTATGAGAGGCTTCAAAGTAAGCATCCCAAACAAACTGTTACACTGTCTCCACCTGCCTGTATGACCCCAACTTGGCAAGCTGGGTCTATCACTTCATGTAGTTTACGCCACACATTCACCCTACCATCAGAATGATTTGTCAGACCTCAGCACTCCAGTTGCGGTAGGCCTTTGCAAAGTGCAGCCTAATCTTTTGGTTCCATGCAGTCTGCAAGGAGAAATGCTGTGGACATCCACTACCATAGCATATTTTTTCAATGGTACAACAGTCTGCGTGGATAATTAATATTAAATTCTAACATTATCTGCTCCACAGTCTTGCAATTCTTTAACATCGTGGGATAGTTTTCAGTTGCCCATTTACTGCCATATTTCTCCCATTGGTTGGAGGTTTTGCAGTATTTCACAGTGTAGGGAGTTGTTTGCTGTAGTTTACAGGTTGAACAGCCTATGGTTTTGCTATATTGTAAGTAGGAGCATTTGGATTGTATGTTCTGGAATAAAGTCCAAAAGTCCTGGAATTCTGTGATTTAAAAAAAGCATGAACCATGAAAACCTGTGGTAAAATGGCACGTGTACATTCATTTTTTTATTTATTTATTTTTTCAAATAAAGCAGAAAGGAAGTCATTTAGTGTGAAATCTATGTTGAATCAGTGGATTCTACAAAAATAATACCTGTCACTAAGTACATGCATTTGATACCACTCGGACTTTACCCATGGCTGCCACTTTTCCTTCCTGGGGGTGGATTTCTGTCTTTTGAAAATTTTGGAAGCCTGTCATGATTGTTAGATTATTTTAGAAGTATTCCTCCTTTTCTTTTCACTCTGCCATAGTACAGTGTTTCGAGGCTGACCCATGAGCCACCTCTCCGTTTTTCAGACTAACCCGAAGGCTCGCTGGGAAGTCTGGTTTCGCAGCACCAGGACGTTGTGTGCCTGGCTTTTTTGAGAATTTTTTTTTTAATGAAATGCTTATTTTTCTATTTTGACAGTCCTTCAAAATCAATCAACGGAGCTCCCATTTCCTCCCCCATCCCCAATTTTCTTAAGCGAAATTTAATTTCAAGCTGCTTAATCTGTCTGTGATTGAATCAGCGCCATTTCCGTTACCCGTAAATTGTTTTCGCGGCATAGTGAGCTACAGCACTGTCTATTTTGGGAATTATTTTAACTTAAAAGGCATGTCTTTGCGATTCCTTGGTCGCCTCCTGCTCTGTCAAGGAACATGATACAGCAGGAGGTGACCAAGGAATCACATTTTCTTTGCGAAATTAAATGTCCAGAATGTCACTTCCTACACATTTTGCAGAGAAAACGACTGCAATTTTGAAGTTTAATTTCTCTTCAAACAAAAAAGTGTGCAGCAAACAGCGATTGATAAATGGGAAAAGATCCATTTTTCGTCGAAGTTGTAAACGTCATATCGCTGCTCTCGCTGTGTGTCGGGAAAACAGCTGTGTGGGTCACGGAAAATGGTCTGTTTCTAGCATGCACAGGGTAACGATTTCCAACTTAAACTGTGCTCTAAAGAAGTAAATAGAAAAAAATGCTTTCTCCTGTGATTGTGTATAGCAAGAAGGAACTGAAAGGAATAAGGAAAAAAGTTCATTTGTTAAGGAATTTGTGAAAGATATGAAGTCATATTTCCACTGATATTTGGATCAATGGAACAACCAAAAGAAAAAAGCTTAATCCTCAAGAAAGTATTTATAGGTAGATATGTTCTCAATATTTATTGGAAATCACATTTAATTCTTTTTAACATCCCCCCTCCCCCGGGGCTCCTTATCTAATGAGGGTTTCAATTCTGAGCAATTGTCAATAGCCCAAGAATCGGAAGTTCTGAAAACTTCCAATTTATATCGGTGTTTTAAGTAATCATTAGAATACATTAATTCAACTGTATATGATTGGTGTCTATCTATTTCTTATTTGCTTGTTTAGCATTTTCTTTATTTTATTTATTTTTTGAATGTCAGGTTTATTTTGTTCTAGTGTGAATGTATGTGTGTGTGTGGGGGGGGGGGGGGGTTGGTTCCTTTATAATGAGTGTTTTGCCTACAAAACTGTTAATTTTTTTTATTAGGCGGCGGGTGGGGTGGTATTTATGTAGGTATATTCCTTGTCTCGTTTGCCAATAAGGCCCAATTTTGCATGATGCGTGTCACTCGATATTCATTCTTGGCTTGAGCATCTTAGTGGCATCCATGTTTACCATATCAGTAAACAAATTACAGACAATCTTTGAATTTCTCAAATTGTGCATCTCTTGAAAAGTAAAGCTACAAAAATGTATTCATTAAACAAGCAATATTTTAATTGATGTGCTGTCTACAATTTTCAGTATTGTTTTAGATATTACATCTGAGTATAATGTATTGATATTGAATTTTTATTTTTTGCAGGATTAATGCTAAAATTCCATTGTGCAAGAAAAAGAAAGAACAATAGATTCCATGTTAATCTCCTAAACCTTTTCTTTTTATATATACATACATACATATATACAGTATATATATATATGGAAGGCAACTGGCAGTGCATGCTGTGTAATTCTTCAATTAACAAGCTTGAAGTCAAGGGTGTTGTAACTTGCCACTAAATTAGATATAGAGTTGTGAACTTCACTTTTTTCCCCCCTTCCTTGTCAGCATTTTTTCCAGCACTTCACAATTTTGCTACAAACAGTTGTTCCTTTTTTTACTTCATAAGTGTATAAATTTGTGATCCAGTGAAATGCAAATGTGATTTAAGGTTCCACACAAACTGTTTAATCTGTTTGATAGTATTTGCTGTCAGAAGTTTTTCCCAGCATTCTTTGTGATATTCCAAATCTGTTCTGTGAAGTTTGAAAAATGTGTTCAAAGATTTAATATTGAAGAAATTGCTTATTTACTGTAAGGTAATGTGTTACAAGCTTTGTAAATCATTAGCTTGTTAATGTTAGTGTTCATTTTTTTTTTTTTTTTTTCTGGGCTAGGCATGTTAAACATTCATTGTAGTCTTTCGACATTTAAATAAAAGTTGGCTTGTTATACCATGATTGTTTTTGTTACTGATACATTTTTACCTTTGTTTTTTGTGCTTTCTTTTAAAACTGAACATGTATTCTGAAGTACTGTTATTCATCTGGTCTGTGCTGAATTAAGGTAATAAAAAGATGAAAGTGAGTTTACTAGTTTAAATTGAATTGAAGTATCGAATTGTAGTTACTTCAATGTTTCATTTTATTTGGGTATGGTGTTCTTGCTAACCCCCCCCCCCTTTTTTTTTTTTAATTAATGGGAAAGAGTAAACCTTGTTGCCATGTATTAATAACAAAACTGAATTAAACCTGTAAGTTCAAAGCTTGCTAGTTAACATTTTCTTGAATGATTTTCTCTGAACCTGCAAGAATATGGGCAGAAATCACTTGTGTGTTTTGCTGTGTGATGCACACTCTGGGCAAAATATTAAAGTTTATTTAGTGGGAAGTTTGCTCCTTTATAAAGTAACTTTGGTATTAGTCATCTTGTAGTTTCCTTTGTCTTTCAGTTCATGTTTGACTGCAGATTCCTCAATAAATTGACTGGTCTTGCTTTGTTATATGGGTCTATTTTCATTTCTGTTTGAAACTTATTATAATTTCAGTCATATTAACTGCAGATTATACGTCAAAAGTTATGAATTTAGGTTTTGCAGATAATGCACCAAAAAAAAAAAAAAAAGGTTTTTGTAGCACTGTAATTTAAAAAACAATTCATGTTGTAATTGTGTGAGAGAGTGGTATAATTGGGGGAAATACCAACAGTGCAATGCAATATGAAGATAATTCTTCAGAAATTTTTTTTTCTTTATATTTTTACTTATGAGCATTTTGACAAACTATGATGCAACAAAGGTGGCACTATTTGCATACTGCCAGGTTTTATGGTTTACCTGTTAAAAATTCTACTTGTTTTTATGGTTATTTTACAGACTACATACATATTGTACAAATTTTGGAAAGAGTGGCCTCAAAAATGACTGCCTGTATACTCTGCTTTACCAGATTCCAATTTCACCCACTTCATTCTCAACTCTCTCTGCTTGAACCGAAATGGAAGAGATTTGGTAAAAACACTGTAGGATTAGGAGGTGATAATTACTAAAAATGAGTGAGAGAAAAGTGAAAAACATCAAAGTAAACATTTACTGCAATCGCAGTAATTTCACAGTTACAAACATTTTATGTGTCTGACAATGAGAATTGCATTTTAATTTCTGTTAGCATGAAATAGTATCAAATATCTGAATTTTAGCATATGAAATGTGGGTCATTCCGCGTCAAGTCAACCAGTGACTGTTGCTTGACATTTTTAAATATTTTTTATATTTTGCATACAATATTCCCAATATATTAACACTTCAAAAATAAGAAAAATTATAAGTCTTATTTTTATTCTGGTGGCCATTTTTCTTCGGCTTCACATGACGTTTTTGACCAAAATCATTGTTTACATAAAATTTAATAACTTCTTTACTACTAGAGCTATCATGTTCAAATAAAGATCATTCTTTTTTACATGAAATGTTCTACAGTTTTGACCAAGAATGCTTTAGCTACCTCTTGTGAAAAGATATGAAATGGCCCTTACAAAATGTTTAATAATTTTGCTTAAATTGCTGATTTCAGGCATAATTTTTTTTAAGAATGGTTAAAGTATCATACTTCAGACTTTGTATGTTTACATGTATCTAGTTGGACTATTAATTCACAAAATTTGAAACTTGAGACTAGTCCTTTTTTTCTATAGACCTCCAAACATAGTCCGAACCTTAAAAGTGTCACTTTTTTAGGCCTAATATCTCAAAGGGGACAGCTCCTAAAATTCTAATATTTTTACACAGCAATGTGGTCTTAGGGGTAAACCTGCAGTAAAAATTTCAACTTGTAGACATAAGTAGTTTTAAGGCTGTGCTACATCAAAATAACGGAAAACTAAGACCATTTTTATTTGCAAACTTGTGATCCAGAGTTGCTTTTAAATCATCTTAAATATGTAAGGAAAATTATAAATGGTACAGTAACATTTTATTATTCATTGAAATAAAGAAATATTAAAAAAAACACAAAGAAGACAAGCAGCAAAATAAATTTACCTGATTTTGAGTGCATGATTTACAATCGTCCATAAACATATATGTAGTTATAGACAGTATTATGAACATTTTTGTCATATATATATATTTTTAGATCTATTCATGTGATTTCCTGTTGGAGGCAGCATAATTCCTGTCACTACATGTCCAGATAGTCATTGTTTTTGTATCCTGTTCAATTCTTGTTAAGCTTTTAAGATCTGTACGTTTAATGCAGCTATATATACCACCACCCTCATTCTTGTCCCAGTTTGATGTTTCCTTTGTGACTGGCAAGTAGTTCAAATGTGACTTTGTGATATACTTGCAATAAGTGTATTTATGCCAAATCAAAATGGAATGCTCTGTTGGTGTATATGTCAATGAAGAATGCCATAAATGTGATTATGGCTCTGTGACTAAGGATTTATGTAGTGATTTAGAAGCTGTTAAGTGCAGAAGTCTTTGCATTATAAGTGATCATATGGAGCACAACACAGCTGCATTCCATGTATTCCAGGGTCATCTAATTTCTGACATAAAAAAAAAAAGTGGCACCTTCAGTGAAGAATTTTTTTATTTCAGTGATGGTGCTGCCAGCCAATATAAAAATGAAAAGAACTTCGTTAACATTTGCAAACATTTTGACGATTTTGGACTTTAAGTCGAATGGAATTTCTTTGCTACATCCCACGACAAAAATGCTAGTGATGGAATAGGTGGTACTACAAAAAGAGAAGTATTAGGAAGTAGTTTGCAAAGAACATATACAGACCAAATTTTAACACCACAGGATATGTATAAATATTGCTCCGAAAAAATCTAGGCATTGCATACATTTATGTATCAACTGATGAGGTACAATCAAAGTATGCAAGACTCAAGGCAAGATTTGCAAATACCGAAACAGTACCACACACAAGAGATTATCATAGAATAGTTCCTCTCAATTCATCTCAAATAAGATGCTTTAAAACATCCCAAACATCAGAATTTGAAGACGTATTAGTGTCCTCAATCACATCTCATCAAATATTTTCATTCCATAAAAATGACTATGTTGCCTGTGTTTATGATAAAAAATGGTGGATTGGAAAGATTCAAGACATCAGTGAAGAAAACAATGATATGCAAATTCACTTTTTCCATCCACACGGTCCACGAACATCCTTTCAGTTGTCATTTCCACAGGACATTGTATGGGTTCCCATAAGTCATATCTTACAAAAACTGACTCAAATGTACGTGACGACAGTGACTGGCCGTTCTTACAATATCGCGGAAACACTGTGTAACAACATTTCTCAAGCAATGAATTTATTTATTTCTCAGTACGACTAGAACATCAATAGAACTGTAAGTAACTTATTTTTTGATAGTTATTGTAATTTAATGTGTTAATGTTATTGTTTATACTGTTAGTAACACATATACGTAAAATGGACATTTGTAAACCATGCACTCAAAATCAGGTAAATTTATTTTGCTGCTTGTCTAATTTGTGTTTTTTAATATTTTTTTATTTCAATGAATAATAAAATGTTACTTTACTATTTATAATTTTCCTTACATATTTAAGATGATTTAAAAGCAACTCTGGCTCACAAGTTCGCAAATAAAAATGGTCGTATTTTTCCGTTATTTTGATGTAGCACAGCCTTAAAACTACTTGTGTCTACAAGTTGAAATTTTTACTGCAGGTTTACCCCTAAGACCACATTGCTGTGTAAAAATATTAGAATGTTAGGAGCTGTCCCTTTTGAGATATTAGGCCTAAAAAAGTGACACTTTTAAGGTTCGGACTATGTTTGGAGGTCTATAGAAAAAAAGGACTACAGTCTGAAGTTTCAAATTTTGTGAATTAATAGTCCAACTAGATACATGTAAACATACAAAGTCTTAAGTATGAGACTTTTACCATTCTTAAAAAAAATTATGCCTGAAATCAAGCAATTTGAGCGAAATTATTAAACATTTTGTAAGGGCCATTTCATATCTTTTCACAAGAGGTAGTAGCTAAAGCATTCTTGGTCAAAACTGTAGAACATTTCATGTAAAAAAGAAAGATCTTTATTTGAACATGATAGCTCTAAAGTTATTAAATTTTATGTAAACGATGATTTTGGTCAAAAACGTCATGTGAAGCCGAAGAAAAATGGCTGCCAGAAAAAAAATTGTATAAAAAAAAATTTTTTTTTTCAGTGTTAATATATTGGGAATATTGTATGCAAAATATAAAAAATATTTAAAAATGTCGAGCTACAATTTAATTCGTTATTGGTTTATTTCACATGGAATGGACCCATGTATTAAAGTCTATTTTTTCATTTGCATTATAAATTGGCTTTTAATCGATGTATTCCATACATCACTCAGTCGAACATATCGATTAAACTTACTATATTAGTTCATCTAACACTCTTTGGTGCTGAACTTCGTTTAAAACGTAGTTAATTTATTAAATTATAAATATCTTTCAACCATATAGTTGTGATATTTTATTGTACTGTTTCACACGTATGAATATCAGTGTTCGCAGGCAATCTCACTTTGCCTCATCTGACATTGAACTGACATTATTGCATTATACTGAATATTAAAAAATGAGGTTAAGTATTACATATATAAATGAAAACTGTTGCTCACTGTTTCATTTTCACTGGTTATATTTCAGGATATTGTTCAATCTTCTTCTGTTTCGTCGACGTGCTCGACAGGTCGTAAGCAAATGCTTGCATTGAAGTCGTTTGTTAAAATTTCAAGAAGTCAATTTTCAAAAGGTGCACAAAATGGTGAATTAATATATAGGTAAGTAATTTATCCTCTTTATGAATCTTGGATGTAATCAATGAACGAATCTGAAATGAAATTGAATTGAATAAAGGATGACCAGGTCGAAAGGAAAATCGATCAGGTAAAAAAATTCGGGCTTGACTATAGCATATAAACGAGTGCAGTGGGAGGCAAAACTATGCTATAGTCAAGACTGAGTTTTTTACCTGATCGATTTTCCCTTCGACTTTTATTCAATTTTATTTCAGATTTGTTTGTTGATTACATCCAAGATTCATAAAGAGGATAAAAATAAGGGATCAATTCACCATTTTGTGCACCTTTTGAGAATTTACTTCTTTAAGTTTTAACAGACTACTTCATACTTCAATGCAAGTATTTGCTTACGACCTGTCGAGTACGTCGATGAAACACACGAAGATTGAACAATATCCAGAGATATACCAGAGAAAATGAAGCAGTGAGTAACAGTTTTCATTCACAATACTGTATGTAATACTTAACCTTTTTTTTTTTTTAAATATTCAGTACCATGCAATAATTGACGTCAGTTCAATGTCGGACTAGGCAAAGTGAATTTCTCCGCAAACACTTTGATATTCATACAACGTGTGAAACAGTATAATAAAATATCACAATTATATGGTTGAAAGATATTTATAATTTAATGTCAATTAAACATCCACTAAATTGTTTTACGGATTTAGATTGTTGAAGGTTGGTAAGTCTGTATTCAGGGAAGCCAATGAAGCTCGGGCCCATGTGATGCTGGAGGGCCTCAAAAATAATATATATTTTTTAAATTTTGCTTTCCTAAAAGGAAAAAGAATAAGAGATGAATTCGCTGTTCTGGGTTTGGGAAGATTCGGGGGCATAATTCCGCCCGAAATCGAAGTACATCATCTACAAGTATGAATTTATTAGCTTAAATGAAGGCTCATTAAGTATCTTTTTGACAGTAATATTACTTAATGCTACACTACAACTGAGCTTAGAAATTAAGGTGTTATTTCTGCCCCCCACCCATTAATCCTCTAGACGGCAAGCATGCATATGTGCGTTCGTCAAAATTCTGTTCAAAATTGGCAAGCACACGTATATGCACATTGAAATCCTGTTTAAAAGCGGCAAGCAGAGTTGGATTGACCAGTGGGCCACTGTGCTGGAGCGGTTTTTTTTTTTTTCCCCTTTTCAAAATCACATTCTAATTTGGTAAGCAATACGTTTTCTCATAACTTTGTGTGTGTAGTTTTAAACTGTTGGTGGAAGTTTTTCAGGCTGACAACTCTTGAAATTATATTATGCCAACAACACACATTTATGTTATTGTGAATGTCAGATATTCTTCCACCCCCACATTCCATCGCTGGGTTGCTGATGATCAGTTTGGAGTTTCACCTCTGACTGTTTCATTATCATACACTCAGTAACGTCTGTAGTGGAATGCTGTTACGACTAACCGTCTATCTCACATTCCTCCTCTTTTATAAACCAGCAGTAGCCATCTAATGGTGCGGTGTCTGCCTGACAGGCAAAAAGCTATATGTAAAGCGCACGATTTGGTGATTTATACATGGGTTTAAGCTCAAAGTGCCACGTGCAGAATTGTGTGCAATCCGCAGACTCGGACCCATCAGGTGTTGGCTGGTGACAATAGCATATAGAATCGACGCAGTTATCTCATTGCATTCAGCTGCTTGTTTTGGATGGCAAGAAATTTCTACGATCTCTAACTTTAAGGTAGCTCTGTATTTATTTATTTTTTAATTTAGAAATTTGTTATTTTTCACAATGAAAGTGCCATCAAAAATTGATTTCATCGGTTAGAATATCTCATTGTGTTAATTTAAAAAACAGAAAACCGCAAACGAAAAAAAGTTGCACAAAGAAAGAGAGGAAAAAGAAACTCGTGCTAGAAAATAGTATAATTATACTAGTAATCAGAGTTTATTGGCGTAGAATAAAAATCAGTTTTCCAAGCTTTTGCACATTAACCAGATGGCTTTTTCAAGGAAGGTCAACAAAAAGTAAGTCTTCCTGCTAACTAACACAAAACCAAAGGAATTAATTTCATCTCTACAGAGTGAGTCGGGCACAGGAAACTTAACTGTTTCCGTTGAGCAAACAGAAACAGCACCCACAGCCTTAGAGCAGGCTGCATCTTCCTGCACACAAATTAAAAAGCAAGCCGAAGAGGTGGCAAATCTTACTCCTTTGAATTTGGCCTAGACTGATTTGGTAGAGCAAACCAAAATCACTGACAACAAAAATGATTTAAATCGTGCTGAATTAATTCCATCTCTGCCAAGTACTTCGTTTTTGAGAGATCTGAGATCTTTAGTCGAATCTCAAATTATTTGTACACAAAGTACTAGCGGAAAAACCCTCGACAGGGATACCTTATTCTCGAGGCCGTGCTCGAATGAGTTAATCAGTTTATTTTAATGCTCATCTGATTCAGCCCCTTACAGGATCGTTTTCTTGGAGATCAAGGTTAACATTTCATAAAAATGATGGAACAAAGAGACAGTGCCTAACTTTTAATATGCAAAATGTCTCTTTACTGCACAGTGTGCTTATCATTCGTAAGCTAAAGACATAAATGCATTCGTTAAAGGAATGGGTGACTGCAATACAAAAAAGTTTATACACACACATTAAGGAGCATGAGCTATCAATAGTACATTTACACTGCGTTGAAGCACATATGGTGAGATCGCCAAGTCAAAATACAGACTCTTGTTTTTTTCGCAGCAAAAAAAAATATTAGAGCTGAACAAGTACAATAAAGGAGGTATGTTTTGGATAGGATAATTGAAATTGTAAAATTAAGTGGTAAGTGAGGAGAGGAGCCGATGAAAGCAGAATGTCTTTGAAAAGTTCTGAATTAGATTATTGTGACTTAAAAAAGCGGGCGGGCGTAGTGAGCGATGGGTTTGCCTCCTCGGGGCGCTCCGTGGTAACAATGGCACACACAACAGCAACTAGGCCTCTGTGAATCTTGGAGAGGTGCAAGCTAGTTCTGTGTGACATTGGCGAAAAGACCCCAACTCACTGGGTTTTGTTCCAGAATCCTTAGGTTGAATGACCAACTGGAACCCTCAGCTGTGGGCTAATCCCCCACACTGATGTACTTACCTGATTAAAAAGACAAAAAGAAATATTAAGAATGACAAGTGTAGGATATGGTGGACCTACCACGCTTGAGCAGGTCGGTCCACCACGGAATCGACCTGGACTTTCTAAACGGCATATGAGAAAGAGATCTCGGCTGAGTGAATGTAAGGTTGGTGTATGGAATACTAGAGGTATAAATGGTGAGATGAGTGAGGAGATGAATAAGTATAGACTGGATGTGCTGTGTCTAAGTGAAACCAAAAAGAAGGAAATTGGGGTAGAAGAAGTGAATGGCACGGTGAGTGTGTGGTCTGGAGTATTGGATAATATGAGAGGACAGGCTGGTGTAGGTGTGATTTTAAGTGAAAAGATTAACAACAACTTGATTCATTATAGTTGCATAAGTGAGAGAATTTTCTGGATTCGTTTGAAAGTGAAACTTCAGAGAATTGTAATTGTTGTAGTGTATGCTCCTTGTGACTCGGAACCTTCTGATAAGAAACAAGATTTCTGGAATGAGCTAAAAGCTGTTTTGAGCCAGTTTGGTGCTAAAGAAAAAGTTATAATAGCAGGGGATTTCAATGCTAGAGTAGGTGTGCAGAATGCAATTTCTGACAATGTTCTGGGTAAGTTTAATGATCCTTGTGTGAATTATAATGGTGAAAGATTAATTGAACTCTGCATTGAGAATGGTTTGTGTGTATCTAATACATTTTTCAACCACAAGTATATACACACATATACTTGGGAAAATCGTACTCTTGGTCAAAAGAGTGTGATAGATTTTGTTGTTTACGATCAGCGTTTGAAACACTTAGTTGTTGACACCCGTGTGATGAGAGGTGCGGATGTTGGTTCTGATCATTACTTGGTAGTGTAACTAGTGAAACTTTGATGTTGGTTGGAGGAATAGGAAGAGACCCAGGATGGATAGAAAGAATAAAGGTTGATAGGCTCCTTGAAGATCATCAGCGGTACTCTGACTTACTCAGAGAACGACTGAAGGATCTGAAATCTTGTGAGAGGGATGTAGAAAAGAAGTGGGAATGTTTTAAGAACTGTGTTGTCACTGCTGCTAAAGAGGTCTGTGGCACCACAATAGTGGGTAATAATAGAGGTGATGCTTGGTGGAATAGTGAGATTGATGAGGCAGTAAAGAAAAAGAAGGAAGCCTATTTGGGGATGTTGCAAGGTAGAGTCTATGTGGATGAATATCGCTGTAAGAAGCGTGAAGCTGCTAAGATGGTTCGCCACAGTAAGGCAAAAGATAGGAAGGAGAAAGTGGAAAGGCATGAACTGGCTTTTTGGAAAGATAGGAAGTCCTTCTGGAAGTGCACGAGACTCAGGAAAAATAGGGGAAACAAAGTTGTAAGTTGTGTGAAGAATGAGATCGGAGAAATGATATGGGAGCCCAATGAGTTAAGTGAAAGATGGGGTGAATACTTCTGTGAGTTATTAGATCAGGAGAGCAAAAATGATTCTGAGACAGATGCAGATGATGTCACAATGAGGGATGAAAGCACAGGAGGGATCTCAAGAGAAGAAGTGTGTAAAGCTCTAAAATCTCTTCAGAATGGTAAGGCTCCAGGAGTTGATGGCATAACTGCAGAGATGTTGAAGTATGGTGGTGACTATAATTAACTGGAATTTGCCAGTTGTGCTGGGAGTTAGGAATAGTCCCTCGGGATTGGAAGGATGCTATTATTGTTCCTTTGTGTAAGGGAAAAGGTGATCAGACTGAATGCAAGAACTATCGTGGTATTAGCCTACTGAGTGTGCCAGGGAAAGTGTTTGGTAAGGTTGTTATTGAAAAAGTACGGGGTCTTGCATCATTGAAAGTGTGGGATGTTCAGAGTGGTTTTATGCCTGGTAAAGGCGGCACTTGCCAGATTTTTGCATTACGCATGATGATTGAAAAGTATCTGGCTGTTGGGAAGAAAGTTCTTACTGCCTTCATAGATTTAGAGAAAGCTTACGACCGAGTGAATAGGACCCTTTTGTGGAAGGTATTGAATGAATATGGTGTTACTGGGAATCTACTTAATAGTGCAAAAGCCATGTATGCTGGTAGTAGAGCTTGTGTACGAGTGAATGGTGTTTTATTAAAATGGTTTTCCATTGGTGCAGGAGTTGGACAAGGTTGTGTAATGTCACCATGGCTGTTCAAAATATTTATGGACGCATGCATGCGTGAGGCCAAAATAGATAATAGTGGTTTATGTCTTGGTGATATCCGTGTGTGCAGATTGCAGTATGCTGATGACACTGTCCTGTTGGCAGAGAGCAAAAGTGAGTTGCAGAGTATGTTGACTCGGATGCACGAAGTTTGCACGAAATTCAAACTGAGTATAAATAAGGGAAAAACCAAAGTTATGGTGTTTGAGAGAGGAATGGGTAGCACTGAATGTAATGTAAGTATAAATGGCACTGTGATTGACCAGGTGAGTGAGTTTGTGTATTTATGAAGCATGTTTGACAGAGAGAACAAGTTGGATGGTGAAATCAGTCGGCGAGTAAATTCTTCTTTGAAAGTCAGCTGCTCTGGGAGGTTTTCACAGGAATGATGGGTTCTCTAGAGAGTCCCGCATGGCTGTGTATGAAACAGTAATTGTTCCTACTCTGATGTATGGCAGTGAAACCTGGGTACTGCAGAAGAAGCATAGGAGTTGTTTGTGTGCTGGAGAAATGCGTTACGTGGGGTTTGTGGCAAGACACGATCTGATTGTGTGAGGAATGAAGATGTATTGCAGTTGTGTGATGTAAAGCAAAATGTTGTTAGCAAGGTGGAGACCAATATGCTTCGGTGGTTTGGCCATGTTGAAAGAATGAGTGATGAAATGCTTACTAAGAAAATCTTTTCAACCCAAGTGGCAGGAAGGCCAAGGAAGACATGGGTGGATCAGATTCAGGAGTGTCTGCACGAGAAAAAGATTGAGTATGAAGTATAAAAGATCTTGTGTAAGGTGGGTAATGGATATCAGTGAAGCACGAGTTGTATGTCAAGATCGCTGTAAATGGCGAAGTTTGATACGACAACAATAAGTAAAAATATCTGAAAGCTTGTATTTCTTTTTGGAGCTAACCTCTGAATCTCAGAGAACAGCTTAGTGATATGTATGTGACTTAAAAAATTTTACTCTCGAGTAGCAAGTATGATCTCGTACTAAAAATGCATGTAGATGAAGTTGTGCGAAAAAGTACAACAAAGATTGGTCGCGGCGATTTTGTACCTCTTCTGTGAAAGGCATAAACAAAATCATTGTTCTTATCGGTAATGCAATAAAAGAGAAAATATGTGAACAAGTTCATTGGGCTGGTATATATTGAATTTAGATAGACTAATTAACTGCTTTGCTAAATCAAGTAAAACATTGTCAAGGCTTTCGTTTCTGTAAAACAGAGTTTCATGTGATATTGCAGAACTGATCTGTTGGAGCATAACAAAATAAAACTGAATAATTACTAATATAGATCTGAACACCTTACAGATCTATTGGCTTTGCAACAATCTGTTTTGTTAACCCTTGTTTACATAGTCTGCCATACGACAAATATGATTTGTTTTTATTTAGAACAACTGTTAATACCGTAAAATATTCTTACTATAGCTTCTTTTCATTGAATTCGGTAACTGTTTCATTTATTAATTAGTAGTAAAGCATTTAGGAAAAGAAAAATGATTCTGCCTCACAATCTTCTAGTGTAACTACAACACAACACGATTTGCACTACTATGCAGATGAGTTTGTTTGTTGCTTTTAAATCGTTCGACGCACATGGCACAAGCCTCTCATCTGTTAATAAAGTCCCTAACATTGTCCGAAGTAACTGTCTAAATATTTATGACATCCTAACTTAAGACAGTGGAAGTAACAGCAGAAAACAAACAAACTAGGAAATATCTCTGAATTGATTTGGATAAACATGTATGTGCTTTAGTTTGATTTTTTTTAATTGATTTACAGGTTTTTGTCCTACAGTGTAACTACTTAAAATTTAGAAATTTCACCAATCAAACTGTGTATACAAAACTCTGTCTCTCGTCTCAGAAATGTAGAGAAAATTCATAAAGGTGATCAATTATTATTTCATGTGAAAATAACATGTTATATAATTTGGAATGTATTTAAATGAATAAAAGCAGAATATTCACCTAAAAAGAAAGAAATATTAATGGCTTGTAAAAAAACAGGTGTGCTTAAAAGATTTTATTTAAAAAGATAGGAAAAAATGGCACTACCAAAATTCCACATTAGAAAATCATCGAATATGTATGCTTTCAGGTCCATTGGAATTATGTATCTGGCGCACGCGTTGTGGTCGCCGTACATAAAATATCATCATCATCATTGTCAACCATTATCAATCCACTGCTGGACGAAGGTCTCCCCAAGTTTCCTCCACAACGGTCTGTCTTGTGCCAGTCTCCTCCATGTCACTCCCGCATACTTTCGAATTTCATCCACCCATCAACAGTAATAACTGTTGATGAAACACGGGTCCACATAAAAAATATATATATATATATATTGAACCGATAAGACCTCTTAAATGAAGGCCATTCCATAAAAACTGAGAGTAATTTGTTTTGAGTTGGCAACAGTGCTAATGGGGAAAATAACCACGCAGAAGACTAACTGAATTAAAGAGGTATCTATGGCAACAGTTATTAGCCGTGGCAGACAATTCTAGTTTTGTTATTGCGCAGTTGTTTAAGGTACGTCTGCATTTCGCCATAAACCTATCGAGGTGAGCGATTCAGAGTTAAAAAGTGAAATGCGTTGTGCGATAAAATTTTGCTATTGTTTGGGTAAAATGTCTCCAGAAAGTTAATTTAATGAAAAAAATTACAAATATAAATGTGCGAGTCAACGATTTTTAGATGGCACCACGATTTTTTTTAAAAAACGGGTGTTTGTCAGCAGAACTCGCTCTTAGGCCTGGTCGACCTGAAAGTGTTGTTACGGAGCGTATTGTAAACGCTTCATAACACTTTCACTCGCCAATCCTGCTAGAAGATCGACGAATGTTGTGTGAAGACATAGCGGCGTCAACTATAATTTCAAAAACGTTGGCATTCCGCATTCTACTCTACAAATTACAGCTGCATCGTGTGTGTTCCAGATTGGTACCCCATCACCTGACGAGAGAACAATTGTTAGTCAGAGTTCAGGTGTGTCGTTAGTGGAAACAAATAATTGCAAAGGATCCAAACTTTCTAAACACAGTAATAACTGTTGATGAAACACGGGTCCACTATTTTGGCCCCCTCACGTAGCGCAACAGGTGTCTGAAAATGCACAGGCTCGGCTCCTCCGAAAAACGTTTGCCAAACCAAATCAGCTGGGAAGGTGATAATTTTCTTTGATCATAAAGGTGTAGTCTGCCAGCATGCCGTTCCTCCACAAATTACTGTCAATGCTGACTGAGTATTACATTTCAATCTTGAAGCATCTGTGACCGGAAGTGGACCCTACACCATGATAACGCCCGCCCACTTGTGGCTACTTGTGTTCAGTTTCTTACGAAATGCAGTATTGAAATCTTGCCGTAGCCTGCCTAGAGTCCTGACTTCGCCCCGTGCGAATTCTGGTTGTTTCGAACAATGGACAAGTTCCGGGGCGCAAGATTGAACACAGATGCTGACGTTAATTCAAGTTGTACAGGGGTCGCTAAAGCAGCTTCCACAAAATGCCTTCGCCACATGCTTTGAAAAGTGGACAACGATGGGACTGATGCAGATAATCCGAGGGACGATTGCTGTACCTACATTTCTTCATTTTGTGTACAGTAGCGCCGCGTTTTACGTGGGGTTACTTTCCGACGAGACGGTGTGTATTCAAAACCAATAATAAAACTGCATACAATAAATCACTTCACACACTTTTCCCGTCATATATGTACGGTATTATTTGGTACAGTAATAGCCAAAATTGTGGAAAAAGTGTATTTTTGAGGTTTCATGGCTCATAACACCACTTTTTTTTGGGGGGGGGGGAATAATGCCGAATTATATATCAATGGTAAGATAATTTCATCAAGAATGTAATGCAACAAATTGTTTTCAATTATCTGTATTCTATGAAAAGTTATAGCCAAATAACCAGAAAAAGGAAGCACAACTTGCTTAGGTTGATATGAAGTAGCTTTCCTTCATTTGAATGTAGTCAATGAGCATGAGTGTTTAGAGGGCCAATCAGGTGTCATCTTGTTTTGGCAATGAGCCAATCAGGCCACAGTAGGATTCAGCTATGCCAGTGTGTTATGTGATTGCTGTCAAGTTGGGTTTTTTTTTAGTGTTCTTTCATTTAGTGAGTTTGTAAAACATAATAAAAATAAAGAAATGGCGCAAAGAGTTGACTGGTCACCCAGAAAGTGATATGGTACTATTAAGTGAACAAGGCTTCAGTTATGAAGAAATTAGAAGAAAAATTGGTGGAAACTTAACCGAAGGTGGTATTTCTAAATTTTTGAAGAGGTATAAGGAGACTCAGTGCCGCCCCGGTGGCGCAGTGGTCTAAGCGATGGCCTCTGATCATTCGTCCGAACGGGGTCCGGGTTCGAATCCCGGTGAGGCACGGATGCTATGTTTGTCTTACGGCACTGGCTCTCTCCCTTCCCTGGAACCAGTGACCCTAAATTAGGGACGGGCGACTGCTTATAG
Source organism: Macrothele yani (assembly GCA_039090855.1). Taxonomy (NCBI): domain Eukaryota; kingdom Metazoa; phylum Arthropoda; class Arachnida; order Araneae; family Macrothelidae; genus Macrothele; species Macrothele yani. The sequence continues at coordinate 56,362,665 of CM077011.1, read as the reverse complement.
CCCATTGAGTTGCTCACGGTGGTCGTTAAACCTCCAAAAAAAAAAAAAAAAAAAGGAGACTCAGTCACTACAAAGCCAGACTGGTAAAGGCAGGAAAAGGTGCACAGCAGCAAGTGATTATAGAATAATTAGGAGACTGTGCCCAGGTGGCAGAAGAAAATCATCTGGTTGTATACAAGATGAAATGGCGCAATGCAATGTGAAGTTGAGTGCAAGGACTGTTCGGCGCAGACTGCAGGAATTTGGTCTAAAAGCTAGAATTCCACGAAAAATGCCATTTTTATCTCTCAAACAAAGGTTGAAAAGATTTAACTGGGCTAAAACACATGTTAACTGGACAGCGGAACAATGGAACAGTGTTATTTGGAGTGATGAGACCAAAATCTCCCTGTTTGGTAGTGATGGCATAAAATACGTAATGAGAAGAATCGGAGCAGATTTGCATCCTGATTGCATTACATGTACCGTGAAACACCCAGTTAGTGTTATGATCTGAGGTTGTATGACATCAAAAGGTGTGGGCAAAATTTGCGTGATTAATGGGAATATAAATGACCAAAGATACATTAATGAAATACTTGGGACCAAACTGAAGCCTTCCGCACATGATCTTTTCCAAGATAATGAAGCGTTTATATTTCAAAAGGATTCAGCTCCATGTCATGTTGCTGCTGTGTGCAAAAAATGGTTTGGCGCAGTGGTCTAAGCGGTGGCCTCTGATCATTAGTCTGAAAGGGGTCCGGGTTCGAATCCCGGTGAGGCATGGATGTTGTGTTTGTTTACGGCACTGGCTCTCTCCCTTCCCTGGAACCAGTGACCCTGAATTAGGGATGGGCGACTGCTTTATAGCCCATTGAGTTGCTCACGGTGGTCTTTAAACCTCCAATAAAAAAAAATAAGAAAAAAGTGGTTTCAAGATAATCATATTGCACTGCTGGAATAGCCCAGACTTTAACCCCATTGAAAATCTATGGAGCCGACTAAAGAAACTTGTTAGTCAAAAGCAACCCAGCAATAAGGCCCAATTAATAGAAGCAATATAATTCAATCTTGGTTTCACATTATAAGAGCTGGAGAACTAAAAAACTTGGTTCACTCCATGGGAAGGTGTTGTAAGGCCGTAATTAACGCTAAAGGTTACCCAACTAAGTATTAACTGACATGGTGAGAACTTTTGTATACCTCATTTTTCCGTGTGTTTTACTTTTCTTCTTTATAACTGCAGTTCTAATACAAAATCCTTCGTAAAAGTTATTGCATTACATTCTTTTTTTTTTTTTTTTTTTTTTTTAGTGGAGGTTTAACGACCACCGTGAGCAACTCAATGGGCTATAAGCAGTCGCCCGTCCCTAATTTAGGGTCACTGGTTCCAGGGAAGGGAGAGAGCCAGTGCCGTAAGACAAATACAACATCCATGGCTCACCGGGATTCGAACCCGGACCCCGTTCGGACGAATGATCAGAGACCATCGCTTAGACTACTGTGCCACCGGGACGGCTGCATTACATTCTTGATGAAGTTATCTTTCCCTTGATATGTAATTTTATGGTATTACTCCAAAAAAAAAAAAAAGGTGATATGAGCCATCAAACCTCAAAAATACACTATTTCCAAAAGCTTTCCTCAATTTTGGCCGCTACTGTATATCTACTACAGTATAATGTGTATTTTGCAAAGAACAATGTATAGGTACCTCTGTAACAGTTAAAATATGAGATTAGCACGATGCAAATCCTTATGCATACCTACGTAATCGTTGCCACCACTGCGGGGTCGTCAAAGTTGAGGCATTAGGTGCAGTAGTTGGAGATTCTGAGCGGGGCAATGGAGAGCCAGTAAAAGGAGTTTTTTTTTTCTAGAAAAACATCGTTATCGGCAACTGTTGCCACTGCGTCTTTAGCTGCTGAAAAATCTCGTAATACGACATTAAACAGTCCGCAATATTTCGGTTTATTTTAAGGTTACGTTCCATAGAGGGATCATAGTCAGAAATTAAATCTTTCAAGTGCTTGGAAAATTTCGGCAAACTTGTGCAGATTACTGCTGACAATTTCATCTTGTTCGGCGGCAGCGTCATCATCATCTTCGTTTGATGAAGTTTTCACAAGTTCTTCTAACTTCATTTGTTAACGGTTCTTGATGTCCGATCAAATCTGCTATTTCTTCCTCCAGAATATCGACGAAGCCTTCATCCCCGAATCTGCTTGGCCATCTGAGTAATATGTTTTACTTCCTCGTTGATGGTAGGAAAACCTTTAAAATCATTGACACAGTCATACCACAGGGGCCGCCTCCAGCTTGCATTTTTGCAATTTCATTTGAAAGTAAGAAAATACCGATTAACCAGCCTTTTTTAAAGGAGGGTGAAAGCGGTGGGGTCGTTGCTTGAAACTATGGTATGCAGCGGTGGTTGAGTTTATATGTGTAAAGTACAGGTAATCGTTGCAGAAACGGCAGGTTTAAAGTCTGTCGCGCAGATAATATTCACAAGCGTGAATTTAAAAAGTTCTAAATTTGAATTTATTTACTTTTCTCGCAAGCTTTAGGTGCTTATTTTTTCTCAAATATGAGCAGTTAGGAGCGGCAGTCTTTGTCAATATCAACATAATTAATATAAAAACGTATACATGTGTATATACACTGAAGTGCCAGAAAAACTGGTACACCAGTTTAATACTTGATAAGTCCCACACGGGAGCGCAGGACTGCAGAAATACGACGGGGCATATACTCCACAGCTTCTGGAAATATGCTGTAGGCAATGCACACCCTACTTCCTGCATAGCGTTCCACAATTCGGGTGTATTCTGAGGTCTCGGATTCCTGTGTTCGATAGCTCGTTGCATGGCATCCCAAATCTGTTCTATCACGTTCAGACCTGGGTGGGAATGGCAAAACCCCAAACTCAGACGAATGCTCCTCTAACCATAATGTGGCGTCCCAACACTTGTGGGGAGGTGCATTGTTCTGTTGGAATAGGCCCAACCAACCAGTATGAATGCAGGACATGAACGGGTGTACTTCGTCAGAAAGGATGCGCACACAGCGTTGGCCGGTCACAGACGTTTGTTGACATATCAGGGGTCCCAGTGAAGTCCAGCTAAACACACCCCATACCATTACGGACCCCCCACCAGTCGGTACAGTTCCCTGTTGACAGGCGGGATCCATGGGGTTTGCGCCACACACGAATCCTTCCATCTGCCCAATACACTTGGAAACGCGACTCGTCAGACCAGGCTACTTGTTTCCAGTGGCGGTGTTGCCGTGTCCAAGCGAGGAGCATAGCTCTGTGTCGTGCATCCATCAAGGAGACTCGAGTTGGGCATCGGCTCCCAAAGCCCATTTCGTGCAGGGTACGTTGCACAGTCTTGTTGAGGCTCCAGCATTGAATTCCGATTATACTTGCGAGAGTGTTGCACGCCTATCGCGTGAAACGATTCTTGACAGCCGACGATGGCCACGTTCACCCAGTCTTTTTACGGCCACGCTGGTATCGTAGGTTGGAGGTTTTGCCGGAATTCTTGTAGTCACGGTACACCCTTGCAATGGTCGTCCGTGAAAATTCGAACTTCGTTTCTACATCCGAAATGCTAAGGCCATCTCACGAGCACCAACTATGACACCGCGTTAAAAATCGCTTAAATCGTTATTACTTGAAATTCTCATGCTGAAATCAGCTCTGACAGCTGGCAAGGATGTCTATCGCTTTATATACGCACTGGCGGACGCAACCAAGTACGCGCATAGGTTACGTTGCTGTGTATTTTACATAAGCTCATCTGTACCAGTTTTTCTGGCACTTCAGTGTATATATATGGTACATTATTGTGCATATATACACTGCTGGCCACCCAAAATGCAACACCAAGAAGGAAACGAGATAGCAAAGCCAGATTTACTGGAAACATAGCAACAGATAGAAAGATGAAACGATTGAGCTTACAGGCTCGTGTGACTTGCGGAACACGCAGTCATCAATAGTTCGTGTGGCCCCCATGGCTGGCAATAACGGCCGCTACACGCCGCAGCATCAAACGAAAAAGGCTTTGGATGTGCGCTTGGGGTATGTCAGTCCAGGCTGCTTCCACACATTGCCACAGTTCATCAGGCGTAGCCACGGGTGGTGCTTGCCGGGCCACTCGGTTTCCGATCAGCTACCAGACGTGTTCGATGGGCGACATATCGGGAGAACAGGCGGGAAACGGCAGCAGTGACACCTGGTGGGCCGTGAAGAATTGTTGCACAATGCGTGCCACGTGCGGGCGCGCATTGTCCTGTTCAAACGTGGCTGCTTGCAGGTCCTGCAGATAAGGGAGGACTACAGGCTCCAAAACGTCGGATATGTAGCGGTGGCTGTTGAGTGTACCAGCGATGCGCACCAGAGGGGTGCGGGTGTCATATCCAATTGCGCCCCAAACCAGACGACGGACCGGTATGGCGATGCATAATGCAGGCGTCATACAGTTTCTTGCCGCAGTGCCGCCACACGCGGATCCGACCATCGTGGTGTTGCAGGCAGACGCAGGATTCGTCGGAGAAGAAAATGTCATGCCATTCCGTAGTCCAGGTGCGGCGTTCAACGGCCCACTGCCACCGCTTTCGCCTATGGTGTAACGTCAATGGTAATCGGAGCATAGGGCGCCGTGCGACAAGTCTCCGCTCCTGCAGACGACGTCGAAAGGTACATGCTGACATAAGTTGTTGCGCAACACACCCTAATTCCTGCGCTAATCTTCGTGATGTGGCGGTGCGAGCCGTCAATGCCCGCCGCACAACATGCCAGTCCTCTCGTTTGGTGGTGTGCCGCAGCTGCGGCAATCGCTCACGTCGGTCCGTCCGTCCCTCCTGCACCCACCTAATCCATACTCGCTTCACTGTGGCTGGATGTCGTCCCACACGGGCGCCGATGTCTCGGTACGATAGACCGCTGTCGCGATAAGCCACTATTCGTCCTCTGTCGAACTCCGAAACGTGCTGGAATGACTGCCGTATTCTGCGACGAGGCATCAGGAGGCTTCCCACGCACAGATCAGGCAACACAACACACTTGCACTACTTACACCCCGCCTTCTGTGCACCCTTCTTATAGTGCTTCTCGGTAGCGTGCCGGGCGCACATGATTTGCATATGCCCTGCAATGCTAATGGTTTGCATATCCACTCGCGGGCGACGCATGCTGCGAATTTCAGGCCAATCGGACGTTTCCTTCTTGTTGCATTTTGGGCGGCCAGCAGTGTATATATATATATGGTACATACACTATCTACCAACAAGTAATTGGACACCTGTGATAGCAAAGGAAAACGAAGTTTATTCACCTTCAATAGTTGGTGGAGCCTCCACGAGCGGCGATTACAGCTGCGACCCTCAGGGGCATACTTTCAACCAGGCGTTGTACGACGGCTAGCGGTATTTTCTTCCACTCGGCTTGGAGAAGACAGGTCAGTTCCTTCATCGATTTCGGACAGTGGGGGCACCCCTTTAGTCGACGCTCCAACTCGTCCCAGAGGTGCTCGATAGGGTTAAGGTCCGGGCTCTGCGCGGGCCAGTCCATTCGATTAACCCCATTGTCACCATGCCAAGCCATGGTGGACCTCGCAACATGACAGGTGGCATTGTCATCCTGAAAGTAACATGGGTCCACCCCGTAAAACTGCCATTAAGTAGGAAGCGCATGGTCATCCAAAATGGCGCAGTAGGTCTCGGCGTTGAGTCTACCAGGAATCCACTGCGGGGTCGTCAAAGTTGAGGCATTAGGTGCAGTAGTTGGAGATTCTGAGCGGGGCAATGGAGAGCCAGTAAAAGGAGTTTTTTTTCTAGAAAAACATCGTTATCGGCAACTGTTGCCACTGCGTCTTTAGCTGCTGAAAAATCTCGTAATACGACATTAAACAGTCCGCAATATTTCGGTTTATTTTAAGGTTACGTTCCATAGAGGGATCATAGTCAGAAATTAAATCTTTCAAGTGCTTGGAAAATTTCGGCAAACTTGTGCAGATTACTGCTGACAATTTCATCTTGTTCGGCGGCAGCGTCATCATCATCTTCGTTTGATGAAGTTTTCACAAGTTCTTCTAACTTCATTTGTTAACGGTTCTTGATGTCCGATCAAATCTGCTATTTCTTCCTCCAGAATATCGACGAAGCCTTCATCCCCGAATCTGCTTGGCCATCTGAGTAATATGTTTTACTTCCTCGTTGATGGTAGGAAAACCTTTAAAATCATTGACACAGTCATACCACAGGGGCCGCCTCCAGCTTGCATTTTTGCAATTTCATTTGAAAGTAAGAAAATACCGATTAACCAGCCTTTTTTAAAGGAGGGTGAAAGCGGTGGGGTCGTTGCTTGAAACTATGGTATGCAGCGGTGGTTGAGTTTATATGTGTAAAGTACAGGTAATCGTTGCAGAAACGGCAGGTTTAAAGTCTGTCGCGCAGATAATATTCACAAGCGTGAATTTAAAAAGTTCTAAATTTGAATTTATTTACTTTTCTCGCAAGCTTTAGGTGCTTATTTTTTCTCAAATATGAGCAGTTAGGAGCGGCAGTCTTTGTCAATATCAACATAATTAATATAAAAACGTATACATGTGTATATACACTGAAGTGCCAGAAAAACTGGTACACCAGTTTAATACTTGATAAGTCCCACACGGGAGCGCAGGACTGCAGAAATACGACGGGGCATATACTCCACAGCTTCTGGAAATATGCTGTAGGCAATGCACACCATACTTCCTGCATAGCGTTCCACAATTCGGGTGTATTCTGAGGTCTCGGATTCCTGTGTTCGATAGCTCGTTGCATGGCATCCCAAATCTGTTCTATCACGTTCAGACCTGGGTGGGAATGGCAAAACCCCAAACTCAGACGAATGCTCCTCTAACCATAATGTGGCGTCCCAACACTTGTGGGGAGGTGCATTGTTCTGTTGGAATAGGCCCAACCAACCAGTATGAATGCAGGACATGAACGGGTGTACTTCGTCAGAAAGGATGCGCACACAGCGTTGGCCGGTCACAGACGTTTGTTGACATATCAGGGGTCCCAGTGAAGTCCAGCTAAGCACACCCCATACCATTACGGACCCCCCACCAGTCGGTACAGTTCCCTGTTGACAGGCGGGATCCATGGGGTTTGCGCCACACACGAATCCTTCCATCTGCCCAATACACTTGGAAACGCGACTCGTCAGACCAGGCTACTTGTTTCCAGTGGCGGTGTTGCCGTGTCCAAGCGAGGAGCATAGCTCTGTGTCGTGCATCCATCAAGGGGACTCGAGTTGGGCATCGGCTCCCAAAGCCCATTTCGTGCAGGGTACGTTGCACAGTCTTGTTGAGGCTCCAGCATTGAATTCCGATTATACTTGCGAGAGTGTTGCACGCCTATCGCGTGAAACGATTCTTGACAGCCGACGATGGCCACGTTCACCCAGTCTTTTTACGGCCACGCTGGTATCGTAGGTTGGAGGTTTTGCCGGAATTCTTGTAGTCACGGTACACCCTTGCAATGGTCGTCCGTGAAAATTCGAACTTCGTTTCTACATCCGAAATGCTAAGGCCATCTCACGAGCACCAACTATGACACCGCGTTAAAAATCGCTTAAATCGTTATTACTTGAAATTCTCATGCTGAAATCAGCTCTGACAGCTGGCAAGGATGTCTATCGCTTTATATACGCACTGGCGGACGCAACCAAGTACGCGCATAGGTTACGTTGCTGTGTATTTTACATAAGCTCATCTGTACCAGTTTTTCTGGCACTTCAGTGTATATATATGGTACATTATTGTGCATATATACACTGCTGGCCACCCAAAATGCAACACCAAGAAGGAAACGAGATAGCAAAGCCAGATTTACTGGAAACATAGCAACAGATAGAAAGATGAAACGATTGAGCTTACAGGCTCGTGTGACTTGCGGAACACGCAGTCATCAATAGTTCGTGTGGCCCCCATGGCTGGCAATAACGGCCGCTACACGCCGCAGCATCAAACGAAAAAGGCTTTGGATGTGCGCTTGGGGTATGTCAGTCCAGGCTGCTTCCACACATTGCCACAGTTCATCAGGCGTAGCCACGGGTGGTGCTTGCCGGGCCACTCGGTTTCCGATCAGCTACCAGACGTGTTCGATGGGCGACATATCGGGAGAACAGGCGGGCCACGGCAGCAGTGACACCTGGTGGGCCGTGAAGAATTGTTGCACAATGCGTGCCACGTGCGGGCGCGCATTGTCCTGTTCAAACGTGGCTGCTTGCAGGTCCTGCAGATAAGGGAGGACTACAGGCTCCAAAACGTCGGATATGTAGCGGTGGCTGTTGAGTGTACCAGCGATGCGCACCAGAGGGGTGCGGGTGTCATATCCAATTGCGCCCCAAACCAGACGACGGACCGGTATGGCGATGCATAATGCAGGCGTCATACAGTCTCTTGCCGCAGTGCCGCCACACGCGGATCCGACCATCGTGGTGTTGCAGGCAGACGCAGGATTCGTCGGAGAAGAAAATGTCATGCCATTCCGTAGTCCAGGTGCGGCGTTCAACGGCCCACTGCCACCGCTTTCGCCTATGGTGTAACGTCAATGGTAATCGGAGCATAGGGCGCCGTGCGACAAGTCTCCGCTCCTGCAGACGACGTCGAAAGGTACATGCTGACATAAGTTGTTGCGCAACACACCCTAATTCCTGCGCTAATCTTCGTGATGTGGCGGTGCGAGCCGTCAATGCCCGCCGCACAACATGCCAGTCCTCTCGTTTGGTGGTGTGCCGCAGCTGCGGCAATCGCTCACGTCGGTCCGTCCGTCCCTCCTGCACCCACCTAATCCATACTCGCTTCACTGTGGCTGGATGTCGTCCCACACGGGCGCCGATGTCTCGGTACGATAGACCGCTGTCGCGATAAGCCACTATTCGTCCTCTGTCGAACTCCGAAACGTGCTGGAATGACTGCCGTATTCTGCGACGAGGCATCAGGAGGCTTCCCACGCACAGATCAGGCAACACAACACACTTGCACTACTTACACCCCGCCTTCTGTGCACCCTTCTTATAGTGCTTCTCGGTAGCGTGCCGGGCGCACATGATTTGCATATGCCCTGCAATGCTAATGGTTTGCATATCCACTCGCGGGCGACGCATGCTGCGAATTTCAGGCCAATCGGACGTTTCCTTCTTGTTGCATTTTGGGCGGCCAGCAGTGTATATATATATATGGTACATACACTATCTACCAACAAGTAATTGGACACCTGTGATAGCAAAGGAAAACGAAGTTTATTCACCTTCAATAGTTGGTGGAGCCTCCACGAGCGGCGATTACAGCTGCGACCCTCAGGGGCATACTTTCAACCAGGCGTTGTACGACGGCTAGCGGTATTTTCTTCCACTCGGCTTGGAGAAGACAGGTCAGTTCCTTCATCGATTTCGGACAGTGGGGGCACCCCTTTAGTCGACGCTCCAACTCGTCCCAGAGGTGCTCGATAGGGTTAAGGTCCGGGCTCTGCGCGGGCCAGTCCATTCGATTAACCCCATTGTCACCATGCCAAGCCATGGTGGACCTCGCAACATGACAGGTGGCATTGTCATCCTGAAAGTAACATGGGTCCACCCCGTAAAACTGCCATTAAGTAGGAAGCGCATGGTCATCCAAAATGGCGCAGTAGGTCTCGGCGTTGAGTCTACCAGGAATCCACTGCGGGGTCGTCAAAGTTGAGGCATTAGGTGCAGTAGTTGGAGATTCTGAGCGGGGCAATGGAGAGCCAGTAAAAGGAGTTTTTTTTTCTAGAAAAACATCGTTATCGGCAACTGTTGCCACTGCGTCTTTAGCTGCTGAAAAATCTCGTAATACGACATTAAACAGTCCGCAATATTTCGGTTTATTTTAAGGTTACGTTCCATAGAGGGATCATAGTCAGAAATTAAATCTTTCAAGTGCTTGGAAAATTTCGGCAAACTTGTGCAGATTACTGCTGACAATTTCATCTTGTTCGGCGGCAGCGTCATCATCATCTTCGTTTGATGAAGCTTTCACAAGTTCTTCTAACTTCATTTGTTAACGGTTCTTGATGTCCGATCAAATCTGCTATTTCTTCCTCCAGAATATCGACGAAGCCTTCATCCCCGAATCTGCTTGGCCATCTGAGTAATATGTTTTACTTCCTCGTTGATGGTAGGAAAACCTTTAAAATCATTGACACAGTCATACCACAGGGGCCGCCTCCAGCTTGCATTTTTGCAATTTCATTTGAAAGTAAGAAAATACCGATTAACCAGCCTTTTTTAAAGGAGGGTGAAAGCGGTGGGGTCGTTGCTTGAAACTATGGTATGCAGCGGTGGTTGAGTTTATATGTGTAAAGTACAGGTAATCGTTGCAGAAACGGCAGGTTTAAAGTCTGTCGCGCAGATAATATTCACAAGCGTGAATTTAAAAAGTTCTAAATTTGAATTTATTTACTTTTCTCGCAAGCTTTAGGTGCTTATTTTTTCTCAAATATGAGCAGTTAGGAGCGGCAGTCTTTGTCAATATCAACATAATTAATATAAAAACGTATACATGTGTATATACACTGAAGTGCCAGAAAAACTGGTACACCAGTTTAATACTTGATAAGTCCCACACGGGAGCGCAGGACTGCAGAAATACGACGGGGCATATACTCCACAGCTTCTGGAAATATGCTGTAGGCAATGCACACCATACTTCCTGCATAGCGTTCCACAATTCGGGTGTATTCTGAGGTCTCGGATTCCTGTGTTCGATAGCGCGTTGCATGGCATCCCAAATCTGTTCTATCACGTTCAGACCTGGGTGGGAATGGCAAAACCCCAAACTCAGACGAATGCTCCTCTAACCATAATGTGGCGTCCCAACACTTGTGGGGAGGTGCATTGTTCTGTTGGAATAGGCCCAACCAACCAGTATGAATGCAGGACATGAACGGGTGTACTTCGTCAGAAAGGATGCGCACACAGCGTTGGCCGGTCACAGACGTTTGTTGACATATCAGGGGTCCCAGTGAAGTCCAGCTAAGCACACCCCATACCATTACGGACCCCCCACCAGTCGGTACAGTTCCCTGTTGACAGGCGGGATCCATGGGGTTTGCGCCACACACGAATCCTTCCATCTGCCCAATACACTTGGAAACGCGACTCGTCAGACCAGGCTACTTGTTTCCAGTGGCGGTGTTGCCGTGTCCAAGCGAGGAGCATAGCTCTGTGTCGTGCATCCATCAAGGGGACTCGAGTTGGGCATCGGCTCCCAAAGCCCATTTCGTGCAGGGTACGTTGCACAGTCTTGTTGAGGCTCCAGCATTGAATTCCGATTATACTTGCGAGAGTGTTGCACGCCTATCGCGTGAAACGATTCTTGACAGCCGACGATGGCCACGTTCACCCAGTCTTTTTACGGCCACGCTGGTATCGTAGGTTGGAGGTTTTGCCGGAATTCTTGTAGTCACGGTACACCCTTGCAATGGTCGTCCGTGAAAATTCGAACTTCGTTTCTACATCCGAAATGCTAAGGCCATCTCACGAGCACCAACTATGACACCGCGTTAAAAATCGCTTAAATCGTTATTACTTGAAATTCTCATGCTGAAATCAGCTCTGACAGCTGGCAAGGATGTCTATCGCTTTATATACGCACTGGCGGACGCAACCAAGTACGCGCATAGGTTACGTTGCTGTGTATTTTACATAAGCTCATCTGTACCAGTTTTTCTGGCACTTCAGTGTATATATATGGTACATTATTGTGCATATATACACTGCTGGCCACCCAAAATGCAACACCAAGAAGGAAACGAGATAGCAAAGCCAGATTTACTGGAAACATAGCAACAGATAGAAAGATGAAACGATTGAGCTTACAGGCTCGTGTGACTTGCGGAACACGCAGTCATCAATAGTTCGTGTGGCCCCCATGGCTGGCAATAACGGCCGCTACACGCCGCAGCATCAAACGAAAAAGGCTTTGGATGTGCGCTTGGGGTATGTCAGTCCAGGCTGCTTCCACACATTGCCACAGTTCATCAGGCGTAGCCACGGGTGGTGCTTGCCGGGCCACTCGGTTTCCGATCAGCTACCAGACGTGTTCGATGGGCGACATATCGGGAGAACAGGCGGGCCACGGCAGCAGTGACACCTGGTGGGCCGTGAAGAATTGTTGCACAATGCGTGCCACGTGCGGGCGCGCATTGTCCTGTTCAAACGTGGCTGCTTGCAGGTCCTGCAGATAAGGGAGGACTACAGGCTCCAAAACGTCGGATATGTAGCGGTGGCTGTTGAGTGTACCAGCGATGCGCACCAGAGGGGTGCGGGTGTCATATCCAATTGCGCCCCAAACCAGACGACGGACCGGTATGGCGATGCATAATGCAGGCGTCATACAGTCTCTTGCCGCAGTGCCGCCACACGCGGATCCGACCATCGTGGTGTTGCAGGCAGACGCAGGATTCGTCGGAGAAGAAAATGCCATGCCATTCCGTAGTCCAGGTGCGGCGTTCAACGGCCCACTGCCACCGCTTTCGCCTATGGTGTAACGTCAATGGTAATCGGAGCATAGGGCGCCGTGCGACAAGTCTCCGCTCCTGCAGACGACGTCGAAAGGTACATGCTGACATAAGTTGTTGCGCAACACACCCTAATTCCTGCGCTAATCTTCGTGATGTGGCGGTGCGAGCCGTCAATGCCCGCCGCACAACATGCCAGTCCTCTCGTTTGGTGGTGTGCCGCAGCTGCGGCAATCGCTCACGTCGGTCCGTCCGTCCCTCCTGCACCCACCTAATCCATACTCGCTTCACTGTGGCTGGATGTCGTCCCACACGGGCGCCGATGTCTCGGTACGATAGACCGCTGTCGCGATAAGCCACTATTCGTCCTCTGTCGAACTCCGAAACGTGCTGGAATGACTGCCGTATTCTGCGACGAGGCATCAGGAGGCTTCCCACGCACAGATCAGGCAACACAACACACTTGCACTACTTACACCCCGCCTTCTGTGCACCCTTCTTATAGTGCTTCTCGGTAGCGTGCCGGGCGCACATGATTTGCATATGCCCTGCAATGCTAATGGTTTGCATATCCACTCGCGGGCGACGCATGCTGCGAATTTCAGGCCAATCGGACGTTTCCTTCTTGTTGCATTTTGGGCGGCCAGCAGTGTATATATATATATGGTACATACACTATCTACCAACAAGTAATTGGACACCTGTGATAGCAAAGGAAAACGAAGTTTATTCACCTTCAATAGTTGGTGGAGCCTCCACGAGCGGCGATTACAGCTGCGACCCTCAGGGGCATACTTTCAACCAGGCGTTGTACGACGGCTAGCGGTATTTTCTTCCACTCGGCTTGGAGAAGACAGGCCAGTTCCTTCATCGATTTCGGACAGTGGGGGGCACCCCTTTAGTCGACGCTCCAACTCGTCCCAGAGGTGCTCGATAGGGTTAAGGTCCGGGCTCTGCGCGGGCCAGTCCATTCGATTAACCCCATTGTCACCATGCCAAGCCATGGTGGACCTCGCAACATGACAGGTGGCATTGTCATCCTGAAAGTAACATGGGTCCACCCCGTAAAACTGCCATTAAGTAGGAAGCGCATGGTCATCCAAAATGGCGCAGTAGGTCTCGGCGTTGAGTCTACCAGGAATCCACTGCGGGGTCGTCAAAGTTGAGGCATTAGGTGCAGTAGTTGGAGATTCTGAGCGGGGCAATGGAGAGCCAGTAAAAGGAGTTTTTTTTTCTAGAAAAACATCGTTATCGGCAACTGTTGCCACTGCGTCTTTAGCTGCTGAAAAATCTCGTAATACGACATTAAACAGTCCGCAATATTTCGGTTTATTTTAAGGTTACGTTCCATAGAGGGATCATAGTCAGAAATTAAATCTTTCAAGTGCTTGGAAAATTTCGGCAAACTTGTGCAGATTACTGCTGACAATTTCATCTTGTTCGGCGGCAGCGTCATCATCATCTTCGTTTGATGAAGTTTTCACAAGTTCTTCTAACTTCATTTGTTAACGGTTCTTGATGTCCGATCAAATCTGCTATTTCTTCCTCCAGAATATCGACGAAGCCTTCATCCCCGAATCTGCTTGGCCATCTGAGTAATATGTTTTACTTCCTCGTTGATGGTAGGAAAACCTTTAAAATCATTGACACAGTCATACCACAGGGGCCGCCTCCAGCTTGCATTTTTGCAATTTCATTTGAAAGTAAGAAAATACCGATTAACCAGCCTTTTTTAAAGGAGGGTGAAAGCGGTGGGGTCGTTGCTTGAAACTATGGTATGCAGCGGTGGTTGAGTTTATATGTGTAAAGTACAGGTAATCGTTGCAGAAACGGCAGGTTTAAAGTCTGTCGCGCAGATAATATTCACAAGCGTGAATTTAAAAAGTTCTAAATTTGAATTTATTTACTTTTCTCGCAAGCTTTAGGTGCTTATTTTTTCTCAAATATGAGCAGTTAGGAGCGGCAGTCTTTGTCAATATCAACATAATTAATATAAAAACGTATACATGTGTATATACACTGAAGTGCCAGAAAAACTGGTACACCAGTTTAATACTTGATAAGTCCCACACGGGAGCGCAGGACTGCAGAAATACGACGGGGCATATACTCCACAGCTTCTGGAAATATGCTGTAGGCAATGCACACCATACTTCCTGCATAGCGTTCCACAATTCGGGTGTATTCTGAGGTCTCGGATTCCTGTGTTCGATAGCTCGTTGCATGGCATCCCAAATCTGTTCTATCACGTTCAGACCTGGGTGGGAATGGCAAAACCCCAAACTCAGACGAATGCTCCTCTAACCATAATGTGGCGTCCCAACACTTGTGGGGAGGTGCATTGTTCTGTTGGAATAGGCCCAACCAACCAGTATGAATGCAGGACATGAACGGGTGTACTTCGTCAGAAAGGATGCGCACACAGCGTTGGCCGGTCACAGACGTTTGTTGACATATCAGGGGTCCCAGTGAAGTCCAGCTAAGCACACCCCATACCATTACGGACCCCCCACCAGTCGGTACAGTTCCCTGTTGACAGGCGGGATCCATGGGGTTTGCGCCACACACGAATCCTTCCATCTGCCCAATACACTTGGAAACGCGACTCGTCAGACCAGGCTACTTGTTTCCAGTGGCGGTGTTGCCGTGTCCAAGCGAGGAGCATAGCTCTGTGTCGTGCATCCATCAAGGGGACTCGAGTTGGGCATCGGCTCCCAAAGCCCATTTCGTGCAGGGTACGTTGCACAGTCTTGTTGAGGCTCCAGCATTGAATTCCGATTATACTTGCGAGAGTGTTGCACGCCTATCGCGTGAAACGATTCTTGACAGCCGACGATGGCCACGTTCACCCAGTCTTTTTACGGCCACGCTGGTATCGTAGGTTGGAGGTTTTGCCGGAATTCTTGTAGTCACGGTACACCCTTGCAATGGTCGTCCGTGAAAATTCGAACTTCGTTTCTACATCCGAAATGCTAAGGCCATCTCACGAGCACCAACTATGACACCGCGTTAAAAATCGCTTAAATCGTTATTACTTGAAATTCTCATGCTGAAATCAGCTCTGACAGCTGGCAAGGATGTCTATCGCTTTATATACGCACTGGCGGACGCAACCAAGTACGCGCATAGGTTACGTTGCTGTGTATTTTACATAAGCTCATCTGTACCAGTTTTTCTGGCACTTCAGTGTATATATATGGTACATTATTGTGCATATATACACTGCTGGCCACCCAAAATGCAACACCAAGAAGGAAACGAGATAGCAAAGCCAGATTTACTGGAAACATAGCAACAGATAGAAAGATGAAACGATTGAGCTTACAGGCTCGTGTGACTTGCGGAACACGCAGTCATCAATAGTTCGTGTGGCCCCCATGGCTGGCAATAACGGCCGCTACACGCCGCAGCATCAAACGAAAAAGGCTTTGGATGTGCGCTTGGGGTATGTCAGTCCAGGCTGCTTCCACACATTGCCACAGTTCATCAGGCGTAGCCACGGGTGGTGCTTGCCGGGCCACTCGGTTTCCGATCAGCTACCAGACGTGTTCGATGGGCGACATATCGGGAGAACAGGCGGGCCACGGCAGCAGTGACACCTGGTGGGCCGTGAAGAATTGTTGCACAATGCGTGCCACGTGCGGGCGCGCATTGTCCTGTTCAAACGTGGCTGCTTGCAGGTCCTGCAGATAAGGGAGGACTACAGGCTCCAAAACGTCGGATATGTAGCGGTGGCTGTTGAGTGTACCAGCGATGCGCACCAGAGGGGTGCGGGTGTCATATCCAATTGCGCCCCAAACCAGACGACGGACCGGTATGGCGATGCATAATGCAGGCGTCATACAGTCTCTTGCCGCAGTGCCGCCACACGCGGATCCGACCATCGTGGTGTTGCAGGCAGACGCAGGATTCGTCGGAGAAGAAAATGTCATGCCATTCCGTAGTCCAGGTGCGGCGTTCAACGGCCCACTGCCACCGCTTTCGCCTATGGTGTAACGTCAATGGTAATCGGAGCATAGGGCGCCGTGCGACAAGTCTCCGCTCCTGCAGACGACGTCGAAAGGTACATGCTGACATAAGTTGTTGCGCAACACACCCTAATTCCTGCGCTAATCTTCGTGATGTGGCGGTGCGAGCCGTCAATGCCCGCCGCACAACATGCCAGTCCTCTCGTTTGGTGGTGTGCCGCAGCTGCGGCAATCGCTCACGTCGGTCCGTCCGTCCCTCCTGCACCCACCTAATCCATACTCGCTTCACTGTGGCTGGATGTCGTCCCACACGGGCGCCGATGTCTCGGTACGATAGACCGCTGTCGCGATAAGCCACTATTCGTCCTCTGTCGAACTCCGAAACGTGCTGGAATGACTGCCGTATTCTGCGACGAGGCATCAGGAGGCTTCCCACGCACAGATCAGGCAACACAACACACTTGCACTACTTACACCCCGCCTTCTGTGCACCCTTCTTATAGTGCTTCTCGGTAGCGTGCCGGGCGCACATGATTTGCATATGCCCTGCAATGCTAATGGTTTGCATATCCACTCGCGGGCGACGCATGCTGCGAATTTCAGGCCAATCGGACGTTTCCTTCTTGTTGCATTTTGGGCGGCCAGCAGTGTATATATATATATGGTACATACACTATCTACCAACAAGTAATTGGACACCTGTGATAGCAAAGGAAAACGAAGTTTATTCACCTTCAATAGTTGGTGGAGCCTCCACGAGCGGCGATTACAGCTGCGACCCTCAGGGGCATACTTTCAACCAGGCGTTGTACGACGGCTAGCGGTATTTTCTTCCACTCGGCTTGGAGAAGACAGGTCAGTTCCTTCATCGATTTCGGACAGTGGGGGCACCCCTTTAGTCGACGCTCCAACTCGTCCCAGAGGTGCTCGATAGGGTTAAGGTCCGGGCTCTGCGCGGGCCAGTCCATTCGATTAACCCCATTGTCACCATGCCAAGCCATGGTGGACCTCGCAACATGACAGGTGGCATTGTCATCCTGAAAGTAACATGGGTCCACCCCGTAAAACTGCCATTAAGTAGGAAGCGCATGGTCATCCAAAATGGCGCAGTAGGTCTCGGCGTTGAGTCTACCAGGAATCCACTGCGGGGTCGTCAAAGTTGAGGCATTAGGTGCAGTAGTTGGAGATTCTGAGCGGGGCAATGGAGAGCCAGTAAAAGGAGTTTTTTTTTTCTAGAAAAACATCGTTATCGGCAACTGTTGCCACTGCGTCTTTAGCTGCTGAAAAATCTCGTAATACGACATTAAACAGTCCGCAATATTTCGGTTTATTTTAAGGTTACGTTCCATAGAGGGATCATAGTCAGAAATTAAATCTTTCAAGTGCTTGGAAAATTTCGGCAAACTTGTGCAGATTACTGCTGACAATTTCATCTTGTTCGGCGGCAGCGTCATCATCATCTTCGTTTGATGAAGCTTTCACAAGTTCTTCTAACTTCATTTGTTAACGGTTCTTGATGTCCGATCAAATCTGCTATTTCTTCCTCCAGAATATCGACGAAGCCTTCATCCCCGAATCTGCTTGGCCATCTGAGTAATATGTTTTACTTCCTCGTTGATGGTAGGAAAACCTTTAAAATCATTGACACAGTCATACCACAGGGGCCGCCTCCAGCTTGCATTTTTGCAATTTCATTTGAAAGTAAGAAAATACCGATTAACCAGCCTTTTTTAAAGGAGGGTGAAAGCGGTGGGGTCGTTGCTTGAAACTATGGTATGCAGCGGTGGTTGAGTTTATATGTGTAAAGTACAGGTAATCGTTGCAGAAACGGCAGGTTTAAAGTCTGTCGCGCAGATAATATTCACAAGCGTGAATTTAAAAAGTTCTAAATTTGAATTTATTTACTTTTCTCGCAAGCTTTAGGTGCTTATTTTTTCTCAAATATGAGCAGTTAGGAGCGGCAGTCTTTGTCAATATCAACATAATTAATATAAAAACGTATACATGTGTATATACACTGAAGTGCCAGAAAAACTGGTACACCAGTTTAATACTTGATAAGTCCCACACGGGAGCGCAGGACTGCAGAAATACGACGGGGCATATACTCCACAGCTTCTGGAAATATGCTGTAGGCAATGCACACCATACTTCCTGCATAGCGTTCCACAATTCGGGTGTATTCTGAGGTCTCGGATTCCTGTGTTCGATAGCGCGTTGCATGGCATCCCAAATCTGTTCTATCACGTTCAGACCTGGGTGGGAATGGCAAAACCCCAAACTCAGACGAATGCTCCTCTAACCATAATGTGGCGTCCCAACACTTGTGGGGAGGTGCATTGTTCTGTTGGAATAGGCCCAACCAACCAGTATGAATGCAGGACATGAACGGGTGTACTTCGTCAGAAAGGATGCGCACACAGCGTTGGCCGGTCACAGACGTTTGTTGACATATCAGGGGTCCCAGTGAAGTCCAGCTAAGCACACCCCATACCATTACGGACCCCCCACCAGTCGGTACAGTTCCCTGTTGACAGGCGGGATCCATGGGGTTTGCGCCACACACGAATCCTTCCATCTGCCCAATACACTTGGAAACGCGACTCGTCAGACCAGGCTACTTGTTTCCAGTGGCGGTGTTGCCGTGTCCAAGCGAGGAGCATAGCTCTGTGTCGTGCATCCATCAAGGGGACTCGAGTTGGGCATCGGCTCCCAAAGCCCATTTCGTGCAGGGTACGTTGCACAGTCTTGTTGAGGCTCCAGCATTGAATTCCGATTATACTTGCGAGAGTGTTGCACGCCTATCGCGTGAAACGATTCTTGACAGCCGACGATGGCCACGTTCACCCAGTCTTTTTACGGCCACGCTGGTATCGTAGGTTGGAGGTTTTGCCGGAATTCTTGTAGTCACGGTACACCCTTGCAATGGTCGTCCGTGAAAATTCGAACTTCGTTTCTACATCCGAAATGCTAAGGCCATCTCACGAGCACCAACTATGACACCGCGTTAAAAATCGCTTAAATCGTTATTACTTGAAATTCTCATGCTGAAATCAGCTCTGACAGCTGGCAAGGATGTCTATCGCTTTATATACGCACTGGCGGACGCAACCAAGTACGCGCATAGGTTACGTTGCTGTGTATTTTACATAAGCTCATCTGTACCAGTTTTTCTGGCACTTCAGTGTATATATATGGTACATTATTGTGCATATATACACTGCTGGCCACCCAAAATGCAACACCAAGAAGGAAACGAGATAGCAAAGCCAGATTTACTGGAAACATAGCAACAGATAGAAAGATGAAACGATTGAGCTTACAGGCTCGTGTGACTTGCGGAACACGCAGTCATCAATAGTTCGTGTGGCCCCCATGGCTGGCAATAACGGCCGCTACACGCCGCAGCATCAAACGAAAAAGGCTTTGGATGTGCGCTTGGGGTATGTCAGTCCAGGCTGCTTCCACACATTGCCACAGTTCATCAGGCGTAGCCACGGGTGGTGCTTGCCGGGCCACTCGGTTTCCGATCAGCTACCAGACGTGTTCGATGGGCGACATATCGGGAGAACAGGCGGGCCACGGCAGCAGTGACACCTGGTGGGCCGTGAAGAATTGTTGCACAATGCGTGCCACGTGCGGGCGCGCATTGTCCTGTTCAAACGTGGCTGCTTGCAGGTCCTGCAGATAAGGGAGGACTACAAGCTCCAAAACGTCGGATATGTAGCGGTGGCTGTTGAGTGTACCAGCGATGCGCACCAGAGGGGTGCGGGTGTCATATCCAATTGCGCCCCAAACCAGACGACGGACCGGTATGGCGATGCATAATGCAGGCGTCATACAGTCTCTTGCCGCAGTGCCGCCACACGCGGATCCGACCATCGTGGTGTTGCAGGCAGACGCAGGATTCGTCGGAGAAGAAAATGCCATGCCATTCCGTAGTCCAGGTGCGGCGTTCAACGGCCCACTGCCACCGCTTTCGCCTATGGTGTAACGTCAATGGTAATCGGAGCATAGGGCGCCGTGCGACAAGTCTCCGCTCCTGCAGACGACGTCGAAAGGTACATGCTGACATAAGTTGTTGCGCAACACACCCTAATTCCTGCGCTAATCTTCGTGATGTGGCGGTGCGAGCCGTCAATGCCCGCCGCACAACATGCCAGTCCTCTCGTTTGGTGGTGTGCCGCAGCTGCGGCAATCGCTCACGTCGGTCCGTCCGTCCCTCCTGCACCCACCTAATCCATACTCGCTTCACTGTGGCTGGATGTCGTCCCACACGGGCGCCGATGTCTCGGTACGATAGACCGCTGTCGCGATAAGCCACTATTCGTCCTCTGTCGAACTCCGAAACGTGCTGGAATGACTGCCGTATTCTGCGACGAGGCATCAGGAGGCTTCCCACGCACAGATCAGGCAACACAACACACTTGCACTACTTACACCCCGCCTTCTGTGCACCCTTCTTATAGTGCTTCTCGGTAGCGTGCCGGGCGCACATGATTTGCATATGCCCTGCAATGCTAATGGTTTGCATATCCACTCGCGGGCGACGCATGCTGCGAATTTCAGGCCAATCGGACGTTTCCTTCTTGTTGCATTTTGGGCGGCCAGCAGTGTATATATATATATGGTACATACACTATCTACCAACAAGTAATTGGACACCTGTGATAGCAAAGGAAAACGAAGTTTATTCACCTTCAATAGTTGGTGGAGCCTCCACGAGCGGCGATTACAGCTGCGACCCTCAGGGGCATACTTTCAACCAGGCGTTGTACGACGGCTAGCGGTATTTTCTTCCACTCGGCTTGGAGAAGACAGGCCAGTTCCTTCATCGATTTCGGACAGTGGGGGGCACCCCTTTAGTCGACGCTCCAACTCGTCCCAGAGGTGCTCGATAGGGTTAAGGTCCGGGCTCTGCGCGGGCCAGTCCATTCGATTAACCCCATTGTCACCATGCCAAGCCATGGTGGACCTCGCAACATGACAGGTGGCATTGTCATCCTGAAAGTAACATGGGTCCACCCCGTAAAACTGCCATTAAGTAGGAAGCGCATGGTCATCCAAAATGGCGCAGTAGGTCTCGGCGTTGAGTCTACCAGGAATTGCGACCAAGGGTCCCGTTCCATACCAGGAGAAACACTCCCATAGCATAATTTCACCGCCGCCGAACTTCACAGTTGGCACAATACATTCCGGCAGGAGGCATTCTCCAGGCAGACGCCAAACCCAGACCCTGCCATCTGAACGGTAGAGGGTGAATCTTGATTAGTCGCTCCAGAGAACCTGTTTCCACTGTTCAACGGCCCACTGTCGACGTTCTTTGCACCACGTTAGCCGAGCAGCGCTATTGGACTTGGTGATCAAAGGCTTGTGGGCGGCAGCACGTCCATGATAACAGAGCAGATGGGCTTTTCCTTACGGATGGTATTCGTCGAAAGAACACTTTCGGATGCCTGTTGAAACTCCTCGCGGATGTGGCCCATCGATTTGGTGCGGTTCTTCCGAATTTCTTTGGCCAGCACCCGTTGGTCTCTAACTCCCAGTTTTGTGGGTCTGCCGGGTCGGGGCACATTCCGACAATCACCCCTTATCTTCCACTTGCCAATCACGTAGGCCACTGTCGATTTTGGGTACTTCAACTCGCTGGATATATCACGTATGGATCGGCCATTTCTGTGATACCAGACGATTACACCTTTCCCGAAATCAGAGAGCTCCGAACTGCGTGGCATCTTGCATGCGACTGGTTGCGTTGTTGTTTCCCACACGATATTTAACTGCGGCGGCCGTGACATGTATCGGGAACGCAGAGATCGTCGATTGCAGGGGTGTACAATTACTTGTTGTTAGTTAGTATATACACTGACGGAAAAAATCCCAACACCAAGAAGGGGTTGTGTTAGATAAACGACAGTTGGTAGGCGGTGAGAGTACATCTGTAAGATGACGTCTATGCAAATTTCGCGCTCGGCGCATACGTGTGGCGCTAGTAGCGCCCCTCGGAACATGCAAAGCAGGTTTGCTGTAAATACGCGCTGTAACGTTCGTGAGCGTTAATTATCGTTGAGATTCGACGTAGTGTGTTGATGTTAGTCAAGAATGCCTTTAAGAAGACGAAGAAGCCATTATCAACAGCTCACGGAGTTTGAACGAGGTCGTGTAATAGGGCTACGAGAAGGTGGATTTTCGTTTAGCAATATTGCAGAACGACTTGGCAGGAATGTAGCCACTGTGCATGATTGTTGGCAGCGGTGGTCAAGGGAAGGTACTGCCTCAAGAAGACCGGGTTCCGGCCGACCACGTGGCACTACTGAGAGGGAAGATCGTCGTGTACGGCGTATGGCCGTGGCGCATCGTACCGCGTCTGCGGCAGCAATTCGAGCTGCAGTTGCCACCACAGTGACACAACGAACTGTTACAAATCGGTTACTTGAAGGACAGCTCCGAACCAGACGCCCTGTAGCTTGCATTCCACTTACTCCAAACCTCTGCCGTTTGCGACGTCAGTGGTGTCAAGCTAGAGCTCATTGGATGACGGAGTGGAGATCTGTTGTGTTTTCTGATGAAAGCCGGTTCTGCCTGGGTGCCAGTGATGGTCGTGTGTTGGTTAGAAGGAGGTCAGGTGAGCGCCTGCAACCAACCTGTCTGCGGCCGAGACACACTGGACATACACCTGGAGTTATGGTCTGGGGAGCAATATCCTATGACAGCAGGAGCACTCTCGTGGTTATCCCATGCACCCTGACGGCACAGTTGTACGTCGGTCTGGTGATTCAACCTGTTGTGCTGCCATTCATGAACAGCATTCCAGGGGGTGTTTTCCAAAAGGATAATGCTCGCCCGCATAACGCTGTTGTAACCCAACATGCTCTACAGAGTGTCGACATGTTGCCGTGGCCTGCTAGATCACCAGATCTTTCACCAATCGAGCACGTATGGGACATCATTGGACGACAACTCCAGCGTCACCCCCAACCAGCATTAACCGTCCCTGTATTGACCGATCAAGTGCAACAGGCATGGAACTCCATCCCACAAACTGACATCCAGCACCTGTACGACACAATGCAGGAACGTTTTCGTGCTTGCATTCAACATCCTGGCGATTACACCGGTTATTATTGTACCAGCATTTCACATTTAAAATGGCTCTTCTCGCGTTTACATTAGGCTGTGTTCTCGAAACCTTAATCGATTAAATATGTTACCTATACAAATGTACTGCCGCCATTTCATTCCTCTACAACTATTTTTTCGTGGTGTTGGGATTTTTTGTTCCGTCAGTGTATATATATATATCATCCTCATAGTCAACCATTATCAATCCACTGCTGGACAAAGGTCTCTCCAAGCCTCTTCCACAACTGATGTCTTCCACTCGTGTCATTTTTCTGATCCACGAGTTCCTCTTCTTATCTCTCCCGGTTACACCAGGCATGCACCTCTCCGTGCTTCTTTTAGTTGGCTGCAGCCTTTGTATGTCTCTTTTAGTTAAGGTCCACGTCTCTGCACCATACGTAAGCACTGAAAGGATGCATTGATCAAACACTTTTCCTTTAAGACATAATGGCGTATTGCTCTTGAAAATTATGCTGTTTCTTCCAAAAGCTCTCCAGGCAAGTTTTGTACACCGATTAATTTCTTCATCAATGTGACCCTCACTTCATATCTGCTGTCCAAGATAAACGTACGTGTCTGTTATCTCCAGCTTTTCTCCATCAATTGATAAATCTTCATTTCTTGTAAAAGCATTGTACATCACTTTTGTCTTCTGAAAGTTCATTTTTAATCCCACTTATTTACTCTTGTCAGCAAGTTCCTGGATCATACGCTGCAGCTCTGATGGGGTAGTTACAAAAATGACTACGTCAACAGCAAAACGAAGGTGAGTTAGATAATCTCCATTAATCTTTATCCCTTTGCTTTCCCAGTTCAGTGATTGAAAGACATTTTCCAATATGGCATTAAAGAGCTTGGGAGATATGGTGTCACCTTGTCTCACTCGCTTTCCAATTCTCATGTGTTTTGTATTTTCAAACAGCCGAATCTTTGCACTTGCATTTTCATAGATGTTATTAATAATAGTAATGTATGCATCTTCAATACCGAAGGATTTCAAAGCCATTGTAACTGCTGATGGTTTCACTGAATCAAAGGCCTTTTCATAATCGATTAAAGTCATGCACAATGGAAGTTCATGTTCCCTCGCTCTTTCAATTAGTTCTCTCAGTACGTGGATATGATCTATTGTGCTGTAGCAACTCCTGAATTCAGCTTGTTCTCTCGGTTGAGCCATGTCCAGTGTTACCTTCAAGCGGTGTGAAAGAACTTTAGTGAAGATTTTATAAACCACTGATAGGATACTGATAGGTCTGTAGTTCCTGAGATCCTCAATGTCACCTTTTTTATGTAACATGATCATTGTAGTGTTGTTCCAATCCTCAGGAATCTTCCCTTCATTAAGGCAGCGAGTGAAAATTTGGGCGAGTACTGTTTCGATTTCTCCACTTGCTTCATGCATGATGTCTACAGTAATTCCATCTTCTCCTGGAGCTTTTCCCCGCTTCATGTTCTTGATCGCATGTGCAACTTCTGCTGGGAGGACTGGAAGAACTCTGGTACTGGTACCTTTCCTGATGTCTGGAGTACATGTATCATCCCTTTCACATCATTTGGAGTAGAAATCTTTCACTCTTGTCAAAATTTCGCCTCTATTTTTTGTTACAGAACCATCTTCTTTTCTCAGAGCCATAATCTGTTTTCTTCCCTTACTCAGATGTCCCTTTGCCCTCTTTAAGCTTTGGTTGTTTTCCAGTGCTTTCCTCACTAGTTCACAGTTGAATTTCCTTGCATCTTTAGTGATACTTTTTCGTACTGTCTTGCATAGCTCTATATATTCCACTTTGGAAATCACATCTCCTTTAGTTGTTCTCATTTGTCTTCTTTTTTGCATCAGAATTTTGGATTTTCCTGATAATTTGTTTTTATGCAACTTGTTCTTAGCACCAGCTATTTTTGTTGCTGTTTCCATAAGAGCCTTGGTTAGTTTTCTGTTAACTTCAGAGATGTCCTTTTTTCTGATGTTAGACCTTCTAGAGCTGAGAATCTGTTCCTCAGTTCCAATTTGAAGGTATTATGATGTTTTTTTTAAGGTTGGTCATGTCAATACACGTGGTTTTATGAGCTTGCCACGCTCGAGTTTAGATTGAGGTGCATCTTACATCTTACCATTGTATGGTCCTTAAATGTGTTGAACTTGTTTAACACACTGCAGTTTTCAATGACAAATTTCTTGTTACACAGAATAAAATCAATTTCACTTGTCAATCCATTGGGATGCCTCCATGTACATTTCCTTTGCGGCTTTTTCTTGAAAAAGGAGTTCATGATGAAAAACCCTTCTGCCTCTGCAAACTCTACGAGAGTATTTCCACGCTGGTTTTATAATGAATAAAATTCTCCGGCTGGACGTGTAGTGCAGGAAAGCTTACGTTAAGTCACGTTAATGTTATTGAAAGGTTTCTTGACGTAGCTAAAGTGTGCTTAATCTTCAAAGTGCTAGAGTTTGTTTAGGTATGACACGCACGTGCAATAAATTCCAAGAATATGGAATTTATTTTTACTCAGCGTTCCTCATTATCTTGAATATCAGTAAAATAACTTCGGTTTTGGTACATTACTACCTTGAAGGCTCCTTATTAGAGCGGTAAACACAATATACCCTGAACTTAACGTAAACACTCAATGAAATAGACTTAACGGCCAGACAGAGGTCTGACAATAAAATGAACTAAGAAAACGTACTCACTTTTAACCTTTTATTGGGGAGCTCCTGGTATTACTCAAATACACACTCCAAAATAACACAACTAGGCTCCTGGTATTACTCAAATACACACTCCAAAATAACACAACTAGGCTCCTGGTATTACTCAAATACACACTCCAAAATAACACAACTACTGATAGCCCGAACTTTCGTAATATCGTAGAAAAGTAGGTAAATCGCATATCAATAATCAGGAAGAACCTATCACATAAAACGAACTCTTTGGTATACTTGAGCGCGCCTATATATACTGCATACCACCACGTCATGACTTACACTCGTTGCCACATATAATTCAGCGGGAGAAACAACATCTCGTTAAGTGAGAAGATAATTTGCATAGGAAAAAAATAACAAGAGATAGTAAAATCAAAAAGAAACTGAATCTAGAGTATACGTTACAGTTTATGTTGCCGTGACCGAATTTATCTACTGAAATTTCATTCTGTTGTCGTTGCCCTATTTTCGCATTGAAATCTCCCATAATGATCTTCAAGTGCTGCTTGCCTTTATTATTTAGATGATGAATTTCCTCATAAAATTATTCAATCTCTTCTTCAGGATGACTTGTAGTGGGTGCATAAGCTTGAATAATCTGAGGCTTGTATCTTCTCGAGAGTTGGATAACAAGTCGTGCAGCTCCTTCAGAGGAACTTTCAACTTCTACAACTTTATTCTTCAGTTTCTTGTTTATTATAAATCCAACACCACTAGTTCTGCCAGTATCTGTCCCACGGTAATAAAAGAGATGTACTTTTCATTTCAATGAGATCTCCTTTTCTCCTTACCCCACTTAGCCCGACGATGCCCCACTTGATCCTTTGTAGTTCTTCCAATTCAAGGAGCCTTGAATCAGAAGATAGGGAGCGTCCATTAGACGTAGCCAAGGTCAGCATCAGATGGCAGCCTAGTCCGGTCCTCCGGGGATTCTTTGCACCCTCTGCCTTCATGTCGCACTGGCCGCTGCCTTATCCAGGTAGGCTACATTCCAGCTGCCGGAGACTGAGGGCCAAGATTTAAGTTCTGGAGTCATTTTGTAGGGGTTTGGCCATAAATCACCACGCTGGCCAAGCATGTTGGTGAGTGTGGGATAGCATTTCCTCTAATCCCGGTGGTATAGTTGTACCGCTACTTGACGGTCGTCCGAGCCGCTTTAGTGGGAACAGGATGCACCACGAGAAGGCGGGGTTGACATTTGTAAAGGAGAGGCTGTAGTATATTGCGCATCACCTGACCTTACATCCCATATATATATATATATATATATATATATATATACTTAAGAGCAAAACTGAAGACTAAGGAAAAACTTTAGAATTTAAAACGAAGGTTGCAAAAACCTGAAAATCAAAACGCGCAACGCAGCAGTTTTGAAAATTCAGAATTCACATTCTATAAAGAAGATACCTAAGCAAAAAAATGCAAATATAATTTTGACTCACACCTAGTACAACATAGAAAAGGTTATGTATCTACCTGTGTGAGTAAAAGGAGAAAAGAAAAAAAAAAAACTGAATGAAGAAGGTGTCGAGAATACTGAGCCTTGGCTTTATCAAGGACCAGCAAAAACACTGCATTTTCTCACTTCCACAAAGACCTAGTTGGAAATGGGTTTCTGCAAGGCCATAGATGCAAGTAACATTCCCACCTAAAATAGTTTAAAACATATATATATAAGTCATGTCCTCCGTAGAGTTGCATGACCTAGCACTAGTTAACAATTTCGCTTGCATCCATTAACCTTCATGGCCCGACCCATGCTCTTCATCTGTTACTATTAAACAGAGAGAAGAAGATTAAAGAGAACCCAAGCTGTGAGAGTGACATAATAATTAGAAATGATTTTCAGCCATAACGAAATTCCAAGTTCGTTTGAGAGAGAATTTAAACCTGAAAATCAATGCAAAAGAAATCCAAATTTTACATTGCAATTAAAAAAGGAAATGTTAATTTTTAACGAACAGATTTTTGAAAGAAAACTTGAGTCTAAAACCCCCTACTCTACAACTTATGACAGCACGAAAACGAGAATAAGTTAAAGATAATAATTAACTAAAGAAAACTTTGTGAAAGTTATATACCTTAAACAGTTAGTTGCAATATGTACAAAGTATTTCAGCAATATATATATAGAATGAAAATATTACAGAACAAAAATACAAAATTTCAAAACAAGTAAAAAACTGGAACAGGTTGCCGTCATCAGGAGAGCATCAACCTGTGGGAGTGGCCTTTCTAGTACCAACAAAGCGACAAGGCAAGCCAAAATTGTCGGTTGGTCATGCTCCCTAGGCCACAAAACCAAATTCTAATAAGCACAAAAAATTACAAAAATCAAGTTTAAAAAGAAGAATTAAAAGCTTACCGGCAGAACAGAAACCGCCAGGACAAAGAGTCGAACAAGACTGAACAGAGCACCCACAAGAACACAAATATATACACTGAAAAGAAAGGTGGTCACGGTTAAACAACTACCTGGTAAGCCAAAAATGTGTGAGTAGACAAGATGCAAAACTGTGTATGTAAATAAGATCTTCAGCTATTAGGGACCCACCAAATAGCACTTTATGTTACCTATATATTTAAAATTGTTAGGTCCTAGGTTAGTAAAGCATGTCAATGTGTAATTTGAAACTTTTGGACACAGAATTAAAGTTCACTTTAATTCTGTGTCCAAAAGTTTCAAAAGTTTAAAGTTCACAGAATTAAGGTTGAACTTTAATTCTGTGTCCAAAAGTTTCAAATTTCACATTGACATGCTTTACTAACCTAGGACCTAACAATTTTAAATATATAGGTAACATAAAGTGCTATTTGGTGGGTCCCTAATAGCTGAAGATCTTAATTACATACACAGTTTTGCATCTTGTCTACTCACACATTTTTGGCTTACCAGGTAGTTGTTTAACCGTGACCACCTTTCTTATCAGTGTATATATTTGTGTTCTTGTGGGTGGGTGCTCTGTTCAGTCTTGTTCGACTCTTTGTCATGGCGGTTTCTGTTCTGCTGGTAAGCTTTTAATTCTTCTTTTTTAAACTTGATTTTTGTAATTTTTTTGTGCTTATTAGAATTTGGTTTTGTGGCCTAGGGAGCATGACCAACCGACAATTTTGGCTTGCCTTGTCGCTTTGTTGGTACTAGAAAGGCCACTCCCACAGGTTGATGCTCTCCTGATGACGGCAACCTGTTCCAGTTTTTTACTTGTTTTGAAATTTTGTATTTTTGTTCTGTAATATTTTCATTCTATATAAGCTACTACATGAGGTTTAGCTGCCTTCGGCGCTTCTCATGGTATTAGCCTTTTTGGTCTATTTTTCTTGTGTTAAATAATTTATTTATAAAGTTATTTTTTTGTTTTATTTATGTATTATCTATCTATCTATCTATCTATCTATCTATCTATCTATCTATCTATCTATATATATATATATATCATCATCATCATCATTGTCAACCATTATCAATCCACTGCTGGACGAAGGTCTCCCCAAGTTTCCTCCACAACGGTCTGTCTTGTGCCAGTCTCCTCCATGTCACCCCTGCATACTTTCGAATTTCATCCACCCATCTCCCATGTGGTCTTCTTCTGGGTCTTTTCCTGTCCCTTGGAATCCAATCTAAAATTTCGGCTGTCCATCGATGATCTGTCCTTCTGGCAGTATGTCCAGCCCATTGCCATTTCAGGGATTTAACTCTGATCATGATGTCTTCCACTCTTGTCATTTTTCGGATCCACGAGTTCCTCTTCTTATCCCTCCTGGTTACACCAAGCATGCACCTCTCCATGCTTCTTTGAGTTGTCTGCAGCCTTTGTATGTCTCTTTTAGTTAAGGTCCACGTCTCTGCACCATACGTAAGCACTGGAAGGATGCATTGATCAAACACTTTTCTTTTAAGACATAATGGCATATTGCTCTTGAAAATTATGCTGTTTCTTCCAAAAGCTCTCCAGGCAAGTTTTGTACGCCGATTAATTTCTTCATCAATGTGACCCTCACTTGATATCTGCTGTCCAAGATAAACGTACGTGTCTGTTATCTCCAGCTTTTCTCCATCAATCGATAAATCTTCATTTCTTGTAAAAGCATTGAACATCACTTTTGTCTTCTGAAAGTTCATTTTTAATCCCACTTCTTTACTCTTGTCAGCAAGTTCCTGGATCATACTCTGCAGCTCTGATGGGGTAGTTGCAAAAATGACTACGTCATCAGCAAAGCGAAGGTGGGTTAGATAATCTCCATTAATCTTTATTCCCTTGTTTTCCCAGCTCAGCGACTGAAAAACACCCTCCAATGTGGCATTAAAGAGCTTCGGAGATATGGTGTCCCCTTGTCTCACTCCCTTTCCAATTTTTACGTGTGTTGTATTTTCAAACAGCCTAATCTTTGCACTTGCATTTTCATAGATGTTATTAATAATATTAATGTATGCATCTTCAATACCGCAGGTTTTCAGAGCCATTGTAACTGCTGATGGTTTCACCGAATCAAAGGCTTTTTCATAATCGATAAAAGCCATGCACAATGGAAGTTCATATTCCCTCGCTCTTTCAATTAGTTCTCTCAGCACGTGGATATGATCTATTGTGCTGTAGCCACTCCTGAATCCAGCTTGTTCTCTCGGTTGAGCCATGTCCAGTGTTACCTTCAAGCGGTGTGAAAGAACTTTAGTGAAGATTTTATAAACTACTGATAGGAGGCTGATAGGTCTGTAGTTTCCGAGATCCTCAATGTCACCTTTCTTATGTAGCAGGATCATTGTAGCGGTGTTCCAATCCTCAGGAATCTTTCCTTCATTAAGGCATCGAGTGAAAATTTGGGCGAGTACTGTTTCGATTTCTCCACTTGCTTCTTGTATGATGTCTACAGTAATTCCATCTTCTCCTGGAGCTTTTCCTCGCTTCATGTTCTTGATTGCGTGTGCAACTTCTGCTGGAAGGACTGGAGGAACTCTGGTACTGGTATCTTTCATGATGTCAGGAGTGCATATATCATCCCTTTCATATAATTTGGAGTAGAAATCTTTCACTCTTGTCAAAATTTCGCCTCTATTTCTTGTTACAGAACCATCTTCTTTTCTCAGTGCCATAATCTGTTTTCTTCCCTTACTGAGATGTCCCTTTGCTATCTTTAGGCTTTGGTTGTTTTCAATTGCTTTCCTCACTAGTTCACAGTTGAATTTCCTTCTATATATATATATATCTATATATGTCAAAATTATATATGTATTTTTTTGCTTAGGTATCTTCTTTATAGAATGTGAGTCAAAATTATATATGTATTTTTTTGCTTAGGTATCTTCTTTATAGAATATCTATATATATATATATATATATATATATGGGCCGATTAGTCGTATCCAGGCCAAACCTGGTGGCTACGAGGCATATATCTGCATCTGCACTCCCCCTCCATTAGGAACTATACCACACCCGCTTGTTAACGTGAATTGATGACAGATTAGCCTCAGAAGGGAAATTTGTGTGGGGGATGAAAATAAATGAAGCCTTACTGCTAGGACCCATTATTAGAATAAGGAAGATGCCCCTGGTAAAAGTGTAGTAATTTGAAAGATCTACCTACTTCTTTCTTGTATCTCAGTTTTCTTTATTCAGTGCATTCCTCATTTCAGATATGGGCGAAAAGATCCGTAAAAGCTGGATGTAATATTTTGTTTTTTGATGTCTACAAGTTCTTTTTTAAATAATTAGAGCAGTAATAAATAAATACATTGTTCTTCCCACGTTCCAGAAACACACAGCATCCGAAAAATTGTTTTTAAGCCGCCGCTGTGGAATTGAATCAACAGAACTCTCGATATCTAGCCGAGCGCGTTACATATACGCCACGGTGGCCAACAATCCACGGTGCTATATGTATTTTTTAAGTTAGCTTCTGACATCAGAAATCCGTGAGATGGGGCTCAGCTACTGAGACGTCTCCATCTGGTGGGCATGAACGGCACTAGCTATATATATTATAGCAGTAAATCCAAAGGGCGAGATCCAAGGTGAAAATACTCCAAATATGTGGCGACAGTTAATAAATAAATACATCGCTTCTTCCACGTTCCAGAAACACACAGCATCCGATTTTTTTTTTCGAAAACAATTGTTTTTAAAACAATTTTTTGGATGCTGTGTGTTTCTGGAACGTGGAAAGAGCAATTGTCAGAATTTGTTTCCAGTGAGATACGTGTAATGTATTAATCCGTGCAGTAAAAACTCGGAAAAATATTTTATGCTGCATTCTGACGATTTACGGTATAACACTAACTGTGTGATTTACTATTTTACTTTCCTGCATAGGTCTGTATATATTTTGAAGCAGTTACACTGTTTATACTTTAGTTAGTTTCTTTCTACTTCCTTAAAACAAAATCTCCATGAAACATGTTTGAACCAATACACAGCCGTTTAAAATACGTATTCACACAATGCTTGGATTCTCCCCGTCACCTTTGCGGAGTACATCTGAGAAAATTTTGTGTGACTCATTCTTAAACGAACCCACTCAATAAAAATCATGGGAAGTGTCATTAATGTATAAAAAACATTCATAACCATATAATTAAGTTACGTGAATATGTCAAAATAGATGGAACTTAGTTTGAAAGCGGAAGTCATATTATACATACACAAATCCCTTTAAACATGACAACTTCAAAATTTACACGTTTCACTTTCACACCATATTTAGGTGTGTTTTTTTAATCGACATTAAAAACTTAATTCCATTGTGAATATATAATTTAGGATGAATTCTCGTGATAGTAAGTAGCACTACATCAGTACGTTATGTTTGGGAAAATGCAGATGTTGGAAATCATACCGTATCAAGTCTACATCATATAAATATTTTTAAAATTCAGGCAGAAAATTTTTCACGAGTCCGTGCTCTAACCAATAAGCATGCAACGACTTGCCATGTGTGGATTTTTTTATTATTATTGATATGATGAATTAAAACTGATGTGAAGCCTGATACTGTTAGTGTAGACATCACATTTGCAATACAAACAGATGAGAGTAACACCTAAATCATTAACGATTTATCAGAGTATATAACGATTTATCAGTCAGATTATATAACGATTTATCAGTCAGAGTAAGTAACGATTTATCAGTCAGAGTATATGTCCATTGAATTTGCAATTGACGACATTTTCCCCTTAAATTAAGTATGACTAACTTTAAACTGCCTCCTGAGTCTTCCCTTCTGCAACATTTTTGGTAATGTTCAATAATTTAGTTATTTGTAGATAATAAAATTTAACCTAACATACAAATGGGTGAACGGCAAGACCAATATTAAAAAAAACCCAGTATTTATACTAAGCATTTGTTTCTCTAATCAAATTTTAAATTTCGGCTATAGTGAATGGCCGAGGAAATTGTTACATTTATGCAGATAAATCATGGTACATGCAACATTTAAAATTGGTTTGTAGTACTTTAACATGCACTTAACATAAATTAATTTCAGGCTTTTCTACTGAAATTCCATTTTATTTTTTCTACTTAGATCAGCAATCAACATCTCAAGGGAGTAGAAATTCGTTTACTAAACTACAGTTACATTCAATTTTGTCGCTAATATTACTGAACATATTTAAAGAAAAGTAATACCATACCTTTCTAGCAAAGTTCCCATTCTTGTGTTAATAGAAAACACTATTAAATACTCATAAAGAAAAGTAATACCATTTCTTTCTAGCAAAATTCCCATTCTTGTGTTAATAGAAAACACTATTTAATACTCATAAAAGCATCCAACTAAAATCATTTTAAGACACTAGTTTATCAAGGTAATATTTCCAAACCGATTGGTATTTTGACGAAACATTTTAATCCATTTACTAAACTACAGTTACACTCATCATCATCATCATTGTCAACCATTATCAATTCACTGTTGGATGAAGGTCTCCCCAAGTTTCCTCCACAACGGTCTGTCTTGTGCCAGTCTCCTCCATGTCACTCCCGCATACTTTCGAATTTCATCCACCCATCTCCCATGTGGTCTTCTGGGTCTCTTCCTGTATGATTTACAAGTTTCATGTTTTAAAACCCTTTATACACAAACCGATTAGGAAAGCTATTTTTACATTGGTCATTTGTATGTTACAATGGCTTCTCACGATAACAATATTTCAGATCATTCGTGAGTTTTACAAAAATATTCCCGAGCTTTCTGCCGAAACAGACATTCATTCCTGATCTACATTTCGCCGATTAAAATAAATTCCTGATCTTTAATTACCACCGACGTAATTAATGCCACATTTACCAGCGTTCCCACGTGTTAAGCCTAACCACATGCTTCATCAAAAGTAAACGGCATATGTAACCAGGGCTCGACAGTTTATTGTTAGTAACACAATAATAAGACTCACTAACGTTAATGAACTTACCTTTCGTTTACGTGTAATCCGAATTGCCCTT
The DNA here is from genome assembly GCA_039090855.1 of Macrothele yani. NCBI lineage: Eukaryota > Metazoa > Arthropoda > Arachnida > Araneae > Macrothelidae > Macrothele > Macrothele yani. The sequence continues at coordinate 56,327,905 of CM077011.1, read as the reverse complement.
TTTATCAACGCTATCAACACACAAACACCATTACGGGCTCAAAGATCCAGCCAAACCGAGTGTCGACAAAGCGTTGGTGCTCTCGCACGGACTCCTCTCGTGACGTCACAACGCTAACTTTGCTCCAATGCTCGAGCCCGGAAGAAATCTAGCTTGGCCCTGCCTGACCCCGGAGGTACTTAGTTTCCACACCAAATTTATCCAGTGTGGTTATTATTGTTTCTGCTAATTATTTTCCTGTGGTATTACCACTCACTGGCACAAACTGCAAATTTTTTTCATTTATCTTTGCTGTTTCGTCGTTAACGTAGCGAAGGCTTAAAGAAAATTGTTCAGTTCTCTCCATGTCAGCAGTTTCATGCGCTAAAATTTAGAAGCATTTTGATGCATTTGCCATGTTGACAACTTTTTGTGTAAGCAATTTAGCGCATGTTTCAATTATCTCGTTCTGAATTGTAGGACTTATATACTGAAAATTTTTCCCGGTGTGTACACGAATAGTCACAAAATCACTTGTGCCAGTCTCTTTCGCAGCCATTTTAAGTCCGAAACGGAGAATTGACCTAAAAAAAATTTCATTCTCAGCAGGTTCTTGATCTAATTTGAAAGTTCCCAACTCACAGTGGCCCCGCAAAGCCAGCCCTTGTTTGCCGCACAAAAATACTGTTTCAATAACAGGAGCAATGAGCTTACGATTTCTTTCCACTTCGGCTTTTTCAGCAGCATGTAGCCTATGATCAATGGGTTCACTTCTTTTCAAATCAACATCTTCCAGATCTTGGGCAGCCTTCAAATATTGCTTATGGTAATTCGTGGTTTAACGATAGTTAAATTGCTTCACAGCATGTTTCCATTTTTTAAACGGTTTCTTGCATAGTGTTAAATTGAATCCCCCCCCCCCCACCACCCACCTAAAACCTGCAGAAAACTCTAAAATTTGTCCGCCATGTCGCGTATTGTATGAGGCAGCGGGAAATCACAGTTATGCAGGCTCACATGTTTTACAGTTTACAGTTTTTTTTATTTATTTCTCATTTACGTTTTTTTTTCTTTCGGCTGTTCACTAAATTGATTAACAAAATTGCGGGATAATTAGGAAGTCGCTCCAATGCTATTGAAGGCAAGAAATGTGATATTTTACCATTTTGAATTGCGAGACCTCACACATAGATAGCCCTCGAGTGAAACATAAAAATTCCTATTTCAAGGGTCTTCGAAAGGGTGAAAAACGAACGAGGGAAATTGTGCTTTCCAATGCGGATGTGCTTTCGTTCGAAGTGGTTTTTCACTTTTCTTTTTTTTTCCCCCTTCTTTCCGTTTGTAGCTTAAACGCTGTGGTCCGTATGTTGTATGTTTACATTAGTGGGTGGCCAAGAGACCCTCAGCAGACACATAACTCTGTCAGCAAGAACGATACTCCGACGTCTGCGAGGAACAATGGGCAATTAAGAGTACAGAATCGCCGAAAAAGGGTAAGGGAGAATTTGAGCGTCGTTTTGGGGAAGCAGTTGCTGATGTACGCTGAAAAAAAAGCACATTGGATTTCGCTCGGCCGAGAAAACTAATCTCAGGGCTAGCGGTCACAACTCGATGAGAAAAATGGAAACAAAGCCTGCGAGTGTGCATATTTGGAACTGCATACTCAGGCAGGGTAGATGCTATGTTAACGGAAAGGAATTGACTGTACTGTGAAGGAACGATCAAAAAGGACAGAGGGGAGCGACGAATGGAATCCTACTATAGCAGCAGCGGAAGTGAGGGGGAGGGGTCCCACTCTCCAGGCAGCTGACGGTCAGAATCATTTCTTCACGACGACAGAAATCATTCCCAGGGATGCGGAAATCAGTCTCGGAACCCACAGTAGCAGATATAAGAGGGGATATTTTGTTTAACAGCCACCTTCAAATCTTCACAAGAGTGGATCGGTGTACACTCTTATCAGCCCAGCAAAGTGCGGTGTGTTTTCACCATTTACATAGTGTGCTCCAAATTACGTTGTGTGCTTCATTTACATCGAGCGTCAAAGTGAAGGGTTCATTCATCGGTGCTGCCACATGGTGCAAGTGTCTGTGTGTGTGTGTTTTTTTTTTTTTTTTTTTTGTCGTGTTTTGTTATGTGATGCATTCTGGATGTACACAGCAAGGTCAAGAAACTGTAAGTAGTGAATATTACTGTTTTTTCTTCACTACATCTGCGAACTTGTGCAAAGAAAATTAGCCAGCTTGTGTATTTTTGTGTCGCGTGTGTTTTATTGTGATCTTTTGCATACGTATTTTTTTTTCATTCTCTAAGCGATTGTTTATGATATCACCTACTGTTCTTTTTAGTGTGGTAATGGGTAGTATCTCTTGATCAGATAGTCCGGTGGGGACTCGGTCGGCTTGCGTCGTCCGACAGTAAAGTGTTGATACTGTGTACTCCCCACATAAGAGGGGCAATTGTCTATGCGCTTAGAGAGCGCCGTAACTGTTTGAATCACAAAGTAATTAAATGTTGTGTTGTGTATTTGAGAATCATGTGTTATTTGCGAAAGTGAGTGTTGTACTGGCTGGTTGGGGATTGAATGTACCGGAGTAAGATCCGGACCACTACACTCAGTCACGAATTGGTGATTGCGGGTGAACCACATCACAACTCTCGGATCCCCAAGTTTCGCTTTTTATTTTTTAATTGTTGTTGTTATTTTTGTTCACACGGTTGAGTCACCCAAGCCTCATGCTTCGGGTCAGTCTTCCAATTTCTATTTTATGTTCTGGCGTGAATCTTTGAGTGCAGCGGTGCACATGAGATTCACACCTTGGTGCCGCGGCCAACAAATTCGTATGACAGGTTCCACGCACCGTTACCACCCGCCTCGGCCGGACCTCTGCTAGTGCCGTGTAACATTAATGGTGCCGTTGTCCCAGGATCGATACCTATATTTCGCAACCAGCGGAGCAACACTCATGATCTGCCATTACTATTTTTATTTAGTTTTGTTCGGTGCGAATTTTGTATAGTTTAGCATTAAGTAAGCCTTAAGTTTTTTTTTGTCTAAGAACTGCCATAATTTTAGTGTGTAAGAGGGGAAAAAATGCCTAACACGGAGCAATCGTCATCTGCGAGTCACGTGGGTTCAAATGATTCTGATGGTCGCCCAGACAGAGACCATGTGAGCACTGGGGCAGCAATTGTTACGGAAGAGAGTACACCTGTTACAAGTACAGCGGGTACATCACAGCTGAGACAAACAGCTTTAGCTGCACCTATGGTTTACGGTGAGCGAATAGCGGGATGTATAAGCATGTTGAGGCTATTTACAGGCACTGATCCGCTGTATCATGCCAAACACTTTTTTCAAGATGTTGAAAGTGTAGCGACGGTGGGTAGATGGAGTGAGCAAACTAAACTCGTGATTGCAAAATCTAAATTTTGGAGAGAGCTGCTGAATTTCTATTTGATGGCGATGAGTTGAGGGCTGAAACCGAATATGTAAATTTTAAACGGCTTGTCATTGATCGCTTCCAAGCCGAAGAGCCATTGGTAACGCGAATGAAGCAGTTTATAAACTGTGTGCCAGGAAAGGACGTTCGGCAGTACGCAACACGTCTTAAGAGCGCAGCTACGAAATATCATGGTCATAAGTCGGATATGTCCGAAGAGACAAGGAAGCACAGGGATCAAGAAGCGATGTATCAATTTATTTCAGGGTTGTCTGAATCGATTAGCCGTTGGGTACTAACAAAATGCCCTGAAACTTTGGATGCTGGAGTTTTCATCGCAGTTCAAGAGGAGGAGAATTTAGCATTCATGGGTAGAAAAACTTCGGTGAATACTGTGGAAGGAGACACAGGGGACGAGGATTCGGTAATGCTGACCCGCACTTTACAACAGATGTTGTCGCGTTTGGAAGCCGCGGAGAATACGGTAGGGCAGTTAGTCGGGAATTCTCCGAGAATAGTAGACAGGAAATCGGAGGGGATTGAGAAATATAGAGAGACATTTCAGCGATCTAACCCCCAACTCTTCGGGGCAGAACGAGCTAGATGGAAGGAACTCCAAGACAGTGGAGCACAAGAATTTGGCATCCAGCGCTGATAAAAGCGGGTGTAGGAGCATCGAACGTGAGAGATCTGTGGAACTCGTGGATTCTCGAAGCTATGCCTCATATTTAAATTTCCTTTCCGCCTATCTCGACGGGCAGCAATGAACGTGTGATGAAATCCTTAAACTTTCCTTCCGCTCTCAGGGCACCAAAGTCCGGAATTAGGTGCCTTGCGTCGGTGGGAAAGGGTCGAGCGTTGGCAATTAAAAAAATTGAATGATTGAATGAATAAACTTCATCCAGACATCCCCTTTTTTTCTTTCATGGGAGGATGGACTGTTACAGTGGAGTCCCCCCCCCCTAAAACCTGAAAAAAACTCTAAAATTTGTCCGCCAAGTCGCGTATTGTATGAAGCAGCGGGAATTCACAGTTCGGCAGGCTCACATGTTCTTTTACAGTATAACGAAGTAAATTTCTCCGCCATTTTTGGTCTACGCCGGGATTCGAACCCGAGGCCGCTTATTCCGGAACAAGTCGCTCTACCAACTGAGCTACGCAGACGATTATTCTGGTTCCTATCTGCCTTTATGTCGTGTGCGTCCTGTTGGCAGGTACGTCACATCTCCCCCCGAAAGAGGGCCGGGGGCATGGCCCACGGGTCAGCCGTGACCATGAATCGTTGCAGGCAGCCATCCACTGTAGAACGTGCACTTGAGAACTCCCAGTCAATCTGCTGTGTGGAATGCAACATCACACATTTTTATTTTTCGAAGCGCTGGAGAAGGAATTCTCTGATTTTTCCTGTCTCGCGGTGTGGAAATAACATCACACCAATGCGAGATTTTGAACGGCCGGGTCATCCGAATAGTTCGGGCGCCATTATAACGAAGTAAATTTCTCCGCCATTTTTGGTCTACGCCGGGATTCGAACCCGAGGCCGCTTATTCCGGAACAAGTCGCTCTACCAACTGAGCTACGCAGACGATTATTCTGATTCCTATCTGCCTTTATGTCGTGTGCGTCCTGCTGGCAGGTACGTCACAACAGTTTACAGTTTTTTTTATTTATTTCTCATTTACGTTTTTTTTTTCTTTCGGCTGTTCACTAGATTGATTAACAAAATTGCTTGATAATTAGGAGATCGCTCCAATGTTCTTGAAGGGAAGAAATGTAATATTTTGCCATTTTGAATTGCGAGACCTCACACATAGATAGCTCTCGAGTGAAACATAAAAATTCCTATCTCAAGGGTCTTCGAGAGAGTGAAAAACGAACGAGGGAAAATGTGCTTTCGAATGCGGATGTGCTTTCGAATGCGGATGTGCTTTCGTTCGAAGTGGTTTTTCACTTTTCTTTTTTTCCCCTTCTTTCCGCTTGTAGCTTAAACGCTGTGCTCCGTATGTTGTATGTTTACATTAGTGGGTGGCCAAGAGACCCTCAGCAGACACATAACTCTGTCAGCAAGAACGATACTCCGACGTCTGCGAGGAACAATGGGCAATTAAGAGTACAGAATCGCCGAAAAAGGGTAAGGGAGAATTTGAGCGTCGTTTTGGGGAAGCAGTTGCTGATGTACGCTGAAAAAAAAGCACATTGGATTTCGCTCGGCTGAGAAAACTAATCTCAGGGCTAGCGGTCACAACTCGATGAGAAAAATGGAAACAAAGCCTGCGAGTGTGCATATTTGGAACTGCATACTCAGGCAGGGTAGATGCTATGTTAACGGAAAGGAATTGACTGTACTGTGAAGGAACGATCAAAAAGGACAGAGGGGAGCGACGAATGGAATCCTACTATAGCAGCAGCGGAAGTGAGGGGGGAGGGGTCCCACTCTCCAGGCAGCTGACGGTCAGAATCATTTCTTCACGACGACAGAAATCATTCCCAGGGATGCGGAAATCAGTCTCGGAAAACCCACAGTAGCAGATATAAGAGGGGATATTTTGTTTAACAGCCACCTTCAAATCTTCACAAGAGTGGATCGGTGTACACTCTTATCAGCCCAGCAAAGTGCGGTGTGTTTTCACCATTTACATAGTGTGCTCCAAATTACGTTGTGTGCTTCATTTACATCGAGCGTCAAAGTGAAGGGTTCATTCATCGGTGCTGCGCATGGTGCAAGTGTCTGTGTGTGTGTTTTTTTTTTTTTTTTTTTTTTTTGTCGTGTTTTCTTATGTGATGCATTCTGGATGTACACAGCAAGGTCAAGAAACTGTAAGTAGTGAATATTACTATTTTTTCTTCACTAATCTGCGAACTTGTGCAAAGAAAATTAACGAGCTTGTGTATTTTTGTGTCGCGTGTGTTTTTATTGTGATCTTTTGCATACGTATTTTCCTTTTTTTCATTCTCTAAGCGATTGTTTATGATATCACCTACTGTTCTTTTTAGTGTGGTAATGGGTAGTATCTCTTGATCAGATAGTCCGGTGGGGACTCGGTCGGCTTGCGTCGTCCGACAGTAAAGTGTTGATACTGTGTACTCCCCACATAAGAGGGGCAATTGTCTATGCGCTTAGAGAGCGCCGTAACTGTTTGAATCACAAAGTAATTAAATGTTGTGTTGTGTATTTGAGAATCATGTGTTATTTGCGAAAGTGAGTGTTGTACTGGCTGGTTGGGGATTGAATGTACCGGAGTAAGATCCGGACCACTACACTCAGTCACGAATTGGTGATTGCGGGTGAACCACATCACAACTCTCGGATCCCCAAGTTTCGCTTTTTATTTTTTAATTGTTGTTGTTATTTTTGTTCACACGGTTGAGTCACCCAAGCCTCATGCTTCGGGTCAGTCTTCCAATTTCTATTTTATGTTCTGGCGTGAATCTTTGAGTGCAGCGGTGCACATGGGATTCACACCTGGTGCCGCGGCCAACAAATTCGTATGACAGGTTCCACGCACCGTTACCACCCGCCTCGGCAGGACCTCTGCTAGTGCCGTGTAACATTAATGGTGCCGTTGTCCCAGGATCGATACCTATATTTCGCAACCAGCGGAGCAACACTCATGATCTGCCATTACTATTTTTATTTAGTTTTGTTCGGTGCGAATTTTGTATAGTTTAGCATTAAGTAAGCCTTAAGTTTTTTTTTTGTCTAAGAACTGCCATAATTTTAGTGTGTAAGAGGGGAAAAAATGCCTAACACGGAGCAATCGTCATCTGCGAGTCACGTGGGTTCAAATGATTCTGATGGTCGCCCAGACGGAGACCATGTGAGCACTGGGGCAGCAATTGTTACGGAAGAGAGTACACCTGTTACAAGTACAGCGGGTACATCACAGCTGAGACAAACAGCTTTAGCTGCACCTATGGTTTACGGTGAGCGAATAGCGGGATGTATAAGCATGTTGAGGCTATTTACAGGCACTGATCCGCTGTATCATGCCAAACACTTTTTCAAGATGTTGAAAGTGTAGCGACGGTGGGTAGATGGAGTGAGCAAACTAAACTCGTGATTGCAAAATCTAAATTTTGGAGAGAGCTGCTGAATTTCTATTTGATGGCGATGAGTTGAGGGCTGAAACCGAATATGTAAATTTTAAACGGCTTGTCATTGATCGCTTCCAAGCCGAAGAGCCATTGGTAACGCGAATGAAGCAGTTTATAAACTGTGTGCCAGGAAAGGACGTTCGGCAGTACGCAACACGTCTTAAGAGCGCAGCTACGAAATATCATGGTCATAAGTCGGATATGTCCGAAGAGACAAGGAAGCACAGGGATCAAGAAGCGATGTATCAATTTATTTCAGGGTTGTCTGAATCGATTAGCCGTTGGGTACTAACAAAATGCCCTGAAACTTTGGATGCTGGGGTTCTCATCGCAGTTCAAGAGGAGGAGAATTCAGCATTCATGGGTAGAAAAACTTCGGTGAATACTGTGGAAGGAGACACAGGGGACGAGGATTCGGTAATGCTGACCCGCACTTTACAACAGATGTTGTCGCGTTTGGAAGCCGCGGAGAATACGGTAGGGCAGTTAGTCGGGAATTCTCCGAGAATAGTAGACAGGAAATCGGAGGGGATTGAGAAATATAGAGAGACATTTCAGCGATCTAACCCCCAACTCTTCGGGGCAGAACGAGCTAGATGGAAGGAACTCCAAGACAGTGGAGCACAAGAATTTGGCATCCAGCGCAGATAAAAGCGGGTGTAGGAGCAACGAACGTGAGAGATCTGTGAAACTCGTGGATTCTCGAAGCTATGCCTCATATTTAAATTTCCTTTCCGCCTATCTCGACGGGCAGCAATGAACGTGTGATGAAATCCTTAAACTTTCCTTCCGCTCTCAGGGCACCAAAGTCCGGAATTAGGTGCCTTGCGTCGGTGGGAAAGGGTCGAGCGTTGGCAATTAAAAAAATTGAATGATTGAATGAATAAACTTCATCCAGACATCCCCTTTTTTCTTTCATGGGAGGATGGACTGTTACAGTGGAGTCCCCCCCCCCTAAAACCTGAAAAAAACTCTAAAATTTGTCCGCCAAGTCGCGTATTGTATGAAGCAGCGGGAATTCACAGTTCGGCAGGCTCACATGTTCTTTTACAGTATAACGAAGTAAATTTCTCCGCCATTTTTGGTCTACGCCGGGATTCGAACCCGAGGCCGCTTATTCCGGAACAAGTCGCTCTACCAACTGAGCTACGCAGACGATTATTCTGGTTCCTATCTGCCTTTATGTCGTGTGCGTCCTGTTGGCAGGTACGTCACATCTCCCCCCGAAAGAGGGCCGGGGGCATGGCCCACGGGTCAGCCGTGACCATGAATCGTTGCAGGCAGCCATCCACTGTAGAACGTGCACTTGAGAACTCCCAGTCAATCTGCTGTGTGGAATGCAACATCACACGTTTTTATTTTTCGAAGCGCTGGAGAAGGAATTCTCTGATTTTTCCTGTCTCGCGGTGTGGAAATAACATCGCACCAATGCGAGATTTTGAACGGCCGGGTCATCCGAATAGTTCGGGCGCCATTATAACGAAGTAAATTTCTCCGCCATTTTTGGTCTACGCCGGGATTCGAACCCGAGGCCGCTTATTTCGGAACAAGTCGCTCTACCAACTGAGCTACGCATACGATTATTCAGATTCCTATCTGCCTTTATGTCGTGTGCGTCCTGCTGGCAGGTACGTCCCAACAGTTTACAGTTTTTTTATTTATTTCTCATTTACGTTTTTTTTTCTTTCGGCTGTTCACTAGATTGATTAACAAAATTGCTTGATAATTAGGAGATCGCTCCAATGTTCTTGAAGGGAAGAAATGTAATATTTTGCCATTTTGAATTGCGAGACCTCACACATAGATAGCCCTCGAGTGAAACATAAAAATTCCTATCTCAAGGGTCTTCGAGAGGGTGAAAAACGAACGAGGGAAAATGTGCTTTCGAATGCGGATGTGCTTTCGTTCGAAGTGGTTTTTCACTTTTCTTTTTTGTTTCCTTCTTTCCGCTTGTAGCTTAAACGCTGTGCTCCGTATGTTGTATGTTTACATTAGTGGGTGGCCAAGAGACCCTCAGCAGACACATAACTCTGTCAGCAAGAACGATACTCCGACGTCTGCGAGGAACAATGGGCAATTAAGAGTACAGAATCGCCGAAAAAGGGTAAGGGAGAATTTGAGCGTCGTTTTGGGGAAGCAGTTGCTGATGTACGCTGAAAAAAAAAGCACATTGGATTTCGCTCGGCCGAGAAAACTAATCTCAGGGCTAGCGGTCACAACTCGATGAGAAAATGGAAACAAAGCCTGCGAGTGTGCATATTTGGAACTGCATACTCAGGCAGGGTAGATGCTATGTTAACGGAAAGGAATTGACTGTGCTGTGAAGGAACGATAAAAAAGGACAGAGGGGAGCGACGGATGGAATCCTACTATAGCAGCAGCGGAAGTGAGGGGGAGGGGTCCCACTCTCCAGGCAGCTGACGGTCAGAATCATTTCTTCACGACGACAGAAATCATTCCCAGGGATGCAGAAAACAGTCTCGGAATCCACAGTAGCAGATGTAAGAGGGGATATTTTGTTTAACGACCACCTTCAAATCTTCAAAAGAGTGGATCGGTGTACACTCTTATCAGCCCAGCAAAGTGCGGTGTGTTTTCACCATTTACATAGTGTGCTCCAAATTACTTTGTGTGCTTCATTTACATCGAGCGTCAAAGTGAAGGGTTCATTCATCGGTGCTGCCACATGGTGCAAGTGTTTGTGTGTGTGTTTTTTTGTAGTGTTTTGTTATGTGATGCATTCTAGATGTACACAGCAAGGTCAAGAAACTGTAAGTAGTGAATATTACTGTTTTTTCTTCACACATCTGCGAACTTGTGCAAAGAAAATTAGCCAGCTTGTGTATTTTTGTGTCGCGTGTGTTTTATTATGATCTTTTGCATACGTATTTTTTTTTCATTCTCTAAGCGATTGTTTATGATATCACCTACTGTTCTTTTTAGTGTGGTAATGGGTAGTATCTCTTGATCAGATAGTCCGGTGGGGACTCGGTCGGCTTGCGTCGTCCGACAGTAAAGTGTTGATACTGTGTACTCCCCACATAAGAGGGGCAATTGTCTATGCGCTTAGAGAGCGCCGTAACTGTTTGAATCACAAAGTAATTAAATGTTGTGTTGTGTATTTGAGAATTATGTGTTATTTGCGAAAGTGAGTGTTGTACTGGCTGGTTGGGGATTGAATGTGCCGGAGTAAGATCCGGACCACTACACTCAGTCACGAATTGGTGATTGCGGGTGAACCACATCACAACTCTCGGATCCCCAAGTTTCGCTTTTTATTTTTTATTTGTTGTTGTTATTTTTGTTCACACGGTTGAGTCACCAAAGCCTGATGCTTCGGGTCAGTCTTCCAATTTCTATTTTATGTTCTGGCGTGAATCTTTGAGTGCAGCGGTGCACATGAGATTCACACCTGGTGCTGCGGCCAACAAATTCGTATGACAGGTTCCACGCACCGTTACCACCCGCCTCGGCAGGACCTCTGCTAGTGCCGTGTAACATTAATGGTGCCGTTGTCCCAGGATCGATACCTATATTTCGCAACCAGCGGAGCAACACTCATGATCTGCCATTACTATTTTTATTTAGTTTTGTTCGGTGCGAATTTTGTATAGTTTAGCATTAAGTAAGCCTTAAGTTTTTTTGTCTAAGAACTGCCATAATTTTAGTGTGTAAGAGGGGAAAAAATGCCTAACACGGAGCAATCGTCATCTGCGAGTCACGTGGGTTCAAATGATTCTGATGGTCGCCCAGACGGAGACCATGTGAGCACTGGGGCAGTAATTGTTCCAGAAGAGAGTACACCTGTTACAAGTACAGCGGGTACATCACAGCTGAGACAAACAGCTTTAGCTGCACCTATGGTTTACGGTGAGCGAATAGCGGGATGTATAAGCATGTTGAGGATATTTACAGGCACGGATACGCTGTATCATGCCAAACACTTTTTTCAAGATGTTGAAAGTGTAGCGACGGTTGGTAGATGGAGTGAGCAAACTAAACTCGTGATTGCAAAATCTAAATTTTGGAGAGAGCTGCTGAATTTCTATTTGATAGCGATGAGTTTAGGGCTGAAACCGAATATGTAAATTTTAAACGGCTTGTCATTGATTGCTTCCAAGCTGAAGAGCCATTGGTAACGCGAATGAAGCAGTTTATAAACTGTGTGCCAGGAAAGGACGTTCGGCAGTACGCAACACGTCTTAAGAGCGCAGTTACGAAATAACATGGTCATAAGTCGGATATGTCCGAAGAGACAAGGAAGCACAGGGATCAAGAAGCGATGTGTCAATTTATTTCAGGGTTATCTGAATCGATTAGGCGTTGGGTACTAACAAAATGCCCTGAAACTTTGGATGCTGGGGTTCTCATCGCAGTTCAAGAGGAGGAGAATTTAGCTCTCATGGGTAGAAAAACTTCGGTGAATACTGTGGAAGGAGACACAGGGTGACGAGGACTCGGTAATGCTGACCCGCACTTTACAACAGATGTTGTCACGTTTGGAAGCCGCGGAGAATACGGTAGGGCAATTAGTCAGGAATTCTCCGAGAAGGGTAGACAGGAAATCGGAGGGGAATGAGAAATATAGAGAGACATTTCAGCGATCTAACCCCCAATTCTTCGGGGCAGAACGAGCTAGATGGAAGGAACTCCAAGACAGTGGAGCACAAGAATTTGGCATCGAGCGCAGATAAAAGCGGGTGTAGGAGCAACGAACGTGAGAGATCTGTGAAACTCGTGGATTCTCGAAGCTATGCCTCATATTTAAATTTCCTTTCCGCCTACCTCGACGGGCAGCAATGAACGTGTGATGAAATCCTTAAACTTTCCTCCCGCTCTCAGGGCACTAAAGTCCGGAATTAGGTGCCTTGCGACGGTGGGAAAGGGTCGAGCGTTTGCAATTAAAAAAAAAGTGAATGATTGAATGAATAAACTTCATCCAGTCATCCCCTTTTTTTTCTTTTATGGGAGGATAGACTGTTACAGTGGAACCCCCTTCCCCCTAAAAATTGGAAAAAACTCCAAAATTTGTCCGCCATGTTGCGTATTGTATGAGGCAGCGAGAATTCACAGTTCGGCAGGCTCACATGTTCTTTTACAGTTTACAGTTTTTTTTATTTATTTCTCATTTACGTTTTTTTTTCTTTCGGCTGTTCACTAGATTGATTAACAAAATTGCGGGATAATTAGGAGGTCGCTCCAATGCTCTTGAAGGGAAGAAATGTAATATTTTGCCATTTTGAATTGCGAGACCTCACACATAGATAGCCCTCGAGTGAAACATAAAAATTCCTATCTCAAGGGTCCTCGAGAGGGTGAAAAACGAACGAGGTAAAATGTGCTTTCGAATGCGGATGTGCTTTCGTTCGAAGTGGTTTTTCACTTTTCTTTTTTTCCCTTCTTTCCGCTTGTAGCTTAAACGCTGTGCTCCGTATGTTGTATGTTTACATTAGTGGGTGGCCAAGAGACCCTCAGCAGACACATAACTCTGTCAGCAAGAACGATACTCCGACGTCTGCGAGGAACAATGGGCAATTAAGAGTACAGGATCGCCGAAAAAGGGTAAGGGAGAATTTGAGCGTCGTTTTTGGGAAGCAGTTGCTGATGTACGCTGAAAAAAAAGCACATTGGATTTCGCTTGGCCGAGAAAACTAATCTCAGGGCTGGCGGTCACAACTCGATGAGAAAAATGGAAACAAAGCCTGCGAGTGTGCATATTTGGAACTGCATACGGAAAGGAATTGACTGTGCTGTGAAGGAACGATCAAAAAGGACAGAGGGGAGCGACGGATGGAATCCTACTATAGCAGCAACGGCAGTGAGGGGGGCTCTCCAGGCAGCTGACGGTCAGAATCATTTCTTCACGATGACACAAATCATTCCCAGGGATGCAGAAATCAGTCTCGGAACCCGCAGTAGCAGATATAAGAGGGGATATTTTGTTTAACGGCCACCTTTAAGTCTTCACAAGACTGGATCGGTGTATACTCTCGGCAGCTCAGCAAAGTGCGGTGTGTTATCACCATTTACGTAGTGTGCTCCAAATTACGCTGTGTGCTTCATTTACATCGAGCGTCAAAGTGAAGGGTTAATTCATCGGTGCTGCCACATGGTGCAAGTGTTTGTGTGTGTGTGTGTGTTTTTGTCGTGTTTTGTTATGTGATGCATTCTGGATGAACATAGCAAGGTCAAGAAACTAAAAGTAGATGAATATTTCTATTTTTCTTCACACATCTGCGAACTTGTGCCATCCCGACACCCAAATTTGGGTGTCGGGATGGCATCTATGTCCATGCAGCTTTAAAGCTGCATGGACATAGATGCAACAATACTGAGCCTCCTTTGTGACTGAACCTCAGAAGAAGTTCCTGAACATACGAACTTCGATTTATTACAGGGCGTATTTCCTGATCTTTTACAAGAATAAGGGGGAGGGTGTGGCCACAAATTCCGCTTTGAGGGACAGATTGAATTAACTTTCGGTCAGGGCCAATGCGAGCGGGCAAGGGATCTGCATGTGCATGCTTATTAGATATAGTTAATTTATTTTGGCAGTATTTCGCACCCATAATCGTGTATAAAGAAAATTAACGAGCTTGTGTATTTTTGTGTCGCGTGTGTTTTTAATGTGATCTTTTGCATACGTATTTTCTTTTTTTTTCATTCTCTAAGCGATTGTGTATGATATTACCTGCTGTTCTATTTAGTGTGGTAAGGGGTAGTATCTCTTGATCAGATAGTCCGGTGGGGACTGTGTCGGCTTGCGTCGTCCGACAGTAAAGTGTTGATACTTTGTACTCCCCACATAAGAGGGGCAATTGTCTATGCGCCCAGAGAGCGCCGTAACTGTTTGAATCACAAAGTAATTAAATGTTGTGTTGTGTATTTGAGAATCATGTGTTATTTGCGAAAGTGAGTGTTGTACTGGCTGGTTGGGGATTGAATGTACCGGAGTAAGATCCGGACCACTACACTCAGTCACGAATTGGTGATTGCGGGTGAACCACATCACAACTCTCGGATCCCGAAGTTTCGCTTTTTTTTTAATTGTTGTTATTTTTGTTCACACGGTTGAGTCACCCAAGCCTCATGCTTCGGGTCAATCTTCCAATTTCCATTTTATGTTCTGACGTGAATCTTTTTGTGCAGCGGTGCACATGAGATTCACACCTGGTGCCGCGGCCAACAAATCGTATGACAGGTTCCACGCACCGTTACCGCCCGCCTCGGCAGGACCTCTGCTAGTGCCGTGTAACAATAGCTGTCCTAGTGGCTGGGATGGAATTCCTGCTTCACTCAAGGAAAACAGAACACAATATTTGCAATAATCTGCGTCTTCCAATTGGAGGTAGGATAATCATTTCCATCTTTTCCGCCACTTAATCTGGAATCTGAGATTTTTTTACCCCGAAAGCAGTCGCAGGAAAATCGAAGCTACTTTCTGGCACCCAATTGTCTTGTAACGCGTTAAATCTGTCGTACGTACTTGTTCAAATTTTTACTTACCAGTAATGCAACGTCATTTGGACTTGATTTTATTTCAGTTTTTGGGACTTCTCTAACTTCAAATAATTCTAGGTCCGAGGCCTCTCACACAGCGGGTCCTTCATTTGCAACCGATTCTGAGGGAATTTCCTCACTCCTAATTTCCTTCGAAAAATAACCATGTAAGGCACACAAACGTTTAGACATCGCAAATGGTGAAGTCAAAGGAAACAACCTAAAGGTTTGCAGAACCGAAGGCGACTGTTGGTCCTTACTGTAAGAACGCGAACGCCTCGATCACGAAACCGGGGTTTCCTCTCCTCGTCTATAAAACAATGATGTCGTCTGTGCTCGAGAGCCAGTGTCGTTTTCACATTGCAGTTTCTTCCACAATCGACTCGGGTTACGTATGCGCCCTCTATCTGAGCGCATGCGTCTGGTGAAGTTCGTTCCGGATGGGTCTCTTCTAGTGAAAAGGCAGCATAGCTTCCGCAGCTGATCGCCTTGGCAAGCCTCGAACGGAGAGATAAAGTGGGTGGGTGGGAGGATAAAGGAAGTGGCCGAACAGGATTACACTAGCAGGCGCGTGTTGTGAAAAAAGCAGCCGCCTGTTTGCGGGACGCTTTCGATGATCCTTTGGAGTTTATTCGTACATATTCATCTAGGTTCATGGGGGTCCAGAGACCCCCCCCTCGTCTCTCTATGCCACTGACAGGAGATGGCACATACAAAAAGAAAAAAAACTACGAACATTTTTTTAGTTTCTGTGGTCTCTGTGAAACATTTTCGTAGTTAATAAATCAGGGCCGTTGTCAGGAGGACGCCGCCGGGGCAGGCTGTACCTGCCCTGAAAATTTTGGCACCTGCCCTGCCAATGATTCGTAAAATATGAAAAACTCCTAATTTCAGTTTCCATTGCTGAAGACGAAAATATTGATTTAGACAAAGTCAAATAATTGCAAACTTTAGGTATCAAACTTCCATCTCCAGAAGAAACTGCAGTAGTCAACAGATTCATACAAACCCAGAAGAAAGAAAACCCAAATTCAGTCATTTTTGATGAAATTTTTAAGCAGCGAGTAGTCTTCAGAGATATTTATAATTTATTGGCCACAGCCAGTACTTTCTGCTGTAGTACGGCTATTTGTGAATCCACCTTTTCTGTTTTAACGAGAATTAACTGTTCACAGCGGCTTCTGATGTGCCACCAACGAATGTCGAATTTGACTCTTCTTGCATTCGAACAAAACCGCACATAAACTCTTGACATGGACTTACTTTTGAGAAAATTTAACGGTCAAAAGAACCGCTATTTTGATTTTCTATTGGTAAGCAACGATTATAAATTTATTTTTATTTTACAAAATGTTTCTTGTTTTTTTATTTATGTTAATCAAAAATGGTACTTTTGTATTTCGTCTGACTTGAAATTTGTAAAATTTCAGTAATGCTCAAAAAAAAGTAAAAAGTATATGGCTTTTTTGAGCATGCCCTAAATTTTATTGAGCCTGCCCTAAGTTTAGAGTTTGGCTACGGCCCTGTAATAAATACACTCAATTTATTAGCGGAAAGTTGTATGTCGTGTAACAGATGCAAAAAGCTCCGCATATATGATGCATGAAATTCATTAAGTACGCTTCTTTCACAACAGATTCTTAAAGTAATAACTCTCTGCCACACACACATGTAACATATATATATTAATTATATATATACACACTATATTAACGAAAGTCACTGGACACCCCTTCAAAAGCAAATGAACGTATCGGCTTCGTTGTTAAGATGCGCGGTACAGCTACACACAGTATAAAAACAAGCATGCAGCTGACCGCGATCATATCGCACTGTGAAGTTGAGTGAAAATGTCGCGGGGGAGAGAACTGTCTTTGAGAAAGGAAAGACTGTTGGGTGTTATATTAGTTGGTTGTCTGAAACCGAGAGGCGTTTAAACATACCCAAGTCAACTGTTTTGGATATACTGAATAAGTGGAAGACACATGGCGTGCCTGAAGTAGCAAAACGTACTGGCAGACCAAAGAAAATCAGTGATAGAGGACGTCGAAGCCTCAGGAGAGTCGTTACAGCTAATCGACGGAATACTGCACAAGACCACAGTGTACAGGTGAGTAAAAATGCTGGAACCTCGGTATGTACACGTACCATTCGCAGATAACTTCATTCCATGGGTTACAGTGGTCGTCCGGCTGCTCATAAGCCTTTCATCTCCACTCTGAATGCTACTCGTCGTTTAGCATGGTTATAACGAAGTAAATTTCTTCGTCATTTTTATCTGCGCCAGGATTCGAAACCGGGTCCCCTCATTCCGGAATAAGTTGCTCTACCAATTGAGCTACGCGGACGTTTTATTCTGATTCCTATCTGCCTTTATGTCGCGTGCGTCCTTCTGGCAGGTACGTCACATCTCCTGGTACGTTACATCATCTCCCCCTTATTATTTTTTTTTTTTTTATTCGAAGTGCTGAGAAGGGATTCTCTTATTTTTCCTATCTCGCGGTGTGGAAAGAACATCACACCAATGCGAGATTTTGAACGGTCGGGTCATCCGGATAGTTCGGGCGCTATTATAACGAAGTAAATTTCTCCGTCATTTCTGTCCACGCCAGGATTCGAACCCGGATCCCCTCATTCCGGAACAAGTCACTCTACCAATTGAGCTACGCGGACGTTTTATTCTGATTCCTATCTGCCTTTATGTCGTGTGCGTCCTTCTGGCAGGTACGTCACATCTCCTGATGGTACGTTACATAATCTCCCCCCCCCCTTTTTTTCTGAAGTGCTGGAGAAGGGATTCTCTTATTTTTCCAATCTCGCGGTGTGGAAATAACATCACACCAATGCAAGATTTTGAACGGTCGGGTCATCCGAATAGTTCGGGCGCCATTATAACGAAGTAAATTTCTCCATCAGTTTTATCCGCGCCAGGATTCGAACCCGGGTCCCCTCATTCCGGAATAAGTTGCTCTACCAATTGAGCTACGCGGACGTTTTATTCTGATTCCTATCTGCCTTTATGTTGCGTGCGTCCTTCTGGAAGGTACGTCACATCTCCTGGTACGTTACATGGTGTAAAGAACATTTATCGTGGACCGTATATCAATGGAAACGGGTCCTATGGACTGATGAATCCAGATACACGATCCATCAGTCTGATGGCCGTGTGTAGGTATGGCGGTAGCCGGTTGAACGCTATTTACCACAGTGTACTCTTCCTATGATCAAGTTTGGAGCTGGCAGTGTACTCGCGTGGGGGTGTTTTTCGTGGTATGGTCCCGGCCTATTGGTTATCGTGGAAAAACCTGTTAACCAGTAATTCTGCCTCGATATTCTGGACAATTATGCCCTACAAACTCTGTGGCAATACTATGGAACCGAGCCTTGTTGGTACCAGCAGGATAATGCACAGAGCCATAAAGCAAGGACTGTTACGGCGTGGTTTGACGATAATTCCGTATCGTGTGTGGACTGGCCAGCACAGAGCCCTGATCTTAATTCCATATGGCACCTATGGGATGAATTAGAGCGCCGCATAGGAAGTTTGGAACCAGTACATGCATTAAGGGGGCCAAAGGTGGACCGACTCCGTACTAATGTATGTCAATAAATGCTATGTTGTGTTTCTCTTCTAGGTGTCCGGTGACTTTTGTCAATATAATGTGTATATATATATACAGGGTGTAACTAAAAGTCCGGAAACAGCCACATAACTGGTGAAATAATGATCACGCAGGAACGAAACTGATGTCTAGGTATAGGTGATGTCTCGATCGAACGGGACCAACAGCTGCGCCCTCTGGTGGATATTTAACAGCTGCCCTCTGGTGCCATACTTATGAAAACTAGCTTCCAAACAAAGCGAGATAGGGCAAAAAAGTCAATTGCAAAGTTGTAGAGCATCCGCTGGTTAGTATGAAACGACACGTGGTTCGTCGGAAAATAGCAAGACAACGCCTGTAAACGCAACGAATGCGAACGTTTGCCAGACGGTGTCAGTCAGGAAACCGTTGGCTACCGCGTCACGGTTTGCAGGCATAATTACATTTTGTATGATTACATAAAAATGCTCATTCCTTTTCGATAGCGTATTCATTCTTTTGTTCCTTACACTGTATCGTGCGTGTTGCATGTCGGTTTCTAAGCATGGTTTTCCAACTGACACCATTCGGATTTGTTGCGTTTACAGTTGTTCTCTGTAAACCACGTATCGTTTCCTACTTACCAGTGGATGCTCTACAACTTTGCAATTAACTTTTTTGCCGTATCTCTTTTTGTTTCGAAGCTAGTTTTCATAGGTACGGCAAATATCCACCAGAGAGCGACGCTGTTGGTCCCATTCGATCGACCATGGCCCTTTACCTATACATAGCTACCAGTTTCGTTCCTGTACGGCCATTATTTCACCAGTTAAGTGGCCGTTTCCGGACTTTTGGTTACACCCTGTATATATATAATTTATTTAATAATTTTTAATTATAGGTAGGTGGGTGGGTGCACTTTCCGTTAGCCACCGCAAGACCCATATTACTGGAGACACCACTCCTATCCACGCAGCATTGGCCGCCATAAGACACCGTCTGTGCTGCAAATGACGTCATGAGCAGGCACGACGCAGAAGAGAAGCTGCTTGGAAACCAATGGAACAAAAGCTTCAAAGCGTATAAACATTTAAAATGAGTACTTTGATAATATTTATTAATGATACACAAGCTTACTGTTTCATCAACGGTATAATTTAGTTCATTTTTGTCTGCTTGTGACGTCACACCACAGATTAGCTGTGACCTATGGCGGCAGAGCCAGTGGTGCCTCCAGTAATATAACCTCGTAGCACGTCAAAACATCGCAGGTCAAAACATCGCGGACATAACATCGCAAGTCAAAACATCGCGGTGACAAAACATCGCGGTGACAAAACATCGCAAGTCATAACATCGCGGACACAAAACATCGCAAGCCATAACATCGCGGACACAAAACATCGCGGTGACAAAACATCGCGGGCCCAAAACATCGCAGGTCAAAACATCGCGGTGACAAAACATCGCAAGCCATAACATCGCGAGCCATAACATTTCAGGATGGGGCATTAATTACTCGGCTTTTTTTCTTTTCATTTTTTTTTTTCTTTTGTATTTTTCTAAACATTTGATCTTTGGCAGGAAAAATTTGTTCAGACACTGATTTAATTTGCAGAAGACTAGTATGCGGCACTTATCAAAATATTTCAGGAGGGGGCACTAATTAATCTCTCATCTCATACAAAAATTTCCTAAAATCTACAGTTTTCAATTTAGAACCACCAAATTTAGTATACTGCCTCTTGGTGTTCTTTGAAGTGGTCTGAGCCCGGGGTCAATGGGCCCCCATAGAAAATTTTCGTAAAATCTACAGTTTTCAATTTAGAACCACAAAATTTGGTATACTTCCTCATGGTGCTCTAACTTAGACCGTAAACGGTTTTTGGAAAAGTAAGGGGCCCGGGGTCAAGGGGCCCCAATACATAATATTCGTAATATCTACAGTTTTCAATTTAGAAACACCAAATTTGGGATAATATCTCATGGTGCTCTAATTTAGACGGTAGAGGGTTTTCGGAACGGAGGGGGGGGGGAGATCAAGCGGGCCCCATACGCAATATTCGTCAAATCTACAGTTTTCAATTTAAAACCACCAAATTTGGTACACTACCTCATGGTGCTCTAACTTTAGACCGTAGACAGTTTTTGGAAGTGGTCTGAGCCTGGGGTCGATGGGCCCCCATAGAAAATTTTGTAAAATCTACAGTTTTCAATTCAGAACCACAAAATTTGGTATACTTCCTCATGGTGCTCTAACTTAGACCGTAAACGGATTTTGGAAAGGTAAGGGGCCCGGGGTCAAGGGGCCCCTACAAAATTTTCGTAAAATCTACAGTTTTCAATTTAGAACCACCAAATTTGGTTGGTATACTACCTCATGGTACTCTAACTTAGACCGTAGAGGGTTTGGGGAAAGGGGGGGGTCGATGGGCCCCCATAGAAAATTTTCGTAAAATCTACAGTTTTCAATTTAGAACCACAAAATTTGGTATGCTTCCTCATGGTGCTCTAACTTAGACCGTAAACGGTTTTTGGAAAAGTAAGGGGCCCGGGGTCAAGGGGCCCCAATACATAATATTCGTAATATCTACAGTTTTCAATTTAGAAACACCAAATTTGGGATAATATCTCATGGTGCTCTAATTTAGAGGGTAGAGGGTTTTCGGAAAGGAGGGGGGGGATCAAGCGGGCCCCATACGCAATATTCGTCAAATCTACAGTTTTCAATTTAAAAACACCAAATTTGGTACACTACCTCATGGTGCTCTAACTTAGACCGTAGACAGTTTTTGGAAGTGGTCTGAGCCTGGGGTCGATGGGCCCCCATAGAAAATTTTGTAAAATCTACAGTTTTCAATTCAGAACCACAAAATTTGGTATACTTCCTCATGGTGCTCTAACTTAGACCGTAAACGGTTTTTGGAAAGGTAAGGGGCCCGGGGTCAAGGGGCCCCTACAAAATTTTCGTAAAATCTACAGTTTTCAATTTAGAACCACCAAATTTGGTTGGTATACTACCTCATGGTACTCTAACTTAGACCGTAGAGGGTTTGGGGAAAGGGGGGGGGGGGTCGATGGGCCCCCATAGAAAATTTTCGTAAAATCTACAGTTTTCAATTTAGAACCACAAAATTTGGTATACTTCCTCATGGTGCTCTAACTTAGACCGTAAACGGTTTTTGGAAAGGTAAGGGGCCCGGGGTCAAGGGGCCCCAATACGCAATATTCGTAAAATCTACAGTTTTCAATTTAGAACCACCAAATTTTGTATAATATCTCGTGGTGCTCTAATTTAGACGGCAGAGGGTTTTCGGAAAGGGTGGGGGCCCCGGGATCAAGGGGGCCCCATACGCAATATTCGTAAAATCTACAGTTTTCAATTTAAAGCCACCAAATTTGGTATACTACCTCATGGTGCTCTAACTTAGACCGTAGACAGTTTTTGGAAGTGGTCTGAGCCCGGGGTCGATGGGCCCCCATAGAAAATTTTCGTAAAATCTAAAGTTTTCAATTTAGAACCACAAAATTTGGTATGCTTCCTCATGGTGCTCTAACGTAGACCGTAAACGGTTTTTGGAAAATTAAGGTGCCCGGGGTCAAGGGGCCCCAATACGCAATATTCGTAAAATCTACAGTTTTCAATTTAGAAACACCAAATTTGGGATAATATCTCATGGTGCTCTAATTTAGACGGTAGAGGGTTTTCGGAACGGGGGGGGGGGGTCAAGGGTCCCCATACGCAATATTCGTCAAATCTACAGTTTTCAATTTAAAACCACCAAATTTGGTACACTACTTAATGGTGCTCTAACTTAGACCGTAGACAGTTTTTGAAAGTGGTCTGAGCCTGGGGTCGATGGGCCCCCATAGAAAATTTTGTAGAATCTACAGTTTTCAATTTAGAACCACAAAATTTGGTATACTTCCTCATGGTGCTCTAACTTAGACCGTAAACGGTTTTTGGAAAGGTAAGGGGCCCGGGGTCAAGGGGCCCCTACAAAATTTTCGTAAAATCTAAAGTTTTCAATTTAGAACCACAAAATTTGGTATACTTCCTCATGGTGCTCTAACGTAGACCGTAAACGGTTTTTGGAAAGGTAAGGTGCCCGGGGTCAAGGGGCCCCAACACGCAATATTCGTAAAATCTACAGTTTTCAATTTAGAAACACCAAATTTGGAATAATATCTCATGGTGCTCTAATTTAGACGGTAGAGGGTTTTCGGAACGGGTGGGGGGGGGGTCAAGGGGGCCCCATTCGCAATATTCGTCAAATCTACAGTTTTCAATTTAAAACCACCAAATTTGGTACACTACCTCATGGTGCTCTAACTTAGATCGTAGACAGTTTTTGAAAGTGGTCTGAGCCTGGGGTCGATGGGCCCCCATAGAAAATTTTGTAAAATCTACAGTTTTCAATTTAGAACCACAAAATTTGGTATACTTCCTCATGGTGCTCTAACTTAGACCGTAAATGGTTTTTGGAAAGGTAAGGGGCCCGGGGTCAAGGGGCCGCTACAAAATTTTCGTAAAATCTACTGTTTTCAATTTAGAACCACCAAATTTGGTTGGTATACTACCTCATGGTACTCTAACTTAGATCGTAGAGGGTTTGGGGAAAGGTGGGGGGTCGAGGGGGCCCCATATAAAATTTTCGGCAGTTTACAATGTTCCTTCAAATTAAAGTGCAGTTCTCGCTTGCCTTACGTAGAACGTTTTCTCGAAATTGTTTGGAGTTCCCAATTCTACTTAAAAAAATGTATATATGTATATATGCCAAGAAACGGTGTTCTTTTGTCATACCCCCTCCCGTCGTTGAACTTTTGTGGCCAGTTGCCGTAAACTCGTATGAACCGGCATGAAAATTCCGATAAACAAAAGAACTGCTTCCCGTCATTAGGCACTTTGAAAAACTGCCGCACATAATTTGCGCAAACTGGAAAAACTGACACACATTCAAAGTGTTCCTCGGAGGAACAGCAATTTGTGCTCGGCCCCTTAATGAAAACATATGGCAGTTTTCCAAGTTGCTGAAAGATGTGTGGCAGTTTTCGTGTGTGACGGTTTATCGGAGACCAAGAATTTTAGAAAGTTCTTTGGATCGAATTAAAACTTTAAATTAAAAAAAAATCCCATATCAGCGGCGGGGTAGATTCGATTTAGGACGAAACAAGATAGTAATTCCACAACTTCATGTATGTTTGAAATGTGAAAAGATGAAGGAGAGTAAAAGACTGCAGGAAAAAATATCTGATCTTGAAAGTGTACTAGGTGCTTTAAAGAATGAGAAACGCGAGATTATTAAATACCTCTGCACAAATCAGAAATGCATACATCATTACAAGGTTCTGGTCAAAACAAATTATCCAACT
Organism: Macrothele yani; assembly: GCA_039090855.1. Taxonomy (NCBI): domain Eukaryota; kingdom Metazoa; phylum Arthropoda; class Arachnida; order Araneae; family Macrothelidae; genus Macrothele; species Macrothele yani. Next base: position 56,303,934 of record CM077011.1, on the reverse strand, counting down.
CAAGAAGCAATTAAAAGAAATTAAGAGAAGCTACAGTACGTTGGGAAGATTAGGTAAAGGTATCCATGATATATTTACGACGCCCAAGTGATCTTACGAAAGGAAGCAATGGATAAAATGGGCACCTGAAGATGTATCGAAATGCATCGTAATAAGAGCTCTCTTTAGAAAAATCATATATGACTTCTGGAGGGGGAAAAGCATTATTCCATTACTTTGAAAAGATGGTGCGCAAAATTTACCCGTAATCCAGGCATTCAACACGATGTCTTTTTGTTGATGGGGTGGGGGGGAGCTATGAAAGTTTAAATCGCTCTGTAAAGCTTTATGTTTTAAGCTTTGACGGAATTCATATTGACTCTAGGCTATACTACGACACCAGAATGGACAAAATTCTTTGCCTTTTCAAGAAAGCCCAATTTTTCTTAATCTGAGGATTATTATCGCAATGGAAGCAGCCAATATTCTTTAACTTACAAATGAAAAATATATTGCTTTTTTTTAATAAATCAAGGTTTGGAATCTACTGGGGTTGAACTAAAAGTTATTTCTGACTTTGGATGATGCAATACGTTGTGGAGAGAACTTGAAATTTCTATGGACAGGGCATTTTTCGATAATCCTTTTTTCAATGGTCAAAAATATGGGTAGTTGCTGATAATTTTAGCTTTTAGATCTTCGAATATGAAACATTCTGCTTAATGATTTCAAAACAAATATTCCTTCTGTTTTAATGTGTTTCAGTGATGTTCGTTGGATTTACTGGGGTATAAACATGGATTTAATTCCTTCCCACGCTTGCTTCGTGCGCTTAGATATCGGAGGGGATTAGATTACTCTTGCGAAGAGAGATGGCACCGCAACTATGTTACAGCCTCCCTCTTCGGGAAGCACAGTGTGCTTCGCTAAAAGAACCAGCCTTTGTACCAATAGCCCTGAGTTTTTACGCTCTTTCACCTCCTCGACATTGCGCCGTTCTGTGGAACAATGGCAAAACAACCACTCCATTTCCAGATGTTTACTTGCTGCGGTTTACTTTTAAAGACCAAACCCATTGTCCTCATTTAAGGAAGTAGTCTCGTGGGAAAGGAATCACAATGCGACGGGCACATACTAAGATTGCTTCCCTCATGAACAAGGGGGGGGGGGGGTGAAAAACTTAACTATACCAATGCTTCTTCATTAGTTCCACGGCCCAAATCCAGACGGCTTTGGGAATTGTGAGCTATTCTTACAGATCACATGTCACCCACTGACGAGCCGCATTTTTCCGTTTTGTGGAAAAACAAATTTTAAGTCAAAAGTCGGAAGAACAATTTACCACAAAATAAATGTTTTGTTGCAATTATCTTACCATTTATTAATCAATACATGAAGCAAACTATTGATCAGTCAATAAAATGAAATTAATAAATGAAAAATAAAGGTCCTTATCATTCGCTGAAAATAACTTAAAAACAGTATGTCATGACTTAAAGGAACTGCAACCACATAAACTTGATACTTTAATTGAATCCTTACTGGATGTTTTTCACTTATATAACAGTAGACAACACAGGCGCCGACTTGAAAAATTATTGGGGGTTCCGGAAATTTTTAATCGAATTACCAATTCATTTTTCATAGTATTTAAGTCTAATTTAAATTTCATTCAGTGAGATTATCTGGCACAGTAAGACGCCTGAAATGCTAAAATGAAGCAAATTATAGTTAATTACAGATTATTTTTTTTCTCTAGATAATTATTTATTTCATTTATTTTGCTTTTGTAGGCGCGGCATTATCATATACAATACACAGATACTATGTGAATATTCAACTCAATTGTCTTATAAAAGTAACTAAAACATGTAAAATATATTTTAGGGTTTTTTTTACCAATTTTAAAAATTCCAAAAATTTTTTCTTCAAATGATTTCTGAGTTTAAATAAGAGGTTAGAAGGGAGAGGACATGACATCAGCCCCATGCCCTACGTTTTCTGTGGGCTCTACTTCGTATCAGCTGTGTATGTCCAGGATGCTCAACTTGGGCTGCTTCTGTACTAATACTATAGGGAAATCGTTGACTTTGAAGAGGTTTCAGAGGCACTTGTGCATCATGTACAGTCAGGAAAAAATGAGAACGAAATATACATGCACTAACTAAACATTTGCAAAAAGTTACAGAAATACTGTTTATCATTTTCTAAAAAAATTAAACAAAATTATGCTTTGTCGAGCGGAAGTGCATATTGCGTATTAACCAATCACGGCCTTGCTAAAGCTGTGGGAGTTTTGTTGACCTTCAGGGAATGCTGCTGAGCGTAAGAGACAGTCGCTATCAACCTGAGCTCTAGCACAGGTCTTCAGCAAGTGGTCTTCAGTAAGTGACGTCACGCCACTGAACCTCCCCAACCGGAGGGCCCAAGAAACCAGATGATCAGACTTGGCTTCACCAGCGGTTGCTGATGCCATCTTCTCTCTCTTCTAACCTTCTTGTTTCCTGACTGCCCGAAGATAGGGCTGGTCAACTGACTGTGCAACATATTTCCACCTTTATCACTATGACCTCGAATAGGCTCTAGTCTCCGATTGTAGAGCTAGACTTTTCTTTTTTGTGGTAACCCAGACAAACCGAAGAATTTTCTAAAATTTAAAGTTTTAAATGCTCATAAAAAACGGTACTTGATGCATTGTCTGTAGCGTCAAATTTTATGAGCACGAACAAACACTAATTCCTTTTTGAGGACAATAAACAGTCCGAGGGGTAAATTTCTGTACACACTTTTTATATACTATAATAAACGGGGAATGAATAATAAAAACCTTGAAGAATTGATAACGAAAACCAAAATTTATGCACATATGCGTACGTGTATTTTTTCCACGAAATACGCGCAAAAATATTAGGGGTTCGAGGAACCCTCAACAAAATCATTGGGGGTTTCAAAAACTGTCTCGAACCCACGAATTCGGCGCCTATGCTAGACAATATAAATATATTTACACACAATGTTGAATAATCCAATTATGGAACACGGGAGATTGGTACCCGGCAAACTCGTACCCATGCAGTTCCGTTCCCTCTTGTTCAGTTTTAATGCCTGAATTTCAGGATTTGGCATCATCTTCACCTCTTTTAACTATTCCGATACATTTTCCCCTCTTCAAATTCGTAAATTATTTCACAAATTGAAGCAATCACGGCATTTTCCTAAAATTGAATTTTAGAAAACTCGTACCCGGGAGATTGGTACCCTTCTGTTAGTGAGACGTTACGGGGACATATACAAATTGCATTAACGGAAGGTCTTTCCTCTTTGGTGAATGTCGTTGTTGAACAGCTGTTCTCTTGGCGGAAAACTCCTATTCTTTCTTCCACCGTTAGCAAAACACACCGCATAAAACTCCTACACCTTAGATACCGAGTCTCCACTTTATTATGACCACCTGACAGTTTTAAGCAAATGAGCTATGGCTGCATTCTGTTGCCGCCTGAGGGCGAAACTAGTATAAAAAGGGAAAGCTTAGGGCTTGCGAGAGTAGTAGAAGGGATTTTTGGGTGATGAGATGGGTAAAAAATGCGATTTGACGGACTTTCAACGTGGGATGATTGTAGGAGCTCGGAGACATGGAGCGAGTATCACCGAAACCGCCGCATTCGTGAAATGTTCCAGAGCAGCTGTTGTTAAAGTGTTTAAAGACTGGACTGTCAGCCAAAAAACTGGGTCTCTACGTGCAACGTGTGGACGTCATCGACTAGTGGCTGCTCGGGCGGAACGGAGAGTGTCCAGACTGGTAACAGACAACAGAAGAGCAACAGTGCAGCAAATTACAGACCATCTTAATCAAGGATCCCTTCACATGATCTCTGCACGCACTCTTGGCCGTACACTGCATCAGATGAAATATGGCAGCCGAAGCCCTGTTCGAACACCTTTGCTGTCTGCAGTTAACAAGAAAAAACGTCTCCAGTTCGCACAGGAGCACAAGGATTGGACAGACGATAATTGGAAACAAATCATGTGGTCCGATGAATCACGTTTTCAGTTGCACCATGCCGATGGCGGAGTGAGAATTTGGCGGAAACAGCACGAAAGCATGGACCCCAAATGCATTACTACAACCCTTCAAAGTGGTGGAGGCAACGTTATGGTTTGGGGAATGTTTTCCTGGCATGCTTTGGGCCCTTTAATTCGTGTTGATCAACGTCTGACTGCCACATCATATCTAAACATCGTTGCGGACCAAGTGCATCCTGCCATGTGGATGGTTTATCCCAATGGCGATGGCTACTTTCAACAAGATAATGCGTCCTGCCATAGTGCTCGTATTGTACAGGATTAGTTTCAGGAACATGCCGGTGAGTTTACTTTGCTTAGGTGGCCCCCACAATCTCCAGATCTCAACCCCAATGAGAATTTGTGGGATGGAGTTGAACGAGACATCAGACAGCTGGATCCACAACCCTGTAATCTCACACTCCTGGAAAGTGCTATTCATCAAGCATGGTCTCAGGTTCCACAAACCACCTATCAACATCTCGTGGAGTCCATGCCACGAAGAATCGACGCAGTATTAAAGGCAAAAGGTGGCCCACCGAATTACTGAGGGTGTGGTCATAATAAAGTGGCCAGCACTCAGTGTATAAGGGAATGTAAGCGCAAATTGCATTTCGTACTAGATTTGTTAAAGTGTAGGAGTTATTATAGTGGCATAAAATTATAATAGGAGATTCCTATTACAGAAAATGGCATGTAAGATCCGGTTCACTATAAACCGCCAAACAGGAAAACTCCCCATGTTTTTCATTAAGGGGCCGGACACGAGTTGCTGTTCCTCCGAGGGGCACTTCGAATTTGTGGCAGTTTTCCAAGTTTCCGAATTATGTGCAGCAGTTTTCCAAAGATACATTGACATACACGCTGAACTTGGTGGACAGATACATACAGTATAGACATTCTGTGTTTCAACGACAGGAATATACATAGGTGAACTAGGAACTCAGCGAATAAACCTCCGAAAGACAAACGCAAACAACCATTGCCCGGGATTCTAACACAGACCCCCTCCGTTGGGCGAATGACCAGAAGCCATCGCTAAAATCACTGCGCCACCGGGATGGCCGTAGGACAAACACGACATCCATGCCTTACCGGGATTCGAACTCAGACCCCTCCGTTGGACGAATGATCAGAAACCATCGCTTAGACCACGGCGGCACCGGGGCTACTCCCTAAAGAGATCAAGAGCGACGTATGTCACAAATTAAACATGCAAAAATATTATTTTATGTGTTCAAATAATTACATAGTGTCTTCTTCCCAAAGAGATTAAGAGCGACATACGTCAGAACAAAACATACGGTTGTGATGTGTGTATATATATATATACGCTATCTACCAACAAGTAATTGGACACCCCTGCAATCGACGATATCTGCGGTCCTGTTACACGTCACGGCCGCCGCCGCCGCCGTTAAATATCGTGTGGGAAACAACATCGCAACCAGTCGCATGCAAGATGCCACGCAGTTCGGAGCTCTCTGATTTTGAGAAAGGTGTAATCGTCGGGTATCACAGAAATGGCCGATCCATACGTCACATATCCAGCTAGTTGAAATACCCAAAATCGACAGTGGCCTACGTGATTGGCAAGTAGAAGATGAGACGTGACTGTCGGAATGTGCCCCGACCCGGCAGACCCACAAAACTGGGAGTTAGAGACCAACGGGTGCTGGCCAGAGAAATTCGGAAGAACCGCACCAAATCGATGGGCCACATCCGCGAAGAGTTTCAACAGGCATTCGGGAGTGTTCTTTCTATGAATACTATCCGTAAAGAAGCCCATCTGCTCCGTTATCATGGACGTGCTGCCGCCCACAAGCCTTTGATCACAAAGTCCAATAGCGCTGCTCGGCTAACGTGGTGCAAAGAACGTCGACAGTGGACAGTTGAACAGTGGAAACAGGTTCTCTGGAGTGACGAATCAAGGTTCACCCTCTACCGTTCGGATGGCAGGGTCTCGGTTTGGCATCTGTCTGGAGAACACCTCCTGCCGGAATGTATTGTGCCAACTGTGAAGTTCGACGGCGGTGGAATTATGCTATGGGGGTGTTTCTCCTGGTATGGCACGGGATCCTTGGTTGCAATTCCTGGTAGACTCAACGCCGAGACCTACTGCACCATTTTGGATGACCATGCGCTTCCTACTTTGTGGCAGTTTTACGGGGTGGACCCATGTTACTTTCAGGATCACAATGCCACCTGTCATGTTGCGAGGTTCACCATGGCTTGGTATGGTGACAATGGGGTTAATCGAATGGACTGGCTTGCGCAGAGCTCGGACCTTAACCCTATCGAGCACCTCTGGGACGAGTTGGAGCGTCGACTTAAGGGGTGTCCCCACCGTCCGAAATCGGTGAAGGAACTGACATGTCTCTTCCAAGCCAAGTGGAAGAAAATACCGCTAGCCGTCGTACAACGCCTGGTTGAGAGTATGCCCCTGAGGGTCGCAGCTGTAATCGCCGCTCGTGGAGCCTCCACCAACTATTGAAGGTGAATAAACTTCGTTTTCCATTGCTATATATATATACACACAGATTGTGTACATATGCTATATATATACAGACCCCTCCAACAAGAATTCCTGACTGCACCACTGCCTAGGCCTAGACCTTTTAAACAGTTTATATTCTTCTTATGTCACATTCATAAAGTTTACGTATCAACTCACGTTAATAATATTGCGCTTTTACTTAGGCACTAAATATTAATTCATTCATAGGCCCTGAGCCTAGGCCTTTTAAACGGTTTTTATTTTACTGATGTCACATTCACAGCGTTTACATATCAACTCATGCTAATAATATTGCGCTTTTACTTAGGCACTAAATATTAATTCATAGCCCCTAGGCCTTTTAAATAGTTTTTATTCTGCCAAATTTTATTGAAAATTCCTAGAAAGGCCCAGGCATAGGGCCTTGCAATTAAAGTTTTGTGACCGAGTAAAAGAGAAACATTGTTTACTTGATTTGTAATGTAAATCTTTTTACTATGAGCTCCGTGGATTATAAATTGCAAAAAAGGCCAAGGCTTAGGGTCTGTTAATAAATGTTTTGTGCCTAAGTAAAAGTGTAATACTGTAACCTTGACTTGTTATGTAAACGTTCAGAATCTGAGCTCGGCGGATACAAAATGGCTAGAAATGCCTATGCCTAGTGCCTTGCAGGCAGGGCCGGCTGGACCATAGGGGCAACCGGGGCAGTAGCCCTGGGCCCCGCGTCTTCAAAGGGCCCCGTAGTTTAGGAAAAAAAACATTTACGGTACAATTTTCTACAAACAATATTTTTTGTGTGTAAGTTTTCGGGTGCGAGGCCCTTAAGAAGAAGTTGTTTTTTTAATTTTATTGTTTCCAATTTCCCCATTTTTGAATAGAATATTGCCCTTCGCCGTACAAATACTGAGATTTGCAAATTTCAAGTGATTATTGTAACTACCTTAATATTTTCTGCATTCTCAAAATAGCAAATTAAATTTCCTCATTTTGTGGCCCTTACTTTTATATATTTCACAATTTGCGTGCAAACTAGATACTTGAATTTAGACAAATAAAAAGAACAATATCAAAGTTGATTTCGGGCAACACATGGAGGCCATTTATTTAGTGACTTTAAAAATATTACTAGAAATAAAAAAAAATCATATATGAGCGCGTCTAAAAGTTTCAAAAAGTTTTAAAAATCAATCAAGATCCCTGATTGATTTTTATGCTATTTTGCATTAAAAATCAATCACTGAAACATGTATCAGGGGAAAAAACTATTTATATGAATTTATTTTAGAGGGATTCGGATTATTTCTTACACTGAAGTATTCACAATACAAAACTTTTCGCTACGCAGGGATCTTTTTATTATTTTGTGAAGAAGTTTTTATAAGAGTCATAATACAACCTCAACCCCATCTTCCCGGAAAAAAAATCGTGAAGTTTAACAGTTTTTTTTTCTCTCTCTCTCTCTCTCTCGGAACTTTCAATCCATATTATGGTCTTTTTCTTAAGCTTAAAGCAAATATTTTTTTGGGATAAACATTTTGTCTTTATGATAGTTTTCGTTATGACGTTACTACAGAAGTGAAGCACATGTCAAGACGGAAAAGTTGCAGCGATAAATTCCGTCGGTTAGCTTAATTGGTAAAGCATTCGGCTCCACAGTAGAGGGATGAGGGTTCGTTGTTGTCACTGTGAAATTTGTGAATTTCACATCGTGTGTGTTCTTTACGGTCATTTTTCACGCAACAACTTTATTAAAATATGAGATTTATTTCCTGGTGCCAGAAATGAAATTTCGCCCCGGGCCCCGCAAAAGCTCCATCCGGCTCTGCTTGCAGGTAATGTTTCGTGGCCGAGTTAAAGGAGCAACATTATTAACTGGATTTGTTATGTAAACGTTAAGAATATGAACGCAATTATACAAGCTTTAACTTGTCATGCAAACCTTATGAATATCAGCACAGCCTATTCAAATTTGCTGACAATCCTCTTCAATTTCGCCTGCCCTCAAAAGAGTTTCCAAGCCGCACAGCTTCCGAGGGGTTCGCTACAAACCGGATGGCGAAAATACCGTCAAGATTAGGAGAGACGTAGCTGAAAGGAAAGATGTTCACACAAGCGACCAGCCGATCGTCCGCTAGTGCAATAAAACAATCCCTCCTGTGTGAGGGGGTGGGAACAAAGTGCTGTTGAACAAAGAACCACCGATAGGGAAGCTCATCCTTCAGGCATTTTTTCCGGCGTTCTAGCAATGAAATAGCTTGCCAAAAAATTGTACTGTGGGACGGTTTTATTGCTTCGGCAGAAAAATTCCGCGTGTGTGAAACGGAACAAAAAGAAATCCCATACTACCCCCTTTTCGGAAATAGAATCAGTCTTATTATGATTCTATTGTTTCACCGAACACCATATCATTAAAAGATCTACAAATTAACGGCAATTTGTTAGCCATGCAATTTATATATGCCCCCGTAACGTCGTAGCAACAGAAGGGTACCAATCTTCCGGGTACGAATTTGCCGGATACCAATCTTCCGGGTAGGAATTTGTCGGGTACCAATTTGCTGTTCCCCTGAAATAATTACTTTTCTGTAGGAACTTTTTTATTTTATTTCATTTATTTTTTTTATTTATTTATTTTTGTAAATTCCGTGCAAATAATGATATACAATAACTGAAAGAGACTATTTCAAACTGGTAAAGTACGTAAAATCCCTGGAAAAACATGGAATTGCAATCGCAACAAATTGTAAGTTTTGGGTAGAATAGATTTTGGAGCTCCTAAATTTAAGAGTTATGTACAAGATGTAACTACCTTAGCAACGACAAATGACATGTCATTATTTTTATTCATTTTTTTCGAGGTTTAACAACCATCATCAGCAACTCATTGGATTGTAAGCAGCTGCTTGTCCCTAATATAGAGCCACTGGTTCCAGGAAAGGGAGAGAGCCTGTGCCCTAAGAGACAAACACAACGTCCATGTCTCACTCGAACCCAGACCCATCTCGGACAAACGGTCAGAAGCCATCGCTTAGATTATTGCGCCACCGGGATTGAAGGCATGCAATTACTTCCGTATTTTTAAATTGTGAATTTTGAAATTGAAAGTCTTTAATTACAAGAATAAAACTTGAAGAGAAAAACTTGTCTGTTTAAGTTGTAAGTATGAAAAATTAAATCATTAAAATTTAAAATAATTTACATGAGAATGTAGTTCAAACCTGTCAATCGAAACCAAACAAAATGATTTAAAAATACTTTTCTTTTTCATTTACCGTATGAATTTAATTTTACTAGAAATTTTTGCAGAAAAAACCACATGACACAAACCCTGGACACGGCGAACTTTTAAATTTCTTTTCTTTTGGACGAATTTGTTGTTCAAACATCTATAGAATGTGTGGTCACGGAATATTTCTTCATGGGAAATCCCTCCCAGATCTTTTTACTACTTGTTTGATGACACCATATTGAAATATTCTTGCATCTTCCTATAAAGCCTGCGACCTGAGTTCAGGACCAGTTTCCGGCATAGGTCTTTTTAGAATTTTTTAATAAGCGCAATATTATTTACTTGATTTGTTCGCTCCCTATCTTCTGATTCAAGGCTTCTTGAATTGGAAGAAGAACTACAAAGGATCAAGTGGGACATCGTCGGGCTAAGTGAGGTAAGGAGAAAAGGAGATCTCATTTAACTGAAAAGTGGACATCTCTTCTACTATCGTGGGACAGATACTGGCAGAACTAGTGGTGTTGGATTTATAATAAACAAGAAACTGAAGGATAAAGTTGTAGAAGTTGAAAGTTCCTCTGACAGAGGTGCACGACTCGTTATCCAACTCTCGAGAAGATACCAGGCTCAGATTATTCAAACTTATGCACCCACCACAAATCATCCTGAAGAAGAAATTGAAGAATTATGAGGAAATTCGTCATCTAAATAGTAAAGGTAAGCAGCACTTGAAGATAATTATGGGAGATTTCAATGCAAAAATAGGGCAACGGCAACAGAACGAAACTTCAGTAGGTAAATTCGGTCACGGCAACAGAAACCAGCGTGGAAATACTCTCGTTGAGTTTGCAGAGGCAGAAGGGTTTTTCATCTTGAACTCCTTTTTCAAGAAAAAGCCACACAAGAAATGGACATGGAGACATCCAAATGGGACAAGTGAAATTGATTTTATTATGTGTAACAAAAGATTCGTCATAGAAGACTGCAGTGTGCTAAACAAGTTCGACACAGGTAGTGACCATATAGATTGGTGAGATGTAAGATGCACCTCAACACTAAACTCGAACGTGGCAAGCTCATAAGACAAACAAAATGTACTGACATAACCAACCTTAAAAAACACCATAATACCTTCAAGTTGGAATTGAAGAACAGATTCTCTGCTTTAGAAGGCCTAACATCGGAAGAAGTGGATATTTCTGAAGTTAACAGAAAAGTAACCAAAGCTCTTATGGAAACAGCAACAGAATTAGCTGGGTCTAAGAACAAGTTGCATGTGAACAAATTATAAAGAAAAACCAAAATGTTGATGCAAAAAAGAAGAGAGATGAGGACAACTAAAGGAGATGTGACTTCCAAAGTGGAATATATAGAGCTATGCAAGACTGTACGAAAAAGTATCACTGAAGACGTAAGGAAAGTCAACTGTGAACTAGTGAGGAAAGAAATTGAAAACAACCAAAGCCTAAAGATAGCAAAGGGACATCTCAATAAGGGAAGAAAACAGATTATGGCACTGAGAAAAGAAGATGGTTCTGTAACAAGAAATAGAGGCGAAATTTTGACAAGAGTGAAAGATTTCTACTCTAAATTATATGAAAGGGATGATACATGTACTCCAGACATCAGGAAAGGTACCAGTACCAGAGTTCTTCCAGTCCTCCCAGCAGAAGTTGCACATGCAATCAAGAACATGAAGCGGGGAAAAGCTCCAGGAGAAGATGGAATTACTGTAGACATCATACAAGAAGCAAGTGGAGAAATTGAAACAATACTCGCACAAATTTTCACTCGATGCCTTAATGAAGGGAAGATTCATGAGGATTGGAACAACGTTACAATGATCCTGCTACATAAAAAAGGTGACATTGAGGATCTCAAGAACTACAGACCTATCAGCCTTATATCAGTAGTTTATAAAATCTTTCCTAAAGTCCTTTCACACCGCTTGAAGGTAACACTGGACATGGCTCAACCGAGAGAACAAGTTGGATTCAGGAGTGGCTACAGCACAATAGATCATATCCACGTACTGAGAGAACTAATTGAAAAAGTGAGGGAACATGAACTTCCATTGTGCATGGCTTTTATCGATTATGAAAAGACCTTTGATTCGGTGAAACCATCAGCAGTTAAAATGGCTTTGAAATCCTGCGGTATTGAAGATGCATACATTAATGTTATTAATAACATCTATGAAAATGCAAGTGCAAAGATTCGGCTGTTTGAAAATACAACACACATAAAAATTGGAAAGGGAGTGAGATAAGGTGACACCATATCTCCCAAGCATTTTAATGCCACATTGGAAAATGTCTTTCAATCATTGAACTGGGAAAAGAAAGGGATAAAGATTAATGGAGATTATCTAACTCACCTTCGTTTTGCTGATGACGTAGTCATTTTTGCAACTACCCCATCAGAGCTGCAGCGTATGATCCAGGAACTTGCTGACAAGAGTAAAGAAGCGGGATTAAAAATGAACTTTCAGAAGACAAAAGTGATGGTCAATGCTTTTACGAGAAATGAAGATTTATCGATTGATCGAGAAAAGTTGGAGATCACAGATACGTACGTTTATCTTGGACAGCAGATATCAAGTGAGGGTCACATTGATGAAGAAATTAATCGGCGTACAAAACTTGCCTGGAGAGCTTTTGGAAGAAACAGCATAATTTCCAAGAGCAATATGCCATTATGTCTTAAAAGAAAAGTGTTTGATCAATGCATCCTTCCAGTGCTTACGTATGGTGCAGAGACGTGGACCTTAACTAAAAGAGACATACTGAGACTGCAGACAACTCAAAGACACATGGATAGGTGCATGCTTGGTGTAACCAGAAGAGATAAGAAGAGGAACTCGTGGATCCCAAAAATGACAAGAGTGGAAGACATCATGATCAGAGTTAAATCCCTGAAATGGCAATGGGCTGGACATACTGCCAGAAGGACAGACCATCGATGGACAGTCGAAATTTTAGATTGGATTCCAAGGGACAGGAAAAGACCCAGAAGAAGACCACATGGGAGATGGGTGGATGAAATTCGAAAGTATGCGGGAGTAACATGGAGGAGAATGGCACAAGACAGACCGTTGTGGAAGAAACTTGGGGAGACCTTCGTCCAGCAGTGGATTGATAATGGTTGACAATGATGATGAGGATGATGTCGAATATATTTTCATTTGTTCGTATTAGTTTGGGAGACATTTTCTTCGGGGTATTTTGATTTGCATCTTCAATATTTTGGGATACCCCATAAAGAAATCCAAAATGCGCCACTGAGCTCTTGGTAACATGTGATTGACCCAGGTAAAGTACTTTTATATGTCGGAACAAAGTGTTTACAAGGCCCGTTGTGATTGGGGTGTAGGAAAACTGGCCACTCGGAGAACTGCCCACCGGAGGACTGGCCACCCGGAGAACTGGCCAAAAAAATTTAAGGGGCGGTATAAAAATTGCGTTTTTTGACCGCTTCGTGGCCGCGACCACCAGAGGTTGGTTATCTGAGTCATATAAAGTTTCCATAATTTCGTCTTTTCTTAATTGCGATAATTAATGTAATTATTTATAAAAATGTTTATGATCTACAACTCAACAAAATATTCTAAGGTTTACAAAGTTCGCATAAGTCTGCAAATTATCCGAGGGCATGTGCTGAGTGCTGACTCAGGAAACCTGTTGGGGGGGGGGTACCAAAAGTGTAAAATATAAATTTTTTTTGGTCCGATCTGGAAATTGAAATTTTCAGTAATTACAAGCTACAACTCGACACATTATCTGAGGGCATGTGCCTACTCAGCAAACCTGTCGGGGGGGGGGGGGTATATTCCAAAAGTGTAAAGAATTTCTGGTCCGATCAGGAGATTTTCAGCATTTAGAGCCTACAAATCAACAAATTATCTGAAGGCATGAAGGCATCTGCTGCCTCAGGAGGCCTGTCGGGGGAAGGGGGGGGAGGCAACACAAAAGTATAAAATATAAAAAACTTCTGATCCGGTCGGGAGATTTTCAGCATTTACAACCTACATCTCAACAAACTCTCTGAGGGCATGTTGTGCTGACTCAGGAAACCTGTCGGGGGGGGGGGGGGGGGGAGGTTAATACCTAAAATACAAAACAAAGTATTTCTGGTTGTAAATGGTGAAAATCTCCCGAACGGACGAGAAATTCTTTATATTTTACACTTTACACTTTTAGTATTACACCTTTCCCCTCCCCTACAGGTTTCCTAGGTAGGCCCATGCACTCAGAAAATTTGTTGAGTTACAGCTTGTAAACGCTGAAAATTTCCCGATCGAACTGGAAATTCTTATATTTTAGGTTTTCGGCACCCCCCCCCCCCCCTCCCTCGACGAGTTTCCTGGGTTTGCACATACCAGCAGAGAATTTGTTTAGCTGTAGTCTATAGACCTAGAAAAATATTGTAAATAAGAAAATACGAAATTATGGACATTTTATGTGTGTCAGATATCTCGGGAGACGTAGCCACGGAGCAGTCTAGAACGCAATTTTTATACGGCCCCTTAAATTTTTTATGGCCAGTTCTTCGTGCCGCCACTTCTCCGGTGGTCAGTTTTCTGGTGGCCAGTTCTCCGCTTTGTCTTTTGCCCGAAAATCAGGGAAATGTCTAAATTTCTTACTGAAAATGAAATATTAAAAAAAAAAAATTATGAACAATCGTTGCTCAAGTGGTGGGGAATATAGCCACACGAAATTTGTTTATGAGGAACAATTTTATGGCACTGAAATTCCAATGTGTCCAGTTCTCCGTGTAGCCAGTTCTAAGGTGGCCACTTCTCCGTGCCCGCTGTGGGGTTGTGATTGATAGGGAAATTTTATATCAAGTTTGTTAAAACATATAAAATTCTGCTCAAGAATAACAGACTTACTTTGCCGGTAATAGGTATAATCAATATTTGATTCTAGCTGCAATACATCGAATATTTGATCCGATATTAAAAGAAAATATTCTGCACACGACCTCTTCCCTCTGAACTGCAGCCGGATGGCGGGAGCTTTCACAGGGCTTGGGGCGAAATTTTATTGCGGGGCCCGGACCAAAAATTCATTGTTGGCACTAGGAAATAAATCTCATATTTTAATAAAGTCGTTACGTGAAATATGTTCTCAAAGAACACACACGATGTGAAATTCAAAAATTTTGACGGTGACAATGAATCCTCATCCCTCTACTCCAGAGCCGAATGCTTTACCAATTAAGCTACACCGAAAGAATTTATTGTTGCAACTTCTACGTCTTGACATGTGCTTCACCTCTGCAGTATGTCATAAAGAAAACTATCATTAAGAAAGTTCAGAGATAGAGAGAGAGAGAGAGAGAGAGAGAGAGAAAGAGGGAGGGAGGGAGGGAGAGAGAAGAGGGAGGGAGACAGAGAGAGAGTAAAAAGTGTTGAAATATACGATTGTCTTTCCGGGAAGATGGGGTTGAAATTGTATTATGACTCTTATAAAAACTTCCTTACGAAATGATAAAAAAAAATACCCGCAGGCTGCATAGCGAATTTTTTTGAATTACGAATATTTTAGTGTAGGAATTAATAAGGATTCCTCTAAAATAAATTCGTACAAATAGTTGCTTTTTCCCCCTGATACAAGGTTTTAGTGATTGACTTTTAATGCAAAGTGGAGCAAGTGACAAATTAGCGACTTTTTAAACTTTTTACGCGCTCATATATGATTTTTGTTTTAAATTTACAGTAATGTTTTTAAAGTTACTGAGTAAATGGCTTCTATATGTAACCCGAAATTAACTTTGATGTTGTTCTTTTTATTTCTTTAAATTTAAGTATCTGGTTTGCACGCAAATTGTTAAATACATAAAAGTAAGGGCCACAAAATGATGAAATTTAATTTGCTATTTATCAATGCGGAAAATAGAAACGTAGTTTCAATAATCACTTAAAATCCCCAAATTTAAGTATTTGTACGGCGAAGGACGATAACCTATTCGAAAATGGAGGGATTGTAAACGAAAAAAAAAAAAAACCTTTTGAAAAAGAACTTTTTAAGGGCTTCGCACCCCAAAACTTACACACAAAGGAAATAATTGTTAAAAATTCTACCAAAAGTGATTTTTTTTTCCTAAACTGCGGAGCCCCTTGAAGGCATGGGGCCCGGGGCGAAAGCTCCAGTTGCTCTTATGGTCCAGCCGGCTTTGCTCTGTACTGTGGATCTAATTTAGGGCTTTGCTGAATGACTGATTAGAGCAGACGTGTCGTTGTTGATAAGCCCCATTCCTTTTCCGTAGAGCTAAAACTAACGGGGGGACGCAATTGTTTAGACACGGGAACATCCTGTGTGACCTTGTAACATTGCTCCTGGGAATAGTGAACATTTGAGTTTTGGCCTTCCCGATGTTTTGAATGTTCTTAGATTCTACCAACGGATATTTCACTTACAAAACACGGGACCTAGAAACGACAGCCGCGGCCAGGAATAACAAGACGCTGAACGCGGTTCCTTTCGCAGCATGAAACTGGTACAGTCAATGAAAATAGCGCCACAGAATACGTGATAATGTGCCTATATTATCGTTATTTTTTTCTATATTTTTACCAATTAACAAAACAACGAGAATAAAAAAATAAAATTTAAGTTTTATTTTTGGTATTTTGAGGCCCCTTCGATTCCGAAGCCCCAAGGGCGCGTTTCCTGCGCCTGTGCGGTGATCTGCCCCTAGTAGGGGCTATTTAAAGTTTTGTACTCGAGTAAAAGCGCAACACAATAAACTTGACTTTCTGGGAAAATTTTATGCATATGAGCACGGTTGGGGTTCATTGAAAATTGATAAAAAGGCTTAAGGCCTGTTTATTAATTTTTGTGCCTGTGTAAAAACGCAGTACCGTAACCTTGGCATGTTATCGAAACCTTATTAATACGTCGAACTAAAATTCCTAAAAAAAGGCTAGGTCTAAGGTCTTGCAATTAAGGTTTTGTGACAGAGTAAAGGTGCAACATTAATAACTTGACATGTTATGTTAACTTTGTGAATATGAGCACAACGGATTAAAAATTTCAAGAAATCGCCTTTGGGATTAATGTGTTGTAGCAGAGTAAAAGTGTAACATTATCTTTATTTTCTATATAAACCATACTACGTGCTGAAATGGCCCAACTATATATACGTATACTTCAACCATATACCGAAGCGCGGACACGGTGAAACAAAAGTGCAATTTTGTACGGTCCCTTAAAATTTTGTGGCCAGCCCACATGTAATAGGACACGTTGATGTCAAAAACGTACTTTTCACATGGCTCCATGACAGATAGCAATGGACACGTCGCAATCTTTTTTTTTTTTTTTTTTTAGTTGGATGGTTTAACGACCACCGTGATCAATTCAGTGGGCTATAAGCAGTCAGCAGTTCCTAATTTTGGGTCACTGGTTCCATGCAGGGAAGGGAAAAAGCCAGTGCCAGAAGTCAAACGCAACGTCCATGACTCACCGGGATTCGAACCCGGACCCTTCTCGGACTCGTGATCAGAAGCCAGCGCATAGACCACTGCGCCACCGTAGCGGCTCACGTTGAAATCAACTATGTATTTTTCATATGGCCCCAAACGCTCTTATGGACATACTAATGGAACTGGATGCAAAGAAATCATTAATGCAATTTGTACTAGCAGGGTGGTATTTCCCGGGTAAATATTACTATCTGTGGAATCACCAAGTTCAGCGGGTGAAAATTAATGAATGAAAAAGATATTCCTGTAATTTTCCAGTAAACTTATCTTTAATTTTTTTATTTAGTCAATTTAATTTTATGAAACAAAAAAAGAAAGGAAGAGGAATGGAAATACTTATCTCCGAGGAGACATCTATATAGAACTGCCGTACATCTGGCGTGTGCTTCTGAGAAACCGCGACACTGAAATGTAATGCACCTGTGTGATGTCGCGTGCATGCGACTTGACATTGATAATCTTTTTCTTACCGTTTTAAATTTTGAATATCTGGAACTCTCTATTTACATTACATTGTATTTCTGCCTGATAAGCAGCCCGTTGGTGGTGAAAGCTAACGTTTATTAATTTTTGATTTTAATACACCATTAACCGGATATTTTTGCACTTTATTGTTATCTACGGTCTTACACTTAGACCGTAGGTTGGGTATTGGAGTGCTGAATTGTGTTGCAGATCTTAAGAGTAAAAAATTGAACTTTTAACGAAAATTTTGTATGGGGGCCCCTTGATCGCGGGCCCCGACCCGTTCCCCAAGCCATCTGCGGTCTAAGAGTACCGTGAAATAGTATCCCAAATTTGGTGGTTCTAAATTGAAAACTGTAGATTTTACGAAAATTTTGTAAGGGCCCCCTTGACCCTGCCCCATTCCAAACACCGTCTACAGTGTAAGTTAGAGCACCACGAGGTAGTATACCATATTTGGTGGTTCTAAATTGAAAACTGTAGAATTTACGAAAATTTTCTATGGGGACCCGTAAAGCCCGGGATCCGACCCGTTCCAAAACCGTTTACCATCTAAGTTAAAGCACCATGAGATAGGATACTAAATATGGTGGTTGTATATTGAAAACTGTATATTTTACGGTAATTTTGTAGGGGCCCCACCCGTGCCAAACATTGTCACCGTCTAAGTCAGAGCACCATGAGGTAGTACACCAAATTTGGTGGTTCTAAATTGAAAACTGTAGATTTTACGAAAACTTTGTAGGGGGCCCCTGAAGCCCGGGCCCCGGCTCGTTCCAAAAACCATCTACGGTCTAAGTTAGAGCACCATGAGGTAGTATACAAAATTTGGTGATTCTAAATTGAAAACTGTAGATTTTACGAATATTTTCTATGGTGGCCCCTTGACTCCGGGCCCCCACCCGTTCCAAAACCACTCTACAATCGAAGTTAGAGCACCATGAGATAGTATACCAAATTTGGTGGTTCTAAATTGAAAACCAGATTTTATGCAAATTTTCTATGGGGGGCCCCTCGTCCCCGGGCTGCGACCCCTTCCAAAAACCGTCTACGGTGTAAGTTAGAGCACCATGAGATAGTATACCAAATTTGGTGGTTTTAAATTGAAAACTGTATATTTTACGAATATTGCGTATAGGGGCCCTTGCCTTGACCCCGGGCCTCCTACCTTTCCAAAACCGTCTATGATCTAAGTTAGAGCACCATGAGATATTATACCAAATTTGGTAATTCTAAATTGAAAACTGTAGATTTTACGAATATTGCGTATTGGGAAAGCAAAACCCGTCTACGGTCTAAGTTAGAGCACCATGAGGAAGTATACCAAATTTGGTGTTTCTAAATTGAAAACTGTAGATTTTACGAATATTGCGTCAGGGGCCCCTTGACCCCGGGCACCTTACCTTTCCAAAAACCATTTACTGTCTAAGTTAGAGCACCATGAGGAAGTATACCAAATTTGGTGGTTCTAAATTGAAAACTGTAGATTTGTCGAAAATATTCTATGGGGGCCCATCGACCCCAGGCTACGACCACTTCCAAAAACCATCTACCGTCTAAGTTAAAGCACCATGAGATAGAATACCAAATCTGGTGGTTTTAAATTGAAAACTGTAGATTTTACGATAATTTTGATTGAGTGGCCCTGGACCCCGGGCCTGGGCACTGTTGGAAAAGCGGTACGGGTAACCCCAATTTCCTCCAAAATTTAATCAGGACATCAATTTCTATGAAGTCCCCATCCCCTTTAAATATACTTTTTTTGCAATTCATCAAAAGCTATCGAAAGCAATTTATTTAGGGATTACTGCGATGTTATGACTTGCGATGTTATGGTACCACGATGTTTTGACCTGCGATGTTATGTCGGCGATCATATGTCGTGCGATGTTATGGTACCGCGATGTTTTGACCTGCGATGTTATGTCGGCGATCATATGTCGTGCGATGTTTTGACCTGCGATGTTATGTCGTAGACCCATATAAATTCCTTCGCAAGACCCATTGTGGACTGACTGTAGGCCACTGCATCTGAACATGTCCTTATCTCTATAAAGACATATGCCTTTTTAATTACTCAATCTTGTTTATGTTGGATACTCTACCGAAATAAATAAAGATGTGTTTTTTAATTAGTGATAAGATATCCTACTTTACCTGCCCAATTTTTTTTTCTGTTTAAAGCTTCTTTGTATGAAGTGATCTTTGAATATCTGCAGAAAATGAACGGTTCCTTGTAACGAATTTCATTGCTTCCTTTATATGCGTATAAGTAATATCCAATTAAACAATTACATCAGGTGAAATCTCAAATGGGATTAAAAGCAAATTACCACTATTGTGTGCCAAAACATAATTTTCTGTCGCATATGCAAGCTATGGTGATTCTTCAGTATATATTTTGAAGCAGTTTCCTGCACAAATTACGAATCTATAGTAACCATGTTATTTAACACCATAAATATTTTAACCCTC
Source organism: Macrothele yani (assembly GCA_039090855.1). Taxonomy (NCBI): domain Eukaryota; kingdom Metazoa; phylum Arthropoda; class Arachnida; order Araneae; family Macrothelidae; genus Macrothele; species Macrothele yani. The sequence goes on along the minus strand of CM077011.1, from coordinate 56,283,738 downwards.
AGTTCAAATTTAAGCATATTATATAACCAGTCATCATCATGTTCATGTTATCGGAAGCAATTAGTCATTACATATCAGAAATTCAATTGTATCTTTGGGCATTACATGAATATTATAGTTTGCATAGTCATGCTCTGCTGCTTGGTCCCAAGTTAATTAACCTAGCCAATTTGTGTATAGTTGCTATCTGGAGGCGGTGTAAAATTTTTTTGTCCTTCACGGGGACTCGATTTTATCTGCTGGGTAGGGTGATAACGTCTTACCAACAATTAATTGTCTTCACAAATAACACTTTATTTAAACAAATAACTAGTAATTCCGCCACATTATCATACATAACTTAAAAAAAAAAATCTCAATCTTCTCACAGCAATAAACGTATGTATGCATCAGTGGCGTATATTCGAGGCTAGTTGCGAAGCCCAGAGAATGCACAAATAAAAGTCAATTAGATATATACAAGCAAGTCAATTATCAATGATATTAAGCTATGTCAATGTTTCGCTGCAAAAAAAACACATTTGCTGATTCACTTCTTTTGACTAAGAGAATCAGTCTGGCGATCAAAGACCAACGGTCCTCCTAATGGAGGGATGGTGTCATCGTGACGTAACCAGTCGCACTGTCTTCGCTGTGTGATTCGAAGACCTTGGATATGTTCGCCGGATAGGGTTTATTTTATGATTGGAAGTTTAACGACCACCGTGAGCAACTCAATGGGCTATAAGCAGTCGCCCGTCCCTAATTTAGGGTCACTGGTTCCAGGGAAGGGAGAGAGCCAGTGCCGTAAGACAAACACAACATCCATGCCTCTCCGGGATTCGAACCCGGACCCCGTTCGGACAAATGATCAGAGGCCATCACTTAGACCACTGCGCCACCGGGGCGGCCCGGATAGGGTTTCCATGACAACATGGAGGAGCAGATGAAGTGTGAATGGGCCCTTGCTTTAGGCAACGGTTCGCTCAGAAAAGAGAACACTTTGATTACCTTCGTCACTTGCATACTCCCGCCCGTAAATGCCAGTGTTTCGCGAGTTGTTTCAGCTGTGTGAAGTATCAATGAATAAAAATTAGTGATATTATATCTTAAATTCGTGGCTTGTTGGATTCGAATTGTTTTGAAAAAATCTTGTGAAAGCTTTCCTGATCATCTACTGTCAGAACTTAAATAACCCTATGCTTCATATTTTGACACAGTTCGACTCAATAATGACCTCTGTGTGTGTGAAAATGCTTATTATTCCCTTGATGAATACAAAAAGAAATTAATAAGAGACATTACTAGTTACACAGAATTGAATAAATTGGACATTGTGTTTATTGAGGTGTAAAAATTAGCACACCTAATATTAAAATTTCTACCAACAACTGCAACAGCCGAAAGAAGTTTTTCTGCATTTTAAAAAGAATCAAGACATACTATACTTTAGGGAAACACAAGGGCATGTACACTGGAGCAAATTGGCTGTTTTGTCAATAGAGAAAAAATTTCTTTTTAAATGTGATAAAGCACTCGGAAGAAACTTTTTATGGAAAAGTAACACTCAACTTCACCAAAAGGAAAGAAAAATGGAGTGCATGTACAAATAAAATGTACAGAAGAAGAATGGAGTTCATGTACAAACAAGTGATAAAATCCTAATCCTCATAATAATTTGGTATTATGATAGCAATAGCATGTACCTAAAATTAATAAAAAAAAGTTACTTTTATTAGTTAACAACTGAAAAATAAACTTCGCAATTTAAAGAACAAAAACAGTACTGGGGTCGGGTGAGATAGCCCAGGTCTTGAACCCAAGATACACCACTGGTATGTATGTGTGTATGTATAAAACATAATCTCTGAGCGCATGGAAAGGGAAAATGGTTGCCAAATGGTCCTTATACCTATTGAAACGATTCACAGAATTCAGATTTAAAAAAAAAAAAAGTCAATAAGCAGAACTCCATCCAGGCTGCTGAAGCTAATTTTCACTTTCTCTCAGCTATGCACTAAAGCCTATTCCCATTGTATTGGGTGGTAGAAAAAAAAAAAATCATAGAAGCTATTTTTATTTGAATTTGGTTTCAAAGGCTGTCTTCTGTTCCATTTTAAAATGGTATCCTATGCTTCGATTATGTCTGCATTAACTTTCTATGTAAGTCTTATCACAGTAAATTCCCAACTGAAGTGGCTCTTGTCCGAGGCTAAATTGTTTTTGTTTCCTACTTCGTACATGCCATAGGGATGACTACTACTTTGTTTCTCTTGTGCCTTAATGATTAGTGATAAGACAGACATATCAGTAATTACAACAAAAGATTCCTTTTTTTGTGGTAATTACTAATATGCTTCTAAATAACTGTTTGGAAAACAATAGTTTTTATGAGCAATCTGCACATGTAGTCATATAAAACTAAAGAAAAATACACATTTTCAATTATTCAGTATTGCTTGTGCTGGTGCAAAAATGAATTAAGATGTGTGCTTCGTAATCATACTGACCAGAAGCTTTATTTTCCCCAGACATATCCTCTCTTTAAGAGGCAACTTTTGGTATTTTCCCCTTTTAATTCATGCAATCCCATATTGTGCTAGAAAATATCTTAGTTAATTCGATAAAGCATGGGGGGGGGGCACATTTAATCAAATTGATATTGTTCAGGCATCTTTCAAGAAATGAATATACACGCCTACTGCGCACAATGAATGATACTGTCTACTGCATAAACAGTATAAATTTCTTGTTTTCCAGATGTATATAAAACAATAAATTATCTGACAAAAGGACAGGGAAACAATCGCTGGGCAGGAAAAGCTACATAGAAGGAGGTAGAAATTAGTTCTCACTAAAATCAATTCAGATATAAAACTGAAACTAAAAAAAAAAAAAAAATGACGGAATCTTTGAAACATTCTTCCCCGATCGATCAGTCTTGTTATTAAAGTTATGGTTGAAAAAAAAATATATCGAAGCAGCTAATTGATTTTTTTATTTAAAGGAATGGAAATTATGACTTCGTAGTAATTTTATTTCTAATTTTTTTTTTATTACGGGAAGCATTTGGAGCGTTATATCATGTTCATGAGGTAGTTTTCCACCGTAATAACGAAGTTCTATGACTGAGATTTTTTAACGGTAATACATAAAAAGTTATAGTAAGTTATAAAAAAGGTCGACTGTATGGTCTGTTGTTTGGAACTTTCTTTCCAGGTTTATTTCATCTAACCTGTTCAACACTAACACACTGTTCTTAGAACTACATTACTGCTTAGGGTAGCTGTTGGTTCAGACTTTTTATTTTTATGGACAATAGTGCCCAACCTCATAGTGGCCATTTGATTGATGATTTTCTTGAAGAGAAAGATATTCACTGAATGGAGTGGCCAGCCAGATCCCCTGACCTCAATCCCATTGAGCAGGTAGGGGATGCTGCTCTAGGGAGATGCATCATAGCTTGCCAGCTCTCTGCTGGGACACAAGAATGCAGAACAGCTCTTGCCGAGAAGCCATTTCAAGACCTCACCAAAAGTATGACACTCACAAACAGTATGAATCATTGTTGCTCAGCTGCATGACTTGAAGATACTCTGTATTAAAAATTCCATGTCTTCAGCAAGACTGCATATATTATTCCATGGCCTACTCTTTCATATAAACTAAAAGATATTAACCCAGGCAAATTAAGAATACAATATTCTAATTGGGTTACATAGATAACGTAATAATAAACCTCTTTATAAAATTTCATTGAATTTCCTTATAAATATTTTGAGTTATGTACAAATTTATAAATTATCCTTTAATTTTGAGTACCAGTGTACAGGACACCTGATCTTGCAACACTCATAGTTACAAACTATTTCATTAGAGGTTTTCAAATGCTCCATATTGAAAATATCTTGTAAAATTATGTTTATCATATTCACAATAAGTCAAGATGTTCAAATTGATTGTACAGCATTTACTGTGTTTTCTTTGATCTCTAATGAACGTGAGCTTGGCAAGCACATCAAAATCTAGACCGCTTTGTAGAAAAACGTACATGAAAAATCACATACGAATAGCAATTTGCTGAGCAAATTTCACCTTCATCAAAATAATTATGTCACTCATCCATCCACATGTTCAGTGGCGTCGGAACTCTTTTTTGACAGTGGGGGCAAGATGGCGCAGAACAAAATGTGTTATCGTGGCATAATATTTATCGTACTACTTGTAAAAGAAGATGTGCTGAATTTTTTTTTTCGATTAAACGTTCATCTAAAAAAGACACTTTCATATAATATAGTTTCTAAATGTAAACTAACGGTACGCGTAAACGGCGTTAAACTACAGATTTTGATACTTCCGGATTGATACAAATTCCGCAGGGATTGTAGCTGTAGACGCTATAATTAAACATTGAATGAACTTATATCTCATTTTGTACCCTACTTTCATTTATTTTTACTCATTTTTTTAGAGGAAGACTAATTTGTTACACCTAATAAGACACAAAACGTTGCTGTTTTTCAAATGGGAACCAGCCCTCTGAACTGTTTAACCCTTTAATGACCATGACCCCAAAATCTAGTATCACTCTAAATACCATAATGCCAGAAACTGTCTGCTGCTTCACCTCTTTCTTTAATAACAACAATAGTGATTGAGGGTGACTCCTGCTGATCCCTCATAGGTCAAGAAAATTTGAAGAACAAGTAAGGGTAAGAAATCTGTCTCACTCTAAACAGGCGTTTCGGGCGGCTTTGCCGTTTGTACGTACGCGCATTTTGGGCATTATGGTCGTTAAAGGGTTAACAGTTCTAGCATTTCTTGGCCTCTCAGGAGTGGCATTAAAAAATATTCAGATTTCTAGATAGTTCATGAAAAAAATAAGGAACAATACTCAATTTTTATCAAAATGAACTTCAAGAAAAAAAAATGAATGTTTGAGTTTTCCAATCACAAACATATGTGACTTGGAAAGGAAGAAAACTGAGGGAGCAAATGTGATGTTTTGCCTCTACACTCATTTGCGTGCGGGAGCAACTTCCCCCTCTGCCTCCGCGGTTTCGACGCCGCTGCACATGTTCGTTGTTCTGCATAGTACCTTTTGTGTGTAACTGCTAAAATATCAGGAATAAGTGATTTTCTAAGCTCATCTGCTAATTTAGTTACACTATAGTTATCGAAATATGGTAGTTGGGCGAGGCAGCGCTTTCTCAGCTATTACTCTGCCAGGAATGGAATCAATCTTTTTGAGTGACTGCACTACCTGAAGGAATCCTTGTCCACTAACAATATCAAAGGTCAACATTTTTTGGTAGACGAGGCCCAGCATGAGCCAGCAATTTAAAATGCTTTTAAACACATAGTTTTTACTTCCTTACATTTCCTACTTTGAGCAACTAAATCCATAACAGAACAATGGCACAACGGATCTGAAACATAAGCAACAGCACCCAACCTGATTGCATGTTGTGTGACTTTGAAACTAATGTAATAAGTTCTTTCCTTCTCTTAAAAACATTACACATCAAATGAAAACAATGATGTCAACTACTACAGAAGATGTTCAAGAAATATGTAAGCACTGATTTCAAGTCCATATATGAATTATGTGTGAAAGGACCAATTACTTATTCAACACATCTAAAAGAAGTGTCAACATTTGAGTGAAAGGAAAAGTTATTTCCACACTACTGAATTACTTGTGGTGGTATATTTTTTAACAGTACGTATTTGCAATATCATTCATACAGTATACATGAAATATAACACAATTTTTCTTTTCTTTCTTTCTTTCTTTTTTTTTTTTTTTTTTTTGTGCCTGTGACAACTGCCATTTACTTCCACATCCATATCAGTTTCTCCAAAGGATGCTCAATAGGCAGGGATAATAATGTCCAGAATGTCATTCCCATGGGCGGCGGAAGGTGAGGGACACGGGGGGTGAGGACTTCCTCTGGAATTTTATGGATTCCCTCCCTAGGGAGTCTTCCTAGGAAACAAAAATATCTGGTTCATGATGATTTTTCGAATTTTTTATGATTTCCTAGAGAATGAAACCACGCTTCACAGCTTTCTGGAAAGCACTGCAAGTACAATTTTGAAAATTGATTTTGCACAAATAAGTTAAAAAGTTAATTCAACATTGTGTTTTTTTTTTCTTTAAAGAAAGTTCATTAAAGAATTCTTAAAAAATTTTTTTTTTTTTTGAAGCCAGGGGAAAATGAGGGTTCTCTCTCTCTCTCTCTCTTCCTCCTCTCTGTATTTTCTTTTCTTTTTATTCAAGTCCGAATGTGTTCTGCTCGAGATTGGAGAATCCAACATAGCTATAAAATAAATATCTGAATAACAAAGAACTCGAATACAAATTAAGCGGTAAGTATACTACTGCTTGTCATACACAGGGCTTCCTTGGAGTTAGAAAGTCAACGAGCTTGGATATAGAGTGTGTGTGCAATCGATGTGAGAACAGCTATTGTTGAAATTGTGAAATTCACAAATTTGTCGGTGACGGAGGGAAAAATGAGTTTTTTTCCCCCTCTCTCTACCTCTCTGTATTTTCTTTTCTATTTAAGTCCAAATGTGTTTTACTCGAGATTGAAAAATCAAACACATCTATAAAATAAATATCTGAATAACAAAGAACACTAATTCTTTGAATAAAGCTCATATTGAGAAATGGCTTCCTAGTTTAATTGAATTAATAATCTAAAGCAACTTATGGGAATTTACTAGGAAATTTTTTCATTTATAGCAAATTTTCGGAGAAAATTCTTCTCCTTCTTCAGGCTGTCTTGTTGTTGTCACTTTTTGCTTGTCACTATCATGGTTACGGTTTACCTTGACGGTTACGGTTAACCTTAACGGTTTAGGTTATTTTTCAACAAATCCTGACAGATGTTAGGCAGGGAAAATCCTTTGCAGTCATTGATGATGGAATTTTGTTTTTTCTCAATCTCTATTCCTTCTTTCAGTTTTCTTTTTGGAAATTGCTTTGGAAACTGATTACTTTAAGGGAATTCCAATCCATGCTGTGCCCAGTTTCTCTAACATGCCTATCTAATCCAGTCTTGTTGGAGCAATTTTTTATAGCTGCTTTATGCTCAGCTATACGAGTTTCTAGTCTGCGACCTGTTTCACCTATGTAAGATAGTCCACAACTACAACAGGTCGCAGACTAGAAAATACAAAAAAAGAAAAACCAGCTTCCAGAAAACTATAAACAATTCTCAAAATTACAGTTCAGATTACCTCAAATATATGGAATAGTCAAACTGCATAAAGAACACCAACCAATTAGACCAATAATAGACTCAAAAAACTCTATTCTTTCAAATCTAAACTATTTTTTAAAGTCACACCTTCAGAATCTCTTAAAAGAGCCACCTAACTTGATTAAAAACTCAATGCAGCTAAAAGAAAAACTAGAACTTCTTCCTAAATTAGAGTCTCCTATTATGGGTAGTTTAGATATAGTGTCTATGTATACTCACATTAATATAGATCAACTTATAGACTTTATAGCGGAAGACTTGGCAGACCCAATAGTTTTTCACAACAAGGAAAAAAACATATTAGTAGGAATTTTTGAAATGCTTACTTTCTCTTTGCAGAACAACTACTTTCAATTTGGGAAAACTTTTTTCATTCAAAAATCGGGGCTAGCTATGGGCTCCCCACTCTCCCCACTCTTAGCTAACTATTATGTGGGAAAACTAGAAGAAAAGATACTAGTACAACCCACATACTTCTGCTTATATAGCAGATACATGGATGACATCTTATTTATAATAGATAGCTCAGAAATTGTTCCAGAAAGAATTCTAGACTCATTCAATGAATTAGATGATTCCCTTAAGTTCACTATTGAACTTCAAAAAGAAAGAAAAATAAACTTCTTAGATATTACTATCTATTATGAAGATGAAAAATTCCTCACTAGTTGGTATAAAAAACCAATGAATACTAAAAGACTACTGGATTTCAATTCATATCATCCAGTTTCTATTAAGAAAAATGTAGCAAGTCAGTTTTTAGAAAAAATTAATAAAATAGTTTCTACTGCAGATAAAAAAGAAGCCCATAAAGAAGAGCTTAAAGTCATACTTGCAGAAAATAACTATCCTAAAGAAGAAATTGAGAAGCTTCTGAATTTTAATGGTACGAAGAACCCACAAAAGCAAGAAGTAAAATTCACTAGAAAAATTTCTTATCACAAAGGTTTATTTGAGGCTTTAAAGAGAATTAGTAAAAAATACAATATTAGGCTAGCTCCAAGTTTAGAGAACAAAGTTAAAAATTTTTTCCCTAAAATAGTTCAAAGAGAAGAAGATATTTTAAAAATGCAAGGAGTAGTTTATGAAGTAAATTGTAGTTGTGGACTATCTTACATAGGTGAAACAGGTCGCAGACTAGAAACTCATATAGCTGAGCATAAAGCAGCTATAAAAAATTGCTCCAACAAGACTGGATTAGATAGGCATGTTAGAGAAACTGGGCACAGCATGGATTGGAATTCCCTTAAAGTAATCAGTTTCCAAAGCAATTTCCAAAAAGAAAACTGAAAGAAGGAATAGAGATTGAGAAAAAACAAAATTCCATCATCAATGACTGCAAAGGATTTTCCCTGCCTAACATCTGTCAGGATTTGTTGAAAAATAACCTAAACCGTTAAGGTTAACCGTAACCGTCAAGGTAAACCGTAACCATGATAGTGACAAGCAAAAAGTGACAACAACAAGACAGCCTGAAGAAGGAGAAGAATTTTCTCCGAAAATTTGCTATAAATGAAAAAATTTCCTAGTAAATTCCCATAAGTTGCTTTAGATTATTAAGAACACTAATTCAAATTAAGCGGTAAGTATACCACTGCTTGTCATACACAGGGCTTCCTTGGAGTTAGAAAGTAAACGAACTTGGACATACAGTGTGTGTGCATTTGATGTGAGAACACCTATTGTTGAAATTGTGAAATTCACAAATTTGTTGGTGATGGAGGGAAAAATGAAGGGTTTTCTCTCTCTCCCTTCCTCCCTGTATTTCCTTTTCTTTTTATTCAAGTCCAAATGTGTTCTGCTTGAGATTGGAAAATCCAACACAGCTATAAAATAAATATCTGAATAACAAAGAACTCGAATACAAATTAAGCGATAAGTATACTACTGCTTGTCATACACAGGGCTTCTTTGGAGTTAGAAAGTAAATGAGCTTGGACATACAGTGTGTGTGCAATCGATGTGAGAACACCTACTATCGAAATTGTGAAATTCACAAATTTGTCGGTGATGGAGGGAAAAATGAGGGTTTTCTCTCTTTCTCTCTCTCTTTCTCTTTCTCTCTCTCTCTCTCTCTCTCTCTCTCTCTCTCTCTCTCTCTCTCTCTCTCTCTCTCTGTGTCTCCCTCTCTCTCTCTCTCTCTCTCTCTCTTCCTCACTGTGTTTACTTTTCGTTTTTATTCAAGTCCGAATGTGTTCAGCTCGAGATTGGAAATTCCAACACAGCTATAAAATAAATAACTGAATAACAAAGAATTTGAATACAAATTAAGCGGTAAGTATACTACTGTTTGTCATACACAGGGCTTCCTTGGAGTTAGAAAGTAAACAAGCTTGGACATACAGTGTGTGTGCAATCGATGTGAGAACACCTATTGTCGAAATTGTGAAATTCACAAATTTGTCGGTGACGGAAGGAAAAATGAGTTTTTTTTTGTTTCTCTCTCTCTTCCTCTCTGTATTTTCTTTTCTTTTTTATTCAAGTCCGAATGTGTTCTGCTCGAGGTTGGAAAACCCAACACATCTATAAAATAAATATCTGAATAACAAAGAACTCAAATTCAAATTAAGCGGTAAGTATACTACTGCTTGTCATACAAAGGGCTTCCTTGGAGTTAGAAAGTAAATGAGCTTGGACGTACAGTGTGTGTGCATTCGATGTGAGAACACCTATTGTCAAAATTGTGAAATTCACAAATTTGTCGGTGATGGAGGGGAAAATGAGGGATTTCTCTCTTTCTGTCTCTCCCTTTCTGTGTTTTCTTTTCTTTTTTATTCAAGTCCGAATGTGTTCTGCTCGAGAATGGAAAATCCAACACAGCTATAAAATAAATATCTGAATAACAAAGAACTCGAATACAAATTAAGCGGTAAGTATACTACTGCTTGTCATACACAGGGCTTCCTTGGAGTTAAAAAGTAAACGAGCTTGGACATACAGTGTGTGTGCAATCGATGTGAGAACACCTACGGTCAAAATTGTGAAATTCACAAACTTGTCGGTGATGGATATCGAAACTGCATCTCCTCGCTCTGGAGCCAATTGTTCTAACCGACTGAACTGCACCGACGGAATCTATCGCTGCAGATCTGTTGTCTTGACACGTGCTTCACCTATGTAATACACAAAATATAGGTATTGAAAGTGCTTCGTCTCTGACAATATGTACCAAGCCATATGTTTTTTCCTTCTAGGTAAATACAATCCACGAGTGTTTCCTCGATGTTTGTGTTTTCACCCGTCTTCTTTATACAGAATGCCTGTGAGTTGTGGGGAAGAACTGAAGATATTTGTTTGGGCACTGGGCATCACGTCAATTTCAACCCGTCCAGGTAAAAACATGGCCCCTGCCCTGCCATTTCGACAACAGACATTTGGCCTAAGGGATATACACTATCTACTAACAAGTAATTGGACACCTGTGATAGCAAAGGAAAAGAAGTTTATTCACCTTCAATAGTTGGTGGAGCCTCCACGAGCGGCGTTTACAGCTGCGACTTTCAGGGGCATACTCTCAACCAGGCGTTGTACGACGGCTAGCGGTATTTTCTTCCACTCGGCTTGGAGAAGACAGGTCAGTTCCTTCACCGATTTTGGACGGTGGCGGCAACCCTTAAGTCGATGCTCCAACTCGTCCCAGAGGTGCTTGATAGGGTTAAGGTCCGGGCTCTGCGTAGGCCAGTCCATTCGATTAACCCCATTGTCACCATACCAAGCCATGGTGGACCTCGCAACATGGGTCCACCCCGTAAAACTGCCACAACGTAGGAAGCGCATGGTCATCTAAAATGGTGCAGTAGATTTCGGCGTTGAGTCTACCAGGAATTGCGACCAAGGGTCCCGTGCCATACCAGGAAAAACACCCCCATAGCATAATTCCACAGCCGCTGAACTTCACAGTTGGCACAATACATTCTGGCAAGAAGCCTTTTCCAGGCAGGCGCCAAACCCAGACCCTGCCATCCGAATGGTAGAGGGTGAACCTTGATTCGTCGCTCCAGAGAACCTGTTTCCACTGTTCAACGGTCCACTGTTGATGTTCTTTGTACCACATTAGCCGAGCAGCGCTATTGGACTTCGTGATCAAAGGCTTGTGGGCGGCTGTACGTCCATGATAACCGAGCAGATGGGCTTCCTTACGGATGGTATTCATCGAAAGAACACTCCCGGATGCCTGTTGAAACTCTTCGCGGATGTAGCCCATCGATTTGGTGCGGTTCTTCTGAATTTCTCTGGCGAGCACCCGTCGGTCTCTAACTCCCAGTTTTGTGGGTCTGCCGGGTTGGGGCACATTCTGACAGTCACCTCTCATCTTCCACTTGCCAATCACGTAGGCCACTGTTGATTTTGGGTACTTCAACTTGCTGGATATGTCACATATGGATCGGCCATTTCTCTGATACCCGACAATTACACCTTTCTCGAAATCAGAGAGCTCCGAACTGTGTGGCATCTTGCATGCGACTGGTTGCGTTGTTGTTTCCCACACAATATTTAATGGCTGCGGCCGTGACGTGTATCAGGACCGCAGATATCGTCGATTGCAGGGGTGTCCAATTACTTGTTGGTAGATAGTGTATAATTGCAATACTGAATGGCTGTTTCCCTTCCAGGTGTAATTAGGCTTCACATATCACTAGCTTAACTGGTCTCGACATTTGTAGCTCCCGTAAACATGTGAAATCTTCGGACATGCTTTTTAATTCATTTGCGAGTCTTACGACAGTTGGATGATGAAAGGATTTTGGCGTGCTTTACAACGTAAAATGTTTCGTACTTCGCAGGGTGAAATGGGAAGAAATTTTCTGATCATAGCACCGGAACCTGAAAATTAGCAGGAAGATGCTACAAGGCAACAAATTCTCTTTGGAATGTACTCTCTCTTCTGAATATCAGTTGACAGGTGATAACACATTTCAATTTGCTTCCAACATTTTCTATATGTTTTCAGTCTAGCTGTTCAGGTTGGGTATGGAGTTTTGTTGGAAAATGAAAAGATCTTTTAGTATTTCGGACTTTCTTTCCAAAAAATGGTCCATAAACCTGGAACTGATGAAACGATGAAGTTGCAAAATAAATAACTTTTGTCAGTTTGAACTTATTCTCTACTTCTGTCATATTTGTGCATTATCTCCTACGATAAATGTACAGTTATACAGGATGATCCATTTAAACCAGTACCCTGAAAAAACCTTACATTTTTGCAAGGGATCGCGCAAGGAACTTCTTTTTTCAATAGAAGCAGCAACTCCTGGAGAATGAAAACCGCCACCGTGAAGAAGATTGTTAACCGTAACTGTAACTCAGCTTGTGATTTGTTTGTTGTTGCGTTGTCATTCACTTGTGTGCATTCAGAAACATGCAATACTCTGTTCCAGAGCATGTTTTTTAGTGAAATCGTATTGGGTAACCAATTCTGTCATCAAAACGCAACGAGCATTTCGAAGAGAGTTTGGAGTTCGAAAAGTGCCAAGCAAGTCAACAATTCTGTTGATGGCAAAAAAACTGGAGCAAATTGGTTCTCTTCTCAGCGGTAGCGGTAGACATCACTCTCCGATGTCCCAAAAGCGTGTGGACGATGTTCAGCAACATTTACTTCAATCTCCGACGAAATCGTTGCGCAGATTAAGCCAACAGACAGGATATTCATACAAAACTTGTCAAAGGGCAGCAAAAAAAAAAAAAAAAAAGCGAATATTTGACTATTTAAAGTGCACGTAATCCATCAGCTGCAGGAACCGGACAAGGGAAAGAGAGTAAGTTACTGCAAACGGTTTCAAAATTTTCTTAATTTGCGATCTGATATTCTCTCCACATGGTTTACGGATGAAGCCTGGTTTTATCTGTCAGGCTATGTCAATTCGCAAAACAGCAGATACTGGGCTGCCGAAAACCCACACGTTATGTGTGAAACACCGATGCATTCACAAAAGGTTGGTGTATGGTGTGCGGTTTCGTATACAAAAAATTATTGGCCCCATTTTTTTCTCTGAGACTGTCAACACTGATGTTTATTGCCGCATATTCAATGAATTTGTGGAACAACTTGATGACATTGAACTGACAGAGGGCTACTTTCAGCAGGATGGCGCTACGTGTCACACATCGAAAGTCTCAATGGAACTCATAACCAGCTTCTTTGATGACAGATTAATTTCAAAAAACATATGGCCTCCCCGATCTCCGGACTTAACTTCCCCTGACTTTTTTTTATGGGGCTACTTAAAGGATAGAGTTTACAAAACCCATCCAAAAACATTGGATGCATTGCGTGAAACAATCACGACTGAAATTGGCAATGTTACTGGATAAAACGATTCTCCAATACCACATGTATAATTCTCAACTTACTGTATGATTTTGTTGTTATTTATAAAAAAAGTTATAAGTAAATCACATGGTACTGGTTTATTATTATTTTTTTATTCGAGGTTTAACGACCACCGTGAGCAACTCAATGGGCTATAAGCAGTCGCCCGTCCCTAATTTAGGGTCACTGATTCCAGGGAAGGGAGAGAGCCAGTGCAGTAAGACAAACACAACATCCATGCCTCACCGGGATTCGAACCCGGCCCTTTTCGGACGAATGATCAGAGGCCATCGCCTTAGACCACTGCGCCACCAGGGCGGCGGTACTGGTTTAAATGGATCACCCTGTATAAATGCTAGTGTGTGTAAAGCCTGTATAAAAAAGAAAAAAAAAAAGAATTAAACGGTAAGAAATATTTAAGCTTTTATGAAATAAATAACATGAAGTGAGGTTGAGATGCAATTGTTTAACAAATTCTTTTAGTATAATTTTATAAAAAATAACTGAAGCATGTAATCGTTGATGTAGGTCTAATAAAAAAAATAATCCCATAGCGGTAAAGGGATTTGCTAAGTATATGGACCTTTTTGGGAAAATAGTCCAGAATACTAATTTTTTATTTTTTATTATTAATTATTAAATTTTATCATTAATAATTTTTACAAATTTTAATTAAAATTGCTTAATTAGAGCAATTTTCAATAATGTAAAAAATATCAACAAGGATTCCCATTTTCGTTCGGCCAGTTTCAATTGAAATTCGATAAGCATTGGGCTGATGAATAAGTTCATGCCATTTTTTTCACTGCACTACCAGAATGCATTAGGTGCACAAATAAGTTTTAAAGCATTTTCTGTGTGACATATACCGCTAATTTACATATCGGACATTCCCCCGTGTTGTTGTCATATGACCGTAACTGGTCCGGAGTATAAAATGTGACACAGAAGTTTGCCCAACAGTCAAACGCACTTGCACATCGGTAGGTGAAAGTTGGCAAGCGATACTGCATTTATTCGACACTGTGTTTGTTACGAATTTCATCTAGAAAAAGTACTGCACAAGCATGTGCGTCAATCTGTTCTGTTCTGAAAGAGAATATTGTATCGAAAAGCAGGTGCAAGTTTTGGTTTAGACGGTTTAAAGCAGGTGATTTTGATGTTAGTGATCCGGAACGTAGCGGCGCACCGCAGAAGGTTACAAATGAGGAACTGCAAGCATTGCTGGATGAAGATTCGTCTCAAACGTAAAACGAACTAACTGAACAACTGGGGGTAACTCAACAAACCATTTCCAATCATTTATGCACAATGGGAAAGATTCAGAAGGAAGGAAAATGGGTGCCACATGACCTGAACCAGAGGAACATGGAGGAGCGTGTCATGAAGTGTTTGAATCTGTTGAATAAACAACACAGTCTTTCCTGTGGAAAATCATTATGGATGATGAAAAGTGGATATGGTATGGCAATCCCAAATACAAAAAACACTGGGTAGACCCCGGTGAAGCAACGAATTCGACACCGAAACGCAATATTCACTCCAAGAAAGTTCTGCTGTGCATCTGGTGGGATATGAAGGGTGTGCTCTATTTATGAACTACTGGAACAGGGTCAAACTGTTACTGCTGATCGCTACGAGCAACCATTACTGCGATTGAATCAGGAAATGTATCAGAAACGTCCATTCACAGACAAAGGATTGCGTACCGTGAAATTAATGCATGACAATGCTAGGCCGCAGGTCGTGAAATCAGTCAAGGAAACGTTATGGATGCTTCGCTGGGAAAATTTGGAGCACCCTATCATTTGTTCCGATCGATGCAACATGGTTTGTCTGCTGTATGGTTCTGGACATGTGACGAAGTACAAAAATGGGTTGACGACTTCATCGCATCACATGATGAAGTATTCTTCATGGCTGGAATCCGTCAGCTGCCCGACCGATGGCAGAAGGCGATAGATAATGACAGCACATATTTTGATTCCTAAAGGTATTGTTGTTTTCTCTCAAATTACATGCTGCGTTGTCTTAAAACTTATTTGTACACCTAATATTACATCAAAAGTGAAAACGGAATCAATCAACTATGTATCCCCCCCCCCCTTGTTTACGATGGTGTGCCAACATCTGCAATGTGATTTGTGCAGGTTTTGCCATGAAGAAATCATCAAGGAAATTTTGGAGATCAACATCATTGTTGAACGTTCTGCCAAGGAGTGCATTCGACAGAGATCGGAACAGGTGATAGTCTGAAGAGGCAACATCTAAGGAATAGGCCAGATGAGGAAGGATCTCCCATTTCATGTCCAGAATTGCCATTTTAGTCATGTTTGCACTGTGAGGGAGTGTGTTATAATGTTGAAGAAGGACACCATAGCGCCGATGTGGCCGTTTCTGCTGAACTGCTCCCTCCACATGGCGGAGTTGCTCACAATAGAGTGCAGCATTGATAGTCTGATTCCTCGGCAGCATTTCCCAGTGTATAATGCCTTACATGTCCCACCAGATACACAATACAATCTTTGCAGGATGAAGGTCATGTTTTGGGCATGGTGTGGGCGTCTTGTTTGGGCTTAACCATTCCTTCCGATGCCTGAAATTCCTGTACATGCACAACTTTTCATCTCCAGTAACAATATATGACAGAAAGGGTTTGTGTTGCTGAGAACATTTGCGATAACAGGCGAGCAAGGAACCACATATGACAACACGCTGATTCTTATGAGGCACCCAAGACCCCAATTTCTGGACCTTTCCCATACGTTCCAGGTGTCGCACCACTGCGGCCTGATCACAGTCCATCTCAGTGGCCAATTCGAGTGTGGTTTGACGCGGATCCATGATGAGATGATTCAAACGATCCTCATCAAAGTGAGATGGACGACCTGAGCGTGGTTAGTCGTTGAGGTTGAAATTGCCACCTCGGAACCACTCAAACCATTTGCGGGCTGTTCTCGGAGCAATAGCATCCTCCCCATACACAGCACAAATTTGTCGAGTAGCCTCGACGGCTCTGGATCCCTTGTTAAACTCGTAGAGAAGCAGATGTCGGAAATGTTCATTCCTCTCTACTTGACACTCCAAACTTCTGGACCTGAAAACCAAAAAAACCATTAGTCACAATCACACAACGCAATATGATTTAGATACACGATATTACTGGCTACATTTTGATATACAACTGGCCATCTGCACAATCACTACTGACCTGGGAAACACTCGTGAAATCAAACGGCATGAAACTTGTGCATCAACCCAATACATATGAATGACATGGAAATCTTCAATACAAAATTTTGTCAATTAGTTTAGCTTTTGAATAATTGTGACACAAACCACAAGAAGATAAGTAGATACATGAGCAAACACAAAGACATAAAAGAAGTTTCTGAAGTGAAATGTTTGGGCATGGTTCATTTTCATCAGAATGTATTCCTTTGAGACGAACTGAAACGCAATATATGGGCTTAAACTTCAGTTTTTAGTTTGCAGATTTTGCAATTTCTTACTCTTTGAAAATAACTTGTTGGTGGTCGAATTTTAGTCCCAAGGCATTCACTTGAGAAGAACTGAAATAGATGTAAATACATAGGCTTAATTTGCACATCTACGTCTTTGATTGCATTTTTTCACTATATACCCCAGTGAATAAAAGATGCCTGATGACTGGAACAATGCTACTGTGATCTTGCTACATAAGAAAGGGGATGTTTGGTACCTCAGGAACTACCATCAACCTCTTATGAGTTGTTTCCAAAATCTTCACTTAAGTGCTATAGCGTCGCTTGAAGGAAACACTGGACTTGGCTCAATCAAGTGAGCAAGCTGGCTGGCTTCAGGAGATACTACAGTGCTATAGATCATATCCATGTACTGAGAGAACTATTATTAATTGAAAGAACGAATACATATGTACTGCCACTATGTATGGCTTTTATTGATTATGAAAAGGATTTTGATTCTGTAAAACCATCAGCAGGTTTAGTGTCTTTGAAGTCCTGCAATATTGCAGATGCATACATCAGTATTATTAATAGCATCTACGAAAATGCAAGCACAAAGGTTCGACTGTTTGAGGACACCGCACGTATAAAAATTGTAAAGGAAGTGAGACAAGACGACATATCTCCCAAGCTCTTCAATGCCCCATTGTAGGATATCTTTCAATAACTGAACCATGATGCAGAAAGACAAAGCGATAAAGATTTATTTAACCAATTTTTATTTTGCTCGTGACAATCATTTTTGCAGGTACTTCCTCAGAGCTAAAGTTCATGATCCAGGAACTTGCTGACAAAAGCAAAGAAGTGGGTTTAAAAATGAACTTAAGAAGACAAAATTGAGGTAAAATGCTTTTACAAAATCTGAAGATTTGATAGTTGATGGAGCAGATATAGAAGTAACTGATGCTAATGTCTACCTTGAACAACAAATATCAAGTGAGGGCCATATAGAAGAAGAAATAAATCTATATCTATACATATGTGTGTATATATAAAGCAAAGTGGGAAAATGCGAGTGTTACCATCTGTGAATTGTTTGACCACTTCTAAATAACCTAGAGACCTGAAAATTAGCATGCCGATTGTTCTTCATGTCTGGATACCCAAAAAAAAAAAATCAAAACGGTGGCTTTGGAATATTGTCTGCTTGAATTTTTTAACCACTTCTACACCTAGAAAAGTCTAACAACCAAAAAATTCAAAATGGTAGCTTAGCTTTACTGTTCAAAATACTGATAGGTTTAAAGACAATTATGCCAGAAACTTTGAAGTTCTGTAAAAATTCAATGGAATTTTGATTTAAGATTAAGGGGTGCTGAAGCCTGCTCTGTATTACATTAAACCACATGCATTGATGTCATGACCCTGTTCTAAACCATAAAACAGTTACGTATCTTAAATTACTTTCTTTCCCTTCAGTACTTTTTCCTTTCTTTAATTTTATGTTCAAAAAATTATTTTATAGATTCACTGTTTGGAGAATGGGCATGACTCCTAGGAATAGTATAAAATTTAGCTTGAGGGCATTTTAAAGAAAAACTACAATTTTAAATTTAAAGAGCAATTTACAATTGTGTCTTAAAAGGAAAGTGTTTAATAAATGCATACCTCTAGTTCTTACTTATTGGGTCAGAGACATGGACAGCAATGAAAATGACATGCAGAGGATGGATGCATACAACTCAAAAAATCATGGGAAGGTGCATGTTTGGTGTAATCAGAAAAAGGAGGATTAGAGAAATGACAAGAGTTGATGACATCATGATTAAAGTGAAGACTCAAGTGGCAATGGGCTGGCCACATTGCTATATGAACTGACTGACCACTGTTGAACAACTGAAATTTGTGATTGGATACCGAGGGTCAGGAAAAGACCCAGAATACTGCATGGGTGATGGGTGGATGAAATTCGAAAGTACGCTAGAGTGATTTTGGCAGAAATGGGCTCAAGACAGAAGAGACTTGAGAGACCTTCACCAGCAGTGGATTGATAATTGCTGCAGCGGCTGATGATATGAACTAGTTTATATATCTTACGGATCTCCCTCTCCTTTTTTTTTATTTTGTTGTTCTTTTTGAAATTGTTTTAGCTCTCGGAGAAGTTGGACCCTGGACCCCCTCCCCTCCCCTGAAATTATGAAGTACCACCGCCCGTGGTCATTCCATAAACAAGTCACTATTCTAACCATTCAGAACTCACTGTTTTCCAGTAAACTGATTAAAAAAAACTCATTGTATATTTGAACTTTTAATTACTGATTCAACAAAGATGTCTGTTGAACTTCTTAAAAGTAAACAATAAATAAATTTCCAAAAGAAAATTATTAAACATTTGGCAGCCAGAACAGCTGCCAAATGTTTAATGATTTTCTTTTATGCCAGTGTGTACTGCTTGTATGCAAATTATTTATTGAAGGAATCATGTGAAAAGAGGTTATATACAGTATACTGTATGCATATGTTTGTTGTGTTAATATTACAAATACACAAGACAAAAAGTTTTAATCTAATAAAAATGGCAGCATTTAAAATGTATATAACATTTATTTATATTTGGATACAAAAGTAAAATTTTTTTCTAAAAATATACTTCATTTAAAATTTTTATGACAATGATTATTACACAGAACAGTGAACTCATGTACATGAAAAGCATCACCCATGAATACTCAACAAATGAGTTCACAAATTACTCAACAATTTGAATGAAAACTGCTTTCCTCCAAAATGTTAATGTTGAACATGAGGACAATTACAAAAGTTAGTCATAATTCTCACATATTCTACGGACCTTCTTAATTGTTGATGTAAATAAAACCTATTGCTGTGTTAATGAAAAAAAAAATGTAGAAACTTCAGAAAACGTTTTTACTTCAAATATACTCCAACTTAAAAATATGAATGGGGAAAAACATGGAAAAAAAATTCTTTGTATTTAACCCTAGTCAGGTAAGGCACATAAAATTACAATGTTACCTTTTCTTTTTTTAGTCAGTAGATGATATTTCTGTTACCTTCCACTTATGTTTTCTTGCATAACTTTATTTTTCATCACATCTAAGAGTCAGTGTTAGTTTTACATCCAACATCGCAGTACTTATTTCCTGTTCTCCACTTTAAAAGTTACGACAGTTTACCTATGGTGTGAGTGAACTGGTGAATTTTAACAGGAAATAAAGGTAATGTTTATTTTGCTCTTCATGCTATTTTTTGCAATTTCTTTCTACTTTTGATTGCTTTTTGCTTTATATTTAATAATGCAGTCTACTGTCTAATCAATAATAATATTTCACATCAGCATTTTTACATTTGTTCTTTTTGATACCAGTTATCTAAATATTTATATTTTCATAAAAAATGACATTTTATTAGCTTTTGATTTAATTATTTATTAATTTATAATTAATTATCTACATTTTAAAATTTAATATTATAATTATTTAATTTTATGATATTCTGAATATTGGCGTGAATAGATTCTTGGACCATAATCACTGGAAATATGAGTGGGAAAAACAATAGAGTTCTTTCCAAAATACTGTTCTTGTTGCAGATATGTGATAAGCTGATAAAGCTATGGCTGCAACATCATTTGACAATTCCACTGCAACATTCTCTGCAATTGATAATTGAAGGCAATTTGAAAATTGTTAAGCCAGCCTTGTCAAGATGAACAGTGTAGGTGACATGCTGTTTGTTCTGTATGTCCATCAAAGGAAAGGAGGATGACCACAACACACTGCGATCATTGTCCAAAAGTATTTTTCAAAGAGCACAGGGTGGTGTATTATGTGTAAATTGGAATTAAGGCCAACCAAAGATGTTATTTTAATTGTATTTTCATTCATTATTGAAGTTAAATTATAAACAAAATTGTATTGCATTGTATAATTTAATAACTTTAATTTTTAAATGTGTGGCAAAAATTATGAGTGCTCACCTATATAACAAGTGCTAAGCTGACCTGTCCAGGGTTAAATGCAATGAAATTACAGTACAATCAAGGCTTAACACTGAAACTAAAACTTAAAGAACCCTGCAAACCATGGTGATGCCATATCTCAGAAGGCTCTGAATTTATTTGTTTGATTTCAGCCAAAAAATTCTTAAAAAATGTATATAAAAAGCTATATTAATGTACAATGCCCAAACTAAATAGTGTGATAATGTTATTTGCCGGTCAAGCATTGTTTTACACTGCATTGCTTGTTAGATGTAGATGTTTCTGCCTGTTCTGCAGTTGGTGTTATTCCTCACAAATACACTATTTATCTATACATAAACAAGAACTTACAGAACTACTGACACAAAAGCTCAATGAGGGTGGTAACAAGAACAAAGAAGATATAACAAATGATCAAAGACATGGACACTTCATTCTTACACATTTGAAGGGAAATTGTAGATGTTGACTGCTGAATACACTACCACAGAATGCAATTTGTGTAATCTACAAACACATTATGAAAAGCTTCATTGCCTACTATAAAATTTGTGTAGAACATAAAATGCAAAACACCAGTTAATTCTGGATGTTTTTTTTTTTTTTAGCCAGCAGGGAAAGGGATGGAAGCCTTCCCCCAGCTGGCTAAAAGAAAGAGAGAAGTTCCCAGAAGTGTTTTTCATAAAGTGTCTATGTATTTTGTGCGAGAAGTAATTATTGTTATGCATTTTGATTTTTGATATTTTTGTATGAACCATACAAGAAAATTATGCTACGTCAGAAAATCAGATTACTAACCCCAATAAGACTTGTACAAATTTTGTTTGGAGGTTGAGCACTGTACATAACTACAGCATTTCTTCAATTTCTTTTGGAAAAGGTTATTTTCCTTATTGTTGTGTTTTTTTAGGAATATAAGTGCAATGTTAAGCATGGATTTACTGTAGTTTAGAACATGTGATTAAAAACATAAAAAAATCTGGCTTCATTCAGCTATTTAATAATGTACATATATGTTCTGCACAATCAATGAGTAGTATTTTCAGAAAACAAATTCAATAAAATTCATACAAGTTGAAAACTACTACATCATATAATAAGGCATCTTATTTTCCCAACACTTTCTTGACTGATGAAGAAATAAATGTACAGTTTTATCACAATTAGAACACAACTCTGTGTACTGATTCTTTGAAATAGCTGGGAAAGGACACAAATACATATATTCTTTGAAATACTGATTTTTTGAAATAGCTGAAACACACACAAACACATATATTCACTTATTCAAAAAACAAACAACCCAATAAAAATAAGGTAATTTTGACTGTATGGCAAAGCTAAAAAATTCTTAATTTCTTACCCCAGGAGCATACAGAAGTTCCGTATATTTGAGTCATAAGCTTGAGGAAAAATTTCGACCTCAATCAAATCTGTTATCCATTAAAACACAAGCTGAGTGTCTCAGGTGAGATTTTTATACCACAATACACATTTTGAGTTATCTCAAGACTTTTTTACATGATTTATACTTATTCATGGCACTACCTTGACAAACACACTGTAGAAAATACCCAAACAATAAAGCAGATGAAAACTTTTAAACCTGTAAAAACCACTCACACCATTAATATACAATAAAAATTGGTTACAGAAGTGTATTAACATGTCCTATAAGCTCATAAAAACATGTCAGTAAACTCTTCACACATATTTTGGAAGGTGGCAGAGAAATTTTTAAAACTGTACTTTGTTTACCATAGGTGTCTAAAGGACTAGAAAAATGCACACACAAAAACTATTGCAACAGAATTACACTTAAATCCTGAAAACATTTATTGCATGTTAAGCACACATGAATCTAATGCAATTTTTTTTAAATAAATAAAAGGATATATACAGTATTTTAATTAATTTTTGATTTTCTGTTCCAGAGGGTAAGTATAAATTTTGTATAATACCACACTGGTCTTAATTTTTAGAGATAGCTTTAAGGTAGTGCCACCTGCCTGTTTTTCAACAAATGCTCATGCATAACATTATAACAAAGCAGATCACAACTAACAAAACCATGACACACATGACCTCAAAAATACTGAAGTAACAAATCACATAAATATAGAGATTTCATTATCACAATACAATCCTCCCACTTTATCAAGGGTCATTTCCACAACTTTCTAGACTTTTGACAAGATATAATAATTAAATTGTCTTAGGTCATGGCAATATATATATATATAATAGTTGACTGAGAACCAAGGAACAAGCCAGATTTTTTCTTGGAGACTAAGATGTGTAGCAGAAAATGGTAAAGGAGCATATACAGATGTTTTATCTTGACTACAGGTGTAGCTGCAATTGAGAAGCAAGAAAAAAGCAGGAGAGCAATTGGGGACGTGTTTAAGATGTGCCAGGTTAAAAGTCACTAAGCTGGATTATCGTTCTCTTAGCTCCAGGCAGAGAGAAGTGAAGTTGTAGATTGTGTACAGTGAAACATTTTTGAACTCTTTATTCAGATAATTTAAATTTATGAATAGGATGTATTTGTTTTGAAGATTGGAATAAAGGAGGTCAGGTCAATTCCACATCATTGAGGTTGCACAGAGTGAATGTTTTGTAGCTAGCAAGAATTTTCTATGGCTTAGTCTTGAGTTCAATTAGCAACCTTTTTAAGCAAAAGTCAACGATCATGACAAGAAGCTCTATACGTATATACATGATATAGGTTTTCTTAAACAGAATGTTGGCATTTCACATGTAGTTATGTATTGAAGCAATCAAGATACTGCAGTAACACATTCAAATAAGATTTTGGAGTATAAAATTTATTATTGTGGGATTATTTTTCATTTCTTACATCTTTTCAGACACATAACTGCAGCAAATTGAAAATCACCTGTCTATCAGTTTTAGTGAAATGCAGAAGAATGCACAATTCTTGGAGCGCATATCACATACATTTTGTTTGGACTGAGAATGCCCATTCCGAAATAATTTGGATGGGCTGTTGCTCTCTTCTAACTACCTAGAAATGACTCATGAATGCAGTCTGTAGTTTCTTGAGAATATTCTGCAGATTTTCTACATATTGCCCAAAATTCATCATCAGATTGGGTCATCTTGATTTTCTAAACACTGCGTGCTAATTTACCATTAGATGATTCAGCCAGACACATCTGTCTAAATTCTAGTTACATACAGATCAGACTTAAGTTTGCATATTATTCAACATATCACTGAAACTGATGTACACGTCTGTTTTGAAAGTACTTCAATGACGTGCAAAATGGGGGAAAATACAATTCAGCAACAAAAACATTGCATTTTAAATTATAATTTGTGCCATTTGTTATTGTGGTACTTAATTTTTTTTACCAATGTTTCATTTCAAACACAAGCAGATGTGGAAAGCCAGTATTTTTCTCACTAACGTGTTAGTGATCGTTTTCAGAAACTGAAAGAAAAAATTCTTCCATGGCTTCAAATAAAGTGAGAGGAACTGAACAGGGGGTTATGACCATCCTCAAGCACTAAACACTCTAACTGAACATTAAGTAGATTATTTTCATTGTACATTAAGTAGATTCACACAAAAAGAGTGCAGAGACATTTTAAGCAAAAATATAATCCCTGAATCACACAACCACATGTTTTCATGCAACACTATTCTTTTGCTCAGAAGGAAAAATTCAGATGCTAAAATTCTATTCCTTTCAAAACAACTTTAGTTTGAGATACACAAGTTCCTTACAAGAACAAACAAACTTAAACTTTTAAACCCCTGATGCAATCAAATAAATAATTTATACACAAATACACTTAGGGAACTGAAAGGCTGAGAAACCAAAACAAACTACTAATAAACATACATGCACACTCATAAAGAACCTGTCGAGTACAGTAAAATATGTTTTCATGAAAAATCGCATATATTTGAAATATTTCCCAGTTCTGGAATACTCACTTATTTCATCGATTCTTTCACAAACCGAAATAAATTTTCAGAAATTTTAGCATGGGAGCAATAATCACTTCACTGTCCAAGATTCTCAAACTCATACAATAGTGGCCAAAATTGTGGAAACCTTTTGGAAAAAGTGTGTTTTTGAGGTTTGATGGTTCATAACACCACTTTTGTTTGGAGTAATACCATAAAATTATATATCAATGGAAAGATAATTTCATCAAGAATGTAATGCAACAAAGTTTGTTCAATTATCTATATTCTACAAAAAGTTATAGCCAAATAACCAGAAAAAGGAAGCACAACTTGCTTAGGTTGATATGAAGTAGCTTTACTTCATTTGAATGTAGCCAATGAGCATGAGTGTTTAGAGAGCCAATCAGGTGTTATCTTGCTTTGGCAAAAAATGAGCCAATCAGGTCACAGTAGGATTCAGCTATTGATGTCATGTATTGGAGCTGAGAGGAGAACATTTGCCAGTGTGTTATATGATTGCTATCAAGTTGGGGGTTTTTTTTTTTAGTGTTCTTTCATTTAGTGAGTTTGTAAAACATAACAAAAATAAAGAAATGGCACAAAGAGTTGACTGGTCACCCAGAAAGCGATGTAAAATAGTACTATTAAGTGAACAAGGCTTCAGTTATGAAGAAATTAGAAGAAAAATTGGTGAAAACTTAACCAAAGGTGGCATTTCTAAATTTTTGAAGAGGTATAAGGAGACTCAGTCACTGCAAAACGAGACTGGTAAAGGCAGGAAAAGGTGCATAACAGCAAGTGATGATAGAAGAATTAAGAAACTGTGCCTAGGTGACAGAATAAAATGATCTAGGTGTATACAAGATGAAATGGCGCAATGCAATGTGAAGTTGAGTGCAAGGACTGTTCGGCGCAGACTGCAGGAATTTGGTCTAAAAGCTAGAATTCCACGAAAAATGCCATTTTTATCTCTCAAACAAAGGTTGAAAAGATTTAACTGGGCTAAAACCCATGTTAACTGGACACCAGAACAATGGTGAGAACAAAATCTTCCTGTTTGGTAGTGATGGCATAAAATATGTAAGGAGAAGAATCGGAGAAGATCTGCATACTGATTCCATTACAAGTACCATGAAACACCCAGTTAGTGTTATGATGTGGGGTTGTATGACATCACAAGGTGTGGGCAGAATTTGCGTGATTAATGGGAATATAAATGGCCCAAAATACATTAACGAAATACTTGAGCCCAAGCTGAAGCCTTCCGCACGTGATCTTTTCCAAGATAATGAAGCATTTAAATTTCAACAGGATTCAGCTCCATGTCATGTTGCTGCTGTGTGCAAAAAGTGGTTTCAAGATAATCATATTCCATGGCTGGAATGGTCTGAGAATAGCCCAGACCTTAACCTCATCAAAAATCTATGGAGCCGACTAAAGAAACTTGTTAGTCAGAAGCAACCCAGCAATAAAACCCAATTAATAGAAGCAATAATGCAATCTTGGTTTCACATTATAACAGCTGCAGAACTAAAAAACTTGATTCACTCCATGGGAAGGCGTTGGAAGGCCGTAATTAATGCTAAAGGTTACCTAACAATAGCTGACATGGCAAGAATGTTTGTATATCTCATTTTTTTTATGTGTTTCACTTTTCTTCTTTATAACTGCTGTTCTAATACAAAATCCTTCATAAAAGCTATTGCATTACATTCCTGATGAAATCATCTTTTCATTGATATATAATTTCATGGTATTACTCCAAAAACAAGTGGTGTTATGAGCCATCAAACCTCAGAAATACACTATTTCCAAAAGGTTTCCACAATTTTGGCCACTACTGTACATTAGAAATCTTTGCAGAACTTCACAAGACACTGTGTGTACGCAGCTGTAACAAAGGCTCATTAATTACAAAAGACCATAGCTCTGACAATGGTATCAAGAATCATGAACTTTTGAAATGAGAATATTTTTCATATTATAAGTCTTTTTCATACTTAAAACTTCTCTCACTTTTAAAAAATTATTTCCTACATTCAACTTGATACCCTGTTTTCACACAATTGAAGCTTTATATTCTTCTGAGGAAATCGGTCTGATTAAAGTACTGGCAAGAAACAAAAATGGACGTGATGTCAATAATTTAATTAAAAACACCAGTCACATCAAAAGAGAACACTTAACACCTTACTATGCAAAAATACAAATTGATTTACAACAATGGATATAAGGTTTCTATCCATAATGTACAATCTGATTGTCAGCACAAAAATTTAAAAATGTTTAATAAACAATACAAACTACAACAAAATTGTAGAACTGCAACAATTAGATACTATGCATATCAGCAGAAAAGAGTGCATATTGTTCCTTTTTGCACAAAAATTCCTATTTGACAAAAAATTTACTATAACCAAGCTTCAGTACTTTGGGTTTTATTACCAATCTAGAAAATTAAAGTTGCTGTGTTTCTAAATATGTTTGATGTTAAGACATTGACTAATAATTTTAGTTATAGAAAAAGTCCAAAAATGCAGCCCAATCCAAATGTCACACAAGTGTGGAAAAATAACAATGAGATTTATAGTCAGGATCAGAAAAAGTTTTGTTGAATAGCACTTGTGGAACAATGGTGTGAACAATAACTAATTAATTAGTTACTCCTTCAAACCACCAAATGAGGTTTCTTTGGCATTCTCATTACAGTATAATTTTTCACTTTGAATATCCTTACATAGATAAAATAGATATGTGCAGGCAGGTGATGTCAAATTAAGACTGATGTGTTCTTAATAAGTTTGATCTCAAAATCAGGAGACAACATAAGAGAAAATAAACCATATGTTTGGGCATATAACCGCACAACATATGTACTTATTTTTATCTTTTGAAAGTATGCAAAGATGCAGGTAATTTATTTTCCCTCTAGTTGTTGCACCTAGTATTCACTGTATAATGAAACAAATTAATATTGGTATAATAAAACAAATTAATATTGGTATAATAAAACAAATTAATGTTAGTATAATGAAACAAATTAATGTTGGTATAATACAACAAATTAATGTTGGTATAATAAAACAAATTAATGTTAGTATATAATGAAACAAATTAGTGTTGGTATAATGAAACAAATTAATGTTGGTATAATAAAACAAATTAATGTTGGTATAATAAAACAAATTAATGTTAGTACATATAATGAAACAAAGCAATGTTGGTATAATACTACAAATTAATGTTGGTATAATAAAACAAAGTATACAAAGATGCATCCAATTTATTTTCTCTCTAGTTGTTGCATCTGGTATTCACTGTATAATGAAACAAATTAATGTTGGTATAATAAAACAAATTAATGTTGGTATAATAAAACAAAGTATACAAAGATGCATCCAATTTATTTTCTCTCTAGTTGTTGCATCTAGTATTCACTGTATAATGAAACAAATTAATGTTGGTATAATAAAACAAATTAATGTTGGTATAATGAAACAAATTTATGTTGGTATAATAAAACAAATTAATGTTGGTATAATAAAACAAATTAATGTCAGTACAATAAAACAAATTAATGTTGGTATAATACAACAAATAAATGTTAGTATAATGAAACAAATTAATGTTGGTATAATAAAACAAATTAATGTTGGTATAATAAAATGAATTAATATCAGTATGATAAAATAAATGTTAGTATAATGAAACAAATTAATGTTGGTATAATAAAACAAATTAATGTTGGTATAATAAAACGAATTAATATCAGTATGATAAAATAAATGTTGGTACAATAAAGCAAATTCATACTGGTATAAAATGGTATATGACAGCATTATCTGAATTACTTTTGTTATAAGAAAAGAAAAAAATTAAGAACTTAAGCTTCTTTAACCATTTATGGGATACTACTAACAA
The DNA here is from genome assembly GCA_039090855.1 of Macrothele yani. NCBI lineage: Eukaryota > Metazoa > Arthropoda > Arachnida > Araneae > Macrothelidae > Macrothele > Macrothele yani. Next base: position 56,254,865 of record CM077011.1, on the reverse strand, counting down.
TATATGCAACAACTGAAAAGGTTTAGACTTTAAGTTTGGAGATTCACACTGCAGTTCAAAACTTTCAGTTCAGTGAGTTTTGATAATGCTGAATTTGACACATTCCTTGACCAAATGTGGGGAAACTTTTTAATCATACATATGGATGGGATAAAGCAGAATCAAGATATACAATGTTATATTATATACATTATTGCATAAAAATACAAGTCCACACAAAAGAATTCAGGAGATCATAATAATTTAAAGCTCAACTGAATATTACTGAATGTTTGTCAGGACAGAAAGCATTCTGTTTTTGAAAGCCATAAGCTGATAGTGGAAAAGAAGATGCTGATGAAGCATCATTAAGGATAAATAATGAGCAGTTAAACTACCTGCTTTCTCCTGTACACAAATAAAGAAATGCTTCTGCTGAAATGCTCTCTCTCTCCTTTTAATTGCTTGCTGGGCACAGGGGCTTTTGGCATCTAAGCATCAATGATATCATAATAAAAAAAGTGATGATTTTAAATATTTTTTTCTGTCTTTGCAAGTTTTATTGCCTGATGATGAATACATACATGAAAACAGAAAAGTAAATAAGCATGTATGCACTTGTGGTACAAGTGGTAAGGAAAAACTTAATATAATGACTAATAATTTAAATGTAGAAAAACTTCAAAAATGCAGCACCATCTAGATATCAACAAAGAGGGCAAGAAATGACAGAATCAGATTTATAGCCTGGATCTGAAAAATGTTGTTCAACAACACTCATAAAAGAACAATGGTGTCATCATTCTTAAATCCACCAACAGAGGTCTTTTGGCATTCTCATTAGAGAATAATCTTTCACTTTTAATTTTGCCACATACATAAAAAATAGATACTGTATGATGGGCTTTTTCGGCTACTAATCCATTTCATGTTCAGACAATCATGAACAGAAAAAGACAATTCAATTTTCATTGGATGGTTAACTATTAGCAACAGACTTTGAGGACATCTCCAAATTCAAACATCTGAGAGAAAACTGAGCCAAATCACTTTATATAGGAGTAATGATGATACTATACTCTTATAAAATTGAACACAATTTCTCCAAGTAAAATCAAAGAAAGTGTTTCGAAGTTGCATGTTTTATTTCTGATGGGAGGAAGTTGCAAAACTGTACCATATATGTACCAAGCAATACTTCAGTTATTAGACCTTAACCAATATAAAATATAGATAAAAAAACAAATATATATATATATATACTTTTACAAAATATAAACACAAACTAAGCACTTACATATCATCTGGGGAAAACGATAAATAAGCACTAATACTTTTCTCCTCTGGTGAGCTAATCACAAACTTATGGTCAGATATTCCCACCATACACCACACAATATATTCACCCATTCATTTGAACAAAAGTAAATAATGTAGAGATCAGAGTTTTGACTTCATTACTGGCTGCAAATACTTGTAAAATGACTCATGAACCTGTAAATGAAGAAACTACAGTTAATTATATTCAAAATCTTGCAACATACACATTTTTTTAAAAATATCATATGACATTTTAAAAGTGTTATAACTTTTTTTTATTAACAAACATAACTGCCCTAAAGTTTTACAGGATATTGTACTCACTTGGGGATTTTTTCTTACAGATGGCAACACCACTGGACTGCATTTGAAGACAGCATCATGCAAAGTACAATAGAAAGTGTTTCTTTTCAAAACTTAGTGTTCAACACGTGGATTATATGATGCTGTAGAGAGGCATTGCAAATAGTTTTCTGTTTGTGGTGCACCATTGAAAGATACTATTTATAGCATTGTCAAACAATTCAATGAACATACCTGCCAACCTGAGAAAATTCAAATATGTAAAATTGTGTGCAAACAACATTTCTAATGATTTTTTTAAAACTATTTGTGAACAACATTTCTAGTGAAAATTTTTAACTACGCGCAAACAACATTTATAATGAATTTAACTATGTATAGTAAAAATAAATGCAAATATTTATGTATTTGATATTTTTTAGATGTTTATAATACAAACAAATTACATCACATTTTGATACCATACTTGACGTTTTCCATCATCCATAGCAGACCGACGATTTTCATAGCATATTCAATGTTTTCTATTGTCCCTAGCGGACCGACGATTTCCATAGCATACTCGACATTTTCTGTCATCCGTAGCGGACCGACGATTTCCATAGTAACTAAGTAAAATCCGCAGTAGTTGGAGTCTCTGAATCTTTCTTCCCACTGCATAATCTTATTCAGCGTCAAGCAGAATGGTGCGCATTGAGAATTTACTCTGCCGAAGTCCCGACGATGGAGACAGGGCACAGGTGTTTTGGCGCACAATGGTGCAAAATCTGCCTTTTGTAGCAAGATGGCACAAGATTTTTGTTTTGGCGCACATTGGCGCAAAATTCCTATCTCTGTTATTATTTTATTTATAAGGATATTATTAGCAAAAAATACAGAAAATTAAAAAATCCAGTAGAAAAGTTCTTCTGGTCGGAAAACCGGAAGACTGTATATATATAAAAAAAAAAAAAAAACGGGTAAAACTTCCGCGAAATCCGGAAGAGTTGGCAGATATTTCTCCAGGAAGATAATTTTTTTTTTTTAAATATACGGAAATGTGTAAAAAAAAAAAAAAAAAAAAAAGACATCTATGTGTAAAATCGTAAAGAACAGTTAAAATACATAAAAGTTGGCAGGTATGAATGAAACGGAAAGTGTTCTAGATGAGCGGGAAAAGGGGAGCATTCTTGCTAGCTCCAAAGATCTACTGTTCGGGCAGCACAACAAGCAATAACAAGAAATCCAAGGAAAAGTGTGCAACTTTCAGCTCCACACACTGAGATCTCATCTACATAGAAAATCTGCCCTGTCAACTTGTGTCTTCTGCTTCCTCAGTCACTAGTGGCAGATTTCACATTTTCAGTTTACTTTGTTCTACTGTCTACTTTTGAAACTAGTAAAATGGTTGATTCCACACCTTCAGGTGTTTTAGGTCCACTTCATCTGCAAAATTTTAAATCTGTCAATGCAATCTTTCATTCTTCCTTTGTAGAAAAATTCTCCTTAATACTTTTCTACAAACGAAGAATTCATCTCAGGTCTGATGTCTGCATTATGAACTCAATTTTGCAACTGACCCCAAGATACTCATCTTATCACTATGTCTGCAGCTGTTTATCTCCAGGAGATTCCTTTACTTTACACCCCACTGTTTCTGATATAAAAGAGAGTACATTTAAATGCTGCAGTGTGTACAAGTTTAGTTTACAAACTAACCTCTTAATGAAAGAAAAATATTTTCAACAGTGGAAAAGAGAATTCTCTGTTGTCCCTATTTTTTGAAATCAATCTTTACATTCTTATCGTTATCGACATCCAAATGATTAACACCTATAAATAATCTGTCCTAGTTTACAGGGAAGCTATACTATGTAATTGGTAATTTTGAAGTTCAACTTAGAAACACTAATTTAAATTTAACGCTGATTAAAATCTGAATTTTTAACTTGTTAAATTCAAAATTTTTAACAAGTTATGCTTCGGTGATTGAGTTTATGATGTAACCTGTATATATTCTTAGAAATTAGTTTCAAGTCATCAGCATGTACCAAGCTGCTGATATAAGCAACATCTATTTCAATGTTTGAAACTAAGTTCCTTTAATAGTTTATCCACATAGATCACAAACAAAAATGGAGACCGTACCACCTTGTTTTACTCCCAAGTTAATTTCAAACCACTTACAAGTACTTCTTTCCATCCTAAATGTTGTGAGGGCTCTTGGCATACAGGCTTCTGATTCACTTCAACAGCCTTCTTTAATACACTGAAACAATTTGTTTCTAGATGCTTGGCAAAAAGCCTTTATAAAATCAGTAAATACCATATATAAATTCCCATTCACCTCATGAAAGTTTTCAGAAATCTCTCAAGGTACAAGTACAATAGAGTCCTGATAATCCAAGGTCATTCTTTCACCTGGCATGCTTTCCGTCAATTGGAGTGGAGCAGGATGACATCTGAAGGTAAGAGCTGTGTTTTTCATTTGGATGTTCCTAGAATCAAAATGACCTTGTCTGCAATCAGTGATTGGTTGGTCTGATCAACATGTGGCCTACATACAGTCTTCCACACTCTTTTGGAAGAACTTGTAGAAAACAGTAAATTGCTTAAGCTGAAATGAGTGGTAAAAGAAAACAAGCTTCCATTTCTTTGAATGAAAAAGTCAAGGCTTTAAAAAGAATCAGTGTTGACAAAAGTACTAAAAAGGTTGTGACCAAATTAGGTGTTGGTAGAGTCACAGTATGCGACTGGTAAAGGACTATAGCAAATATTAGAAAACGGAGCACTGGGAACTTTTCAGAGGAGGATGGTCTGTTGGAAGTATATAGAATACAGTGACACGTCAAACATACGTCTTTCAAGAGACCAAAATTAAAACATACATAACTGTAGAAAGTGCGTGAGAAAAATTAATAGCCTTTTTAATTATATATCCATCCCAGAATTAAAAACGTATCGCCAATTAAATCACTGGCATGCAATTGACCTTTCACTGTACATTTATTGGGTTGGAAAGAAAATAATGTCTGCAAATGCAAGGCAATAGAAAAGTGCTAATTAATGTATATACAAGTACAAATCAGTACAAAATGCAGTTGCCATTGTTTCACACAACCTGCTCCCATTGTCTGGGCAGCTATTGGATACTGACCAAGTAGAATTGTGGTGGCTTGGAAGCAAAGAAGCGAGTAAAGCAGAGTTCAACATCGTCCTGGTTGGTGAACTGCTGTCCGTCCAGGAAATGCTGCACCAACCAGAAAAAGTAGTAGTTGCTTGGGACAATGTCCGAGGAATATGCTGGGTGTAGCAGCAGCAGCTCCCAGCCCAGGTCCCTGATCTTGTGAAAGGTCACCCATGCTGTGTGAGGTCTCGCTCTATCCTGCTGTAAGAGGACGTCCTTGCGATTCAGCAGTGCTGGTCATTTCAACGTGAGCGATGCATGCAGATCATTGACCTGATGGCAGTACACATCTCTGGTGATAGTGGTGTTGTCTGGCAGCAGCTCATAAAGCATGATACCCCATATATCCCACCAAACAGACAGCAGGACCTTACATGGGTGTAAGCCGGCTTTGGGGGTCAGCATGGGCTGCTGTTTTAGGACCAACACCATTTCTGGGTGCCGACATTTTTATACAGGACCCATTTCTCGTCACCTGTCACAATGTGGTCCAAGAACGGTTCAACCTGGTCATGTGCAAGCAGGGAAACACATGCATTCATGCTATTTGCTTTCTGCACAACTGTGAGTTGATGGAATACCCAAACTCCCTTCATGTGCACCTTCCCAAGTTGATGCAGGTGCATAATAATGCTTGTGTGGGTAGTCCCTAGATGTTTGGCCAACTTCCACATGGTCACACGTGGGTTGGTTTCCCCTAAGGTCTTCAGCATGTTCATATCCACTATTGCGGGTCTTCCGGCTTTGGGACTACTTGACAGGTCAAAATTTCCCTCTTGAAACCATTCGAACCAATGACAGCACTGATGATGTGATATGACATTGGGGTGCACACTGGTAATGTTCCTTATAGCACTTGCAGGGTGCTACCATGATGAAACTCATACAGCATGCAATGGCAGATGTGCTCCTTGTCCACTTCCATGTTGGCTGGCATTTACACTTTTCGCCTTCTGACAGCTAACTGCTATTTGACCAGCTCATGTCATGCTGGCATGCTGGGTACCTCATCATCGAACATCACTTTCTTTCCAACCCAATATGAGTGTATAAAGAGCTTGAACACCAATTCGACTTCACATGCCCTGAGTTTCAGTATGAAAAGTACTGATCAAGAGATTAAGCACACAGTGGACTTCATGTTCAGAACTTGAGCACCCACTGGCTTTTTGAAAAGTCAGTACCTACAGCACTTGGAGTTAACCAGCAAATCGAAAACTTGCAGCCATTTAAAAACATTGTAATTCAGGTCTTACCAGTTTCATATAAAAGTTAGAAAGGTGCCTAGATGAGTCGAGATATTTTCGAACAATAGTTCTTTGATGAATTTGATCCAGAAACAGAAAAATTTCTAAAGCAGAAGAAATTGCCCACAAAACAATATCGTTGGTAATGGATAAAGCATCACAACCTGAAGTAGAATTATGTAGTGGGGGATCCAAAAGACAGTATTTTCCCCTCGAAACATTTTCAGCCTTATTCAACCAATGCATCAAAGGTTGTACATTGTACAATGCCTAAGAAATAAATATCAGAAGTCACTTGCTCACATTCTGGAAGAAACACAAGGGGAAGAACCTTTCACAGACTTTGTAAAAAAAAAAAAAAATACAATTAAAGAAACATTGGCTAGCAGATTAAAAGCTGCAAATAAAACCTGTAATTTTCACAAAATTCTGATTAGTGATAAAAAACACAATGACATTAATGAAAATGACTACAGGGTTTTTCTTGTAAAAAAAGCACTTTTTAAGGACTTTTATTTTTTACTTATCTTTTATGATTGAAGGTTTAACGATCACTGTGTCAACTCAATGGGCTATAAGCAGTTGGCCATCCCTAATTTAGGGTCACTGGTTCCAGGGAAGGGAGACAGCCAGTGCCATAAGACAAACAACACATACATGCCTCACCGGGATTCAAACCCAGACCCTACTCAGACGAATGGTCATAAGCCAACACTTAGACCACTGCCCCACAGGGGTGGCTAAGGACTTTTAAGCACCCTGCAAAAAAAATTTCAAGGACCTTACCAACTGCAAATGCAACAATGACATGTGCAGAAATAAATTTTTATACATGGCTTAACTAAGCAAATTAAAGAATGCTGATGAAGTTGGCAATATTTCTCTATATAATCTAAGTTTGGAAATGTAATAATCTAGAATTTATGCAATTTAAGAGAAAATTCCCTTGGTCAAGTCAATTTTCCTATCTGAGGGAATAATCACATATGCAATAAAGAGTATAGATTTGAATTTTGTGCATAATCATTTGATGGTTTAAATTACAAAACCAAAGTCAAAATTGCATGTTCAAGACTTCAATTTTGTACTTAATTTTCTTGTGGTATAACTGAATAATTAATATTTACATATACAAAAAGGAAATATCTGTACCAAGAGATTGTCTCACACTGCACTGTGCTCTCCAATGGGATTTCAGCTGACATCATAAACACAGCCAACCTGCAGCAGAAGTCCTACGCACTACATTGTAATTAATAAAATGTAGGTTTTATTACTATATTTTGTTGTTTATTTCATTATACTAATGCTTATTTTATTTCCTTTATTATTAAAAACTTGTTTTGTAAAACATTTTAACATACATACAATGTGTACATATATTTAACTTCCTGTATTTCACAATTCAATTGCTTTCCTCACTAGTTCACAGTTGAATTTCCTTACATCTTCAGTGATACTTTTTCGTACTGTCTTGCATAGCTCTATACATTCCACTTTGGAAGTCACATCTTCTTTAGTTGTCCTCATCTCTCTTCTTTTTTGCATCAACATTTTGGTTTTTCCTGATAATTTGTTCACATGCAACTTGTTCTTAGACCCAGCTAATTTTGTTGCTGTTTCCATAAGAGCTTTGGTTACTTTTCTGTTAACTTCAGAGATGTCCACTTCTTCTGATGTTATACCTTCTAGAGCAGAGAATCTGTTCCTCAGTTCCAATTTGAAGGTATTATGATGTTTTTTAAGGTTCGTCACGTCAATACACTTTGTTTGTTTTATGAGCTTGCCACGCTCGAGTTTAGCATTGTGGAGCATCTTATATTTTACCACTCTATGGTCACTACCTGTGTTGAACTTGTTCAGCATACTGCAGTCTTCCATGACAAATTTCTTGTTACACAACCAAAGCCTAAGATAGCAAAGGGACATCTCAGTTAGGGAAGAAAACAGATTATGGCACTGAGAAAAGAAGATGGTTCTGTAACAAGAAATAGAGGCGAAATTTTGACAAGAGTGAAAGATTTCTACTCCAAATTATATGAAAGGGATGATACATGTACTCCAGACATCATGAAAGGTACCAGTACCAGAGTTCTTCCAGTCCTGCCAGCAGAAGTTGCACATGCAATCAAGAACATGAAGCGGGGAAAAGCTCCAGGAGAAGATGGAATTACTGTAGACATCATACAAGAAGCAAGTGGAGAAACTGAAACAGTACTCGCCCAAGTTTTCACTCGATGCCTTAGTGAAGGGAAGATTCCTGAGGATTGGAACAATGCTACAATGATCCAGCAACATAAAAAAGGTGACATTGAGGATCTCAGGAACTACAGACCTATCAGCCTCCTATCAGTGGTTTATAAAATCTTCACTAAAGTTCTCCCACACCGCTTGAAGGTAACACTGGACATGGCTCAACCGAGAGAACAAGCTGGATTCAGGAGTGGCTACAACACAATAGATTATATCCACGTACTGAGATAACTAATTGAAAGAGCGAGGGAATATGAACTTCCATTGTGCACGGCTTTTATCGATTATTCAGTGAAACCATCAGCAGTTACAATGGCTTTGAAATCCTGCAGTGTTGAAGATGCATACATTAATATTGTTAATAACATCTATGAAAATGCAAATGCAAAGATTCGGCTGTTTGAAAATACAGCACACATAAAAATTGGAAAGCCAGTGAGACAAGGTGACACCATATCTCCCAAGCTCTTTAATGCCACATTGGAAAATATCTTTCAATCACTGAACTTGGAAAACAAAGGGATAAAGATTAATGGAGATTATCTAACTCACCTTCGTTTTGCTGATGACGTAATCATTTTTGCAACTACCCCATCAGAGCTGTAGAGTATGATCCAGGAACTTGCTGACAAGAGTAAAGAAGTGGGATTAAAAATGAACTTTCAGAAGACAAAAGTGATGTACAATGCTTTTACAAGAAATGAAGATTTATCAATTGATGGAGAAAAGCTGGAGGTAACAGACACGTATGTTTATCTTGGACAGCAGATATCAAGTGAGGGTCACATTGATGAAGAAATTAATCGGCGTACAAAACTTGCCTGGACAGCTTTTGGAAGAAACAGCATAATTTTCAAGAGCAATATGCCATTATGTCTTAAAAGAAAATTGTTTGATCAATGCATCCTTCCAGTGCTTACGTATGGTGCAGAGACGTGGGTGGACCTTAACTAAAAGAGACATACAAAGGCTGCAGGCAACTCACAGAAGCATGGAGAGGTGCACGCTTGGTGTAACCAGGAGAGATAAGAAGAGGAACTCGTGGATACGAAAAATGGCAAAAGTGGAAGACATCATGATCAGAGTAAAATCCCTGAAATGGCAATGGGCTGGACATACTGCCAGAAGGACAGACCATCGATGGACAGTCGAAATTTTAGATTGGATTCCAAGGGACAGGAAAAGACCCAGAAGAAGACTACATGGAAGACGGGTGGATGAAATTCGAAAGTATGCGGGAGTAACATGGAGGAGACTGGCACAAGACAGACCGTTGTGGAAGAGGCTTGGAGAGACCTTCGTCAGCAGTGGATTGATAATGGTTGACGATGATGATGATGATTTCACAATTTACTATTTGACTGACCTCGAATTTTTAGTAATCTTCGTTTTTTTGTGATCCTGAGTACCTTGAATTACCATAGATCTACTGAATAGTATCCTGGCATCCCTTACTCGGCGTGATGCCATATTGCCCTTCACGCAGCTCAGTTTCTACCACCTTTCTGGGCTTGTAACTCAAAATTCTTGAGTAAATAAACCTTACAAGGGATACCAATCAAGGAGTTACAGCAATCCTTTTGTTTCCTTTTTTATATACTGGTATAAAGACTGGCTTCTGCCAATGTACAGGAACCAAACTAGTTTTAAATGATTCTACACAACCATGAATACCTATCAATCTGAAACGTGCAAGCAATTCTTGATTAATTTCATCACAACTTGCAGCTTTATTGCATTTCAAGGATAAAATAGTTTTTTTTTTTTTTTTTTCAGAGCGATTAAGGTCCTCCAAGCCTTCTGGTCACCAACTTCTTTGTCAACAAAAATAATGGAACCACACCTCATTGCCAGTGATTACATGATCAAGAAAGTCATTCATTTCCCTGGAGTATCATTACAAATGCATCAAAGAGGTAGCTATGCATTACTCCTTTTGTGCAGTGCTGAGGCATCTTGGCACCCACTGTGCACAAACTTTCCAGTAGTGAAGATGATTATGCATAAAAATATTGCACAAACAGTTCCAGAACTGACACCGATCTCTATTGCAATTTTGTCTCTCACATAATACTGATCTTTCCACTTGGATACATTGCACATGTTGGGAAAATACAGCCCTGCCAGACATGTTTCATTTGACTGTGCCAAATACAGAGAGACAACTTGATTGTTCTAAAGAGTCCAATAAGTGTCAGTATTTGTCTGCTGACCATGCACTAATGAAGGTGTGATATATAATTTTGTAACAGTAATTTATTTCAAACCCAGAACTGATAGTCATGTCAGTCACTGGCTAAAATGTGTTGAATCTTGTGGTGAGTACTTTGATCAAATAAACTTTGCATTACATAAAATGCAGCAGTTCAATTGCCGAACCAAAAATTCAACATTAATTACGTAACAACCCCAAAAACAGTTTCTATATCGTTAATGTGCACTGAATTATGTGCTGCATCATGCCGAGTGGAGCTAATAATGACATTTCAAATTAGGTAAGGTTGGCATGCCATTGGGTAACAACTTTGCTTTCACACTATTTTTAAAATCTCCCCTAAGCTATAGGACGAGGAAGACCTAATGAAACCTGCCCAAATACACACAGGGTGAACACTGTGAGTTCTACACTTTAGGAAGACCCAAATCTAAAAAATGTACATAAAAGCTAAAATGATAGTCACAAGCTGTATGCAGTAGGGGCTGAATTGCACTTATTTGGGTTCAGTTTGTTGAGACAGCACAAACAAGATAAGCAGCATGAAAAGATTATCGTTCCTTATTTCAACATTTCTGAAAGCCTTAAAATGTTGAATGAAATTTTTTAAATAACTTTTTATGTATAACACAACATATATGAAAAGATATGATGTGAGAGCAATAATATAGTTTTCATGATAATGAAATGCATATAGCGTATTAAATCCGTTTATTTTTGTGGTGTAGTCAGTACAAAGATTCGCCAAGCTTTCGCATTCCACTGGGAGGCTTTTAAGCAATGGTAGACATAAAATGGTAGCATTTTTATGTCTACCATTGCCTTCAAAAAGCCTCCCAGTGGAGTGCGAAAGCTTGGAGATTCTTTGTGCTGACTACACCACAAAAATAAACGGATTTAATACGCTATATGTGTTTCACCACAAAAATAAACGGATTTAATACGCTATATGTGTTTCACCACAAAAATAAAAGGATTTAATACGCTATATGTGTTTCACCACAAAAATAAACGGATTTAATACGCTATATGTGTTTCACCACAAAAATAAACGGATTTAATACGCTATATGTGTTTCATTATTAATTAATGTCTGGTGTATTGAAAATAAATATAGTTTTCATATTTTCTCTCCAGTTAATTTCTCACATTTTTGTTTCTGGAAGTGGTGAGATACAAATAATATTGGGTAGTTATTCTGCATCAAATAATGGAGCTCACCAGCATCTGACAATTGACCTTCCACACATGATGATGGCTAGAGTTTTCCAGTGTGATTTCCAATCTGGTAACCGTTTTTGGACATTCTGCACAGATTTCTCCATGGAAAGTGACTGTACTTTGGTAAGGAAGTGTGGTTTAGGGTCCACAGTAATTTCGCAAATGTTATGCACTTGTTCAATGTCAGTATCATTGGGCATATACTGAACTAAGAATGCATTAATAGTCTCTTTGAGACTCATACACAGATCCAAGCCTTCATTAGTAGTTTATTTTAAACATTGTCAGGCTAGAGTCACCTTTCAATACTATAATCTTCCTGTGAGTCGAGCAATTTTAATGATTCATTTAAATGGAAGTAGTGGCATGCCATATAACAATTACTATTAACAACACAGTATTTTAATTTCCTAAGAACACTTCTATACATTTTACAGCTTATTTTTCAAATAAAAAAGAACAAAAGAAACATTCACTAGAACAGGAGTTACAATAAAAAACTCCACCAAACATGTTTTCATAAAAAGTGTGTTACACATTACTGGAACTAAAGATTAGAAAAAACATGCAATCACCTGTTTCTGATTCATGGCTGTTTTCTGAGCCCAGCTGTAGAGCCGCTCATAAACATTACCATCATAGCAACCAAGTGCACTACTTAATACCAGGTCATGGAAATCGAAGGCATCAACTAAAGCCACGGCATTAGGACGAAGAAATTCCAGAGTTTTCAACATGTACTCATGCAATGAATTTAGCTGGTCTTCAGTCAGTCCAATCTAGTGAAATAAATGTGTACCTCAACTTACATGTAAGAAGGAAGAAATTTCAGAATTATACACTGCACTTAACATAAAAAAAGAACTGGAAAGGAATCTATTGGGTTGTCGAAAAAGTCATGACATATTTTAGCCATGTTTTGCAAAGGTCATTTATTTATAGAAAGATCAATGATATAATACCCGTTTTGTTCGATAACCTTTTGCCATCTTTCAGTGAGCTGTAGAATGCCTCGTTGATAGAAGGACCTGTCTTTCGTGGCGAAAAACTTTACAAGGTGCTGATTTACAGCCTCATCTGAATTGAACGTTATACCACGCAAGGACTGTTGAAGAGAGCGAAACAAGTGGAAGTCTGACGGCGCAAGGTCAGGCGAGTATGCTGGGTGTGGCAACACATCCCACTCAAGTTCCAATAATTTTTGGCGGGTGATCAAACTTGTGTGTGGTCTTAAATTGTCATGATGAAACACAACACCTTTATGATGACGAGCTCTGGATGTTTCTGGATGATGGATTCATTCAAACTGCCCAATTGCAGACAGCACACATTCGAATTGATTGTTTGGTTCCATGGTAGGAGCTCAAAAAGCACGACACCTTTAAAATCCCACCACACTGAGACCAGAACCTTCCGCTGATGAATGTCTGCTTTGGATGTCGTTTGAGGCAAAGCAGCACGTCGGGACCAAGACAGTTTGCGCAGCACATTGTTGTGCACAATCCACTTTTCGTCACCAGTTATCAGTTGCTTCAAAAAAGGAACGTTTTCTTCACGTTTAATGAGCATATCGCAGATGTTTATACGCGCCGTCAATTGAGCCTTTTTGAGTTCACGAGGAACCCACACATTGAGCTTGCTTATGTATCCCAGCTTCTTCAGGTGGTCGTGAACGCTTGAATGATGGATGTGCAATGTGTCTGCAATCTCTCGTGTTGTGTAACGTGGGTTTGACTCGATCAATGCTTTGATTTGGTCGTCATCAACCTCGGTGGGCCTCCCGGACTGAGGAGCATCGTTGAGGTCAAAATCACCAGCACGGAATTTTGTGAACCACCACTGGCACTGACGTTCTTGTAGAGCATTATCACCATACACTTTATGCAACTTTTTACAAGCTTGACGCGCGTTCTTCCTTTTACGGAAGTAAAACAGTAAAATATGGCGGAAATGCACTGTTTGGTCTTCCATCTTCAACTTCATGTCAAATCAACCAAATCGCTCACTATTCTTTTTAGACTGCAGCTAGGACTGGCACCTGTCGAGTGCCATAGCGATAACAGAGCTGTGCATGCCTATAGTACTTCCAAAACCACCGAACCGCCACCAGGTGCCAAAATACGTCATGACTTTTCCGACAACCCAATAGCAAAATGCTGGATGAAAGGATTTTCACTTAATAATGTGACAAACATTTATATTCAAGCAAAAATTTTCATTACATAAATTACATGAATGACAAACATTAGAAAGACTTCCAGCTATGCACAATTTGATCACAGGAATTCAAGTTAAGAAAAATTCTGCTTTTTTGAAAGCAATGACCTTGTGAGAAAAAACTGTCTTATTTGCAGCATGGTCCATAAAGTATGTTACACTTTCCAGTGCCTATAAAGTATGTTGTACATGAGATACCGTGGCATGTTTTTGTTGCACATGATAAAATAGTTCACATTTTCAGTGATTCATTGTCATTGTTCTGCCGACACCTTGGAATTCATGCCCTATTTTGTGTGCAGAACATCAATATTGCAGTTCTAACCTGTCTTGTTCAAAATACTTACATGACTAGAACCGCACAGTTGCTGTAATCTGCAAATTATCAACATTTTGAAAAAGGGTGTTGTACTCAACATCTTTCACATAATTTCACAAGAAAAAAAAAATAAAATCTACTGAGGTAACATTTTGGGATTGGTAGGGCAGCAAATGGGATCATCTCTATCAACCCACTGGCCTGGAAAATTTTCATTGAGAAAGTTCTTCTTTCATAACACATTTTGTGATTAGCCAAGTTTATTGAGCTTTTTGCATCTGGAGTATAAAAACACTGATTATGAAAATTTGGATTCCAAGATTCTTATTTTAAATGACGTTGTGGCTTATGTTCCTGGTCTGATTGATACCTCACGTCCTAATGTTAAGATAATGTTCTAGCCACAATGTACAACATCTGTGATTCAATTCATGAATCAGAGAGTTGTAAGTTTTTTGACAACATACTTGTTTAATTTGTACAAAAATCTAGCGGATAATGCTTACCTTGGCATTCCTTTCTAGCGACGGGAACATTTCACGCACATGTTTTCCGGTCTTTGTTGATGTTATTGTCCTAAGGTCCGTTGTATGCGATGACTGGCTTTACTTCTCACACTTTTCGCTGGGTATACTCATTGGATCTTTGCCTTAGGATTCAAACATCAATTTTTACCGTTCTTTATACTCGAAATTTGAGTTACTTTGAAATATCGCACGTAAAAGAGAATAGTACAATAATTAGAGCTATATAATAGTCAGAATTAGAACTACTAAGAGGAATTGATACTTGTTTAAGTCTAACTACAAGATATTCACAGCAAATATCGACACAACAATGGAAACAATGCGAAAGATATTTGGAAAAAATTTAATATTTTTGACTGTGCTGAAATTATTGGAACTGTTTGGAAGGCCGCTTTTACTTGGTAGATGAATAGCTGATGGAATAATTTACATCCTGATGCTCTTCATGCTTTTAAATAATTTTATAGTAATCATACAAATTAGAACTGCAAATCCTACAAAAGATTCAGGTTTCCGTGAAGCTGATAAAAACGATGCCAAAGAATTGCTCAACTTATATGAAAAGATGTTAACAAATGAGTATCTGGCAGATTTAGACCAGTAAGCCACTGAAGAGGAGAGAATGGGCAGGGAAGATGATATGACGGAGAAGTTTCCAAAGAACAAAAACTGAATATTAAAGGATTAAAAGAGACATTAAAAACATGAAGAAGACTTCTGAGTATTCTGTGATAATGACCCATCTGTGAATGTGCTTAGAAGGTTTAATTGCAAAGAGAAGCATGTTGCGTCATGCTCTTATATCTGAAAAATTACAACAGAGAAAAATTCTCCACACTTCAAAAAGGTTCTTTTAGAGTAAACATTCAAAGTATAATCCTTCCAGGAATCCCATTAATGGCTTTACAGCACCCATCTTGAATTAACATATTTTTTAGCTAGCATATTAAATGCTATTAAAAATAATACTTAATAAACTTTTTACCATTATTTTTTGCATGATTTATTGTGCTTTGGTTTCAATTTGGCATTATTTTCTTGATTTTGATCTCTGTTTTAAGTGGCCTTTTAAAAATCCCAATTATCCTAAAACAAGGAACCTGCAAAACAGATAAAAATTAGAGGTCACCATTCAACACATGGTGACTGGATAAAACAAAGTGGTCAGTAGAAAAAGTTACTTTAGTCATCATGCTGGGAAATTTGCTTTCTGCACAGACTGGTGGCCAAGCCAAATTAATTTTTCATTACTGAAGAATTTATTTGCAATTTTTAAAACCCTCTTATTAATTAGCAAATGCAGTTTTTTAGACTTCCAACTCGCGGGAGTTGAAAAACAGTCCTATCTTCAGTAAATAATTGGGTGTGATCTATTTTACAGATTTACTCCTCAAGGAAGGGGAGTCTTATTTTCCCTCCACTGAAGTTGAGGCACAACGTAACCATATTGAGAATGAACACCTGGGGCTTTGGATGGAACTGTGACATCACAAACAGTCTTCAGTAGCTCGCTTTTTAACGTTTAGTTTTTCTGAAAATGCATGATTTTCCATTGCTTAGTCACTTCCAGAGTAGCAGAATATAGATGCACACGTGTATGCTGTACACAGATACTTTCAAAATTATTAGTAGATTTTGCACACAGAGTTTGCCTGTAATTTAAAAAAAAAAAAAGTTATTTACAGCAATGAAACACTAACTCAAGACTTTATTCAGATTAATATAATTAATTCAATTTTAACTCGAACTTTCAATTATTTTTCACATCTTCTGAGTTATTTTGTTCTTACAGGTGTTTCTGGCCTCTAGATTTTATCAAGGCCTGTTCTCAATGTTTAGAAACTGTATCAAAAGTATCGGTTACACCGAAATAATTTAAATTTTATTGCCAGGTTTCTCTTGCAGTTGCCAGTTATTAAATTAAAATCTTATGTATTTTGCAATTCTATTATTTTCTAATTAAGTTGTTGAAAATGCTATTTCTGAATTTTAAAGGTTCATTAATGAAACTGTTTTTCTGGATGTTAAAACTTTCTTTCATTAGTCTCTTGTCCTTAGGAGGTTCAGAGTCCAATATTTTGCCATAAAGGTCCATTTCACACACATTGCTGCACATTCAATTGTAATGCACTTATTTTGTCCTCATTGTAAACTGTAATGCTCTAATAATTATTTATTGTTTTATTAATTTTTCTATAAATGATCTTGTCGACGGTCTTAGTGAGAGATGGGGTTGCCTCCTCGGTGTGCTCCATGGACAACAATGGCACACAAAACAGCAACAAGGGCCTCTGTGAATCTTGGAGAGATACCAGCTAGTTCTGTGTGACATTGGCTCACTGTCACTAACTGGGTTATGTTCCAGAATCCTTATGTGGAACGCCCAACTGGAACCGTTAGCAGTGAGCTGATTACTCACACTGATATACTTCTATGATTCCTATGACTCAAAGAAAGAACCTTTATGACTCAAGTGTGGGATATGTTGGACTTAACCACATTTGAGAAGGATGGTCCAAAACGAGGTTGACATGGAACTTCTATATGGCATATGAGAATGAGATCGCGGCTGAGTGAATATAAGATAGGTGTATGGAATACTAGAGATATAAATGGAAAGATAAATGAGGTGATTCAAGAAATAAATAAGTTTAGATTAGATGTGCTGTGTGTAATAAAAAACTAAAAAGAAAGAAATTGGGATAGAAGAAATGAATGGAATGGTGAGTGTGTGGTCTGGAGTGTTGATAATGTGATAAGACAGGCTGGTGTAGGTGTGATTTGAAGTGAAAAGATGAACAACTTAATTCATTACAGCTGCATAAGAGAGAGAGAGTTCTCTGGATTCGTTTGAAAATGAAACTTCAGAGAATAGTAACTGTTGTAGTGTATGCTCCTTGTGATTCAGAAGAAGGAAGATTTTTGGAATGAGCTAAAAGCTGTTTTGAGCCAGTTTGATGCTAAAGAGAAAGTTATTATACCAGGGGATTCAATGCTAGAATAGGTGTTCAGAATGGGATTTCTGATAACATTCTGGGTAAATTTAATGACCCTGGTGTGAATGATAATGGTGAAAGATTAATTGAACTCTGCAATGAAAATGAATTGTGGGTTCTAATATGTTTTTCAACCACAAGTACATCCACACATACACTTGGGAAAATCGTACTCTGGGATTAAAGAGTGTAATACATTTTTTTTTGTTTACAGTCAGCATTTGAAACACTTAGTTGTTGATACTCGTGTGATGAGAGGTGCAGATGTTGGCTCTGATCATCACCTGTTAGTGTCATGGGTGAAATTGAAAGTTGGTTGGAGAAGAAGGTATAGGAAGATGCCTGTGGTGAACAGAATAAAAATTGAAAGGCTGTCTGAAAAACATCAGCATTACTCTGATTTACTCAGTGAACATCTGAATGTGTTGAAGGAGTGTGAGAGGGATGCAGAAAAGAAGTGGACATGTTTTAAGAACTGTGCTGCCACTGAAGAGGTCTGTGGTACTGCAACAGTGGGTAACTTTAAAGGTGATGCTTGGTGGAACAGCGAGGTTAAAGAAGCAGTAAAGAGAAAGAAGGAAGCATTCTTGGGGGTGTTGCAAAGTAGAGTTTCTGAGGATGAATATCACTGTAAGAAGTGTGAGGCAGCAAAGCTGATTCACCAGAGTAAGGAAAAAAATAGGAAGGAAAAGAAGCAAAGGCACAATTTGGCCTTTTAGAAAGACAAAAACATTCTGGAAGTGCATAAGACACAGGAAAAAGAGGGGAAATAAAATTCTAAGTGATGTAAAGAATAGGGTTGCAGAAATGACATGGGAGCCCAATGAGCTAAGTGAAAGATGGGGTGAGTACTTCTGTGATTTATTAGATCATGAAAGTAAAGGCAGAAGCAGATGATATCATAGTGAGAGATCAGAGCACTGGTAGGATCTCAAGAGAAAAGTGTGTAAAGCTCCAAAATCTCTTCAGAATGGTAAGGCTTTGGGAGTAGATGGAATATCTTCTGAGATGTTAAAATATGGTGGTGACTTTGTGATTGGCAGGTTAACTTACGTTTGCTAGTTATGTTGGGAGTTAGGAATGGTTCCTCAGGATTGGAGCCATACTATCGTTGTTCCCTTGTACAAGGGAAAAGGTGATCAGACTGAATGCAAGAACTATCCTTGTATCAGTTTGCTGAGTGTGCCAGGAAAAGTGTTTGGGAAGGTCATCATTGATAAGGTACGAGGTCTTACATCAGAGAAAGTGTGGGATGTACAGAGTGGTCTTGTGCCTCGTAAGAGCTGCACTAATCAAACTTTTGCATTACACACGATGATTGAAAAGTATCTGCCTGTTGGTGCGTTCGTTGGTGAAGAACTATGAATGCTGCCTATTATGTTGTGCTATTGTGTGAAACCATCAAGAGTATGGTAAAAAGTGTTTACAGCCTTCATAGCTTTAGAGAAAGCTTATGACAAAGAAAATAGGACTCTTCTGTGGAAGGTACTGAATAAATATGGTATGACTAGGAATCTACTTAATAATGTGATAGCCATGTATGCTGGCAGTAGAGCATGTGTACAAGTGAATGGTGTTTTATCAAATTGGTTTTCTATTGCCGCAGGAGTCAGACAAGGTTGTGTAATGTTACCATGGCTGTTTAATATATTTAAGGATGCATGCATGTGTGATGCCAAAATGAATAATACTGGTTTATGTCTTGGTAACATACGTGTGTGCAGATTGCTCTACGCTGATGCCACAGTCCTGTTGGCAGACAGCAAAAGTGAGTTGCAGAGTATGTTGTCTCTGATGTCCGATGTTTGTATGAAATTCGAACTGGATATAAATCAGGGAAAAACTGGTTATGGTTTTTGAGCAAGGAACTGTTCGTACTGAATCTTTATGGCATAGAGATTGGCCAGGTGAATGAGTTTGTATATTTGGGAGGAATGTTTGACAGAGAGAACAAATTGGATGGCGAAATTAGTAGGCGAATGAATTCTTCATTGAAAGTCATAGCTGCCTTAGGAGGATTTCACAGGAATGATGGGTTCTCAAGGAAGTCCTAAATGGCTGTATAAAAAATGTAATTGTTTCTACTCTGATGTATGGCAGTGAAACTCGGGTACTGCAGAAAAGACATAGGAGTTGTCTGTGTGCTGGGGAGATGAGTTTCTTATGGGGGGGGGGGGTTGTGGTAAAACATGCACTGATCATGTGAGGAATGAAGATGTGTTGCAGATGTGTAATGTGAGGCAAAATGTTGTTAGTAAGGTGGAGACTAATATTCTTAGGTGGTTTGGCCATGTTGAAAGAATGAGTGATGAGATGCTTACTAAGGGAATTTTTTCAGCCCAAGTGGCAAGAAAGAAAGGTAGAACAAGGCCAAGAAAATCATGGGACCACCAGATTCAGGAATGTCTGCTTGAGAAAAACATTATGAGTATGAAGTACAAAAGGTCGTGTGTGTGGAGTGTGATGGATGTTAATGAAACTCAAGCTGTGTGCCAAGATTGTTGTAAATGGAGACATTTGATACACCAACAGTAAGTAAATTCTAGTTTTATCAGTTAAATGTGTACTTGGCACACAGTCTTTCTTTGAGGAGTTAACCCCTGAATCTGACAGAACAGTTTAATGATATGTATGTACAGTATGTATAAATGATCTTATTCTATTGTTATCGTAGTTCGCACTTCGCAGGTTTGCGGCAAGTTTTCTGTTTCAATGGTTGTGTACACAGATACATTTTATTTTTACACAACTATAGCCACTTTTTATCAACAAAGAAAAAGAGCAAGCAGTTTTCCTTTTGTATACAAAAATTAAAAGTTCAAAGTCAGAACTTCAACTTTTCATCACCATCCTTTCATTCTATATAGAGTTATGTTTCGTATGCATGCATTAGTGTTTTGGAACATTAATTTCCCTTTAAACAAAATTAAAAATTCTTGTTCTCCCCCTTAATGCAGCAAAATGTTACTAAGGAATACAGAAACACAAGTTTTTTGGCGAAATTAAATATAAAAATTGGTACTGCATTGTACACTCTGCCGTGATAACTATATGTGTCACAGAAATGTCCAATTTTATCACAGACTGATTCAGTACTGATTTTGAAATTCAATTTCGCTTTAAAATAAGGGAAGGGAGGGGAGGGATGCTTGCTGTACTGATTGTTTTTGAAGAAGGGACTGTTAGAAATAGGAACAAATGCACTTCACTAGAAAAAATTGAAAGGTATATAGTGCAGTGATAAAATGTGTATACAACACAAAATAGCCCTAAGTAGCCACTAGATTTTGACAAACCACTGGTCAATGGCCACTAGGAAAACTCATCGATTTTTATTTTTACCCTGCACCAATGTTTATTGGCACTGGTCATCTATGCAATCTTTAAGTGTTAGGGAAATTCTAATTATACACTTTAATACACATTGAATTACCTTTAGCAGACTGGGTTTGTGACTTCTTATGCTCTTTGCACTTGAGAATTATGCAACAACTTTTCTGTTCTCCACTATAATGCTGCATTGTTCTGCACGCATTCCTTCTGAATGACTCTGTCACATAACAACGTTGAAGGTCTTCTCGTTCTGTTTTTGTGCTCAGTTGTTTGACATCATGTTTAATGTGTTATGTGATTTGTTCATGCGCTAAAATGGAGGATGTGAAAGAACAGCGTATGTGCATAAAATTTTGTTACCAACTTGGTAAAAGTGCTACAGAAACTCATAAAATGCTTCAGCAACCATTCAGTGAAAATGCTTTATGTCAAACAGTAACCTACAAGTGGTTTAACCACTTCAAAGATGGCTGCATATCAATTGAAGATGATGATAATTTCGGACGACTGTCAATCAGCACAACGCCAGGAACAGTTGCAGGATCTGAGGCGGTCGATTCACAATGTCTGTGAGATTGTTGGACTGTCTTTATGACATGTCAGCACATTTTATCAGATGTCTTGAACATGAGGAGGATCTCTGCCAAGTTTGTGCTATGACTGCTGAGCGGCGATCAGAAGAAGTGTTGCATGGAAATCTGTAGGGAACTTCAGAAACAGGTCAGAAATAACCTAGATTTTCTTTCTAAGGTTGTTACTGGGAATGAAAGTTGGTTTAATGGGTATGATTCTGAAACCAAATAACAATCTCACAACAGAAGTCACCCATTTCACTGCGACCAAAGACAGCTCGTCAGGTGAAAAGCAACATCAAGTTGATGCTGATCTGTTTCTTTGACACGAATGAAATTATTCTTAAGGAATTTGTTCACCTAGTCAGTCTGTTAATGCCCAGTTCTACTGTGATGTTCTGCACCGGCCAGGAGAGGACATGTGAACGAAATGTCCCAAGATGTGGCAAGCAAACAACTGGCTCCTCCACCATGATAACGCCCCTTTACATATGTCCCAAGAAGTGGCAAGCAAACAACTGGCTCCTCCCCCATGATAACGCCCCTTTACATATGTCCCAAGAAGTGGCAAGCAAACAACTGGCTCCTCCCCCATGATAACGCCCCTTTACATATGTCCCAAGAAGTGGCAAGCAAACAACTGGCTCCTCCACCATGATAACACCCCTTTACATATGGTGTTGGTAGTGCGCCAGTTTTTGGTGTTCCATAAAACAACAGTTGTCCCTCACTCACCTTACTTGCCAGATTTAGCTCCCTGCGACTTCTCCTTGTTTCCTAAAATGAAAATTAAACTGAAAGGGAGAAGATCTGATGTTATAAATGAGATCCAGGCAGAAGTGCTGAACATGCTAACAAAAGAGGACTTTGGCAAGGCATTCCATGCATGAGAAGGCTGCTGGAATTGGTGTATATGTTCCAATGGAGACTATTCTGAAATTGATGGTGGGCAAGATGGTGTCATGTAAGTTAATATTTTTTTTTTAAATTGGTTTTGTGAACGTTTGGGTAGCACCTTGCAAATGACAATTTTATACATAATATACATGCTTACTTAAGTTAAATGTTAGTTTCTCATACTTGTTCTTACATTTCTTTGAATCCCAAAGGTTTCAATCCAACACCACAATTCCTCACACCACAACTAATCAGTGCCATCCAAATATTCTCTCTCTCATTCATTTCCTTAAAAGATTAGCATTTCTTAACCCCATCATTATCTGCCTTTTATCATTATCAGTCACAGAAACACTTCTTTCAGCTTCCTTTTAAAATGGCACTTAAGTTTTTTTCAGGTCAGCAATAATATCTTTCTTCACAGACCTTCCTTGTACAAATGTCTAGCTGACTCCTTTTAAAATCAGAGATACTTCCTTATGAGTAGAGATAGGGTATAAGTTTTAAAATTTTCACGTCACCCCGCTAACCCATTCTTTTGTGCATATTGAACATGTAATAACAGGCTTCCACTTCCTTCTCAATGGTCAACATTCATAAGCTATAGAAAAAACTTTACTCTTTCCTTATGTTGAAATATCAAATATTCTACTTTCTACCCGTAAGAGTCAACTTACAATCTGTGGCATCACTCTCATATACTGTCACTACATTTCTTGCTAACTCATCTGAAATAGCTTGTGCATTGAAGTGAATTCCTTCTAACACCCCTGCAACATATACTGCATGATTGGTTGCCTCCTCTTCCTCTGCTTTTTTAATCAATAGAATATTGCTGATTTTGCATTCCTAATTTCAATGATTTCAATTCCTATCATTGGTATACATGATTACCATACAACAATAATGATGTTCTGACTGCAGTTATAAATTTTTAAATATCACAAATTTCTTTCATTTGTTTGTGTGACTTTAACAACCACCATGAGTATGAAATGCTAGGAGGAATTCGTCCATAGCTAATTTAGGGCCAGTGATCCCAGGAAGAGGAAAACAGCCTGTATCAAAAAGATAAACACAACATTTATGTTTTCCTTGGGGTACAAATCCATCCAGATTCATAAGAAGGCTATATATTTTACCACTTGGACAGTTAAATTACTTACAAAAAAGAAGAAAAAAATATCCTTTGCATGTTTGCCAAATGATCTTCTGATAAGTAAATCTTACTTTTATGAGACTGAATTTTCTAAAATGATAAAACATGCAACTGTGTCTGTCTCCATTAAATTTGCAAAAAAAAAAAAAAAAAAGTAAAAATAATTTCTTGATATTTCCTAGCCCGCACAACTGGTTAAATACCTATTCACTTACTCAATATCTTTTCTTATCATTTGGATCATATTGTTATTTCCAGATGGGTTTTTTCTCTCTCTCTATTTAAAAATTTCAAGGTGAAAGTTTTACAAACAGGCCTGATAAAGTCTTCAAACATCCAATATAGTTCATGATCACCTCATCAATCATTATCAATCTACTGTTGGATGAATGTCACCCCAAGTCTTTTCCACAACTTTTTATCTTGAGTCAGCCTCTTCCAAGTCACTCCAGAATGCTTTCGAATTTCATTCATCCATAGCCCATGTGGTTTTCTGGGTCTTTTCCTGTCCCTTGGTACCCAAGCGTATCTGTCCAAGATGGAATCCAAGAGACTGGAACTACTTCCTGTTTTAGACAAATTTCCATCTTACAGAAGTTCATCATGGCAGCCATTGAAATGAAAACATTTGAACTTTTGTCATGCTAATAATAGATTTTGTGTAATTACTGATTACTTAAGTATTGTTCATACATACCTTAATCCACTAAAAATCACAAACTTCTATTTTTTTTAAATAATTCAACACTTTGTTTATGTGTGTGTGTGTGTGTGAGAGAGAGAGAGACGTGCTGCTCATTAACTGAAAAAATTAAGTAACTTGCTAATAATAGATTTTATGTACTTACTGATTACTTAAGTATTGTTCATACGTACCTTAATCCACTAAAAATCACAAACTTCTATTTTTTTAAATAATTCAACACTTTGTTTGTTTGTGAGTGAGTGAGTGAGAGAGAGAGAGAGAGAGAGAGAGAGAGAGAGAGAGAGAGAGAGAGAGACAGAGAGAGAGAGAGAGAGAGAGAGAGAGAGAGAGAGAGAGAGAGAGAGAGAGAGAGAGAGAGAGAGAGAGAGAGAGAGACGTGCTGTTCATAAACTGAAAAAATTAAGTCACTTTGAAGAAGTGCACAATCTTGAATTTATCCTGATAATTTTGCAAGGCTTGATGATAGTTTTTATCCTAAACGTGGTTTCTATATAGCCACTTCCTCTATTTTATCATTCTCATTGTTATCATTTTGTTCTTCAATTTCATGTCACTCAATAATTTTGTCAAGATCTTTGTTACAAGGCTTGGTTGCAACTTTGCAGTTGATGTTTACATAATCTTTTGTACTGATGGTTACAAAACTGACTCTTTTAGTGCTGCCTACAGATCATCGGTTCTTTAGAGGATTTTCACTTTCGTTTTTTTTCACCACACATCCCTGGTTAGTCCTCTGAAGAAAAATGTGTTTTCTTAAAACACAACTTAACCATTTTGGGTGACACCTCATGTGATGATGCTTTTGCAAGGCTTTCATTGACATCAAGCACAGTTATGGATTTTGTTAGTTCACTAGAAGAGGATGCTGATTCCATATTTGAAAGAAGCAATTGCACAACAAGTTCCTGATAATGAATTTTGACACATTGAATAAACCTCATAATCCATTTAGCTGACAAATGCTGGTGGTGTTTGGTATCCAAAAACAAAAGAGCATCTGTTTTGCTGTTTTAATTACAACTTGTTAGCCACTCAGCCATAATCTGAGCTATCTAGACTTCCTTGCTAGATTCCAACACAAATGAAAACATTTTTAAATCCAAGTTATTGAAGCATCGTGGTTTGGCAGCTTTGCAAATCACTGACGGGTTTTCCATCTGCACAGACAAATACACAAAGAAAAACTTTTAGGCATTCCTTAGAAACTTTTTCCTCCAGTACAGGTTTTTCCTTTCAAAAACTAAGTTTTATGCAGCAGTGCCTGAAAAAAAAAAAAAAAACCTGTTTCATCCCCATCACCAATGTTTTGAGGTTCATAGTCTTCAATGAGTGTTGATAATTTTTGCAATTAATGCAAAACTGTTTTCTTGTTGACATCTTCCACTTTCCTACAGATTTCCTCGAACAAAATGTTGTGCCATATTTATCATAGTATAGATAGAGCTCTTCCAAGTGCTTTGGTTATGTCTCTTGCACATGTTGGCAGCATAGAGCCTGAAATTGACAAATTTCTCACTTTTGCACTAACAAACCACTCCCAGACACTTATTCAACTCTTTGCTTCCAGTTTTCACATTTTTCTTTTTGTTGAGCTGTTACCTATAAGCCACTGCTCTGTTACCTTGTTTTTTTTTTTGTTTTTTTTTTACGCTTTAAAATGTGATAAATTTGTGTTTTTCCAGCACTGAAGTTCTCTGCTGAATGCTTGACACTTAACATTTTCTAGCATTTCAATAACTTTAACTTTGGTATTCAAATTGAGAACATTCTACTTTGGTGCCATGGCAAGAGGCAAATGGACAAACACAACTCATAAGAAGTAAAGGATGTGAATGATCATATCAATGAATAAATATAGAATTAAATTGGAGTGCCTCATTGAAATGCACATGAAACAGCCAGCTGCAAAGATTTTGGACTCTGCATCCAGTTAACAGAGCAACGCTGGTCACGTGACCTAAACTTGAATCGCGCTATGGGCTTCAGGAGAAACCAAAGTGCATATGCTGTAGTGGTGTCACGTCAATTCGGCGCGTGCGTCAATTCGTCGACTACGACAATTCGTCGCGTGCGTCAATTCGTCGACTACGACAATTCGTTGCATGCGTCAATTCGTCGACCACGACGATTCCTCGAGCGTCAATTCGTCCACCGTGGCGATTCATCAAGCGTCAATTCGTCCACCGCGACGATTCGTCCAGCGTCAATTCGCAGCGGACAAATTCGTCGACTACGTCAATTCGTCGCGTTTGCAGATTTTGGTTACATACAGAACGAATGCAGGAAAACGTATGATTTTGAACGTCTTCCTCCCTGATCAAATTTATAAAGTTTGGACACGCAGACAGGATAGGAATATTACGTTTTTCTTTGACACTAAAAATATTAGACGGTACACGGTTTTTGGAAAGGGGCAGGGCCCGGTTGGTCAGAGCCACCCATATAAAATTTTTTCGTAAAATCTACAGTTGTCAATTCAGAACCACCAAATCTGGTATACTATCTCGTGGTATTCTAACTTAGACTGTAGACGGTTTTTGGAAGCGGTTAGCGACGGGAAGAAGGGGGTCACAGCACACCACCCCCTACAAATTGCCGTAATATTTAGTTTTCAATTTAGAACTACCAAATTTGGTATACTATATCATGGCACTCTAACTTAGACGGTAGACGGTTTTTAGAACGGGTCGGGGCCGGGGTCGGGGGGGGGGTTTACAGCCCCCCCGACCCGGCGGGGGCTCTGAACCCAGGGCTCCGACCCTTTCCAAAAATCGTTTACCGTCTAAGTTAGAGTACCATGACACAGTATACCAAAATTCGGTGGTTCTAAATTGAAAACTCTAGTTTTTACGAAAAAATTATGTGGGGGGCTCTGACCCCATGCCCGACCCTTTCCAAAAAACCATCTACAGTCTAAGTTAGAATACCATAAGATAGTATACCAAATTTGGTGGTTCTAAATTGAAAACTGTATATTTTACAAAAATTCTGTGTATGTGGGGAAGGGGTGCTCTGGCCCCCGGGCCCCGATCCGTTCCAAAATCCGTCTCCCGCTAAGTTAGAGTTTCATGACACAAAATTTGGTGGTTCAGAATTGAAAAATATAGATTTTAAGAAAATTTTGTATGGGGGGGGGGCTCCTAACCCCACGTCCCTACCCATTCTGAAACCCATCTACCGTCTAAGTTAGAGTACCATGAGATAGTATACTAAATTTGGTGGTTCTAAATTGAAAACGGTATGTTTTACGAAAATTTTGTACGGGGGGGTCTAACCCCCAGGCCCCGACCCGTTCCAAAAACCATCTACCGTCTAAGTTAGAGTGCCATGATATAGTATACCCAATTTGGTGATTCTAAATTGAAAACTAGATTTTACGAAATATCGTAGGGAAGAAAGAGGTCTCCAGGTTAGATCAGAAGTTACGAGAGAACGGACAGTTATCACACCAGAGCGGATCCAATGAGGAAAGTAAAAGTGAGGGAGGTTAGGAGGGTGAATAAGAGAAGAGAAGAAGAGAGGTTCATCTAGAAGATCAAGAGTTGTAGAAGGAAATGAACGGAGAAGAGGAAGCAAACGAAAGAGAGAAAGGCCCTCTCGCAGGACAGGAGGGAGGTGGGATGGAAGAAGAGAGTATGAATCCATCTTCAGAAACAGTAAGAAGGTGAAAGATGGGTCACGGGAAGAAGCTAGAACATTCAAGGTAGCGGTAAGGGACGGAACAGTTAAAGTGGCAAGGCGAATGAAATGAATAATGCGATGTGTTTTATAAAGGACAGCTGGATCAGGAAGCTGGATGCCACCTAATGAGGCTGGTAGATGAAGCGTGGCAGGTTTAACCCAGTGATGTGAAGACCAGATGACGGAAGTTGAGAGGCGAGTGATGGTCATCATTTGTGACACGGGAACAACCGTCGACATCCAAGAGTATTCGCATAGGAAGATAAGTTGTCGATGAACAACGGCTGCTCGTTGACGGAACGATGTGAAAGGGCGGGCCTTACTCCAGTAGGCAGCAGCCCGTTGTATCCGGGGAAGAAGAGCAGTTCAGGTGGCAGATGCAGAAGCCAAGGGCAATAGCTCCAGATATTGCAACATACTGTTGATATACAGAATACAGGCAATCAAATTGAGATTCATCCCGGACGCAAAAGGTCACATCATCAGCATAGGCGGTGAAAATTATCCGATGATGACGAGTACTAGCCACTGTCGGCGGTAAGACATCCAGGAGTGATCTTCGGGCTGCTAACAGGAAAGGCTCAAAAGCGAGAGCGAATAGCTGGCCAGAGAGTGGACATCCTTGCCGGATGCCTCGCTTAAACGGAATTGGAGCGGTTAGAAATGTGGTCGCTCGAACATGGAAACTGGCGCCCTGATAAAGGGCCAAGAGAGCGGAAGAAAAGGCAGGAGGAAAGCCAAATTGTGAAAGGACATCAGAGAGATAAAAGTGAGAAACGTTATCAAAAGCGGACTTTTGATCCAGATTGAGAAAGGCAAGAGGTTCAGAAAAAGAGCGAGCGAGGAAGTGAAGATGAAGGAGAAGAGAAACGTTAGTGGAAATAGTCCGACCAGGTACAGTGTATGTCTGGTCGGGAGAAATAACGAAAGAGAGAACAGAATTAAGGCGACGGGATACGAGTTTTGTATAGAACTTATAGTCAGTGTTTAGGATAGAGATAGGGTGCCAGTTTCCAAGATCCAAGAGGTCACCCTTCTTAGGAAGGAGGATGATGTGTGCCAAAGTAAAGTCGGGCGGTAACGCAGGAGAGGAAAAAGCAGACGAGAAACACGCAGACAGAAAAGGCAGAAGGCACGGTAGAAAAGCACGATAAAAGGACAGAGGAAGGCCGTCAGGTCCAGGAGCGGCATGAGGATTGAGAGTAGCGAACGCCTCACGGAGTTCGCGAAGAGAGAAAGGGGAAAGTAAAGAAGTAGATAAAGTAGAGGGGACCTGAGGAAGAGAGGAGAGAAGAGGAGAAGCTAATGAGGATGAAGACTGCGTTACTACAGTTTTCAATTTAGAACCACCAAATTTGGTATACTATCTCATGGTATTCTAACTTAGACTGTAGATGGTTTTTTGGAAAGGGTCGGAGCCCGGGGTTCAGAGCTCCCCCCTCCCCGTAAAGAATTTCTTGAAATCTGCAGTTTTCAATTTAGAACCACCAAATTTGGTATACTATATTATGGCACTCTAACTTAGGCGGTAGATGGTTTTCAGAACGGGTCAAGAACTGGTGTAAGAGCCCCCCCTGCCCCCCACATACAAATTTTTCTTAAAATCAATATTTTTCAATTCAGAATCACCAAATTTTGTGTCATGAAACTCTAACTTAGCGGGAGACGGTTTTAGGAACGGATCGGGGCCCGGGGGGTCAGAGCACCCCCTCGTACAAAATTTTAAATTTTCGTAAAACCTACAGATTTCAATTCAGAACCACCAAATCTGGTATCCTAACTTAGACCTCGTGGTATTCTAACTTAAACTGTAGACGGTTTTTGGAAGCGGTTGGAGCCCGGGGTGTCTGAGCCCCCCCACAAAATTACCGTAAAATCTAGTTTTGAATTTGGAACCACCAAATTTGGCACATTATCTCATGGTAATCTAACTTAGATGGTAGATGGTTTTTTGGAAAGGGTCGGAGCCCGGGGTGTAGAGCCCCCCCCCCATAAAGAATTTCTTGAAATATACAGTTATCAATTTAGAACCACCAAATTTGGTATACTATATCATGGTATTCTAACTTAGACGGTAGACGATTTTCGGATCGGGTCGGGGCCCGGGTGTTAGCCCCCCCTACAAAATTTTCATAAACTCTAGAGTTTTCAATTTAGAACCACCATATTTCGTATACTATCTCATGGTACTCTAACTTAGACGGTAGACGGTTTTGGGAATGGGTCGGGCACGGTGTCAGAGCCTCTCCCCATAAAAAAATTCGTAAAATCTACAGTTTTCAATTTAGAACCACCAAATTTGGTATACTATCTCATGGTACTCTAACTTAGAATGTAGACGGTTTTTGGAAACGGTTGGAGCCAGGGGGTCAGAGCCCCCTATACTAATTTTTGTAAAACCTACAGTTTCCAATTTAGAACGACCAAATTTGGTACTCTACCTCATTGTATTCTAACTTAGACCGCAGACGGAAAGGGTCGGTGCCCGGTGTGAAGGGGGCCCATTCAAAATTTTCGTAAAAATTACAATTTTTACTCTTAAGAACTGCATCCCAATACAGCACTCCAATACACCACCTACGGTCTAGGTTAGAGGCCGTAGATAACAATAAAGTGAAAAAATATACGGTTAATGGTGTATTAAAAACACAAATTAATAAACGTTAGCTTTCACCACCAACGGTTGCCTTATCAGGCAGAAATAAAATGTAATGTAAATAATGCAAATTCTTTTTGCTTCATATAATTAAATTAACTAAATCAAAAACTTTAAAATAAGTTTACTGGAAATTTACGGAAATACCTTTTTCATTCATTAACTTTCACCCGCTGAACTTGGTGATTTTACAAATAGTAATATTTACCTGGGAAATACCGGATACCCCTGCTAGTAAGAACTAAAGATAATGTTACACTTTTAGTCAGATACAAAAAAATAATTAGAAAGCCCTGGGACAGGGCCTGTTTAGCAATTTTCAGTCTGCCGTGCTAATTTTCATAAGGTTTGCATAGAAGTCCAAGATTTTAGCAATGCGCTTTTCTGAGGTTGGAACTATTAAGCAGACCCTAGGCCTAGGGCTTTTTGATAGTTTTCAGTCCTCCGAGCTGATATTTATGTAGTTTTCATAGAAAATAAAATGAATTCTGTTTAAATGTTACTCGAGCACAAAGCATTAATAGATACGCCCGAGACCTAGGCATATGCATTTATAGTAATTTTTATAATGCTGTGATCATATGAGGTTTGCAAGACAAATCAATTTAAGAGTGTTACGCTTATCAAAAATTATTTAAAAGGCCTAGGCCTAGCGGCCAATAATTGGTATTTGGTGCCTAAGTGAAAGCGCAACATTATGAACTTGATTTGTTATGCAAACCTTATAAATATGACCACAGCGATTAAAAGTTACTAAAGAGTCCTTGTAAGTAATATTTTTTGACCGAGTGCAAGTGCAATTTATGAAATGTCAACAGGTCAAAATATCTAAAGTAACAATGAAATTTGGAATATTTCTTTTTTCTTTCTTTTTATTTCAGTTTTGACACTTGTATTAAGTTTTAAAAACATATATTTCTTCTCCTATTGTTTACCTTCATTGTGCTTTTAACAGAATTTCTTACCATGTTTTGGGTATTTTATTTTGTGTGGTTACAGTTTTTTTAATGTTTTGGGCATTTCATTTTGTGTGGTTACTTGTTTTTATGTTTTGGGCATTTTACTTTGTATGGGTGTTTTTGTTATGTTTTTGTTATTTTCTTTTCTGTGGTGGTTGTAATGTCGACAGGATGAAAAGGGGAACCTGTGGACAGTCACGATGCCTACTTGCTTATATATTTTTTTCAAATACAGCACATGATTTTTTATTGATTTATACCACTTACTCATTAAGCGACTACAGGTTTCTTTAAATATGAACTTTTTCTTAGAGCCTTTTGTTTCCTCTACCTAGCTTTTTCGGCTCCGCAATGTTTTTTTTTCGTTTTAGAATATTTTCCTTATTATTAATCTATTTTCTCATGCAAACTCTTTATGTAAGGTATGTTTATTCTATCGAAGTATTTTGCAATTATACCTGAAGCCCTGTTGCTGAAGTAAAAAAAAATATTTCCAACTGAAACGACGCAGTTCAGATATTTTCCCGCTGTTAACTCAAAGAATGAAAACAAAAACAACAAATCTGTGCAATGGTTGAGGCATGAGACAGTACTTACTGGTAACCATGCAAAGTTTTAAGGAAGAATGAGCTTAGGAACTTCTAACTGCAAAAAAAAAGATCATCCGCACTGTATCCCTCCCCATCCCCTAGTGCCGGCCTTTGGACGTCTTGAAAGAGAAGTCTTAAGGACACATCTGTATCGCAATTGCCTGAGCATTCGCGACATTCTTCTGGTGTCGTAGTAGAAAAAAACACTTCCTACGTCGCCTAAATTGCTTGGATGTAATGCCAACGAACAAAGTTTTGCTCTGGCATTGGATTTCTGTTGCTTTTGATGGAATACTTTCCCCTGGGATTCACCGCTTTCAGTGTAGTCTTCAGGACACACAGCAATACACCCCAACGTAAAACACCAATTTCACGACAATTAACTGCAATTAGCGAAAGAGATGGGCGGTACAGGAAATAAGTCGAACGAGACAGATCTGAACTTAGAAAGTCGGGGGAAGGTGTTGCATGAAAAACTATGTTTGGCTTACAGACCATTTGGCACGTAGGGACATAGGTTTTGTTTAATACGTTACGGGGTAAACAAATTGTCTTTTCAGTATAACAATTTTTTTCATACGCATGGTGCAGCACAGAAAAAATTTGAATTTATTTTTGAGAATTAGCATGACGCCTACCGGC
This sequence comes from Macrothele yani, assembly GCA_039090855.1. NCBI lineage: Eukaryota > Metazoa > Arthropoda > Arachnida > Araneae > Macrothelidae > Macrothele > Macrothele yani. The sequence continues at coordinate 56,221,907 of CM077011.1, read as the reverse complement.
CCAAAGTACAGCTGCCCAGTCTGCGCCTACTGCCGCCTCCGGAACCTGGCTCCCGGGTTCTTCGCATCTGTTGATCCCCGTCTGGAGCGTCCCTGCTGTAAAATACATGTACCTCTGCAATTTGGAAAAAACAAAAGGTAAGATGCCGATCCTTAAACTTAACCACTTCTTGTGACCGCAGGTACGAAAATCTTGAACTTCGCTTAAACCCTAACTGGAGGAACAAGCTTCACGTGATTGTCTGTATTCTGAGCGTTTTATTGAATGGTTGCTCATCAGTTCGTAGTTGACTGGTGAACAGGGAACGTGCTTGTTGAAACCTTTGTTGATCGTTGTCAAGTGATAATAGTGGAAATATATCATTCTAAATATTTTGGAAAGAGAAAGTGCATTGTTTTCCGAAGGCACTATGCAGATGAAGAATGCAAAATAAATAGTTAACTCACAAAAAGAAAATGATTTGCTGAAATGGAAAGGGTATTTATTTTGCCATAACAGAGTGCGAGGTGATTTACGGTATTGGCACTGTATTGAAAGAAATTATGGAAATTGTACTGGCTTTGCTAGTACTATTCTTATTGGAGATGAACACAGGATGCGCAATGAGAAACCACATAATCATGCTCCAAGGCCGGAGAAAAGTGATGTTGCTTTTCTCCGGTCTTGGAGCATGATTATGAGCGCAAATAAAAGAACGATCGAGAAATACGGACGAAGCCCCTGCACAAATTATTCAAACTGTGACAACGTCAATGTCTACAGTAAATGCAGCTTACATGCATAATATGGATGCACTAAGGCAAGTTGTAAAACGAATACGAAGAGAAGACATGCCTGCGGGGCCTAAAACTTCAGAACGGATTTATGCCCCAATAAATTTACAGGAGGAGATGGTGCAACATTTCTTGGCAGAGATAGCGCATTTGGACATCAAAGAATTATTTTATTTTTAACAGAGAATAATTTACAAAAGCTTACAGAAGCACCCCTCTGGATTATGGATGGGACATCTGAAACTTGTCCAACCCTTTTTAGGCAATTATGTACCATTCATGCTATGGTTGAAACGAATCCAGAGATGCACAGACTTGTCCCACTAGTTTATGGGTTACTTTCCAGAAAGTATAAAGAATATAATACTATTATACAGTATTTTTGCAGGATTTACAAGACTACCCAAGTAGCACATGACGTTTAAAAGACGTCGCATTTCGGTTGCAAAAGTTGATATTTGGTCTTCCGTACAAAGACTACGTTTGATAAACGTTTGTTAAATGTTACATCCGTTACCGTTGCGATTTTGTCACATTCATTACGTTTGCTAAACGTTGCATTTTCGTCATGTTAGCAAGGTCACAGCTAATCTTTGGCGTGACATTACATTCAGGCAAAAAAGAACAAAATTATACTGTTGATAAAACAGTAAGATTGTGTATAATTGATAAAGATTATTGAATTCCTCCTTTTTTTTGCTTATACGACTAGAAGATTTTATTCCATTGGTTTTAAAGCAGCTTCTGGTCTGCGGCTGCGTCGTTCTCTAACCTGCTGTTACGTCACTTGTACTACGGACGGTGAGTTATGGCAAGGCTGAACTCGATCGTCCAGAGCTGCATGCCTAATCGATGGATTTTATCGTTCTTAAAAGGTAAGTTCTTTTCCTGTTTCAATTCATAGGCTTCGATTTCGAAAACAATTCATGTATTCGCTTCGTAACTCATGGAGATTCCCGTAACACGTGAAGACATTCATGTATTCGTTTGGTAACATATGAAGACATTCATGTATTCGTTTCGTAACACGTGGAGGTAGGCTTAACACGTGAACACATTCATGTATTTTCTTAACAGGTATATATATCATCGACTGCATTTTAAACTAGGAGTAGTAAAGAATTTGTTAGATTTTCGGATCTAAACACAGCTGATTCATTTTTAATTTTGTATTTTCGTGAAAGAGTAACAAAAATATATTTCAAGGAAACGAAATTTTAGACCTTTTCATTTTTATGAGCTACTGAATATTTGGTTAGATTTTTAAATAACAAATGCAGCTAGTTGTAAAAGAAATTCTAATTCTTCAAATGTTTAGAGAGTATTGAATTTATACTTAATTACTCAAATGTGCTTCCGTGTAGCAAACATTGTTACAAATGCAGCTTATTGGTATGTTAGTTATAAAGGATACTCTATATTACTGTTATCATATATTAGATCAGCATTTCTTAGGGCTCATTCAGCCAGTATTTTTGCAAGAAATATATTGTGTGCAGAGTAACAAACGGAATAAGCTGTTGGAGAGATACTTATTAAATCCAGAAAGCTTCAAGGTTGAAAAAAATTCAAAACCCACCCTGTACAGAGTCCTGTGGCCAAGAAGTATATTGTCAGTCACAATTCAAAATCTACGCAAGGCACGCAAAAATTTAACTTTTTTTTTTTTTTTTTTTTTTTTTGAAAATGCACGTTTTATACCAGATGTGAATTAAGCTTACTGAAATCATAATGTATCTGTATCCAAATGGAATATATACAAATATCCAATGCAACATTTTGTTAGACTGTGGGAGTACACACTTACATTCAAATGTGCCCATCTCCCCCTTCCACATATCAGAGTTGTGCCTATCAAATAATGAAGCAGAGGAATGCTATTGAACCTGTCACAGGCAAGGTGGCCAGTTGCTTTGCTTTTCCAGTTACAGTTTACTAAATTTTTGTTCAAATTTCAGGAATGCAGGGGTGGGAGAAGTTGGAAGCAGAGTTGTATAAAAATAAAATGTATCTGTGAACACAACCATTGAAACAAAACTTGCTGCAAACCCGCATATCACGATGACAATATAAGATAATTTAAAGAAACAATAAAAAAATAATTATTAGGACATTACAAATTCTGATGACGGCAAAATACAATTGAATATGTGTGTGAAATTGACCTTTATGGCAAAATATTGGATTATGAACCTCATAAAAACAAGAAAATTAAAAGAAACATTTTATACCCAGAAAACAGTTCCATTAATGAACCTTTAAAAATTATAAATAGTATTTTCAACAGCTTAGTTCAAAAATTACTGTGCTGCCCCCGGTGGCGCAGTGGTCTAAGCGATGGCCTCTGATCATTCGTCCGAACGGGGTCCGGGTTCGAATCTCGGTGAGGCATGGATGTTGTGTTTGTCTTACAGCACTGGCTCCCTCCCTTCCCTGGAACCAGTGACCCTAAATTAGGGACGGGCGACTGCTTATAGCCCATTGAGTTGCTCACGGTGGTCGTTAAACCTCCAATAAAAAAAAAATACTGTCGACTTACAAATTACTTAAGGAAAAGATTTTAATTTAATAACTAGTTGCTGCAAGAGGAACCTGGCAATAAAATTTAAATTCCTTCTGTGTAAAGGAAACTTTTGATACAGTTCCTATGTACTGAGAAACAGGCCTTGATAAAATCTAGAGGCCACAAACGTCCAAATGTGCCCATATTGGCAAAATCTGCTAATAATTTGAAAACTATCGGCGTGCGCACATACTTTTACATTCTACTACTTTGGTTGGAAGTATAGTTTTATGAGGATTTTTTTTCTAATTTGAATTAATTTTCTCTTAACAATATTATTTTTGAACACATATCATTGCTCCTTTGTTTCTGTAATGCTTCAAAACCATCTTGATAGCTGTTTACTTTTGGTGCTACTGGTTTTGAATTTAATGTTCACTTTGAATTTTGTAGATGTTTGTTCCCAAATGGCAAGAGTAATAGACCAATTTTTGTATTTGCTAGTTGAGTCTGTATCTTCAGATTTTTCTGAATGAATAATCTTTTCTAAGCAATTAAATTAGAGAGCCACAAACCAATATTTCTATTCACTGTCGGATTAATACTTTTCCGATTAGGCCAGTGCTTCCTAATTAGCCTTTCTCTGAATTATGGATCTCTTCTATTATCAGGTCGTTAAGGGCAACAGATTAAAGGCTGGATCACGTAGCTACGCTGTGTAGAAAAGCCGTACAAACTGTCACAGTTTGATTGTACACATTTTTTTCAGCAATGTATGTATGTATATATATATACTGGTCACAAAAAGTTAGGGATATTGCATGAAGTGAAGCCACGTAACATAAACGCCAGAGTGTGTTTGCAAAAACAATTCAATGGGCAATTTCTGCTCACAACAAGTAGTACCACAATATAGACAAAAGTGTATATTCAGAGAATGTCCAAACCCCTGGATTTCAGTATCCAGTAACACTACCTATGTGTCGAAGAACGTCTTGACACCTACGAAGCATTAAGTAGTATTAAGGTCAGACCTGAGGTAGCTGTAAGGATTCGATCTTGTGGTTTTCCAGCCAGGGCCGGTCCAAGGGGTAGGTAGGCCAGGTGGTAAATGTGTAGATTAGCGTCCTAAATTATTTCGTAGAAAAAATTTTAGTACCTGGAAAAAGTGCAATGTACAGATTTTAGTGTATGGAAATTAATGTCAAATGGTGCAAAAATTGCATATTTTAAATGTGTTTTAAAGATATATTTTTTTCGTAATATTGACCTGTGAGTCTGGCGCTGTGAAGAGAAGCTGCGGTAGGCCTAATGTATTGCTCCGGCAAAGAATGTGAAGCTTTGGTCCTTTAAAAGGAAGGTTTCTTGCTGTACCAAAATGATGGGCGGAAGAGTACAAGAGAAAGAGGTTATGTTGTTGGCAGGAGAGCAATAAATGTAGTGATACGCTACAGAAAATAGGTCCACAGCATCCACCCTTTATTTTGTTGTATCCTGTATGTTGTTGGCAGGAAAAACTGGGAAAAAAATTCTTCGATTTGCAAAAGATATGTATGAGTAAGATAGAAACTGACCTGCGAACAAGCTATTAACACAGGAGAACCAAAAGTGCAGTGACACAGCAAATCAACTATGAATGGAAGCTGTTCAAACCAGAACCGAAAGTTATAGTTCCCCAGTTTCCTATACAACATAGAAAAGCATATTGGTACTTTCTATTTTGAATCAAGGAATCGTATGCGAAAGAACGAAAAATTTCTCAACATCGCTTTAAAAACAATGACAAAACATGAACGAACTATATTGTGTAGCGTATGAGTATAACACGACTCGCTCTCGTGGTAACAAAATATGCGCTTGGACTTGTAGTCGTCCACGCGTGAATTAAACGCTGCAGCGAATCTTCCTTTCAATGAAGCAAAGCTTCACATCGTCGCCGTAGCGATGCACAGAGTCACACAATATAGACGTACACGCGTACGCCATACGTGGATAGTTTGCAAATTATTAGCAGATTTTGCAGATAGTTTTTGCTTGTAGATTAAAAAATAAAAATGTTATTACAGCAATTAAAACACTTAAGGTTTTACTAAGATTAATATATTTAATTCTATCTTAACATGAGAATGTTCAACTATTTTTCACATCTTCCGATAGAGTTATTTTGTTTTTGCAGAAGTTTCTGGCCTCTTGATTTTATCAAGGCCTGTTCTCAATATATAGGAACTGTAACAAAAGTTTCGTTTACACAGAAAGATTTTTTATTTTATTGCCAGGTTACTCTTGCAGTTGCCAGTTATTAAAATAAAATATTTTCCTTATATATTTTATAAGTACTATTTTTGAATTAAGTTGTTAAAGATGCTATATATAATTTTTGAAGGTTCATTAACAGAACTGCTTTTCTTGATATAAAAATTAGTCTCTTGTTTTTATGAGGTTCATAGTCCAAAAATTTTTAAGTTTTGGCCTTAATGTCCACTTTACACACATTTTTGCGGATTCAGTCGTAATATCCTTTTGCCCTCTCTGGAATCTGTAATGTTCTAATAATTATTTACTGTTATATTAATTTTTCTTTAAATTATCTCGTTCCATTGTTATCGTGATCTGCGGGTTTGCAGCAAGTTTTCTGTTTCAATGGTTGTGTATGCAGTCACATTTTATTTGAATGCACCTCTGGCGATGCATTAGGCCTACCGCAGCGTCTCTTCACAGCATCACACTCACAGTTCAATATTACGATAGAAAATGTTGAAAACACATTTAAAATATGAAATTTCTGCACCATTTGCCATTAATTTCCGTACTCTAAAATCTTTACGTCACACTTTTTCGAGGTACTGACATTTTTCCGACGAAATAATTTAGGACGCTAATATACATATTTACCGGCCAGGTAGGCAGCCACCAAATGGAAGGGATGCCCATAAATTTTCTTACATAGTAAAATTATCCGCTAACTTTTTTTCTTTTTCTTTTATGAGCTAGTCTGTATTTGCCACAAAAATGAAAGCTGAATACTCCTTTGTTGTTTCTCTGGCACATGCAGAGTTCCTATATATATACCACCAACAACAAGAAGCATTTTCAATTCTTGTGCGTTTTTTTCTGAGAATTCTTCTCTGCTGCTTTTTTACGCATTTGGGTTTTCAGGGGGAAAAAAATAAACCTTTTTTTTTTTTTTTTTTTTTGTTCGTTCCTGATGTTTGTTGACATTTTTATATACACTGAGTGGCCACTTTATTATGACTACCTGACAGTTTTAAGCAAATGAGCTATGGCTGCACGCTGTTGCCACCAGAGGGTGAGGCTAGTATAAAAAGGGAAAGCTTAGTGCTTGCGACAGTAGTAGAAGTGATTTTTGGGTGACGAGATGGGTAAAAAATGCAATTTGACGGACTTTCAACGTGGGACGATTGTAAGAGCTCGGAGCCATGGAGCGAGTATCACTGAAACCGCCGCATTCATGAAATGTTCCAGAGCCACTGTTGTTAAAGTGTTTAAAGACTGGACTGTCAGCCAAAAAACTGGGTCTCTACGTGCAACGTGTGGTCGTCATCGACTAGTGACTGCTCGGGCGGACCGGGAGTGTCCAGACTGGTAATAGGCAACAGTGCAGCAATTACAGACCATCTTAATCAAGGATCCCTCAAATGATCTGTGCACGCACTGTTCGCCGTACACGGCACGGATGGGATATGGCAGAAGGAGGCCTGTTCGAACACCTTTGCTGTCTGCAGTTAACAAGAGAAAATGTCTCCACTTCGCACAGGAGCATAAGGATTGGACAGTCGATAATTGGAAAAAAATTATTTGGTCCGATGAATCACGTTTTCAGTTGCACCATGCCTATGGCCGAGTGAAAATTTGGCGGAAACAGCACGAAAGCATGGACCCCAAATGCATTGCTACAACCCTTCAAGCTGGTGGAGGCAACGTTATGGTTTGGGGAATGTTTTTCTGGCATGATTTGTGCCCTTTAATTCATGTTGATCAACGTCTGACTGGCACATCATATCTAAACATCGTTGCAGACCAAGTACATCCTGTCATGTGGATGGTTTATCCCAATGGTGATGGCTACTTTCAACGAGATAATGCGTCTTGCCATAGTACTCGTATTGTACAGGATTGGTTTCAGGAAAATGCCGGTTAGTTTACTTTGCTTAGCTGGCTCCCACAATCTCCAGATCTCAACCCCATTGAGAATTTGTGGGATGAAGTTGAACAAGCCATCAAACAGCTGGATACACAACCCTGCAATTTCACACTCCTGGAAAGTGCTATTCATCAAGCATGGTCTTAGATTCCAAAAACCACCTATCAACATCTCGTGGAGTCCATGGCACGAAGAATCTACATCGACGCAGTATTAAAGGCAAAAGATGGCCCAACGAAGTACTGAGGGGGTGGTAATAATAAAGTGGCAACTCAGTGTATAACAATAAGGCTTGAGTGACAAGCCTTATTGTTATGTACATCTTGGAAATAAATCCCAAATTCCCACAGCCTAGGGTAAAGCGGAAAAAAACACTTTTTACTATGAAAACTGCAACAAAGCTCCTACAGATTGCGAACCATATATAAATCAATGGTTTTCTATCCACTCATTGATAGCGCATTGTTTGCTATTCAGGAAAGATTTACTCAGTTGCAAAAACTTTTCAACGCTTCGGGTTTCCTTCATAATTTGAAGAAATTGCCTGACAGGGGATTCTTTAAAAGAAAAGTGTATTCAGTTAGAAAAATTCCTTAAGGATGCTGACAGTGAAGAAAAAGATATCGATGGGGAGCAACTGTTTGAAGAGCTGAGGCATTTGCAAGCACTTATGAGCAAATGCAGCTCAGCTACTAAAATAGAAGCTCTAAACTTCATATTCCAGTATGATATGGTTCATTGTTATCCCAACAGTAGGATTTGCTTTCGAATATTGCAATTCCTGTCTGTATAAAGCGGAAAAAGAAGTTTTAATAAATTAAAGCTGATAAAGACTTATTTGAGATCTACAACGATGCAGGAACAGCTATCGGCTTTATCCATCATTTCTATTGAAAACGATATTGCACCAAAAAAATTTCTGAAGCAAAGAGGTTTTTGCAAAGTAAAGCCAGACATGAAAGTTTCATGTAAATAATGCAAACAACTATGTATGATTCAGTCATTTTGTGAGTAAAATTATCATTATTATATTGGACTATTTATTTGTAGCATAGCATATAATAGTGAGTTAGTGACATATCTACTGAGCATGCGAAGTTGAGATTAGAGCTATTTGCTGTGTTTGGGTCCATACTGAAAAAAAAAAAAAAAAAAGATGGGGGGGGGGGGAATCAAAGGAGTCTTTCTGGCTGTCGAAAAAAAACAAAACAGAAAAAGTTGAATACCATGATGACAGCACTTTCAATAGGTTTCATCAGTGGTTTAGCTTTTTTTCTCTTCCTTTTTTTTTTTTAATTTTCATTCCAGTTAATTGTAACTGCAGCTTGTGCTCATTTTGGCTTTTCACTTTACTAGTAACTTGTTTTTCAGTGTTTACTTCCCTTTTTGTTTCTTCTTGCTTGATTCTTAATATATATAAAGATAAATTAAAATTTGGGGGTATATCATAATAAAATTTTATGAACATAATTTACCAGCACTAATTAGGGCAAACTTTTGAATGTGATTTACATTAAGAAATAATAGGGCATTCAAAACAGTTGAATTATATAAAGAAATTGCATAAATGATTTTTTTCTTTTTAAATTTTACTCAGGTTTGGTTATTCATGGCTCTAGTTAGGAAAGTTAGGGATGTTATGCAAAACACAGGTGAGTGTAAATTAAGTACAACCCCCTCTAGCTTTAAAACTTGAGCTTATATCCCTCAGATCAGTATTTCCCCTCCTACCAGTAGATCTCTCTGTAGAGTACAACTGGATCACCCTGTGAAAGTAAACCAAGTTGGTGACTTCACCAAGTTGGTAAATATAATATTAGTGGAATTAAAGGATTAAACCATGTGTGAAATTATAGAATAAATAAGCAACATTTATTCACAATTAAATAATTTATTTTAAGATCTATAGTTTTGCTGAGCCTTTAGCTCGGCTTCATCAGGACAAAGGGAGCATAAACATTCATATGTAACATCATCAGGTAGTTGATGATCATGGATTTTGGTGAATTGTCTCCATGCAATTGAAAGAAATCGAGTAGGTGTCATGTTGTTGACAAGTCATAAAGAAAAGTCATGGAAACAAATTGGTGTTTTCTACCCATGTATATTGTGCAGTACATCTATGCGTTACAGAGAATTCCTTGCAGAAAAAGCTAGATTTTTGCCGCCGCAGTGGTCTAAGCACTGGCTTATGACTGTTCGGTTCTTCCAAGTGGGTTGGGTTCGAATCCCGGTGAGGCATGGATGTTGTGTTTGTCTTACGGCACTGGGTCTCTTCCTTCTCTGGAACCAGTGACCCTAAATTAGGGACAGGCGACTGCTTATAGCCCATTGAGTTGCTCACCATGGTCAGTAAACACAAAAACAAAAAAATAAAAAAAAGTTTGATTTTTTTTTTTTTTAAAGAAATTGTGGCACACACAGGATATAGATTGTCCTTTTGTTGTAGACAAAGCTGTCCAGAAATTTAGGAACTTTCAAATGTTTAAATTTCAAAGTTATTTTGAAATCTATAAACAAGGCAAATTTTTGTGGATCAAAAGACTACGTTGAAGACATAACTGGGGAATTTATCACATCGCTTGTGAATGTGGACTTTCATGTATAGGACAGATCCATAGGGCTTTTAAGTTTTCATGTGAAGGAACACATGACTTACGTATGGAACTGAAGAAGTCGTCTATAGCCCAACATTGTCATGAAAATAACCAGATTTTTTTTTAAATGCTACGCTTATTGATAAACCTGATTTGACTATCAAGCTTAATATATTAGAAGCTTTCCACATCTAGTGCAACTGCTCATGGCTTGTCAACGACATGACATCTACTAGATTTCTTTCAAACACGTGGAAACAACTTGCCAAAAGCAGTGATTGTCAGAATGCTGATGATGTCACGATGATTTGAACGTTTGCACTCCATTTGTCCTAATGAAGCCAAGCCAAATGCTCAGTGAAACTACAAATTTAAAATCTTAAAATAAAATATTTAATTGTGAATAAACATTGCTTATTTAAAATATTCTATCTCTACAGCCCAAGTATTGAAGTCATAAAATATATTTGGGAATTACTTGGAGCTAAAACATAACGTACAAGAGCATTAACCAGAAAAGAAATCATGTGTTTCTTTGGAAAAAAAAATAAAATAACCATTTGCAGTGGGTGTTTTTTGGGTTTTTTAAGTACCCCCCCACACCTATTTATTGGGGGGGTAAAAATCCTGCTTGATCTGCAGCATTTCCATTCGGTAGAAATTTTGTGTGTAGCTAGCTTGCAAAACTCCTAAAGCAGCAACTGCATCAATCTGCCGTACACCTGCATGTAACATGTCAACAGCCCTATTTCTGATGTCAATACTTAAACGTCGTCTGGATATCTTTTCAAGTTAATCCTACTCTGAAGGAAATGCATTCAGCAAACTTGTAGTCCAAGCAGTGAGACGACCTGTTTTCTACTTCTCGGAAGCTACTTTTATATCGGAGCTTGCACACACACCAACCACATGATGTGTCATCATGATGCTAATTTATGCTGATAACCTATCTCCTGTAGTCACTAAATATGCATATCACAATGTTTCCCTTTTGAAACCATAATATCCCAAACTTTTTGTGAGTACTGTATATATATATTTTCTTATGATTCAGAATGCATGAATTGTGTTTGAAGCCTATGAAAATAATGAAATGAATGCATGAATTGTTCATTTGTTTCATTATAACTTTTTGTGACCACCTATGAATTGAAACAGAAAAAGAACTTATACATTTTAGGAACTTGAAGTTAATGTTATGTACAGAAATAGAGAGAAGAGCACAGCACAATGTCAGAGTACAACAACAAATGGCATTAATGAACAACCAATAGAAGAAAATATTTTTTTCTGGTTGGCCAAACAATGCAAAGAGTTACTCGTGAAATGAGTATATATGAGTAGCAACAGAATTTAACCCAAGACAGAACAAACTAGATTGGGTGGCTGTTTTCATATCTTATTTGCATACAAATTTTTGAAAAAGGTGTTTCAACATGCATAATCAATTGATTCTTACAATTATTTATATGCTACGTACTGTTTGTTACACAATAGGACCCTCAAGCGGAAACTAAAAATTGCAATTTCTAAGCACAAGATATAAACTAGGGACATTACACTAAACAAACTTCCTGAAATACTAAGACAATTATAACCAAAAATTAAGTCTAAATTCGCAAACTAGTGAAAAAAAAGATTAAGAACCAAATACACATGGGTTGAAAAAATACAAAGCAACTAACATACCAAAAATAAAAGGCTCCTTTGTAAAAATACAGAAAAAATGATAAAGAAACGTAAACTGAGATATAAATACACAGATCTGCAGCAGAAACACAGATAGCCTTTAGCTACACTTAAAAGATAAATTAAAAACAAAGCTGTGAAAGTACTACTTGATTTATCTCCCAGCATTATTTCACCTCACATTTCTAATAATCTATCAGCTAAATTTCGGATGTGTCCGAAAAACTCGTAAATGAACAACACAACTGACTCAGTTTTATGTTGCAATAACTTAGATGTTAGTGGTATTAAAATGTCTACTTTATGTTCAGTTAAATATGAACAACTGAATTTTCAAGAAAATTGCAACAGCTACAACGAAGCCAGTGAAATGGACTACATAGTTTGTGAAGTCGTATACCTTGTGAACAATAAATATACAGGGTGTCCGAGAATTATTGGACACAGTACAAAATTATGTAAAACAAAACATTAAACAGATAGAAAGAAACTGACTGTACTAACTTACAATGTAACTACACATGTTAATAAATTTCGATGTAAGATCCCTTGGTTGCTCGTAGTACGTCCAAGCGATACTCGATTTCATGCCATGTATTGCCAAGCATCTGAAAAGATATGGAATTAATAGCAGCTGTGATATGCTGCTTCAGTTCCTGCAAATCAGTGCAAGGCGTCTGATAGGCACGATCCTTCACATAACCCCACATGAAATAATCCAATGGAGTTAGATCTGGGGAGCGAGGAGCTACGGAATGGGACCACCACGCCCAATCCATCTGTTGGGGAAATGCTCATTTAGGCACTTACGTACACACATTGACCAATGCGAAGGCATGCAGTCTTGTTGGAAAACGACGTCATATCTTTTGATCTGGGGTATAGGGAAATTTTCTAACATATCCAAGTAAATGTCACCATTTATGGATTTTTCACAGAAGAAAGGGCCAATCACTTCTCTTTTTTATAGGGCGCACCACACATTAACTTTTGGAGAATCACATTCCAGTTCAATAGCAGCATGAGGCAGTTCACTGCCCCATATCCAAACAAAACATAGTTTACGAAGTGAAACAATACCTCATACATGCAATGTGGATTAATCACTAAAAATTACAGTACTTAGAAAGTTTTTATCGTTTTCCACTTGATTCAGCATATCCACAGCAAAATCGTATTGCAGAGTGTGATTATTTGCATGCATCTTTTGCACTATTTGAATTTTATAAGCATAAAACTAATTTCTTGTGCAAGATATCAGGAACTGTCTATTTTGGAATGCACAGTTCTCTGCTTGCTTTATGAACGGATTTCCTGGGGCTTCGTCGGAAACTTTCATAGCTTGGTCAACCATCTCACCTCTGACGCTAGGCCTACCGGTTCCTCCACGATGTTCCACATTGCCAGTTTCTTTAAACTGTTTCATTCACCGCTTAGTTGAATTTGTTGACGGAGGATTACAACCATACTCTAAACGGTACCATCTTTTAACTTTAATGACAGACTTTAATTCCGCAAACCATAACACACACATCGCCTACTGCTGTATGGATGACATGACTACTGATTGCGCATTTCTCATAAATTCCTCATCAGGCCACACCTAGCGCCATCTATCGGATTCTGGGAGTAACAATTCTGCAATACAAAAATATATGAACCGTGTTAGTAATATGTGACATAGAAAAACAGACAATGCTCATTGTTTTTTTTTTTTGTACATAATTTTGTAATGTGTTTAATAATTCTTGGACACTCTGTATAATGGTGAGAGATTGTGTTGCACTAGTAACTGTGATAGAAATGCTTTCTTTTTTATAACATTACTTTCCTAACAAAGTCATCCCTTATAAAGCTTCAACAAAAATAAGTGATAGTAAAATAACTATTAGGAACAAGAAAAGTTTTGTGAAGGGGCCTTCATATGATGAAAATGATATTTTATGATATGATGAAAATGATTTTTTAGGTTAGCTAAGAACTTCATTTATTTACCCCCAAATTTTTGTAGACTAGGTAACAAGACTGTATACAACAGATTATCATGGCAGCTTTAAGATAAGCATTACCGTACGTCCCTCTTACGGAGCACAAACGTTACTAAAATGGTTTTGCTACGTTATGGAAACGTTTGTTTTCAATGTAATATGCAAAGTAAAAGATTTGAAGAGTGATTCCGTATCAACTCGACACAATTTGAAGGCATTTTTTATCTCACCATCTCAGATTTTAATGAAATCTGGTACATATGTGGCCTCTGTATAGATTAAGAAAAATATCAAATTTCATCGTCATATAGCCCCCGGTTTTGAAAATACAGCTATATAAAATGTCCAAAAACACCCCAAAATCAGAAGATTGATATGTTTTTAAATTATGATTGCAGCTCCCCTAATTAAGATAGAGATGGGAAAGGTATCTTTTTGTAGTATTTTTTATGCTCTTTTATTTGATGTACAACAAACACCATAGGGGTTAAGATTTAAAAAAATTAAAATTAAAAATTAAAATTTTGAATTTTTCAAAATGCAACACCAAAAAATTTGAAATTTTTTTAAAACAATCTATGTGTTTGGTATTTGATTACGTGAGTTGTAACTTGGGATGATAATGGGTTTACTTAAAAAGCTATATTCAAATTTAGCCTAACACAAGAGTTTAATGAAAAAAAAAATGAAAAAAACATGTAAACTGAAAATAAATTTGGGCTAAATCTCAAAAAAAAGTTTCATTAATAACAATAGATATAGTATTTTTGTTATTTAAAACTATTTATTTAAACAATGTTTTATTTTTAATTGATTTGTTTAAAATCTGAGACTACATGGGTTTAAAAATTTTATTAATTTCATTATTCAGAATTTGTAATAATTCACAATTCAATACAAAAAAATAGACTTTAAAAAGTAATTTCAATTACTGCTCAAGAAACACATCAAAATAATAATAACATATGGCATTGAATGGTTTACATTTATACAAATTATATTCCTAATCTTAAACTTAGATCGTCACTTAAAGCAGAACTTCTAAAATTAAAAAAAAAGTTGCATCATTGTTTTGAAGTGAAATCACACGTGTAGATCCTTGATATAGTCTTTAAAAGCTTCAATAGTTTGGTGTATTTCTGTTTCAGAGAGATTGTAGAGTCTTCCTGTCGGAGTCAAAGGATTTACTTTACACAAGAGGTAACTTACAGGAAGCTATAATACATCTTGTGGGCTAGGGTAGGAAAAGGATGTAGATGGACCAGCTGGATGTAAAAATGAGACCTTAACTTCATTCTCACTCTCTTCTTTTGGTAGAACATACGCTACCCACCAGTTGTTTTCATAGATTATGGTTATGTAACCACTCATTTCTGTTATTTGCAGTCTGTCTTGTAATGCTGATACTTTTTGAGTAGCTGACTCGTTTGATTCTGAGAACATCTTCACTTTTATTTTTGAATTACTCAATGGGATAGGAATAAAAGCATGAAGTTTCTGGGTACCTTGTATTGTTAGAGACTTGCTTAGGCGATTTTCCAAAAATTGGTCTGTTTCTATGTATTCTTCTTGACTTACATATGTAAAGTTTGCCACAAAAATGTTCTGAATTGCCCATTCGTACAACTGAAATGGTGTTTGAATTTGATTCTCGTAAGGGCGTTGTAAGCTGGCTTGGGCAGCTAACCTTTTCACCATTCCACCAACGCCATCACATGGCCCCTTCCCGTGTGCTGTTGCTGAAAAATGCCATTCAGCATCAATGTTGAAGTTATCTTAATGGAAACATAAAAGTTTGTGAAAAAATTTCCGATTTTTGCACTGGGCTGCAGACCCGTCAGAGAAATAGTACATCTTTTTGACGCTGTTATCACCAAACTTACTTTTCAAGAAGTTAATAAGGTTTTTTTTTTTTTTTTGGAAGCAGTACAGTGTAATTGTGTTGTGCTCTAAACATTCAGAAATTACTACAAAACTTGCATGTTCAGTCTTTTCTGTTTTGTAATAGATGACAAATGGGTGGACTGTGGCTTGCCCACTGGTCCAGTGATAGCTCTGGGCTTCATCTTGAAGAAGAAAACTATAATTTTTAGCAAAATCCCAAATGATGAGAAATTCTGAGTCCTTGAGGTTTTCCTTAGTACTACTATTCATAAAAGAGCTTTGCTGCTTAGCAATGAAGTCATGTCTGACCAAAGCAGACAGTTTTTCGCAAAACAAATCAATAAAATTTGAAGTTGATTTTTCTAATGTCTCCAAGTTGCATCTATCAACTGTAATCCATTGGCGAAAAGTTAGTTTTTCAACCAAGTTCTCAAAACCGTGTTCCCAGAACAGGTGGGACACTTCCCCAAATGACAATCTATGGAAGTAGGGTTGCATAATACTCTTGCAAGACAATGTTTGTAGGAAGATAATTGTCCATTCGTTAGTGAACCAATTCTTGCATTTTCCATCATCAGTTTTACATTTTGGTGTGTGGTGCAAACACATACCGTATGAGTACCACTAGACCCTACCAGGACACGGTTTTTTGGTCTGAGCTCTGCGAATTTGGAAAAACTGACTTTTGTGCTTGCAAATTGTCAAATTACATAAAATCAGCCTGTTTGACAAACTTTATCTCCGTTTTCAGTCCTAACAGAAACACAATCTTTCATTCCAGGTAAAACCCGACTAATTTCATCACTTTGGTAAAACGATCGTACTACAACTACTTCAGAAGAGAGAGACTTACCTGGTTTTCTATTAAGGCTTTCCAAAATTCCTTTCTCCTTCAGAATTTTTTTTTATTGTCTTACCATATAATTAGGAGCATTGAATTCTTACATGATTTTCCTAACACTCCATGACTCTGGTAAGCAAGTCAAAATCATCAACTGTTTATCTCTAGTGCAGTTAGAAAAATTACTTTTAAGATTGTCCATAAGAGAGTCGTGAAGTATTTCATCCTCATCATCAGATGATTCTTGAATATTTGTAAAAAGCTTCCGTTTCATAGCAGAACTGATTTTTTGAATTTTGGTTGAAGCATAACATTTAGATTTTAGCTTTTTCTTATTGACAGCTGATTCACATAATTCAGTGTTTCAATTACTTCTGACATAGATGCAAAATTTTCGTCCATTTTCTCATCAGCACAGGTTTCATTTGCTTCTTGACTAATTATTAAAGTTTTCAGCTGCTTTCTGCAAGAATCACAAATTTTAGTCTCCTTTGATAAGTCATCAAAATTTTCCAACATCCAGTCTGTCACATTTCTATATGGATTGAAACATTGTATTAATGCATATCTTGTACTTTCCATTGTTGGTTATTTGTGCATAAAATGTAAAATTCAAATAGTAAAATAATTGCCTCCCATTACCTGTTCTTTTTATTTTTCCTAAAAAATCCTGCACAGCTTCAATTTATAAAAGTCTAGTTTCAAAACTGAAAAGGATGTACTTTATTCAATTTAAAGTTTTCAACCACAAAAGTTTCAAACACATGTCACTTTCACTGCAAGAAACACATGATCACCATCAAAACCTAAAGCAGACTGAGAAACACATCTGATCACCATCAAAACCTAAAGCAGACTGAGGTCTGCAAGGTAGGAATGCAAGTTGCTGCTTGTTGGGTCTTGTTACCAATGATCTAAACAACAGAATCAGTTTTTTAAGTCGGAACATGCAGAGTTTTGTCCAAAACAAAATTTAGCCTACAGTATAACTGCACAGTCTTTATTTTTTTATATTGTATTGGGAATTATTACAAATTCTGAATAATGAAATTAATAAAATTTTTAAGCCCATGTGACTCAGATTTTAAACAAATTAATTAAAAATAAAACATTGTTTAAATAAATGGTTTTAAATAACAAAAATACTATATCTATTGTTATTAATGAAACTTTTTAAAGATTTAGCCCAAATTTATTTTCAGATTACATGCTTTTTTATTTATTTATTTTTTTCATTAAACTCTTGTGTTAGGCTAAATTTGAATATAGCTTTTTAAGTAAACCCATTATCATCCCAAGTTACAACTCATGTAATCAAATGCCAAACATATAAAGATTGTTTTAAAAAAATTTCTAATTTTTTGGAGCTTCACATTTTGAAAAATTCAAAATTTTAATTTTAATTTTAAAATTTGAATTTTTAAAAAAATATTAACCCCTATGGTGGTGTACATCAAATAAAATAGCATAAACAATACTACAAAAAGATACCTTTCCCATCTCTCTATCTTAATTAGGGAGCTGCAATCACAATTTAAAAACCCATCAATCTTCCGATTTTGGGGTGTTTTTTATACTTTTTATAGCTGTATTTTCAAAACCGGTGGATATATGACGATGAAATTTGGTATTTTTCTTAATCTATATAGAGGCCACCTATGTACCAAATTTCATTAAAATCTGAGATGGTCAAGTCGTTGTGTTGAGTCGATACGGAATGACCCAAGAACGAAATAAAAACGTTGTTCTAATGTTTTGCAACGCACACGTAAAGCCAAAAAAAAAAAGTCTTGAAACTGGAATATAACCTTCGATAAAAGGTTGTGGTAACATTTTTGCGACGTTTGACGTAATACACAAAGGACAGCAACGTTTAATAGAGGAAATTTAGACGTTGATTAACCGCTGCTGTTACATTTACTAAACGTAATACAGAAAGGAAAAATACGTTGTAAAATCGAAAATAAAACGTCGCTAAACGGTTGTTAAAACCGTTTCTCAACGTAATAAAGAGGGAATATGACGTATAAATAACGTCATTTAAACGTTGCTAAACGTTCTTAAAAACGTTTCTCAACGTCATAATGGAAGGAATATGACGTTTAAATAACGTCATTCAAACGTTGCTAAACGGTTGTTAAAACCGTTTCTCAACGTAATAAGGGAAGGAATATGACGGTTAAATAACGTCATTCAAACGTTGCTAAACGGTTGTTAAAACCGTTTCTAAACGTCATAATGAAAGGAATATGACGTTTAAATAACGTCATCTAAACGTCTTAAAAACAGTGATACAACGTTATAACAACGGTTGAAAAACCATTGAATCAACGAGACGTATTAGCGTTTTATAAACGTAATATTGTGACGTTTTTTCAACGTCTCGCCGAACTGGTTTTAAAACGTTTTACAAACGTTTTTGAGCTACTTGGGTATGCATCAGACTATGATATTCAGCTTGCACCACAATATACGCATAATAATAGATTTTGAAATAACTACCATTATAATGCTGCTAAAAAGGAATTTGGAAGCAGCACACACAAATGTTGTTGGTTTCATCTCGGAAAAAAATGTGCTGAGGAATATCCATCCTCTGGCATAGCCTTGGAATATAGGGAAAACAGTGAGTTTGCTCTCAAAGTCAGACATTTGCAAGCGCTCGCATGTTTTCATATGATGAAATTCCAGCTGCTTTTGAAGAAGTGAAATCAATTTTACTAGAATATGCAGATTCTGTAGTTCAGTGGTTTGAGGAAAATTATGTTCTTGGAAAATTTCGTGGAAGCAGAAGAAACAATCCGAGCAGAAGCCCTCCGCTGTTCCCGCCAACAATTTGGTCAGTAAGTGAAAACAATTTATTTGGCTTTCCCAGAACACAAAACAAACTTGAAAGATTGGACAGACGCTGGAATACAATTCTGGGAACGAAAAAACTGTGACTGTACAAAATAATCAGTGAAATTGCGAAAGAGCAGAGAACAACTATGGCTAAAATCGAAAGAGTGATAGCACAGATTCCAACAAATCCACCTAGAAGTGAAACGCTGGCAAGATAAAAAGGGAATCGAACTTCTTTGGCGCACAAAGACAATGTTAACATGCTGGACTTTTTAAGAGGAATTTCATATAATTCTACCCTTTACTAAAATGTGCTGGTATTTCTCACTAATTGAATTATACCTTTTACTAACTTGCATTTGAATTTTTCAAGAATGTATTTCCGCCGAAGATGCAAGAATGTAAAACACTACGCAAAATTAAAAAAGACAAAATTTTCAAAATAGCATGTCAAAAACATAAAATGTCAAAAAGTAATCCAAAATGTGAAACAAATAAAAATTCAAAATGCAATCACAAGTCACAAGCATTACAAAAATGCTATGTAACAAGTACAACACAAAATAAAACAAATGCAAAAACAAAACAAAAATGCATACTCTTTGTAAAATGTACAAAATAAAATAAATGCCATATTCATAAGGATTTCATGACAAGTCAAGTTAAAAATGAGCTTTTACTTAGACTTCAAAATAATAATTACTAGCCTCTACACCTTTTTAAGTCTTTAATAAGTGCAACATCATTAACCTGACTTGTCATCAAACATTATCAATATGACTATAGCATACAATCACTTAAAAGACTTGTTAATGGATGAATTGAGGAATCACCAAGTTCAGCGGGTGAAAGTTAATGGCTGTTTATAGTTTTGTACTCGAGTAAATGCGCAACACAATAAACTTGACTTTCTCTGAAAATTTTATGTATATGAGCACGGTTGATTGAAAACTGATAAAAAGGCTTAAGGCCTGTTTATTAATTTTTGTGCCTCAGTCAAAACGCAGTACCATAACCTTGGCATGTTATCGAAACCTTATGAATACGTTGGACTAAAAATTCCTAAAAAAAGGTTACGCCTAAGGTCTTGTAACTAAAGTTTTGTGACAGGGTAACTTTAGTTACAACTGCAACATTAATAACTTCACATAACATGTTAACATTGTGAATATGAGCACGGCGGATTAAAGATTTCAACAAATAGCCTTTGGGATTAATGTGTTGTAGCTGAGTAAAAATGTAACATTACCTTTATTTTCTATATAAACCAAACTACGTGCTGAAATGGCCCAACTATATATACGTATACTTCAACCATATACCGAAGCGCTGACAAGGTACAAACAAAAGTGCAATTTTGTACGGTCCCCTAACATTTTATGGCCAGCCTACATGGAAGTGGACACGTTGATATCAAAAACATACTTTTTGTACGGTCCATAACAAATAGCAATGGACACGTCGCAATCTTTTTTGTTGTTGTTGGGGTTTAACGACCACTGTGATCAATTCAGTGGGCTATAAGCAGTCGGACGTTCCCAATTTTGGGCCACTGGTTCCTGGGAAAAGGGACAGCCAGTGCCAGAAGTCAATCACAACGTCCATGACTCACCGAGATTTGAACCAGGATCCTTCTCGACAAGTGGTCAGAAGCCAGCGCCTAGATCACTCCGCCGCCGTAGCGGCACATGTTGAAATGTATTTTTCATATGGCCCCAAACGCTCTTATGGACATACTAGATTGAACTGGACGCAAATAAATCATTAATATAATTTGTACTAGCAGGGATACCAGTTATTTGCCAAGTACATATTACTATTTGTGGAATCACCAAGTTCAGCGGGTGAAAGTTAATGAATGAAAAAGATATTCCTGCAATTTTCCAGTAAACTTATTTTAAATTTTTTGGTTTAGTTAATTTAATTTTGCGAAACAAAAAAGAAAGAAAAAGGAATGGGAATACTTACCTTCTAGGAGACATCTATAGAACTGCCGTATATCTGCCGTGTGCTTCTGTGAATCCCGCGACACAGAAATACAATGTACCTATGTGATGTCACATGCGTACGACTTCGCATTGGCATTGATCATCTTTTTCTTACCGTTTTGAATTTTGAATACCTGGAACTCTCTATTTACATTACATTATATTTCTTTCTGATAAGCCGCTCGTTGGTAGTGAAACCTTAACTATATTGATTTGTGTTTTTAATACACCATTAAACGCATATTTTTGCACTTTATTGTTATCTATAGTCCCTAACTTAGACCGTACGTTGGTTAGTTGGTTGGTTGATGGTTTATGGTGCAAGGCCCTCAAATGGCCAAAGAGCACCTTAGAACGTAGATAGGGTATTCTTAAGAGTAAAAAACGGAACTTTTTACTAAAATTTTGTATGGGGCTCCCTTGAACCGGGCCCCGACCCCTTCCCAAAACCGTCTACCGTCTAAGTTAGTTAACCATGAGTAGTATACCAAATTTGGTTGTTCTAAATTGAAAACTGTTGATTTTACGAAATTTTTATGAGGAAGGGGCTCTCACCCCCGGGTTCCAACCCCTTCCAAAAACCGTCTAGCGTCTAAGTTAGAGTTTCATGATAGCAAATTTGGTGGTTCTGAATTGAAAACTGTAGTTTTTAAGAAAATGTTGTATGTGTGTGTGTGGGGAAAAGGCTCTGACCCCCGGGCCTTGACCCGTTCCAAAAACCGTCGACCATCTAAGTTAGAGTACCATGAGATAGTATACCAAATTTGGTGATTCTAAATTAGAAACTGTAGATTTTACGAATTTTTTTATTGGGGGAGGGGCTCTTACCCCTGTGCTCCCCCTTTCAAAAACCGTCTAGCGTCTAAGTTAGACTACCATAAGATAGTATACCAGATTTGGTGGTTCTAAATTGAAAACTGTGGATTTTACGAAATTTGTATGAGGGGGGGGGCTCTCACCCCCGGGCCCCAACCCTTTCCAAAAACTGTCTAGCGTCTAAGTTAGAGTTTCATGATACCATACTTAATGGTTCTGAATTGAAAACTGTAGATTTCCCCTTGTCACTGAATACTTCTGTACATATGTTGTAAATTTTGAATGTAGCATCACTGTTGCATTTCTGTTTCACGAGAAGCTGCCCTTCTGGGTATGTTTAGCGGCTTTCTTCCTTGTCACTGCATTGTTCTGTACATTTGATATGAAACTTGTGCATTGCATTACTGTTTGATTTATGTTTTTTTGTATAGTTGCTCTCCTGGGTCCGTTTAGCATATTTCTCTCTTGTCACTGCATAATTCTGTGCATATGATTAGTATTTCTGCTTATTTGTTTCTACCATTACTGTCATATCTCCAAATACTGTTGCACCTGTTAGTTCCTTCTCACCCATGGTCTTTTATGTGAATTAGTACCTTGTGAATGTTTAATCTTTAGTATGATAGTAATGCTTAATTGGAATTTGTGCATAGTATAGAATCATGTCTTTCCCTGTCTACAATGCTGTAGGTAAACATTTTCATTTGTATCGCTCGTGCTTTATTGTCTGCCTCTCCTTCACCCTACGTGGCGAAATAATTTGATGATTTTAACAATATTTTGTTTTACGTTTCACTGGAACTTTCCAGCTGATGTATATACCACTGTATTTATTGGCAGAATTCCATTGTCATGTACATAGAAATGTTATTTTACTGAAGAATAAAGGCAATTTTGAATATGGGGGGGGAGGGGCTCTGACCCGTTCCAAAAACGGTCTACCGTCTAAGTTAGAGTAGAGTACCAAGAGAGAGTATACCAAATTTTGTGGTTCTAAATTGAAAACTGTAGATTTTACGGCATTTTTATGAGGTAAGGGCTCCTACCCCCTGGTCTCCAACCCCTTTCAAAAAACCGTCTAGCGTCTAAGTTAGAGTACCATGAGATAGTATACCAGATTAGGTGGTTCTGAATTGAAAACTGTAGTTTTTAAGAAAATTTTGTATGTGGGGGCTCTGACCCCCAGGCCTTGACCCGTTCCAAAAATGGTCTACTGTCCAAGTTATAGTACCATGAGATAGTATACCAAATTTGGTGGTTCTAAATTGAAAACTGTAGATTTTGCGAATTTTTTTTATGAGGGGGGCCCTTACCCCCGGGCTGCAACCCCTTCAAAAAATCGTCTAGCGTCTAAGTTAGAGTATCATGAGATAGTATACCAGATTTGGTGGTTCTGAATTGAAAACTGTAGTTTTTAAGAAAATTTTGTATGTGGGGGGCTCTGACCCCCGGGCCTTGACCCGTTCCAAAATCGGTCTACTGTCCAAGTTATAGTACCATGAGATAGTATACCAAATTTGGTGGTTCTAACATGAAAACTGTAGATTTTACGAAATTTTTTATGAGGGGGGGCTCCGACCCCCAGGCTCCAACCCCTTCCAAAAACCGTCTAGCGTCTAAGTTAGAGTTTCATGATACCAAATTTGATGGTTCTGAAATGAAAACCAGATTTCACGAAAAATTTTATGTATGTGGGGGGGGGGGGGGGGGCTCTGACTCCCCGGTCCTTGACCCGTTCCCAAAACCGACAACCGTCTAAGTTAGAGTACCATGAGATAGGATACCTGATTTGGTGGTTCTAAATTGAAAACTGCAGATTTTACGAATATTTTGTGTATGGGGGCTCTGACCAACCGGGCCCTGACCCGTTCCCAAAACCGTCTACTGTCTAATATTTTTAGTGCCAAAAAAGAAGCGTAATATTCCTATATTGCCTTGTGTCCAAACTTTATAAATTTGATCAGTGAGGAAGACGTTCGAAATCGTACGTTTTCCTGCATTCGTTTTGCCTGTAACCATAATCTGTAAACGCGACGAATTGACGTAGTCGACGAATTTGTCCGCGACGAATTGACGCTCGACGAATCGTCGCGGTCGTCGAATTGACGCAGTCGACGAATTGACGCGCGACGAATTGACGCACGCGACGAATTGACCTGCTGTAGTGTGTGCTTATGTAAGTAACCCAAAAGCAATCTCTCTCTGTTTAATTACGTTACATTTAAACTCATGCAAATTTGGACTGTGTGAATTCATCATTACACTTTATTGGCCAATGTTTTGTATTCAATTAAAGTACTTGACAGCATGAGAACATCTGGGAACCTTTTGTTTGTTACATGGTTCATTTACTCTTGTCAATTCCATTTCTGCATTATATATACGCATATTACATTGCATACAAGTTACATTGTATGCAATTTTCTTTCATTTCGGGATGAAAAAATAATTTCACTTTGGGCAGGTTTCTGTTTAGTGCAAGTTCCATCTTAAACAGGTTTTACTGTGTTTCAGTTGTCCAATGGTGGTTAGTTCCTCTAACAGTATGAAAAAATAATTTCAACCCATTGCCACTTGTGGGTCTTCACTTTGATGATGATGACCCATTGCCACTTGTGGGTCTTCACACAATGTTCAACCCATTGCCACATGATGATGTCATTAACTTTTGTCATTTCCCTAATCCATGTATTCCACTTCCTATCTTACCTGGTTAAACCAAGCATGCATCTCTCCATGCTTCTTTGAGTGGTTTGCAACCCTCTGCATATCTTACTTAGTTAAAGTCCATTTCTCTGATCCATGTGAACAAACTGGAAGGATGCACTGATTAAACACTTTTCTTTTATGACATAATGGTAAATTGCTGTTGAAAATTGTGCGATTACTTCCAAAAGTTCTCCAACCCAGTTTTATATGCCTACTTATTTCTTCTTCTATGTGGCCCTCATTTGATATCTGTTGTCCAAGGTAAATGTAGGCATTGGTTACTTGTAGATTTGCTCCAATCACCAAATCTCCAGTTCGTGTAAAAGTATTGAACATCAATATTGTTTTCTGTAAGTTTATTTTTAAACCCACTTCTTTGCTCTTGTCAGCAACTTCCTGGATCACACACTGTAGCTCTGAGTGGGTACTTGCAAAATGATGTCATTAGGCGAAACAAAGGTGGGTTAAACAATCTTCATTCCTTTATCTTCCCAGTTGAATGACAGAAAGGCACTGAAGAGTTTTGGAGATATGGTGTGACCTTGCCTCGCTCCCATTCCAATTTTTAAAGCACATACTATACAGATAATATACTGAATTCTTTAATCAACAGTTGCAAGTGTTCAACTATTAACTTGAAGAAAGCCATTCCGGTAACAGATTTTGCTCTCATATCGTATGTTCGCCCACTACATTCCTCTGCATGTAAATAAAATCTTACTGAACTGCCACTATTCCCAGAGTAACATACATGGAGGAGGCACTGAATTATGACCACCCCTATCAAAAGTGGATGTGGCCCATTAACCATGTAACTTTTCAGAGGGCGTTATTAGTCGACCAACATGGCATATATAAGGTGTGAGTGAAGTAGTAGGTACTATTGGGTTGTCGGAAAAGTCACGACGTATTTTAGCCATGTTTTGCAAAGGTAATTTATTGATAGAAAGAACAAAGATCAATCAATGATATAATGCCTGTTTTGTTCGATGACCTTTTGCCATCTGTCAGTGAGCTGCAAAATGCCTCGTTCATAGAAGGACCAGTCTTTCGTGGCGAAAAACTGTAGAAGGTGCTGATTTACAGCCTCATCTGAATTGAACATTATATCACGCAAGGACTGTTGAAGAGAGCGGAACAAGTGGAAGTCTGACGGTGCAAGGTCAGGTGAGTATGCTGGATGTGGCAACACATCCCACCCAAGCTCCAATAATTTTTGGGTGATCAAACTTGTGTGTGATCTCGCGTTGTCGTGATTGAACACAGCACCTTTATGATGAATGAGCTCTGGACGTTTCTGGATGATGGATTCATTTAAACTGTCCAATTGCCGACAGCACACATTCAAATTGATTGTTTGGTTCCATGGTAGGAGCTCGAAAAACAAGACACTTTTAAAATCCCACCACACTGAGACCAGAACCTTCCGCTGATGAATGTCTGCTTTGGATGTCGTTTGAGGCGAAGCAGCATGTCGGGACCAAGACCGTTTGCACAGCACATTGTTGTACACAATCCACTTTTCATCACCAGTTATCAGTTGCTACAAAAATGGATCGTTTTCCTCACGTTTAATGAGCATATCGCAGATGTTTATACGCGCCGTCAATTGAGCTTCTTTGAGTTCATGAGGAACCCACACATCGAGCTTGCTTACTCATCCCAGCTTCTTCAGGTGGTCGTGAACGCTTAAATGATGGATGTGCAATGTGTCTGCAATCTCTGGTGTCGTGTAACATGGGTTTGACTCGATCAATGCCTTGATTTGGTCGTCATCAACCTAGGTTGGCCTCCCGGACCGAGAAGCATCGTTGAGGTCAAAATCACCAGCACAGAATTTTGCGAACCACTGCTGGCACTGACGTTCTTGTAGAGCATTATCAACGTACACTTTACACAACTTTTCACAAGCTTGACACACGTTCTTCCCTTTACGGAAGCAAAACAGTAAAATATGGCGAAAATGCACAGTTTGGTCTTCCATCTTCAACTTTATGTCAAATCTCCACAGTTCAACCAAATCACTCACTATTCCTTTTAGACTGCAGCTAGAACTGGCACCTGTTGAATGCCATAGCGATAACAGAGCTGCGCATGCCATAGCAATAACAGAGCTGCGCATGCCATAGCAATAACAGAGCTGTGCATGTCTCTAGTACTTCCAAAACCGCCCAACCGCCATCGGGTGCCAAAATACGTCATGACTTTTCCGACAACCCAATAAAATTCAAAGCATGATGGATAAATGGAAGGATTTATCAGACTTTGAGGAAGGACAGATTGTGGGAGCTCAGAGAGCGGGTGCCTTGATTTCCAAAACGGATGAACTGGTGAGTTGTTTGCGAACCGCAGTAGTTAAAGTGTGTCAGGACTGGCGTGAAAATGGCCAAACAACGACCCTGAGGCAAAACTGCACAGGACAGTGAAAGGTTTATGTGAGAGGTGAGTGCCAGTCCAATGACTCGTACAGGCCAACAGATGCAGAACCAGGGTTTAAGAACCTCTGAGGTCCCTGGCACGTAGTGGCATGAGCCCCTCTGTCCCTCGCACACACTTTCATATAATTCCATTTTATCATCTAAAATCTAAAAATATTATTAGGTATATACATCTTTTCTTTTCATCTCAAGAAAATGTGATAAAAATTTCTTGCAGTGTATTTTTGGCAACACATTTTCATATGTAATTGATATACACTGAGTGGCCACTTTATTATGACCAGCCCCTCGGAACTTCGTTGGGCCACCTTTTGCCTTTAATACTGTGTCGATTCTTCGTGGCACGGACTCCACGAGATGTTGATAGGTGGTTTGTGGAATCTGAGACCATGCTTGATGAATAGCACTTTCCAGGAGTGTGAGATTGCAGGGTTGTGGACCTAGCTGCCTGATGGCTTGTTCAACTTCATCCCACAAATTCTCAATGGGGTTGAGATCTGGAGATTGTGGGGGCCACCTAAGCAAAGTAAACTCACCGCCATGTTCCTGAAACCAATCCTGTACAATACGAGCACTATGGCAGGATGCATTATCTTGTTGAAAATAGCTATCACCATTGGGATAAACCATCCACATGATAGGATGCACTTGGTCCGCAACAATGTTTAGATATGATGTGCAGGTCAGACGTTGATCAACATGAATTAAAGGGCCCAAAGCATGCCAGGAAAACGTTCCCCAAACCATAACGTTGCCTCCACCAGCTTGAAGGGTTGTAGCAATGCATTTGGGGTCCATGCTTTCGTGCTGTTTCCGTCAAATTCTCACTCGGCCATCGGCATGATGCAACTGAAAACGTGATTCATTGGACCACATAATTTGTTTCCAATTATCAACTGTCCAATCCTTGTGGTCCTGTGCGTTTTTTTGTTTTTTGTTAACTGCAGACAACAAAGGTGTTCGAACAGGCCTTCGGCTGCCATATCCCATCCGATGCAGTGTACGGCAAACAGTGCGTGCAGAGATCATTTGAGGGGATCCTTGATTAAGATGGTCTGTAATTTGCTGCACTGTTGCCCTTCTGTTGTCTATTACCAGTCTGGACACTCTTCGTTCCGCCCGAGCAGTCACTAGTCGATGACGACCACACGTTGCACATAGTGACCCAGTTTTTTGGCTGAAAGTCCAGTCATTAAACACTTTAACAACAGCTGCTCTGGAACATTTCACGAATGCGGCAGTTTCGGTGACACTCGCTCCATGTCTCCGAACTCCTACAATCATCCCACATTGAAAGTCCGTCAAATCACATTTTTTACCCATCTCGTCACCCAAAAATCACTTCTACTACTGTCGCAAGCACTAAGCTTTCCCTTTTTATACTATCCTCGCCCTCTAACGACAACAGCCTGCAGCCATAGCTCATTTGCTTAAAACTGGCAGGTGGTCATAATAAAGTGGCCACTCAGTGTATACTATTAATTTATATAAAAAGCCTGTCATATAAATAAGACAAAAACAGAAATTAATTATGCAACTTAATTAATCCCAGACCTTGAAACAGCAGTGGTTAAGTAGAAGCACATGGTTTATATCAAAGTCAAGTGAAATTCTAGGTATTGGTGCATTTTTCTGATTTTCAGTAGATCCACAACAAAATAATCAATATAAGTATTTATTGTAAATAAATCAAATAAAGAAATGAATTTCTAAAAATATATATAAAAAAACTGTTCTCAATAAAAGCATCTAAATGCCTTCAATTAAGTGGCACATAGGTAGTGTGATTAATTTAGTGACCCAGACTAAAGCCACAAGATTTTGAGGGAGGAGAATAATCTAAGGTTCAGGAATGGCTTTAAACTTACCATTTTTGCTCACGTTGTTTGTTTGTTTTATTGGGGTTAATAGTGCAAGAGCAAGGGTTGCTCAAAGAGTGCCAAGTACAGTCAAAAACAGTTACATGGTCAGCTAGGGCCGTGGGGGCACCATCTGGAGCTCTAGCTGACCCTACGTGGGTATGTTCATTTTCTACAACTGACCATTGGGCAATAAGCTTGGTTGCATTGCATCTTTTTTTTTTTTTTTTTTATGGGAAAGAGATCCCCAATAGGCGTAGCTACAAAAAATCCGAGCACTGTGTTTAAATTTGCTTTAAACTAAAAGTTTTTTTGTTTTTTTTTCATCACCGTATTTCATTCTTCTCCCCCTCTCTCTTTTTAGAACATATGTTTTCTACATTTGCGTGCAACAAAATCTGTAATGATATCTGAAAAATCCATTTCTTTTAATATGGAGCTTTCAATGCTCATCAAACACAAGTTATTCAGTCTCGGTAGCCTCACATGGTTTCTTCACTCATTCTTTATTAGTCTGAGTTTGGAAAATAAAAGTTCTCTACTCGTTTTCGTTACGATCATGCTAAAAAAAATCCATATCACAATCTCAATTTTAGGCAGTGTCGTATGGGATGCATTTTCATGCAAGTCCCTGTGCAAACTTTTGGATATGTCTCCTCCTCCTCCTACCCTTCTTATAAATTTTCTTCTCCTTCTGAGATGTTCATGATGCTTGAATTCAACAATGTATCTTCCTTTTGTACAATATATGATTTCAAATGGAGACATTCAGAAGCAAGTTCATTTTTACTAAGATCCGCATAGTAGATGGATATCGAATTGTTAGTGTTTTCTGATTTCATTTTTCTCAAAATATGATAACTGTTCCAGAAAACCAAATCTTTCAAAAATTATGTTGTACAATGCAGTCCTCTTTTTCAATGCATGCCCCAGAGAATCAATGACAGGTAAAAAAGTTTCAATTTTAAACTTTTTGCTTCCTTCTGGAAGTTTTTTCTGGAGTATCTGTTTAAATTGTAGATACAGCTGCTAACTTTTTCACCAACTTGTTGATATTTCTATACATAGCTGTTGGAGATTCTCTTTCGCTTGAGCTTCATATTCATCAAAAATGCCTCTCTAGTCTTTTACGTACGATAACAAAGACTTGATTATTTTAACAGCTACAGACAAGTCTATTTTCTGGCGCTGCAAAAATCTGTTGGTTGTGTTGAAACGTGACAAAATTCCACTCCATAAAATCATTAAAAAGGTAAGTTTCCAATTTATCCCCCCTTTTTTCCCGTAAACTGTTTGCAACAAACCATGTATCAACAGACTGCATTAGACAATCTATTCAAAACTGACTTCATTTGTTCGTGGCTCACACTTAAAAAGAAGCAACAGCATCGGCACAGGCAAATCGAGTTTTAGACTGGCATTTTACCACCTTCCGCTTTGGACCTATTAATGATATCAAACAATGTGTTGAAGAGGGAAATTATATATATATATATATATATATATATATATATATATATATATATATATATATAACTGTTGAATAAAATCAAAATAAATGACAGCATCCATGCTACAATCTGTAACTTGCACACCGACTAAATTAATGGAATGCTCTGCACATGGCACATATTCATAAAACTCATTTCCCTCCCCTTCATTCTGGTCTGTAAACTGGAGCAATGTCCTGCCATGTTTGAAGTATTGTCATAAAGCATTGTCTTCAACCCCAACCTCCTCCCCAAACCCAGCTGATATTGAGATGGGGCGCCAACATTGATATTTTTTTCGGCTGCCCTTATGTAAACCGTTTCTGTACAAATGGAAATTTTTGCATTATGGAATCAATGGGTGTGAGCAGATAATATAGACCGGTCAAAAATAAACGGGTTCGGCTTTCTAAATAAAAGCACGGATAATAAAGTAGTGATGTACTGCTATTCAACAGGGAAGTACTAGACAGAGAGAGACCCACCATCTGCAACCACCCTTTTACAACCCACAACCAGCACTCCCCCCCATTCCCCATTCACTTTGACTGCTTGAAGATAGAGTTAGAGTGTGAGATCCTGCCTAAGTCTAAATTTATTGCACTAAATGTCTTTGGATAATTCCCAGAAGAGGGATCAAAGCAAGTGTACCTTCTAGGAAACAAAATGAAGCAGGACAGACACTGATGCAAATTGTTAACAGTCTGTCCAAATCACCCACCAACTCAGACTACCCCAAATGCCTTTGTGAACAACGAGAACAGACTGGCTCTATGATTCGGTAAATCTTAATAGGGAAATAGAAAACATGCTCTCTGCAGTGTGAGTCGGAGGAGAAAAACGGTGTAACACAGATATCTTGGGAGATTCAATCAAATTGCGGGAAGCCCCTTCACAGCCTGAAGCCTGCGAATGCTGAGAACATCGATGCAATAAAACATCTCTGTGCAGCACTGTTCAACAGCTGACTACCCAATACAATGGAGGTCAACCCGGAACAGTATCTGTCATGACCATGCACAACATGCTCGCATGTATGGGCTATAACAGCAAACGACCCCGACGATGTTCTATCCTAATCACGGTTCATCGGCGCAAAAGACTAGCCTGGTGTAAAGATCATGCAAGTTGGCGAATGACTGGAAAAAAAGTGTGCTGGTCTGATGAGTCATGCTTTTTACTCTACTCTGTGGATGGTTGTATGTATTTGGTGCAAACAACATGAGGCGCTTAATCCATTCCGCAGGATCTCCACAATGCAAGCCAGTGGAGGCAGTTGTATGGTCTGGGGCATGCTTACATGGCAGCCCCCTCCCCCCATATCAATCCCACAGAGCACTTGTGGGACACTATGGAACGGCATATCAGATGTCTGGATACACCAATCACCTCCATACCAGCATTGAAGGCTGCATTACAAACAACGTGGTTAGCCATACTTCCAACTGCTTTTGGCATCTTATTAAATTGATGCCACGTCGAATAGCTGCCGTACTGGGATGAAAGTAGGACCTACGAGATATTAGGTTGGCGGTCATAATTCATTGATCACTCAGTGTATATATGACAGTGAACACTCAAGATACCACCAACATTCTTACGCATGGTAATCAGATGAAATTCAGATATGTATGTGGTGCACACAGAGAAATAACATTTCCTTCAAAATGGAAACTGAATTACTTACCATGAGAAATAAACCAGGTTGCTCATCTATGTTTTGAATCAAGTACAGGTAGCACAAATGGGTTAAAACTTCTTTCAGCTCAGATGAAACATCACTGTTTTCCACCCACTTAACATAATTTTGGGCAATATAATACTGAACATGAGCCTTTGTAAGAGAGAAAACACCCAACTTATTAATTTGCAAGTACAACAGAAAGATGGTTTCAAAACAGTAATATAAAGCAGACAAAGAATAATAAATTGATTTATTATATTCCTTAAAAATATCCAGTCTGATGTTTTGTTATTTTGTTTCATCATCCATTTTTAACACGTTTTTCACTAAATAAATGTAAGCACTATCAAATTGAAACACCATTTGTTTATTTAACATGCTTACTATTTAATATCATTTGAAAACAATTTTTATACTAAAGTATAATTCATGTTCTCTTTATTAACTCTGCACATTTTCCTTTCTTAAAAAGTTCTTAGAAGTATTTGAAAACAGATTCTATCTTCAACTGTGTTAATTTCAAATTTTTTATTTAATCAAAATTTCCTAGTTGTAAATGAATTTATGGCACCTCTATTCATAGTAATTGTGGAATAACTTTTTTACGGGTCTTATAGAGGTTATTTTTCATGAAAGTTGTTGTCAAATTTTTGAACTAAAGCCTAGTTCGTCATCAGGACTATGTCATTGGAGTAGTTGCTGCCACTCAGTTGGAAGAGTCCAACCGTACACTTACTCCTTTCGATCTTTCTGATGTTTCACCATATATCCAGCCCGTATGTGGTTTTAATCCTAATTGTAAATGAATTTATGGCACCTCTATTCATAGTGATTGTGGAATAACTTTTTTACGGGTTTTATAGAGGTTATTTTTCATGAAAGTTGTCAAATTTTCGAACTAAAGCCTAGTTCATCATCAGAACTATGTCACTGGAGTAGTTGCTGCCACTCAGTTGGAAGAGTCCAACCGTGAACTTACTCCTTTCGATCTTTCTGATGTTTCGCCATATATCCAGCCCGTATGTGGTTTTAATCCTAG
The DNA here is from genome assembly GCA_039090855.1 of Macrothele yani. Taxonomy (NCBI): domain Eukaryota; kingdom Metazoa; phylum Arthropoda; class Arachnida; order Araneae; family Macrothelidae; genus Macrothele; species Macrothele yani. The sequence goes on along the minus strand of CM077011.1, from coordinate 56,188,606 downwards.
TTGTAAATGAATTTATGGGACCTCTAGTCATAGTGATTGTGGAATAACTTTTTTACGGGTCTTATAGAGGTTATTTTTCATGAAAGTTGTTGTCAAATTTTTGAACTAAAGCCTAGTTCGTCATCAGGACTATGTCACTGGAGTAGTTGCTGCCACTCAGTTGGAAGAGTCCAACCGTGCACTTACTCCTTTCGATCTTTCTGATGTTTCGCCATATATCCAGCCCGTATGAGGTTTTAATAGTTGAAAATGAATTTATGGCACCTCTATTCATAGTGATTGTGGAATAACTTTTTTACGGGTCTTATAGAGGTTATTTTTCATGAAAGTTGTTGTCAAATTTTTGAACTAAAGCCTAGTTCGTCATCAGGACTATGTCACTGGAGTAGTTGCTGCCACTCAGTTGGAAGAGTCCAACCGTGAACTTACTCCTTTCGATCTTTCTGATGTTTCGCCATATATCCAGCCCGTATGTGGTTTTAATCCTAGTTGTAAATGAATTTATGGCACCTCTATTCATAGTGATTGTGGAATAACTTTTTAACGGGTCTTAGTTTATCGTAAGGGTTATTATTTTCACAATTGAATTTCCTAATTTTAGTACCTTCTTTCTTATGGCACCTATACAGGGCGTTTCAGTAAAGATTGAAACAAGCTTTTATCTCTTTAATGGTTGATCATAGATACATACTTTCAATTAGAAAAATACTCAGAATAATGTAAAGACTTACGACATGGCAGTTGCACTCCTGCTGGTGACATTTGCATACAAAGAAAAAAACAAAAACAAAACTAATGCATCCTTTGCAGAAAAAAAAGTTCCACAATGTCCTAATTAGTCTAAAAAAACAAACATCATTCTGCTTGCAAAACTTGTGGAGATGTTTGTCATGTAAATTGTAAAAATGTATCTTCTAGAGCCTGTTTATAGCGAAAGGTAGTTTTTTTCGCTGCATAGCTTTGGAGCACTGAAAGCAAGTAAGGGAAGAGTTCTCGCACGTGCAGAAAATTGCAGCACAAATAATTAAAACAGCAGCAACACAAACTTAGTGCCCATCTATAATTACCACTGTCTCTGCGAACACATAACTGATTTTCAACTTGCAAATAATTAAAGTGAAAATAACATAGAAAAGCTTTAGTTTGCATGGTCTTTGAGATAAATTTGAAATGCAAAGTCGAAACATTTTGCACTCAAATTTCCTTAATCAGTTCAGTACAACAAATTTGCTTGTTACACCATCAGAGCAGCAGAAAAATGTTCTTCTTTGTGTTGTGATTGTACTCACATTGTCACTAAAACCAACAGTAAATTATTATCTGTAAATGTGTGCTGTTAAGACATGAATGCAAATTAAAAATGCCAGATTGTCGTATGTAAAATTTAAAACATCATAAGACTTTACTGGTACTTAAATATTCCCACTGTTGGTAGCATGATATCTTCTGAAAAAGACAATGGCCTGATTCACTAATGCTTAGTACTTTGAGATGGTAATTATTTAAGATGAGTGCAACTACAGCACTGCAGCAACTACGAGAGAATATTAAAGTTGGTTTCCAAATGCTCAGTAGCCATCACAATGTTTTAGCCATTGCCTTATTCACCGTTTGCAATCCACAGGCTCATGCATTCCCTGAGGAGGATCTGAGAGATCTCATAGACATGCCACTGACTGGGACGTTGATATTTTAATCTACTTTATGGCCAATCCGCATGCGGGCGTATAGATCATTGCTGTACAACTTGATACCTCTGGTGTGGCTGCATGGAGAGTTCTCTGATGTAACGGTTGGCATCCATACAGCTTCCATGGGCACCAGGTATTGTTGCCGACAGATTACCAGTGCCATTTGGTTGTAATTGGGCACTGAACAAAGAAGATGATCATCCAACGTTCTTGCAAAACATAATCTGGACTGATGAGTGCTATTTCACCCAAGACTGTAATATAAGTCAGCAAAACAAGCGTTATTGGTGCAATTAAAATCCTTTCACTGTTCAGCAGATTCACCAACATCGATTTGCCATAAATGTGTGATGCAGCATTTGGAAGAACAGGCTTTTGAGATCCGTGCCATACCAAGGTGTGCTGACAGGAAACCAATACCTTGAACTGATATTAAACAGTACGAAAATTTCATAGATGGTCTACTGCTGGTTGTAAGACAACATGTGTGGTTTCAACAGGATGGAGTGGGACCCCACCAGCATGAACAGGTGACAAATCACTTGAATGCAACTTTTCTGCAAAGGTGGATGGGTTTACCAGGGCCAGTAGAATGGCTGCCATGGTTCCCTGACCTAACTTCTCTGGATATCTATTTATGGGGTCGCTTACATATGTATGTATGACACACCTCCTCTGTCAACCAGACAGACCTTTGTGAGAGAATTCACAAAGGGCTTGCCAGGAAATTTCCACAGCTGAACTGTAACAAGTGCATGAAAATACCAAAAGATTTTTACAACTGTGTGTTGGTGATGGCGACAGCCACTATGAGCAGGTGATGTAAGTGCAACAACTACATTCTAATATCTTTCAAAAAATATTTGTGCACAATAATAAACAATAACTATTTGTGATTTAATTAGGAAAGTTTTGGCATAAGGCAAATTTAAAGATGTTTTTCCTTCCCCCACTCCCAACTTTTTTCCCCCATGAAAAAGTATTTCAAAATTGTCTCAAAGACCATGCAAACCTAAAGCTTTTTATTTTTGTGTTATTTTCGCTTTAATGATCAGCAAGTTGAAAACCAGTTATGTGTGTTCACAGAGACTTATCGGTGATAATTGGCAGATGGGCACTAAGTTTGTGTTGCTGCTGTTTTAATCATCTGTGCAGCAATTCTGACATGAAAGCAAGAACCAGACATTCGGCAGCCGCAATTTCCTGCATGTGCGAGAGCTTTTCCCTTACTTACTTTGAGTGCTCCAAAGCTATGCAGTGAAACAAAGCTATTGTTCACCATAAATGGGCTCCAGACGATACATTTTATTACGATTTCCATCACGAATATCTCCGCAAGTTTTGTAAGCAGGATGATGGGTTTTTTTAAGACTAATTAAGACATTGCACACCTTTTTAATTGAACTTGTTTTTTCTGTGAAGGCTATATAAAAATTAATTATTGTTATTTTTATACAAATGTCACCCACAGGGGTGCCAACTGCTATGTTGTAAGTCTTTACATCATTTTGAGCATTTTTCTAATTGAAAGTATGTATCTGATCGACCATTGAAGAGATCAAAGCTTGTTTTAATCTTTTGGAAACACCCAGTATATTCAAACTTACAAAATTATTTCAGTCCATTGACTGTCTTCAGATTCCACTCTTGATTTTCCCTGATCCAGGGAGTTCAGTTCCAATGATATAAATAAGTCAAATAGGTGGAACTACAGCACCTGTAGTGGGTAGTGGGCAACTCTATTATGACAACCAAAGGGAGTTTTTATGATATTTCTAAGTGGATCACTCGTCCTTCTGTTTCCCTAAGATTCGATTGGTATGTACGTTTCCTGATGATGGTGTAAAAAAATTACACTGAAATGCATATAGGAGTGGGTAGTAGGCAACACTATAATGACAACCAAAGGGAGTTTCTTTGATGAAATTTCTAAGTGGATCACTCGTCCTTCTGTTTCCATAAGATTCGATTGGTACGTACGTTTCCTGATGATGGTGTAAAAAAATTACACTGAAATGCATATAGAGGTTATAATATTTTAGCTTCATTATTCCGAAGAAAAGTGTTTTGAAGACAGATAACATACACTGATGAGCCATTACATTATGACCACCTACCTAATAAGCTCTAGGACCCCCTTTAGCCCGCAAAACAGCGGTCACTCAGCGAGGCATTGATTCGATAAGGTGGCGATAGGTATCCTGGGGTATCTGGTACCATAATATCAACAGCAGGTCCTCCAGTTCTTGTAAATTTCGGGGTGATGGTGATTTAGCGCGAACCCGCTTTTCCAAGTCAAACCACAAATGCTCGATTGGGTTCATGTCAGGCGAATTTGGAGGCCAAGGCATTAACAGAAAGTCACCAGCATGTTCCTTGAACCACTCTTTGACGATTCTGGCAGTGTGACATGGCACGTTATCCTGTTGGTAATGGCCACCACCAGCAGGGAACACAGTTGCCATGAATGGGTTAACTTGGTCTGCAATGATGTTCAGATACCCGACAGCTGTCAGAGATTGTGCTATTGGAATAATGGGGCCTAAAGTGTCCCAAGGAAACATCGCCCACAGCATAACACTGCCGCTGCCAGCCGGCTTCCGCCGAACAGTGAATCCTGGTCCATAGCCTCTGTTGGTAATAGTCATATCCACGCTCGACAGTCTACGTGATGCACCAGGAATCTTGATTCATCAGATCAGGCCACTTTCTTCCAATAGTCCATGGTCCAATCTCGATTACCTTGGGCCCATTTCATGCGTTGTTAGCAATGACATGCAGTGAGTCTGGGGACCCAGCTGGGTCTTCGGGTAGGCAGGCCCATGCACAGAAGGCTGCGCCGAACTGTGTGCTGAGACACATAGCCCTTATCACCACTGTTGTAGCTGCGGGTGATTTGTTGCACTGTGACCACTTTGAACAATGCGCGACAGTCTCCGTTCCCCTCTGGTATCAATGAGCTGCGGATGACACACGGCTGGACAACGATTTGTGGTTTGGCCATCAGTGCACCACTTTTGATACATACTCACCTCACTACAGCGGCACATAAACAACCCATAAGCTGCACCATTTTTGAGATCGTAGTTCCGAGGCGCCATGCCATCACAATTTGTCCTTTATCAAACTGATCAATCGGCAGCTTTTCCCATTCTGACTTCGAACAATCTACTAACCAAAAGCTGGTCCTCGGGTGTATATATACTGTTCTGTGAACTTCACCTGTGCCACTGTTCGGTCTCCAGGCACCCTCATTTCTCTAGGCTGGGGGTGGTCATAATGTAATGGCTCATTGGTGTATTTGATTTTGTGTCATCTGCAATAATTTAAAAGTTTCATTTAATAGGTACTATTTCATTCGTGAAAGAGGTTTTGTGAACTGCATCCTGTGCTGCAGCTTAAAGATGATCCACATTTAAAGTATCAATGAAGAGACTGATTTAGGTTGACATTATAGCATTACCAGCCACTGCCTTCAGGTACTACAGTTTCTCATAATAGACTTGCTTATCTAATGGGGGAATGAACTTCCAAGATAGAAGAGGGCCTGAGAGCAGAATCTGAGGACAGTGAGAAAATGTTCATAAATTTTACATCCAGCAGTGCAAGAAAGACCACAATGATGACCCACTTATGAAATATCATAAAAAAAAAAAACTGCCTTTGGTTGTCACAATAGTGTTGCCTACCACCCACTTCAAGTGCTGTAGTTCCTCCTATTATATTTATTTATATCACTGGAATGCTCCAACCCCCTGGATCAAAGAAAACCCGAGAGCAGAATCTGAAGACAGGTAATGGACCGCAACAATTTTGTAAGATTAAATACACTGCTGGCCACCCAAAATGTAACACCAAGAAGGAAGCATCCGATTGGCCTGAAATTCGCAGCATGCATCGCCCGCGAGAGGACATGGAAACGATTAGCATTGCAGGGCATATGCAAATCATGTGCGCCTGGCACGCCACCGAGAAGCACTATAAGAAGGGTGCACAGAAGGCGGGGTGTAAGTAGTGGAAGTATGTTGTGCTGCCGGACCTGTGCGTGGGAAGCTTCTTGATGCCTCGTCGCAGAATACGGCAGTCACAGTGAGGCGAGTATGGATTCGGTGGGTGCAGGAGGGACGGACGGACGGTCCAACGTGAGCGATTGCCATAGCCGCTGCACAACACCGAATGAGAGGACCTGCATGTTGTGCGGCAGGCATTGACGGCTTGAACCGCCACATCACGAACATTAGCGCAGGAATTAGGGTGTGTTGCGCAACAACCCATGTCAGCACGCACCGTTCGACATCATCTGCAAGAGCGGGGACTTGTCACACGGTGGCCATTATTCCACTTAGCATTTACGTTACACCACCGGCGAGTGCGGCGGCAGTGGGCCATTGAACACTGCAGCTGGACTACGGAATGGCACAACATTGTGTTCTCCGACAAATCCCGCTTCTGCCTGCAACACCACGATGGTCGGATACGCTTGTGGTGGCACCGCGGTGAGAGACTGTATGACGCCTGCATTATGCATCGCCATACCGGTCCGTCGCTTGGCGTTATGGTTTGGGGCGCAATTGGATATGACTCCCACACCCCTCTGGTACACATAGCCGGTCACTCAACAGCCACCGCTACATCTCCGACGTTTTGGAGCCTGTAGTCCTCCCTTACCTGCAGGACCTGCTAGCAGCTACGTTTCAACAGGACAATGCGCACCCACACGTGGCAGGAATCATGCAACAATTCTTCACGGCCCACCAGGTGTCACTGCTGCCGTGACCCACCTGTTCTCCTGATATGTCGCCCATCGAACACGTCGGAACTATGATCGGCAACCGAGTGGCATGGCAAGCACCACCCGCGGCTACGCCTTATGAACTGTGGCAACGTGTGGAAGCAGCCTGGACTGACATACCTCAAGCCCGCATCCAAAGTCTCTTTCGTTCGATGCCGCGGCGTGTAGCGGCCGTTATTGCCAGCCATGGGGGCCCCACGAACTATTGATGAATGCATGTTCCGCAAGTCGCACGGGCCTGTAAGCTCAATCGTTTCATCTTTGTATCTGTTGTTATGTGTCCAGTAAATCTGGCTTTGCTATCTCGTGTCCTTCTTGGTGTTGCATTTTGGGTGGCCAGCAGTGTATATAAGTGACATAAGAAAAAAGATACTAAAATTAGGAAATACAACCTTGAAAATAACTCTTACAACGAATTGATAAAGAAATTTTGATAAAATAAAAAATTTGAAATTAACATCGATGAACATAGAATTTGTTTTCAAATACTTCTAAGAACTTTTCAAGAAAGCAAAATGTGTACAAAGTTAATAAAGAGAACATGAATTATATTTTAACATAAAGATTGTTTTCAAATGATATATTTTTCTCCAGCATTTCATCATCCATTCTTAGCACATGATTTTTTGTAGCATAAATTTAAGTTGAAAATGTACTGGTGAATTAAGATGGGATTATTCTCAGATCATTTTGGTTGTATTTTAATAACGAATTCCCTTTAAAATAAAGGGACAAGTTATTTTCACCTAAGGTAAAACTTAATCTTCTGGATCTGTAGGCAAAGAAAGCTATTTTACAGATGGGTCAAATATTCTAGTACAACTTATTACCAATTAACTTTTAGCCCGTCGCTTTGCTGATGCTGTTTGTTGGTGTTGGCTTTGTTTAGCTAGAGAATGGAACTCAATGTTATGCTTCATCAGCGACTCATCATGGCTTTTGAGCAGATAAATCCGAGCAAAACAATCAACTTGCGCTGAAACATACACTACACTGACAAAGGTCACTGCGCACCTAGAAGAGAAACACAACATAGCATTTATTGACATACATTAGTACGTTGTCAGTCCACCTTTGGCCTTAATATGCATGCACTGACCCTTCAAGACATGCTTTCGACAAAGTTTTGGAACACAGCAATAGGTACGCGCTTCCATTCAGTACATAATGCTGCTGCTAACTGTTGCTTAGTAGTAGGCCTTGGTTCCAAACTTTTTATGCAGCACTCTAATTCATGCCATAGGTGCTCTATGGGATTAAGATCAGGGTTCTGTGCTGGCCAGTCCACACACGATACGGAGTTATCGTCAAACCACACCGTAACAGTCCTTGCTTTATGGCTCAGTGCATTATCCTGCTGGTACCAACAAGGCTTGGTTCCATAGTATTGCCACAGAGTTGGTATCACACTGTGGCAATACTATGGAACCAAGCCTTGTTGATAATAATTGTCCAGAATATCAAGGTAGATGTGCTGGTTAACAGGTTTGTCCACAATAACTAATGGGCTGGGACCATACCATGAGAAACACCCCCACACGAGTACACTGCCAGCTCCAAACTTCCCAGCAGCCGGGGGAATGCTCATTACCACAGTGCTCATTACACTGTGGTAATGAGCATTCCCCCGGCTGCTGCCATACCCACACATTGGCCATCAGACTGATGGATCATGCAAATTTTGAAGATGACAATCCGATTTTTGGCGTAAATGTGACAAGGATGGTAAGTCAGATAATATCCGAAAACTTGAAAATTTTCATCGTCCTGGAGCGGGACTCGAACCCGCGTCTCCCAGAAAACGCCTGGGTATGCTAACCACTACACAACCCAGAACGACCAAGTTTCAAGTTTCCGATCAATTTGAATATAACCATCACAGGATTCGCTAATCGAAGCAACCGGCATTCATGTTTAGCGAATCTGGAGGTTAAGAATCTTATCCCGTGTTAGCCCGGAGAAGCAGATAATCCCGTATTTCTTTCATCATGTATCTGGATTCATCAGTCCATAGGACTCGTTTCCATTGATCTACGGTCCACGATAAATGTTCTTTACACCATGCGAAACGACGAGTAGCATTCCAAGTGGATATGAAAGGCTGATGAGCAGCTACACAACCACAGTAACCCATGGAATGAAGTTCTCTGCGAATGGTACATGTACATACTGAGGTTCCAGCATTTTCTCACCTGTACACTGAGGTCTTGTGCAGTACTCTGTCGATTAGCTGTAACGACTCTCCTGAGGCTTCAACGTCCTCTATCACTGATTTTCTTTGGTCTGCCGGTACGTTTTGCTGCTTTAGGCACGCCATCTGTCTTCCACTTATTCAGTACATCCAAAACAGTTGACTTGGGTATGTTTAAATGCCTCTTGGTTTCTCTTATAGACAACCAACTAATATAACACTCAACAATCTTTCCTTTCTCAAAGTCAATTTTCTGCCACCGTGACATTTTCACTCAACCTCACAGTGTGATATGATTGTGGTCAGCTTCAGGCTTGTTTTTATACCATTTGTAGCTGTATCGTGCATCTTAACAATGCAGCGGATCCATTCATTTGATTTTGGAGGGGTGTCCACTGACTTTTGTCAATATAGTGTATTTGATTTTGCCTCTTGGATGGGTGAAATATTTGACCGTGAATCGTAAGGATAGGGTAAAAAATTATCGTTAATAAGCTTGAAGTTAAATAGGCATAATTGTTATGCTTTTTTTAATTTAAGAAAAGTCAATGGAGAAAACAATGAATATTAAGCCAATGTTTCTTGGTAAACAATGTTGTGAGTTCTCCCATGTGGCGCTAAAATGTAGAGATTTTGCTCTCTGCGAACTCTGGATCATCCAACGTAAAGTTACCCATGGGAAAAGCAAGAGCTTTGCAAATTTAAGCCAACTTTGAGCGACTGTCCTTGAGCCTTGTGGATGCTCATAGCGAAGCACAGGTGCACTGGAAGCTGAATTCATTTAAATTTGAAGGGCACATCAGTCAGAATGATGGGTATTCAGGAAATGAAAACATCTTGCCCCGCTGCCTGGCCAGTCATATCATACCTTCAATGACATGCAGCACAAGACGTTTGAAAGTATCACTTTAGAAAAATGAATGTTTTCAAGCACTTATAGTACGTTGAAACTTAACGCAAATGTGCCTCCCAGAAAACCAACCTCAACGTCCTCGTCATGGGGTGGTGGAAACAGGTGGATTAGGTGCTGTGATTTACAGTAGCTCCTCATTTTGGAGCGTCCGAAACATGCTGGCTAACTGAGGCTCTGGTCTACCTAAGCCAAGGTGTGAGGTATCGTGCTGAGGGCTGAATGATACTGAGGTAGTAAAATATCAGTATCGTTAACGATCCCTTCAGAGACCAGGTGAAACCCTGTCATAATTAGCCTTCCACCCGGGATAGGAGGATTACCGGGTGGTGACTTTTATTTTCCTCCAGTTTCGTGGGACCAAATATGGAAACTATTTCGGACACAACAAACCCTAGGTTAGGGTCTGACTTAGTCAGTACCCAACCTAAAAAAGCAGCATCTTCCCAGACAAGGCCGGTATCTGTTGATCCTGAGGTGAGGCCTAGTTGCTCTGGGAACACCTCTCAGGCTAAGGCGGGGGAAGCTGTTCCGCAAAAGCAAACAAGACATCTGGAGGCAGCAGGTAATACCGGGTTGCCAAAAGATTCTGTGATTGCTAGCAAGGCTGGTAGCAGCAAGGAAGGGTTGCGACTTAGCAAGACTGCTAAGCGCAACATCAGAAGGAAGTTAGCAAGGTAGATGAAGGGTCAAACTGACAAGGAGTAGAGTTCAGTGGGACCCACATCTGTAGATACTTCTTCGCCGGTGGTGGACAAGAAAGGCAAGAGGCAGAGATCTGTTCTCTCTACCCCTTCCTCAGATGTGAGGAAGCCGACCAAAAGGAGCAGGGATGAGTCTCGTCCCAAAACTTATAGTGAGGCTGTCTCCACTGTTAGGATGGCCATCGTGAAGGAATACTTCCCAAACGAGTGGCTTGATGACAGTGAGGTTGGGAATATTCAGGAGGCTTTTAAGGCGGGTGGATGGTTCTCAAGTAGGATAGCCTCTGCCGCGCATCAAGAGCTTTTCCCTGAACTCTGGAGCGCTTGTTTACCTTTGTGAGAACGAGGGAACAGGGCAATGGCTAACATCAGCCTTTGAAAAAGATGATAAGGTTTTGAGGGGTACTGGGCTCAAGGTGATGAGGGCCAGTGATCTTCCAAAACCGATCAAGGTTGCCTTTAGGACAAAGGATATTTGGACCAAGGATCCAAACGTCCTCTGCAGGAGGTTGTGTGCCTATAACAGCAGTTTGCATACAAACCACTGGAGGGTGTTGGATTGGGTACAAGATCCTAAGGCCGTCAGGTGGATTTTTCAGGTAGACAGGGAATCGGCTAAAGCCATTGCTGAAGCCAGGTTCACTGCCTACACTGGAATTGATGAGGGTCAATTTAAAGTACTACATGACCCTCAGGGCCCTAGCACTTCAAAGGAGGACACAGAAATGGAAGAGCCTCATTCTGCAGTTGTGGAGCCAGAAACAGCTGCATTGTCTTCCCCTGGCCATGGTCTGGAAGCGGGGAAGAACTCAAGTCCAGTTGTAGTTGGGGGGGGGGGAGAGACTGAGGAGGTGGATGTGATGGGCCTGGGTGGTGTCCATGAAGGTGTGGAGCTGGCTTCCAGCACCCACCGGGTGGATTCTGACCCGGCTGATCCTTCCACCACTTAGTCTCCATGCCTATCTCACAATGGAGAACTGCATGAAATGTATCCAGATCAATCTTCACCATAGTCAGTCTGCATCTGCTGCTTTGTGCTGCAGACTGGCTGTGGAGGATGTTGATCTGTCTTTCATTCAAGAGCCATGGATACATAATGGGAAGATCCTGGGCTTACAAAAAGCAGGCTTTACCGTCTTCTATAATGCATCAAGTAGGAGACCAAGGACCTGTATACTGGTGAGCAAAAGACATCATGCTATGTGACTTCCTGAGTTTACCACAGGTGATACAACCGTGATTAAACTTTTTATGTCATCTGATAGTGGCAGAGAAGAGCTGTTTGTCGTCTCTGCATACTTACCATTTGATGAACCTGAACCACCTCCTTCTCAGGAGGTAAGAGACATTGTCCACTTCTGTGAGTCAGGTGGAAGACGCCTCATCATCTGCTGTGATGCCAATGTTCACCATATCATGTGGGGGAGCAGTGACTGCAACAGACGAGGGGACAACCTTTTGGAATATTTGGTAAGTACTAAACTTTATATTCTTAATCGAGGCAATGAGCCCACTTTTATTGTTTCTAATAGAAGTGAAGTCATTGACCTCACCCTCTGTAGTGCTAACATGTTTGACCGCATTATTAAATGGCATGTATCTAGTGAACCTTCATTGTCTGATCATAGATATATTTGCTTTTCAGTTGCCGATGTAAGACAACAGATGGTGCAAGTCAGAAATCCCAGAAGGACCAATTGGATTGGTTTCAGGGAAGATCTGGCGGCACATACTGGAGGCATGGAATTTAACATGAACTCGGTGTTAGATCTCGAGTTAGCCGTTGACCAGTTGCAACAGTCTATTCTCGAATCTTACCACCAAAACTGTCAGGCCAAGACTGCTAGCTTACCAAGGCAAGTTGCTTGGTGGAATAAACAGCTTAGCAGTCTTAGAGGCAAAACTAGAAGGCTTTTTAATAAAGCCAAACGTACTGGTGAGTGGACGGTATATAAGACTACGCTCACACAGTACAACAAAGCAATTAGAGAGGCAAAAAGTGCCTCTTGGAGAGATTTCTGTGGAAGTATTTCAGATACTCCCAGTACTGCCAGATTTATGAAAATCATGGCTAAGGACAATGCAAACTGCCTGAACACCATCAAATTGGTTGATGGGAGCTTCACAAAAACTGGTAAAGAAACACTAACAGAAATGCTAGGTGTACACTTTCTAGATTTAACTATAATTGACCCCACTGGCATACACACAGCTGGCCTTGAGCACCGGCATGCAAAAAAGGAGGACTAGAAGGTTGCCAGGAAGGTGGTCAATTATTCTAGGATTAAGTGGTCCATTAATTCTTTTGAACCATTTAAATCACCTGGCTGTGATGGAATTGTTCCCATCTTGATGCAGCAAGGACTGGAGATAATTAATAACTCCACTCTTGGGCAAAATTTATCGGGCCTGCCGTGCTCTTGGTTATATACCAAGTGCTTGGAGACAGGCTAGGGTAATATTTATTCCCAAGCCAGGTAAGTCAAATTACCAGGAGGCAAAGGCCTTTAGACCTATTAGTCTAACATCTTTCTTTCTCAAGGTTCTTGAGAGGATGGTGGATAGGCATATTAGAGAGGTGGTTTTACTTCCTAAACCCCTCTCAAAATTTCAGTTTGCCTATCAGCAAGGCAAATCAACAGAAGCAGCTCTCCATGGCATTGTTTGTTGCCTGGAGAAGGCACTAGAATTTAAGGAGGTGGCATTAGCCACTTTCCTTGATATTGAAGGTGCCTTTGACAGGGTCTCTACGGAGACCATTGTGGGAGCTGTGGAAAGACATGGTGTTGATAGAACCAGTTGTCAATGGATTAAGGCCATGCTTACAAGCAGAACGGTCGTGGCCTCGCTCCTCGGGGAGACTCTGTCGGTCTCCACCTGCCGGGGTTGCCCTCAGAGAGGAGTTTGCTCTCCCCTGTTGTGGTGCCTGGTGGTGGATGAACTGCTGGGGATCCTGGAGGGTCTGGTTGCGACTGTTTTGGCTATGCAGATGACGTGGCCATAATAGTCAAGGGAAAATTCCCTAAAACAGTCTCGAGCGTAATGCAAAGAACACTGGGACTTGTTGAGGATTGGTGCAGGAAGGTTGGTCTATCAGTAAACCCTGACAAAACCACCCTTGTGCCTTTCACTAGAAAGAGGAATCTTGGAGATATTGCTCTCTTTGGGAAAACAGTTCCACTCAGTACACAGGTTAAGTACCTGGGGGTCATTTTGGATGGAGGCTTAACCTGGAAACAGCACCTAGATTACTGTATTGCCAGAGCCAAGAAAGTGTTCTGGTCATATAGAGGTGCTATTGGTAAATCCTGGGGCCTCAACCCAAGGATCTTGCACTGGATATATACTATGGTCACTTATGGCTCAACGGTGTGGTGGCGCAGAGTTAACCTCTGCACGGTGCAGGCTGAACTTAACAAGTTACAAAGGCTGGCCTGCATAGGTATATCAGGAGCAAGGAGAACTACTCCAACAGCTGCATTGGAGTTGCTTCTTGATATTCTGCCACTTCACCTTCATATTGAGGGTGAGGCTATTATGGGGGCATATAGATTATGCCACAATGGCATGTGGAGACCCTCGTTGTGGGTTGGCAGCCATACCAAGCCTATTCAGAAGTATTTTTGTAAGAAGCCCATCTTTCAAATGGGAACCGACAATATGCTAGTAAAATATCATTTTGATAAAGCATTCAGTGTGAACTTTCCCAGTCGCAGTGAATGGGAAATGTCCTTTGTCCCTGGGTGCAGCGGTGAAACTGTTTGGTTTACTGATGGCTCCAGGACAAACGTAGGAGTTGGAGCAAGGGAATATTGCCTATCCAGAGGTTATGGTTCATGCCAAAGCCTTGGAAGGCATGCTACCGTGTTCCAAGCTGAGGTGTATGCTATTCTAGCATGCGCTTCAGAATGTCTGATCAAAGGGTATCACAATGTACGTATCCAGATTTGTTCAGACAGCCAGGCAGCCTTACTGGCACTTTGTCAGTGCTGTATTTCATCCAAAATTGTTTGGAACTGCCTCCAGACCCTAACTGAACTGGCAAACCGGAACAAAGTGCAACTGTTCTGGGTTCCAGAACATAGGGGTATTGAAGGTAATGAGAAAGCTGACCTTCTTGCTAAAGAGGGGGCAGAGCAGGCTTTTTATGGTCCAGAGCCTGTATTAGGGCTCGCCTCTGGTGTGGCCAGATGACTAACTAAAAGGCTGCTGAGGACTAAGCAGCTTGACCTCTGGCAGAAAGGTAGGCAAAGGAACTTAATCAAGGACCCTTGCCTCATAGGCCTACGGATCTCCTTAAACTGTCAAAAAGGATATTGGACTGATTGTTGGTCTACTTACAGGACACTGTCGTCTTAACAGGCACCTTAATTTGATTGGGGTGAAAGAGGATCCACTTTGTAGAGGATGCCATCCTTGCATTTTCTTTGTGACTGTGACTTTTTTGCAGCACTTAGGCTTGAACACTTTGGTACTCACAACTTGAGACCAAGTGATCTCTCTTTAGTACCAGTCAAGAGCATTCTTGCTTTTGCTCGTGCATCTGGTCTCTTTCGAGATTAGGGCTACCCCTTAGGTCGCGGTGCTGGGTCAATTTAGTACCCCCCCCCCCATTGGTACAAGTAACACGTAACGCAAATGTTAATTAATTAAAGAAATCATATTTTGTATTATTTGATATGAATAATTATATGCAAACTGTAATTTGATAAAATGCAGTGAAAAGAGCTTGTCCACGCCATTTTGTGAGAATGTGTTGAACGCAATTTTTTAAGCATTTCATCACCATAGCTAGATGTTAGTAATTCAAAACTGTAATGTCAGAAGTGAATGAATTAACGTTAGTTGTAGCTCACTTTCCTTGACGAGAGTGCTAATTAAATTATAAAAATATGGCTGTACTACCGAATCAGAATGCTTTCAAGTAGTTCCCAATTTCCCGTGTATCATTCAGCTTTGTTTACATACAACCTGATAATGCCCAAAGTGAAAGAAAGTAGTTCACGATAATACAAGACTTTTTTTTTCTTTTACTATTTTCATCAAAATTAATCTTATTGTAATGGAAATAATCATAGTTATTTGGTTTATTATAGAAAATAATAATACATTTATTTTCATATCACAAATTTATGCGTCATGATTCCATCTCTTGTCTTTCTAAACATACTTTCCTTTTCGAAAGAAGGCTATTACTTCAGCCTACTTAATAGCTGTCTCCGAATCTTAGGCTGCCTCCCACAGCAATCAGGACCAATTGCACATCAGCAAAATTTATAAAATCCGAATAAATACTAAAAAAAATGAGGCATCAGTCTTACCCACTTTGACTTCCAGAAAGAATGATAGTTCGAAAGACTTTGCTTAAAGAATATGCTAGCTTCGGAAAAAAACAACAACAAAACAACGTAGTACTGTTATTCGATATTCTCCTTCATAAAATGTATTTACAAATAAAAAACACTCATTAAGGCATCTATTATAAAAAAATTCTAAAAAAGAAACTTGTAAAATTTATCATGAATTACTTTCTTTCATGTTGGGTGTGATGAGGTTGTTTGTAAACAAAGCGGAACGATACACAGAAAATCAGGAACCACATTTTTCTCAAAAATTCGAAAATCTAAGCCGAGGTGCACATCCTTGGTATGTAAGCTATCTTCATGCAAAATTTCAAGTTTCCAGGTTGAGTAGTTTTTTTGTATAATGAAGGACACACACACACACACACACTTTGTTTTATCAATATAGATAATAAATTAATTCAGCCACTAAATGTATATATACCTCATGGAACAGACTAAAATGAACCAGCACATATGAGACTATAGGTAATATAGGTAATGACTGGGGGGGGGGGCAAGGCAAATCTTGGTCCCCCAATATTTTTTAGGCAGGCATTGCCCACTCGACTTTTTCTTTTTTTTTTTTTTTGTCCTATGCTATTTTTGAAAAGAAACATGAGTTGAAATATCTCTAAAAAAAACTATTTTCATATTATTAAGGCCATTGCATGCTGTGCATTCTTTAAATTATTTAGATTTATACCTTTGACAAAAGCCCAAATTCAAAATGATAGAAACTGTCCTCCATTACAAAACTGTTTTTACAACTGATTGATTTTTATCAATATCTGGTGTCAGCAACAGCTTTTGGGGTACTTGTTTTGCACAAGCAATATGCACACTGTTGCAGCCAGCTGGGGTGGCTCAGAGTTCTCAGCCCTTTCCATAAAATAAACCAGAACAGCCTGGCTCATCTCATTGCAAATAATGCATTTATTTCTTACATCAAAATGTATTATCTGTTGTACCAAATTCCACGTTATAAGGCCATAAAGATTTATTTTCAAAATGCTGATGAATAACAAAATAAGTAAAACCTCATTTTTCTCCCCATTATAGTGTTACTTATTAAATAAATAAGGCATGAGTACCTAACTGCTAGCCCCATAATGTGTTGCACATGTTCTCATGAAATGCATTAAGGGTTTAAAACCATAATCAAAGATAAAGCAAATTAAAGCACACATAATTTATCTTTTGCACCTTTATTTATTTTTTGTTAATTAATTTTCCTATTTTTACACTTTTATTTTTTGTTTCAGCAAGCTTGCTGATGTAATATATTTTCTATAAATGTTTGGAAATAAATATTTTTTTTTATATTTTGTGAATTTTTGTTTTTATAAATACTTAGTGAGAATATTTGCTATTTTTTTGTTTACTTGCATTTTCAATTATTTAAACATGTCAAAACTTTAACCCTTTTCACATTTTTTTTACTTTTGTCCTGACAATGGAACAGAAATGATATTTCCCTTTACTGCCCAATCTCTTAAAAGTCTACCCCCCTCCTCCGAAATGAAGTTGATGCCCTTGTAGAAGAAAAGATAGATGAAAATCTGCTAAAATGTTACCATTACATATCCTTTTAGTAAGACATAGCTATTTGTTTGCAAAGAACTTTCATCATATTTCTTTTGCTAAGTTGTCGTCGTTAACTTGTGCAGTCTGTGCTTCAGGATTTACGTCCATGTGGATCTTGGTCTACATAATAAGTCAGAATATGCAAACATAATTAATTGTTTTTCTGGTCCATGCTGTAGGCTTTATACAAATTGTGGAAAATTGTAGACCCAAGATTCAATTTCTTTCTTGTGGCAATCTATGAAATATGAAACAATGCAGCACTTATAACAGTAGAAGGTATTTAAAAAAAAATGGAAAAAATAAAATGGTCTTGAAAAGATCCCATAAGTTGACCAACAATTAAAAAAAATCAAATCAGCACATGTTTATCTGATAATACTTAACTTTTAAGCATTTTGGTAACTACTTGTACTTCTTTCAGGAAGTTAAACTAATGAATAGAATTATGCTTGCTGTTCACAGTGCTAATTCATTGCTGTTCTTGATTAGTGCTGGTAGTCTTGTAGCAAACACTTATTTAGACGATAAATATGCATTTGCAACAAGACTACCAGCACCAGGGGAGCAGCTACGAGGAGTGCTCATAGGGCTTGAGCCCCCTCCGGGAGCATTATTTTGTGCCCCTTCATTCACAAAACTCATCGAACTAAACACAGAGGGGAGCAACTCACAATTTACCCAATTATATATTTAAAAAAAATTATCAGCAGGTATTTACACCTAGTTTACAGTTTGTAGTCTTTCAAACAGCCTCTTTGTCTTTTTTCTAGATCATTGGTGCTTATTGCTATGGTGCCTTCACACAGCTGTTTTACCTAGACAAGGTAAGAACGAAAAAAATAAAAATAAAACTGTAAAATCCAGTTACTATTCTATAAAGCAGAAGTGAATGACTTTCCATTCGCAGGAAAACAAGTTGATAAGCACCTGCGGGATTCAATTGGGGATGAAATACATCAGTTGTCATTTGTGGGGAGTTTTAGTTTACATCAGCAGATGAACAATGGGGTTCGGCATTTTATTGTTTTACAACCAACATACGTGCACCAACAAGTCAAGAGCTTATGGCAAATTTTAAAGTTTTTATTTAGCTTAGATGTCCTACTCAGTAATCACAATGGGACCACATTAAGGAGCAGTATAAGGTTGGTGTGAATTCTTCCTTTCATTCTCATGCTACTTTTAAAAACACCATACTCTCACAAGAAAAATATTAAAAATATTTTACTGTACGCATCTCCGTGATTTTTCAGATTTTCAGATATAAGTGCATAACAGAGTGAAAAGTTGCATAACAAAGTGAAAAGTTGCATAACAAAGTGAAAAGTTGCATAACAAAGTGAAAAGTAAGGGAGTAAAAAAAAATGTTATATGGTTCAGTACTATCTAAGATGAAATACAGAATATTTCAAGACCTTTACATTTAATCTAAGCTTTCAGTTTTAATCATAATTCTACAATAATAATAATAATAATAATAATAATTTACTATTGTTTTGTTATCTGTTTTGACTATAATCAATCGCTTCATCTGACACACTAGCCCTCCGCCCACGAAGCACCCTGGCTGCACCCCTGACCCTAGCACTTATGCTTGTTGTTCATGATAATAATTCATTGCTGTTCCCAATGAGTGCTGGTAATTTTATAGAA
Organism: Macrothele yani; assembly: GCA_039090855.1. Lineage (NCBI taxonomy): Eukaryota > Metazoa > Arthropoda > Arachnida > Araneae > Macrothelidae > Macrothele > Macrothele yani. The sequence goes on along the minus strand of CM077011.1, from coordinate 56,169,733 downwards.
AGCTCTTATTTATGGTCTTATAATAAATGACAATAAAAAAAACTATTTGCAACAAGATTACTAGCACTCATTTTGATAAACGATGAATTCTAACCATTGACAACAACAACCATGATTCTATTCATTGGTGTAACTTCCTGAATATGGTGCAAGCAGTTACCAAAAAGTATAAAAGGGAGTATAATCATATAAACATCTGCTGATTTGATTTTGTTTAAACTGTTGGTTGACATACATGCTCTTTTTAAGCCTGATTTCATTTTTGAATTGTTTATACCTTCTATATAAGCTGCATTGTTTCATGGATCACCACAAGAAATTAATGTCAACTGAAGGCTGAGAGCATGTCCTTACTTGCATGGACCAGAAAAACAATTATTTATGTTTGTATGTTTTGACCTATCAAGTGGACCAAGATATGGACAATAACCTTAAAACATAGATTGTGCAACTGGAGTATACAACTTCAGAAAAGAAATGTAACACAATAGTTTTTGCAGAACATTCCCTATGTCTTACCAAAAAAATAATTTATGGCGACATTCTGGTAGATTTTTAATCTATTTTTTATGTAATTTCATGTTTAAATTTCAAAAGCTGACTAGCAGTCAATAGTCGATTTTGCCATATTCTAAGAAAATTATATTTGTCACAGATTCTAATCCTTCAATCATCAAATTTAACATTACCAGCACATTCATTAAATCTAGCATTCAGCACAACTTCAATGGAGCAGGTAAAACCCCCGTGCTTAACCCTTTTAGTACTATACGTGAGGTGTGTGTACAAGCAAAAAATGGTAAGTGATTTTCATTGAAACTCTATGCTTCAGGGGAAAATGCCGTACTCACACAAATCTTAATATTTTTGGCCAAAATGTTTTCCTAAACTTTATAAGACCTCATTCAACATTTTTATGCAACATTAATTCATATCCGGGAGAACAGGAATTGCAGCAATAATAATAATAATAATAATAATAATATTTCCATGAAATTGGAACTATACAAAAGTATTTTGTTAAATTGACAGCAAATTTATTATGAAATGAGGGTGGTAAGAATTTCCTGCTTTTCCGGATACTTCCTGTTACTAATGTTTCTGAATTATATAATACTTTAGCATGAAGAACACTGGTGATACAGTTATTGATGAAAAATAGTAATAAATGAAAAGCAGCAAATTCTTACCACCCTCAATTATGAAATGAGGGTGGTAAGAATTCCCTGCTTTTCCAGATACTTCCTGTTACTAAGGTTTCTGAATTATACAACACTTTAGCGCGAAGAACACTGGTGATACAGTTATTGATGAAAACATATCCTTTAGACAGGAAGCTTCCTATTTTCAGTAACTTAATTAAAACTGAGTAAGTTACTTCATGTTCTTGAATTCAAAAAATCTATTGCCCGGCATGCTGAGGCATATAAAAATTCCAATCAGGCATGTATTTTTTTTTTTTACTACATACCTGGCTGGGCATGCATGTAAAAAAAAAAATTCAGCATTGACCTGCTTGGGCCTGCTAGTAGCCCAAAGCGAGTAACCAGCGCTGCACTGCACTGAAATTATTTTCTGTTCAACATTGAAAACCGCACAAGGGAGGATGGAAAAAAAAAAAAAAGAAAGAAAGTCAAATATTTATTTACTGATGGGCTGCGGAGCGTGATAGATAGCTGTGGTGAGATAACCAAGGTCGCAGCTAACGGACAGCGATGGCTACATCAACAGAACCAGTTAGAAGGCTTGAGCCTCTGGCACAATGCCAAAGAAGCTCCAGTCTGCCCTCCTCATTCACTGAAGCTTGATTCATCATGCAGACTGGGGAACGCATGTGTGTTGACTGGTTAACACATTTTTTCCCCAAAAGTTGCTGAGCACATGCATAGTGCAGTAGGCACGGCACATGGTTTTTGACTGTTGCTAATACGAATGGATATTCGAAACTTTTTCCGGAAAATACTGGTACGAGCTCTTCAACTGAATACAAAACAGATCAGCTAGTAATGTGCAGAGGAAGAGTCATAATCTGAAAGCAATAAAAGAAAATACGAATATGAAAAACATTGAAAACTTTTGATTCTGGATGAATGGGAAAAGGAAAACACCTGGTTTTCCTGCAGTGAAGATTGGATCCAAATGTGGAATACAGTGTGCCATAATTTTCCTACTATTGCTGATGGAACAAGCTCCTACTTCAAAGTGCCTGGAGCTGTAGTTGATTCCATACGAATTACTTCTTAAGGGCACATAACAAAACAAAAACAACAACAACAACAACAAAAACCCCACAAGTTTCGTGCATGCAGGCGAAACTGGCCAAAGATACTCCATTAAATAAATGTTTATTGAATCTTACTGAGGGGCAGCACAAAAAAATGGCCATTCTTTTTAACACAGCATATTTTTGTGCTGAAGTGGAATTGGCTTTTACTAAATTTGAGAAATTGTGCAAGCTCTAAATTAAAAACGTAACTGAATGTGGTGCCAACAATTTTAATGACAAAGGAAGGCATGCATATGTTTGTTCATCATATTGCAATATTGCACAAGTACTGAGAGGTCAACTTACTGAAGAACTAACTGGGAAAAGTACAATATTTCTGTGTATAGGTAGATGGCAGTTCAAAATGCAGCACTTTTGAAGAGGACATAGTTTATGTTTGATATGCTTCATCTGGTAATCCTGTCACTAAATTTTTGAATTTGGTGGAGTTATAGTATACTGATGCACCAGGAGCCCTCAGTGCTCTAACATAAACTCTGGATGAAGTTCATCTAAATGAGGACACAAGACTGCAGAAACTTGTTGGCAGGGCTGATTCTGGCAGGTGTGCAGTGCATGCATGAATGCAGGCAGCCAAATTCTAAGGGTGGCCGGAGCAGCCTCTTTTTTGGTGGTACATTTGCAGAACCACCATTTTCAGAATTTGTACTCTAGACTAGCATTGGCAACGTGAGTTTTACCTAATGGTGAAAAGGTTCAAAGAGCTTGGTTAATCTATTCCACAAAATCCAATAGTGTGTTGCAAGTTGTTTGCTTTAAAACAAAACAAACTATAACATATTGTCAGGGGTTTTCAGATTGGTGACATTTAGCTACACATTTATCATGGCATGAAGCGAGTGTAAAACATATGCAAAATTGTAAAAAGTGGTATGAATTAAAAATACGCTTCGACAACAGTTGCACAATTGATAAAAAACAACAACAGTACTTTGAATCTGAATAAAGACGATGGCGAGACATTTCTGAGAGAACCATTACAACTGTCCAGTTTCTAGTAGGGCAGTGTTTAGCTTTCAGGGGTGAAAATGATAAATTATATGAATCAAACACTGGGAACTTTTTAAAGGCTATAGAAATGTTAGCAAAATTTGACCCCATTATCTCACATCATGTCGATAGCATAACAAAATCTCAACCTGCTAAAAGTCATATGCTTCATTACTTAGGCCATGCTTTTCAAAATGAAATAATATCTGTTTTAGCAAGTAGCATAAAATCAAAAATCAAGGAATTTGTACAGAAAGCAAAATATTTTTCGGTAATTCTCGACTGCATGCCAGATGCCAGTCACATTAAACAGATAGCATTTGTAGTTAGAATTATAAATATTGACAATTCTGATGTTGCAGTTAGAGAATTATTTCTTGGGTTTTATCCAGTTTCAGACACTACGGGGGAAGGATTTTGTAATTATCTTCAAAGTGAACTCTTAACAAATTTGAACTAGATATTCAAGATATGCGTGGACAGGGGTATGATAACGGGGCAAATATGCATGGTAAGCATAATGACTTGCAGAAGAAAATTAGGAGTGTAAATCCTAGAGCCTTTTTTGTACCTTGTGCATCCCATTCATTAAATTTAGTTGTAAATGATGCTGCCAAAGTAACACTGGAAACGGTTAATTTTTTTTAACATTATCGAAGAATTGTGCACATTTTTTTCTGCATCCCCTCATAGGTGGGATATACTAAAGTGTAATATTAGTAGATTAACACTGAAATCTGTAAGTTATACCAGGTGGGAGAGTAGAAATAAAGCACTGTAACCTCTGAGATTGCAATTAGGTGAAGTCATGAAAAGTTTAAATGATAAAATAGACAACAATTCCAGAGACATGAACACAAAACATACAGCTCCATGTTTGTTAGATTGGATTGCGTCTTTTAAGTTCATCTCCTCAATCATTATATGGAATGATTGAGGAGATGAACTTAAAAATTTTCAGTGCCCTCAATCCAACATAAATGAATCTCTTAATGTTTTGGGTGAGCTTGCTAAATTTCCAAGTGCAGCCAGATCTAATGAGGCATTTAGTAAATATATCAGGGATACAGAAGCTGTAGCTGCAGAAGTAAATACAGAAGCAGAATTTTCAGTTGTAAGGAGTAGGTCTCAAGTTCGCCTTTCTGATTATGAAAGTTCTGATGAATCCTATCACAAATACACAAGAATTGTTCACAATACAATTTTATCTAACAATTGTTGATACAGCCTTAAATTCCATTCAGGAAAGGTTTGAAAATATACAGGAATGTCATAATGTATTTAAATTTCTTTCTGAATTTCGAAAAATGACTGAAGAGGAAATTAAAAAATCTTGCTTTGATTTAGATGTTTCCCTTCTAATTAACAAAGAAAGCCACAGTTTTAAAGATACTGATGATCTTGAGCTCTTCAACGAGCTGATAAAGTATAGAGTTTTCAGCAGTGGAATTGCAGATGAGGCAGACCACTAACCCTTTCAGTGGCTGGAACAAATTAACTAGGGATTCGCAAAATGTACTGAAAGCAGCTCGGTGGAATTTATTCACTGATTAAGAAATGGGCCAAATGTCTCTGGAACGAGTGAACCTGCGCATTAGAAAGTGTCGAGTTCCCGTTGCCTTTGGTATTCAAAGTGGTCATTGTACAGGAATGATTGACACTTAGCTTTTCTGACTGATTACCTGCTAATTGGCTAGAAAAATGGCTTAGTTATGAAAGAAGATGAAAGATGTTTGACTCTGTTGCTTCTATCCAGTGGCATGATGTCCGTGTCGGGGGACTACCCCTTCCTAATTCATGTGTTGTGTCATAGAGAAGGGAATAAAGAGTATAGAAAATGGAGAAGAGAGTAAATAATAAAGAATGTAAGAGAATAAAGAACAAACTCTTATCACCATTGACAGGTTCATGGTCGGTACTGCTGAAATGTGATGGGGTAAGGAACTGTTTTCTCGTAGTTTTCGTACAACCCGGCCTCTATGTGACCATTTCTGTTAGTGAAGGGCAGAAATTTTTGTGCGCAATTTGTTAAGTGCATCGGCCGCTTAAAGGGTTAAAAAACTTAACACATATAATAAAAAAACAACTTAATATCACCATTTCCTAATCTGTTTATAGCTTTGAGAATTCTTCTGACATTACCAGTTAGTGTACTATGAGGTGAAAGAAGTTTTTCGAAACTCAAACTTGTAAAGACATATTTCAGAACGTCAATTACTCAAGAGAGATTTAGTGATCTAGGACTGTTGGCTATGGAGAAGGAAATTGTGTGAAAGTTTGGAATTATCAGATGCAATTGACGAATTGGCAAGTAAGAAAGCAAGAAGAGTGCACTATTAACTCCATGGATACATACATACGTTTTGTTAAGTTATGGTACTTATGTGCAATGCGTCACTGTGTCAGTGTCTGTGTGATTGTGATATTTTTGAACAGTTTTGTTTTGAATATAGATTTCAAAAATGCATATGGTGTTGTGTTATTATTATGGAATACTTGTATGTTGAATGCTTGTACCCGTCAACCATATAGAACCAGGGGTGGCTCCTGCTAAGAGACTGAGACTGCAGCCCCCCCCCCCCAGATATTACGAAGCACATGTTATAATTTTTCTCTCTCCTTCCTGCTGTTCATAGTTCCCCAATGGCCTAACCTTATTTAATTTCCCTGTACATTGTACAACTGCGATATACGCAATGCACGGGACTGCAAAATTTGCAGCTCTTTATCTAAAGAGCGTGGCGAGGGGCTGAAATTCCCGTATGTAATGTCTGTGTGTTTAAACTTACAAGGTGGCGATACAACTTCACCGGGACTGGTATCTCTGCAGCCCTCACTTCGAAATCTCTTTTCATTGGCTGCCGTAAAAGCACACTTTGTGGCTCGTGATGTCGATCGCCCAGGGGTAGGGATAACTTGGGCAGGGATCAGAAAGTAGTGAAGGGGGGGGTGTTCCTCTCTGAACCCCCTCTGCAATTTCGATTCCCCAAAGGCTTTGGAAGACAAAGGTGGTGGTGGTGGTGGTGGTGGGAAGGGGGGGGGGATCACTCCAATGCATTCCTTGTTTTTCATCAGAGACTGCAATTCCAGCAGCCCTTAGTACTAAATCCATTTTCACTTGCTGCCGTAAAAACAATCCTCGTGGTGACGATTGCCTAGGGGGCAAGCTGGACGGGGAGGGGGAAGGTTGGTGAATAGAGAAGTGTCCCGCTCAGAACCCGTTCTGCAATTCGGTTTAAGCTTTGGGAGCATGAAAGAGAAGGGAAGAGGGGGGGGGGTCACTCCAATATATTCTTTTCCGTGTTTCTCCAGAGAGGAAATGTTGATTGTTTGACATTCGCATTAGCTGTCACTTTGCTTTTGCTGTTCAAGAGTTCAGTTCGAAACGTTATTGTTCCTTGCGTGTCGTCAAATTCTGTAGTTAGTATGGCGAAAACTGTGGAATATCTGAAGCAGATTCAGTTTAGCAATTTGACATTTCAGGAAAAATTAGACTTGAAAAACTTTGGTAGGCCGATGCCTGATTTGAAAATAATGCAAATAGCACATAGCCGAAATAAAAGCTATCAGCATAATTTTAACACTAAGGTGTACATGGAAAATGACTGGATTAGTAGATGCGAAGTCTCAAACTCCCTGTTTTGCTTTCCATGTCTGTTGTATGGTGGGGGCTCTGTGTGGACCAAACAGGTGTGAACGACTTAAAAAAACTTTGTGAAAAAATGAAAAAGCATGAAACTTCTATAAAGCACAAAGAAAGTTCAGTGGATTTCGCGATGTTGGGGAGTCTCAATATTGCTACGCAAATGGATAGTGCGTACAAATTGAGCATTGAATGCCACAATAAGCAAGTCGAGAAAAACAGGTCAGTGTTATCAAAAATTATTGATTGCATCAAATTTTGTGAAAATCACGAGCTTGCGCTAAGAGGGCATGATGAAACATCAGAATCCTCTAATGTTGGAATATTTCGAAGTTTAATTGATTTTGCTAGTCACTTGGACCCAACAGTCAGGGATCATTTGGAGAATTCAACAGTCTTCAAAGGGCACATAAAAAAACAATCCAAAATGAGCTTTTGGATTGTATGTTAGAAATTTCACACCAACAAATAAAACAGGAAATTGATTCTGCACAGTTTTTGTCCATTATGGCAGATGAAACCACAGATGTATCGGAAATAACACAAATAGCAATTGTATTCCGATATGAGTTAGAAGGTTGAGCCTTTCTGGGGCTTTTATAATCCTTCTGGGCAGGATGCTGCTTCCATTTCAGGATGTCTTCTAAAAGTGTTAGAAGAAATAATTCCCAATGAACCTCAGAAATTAATAGCACAGAGCTATGATGGTGCAGCTGTGATGAGTGGTGCAACTTCAGGTATCCAGGCCAAAGTGAGACAGATATATCCTAATGCTTTTTATATTCATTGCTATGCTCATCAGCTAAATTTAGTGATGGAGAAAGCCGCATCACAAAACACTAAAGCCAGGATTTTTTTTTCAAACTTATCTGGAATACCTACATTTTTTTCACGTTCACCACAAAGATTAGCAGCTCTTAACACCGTAGTTGGAAAGAAAATTCCACACTCGGTGACGACCCGTTGGAATTTTAATATTCGTACTATGAATTCTGTTTTCGAACAACAAGTCAATCTATTGGAATGTTTTCGATCACTCAAGGAAAGTAGTACATCTCCAGCAGTTACAATAAATGCTGCAAGTGGGCTTGAACGGCTATTGAAAGATCCGGAATTTAAATTCTGGTTGACATTTTCATAATCTGATGCCTCACGTAGACATATTGTAGCACCAATTGCAGAATCATCAAACGGATGCAGTGAAGACAAAGCATTGTGTTTCAGCTTTCATTAACGCTGTGCAGAACATAAGGGCTAATATGCCAACTGACAATACAGACTGTTCTGAGGACGAAACTCCGGATCAGCCTCCCCCTCCAAAAAAGAGACGGTTCGAGCAGAACAACAATATTAGAATAGTTGCCGCAAAAGAAGCATATGATCTAATTACCACTCAAGCCACTGAACGGTTTCATTTCACTAATCATCTTGAAGCTGCCAAACTTTTTTACCTGAAAATTTTGCCAGTTACACTAAGCAGTTTCCAAACCACGAGATGGACATTGCAGTAAAATGTTTTGGAGTGCTACAAAAGGAAAAACTGTATTCGGAGCTCAGCGTGTTGTATAACCACAATATTACAGGTGCGACTCAGTTGTTACAGTTCATGCTGAAAAATAATTTGGAAGCATCCTTTTCGGAAACAGTGAAACTTCTTCGCATCTTAGTTACTATCCCAATGACCACATCAGAGCCAGAACGTTGTTTCTCGTTCCTCAAGAGAATCAAGAATTTTTTAAGGAACAGTATGGGACAAGATCGACTGACAGCACTTGCAATGTTGTCTATAGAAAAAAAAAACATTATTGCTAGCACCAAGAAACCCAACAAACAAGTTACTGACATGTTTGCTACTCGTCGAGATCGGCGCATGGAATTTATTTACTAGTGACAGGTATGTACATTATCACTGCTAAAAAAATTGCACACTTTGCTAAAAACTGCTAAAATTTTTAATATGTGTGCATTTTTTGATCCTAGGTGGTGCCATGTTTGGTGTTGATCACTATAAAACATTTTTAATATTTTATATCTCAAACAGAACATCTTTTTTTTCCCCAAAATTAAAAAAAAGTCTTTTGTGACTGATAACATTTAAAAATCGTAATGTTTAGGTAGAATTAAATTTGCAACATATTTCATTAAGGAACTTAAATTTTTTTAAGTCACATTGGAACAAGCATTTTAGGTGAAGCCAAAGTTATCTGTATGATTGATCATGAAGCACAATAATAGTTTGTTTGATACGGCAACATTTCAAGTAGTTCTTAAACTCCCCCTAGGAGTGATGAAAGTCCTGCATACTCATATCTTTAAACTTACGTTTCTAAACAATATTCGCTGCTTTAAAAGTTTGTTAACATCTAACATTCACTTCGTAAAACATGAATTTACTAATTTAAGCAGTACTGAAGTTTTAATTACAGAAATTCCTTTGTATCATATTTATTAATCAATTAAAAAAAATGTTATTTTGACCTCCAGTGATACACTACAAGTCATTTTTCAATTTTAACGCTAGGAAGTAAATTAAGTAAATGTGTACTTTAGCGTCCTAAATTATTTTGTCGAAAAAATTTAACGGGGGGGGGGGGTGCGACGTACAATATTTTAAGCATGCAAAATAATGGGGAAAGATGCAAAATGTAGTATTTTTACATGAAAGGAAATAAGTTTTCCAAAGAACTTACCTGCGAATACGATGGTTTGGAGCAGTTGTTGCGGGAGGCTGAAGCGGTGCAATCGGCCACCACGTGAAGGCTCCATGCTTCGGAAGGGAGTAGCAGTTGGAAGTGAAAGCGCGGAAGGATACAACAAGAGTGAGGTGTATGTCTCATAGGAGTGTGATGCGTTGTATAGTCGTGTGCAAGAAGACGTAGTTAACAAATATTTCATTAATTATTAATAAAGAAATGTGCTAAATGTTGTTGTTTTATTGTCAAAATGTGTAGGAATGTAAATAAAGGAAGCAATGTAAATGCAACAATAATGTGCGGAAGAAGTTTTCCTTAAGTTTTGGTTCCGATTGAACCGCAAGTTTTGGTTATGGTTTCGGAGATGTTAAGGGGTCTGTGATTTCTTCAAGCAACTCATTTGTACTTCTGCTGTTATTCAGTCCATCGTTGCTCCTTGTTTTGACTCGTGCAACGGATATAGTTAAAAATAAACGATTTTCTTAAAAACAGGAATCCTACTATGGCAGGGAGGCCTAGAGCTTCGTCTCGAATTGTGGGGAATGATAAAATTTTAAGCCCTGACCAAATCCACAATGAAGTGTGGAGACTAACAAGTTTGGAGACAGCTACTAACACTGTGGAAAAAGCTACGAAAATTTTCTAATTACAATTTCGCAAAATTATTCTTCAAAAAAGGAAATTACAATGCATCATAAAACCGACCTCTTTCCTTCAGCGTATTCCTACAGCCTTCTTCGATGACTACGTACTGCTGAACCGCTTGGTTGTGTATTCTTCCACCCGTAACTTGCAGTTCTCAACTACGCTTCCATTCACCGGACTCAACCTTCACGCCATTGCCGCTCCGTCATCTTAGGCTTACCGCACGTACTCTTCATGCCTTCGTACTCGCAGGTCAGTTCTTCAGAAAAATTATTTCCTTTCATGTAAAAATACTATAATTTTGCATCTTTCCCCATTATTTTGCATGCTTAAAGTATTGTACGTCGCACTTTTCTCCACCAGTTAAATTTTTCTGACGAAATAATTTAGGACGCTGAAGTACACATTTACCAAATTTTTTATTACTTTAATTAAAATTAAGAACCACGTAAAAATTCTTAAAGCACCTGATGGAAGTCAGAAACTGTTAAATTTGACATTATTGACATCTCCCGCTCGCACTGCAAATTTTCCGGGCTTCAGCTAAATATCAGTAAATTACGCAAACCATGTGTTTTTGTTACAAAATATATTCTTGATATTCCCTAAGCAATGGAAAGTTACATAACTGCCAACCTTCCAATACGAAGTGCGCTAGGCCGAGGTAGCCCAGTGGCAGCATGCTCGCCTTCCGACTTGAAGGGTTGGAGTCTCGTTGCTGCTGAAGACCCATCGTGGTTCGGAAGTGATGTTAAGCCGGTGGTCCCGGGGTAATGACTCCTCATTAAAAATAAATCTAACTCCCATCCTTCAATGTTTGGCACGGGCTGTTTAACCCTCAGTGTAGCATAAATATTTCCTGGTTGGGGTCAGCTAATAATGTTTTATATATAAACTGGAAAATAAACCAGCAGACAACCGGGAAAACTCAGTGAAAGAAAACATCAAAGTGATTTACTTGCACTTGGAAAATAAGTGTTTAAGTGTAAACTCAATATCTTTTGCATGTTAAACTTTTAATTAATCATCTCTGCTAATGTAAGTATCGGGAGGGAAAAAAGCTGAAGTGTACCTGTGCGACTAAGCTCTAAGCATATAATATTTTTTATTCATTTCAACTGTATCATACAAAAAAATTGGCTGTATGTGTACACAACACAGCAATAAATAACCTTTACCAAAGCACGAACAGATGCACAAATATTTATCTTTGAAAAAGATATCCATAAAAATAAAATTCGGATGCAGCCCTCCCAGCTAGGCATGAGCCACCACTGTATAGAACAGTGAAAAGGCAACAACTTCCCTCCGTGCCGTGGGTTAGGTTAGGAATCTAATAGCATATTTACTTGTACTCAATCCGCATGGGCAGCCAAATATTTGTGGCATGCAGGTGGCTAACACCCCAGAGCTGGCATTGCATATTGGGATTAATCTGGACGGTGCGTCTGTAAACATAGGGTATTATGTTGGTGTCGCTGAACTATTGAAAGATATCTTACACATTGTGGCAATCCACTGCATTGCCCACAATCTGGAGCTTGCTGTTACAGATGTAGTAAAAAATAAATACATTGAAGGAGTTTTTGAATCGACTGTCAAAGGCGTGATCAAGTTTTACAGTCGATTCCCAAAGCAACACAGACAGCTTACTGTTGTCAATTTTTGGAAGTTGCTTCTGTGCAGATGGGTAGCATATCTCAAATATAATGGTTATCCAGCCAGCAAAGCAAGCACTCTAGCAGGCTTGCAAAGAATTTGGTGATGCACTCTAGTAGGCTTGCAAAAGAATTTGGTGACGATTGACATGTGTTTGGAAAATGTTGCTGCAGAAAAAGAGTACAAAGTCAACAAAAGCAAAGGGCTACTTGAAAGAAATTTGCAGTGTTCGACTTGTTAGAACATTGCACTACTGGCTCGATGTTCTTGAAATCCTGGCAGCTGTTTTGAAAAACTTAAAAGCAGATGAATTCACTTTGATAGACATTATTAGAGCTCTGGAGGATAGATGTCTAAAGTTGGAAAGTTTAAAGCACACCCCTGGAAAGTATTTGAAATCTTCCCCAGATGCATTCAAATGGTTCCTACTTTTGAGGCATAAAACTGAGTGAGAAAGGTAATGCTGAACCACTCGATCTCATCAACAATGGCATGGGTAGTACAATCAGCAGATTTGAAATGCTGTAGAAAAAAACATTGTCACACTTCCAAGTTATTAATTTTCATGTTTGGCCAATCAACAGCGTTCAGTCATTATCGACTTATGGGAATGAGGAAATTGCTCAATTATGTGAACATTTTAACACATTTCTGGACAAGGAGGAAATCAGACTGGCTCAACTCAAACGATCAACTTTAAAGTTAAATGTAAAAAGTATGAGCACAACTGCATCAACGTGCCCCTTCACTGTGTATACATACCTTCTTAAAACAAAACTGAAAGACACGACCAACATCCTTGTATTGTTCGAAATTAAGTTTTGCTTTTCTCCCAGTACCTCCACATGTAAAAGAGGCTTTAGGTGCATGAATCATGCAAAAACCTCTCTTCGTTCCTGCCTCCTTACAACTGTTAGGGCTATCAGTGCTTATCTGCATCAACAACTTGATGCAGATAAGCACTGATAGCCCTGACAGATGTAATTATGACCCATCACTAGCCATCGAACATTGGCAATCAGCTGCCAAAGGCCCAAGGCATATTAGTGGACACTCTCTTGAATTGTATCATGATGAAGAACGTGAGGAAATCTTTTAGGTGAGATTAAACCTCAGTTTTGATGGTGATAATTGGAAATATTAAAAGTAATTGATTTCCTATTTTCAATATATTTACTTCATTAAAAGTAACTGATTTTCTAGTTTTGATATTGAAATATAGGCTATGCATATAATAATATTTAATATATTTAATAGGTGTGCAACTTAATTCTCGGCCACAGGCATGACACATTGACAGCAAATTATAGCAAATCTGATACGTACCTAATCAGGGAAATAATCCCCGTCATGTTGGATACATTTGAGCCATCGGTTAGGGAGCTGCCGAATGCCACTGCAGAAAGAAGAGGGCTGTTTTGAGTTGATAAAGTCATCAATACTTGTGTGGACCTCCTCGACAGAAGTGAAGAGCGTATCACTCAGGTGATGTTGCAGGGAGCGAAAGAGGTGATAATCCCACAGGGCGAAGTCTGGAGAATATGCCGGTTGCCGGGTGGGACAAAATCTCCCATCTTAGGTTGGTAATCATGTTTAAAGTGGTTTTCGCTATGTGAGGATGCGTCTTATCCTGAAGCAACAGGACCGACCTTCTGCCCTTGCCGGTGTATGGCCTTTTTGCCTCCATTGCATCACTCACATGAATGAGTTGCTGACAATAACGCTCGGCATTGACCGTTTCACCAGGTTTGAGCAACTCATAGCATATGACACTGCACTGATCCCACCATATGCACGGCAAAAACTTCCTGGCATGGATATTTGGTTTGGGCGGTACTGGTGGTAGGCTGACCTGGATAAACCCACGATTTGCGCCGCTTAGGATTATCGTAGAGGATCCACTTCTCATCACAGGTCAAAATCTTGTGGAGGAAATCCTTCTTGAATCTGGAGAGCAAGGACACAGCAACATCGTAGCGCCTAGACTTGTTCGCAGCTGTGAGTTGGTGCGGCACCCAATGGCTCTCCTTGGGAATCCGTCCAAGCTTGTGCAGGTGCTTTGCAATGGCTTGCCACGTCACTCCGAGTTCCTGGGCGAGCTCTGACTGTGTGCGACAGGGATCCGCATCCAACAGTTGTTCCAGTTCCTCATTGCCAACTTTCTGTGGCTGTCCCGGACGTTCTGCATCATGGAGATCAAAATTTCCCTGCTTAAACTGCTGCAACCACTTCTTACATGTACTGTAGGACACAGCAGCCTCACCCAAAGCAGCACAGATAGTTTGCTGAGCTTCTGCGGCACTTTTTTCAGCTGAAATGTGAATAGGAGGCAGTGCCTCAAATGTTGCTTCTCGAACGACATTGCTTTCACTGTCAACTTTCGTCCCTTCTGTCATTACAGCTGAGAGCGGTTACGGTTGCCTGGAAAGCTGTTGGATGGCACTGCAATCAGCCATTATCGCACATGGCTATTTGCATTTGCCGACGATCTATGATCGCTTGCGGTTAGGGGCCAAGAATTAAGTTGCACACCTAATAATTTCCTGGGCTCAGAGCTATCAGCAATGCAAAATTTCACCAGCAAAATGTTGGGCATGTAAATTTTTGGCTTGGGCATCTATTTTTTTTTTTTTTTTTTTTGGACAATATGCCCGACAGGGCATGTAGAAATTTTCTGATTTTTTCTAACCCTGTTAGATATATAAAAAATGACAGACAACAGCTTGCTACTGAATTGCAGAGCATCCAAAATTGTATGCCCCAATGATGTTGATGTTTGTTGGGCAAGTATTGCATATGTTGTCTGTTTTTTGTTTCTACTAGGCTTTCATCAATACTTAGTTACAGATATGGAGAGAAATAAATTCTGAAAAGTTTGTTTGCATGATTGAGTAGCAGCTGAATTTCACACAAGGATCACAGCCAGGTTCACCAGGGCCTGTTAAATTGCTACTGTCCACAAGATGAAAAAATTCATCTTGAGGGGGATTGTATTTTTATCCATTACACTACCCAGGGCAACAAAGTTTCAAAAACTGATAGCATGCTCAAATGAAAATCAGGAGATGCAGGTTCAATTCCTACTCCAGGGTGATGTAACTTTCAAATTACCCTGAAGGGAGGCTACATGGAAAACAGTATTTAAAAAATGTCAGCTATGTGCCAAATAATGGCATTCGTTTGTGCCTTTTATGTAATTATGAAAAATAAAATGTTTTCAAAAGGATTCATTTTCCACTGATATGTATGAAAACACTTGCTAAAACCATGGCAAATTCTGTGAGGCACTTGTGTATTCATCTAAAGCAATGGCTGGTTTATCAATTGACCCCCATATTTGGAAGACACCTTTTGTTTTAGCAGTGCTACATTTTTCCATCTCCTAGCTTGACATTTGGGAGAAAGATCTTTGCATGCTTAATTCATTTCAGAAACAATAATTCCATGAAAGAAATTTATGAAAAACACAAAAATATGAAACAGGAGTCACAACTGTAGTAGTAGCATGTTTTGGTCCTTGCTTCTCTTTATATTGAAAAGGATTTTGGAGCTATTCATCACTTCAATTTATTACACTCTCCTATTCACTTCCTGAAAAAATTATGTGCATGTCATTGTAGCTGGTTTTTGACGTGAATACGTCTTTAAAATCAGACCCGTACTAGGTGGCCAGTACGGAAAGTTGAGCGTTACGAAAAAATGGGCATAGAGTTCAGTCTAATAATTTCTATATTATCAACGCGAACCAAACCAACCTAGTGTCATTCGATCGCTAAGAGAACAAAGACTTGTTAGTAACCTTTAGTTCACGTGGCGATAAGCGAAGGAGGTGTGTGTGTGTGTGTGTGTGTGTGTGTGTGTGTGTGTGTGTGTGTGTGTGTGTGTGTGTGTGTGTGTGTGCGCGTGTGTGTGTGTGTGTGTGTGTGTGTGTGTGTGGTTTTGGAGACTTTCGGCTGCACCATGCAAACTTCAAATCAGTATAACTTGGGACTGCGAAGAGCTATGATGTTGAAATTGGTCTCAAACGAAAGCTAACGTCGAGATCTATCGATTTAAGGCATTAGAGGTGAAATTGAATACAGTGTTGGCTGTGGAACTTTGGATTGCAGTTGAAATATTTTAAATATCTCACAATATCGGCGTATACTCGTCGAAAAGCTAAGCAGAAATACATCAAACGTAGTCTACGCAGAAGGTCAACTCGTTAACTTTCGACAAACACAGCAATGTCCGTGGCAGAATGCCCGAGAAAGTATCGGGAGCGAAAGAAAATTAGTGGTGCAGCATGCGAGCCCTTCGGCAGCAGTGACGCACAAACCCATGGATGTAGAGCACGAAAATGATTCTGCCCATGCTACGGAACATGGAAATGACAAAATGGAAGTGGATTTCGAGAGATCAGCCTGGTTTGAGAAGTGTTGGTGATCGGTGAGTGAACATTTCGAGAACACATTTGTGAGCAATCCGTTCAGTCATTTGTGCGGGGTTTGCAACAGACTGTGGTTTCTGAAGGATTTGAAGCCAGTGAAGCCAAAACATGTGTAATTGCTCAAAAACACGTTTCCTGGCGTGAACGTGGTGGACTTCAAATTGTGCTTTATGTGTCGTAAATCATTGGACAGCAACAAGATTCCGAAGTTGTCGCGATCAATCGGTTTCAAGTATCCACCGAAACCGATCGGTTTGCCACCGTTGGATACGATAAGTACCAGACTGATTTCTCCAAGGCTTCCATTCATGCAAATCTGTCGACTTCGCTACGAGGTAACTATGGAATTGTTGGCCAAGTGATAAATATTCCAATGGATGTTAACACAATGCTGCATCAGTTGCCACGGCGTCTGGACGACGATCATGCTTTCAATGTCAATATCAAGAAGAACTTGATCCACAAGTCGATGTACTTGAGTGGTTTCGTAAAGAAGTTGGTGGTGAAGGCTTAGCTTCAATTCTTGGTGAGCCAACCGTTGTACAAGCATTAAAACATCCAGATCAATTGGGAATCATTCAACAAGAGTGAACAGATGGATTGTGAGTGTCTGATCGAATCTATGGAGCCGGATTTGGAGCCAAAGTCTGAAGTTCTGCTTGCGAGACAACACACGATGCTCTGAAATGAAGAGCAGTGCTTGGATATCATGACAGATCAGCACGTCACTCCAATCAACTTGGTGTACACTGTGCACGCAGAACAGTTGTCCTTTCTGACAATATATTATGGCGCCCACCATCAGTTCAATCTCGATGCAAGGGTAACTCCGTACATGATGGCTACCAGTGAGATTCGTCGAAGCGATCGGTGTGGAGTTACACCAGATAATGTTCTGTAAATGGCAATTAAGATTTTGAGAATGAGAGTAGTCGAGGGCATTTACAATATGTTCATATGTGTGAAGCAAACAGACAACATCACTCACAAAATGTTAGATGACAGGAGTTTCCTCGAGGAATGCATGGCAAAGAATTTGGCATTCCTCAAAACGATACCAAACTCTGTGCAATACTTGATGGATCGCAAGAATGACCTTTTCGCCATGACATGGCAGTTGGGCAGGTCCACGGTGTTTCTCACCATCAGCGCAAATGAAATTCGTTGGCCAAAGCTCTTGAATTTACTTCCCGATTTGAGCGATTCATTTCAAGACATCAAAGTGAATGATCCACTGGAGAATTTGACGTGATCCCTGCGCAACCACTTGGTTAGCGAAGACCCAGTTACTTGCTGCATCTATTTCAATATGCTGGTCGACGTGATAATGAATCTGCTTCAGTCCAAATTGAACTGCAACCCATTCGGCAAGTATCATGTGGTCGATTACTTTCTGTGGATCAAATTTCAACATCGAGACAGTCCCCATGCTCACATTCTGGTTTGGCTGAATGACAATCTGAAAGCATGCCAAAGATGACCCAACTCATTACGGACTTGTGTTCAGTGAGTCAAGATGATTTACCTGGAGAGCAGTATGGAAACCAAGTGCACAAGCATACGCCCACTTGTATGAAGCGAGGTGAAACCGGGTGCAGATTCAACATTCCATACTGCCCAGGGCTTGAAAAATATCTGAAAAGTTACATGCCTAGCTGGGCATGTGCAGGAAATATTTACTTGCCCAGAAGTAAAATCTAAATGCCCAGAAAAATTTATCTTTTAAAATAACAAAACAGAAGCCTCATTTTTTTAAAGTTAAAAATTATGATAAACTTTTTATACATCTTTTGCATCGTCATTTTAAAGTGTCTGTATTCAAAATGCACAAAAGCATATATCTGCAGTTTTAAGAAAGGTAATTGATGGCAGTTGAGAAATTTAGTGATGATGACATGTTCAAGAATTTTTAATATATGTTCTGTGTTTTGCGAAAAAATTAAATAATCATAGTTAACTGTATAGCACTTAAAGTAGTTTTTAACAACAATTTTGAATGTAAAAATTATTTACCTTTTTCTCTTGTGCAAACACAAGTGATTTTGCATCATATCCCAAGAATTGTTGTTTAGAAACAAAGGCAATCCTTATGTCTTTGACTACGGTTGTATGCACTTATAAGTTATTAAACATATATCACCACCTGACACCCCACATTTCTTAAAAAAATTGCTGGTGGTATCAGCAATTTTAGGATGGTTTTTGCAAACAGTGCACCACATAATAGTCTTGTCATTTGACTTTAACCAATTAAATGTTTTTATTCAAGATTCCTCAACTGTGCGACAGTGTCTTTTTTTGTTGTTGTTTTGCATGATTGATCATAGTCGGCTTGCGTTAAGTTTCTGTTTTGCCGATGATGTAGACTCTGATTCTGAAATTATGTCACTCAACAATGCGAAAGACGAATTTGTAACTACTGCTGACAGATTGGGAATTTCACATAATTGCTTACTATGAGATATATTCCCACTGCTGGATTTTTCCCCAAAAAAACATCGTGTATCCATTACTAAATACAACTTATATCCACAGCTAACACGAACTACTGTTCTTTAAGATAAACTAAGTTATCGGTGTCTGTAATTTTCACCCTTCTCCCGGTTAAGTGGAACGCATTACACAAACTCATTCTTAAACGAAACTTAGCTTTTGTTTCAGTAGTACTGCTGTCAGTTCGTGTGTGTATGTGTGTGTGTGGCGGGGGCACACACGCACGGGCGGAAGCTTCCACTTTCGCCTCCCTCACTCGCGCAACTTATATCAGAGACCTAACCTCACTCGGGGCTGTGCAATAAATATTCTGTTGTCACTTTCTCCCAAAAGGTGCTCCCTCTCCCCATAAAGCACGGCTTTTTGCCCATCAGTCTGCGTCCTCCTGTTTCATGGCAGTTTGTGCATTTTGTCACTAAACACCAGAGGCTGGTTTCATCCGAGGCATGCATCCCGCCATTAACTGTAAACGACATCTGGAGCAAAATTACGCATGGCCCCAATTTCTGGACGTAGAGCATAATAAAATTGAAGAAACGCTATTCTCCTGGCCTTGGCACTAATTCCGTAACAATAACACAACTTCTGGTGATTTGCAGTAAAATGAAACACACATGACAACCGTCATTTTTTCTAGAGTAGAAAATTCTCCGTTCCAAACTTTTTTTTCTTCTTTAAATCCAGTTGCCAAACCGGGCAACTAGATTTAATTTTTACTTGCCCAGACCAATAATTTACATGCCCCGGGCATGGTATTTTTCAAGCCCTGCTGCCTGTAGGTTGATCCATTGCAATGATGTACATCTATGATATCCATGACTCAAAAAAAGATAAAAGAAGACTCAAATGTGGGGTACATTAGGCCTATCATTCTTCAGAATCATGCTGTAAAATTAATGTGTGAAATATTAGAAAAATAAGTGGGGAAATGTACGAGCTGAATGAAGAAATGAATAATTGACACTTACATTAGTGATTGCAGTCTGTAGTGTGTGTGGAATGGAGGAAAAACAAGCTACTGTAGGTTGGATTTTAAGCATCAAGGTAAAAAACTACATGATTGGCAAACAGTTGTGTAAGTGTGAAAAATCTGTGGCTATATTTGAAAGTGAAGTTTCAGTGAATAGCTATTGTTGTAGGGCAGCGGTTCTCACACTTTTGATCTCAGGACCTCTTTACACTTTTATAAAATTATTGAGGACCCCAAAGAATTTTCATGAGAGTTATATCTATTGATATTTACCATATTAGAAATAACTGAGAAATTTTTAAAATACTTATTTAGTAATTCATTTTAAAATAACAATAATAAACCCATTGCATGCTAACATAAATAACATTTTTTATTAAAAATAACTATATTTTTGAAAACAAAAAGAAATCCCTTTAATTTCAGGCTTAATAAATGACAGATTCTCATTTCTGTTTCTGCATTCAATCTGTTGCAATGTGTTGTTTTGGTTGAAGTATATGAAGAAAATTCGATCTAACACAGATATGTAGTTGGAAAAGAGTGAAGCATTTTAGTAGCCTTTTCAGATAAGAAGATATTCTTCTTTGATACTACACAAAAACTCACAGTGGTAGTTTCTGAAAGGTTAATTGCAGTGTAGAATCTGAAACCATATCAATGAACTTGATGTACTCTTTTGCATTTTTGAACTTCACTTTTAGTTGGTAAAGTTCGATGAACACTTACCGCACGTGGGGCTTGGCTTTCAATTCATATTTCCGTTATGTGGATGCGGCATGGGGGTTTTTCATTTGGCCACGGGTCCACTTTTTTTTTTTTCCGTTGGAATTTATTTTGCCTCATCACCAAATGAGTTTTTTTCCTTTGCTGCATCCTCATTTACTTCAATACTTATTCATGACCCTAGTACTTTTGGTAATACTCCATTACCGTCTTCGAGGGGACATTTTGCTCCGACTAGCATGGACCGTGACAGCTGGGCATTTCGGTGGTTCTCGCGGGCTGCTTCTGTCATCGGCTATCGCTTCTTCTTGGGCGTTGTGGCGCCATCTCTTGTTGGTGAGTGATCTCATTTTTCGAACTTTTTCATTTTTTTGCTCAATTTTAATTAAATTTCTCCAGCTGTTTCTCAAAATATTAGGGTCATTATGGTTGCAAACTTTTGTCCTATTTTTTTCAATCATTACCGACTCTGCTATTCTGAGGTGTTTTTCGGATTTACAGCTTTTAATGATTTTTATATTTTCGAATTTAGGATATTTTTGGTTATCCAGACAGTATTGAATAAGTGCTGTTTTTTCTTCTTTTTCTGCCAGTTTTTTACGTTTGTTTTAATCTGTGTTTAAGCTTATTTTTGGTACTTCCTATATAAGCCATTGGAGGATTTTCAGTAATAGGAATTGAGTAAATACCTGCTTTTTCTAACATTTTTATTTTTTTCATTATTTTTTATTACTATATTTTTGATGGTATTTACTTTTCCTCCAATTTGAATGTTATGCTTTTTACAAATATTATTAATTTCATTGGTAGTACCTTTAATGTAAGGAAAACCATTTAAATATTTGACTTCTTTTTTATTTACCACAGCATTATTTTTTATTTTCTTTATTACTTCTGTGTCCCATTTTTTTATTAAATGGTTAGGATAACCAAAGCTGCCTGCAATTTTTTTTATGAATTTGATTTCTTCATTGATGAACTGACTATTTTCAGAATGCGTATATGCTCTTTTAATTAAGGTTTTTATACTATTGCATTTTTGAGGATAAGGATGTGCTGAATTGTACGGGATTAGGACCGGAACAAATGAACTTTTCCGATAAACCCTGTATAGTAACTTATCTGTGGATTTGATAACATGTACGTCCAAAAAGGCTATTGCATTATTTTTTTCTATTTCAACAGTGAGTTCTATAGTTGGATATAAAGAGCTGTAACATTTTGTTAATTTTTTTAATTCTTCTTCGTTCAGTTTTGATAGAATGAAAATATCATCCACGTATCGACAGTACACTTCTGGTTTTTCTTCCATACGATGCAGGACATTTTCTTCAATTTCGTTCATCACAACCTCAGCATATAGAGTTGATAATGGTGAGCCCATTAGGCCTCCTGAATTTTGCTTGAATATTTTGTTCTTGTATGTAAAAATATTATTTTCATAAAAATAGACTAAAACTTTTTTGAGTTCATGAATTTGTGTGTTATTTAAAATTTTAAGATTTTGCAACTTCTTAATGATAATTTCAATAGCTTCTGGAACAGGAGTGCTTGGATATAATGCTTTAACGTCCATGCTTGCCATATTTAAGTCAAAGAAAGGTAACTTGATCACGCTAGTTACGTTAACTAAAACTTTTACAAAAAGTTCGTAAGTTGGAAGCTTTCGACCTTATCTTAGGTCTTCATCACGCCAATGGAGGACTAAAATTGTTGCCAGATTCTACATTTGAATTTTTCCTATTTTTGTTGCCAAAACTTAGAATTGATCTCCAGATCAACGGAATGTAGAGAGGAGATTCGGAGTTGCAAGTCATTGAGTTGAAAATAATTTCTATGCTTTCACGGTAACGGAGGGCAAAACGATTGTCAAACGAAGCAATTCGTTTTGCTTCGTTCCAGTGGGGAACTGCAGATGTGTCTTCCATTGTCAAAATAGACAAGGCAGTGTTGGGATTGCCTTTCGAAACATCTTTTCTGTGTTCTAAAATTCTATGGCTAATGCTCCTGTATGTGCTTCCAATGTATAAGTTATCCCCAGTAGAAGAAGAGATAGGAATGCAGTAAACTCCTGGGAGGTTCAGGCTTTCAACTTTGTCCCTATCCCTTTGTAGAAGTTTCAAGATGTTTGGGGTAGATTTAAGTCCTTTAGGCCAGTTGTTGCAAAGATAAAAACGCACAAAGATGGTGCTCCAATGAGACTGATAGTTTTAAAAAAAAACTCACCATTGATAACATTAGAGAAAAACATTTACAAATTCCTAGCACCCTTTTTCATGAACAACAAGTTCACCATCAAGAACACGTATGAATTTATTGAGAAAATTAAAAATGTAAAAACTGGCATAAAGGACTTAAATATGGCAATGCATTAATGCACGTTAAAAAATATAACCTCCAATATCGGAAGTAAATTGAAACTTTGATGTACTCTGTTATATCAAAACCCATTGGTGTACCTTGCACTAGTTAGAGAACAGTAGAAGTATTGTGAGCAAATTGAGTTAATCTCTGAAAACACCCATATATTTATACTCTAAACCTACTTTCTAAGAAAATTCTAAAAAACCCAAAACTACACAATCCCACATTCCATTGGCCGTCAGAGTGATGACGTCCCGTCATGTAGCCGCAGCAGAATTTTAGTGTATACTCATGAGAGAATGCGAGTGAAAAAAAAAATATGTCAGTATTATTATGAAAATAGTTTCGACCTCACAGACCCCCTGAATGGGTTGGAGGAAGCTCCAGGGTTCTGCAGACCACACTTTGAGGACAGCTGTTGCATGGCATGTTTCTTGTGGCCCTGAATTTTGTAATGAGAAGGAATAATTTCTGGGATGAACTAAGAGTTATTCTAAGCCAGAGTGGTGCTAGAGGGAAAGCTGTTTTAGAAATGGACTTCAGTGCTAGCATAGATATGAAGAAATGAGATACCTGAAAACGTTCTGAGTGTGTTTTTTTATCCTAGTATGAATAATAACAGTGAATGATAAAAATGCAAATGTGTATTGAGAATGGTTTAAGTGTGTCTAATACATTTTAGAACAAAGGGACTTTAGTAACGAAGATAACCTTAGTATGATTGTCTTGGCCTTTTTTTTTTTTTTCTAAGTTTCTATCCATGGTTTTTTTTTTTTTTTTTTTTTTTGGACTAAATGTGGGGATCAGGTAATTATTTTTGGTACAAAAATACTGTCATTAACTGTAAACCATGTGGCTGATTTCTTGGAAAACTTGAAAATAGCATTACTCTGCAGTGGGAATATGCACCATCTAAAACCCCATCTGAGAATATTACCATTAACGACCACGGATAATGCATTTTGAAGCAACTGAAAAGAAGAATCAAGGCAAACATTCAAAAAGAGCTGGGCCAATCTCCTCCAACTTCAACAACAAACTTTCCGTCTTGATAGCATGAGTTCACATCAAAAACCACTACCATGATACACTTTTTAAGTTTTCTGGAGAATTGGCACATGAATGGCAGAATTCCTTTGACAAAAAATAATGTGATGCATCAGTTTGAGACCTTGAAAATTAATTTTTATGATAGACACCACACTATTCTTTTATAAAGAAGCCACACTATTCTGCTCTCAACGTACAAAGAAAGAGCATGTGTTTGAGTTTAAAAAAATATACAGAAATTTTAAAGATGCTGATACAGAATGAAATACATGATTTTTTTTATCAAGAAACAAACAAATAATAGGGGAAAAACATACCTTTGCACACTGAATCAGATCCACATGACTTAAATTCCATGCAATTTCAGGGATATGACCCTCACTTTCTAACTTCTGCACTCTGGCCAATGCCTTGTACACCAGTCTATGATACAAAACAAAATAAATGAAAATTATTATTATTACTGATACACACAAATACAAACTACTAGAATAACATAATTCAAAAATTTCTCTATGATGCATTTAAAAATTTCACAGTATGAAATTTCTGAATACTCCTGCCAATACTTTAGTTACCTTGCTATCAAATCTAATTCCATCCTTATAAAGTTATTGCTGAATGAGGGAGAATTTATATCAGTTAATTTGATATACCACATGTCAACTACACACCAATTTCCACTTCTGGTAAAGACAGTCTTGGAAACACTTTCCAAAGAATGGGCAAATGGGCAGCAAACTAGCTGAGCAAGAATGGAAATCAAGACAGCTTTGATTTCTCTGCATCCTGATGATATTCTTTAGCACTCAGGGGGAGAGAGAGGGGACTGAATTCAATATGGCACTGGTTGATTGGTTAGAACTTAACCAAAAGAACTAGAAAATTTTCCCTTTCATAACTGTAATTAGTAATTGCCAGTAGACAATCAAATGAACTCAAAAGTCCAGCTTAAAAAACTGGCAGTAAAACATAACGAAACATAGCATTTTCCCCACAATTAAAAGTTGAAAAAAAAAACTAGTTATTTATACTTTTACATGAAGAAAGCATGCTTTTGCAGTTATTTTTAAAAACAGTTCAAATGAAAAAAAAAAAAAAAAAAAAAAAAAAGAGCAGTTACTTACTTCTGAGCTACAGCACCATATAAAACTACAAGCTGCTGCAGTTTAGGAGGATGAGAAATCACTGGTACAGCAGAATTCCTGTCCAGAAGATACTTGTACACAGACTTCGGAGCAAGAGGCTCCTGCTGTTTAACACACTTCAATAAATATCTGTAATAATAATAATAACAATTACACACATCTGCATGCTAAAATGATTTCCCACATAACTAGTACAAACCATTTAGAAATCGTTCAATGCTAATCTAAAACAAATTTGCATATCTTTTCACCCACTACAGGATTTTCTGCTTCTAATGAAATATTTATGTGACTAGTATTGGGCAACTTCATACTTTCAACCTCCTTTGTTCTGGGAGTCTACTGCAACTAAATGCTACTCTTAACACTAGTTTTGTTCTTTGAGCAACCCCCCCCCACCCTCCTCTTTTCTTTTTTATTGAAAACAATTTTGTACAACACACTTTACTTCAATGGCAAGACATTTTCTTTGCTTGGAAGTTTTAGTCACTTCACCAATGACTTGGTGCATAATCAAATAGATGTTACAGAAAGATGGATGTCAAAATAATCAAGCAAGTTTACATGCCTTAGAAAACTTGAAAATGACACTGTCCTGGAATGGGAATCGAAGCCGTAGCTCCCGATTTTAGAAAATCAGGAGCTGCGGGTTCAACTCCCATTCCAGGTCAGTGTAATTTTCAAGTTTTCTGAGGCATTGTAAACTTGCTTCACTTGGTGTATCTCATTCATTTCTGTGCAAGAAATTATCATTTACTATAAACTGATACAATGAGTGATTTGAGTATGCATGTACATGCTGGTGAACTACAGCAATGGTAATCAAATAAGAGAAAAAAGATACTGCTTAAAAATGGAATTTCATTTTAAACAAGATGCATGGAAAAGACTGTAATTTTTATTTACAAGCTAATCTTACACTCTAATATTAACATATTTTTTAATGTCAAAGAACTACATTATTTTTGTGGAAAGAAGTGCCCTACTCACAAATTCACTCCATTTGGAACAACTTTTTTCCGCACATTTTTGTATTTGGAAAAGCATTCCAGGAAAAAGAGAAGAATTCAAAGTGGAATAGCAAAAAAAAAAAAAAAAATATATATATATATATATATATATATATATATATATATATATATGTACAATTTCTTTTGCAGTATATTTTTCAATAACTTTGCCATGGATCATTTTCAGATGAGAATATCTGAAGAACAAAAAATCTTTAATTTTAATTTAAAGGCAGAACCATTTAAAATTTTTGTATTCACAATTATTATATTTTAAACTATTACAGAACTACAAGACACTAAGATCAAAAGAATAAAAATAATTTTAAAAACTATTACCTAGGGCAAGGATGGCAAATCTTTTCCAACTAGTGTGACACTTAAAGTTTGCTTTACTGCTTTCAAGTGTTTAGTGTGCCACCTATTGTTTGCATTTGTTTTTGTTTTTTAAGTGACGCTTTGTCATGAAACTTTTTTTGCAAATATTATAAAACTGACATTAAGAGAACAGGTAAGTAGGTGAGTTTTAAGACTAAGACAATTTCAATTTGAACCTGATTTAATTTGTAAAAAGATAATTGAAAAATCATGCTTACACAATAACATTGTGTAAGTATGATTTTTCATAGTGTGAAACTTGTTTCTGAATGCTATTAGCCAAGACAAATATTTATGTTTAGTTCATAACCTGTTGTCTTCAGCATCACATAAGAAGCACTTAAGTCTGAATCAAGATGGTTTCTGACCATTGACTTTACAAAGTTCCTTGTAGAAAACAGCTGCTCACAGCCATATGATGATCCGAACAAAGTAAGTAGAGCTGTACCCAGTCTCTTCATGGCCAAAAATTTATGTGGGAAGATGTTCACTGTTCAAGCACTCTGGCTTCTGTGTAGAGTACTCAGCATCAACAGCACACCCGATTTCCTCCAACGCTTCACTAAGTTTGATGAATTCATTCATCCACATAGAGCTCTCTTAAAATTCTGTCAACTCCATTTCCAAATTGCCAATATTTATCACTTGAAAAAAAGCCAAATTAAAGTCACTCATTTTAATAACATGAGGCATTGTAATAAACTGCAATGTTTTCTCTAAATCTCGAAAATGAGAAAATCACGCTGAGATTATTTGTTTTGAATTTTCTAAAATATCTAAACATATCTTAAAAATGTTTTCTGTGTCTTCCGGAGTGAGGTTATCACCAAACCATGACAGTAATTCAAGTTGTGCTCTAAGTAAAGGAAAGTACTTATAAATTTCTTTTTCAACATCTCTAAAGCATATTTCAAGTTTGTGCTTAAATGACTTTGTTTTTCAGGGATTTTACAGCACTATAAAATAATTTTACTCAAATTATTGTATAGTGCTGTAAAATCCCTGAAAAACAATAAATGGCCCAAACAAATTGGATCTGCAAGTTCTGGGAAGTCTTGCTGCTTTTCTGTTAAGGAGCAGTGAATTTCATCCAAAAGCTTGACTGTGGAGTATTTGTCCACGATTCAGCCAACACACATTATTGTACATAAAAGATTTGCCATATCGTGATTCCACTTCATCTAACATCTTAGAGAATTGGCAATCATTCAAAGCACGTGCACATAGGAAGTTCACAATTTCAATTACCATGGAGAGTACACTTTCAAAGGACTTTAGACTTGCTTTTGCACACAGTGCTTCCTGGTGCAAAATGCAATGGAACTGCACAACAAGGTGCTGAACTTCTTTGCCAAGAAAGTTTAAAAACCCATTATGTTTACCCACCAGATTTGGGGCACCATCAGTAGTCACAGACACTATTTTATTTAAGTAAATTCATATTTTTACTACAAATTCTTGTCATTCACACATTATATCTTTCCCTGTGATTGTAGTTGGCAAACTCAGCAATTTAATTAATTCTTCCCTCATTACATCTCCACAAGAAAATCTTAACCTTGCTTGTGGTTGCTTTCATCAAAACATATTGAAAACATATCAGAATTGTCTAAATCAGATTTAATTTAGTCTGAAAATTCTTCACTCATTCTTTATGTTATATCTTTGATGGTGTTCCTGCTGGCTGGCATTTCCTTAATTTTGTTCACAATTTGTTACTAGGAAATATTTTCAAAAAATGTGTTGAATGTGGCTAAGAAAGCTGCCTTCAAAAAATTCACCATCATAAAGCAGTTTCCCATGCTGTGCTTTGCCTCCTAGGGGCGCTCCGTGGTAACAATGGCACACACAACAGCAACTAGGGCCTCTGTGAATCTTGGAGAGGTGCAAGCTAGTTCTGTGTAACATTGGCGAAAAGACCCCAACTCACTGGGTTTTGTTCCAGAATCCTTAGGTTGAATGACCAGCTGAACTGAGCTGGAACTGTCAGCTGTGGGCTAATCCCCCACACTGATGTACTTACCTGATTAAAAAGACACAAAGAAATGAAACAAAATGACTCAAGTGTGGGATACGGTGGACCTACCACACTTGCGAAAAACAGTCCACCACGGAATCGACCTGGAATTTCTAAACGGCGTATGAGAAAGCGATCTCGGCTGAGTGAATGTAAGATTGGTGTATGGAATACTAGAGGTATAAATGGCAAGATGAGTGAGGTGATTGAAGAGATGAATAAGTATAGACTGGATGTGCTGTGTGTAAGTGAAACCAAAAAGAAGGAAATTGGGGTAGAAGAAGTGAATGGCACGGTGAGTGTATGGTCTGGAGTATTGGATAATATGAGAGGACAGGCTGGTGTAGGTGTGATTTTAAGGGGAAAGATGAAGAACAACTTGATTCACTATAGTTGCATAAGTGAGAGAATTCTCTGGATTCGTTTGAAATTGAAACTTCAGAGAACTGTAATTGTTGTAGTGTATGCTCCTTGTGTCTCGGAACCTTCTGATAAGAAAGAAGATTTCTGGAATGAGCTAAAAGCTGTTTTGAGCCAGTTTGGTGCTAAAGAAAAAGTTATAATAGCAGGGGATTTCAATGCTAGAGTAGGTGTGCAGAATGCAATTTATGACAATGTTCTGGGTAAGTTTAATGATCCTTGTGTGAATGATAATGGTGAAAGATTAATTGAACTCTGCATTGAGAATGATTTGTGTGTATCTAATACAATTTTCAACCACAAGTATATCCACACATATACTTGGGAAAATCGTACTCTTGGTCAAAAAAGTGTGATAGATTTTGTGGTTTACGATCAGCATTTGAAACACTTAGTTGTTGACACCCGCATGATGAGAGGTGCGGATGTTGGTTCTGATCATTACTTGGTAGTGTCACGAGTGAAACTTAATGTTGGTTGGAGGAAAAGGAATCGGAAGAGACCCAGGATAGAAAGAATAAAGGTTGATAGGCTCCTTGAAGATCATCAGCGGTACTCTGACTTACTCAGAGAACGACTGAAGGATCTGAAATCTTGTGAGAGGGATGTAGAAAAGAAGTGGGAATGTTTTAAGAACTGTGTTGTTACTGCTGCTAAAGAGGTCTGTGGCACCACAATAGTGGGTAACAATAGAGGTGATGCTTGGTGGAATAGTGAGATTGATGAGGCAGTAAAGAAAAAGAAGGAAGCCTATTTGGGGATGTTGCAAGGTAGAGTCTCTGTGGATGAATATCGCTGTAAGAAGCGTGAAGCTGCTAAGCTGGTTCGCCACAGTAAGGCAAAAGATAGGAAAGAGAAAGTGGAAAGGCATGAACTGGCTTTTTGGAAAGATAGAAAGTCCTTCTGGAAGTACATGAGACTCAGGAAAAATAGGGGAAACAAAGTTGTAAGTTGTGTGAAGAATGAGATTGGGGAAATGATATGGGAGCACAATAAGTTAAGTGACAGATGGGGCGAATACTTCTGTGAGTTATTAGATCAGGAGAGCAAAAATGATTCTCAGACAGATGTAGATGTCACAATAAGGGATGAAAGCACAGGAGGATCTCAAGAGAAGAAGTGTGTAAAGCTCTAAAATCTCTTCAGAATGGTAAGGCTCCAGGAGTTGATGGCATAACTGCAGAGATGTTGAAGTATGGTGGAGACTCTATAATTGACTGGTTAACTGAAATTTGCCAGTTGTGCTGGGAGTTAGGAATGGTCCCTCAGCATTGGAAGGATGCTATCATTGTTCCCTTGTATAAGGGAAAAGGTGATCAGACTGAATGTAAGAACTATCATGGTATTAGCCTAATGAGTGTTCCAGGGAAAGTGTTTGGTAAGGTTGTTATTGAAAAAGTATGGGGTCTTACATCAGAGAAAGTGTGGGATGTTCAGAGTGGTTTTATGCCTGGTAAAGGCTGCACTAACCAGATTTTTGCATTACGCATGATGATGGAAAAGTATCTGGCTGTTGGGAAGAAAGTTTTTACTGCCTTCATAGATTTAGAGAAAGCTTACGACCAAGTCAATAGGACACTTTTGTGGAAGGTATTGAATGAATATGGTGTTACTGGGAATCTACTTAATAGTGTAAAAGCCATGTATGCTGGTAGTAGAGCTTGTGTACGAGTGAATGGTGTTTTATCAAAATGGTTTTCCATTGGTGCAGGAGTTAGACAAGGTTGTGTAATGTCACCATGGCTGTTTAATATATTTATGGCTGTATGCATGCGTGAGGCCAAAATAGATAATAGTGGCTTATGTCTTGGTGATATCAGTGTGTGCAGATTGCTGTATGCTGATGACACTGTCCTGTTGACAGAAAGCAAATGTGAGTTGCAGAGTATGTTGACTCGGATGCACGAAGTTTTCATGAAATTCAAACTGAGTATAAATAAGGGAAAAACCAAAGTTATGGTGTTTGAGAGAGGAATGGGTAGCACTGAATGTAATGTAAGTATAAATGGCACTGTGATTGACCAGGTGAGTGAGTTTGTGTATTTAGGAAGCATGTTTGACAGAGAGAACAAGTTGGATGGTGAAATCAGTAGGCGAGTGAATTCTTCTTTGAAAGTCATAGCTGCTATGGGAGGTTTTCACAGGAATGATGGGTTCTCTAGAGAGTCCGGCATGGCTGTGTATGAAACAGTAATTGTTCCTACTCTGATGTATGGCAGTGAAACCTGGGTACTGCAGAAGAAACATAGGAGTTGTTTGTGTGCTGGAGAAATGTGTTACTTACGTGGGGTTTGTGGCAAGACACGATCTGATTGTGTGAGGAATGAAGATGTATTGCAGTTGTGAGATGTAAAGCAAAATGTTGTTAGCAACTTGGTGGAGATCAATATGCTTCGGTGGTCTGGCCATGTTGAAAGAATGAGTGATGAAATGTTTACTAAGAAAATATTTTCATCCCAAGTGGCACGAAGGAAATGCAGAGGAAGGCCAAGGAAGACATGGGTGGATCAGATTCAGGAGTGTCTGCATGAGAAAAAGATTATGAGTATGAAGTATAAAAGATCTTGTGTATGGCGTGTAATGGATATCAGTGAAGCACGAGTTGTATGTCAAGATCGCTGTAAATGGCGAAGTTTGATACGACAACAATGAGTAAAAGTATCTGGAAGTATTTCTTTTTGGAGCTAACCTCTGAATCTCAGAGAACAGCTTAGTGATATATATGTATGTATGTATAAATTTACTAAGTGAATACCACTTCACCAGGCCTTCTTTGTTGTTCACTTTGTGAAAGTTCAAGTCATGGTTAACAGTTTTTGCTTCCTATTTCTGTGTGGTTATGGTTAAGCAAGGATTTGGTTCCACTGCTGTGAATGAATCCTATCTGAGTGGCCACTGATGATGAATTCTGTTTTCTTTTCAATTTCCAGTCATTCCCTTAATTTCTTTTTTACAACATGTGTTTATACATACATACATATCACTAAGCTGTTCTCTGAGTTTCAGAGGTTAGCTCCAAAAAGAAATACAAACTACCAGATAATTTTTGCTTACTGTTGTCGTATCAAACTTTTCCATTTACAGCGATCTTGAGCTTCACTGACATCCATCACACGGCGCACACAAGATGTTCTGTACTTCATGCACATAATCTTTTTCTCATGCAAACACTCCTGAATCTGATCCTCCCATGACTTCCTTGGCCTTCCTCTGCCTTTCCTTCCAGCCACTTGGGCTAAAAAGATTTCCTTAGTAAGCATCTCATCACTCATTCTTTTAACATCGCCAAACCACCAAAGCATATTAGTCTCCACCTTGCTAACATTTTGCTTCACATCACACAACTGCAACACATCTTCATTCCTCACACAATCAGAACATGTCTTGCCACAAACCCCCTGTAAGTAACGCATTTCTCCACCACACAAATGAGTCCTATGTTTCTTCTGCAGTACCCAGGTTTCACTGCCATACATCAGAGTAGGAACAATTACACCCTCATACACAGCCATGAGGGACTCTCTTGAGAACCCATCATTCCTGTGAAAACCTCCCAGAGCAGCCATTACTTTCAATGAAGAATTCACTCACCTACTTATTTCACCATCCAATTTGTTCTCTCTGTCAAACGGGTCTGGTACAATTCGTCCAACGACGATTGGTCCAATGTCGATTGGTCCAATGCCGATTCGTCCAATGGACAATTAGTCCAAAGGTACGATTCGCCCAATTGTACGATTGGTCCAATTCCGTCCCGTCTGTCCAAAGTGCTATTCGTGTTATAAAAATTTCAGCTGTTCTGATTTTATCTCCGATGTTATACGAAAGTGCCGGTATATAGTACAAAGAATGTAAAATAATGTTACATTTCATGCGTAATATTGTGGTTACAGATTTTTTTTTTTTTTTTTTTGGAATCGCGTTTTTTTTTTTATACTTAATTGCTGCCATATGAAGTTACTGATGTACGAGCCGTTCAATCAACTTCAATGTTTCCCTTTTGCATGAAATAATATAAAATACTAGTTTTCCATTTCTGTTTGTAGCATGCAGTGGGGTTCCGCCAACTGGCCAATGGAAACGTTCTGGTCGGGTTCGGACAGAGGCCTTTTTAATAGTTTTTATTCCAGCGATGTCATATTCATAACGTTAACATATCAAATCAAATTAATAATATTGCGCTTTTACTTAAGCACGAAATATTGATTCATAGGCTATAAGCCTAGGCCTTTTTAGCACTTTTTATTCTACCGATTTCATATTCATAACGTTTACATATTAAATCAAGTTAATAATATTGGGCATTTACTTAAACACGAAATATTAATTCATAGGCCATAGGCCTAGGCCATCTTAACAGTTTATATTCTACTGATGTCATATTCATAACGTTTACATATTAAATCAAGTTAATAATATTGCGCTTTTACTTAAGCACGAAATATTAATTCATAGGCCCTAGGCCTAGGCTTTTTTAACAGTTTGAATTCTACCGATGTCAGATTCATAATGTTTACATATCAAATCAAGTTAATAATATTGAGCTTTTACTTAGGCACGAAATATTAATTAGTAAGGCCTAGGCCTTTTTAACAGTTTATATTCTACCGATGTCAGATTAATAATGTTTACATATCTAATCAGGGAAATAATATTGTGATTTTACTTAAACATGAAATATTAATTCATAGACCCTAGGCCTAGACCTTTTTAACATTTTTTATTCTACCGATGTCATATCCATAACGTTTACCTATCAAAGGAAGTTAATATTGCGTTTTTACTTAAGCACCAAATATTAATTCACAGGCCCTAGACCTATGCCTTTTTAATGGTTTTTATCCTACCGATGTCAGATTTATAACGTTTACCTATCAAGAAAACTTACTAATGTTATGCTAGTATTTTTAACTTTACTTAAATGTTAGAATATGACATCAGTAGAATAAAAAGTGTTAAAAAGCCTAGGCCTAGGTGTGTGTAAAGAGCTCAAAAATGACACGATGAGTGCCTTTTATTAGGTTTTATAACATATTTACAAATGCCAAATACCTAGGTTGTAACTTAAAGTCTTCTAAAAAGGCCCATGGCTTAGGTGCCTTGTATAAAGGCCTGATAAATGATACGATGGGTGCCTTTTATTAGGTTTTATAAAATATTTACAAATACCAAATATCTAGGTTGTAACTTAAAATCTTCTAAAAAGGCCTGCGGCCTAGGTGCCTTGTAAAGACCTGAGACATGATACGATGAGTGCCTTTTATTAGGTTTTATAAAATGTTTACAAATACCAAATATCTAGGTTGTAATTTAAAATCTTCTAAAAAGGCCTGCGGCCTAGGTGCCTTGTAAACAGGGCAAGATTTAATCTTTTTGCTCAGTAGCAAATTTTGCTAGTGACCAAATAGTTTGCTAGCAAAACATTTGCATGACTAGCAAGTAAAACTAAATCACATCGTAACTTATTTTCTAATAAAGTTACACAGAAATTTAAATATGTGTATAAATATTTTGACTTACCTTTTTGAATAATGAATAGAATCTTAGATAAGTTTAGTGACTATCTTTATTATTAATTTCTAACAAATTCTCATACCACATGAATATATTTCACTGACATTCTAATTCAGATTTCTTTCCATATGGTTTACGCTCAGGGTGTCTGACTTTGTCATCATACCACTTTATAACTGCTGACCGTGGATTAAATATCTCTTCTTGTGGCCCTTCTACAGTATTTCAATTGTCATCAGAGCATTTAAAGTTTCAACAGACAAATTGTTCCTCCAATCCCCTTGTATTCTTTTTAAAAAACTGAATCCCACCTCACAACATGCTAAGTGAAAGTATCGAACAAATTTCTGCTAAACTTCTACACACTTCATATCTGCCAACTACCACACAATGCCGTAGTTTCTACGGAATTAGTTGTCTGACTACGGAACTCACTATCAAAACTACGGATTCTACAAATTTTCATTTTGTTTCAAATTTTTCTTTTGCTATTATTTTTATGATATACACGAGATTCTTACGCGGAATACCGCTTTATTTTTTATTTTTTTTTGTCATCAGTTAGATCATTCTGAAGATCGATATTTGAGAGAGGGGGGGGTCGTCTTCCATCTGGAGACGGAATTTCGTGCTTCAAAACTTTCGAACACAGTAGTGAAACGGAGTAAGAAAATTTTGCTGTAATCTCAAATTGTTCTCCCAATGTTGTCTTTGCGTCCGCTTTTCTTGTTAAATAACATTTTATTGCATAAATGTTTGCATTTTAGCTTGAAACTGTGGAGAACAATTTGCAAAAACGGAAGTTGGCTGCTGCAAAATTTTTCTGTAATCTTCAGGCATGAGATTCTTCCACGAATTCAAGGAATTCCGGCTTTACGAAACTAGAAAACGAAAGGTTGACGGAATTCGGATTTTTTCCGTAATCATAATTTTTTTTTTTTTTCTCACGATGTTGCCTCTGTCAAGTATTATTGCTCATTAACATTTTACTGGATAAATATTTGCATTTCAGCTTGAAAATACAAGGAAAATTTACAAAACCAGAAGTCAGACGAAGCAAAAGTTTCTTCCGTAATCATTTACCCCCTCCACGAACACGTTTCGTAAAAAAGCGTCTATCTATGCCACGCAATAAAGGCGATCGCTTGGCTTAGGGTACGACAAGAGTTGAGGACAAAGTTCGTGGGGCAAAAGAAGGGAGGGTGGCAGAGCAGGTGTTCAAACAACCGATCCATCCCAGAGCTCTGGGTTGCCACAGCAACCATTGCCGATGTCACGTTCAGTTTCTGTAATAGACCAATGAGGGCACGATGGAGAGGAGTTTCAATGCGCTTCTACGACAGTTTGGAAGGGATGAAAGATATGGGGAGGATGGGTATTAAGTGTTGAAAGGAAATTGGCGAAAGAGAATCGCTGATCGTCGCTGTTTAAACAAGTGATAATAGAAACTGTTATGTAAACTTCGTGGATAAATAATGATTTTTGGTTACTTTAAATAAAGAAATTACCTTACTAGCAATATTTGCTACTGCAATTTTTTTCACTAGCAAATTTGAATTTTCACTAGCTATTTGCTAGTTGCTAATTGGTGAAATCGCGCCCTGCTTGTAAAGACATGAGAAATGATACGACGAGTGCCTTTTGTAAGGTTTTATAAAAGGTTTACAAATACCAAATATCTAGGTTGTAACTCAAAATTTTCTAAAAGGCCCACGGCCTAGGTGCCTTGTAAAGACCTGAGAAATGATACGATGAGTGCCTTTTATTAGGTTTTATAAAATGTTTACAAATACCAAATATCTAGGTTGTAACTTAAAATATTCTAAAAAGGCCCGCGCCTAGGTGCTTTGCAAACAGCTGAGAAATGCTCCATTGAGTGTCTTTTACCGGTTTATGTAAAATGTTTACAATTACCAAATATACGGAAATGATCTTTCAAAAGGATATAATGAACAGAATAATTTAAATCCTTATTCCTTTCTGTAAAATAAAACAGTTTACCGTTGGTAAGATGATACCATTGGACGAATCGGCGTTGGACCAATCGTACCATTGGACGAATCGGCATTGGACCAATCGTACCATTGGACGAATCGGCATTGGACCAATCGTACCATTGGACGAATCGGACATTGGATCAATCGGCATTGGACCAATTGTCTCTTTGGACGAATCAGCATTGGACGAATTGGCATTGGACCAATCGTCGTTGGACGAATCGTCCAGGACCGCTGTTAAACATGCTTCCTAAATACACAAACTCATTCACCTGGCCAATCTCTGTGCCATTAACGCCTATCTTGCATTCAGTATTAACAGTTTCTCGCTCAAAAACCATAACTTTGGTTTTTCCCCTTATTTATACTCATAGTATTAAAAGGAATCCGTCTTGTTGCACGATGATATTTATTCATGAAATACTATTAAAAAGCACCAATCACTTACCCTAAAGATCATGGTAAATTCCATCGACAACACACTTCCAGCACGTCAACTATCGTAATGTAGTTGGCCTTCAAAGGTTTAGAGACATCTTGCTTACGATTCCTTCTTCCGGGGATGAAACATCGTATTTTTTTATTATTTTTTAATTTTTTAAGCCATATGAGATGTAACTATAAGCTTGTCAATTCCATAAAAACCACACATGCATACTACTCATTCATACAATTCAATTAAAAACTATGTACATATTTACACAACCTTACATTCCTAGGTGGTTAAACCTTTGTCAACTGTGAGTAACAAACTGCTCTCTCTGTTTCAAAACCCCTGCAACTCTCAATGCAAGTGTCACACTCATTCAGCACCTCACACACAATCATCTAGCGCTTTCAACAGACTACTGTCGTCATCAGGAGGCAGGTGTGTCTCACCCGCCCACCACTAGCTGTGGTGGGCGGGTGAGACACACCTGCCTCCTGATGACGACAGTAGTCTTGAAACAGAAAGAGCAGTTTATTACTCACAGTTGACAAAGGTTTAACCACCTAGGAATGTAAGGTTGTGTAAATATGTACATAGTTTTTAATTGAATTGTATGAATGAGTAGTATGCATGTGTGGTTTTTATGGAATTGACAAGCTTATAGTTACATCTCATATGGCTTAAAAAATAAATAAAAAAATACGATGTTTCATCCCCAGAAGAAGGAATCGTAAGCAAGATGTCTGTAAACCTTTGAAGGCCAACTACATTACGATAGTTGACGTGCTGGAAGTGTGTTGTCGATGGAATTTACCATGATCTTTAGGGTAAGTGATTAGTGCTTTTTAATAGTATTTAATTTATGAATTGCACGTAAATTATGCACACTTTGCAGGGGTTTAATACCTTAAAAGTGCAAATATAGTAATTGATATTTATTCAGTTAAAAAATGAAATCTACGTACAGGTTAAAAAACACGAGCACTTTCGGTGTCACAGTGACACCTTTATCACATGTGATTTCCATCATGTGGTTACATGCTGGTCTTAAATATGTGGAACAGATGCATCATGGGAAAGGTAATGTCAGTGTCAAATGATATACCAGATAACAAGACAGTCAAAAAAGCATAATTAGCCAACGAAAATTACTCAACAAAAACAATAGTTATTGTGCTGTCCTCCCCAATAAGATTGCTCCAGGGTTCAGCTAAAACACAAGGATAATAGTCATTACAGCAACGTGTATTATAAGCCGAAATATAGAGGCTTTCTGTAAATAACAAGGAATAAACAGAGTTAGGTGTGTTTATGATCTTAGCGTTGTCCCAGTCTGGGATGGAATTTCCAGCACTTACAGTTCTTGCAGAAAAGGTGCTTTGGTGATTCATTTTTAAATTATATCTGTGTTCATTTAATCTCAAATCCAAATTTCTTCTGGTTGAACCCACATAATGATAATATTTAGTTCACCAGAAATAGTGTCGAGCATAGGAATAACATACACACCCCATTTTTTCCCTTTGTCAATTTTGTCACGATCGTTGCGGATAATGGAATATAGATTGCATGATCATATTCCAAATTGTATTTTATGACAGGAGCATATGTTGGTAAGAAGGTTTACAACATGTGGATTAAAATCAACAGATCCAACATACTTTTTAGACACTTGTTCACTAATTAAAGCAGTTGACATAGCAAACTGTACTTTATTGTGCACCCCCTTAACAAAGTTGCCTGGATGCAACCACATGATGGAAATCACATCTGATGAAGGTGTCACTGTGACACCGAAAGTGCTCATGTGTTTTTTAACCTGTACATAGATTTCGTTTTTTAGCTGAATAAATATCATCGTGCAACAAGACGGATTCCTTTTAATACTAGTATTTATGCACAAATTATAGTGTTTACCGTCATATTTACATATTTACACTCAGTTTGAATTTTATGCAAACTTCGTACATCCGGGACAACATACTCTGCAACTCACTTTTGCTCTCTGCCAACAGGACAGTGTCATCAGCATACAGCAATCTGCACACACGGATATCCCTAAGACATAAACCAGTATTATCTATTTTGTCATCATGCATGCATGCATGCATGCATCCATCCATCCATCCATAAATATATTAAACAGCCATGCTTTTATTGCTGATTTGTGTTCTGTCTGCCTAGTTTACTGATTTCTCCTATGTAATAAGTTTAGTCCACTGTTGCAGTCTGTGCTACAAATTACTCCTTGCCAAAGCAAAACATTTGTTTATTTAATATCTGGAAAAATAGTTTTATATGTTATTTTTGAGTAGTACTGCAGACCCTACTAGGTTCTTATTACTTATTTTTGCACAGAGAATTAAAAAGTCCTCTCTGGTAAGTACTAAGAAAATTATATCATATTTTTTTTTAATTTCTTCAAAAAATAAGTAGTAGTACCAAGTAAGGCTAACCAGTACTCAGTAACAATATATATTTCCCCAGGTATTAAAAACAAAAAAACAAAAAATCTATAAATGAAATACAAATCATAAATACAATAATCAATCTTTATCTTTCTTCCATTTTTGTTGTTAACATATTGATTCCTGTACTTAAGTAACACAGCACACAAATAAAAAAAAAAAAAAAAAAAAAAACATGAAAATTTTAAAAGGAGAGTTTGAAATCTGATGGTCTTGTTAAGAAGGGGCTCCTTTTCTATCGGGAGAGTAATTTCATGAAGATATAGAAGTGAATAAGTTGAGGACCCATCTACCCTCAAAAGAAAGATCAAGCAATAGCCACTTGAGGCTCAGTTTAACTTTACCGGCTATGACACCAAGTCCAAGAATCTGTCACAGGCATGCCATGGAAGGATATGATTACAGAATGTCTGCATGAGAAAAAGATAATGCGCGTGAAGTTAAAAAGGTCTTGTGTGAGACATGTGAAGGATGTAATAGAAGCGAGTTGTGTGGTGAGATCATTATAAATCAGAGGCGTAGCCAAGGGCTGGGGGTCCTCAGGTCTGGACCGCCCTTGAGGAGGACTGAGTACAAATTTAAAGTGATATATACATGCATATACGAGGCTTTCACCAATGAACCAAATCCATGGACCCACCTTAAGAAATTCCTGGCTATGCCACTGTTGTAAATGGAGATGTTTGATACAAGAGCAGTATGTAAAATCTATCACTTTCAGTTTTAAACTTTAATTTGGCAGATGAGTTTTCTTTGAAGAGATAACCTCTGAATCTAAGAGAGCAGCTTTGTGGTATGTATCTAAGCATGCAAGAATGTAAACTTGAAAAAGATTTCTTCATGAATTAGGAAGTTAGCATTTCCAGCACAGTGTCACCTAAGACAGAGAAGTCTTCCAGTCATACATTGGTGGATATTTCAACTTAGCATTCTTGCAACTGTGGCAATGTTGCATTTAGTTACAATTTATACACAGTGCTCCTCTGCCTTGTTGTATGATGCCTTACTCTTGAGATTTTTTTCTTGTTTGTTCTTAATACTCTACCAAAATCTTTAATTTCAGAACCTGCTTCCATGGGATTCCTAATTTTTATATTTTTGTTGTGCTATGAAATTATCATCACAATACATGTTATTGCTTTTTTAGCACGCCTTTTGTAAAAAAATCATGCTTATGCTACTGATTTCTCCATCCGTCCGTCTGTGGACACCATATCTTTTGCAACTATCTGAACTGAAAAATTATTTTCACATCGGGAAGCTTGAAATGTGCGAATGATGATCTTTTATTTCGTTTTTTTTTTTATTACGATGCACAATTTTGCTGCTAGAGGGCATAAATGAAGATAGTATCGAATTCAAAATACATTTTATTCCATATATTTGCTTCTAAACATCCAGTTGAAAAAATTCTTTTACCTTTTGATTCCATTTATGGCGAAGACTATTTCAGGTATAGTCATTTTTTCGAGTTATGCATACATTTTTCTCTAGAGGGTTTAAAAGTAAAATGCGTTTTACCCAATATCTCTGCTTGTAAAAATCTGATTTGAAAAATTCTTTCTACAGCGGACAGATCTCTTGAAGGGAAATCTTTTGCATATAATTTCTAATGTTTGGTACAAAACGGTTTGGCCACCAGGGGACCTAAATGTTAATTTCTGCTTCTGGTGTATTTGCAGCAAAATCAGAGCTTCTAAAATCTTGACTGAAAAAATTTGTTTGTGGGCTGATACTACTCACATCGATAAGCTTTTTTGGAATATTTTCTTCCACCAGGGGCGTAGATACATATCTTATTTTTGTCGATATCTCTGCTTCTAAGAGTCTGATTTGAAAAATCCCTTCTCTCTTGGATAGTTTCTGATGAGAAATATTTTTCATATAATTTCAAAATTTTCAAGTGATGCATAGACTTTCCACTAGGGAGCGTAAAGGTGAATTGTTTTCCCTGATATCTCTGCTTTTAAAACTCTGATTTGAAAAATTCTTTCTGCACCGGATAC
This sequence comes from Macrothele yani, assembly GCA_039090855.1. Lineage (NCBI taxonomy): Eukaryota > Metazoa > Arthropoda > Arachnida > Araneae > Macrothelidae > Macrothele > Macrothele yani. Next base: position 56,128,396 of record CM077011.1, on the reverse strand, counting down.
AACTCCTGATGGGAAATGCTTTGCATATAATTTCTAATATTTGGTAAATAATGGTTTGGCCACCACGGGCGTAAGTGTTAATTTCTGTTTCTGATGTATTTGCAGCAAAATCTGAGTTGAAAACTCAATTGGAAAAACTTTCGTGGACTGATACTGCTCACCTTGGAAAAACTTTTGAAAATACTTTCTTCTTAAAATAATGCATAGTTTTCCCTCCCAGGGGCATACATGTATATCTTATTTTTGTTGATATCTCTCCTTTTAAGAGACCAATTTGAAAAATTCTTTCTTTGTTGGAGAGTGTTTCTGCTGTGAAATGTTACTGATATAATTTAAAAATTTTCTTAATGCACAAGTCTGCCACCCGAGAGTGTAAGTTCAGATTTTTGTTTACAGTAATACCTGCAGGACTAAAAACCAGATTGAAAACATTTTTCGGTCAAATGCTACTAACTATGCAAACTCTGTGTGAGAATTCTCTACTCAAAATAATGCACAATTTTACCGCTAGGTGGCGCAAATGCTTAATCTGTTTTTCTCAATATCTCTGCTTCTACATTGTGATTTAAAAATTCTTTCAACAGTGGATGCCATTTACCTTGTAGAACACTTTAGGTTAGTATACAGTATAAGGAGTTTTGAAGTTCACAGTTCTGTCACTACTTGGTGTTTGTGTACTTCAGTTTGCAGCTGTATTTCCGCTTCTAAAACCCCTATTGAGGAATTTGTTTTTTATTACTGTATGCCATTAGCTACAACAGAGATGTGGCACATTATAGTCTTCAAATAATGCAGAGATTTCCCGTTAGTGGGCATAAAGTTCTAAGCCTTTTTCCTGCTATCTCTGCTTCCGGGAGACATCTTTGAAAAGTTCTTTTCCCACAAAGAATATTTTTTGCCTATTTTCAACTCTTCCATTATGCAAAATTATCCACTAGAAGGCATAGAGTTATATCATGTTTCCCGCTACAGATATATTTCTTCTTTTAACTGTTCGATTTGAAAATCTCTTTGTCTCTGATACCTTCCTTGTGCTATGAGAAACGTTTTGTGAGCCATTTGTTAATTTTAATGATACACTTTTTAGCTGCTGGTGGAAGTAAGTAGCTGTTTCTATTTCTGGGTGTTTTATCAATTGAAGACCGTTTGATAGTTTTCCTAACTGGTTCTATTAACTTTGATAAGTTTAATTCATGTCAGAAAGGATTCAACATCATTCATTCATTCATTCATACATACATACATACATACATACATACATACATACATACATACATACATACATACATACATACATACATACATACATACATACATACATACATACATACATACATACATACATACATACATACATACATACATACATACATACATACATACATACATACATACATACATACATACATACATACATACATACATACATACATACATACATACATACATACATACATACATACATACATACATACATACATACACACACACACACACACACACACACACACACACACACACACACACACACACACACACACACACACACACACACACACACACACATACATACATACATACATACATACATACATACATACATACATACATACATACATACATATCACTAAGCTGTTCCCTGGGATTCAGAGGTTAGCTCCACAAAGAAAAAACAAACTACCAGATAATTTTTAACTGATTATTTACTTACTGTTGCCATATGAAACTCCTCCATTTACAGCAATCTTGACACACAACTCGGGCTTCGCTGACATCCATCACACGACGTACACAAGATCTTCTATACTTCATACTCATCATCTTTTTCTCATGCAGACACTCCTTGATCTGATTTTCCCATGACTTCCGCTGCCTTTCCTTCCTGCCACTTGGGCTGAAAAAAAATTCTTAGTAAGCATCTCATCACTCATTCTTTCAACATGCCCAAGCCACCAAAACATATTAGTCTCCACCTTGCTAAAAACATTTTGCTTCACATTACACAACTCCAACACATTTTCATTCCCCACACGATCAGAATGTGTCTTGCCACAAACCACCCGTAAGTAACGCATTTCTCCAGCAAACAAACAACTTGTATGTCTGTTCTGTAGTACCCAGGTTTCATTGCCATACATCAGAGTAGGAACACTTACAGTTTCATACACAGCCATATAGGACTCCCTTGAGAACCCATCATTCCTGTGAAAACCTCCCAAGGCAGCTATGAATTTCAATAAAGAATTCACTCTCCTACTAATTTCACCATCTAATTTGTTCTCTCTGCCAAACATGTTTCTTAAATACACAAACTCATTCACCTGGTCAATCACTGTGGCATTTAGAGGTATGTTACATTCAGTACTACCAGTTCCCCGCTCAAAAACCATAACTTTGGTTTTTCCTTCTTAATACTCAGTTTGAATTTTATGCAAACTTCGTACATCCGAGAGAACATACTCTGCAACTCACTTTTGCTCTCTGCCAACAGGACAGTGTCATCAGCATACAGCAATCTGCACACATGGATATCTCTAAGACATAAACCAGTATCTATTTTGGCATCAAACATGCATGCATCCATAAATATATTAAACAGCCATGGTAACATTACACAACCTTGCTCGACTACCGCACCAATAGAAAACTATTTTGATAAAACACCATTTACTCGTACACAAGCTCTACTGCCAGCATACATGGCTTTTACACCGTTAAGTAGATTCCTAGTAACACCATATTCATTCAATACCTTCCACAGAAGTGTCCCATTTACTCCATCATAAACTTTCTCTAAATCTATGAACACAGCAAAAATTTCCTTACCAACAGCCAGATAATTTTCAATCATCATGCGTAATGCAAAAATTTGGTTAGTGCAGCCTTTACCAGGTATGAAACCACTCTGAACATCCCACACTTTTTCTAATGTAAGACTCCGTACGTTTTCAATAATGACCTTACCAAACACTTTCCCTGGCACACTCAGTAGGCCAATACCACGATAGTTCTTGCAGTCAGTCTGATCACCTTTTCCCTTACACAAGGGAACAATGATAGCATCCTTCCAATCCCAAGGGACCATTCCTAGCTCCCAGCACAACAGGGAAATTTCAGTTAACCAGCCAATTACAGAGTCACCACCATACTTCAACATCTCTGCAGTTATGCCATCAACTCCTGGAGCCTTACCATTCTGAAGAGATTTTAGAGCTTTACACACCTTTTCTCTTGAGATTCCTCCTGTGCTTCCCTCCTTCACTGTGACATCATCTGCTTCTGCCTCAGAATGACCTTTGCTTTTCTGATCTAATAACTCACAGAAGTATTCACCCCATCTTTCACTTAACTCATTGGGCTCATATAACATTTCCCCAATCTTATTCTTCACACAACTTACAACTTTGTTTATCCTATTTTTTCTGAGTCTCACGTACTTTCAGAAAGTCTTTCTATCTTTCCAAAAAGCAAATTCATGCCTTTCCACCTTCTCCTTCCTATCTTTTGCCTTACTCTGGTGAACCAGCTTAGCTGCTTCACGCTTCTTGGAGCGGTATTCATCCACAGAAACGCTACCTTGCAACATCCCCAAATAGGCATCCTTCTTCCTTTTTACTGCCTTTTTAATCTCGCTATTCCACCAGCCATCACTTCTATTGTTACCCACTACGGTGGTATCACAGACCTCCTCAGCAGCAGTGACAACACAGTTCTTAAACATTCCCACTTCTTTTCTACATCCCTCTCACATGACTTCAGTTCCTTCAGTCATTCTCTGACTAAGTTAGCATAATGCTGATGATCTTCAGGAAGCATTTCAACCTTTATTTTTTTCATCCTGGGCCTCTTCCTATTATTTCAACCAACATTCAGTTTCACTCGTGACACTACCAAGTAATGATCAGAGCCAACATCTGCACCTCTCATCACACGAGTGTCGACAACCAAGTATTTCAGACGCTGGTCATAAACAACAAAATCTATAACACTCTTTTGACCAAGAGTACGATTTTCCGAAGTATATGTGTGGATATACTTGTGGTTGAAAAACATATTAGATACACACAAACCATTCTCAATGCAGAGTTCAATTAACCTTTCACCATCATTTACACAAGAATCATTAAACTTGCCCAGAACATTGTCAGAAATCGCATTTTGCACACCTACTCGAGCATTGAAATCCCCTGCTATTTTAACTTTCTCTTTAGTACCAAAATGGCTCAAAACAGCTTTTAGCTCATCCCAGAAATCCTCCTTCCTATCAGAAGGTTCCAAGTCACAAGGAGCAAACACTTCAACAATTACTATTTTCTGAAGTTTCACTTTCAGACGTATCCAAAGAATTCTCTCACTAATGCAGCTGTAATGGATCAAGTTGTTCTTCATCGTCTCACTTAAAATCACACCTACACCAACTTATCTCCTAACATTATCCAATACTCCAGACCACTCACTCACTGTTCCATTCACTTCTTCTATCCCAATTTCCTTCTTTTTAGTTTCACTTACACACAGCACATCCAATTTATATTTATTAATTTCTTCAATCACCTTATTCATCTTGCCATTTATACCTCTAGTATTCCATACACCAATTTTATACTCACTCAACCGTGATCTCTTTCTCATGTGCCTTTTAGAAATACCAGGTCTATTCCGTGGTGGACCGTCCTTCGCAAGTGTGGTAGGTCCACCGTATCCCACACTTGAGTCATTTTGCTTCATTTCTTTGTGTCTTTTTAATCAGGTAAGTACATCAGTGTGGGGGATTAGCCCACAGCTGACAGTTCCAGCTGGTCATTCAACCTAAGAATTCTGGAACAAAACCCAATGAGTTGGGGTCTTTTCCCCAATGTCACACAGAACTAGCAGGCACCTCTCCAAGATTCACAGAGGCCCTTGTTACTGTTCTGCACGCCATTGCCCACAGAGCGCCCCCGAGGAGGCAAACATCCTTCACTAAGACCGCCTGCTTGTTCTTTATGGAGAGTAAAAAAATTTAAATCTGCAATGGCTTGCTGGTATGTGAGCTGCTACATCATAATTGAATAATTTTCGGATTGAAATAGCTTGTACAAGCATGTTCTTGGCTCCTGGGATCTCACAGACTTGTGCATGCATTTTGTAAATATTATCATCTTCAATACATGACCATGCAAGAATGCAGTTTTCAACGTCTAAGTGATTCACATACCTCTTTGATGATTTATATACATCATGAGTGAAACCAGTAAGGCCGCCCCGGTGGCGCAGTGGTCTAAGCGATGGCCTCTGATCATTCGTCCGAACGGGGTCCGGGTTCGAATCCCGGTGAGGCATGGATGTTGTGTTTGTCTTATGGCACTGGCTCTCTCCCTTCCCTGGAACCAGTGACCCTAAATTAGGGACGGGCGACTGCTTATAGCCCATTGAGTTGCTAACGGTGGTCGTTAAACCTCCAATCAAAAAAAAAAAAAAAAAGAAAAGAAACCAGTAAGAATAAAACATATTATTACAGGTCTGATGACAGGTGTGAAGCTTTCACGATAACTTTACCAAGTTATGAAGAAAAGCTTTAGTGATAAGAGAAGCTTCTTACTTTTCTACCTCAAAAAATCTAAAGATCATAGTAGTCAAATTGTACATAGCTTGTCCCAAAACAACTGAGAACGTTTTTATAAAAAATTAGCAATACTGCATTTGACCTTGGCACGAGTCTCGAAAAAATGGTAGTTGTTGTAGTAACCACAGCAACCGGTGACACCTGTTTTATCACTCATGTGTTGTAGGTAGTGCACAGTTTAATAAGTGTTGTTTCATGAACCATTAACAAGTGTTTTCACGCTGTGATTATTTTAAAAAATGGATATGAAAGAGGAACAAAGATGTGCCTTTAAATTTTGCTATTGACTTAAGAAGTCTGTCAGAGAGACTTTCTGTCTTATGTAAGAGGCTTATAAAGATGAATGTCTATGAAAATCAACAATTTACAGATGGCATAAAGAATTTATGGATAGTCATGAGTCGGCGGCTTTAGTCGCACATCAAGGAAGACCAAGTGTTACAGAGGTAAACATTGATACAATAGGTGTTATCATAAGGGAAGACAAACACCTATCAATTAGGGATATCGAAGATGGTTTCAAATAATAAATTTGCAGAATTTAACTAAGCATTTAGGCATGAAACGAGTTTGTTCAACTTGGGTTCTCCATTTGTTTTCATGTGCGGCCCAATGCAAGACCGCGCATGGCCAGTTCTGTCATTTCTTATTTGGAGAAAATGAATATTAAGTGATGCCTCAACCTGCATGTAGTCCAGACTTGTCACCATGCAACTTCTGGTTGTTCCCCAATTTAAAAAAGACATTACGGGGACAACAATTTGAGACTGATCAACAACTTATTACAGCTGCACAGGGGCGCTTCAACAGCATTTCAGAAGAATTCCAGAAGACATTCAAAAAGTTTGAGGAAAGTTGGGACACCTGTATTCGATCAATGGATAGTATTTCGAAAAAGATGACCCATCTGGAACCAAGAACAAATATTAGATCATCAACTTAGTTTTAATGATAGACTTACAAATGGAGATTAATCTGAAACTCAGGTTCTATAAATAAACCTTCCACATCAATTTGCTAATTTTTAATGGACTGCTAAACTGACAAATATGGTAGGTACAGAATATTTTCAGATCTTACTATGCCATGAAAAAATTAAGAATCTTTTAATATTGTGTTTGAGGTCCTAATGAGGCTTGTTTTGCTTGCTACTTTTAAATTAGTTCGGTTTAGTGCTGAAGACAGTTGTTGATAAACAACAAGAGGCTTGACAACATTTGTTAAAATAACTCAGTGATATGTTGAGACTAGTTGCCTCAATGATCCACTTTTGGAGTACAGATCCTAACACAAGAGTAGCATAACATGAAACAAGTACAGAAAGATGTGGTTTATGTTGTTGGGATCCTGACGTACAAGCCACAGAGTAGCATATGAAAACAGTTTTTCTCATGCATAAACTAAAACTTAAATCAAAATTTTGAGCAAGCAATATTGATTGCCTTGCAAACAGAGATGTTCCTGAATAACCACATCAATTTACTAACTGATGAATTTTTGAGACCTACCACTTACATCAGCCAATGTTACCAACTTCCACATGCTAATTGAAATACTGTTCCCCAATGTCTGGTAGTAAACTCACTCACATAACTTATTATGGAATAACCTTGTACATGCACACTATGTGTACACCATTCTGAATTCAGGATTTTGCAAAAATCAAAGAAATACAAATAAAAGCACTTGCCTGGCTGTTTGAAGATACAGTACTGTGTTTTCTCCCTCATATGTGCAGGCTGCTGTAGTTGCAGTATAAAGTCGTGGAATCCCGCTGATCAAAAGATAGCCATGGCCACCACAAGCTCGTCTGCATTGTTCAATGGCAGAACTACCAACATCTGAGCACAAGGCTTTCAATCCGGAGGATGTTGCATGAAGCTGCAGTTCAGAAATTTAAATTTATAAATAAATAATAGTTGAACAGCCAAAATGTTTTACATACTAATCCTTTGACTACAAAAATGTTTGGAATGCTACATACAGGATGATATAATTTTTTTATGTAACTAGATAAGTAAATCCGTCTTTACCACTGTGTAATACAGCAATCAAATGCAAGTACCGTAATTTTTGGACTAAGAGCCGCAGGTGAGAAATTTTGCAATCTTGGAAGCAAAAGTTGCCGTAAGGGCCGCACATGTGAAGTCTTGCTGCTGCTTAGAAAACTAAATTATCTTCCTTATTTTCATGAATTAACTCACATCCAACATGATTATATATATACTTCAAAGGCTAATCTGCAATTCAGTGTCGATCTGCTTTATGCACTTATTTTTTCATACTGGCAAAAATTTTTATTTATACATTTTTTATTAATCATGCTAATGATGTTATTTGTTTGCCTGTATTAAATGCTCAAAACCATTTATGTAATCAATATAAATCACAGTTAATCTTAAGACTCCGGTTAGAATATCGCATTGCTCATAAAACCGCACAATTGTCTAAATTCCATTCAACGTGGATGTCTGCTACAGGATGGTTCTCTGTTCACCGCAATAGAATCCGTCTTAGAAGTAATTAACTTATAAATTATCGCTTGTAATGCTTTCGATTAATGTTTTCTTTAATAATATGTTCCTTCTATGTTATGCTTTTTTTCTCATTTTTTTTTTTGGATTGGATTTTTAACGACCACCGTGAGTAACTCAATGGGTTATAAGCAGTCGCTCATCCCTAATTTAGGGTCACTGGTTCCAGGGAAGGGAGAGAGCCAGTGCCGTAAGACAAACACAACATCCATGCCTCACCGGGATTTGAACTCGGACCCCGTTCGGACGAATGATCAGAGGCCATCGCTTAGACCACTGCGCCACTGGAGCGGCTTTCTCATTTACAGATGTTTTTGTTAGAATGAAGTTGCGCTTCCTTTTACCAGCTGCCTCGCACGTGTTCGCGGATCTGGCCGCCAGGCGCCAACACTTCGAAACAACGGTGCTGCTTTCTCTCTTTCAAGTGGTTGGACCTACTTTCATTTACTGCGCACTGAGCCTTTGCGTTGAGCTCCGCTTTTATATGAATGGGAAAGCTCTCTCTTCTTTTTTTCTTTTCAAGCTGAAGCCTTCAACTTCCACTATCGTCAGTCAATAATAATAATTAAAAAAATTAAAATCGAAGCATAACTCAGGAGCACGAGCTAAGAAACACCTGTATCGCATGCCAGATTAACCAAGAAGAGTGAACAGAATTTGTCTTTCCGTCCCACCAGTATTGTTTGGAATAGGACTTTGCTAATGGAATCATCCTGGGGCAGGCTTTTGCTTTGTTCATGTTCTTCAGCTTTTGTTCAGGAAGTGCTCATCAAACTGGTATCTCCACCCCAGTGAAAATCAATGTTCCTTCCCTTGCTTGCATAGCACCTTCCTGCATGATGTACGCTGCAGCCAACGAAAGAGATACGCTAGGTGCGCTATCCACAGAAGCTTCGGACGTCACGCTACTCGTCTGTGTGCTTATGTCCCCATTCCATCCCCCATGCAAAGGGCATTTGAGTCAGGCATTCATTCCTGTCCTCCCCCACTTTCCCTCCTAAATCAGCATCAGGACAGCGGAGTTATCGTTTAAATAGACGTGTCTAACGTATGAGTAGAAAGGGGGAAAACTTGATCATAGTCAAGTTTGTAAAAAAAAAAAAAAGACGTGGTTTGAAAAAATTTACTAAGCATCTGCATGGAAAAAAAGGGGGGGGGAGGGAAGAAACAGTCTTATCAAAAACAAATTCGGCATAAGGGCCGCACACCCGAAAAATTTCACTTTTAGTAACGTAAGAGCTGCGGCTCTTAGCCCAAAAATTACGGTACATCATATACGTATATACGCAGAGCAGATTTTTATTAGGACTAGTGAACCGCTTTATACAAACAAGCTGATACATCATTCGTTGTCATAATGTCACTATGGTGATGTAATCAAGTGAAAGGGAACACTCCCAGTAGTAAGTAGTTTGGACCATGTTACTGAAGGTGTAATAATGGGAATAATACAGAATCAAAGCACCTTTGAAAATGCTAAGATAACGAGTGCCCAGAAGGATGATACAAGTTTCAGCAAGACTGCTGCATTTATGGAATGTGGAAAAGCAACAATAGTAAGAGTGAACATAGAGTGTGGTTGATGGAGCAAAAACCAGAAGTGAGAGCATGACCTGTGGTCAGAAACAACTAGTTGATGCATAAGGTGAGCAAAGGATAATCAGATGTTTATGGGCTAACAAGTGCACAACAAAGAGTCACATAACTGAGGATTTGAATCTGGAATAATGCTAAAGGGCATCTAAGTACATGATCCACTGTACAACAGGAGACCAGTCTATACACTATTGGTGTCTGCTGTGAACAAGACAAAGTGCATGAAAAGGACTTGTGAGCAACAAAGGTGGACCCCAAATTATTGGGAAAGGCTCATGTGATCTGATAAATCATGCTTTCTCAAGAGCACCATATCAAAGGAAAGGTAAGAATTTGGGGACAACAGCACGAGAGCATTCAGTTGGGCACATTCGTCAAAGCCCAAGGATATTTGACCACTGCTGATTAAGTTCATGTAGCCATGGTCATTCTCTACCTGTATGATATGGTATGATATGATATGATATATGAGATATATGATATGATATATGGTATGTAAGGTCAGGTGATGTGTAACATCACAGCCTGTCCTTGACAAATGTCAACCCCGCCTTCTCGTGGTGCATCCTGTTCCCACTAAAGGGGCTCTAATGACCGCCAATAGCGGTATAACTATACCATCGGTATTAGAGGAAATGCAATCCCACACTCACCAAGCCACTTGGCCAGCGTGGTGAGTTATGGCTAAACCCCTCCAAAATGACTCCACAACTTAAATCTTGGCCCTCAGTCTCCGGCAGCTGGAATGCGACATGAAGGCAGAGGGTGCTAAGAATCCCCGGAGGACCGGACTAGGCTGCCATCTGATGCTGACCTTGGCTATGTATAATGGATGCTCCCTATCTTCTGATTCAAGGCTTCTAAATTGGAAGAGGAACTACAAAGGATCAAGTGAGACATAACTGAAAAGTGGACATCACTTCTACTATCGTGGGACAAATACTGGCAGAACTAGTGGTGTTGGATTTATAATAAACAAGAAACTGAAGGATAAAGTTGTAGAAGTTGAAAGTTCCTCTGACAGAGCTGCACGACTCGTTATCCAACTCTCGAGAAGATACAAGGCTCAAATAATTCAAACTTATGCACCCACCACAAGTCATGCTGAAGAAGAAATTGAAGAATTTTATGAGGAAATTCGTCATCTAAATAATAAAGGTAAGCAGCACTTGAAGATAATTATGGGACATTTCAATGAAAAAATAGGGCAACGGCAACAGAATGAAACTTCAGTAGGTAAATTCAGTCACGGCAACAGAAACCAGTGTGGAAATACTCTCGTTGAGTTTGCAGAGGCAGAAGGGTTTTTCATCTTGAACTCCTTCTTCAAGAAAAAGCCACACAGGAAATGGACATGGAGACATCCAAATGGAACAAGTGAAATTTATTTTATTATGTGTAACAAAAAGTTCGTCATAGAAGACTGCAGTGTGCTAAACAAGTTCAACACAGGTAGTGACCATAGATTGGTGAGATGTAAGATGCACCTCAACACTAAACTCAAACGTGGCAAGCTCATACGACAAACAAAATGTATTGACATAACCAACCTTAAAAAATACCATAATACCTTCAAGTTGGAACTGAAGAACAGATTCTCTGCTTTAGAAGGCCTAACATTGGAAGAAGTGGATATTTCTGAAGTTAACAGAAAAGTAACCAAAGCTCTTATGGAAACAGCAACAAAATTAGCTGGGTCTAAGAACAAGTTGCATGTGAACAAATTATCAGGAAAAACCAAAATGTCGATGCAAAAAGAAGAGAGATGAGGACAACTAAAGAAGATATGACTACCAAAGTGGAATATATAGAGCTATGCAAGACAGTACGAAAAAGTATCACTGAAGACGTAAGGAAATTCAACTGTGAACTAGTGAGGAAAGCAATTGAAAACAACCAAAGCCTAAAGATAGCAAAGGGACATCTCAGTAAGGGAAGAAAACAGATTATGGCACTGAAAAAAGAAGATGGTTCTGTAACAAGAAATAGAGGTGAAATTTTGACAAGAGTGAAAGATTTCTACTCAAAATTACTCGTATATGAAAGGGATGATACATGTACTTCAGACATCATGAAAGGTACCAGTACCAGCGTTCTTCCAGTCCTCCCAGCAGAAGTTGCACATGCAATCAAGAACATGAATCGGGGAAAAGCTCCACGAGAAGATGAAATTACTGTAGACATCATGCAAGAAGCAAGTGGAGAAATTGAAACACTACTCGCCCAAATTTTAATCGATGCCTTAATGAAGGGAAGATTCCTGAGGATTGGAACAACACTACAATGATCCTGCTACATAAAAAAGGTGACATTGAGGATCTCAGGAACTACAGACCTACCAGCCTCCTCCTCTCAGTGGTTTATAAAATCTTCACTAAAGTTCTTTCACACCGTTTGAAGGTAACACTGGACACGGCTCAACCGAGAGAACAAGCTGGATTCAGGAGTGGCTACAGCACAATAGATCATACCCACGTGCTGAGAGAACTAATTGAAAGAGCGAGGGAATATGAACTTCCATTGTGCATGGCTTTTATCGATTATGAAAAAGCATTTGATTCGGTGAAACCATCAGTAGTTACAATGGCTCTGAAACCCTGCGGTATTGAAGATGCATACATTAATATTATTAATAACATCTATGAAAATGCAAGTGCAAAGATTCAGCTGTTTAAAAATACAACACACATAAAAATTGGAAAGGGAGTGAGACAAGGTGACACCATATATCCGAAGCTGTTTAATGCCACATTGGAAAATGTCTTTCAATCACTGAACTGGGAAAACAAAGAGATAAAGATTAATGGAGATTATGTAACCCACCTTCGTTTTGCTGATGACGTAGTCATTTTTGCAACTACCCAATCAGAGCTGCAGAGTATGATCCAGGAACTTGCTGACAAGAGTAAAGAAGTGGGATTAAAAATGAACTTTCAGAAGACAAAAGTGATGTTCAATGCTTTTACAAGAAATTAAGATTTATCGATTGATGGAGAAAAGCTGGAGATAACAGACACGTACGTTTATCTTGGACAGCAGATATCAAGTGAGGGTCACATTGATGAAGAAATTAATTGGCGTACAAATCCTGCCTGGAGAGCTTTTGGAAGAAACAGCATAATTTTCAAGAACAATATGCCATTATGTCTTAAAAGAAAAGTGTTTGATCAATGCATCCTTCCAGTGCTTACGTATGGTGCAGAGATGTGGACCTTGACTAAAAGAGACATACAAAGGCTGCAGACAACTCAAAGCAGCATGGAGAGGTGCATGCTTGGTGTAACCAGGAGAGATAAGAAGAGGAACTCGTGGATCTGAAAAATGACAAGAGTGGAAGACATCATGATTAGAGTTAAATCCCTGAAATGGCAATGGGCTGGACATACTGCCAGAAAGACAGCCGAAATTTTAGATTGGATTCCAAAGGACAGGAAAAGACCCAGAAGAAGACCACGTGGGAGATGGGTGGATGAAATTCGAAAGTATGTGGGGATGACATGGAGGAGACTGGCACAAGACAGACCGTTGTGGAGGAAACTTGGGGAGACCTTCGTCCAGCAGTGGATTGATAATGGTTGATGATGATGATGATATGTCATTTCATGGTATGATATATGGTATAATGTCATATCATGATATGATATGGTATATGATGTATGTATGCATAAATAAATACATGAATACATACATATCATTAACATACATACATACATATCACTAAGCTATTCTCTCAGATTCAGAGGTTAGCTCCAAAAAGAAATACAAACTTCCAGATATTTTTACTCATTGTTGTCGTATCAAACTTCGCCATTTACAGCGATCTTGACATACAACTCGTGCTTCACTTATATCCATTACATGCTGTACACAAGATCTTTTATACTTTATACTCATAATCTTTTTCTCATGCAGACACTCCTGAATCTGATCCACCCATGTCTTCCTTGGCCTTTCTCTGCCTTTCCTTCCTGCCACTTGGGCTGAAAATATTTTCTTAGTAAGCATTTCATCACTCATTCTTTCAACTGATACGACGTGGTTTGGTTGTTTAAAATATTATTATATTATGATGATGAACTTACTTCTGAAAAAATGCAAATATTACACAATTTTATTTTTAAAAAGAAGAAAAATGGCCGGTGATCAATCTAGGGACCCCAATTAAGAATTTTTTTTCATCAACGACTAACACCCCAGGTACGATCCTTAAAAACTCCCAGTAAATGGAAGGTGATTCCACCACCACCGACAAGAGAAATTCACATACGACACAAAATAATTTGATTAAACATATGTTCCAGGTTAACTAAAAATTTATTTTGTGCCCCCAGGCACATGTTGGCAAACACCTCAGTACAAGGAAATTTTAGGTGGCTAGGCCGAATAAAAAAAGAATTTAGCTATGAATTTTAGAGTCCAGAGCCTGTTAACAGTCCTAAATAATCCTCTCAGAAACCCTGGTCTTCAAACCAAGTAGTTTTCACCTGTGTGGTTTAGAGGATGAAGGAGGTAAGTGGCACAATTTGGTTACCAGCCTGCCTTACAAAAATCATCAAAGAATGTGATCATTCACTCAAAGAGTGTTAAGAGCTTAATGCTCGATGTGCATATCTGATACCTGTTGAACCTTGAGCTAAATGCTCTTTACAATTTAGATTTAGATGGTTAAGAGTGACATTTTATTCTTTTTTTCACAACACACTGATTTTGATCAGTTACCTGGAAAAATCTTTTCCTTACTTTACAGTACAGAAAACAAAACAAACACAAATGTCAAGTCACTTTACTCTCATTTGGGCTAACGAAAAAAACCTGTTCTAACAGAAAACCAAAATTAATATACTTCAATCCATTTCTTTGGTCACTGGCATTAACTAGACATTTTTACAAAAAAAAAAAACACAATGCCATTATACTACATTTGTTGGTTCTGGCCAGACCATTAATTCCAAACATACATTTTGCAATTCCCTATTTTCCTCTCATTTTAATTTCACCTTCCCCCATTTTTTTCTCACCCCTGAATTTTAACCTTTTACATCATTCCATTTCTGATCAAGACACATTTTTTTCTTTCAATTTTAGGTGGTCCTCATTTTTTTTCTTTTTTTTTTTCTCTTCGTTTTTCCTCCTCTTTAAATTTTCCTTTTGATGCCGAACTGGAATTGGTGTTTGTGCTGTTGCTACGAGAGCCAGCACGCCGTGGAAACGGGGCCTGATGCGCTTATGATGACATAGTAGGATTTCCCTCTTCTCCTTCCTTTCTTTTATTCTTTTTCTTACTTACTCCCGATGCTGGCCTTTGAGGAGACTTTCTCTCTCTCACACGGCGACAGGCGGCAGCGATGTTACCGAGCGGGTTACGAGGCGTAATGCCCGCTATTGCCTCGGGACGATGTCAAGCACTTTTTCGCGCCATCTCGGCAGCAGAGTAAACTTTGAGCCATGAAAAGAATTTGAAAAGAAAAGGATCGTTCCTACCGTTCTTGGGCCATCGCGACCGCACGTACCCGGTGCTGGAAGGTTACGGCAGGTTCGGCATCCGGACGTCCGTCGTGCGGACTCCCATCCTTTACTCGATTTTTTTTTTGATTTTTTTTTATTGTGGGACTCTCCCTTACGAAGTCTGGTATCGAAGTGTGTAGCAGCACGCAAAAATTCTCCGCTCCTCGCCGAATCCCTTGCGCACGCGCCCGAAATGGCGGAAGGCAATTGGCCCGAAGTTAAGTCAGAAGGCGGAGAGAAAGACGCAATTCCCAGAAATCGCTGGCTCGCATCTTCTCGGAGTCAGGCTTGAACTTTGACCCACGAAAACGGGCGCTGCGGTGAACCTCGCAGAATTCCGCCCAAATCCTGACGTGTTCCTGTGCCAAGCGAAAAATGCCTTTTCGAAGTAAACAAGAGCATAAATAAATCGGACTTTCTGCACTGGTAAAGCTGGGAAAACGTCCTCACAGATGCCATTCTACGAATTTATCGCTTTTAGAAAAACGACACCAGAAACTGTAGCCATTTTCGTTCTTTCTTTCTGAACAAAGACTTTTAGAGAACTACCTTTACAAAAATTCATTAAACAAATTAACTAACATTAACGAACATCGTTACAATTAACTTCGTAACGCATAAAAATCAAATTCTCTCTAGCTACAGGTACGACGATCGGAATTACGAAAAAACCGCGTAGAGCAACGATTTCTTATTTTGTCCTGATGCATTAAGCCACAATTTTATTATTTTACTAAATGACTATTAAATATCATTGACGATAGCGCACGCGCAATTAACTTAGGAAAGTCACTTCGTTACGGAGCGATCGCCGACCCGCTTTTTCTATCAGTCGCTGAATTATACTATCACTAGTTAATACCAAGTAAGATTCATACTAAAACCAACTAAATATTAATACTAAGCAAGATTTTAATTACGAAAGGTTACTAAATTAAGCCCGATACACCCAACAATGATTTTAATTACACGCTACTGACATGGCATAAACACGCGTTTTTTCTCATTAGATACAACTTCAATACGATAAAATACCTCGTACACTATATGTTTACAAATTACTTTTCAATTATTAAAGCTTACAGAATAATATAATAAAAGAAATCGCGATAACGACGGTAAATACGGAACTACAACCTTACGATTTTTCTTTTTATCGCTATGTTATCCCGACGATCAATAACGCCGAACGCCGCGGCGTCGCCGATAATTTTAAACTGATACATCTAACACTATACATATATAAACTGCACTATACACTTAAGAAACTAAGGCAAATCAATTCATATACACTACATCATATACTGCACTAAAATAAACTTCACTAATATCTCTTCCCTGAAAGTAAACAGTGCACTAAAAAAAATGCAATGGAAGGAAGAAAAAACAAAACACTGCATGAAAGAAGAACAACAAAAAAAAAACAGCAATATAGCATGATGTCAAACTTTCTTAAATCTACTTCCCAGCTAGTTACACATCCCTTAACTAGAAACAGACATCAGAAGGCTAACTTACCTAGACCTATTCACATAAATTTAACTAAATACACACAGATCAACACTTCACAGAAAAATCAGAAAGGACAGAAAATAATTTACTTGATTTTTCTTGACTCTTAAATCTATTTTTTTTTTCTAACTTCCTCCTTGCCAAAGGGATTTGAGATCATCTCATGACAAAAATTATCACTCTCATTGAGAGTGCGTGGATCTGGTGATGGGTTTTCCGATCCAAAAATATTGGCCCATTAATTTAGAGATCGGAAAAACGTCAACAGATCACAACATGGCCAAACCACCGAAGCACATTGGTCACCACCTTGCTAACAACATTTTGTTTTACATCACACAACTGCAACACATCTTCATTCCTCACACAATCAGATCGTGTCTTGCCACAAACCCCACGCAAGTAACACATTTCTCCAGCACACAAACGACTCCTACGTTTCTTCTGCAGTACCCAGGTTTCACTGCCATACATCAGAGTAGGAACAATTACTGTTTCATACACAGCCATGCCAGACTCTCTAGAGAACCGATCATTCCTGTGAAAACCTCCCAGAGCAGCTATGACTTTCAAAGAAGAATTCACTCGCCTACTGATTTCACCATCCAACTTGTTCTCTCTGTCAAACATGCTTCCTAAATACACAAACTCACTCACCTGGTCAATCACAGTGCCATTTATACTTACATTACATTCAGTGCTACCCATTCCTCTCTCAAACACCATAACTTTGGTTTTTCCCTTATTTATACTCAGTTTGAATTTCATGCAAACTTCGTGCATCCGAGTCAACATACTCTGCAACTCACTTTTGCTTTCTGCCAACAGGACAGTGTCATCAGCATTCAGCAATTTGCACACATGGATATCACCAAGATATAAACCACTATTATCTATTTTGGCCTCACGCATGCATGCGTCCATAAATATATTAAACAGCCATGGTGACATTACACAACCTTGTCTAACTCCTGCACCAATGGAAAACCATTTTGGTAAAACACCATTCACTCGTACACAAGCTCTACTACCAGCATACATGGCTTTTACACTATTAAGTAGATTCCCAGCAACACCATATTCATTCAACACCTTCCACATAAGTGTCCTATTGACTCGGCCGTAAGCTTTCTCTAAATCTATGAAGGCAGGAAAAACTTTCTTCCCAACAGCCAGATACTTTTCAATCATCATGCGTAATGCAAAAATCTGGTTAGTGCAGCCTTTACCAGGCATAAAACCACTTTGAATATCCCACACTTTCTCTGATGTAAGACCCCGTACTTTTTCAATAACAACCTTACCAAACACTTTCCCTGGCACACTCAGTACGCTAATACCACAATAGTTCTTGCATTCAGTCTGATCACCTTTTCCCTTATACAAGGGAACAATGATAGCATCCTTCCAATCCCGAGGGACCATTCCTAACTCCTAGCACAACTGGCAAATTTCAGTTAACCAGTCAATTATAGAGTCACCACCATACTTCAACATCTCTGCAGTTATGCCATCAACTCCTGGAGCCTTACCATTCTGAAGAGATTTTAGAGCTTTACACACTTCTTCTCTTGAGATCCCTCCTGTGCTTTCATCCCTCACTGTGACATCATCTGCATCTGCCTGAGAATCATTTTTGCTCTCCTGATCTAATAACTCACTGAAGTATTCGCCCCATCTGTCACTTAACTCATTGGGCTCCCATATCATTTCCCCAATCTCATTCTTTACACAAGTTACAACTTTGTTTCCCCTATTTTTCCTGAGTCTCATGTACTTCCAGAAGGACTTTCTATCTTCCCAAAAAGCCAGTTCATGCCTTTCCACTTTCTCTTTCCTATCTTTTGCCTTACTGTGGTGAACCAGCTTAGCAGCTTCACGCTTCTTACAGCGATATTCATCCACAGAGACTCTACCCTGCAACATCCCCAAATAGGCTTCCTTCTTTTTCTTTACTGCCTCATCAATGTCACTATTCCACCAAGCGTCACCTCTAATGTTACCCACTATTGTGGTGCCACAGACCTCTTTAGCAGCAGTAACAACACAGTTCTTAAAACATTCCCACTTTTTCTACATCCCTCTCACAAGATTTCAGATCCTTCAGTCGTTCTCTGAGTAAGTCAGAATACCGCTGATGATCTTCAAGGAGCCTATCAACCTTTATTCTTTCTATCCTGGGTCTCTTCCTATTCCTTTTCCTCCAACCAACATGAAGTTTTACTCGTGACACTACCAAGTAATGATCAGAACCAACATCCGCGCCTCTCATCGCATGGGTGTCAACAACTAAGTGTTTCAAATGCTGATCGTAAACAACAAAATCTATCACACTCTTTTGACCAAGAGTACGATTTTCCCAAGTATATGTGTGTATATACTTGTGGTTGAAAAATGTATTAGATACACACAAATCATTCTCAATGCAGAGTTCAATTAATCTTTCACCATTATCATTCACAGAAGGATCATTAAACTTACCCAGAACATTGTCAGAAATTGCATTCTGCACACCTACTCTAGCATTGAAATCCCCTGCAATTATAACTTTTTCTTTAGCACCAAACTGGCTCAAAACAGCTTTTAGCTCATTCCAAAATCTTCTTTCTTATCAGAAGGTTCCGAGTCACAAGGAGCATACACTACAACAATTACAATTTTCTGAAGTTTCACTTTCAAACGAATCCAGAGAATTCTCTCACTTATGCAACTATAGTGAATCAAGTTGTTCTTCATCTTTTCACTTAAAAACACACCTACACCAGCCTGTCCTCTCATATTATCCAAAACTCCAGACCACACACTCACCGTGCCATTCACTTCTTCTACCCCAATTTCCTTCTTTTGGTTTCACTTACACACAGCACATCCAGTCTATACATATTCATCTCCTCAATCACCTCACTCATCTTGCCTTTTATACCTCTAGTATTCCATACACCAATCTTACATTCACTCAGTCGAGATCGCTTTCTCATACACCGTTTAGAAAGTCCAGGTCGATTCCGTGGTGGACCATCCTTCTCAAGTGTGGTAGGTCCACCATATCCCACACTTGAGTCATTCTTAATATTTCTTTTTGTCTTTTTAATCAGGTAAGTACATCAGTGTGGGGGATTAGCCCACAGCTGAGGGTTCCAGTTGGTCATTCAACCTAAGGATTCTGGAACAAAACCCAGTGAGTTGGGGTCTTTTCACCAATGTCACACAGAACTAGCTGGCACCTCTGCAAGATTCACAGAGGCCCTAGTTGCTGTTATGTGTGCCATTGTTACCACAGAGCGCCCCGAGGAGGCAAACCCATCGCTCACTACGACCGCCCCCTATATCATTAAGCTGATAATAAATAAAAAAGAAACAGTATATAAATAAATACATACATACATATCACGAAATATGTAATTCATGAGGCAACCTATCATTAGCTGTTCTTTAAAATTTAGCAGTTAGCTCCTCAAAGAAAGACCATCTGCCAAGTAAACATTTAACTGATGGAACTAGAATTTACTTACTGTTGGTGTATCTAATGTCTCCACTTACAAAGATCTTGGCACACTGCTAGAGCTTCATTAACATCCATCACACGCTGCACAAAAGACCTTTTGTACTTCATAGTCATAATCTTTTTCTCAAGCAGACATTCCTGAATCTGGTCCTGCCATGATTTCCTTCGCCTTGCTCTACCTTTCTTTCCTGCCACTTGGGCTGAAAAAATTCTCTTAGTCAGCACCTCATCACTCATTCTTTCAACATGGCCAAACCATCTAAGAATACTAGTCTCCACCTTGATAACAACATTTTGCCTCACATTACACATCTGCAACACATCTTCATTCCTCACATGATCACAAACCCCCTGAAAGTAACACATCTCCCCAGCACACAAACCACTCCTATGACTTTTCTTCAGCACCCAGGTTTCACTGCTGTACATCAGAGTAAGAACAATTACACTTTCATACACAATCATTCAGGACTTCCTTGAGAACCCATCATTCCTGTGAAATCCTCCTAAAGCAGCTATGACTTTCAATGAAGAATTCATTTGCCTACTAATTTTTCCCCCTACCTAATTTGTTCTCTCTGTCAAACATACTTCCTAAATATACAAACTCATTCACCTGGTCAATCTCTGTACCATTAAGACTTATCTTGTATTCACTACTAACAGTTCCTCGCTCAAAAACCATAACCGTTTTTTTCTTATTTATATTCGGTTTGAATTTCATACAAACTTCATACATCTGGGACAACATACTCTGCAACTCACTTTTGCT
Organism: Macrothele yani; assembly: GCA_039090855.1. Lineage (NCBI taxonomy): Eukaryota > Metazoa > Arthropoda > Arachnida > Araneae > Macrothelidae > Macrothele > Macrothele yani. Next base: position 56,107,367 of record CM077011.1, on the reverse strand, counting down.
CTCTACCAACTGGACTGTGTCTCATCAGCATAGAGCAATCTGCAGCTATGGATATTACCATAACATAAAGCAGTAGAATAATTCTTGATGACGACATATCACGCTTCAGTTATGTAAAAAATTACAAGTGCTTGGACGACGTTTTGGTAGTGACTTCTACCTTCATCAACCATGGAATGAAACTTGTGGTATTAGCATCAGTTGTTGCCAGATTTCAAAATAGCTTTCCAAATGATAGATATATTAAAAGGTGCGTCTGTACTACAGGTGTTAGGAGTAAGGAAGATGTCAATGCTTTCGCAGTACCTGAGGGAAGTCTTTTGGCTACAGGATTGCTGTTAAACCACCTCCACATCTTCTTAACCTTATCCTTACAGACAGAGATCTCAATAAACCCCTAGAGTTACAAGGGATCTACTCTATCCCTGTCACCACTTCCACAGGCATTACCCACTATATTGGTAGTATTTACCGAAGCATTAACCGGCGATTGGTGGAACATATCACTGATCCTTTCCACCTCGCTTTCAATTTTAACCATCAGTGATACATCCGCGATTCCAGATTGGCAAAATGTTAAATGCATCGCTTTGTTCAGCAATCGGAAAGCCCTCAGGTACTGCGAAAGTATTGAAATCTTCCTTACTTTTAACACCTGTAGCACAGACGCACCTTTTAATATACCTATCATTTGGAAAGCTATTTTGAAATTTGGCAACAACTGATGCTAATATCACATGTTTCATTCCATGGCTGATGAAGGTAGAAGTCACTACCAAAACGTCGTCCAAGCACTTGTAATTTTTTACATAACTGAAGCGTGATATGTCGTCATCAAGAATTATTCTAATGTTTTGTGTGTTACGTGTCTCACTGCCAATTATTCTCACTATGAACATAAAGCAGTATTATCTATTTTGGCATCACGCAGGCATGCATCCATAAATATATTAAACAGGCAGTGTGACATTACAGAACCTTGTCTGACTTCAGCACCAATAGAAAACTATTTCGATAAAACACCATTCACTCGTACACATGCTCTAATGCCAGCATACATGGCTTTTACACTATTAAGTAGATTCCCAGTAATACCATATTTATTCAGTACCTTCCACAGAAGAGTCCTGTTTACTTTATCATATGCTTTCTCTAAATCTATGAAGGCTGCAAACACTTTTTTTACCAACAGACAGACTCTTTTCAATCATCATGCGTAATGCAAAAATTTGATTAATGCAGCCCTTACCAGGCATAAACGCACTCTGCACATCCCACAGTTTCTCTGATGTAACACCTCGTACCTAGCAATAATGACCTTCCCAAACACTTTTCCTGGAACACTCAGCAAACTGATAACACAGTAGTTCTTGCATTCAGTCTGATCACCTTTTCCCTTGTACAAGAATAATGATAGCATCTCTCCAATCTCAAGACACCATTCCTAACTCCCAACATAACTAGAAAATTTCAATTAACTAGTCAATCACAGAGTTACCACCATATTTTAGCATCTCAGCAGTTATGCCATCTACTCCCAAAGCCTTACCGTTCTGAAGAGATTTTAGAGCTTTACACACCTCTTTTCTTGAGATCCCAAAAAGTGCTTCCCATCTCTCACTAGGACATCATCATCTGCTTCTGCCTCAGAATCACCCTTGCTTTCACGATCTAATAAATCATAGAAGTACTCACTTCATCTTTCATCATTGGGCTCCTATATCATTTTTCTGACCCTATTCTTTACACAACTTAAAATTTGATTTGTCCTCTTTTTCTTGTCTTATGCACTTCTAAAATGTTTTTCTATCTTTCCAAAAAAGCCAAATCGTGCCTCTCCTCCATTTCCCTCCTATCTTTTGCCTTACTCTGGTGAACCAGGCTTGCTGCCTCAGGCTTCTTACAGCGATAGTCATGCTAAGAAACTCTATTTTGCAATATCTCCAAGTATGCTCCCTTCTCTCTCTTTACTGCTTCTTTAATCTCACTGTTCCACCAAGCATCACCTTCAAAATTACCCACTGTTGCACCACAGGCCTCTTCAGTGGCAGTGACAACACAGTTCTTAAAACATGTCCACTTCTTTTCTACATCCCTCTGGCAAGCCTTCGACTCATTCAGAAGTTCATTGAGTAAATCAGAGTAACGCTGATGTTCTTCAGAAAGTTTTTTCAACCTTTATTATTTTCTTCACAGGCATCTTCTTATACCTCTTTCTCCAACCAACATTCAGTTTCACCAGTGACACTAACAGGTGATGATCAGAGAGCCAACATCTGCACCTCTCATCACACAGGTATCAACAACTAAGTTTCCATGAGTATCAACAACCAAGTGTTTCAAACAAAGATTATAAACAAAAAATCTAACTCTTTAATCCCAGAGTACGATTTTCCCAAGTGTATGTGTGGATATACTAATGGCTGAAAAACGTATTAGATACTCACAATTCATTTTCAATGCAGAGTTCAATTAATCTTTCACCATTATCATTCACACCATGATCAATAAACTTACCCAGAACGTTATCAGAAATTGCATTCTGAACACCTACTCTAGCATTGAAATCCCCTGCTATTATAACTTTCTCTTTAGCACCAAACTGGCTCAAAACAGCTTTTCACTCATTCCAGAAATCTTCCTTCCAATCTGAAGATTCCGAGTCATAAGGAGCATACACTGCAACAATTACTATTCTCTTTAGTTTCACTTTCAAATGAATCCAAAGAATTATCTCACTTATGCAGCTGTAATGAATCAAGTTGTTCATCTTTTCACTTAAAGTTACACCTACACCAGCCACATTATCCAACCCTCCAGATCATGTACCTCTCACATTATCCAACACTTCAGACCGCACACTCACTGTTCCATTCATTTCTTCAAACCCAATTTTTTCCTTTTTAGTTTCACTTACACACAGCACATCCAATCTATGCTTATTCAATTCTTGAATCACCTAATTTATCTTTCTATTTATATGAGAGCGGATCAAAAAGTTAATTGCACACCATTGAATAAAAAAACAAAAAATTAGATATACTCAGGGGATGTATGTTGGTTTAAAGGTACAGCATCAGGGTTTCTACTCAAAAGTAATAAAAAAATTCCCTGACTTTTCCAGGTTCTCCAGGTGGTTTTTAAAGTTTTCCAGAGTGGCATGTTGCAAAGAATTGTTACATTTCATTCCATTCCATTCATTTTTCTCACCAAAGCACACACTTGTAAATTCTTTACGTAATTTGTCTTCATAAAATTACCTGCTTTTCATTAATAACAACTAACTGTGCACATTATTTTCTGTACCAAAGTTCTGTGAACTTTTGTGAATACTACCCACACGGAATTTGTAAATACATTCCCATAGAAACAGGGCATATGTAAGAAAAAATCTGTCAGTTGAATAGTTTCAGTTTTTCTATAACACAATGCAGCTAAGCTTAATGATGGAATGGCTGTGTTCAAAGAAACATGTTTCAAGAGAACCAACAGACAAAGGTCTTTGATCCATCATTTGGTTGGTTCTCTTGTGAAGTGTTTCTTAAAGCAGGAGCCATTGTGCCTAATTGTTCCATGTTATAACAACTGCCTGCAGAAATTGAACAAAAGCTTAATAACTGGCAATTTTAAAAATTCAATTTTGCATCTTTTTTTAGAGAATAAAGGAAATACTTAATATAACTGAAAGTAAGATCTACCAAATTCTAGGCAGGCAGTAATTGCAAGCAAAAGTTTGAAATCTTGAAAAAATAATTTTTTTAGGCAAAATAAAGTATCCATTGATTTTTACAAAAAAAAAAAAAAAAAGGGTAATTTCCCCTGAGTTTTCCCTGATTTTTGGAACCATTTTCAAATTCCCTGAGAATTCCAGGTTTTCCCTGTTTTCCAGGTTGAGTGGGAACCCTGAACATTTATTCATTTTTCGACATAGTCAGCTAAGGATTGCAAACAGTTATCAAAACATGTGATGAACTTTTCCATACCTGTACAGAAAAAGTCTCCTCCAGTTTTGTGCAACCAGTTAAGGACTGCAGTTTTCAAAGCCTCATCGGTTTGGAATCATTGTCCACTAAGGTCGTGTTTCATTTTACTGAACAAAAATGGTAGTCACACGGAGATAAGTCGGGGCTGTACCGTGGATGTTGCCACACCTCCCACTTGAATGACTGCAGAAATTCCTCTGTTTTCCATGCTGTGTGGGGTGTAGCATTGTAGTGAGCAGTATAACATCTTTGCTGAACTTACCTTGGCATCAGTCCTTAATTGCCTTTTGCAAATTTCGTAGCGATTGGCAATATGAGTCAGCATTGATAGTTGTCCCTTTTGCCAGAAATTCTGGGTAAACAACACCTTCACAGTCAAAGAAAACAGTCACCACGACCTTTCCTGCAGACTGATGTACTTTGCACTTCTTCCTTGTTGGAGAGGTGACATGCTTCCATTCCATGTATAGTACATTTGCTCTATCTCATTCCATGGACGATTGTTTGGTTTCAGGGGTGAAATGGTGAAACCACATTTTGTCACCTGTGATGATTCGATGCAAAAAATTGTGACCCTCAGAAGAATACCATTGCAGAAGACCCAAAGACAACAGGAAATGTTGGTTTCTGTGCTGGTCAGTGAGTCAACGTGGTACCCATCTCACACATAATTTCCGAAATCTCAGCTGCTCGTGAATGATGGAATGCACAGTCCCATACGAAATATCTAACACACTGGCAATTTTCTTGATTCTTATATGCATATTATCCCGTATCAGATCGTCAACGGTGGCAACATGCTCCAGAGTGCTGGATATTGATGGTCTGTCTTCGCGGTATTCGCCTGTCAAATTTGTGCGACCCTTTTCAAATTGTTGGCACCACTCTACAATAGCCGGCAGAGACGTGACATTTTCTCCATATACAGCACACATTTCATGATAGATGTCAGTGCAATTTAGGTGCTTAGCCCACAAAAATTTAATGGTTCTTCGCACTTCCAATTTGGAGTAAGAATCCATTTGATGCACCATTTCGAACTGCCTCTTACACATGCCTTACACAGTTACTGAACTAAAACACTTCCCATCGGCAGCTCTAACGTACTGTTTAATTCGCCCCCAAGCACACACGGTTTGACGGCAAGCCACTAGAGGTATGCAGGTAATTAAAAAGTTAAGTGTAACTTACTTTTTGATTCACCTGCGTACCTCTAGTGTTCCACACACCAATCTTACACTCGCTCAGCCAAGATCTCTTTCTCATACGCCATTTAGAAATTCCAAGTCAATTCCGTGGTGGAACATCCTTTTCAAGTGTGGTAGGTGCACCATATCCACACTTAAGTAATAAAAATTATTTCTTTGGGTCATAGAAATCATAAAAGTTCATCAGCGTGGGTGATCAGCCCACAGCTAACGGTTCCAATTGGTCATTCCACCGAAGGATTCTGAAACAAAACCCAATGAGTTAGTGCCTTTTTGCTAATGTAAAACAGAACTAGCTGATACCTCTTGAAAATTCATAGAGACCCTTGTTGCTGTTGTGTGTGCCATTGTTGCCCGGTGGCGCACCCTCAGGAGGCAAACCCATCTCTCACTAAGACTGCCCACCATGGTATAATACATGTACTGAAATAAGTTAGAGCCATTCTAAATCAAATCAACCCACTAAATTCGAATTTTGCTGAAAGTCTGTGAACTTACTGCCTATGGGAGAAATGCAAATATGCCACATTCCAAAAAATATTTTAATTATTTTAGGAGTTAGTAATATTTAATTTGGAGAAAAAAATGAAAAAAAAATCACTGATGAATGATCACCACAAGTAACTTTCACAGATTTTAAAACACAAATAATTTTTTTCTCTGAGCCTCCTAGGGTTGTGGAACATCTGCAACACTTGGAACAACACAGGAAACATGGAGGATGAAAAAGCTCAACACAAGGTTCGTACTCTTCCAAGCAAAATAAATTCAAGCACTTTTCAAGGACTTTTTAAAACCAAATTATCATATGTGTGTGCTGTCAGTAGGTAGGTATTTTAGCTAGTTCACAGCATTAAACTTAGCTGGGACAGGCACACCTTCAACGACATGCCAGTTACCCCCTGCTTACCTGTTAATTTATTTTATTAACTTTGAATTGCCCCTCTGTTTTCCTGTTTTTTCAAAATAATTTTATTTTGTGGAATATTTTGAAAGGGGACATTATTTTTGTATTCACCCTCCGGCAAGGATTGCATCCCTACCCCCAGTTAACAGAAGCCCATCACGATTTGCAAATACATCATTCCACTTATTTTACTCCCATGGCTGATGTTTTACTCTATAATGATATCATAGCCAAGGTAGTAGCTGTCCACACACTCCCTGAGTAGAATGCAAATTCTGAGTTTTTTGGTTTTTTTTATCAGAACTGCACAGAAATCTCCTATACAACTTTTCACCACAAACAATTATTTTACATACACATGCTCTTTCATATCATTACTTAAAAACAAAACAAAATCCTTTTCAAGTACTCTTTATGGAGTCTTAAACCTTTTCAAGTACTTTCAAGGACTTGAAAATGAACTTTTCTTTTTCAAGGACTTTTTAAGGTGTGTACGAACCATGCAACAATGCAGATTTTAATTTATTTTTGTTTAATATTATTATTGGCTTACCCTATTGCATAAATCTTAGGTCACCTAAACCAGAAGAGAAACTCTAAAACAGCAACAAATCAAGCTGATAGCTAAGTATGCCACGTTCATTCAGAGTTGAACCCTGGCCATCGTCCATTATTTGGCCGCCGAGGGTGAGTTAGTAAGTACTTAGTCCACTCCATCGTGTGCCAACCACCAGACCCCCAACTCAGCTCCCATTTAACAACCCCAGACGGTTTGGGAAGATCAGGGCTTAATAGAAAAGGGCTTGTCCTTAGTGCTTCACCCCCTGATACACGCAGCCGAGCTTGATGACATAGCTGTGATGGCTCTTCGGAAGCCAAGAGCCACGGAGAGCTGTTCTCTAAAGGAGCACCGTAGAAAAGGCACTTTCAGTCAATTTTATTACCATATTTAACATATTACAGTGTGCCATCTATTGCAATGCGCACTCAAATATTAGAAATTGTCTTTTTCGAAAACAAAAATTAAGGATTTTGGGTCCTAAAGTCAGAAAACGTTGATGTAATAGTATAAATGCGAACATTTTAAATTAACAATTTCTGTCGTGAATGCTTTTTCTTTAAAAAGTATTTTGCTTACTATACTAACTAAATTTTTCTGATGGCAAAAACTCAGCGTATCTTTCCTTTTTTGTTTAAAACCTTTTTCTCTCTGTCACAAATATTAGTTGTTTAAAACTTTTAAGACACGGAAAGTTATTGAGTTCTTCAAACTCCGTAAAAGTAATGAATTTGGCAAGATATCACAGAAATCCTTTCATTCTTCTGTTCCTCATGTTTTTTAAAAAGTTTGTTAAAAATCCCAATGTCCGGACTCTACAGCTCCTTATTTAACCAGTGTCATTCACACTCAGTATGACACCCACTGGTTAAATAAGGAGCTGTAGAGTCCAGACATCAGGATTTTTAACGAACTTTTTAAAAAATGTAAGGAACAGAAGAATGACAGGAATGCTGGGTTAGCTTGCCAAAATTCATTATAATAAGCAACGTAGTGACGTTCAAGTGGTTAGACATAACGATTTGAACCGATATTAGTATCCGTAAAAGTAGTTCAAACACTGTTGATGTATAAAATAAAAATTCTTCACTTTCATTATTCAAAAGTGGTGAACAAAATTTATTTCAGTAAATGAAGGTATGTTCTTTATTGCACAAACTGAAAAATGTTTTTTTCATTGTATAAAATGTAAAACTATTTTCTTCATTGCCCAAATGAAAAAAACTTATACTTTTTCTCACTGTGTTTGAGTCAATCCATTTTTTTCTTCATTTTCTGCAGAGCTTTCCTGTGACGCACTAATAGGGAAGTTCTGTTCAGAAAACAAATATATGTTCGTATTTTGCAAAACTGACAAATAGCATCTTTGTTGACAAATAAAAAACATTTTTCTAGATCATTTATAAGTTCCCTAATAACACCTTTCCCTTTTTTAAATGTCCTGTTGTGAACTGCCGAGAAAATCTTTTAAAACTGTTTAATAATATTATCCCAAGAACATGATGGTACTGTCAAACAACCAACAGATATTAGTCTTGCCCAATTATCTTGAACAGAATTAGTTTCGGGGCAGTTTTTTGAAATAGTTCCTAAAGAAGGATTTTTATCGGAACCTGATAAAGATCTTTCTTATAAACACGAAAGGAAGTGGAAAACAATGTCCTGTCCAATATATAAACTTCTTACAAACACGAAAGGACGTGGAAAACAATGTCCTGTCCTTTCATGTTTAGAAGCGTATTTCAGCATGTCACATTGGCACATGATGACATTTCGTTAAAAAACGGAAATAAAAATCAACACCGTATCGTATAAAGCAAACCATCTATTCTGTCTGTGGTTTTCCAGGGTTCCCACAGATGTAACGTGAATGCGAGGATACAGAAACTCTTGAAGTCGGCCCTGGACGGTCTCTTCAATTTAGGCATTTTTTTGCCCTTAGAATACTACATGATGAATAGTTTAACTTATTGTGACATTACCCAAGTATTAATAACTATAATTTAAAACACAAAGTAATAAATTACAACGCTGCTTAAAATACACTTGTCAAAAATTCCAAACAGTGAAAATAACCGTTTCAACACATCCACATTACAAAGGTCACCGTTTATCATACCCAGTGAAAATACCACATAGAGAAACACACAGTGCATTTGAAACTCACACATTAATAAAAACAACGAAAATTTCAAACACACATCCAGAAATCAAAACTTTTAGACACAAGTTATCTCTCTTATTTTCTTTTGGGTTCACTGTAAACCGCCACAAAGGAAAACTGCCACAAAGGAAACTGCCACAGAGGAAAACTGCCACAAAGGAAAACTGCCACATGCTTTTCATCAAGGGGCCGGCCACAAATTGCTGTTCTTCCGAGGAACACTCTGAATGTGTGGCAGTTTTCCAAGGTGTCTAACGATGGGAAGGAGCTCTTTTGTTTGTCTGTATTTTGTGTTGGTTCATACGCGTTTAGGGCAACTGGCCACAAAAGTTCAAGGTTGTGTGCAGGAGGGGTGGGGGGTGGGGGTAAAATATTACTGTTTCTTGGCCTATATTGAAAATTGAATTGGGAACTCCAAACAAATTTCGAGAAAACGTTCTTTGTAAGCCAAGCGAGAATTACAGCATAATTCATGCTATGTTCAGAAAAGGACCCTAAGGTGAGATTTTTTAATAATGCTGCACTTTTCCTCAAGCACTAAATGTTTACATAACATGTCAAGTTTGCAATATTTTTCTTTTATTTAATTAATTCACAAGACTACACCTTTGCCTTTTTAACAGCTTTTAATCTGCCGACTTCATATTCATTATGATTACGTATCGAATCAAGTCAATAGCATTGCGCTTTTACATAGGCACTAAATATTAAAATCATAGGTCCCAGGCTGAGGCCTTTTTAACAGTTTTTATTCTATCAATGCCATATTCACAACGTTTACACATCAAATCAAGTTAATAATATTGCGCTTTTACTTAGGCACAAAATATTAATTCACAGACCCTAGGCTTAGGACCTTTTACCAGTTTTTATGCTATCAATGTCATATTCACAACGTTTACAGAGCAAACCAAGTTAATAATATTGGGCGTTTACTTAGGCATGAAATATGAATTTCTAGGCCCAAGGCCTTGGCCTTTTTATTTTATTTTTACTCCACCGATGTCATATTCACAACGTTTACACATCATATAAAGTTAATAATATTGCGCTTTTACTTAAGCACAAAATATTAATTCAGAGGCCCTAGGCCTTCTTACCAGTTTTTACTATTTTACTAATATCTGTTGGCTGTTTGACAGTACCATCATGTTCTTGGGATAATATTATTAAATAGTTCGAAAATATTTTCTTCGCAGTTCACGACAGGACATTTAAAAAAGGGAAAGGTGTTGTTAGGGAACTCATAAATGATCTAGAAAAATGTTTTCTATCTGTCAACAAAGATGCTATTTGTCGGTTTTGCAAAATACGAACATTTATTCGAATTTGTTTTCTGAACAGAAATTCACTATTAGTGCGGCACAGGAAAGCTCTGCAGAAAATGAAGAAAAAAATGGATTGACTCAAATGCAGTGAGAAGAAGTATAAGTTTTTTTTTTTTTTCATTTGTGCAATGAAGAAAATAGTTTTACATTTTATACAATGAAAAAACATTTTTCAGTTTGTGCAATAAAGAACATACCTTCATTTCATAAATTATATATACCTTCATTTACTGAAATAAATTTTGTTCACCACTTTTGAATAATGTAAGTAAATAATTTTTATTTTAAACATTAACAGAGTGTTTGAACTACTTTTACGGAGTTTGAAGACCTCAGTAACTTTCCGTGTCTTAAAAGTTTTAAACAACTAATATTTGTGACAGCGAGAAAAAGGTTTTAAACAAAAAAAGGAAAGATACGCTGAGTTTTTGCCATCAGAAAAATATAGTTAGTATAGTAAGCAAAATACTTTTTAAAGAAAAAGCATTCACAACAGAAATTGTTAATTTAAAATGTTTGCATTTATACTATTACATCAAATTTTCTGAGTTTAGGACCCAAAATCCTTAACTTTTGTTTTCGAAAAAGGCAATTTCTAATATTTGAGTGTGCATTGCAATAGATGATGCACTGTAATATGTTAAATACGGTAATAACATTGACTGAAAGTGCCTTTTCTACGGTGCTCCTTTAGAGAACAGCTCTCCGTGGCTCTTGGCTTCCGAAGAGCCATCGCAGCTACGTCATCAAGCTTGGCTGCGTGTCTCAGGGGGTGAAGCGCCAAGGACAAGCCCTTTTCTCTTAAGCCCTGATCTTCCCAAACCGACTGGGGTTGTTAAATGGGAGCTGAGGTGGGGGTCTGGGGTTTGGAACACGAGGGAGTGAACTAAGTACTTACTACCTCACCCCTCAGCGGTCAAATAATGGACGATGGCCAGGGTTCAACTCTGAATGAACGCGGTATAGTTACAGCTATTACACCTATATCCATTCTTCTGCCCCCACAGAGTCCATTCTCATTCTTTTTGCAAAAACTAAAGAGGTATTGACAAAAGAGCAACAAAAAATAGAATGACATAGGCATCAAATTTTAGTTAGACGTAAATTTTGCAAGGCAGGACAGTTTCCTAAATTAAAAATCTTTGTTTTGTGTTTTGATTTCTTTCTTGATTAGTTGGATACTCTGCAAAGACAAATATTTAGTAAAGAATTTTCTGCTTTCCAATAACATACTCATGTGAATATGAGCACTTACATGTTATGGTTTTTGTATGACAGTCAAGTAAGCTATGTGCCTCTGGGTCATTTGAGGAACAGATTTAGCGGTTTGCAGTTGTATAAAGGATACAGTTTACTTATATAGAATGAAATGGCACTAGCAATTTCTCCCCTATTTGTTGATATGGTAAGTAATGGTATACTGCAACTGTGTATCTTTCCACAGGTAAAATTTGAGGAAGAACTTAATTTTAGCTCACATCAAGAAAGCTGCGCTCGAAGTAACACGTGCTACTCACTTACATGAAGCAGAGGGATATTATTTCCTTTTGTTGCTGTTGACTATGAGACCATACTATAAGTAACCTAGCCTAGAAACTGTAGTACATTTGTATTTGCCTATAATTAAAACAAAATATATATATCTAGATTTCAAGATGCTTTTGTTAGCATAACAAAGCCTAGCACCTTCATGTGTACTTTATTTTAAAGCTCCATTTATGTGCTTATGTTTGTGCATTGTGTAAAGAAAATCTAACTCCAGGAGTTGATGAACAAGTAGTATTTTTAAGGATTAATCAGCAGGCTTAACCACATAATATCAGGCCAGAAATCTCATGCAGGTTTACAACTTTTCTTGAGTGTGAAAAGAAAATTTTTATTGGCTAACAACAAATGACAAGATGGGAGCAAGAGAGTGTCTTCCCCCCTTTCTTTAAATTATAATATTTGACCAAGCACAAGAACATTTAAAAACCAGTACAATTCTATATTTACAAAATAATGATAGAAAGCAATCTTTGATGATCTAGAAACATGTCATTGCAGAGCATTCTTTGTGTGTACACTACCCTACCATTAATATACAGACACCTGCATATTTATAAATAGTCTTTATATACAGAAAATTTAATATTGTGTACTGAAACCTTTCACTCTTATGATAACCTCTACTCTTTGTGGAATACTCACAACCAATATTTTGTAAACCATCAATATGTTCTGTCATTCAGCCAACAAAGTAGTGACCAGCTCAACTTTGTTTGTTGGGCGATCTCTTCTTCCACACACCCAATGATCCTGTTCATCCTAGAAATTCTCTATAGGGTTCAGGTCAGGAATCTGGGCTGGCCAGTCAAACTTTTCACCACTCATGTCTTCAAATCAATCTGTAATAATGTTAGCTGTATGATATGGGATGTTCTTCTGACAGAAGTATGGACCTTCCCCAAAGTACTGACCCAATGTTGGTAGTGAAAAATTGTCCAGGATGTCTAGGAAGATCTCAGCCTTTATGATTTTATCCATTTTTTCCCTTAATGATGCTGAAAATCTAAAATGTGCATATGCAAATGCTTATTATCCAATGTATAGTAATGAAAAACACAACATGGAATTTGATAAATTTGAGAGTTACAGTTCTTGTGTGATAAACCACACTGGCATAGATTTCATTCCTTAAAAGCTACAAGTCATGAAAATTCACATTCATGAAAAATTCACTGAATTCTATGTCAGTGTGGTTTGTCATACATAGAACATAGCTGCAAAGTATAAATATTTTGTTAAAAAAGAAGACAGAAAGGTATGGTGTGGAAAAATATTTAATTAAAGGGAGAAATATTAATTAACTTCACAGCCCAACACTGTTTTGAAGAGAATAACAAATTTCTTTTAGAAGGAGCTGTACTGATTGACAGACCTGGAGCAGTCACGAAACTAGATTTTTCTCGAAAGCCTTTTGCATTTTATGATATTTCTCTGGGGATATCATCTCCAAGCCATCTCCATAAAGTACAAGGGAGCAACTAGGAAAAATTTATATCTGTCAGAAAAAAAAAAGTGAGACTGCAAGCAAAAACCTCTTACTGCCAGCAAATCTTGTCGCTTTAAATACAGCATAAAATGCTGTTTGTTCTGATGGAGAGGTCAGACCAAACACACAACACAATTAACAAAGAAGTCCACATGCTATGCTTTGAATGTTGTCATTTACTCTACGACACATTCTTTCATTGCAATTGTGAAGAGCAGTGCATTTTTTTTGTCTAGTACACTGATGGGAATTAGTTGGCTGAAACATAGTGCTTGGGTATTTTTTACAGATGTTGTGGTAGCAATATGGGTGGAGAAACAACCACACACTATTAGGCAGTTTCAGTGCTCAGAATATGCAACTGTGGTGTGAATTTGGCACATATGATACAACTTCAACCACTGCACTAAGCTAAGGGCAGAGAAAACATAACACTGGGTGATATTATGCACATTGGTATACAATGTTACTTATTACTGTTTCACACGTTGTATTGTTTCATTAACTAAAGTAGTTTCAACTCTTCATTTTGTGAGTCATCCTCAGTAGCGTACGATGTTTGTGTTTCCAAAGAGGTTGTTGTATCACTGGGTCACTGATCGTTCTCATTATCTGCTGTGTCCTTGTTGTGCATGCGTATTATGGTCGTGGGTTTGTTTGGACATCTTCTTCTTTTTTATTTTCTTCTCACGTTCCACCAAGAATTTCCATGCATATGGCAGGTCGTAGGGGGTGTTGTTAATACAATTTATATCACGAGTTTTCTCGATAAATACTGCCTTTGCCATTACGATTTGTTGGTGTGTATTGTGTGTTGTTAAGATTTTCGCATTTTCCCAATCTGGGATAACGTCATTCTCTTGGCAGTGTTGGATTAATGCTGTTTTCACCTCTCTCCTGTTCCAATTTTTGACATGTTCCATAAGGCGAGTTTTCAATCGTCATTTCGTGCTGCGTATGTATATTTTATCGGTACGATTGTTGTTTGCCTTTCTTGTAGGGATGGAGTATACACCTGCAGCTTCTAGGGTGGGTTGGTTGTTGTACCCAGTTGTCAAAAATTTCGATATGTCCTTAACAGTATCAGCAATTTCATAATTCAGTTTCTTGTATTATTTTTTAAGGATGTTACTGATTGGGTGCATATATGGGAGTTTCCCACAGTACACTTTTTCTTTCTCTTTCCTATCAACTGGCTGTTGGTTGTTGTTGTTATATTTATTATAAATTGATGTTATCAAGTTCTTACTGTAGCCAAATTCAGTGGCAGTGACCTGGATCCACTTAACCTCTCTCCGTTCAGCAGCCGTATTGGATGAGTGGGATATAGCTCTTCTGACAAAGAATTGTAATGCTGATATTTTATATTTCCATGGGTGGTTAGATGCATATGGTATAATTGTTGGCACGTATGCCTGTTTCCTGTACACTGAATGTTCAATCTTGTGTTTGCTGTTATGTATGGTTATGTCTAACTCCAGTAACAGTAAAACCTCAAGACCTGTAATCAAGTGCGAAAGACAAGCCCTCATGAACCTAAAAAAGAATCCGACTATCAAATGCCTCTTAGCAGACAAAGCTAAACAAATTGTCATCCTAAACAATGACGAATATAACTCAAAGATGGAAACAGCAATCAATGATTTAAGAGCAAAATGCATAACTAATGACCCAACTGATAACATCATTAAACAGTTAGCAAAATATAAAAACCACAGTGAGTTGCCAACAAGTATAAAGATGAGAACTTTCCCACCAGTAGGAGCAACTATACCAGTAATATTTGATAGAATTAAGACACACAAACCTGACAGCCCCATCAGGCCAATTGTAAATAAATGTCTTGCCCCAACTATCAACATGGAAAGGGCTATCTTCCAGTTTCTGAAGCCATTCTTTAGTAACCACCCGTACAATGTTGACAACTCCGTTGAAGTCATTAATAAGATCAAGACTATTAACAATCCTAATTTCATAATGTATAGCATGGACATTATATCACTCTACCCAAATATCCCAGTTGAAAAATCCATTGAGCTTATAAACAACAAGCTACAATCTGAAGGTATTAACAACGCAGAACGTGACAGCATCATCAGTGCCCTAGAATTTGTCAAAAACAGCAACTTCTTCAAGATATGGAAAAACAATATACCAACAAGACTATGGTGCACCAATGGGTTCACCCATTTCAGGGTTATTGGCTGAAGCCATACTGCAAGATATGGAAAACCAACTCCTCAGCAACATGAATGATGTACCCCTCATATACCTAAGATATGTCGATGATATCCTCATCTTCTGGCACCACAGTGAACCCGAACTACAAGACTTCCTGTGCAAATTCAACAATTTCCACCCAACCATAAAAGCAACAATAGAAAATGAGGTTGATCAATGCATCAATTTCTTAGACATAACCATACATAACAGCAAACACAAGATTGAATATTCAGTGTACAGGAAACAGGCATATGTGCTGACAATTATACCCATATGCATCTAACCACCCATGGAAATATAAAATATCAGCATTACAATTCTTTGTCAGAAGAGCTATATCCCACTCATCCAATACGGCTGCTGAACGGAGAGAGGTTAAGTGGATCTAGGACACTGCCACTGAATTTGGCTACAGTAAGAACTTGATAACATCAATTTATAATAAATATAACAACAACAACCAACAGCCAGTTGATAGGAAAGAGAAAAAAGTGTACTGTGGGGAACTCCCATATATGCACCCAATCAGTAACATCCTTAAAAGAATGCAAGAAACTGAATTATGAAATTGCTGATACTGTTAAAAGGACATATAGAAATTTTTGACAAGTGACTACAACAACCAACATACCCTAGAAGCTGCAGGTGTATACTCCATTCCTACAAGAAAGGCAAACAACAATTGCACCGATAAAATATACATAGGCAACACGAAACGACGATTCAAAACTCACCTTATGGAACATGTCAAAAATTGGAACAGGAGAGAAGTGAAAACGACATTAATCCAACACTGCCAAGAGAATGATGTTATCCCAGATTGGGAAAATGTGAAAATCTTAACAACACACAATACATACCAACAAATCCTAATGGCAGAGGCAGTATTGATCGAGAAAACTCCTGATATTAATTGTAAAACAACACCCCCTACGACCTGCCATATGCATGGAAATTCTTGGTGGAACGTGAGAAGAAAATAAAAAAGAAGATGATGTCCAAACAGACCCACGACCATAATACGCATGCGCAACAAGGACACAGCAGATAATGAGAACGATCAGTGACCCAGTGATACAACAACCTCTTTGGAAATGCAAACATCGTACGCTACTGAGGATGACTCGCAAAATGAAGAGTTGAAACTACTTTAGTTAATGAAACAATACAACGTGCGAAACAGTAATAAGTAACATTGCATGCCAATGTGCATAATACCATGCAATTAGCCACGTATTGATGTAGAGCATTTATTGAATATTTGACTCACAAACCACACGCAATAACACTGGGTATTCACTCATTACACAAATTCAGAAATATGTCCACCCATCATTCCACGGATTCATCAGTAAAACACACAGATATCTAATATTTATTCTACATTCTGCATTATTTCAGCTGACTGGTCAAGTGTTTTCACAGTAATGTTAAGCATTTGAGCAGTCTACATGCCCAGTGAATGGCACTGTGTAAAAGGTATCTAGCAAATGAACTTTGTAAGCAAATAATGGGAGAACTACACATTTACTCATCCTACATTCATTGTAGGACTAACACTATTATATTTAGCACGATTTCCTTCAATTCGCGATATGAACCACGTGTTTTTTTATTTTTGATATTATAAACAAATATACTTAAAAGGATTGAATATTTAATAATAATTGGCAGAAATCATGTTAAATAAAATAGTGTTAGTCCTACAATGAATGTAGGGTGAGTAAATGTGTATTTCACACATTATTTCTTATGAAGTTAATTTCTTTCAAAGCATGTAAATTTTTGCCTAAAAACCTTTTTAAGTGCCTTTGACTTCATATCAGCGAGTCAAAAACAACAGTAACAAAAAGGTATCTAGCAGTTTGGGTTTGCACATTTGTATTACAGGTGCTCTGGACCCAGGAAAATCTAAAGTGAAGGAGTCACAGGAGGCTCAACATGCTATCAGTTTCTCTTAAAATAGGCATGAATGGGCTTCACTTAAAATTATTGCATATCAACAGGAAATTTTAAAAGAAAAATTAAAAGTGTTTGAAACTGCAAAAAAGGAGAAATCCATCATTAGTGATTACATGAGTTTATTACTAAAAGTAGGGTCTTGCATACTTAACCATAATCATTAATTGTAGTGAGGAAAGCGTGATGAAGAGAACAGTTTGTCCTAGATAATTTACAAGTTTTAAAAATATTATCAAGTAGAAAAAATAAACACAGAAACTTGGAGCAACTACTTTTTTAGCCAAGAATTATGTTACCAAAGAAACTACGTTCAACAGGGGCTCTGCATAATCTCTCTCTCTCTCTCTCTCTCTCTCTCTCTCTCTCTCTCTCTCTCTCTCTCTCTCTCTCTCTCTCTCTCTCTCTCTCTCTCTCTCTCTCTCTCTCTCTCTCTCTCTCTCTCTCTCTCTCTCTCTCTCTCTCACACACACACACACAATTATAAGTATACAAAAACAGACTGATGTTTTTTACAGAAACTACAAAAAATCATACTTCAGGTAAAGTAGCCAGATCTCCTTTCTCCATATCCCGTGTGGCAATTTTATAAGTATTCATCAGTGAAATAAAAGTAGCTTTACTTGCATGAGTAAAAGCTACAACAGGCAATAATTTGTACTGCTGAGCCTGATAATCCAGAATCTGTACTTCAGGTTCTCTATAAAAAGTAAAAATAAAAATGTTATTTACAGATTGTAAATATAACGGAAAGAATTTACATTGAAATGAAATACCTCTCTCTCTCTCAAGAAAGAATGAAAAGATGAAAAGAAGTAGCATAGTAGTTCAGACTTTTATGACACAGTATGGAAATTAGAATCTAAACTTCCAAAAGCACCTAATATCAAGTGAAACCAATTGCAGTATACTACTAACTGAGATCAACTAATTCTTCACATAAGCAAAACACAGGCAATTTTTATAAAAGCCAAGGTTTCTGCAGAGTCCAAACATTAGCAGCCAGAAATTTCAAGATAAGATAGAAAGGCAGAGATAGCATTTGCTGGAAATTTTTGAAAAGCTTGCTTCTTTTCCTATAAAGTGGAATTTCATGTGTGCCATTTTTTTAAGGGTGTTTCATAATCCACAAGCTTTTCTGTGGCTACTAGGCATTGCAAATTCTTACTACTGTTAACCACTATAAAGAAGAGATATATAACTTCTTTGGAGTTGTAAAAGTACATTACCCATGCACCTCACTTAGAATTCAAACTTCTTCCCATTCACTGCACATAGAGTTAGCAGCCTAGCTTCATGCCGATATGGATGATGAACAGAGAGAGGTGTACAGTCTTCTACAAGATAATACATCTTTCATGATCAATAAGAAAGAGAGACGATTCCTTGTTGCTAACTATTGGGTTGTCGGAAAAGTCATGACGTATTTTGGTACTCAATGGCAGTTGGGCAGTTTTGGAAGTACTAGAGGCATGCACAGCTCTGTTATTGCTATGGCATTCGACAGGTGCCAGTTCTAGCTGCAGTCTAAAAGGAATAGTGAGCGATTTGGTTGATTTGCAGAGATTTGACATCAAGTTGAAGATGGAAGACCAAACTGTGCATTTTCGCCATATTTTACTGTTTTACTTCCGAAAGGGGAAGAACGCACATCAAGCTTGTGAAAATTTGCGTAAAGTGTACGGTGATAATGCTCTACAAGAACGTCAGTGCCAGCAGTGGTTCGCAAAATTCCGTGCTGGTGATTTTGACCTCAACGATGCTCCTCGGTCCGGGAGGCCAACTGAGGTTGATGACGACCAAATCAAGGCATTGATCGAGTCAAACCCATGTTACACGACACGAGAGATTGCAGACACATTGCACATCCATCATTCAAGCATTCACGACCACCTGAAGAAGCTGGGATACGTAAGCAAGCTTGATGTGTGGGTTCCTCATGAACTCAAAGAAGCTCAATTGATGGCGCGTATAAACATCTGCGATATGCTCATTAAACATGAGGAAAACAATCCTTTTTTGAAGTGAATGATAACTGGTGACGAAAAGTTGATTGTGTACAACAATGTGCTGCACAAACGGTCTTGGTTCCAACGTGCTGCTTTGCCTCAAACATCATCCAAAGCAGACATTCATTAGCGGAAGGTTCTGGTCTCAGTGTGGTGGGATTTTAAAGGTGTCGTGTTTTTCGAGCTCCTACCACGGAACCAAACAACCAATTCGAATGTGTACTGTCGGCAATTGGACAGTTTGAACAAATTCATCATCCAGAAACGTCCAGAGCTTGTTCATCGTAAAGGTGTTGTGTTCCCTCATGACAACGCAAGACCACACACAAGTTTGATCACCCGCTAAAAATTATTGGAGCTTGGGTGGGATGTGTTGCCACACCCAGCATACTCACCTGACCTTGCGCCACCAGACTTCCACTTGTTTCGCTCTCTTCAACAGTCCTTGCATGGTATAACGTTCAATTCAGATGAGGCTGTAAATCAGCACCTTGTACAATTTTTCCCCAAGAAAGACAGGTCCTTCTATGAACGAGGCATTCTGCAGCTCACTGAAAGATGGCAAAAGGTTATCGAACAAAACGGGCATTATATTATTGATTGATCTTTGTTCTTTCTATCATAAATGACCTTTGCAAAACATGGCTAAAATAACCATGACTTTTCCAACAACCCAATACAATTAACATCTACTACTTGAAATCTAAAACCAAAAATGCAATGAAACATTACGTTGATCAATAACAAAAACAGTCAACAGTGATCCTAACAGTTGAACTCGGCAAATTTTTTTTCAATCTGGTTTACAAAATGATATTGTTTTAAATATAAAAGGCCAAACACATCTCTCCATAACACTGTGATGTCACACACAAACACATGCATTCATAAAATCAATGAACAAACAATCGAACAATTTTTCCCATAGTATTACATCAAACAAAAGTGCTATTGTTTTATTAAGTCGTGCTGCTAGCACATTCAGGATACATCACTATACTGTTTAAAGGGATTGAACTTTGCATTCTTTGTCGACAAGCCTGTGTGTTTAACATCTTATTTTGACCTTAAAAATACATTCAGAGACTTCCGAAGGGAAAAAACTGCATTTGAATAAGGAAAGGCAAAAAATATTGCTGGAATAGTGAAAGAAGTTCACAATGGCATCAGCAGGAAAATAATGAAAATTTATAGACTGGAAAGGAGCTAACAATACCAAATTTCATGAATACACACATCAGCATGAAGCAAAACAGCAGTCACAAGCCTGAAGGACTGATCATGCTAAAGCTTAGCATACATCACTATACTACTGGAAAGGAGGAACAAAAAACAAGTGTGAACAAAATGTTAAAGACACAATGTTGAGATGAAATGAAATACAGTATACCACAATGAGAGAATTCATGAAAGGCAATTTAAGTGATTCATGAAGTAGCTTACAACTCTGAAGGTATCAGATACTATTATGGAATGTTATTAGTCATCCAACACAGCTGCAGTACCAGAAATTTTGAAAAGAACTGATTTAACTATTATCATTCCAAAGGTACAACACAATTCAAATGGCAGCATGTATGATGCTGATAGAAGAGGGTACTTAAATACCCTGATGTGCTACACTCTGTCACATTTAAATAACACTTATGACAGTAACTTCTGGGTGAACATTCATGCATACAGCAGAGCTCTGATCTTTGCTTTCAATAAGTTGTGGATTTTCCTGGTAATGATTTACATGTGTTTATCATCCATGGACAGATCTAATAAAATTGGCATCACATCATTGTCCAGCACAAGAGAATCAGAAATTCCTTGAACTATTTATGTAAAGAAAATAAACAAGCATTTGACAAAGAGTATGAATTTAAATGAAAATGATGGTGCATAACCACACCCTTCATAAGGAGAAAAAGTAAAGGCATGATTGGGCATTTGTGTTTTAAATAACTAGAGTATCCAAATCCAAATTATTATGCTTTGTGAACCCATGAAAGAAGGGGGGGGGGCAGACCTCAAAACTGTGACTTAACCAAACAATTCTGCATTTCGCAACAGCTTTGGGTGTTCCACTGTTCAAATTACTCATACACTCATAGCTGCACCCAGGTAATCTCCCATGCTCCTGCCACTTAAAACCCTCAAGGAGAAGCCAATGATCCAAAAGTGAAACATGTTTGTTTACCACTGATAAATAATAACATAAGAAAAAATTATGTTTCTACTAGTGATGGAGTTAAATCATTCCTTCTTGGGAATTCAGTCATCATTCACACAAAAGAAGTCATTCATGAATGATCATGTAATTTCCAGGTTGATTATGGACACTGAGTAAATCATTTGTTGCCGGAATCTCGTGTTTACGACCAATGCACTTTCAAGATCATAGCTCTTTTTGGCAAACTGCCCCAAAATTTGCACTCTTTAGCATTCACCATCCATGATGAATGATGTGGCACACTATTCGAGCACAGCATTCAAGTGAATGACTTTCATGCATAATCTGCATTCTTAAGTTTCACCATTATTTCCATGCACAGACAAATGAAGTCAAGAAAGTTAAACCTTTACTATATTGACAATTGTAAAGCATCTGATTCCATTCTACACAAATGGCTTCTCAAAGCCTTGAGCATGAGCAAAGTTCACAAAACTGTTCAACTCCTTTAAATTCTGATGTATAACTGAAAGACACTGAATCCCAAATGAGAAAAAATTGAAGACATTGCTGTCAATTGTAGCATTTTTCAGAGGGACTAATTAAACCTACTTCCGCTTTGCTTTGCTTTAAATCCTCTCTCTAGTTTGCTGAACCAAAATCCAGATGGATATTATATTAATATAACGAATTATCAATGCAAAGCCACTGATCTGTTGTACACAGTCAACCATAAGATGTATGCCAGCAGCAAGAAACAAATATGCATTTTTTGTGACAATTTGGACACGAGGATAAATGTGCAATGTTGAAAACAAAAAAAAAAAAAAAAAAAAAAAAAAATCCTTGTAAAATTTCAGGCATGGAGAATCAGAATATTGACAATCTTGATGATAAAAACTAATAAATCTCTGTGTATAGGGAAAAACCAACCAACAGACCACTGCACACTAAAAAAGGAATTTACAGCAAAATGCACTAGTTGACTTTAAAAAAATTCTACACACTAAATTATGCTCCAAAAAACAAAATAACTGCAATCATCTCGTGAGATATACTTATACTGACATACTCGTTTTGGTATCCTTTAATGGACAAATATGGATTACATGACCTTAATTTACAAAAAGAGTAAACTAAATACAGATGTTATCATCCAAACTCCCAAGTGAAAAACTGTACCTTAAATGGAAGGGTGCTGGTAGAGGGCTAATAAATATTTTACATCTGTTCTGGAAACAAGAAAGGCAACTCAAGCAATACTTGATAAAGAAAAAAACCAGCACTGCTCTAGTGATGTCAGGCAACTGATGAAGGCCACATCCCAATAAATTCCAGTGATGCTTAGATGCTTACTCACACAATCAGAAGATAATTTATAACAATTAAAAAGCTAGAAAACCAAAGTTCTGCATGGGAAATATTCCAACTCCCTAGAGCTAGAAAGCATCAACAAAATTCATCAGTACAAAGGTTAAAAAAATAAATTCTATCCAGAAACTGAGGGATTACTTGAGATTTAGGACCACATTATTTCGGCCCAAAACTACAGAAAGCATATACTGAAAGTTGAAGAGGATAAAACCTGTAGAAAATATGGTAAAGCCACTAACATTTTCAGTGCTCAAACATTCATTTATGGGCCCCAGTAAAACCACGAGCAGGCCTTCATCCCTCTCTTGAAATGTTAATAGCCACCTACTATGAATATATATTATACATATATATATATATATACTTAAGAGCAGAGCCGAAAACATAAGAAAAACACTCAAGAATTTAAAACTCAAGAATTTAAAAAATAACCATATCTTATATAATAATACTCTCTATAAGCAAGTAAACGGTATCCCTATGGGAACGTCAACATCCACAGGTATTGCAAATATATTCCTGTTCTTTAAGGAATATAAATTCATTAAAAATCACTCCACTTGCTCCGATTACTACCTTTACACCTTTAGATATATTGACGATCTGCTGTGTATAAATAATTCAGAAGTTATAGAAAGTGATTTTGATATGTATCCTAGCTCTCTTAACTTATGTAAAACCAACCACAGTAATCAGGAACTAGAGTTCCTAGACTTAAGCATTAAACTTAACAGAGGTAACCCATCCATTAGCCTCTTTGATAAAAGAGTTAATTTTTCTTTCAAAGTAATTAAATATCTACACTGGAATAATAACATATCAACCAAAGTAATTGAGAATGTACTAATTTCTCAGGTGCTTAGAATTTCAAGAATTTGCAGCAACAATTTGGACTTCAATTACCACATTAATATACTATTAGACAGTTTTCTAGAAAACAAAATTCCTACTTCTTTCATCAAAAGAACTTTAAGAAAAATTATTCTGAATAATAGAGTAAGGTTGGCAGATCTGCTTTAATTTTCTACACAGTTAATAATATGATTCTGACCAATGAAAGCCTTTTTTGGAAGTTGGTCTAGAGGATGCATATTAACTACAAAAAGGAACCTTAGTGCTATGGATAAGAAGGTCCTATTAAAAATAAAAAAATAAATAATATAGACAAAATCACAAAAAAACTTAAAAATCTGTTTATAAAAGAAAATAAAAATAAATATAAAAGAAAACTAGTTATTCACTCACTAGAATAGCTATACTAAAAATAGTAAAACTAACATTAAAATTAATAGGATTCTAAATAGTCTATAGAAGCTCACCAAGGTGATTAAATATATGCAAAGGTTATTAAATACACTACTTGTGTATTTCATAATATTTCTCATGTATTCTGGAGAGTTAATTATGCTCTTTCTGATCAAACAGGTCCACATTCTTAATTATATTTTTCTCTAGTTAAATCTCCGCGAGTAGGATTTTTCAGTGTGTGGAGGCCTTCAGCCCCACCCACACTGCCCCCAGCAACTAGGGAGTGGCAGGGGTGAATGAAAGTTTGGGGTAAAAGGTTGGCCATGTTTCTTCACGAGTGGAAGAAGTAAAGTTGCATAAGAGGTAAGCTCAATTCTTTTTGTCTTTAGGTTTTGGGTTTTCCAAGTTCAATGTTTGAACTTTTTAAACATTTTTTCTAATTTTTGCTTTAAGCATTTAGCACTAGCAAGTATATTAACTTTTTTGCAGATTTTAACTCTCTCTTTTCTTGGTAACTTTGCACGTTTTTTTAGGGCTCTTAGGCTAAGCAGCTGGCCATTTTTTTGTTCTTGTAGTCAACGATGTGTTTTCAATGTCGTTAAGATCCTAATAACTACTTAATTATGCACTTAAAGCACTTCTGAAATACTTTGTACATATTGCAACTAACTGTTTATGTCATATAATCTTCACAAAGCATTTCTTTAGTTTATTATTGTCTTTATTTTATTCTCGTTTTTGAGTTGTCAGAAGTTGTGGAGTAGGGGGTTTTGTAATCCAGCTTTCTTTCAGGAATCTGTGCTTTAGAAAAAAATTAATATTTCCTTTTTTTATTGCAAAGTTTAAGAATTTGTAGCACTTTAGTATTGCTATTCAGGTATAAATTATCTCTTAGGCGACTAGGTAACTTGGCAATGTGTTATTGCTGAACATTAATTCTGGTTCATTAAGTCACTCTTACAACTTGAGTTTTCTATAATTATCTTCTTTCTGTTTATTAGTAACAGATGAAGAGCATGGGTTGGGCCAGGAAAGTTATAGATGCATGCTAAAATGTTAACTAAAGCTTCGTCATACAACTTCTGTGGAGGTTATGACATATATATATATATATATATATATATATATTTTTAATTTTTGGTGGGCTTATTACATGCATTTATGGCTTTGCAGAAACCCATTTCCAAATAGGTCTTTGTGGAAGTGAGAAAATGCAGAGTTTTGCTGGTCCTTGATAAAGCCAAGGCTAGGTATTTTCTACACTTTCTACATTTTGTTTTTCTATTATTTTTTTCTCTTTTTACTCACACTGGCCAATATATAACCTTTTCAATGTTGTACTTGGTGTGAGTCAAAATTTTTTTGCTTCAGTCTCTTCTTAATAGAATACATATATCATCATCATCATCGTCAACCATTATCAATCCACTGCTGGACGAAGGTCTCCCCAAGTTTCCTCCACAATGGTCTGTCTTGTGCCAGTCTCCTCCATGTCACTCCCGCATACTTTCGAATTTCATCCACCCATCTCCCATGTGGTCTTCTTCTGGGTCTTTTCCTGTCCCTTGGAATCCAATCTAAAATTTCGGCTGTCCATCGATGGTCTGTTCTTCTGGCAGTATGTCCAGCCCATTGCCATTTCAGGGATTTAACTCTGATCATGATGTCTTCCACTCTTGTCATTTTTCGGATCCACGTGTTCCTCTTCTTATCTCTCCTGGTTACACCAAGCATGCACCTCTCCATGTTTCTTTGAGTTGTCTGCAGCCTTTGTATGTCTCTTTTAGTTAAGGTCCACGTCTCTGCACCATACGTAAGCACTGGAAGGATGCATTGATCAAACACTTTTCTTTTAAGACATAATGGCATATTGCTCTTGAAAATTATGCTGTTTCTTCCAAAAGCTCTCCAGGCAAGTTTTGTACGCCGATTAATTTCTTCACCAATGTGACCCTCACTTGATATCTGCTGTCCAAGATAAACGTACGTGTCTGTTATCTCCAGCTTTTCTCCATCAATCGATAAATCTTCATTTCTTGTAAAAGCATTGTACATCACTTTTGTCTTCTGAAAGTTCATTTTTAATCCCACTTCTTTACTCTTGTCAGCAAGTTCCTGGATCATACTCTGCAGCTCTGATGGGGTAGTTGCAAAAATGACTACGCCATCAGCAAAACGAAGGTGAGTTAGATAATCTCCATTAATCTTTATCCCTTTGTTTTCCCAGTTCAGTGATTGAAAGACATTTTCCAATGTGGCATTAAAGAGCTTCGGAGATATGGTGTCACCTTGTCTCACTCCTTTTCCAATTTTTATGTGTGTTGTATTTTCAAACAGCCGAATCTTTGCACTTGCATTTTCATAGATGTTATTAATAATATTAATGTATGCATCTTCAATACCGCAGGATTTCAGAGCCATTGCAACTGCTGATGGTTTCACCGAATCAAAGGCTTTTTCATAATCGATAAAAGCCATGCACAATGGAAGCTCATATTCCCTCGCTCTTTCAATTAGCTCTCTCAGTACGTGGATATGATCTATTGTGCTGTAGCCACTCCTGAATCCAGCTTGTTCTCTCGGTTGAGCCATGTCCAGTGTTACCTTCAAGCGGTGTGAAAGAACTTTAGTGAAGATTTTATAAACTACTGATAGGAGGCTGATAGGTCTGTAGTTTCCGAGATCCTCAATGTCCCCTTTCTTATGTAGCAGGATCATTGTAGCGGTGTTCCAATCCTCAGGAATCTTTCCTTCATTAAGGCATCGAGTGAAAATTTGGGCGAGTACTGTTTCGATTTCTCCACTTGCTTCTTGTATGATGTCTATAGTAATTCCATCTTCTCCTGGAGCTTTTCCCCGCTTCATGTTCTTGATTGCATGTGCAACTTCTGCTGGAAGGACTGGAAGAACTCTGGTACTGGTACCTTTCATGATGTCTGGAGTACATGTATCATCCCTTTCATATAATTTGGAGTAGAAATTTTTCACTCTTGTCAAAATTTCGCCTCTATTTCTTGTTACAGAACCATCTTCTTTTCTCAGTGCCATAATCTGTTTTTTCCCCTTACTGAGATGTCCCTTTGCTATCTTTAGGCTTTGGTTGTTTTCAATTGCTTTCCTTACTAGTTCACAGTTGAATTTCCTTACGTCTTCAGTGATACTTTTTCGTACTGTCTTGCATAGCTCTATATATTCCACTTTGGAAGTCACATCTTCTTTAGTTGTCCTCATCACTCTTCTTTTTTGCATCAACATTTTGGTTGTTCCTGATAATTTGTTCACATGCAATTTGTTCTTAGACCCAGCTAATTTTGTTGCTGTTTCCATAAGAGCTTTGATTACTTTTCTGTTAACTTCAGAAATATCCACTTCTTCCGATGTTAGGCCTTCTAAAGCAGAGAATCTGTTCTTCAGTTCCAATTTGAAGGTATTATGGTGTTTTTTAAGGTTGGTTATGTCAATACATTTTGTTTGTCTTATGAGCTTGCTACGTTCGAGTTTAGTGTTGAGGTGCATCTTACATCTCACCAATCTATGGTCACTGCCTGTGTTGAACTTGTTTAGCACACTGCAGTCTTTTATGACGAACTTTTTGTTACACATAATAAAATCAATTTCACTTGTCGTCCCATTTAGATGTCTCCATGTCCATTTCCTGTGTGGCTTTTTCTTGAAAAAGGAGTTCAAGATGAAAAACCCTTCTGCCTCTGCAAACTCTACGAGAGTATTTCCACGCTGGTTTCTGTTGCCGTGACCGAATTTACCTACTGAAGTTTCATTCTGTTGCCGTTGCCCTATTTTTGCATTGAAATCTCCCATAATTATCTTCAAGTGCTGCTTACCTTTATTATTTAGATCACGAATTTCCTCATAAAATTCTTCAATTTCTTCTTCAGCATGACTTGTGGTGGGTGCATAAGTTTGAATAATCTGATATATATATATATATATATATATATATATATATATATGGGATGTAAGGTCAGGTGATGCGTAACAACACAGCCTCTCCTTGACAAATGTCAACCCCGCCTTCTCGTGGTGCATCCTGTTCCCACTAAAGGGGCTCTGACGACCGCCCATAGCGGTATAACTATACCATCGGGATTAGAGGAAATTCTATCCCACACTCACCAACCCGCTTGGCCAGCGTGGTGAGTTATGGCCAAACCCCTCCAAAATGACTCCACAACTTAAATCTTGGCCCTCAGTCTCCGGCAGCTGGAATGTACCTGGCCAAGGCAGCGGCCAGTGCGACATGAAGGCAGAGGGTGCTAAGAATCCCCGGAGGACCGGACTAGGCTGCCATCTGATGCTGACCTTGGCAACATACAATGGACGCTCCCTATCTTCTGATTCAAGGCTTCTTGAATTGGAAGAGGAACTACAAAGGATCAAGTGGGACATCGTGGGGCTAAGTGAGGTAAGGAGAAAAGGAGAAGATCTCATCGAACTGAAAAGTGGACATCTCTTCTACTATCGTGGGACAGATACTGGCAGAACTAGTGGTGTTGGATTTATAATAAACAAGAAACTGAAGGATAAAGTTGTAGAAGTTGAAAGTTCCTCTGACAGAGCTGCACGACTCGTTATCCAACTATCGAGAAGATACCAGGCTCAGATTATTCAAACTTATGCACCCACCACAAGTCATCCTGAAGAAGAAATTGAAGAATTTTATGAGGAAATTTGTCATCTAAATAATAAAGGTAAGCAGCACTTGAAAATAATTATGGGAGATTTCAATGCAAAAATAGGGCAACGGCAACAGAATGAAACTTCAGTAGGTAAATTCGGTCACGGCAACAGAAACCAGCGTGGAAATACTCTCGTTGAGTTTGCAGAGGCAGAAGGGTTTTTCATCTTGAACTCCTTCTTCAAGAAAAAGCCACACAGGAAATGGACGTGGAGACATCCAAATGGGACGACAAGTGAAATTGATTTTATTATGTGTAACAAAAAATTCGTCGTAAAAGACTGCAGTGTGCTAAACAAGTTCAACACAGGTAGTGACCATAGATTGGTGAGATGTAAGATGCACCTCAACACTAAACTTGAACGTGGCAAGCTCATAAGACAAACAAAATCTATTGACATAACCAACCTTAAAAAACACCATAATACCTTCAAGTTGGAACTGAAGAACAGGTTCTCTGCTTTAGAAGGCCTAACATCGGAAGAAGTGGACATCTCTGAAGTTAACAGAAAAGTAACCAAAGCTCTTATGGAAACAGCAACAAAATTAGCTGGGTCTAAGAACAAGTTGCATGTAAATAAATTATCAGGAAAAACGAAAATGTTGATGCAAAAAAGAAGAGAGATGAGGACAACTAAAGAAGATGTGACTTCCAAAGTGGAATATATAGAGCTATGCAAGACAGTACGAAAAAGTATCACTGAAGACGTAAGAAAATTCAACTGTGAACTAGTAAGGAAAGCAATTGAAAACAACCAAAGCCTAAAGATAGCAAAGGGACATCTCAGTAAGGGAAGAAAACAGATTATGGCACTGAGAAAAGAAGATGGTTCTGTAACAAGAAATAGAGGCGAAATTTTGACAAGAGTGAAAGATTTCTACTCCAAATTATATGAAAGGGATGATACATGCACTCCAGACATCATGAAAGATACCAGTACCAGAGTTCCTCCAGTCCTTCCAGCAGAAGTTGCACATGCAATCAAGAACATGAAGTGGGGAAAAGCTCCAGGAGAAGATGGAATTACTGTAGACATCATACAAGAAGCAAGTGGAGAAATTGAAACAGTACTCGCCCAAATTTTCACTCGATGCCTTAATGAAGGAAAGATTCCTGAGGATTGGAACACCGCTACAATGATCCTGCTACATAAGAAAGGTGACATTGAGGATCTCGGAAACTACAGACCTATCAGCCTCCTATCAGTAGTTTATAAAATCTTCACTAAAGTTCTTTCACACCGCTTGAAGGTAACACTGGACATGGATCAACCGAGAGAACAAGCTGGATTCAGGAGTGGCTACAGCACAATAGATCATATCCATGTGCTGAGAGAACTAATTGAAAGAGCGAGGGAATATGAACTTCCATTGTGCATGGCTTTTATCGATTATGAAAAAGCCTTTGATTCGGTGAAACCATCAGCAGTTACAATGGCTCTGAAAACCTGCGGTATTGAAGATGCATACATTAATATTATTAATAACATCTATGAAAATGCAAGTGCAAAGATTAGGCTGTTTGAAAATACAACACACATAAAAATTGGAAAGGGAGTGAGACAAGGTGACACCATATCTCCGAAGCTCTTTAATGCCACATTGGAGGGTGTTTTTCAGTCACTGAGCTGGGAAAACAAGGGGATAAAGATTAATGGAGATTATCTAACCCACCTTCGCTTTGCTGATGACGTAGTCATTTTTGCAACTAGCCCATCAGAGCTGCAGAGTATGATCCAGGAACTTGCTGACAAGAGTAAAGAAGTGGGATTAAAAATGAACTTTCAGAAGACAAAAGTGATGTTCAATGCTTTTACAAGAAATGAAGATTTATCGATTGATGGAGAAAAGCTGGAGATAACAGACACGTACGTTTATCTTGGACAGCAGATATCAAGTGAGGGTCACATTGAAGAAGAAATTAATCGGCGTACAAAACTTGCCTGGAGAGCTTTTGGAAGAAACAGCATAATTTTCAAGAGCAATATGCCATTATGTATTAAAAGAAAAGTGTTTGATCAATGCATCCTTCCAGTGCTTACGTATGGTGCAGAGACGTGGACCTTAACTAAAAGAGACATACAAAGGCTGCAGACAACTCAAAGCAGCATGGAGAGGTGCATACTTGGTGTAACCAGGAGAGATAAGAAGAGGAACTCGTGGATCCGAAAAATGACAAGAGTGGAAGACATCATGATCAGAGTTAAATCCCTGAAATGGCAATGGGCTGGACATACTGCCAGAAGGACAGATCATCGATGGACAGCCGAAATTTTAGATTGGATTCCAAGGGACAGGAAAAGACCCAGAAGAAGACCACATGGGAGATGGGTGGATGAAATTCGAAAGTATGCAGGGGTGACATGGAGGAGACTGGCACAAGACAGACCGTTGTGGAGGAAACTTGGGGAGACCTTCGTCCAGCAGTGGATTGATAATGGTTGACAATGATGATGATGATGATGATATATATATATCGTGTGCAATCAAAATACAGGAAAATGTCATGTAACAATGGTTTCTGCTTCACTGTGGTTTTATGAGTAGTATAAAAGTAAATAAAAACATTAAGATATGTGTTTCACAATTCTTATAATGAACCAAAAAAATTGGATATGATTGTAGCAGTGGCAACTAAAAACATTGGCTTGCAAACATTTTCTCAAGCTCTATGTATACCTGCTCCTACATTCGCTCCCCCCCCTCCTAAGTTTTGCATGTTTACCAGCTTCACCTCTGATTATGATATGCTTATTAGTATGTAATAAATTAAATTTACACAATCAGAATACAGCAAAACCTTGAAAATCCGGCATCCAGAAAACCGCCAACTTCAGAAATCCAGCACTTTTCTGATTTCGTTTTTGTGAGAACTTAGTGAGAACATCCGATGTTTTACCAATAATCATGGAAATCTCCCGACGTACCATCTCAACAAAACATCGTGAGACCATCAGATCTCAGCGTGCGAATTGCTGATAGCTGCCTACGTGTAACATCGGGAGGTTTCTCAAATTCGTCATCTCATTGGGCCGTGCTGAAGTGATGCGGACCAACGAGGCGACGAATCAGCGTGTATGTTTGAAATACATGTTGAACATGTGATGATGATCTGTGCTTGGTGGTAGCAGTATGTGGAATCGATCATGTAATGACATCTACATCGACCTTCATGATGCATTGCGGTAATCGCCTTCACAATGTATCGTAGTTTAGTCAGTCGAAAAACTGTAACATTGATGTAAAATTCACATCAGGTTTTCGTGATGTATTGATACACATATGGGTCATTCCACGCCAAATCGTCAGGTGCTATCCACCACACCATCTCCGATTCTTACGATTTTTTTTTTCATGAATAGATCACCCTAAGGTATGAAAATCCTGAAAGTTTCATTTTTTTATTTCACGTAGATTAGAAAATCTTAATTTTTGAATTCTGGTGCATGGCGGGCCTTAATCGCGTAAAAACGCAAATATCTCCATTGTTTGGATAAAAAGAGTACCATAATCACCACTCCTTCGTAATTTACCCCAAGGAATCGATTGGTGCATTGCACGGATTTCTATCTTCTTTAGCTTTTGAGTTACGTTCAACGAGGGAGCCTTTTTTCAAAACGTAAAAAAGCAATGTAGTACAGCACTTAAAAGATCGCAATTGTTTTTAGTTCTTAAAGAAAAGTTTAGTCTAACAAATGAAGAAAAAAAAACCTTGGGCTTTCGCGTGCGCGCTGAGGAAAGAATTTTTAAATATGGTGCACGGCTCGTATTTTGCCACTGTGAAGCCGCATGCGGCGAATAGCGTTGGCAGCCAGCCAAACAGCAACGGGAGTGGATGTTTGCCTTCGGACGAGCTGCAGATCAAGATACCATTGCACGCGTTGATCAGATCGCACGATAATTTGATGTGATGCTTGAAGGAGGAAGGATAGTGAATTTATGTTATGTTTAAAGGCATTTCAAATAATATAACTAAAATATTACCAAAAGGTCATTTCACGCCAAATCATCAGATGCTATCCACCACATTCTTAGCCATTCGACGACGAGGAAAACTAATATAAACCATTTTCTCCGTACAGCTTACCAATATGAGCTATACCGTGAAAAAGGTTACACACAAATAACGCATAAAAATTATGCAACAGACGTCGGAAATATATTGGTATTCTTACCAATGAAAGACGAGAAGAACTAAAATAAACTTTTTTCTCCCTGTATATCTTAACGATATACAGTACTGACGCTTATAAATTATGCAATTGACGTTGAAAACAGTTTTTGGAATATTGATTGATTTTTACAGCTCACGCAATATCCTACGGAATTTTTAGACATGAAATAGTTTTATTTCAGGTATTAATAAATTGTCTAGTTGTCCATGCCTGCCGTAAGAGAAAGTGATCAAGGAATGACAGCTTGAGAAATAAAGTAATCGAGGATATATATCTCGGTGCCTATTCTTGCGAGGTAGAGGAGATGGTTTTCTTTTCTTTCTCCCCCTCTATGATATTCTAGTCTTCCTTTTTGCACACAAATTTACATGACAGACTTACGCACATCCCTTTCTTTTGCCTTTAGATGTTTATGGGTATTAAACAGTACCGTTTTAATATATTTTCACATAGATCAAAATGTCAGAGATAATTTTTGGATATTTAGTTGAATAACTTTATATTTAGAAACATGAATTCTCCATTTAAAATGTCACAGTAAGGGAAATAGGTATCTCAATTAAATATATATTTTAATGTTTATGTTACATAAATATTGCAAAAGTTAAATACAAATAAAAATGATTAAAACACAAGTAACTTTTAAGTAAATACAGGAAGGAATTAACAAATAATTTTGACAGCCTATTAAATTTATTTCAGCCTTTGAAATGCTAACAGAAACTCTTAAATATGTGCACAGCAAATTAAACAAATGAAATAACTTGCCAAAACCAAGCACAAAAATAAAAAATCTTAAAAACAACAATAAAATTAACTGCAAAAATCTTACCCTGGAATTATTTCAGATTGCCTTCTAATAGCACTGTATCGAAGAGCAATGGTAGCAGCCCTTGCCACATTGAATGCGACTAAATCCAATACAAGTACTCGAACAAAAACCATAGTACCGTAGTTGAGTTTATCACTTTTAGGCTTAACATAGACTCCTTGTTTTGTAACCTGAACAAATAAAAAGAAATGACAAAATCCAGTTTAACAATCAAGGTCTACCATTGTAAAACATATTACAAATAACACGGTGGGGAGCAGGACCTTGGAATAATGATGTGCAACTCTTTACACTCCACAAAAAATTCTTGTGGATTGCACCTAAAATCAAACATGAAAAATAAAGCAAACACACACGCACACGCTTATCCTCTCAAAATACAAACTGAAAAATTTTTACCAACTGCAACATGAAGTTCACAGAAGTTACATATGGTGCAATGTAGAAATTGCAAAGGTTAAAATCTTCAAAATTAGAAATCAATGATAACAAGGATACTAACATCAATAGGTTGTTTTACATGAACATTTTAACACAAATAGTTTGCAAAACATAAGAGATTTTGTTTGAAAGTTATAATATCTTTAAATATACCAAAATTAGATGCAGCAGCCACAGACACTTGGGGAGAACTTTCATTCAGCATTTAAAGGTTATGGTGGAGGATGGAACATGGCTGCTGTCTGTATATACTCAAGGCAATGGGTTGAGTTAAGAAAATACAGGAATTTGTGCATGTTAAAACTTGCAGTTGGTGATTTCATGGTTGGCAGGCAAGGGACTACTGAATATTTGCTCTCCGAAAGCTTTGCAAAAAATTTCAGAAGGTGAACGATGATTTGTACATGGTGTTAAATGATTTTCAAAAAGCATTTGATCAAGTACCGCATAACAAGCTACTCAGTTACTAAAAACGTTATGGGGTAAAAGGTAGGCTACTGAAATCGGTCACAAGTCTGTACACCAAGAGACTTGCATTGACAGAATGGAAGGAAAGTAAGTTGTCTGAAATTAATTCTGAATTAAGACAGGGATGTATACTCTTCCAATGTTTTTGTGTCTGAGATCTATATGGATAAACTGCACAATGAAAATACATTGTTTCAGATGCTTAAGCAGGTAGTTTTGCTACCAGCAGCTTGAAGTATACTGACACCTTAGTGCTAATTTATGAAAGTGAAGATAAATTATGGCATAACCTCAATCATCTGAGCATGACTTGTGAAAAACTTGGGTTGAAGATCAATGTCGGCATGTCAAAATCAACGGTTTTAAGTCAAATTCCAAAACTTATTTAGTCGGGCAGTACTAGAAAAGAGTCTGAAAACAGAAAATAAAATTTAATTACAGTACAGGGTGTTCATAAAGTTATTCCCACATTACAAAAATCAATATAAAAAAATGCATTACAGGTACAAGAAAGGGATTGCATGACAATGATGGTGCACAAGTAAAGTTTTTTTTTCAGTGTCAGTACACCTCCACATGGGAGCTATTTGTAGCCCGGAGGACATCTAAGGGATATTCGATTTCACGCCATGTTTTGTTTAACACCTCAGCAGAGAAACAACCAATGACATTCATTATTCTGCTCTTCAACGTCTCGACATCCGGAACACTGCTTGAGTAAATTTCGGTCTTTCACACACAGAGGGGGGGGTATATGTTGGGCGATCGAGATGGCCATGTCATGGGGCCATTGTGGCCAATCCATCTGTTCAAAAATGTGGCATTCAGGAACTTACGAACCATTATTGACCAATGTGGTAGGGCACAGTCTTGTTGGAAAATAAACAAAGGTTGGAGTGCATGCAACTGAGGTGCTACAAAAAGTTCCAGCATGTCCAGGTACATGTTACATGTTACTGTGGGCTCTGTAAAAGAAGGGTCCGGCGATTCTGTCATGCATCAGGCCGCACCATATGTTCACTTTTTTCAGGCTAACCCCTACTGTTTGATGACATAATGGGAATTTTCTGATCCCCAGATTCACACACTGTGCCTGTTTACTGTACCAGAGACGTGGAATGTGGTTTCATCAGAGAAACAGACACAGTGCAGATAATCCCTATCATGAGCTATGTGCTGCGACATCTCCATCGCAAATGCAGCAAGGCGAGGACAGTCATCAGGCTAAAGAGCTTGAATGATCTGCACCTTATAAGCACACAGATGAAGACGTTTGTGTAAAATTCTGTAAACCATGGCACAGGGAATCCCAGTTTCCAGTGAAGCACAACGAATTGATTTCCTGTGCTTTACAAAAATGTCTCCTGACAGCTGCAGCCGTCTCTTGCGTAACCGGTGGTCGGCCCACTTGGGAAAGGTCGTCAACACTACCTGTCACTTTAAATTTTTCATACCAAGTTTTTATGCTTTTTTGGTCTGGTGGTGATTGTCAGTACTCTTTTCTGAAATGACGCTGGCCCGTAACCGCTGATTTGGTCTCATGGAACCACAACAAGCACGTCGCTTTTCTTGCATGGAAGCCATTATCGATGAAATGCTCCTGTTATTCAGCAGTAATGCTCATCTAAAGAACAGAAAAAGAATTTTTTTTATGAGTGCTACTATATTGTGTTGCCAACCATTTTATTTTAACTTACATACATTTTTTTATATTAATTTTTGTAATGTGGGAAAGACTTTGTGGACACCCTGAATTTTAGGGTGATTGCTGATATGGATACAAAACTTGATAAGGAACTAGACAACAAAAGCAGCAAAGCACAGTAAGGTCTTTTATTAGATGTGTAGAATATTCTCGCTAAGGAAGCAGTTATCCAGAGAAATAAACCGTTCGCATAAAATGTAGTTTTTTAACCTACATTCTTCTATGGCAGTAAGAGCGATCGAGGTGGCCAAAGTAAAGAGCTCGGGAGGATGTTAAAATATTTACAAAAAAAAAAAGTGTAAAGCAGCCATTACAACTAAGGTAGGTAGGTATCTCTGTGGAAGAAAAAGTTAGTGTAAACATGTCAAGATGGTACGGAGATGTTTGTTGAATGGGAGATGAAAGAATACCTAAGCAAAGTGTTAAATTCTGTGAAACCATGACACAGAACAAGAGATCGACCAAAGACCAGGTGGACTGAAGGTTAGATATTAGCTATAGCAGGGCTCACAACAGGTCATGATCTTAAAAATAGTTGAAATAGTGACCAAAAACTCAAAAACGGTGACCTATAGTGACTTTTCCTTCTGGTTTTCCAAAATTCGTAGTGTTTACGTACGAATTCATTTCTTCTACACAGTCAAACTGTAATGAGTACACACACACACACAGTTGTTTAAAACATGTAATTTATGAGCAATCTGGTACATATAGACGAGGGTTGTACCGAAAGTAGTGCAAAAGTGGGCATAACTTTTTTTACTGACTGACAGAGGTCGTTCAAATTACACATGCTGGTAGAGTAACTCTTTCTTAATACAAAGGTACTACTCAACATAGTCTCTATCACAAGCAATGCATTTGTGATATCATTGAACCCAACTCTCGAATCCTCTTTGAAAAAATTCAGGTGTGGACTGTTGTACCCACTTCTTCACAGACACTTTAACCTTCTCTGTGTCATCAAATCTTTGTCCTTGGAGACTGTTTTTCATTGGACTGAACAGGTGGAAGTCGGAGGTCACCAGATCTGGGCTCTCTGGCAGATGGGGGACCACCGACCAGCCTAATTTACTGATCGCCTGATTTGTTGCCAAAGATGTGTGTGGTCTCACATTGTCATGGTGAATGTGGATCCTTTTCAGATTATTGTTCAGTCTCTTCTTTCTTATGGCTTTTCTATGCTTCTTGAGTGTAACAATGTACCACTCGCTGGCCACCGTCCAAAAAATCAAGGAGAATGACACCCCTGTCATTCCAAAAAAAAAAAAAAAAAAAAACAGTCACCATGACTTTCTGTACTGATTGCTGGCTCTTGAACTTCTTAGGCCTTGGTGAAGAGGTGCGATACCATTCCATGGATTGATTCTTCATTTTTAGATCATAAAGATATGTCCACATTTCATCCCCAGTCACCAGACCAGAAAAAAAAGTGTCTTGATTGGCTTCAAACTCTTCCAGCAGATCAGAGCAGACTTCCACCCTTCACTCCTTCAAATCGGGTGTCAACTGCTGAGGTACCCACTTTGTACACACTTTCCGATACCCTAAGTCTTCTACCATCTTCTGTATGGCATTGTGATCACAGTCCAGTTGTGCAACAAGCTCACGAATTGTGACTCATCTCTCTGTGTGAATCAATTCATCCACTCACTGACGATTCGTGTCAGTGGTTGCAGATGATGGTCTTCCACTGTATGGTTTGTCTTCAATGCTGGTTTCCCCTTCTTTAAACTTCTTCATCCATCAGCTCACATTGCTCTTGTCAATGGTGTCATCTCCGTAAACATTCTGTAGCCTTCTGTGGATGTCAGACAGCCTGCATCCTTCCTTTGTCAAGAACTCAATGACGGCACACTGCTTGTGCTTGGAATTCATTATTTACCTGCGATGAAGAAGAAGGGTTACTATAGAGGAAGAGTTACTCTACCAACATGTGCAATTTGAACAATCTTTGTCAGTTAATAAAAAAGTTAGGCAGACTTTTGCATTACTTTTGGTACAACCTTCATATGTATATATTTTTTTTCTCAGTAAAGTTATTATTTGCAACAATATATATATACATATACCTTTTTTCTGCAATTTTCCTTAGCCAAATCATGGTCGGTTGAATCAAAGCTGAAGTATTAACTGTAACTGACTATAACTCACTGTCAAAATGGCATTGTTATAATGGAAAAATATCAATTTAATCCATTTTTCCTCTACTGTAAACACTTAAAAAAACAGATCATGAACAAACACTTAAAATACTTATAGGATTTTGGGTTAATGAATGGTTCAATAACCTAGGTGGTAGGCTAATGACATTAGAAAGATCTGTCTTGCTTCTATGCTTAAACTTTGAACTGAATGGAGGTCTGGCCTTTTTACTTTTTAGGATGTTTACATCTGATACAAAAGGTTATTAATTACTAATGCAACAATTATTCATAAAAGGCTTTTGACAAAAAGAAAAAGATGCCCTTGAATTAAATTTTAATGTTTCACAAACCGATCAAGTTTGTTTTCTCTATCTGTCCTTCTTCACAAGGAACTGGGTGATGAGACCTATTTTCTTTTTGTCAATTTTAGTTTGAAGCTTCTCAGTCTCTTTTTTCTCTTCTTTCAAGTCTTTTCACACCTTTCTCATCCCTTCAAGCATCCCTTGTGCTAAATGTACTTTGGGCATATCATTGTTCTTAATGGCAGTTTTAATATGTTCAGCTGCTTCTGATAAAAGGTCTTCTGCTTTCTTTTTCACAGCCTCCTCTCTCTTTTTCTTTTGAAGATCTTTTTCGTTTCCTGAATCCCAATTTCCTCTTCAAGTTTCTTCTTGCTTGTTCTTTGGCCAGTCTCTCTTCCTCTTTCAGTTTTTTCTTTTCTCCTTTTTCAGTCTATAATTATGACCAGCACATCTTCCTTGTTTGAGGAGCTTGATGGTTATGGGTACCAGCTCTGGTTTATTCCTAAATTTCTTCATACATAACAAGATGGTCAGTGTGGCATCTAATATTCTTAAACTCACTGCATCATGATCTTCTGCCAGCAAACGACCAGATAAAGAAAACCCTTGCTCAACATCTGTGCTACCATGACTTAAGACAAACATACCTTCACTACTTTACCTATGCTTTCATACTTTGAAAAAAATTGTCTCCAGTAGTGGCCGATGCATTGATGATCTTTCAGTGTTGAGATTTTATTTCTACCTGCAACAATTTCTATTCATCAAGCAATATCTCAAGATCAACATTGATTGGTAAGCGGTTTCCCAAATTGGTGATGTACATGCTACTGTCATTTGACTTCATATTGTCAGGATAAAGTCA
Organism: Macrothele yani; assembly: GCA_039090855.1. Lineage (NCBI taxonomy): Eukaryota > Metazoa > Arthropoda > Arachnida > Araneae > Macrothelidae > Macrothele > Macrothele yani. The sequence continues at coordinate 56,067,582 of CM077011.1, read as the reverse complement.
AGTACTTCAAAACATCCTTAGATATAGGAGTAGTAGTGACAATATGTTTGTAGGCAGCAATGCAGGGATCTTGAATGCCCTTTTTGAAAAAAGTGTTTGCTTATCTGTCAAATGTTTCAAAATTTCACTAGCCTACTGGCCATATTCAACTTATGAAAGTGGTGAGAGATTGCTGTTATCTCCAACAATACTTTCATGAAGATTTTCAAATGAAACAAAATCCTTTTTAACAAAGCGAAGAAAAGTTTTTGCCAATTTCATTCATTTAGAGTGAATGCCACATGCAAGGGGTTTTTCTTCTGGAGTGTGCCTGTGATATATGGAAAAACTTTTACGCTAGATATTATCTCAGCTTTTCTTGTAAGATCTTTGAGAAGCTTGGTTATAGACTGGTATTAGTGGGATGACATTTCTTTTTTTGAGGGATGACCTTCATGAAGTACTCAATTGGAGTATCCCATTGCTCTAGGATTTTTTTGCATGTTTCTGTCATTGTCAGCCACCTTGAAGTTACATGTTTCATAAACATATGTTCAGGCAGTAACAGTTTTGATTGGATTTGGGAAAATTGCTATCATCTGGAAAGACAGCCTTTGAAATAATAATACATTTCAATGACTAAATTGCTGATATCTATCCAAATTTTTCTAGGCCTTCCTGGAAGATATTACGAACTGAGTGAATCGTACACGAACCCAAGTCTAGGAGTCACTTACGCACATACATTTTATATCCTCATTTATGAGACAGTGAACTTTTCTATTTACATTTGACCCAAGTGAACTAATCCTGAGCAATGACTGCCTGGGTAGGCAAGCATTGTCAGCAGCTAAGTTGATATGATGATGGGAGCTTTACCTTTTGTCTTGCCAAAGAAAAATGTCTCCAGGTGATTTGACTCTACCTGATTAATGGAATTTGACCAATATCTAACCATTAATTGGAGCTCTTTTTTCCCAGTGTTATTAGTGGTTTCATCATACTGGATCATGCAGCAAGGAGGCTGAAGTACATCTTCAACTATCTTTTCCTTGAAATATGGTCATGACCATCTGTTATCAAGTACTTCACATTTTCCCTGCAGACATAAAAAAATTCACAGGAACTGCTCCAGGAAACATAGCTTGAAATGTATACCTATTTCTGTCAGATGAAGAAGCCAAAAAATCAGAATTTAAAGCCTTTAAAGTCCAAATTGTCTCTGCTCTTCTTGCAGAGCCTCTTTCACAGTACAATGCCATTGTACCAGACACAAAGTACGATGAAGCTGGTACCACATAGGGAAGAGGCAGAGTCTTAAAAGCAGGGATTTTTCTCTGCAGGACTGAGAGCAGCAAGGTTAAGTTGACAAGGTTCTAGCTTAATTCGAGCATCTGCCTTGTGCCTACTAGTTGCAGTATGCTGAGACAAACCTTGGATTCCTTTGCTTACGCTCATCTTTGTGTCACAAATGATGCAAAATTCTTCAGTGTCACTAAACTTCACCCATTTGGAGTAAAGAATGTCATCCTCATTAGTTTTTAGAAGCCACTCCTTCTTAAAATTGCACTTCCCCTTTATTAAAGTCAAAGCAAACAAGTCAAACTGCAGTACTAAAACTATTATCTCAGAAGTCAACAATACTATACTTTGCTAAAACTCTGAAAGAAGAAAACAGGCCACTGTTAGATAACAAATAGACCATTGCAACTGCAAGTATCTACATACTTTAAAAGAGGCAATATGAATGAAATTGTCTATTTTAGAATTCTGCTCTAAAATGCAATGCAAACACAAGTATACGTACTGTACACACAAAGATGGCAAAAGCTTTCACTATTTCCCCAAGCAGACCCCTCCATGCTGCACCGAGAACATATTTAGGAATGAAAAAAAAAAAGTTTAAAAATATGAGGTCTGCAATTCTTGCTGTAAGAGATCAATGCTGCAACAGCCTGGGTTATCAGCAGGCAAGAGCATATTCTAGACCCTCAGATGTGCTTCAAAGGGACTCCACCATAAAATAAAATTACAATCAAATCTGGGTTTAAAAAATGAAATTAGAACAACTAATGAGAACAAAAACAAGAGGAAAAAGTGACTTTTAGGTAATTTTTGGACAAAAAAGTGACTTTTAGTTGAAAAAGTGATCTGTTATGAGCCCTGCCATAATGATTGAAGAAACAATGCAGTCAAGACAGAAGATCACCAATGGATCACAACAGAAAGTTCACTGCAAAAAAACAAACAAAAAAACTTAGTACTTCATTATTTTTTTATATATAGTGCTATGTACCAAGCACATGATGATTATTGTACTTCTACAAATGTGAGATGATAATGACACTTTGGATTCAATCCAAAAAGATTTACATGACTGAGGCAGAAGGATACACAGAAAATGAGGAAAGAAACGAAAGTGTGCATGCTCACAAATTAAGAGAACATCTATGGCCTCAAACAATTGCCCAGGACATGGCATTAAACCACAGCAAACTTTCTTTGTAAAAACCACAGCACACCTTCTTTGTAAAAAATGGATTCCCAGTGAAAAGCAGGCCCATTCAGCTTCACACAAAAAGGAGGCACATACACAATTAATCACCTATGTTGACGATATATTAATTGTAATTGATGACAAAGAAGACATAAACCAGAAAAATGCTTGAAGCAGTTTGAGGTAAAAGTTGTGGAAAGTACATAACATTTTTAGGTGAATATTTGACAAGTGTGAGCTTCATAAAAATTCCAACAGTTGAAGGATAATTAAATTAAAGGAACATTCATTTTTTGTTTTTGTAGATTAATACAACTGCATGCATAATAAGCGTACATATGAGACTTGCACAATTTGAAAAGTGTTATTAGGAGCATACTTACATGTAATAAAAAGTACTACTGCAAAGAACTGTTAGAGCTATATATGAATCTTGGTGATTTTTGGACCAAATTGTGATAATGAAGAAAATTATTACCCAGAAGAAAAAGAAATGAGTAAGCAGTGGAAACACCTTAGCTTACCAACACCAAACAAACAAAAAAGCAATGTGCAAATATCCCAAAAAAGTGATGCAGCATGTTGTTTTTTTCTTGAGACTGGAAAAAAATCATAGATTACCTATCAAAGAGTCATAAATGTCTGGAAACCAATGGCTAAGTTACAAGAAGTGATAATGGAAAAAATATTAATATTGTCTAGAGAAGTCTGTTTTCTTATAACTAATGCAAACAGCCCACACATCCCAGTTCATGGATCTTGTGACACTGGATGAATGTGAGTGTACTGTATGAAGTGAAGGAAATGGGTACACCAATGTGCCTACGGAACACTACAGTATCTGTCTTTGTTACCGATAGCTATCACTGTTCGACTTCATCTGCTATAAAATGAAAAAACATTGTGTGGTCAGCACTTTTTTGGCCGATAATGACATCAATGAGGCTGGAGCATAGATGGGAGCTCAAAGCCGCACTCTATTCCAAGAGTCTGAAACAGCCGACAAAAACATTGGGGAAAAAAGTTGAGCTACATGCACTGGGAGCAGCCAAAGCAGTTGATCACAGAGGAAAATGCCTGTCGTAGAGTAACCTAAAAGAAACAAAGCTTGACACAATTTTTCCTAGTCTGCCAGAAACCAGGAGAGATCAACTTGTCTGTGATCAACTTGTGGTCTGACTTAGAAAAAAAACGATACCTGATTCAATTCACATTGGACAGTAGATAAAGGAGTATTCAGTGGATATAGTGGAAAAAGACTAAAACAAGAAAGATGCCACCGAATTTTCGGGTGTAATAAGCCTGTCTTTTGAATCCGTTCTGACGCAAATTAAATTTATCAAAGTTATTCAAAGTCAATGGAACCGGTATGGAAAACAATAGTATCTGACGGAAGAAAGTTTTTCAATCTGGTTTTTAATCCCTCAGATATTGCTGTAAACGGAATCATGAGCTTACGCCGTCTGGTTGCAAGCTTGTGCATTAAGGAAAATATGAATTTATATGAGAAACATTTCGCACCGGAAACGCTCTCCAAGGCAGAAAGAATTTTTCAAATTGGACTCTTAGAAACAGAGATATCGACAAAAGTACGATATGAATCTACGCTCCCTGGCAAGAAAAACATGCATTACTTTAAGAAGAACGTATTCTCAAAAGGTTTTTCGATTTGAGCAGTATAGGTCCACGAAAAATTGTTTTCAGTCAAGTTTCCAGGAGCTCAGATTTTGCTGCAAATACATAAGCAGAAATTAACACTTATGCCTCTTAGTGGCCAAACCATTTTTTACTAAACATTAAAAATTATATGAAAAAGATTTACCATCAGGTGTTGTTTGTCACACAGGAAGAATTTTTCAAATCGGAGTTTTAGAAGCAGAAATAACGCAGAAAACGAAATTTACCTTTGCGCCCCTAGCGGAAAGTCTAAGATTTACTTGAAAATTTTGAATTTTTATGAAAAACATTTCGCATCGGAAAGACTATCCAACAAAGAAGGAATTTTTCAAATCGGATTCCTAGAAGTAAAGATATTGACAAAAATAAGATATACATCTATGCCCCCTGGCATAGAAACCATGCATTATTTTAAGAAGAAAATGTTCCTAAAATATAAACATATAAAACAAGTGAAACACACAGAGTCACGTATGGTAAAAAGTTTGTTTAGCGGTAGCTTTCGGTCATCCTACGACCTTGATCACCAGCGATCAACTGGATGGGCTGGTTGCCAGAACTACAATTTGAAGTTCTGCAACACTGAATCTTCCTTCAATGAAGAAATTGACATCATAAAGAAAATTGTCAAAGCCCATCAGTTCCCACTTTCTACAATTCAAAGATTCCTCCAAAATTCCCACTTGAAAAATCTGTCTGCTCTCTCTCACCAATATTAATGGAAAAACCACCATTCATTGGTTCCATTCCCTTACATGGATCCTTCTCTTATAAGATGTGTAAACTTTTCAGAACTATGGGCTACACTCTCACAGTGAAACCAAACCCTTCTGCAATAATGTACCTGCTTAAAGACAGGTATCCTGTCTCACCCTTGGACACCCCTGGAGTTTATGCTATTCCCATTTCAACTTCCTCTGGTCTCTCAGTGTATATTGAAAGCACATACCGAAGCATCAAAACAAGACTTGGTGAACACAAAAAAGATGTTTCCAATGGTCTTCCAAAGACAGCTTTATCTGCACTAACCCTTGAAGACACCTCTGCAGTTCCCATTTGGAGAGAAACCAAAAAAGTTGCCCCTTTCATCAACAAGGCATCTCTGCATTTCCAAGAGAGCATTGAAATTTTGTTCACCAAAAACTGCAATTCAGAGACCCCTCACCAGATCCCATTTATTTGGATCTCTCTTCTAAAATCTGGCAAAATTTCCAACACCCCAACTTCAAATTGTAGTTCTGGCAACCAGCCCATCCGGTCGATCGCGGGTGATCAAGGTTGTAGGATGACCGAAAGCTACCACTAAATGAACCTTTTACTGTACGTGACTCTGTGTTTCGCCCGTTTTATATGTTTATGTGTTATTGTCGCGTGAAGCCTGAGTTTTAAACCATGTTCCTAAAATGCTTGTCGACATGAGTAGTATCAGTCTACTAACATCATTTTTTTCAATCTAGAAGTTAGAAGCTCATATTTTGCTGCAAATACATCAGAAGCAGAAATTAATACTTATGCTCCCTGGTGGCCAAACCACTTTTTTATAAAAATTAGAAATTATGTTCAAAGTATTTCCCATCAGGAGCTGTACCCGGCGCAGAAAGAATTTTTCAAATCTGAGATTTAGAAGCAGATATAAAGGGAAACACAATTTACCTTTATGCCCCCTAGCGGAAAGTCTATGAATTATTTGAAAATTTTGAAATTATATGAAAAACATGTCACACTGAAAACACTATCCAACAAAGAAGGAATTTTTCAAATTGGACTCCTAGAAGTAGAGATATTGACAAAAATAAGATATACATCTATGCCCCCTGGCGGAGAAACCGTGCAATATTTTAAGAAGAAAATATTCCGAAAAGGTTTATTGACGTGAGTGGCATCAGTCTACAAAAGAATTTTTTCAATCGAGATTTTAGAAGCTTGTATTTTATGGCAAATACATCAGAAGCAAAAATGACCACTTACACCACCTGGTGGCCAAAGCATTCTTTACCAAAAAATAGAAATTATATGCAAAAGATTTTCCATCAGGAGCTGTATCCGCTAAAGAAAACATTTTTCAAATCGGAGTTTCAGGAGAAGATATCGGAGAAAACGTCATTTACTTTTACGCCTCCTAGCGGAAAATCTATGCGTAACTTGAAAATGTAACTATACCTAAAATACCTTTCAACATAAATGGAATCGAAAGATAAAATATTTTTCTTCAATTGGATGTTTAGAAGCAAATATATGGAATAAAACATATTTTTAAATTCAACATCATCTGCATTTACGCCCTCTAGCAGCGAAATTGTTCATCGTAAAAAAAAAAAAAAAATGAAATGAAGGATTATCATTCACATATTTCAAGCTTCCCTATGCAAAAATAATTTTTCAAATCGGACTAATAGCTGCAGAGATATCATGTCCACAGACGGACGGACCAACATACCGATAACATAAGCACAATCTTTTTTTACAAAAGACATGCTAATAAGTTGTAATCATAATTATGTAGAGAAAGATTAAGTAGTCAGCAAGATTTCTCTAGCTCAAACAACTCTATGTGATAGTATGGACTTACTGACAAACTATAGTGCATGCTCTGATGCATTTATAGAATTAATTCCTGCTATGCTTAAATTGAGAATTTCTTTTTAGTGACATTTCTGTGTAATATATACAGTATAAGGGCTCGAAAATTGTATTGTCCAACATATCCCTGGGCATGTAAAAATTTTGTCTCGGTATGTGAAAACCTATAAAGTTTAAAAAGTAATTTCTTACTAAACAGAAGCTTCCTCACTGATATGAACGATTATCGTCTTAGGCACAATTTAATGATAAAAGATGAAAAATATATACATTTAAAACCTTATGTACATGAGCACTTTTGAGGCAGCAGCTACCTCATCCTCAGATGTATTGAACAAAAACACATTCAATCTATATATAGCATAGATTATGGCATTGTGGGAAGCAATGGGAGGCGTAAGAGCCAATAACATTTCGTATGCGTCAAATAGTTGCGTACACAGCATGCTTAATGGTAAGTGAGGAAAAACATATTACAATGACTGAAGAATGAGGTGGGATGGGGGTGGGGTGAACTTAACATTTCAAACAAAAGTCACAATTTAAAGTTAACAGAATTTAATTAGTGACTTCCATGCATTGTGCAATTCATAGGGGCTATGTTCATTACAACATTGTACACTGGGAGCTTCTATATACACACTTTTGCTTATTAATAGGTCTCTGAAGTTGCTAGGAGTATGAATAATTCTTGCAATACTCCAATCTGGATTAAGATTGTCTTGGAGTACATATTTGGCTTGGGATGTGCTATACATGCCTGCTTTAATGTTGTATTTATGTTCTTTAATCCTTAATCCAAGTTTACGTTTTGTGGAACCCAAATAATTTGAGGCAATTTGTCCTGTGGTTGCCTGAAGTAGCGGGATGTTGTAGATACCCCGTTGATCCCTACTACGGCATTCTTTTACGATCTTTACAAACAACTGAAATGGTTTCGTGATTGTAAGCCAAATTTCACATCATGTTGTTTACAAAGGTGTGATAAGGTTCTTGTTAAAAGTGGATTATACTGCATGGAGCCCACATATTTAATGTTACGATTAGATTCTCTTGACAAAGTAGTATTCAGGGCATATTTGACTTTACTAAATACCTGACTAGTCAAGTTAGTAACACCTCTACTGAAATCCATTCTTCTCTAAGATCTTCTTGCAGCAAAGTTTGTTTATATAGTGGATGCCAATCTTTGTCACAGTATCTCGTGATTAAATTATCCATAGCTTCATCAGGAGTTTAATTAGAAGGTGGAGATGATGGATTCAGAACTTTATCAAAGTTGACAAGAAGTTCCATGGTGTCCTTATCAAATCGCCTGTTTAGGTTTTCTGTGAGTGCAGAAATAAACTTGTTTTTGCTACATTTTATATTTAGTTCAGATTGTGAATTTGATTATATTTTAATGTCTTTAATAGCCCTTTGTTTCTTCAAATTCTTGTAGAAAGGACTTTAAATGAAGGCCTGGGTCATTTTTCATTCTTGAAATTCTTGTTTTGGTCAGTTCTAATCTATCCACAAAAGTGCTGAAACTTAAATCATTGCACAGAAGAGATAGTGATAGCTTATCAATCAGAGCTAGAACAACCCTCAATAAACAAATAAAGAATATAAAATCATATGTAGATGCAGCTGATTTTTTATCTAAAGCAGTTACCTCTTCAGTTAACACTAAAATTATGGAATCATAGCTTTTGCGTATGGCTTCAATTGCTCAACATAACTATAACCAACACATTGCATGCTGGTGCGTTAAGGTTATCAGTTGTTGTTCCAAAGCAGATTGCATCTCCTTAAGTTTTGCTATGCCGTGAAGATGATAAATTAAAATAGGAATAAAAGCTATTTATAGTGTCTTGCACTTTGCCAACTTTTGAAATACTCTCAGCTGCCTGACTGATAGCAAGAGCTAATTTGTGTGCAACACAATGTATGTGTGTCATAAGAGGGTTCTCTTTCTTCAACTGAGTGCCCACACCATTCACTGTGCCCATCATAACAGATGCTGTCTGTTCCTAATCCCATGATTTTAGTCAGCGAAATGCTTTTCTCTTAAAAAAAAATTTACTAGAATTTTTGCAATATTGTCTGAGGTGCACTGCATGCCTTCCAATGAAAGATTGGCTAAAAAAATGGATCTCTGGTTTGCAATTTTTCAAAATTTTTACATACACAATTAACTTCTTAGTTACAGAAACATCTGTACTTTCATCAATCAGTAATGATATGAATGGGCTTTTATGAATATCAACCATCAGTTGCTCAAGAAGAATGTCCGATAAAGCTGTTTCAATCTCTTATTTTTCTACGATGCATATTTATGCAATCTGAAGTGATGGATTCCACACCATTTGCTTTCTGCAACATCAAAATACTTTTGAATTTTCGTTGTGCAAGTTCTTCTTTGCTTATCACATACACAGTCCAAAATAAAATTAAATCAAGTTCACTTACTTTATTTTGCATTTTCAAGAGATAATTTCAAACTTGTTGCTTCAGGGTGTCCACAGAATTATCAAACCTGATTTCCCTGACTTTCCCTGACCAAATATATAAGAAATCCCTGACCTTATACAAACAGATTTATTTGAGTTTTTCAATATATGTGCCATGATAATAAATAAAATTGAATTGGATAATTGAGAAACTTATATTATTTAAAAGTGTTTCCGTTTGACGTATAAAGTTTCCCAAATAACTGATTCATTTAATTATTATTATTATTATCATTTTTTTTAATTGGCCTCCACCTTCCCCATAGCTATCCAACTCACACCTTTTTAATTTTAAGTTTCCTCTTTTTTTCATGGTTTTACATTTATTGAAGAAATACTCAAACAAACCCATACACAATATTCAGAACAGTTACTATAAAAATATTACAGTAGGAACATAGTCACTGTTTTTATATTACACACCACTTTTCTTCTTTTCCCAATCTGATATCTTCGCCTGCAATGCTGCTGCTTCCAACTCCAGTTCCTTCCGTACTCATTGTTTTTTTTCTTCAATTCCTTTATTTCATGATCAATTTTTCTTTTTTCCTTCAGTTTTCTTTCTTCTTCATTTTGAAGAACACTTTTTCTCAAGATAATCCTGATATCTTTGTCTGGAGGCTCTTACAGAAAGAAGGAGCCTTCTACTGATGGCAATGTGTTCTGCTCCTCCCACATTTTTAATGGCATCAAAAACTGTTCTCTCTTTTCCACAAGAAGAGACTTATAGACAGAAAATCCACCTTCCACTGAAGCATTTCCATGAGACATAATGAGACAAATTTTTATTACATCCCAAAGTTCACCAAATTGTTTTTGGTAGTCAAGTAGAGCACTGTAAAATTTGTCTAATCCAATGGAATAATCATGGCTGTCTAAATATTCATCAAACTGAGACTTTAACGCAGATTGAGCTTCTACACACAATGAAGCGTACTGTTTCTTAGCTTTTTCAGCACAGTCATCTGAAATCCTGTTGGCACTAAGTAAAACTTTGAGCACAATTTCCACACTCTTCTTGCCTAGACTCGGCTGCTGCACTATAATATTTGGGTCCAAACAAGTTACCCCACGGACAAACTTAAATTTTAGTGGGCTTTTCTCAAGAAGTTTTTCAATCATACTGGTCACAAATTTCCAAAATTCAAGCTTAAACTCTAATTTCTCCCTTTCTGAGCACTTCACTTCTTTTAATAGCTTTTTAGCACTAAATCCAATATCAACTTTCTCAATTGAGAGAAGATTTTCACTTTTTAACACATCTAAAGTTAACAGTTTTGAGACACTATCAGCTTCACTTAATTTGTCAGGCTTCAAACTTCGTGCCATCAAATTTTTCATCAGATCCAGCAAATCAGTGTGTAAGAAAGGAATTAAAGGCTTTGGGCTCTGGAACCTTCTCAAAAAAGATTCACATTCTGAAGCTATAGTCCTAAACGCAGCCAATTTGCATTTTAACAGTGGACGTTCCATGAATTCTGCAAGAAACATGTGCTGTTTGCTGGAAACTGATGATTCTTGAACATATTTCTTGATATGATCATAGACAAGCAATGCCCTAGTCAAACAATTAACGTTTTCCAACCACCTTACAGTGCAAATTTTCAAAGGGAAATCTTTACATCCTGTAATCATAGTATAATTTGCACGGCGAGCAGGACTATCTTTTAAAAGGTAGTACCAAGGTTAATAGATATCTCTTTAGGTTGAGTCACTTCGGAAACGAGCTGCTATTGGCTGGCAAAATGACGTCGCGCTGGGAGCAAAGCAGCGAGAGGCAAAGAGGCGAGCCCAAGAGCCATCGCTGCTGCGGGTTACACTTTAGTAGGGAATGTAAATAAACGCGATGGAAAAGGTTTTCAAATACTAATAATTTCTAACTTCAAAGATTAACATATTTATCAGTGATCTGTTATTTCCACTTTCATGAATTAATTAATTTTGAAAACAAAAAAAATAACAGCTTTTGTATAAAGAAATATGAGGGCATTGCAGTAAACAAACATATTGCTGAACTTCGTAGTTCCGTAGTAGTTCGCAGGAAGTTATATTTACAAAAAGTTATTGTCAGTGCGAAAGTAAATTCTTAAAAATCCGAACTTTTTAAAGTCTAGTCTTTCGATTATGATTAACAGTGCATCAGGTAGTCCAGTTAACAGGCTAAACAAACAAGAAGTAAATATGTTATTCATCATTTCATTTTTGCAAAATAAATCTTGTTGTTTACAGAATTCCACTTGGTAGCCTTCAAATACAAACAAAAATTCGCAAGAAATGTTCGTTTTTCAATTTATTTTAATAGGTGGCACAAAAAGCTATCAAAAATTATATAATACTATTGCAATGGAAGGCAGAATTTAAATGAAAACAAAAATAAAACTTATCATAGTGTGATGGTCCATCCCTGCCTAAATCTTCCTCCCAACCCAGGCTAGCTCAAATGCACAGAAAGGGACTGCCTTAAGTTAAGTTGACATGATATTAAGTTACTGACAGCACACAAAAAACAACATAAGTTTTTTAACTGAATTGTTTAACTTAAATTTAGTATCTCAAATTTAATAGAAGATAGTGTTTACCTTGATAACAGATTCCAGCTTTTCTGCCACACCCTGTACTTGGCAACAAACATTCCGTTACTTTGATGAAGCCTGCCATTTGCGTGCCTTTCTACTCTGGGCTTCTGCAGCTTTCTGAGCCTTAGCTTTCATGTTAAGGTATCTCAAGCGTATGAATGTTCTTGTTCTCACATACAGTTTGATTAATTCCAGTGAAGTATCAGGAAATTTTTTACTTATAACATTACAGAGCTTCTTTACAATATTTTTATCAGGTGACAGAAAATGTTGCCCATGAAATGAGGTAAAGATCAGCTCAAATTGACTGATTTTGCTTAACCAGTCATCAGAAGGCATAAGGAGACCTCCTCGTGACAATGCTCCTATCCAGCATGAAGATGGGACATCGCCGGGAACAGCAGGTAATTGCCCAGTGGGAGTGCCTAAGGTTTTATCATATTTTTGCCCACGATGCGCAAGATAGCCAGCAATGTATTTAAAACCTTCAACAGAGCAATCACTTCCAGTAACACATGCTAAAGGAGGATCAGGATAAATAGGATCATCAATCACAATGTCCCGCATCTCAGTGATAACTTCAACCATGGAAAGTGGTTCTGACATATCTGACAAAATACTACCCAATAGCTGAAATGTTAAGAAGGAATCATTGTCGTCAACATCTGAAGCAACTGAAGAAGCACTAGATAAAGGAATATCCGATATGTTGCTACCCAGTAATAAGAGGCGAATGCGGCACTTCACTTCTGAAGGTAACGGGTTATCGTAAAAATGACCAATTCCTCGGATCCATGAGAAAATTTTTCAAGACAGTCCTGATTCAAGCGCGACGTCAATATATATTTGATGTTCAAGGGTTTAAGGTCACCAAAGAGTCCCATCAGTGACTGTATAGATGTTAAAAACACTTTCTGAAAAGGCAAAAGAACTTTTGTAGTACCAACCCTCATCTCTTGACAACAAGCAAACAGTTTCCTTAAAGTGTTTTCTTGAATAGCATGATTAATACCAAATCCACATGCATTGGGTCTGTCATCACAGGGCTTCCTAGAATTGAAAACGTCAAATGAATTGTTGATTAACTGAATAAATTCAGCAATGGACTCTTCATTTGGCATTAAATAACGTATGGCCTGTGCTGTATGGTTGGAAAACAGCTCGACTGCCATACGTACTCGTTGACGCTCTCTGCCTTTCACTGTGAGATGATGTGATGTTAATTTTGGACAAATTTTAATTTCACCACAATCCAAAGATAACAACTGCTCAATAGTGGCTTTTGTGATGACCTTGTTACTTGGCAAAGTTAACCTCGCATCAAGAAAATGATTTCTGAGTAACTTATATAGATGGGGTACATCTGCAAATACCCAAACACGTTTCTGGTGGTCTGATGGATTCAGAAAGCTTGTGTTTGTGTGTGACACACTGAGTTCCTTCCACACTGCACGATACTTTGGCCCAAGGTCAGACACTACAGCAACAACATTATATTTAATATCCTGTAAGGATGATATTATTTTTTTGAGTAATGACGCTGTCATTGAAACATCAAAATCGTAATATATCGGCTGCTTCCAGCTAGAAAAGATTCCTCGCACCATAACCACCTGAACATTGCTGTAGGGTCCAAAAATACGATCTTCTTTCTGGTCATATGAAATCCGGCTGTCGACATTCATTTCGTCAAATGAAATTACACATACGTGTTCTACATCATTAAATCTTTCACCCTGAGTTTGCATTAACTGTAGAACATCGTGCAAAATACCAGGATGACAACGGAATGAACGAGTGGTCCATCGTCGCAGGGTTGAAAGCCCAGGCAAAGGAAACCCCATCTTCAATCGCAAGAAGCTGTAGGATTTGACAGATAAGGCCCGCAATGTAATCACTTTACATATGTCATCCTTTACCCATTTCACACTTTTTTTGTTATACAGCAAACAACGAATCTGGTTTTCTGTAAATATTTTACGTAAAACTTTACTCACGTCAGCTGCCACTTGTGAAGCTGAGTTATTCAGACATTCACGCAGATCCCTTTGAGTAGATGCAAGTTTGTTATTAAGGCACTTATTTTGCACTCTTAATTTCGTGCACTCAACACTTAATCTTTTATTTCTTATTTCCATTGACTTTATCTTCATCTTCAGAAGTTGAACATCAGCTGAAGATGGTAACGTAATATCAGTTGACACAGATTTATCAATTTTTTTCTTTGGAGACACATTGGGAAAGGTTTCCAATGCTGGTTTTCTTACTTCACGTCCATGTAATCTATCTGCTGCAGGACTAACATTCAGAACGCTAGGAACGGAGGATGACGATTCATGAGGATTAGCAGTTGTAATATGCTTATGGCTAATTTGACCTGGAAGATTGACTATAGGTACAGCATCTTCTTTCAATTTCTTTCTGCCAGGTAATCCAAGTAATTCTTATTTTCAGTCACGAACATAACTGTCAACAGTAAAATGTTCCGAGCAAATTCTTGCATTTTTAACTTTAAAATTATCCTTTCGTTTACATTTCAGTACCCAGAGTTTTTCCAAATCAGGATTTGCAGGAAAACAATGATAAATAATATCTGTACCTCGAGTCTTCCTACTGTAGGATAAACATCCTGCTATTGCCCATCCAGGCATATTGTGTTACACTGATATAAAAAAATAATATGCACAACTGATGTTGAGAAATAGCTACTAGTTATGAAGTATATTTACCAATTTCTAAGAACGAGTTTGAGTTTGCACTCCCAAGCCAAAGATGCAGTGCGGCGTCGTTCTGGTGTCGTGTTTTCACGGCGTTTGCTCCCGGTGTCACGTCATGCGCAGATCCGAGAAAACGGAGACTGCAACTGCACATTGTAATGGCGCCCCCTGGGTAGTACAACTTACACAGAAAGTGATGTATATCCCATTTCTCTGCTTCAAGTCCAGTTTCCATAGCTCCATTGACCACGTGAAGACCACATACTCCAATACATACATCATACATACATATCAACTAATAATTTACCATCTGGATTTTCAGTTTTAAGTTTATCTGAATCAGCTTTTGAAGAAAGCTGAGATTAATGTTAGGTCCATCCATTGACACTTGTAGCATGTTATCCAAGGGAAGAGGTGCACCTTTAATGAATTTCTCTAAATTAGCTGTTGCCCAAATTTCTCTGGTTATTAGCTGTTGCCCGTCCTAAAAACACACTACTTAAGTATCTAGTGGAAACTTTTTGCAGATTGACGTCCCAATAACGAACAAACTGATCCATTTGCCCACGCTGAGCAATTTTGTTTAGTGATTCATCAAAACAAATTACAAAGTCAGTGCACTGCTTCAGATCACCCATTAAACACTCTTTGAAATGTGGTGCCAATCCATGGTTTATCACATAAGATGCTTTGCTTTTACCTAAAGTAAATTCTGAAGCTATCGCACTGTCAGGAAACATTAACTGAAATGTTTTGTTAATCTGTGTACAAGAGTTCACAGACATTCGCTTGGACAACACCTCCATGGCCCATATTATTTACGAATTTGTTACATCATCGTTCACTACATAAGCATTAAGGTCACTGGGCTCCACATCATCTTTCACAACATAAGAATTTGAGTCATTAGCCTTAATATTTTCTAGAAGTACTGATTCCACATTTCCTGAGCTTGTTGATGGCAAGAGTTTGTTATTACAAAGAGAGTTCTTTTTCACAGAGGAAGTGAAAGAAGCAGTACTGGGCTGAGACATTTTAGCACGGATGTTTTACAAATGATTAGGGCCATTTCTGTGGCTGGAGACTGCCGACGCCACATGTTGCTAAGCTTGAAAGTTGTAGAGCACACTTTACAAAATGCTGATTCATTGTCGTCATTCACAGCAGCTATCCAACCAGAAAACTCAGGATTTAATTGTTCGTCCAACCATTGTTCATTAAACACACAACGCTTTGACATTGCTGCAGTCTTAATTGCCTTTTAACAAGGTATAACTTATATTACAAATTTTCTTCTACTCCTTTGACCTAAAACAAAAAGAGAAATGTTAACAAGTAATGTAACACAACTTACAATAATACGTAGGAAATACAAGGTTACATTAGTAGGAAGGGGAAGTTAGTGACTGTCTGCAACACCAAGTGCAAGTGTGTTGGGCGATGAGGGAGTCACTCCCCGACGCCAGGTTAAAACTAGTTGTAGTCTAACTGTGATTGAAATTTCCCTGACTTTTTTTAAATATCACTGATTTCCCTTGACTTTTACCAATATTTCAGGCATTTCCCTGACTTTCCCTGACCAATTTTCATCATTTCCCTGACTTTCCCCGATTTCCCCTGACTTTCCAGAATGTGGACACCCTGTGCTTGCTGTGGAACAGCTGTAGTTGCCTTATGCTTAGTGGAAGCCTCATGGCCCAAAAAAGGGGAACACTGCAAATTCGACGATCTTTTTGCTGCCATTATGCCCGTAAATTTGTTTTCTCCGAAAACTTTGCAGAATGTTTTCTGAATCTTTTCATTGAAAGTAATCCATGGAAATTATTTGTGCCATTTTGGTAAAAACCTAGAATGAATTTCCAACTTTGACGTCGATGTAACACAGGAAACATCGTCTTTACCAATGCATTCTTCATTTTCTAATGAAGCGTCCATGTTCGTTGGCTGCTTTCGTATTTCCACCACTAGTTTTTTGCAGCTTTCATTGTTTCCTTCCTCTGCCTTTCATTTCTTTTCTACCAATGGACTGAGTCTTGCCGAAAAAAAAAAAAAAGACTAGTTGTAAATGCATTTATGGCACCTCTATTCATAGTGATTGTGGAATAACTCTTTTACGGGTCTTATAGAGGTTATTTTTCTTCAAAGTTGGTTGTCAAATTTTCGAACTAAAGCCTAGTTCGTCATCAGGACTATCTCACTGGAGTAGTTGCTGCCACTCAATTGGAAGAGTCCATCCGCAATTATCGTTAATTGTGGTACTTCTTCTTCTTGCTATTTCGATCCCTTCTTCTAGTTTCCTCTTTACTAAGTTTGACTGGTGGGCGATTATTTTCACTGAGTCCCAATTTATTCTCCACTAGCACCTCTGCTAGCAAATTATTATATAAGTAAACTAGAGGCAAAAATCCTTATACAACCCTCCTTGTTTGCTCTCTATGTAAGGTACATGGATGATGTCCTAATTATAGTAGATACTGTGGACCAATCTCTACCCTCTCAGATTCTGGAAGAATTTAACTTACTAGAGAATACCTTGCAGTATACCCTAGAACAGGAAAGAGACCATAGCATCAATTACCTAGATTTAACCTTGACCTCAAGAGAGGGAAAAATATTCACTCAGCTTTTTAGAAAACCCACCAACACAGGAAAGATGTTAGACTTCTGCTCATTCCACCCTGATTATATTAAATCGAATACGGCGAGACAATTTTTGGAAAAGATTGAAATCCTGGTCTCTTCAGCTACTCAGAAAGATCTTCACAAAGAAGAATTAAAGGAAATATTGGCAGAAAACAATTACCCCTCCCCATATGTTGAGAAAATATTTAAACAAGTGCCAAAAAAGAAGCAGGAGAAAACCAACTTCAAATTCACCAGCAAAATTACGTACCACAAGGGACTTTTCGAGAAACTGAAAAGGATCGGAGCAAAATATAATATCAGGCTAGCTCCAGATCTTAATAACAAAATAAAGAAATTCCTGCCATCTTTAAAGCAGAAAGAATTGGACATCCAATTGCAGGAAGGAGTAATTTACTGCATCGACTGTAACTGCGGACTCAGCTATATAGGAGAAACAGGGAGAAGTATTAAGGTCCGAATGAAAGAACACCAAGCAGCTATTAGGAACATTGGGAACAAAACAGGGCTAGACAGACATATACAAGCAAGTGGACACTCCATAAATTGGGACTCAGTGAAAATAATCGCCCACCAGTCAAACTTAGTAAAGAGGAAACTAGAAGAAGGGATCGAAATAGCAAGAAGAAGAAGTACCACAATTAACGATAATTGCGGATGGACTCTTCCAATTGAGTGGCAGCAACTACTCCAGTGAGATAGTCCTGATGACGAACTAGGCTTTAGTTCGAAAATTTGACAACCAACTTTGAAGAAAAATAACCTCTATAAGACCCGTAAAAGAGTTATTCCACAAAAAAAAGACGTTAAAGCACGTTGTTTTGACATCATTCAAAACTACAGTCTGATAAAGCTGTTTCAATCTCTACAAATCACGAATCCACGACCACGTATCACCATCATGATGAAGTACAAATCCCGACTCCATGACCACGTACCACCGTCACGATGAAGTACAAATAACGACTCCACGACCACGAGGCGCTTCGGAATTGCGATTGCGAAAGCCTATTTCACTCAGCTGATCAGGCATGAGCTGTAGTAGCAATGACAGCAGATTTGCGAGCTGAGCCGGTGGCCACAACTGAGCCCATGCGATTGTGCTCGCGATGACGTCACGGTGAGGAATGATGTCTCCCTGACTGGCTGGCAGGACATGCCGCCATAGCTCTGGTCGCGCCAAGCAAACCACGGACAGGGATGGATTGCGTGCAAGGTGAGATCTGGCCTGAGGTAACAAAGTATACCACTTATAACATGTTTGAAATACAAAATTCGAATAAAAAAAGATAAATAAACATTTTTCAGCTTAAAATTCCTGATTCGTATTTTTACGTGTTGGCAAAATTTCGATGCGTAAACACACTTTTCGATGCGTGCTAGATGTGTAATTAGGCATTTTGGCGAACTCTGGTCAGTGCATGCATTAAGGCCAAAGGTGGACTGACACCATACTAATGTATGTCAATAAATGCTATGTTGTGTTTCTCTTCTAGGTGTCCGGTGACTTTGTCAATATGTTATAACCAAAAAATAGCAAAACCATAAGTGAGTACAAGAACTTTTTCTGTAGGAAGTTTTGTTTGTGAAAACCATGTTCCTTTACAATGCAAGGCATATTCTCTACATTTCCCTTCTGCATGGATCTTATTAAAATGAAAAAAAAACATTTCTTCAAACTGAACAGCCCGAATATATGTATGGTTTTATACCGTGACTTTCTGAATGTGGTTTTCTTTTTGAAGAAGCTTCATTTTTTCCACTTAAAATATGTATCACAAGCTTTTGTTGACTATAACACTAATCTTCTGTTAGTTTACTGGCCCATAATGAAATATGAAAACAAACTCTAAAAAGCCTAAAGAATCCACAGACCACATGCATGCAACCCAAGAACAAAGACTACAAGTCCCCAACTTCTTGTTGTTTCTCACTTGCAGAGAAAACTGGGGAATTGCAAAACATAAACCATGGAAGTGTAAGGCTAAATAACAACATCAGAAACTACTCCATGCGTGTGCATTCAGCATTCAAAAGTACCCCCCCTAGAAAGTAGCTCAACAAAAATACAAGATGATGACTTTACATTACATCAAAAGACCCTTTAAATAGACTCACTCACTCACTCACTCACTCACTCACTCACTCACTTTCACTCTCTCTCTCTCTCTCTCTCTTATTTTTAACCAGATTTATCCTTTAGCTTCTTGTTATTTATTTATACTGTTTATTTTGTAAAATTTTTCTTAAAGAAGCAAGGATATATTTTCCATGATAGATGGCAATTTTCTTTAGAACAGATTTTTATACTACATAAATCTGACGTTCTTTCAAACCAAGATTTTCCAGGGGATACCAAAGATATTCAAAGAAACAAAGGTAAGGCATTTTAAGGTATTTCAAAGAAACCTATTCCAGCAGCTTGAAACTGCTTCTATAGCTTTTCACAAAACAAAAGGCAACATAATTCATCTAATTAATAGTATGTTTCTAGTTTCATGGATAACCTGCAGTGACTTCATGCGACCACAACCTGCTGTGATTAAATGTTTTACATTTGGCACTTGGAATTCGTATGATTACACCACTGATTACATCAGTCTGATTGACTGCTCGGTTTACCATGATTCCTTTCTCCCTCAGAATTTCTTTCCAATATTCACTTTGGTGAAAGAACTTTCTCCCAGCCTAAATCATACAGTATTGTTATAAGATATGGAAAGAAACATAATAGTGAGAACCTACGAAATAATGTTTTTTTCAATCTAAAGAAAAATCTTTGACATAGAAATCCAGAGTAACTAGGAGATCTTCACTTTCACCTCTGTTAATGAATTATTACATGGGGAAATTGAAAAGAAAATCTTAATAAAACCTATATAATTTTGCTTAAATTCAATACATATGGATGACACTTTTCACAATATCTAATAACAATGTGAAAAATTTTAGCAGAAAAAATTCTTGATTCTTTCACTGATTCTGAAGAATATTTGAAATTCAATTTAGAAGTTTGGCTTGAAAAAAGATAAATTTTTAAAACTTAACTGGTTATACAGAAATTAGTAAAATGTTTACTAAATCACACAAAAAGCTCACAAATATTAACAAAATATTAGATTTCATATCATCTTTCATCTATAAAAACAAATGCTGTGGATCACTTCATGGAAAAAATAAATTTGACTGAACCAAAAAATTCAAAATAGTTCACAAAGTTGAGTTAAAAGAAATCCTATATAAAAAAAACAGCAAAAAGTACAACATAAGATTTGCACCAGGTCTTAATGAAACATTTTTCATTTTCACAAATTAAGCAACTTAAAAAAATGCCTTACTAATGCATGGAGTGATTTCACAACATGAAATGTAACTGTGGATTTTCTTAAATCACAGATGCTGGTTGTCAAGCAAAACCTTTTGTAGTAGAACATGAAGGAGTAATAAAAAATATGTCTTAAAAATATGCAGATTAAATACATATACAAGGAAAACTGATCACAAAATGAACTGGAATTCACTTTAAATTATTGGACATCAACAAGTTATTGCAAAAAGAAAATTAAACGAAGAACATAAAATTGAGAAAAAGTATTCCATTGTTAATAACTACATGTATTTTTCATTATCAGTTGTATTTATTATCACTCATGGTTAACCATGAAGACCAGACAGAGAATGAATAACAACGAAGAAAGCCTGATGAAGCAAAATCACCTTCAAAAACTTGCAGGTTTCAAAAAACTGCATTCTAGTGGAAAACCCATATAACTTTGAAAATTACCATAGAAATAAAACTAGAAACAGCCTTTAGGTTTGTTACCAAAACCAACTCAAATCAGAAAGATGGAATTGAAAAACATGAAACTCATTGTTACCTGAGCATTTTTAGCCAGCATATTTTCTCTTGGTATTCTTACATTATCCAGTTTCAAAAACCCATTGTCTGTACCTCGAAGTCCAAATTTAGGACCTATTTCACCAACAGTGATCCCTATACAGAATAATACAGAATTAAATTTAAACAGATGCAAAAATCCAGAAACAAATGACTAACAAATATATAAACTTATAGCACAAATGAAAATGAGTTCACATTGTTAAAAACATTTGACAAGTTTAAGGGAAACAAAATTTCCAATATGATATATTCAAATCTTTTTTCTCTCTCCAGACTTTATTTTTTTTATCCCATCTAAACTGTTCTTTCTTTCTTAAATAGCAGATGGTTCTTTTTTTCCCCAGTCATTGTTTCACAAAAAGCTTTTACTCAGCATAACAAACAAGAAATGTATATGAAGTTCCTACATAATTTTTCATTAGTCAGTAGTCATTTAATAATCTCAGAAATGTACATGTACACTGGTGTGCAAAACTTCACGATGAAGTGGAAAAAGTAAAATAACGCTGTAAATAGCAGGAACACCCAAACACAAATTAATTCAGGACCGTGTCTGGAAACAGGAGCAACAGCACATTAATAATAATCGAGCATGATGTGTGGTTTGGGTGACGTGAGAACAAAATACACTCACCCAGTCCAATAGCATCATTTGAACGGAAATCACCAGATGGTGTGCGTTAGTGTTACAGATGTTCAATTGTGTTTGTTAAGTGCTAGAGCCAACAAAGTGGCCCATCGGGAACATCTTGATGATTCAACTCGTGGTCGAATAATTGGGAGGCTTGAAGAAGGGCATATTGTGATGAGTGTGGTCTACGAGTTCGGCATCGCCCATAGCATCGTATTGCATGTGTGGTCAGCCTTCAGGATTACAGGTACTGCTGTGGGAGGAAATAGTACACATCAGGAAAGAAAAAGAAAAGGAATGAATCACCAATCCCATGGTTTCAAGTACCCAAAGCAAGAGATTTTGGGTTCCAATTTATTCATGGGCAAGGCTTTTATTCATATTTACTCATGGAGAGGGGTTTTATCCAAAGATGGACAAAAGAAAAAATTGGTATTATAAGTATGATTTTATGCGTACCTTCATATATCAACATATGCACTGAAAAAGGCAAACAAAGTAATTCCAGCAATGAAGCTCTTTAAAGAATAAAATTACAAAAAAAAAAAAAAAAAAAAAAAAAACAGGAAAGAAAGAAAAAAAAAGAAAAAAAAAACGAAACAAGTTCCACATTGCTGCAATATCAAAAATAAATAAAAGGCAGTAGTACACTTAACCTTTCATTGAGACAAGCATGGCAGGATTTGCGTCAGTCTTACAGTGAACAAAGGACAATGCTAGATTTGCCAGATAAAAAGAAAACTGCTTCCTCCATTTTGTTCTCCCAACCAACTACAGAGAACAACTGACCTTGATATCCCTAATTGCATGTTTGTTTAGCCTTGCGTGACATCATTTGAAGACATGGAACATGTAGAGGTTGAGTTTATATAACAACAGAAGAAACATACTGAACTAAAAATTATACACTAATTAGCTGGAATAATTAACTAGAAAATTACATGACATTAGTTGAAAAAAATGATAAAGATAAGAAAAAAAAAGTAAAGTGACAATTATAAATTTTAGTGACAAAATCACGGGGGAAAAAAGAAAAAAAAGTGAGTGTTCCTAGCCCTGTGATTTATAACATTGCTGATCCTATCAGACAACAAAAATTGCTAAATTAAATAAGTCACTTAAAGTTCCACTTCACATATGCACTAGTAAAGATGTTAACAAGTATGAATCAGTTTTGTATATGCACTCCCTGTCTGCTTTTAATTGCACATGTACAATATGAGCTGAGGTACACAAGCAAAAATTTGATATATTTAAACAAAAAATCAATAACGTTTTTATTACTTACCAGATAAAGGCTCATGATCTACCATGCTACGAATCTGTACCATAAATGGGTGAATACCATAGCCCTTGCCTTTGATACACAACTGAGCCAAGACAATGGCATGATTTGCTGTCTTGCCCACTGTTGAACAAATAAAATGAGAATGCACTTTAATGACAACCAATTCATAAATATTAAAATATAAAATCAGTAATGAAATCAATGCAAAATAAATTATAAGCACCTAAAATGCAAAAATAAGACCAAGAATGCATTAAAAGGGAAAAAAGCTACATATTTAAAAAGCAGGCTAAAAACTCAAAATGCCAAAATACAATATTTTGTCACTCCTGTTATGAAAACATCCTTCACTACTGCAGATGTCAAGAACATGAATAAGAATTTTGGTACTCCTAGCTATAAATTTTCAAAACATATAACAAACTTCATGCCCCATGAAAGGCAAAATGATCATGAGTTATCCAAAAACTTAATCCCCTTTGTCTCTTTCCAAATTTTCAATATCCCTAATGAAAAATTTATAAAGCAGATTGAAACTTCCTAATCGAACATAAGGTGTTCTCTGAAATGTGTTCGTAAGTTGAGTTTCATAATTATATATATATACTATTATCATAATCATCGTCAACCATTATCAATCCACTGCTGGACAAAGGTCTCTCCAAGCCTCTTCTACAACGGTCTGTCTTGTGCCAGTCTCCTCCATGTTACTCCTGCATACTTTCGAATTTCATCCACTAATCTCTCATGTGGTCTTCTTCTGGGTTTTTTCCTGTCCCTTGGAATCCAATCTAAAATTGACTGTCCATTGATGGTCTGTTCTTCTGGCAGAATGTCCAGCCCATTGCCATTTCAGGGATTTTACTCTGATCATGATGTCTTCCACTCTTGTCATTTTTCTGATCCACGAGTTCCTTTTCTTATCTCTCCTGGTTACACCAAGCATGCACCTCTCCATGTTTCTTTGAGTTGTCTGCAGCCTTTGTATGTTTCTTTTAGTTAAGGTCCACGTCTCTGCACCACACGTAAGCACTGGAAGGATGCATTGATCAAACACTTTTCTTTTAAGACATAGTGGCATATTGCTCTTGAAAATTATGCTTCTTCTTCCAAAAGCTCTCCAGGCAAGTTTTGTACGCCAATTAATTTCTTTATCAATGTGACCCTCACTTGATATCTGCTGTCCAAGATAAATGTATGCATCTGTTATCTAAAGCTTTTCTCCATCAATTGATAAATCTTCATTTCTTGTAAAAGCATTGTACATCACTTTTGTCTTCTGAAAGTTCATTTTTAATCCCACTTCTTTACTCTTGTCAGCAAGTTCCTGGACCATACTCTGCAGCTCTGATGGGGTAGTTGTGACCTGTCGAGAATTTTCATGTTTGTGAATCTCTGGGAAACTGATCACTTCGCTGAGATTTACGGAAAAAAATAAATAAATAAATAAATAAAATGCATAGATTGAAAATTCTCTACAGTCCCAAGTTTCAAAACTTTATTTGGAGGAGGCGATGAAGTGAGGGAATAATGGCCATGTTTGTTCATTTCTCAGCCCTGACCAGACAAGCAAAATTTCTTAAACAAGTTAGTAAAATCATGCAATGCATTGATTATAATACGCTTTCCAACATACCAGAAATCATTACTCAAGTTATCACTCAAGTTATGAGAATAATGGCTGTGAAATAAATCTCGGTCCTGTGCCCTGACCTTTGATTCCATTTCGATGATATTCAACAGAACCGGTTTGGTATACCTCCGAAATAACATGATAAAGTTTTGTCGCAATCGAAGCATTTTTACGTAAGTTATGATGCATAAGGGCTATGGAATAGATCCTGCTCCTGTGTCCTAATCTTTGACCCCATTTCGCCCATTTTCAATAGAATTCGTCCCCAGGCAAGACCCTACAACATACTAACATTTCATCCAAATCGAAGCATTTTTACTTAAGTTATGACGCATAATGGCGATGGAAATGATTCCGCTTCTATGTCCTGACCTTTGACCCCATTTCGCCCATTTTCAATAAGGTTTGTCGCCAGGTGGTCTTCTACCACATACTAAAATTTCATCAAAATCGAACCTTTTTTTACGTTAGTTATGACGCATAACAGCAGTGGAATGGATCCCGCTCCTATGTACTGACCTTTGACCCCATTTCGTTCACTTTAAATAGGGTACCTTCCCAGGTGATCCCCTACCAGATACTAAAATTTCATCGAAATCGAACGATTTTTACGTGAGTTATCGTGCGGACGAACATACGCACAAAATGCGTGATGTAATGAGGCAGATGGGAATCGCGACCATCTGCTAGCAAGATGTGACGTCATAAAACTTTAATAGGATCCACACACAACGCGTGACGTAATGAGATAGATGGTGTGACCGCGCGCCAACATTCTCAAACGCGATGAGATTGTGACGTCATAAGATTTCTAAGCATTGGTAACATTAATGGAATAATGGAACAACGCCATGACACTGAAAACGTTATAATTCGGGGTGGTTATTTAACCCACTGAACGAATTCTCCTAAAGTTGAGATCAAGCTAAATCGATTTCTAGTACCAGAAAACGGTAGGTTAACGACTTTCATCAAAATTCTTAGAGCTGTTTTCAAAATAAAATCTACATACATACATACAAGAATTGCTACTTTAAGGTGGACGTCAAGTAATTTTGCTTCCTATACTTCCAATAGAAAAACTTCTGTACACATTTTCTTCACAATTAATGCGTTCCGAAGGATGAAAATTTGAACAACGATTAAAATATCTTCATTTTATAACTTGCAATACTTAATATTTTCTAAAACATAACCATAATTATGCAATTCAACATTTGTTTGTCTACTGACGTCATGAAAACACAGGTCGCGCCATCTTTTTTCTGGACAATTAATGCGTTCACAAGGATGAAAATTTGAACATTGATTAAAATAGCTTCATTTCATAACTTGGAATACTTAATATTTTCTAAACCATAACCGTAATTATGCAATCCAACATTTTTTTGCCCACTGACGTCATCAAAGTACAGGTCGCGCCATCTTTTCTCTGGTTTCAACACCACCAAAGGAAAAGTTATTCATTTTTAATATGATTATGGTTATGTTTTAGAACATATTAAGTTTTCCAAGTTATAATATGAAGTTATTTTAATCGATGTTCAAATTTTCATCCTTGGGAACACATTAATTGTGAAGGAAATTGTGTACAAAACTTTTTCCATTGGAAGTATAGGAAGCAAAATTACTTGACGTCCACCTTAATAATATGGGACAAGGGCAATGGAAAGGATCGCAATCCTATGCCCTGACCTTTGATCACATTTCGTCCATTTTCAATAGGGTTCGTCCCCAGGTGGTCCCCTACTGCATACTGAAATTTCATTGAAATCGAACCATTTTTACGCAAGTTATGACGCATAAGAGCAATGGAATGCATCCCGATCTTATGTCCTGACCTTTGACCCCACTTCACCCATTTTGAATAGGGTTCGTCCCCAGGTGGTCTCCTACCACATAGTAAACTTTCATTGAAATCGAACCATACTTATGCAAGTTATGACGCATAAGGGCAATGGAATGATCCCGCTCCTACGTCGTGACCTTTGACCCTATTTGTCCCATTTTCAATAGGGTTCGTGCCTAGGTGGTCCCCTACCACATAGTAAAGTTTCATTGAAATCGAACCATATTTACGCAAGTTATAGCGCATAAGGGCAATGGAATGATTCCGCTCCTACGTCATGACCTTTGAACCCATTTGTCCCATTTTCAATAGGGTTTGTCCCTAGGTGGTCCCCTACCACATACTAAAATTTCATCGAAATCGAACCATTTTTACGCCAGAAGATATCGTGCGGACGGACTGACAAAGCTGGAGCATATACGCTTCTTCAACCTACGGTTGGAAAGCGTAAAAAAAGGGGGAATAATAAGCATTAAACTTTTTTTCTCTTTTGGATTAATGTACTTTTTACTCTAGTAAGTTAAATAGAAAAGGTGAGCAAGAAGTTACCATTAACCCTTTTAGAAAACAAAATTATTCGCTAGTAATCACGGAATGAAGGAAAAGCGTTTTTGAAATTTGTGTGAAAAAGCCAAAACCTTTCTTTTAGAATCTGCCATTTTTAGGAAAGTTTAGATGTCTCAAATGTGTTGCAGAAAGTTCTCTTAAGCCAGCATCAGGCTATTTTTAGAACAAGGTCACAGCAGCATGCAGAGGAGGCTACAGCATTTCCCCTTTCGTGGGGGTCAGAGGTCACCCTGACTTGCATGGGAGGGAAAGTCAAGGGTCATGTGGTCTAGTATCAGAGTTTTGGGGGAACCTGTTAGCCAATGGCCAGCAAAGCCATTGGTTACTAGGGGAAAATTTAGCCAATGGGGGGTCAGCAGTTTTAAGCACCCCAGCTTTTGTTTGAGAAATCGTCACACACTCTCTCTTGACTCTCTCGTTGTGATGCCATAATGTAAGGGCGTAAGAAAAAAAATCCGGTGATGGGCAAGCCCGATCGCCGGGACCTTTTGGCCTGGCTGGCAGTAAGAATGGCTGGCAACTGCGTTCTCGAGGCATAGGGACGTTTTTTGATTTTGCAACCCGAATTTGACGGCGAAAAAGATGCAAGGAATTAATTACTGGAGATGAAATGCTCACTGATTCAATCCTCTCATAGTGGACAACGGCAGTATTGAGCTGCAATGAAAAAAATTAGTAGCTACCGTAAACTGGCCTCTGCAGGAGAATTTCTTCTTGCCAACCCGAATGCTATCACCACTCTGCACATCATATCAAATTGAACGACTGAGACCTGGAGAAGAAAAAAAAAAAAAAAACAGTTCCAGAGGTACCTTTTGAACCCGGAGATTACTGAAGTCGTCATCATAGTCGTCAAGCCTGGTCCACCATCACTAGCAAGGAAATCCAAAGTGCTGTTCTGCTTCCTGGGTTTTGGCTAAAGCACACTGTGTCAACAGGAATAAGAAGATCCTATACACCTGCTCCAGGACAGAAGGTTGTCCATGGCGAAAAGAAAAAGAATAAAAAAAAGGGAAAAGACAGGGACATGCAGAGAATTTGGTTGTTCCTGGGCAGTGAACTCGGGGGGGGGGGGTTAAAAGGGCATCAGCTCAAATGTAATGTTTTAGTTCATATCTTTTTTTTGTGTTAATACATAAACTCCCAAGCAAGTACTTGAGCTTCGAGCTGAGCATAAGAAAAAAGTTTTTTGCCTCTGATTGTTGCTGTGTTGTCGTTCGGGTTCGAAAAAGAAAAAATTTTTTTAGTCTCTCAGGTATGAGTTCAGAAAAAAAAAAAAAAGTTCTTCCCGGGAGCCCAAATCAGGAAGGGCTCAAATTTTGGGTGTGGCAGTAGTATTTTGTGAAAGCTCAACTTTGTGCAATTCTGTGCTAAAATGGAGCAGTACATGTTAAACATATATATATTTCTATGATTTTTCGAAGCTAGCTGAGCATGGGAAACTCCAGTCATTTTTTTATTTCTTGAGCTAAGCTATAAAAGGATGTAATGTTGTTTTTTTGTAAAGAGACTATCTAATATCATAATTGTGTTATAAGCTATTTTGAAGAACAACCTCTCAAACCAGTAATTATTTTATTTAGGAGGTTTAACTTTTTTTGTACTTGGTAGTTTTAATATATAAATTGCATTTGTATCTATGCACATACAGGGCCATGTAGTTAAAATTTGTGTCTTGGAGGCAGTTATGGTGATTTTCTAGTTTGGCAAGTAATGGGTGTAAAAATTGTCTGTACCATTTTGTAGTAGTGTGGACTAGTTTCCAATATCAGTTGATGGATCTGGAAAATTAACTTTCATGACTGGGAGACATTAAAAAAGGCATGCACACAGACTAGGTTAATAAAATGTTGGCTTGTATATTACCCTTGTATAATGTTGGAATTCTTCAGGAGGTGGTGATTTCTGGAAATAGATAGTTCTTCGATAGGTGTAATTTTCTGGAAATAAATGGTTCTGCGGTATAGTGTATTTTTCTAGGAGAGGAGTGATATAGTGTATTTTTCTGGGAAATGAGTGGTATAGTGTATTTTTCTGGGAAATGAGTGGTATAGTGTATTTTTTTCTGGGAAATAATGTGAGTCTTCGAATGGTGTTTTTTCTGGAAGCTGTGTGTGTACCAGAGAAAAATAATTTGGGGGCAAGACAGTTCTTGCAGGGTGCTGTCCTTATGTGGAAAAATGCTTTGCGACTGGAAGGGTATAGATGGAAACAATTGGGGGATTGTTCTTCCACCCCCGGTAAGCCGAAGACCCATAGGAAGCTATCCTGAGCAAGGCGAGTGCAGGAGTGTTGTTCCAAAACAGTAAGAGAAAACAATACAGGATGATATGTCACACTTATTCTTCCATTTCAGTGCATAGGCTTGATTGGATTCATGACCCAATCTCACCTTCAGCCTAAATAATACTTCCTCACAGTGATAATTTTTTTTTAGTGAAATTGAGTGATCTGACTGAGATGTTTAGCCTACCTGTTGCCTCAGTGGCTTACTACATGAGTTGGTAAAATTACAAAAAGCTTGCATGGTACTAGTTTGAATTTTTAGATTAATTTGTTTATAAATTGTTGGTCAGAATTAGTGGTATAATTTTAAATTGTTATGAACAGTGGGAGTGCAGATAAGTATGAACTTGTGTCCAGGAGTGTTGAGAGTTAGTGTTTGCCTTTTATTTACATGGTGGGATATTGAGTACTCAAAGCCAGTGAAGTATTTTGAGTTTTTCCAGATGATAGGGTGAATTTTAAGTATATTTGTCAGCATTATTGTGTAATGATAACTTTTGAGGTAATTGAGTAAGGTATTTAGTACAGTATGTTTAGTAGAGTGATTTTGTATCAAGTAATTGCTAGAACGTTGAGTATATTTAACTGTAAGGCAAGTATTCCTGGGGAGTGTGGAATCATTTAGTAACGTAACTTTTATTTGTGAATTTTGGTCAGTGGTTGCGATATATAAAATTAATGTGTTAATAAATCTGGTTTGAAGGGCTTGTTCAAGGAAGTAAATGAAATCTGTATTGTTCACACTTTGAGCCATAAATTAATGACTGAGAGAGGAGAGGAAAATACACTTCACGTAAACAACATTAATAAAAAGAGAAAATCTCACACTTATTTTTAGTGAATATTCTATTTTTATTTGTGGTTGATGTTCTGTTTCTTGAGAAGCGATTAAGCTAAAGGTGTCATCTGATATTTATTAGGCCAGTGGCCAAAGTTAATAGAAATTTGAAAAGCTGATTGTGCCGGACAGAAAACATTCGTTGACGTGGGTATTCTCCAACTCTTTGAAACACTATGTTGTTTTGTTTGTTGTAGTTTAAATAGTTTTAAGTTTTTAAAATAAATGCATGTCAAGTGGCCTTTCGAAAACCCAAACCTTGTGCAATGAAGAATTAGTTGACTCAGTTGAAGTTCATCGCAGGGTCACATGCTAATCCACCTTAGCTTGCCTAAGGCTGGAAAGCGACCCTCCAGGAATTTTGTTTTTATTTAATTAATGCATTTTGTCCTAACCACTAATTTTATCATCACAGCCTACAAAAGTTATTACACGTGTACATTGTATACCATCAAATTTTTAGTGCTTACAAATTTGGTACACATGTAAACAATAATTACTTATTTTACACTTGCAGGTGCCTCAACTCATCTTACATTCAAACAACGCAAACCTACAATAACAACTTTTGGGAATTTTCAAACATCAGTGTTGCATTTTATTTATATTTTCATTTATTATGGCCTTAAGATAACTGAATTTATTTTTGTTTCGAAATACATCCACCCATCTCCCTAATTTTAGTTTTCACCTAAATTCAATTTACCATAATTTTGATTTGCATAAACTTAAATATTAATTACACAGAATAAACTAATTTCCCTTTTTCCCCCGCCATAATAGTTGCAAAAATGACTATGTCATCAGCAAAACGAAGGTGAGTTAGATAATCTCCTTTAATCTTTATCCCTTTGTTTTCCCAGTTCAGTGATTGAAAGACATTTTCCAATGTGGCAATAAAGAGCTTGGGAGATATGGTGTCACCTTGTCTCACTCCCTTTAAAACTTTTAAGTGTGCTGTATTATATATATATATCATCATCATCATCATTATTGTCAACCATTATCAATCCACTGCTGGACAAAGGTCTCCCCAAGTTTCTTCCACAACGGTCTGTCTTGTGCCAGTCTCCTCCATGTTACTCCCACATACTTTCGAATTTCATCCACCCATCTTCCATGTGGTCTTCTTCTGGGTCTTTTCCTGTCCTTTGGAATCCAATCTAAAATTTCGGCTGTCCATCGATGGTCTGTCCTTCTGGCAGTATGTCCAGCCTATTGCCATTTCAGGGATTTAACTCTGATCGTGATGTCTTCCACTCTTGTCATTTTTCGTATCCACGAATTCCTCTTCTTATCTCTCCTTGTTACACCAAGCATGCACCTCTCCATGCTTCTTTGAGTTGTTTGCAGCCTTTGTATGTCTCTTTTAGTTAAGGTCCACGTCTCTGCACCATACGTGAGCACTGGAAGGATGCATTGATCAAACGCTTTTCTTTTAAGACATAATGACATATTGCTCTTGAAAATTATGCTGTTTCTTCCAAAAGCTCTCCAGGCAAGTTTTGTACGCCGATTAATTTCTTCATCAATGTGACCCTCACTTGATATCTGCTGTCCAAGATAAACATACGTGTCTGTTATCTCCAGCTTTTCTCTATCAATCGATAAATCTTCATTTCTTGAAAAAGCATTGAACATCACTTTTGTCTCTGAAAGTTCATTTTTAATCCCATTTCTTTACTCTTGTCAGCAAGTTCCTGGATCATACTCTGCAGCTCTGATGGGGTAGTTGCAAAAATGACTACGTCATCAGCAAAACAAAGGTGAGTTAGATAATCTCCATTAATCTTTATCCCCTTGTTTTCCCAGCTCAGCGACTGAAAGACACCCTCCAATGTAGCATTAAAGAGCTTCGGAGATATGGTGTCACCTTGTCTCACTCCCTTTCCTACTTTTATGTGTGCTGTATTCTCAAACAGCCGAATCTTTGCACTTACATTTTCATAGATGTTATTAATAATATTAATGTATGCATCTTCAATACCGCAGGAATTCAGAGCCCTTGTAACTGCTGATGGTTTCACCGAATCGAAGGCTTTTTCATAATCAATAAAAGCCATGCACAATAAAAGTTCATATTCCCTCGCTCTTTCAATTAGTTCTTTCAGTACGTGGATATGATCTATTGTGCTGTAGCCACTCCTGAATCCAGCTTGTTCTCTTGGTTGAGCCATGTCCAGTGTTACCTTCAAGCGGTGTGAAAGAACTTTAGTGAAGATTTTATAAACCACTGATAGGAGGCTGATAGGTCTGTAGTTCCTGAGATCCTCAATGTCACCTTTTTTGTGTAGCAGGATCATTGTAGCTTTGTTCCAATCCTCAGGAATCTTCCCTTCATTAAGGCATTGAGTGAAAATTTGGGCGAGTACTGTTTCGATTTCTCCACTTGCTTCTTGTATGATATCTACAGTAATTCCATCTTCTCCTGGAGCTTTTCCCCACTTCATGTTCTTGATTGCATACGTGCAACTTCTGCTGGGAGGTCTGGAAGAACTCTGGTACCTTTCATGATGTCTAGAGTACATGTATCATCCCTTTCATATAATTTGGAGTAGAAATCTTTCACTCTTGTCAAAATTTCGCCTCTATTTCTTGTTACAGAACCATCTTCTTTTCTCAGTGCCATAATCTGTTTTCTTCCCTTACTGAGATGTCCCTTTGCTATCTTTAGGCTTTGGTTGTTTTCAATTGCTTTCCTCACTAGTTCACAGTTGAATTTCCTTACGTCTTCAGTGATACTTTTTCGTACTATCTTGCATAGCTCTATATATTCCACTTTGGAAGTCACATGTTCTTTAGTTGTCCTCATCTCTCTTCTTTTTTGCATCAACATTTTGGTTTTTCCTGATAATTTGTTCACATGCAACTTGTTCTTCATACATGAGACCGGCCGATGACAAAAAAAGCTGAACTTTTTAACTGGGTGGAAAATTGGGACACGCGAACGCGCGGTGAGCAAATTCAAATACAGCATATATACAATATTTAAGAGTACGCTAGCCATATGGAATTATTTTCTGTAAATTATGTAAGTAAATATTAAAGTGAAGCACATTATTATATTCACAATAGACAAATAGGGATTTAAGAACAAAATAAAATGAAATATTTAAAAAAATCAGATTTAAAACTTACATGTGAATCTTTACTAGCTAAATCCTGAGGTGAAAAGTATTTGTCTAAGAAAGTTTGTGAATTTAGTCAAGCAATTAGAAACTTGCAAGAATTAGAAACATATATCCACAGCTTAGTTTTTAGTCATTGAAGAAGTCAATAAAGTATTTCTCAATGTAACCTAATAAAATGGCTTGCAAAATTTTTTGCTTGCGTTGTGAATATGGTGACATGAATCTCCATCAACGTCAAGCAAGTGGGGAGATTTTCTCTGCCGAATTCTTGTTTTTAACCCTGTTTTTGAGCCTCTCATGACACATTCTTTCCACTTAGCTTTCAAACAAGCAAAACAAATTCCTTCTTAGAGAGAAAGAATGGAAAAAAAAAAAAAAAACCGGAAAGCTGCGTCACGAACTTTTTAGAGGCTTCGGCCCGACGTAATACTGGCCCAAAGCCGTGCCTCCCCCCCCGCCACTTAGCTTTCAAACATGCAAAACACATTCTTCCTTAGAAAAAAAAAAAAAAGGAAAGAAACAGAGTTGCGTCACGAACTTTGTTCAGCGGCTTCGGGCCGACGTTATCCTAGCCGGGCGCCGTGCTTTCTTTCCACTAAGTTTTCAAACAAGCAGAACACATTCCTCCTCCTAAGAAAAAAAAAAAAAAAAAGGTTCGTCACGAACATGGTTCAGAGGCATCGGGCAGAAGCAATTCCGGGCAACAGCGAAAGCACGTCCGAACCAACGTAATTCCGGATCACGGCAAAAGAAGCACATGCGAACTAACGTAATTCCGGATCACGGCAAAAGAAGCACATGCGAACTAACGTAATTCCGGATCACGGCAAAAGAAGACCACCAGGCCTACATAATCCCGCGGCGTGGCGCCATTCTTCCTTTCCACTTAGCTTTCAAACAAGCAAAACAAATTCCTTCTCTTCGGGGGCGGGGCGGTAGAACGAATTTAAGAAAAGAAAGCTGCGTCACGAACTTTATTTAGACGCTTCAGGTCGACGTAATCCCGGGCCACGGCGAAAGAAGCACGACGGGCATTTTTTTTTTTGTTCACACTTTGAAACAAGCAAAACAAATTCCACCACCTGAGAAAAAAAAAAAAAAAAAAAGACAAAGGGCTGTGTTACGAACTTTGTTCAGAGGCTTTTACGTCGATTATTTACAAAATCAGTAAAACTTTCTTAATAACAGCGAAAATCTGAATATCCATAATTTTTTTGTTAGTCACCCGTAATCCCGGGGGAAATCCGTAATAATTACGGAGATTCCGTATTTTTTGGCATCCTCCGCAGGAAGAGGATTCACGAGAGCTTCGATTCTCGAACGATCTCAGAAAAGCGGGAACGCATTCGGGTACATTTGCAAATTACAAGAGAGAGTTTCTGGCGATGACGTCATGGATAGAATCAAGCGGATAGTTTGGCCCTGATAGAATGCAGGGTGGCGATTTCCCGCAAGACACGGAAAGGGCTGCGGGAGTTTCCCTAACGCACGAAGTAGGCGGAGCTTCCACCCTTTGCGCTGCGATGCTCAAGTGACTGACAACCCATCCATTGTTGACAGCATTAAACGAATTGAGCTCCTGACTCCACACTCCAACATTTCTTCTTGCCCCCGCGTCTGCTCCAAAAGCAACGCTTTCAGCTAGAAAGCGCTTAGTTCTTTTACTCCACAAAAAAGCGGAATCGCGGAATTCCGCTTTTTTTTTATTTTTCTATAGAACGACGACCCCTACCCCTAAAAATCCTGAAAAATTTCTCTTCATTTTTGCAATGACCTCGAGAATGACCAAAATGATGCCGAAAAAAGCGGAATTCCGCGAATTCGCGGAAGAATCTCATGTATGGTTCTTAGACCCAGCTAATTTTGTTGCTGTTTCCATAAGAGCTTTGGTTACTTTTCTGTTAACTTCCGAAATATCAACTTCTTCCGATGTTAGGCCTTCTAAAGCGGAGAATCCGTTCTTCAGTTCCAACTTGAAGGTATTATGGTGTTTTTTAAGGTTGGTTATGTCAATACATTTTGTTTGCCTTATGAGCTTGCGCTGTTCAAGTTTAGTGTTGAGATGCATCTTACATCTCAGCAATCTATGGTCACTACCTGTGTTGAACTTGTTTAGCACACTGCAGTCTTCTATGACAAATTTTTTGTTACACATAATAAAATAAATTTCACTCGACGTTCCATTTGGATGTCTCCATGTCCATTTCCTGTGCGGCTTTTTCTTGAAAAAGGAGTTCAAGATGAAAAACCCTTCTGCCTCTGCAAACTCAACGAGAGTATTTCCACGCTGGTTTCTGTTGCTGTGACCGAATTTACCTACTGAAGTTTCATTCTGTTGCCATTGCCCTATTTTTTCATTGAAATGTCCCATAATTATCTTCAAGTGCTGCTTACCTTTATTATTTAGATGACGAATTTCCTCATAAAATTCTTCAATTTCTTCTTCAGGATGACTTGTGGTGGGTGCATAAGTTTGAATTATCTGAGCCTGGTATCTTCTCGAGAGTTGAAAAACGAGTCGTGCAACTCTGTCAGAGGAACTTTCAACTTCTACAACTTTATCCTTCAGTTTCTTGTTTATTATAAATCCAACACCACTAGTTCTGCCAGTATCTGTCCCACGATAGTAGAAGAGATGTGCACTTTTCAGTTCAATGAGATCTTCTCCTTTTCTCCTTACCTCACTTAGCCGACGATGTCCCACTTTATCCTTTGTAGTTCTTCTTCCAATTCAAGAAGCCTAGAATCAGAAGATAGGGAGCGTCCATGATATGTAGCCAAGGTCAGCATCAGATGGCAGCCTAGTCTGGCCCTCCAGGGATTCTTAGCACCCTCTGCCTTCATGTCGCACTGGCTGCTGCCTTGGCCAGGTACATTCCAGCTGCCGGAGACTGAGGGCCAAGATTTAAGTTGTGGAGTCATTTTGGAAAAGGTTGGCCATAACTCACCACGCTGGCCAAGCGGGTTGGTGAGTGTGGGATAGCATTTCCTCTAATCCCGATGGTATAGTTATACCGCTATTGGCGGTCGTCAGAGCTCCTTTAGCGGGAACAGGATGCACCACGAGAAGGCGAGGTTGACATTTGTCAAGGAGAGGCTGTGATGTTACGCATCACCTGACCTTACATATATATATATATACACTATCTACCAACAAGTAATTCGACACCTGTGATAGCAAAGGAAAACGAAGTTTATTCACCTTCAATAGTTGGTGGAGACTCCACGAGCGGCGATTACAGCTGCGACCCTCCGGGGCATACTCTCAACCAGGCGTTGTATGACGGCTAGCAGTATTTTCTTCCACTCGGCTTGGAGAAGACAGGTCAGTTCCTTCACCGATTTCGGACGGTGGGGGCACCCCTTAAGTCGACGCTCCAACTCAGCCCAGAGGTTCTCGATAGGGTTAAGGTTCGGGCTCTGCGCAGGCCAGTCCATTCGATTAACCCCATTGTCACCATACCAAGCCATGGTGGACCTCGCAACATGACAGGTGGCACTGTCATCCTGAAAGTAACGTGGGCCCACCCCGTAATACTGCCACAACATAGGAAGCGCATGGTCATCCAAAATGGTGCAGTAGGTATCGGCGTTGAGTCTACCAGGAATTGCGACCAAGGGTCCTGTGCCATACAAGGAGAAACACCCCCATAGCATAATTCCACGGCCGCCAAACTTCACAGTTGGCACAATACATTCCGGCAGGAGGCGTT
This sequence comes from Macrothele yani, assembly GCA_039090855.1. Taxonomy (NCBI): domain Eukaryota; kingdom Metazoa; phylum Arthropoda; class Arachnida; order Araneae; family Macrothelidae; genus Macrothele; species Macrothele yani. The sequence continues at coordinate 56,030,584 of CM077011.1, read as the reverse complement.
CTCCAGGCAGACGCCAAACCCAGACCCTGCTATCCGAACGGTAGAGGGTGAACCTTGATTCGTCGCTCCAGAGAACCTGTGTCCACTGTTCAACGGTCCACTGTCAACGTTCTTTGCACCACGTTAGCCGAGCAGCGCTATTGGACTTGGTGATCAAAGGCTTGTGGTCAGCAGCACGTCCATGATAACCGAGCAGATGGGCTTCCTTACGGATGGTATTCATCAAAAGAACACTCCCGGATGCCTGTTGAAACTCCTCACGGATGTGGCCCATCGATTTGGTGCGGTTCTTCCGGATTTCTCTGGCCAGCACCCGTCGGTCTCTAACTCCTAATTTTGTGGGTCTGCCGGGTCGAGGCACATTCCGACAGTCACCTCTCATCTTCTACTTGCCAATCACGTAGGCCACTGTCGATTTTGGGTACTTCAACTTGCTGGATATGCCACGTATGGATCGGCCATTTCTGTGATACCCGACGATTACACCTTTCTCGAAATCGGAGAGCTCCGAACTGCGTGGCATCTTGCATGCGACTGGTTGCGTTGTTGTTTCCCACACTATATTTAACGGCGGCGGCCGTGACATGTATCAGGACCGCAGATATCGTCGATTGCAGGGGTGTCCAATTACTTGTTGGTAGATAGTGTATATATATCATCATCATCGTCAACCATTATCAATCCACTGCTGGACGAAGGTCTCTCCAAGCCTCTTCCACAACGATCTGTCTTGTGCCAGTCTCCTCCATGTTACTACTGCATACTTCTGAATTTCATCCACCCATCTCCCATGTGGTCTTCTGGGTGTTTTCCTGTCCCTTGGAATCCAATCTAAAATTTTGACTGTCCATCGATGGTCTGTCCTTCTGGCAGTATGTCCAGCCCATTGCCATTTCAGGGATTTAACTCTGATCGTGATGTCTTCCACTCTTGTCATTTTTCTGATCCACGAGTTCCGTTTCTTATCTCACCTGGTTACATCAAGCATGCACCTCTCTATGCTTCTTTGAATTGTCTGCAGCCTTTGTATGTTTCTTTTAGTTAAGGTCCATGTCTCTGCACCATACGTAAGCACTGGAAGGATGCATTGATCAAACACTTTACTTTTAAGACATAATGGCATATTGCTCTTGAAAATAATGCTGTTTCTTCCAAAAGCTCTCCAGGCAAGTTTTATACGCCGATTAATTTCTTCATCAATGTGACCCTCACTTGATATCTGCTGTCCAAGATAAACATACGTGTCTGTTATCTCCAGCTTTTCTCCATCAATCGATAAATCTTCATTTCTTGAAAAAGCATTGAACATCTCTTTTGTGTATATATATATATACCAAATTTGCTGATGATACATTTCTCAAATAAATTAACTTTACACAAAGACAGCAAAAAGGCATAGTTTGAATAGAATTATTTACAGGCAGTCCCCAGGTTACGAACGTACAACTTACATACAAACTGCAGTTACGAACCAACCCTTGTAAAGTCTTATACAATTAAAAATTTGAGTTACATACTACAATGGTTTGTAATAACAAATGGGAGATACTTTTCTAAGTGCGTTGAAACATTGCATTCCTACAGCAGTTCGTTGGCTTATGGGCGGTACGTCAGCTCATCATCCAATTAACATCATCATAATTATTAATGAAGAATGCCCCTTCTGGTATGCAAGACATCAATAGGAGTGAGAGTATGTGTTAACCTTTAATAATTATCTTTTTTTTTCTATCTAAACTGTTTAAGAAGTGTTTCTTTAATGTCTTTTTATACCTACACATACACATTCTCTCTCTCTCTCTCCTCCTCCTTCTCTCTCCCTCTTTCTCTATTATAAATACTGTAGAAACATGTATTGCCATATCTCATTCTATGTCTCTCTCACTATTACACCACATTTACTATTAGTCTCACTAGTTGCATTTATTATTACTGAAACAAATATATAAAGAGAACATTCCACCCCTTTCTGGGTGATTTTTTTATCTTCCTTCCAGGAAAGGTACAACATACCAAGTCTGAGAAATGGTACATACTGTTTTAGTTGTCCAGGAACTTCCTTACTAACCTACAAGTGTTCAGGATAGCTGCCTCCTGTAGTTCCATGTAGATGTTAAGTAGAAAGTCTAGTGTCTGCATAGAGCTGTGAATGGTCTGAGGTACAATGGTGTCTGATATTACTATGGGGACAGTGGTGACATTCTCCATATGCCACATTTCCTTGACTTCATATCTTTGGTTGTTATGCTTTGAAAGCTTCTCTCTGAGCGTCTTCTGGATGTTGCATGTGTTGGGCATGGCTATGTCAATTAGGTATGTTGACTTCTGCTTGTTGACCAGGACAATGTCTAGCCAATTGTGGGGGATGGTCTTATCTGTTCTGATCATTTTGATCCAGTACATCTTGTTGGTGTTGCTCTCTAGGAGTATTGTTGGCGCATATTAGTACTTGCAGTAGGGGACTGGCTCAGTTGTAATGAGGAGGTGTTTTCTTGCCAATTTTTGATGGGGGAACTTGGCGACTTGACTGTGCCTGTTCATGTACGCTGTTTGTGTGATGGCTCTGCACCCTGTGTGATGTGTTGGATGGTCTCTGTCACTTGATAGCACTGCCGGCATGTGCTGCTTTCTACTGACATATCCTACAGGATATGCTTGCGATAGTTTTTGGTGTTATTATTATTACTATTATTACTCTATTATTATGTTAAAGATGTTTTAGTGTATCTAGAAGTGTTTCTTTAATGTTTTTTATACATAGGTAGGTACATTATATACTAATACAAATATTTGCCTACCTGACATTAGATACGAACCATATCTAACTGTTCCGATTTACAGTCTTAGGAACAGAACTCGTTCATAATCTGGGGACTGCCAGTATTCTAAAAAAGTTCATTGTAAAAATACATACCGGTAATGTGAAAATAATTAAATTCTATTCTAAAAAGAGTGTTTTTACTGCATGCATACATTAGGTGTTATAGCACAGAACTGGGCCCCCTATTATCAGATCCAATAAAGTTAGGGGTTTTCTCTGCTTTCTTGAATAAAGTCTTAAGTGAAAGTTGTACAGAACACTTTTTTTTCATTTTTTCCCACATTTGTTTGTAGCAGGCCAAATCCCTATTAATACCATTTCAGACTATAGAATTTCTTTTGGCATTTGGGTCATTATCATCTAGCAAGTGTATGGAGAGACATCTTTTTCATAGAAGCATTATTTTTCCAGCATCAGGTTTTCATTTTTAAATTGCTACAGTGTATATTAATAAGGCATTGAAAGGGGAATTACTGAATTACTAGATGTGTGTTATGCCATTCAATATGGCACAGAACAGAGGATTACCAGACTGAACATTTTCCATCACTCATTGTAAAAAGTTCATGAGCTTGAAGTTTTGCTTTCTTTTTTTTTTTTTTTTTTTTTTTGATTGGAGGTTTAACGACCACCGTGAGCAACTCAATGGGCTATAAACAGTCGCCCGTCCCTAATTTAGGGTCACTGGTTCCAGGGAAGGGAGAGAGCCAGTGCCGTAAGACAAACACAACATCCATGCCTGACAGGGATTCGAACCCAGACCCCTTACGGACGAATGATCAGAGGCCAGTGCCTTAGACCACTGCGCCACCGGGGCGGCGAAGTTTTGCTTTCATTAAATGGGAGTAGCAATTTATTTGCCTGTGTGATATTTGCAAATACAAATTGCTAGTTTCTTGTAAATCCATAGGCAGAGGTTCCCCTATATAGATAAAAGTAACTTAAAGGGAAATAATAATGATAACAATAATAATAATAATACAATCTGCAATCGGACCATGTGGATAAGACTGCATTAAATGCATGGCTAACAAATGGATCACTCTTCCCAGAGACCTAAGGGTTTTTGATGGCCATACAAGATCAAGTTGTAAACACACCAGAAACTACTGGAAGCATATCCTAAAGGACACGTCAGTGGAAAGCGACACATGTCGGCAAAGCCATCAAGCGCCAGAGAGCATCCAACATATCACAGCAGGGTGCAGAGTCCTCACACAAACAGAGTACACGAACAGGCACAATCAATTCGCCAAGATTATCCATCAGAAATTGGCAAGAAAGCACCACCTCATTACAACTTAGCCTGTCCCCTACTACAAGTATGAGCCAACAATGCTTTTAGAGAACAACACCCACAAGATGTACTGGGAAAAATCGATCAGAACAGATAAGACCATTCCCCACAATCGGCCCGACATCGTCCTGGTCGACAAGGAGAAGAAGTCTACGTACCTCATTGACATAGCCGTGCAACATCCACAAGACGCACGGAGAGAAGTTGTCAAAGTATAACGACCTACGATACGAAGTCAACGCGAAATGTGGCATATGGAAAACATCATCACCATTCCCATAGTAATATCAGCCACAGGAGGGAGGGAGGGAGTGAGTGAGTGAGTAAGTAAGTAAGTCAGTCAGTCAGTCAGTCACTCACTCACTCACTCAGTCACTCACTCAGTCACTCAGTCACTCACTCACTCACTCACGCAAAAAATCTGTGAACAACAGAAGGTACTACACTGATTCTCAAAATTAAAGGAAAATCTTCAAAAGTGTATAAAGTGGCTGATGTATGTAAAATAATGCACTGAAAATTGGTGAACACACGATTTTCACTATTGGAAAGACTGCCCCACATTTACTTTTGCTGCAGGTAAACTAGAATATGCAAATTAGAATTGCTAAAAAGGCATGCAAGTCTACTCGCATTTTGTAGCTGTTCTATGCAACTCCTGCTTTCACTTCAGGGTGATGTCAAGCTGATTATGTCACAAAGAGCTTGTATGGATAATTTTCAGCAGTGGAGAAAGCAATTGGTAGGATGGAAGCAGAACAGTCCCAGATGGAAGTTTTCAGAACATTGAATGTTCCTGTCAAGACTCTGGAGACAGTTCCAACAGATAGATGTTCATCACTAAACAGGACGAGGTCATACCAGAGGTACAACTTCCGCAGACAATTCACAAATACCTGACTGCCAGATAAAACAGAAACATTTCTGCTAGGCAAGGTGCTTGCAGCAGTTACAGAAACGAGAGTTTCAAGACACACTGTTTGTATGAAGAAGACTTATCAGCAATGCCTTTATACAAGGAGGCCAGTTATCTGTGTCCCTCTAACATCTGCCACCAGGCACTTTTAATGTGGGGTCTCCAACATCACACTCACAGTCTAGACCAGTAGGAGACATTCTTTTCACTGATGAATTGTGATTCAGCTCAAGTACTGATTCACGATGTTTTCCTATAAACATATAAAATGAGCGAAACACACAGTCACGTACGGTAGAAGGTTCGTTTAGCGGTAGCTTTCAGTCATCCTATGACCTTGATCACCCGCGATTGACTGGATGGGCTGGTTGCCAGAACTACAATTTGAAGTTGGGGTGTTAGAAATGTTGCCAGATTTTAGAAGAGAGATCCAATGCATTGCAGTTGCAGTTTTTGGTGAACAAAATTTCAATGCTCTCTTGGAAACGCAGAGATGTCTTGTTGATGAAAGGGGCAACTTTTTTGGTTTCTTTCCAAATGGGAACTGCAGGTGTCTTCAAGGGTTAGTGCAGATAAAGCTGTCTTTGGAAGACCATTGGAAACATCTTTATTGTGTTCACCAAGTCTTGTTTTGATGCTTAGGTATGTGCTTCCAATATACACTGAGAGACCAGAGGAAGTTGAAATAGGAATAGCATAAATTCCAGAAGTGTCCAAAGGTGAGACAGGATCCGTGTCTTTAAGCAGGCACATTATTGCAGAAGGGTTTGGTTTCACTGTGAGAGTGTATCCCATAGTTTTGAAAAGTTTACACATCTTATAAGAAAGGGACACTCCCCAACTGCTCACAAATTTGCAGCCTTTAAAACCTAATTCAATCGTGCCAGGATTGTCTGCAACACTGAATCTTCCTTCAATGAAGAAATTGACACCATAAAGAAAAATACTGAAGCCCATCAGTTCCCACCTTCTACAATTCAAAAATTCCTTCAAAATTCCCACTTGAAAAATCTGTCTGCTCTCTCACCAATAATAATGGAAAAACCACCATTCATTGGTTCCATCCCTTTTCACGGATCCTTCTCTTATAAGATGTGTAAACTTTTCAAAACTATGGGCTACACTCTCACAGTGAAACCAAACCCTTCTGCAATAATGTACCTGTTTAAAGACAGAGATCCTGTCTCACTTTTGGACACCCCTGGAGTTTATGCTATTCCCATTTCAACTTCCTCTGGTCTCTCAGTGTGTATTGAAAGCACATACCGAAGCATCAAATCAAGACTTGGTGAACACAAAAAAGATGTTTCCAATGGTCTTCCAAAGACAGCTTTATTTGCACTAACCCTTCAAGACACCTCTTCAGTTCCCATTTGGAAAGAAACCAAAAAAGTTGCCCCTTTCGTCAACAAGGCATCTCTGCGTTTCCAAGAGAGCATTGAAATTTTGTTCACCAAAAACTGCAATTCAGAGACCCGTCACCAAATCCCATTTATTTGGATCTCTCTTCTAAAATCTGGCAACATTTCCAACACCCCAACTTCAAATTGTAGTTCTGGCAACAAGCCCATCCAGTCAATCGTAGGTGATCAAGGTCATAGGATGACCGTATGCTACCGCTAAACGAACCTTCTACCATACGTGACTCTGTGTGTTTCGCTCGTTTTATATGTTTATGCATTATTGTCACATGAAGCCTGAGTTTTAAACCAATGTATTCCTACCTGGAGAGAACCTAAGACTCATAACAGTCCATTTAACATAAGAGAAACAGACTACTCTGGTGGCAGTGGGGTGATGGTCTAGACAGGAATCATGACGAATGGGCACAGAGACCTGCACATCGTTCAAAGTAACTGTGTTACTGCCTTGAGGTAGAGAGAAGAGATCCTGAACTCACATGTTAGGCCATTTGGGAGAGTTATAAGTCCAGATTTTATTCTTATGGCCAATAATGTCCAACCTCATTGCATTCAGTTAGTCAATGATTTTCTTGAAGAGGAAGATAGTCAACAAATGGAGTGGCTCCCCAGATTTTCTTACCTTAATCCCATTCAGAGTGTATGGGATTTTCCCATGATCTCATCAATACCCTCATTGAACAGTATGAGGAGTCATTGCTTGAGCTGCATGGCTGTTAAGGGTGATCATACTCCAAATTAAATATCACATGTCTTAAGCAAAAGACTTAAACAATGCATTAAGGACTGCTCGCTCTCTCTCTCTCTCTCTCTCTGTGTCATGTTCATCACACGTTAATGATACTAACACATGCACACCATAAGATCATAATTTCTTTCAGCTCAACTGTGGGAGGAGTTGCAAAAGGAATGTAATAGTAAACCTCTTTGTGAAGTTTCAATGAATTTCTTCATAAATACTTTAAGTTATGTAGTTCTGTATGAATTTATTTATTCTTTAATTTTGAGCACCCATGTACATTAACATGTTTCCTTTTCAAAAGAACATTCCGCGCTGTGCTACTATGTCATTAATATTTATTTTTTAAATGTGGGCTACAATAGCATTTTCAAGTGCTTATCATCATCAACAATCATTATCAATCCACTGCTGGATGAAGGAAATCTCCCCAAGTTTCTTTCACAACTGTGTCTTGAGCCAGTCTCCTCCATGTCACTCCAGCATGCTTTTGATTCATCCACCCATCTCCCACATGGTCAGGGTCTTTCTTTTTTAGTCCCTTGGTATCCAGTCTAATATTTCAGTTGTCCATCAGTGGTCAGTTCCAGCATTATGTCCAGGCCATTGCCATTTCAGGGATTTTATTATTAACATGTCTTCCACTTTCGTCATTTTTTCCTGATCCACAAGGTTCTCTTCGTATATTTCCTGGTTACACCTAGCATGCATCTCTCAAAGTTTTTTTCAGTTGTCTGCAGCCTCTGCAAGTCTTTTTAGTTAAAGTCTATGTCTCTGATCCGTAAATAAGAGCTGGAAGGATGCAGCGATTAAGCACTTGCATGTGCTTAGAAAGCATTTTGAAACATCAGTAATACAGCAGATTCTGTTTAAAAAGCACAGCTAATGATGCTGTAAGAAAAACAATTCAGAGAACAGATGAGAGCAAAAGTGCTGTATTTACACAGGTTGAAACCGAATATGCTACAGAAAGAAACAAATAACACTGTTCATGCAACTAAACTGCACAACTTTAGAGCAGATATTCTTTTAAAAAAAGCATGCATTGTAATACACACAATTTCCCCATTCTTTTCTCCCCTAGGTAGCTAATGATATTTAATCACCTGAAAATAATGCATGTGGCTGAAACCTACTTATTTTGTAGAGCAGTACTTTTTTTTTTTTTTTTGTAGGTTTAACGACCACCGTGAGCAACTCAATGGGCTATAAGCAGTCGCCCGTCCCTAATTTAGGGTCACTGGTTCCAGGGAAGGGAGAGAGCCAGCGCCGCAAGACAATCACAACATCCATGCCTCACCGGGATTCGAACCCGCACCCCGTTCGGACGAATGATCAGAGGCCATCGCTTAGACCACTGCGCCACCGGGACGGCAGAACAGTACTGTCAGGCAGTCAACATGAAAGAAGTATTTCAGTTAAGGTGTTGCCAGAATTCAGTACAAATTTGTAGATACTGCATCTAGACCATAAAAATATAGCTCTGAAAAATTATTCTGATGACAAAGTTAATGTAACCGATTAACAAGTACAACTTCGTAATGCCTATTTTGCATATAAAATCTTACATGGTTTTCATGTCATTTGAAGTTTTTCACTCTTGGTTTTATAACAAGTGAGTAAATTCATTAATTAAAAAAAATATCATAACAGCCTTTAACAGCTTAGGGTAGATAAGTTGCTTCTGATAAAATTTCCATGCTACGTATCACACACAGCTAAAATAAATTCCAGTTTTACAGAAATGAAGTTAATTAATGATTGTTAGCAAATTTACAAGTTATACAGCTCTGTTTCATGGAATATGTTGAACCATTGTTTCCTTTTACTTTCCAGGCACTAAAGTGTGGCAGAAATAAAAAGTTATGTTACTTAATAAAAGAACTATGGCATTTTTTTTTATAATAATGAAAATTTCCACAAATCTATTTCAATATCAATATCTCTTTGCTGCACATACAGTTTACTAAAACTTCAAATTTTCAAAATCCTAAATCTGTATCAAGATTTTTAATATGAGGACATACAAGTGATTCCAGCACAAAAGGCCTTATACCATTTATCACAAAATACATTAAAATTCCACAATAAAAACCCAATTACTTAATAAAGAAAATAAATAAAAAAAAAGAAAGAGTAGAGTAACTCTTACAGCCCCCAGGCCACCACTTGATTGATGACAATGTTGGTGAATTCAACACAAATTCTTCTGTTTTGGAATCATATGTAGCTGTAGTTTCCAACCCACGCAAAAAGGTACCTAAAAACAAAAAACAAAAAAACAATTCATGAGTGATTAGCAGTCGAGAATGAATATTTACATATACATGACACACCTGCTATAAACTACAGCACAACTGAAAATTAGAACATTTCACTCAGTTATGAAAAATAAAGTTGAAAAAGTAGACCTATGAAATTACTATTATTTTAAATATGATACAGGAGCTATAAGAAATATACTGACTAATTATTTTTTAATTTGCAGGGAAATGGTAATAAAAAAAGGCTGTATATCAAAGACCACATCACAAATTTCAAAGAAAAAAGGCATCAACCAATGGTCCAATGGTGGAATTAATACTGAAAATGTAGCTAAAGCAAAGTCCCTTCCACCTATAATGAAATTGACACAGCAGTGTTAATGGTGTTAAAAATGGCTTGGAGGTTAGAGCATAAACTGTGATTTTGTGAAATAGATGATCACTTCTCACAAAAATATAAGTGGCACAACAGTCATGTGAGGAACAAATACAGATAAATTTATATTAGCATTTGAAAACCAAAAATAAATATGAAATTTATAATAGTGATTTAATAAAAGCACCAAAAACCTGCACAATGTAAATAACAAATTTTACTACAATGTGGTAAATATGAGTCACACCTCTTAACAAATCACTGGCTACTTAAGCACCTCCTATGGCATTGGTCTCAAGCAGCAGAACGACACGCTCAGGTAATGCAGAAACTAGACAATTTGAATATCGTTAAAGACTAGTCTAGAATAGCATTTTGCTGTAACATATTAAGGGTTCAAACATATGTTACTTACTTTCAAAGTCACAGGTGTGCATATCTTACAGATACTCTACCAGCAAAGTTGCAAAATTATATAACACAGATCTCTTTCAAATAAAAAGAAACAAAGAATGAAAAATTGAGAAATTTTCACCACACCATTCCTGAATTATCGCCCACGTGGGCCCAAGTCAGATGTATATAATTTGAAGTAACTACATTAAAATTGCATTAAAAAAATAAAAACATAATTTACAGAATTAAAAATTTAAGTTAATCTTAAAAGCCAAAGAACACAAGAACTTGGCCCATGTAACTCTTATAAGCTTTCACAAACTTTTAATTGTGTAAATCATGTTTTTAAGAGTTCTTTGCAACTTTAAAAATAGATTTTAATGAGGGTTTCTTTAAATTATATGCACTTGTTTTAGACCCACATGGACGATAGTTCAGAAACGGTGTGGGGAAAATGTTTCTCATTTTCTCACTCTTTATTTCTTTCTATTTGAAAGAGCTGTCCGTATGTTATACGATCCTGAAACTTTTCCGCTAGATACTAAATCACTGATGTTAGCTATTGAAAAATCCTCAGTGCCAACAGTCAATAAAAACGTGCAGTAAGAAAACAATATATTAGCATTGAAACATTAATATGTAAGGACACTTACCATTGGTATCCACACTGTTTGGGAACATTTTTTGCACATAATGTCATGTAAAGTTGAGAGAGGTACATGTTCATCCACAATCCTTGACATGAAATACATAAAAATGACAACTCTGTAACATGGAACTGAATTCATCAAACACGCAATGTCGCGAAAGTCAAGGAAAGCTCCCAATGAACAATAAAATCCTTCAGAATAGTCATACACTAAAATTTCCCAGTTAGAGTTTACGACTATACTGAAGGATTTTAATGTTCATTGGGGACTTTCCTTGACTTTCTCCACATTGTGTGTTTGACAAATTCAGTTCCATGTTACAGTGTTATAATTTTTATGTACTTCATGTCAAGGATTGTGGACGAACGTGTACCTCTGGCTCTCTCAACTTTGCATAACATTACATGCAAGAAATGTTCCCAAACAGTGTGGATACCAATGGTAAGTTTCCTTATGTATAAGGGTGTACACAATGCTAATATATTGATTTTCTGCTAGAGAACAAAACAGTATCTGGGAGATATGCACACCCCTGTATAAACCAATATGTTTACCTTGTTTATTGTGGCTGCAAAAGTAAGTATGTTGGAATCCTTTGTATGTTACAGTCAAATGCTATTCTAGTCTTTAATTACCATTTGGGAGAGAAAAATCAGTGGCATCAGGTCATTATAGGCATTCGAGGCTAAGCCGCACATGAAAATGAGAAGAAAATTGTTTCTTCATTTTATTGGAAAAATTCCGAAAGAAAATTATTATTAATAGCCAGTCTCTAGATTTTCTGAATGCAAAATTTGCGCCATTACAATAGATGAGTAACTGGGTAACACATTACAGCATTCCATATCTGTTTACTAAAGTGTGCTGAATCGTAGCCACGGCTGAATACTGCATGGATGCGACTTAAATCAACTTGTTGCCTTGTCGAAGCTTCAGAAAACAATAACGAACGAGCCTATTGCACTGAACTACGCATGCGTAAAACTGTCTTTAGGGGCTGGTCACCTTTCTGTTTAACAGCAGCAATTTTGCATTCGCATCATTCTACAGTGAGCGGCTGATTTCCGTTTGTGGAGCTGTTCGGAGTTAGGTTCGCTTGTGTAAGTAAAATAAACAAAGTGGACTTTTTATTGGAACACCCTTTTAGTTTATTAAACGATGAAGAAAAAAAACATTAAAAGGCTTGGGCCCACATTGACCAAATATTTACTTGGTGCAAAAACATAAGAATCAGTCTAGAACTCTACATTGAAGAGTGCAAAACTTGCTTATGTAATACAATGGGGCAAGAATGGTTAAATGCCTTAACCGTTTTATCTGTTGACGAAAAGTTCACTTCAGAAACTGACAATTTTACAATGAAAGTTATCCAGAAAAAACAGAGCTCAGTTCTCTATAAGTGAGGTAAGGCAAAAACAAACTGTTATTTTATGTTATACAACACTTGCATATATATATATATATATACGTTGCGCATTTGATCTTCAGGTTATTTTGCAACTTTCGTTTCAAATTCTAAAGTTTTTCTTATGTTTTCGGCTTTGCTCTTTAGTATATATATATATATCATCATCATTGTCAACCATTATCAAATCACTGCTGGACGAAGGTCTCCCCAATCCCCAAGTTTCCTCCACAATGGTCTGTCTTGTGCCAGTCTCCTCCATGTCACTCCCCCATACTTTCGAATTTCATCCACCCATCTTCCATGTGGTCTTCTTCTGGGTCTTTTCCTGTCCCTTGGAATCCAATCTAAAATTTCGGCTGTGCATCGATGGTCTGTCCTTCTGGCAGTATGTCCAGCCCATTGCCATTTCAGGGATTTAACTCTGATCGTGATGTCTTCCACTCTTGTGATGTCATTTTTCTGATCCACGAGTTCCTCTTCTTATCTCTCCTGGTTACACCAAGCATGCACCTCTCCATGCTGCTTTGAGTTGTCTGCAGCCTTTGTATGTCTCTTTTAGTTAAGGTCCACGTCTCTGCACCATACGTAAGCACTGGAAGGATGCATTGATCAAACACTTTTCTTTTAAGACATAATGGCATATTGCTCTTGAAAATTATGCTGTTTCTTCCAAAAGCTCTCCAGGCGAGTTTTGTATGCCGATTAATTTCTTCATCAATGTGACCCTCACTTGATATCTGCTGTCCAAGATAAACGTAAGTGTCTGTTATCTCCAGCTTTTCTCCATCAATCAATAAATCTTCATTTCTTGTAAAAGCATTGAACATCACTTTTGTCTTCTGAAAGTTTATTTTTAATCCCACTTCTTTACTCTTGTCAGCAAGTTCCTGGATCATACTCTGCAGCTCTGATGGGGTAGTTGCAAAAATGACTACGTCATCAGCAAAACGAAGGTGGATTAGATAATCACCATTAATCTTTTTCCCTTTGTTTTCCCAGTTCAGTGAATAAAAGACATTTTCCAATGTGGCATTAAAGAGCTTCGGAGATATGGTGTCACCTTGTCTCACTCCTTTTCCAATTTTTATGTGTGTTGTATTTTCAAACAGCCAAATCTTTACACTTGCATTTTCATAGATGTTATTAATAATATTAATGTACACATCTTCAATACCGCAGGATTTCAGGGCCATTGTAACTGCTGATGGTTTCACTGAATCAAAGGCTTTTTCATAATCGATAAAAGCCATGCACAATGGAAGTTCATTGTGCATGGCTTTTATCCAGCTTGTTCTCTCAGTTGAGCCATGCCCAGTGTCCCCTTTAAGCGGTGTGAAAGAACTTTAGTGAAGATTTTATAAACCACTGATAGGAGGCTGATAGGTCTGTAGTTCCTGAGATCCTCATGTCACCTTTTTTATGTAGCAAGATCATTGTAGCGTTGTTCCAATCCTCAAGAATCTTCCCTTCATTAAGGCATTGAGTGAAAATTTGGGCGAGTACTGTTTCGATTTCTCCACTTGCTTCTTGTATGATGTCTACAGTAATTCCATCTTCTCCTGGAGCTTTTCCTCGCTTCATGTTCTTCGAAACTCTTGATTGCATGTGCAACTTCTGCTGGGAGGACTAGAAGAACTCTGGTACAGGCACCTTTCATGATGTCTGGAGTACATGTATCATCCCTTTCATATAATTTGGAGTAGAAATCTTTTACTCTTGTCAAAATTTCGCCTCTAATTCTTGTTACAGAACCATCTTCTTTTCTCAGTGCCATAATCTGTTTTCTTCCCTTACTGAGATGTCCCTTTGCTATCTTTATGCTTTGGTTGTTTTCAATTGCTTTCCTCACTAGTTCACAGTTGAATTTCCTTACGTCTTCAGTGATACTTTTTCGTACTGTCTTGCATAGCTCTATATATTCCACTTTGGAAGTCACATCTTCTTTAGTTGTCCTTATCTCTCTTCTTTTTGCATCAGCATTTTGGATTTTCTTGATAATTTGTTCACATGCAACTTGTTCTTAGACCCAGCTAATTTTGTAGCTGTTTCCATAAGAGCTTTGGTTACTTTTCCGTTAACTTCAGAAATATACACTTCTTCCGATGTTAGGCCTTCTAAAGCAGAGAATCTGTTCTTCAGTTTCAACTTGAAGGCATTATGGTGTTTTTTAAGGTTGGTTATGTCAATACATTTTGTTTGTTTTATGAGCTTGCCACGTTCGAGTTTAGTGTTGAGGTGCATCTTACATCTCACCAATCTATGGTCACTACCTGTGTTGAACTTGTTTAGCACACTGCAGTCTTCTATGACGAATTTTTTGTTACACATAATAAAATCAATTTCACTTGTCGTCCCATTTGGATGTCTCCATGTCCATTTCCTGTGTGGCTGTTTCTTGAAAAAGGAGTTCAAGATGAAAAACCCTTCTGCCTCTGCAAACTCTACGAGAGTATTTCCACGCTGGTTTCTGTTGCCGTGACCGAATTTACCTACTGAAGTTTCATTCTGTTGCCGTTGCCCTATTTTTGTATTGAAATTTCCCATAATTATCTTTAAGTGCTACTTACCTTTATTCTTCAATTTCTTCTTCAGGATGACTTGTGGTGGGTGCATAAGTTTGAATAATCTGAGCCTGGTATCTTCTCGAGAGTTGGATAACGAGTCGTGCAGCTCTGTCAGAGGAACTTTCAACTTCTACAACTTTATCCTTCAGTTTCTTGTTTATTATAAACCCAACACCACTAGTTCTGCCAGTATCTGTCCCACAATAGTAGAAGAGATGTCCACTTTTCAGTTCAATGAGATCTTCTCCTTTTCTCCTTACCTCACTTAGCCCGACGATGTCCCACTTGATCCTTTGTAGTTCCTCTTCCAATTCAAGAAGCCTTGAATCAGAAGATAGGGAGCGTCCATTATACGTAGCCAAGGTCAGCATCAGATGGCAGCCTAGTCCAGTCCTCCGGGGATTCTTAACACCCTCTGCCTTCATGTTGCACTGGCCGCTGCCTTGGCCAGGTACATTCCAGCTGCCGGAGACTGAGGGCCAAGATTTAAGTTGTGGAGTCATTTTGGAGGGGGTTGGCCATAACTCACCACGCTGGCCAAGCGGGTTGGTGAGTGTGGGATAGCATTTCCTATAATCCTGATGGTATAGTTATACTGCTATTGGCGGTCGTCAGAGCCCCTTTAGTGGGAACAGGATGTACCACGAGAAGGCGGGGTTGACATTTGTCAAGGAGAGGCTGTGATGTTACGCATCACCTGACCTTACATCCCTATATATATATATAAATAAAATTTCTATCTTAAGTATAATTTCAGCTGGTGGTGCTTGGAAACCTCACAATCCACTAAAATTATATTTCACAGTACGGAAGAAGGTTGAGAACGATTTTTAAAATATTTAGCCCCGCATAAATTTTAGGTTACCTTACACCACTGTGAAAAATAATACTAAGTAGATGCGGTTATATCAACTAAATTAATTAAATTTTAATAATCATTCCATTAAATGTGTCAAGTATATTGATTAAAAGTCAATATATTATGCAGCTAGCCTGTCTATTTTAATCGCTTTTATGATATAATTAAAATATTTCCCACTACTTCATACTTACAGCTATTAAAATGTAAATGATACATAATCATCTCATTAATATGCTATCTGTAGGCTACAAACACAAATTTCATTTGTGCTCATGAAATTATAGCAATATATTGCATAGTTACCTTTTATTGTCACTTATGAGGTTTCCACCTTAAAATTTTGTGTTAATATGTTAAATTACTTTTAAAACACGCAGTTTTAAGTCTAATGTCAGGCTGATGTTTTTTATTTCTCTCTCTTCTCTTTTCGCAGTTATCACCAACCCTAATCATACATCATTTTTACCGAGTCTTTTCCAGTAGGCTATGAGTAAAAACAGTTCAGGACGCAGAATTGAGATCAGGTAAATCAGAATATAAAGGTGTGGTAGCCCATGGAGACTCGTTTTTTCCCCTCAAAAAAAAAAAAAAAAAAAAGAAAAAAGAAGAAGAAAAAGAAAAACAATATGATGTCCATAAAATAACCGTAAAACAAGTAGAATTTACGGGTAAACCATAAAATTTGGCAGGAATGTACATACATACCTACATATACATACATGCATATATATATACATACATTCACATACCTACATACACTTACATAAACAGTGAACTCTGGTATACAGGGACAATAAAATAACCGCATTACAGAGATACTCATGGTATATCCAAATTTGAATGCTTTTAACCCTAAGCCACAGATGATTGTTTGGGGGATAGGATTGGACACGCATTATATATGAATCTGTGGTATGACCGACTGCATTATATCTGGCTTCCACTGTATATGCATACATATACATATACATACATAACTTACCATGGCCTAGCTCAGTTTGGGCATATGTGCCAATAATTTTCATCTCCAAAGCATCTGGTAACCATTTTGCTTGTTGGTCTTCTGAAGCCATTCCCATTAACGTTGGTATGAACATTATGTAATGAAGAGTCAGCGGTGATGCTTCCTGCATAATAGCATCTGCAATTGACCTAGAGAATAAGAAAAAATAAATAAAATCATAATGAAAACAAAAGACCACTAATTGCGACTAATAAAACATTAAATTAACTAGTTCCTTGTAGTTAACATGTGGTGCAAAGTGCTTGAGTTTAATGGAAAATCGGTCAATGATTCTACAAAACAGGTCATTCACACAGTACATAAAAATAAAACAAGAATGTCCCAAATATCTGTGTGTAATGAGCATGTCTTTTGACAAGTCTCAAATTTAGTACACAAAAAAATTCTTCAAGGTATCTTTTAAAAGTGTGCGATTGGCAGCTTTCTAACAAAAAGAAGGCAAATTTTACATCACCTAGCAAGAAAACTCTGCATTAGAAATGCTAGATGGAAAATTGAAAAAAGAATTTCTGAAATCTGACTTTTTTTTTTTAATTGGAGGTTTAACGACCACCGTGAGCAACTCAATGGGCTATAAGCAGTCGCCCGTCCCTAATTTAGGATCACTGGTTCCAGGGAAGGGAGAGAGCCAGTGTCGTAAGACAAACACAACATCCATGCCTCACCGGGATTCGAACCTAGACCCTGTTCGGACGAATGATCAGAGGCCATCGCTTAGACCACTGCGCCACCGGGGCGGCGAAATCTGACTTCAAGAAGCACAAATAAAATGTCAAAGGCAAATATTCTTCAGTATACTCTCCTAGAAGGGAAATAGAAAATCTGAAAATAAAAAAGCATGTGAAAATACTGATTGTATTTAGAAGATTTAGCCAATGTTTAATGATTTTTTCCAACCTAACATCTAAGTGCTGAGGTATTGTCAAAGTGAAAATCTAAATTCAAGCACTCAGCATGGATATTTTATAATACTAGAAAAATGATATGATCACTTTGGCTATAGGATATATATTCATGGACACAAAATGTTGCACCACTCATTACAGAAGAGCTTTGAAAGGCCATGTTAGTACCATGAGTAGTACATCTAATACATAAAGTTGAATGTTTGTCTGTCCACTATGCAAATCTACAGTTTTCAGTTTAGAACCACCAAATTTGGTATACTATCTCACAGTACTCTACCTTAGACCGTAGACGGGTTTTTGGAAGTCCAGGGTCAAGGGGCCCCCATACAAAATTTTTGTAAAAAGTTCCATTTTTTACTTTTTTATTTTGAATTGGTATACTATCTCATGGTACTCTAACTTAGACAGTAGACGGTTTTGGGAAAGAGTCTGAGCCCCATACAAAATTTTCATAAAAAGATCCATTTTTTACTTTATTTTGAATTCAAATTTAATACTCTTTGCTGTGATAAGTGCAAGAATTGATTTTTTTTGTGACAAGTGCTTTCCAGTGAAGAGCTGCAACACAATTCAGCATCAGAACTGAAGGTAAGAAAACAACAAAAATCAAACAGTAAACTTAAAATACTGTGTGCCTAAAGACTCTACAGAAAATAAAATTCAAATTCAATGAAGAATGATGTAGAGTATTAGGTATGGTTCATGCCGTAAAAAAATAATCATTTTCATTTAATCTGTACAAAATTTAGATAGTGAATTATCACCAAATTCTCCTGAGCACTGCCAGGCAATTCCGTTAGTGTTTCTATATACATAATCCAAGCAACAGTTCTGTGATATCACTAGCACCAGAGATACACCTGACATTGTTATGAATGGCACCTTAATTCAAAGAATCCTGACTGTGATGCTATGGCTGGTGCAGTGCAGGCAACAGAGATACCAACACATGGAGTTATTTGAAAGGGGAAGCATATAGTAGGGAAACCTGAGGCAGGTTGGTCAACACGTAAAACAGCCATCCAAATCATGGATTAAGGAAGGAATCTGTGTTAACTGTGGATCTGATCTATGAAAACATACCATGGACTCAGGTCAGCCTCACCTGGAATTGAATAACTTCAATCCCCTTTGTCACCTTTAGTGTTACCTAATAAAATGTGGTCTTATAGAGACAGGGACCATCAGACCACCAGTGATCTGATGGTGTAGGAGCACTAGACCATCAGATCACTGGTGTTATTGAGAGTAGAGGCTTAGGTAAAGGAATGGAACCAAGCTAGCATTGCTGCTCAGTCCCACTTCTGTTTGGATGCAAATGATGACAGTACGAGGTCAGTTAAAAATGTTCCCGAACTTTTATGATAGCGCACTTACATGATGTGACTCCGATACGTGGTAGGTGAAGCTGTGTAGCAACAACCTTGGCAAGTAACCTCTCATTTACTGCATCTTTCTATTGTGATTAGTCACCATGCTGCATCACTTTGTACACGAGCTTGTAGTGTGTGTTATCATATACGAGACAAAGAAAAAAAAAAACTTTTTAACTAGGTAAAAAATGCACAGTAAGAATGTGGACTACCTTCCGCTTGTCTTTTGTTGACTCTGTAGCTACACAGCATCCACTGGTTGATTTTTCTTTCCACTGATATCTTTCTTTTCTCATTTCTTTACTGTTGTTTTTCTTCTTTTTTTCTTTTTATATCCTCTGATGACAAGGACCATGAATGCATGATATGAAAGGTTTGGCTATTACTGATAAAAGGTGTAACTCTGGTAATATGAATATTTTTTTTTAACACCTGCATCAATTCCTATAAATTTTCCAACTTAGTCACTTCTGTTTTTGGAAATTTCTCCCTCCCTTATCAAACTTAAATGCAAACACTTATGAGGGGATAACATTTAACAATAACACATTAAACTGGGAACATCGAGGGGGATTACGATTACAGAAGAAATCTTTGCTCCTCCCAACTTCCGTTTTTGGAACCAACCTCCTTCCCCCACTTTTCAAGCTGAAACACAAATACTTATGGAATAAAATGATATTTAATAACAATACTGAACAGAAGGAACATCGCAAGAGAAATAAATAAGATTACAAAAGAAATCTTTGTTCCATTGACTTTACGTTTTTGAAAGACGAAATTCCATCCTATGATGGAATCCCCTTCCCCCTCCCAGTCACCTCCAATCCCCAAAAATGTGTGTTTAGTTGTGCATTGACCTCATGAATAACCAAAATTATAATGGAAAAGGCAGAATTCCTCGAATTTGGGGAAGAATCGCATGCCTGAAGAATACTGGGAACTTTTCCCGTTGTCCATCTTCCGCTTTTGGAAATTGTTGCCTACAGATTCAAGCTGAAATACAAATATATATGAAAAAAATTGACACGAGGGTAAATAAAAAATTATCTGCACTTGCGCCATAATTTTTTTTTTAGGTTGGCCGCACTGCCTTTTGCGTGTGCATGCTATAATGTGGTGTTCTTGTGGTTATGTTACTGAATTTTGATTTTAATTGCTACATTTTTCTTTGTTATGTTACAGAGTAAACATGGCTGCTATGCTGGCAGTGTGCACCAAGGAAGAACAGAGAGCAGTGATCCAATTTCTCTGGTCTGAAGGTGTGTCAGGGGCTGAAATTCATTGCAGGCTTGCAGCACAATACGAGGACAGCGCTACACCACGCAGAAGTGTGTATGAGTGGATCGAGAAGTTCAAAAATGGCCGGACAAACGTGAAACATGAAAAGGATGCAGGACGCACATCAATCTACACGCAGAAGTGTGTATGAGTGGATCAAAAAGTTAAAAAAAAAAAAAAAAAGACACTGACGGGAAGATTCAACAAGCTCAAGAGATGATTCTGGCGAACCGACGAGTAACCACCGATGAAGTTGTCTGTTCTCTGCAAATCAGTTATGGTTTTGCATACGAAATTATCTACGAGAAACTTGGTTTCCGTAAAGTCTCTGCAAGATGGGTACCAAGACAGCTTACCAAAGAGCATAAGCGCAAATGTGTGGAGATCTCTGAACGCTTATTTTACTGCTACAATGATGATGGCAAAGCTTTTTGGAGAGAATCGTCACAGGAGATGAGACCTGGAACCATCACTTTGAGACGGAACCCAAACAGCAGAGTATGGAGTGGAAACACCCGAGATCGCCAGCGAAGAAGAAATTAAAGACACAACCTTCTGCAGGAAAAAATGATGCTAACCATTTTTTGGGACTCTATAGGGCCTATACTGGAACATTACCTGGACAAGTGGTCTACAATCACCAGTGTACGCTACAGTGAAATGCTGGTGGCAAAGGAACTGAAACCAGCTATTCGCACCAAACGCCGAGGCCTATTGTCGAAGCAAGTGTTGTTGTTGCACGACAATGCACGCCCCCATTCAGCCTCCCACACTGTTGAAACCCTTGGCAAATTGGGTTTCAAGGTGCTGGAACACCCTCCATACAGTCCAGATCTCGCCCCTTCCGACTTCACCTCTTTGGACCCCTCAAGTCGTTGATTTGCTTTGGACGATGAAGTGAAGGAAGTGATGCATAAATGGCTGTGTGACCAGCCACAAACCTTCTTCTCCAATGGAATACACAAGCTTGTGGACTGCTGGAACAAGTGCATCGAAAAGCAAGGAGACTATGTAGAAAAATGATATACTTTATCAACCCCTGCTGTTGTGATATATTATAGAAACAAGAGTGTGGATAATTTTTTATTTACCCTTGTACTTAACAATACTGTGCACAGGCAACACTGCAAGAAAAAAATTACGATTATGGGGAAAATTTTCACTCTGCTTAACTTCCACTTTCGAAAGCTTTGAAACATGAAATACAGTCCCCAGAAGAAAAATGCCTCCTCCTCCCAAAAATCTTCTTCAGTTTTGCATTAATCTCAAGAAAACCAAAATGATGTAAAAAAAAAAAAAGTGGATTTCCGTGAATCCACGAAAGAATCTCGTGTATGGTGTTCTGAGATTTTCAAGATGGACGAGTTTCATGAGCAGCCTATCAACATCAAACTTGGAAACACTTTCACGGAGACACATGAAATGATGAAACAAGTTTATGATGAACAGTGCTAAGGCCATACGCAATGTTGTGAATGGTTTAAGCAATTCAAAGAGGGTCGACAGTTAGCTGATGATCACCTTTGTTCAGGGCGGCCCTCAGTGGCAACTGATGATACTCATGTGGCCCAAGTCCATGAAAATATACATTCAAATCGTTGATTGACTGTTCGAGAAATCGCAGACAACTGCAACATTTAAATTGGATTGTGTCATCACATTCTGACCGAAAAATTGGTAATGTGTCAAAATGCCCCAAAGTTCATCCGACGCCTGCTGACTCAGTGAAAGAGATACAACTGCATTGCAATCTGTCAGGAACTTTTGCATCACACAAACAAGGACAAAAATTTCCTGAAACAAAAATAGTCTTCTTCACAGTGAGATGGAAAAAGTTCACCAAGACCGAAAAACCCATCCATCTTGAAAATCACAGAACATGCATAGCTTTTAAACAAAGCAATGCAGCATGATGACTAGTCAAAAGAGAAAGAGCATACTTGCTAAGGTTACTGCTATGGAGTGCCAATTACCGCACATTGGCGTGATCCATGTTAGTGTGTTATCATAAAATTTCGGGAACTTTTTGAACAGACCTCATATAAGGGAATGGTATCACCAAGGGCAGAGAGGGAATCTAGCATATTGCCTGCACCACAGACTTACAGTGTCAGGTGTGATAAAATATGAAAATATATGGATAACACTCTTCAGACTTTACTGCTTACTCTTCATTCGCAGCATCCACAATACCATTTTTGCAAACAATTATTCCCATCTCTAGGTGCATTGTGTCACAGTGTTAAAGTGATATCAGCACATGTCCAGCCATGTCCCCAGAATTTTATACCACTGAACTCACCCAGGATATGCTAGGATTTTATATTTGTACTTCAAAGCCCGCATGCATCCAGCTGGAAGAAAAATGGTAGAATGTGCCACAGGGCAATTATCTGAGACTTCTATGCATCAAAGCCACAACACTTGCCACAAGTATTGCCAATGGGGGTGGACCAACACTTGTCACAAATATTACCTTTACAGAGGTGGACCAGAAAAAGTGCCACATCTATCTCAGGGTGTCATTCTTACCAGGGAAACTATGTATCATTCTTCATTATTTTGCCAAGTTGAAACTATCTCCATATACCATATTACAATGTTGCAATTTATGTGAAAAATAAAATTCAAATGGGACTTTCAGAAGAACATACTGTTCAAAATGCAATACAAGTACAGCCAAAAAACAACATTTCTGGAAAATCTGCTGTAAAAGAAAAAATTATCAGGCCAGTAAAAGCATAAATCTGTGAAATTAAAAATTTTAATTTAGGCCACCAAGAAGGGCCCTTCTAAATCAGAAAAAGTTAAAACATGTATGGATGAAAAATGTTTCCAATTACTTTTAAAACAGAGATATTGTGGCATTAAAAATGTCTGCATTTTGGATATCTATGAATTTATGTCACCTTGCAGGAAAATATGTACAATCACTGAACCAAGCAATGAAACTGTGCATCATACAACAAATGCAACAAAATTGCTCATATTTCCAACTACTGAACCAAAAAATTGGGTTTTTCCAACACAACTTCTATTACAGTAGGTAATATGCCAAATATAAAAATATGTTTTACACCCCACCTAGCGGAAAGCTGTAGATTACAGAAATTCAAAATGCATGAATCATCACCACAACCAATGCAAAACAAACAAACAAACAAAAGTTTTTTATTCTGATTTCCAGATGTAGAAGTCTATACATAGAATGAAAATATGATACTATAAGCACATGTATGCTTTCTGGAAGACCTGCTAAAAATTATTTAAATGTAACTCAGACATGACTACACAGAAAATACTTGTTTGGATGTCATTTTGACCTCCCAATTTTTAAAAATACATTTAAACTCATGTTTGAATACTTCATCAACCTTTGTGTAAAAAAAATAATAAGTTAATAATATATTTTGCTGGAAACCCTGCAACTGCTGTCATAACTATACTAATACAGCAACATTAATTTTTGTGAGTTATAGTCTTAATCTTTTCACATAAACAAATTGTTCACAAAAAACTGCATACTTAAATTACTTTTTGCTATCATAAAGTACACTGAGGTATTATTCAATAGCATTTTGTTATGAAAGTTACAAAAACTTTGAAATAAATGCTTTACAACAGGCCATAATTTACACTCTGACATCAATGGAACATGAAAATAATTGCCTTTTAACATTTGCTGTTTTCTTTGTTCTTTCACAAGTAGATTGGCAACACACTTCCCACACTGAGTTATCACTAAAGCCTGAATGTTCAAGCAAAATGGTGATTTTGCATATTTAGCCACTACAAGGAATAAATGCATATTTTCAAATTAAGGGCATATTTTTACATATACCCTGAAAATTTTCTAGAAAAGCACTTTTAAAAAACGAAATTGTTGTTTTTTAGACTTGACTCTTAACAGCATTGTGGTAAAATAGTGAAACCACTTATTAAAAAAATTTCCCCACTGCAGAATGACATTACTCAAATGAATCCACTTCCAATCAAAAGAGAAGTTTTCAGTGTATTCTTCACTAAAGGACTCAACTGACAATGTGAATGTTCCTTCATGCAGGAAGACCATGTTTACTGAAATCCTAGCTTTCTACTTGTAAGAGTTAACACAAAACTTTTTCTGTGCATCACAATTCAAGAGGCAGACAAGTTGTTTATCAAAAGTGGTGCCAAACTTTTAGCAAGAGAGAAGGCTAGCAGTGCATGGCAAGGTTGTTAGAGATATGGTATAAGGTCAGGTACGCAACGCAGTCAGCCTGCCACTGGTTGTTGAAATGAGGTCACAAAGGGCACAGAGGTCATGGCACTTGATTGTTTACATGCTGTAAGCACAAGTCCCCCCCAAGTGCATTGGAATACAGTAAGCTTATGATCAGAGCACTCCACAAAGGGCATGTATTTTTTTTTTTCTTTTGGCATTTCATGAACAAGTAGTTGGGGCTACTGTATGTGTACTTGAGCTTTTGTTTCTCATTAATCCATCAAATTCAGATGAGAGTTCTATGTGGTGACTCTCAAGGACAATCTTCGACACTTCCGTTGTTGTTGACTGGCAACTGCACAATATTGTTAGTATGCCTAAAGTAAAAGTTTGTGGCCGCACAAGACTAAATAAGTTTGTGACAAATTTTGGTCCAGATGCACTTTCAATGGATGGAATGATATCGTTTTGTAAAGTATGTAAACAGCCTGTTTCCAGAAAAGGACAATTTGGCATTTCCCAACATCTTGTGATGGTCAAACATAAGTCTTTGGCTAGCCAAAAGTCAAACAGAAAAATATGCTTAACTTTGAATTACACATCTACATCTGCATACAAGTCAGAGGTTTCTCTGGATTTGGGCAAAGCCTTTATCATCAATGCATGAATCCATTCTGGAGGTTAGAAAATTTCTCCTTAAAAAAGTACACAAAAGAAATGGTTCCAAACAAATCAACTTTAAGAAAATATTATTTAGAGAAGTGTTATGTAAATACTCTTCAAAAGATCAGAGAAGCTCATGAGAAAAGATCTGGACCTCTGTTGATGAAACCACAAATGCTGTAGTTAGATACGCAGCAAATGCCATTACTGGAACCGTGGACTTAGTAATGGCATTAGATATGTAGCAAATGTCCTTAAACCATCTCAAGCATTTCTGATGTGTGTCAAAGAATTAGAAAAACTAACAGCATTTCTACAGCTCAGCTGTTTTTGAAATCTTTACATATCCTCTGGCCTGAAACAATAAATTATGACGACAAATTACTTTTCATTACAGATACTGCTAGTTACACATAAAAAATACCGGTAAAGCATTACAAGTTTTGTTTCTTAATATAATCCACCTCATGTTTTTAGCTATTGCATTACACAGAGTTTCAGAAGTGAGAATATTATTTCCTGACTTTGACTGATTGATATCAAGTGTGAAGAAAGTTTTCTTAAAAGCTCCCGCTTGAATTCAATTAATTACAGAAATCACTGCAGAATTAAATCTCCAATTACAGTAAGTTTTAACGAGATGGGGAATATGGATTTCTGTTAAACTTATTATGCTTTCCACATGGAACGAATTTCAGATATCGTGAATGCCCCTCCAGATCAGAATTCCTTTACGATCGTCAGAGCCATACAACTCTTACGAAAATCAACTATCAGTGAACTGGCATTTATTAATGCTTATACAAGATTTCCAAACTTCCAACAACTATATCTACTCTGGAAAAAGGGATGGAACTTTAGTAAACCCTTTCAAAGTAATAGAAAACATTAAAAAAAAAACATGGAAAATATACCGGGTGTAAAAAAAAAAAAAAACTATACGAAAAAAAATATTCCAAGGTTCCAAGGTGTTCTCTAGTAATGCTGGTTTGGAGAAAATTGAAAAAAAAAATCCTTCAAGGAGAAAATATTAATTGTGAAAGCATGTTTCCCACTTACATTGTGCACTTTAAATACACCACACCACTAACTTCTGTGGATGTGGAAAGAACTTTTTATATATAAAAGCATTTTTTCACTGACAGAAGCCACGCCCCCTCGATATAAAAAGCATTGTTATGTGCAATTGTGAAAATATTAAATGCTCAAGAAAAAAATGTACAAACATTTATTCTTGAATGTAAACATATGAATCCTACAGTAAAACATTCAGGTATGTTGAATGCATATTTCTTGATCCTTAGTGCATAAATCCTTGCTTATTTTGTAGGTTTTTAATGCTTGAACATCCAGGATTTAGTTTAGTTACCACTAATTTTTGCTAGAGTTCTATGAAATAGTTCTGTCAACATGCTAGACAAGGAGCTCATCATTGCATCAGTATACAAGGATCAGGTTTCTGCATTTGCAAAAGAAATCAGCCACTGAAATCCACGAGGAGATGCAGGTGATTATGGTGAAGAGTGACCATCTGATGAAACAGTGAAAAAGTGGAACAGGCATTTCCAGTACTTTCATACCAGCATGAGCCAAAATGTAGCACACCTTATCAACCCCACAGGATGTGGCAGTTATTGGAAAGGTGGACACTGTCCTGCATGATATATGAATAACCATTCATGCCATCATGAAGCTCAAATTAGTAATGGTTAATATGAACATATTGCACCATCATCTGTACATGCCAAAGGTCTCAACACAGCTGATACATTGTCTTCTGATATCACCCCAAGAGCAGCAGCAAATGTGCTCCACTGCGGACATGGTGTATTGTCATGCAGATGGAAGGATTTTTTCAGACACCTGGTCACACTGAATGAATGTTGGGTATACCATTATGACCAAGAGACTACAGAAATGAGCAAAAAGTATGGTATCAACAAGCAGACTCACCACCATCAAGAAAAGCAAAGACACAGCAATCATGAGGGAAAGATACATTTGCAACAAATATTCATTAAGGAATTCCGTGGCATCCACCTTACTCACCCAACTTGGCCCTGAGCTGCTCATTCCTCTTTTAACAAATAAAGTTCCCCTCTTCCCAGAAAGAAAAAAAGACATGATAAAAATTTGCTAAGTCTTAAGATCATTTTTTTGTACAAAAACAGTGGTACAGAAAATTAATCCCAAAAGACTTACAGCTTTGTTGCAATAATATTTCTGAATTAATACCTAAGCTAAATGTTGCAAAGCATGATTCAAATGAGTAGATATTGTTTATTCCAACAGAAGTCTAAAAAAGTGACCAACATTCTATGCAATGGCAATATGCATGCTTCTGTTCCAGTTGCTAATGTGCACAAGGAAACTTGAAAATCTCCAAATTCTGAAAATTTTAGAACATGGCTATCACTTTATGCAGCAAGAAATATTCTTGTTTCATCACAGTAGGTATCTCTTAGTCCCATTTTACAGTGATGTTAGCAGCTGTTGCATACTTTAGATGTTAGGCTAGTAAGAGACTGCCATTCTTTATTGTTATATAGACCTAAACTTGGATGATAGTCAAATCTGATGTACTGAGTTGCTGTTTATTAAATGGGATTAGGGCAGATTTTAAACCATTATAATAGAGTTAACAGATTTATTCTGCATTGCAGTTATGAGTTTGATTACATTAAAACCTACTGCAGTCACAGATCTACATGAAATATATGAGACATAATGTTCCCAAAATAAAAAACAGTGAAAAAAGAAATGATGTGCAGTATGGAAAAGAGAAAGGCAGTATAAAAGTGAGAAAATTATATAGAAATAAAAACCTTTTAAAAAAAAATTTCCAATATAAAAATACATTGAAATAAAATTCCATGTAAAAATAACTCGAACAACAAGGACTAAAGAATAAAAAACTTTAGTATGAATATCATATTACAAATTTCAACTTACCAATTAATTAATTATATGAATGTCTAGTACATAAAAAAATCAATTATATAAATATATAAAGAAATAATATGAAGAAAAAAATTTTCTTTCTACAAAACCTGAATATTTATAAAACTGGCAATGCAAATCTTCAGCAAAAGATCATTACCTTCAATTACCAGTACATAAATTCATAAACAGTTGAGTTACAAACTGTGAATACAATCTTGACCATAATAAATTACTAGCTACATTATTTCTGACACTATAAGCATAGAAAAAAATAATAATCAGTAGTTCTGCTTTGCTCCATTAAATTCTATAAGGTGCGGCTAAATAAATAGTGAAACTGCATGTACGTTCCCAAACTACACTGGTGTGCAAATTATATATTATTCATACATATCCCTAAGCTGCTTTCTGAGATTCAGAGGCTAGCTCCACAAAGAAAAACAGACTACCAGATAATTTTTAACTGATTATTTACTTACTGCTGACGTATCAAACGTCTCCATTTACAGCAATCTTGACATACAACTCGGGCTTCACTGACATCCATCACATGATGCACACAAGATCTTCTATATTTCACACTCATGATCTTTTTCTCATGCAGACACTCCTGAATCTGATCCTACCATGACTTCCTTGGCTTTCCACTGCCTTTCCTTCCTGCCACTTGGGCTAAAAAAAATTTCTTAGTATAAGCATCTCATCACTCATTCTTTCAACATGCCCAAACCACCGATGCATATTAGTCTACACATTGCTAACAACATTTTGCTTCATATTACACAACTGCAACACATCTTCATTCCTCACATGACCAGAACGAGTTTTGCCACAAACCCCCCGTAAGTAACGCATTTCTCCAGCACATAAACAACTTCTACTTCTATGTTTCTTTTATAGTACCAAATTTTCACTGCCATACATCAGAGTAGGAACATATACATTTTTATACACAGCCATGTGGGACTCTTTTGAGAACCATTCATTCCTATGAAAACCTCCCAAAGCAGCTATGACTTTCAATGAAGAATTCACTTGCCTCCTAATGTCACCATCCAATTTGTTACCTCTGCCAAACACGCTTCCTAAATACACAAACTCATTCACCTAGTCAATCACTGTGCCATTTAGACATTCAGTACTACCAGTTCCTCGCTCAAAAACTATGATTTTAGTTTTTCCTTTATTTATACTCAGTTTGAAATTCATGCAAACTTCATACATCCAGGACAACATACTCTGCAACTCACTTTTGCTCTCTCCCAATAGAACAGTGTCATCAGCACACAGCAATCTGCACACACAAATATCACCAAAACATAAACCAGTATTATCTATTTTGGCATTATGCATGCATGCATCCATAAATATATTAAACAGCCACGGTGAAATTACACAACCTTGCCTGACTCCTGCACCAATAGAAAACCATTTTGATAAAACGCAAATCACTCGTACACAAGCTCTACTACCAGCATACATGTCTTATACACTATTAAGTAGATTCCCAGTAACACCATATTCATTCAGTACCTTCCACAGATGTGTCCTATTTACTTGGTTGTAAACTTTCTCTAAATCTATGAGGGCAGCAAAAACTTTCTTACCAACAGGCAGATACTTTTCAATCATCATGCGTAATGCAAAAATTTGGTTAGTGCAGCCTTTACCAGGCATGAAACCACTCTAAACATCACACACTTTCACTGATGTAAGACCCCATACTTTTTTAATAATGACCTCACCAAACACTTTCCCTGGCACACTCAGTAGGCTAATACCACGATAGTTCTTACAGTCAGTCTGATCACGTTTTCCCTTATACAAGGGAACAATGATAGCATCCTTCCAATCCTGAGGGACCATTCCTAACTCCCAGCACAACTGGCAAATTTCAGTTAACCAGTCAATTACAGAATCACCACCATATTTCAACATCTCCGCAGTTATGCCATCAACTCCCGGAGCCTTACCATTCTGGAGAGATTTTAGAGCTTTACACACCTCTTCTCTTGAGGTTTCTCCTGTGCTTCCATACTTCACTGTGACATCATCTGCTTCTGCCTCAGAATCACCTTTGCTTTCTTGATCTAATAACTCATAGAAGTATTCACCCCATCTTTCAAAATTTTTTTCAACTCATTGGGCTCCCATATCATTTCCCCGATCCTATTCTTCACACAACTTAAACTTTGTTTCTCCTATTTTTCCCCCGAGTCTCATGTACTTCCAGAAAGTCTTTCTGTCTTTCCAAAAAGCCAATTAATGCCTTTCCACTTTCTGCTTTTTCTGTTTTGCATTACTCTGGCAAACCAGCTTAGCTGCTTCATGCTTCTTACAGCGATATTCATCCACAGAAACTCTACCTTGCAACATCCTCAAATAGACATTCTTCTTTCTCTTTACTGCCTCTTCAATCTCACTAATTCACCAAGAATCACCTCTATTGTTCCCCACTATTGTGGTGCCATAGACCTCCTCAGCAGCAGTGACAACACAGTTCTTAAAACATTCCTACTTCTTTTCTACATCTCTCTCACATGACTTCAGCTCCTTCAGTCATTCTCTGAGTAAGTTAGAATAACACTGATGATCTTCTTCAGGGAGCCTTTCAACCTTTATTCTTTCCATCCTGGGCCTCTTCTTATTCCTTTTCCTCCAACATTCAGTTTCACTCGTGACACTACCAAGTAATGATCAGAGCCAACATCCGCACCTCTCATCACACATGTCAACAATTAAGTGTTTCAGACGCTGATCGTAGACAACAAAATCTATCACACTCTTTTGACCAAGAGTACGATTTTCCCAAGTATATGCGTGGATATACTTGTGGTTGAAAAATGTATTAGATACACACAAACTATTCTCAATGCAGAGTTCAATTAATCTTTCACCATTATCATTCACACAAGAATCATTAAACTTGCCCAGAACATTGTCAGAAATCGCATTCTGCACACCTACTCTAGCATTGAAATCCCCTGCTATTTTAACTTTCTCTTTAGCACCAAACTGGCTTAAAACAGCTTTTAGCTCATTCCAGAAATCTTCCTCCCTATCAGAAGGTTCTGAGCCACAAGGACCATACACTACAACAATTACTACTTTCTGAAGTTTCACTTTCAAATGAATCCAAAGAATTCTCTCACTCTTTCAGCTATAGTGCATCAAGTTGTTCTTCACCTTTTCACTTAAAATCACACCTACACCGCCTATCCCCTCACATTATCCAATACTCCAGACCACACACTCACCATACCATTCATGTCTTCTATCCCAATTTCCTTCTTTTTGGTTTCACTTACACACAGCACATCCAATCTATACTTATTCATTTTTTCAATCACCTCATTCATCTTACCATTTATACCTCCATACACCAATCTTACACTCACTCAGCCGTGATCTCTTTCTCATACACCTTTTAGAAATTTCAGGTATATTTCGTGGTGGACCATCCTTCTCACGTGTGGTAGGTCCACCATATCCCACACTTGAGTCTTTTAATTTATTCTGTCTTTGTGTCTTTTTAATCAAGTAGGTACATTAGTGTGGGGGATTAGCCCACAGCTGACAGTTACCGATGGTCATTCAACCTAAGGATTCTGGAACAAAACCCAGTGAGTTGGGTCTTTCACCAATGTAACACAGAACTAGCTGGCACTCCTCCAAGATTCACAGAGGCCATTGTTGCTGTTTTGTGTGCCATTGGCCACAGAGCGTGAACATGCTCAAAACAAAACAACCGATTATAGACTTCTTTTTTTATTGGAGACATGTGAAAGGGGAAACACTAAGTCAACTTACCCAAGAAACATTGTGCCACCTGCTATGTAAATATGCAAATGACGACTGTACATCATCGAGCTGGCAGGCTCACGACCTTGATAAATTTTGTTCTGAGAGGGGTGCAGCAATTGAAGCTTGAGTTGGACTGTTAATGGAAGAACAGCCAGCTCAGAATCATCACTTAAAAGACTCTTTATGGTGAAGAATAATCAATAGATTGAAAGCAGGGCAATTGCAAGCTGAGGTAGCAAGATGGCTGAATTTGTCAGTGGTCTCCAATCTCTGGATACAGTTCCAGGAAACCAGAACAATAACCAGAAGGCCAGGGCAAGGACACCCACAACCACAAATCAGGACAACCGGTATTTGTCTATAATAGCTTGCTGCCATAGAGAGTTGACAGCTGGCAACTTTCGCAGGAGCTCTCCTCTGTTACAGGAACCACAATATAGAGGCAAACAGTTTACAGAAGATTCAATAAGAGAGGCCCACATGCAAAAAGGCCAATGGTCTGTATTTCATTTACCACATAGCACAGAAGGGTCTGTCTAAAATGGGGTCTGACAACAACACTCGTGGACGCCTGATCAATGATCCTGTGTTCTCTTCAGAGATGAGTTGTGGTACAGCCTAAACAGGGATTCTCGACATATGTGTATTGTGCATTTGGAGAGAGGCAGGAAACCGAAATCTCCCCTCCAACATTAGGGAAATTGATCATTATGGTGGTGGACTCCTCCTGGTTTGGGCTGGAATCATGTTAGATAGATGCATACCACTGTATTAGCTCCCTGCACGGGCTGGGCCCTGGCCCGAGCCCGGCCCAGCGTGACTGGGCCTACAATTTCGTAGACGGACTTGGACGGGCCTGCACTTGCATATGTACTGTGTAGTCAGGTTGTTGATAAATTTAGGTCATTCTGTTTTTAAAGTCTGTCTTTTCCTTCCCGTGATGATATTTCTTGTTTCTAGCAATCATTCTTCTCTCCTGCTTTGTGCTATTTTTTACTTATTTATTTTGTGCACGTCTTTCGCCTTTGATCTTTGGCAATCTCTCTCCCCTTTGAATCCATATTTCATTTATTTCGGAAGTTTACACCAGAAAAACACTTGCTCCATACGATGATTTGCATTTATAGGAATTAGGAATCAATTAAAGCTTCAATATGGGCTATCATTGCTCATTCAAGACAATTATTTGTACATGCACATATATAAAACAACAAATATTAGATTTGTAAATATGAGTCGAGTTTAAGTACATAGCAATTATACAAGTGGAAATATATAAATTTTGCTAGTAAACTATTCCTTAGTCTGTCTTCATAATTTTGATTTGTTACTTGCTTTGTTTTAAATATGGATGAATATTGGGTTGGGTAAATTAGAGGTTCGAGGAGTAAAACAATTGGAAAATTTTGTTACATTTGGATTTTGGGAGTTATATCCTGAACCTGAAGAATTAAAATCAAAGACATTGGGCCAACAGAACGAAATCATATTCTGCATACAAGAGTTTGTTGTATTAATTATTAACCACTAAGCATACTAGTGTGTGAGCGTGTGTGTAACTGAGCATCAGTTTATACTATGTTCTAGGTAAAAGTGTCAAAGAAGACAGTACTTGACTTGTATAAACAGTGATCTGACCCTACGAAGGGTTCAATTATGAAATGATGATAATTTACTTAAGTTCACTGAGTACTAATTATTGCATTTGCCGTATTTCTGGTTACTGGTGGGTTAGTTTACTTGCTTATGCCCTCTTTTTACACGAGTTTCGGGTTATTCCAAAAAGTTACAGTACAAATACCGTCAATGTTAAAGCAAGTGACAGTTATGCAAATGAAACCTACGCAGGGCTTGAATGGCCTGACATTAACTGAGTGGAAACAGGTCAGGCTGGGTTGGGCCTGGCATTAACTAGGTGGGCCCGGGCCTAAAAATATTGCCTCTGCAGGGCTCCATACTGCATGTGTTTCCAGGAGGCACCCAATTTTCTTCACCCTAGGGCTCTATAGGCAGCTCTTCAAAGAAAGCTGTTGACTCCCAGTTCCTTTTTATGGATGACAACACCCATCCCCATAAGGCAAGCTAGTCGATGAATACCTGGAGAATGAGGATATTCACAGAATAAAGTGGCTCACGGGTTCTCTGGACCTGAACCTGATAGAGCATGTTTAAGGTGCCTTGGAAAGAGAAATTGCAAGCTGGCAACCTCCTTCCAGAACTCCAACACGCCTTAGCAGAGGAGTGGCACTTATTGCCCCAAACTATCATTCGCAGCCATGTAAAAAGCTAGGGGGCTTGTTGTGTGAGCTGTATTGCTGATCAAGGTAATCACACACCCTATTAGACCCACAAAATTCATGCTACTAGCTGCATCACTTTTGGAATGCCATGCTGTCATGCGCATGCTTCCTTTTCATGCGGTGATGGCATTTTTTTTCTGTCGTGTATTGCTACATTATCGGTATATTTATGTCCATACCAACTACCATTAAACTCTGTTGTGCGAATTTTGCACTACTCAAGATTTTGTATTTGCCACATTAATTTTGGACACAAGTGTTTATGAATGGTATAGACTCTGTACCTTCTACCTAAACAGAAGCATATTTCAACATGCTCACTTACTAGAGATGCTATAGAGGAAGCATTTTGGCTGGTCATAAGAAACATGGCTGACATCAAAGCAATGTATTAGCAATTTTATTTTAATATTAGAGAAAATCGTGATTAAAACATGCAAATTGTTACAGGAAGCTTAAAAAGACAGTTTTCTACCATAAATGCATCATGGAACAGTGATGCAAATTTTTATAAGGATGACAGTGGTTGGCTTTTAGAGTTTAGTGGCATAAGGGCATCAGTGGGCCAAAGAGTGCCACACAAGAATGATAATGAATGACATCCAGTAACCATGAAAACTGATGACAATGTGGAAAAAGTAAGGACCTGGTATTAAATGATTACCATATAAGCATTGGAGTGATAGTATAAAAAATTGCTGTCACTCTGAATACAAATGTCGAAAATATGACCAAGAAGTAAATGGTAAACTTCAACAGAAAATTTAAAGATTAGGAAAAGCCAAGGTTGTTAAAAAAAAAAAAAAAAAAAAAAGAAGGGTAGAACTTGGACAAGAATGGTAAGTGTCACTAGGAAATCTTTTGAAAACACCCACTTTTTCAGTATGTCATCACCAGCAAGAAAATTTGACCCTTTTAAATTATATAAAAATCAAACAAGCAATGTTAAAATCAATTTTCAGTTAAAATTTGAGCTTTTGATGATGCTGAAAGTAAAAGAAAAATTAAAGAAAGAGATCACAGCTATGGAAGAATTGTTAGGTTCTTTGGCAGGATGATATTTCAACCTTTCCTGCCATAAAAAAAAAAAAAAAAAGTTCATGTGCTTGATCATGCCCCTAGTTCACCAAATCCAGGAGTCTCCTCTTTTTTTTTTTTTTTTTTTCAATTGAGGGTTTATAATGACCACCACCATGCGCAACTAAATGGGTTATAAGCAGTTGCTTATCCCTGATTTAGAGCCTTTGGCTCTAGAGAAGGGAGAGAGTCAGTCAATGCTGTAAAACAAATACACCATCCATGGCTCACCAGGATTTGAACCTGGACTCATCTCATGTGAATGGTCAGAAGCCAGTGCTTACACCACTGTGCCACCAGGACAGAATCGTGGGGTCTTCTTTCTTTCCTAAATTAAAAAGCTCACTGAAGGTAAACACATTTTTATTCTCTAAAAAGCATCCAAGGAAAAACAAATTTATCAAAAAAAAAAAAAAAAAAAAAAAAAAAAGGTTCATTTGGCAAGAACACAAACATTTTACAGAAATCCAAAGATCAATGTTCATTTCATTTTACAATATAAACACCATATTATTTAATTTACATAGCAACTGTCTCAAAACATTTTTTTTTTTTACATTTTTTTTTTTTACATTTTTTACATTAGTTTTTTTACAGGACAGTTAAGTGCCTCAGTGACACTACATTAATGCATTTTCATCACTTACAAAATTTCTTGAGGATCTGCAAGATCCATTGCCTTGTTATACATATGTAGTGACACTCTCAGTGCACGATCATAAAGTTCAGAAGGAGTGAGATAATCAGTGGGGGTTGAATCACGTAATTCAGGGTCATTGTAAAATATACCCTCTGAAAAGGAAATAAATGTTTATACAAAACAAACACCAAATACGTCACTCAGATAGTTTAAAACAAAATAAGCACTATTTAATGAGAAATCTGTAGACATCATTATATAATTCAATTGCATTTATTACATAATGCATATGAAGCATTTTCATATACTACTATTTCCATCCTTCAATTAAACTTTCTGACAAAACAGCTTTAAAAATTTGTACGGAGATATTACTCTTTCCAAAAACAACAACAATAAAACGAAGCACCCAGAGGGAATCATCCAATCATGATGAAAATTGGTATGCACAATGTATAGGAAAGGAAATTATTGCAACTCCACAGTGGTAGGGCCATTTATTCTGATAAAACAGATACACAAGTGGAACAAGTCAGTGTGTTGTAGCGCCACCTCTGGCTCAGATACAAGCGGTTGCCCGCAGTGGCATAGACTCATGGAGTTGATAGATACTGTCCTGAGGTATAGAGCCAGATGGTATCTGAATTGCGGGCCAGTTCGCTAACATTCCGGGATGGGCCAAGGTGCCATCCCATCATGTTTCGAACATGTCCGATCGGACTGACCATGGAAGGGTGCCGACATTACGGAGGCAGGCCTGAGAGAGCTATGCCTTGTGTGGCTGGGCATTATCCTGTTGAAAACTTGCTCAGTGATAGTGTGACAGGAATGGAAAAACAGCAGGTCATAGAATGTTGTCAACGTACCGTTGAGCTGTGAGGGCGATAAGGACTACCAAGGGTGCCCTATTGTAGGAAATACCTACCCAGCCAGTCACTCCCAGGGTGCGAGCCATGTGCCACATAAAGGCAGGATCCGTGGGCTGGCCAACTCATCTCCAGACATGTATGCGGTAGTCATCGGCACCAAGTGCAAACCATGATTAATCACTGAAGACAACACAATGCCACTGGACACTATCCCATGTTGATTGGGCCCAAACACTGCAACAGGTGCCGGTGATGCTTGCTGTTCAGTAAGGTAGGGGGCGGAGTGGCTTCCGCTAATGTAGGTCCAGTACCGCAAGTCATCTGGCAAATGGTTTGGATGGCCACTTCTGTACCTGTGGAAGACACAACATA
This sequence comes from Macrothele yani, assembly GCA_039090855.1. Taxonomy (NCBI): domain Eukaryota; kingdom Metazoa; phylum Arthropoda; class Arachnida; order Araneae; family Macrothelidae; genus Macrothele; species Macrothele yani. The sequence continues at coordinate 55,993,412 of CM077011.1, read as the reverse complement.
ACCATGGATGGTTGAGAGCGATGAATTTGGTTTTCTCTGTGGAGCTCTCACAATCACTCAATCTTTGCATTCTGTTGTTGCCCTTGGCAGTCCACTGCCTGTGTACAGATGGATTGTGTCATCCTCGACCCATTGGCACCAACACTGTTCAATTTCCATGTCATTTTGACCCAAATGCCCCCGATACGGCGACTTGACCAACCAACCTATCTCAGCCCAATTATACATCTTCTCTCAAACTTGTTCAACTGGTCGTATTGTGCACGGACACGATGTCAAGGCATCCTCACAGTCCATGGAAGTTAATGCAACTACAATCTGCTGTCACAATTGTCCCTGTGTGCGAGCTTTGCTCTTGATATGCCTTCCTCGATGCGCGGTTCCAATGCGCTGTGACGGGCCACTATTTAGTCATTGGTCGTTATTTTTTAAACATTTGCATATTCAGCCCTGAGGTACTTGCATGTAGAGTTTGAACAGGATTGAATTACTTTTTTGGCGTGCTTAACGTTTTTTTGGCAAAGAGTGTATATCTAAAACTTAGTAAATGCAATTTCTTTTAAAGAACTGCAAGCAGAAATTTAAGTCCCTTATAAAATAAATTTCCTTTAGTCAAATAGTTTATTTGCGTGGCAGAAATGAGTAAAAATGTTCCATATATATTTGGTGAGATAATACACACAACTGCGTCAAAAAAAAAAAAAAAAACTTGTATGTACACTGGAGAAGCCATGGAATCCAACATTACTAGAATTAAACATACAGGCACTCTATAGATTCATAAATACTTGAACAGTCTTCTCAGCTGTTTCACTCTGACATGAGGCCACCTTGGAAAGCCTAATCTTACATTCCTTTATTCTAGTTCTTGAAGAACATCAGTTGAAGCATTTCTGCATTTAATTATACAGAGGAGGAGTCGAAAGTTATGCAATATTTGCATAAACACACGAGCTGCGGAGGGTATGTCACATGTTTAAACTAGTTCAAGTTGCGCACTGCAGTCAGTCAAAAGAGATATAAAGTGGTACTGGCAGTTATTGCTTTGAACAGCATTGCATGTCATCATTTCTTTGCTCCTGTTTATTTGCAAAATTTAATGATTGTGCAGTTTTTCATAATGTGAAAATGATTAGTGAAGCTGCTAGTGCTCATGTAAAAACACACACAATTTTTTCTTGATGTCTATAATGAAGAGAAATTTTGTGCCTATTAAGCAATTAAGTGGAAAAGTCCACATGTAGAAACACCATCTTTGATACGATTTAAAACACACCATCCAATCTTGAAACACTCATATCTTGTTGAAGATTTAATACTAAAATACATTGTATGTTAAAAGCAATATACTATATACGCAAGTTAAAATAAGATCTTTCAAGTATGCTCCATACTCATCCGCAGATTAAAATGAACAGATGTTTAGCTGCAGCAAAGGTCTTATATATAGTTCCAGGTGATTAGGTTGAATGATGTATAGATTAATGCATAGTCAGTTCAAGATTATGACTCTGAAAGACACAAGACAAGTGGTTTAGTTCCAAAAGTCCGTTAATCGAAAAGTTCTAGGTATCATTTCGTCTTTTGACAGGTACAATTTTCTTCCATCGAGATCGAATATAATCGGGTATTTCTTCATTGCAACAGAAATGCTGCAAATAATGTATGATGAGACTTTCGGTGAATATTGCCAAAAAATATGATCTAGATGTAATTAAGTACATGAGCTTGATCCCAAAGTGGGAAGTTGGAACCCGAATTAGCCAGTCTTGATAATGCTGTGCTCAACGGCTTACTGCGGACATTATATTGGTGTTCACTTAAACAAATTTTTAGTGATCTGGTAGTTGAACCGATGTATAGCATTTCCAGATCTTGGGGGGAGGAGGGTCATTTATTTCCATTGGGATTCCACAGACATCACATTTCTGACTATTTCACACCAGATCCCTATCTTTTTTAACTCTTGCTAAAATATTAGAGGTCTTCGTACCGAAGTTTAAGTTATAACTAAGACACACATTTTAAAGGATGTTGACTACTGGGGTAATGTAACTTATTGATCCCACAAATTTCGGTTTATTTCTAGTTTCATGTAAAGTTAATTGTGTTGACCTTTTAATTTTCTTGAGAATACTATTAATGTTCCAATGCCTGTGGCACATGAAATTATTGAACAGAAATTAAATGATCTGGGCACCATCAACCTGAATGAAATTTCGAGCATTTTAACTGCTTTGAGACTAGTATACCAGAGGTCATATTGTAAATTTAATAATGAAAACCTAGGTAACTCAGGCCTCAAATTAGATTTTTTTTTATGTAAATGCACCTTGTGCACCTAAGTTTCTAAATTTGGGTTTGCATTTTTTTTTCAGGTGCACACTTAAAATAATTTATATTGACTAATGAAAACTAAATTTATTGGATATGTTTGTAATTAATAGAAATACATATTTAATATTAATTTTTTGTTTGGAGAAATTATACTTATATGAAGAATTTTTTATTCATCATCAGACATTGGTTGGCAATCAGAATCATCAGCTATAGCCTTTTCAGTTCTTTCCCCATAAGGTTTAGTGTTCACTCTTCTTTTTGCATTTTTCCACCATTGCAGCACAGCATTTTCTGGACAGAAAGTATCTAATGTCTCTTCACTTAGATTGATATGCATTAAATCACTCAGTGTGTTTTGATGAAGGGAGCATCTCCAGTCAGTTTTCACACGTCCCATTAAAGAGAACCCCCACTCACACTCAGCTGTATTGATGGGAATCACAAGTCCAATTTGTACCAGACTGAGAATATCTTTATATTCCCCATCATCATCTGATATAACTTTCTGCCACAGTTCTGGAATTTGGTTTTTATGCAAATTTTTTGGTTTTCCCACAGGTCCTTCACGTGTTTCTTTAACATTTTCCACTGGATCATCGTTTCAGCTTTATTAAAGCCATTTTCTTCCAGTGGAATTTGAAAATGCGACCATAAATTCTCAATTTCGTTGTTCCCATAGATCTCAATTTGTTCACTGCTTGGCCAATAACATGGCTCGAAGACTACAAATGCACACAAAAGTGGATCTTTAACAAAAGATTTCAATCTATCTTCAATCTGAGAACTGCACAGTTTGATTATATGTTGTGCTTCTTTCAAGTTTTGCTCCTTTGCCAAGTCTAATTCTTCAGTTACGGATGATACACACTTTTCTTGCAATTTTTTTGATAAAGCAGAATGAGCTGTTCTTAAGTGCTGACTTGCACCTTCTGACAGATTTACTTTCTGAAACATAATCTTCTCTGATACTGTATGAACACAATTCTCTGTATCCCAATATGAAAATTTTGCATTATTAATATCTGTTAAATCATTAAAATTGTTAAGAATAGCTTCAATTTTTGTGCAAGCATATTCTAGACTAGTATCATTTGCTTGAAGTACTTTGCTTAAACTAGAAAGTAATTTTACTAATTTTGAAAAAAAGTTCAAGAATAGTGCAAACTGTACGGATTTCATTTTTTTCAAAATGCTTGCAGCACATTCTTTGTTTTTTGCTGAGCCAGTTGATTTAAGAGATTCCAAATGGATAATAAATGGCTCATAGCACTTTAGCAAGACATCAATGGCATGATCATGGTGAGGTAACCAACGAACACCTCCTACTTGAACAGGTTTTAAAATTTTTGTTTCTAATAACTCACCAACTGTTTGTAACTCTGACCAGTTCTTAGAAGAATACTTACATATTACAAATAAGTCATTCAAAGCAGACTCCATTTGTGTGAAATATTTTGAACTTTGCATTACATTTTTCACTGCTAGTTCCAGTCGATGTGCACAACAATGTATGCCAAGTAGATGACTGCGACTATCACAAAGTAGCTTGTAGACACCACTTTTGGCTCCGAAATTACTAGACGCACCCTCTAATGTACAAGCAATTAGTCTTGTTTTAGTCTCTTCAAAACTTAGGTTCAAACAATCTGTCATAGCATTTTCCAACGAATTCTTGATGCTTTTTGCATCAATATGTTGCACTTGCTCTATAGTTACAAATTTGGAGACAGCTCTTCCCTTTTCAAGAAATCTAATATAAATTATTTCTTCATTGCATTCACTGCAATCTGTGCTGCCATCAATCAAAACTGAAAAAAATGCTTTCTTTCAAAGATGCAACTAAATTTGATTTCATATTCTTACTGATGTAGGAAATGAATGTTTTGGCTTGCTTATCATTGTTATAGGTTTCAGTTACTTCACATCCAACACATTTTAATAATTTTATTTCATTTCTAAATGCTGTAAATGGCATATTTTGTTTGGCTATGTGAAAAGCAATTTTAAAGAGTGTGTGTAACTGCTTTATTTCCTTTTCTTCTAACCTCAATATGGATCTCTGCATAGGGGTCTGAAAATCCTTTGTTTTGGCAAGTGCAGTTCTTGCTTCCATTGCTTTAAGATGTGCTGTTGTTTTCCCATGTACTTCAACCATACGTTTCCTTAAAGAACAACAGCCTTTATCATGAAAGGTATTTGAAAGTGATGTTTTGTCATATGACCGGCAAACAGTACAAAACATTGCTTTTAAGTGTTCATTGTAGGAAAGCCAAATACATCCAGTTTTTCAAATCTCTTGGAAAGCGTAAGTTTTAGTGCAAATTACTTCTTCCACTTTATTTCTCTCAATTATTTCTTTGGGTTTTTCTTTATCCACAATTTCAAAAAAAAAAAAATGTGGCTTTATTTTCATCAACGATTTCAATTATTTCTTTAGCCTTTTCTTTCTCAACCATTATTTCTTCTTTATCTTTTTCTGCTATTACTTTGTTCACTTAATCATTTCTCCTTATTCCTTTCATCTGTTTGTCAAGCAGTAAGGAATCACTTTGGTCCACGACTGCTGTTTTAGCGATTTCGCTCACATCTTTACGAAAATATTTCGGCAAAGAATTATTTTTCAAGCTAGGTGGTGCAGAACACTTCTTCGGCGGCATTTTAAAAAAGCGTTTTTCAATTATTCATCCAATGGATAGAGATTAAAATCAAAAACGGAAGACCAGGCACAAACCAAAAGTTCCAAAGACAGCAACCAGCTTTACGTCTGCACTGTAACAATGGAGAGGGATCTTTCTATGGTTTGCCCTAGTAATGGGCAAAGAACCTTGATGCTTTAACTTCAATGTTATAGGTGGCGACACATTGAAAAAACATCAATAGTTTCATGATTGATGTTTGTAAGTGCGAAAGAATATTTCCACATGATGCAAACGAATTTATCTTTGTTGCACTCTTATAAAGAGAAAGGTAATATCATCATCTTATGCCACGAACTGGCGTTTTTTTACAAAATCCAGTTCTTTCCCTCAGTGTTACAGGAACTGATGCATCGGATGAGAGCGGCAGGACATGAGCGCCACCATTGTCTTCGCCGGGTTCTCACGTGATCTAAATTCTCCCTTCTCCGGAGTTGATCACTTTGACGCTTTGACACAGTTTTTGTCCTCGGAACTGTTTTGATCATTGGAAAGTTCGGGCGCTCTCTCGTTGGCCACAGTTCGGGCAAGGGTGTTGTAATAAGCCTTCTTCCTACATTCACGCGATACGGGCCTATGACATTTTGTTCAAACATCAAAATAGCGTAAAACACTAAATATAGATATATTTTTTTAAGTTAGGTGTACTGCATGCACCGTGCAGAAAAAATTTGGGTGCACAATTTAATTTTTACATGCACCCGGGTATTTCGAGCCCTGATGTAACCTAACAACAAACTGAAGGAGCACCGATGGGCTCTCCTTTATTCCACATGCTGGCGGAAATCGTCATGCAACAGTTGAAAAGAAAGTTCTAGAAGAGTGCACATTAAAACCGATATTATTTTTGAGATATGTGGATGATATTCTTATCTTTTCGTACGACCCTGTCGAGAAGTTATACGAACTGGCCGATCACATGTCATCAATCTACCCATCCATAAAGTTTACAGTTGAACTGGCGAAAAATCACAGTTTACCATTTCTGGATTTCTGACTATGTAGAGAACCAGTACTCAGTTTACTGCAAATCATCTCATCTTCAAATACTGTTTTGATTCCGTTTAAGTCTGCACACCCTTACAGTTATAAAATTTTAGCTATTTTTGCAACGACGTTTGGTTTAACAAGGGAAACCATTAACAATGTTCTCAAGAAAATTAAAAAGTCAACACAATCAACTTTACTTGAAACTAGAAATAAACCGAAATTTGTGGGATCAATAAGTTACATTTCCCCAGTAGCCAACATCCTTAAAAATGTGTGTCTTCGATATAACTTAAACATCGGCGTGAAGACCTCTAATATTTTAGCAAGAGTTAAAAACAATAGGGATCTGGTGGAAAATAGTTAGAAATGTGAAGTCCGTGGAATCCCAATGGAAATAAATGACCCCCCAGGTCTGGAAATGCTATAGATCGGATCAACTACCAGGTCACTAAAAATTCGTTTAAGTGAACACCAATATAACGTCCGCAGTAAGTCTTCGAACCCGTCATTATCAAGACTGGCTAATTTGGGTTCCCATTCTCCACTTTGGGATCAAGCTCGAGTACTAATTACATCTAGATCATATTTTTCAGCAATATTCACCCAAAGTCTTATCACACATCATTTGCAACATTTCTGTTGAAATGAAGAAATACCCCATTATATTCCATCTCAATGAAAGCAGACTGTACCTGTCAAAAGACTAAATGATACAGAGAACTTTTCAATTAACGGACTTTTGAAACTATAACCATTCGTCTTGTGTCTTTCAACGTCATAATCTTGAACTGACCATGCCTTCACCTATTGTTTTTTTATTGGAGGTTTAACGACCACCATGAGCAACTCAATGGGTTATAAGCAGTCGCCCGTCCCTAATTTAGGGCCACTGGTTCCAGGGAAGGGCGAGAGCCAGTGCCATAAGACACACACAACATCCATGCCTCACTGGGATTCGAACCTGGACTGTTCACGGATGAATGATCATAAGCCAGCGCTTAGGCCACTGCACCACCGGGGCGGCACCTTCATCTATATGTCATCAAACCTAATGACCTTGAACTGTATATAAGACCTTTGCTGCAACTAAACATTTGTTCACTTTAATCTGAGGATGAGTATAGAACATACTCAAAAGATCTTATTTTAACTTATGTATATATTGCTTTTAACATACAATATATTTTAGTATTAAATCTTCAACAAGATATGAGTGCTTCAATACTCGATTGTTTATTTTAAATTGTGTTGAAGACAGTGTTTCTGTGGACTTTTCCACTTAATTGTTTTTCTTGACGTATTGAAAAATATTAGTGATGGTGGTGGCTCTACAGAACAGAACAGCACAGCACATTTTTCTCATTAACAAGACTGGGACTTTTTTGAGAAAAATATCTACGAAAAGCATTTCTTTCCAAAGAAGAAAAGGCAATGCTGCTGAAAAATGACTAAAACTTTCATTTGAGACTAATGTATGCGACTACAAACAGCACATTAAAACTAGTTGTTTTGTCATTCAGAAAATCCAACATTTATGAATGTCAGTATAGTGATCCCGCCAGTATTTTTCTGTGCAAATCCAAAGGGCTAAATGACAACACAAATATTCAAGGATTGAACTACTGCTTTACTTCCAAGGTTGAATAATAAGACAGTGATATCCAATAAGACAGTCATATCCCATTCAAGATTTTGTTTATTGTCAATAAAGCTTCTAGCCATCCTGCACATTAAAAAATATTCATACTGCATGAATATATAAAGCACTGTAATCAAATTCTATTAGAAAGATATTCACTGGATATAGGTGCAGACTGGAATTCTAGCTAAATGGTCAGTGGACGGTAATTCCATAAAAGTTAGTGGCCAAAAAGAAGACTCCAGCATAAAAAAAAAAAAAAAAAAAGAGGTGGCGAGGATTAATGGAAACTTTAATGTAACTGCTGTTATTTAAATGGATGGCTTTGTCTGAACATAAAAGAAGCCACTCACTGTGCAAAATAAAAACCATTTTGTAAATCTTTTTTTTCTCCCTGTGATTACTCATTCCCAAAACATCTATAGTATCAGTGGAAAATTTCGATGTATCAGTGAAAACCTTGATCCTCGATATTTCAATATTTTTGACAATAAGCCGAAGAATTCGTACTTTTCCATCTGCAGCAGTAAATGAGCACATTGGTGGGGTAAAATTCTCTGCTCAATATAACGGTAATTACTCACCAATCTAAACCGGGTAACCAATAATATTTGTTAAAATGCTCAATGGGTAGGTGGAAACCTCGATGTTTTTTCGATGTATCAGTTCCTGTAGTACTGAAGAAATGAATTCTATTTTGCCAACAAAACATCGGCGACCAAACATCCAATTAACGACATAAAAAGATTATATACCCTTCCTCTATACAAGAATGCACAAAAATAAATTCATTTACTTCACGTAGAAAATGTTCTTTACCAGTTTCAAACATCGGTCATGAAACTTTGATGTATTGGCTTCTGCAGCATCGAGATTTAAACACCGATTATTGGTGGCAAAACTTCAATGTTCATAAACATCGAGGTTTTTTGCCCATCCTTAGTTAGGACTGGTTTCACGTCCTTTAACTTTTGAATTATTATAATTTGTAAATTGGCACTAAAAATGAAAAATGGCGACCACTGAAATAAATTTAATCATCAAAGTTGTCAGTCAATTGCCATCTGGCAAGTGGTGAGTGCTAATTTGCACCTATATCACTGGACTACCAAAATATTTTGTTATAGAGGCATTCCAAGTGAAACCGCTCAACTTTATATTAACTGATTGCTTGACCAATATTATCTTTTTAAATTTTCAATATAGGTGGCCTTGCTAGTGACTTGCTCAAAACTATTTTTATTTTTTTTATGTGTCATCACCTTGGATTTACACACATTTTTCTTCACCGAGGCAAGCAAAAGCAACGTTTGCAACAGTTTTGAAAAAAGGCTGCTGTGTGTGTGGTTTCTATTAAAGATAGAAAGTTCTGGTTTTCACTGCCTTAAAGTAGACTGTAGAGATCCTCGCCTTTCAGAGAATATGTAGCCTATACATGTAAGATAGGACTTTGATAACTGGGACTTAAATGGGCTTAAATTTTGCCATCATAATGAGCAATTTTGCCAATTTTAAAGGTCTGTAAAATCAAAATGGCTTGAAACCGCAGGATGTAAATTTCTGTATAAGAACTATGACTTGCATTTCTAGCCATGGTGAAATAAATCCTGGGTTGGAAGCTCTTCTGGCCAACTTTTAGTTCTGAAATTGGAAAATTTCCAAAATTAGTGAACTTTAAGGTCACATATCTCGAAAGAGGGACCTGCAAAAAATTAGAAATTTGGCCATGAATACTCCTACTTGTACTTAGTAAAACCCGTGAGTTGCATTTTGGGGTTCAACTGATGTTCATGTTATAGGCTGTCAAATATTTCTAAAAATGACAATGTGAAAACACATGATAATAAGCTTAAAATGGCCTCATTCCATTATTTTATAATCTAATAATTTTTTAATGGTAAAAAGAATTTAAAATAGATAAATTATTCATATTTTTTTTTGGTGAAAAATTAGGTTATCTGTGTTTCTTTCCTTTATCTTCCCCAAGCTATCATCCATACCTTTTGTGCTTATTTTAAGACTGATTCTGCAGATGATCTATGCAACAAAAGCCTTTGTATCATGAGTGACTGCACTGTACACAATAACTGCTGTTCATGCTTTCCAAAAGCAGCTGGTTCCATTGTCCAAATGTTCAAACCAAATCTGATGATCTATTATTTCTTGGATGGCTCAAGAGTACAACATAAGAACAAAGAATGTTTCTAATTTATTTAAGCATAAGCAAGACTGGTGCAGATGCTGAGTGGCATTTCTTTGCCACAAGTCATGGCAAAGATCCTTGTGATGGGATTGATGGGATGGTACAGAGACTTGTGGCAAAGGCAAGTCTGCAGTAACCAACTGAGAGCCACATCCTTACTCCAAAGAACATGTATGAGTTTTGTAGGGAAAATATTAAAGACATTAACTTTATCATGGTGACTGAAAGTGTGATAAAAAAAAGAAAAAAAGATCAAGCATATTTCAATGACTGCTTCAATGAAGCCCAGAGATTTGAAGGAACAAAAGATCACCACTGCTACATACCTGAGGACTTGTCAACTCTTCTGATAAGTAGAATATCTGCATCATTTCATAATGATCATGGAGTTTAGAATTGATGGATCACCAGGACTGATTTTAGCAAAGTAACTGAAAATGACTATGTTGTTTGTGTCAAAGACAAGTCTGCAGTAACCAACTGAGAGACACATCCTTACTCCAAAGAACATGTATGAGTTTTGTACGGAAAATATTAAAGACATTCACTTTATCATGGTGACTGAAAGTGTGATAAAAATAAAATAAAAAAGATCAAGCATATTTCAATGACTGCTTCAATGAAGCCCAGAGATTTGAATGAACAAAAGATCACCACTGCTACATACCTGAGGACTCGTCAACTCTTCTGATAAGTAGAATACCTGCATCATTTCATAATGATCATGAGGAGTTCAGAATTGATGGATCACCAAGACTGATTTTAGCAAAATAACTGAAAATGACTATGTTGTTTGTGTTTACAATAAAAGGTGGCAGGTAGGCAAAGTAATCGAAATGTCAAAAGAAAACAATGATGGTAAAGTGATGTTCTTCAAACCAGGTGTACCATCAACTAGTTTTACTTTACAAAGAAATTATGACGTTTGAGTGAAGTTGAGCAACATTATTGATGTTCTAACACCACGTAACCTAACTTCACCACTGCTACTGGGAGAACATACATTACCTCAACAGAAAAACACAGAACTGTCACTAAAATTACAAGAACATTTGAAGAAATAGGCTATCTTAGAGATGATTGTTGATCAACAAAAACACAAACAAAGGTGCATATTGAAGCTTAAACTAGTTTCTATTATAACTGAAAAGAGTAATAGTTTATTTTATAGTATACTTTGAATAATAGTAAATTGCATATAATTTTAGAAACAACCTTTTTTAAGAAAAGCTGCACTATGATAAAGGTAAGAAATGCATATAGCCTAACTTTTTACAAAAATATGATTAGAGTTTATCTATTTTAAATTCTTTTTACCATTATAAAATTATTAGTTAGAAAATAATGGAATAATGGAATGAGGCCATTTTTCATATGTTTTCACATTGTCATTTTTTAAAGAGATTTGACAGCCTGTAACATGAACATCAGTGTGAACCAAACAATAAAACTCACAGGTTTTACTAAGTAGGAGTATCCATGGACAAATTTATAATTTTCTGCAGGTCCTCCTTTCAAGATATTAGACCTTAAAATTCACAAATTTTCCAATTTCAAAACTAAAAATCAGCTGGAAGGGCTCCCAACCCAGGATTTATTTCATGGTCGGAAATGTTTCAAGTCATAGTTCTTGTACAAAAGTTTCCATCCTGTGGTTTTAAGCCCTTTTGGATTTTACAGACCTTTAAAATTGGAAAAATAGCTCATTATCATGGCAAAATTTAAGCCCAAGTCCCAGTTACCAAAGTCTTATCTTACATGTATATTTATTTTCTAAAAGGCCAGGATCTATACTTTAAGGCAGTGAAAATCAAAATTTTCTATCTTTAATAGAAACCACACAAGCAGCAGACTTTTTCAAAACAGTTACAAATGCTGGTTTTTGCTTGCTGTGGTGAAGAAAAACGAGTAAATCCAAGACGACAGCACATAAAAAAAAATAACAAAAATAGTTTTGAGCAAGTCACTAGCAAAGCAACCTATGGTGAAAATATAAAAAAATAGCAAGATGGGTAAGCAACCACCCCTGGGTGATTTGACATGGAATGACCCTATAACAGAATTTTGTAAAAACAGAATTTGAGATTTCACCAAACAATTTAAAAATCTACATGTACATTTATTTTAAAACTTTCAAATTTAAAATTTTAATCTAAGAAATTTCATTTATTATGAATTAAATATAAATGAAATATGTGTAGAAACTGTCGAATCAAAACTTTACTTATCACTGTTATTTTTTATTTTTTTTTCGACGAGAATCAGTGATGTTTTAATAAGACAATTTGTAGGTGCAGATAATATAAAATTTTTACAAAGAATGCATATGAGAAAAAAATTCCGTAACAATTTGTGATTGCACAAAATGAAAAATTTCTTTCCAGGCAATAGAGTGCTTGTGAAGCACTAACATTTGTTAGAGAGGTCGTAGCCTCATCACCTTTCCTGCTTTCAACATTCCTTCATTTTCATTGCCTTTAATTGACTAGATCAGCCATTTGTTAGAAGTAAACACATCCTCATCTGCAAACAAAAGACTTTCCAGTAGCGGGTCACTAGGACAGAAGTCCACTTAGTGACAGATTTCCACAATGCTTAAACTACATTTTTTTATTTCTGCAATTTTTCCACAAACATATTTGTCTCCTTGAAGTACTAATGCTTTCTTTGGTTGGAGTTGGAAAAATATCTCCACTTCATTGGCATTAAACACATCACCTGAACTGTATTGAGCTTACACGGAAAGACACTAATTATCTCCATTTATTCACACTTTCTGCAGGCACAGTACCTGCCTGACAGTGACTACAGATCGTTTTTGTAAAGAAGCAATACTATTCGCCGAAATGATTTGGCCATCCAACACTGGCCTGAAAGTCTTCATAACCAAAAGCAGTAGTAAATTGCAGAGATTTCTCATGGATTAACAGTTTACTATACGGCACACTCCAGGAATGAATACCTTGAACGTGAACAACACTAAGTCAACATCTTAAAATTGCACTACCCATATTTTCTTCTAACTAAATAACTGGCTTTTATAATAGGTGCTCAGTTGTTCTTCAATCCTTTACAAAATTTTGATAGTGTTGAAGTGATGCCACATTTTTTAGAAACAGTACCCTATTTCACTCTAGAATCTACTTCATTGAGAATTTTTTTTTCTTTCAGAGAAATTGTTTCAAAAATGGAGCAAGGAACACAAATGAGCATAGAAAGACTGTGAAATAGGCCTGGTTGCTATGGATCAACATTTCATTTGTCCCCTAACCAGTTCAAGGCACTTTTGGCAAAATGTGGAGAAAGATATGATTTGCCTGGGAAGGGTGTGTTTCTTTCTTTTTTTGTTGCTTTAAACAAACCAATGTGAGAATCAGAATTCAACATTTTTGCTGGAGTTCTAAATATAATATTGCTGTGTGTGTGTGTGTGTGTGTGAGAGAGAGAGAGAGAGAGAGAGAGAGAGAGAGAGAGAGAGAGAGAGAGAGAGAGAGAGAGAGAGAGAGAGAGAGAGAGAGAGAGAGAGTGTGTGTGTGTGTGTGTGTGTGTGTGTGTGTGTGTGTGTGTGTGTGGTAAAATATTACATTTACATGACTAAGGTTAGGTGCTACTTAAAGTAATCACATCAAGGCAGATCTAATCTTCAAATTTAATCTTGATAAGAATAATCAAATGATAACACTAACTGATAAAATATAAATTATCAATATTCGTCCACTGACATAAAGTAACAAGTATACAAGGAGAATGCAATTCATGTGTAACAATTAAATATGTATGTATAAGTTTTTAGCACAAAATGCGTAAATAAATTTGAACACAGAATTTTCAACCTGACTGAGAACAAAAGAAGCAAGATTGGTTGCTATATTTTGATTTCCAAGTTCTTCATTTTGGTTGTTGCCAAATTGATAGGAGTAATTTCAAAATGATGGGGATAAAATACGAACTGTCGATATTGCAGCTTGAAGAATTAGATATTTCATTATTCTCATAAAAACAGCATGCCCTTTTGTTGATGAAAGCAGTGATTTTCTCAGTATTTGTACAGAGGGGTATTGCTGAATTATCTTACAGTGTCAGCAAACCACGGAAGAATTAGGTCTACCTTGGGTAACATCCTTTTTGTGCTCAGCCAAACACTTAGTAGTGCTGCAAAATGTGCTGCTGATGTAAACTGTTGTACCAGCTGATGTAGAAATAGGAATTTTATACACATCAGGAACAACGAGGTCTTTAATTTCATCTCCATCCTGTAGGATAAGTTTCATGATGGTAGGACTGGATTTGATACCAATCAAATAACCATGGGATTTGAAAATTTGACGAAACAGGTAGGTAGACTGGTCAAAAATCAGAACACATCCAGCAAACTGAAATTGTCTGAATAAAGCTCATGTTGAAAACTGGCTTCCTAGTTTCTTAAATTTAACACTTAATCAAACATTTAATAAGAGTTTTTTCTTCCAGGAAATATTTTAATTAAAAACACAAATTTTCTGAGAAAACTCGCAATAGTGACGGAGAAAGAGTGACAACAAAAGACTGCCTAAAAAAGGAGAAGAGTTCTCTCCGAAAATTTGTGTTTTTAATTAAAATATTTCCTAGAAGAAAAAATCCATATTAGATGTGTGATAAAGTGTTGAAATTGTTTGTTAAACTCTGAAGAAAGGAGAATAGCGGAATTCTTGACTTCAAACCTTTTAATGAGTTTGTCCACCAAACCACTAGGGAATTGATGGTGAGCAGTAATGTATTTAATATTCTTGTATTCAAGGGAAGAAGATAGGCTCTTATAGATGATATTGGCATGAGCAATACAAGAAGTGAGCAGAGAAAATTTACAGGCATCCAAAGGGTGCAAAGTGATGGTATTGTTGACCTCTTCAGTCTTCATGGATAGTAGGAAGGGAAAAGTTCAGTGACTCTTGATGTCAGCTCAAATAAATCCTGGGAAGAATGAGGCGAGACAACAAATACATCATCCATGTGATGAAGCCATACAGTGTTCTTCAACAATAAAACCCAATGCATTACTTCTCAGATATTGTTTAATGATTCAGTGCAAAATGCACAACTAAAACTAGGGAACATATATATACTTGCATTAACAGCTGTATTTCGAAATAGGTTTTTCATTTCGTAAAGTCCGGCTTTGTCTTTTGGTATACCAAATTCAATAGAAACACTAATGAAAAAACACTCAAACACTAAGTCATTTAAAATTATATGGTGTTTCAAAGTATGCAGATCTAAGAGTCATCAATTTTTTTTAAAGCTACACTTAATCAAATACACATAATTCAGCTTAGAATGTCCCTTAAAGCTTCAGCACTAAATGCAGGGCTTGAAAAGTATCTGAAAAGTTACATGCCCAGCTGGGCAAATGCAGAAAATATTTACTTGCCCAGAAGTAAAATTTACATGCCCAGAAAAATTTATCTTTTAAGATAACAAAACAGAAGCCTCGTTTTTTTTAAAGTTAAAAATTATGATAAACTTTTTATACATCTTTTGCATCACCATTTTAAAGTGTCTATGTTCAAAGTGCACAAAAGCACATATCTTAAGTTTTAAGAAAAGTAATCGTGGCATTTGTGAAATTTAGTGATTATGCCATGTTCAAGAATTTTTAATATACGTCCAGTGTTTTGCAAAAACAAATCATAGTTAACTGTACAGCAGTTTAAGTAGTTTTCAACAATTTTGAAGGTAAAAATTATTTACCTTTTTCTCTTGTGCAAACAGAAGTGATTTTGCATCATAAAATATCCCAAGAATTGTTTAGAAACAAAGGCAATCCTTACGTTTTCGACTACTGTTGTATGCACTTATAAGTTATTAAACTATATTGTCACCTGGACCCCGCACACACATTCCTTGAAAAAATTGCTGGTGGTATTGGCAATTTTAGGATGGTTTTGGCAAGCAGTGCACCACATAACAGTCTTGCCGTCATTTGACTTTAGCCAATTAAATGTTTTAATCCAAGATTCCTGAACTGTCCGATGGAGTTTTTTTGCGTACACTTTATCATAGTTCGCTTATGTAAGTTTAAATTTTGCCAACGACGCAGATTCTGGTTCTGAAATTACGTCACTCAACAATGCAGAAGACGAATTTGTAACAACCGCTGACAGATCAGGAATTTCACATAATTGCTTACTATGAGATATACACTCATTGCTGGATTTTTTTCCCAAAAAAAAAACCCCATCATATATCCATTACTAAATACGACTTATATTCGCAGCTAACACAAACTACTATTCTCTCAGACAAACTAGGTAAGTTATCGGTGTCGGTAATTTTCGCTCCTCTCCCGGGTAAGTGTACAGGCTCGTTCTTAAATCTTAAACGAAACGAAACTTAGGCCTTGTTTCAGTAATACCGCTGTTGTTCGTGTGTGTGTGTGTGGGGGGGGGGGCATAGGCGGAAGCTTCTATTTCCCCTCCCTCACTCGTGCAAGTTGTATCAGAGACCCAACCCCACTCGGGGTTGTGCAATAAATATTCCGTTGTCACTCCCTCCTCATAAAGAACAGCTTTTTTGCCCGTCAGTCTGCGTCCTCTTGTTTCATGGCAGTTTACGTATTTTGTCACTAAACACCGGAGGCTAGTTTCATCTGAGGCAAGCATCCTGTCGTTAATTCTAAACGACATCTGGAGCAAAACTACATATGGCCTCAATTTCTGGATGTAGAGCATAATGTAATTGAAGAAGCGCTATCCTCCTGGCCTTGGCATTCATTCCGTAACAATAATACAACTTCTGGTGATTTGCAGTAAAATAAAAAACATGCGACGACAGTCTTTTTTTTTCTTTAAACCTAGTTGCCCGACCGGGCAACTAGATTCCATTTTTACTTGCCCAGGCCAATAATTTACATGCCCCGAGTATCTCGGGCATGGTATTTATCAAGTCCTGAAATGTGTCTATTTCATTCCGCACTGAAATACTAACTATGAAGAGATTCTGCTGAACAAAAATCTTTGTTTGCAGGTACATTCATAGAAATCATCATAAGGTAACAGTGCAAAAAAATTGATAGTGGCATCTTCATTATTCCATACATGAGACTGACGAAGAAAAAAGCTGAACTAATTTTTAACAGGGTGAAAAATAAGAACGTGCTGAGAAACAGTGTGAATATAATGCACCGTTAGCAAGACAGAATTGTTCACTGAAATTTATCTATGTAAATATCAAACTAGAGCTTAGCACTGTATTCAAAATATAATATATATATATATATATATATTACATTTAACAACAACACAGGATAAATGGAACATCGCAGAGAAAAAAATTATGATTACAGGTGAAATCTTCACTCTGTCTAACTTCCATTTTAGGAAAAGTTTCCTTCATTTATAAGCTGCAATACAAATATTTATGGAATAAAATGATATTTAGCAACACTACTGGGTAGAAGAAACATCATGAGAAAAAAACAATTATGATTATGGGAGAAAACTTCACTCCGTTTAACTTCTGCTTTCAAAAGTTTTGAAAGTACCTTGAAATTCATTCCGTAACAATAATACAACTTCTGGTGATTTGCAGTAAAATAAAAAACATGCGACGACAGTCTTTTTTACCTTTAAAAAATAAAAGGAACTGATGACCTTGTTCCACCAATCTACGAGTGGAAATAACCCATTGCAATAGAAGACTGGCAAGCAGGAGTTGAAGAAGTTATCCATGCAATGTTTCACATCATCATAATTAGCAAAGTTTTTCTCAGGGAGAAAATCCGATAAAGACCAGAAGAGATGAAAGTTGGATGGGACAACGTTTGAGGAATAAGGAAGCTGCAACAAAATTTCCCATTCTAGCTCATGCAATTTCCATACAGCGACATAAGGATGAGCGTTATCTCAGTAAAAAACAACTCCATGGAGCTTAATCAGTGCTGAGTGCTTTTCTTGCAGTGCAGTATCGAGACGGTCCAACTGTTGGATGTAAGCATCCGTTGTGATGGTATTGTTCCATGGTAAGAGTTCATAGTGAATCACACCGCGACAATCCCACCACTCAGCATCATCTTTTGTCCTTGAAGGGTTTGCTTAACAATTTTCTGTGGGAGTTGTTCAGGCTTGGCACAGGCTCTTTGTCACATAACATTCATGTGTGTAATCCATTTTTCGCTACCCATGACCAATTGATGCAAAAAGCCCTCCCATTTTCCTCTTTCACGCAGAGCAACAGCAATGTAGTAGTGTTGCATCCAATTCTTGTCAAAGCATGGGGTACCCATCAGTACTGCGTTCGGGCTCAATCTTACGAGCCCGAGCCCAAATTTTATATTGCCAGACAGAGCCTGGGCCTATAAGATATGACTAATCCATTTAGGCATTAATTAAAAAAATCCCCTCTTTCATACTCCCCTCATCTTCCCCTTGCAATTAACCGGTGTTTTTTCTCAACTGGGGAGAGGAATATCTATCTGTTTCTATAGCATAGTCATACATTTTTTTTGACCAATTCGCTTCATCCTAAAATGCTTCTGGCTGCTGGGCATTATCCAGAAAGATCAGGCAGTTCTGCAATCTGAGCACATTGCTTAATAGAATTAGAAGGGAGCTGCCGTGTGGAGGCGGAGGCCAAAATTTTATTGGGGTGCTATCTGCTACCCAGTGTCTATAATTCTTCAAGAAGCTTTTCTTATGCAGCAGAAATCCACTAATGCATGTCCTATGGAATTTGCTATCCATACCCAGAATAAATAGCTCTTCTGAATAGACCCAAGAATAAATATCCAAACCCAGAATAAATGGACCCAGTAAGCATGCAATTCGCCTTACTAATTTGAAAGTGTAAGAATATGCTAAATAATTTGAAATCACATTTAAAAAGAAAAGAATAAAATTCTTTCTCCCTCAGAGCCTGAACCCAAACCGCAGAAAATATTATGCAGCCCGAGCATGGTTCAGGCTCGGGCTTGGCCCGTTCAGCATTGGTACCCATTTGCACAGTTTACACAAATATCCCAACTTCCGAAGTCAAATGTTGCTGGTCGTATGGGAGGTCTTCAGTTCCTCTGCTGGTTCCCATAGTGTTGCATCACGATTGGTGGATAGCACGTGTTGCAGTGCATCATCTTCAACCTTACTGGGTCTGCCACTTGCGGACGCATCAGACAGATCTTGTACACCATTGTTGAATTTCCTGTACCAGTCATAGCAAGCACTCTGTCTGATAACATTGTCACCAAACACATTTTGCAACTTTCTAAGTGCTTCCGTAACTTTCACGTCATTCAAATATTCATAGAGAAATATTGCATGCACACCTTCCTTCGATATCGCCGTCATATCATCGCCACATGCAACTAATCTTCACCGCAACAGCTTACGTTCTGTCCTTAGAATCTATTCTTTCGTGTACAGCACTCTGTGATGTTTACGTCACCACAGGCCAGCAGTATCTTGCATTACACACGACATACAATTTTTTTCCAGAAACTTTCTTTACAACCTGATGTAATGTGGTAACAACTTATTATCTACATAGCAAAGATATAACTCACAATTTGAAATCTGTATCTGTTCCTAAATCTACTTAAAATAAACAATTTTCATAAGTAATTGGCTTGATATATATCTTATCCAAAGTAAAAAAAAAAAAAAATATCAGTGCAGAAAAACAACTCTCTTTTTTTAAACTGTGTGTGAATTTATCTATGATTTGTGAAGCTGCCAAGAATGACAGAATTTTCCTTTATTTGTGAAACTAGTGATGTGAGGTTATGAGAAATGTCATACCAGAAGAGTTGAATGGCAAAAATCTTATAAACTCAGTTTTTTTTTTTTTGGCAGAAATTCTAAGCATGGGAGTATCTGTCATATCCATCTCTTCACATTGCATTGTGCTGCTGTTCTCAAAACATTTTGTAGGACAAAGAAACAAAAAAGTGAGCTACAGGTTCATACCAGTAGCACTGTAGTGTCTGATGGATCACAAGCAAAATAATGTAAAAGTCGGAAAATTGATGAGAACATTGAGTCAACAGTTAAGTAGCAGAACATCAGAAAAACAGGGATAGAGAGAGAGAGGAATAGGGAGTCCATAGTCATAGTCCTTCAGCAACCTTTTTCGATAGCCAAATTTGTGAAACCAACTCATATCTGAAGCTGTAGTGACCTCTGACATCAGTTTGGGCAAATTCATTATTAAAACATGAAACAGACAAAGCATCTACACAGCAAAGAAAAAGAAAAGGAAAATGCCACATACAAAGCATGAAGTAAAGAAACAATTTTGCAAAATAAATATCATTCTAAAAAGTTTGTTTTATTAATATTATGTATTTCCCTCATACACTCATTGTCATAAATATCCATACACCAAGAAAAAACCGTGTGATTAATGCGAAACTCGGCGAATAGCTATGGGGAGGGCAGACATGCAAATGATTCATTTCGTGTGATTCCGCATGCCCGCGCATTCATCACCGGCGCTGCAGCTGCAATCCTTGGGGCTTAGAAGATAATGTGCAGGGGACTCCACATTCAAGCCGAAGTGCACAGTAAGAGTCAGGTGAGATCCCGGAGTGATAGACATGTCAAGGAGCCACCGTAGATGTGAATACGGGCAACTGACGGAGATTGAATGAGGCCATATCGTCCGCCATTTGGGCCGGTTGGACAGTACGGTGCAATAGTGTTGGGAGCAATGGACATGGAAAGACAACCAGACATGGCAGACTGGCTCTGGATGACCTAGACACACCACCAGCAGAGAGGACCATGGGATTGTGAGTGGCATGCACAGATGCAACAATGTCCTTGTCCAATATCCAGATACATGTGGCACAGTGGCGGCTTTTCAGGTGAAGTGCCTCTTCACCTATTTTACTCAAAATAAAGTTTTATTCAGTATTTTTTTATAATATATTCTTTTTTGCTTTTATTCAGTACCAAAATACTCAAAATTTTGAATAGATATTAATTCACATGGCACGCTCAATATGGAAAACAAATCCTTATATGCAAAACAGTGCAAGTGAAGAGCCGAAATGAGAATGCTTGGAAGTCTGCAGTTTTGAGCCAAGTTGCCATGGTAACCATGACGTCACTCTCCCCAATTTGCTCGCCCAAGTGAAGTGTTTCAGCTTCACGCGCCTTACCTCTGTATCTTTCAGTTTTTGAGCGTAAAGTCATGAGAGATCACGGTGGAGTGGGCGGACTACCATGCAATCTGCTAGGGCATTTTCCTTGTAATACTGTGGTACATTATTTTCCGAAAGGAATTTGTTCTTTCGTGCTTTGCGATTATTTGTTTAAAGCTCTAACTGATATTTTAGGTTTGTGTACAATTTAACTGATAGTAATAGTTTTTAGTATGCATCCTGTGGACGACATTGTAATTTATTGCGAAATCAATTTAATCGGTGGAAAGAAGATAAAAGAGACATTTTGCTTCAAGGACGACTGACGGATTCACTGACAATTGCTAAGAAAGAAATCAAGAAAAGCGGTAAATCTAATAATATTAATATTAAAAAATTATTGTTTTACTGAATATAAATGGATTTGCAGCACTTCTGCGTCATTTTTTTTTTTTTTGGCCCTGCCTACTTTTTAGTAATAAACATTCGGCGTAGCATAAAGACAGATTCTCAGATTAATTAAGCATAACACGGTCACTCAATGTCTGGACACTTAAATGGGCTACAGAAAAAAAGTCAAGGATAAAGCTTCTTAAGCTGTTTTTGTTCAATGCTTAGTTCATCGTTTGAATCTTGTATTACACCAGAGTTTTTCTAAAATTTCTAAGTGTCGAATACTTTTTGCAAGCCTAAGTGGAATTGCTTCGTTTGTTCACCATTCTGCGAAGCGGTTTTATACACTTATATCAACAACCGCAAGATGCAGACCAACCATAACAGAAACTCGATGGTCCTCCACTTTGAAATTAGGAAGTGTAGTTGTTGAAGATTGGGATAAATTGAAGGAAGTGTTCGGATTTCTGACGAATAGTGAATAATCAGACAAAAAATCAATTCATCTTGCCAAGGGGTTTTTGAATGATATGAACACTTTCGATTTACATTTTTGGCTCTACCGATCTATTATTCGAACTTTTGAAGAAAAAATAACTAAACGTAAACTACTGTGTAACTCAAATTTAAAAAAAAAAAAAAAAAGAAGAAAAAAAACCTCGTGAAATTTTGAGCCACAAAAAGAACGATGAATTATTTGAAACACAGTTTGGAAAAGCTAGCAAAATCACAGAAATAAGCATGGGAATATGCTGCTCTTACACAGGAAACAATTTTTCAAAATTATAAACAATTGTATTTTGAAATTTTGGACCACATTCTTATGGAAATGGATATAAGATTTCAAGACTGTAAGAAAGTTAAATTCGTCTGACTTGCTGACACAACCAAATTTGAATAATTTAATGCATGCTTTCCCACTCGCGCTCTTGAAAATCTACATTTTTACGGAAACATATTTACTAAACATCAGCGCCTTAAAAATGAACTGAGTCTTGTATATGCCGATGAAAAATTAAGGAATATATTGACTCAAGAACTGCTTTGAGTGTTTCACGGAGACAAAGACATTTTTACAGAAGATTATAAATTGGTTTTCCTCAGTTTAACAATTCCATCTACAAGTGTGCCAGTGGAAAGAAGTTTTCTTAAAAGAATACAAACTTGCTCAAGAAACACTAGTTCCCAAGATAGACTTGCTTCTCTGGCAAATATTTCTATTCAGGAAGACATTTCATTGATGCTCATGAAGAAACAACCATCTAACCATCTTATGACGACATAATCGACAAATTTGCAGCTTTAAGAGGAAGGAAATTTGATTTAATATACAAAAAATAAGTAAGTCCTTATTAAGGGATTTTCATTGTAAACAGTATATATCTTTTCATACTGCTCTTGTACCTCTATACCTATTTTTCCAACCACGAGCCGCCACTGATGTGGCAGCTATGTTCACCAGAACCATTTTCAGATGCCTGGCAGAGGCAAATCTGCACTCTCGATGGCCATTACATTTTCTGCCATTAACACCTGATCATCGTTGGCGTCGATTGCAGTGGTGTCAGTAGAGAGCAGGGAAAAAAACTAAGCGGTATCGCATCGCAGTTTGTGATGCAAAATTAGAAGTTTGCAATGCAAACTCATATTTGAATTGCAAAACCACAATTCAAAATTTAAAAATGAAATGTTCATTAAAATGTTCAATCCATAGACAAATTCGTTGTTTATCGGAAATACAATTTTGCTTACGCGTGAAAAAAAAATTCACGTATTCATAACTTCACGAATACTTCTTGTTTGCTTTCAGCTGGAAGACGCTTCCTCATGTAGCTCTAGCTGTGCAGTGATTAGGTGGTCACTGTCTTATCGCAAAGCGTCTATGATTAGTTCCACTTTCCCGCCTATCTGCACCATGAGGCATTTAAGGACAGATGCTCTTATCGCTGTTTTTTGTTTTGGTTTGGCTGCCATTTAATTTTAGGGGAATGTGGGTTTTGTAGTTTTACTCTTTGTTATTTGAAATCATGGCTACCAAAGTGAAAATATCAACCACAAAAAGGTGGATGGAGGAATTAGATCCAAAAGGTAGTTGGTTACGCTATGATGTTGACGCCGATAAAATCTTCATCTTGTCTACCTATTGTGAAATTTGTCAGAAGAATGTTGACAGTGTACAAAAATTTTGAAATTTCAATTCTTCTTTTAATAATGGAGTTTCTCGATTCATTATTGAAAAAAAAAAAAAAAAAAACAACAAACAATGTGGTAAAACACACCAGAGCAGAAATTCACCATGCCAGTGTCTCCAAGGCAGAACATAAAGAAAAATCGCTCGCTGATTTTTATCAAAGAACATCTATTGGTAAATGAATGATTGTTGCTTCCAATGCATCTAAAGCTCAAATTGGAAAATTAATTGATATAGTGTATATCATTTCTGAAGAGGAAATTGCATTTTTGAAATTTCCTAAAATTAGTGATTTAGAGAAAATCCATGGTGTTGACGTAGGGCAAACAAACCGTTCGTCCGTGATGAGTGCTCAGTTCCCGGAGTGCATTGCTAATGTTTTCGAAACTGATTTGTGCAATGACTTAAGAAAGGCAGACTATTTTACCGTATTTATGGATAGCAGTACAGATGTTAGTGTATCTGAAACTGAAATTATTTATCATGTATGTTGATGAAGTAGGAGACACGAAATTCCTATTCCTGACATTAAAAGAACTGAAAAATACTGATGCTAATGGTATCAAAAATGCAATTGTAGAGTACATTGCAGAATTTGGAATAGTCAATTTTTAAAATAAATGAATTGGATTTTAGCTGACGAAGCAAATGTTAACATGGGACAGAAAAAAGTTGTTGCAGCTCTTTTGAAGAAAAGCTGCCCTTGTTTGTGTCAGTGCATTGTTTAAGTCATCGCTTACAGCTAGCTCTAAAAGATTTTATGCTGTCAACATTTTTCAAGAGGTACATAAGTTAATGGAAGACATTCATAAGTTTTATGAAAAAAGTGCCAGATGAATTAGACTTTCAAGAGCTCTCAACAATACCCGATGAAGATGTATCAGATACAACAGCTTTCCGAATCCATGGCACCCGATGGGTTTCATATATGCAAAGAGCAAATGGCATGCTAATTAAAAATTGCTTTTTTATTGTACAACTAGAAAATATGTTTGCAGATCCATCAAGCAAAAGAGAAAAAGCAGGATAACAGGCATTTTGAGAAAAATTAAGTCCATCAAATTTGTAACTTGGCTGCTGTTGCTTTGCAACATTTTATATTCTTTGTCAAAATTATCTTTGTCTCTCCAGTTCGACGATGTGGATGTACCTTGTATTTTGAACGCATTAGAAAAATTCTATGATTCTATCGAAACTATGAAGAAAATAATTTTTCAGCCGAACTGTCCAAAATTTTATGAGACATCGTAAACATATCAGCTTGTGATTCCAGTGACTGTGATTCAGTGAAACCTGTAAAATTTCGTGGCACTGAATTGAGCTGTAATTTGACAGTAGATGTTTTCTATGAAAATTGTGAATATCTTTTAATTCATATGCACCAATGTTTGCATTATGAATATTATTATTTTTGACTTGCACGAAAATCAGGTTTATAACGTTACCAAGCTGTTAGAACCTAAGCTTTGGCCAACAAACGAATCTTCTCTTGCAAATTTTGGTGATTTTTGAATTACTGTATTAACTGAACATTTCAGTGAGTTGTTAAATGCCAACAACATTGCAGGATTATTCCAAAATCTTTTGGTTAAGAAATCTACAAAACCTGTCAGAGCAACAGTTATGGAAATGTTTGAAAGAAAAGTATGAAAATGAATTCCCAAATCTAAACCACATGATAAATATCATGAGATTATTGCTCGTATCCAATGCTTAAGTCGAAAAAATCTTTTCTGCTATGAAAAGAATAAAGACAGACTTCCGTAATCGGATGAATTCTGATGCTTTGAACTATCTGTTACAGATAACACTGGAAGGACCAGAACTATGGGAGCTTCACCCTGAACAAACAGTGGAGATATTTTTTTGAAAAGAAGCCCAGACGCGTAAGTGTGAAGTCTTACAAGAAAAGAAAGAGAACAGAAGCAGAACTTGAAGCTTCCAGAAGTTCAGGGGTACTCTAACTGTCAAGTGACAGTAAGTAGCTGTTGCAATATGTGGCCAGGTAACATTTTACCATATATCCATAGAAAGAAAATATGTACTTTTTACATATCAGTTAAAAATATTTTTAAATTTTACTTTTCATTACTGATTACAGTATTTTCAACAGATATTGAAATGTGCTAGTAATAGTTTTATATTATAATAAATTATTAGTCACTTAAATCAAAAGAAAAAAAGTCTCAAAAGTGCTCCATATAATTACACAATTGCTCCACAATGCTAAATTTGAGGAGCAAAATTGCTCCCCAAAAAATTTCAGTTATTTTT
Organism: Macrothele yani; assembly: GCA_039090855.1. NCBI lineage: Eukaryota > Metazoa > Arthropoda > Arachnida > Araneae > Macrothelidae > Macrothele > Macrothele yani. Next base: position 55,967,573 of record CM077011.1, on the reverse strand, counting down.
CACACTGGTAGTGAGTAACATGGAATGCTACGGACTGGCGACGTATAGTTTTCAGCGACGAATCCCACTTCTGTATGGGAACGGACGACCATTGTGTCAGAGTGTGGAGGACCGCAGGTGAGCACTACAATCCCAACCTCACTGTACAGCAGCACACATCTCGAACTGTAGGCGTGATAGTCCAGGGAGCCATCACGTATGACAGCCGGACTTCCCTCGCAGTGATCCGAGGGACGCTGACAGCCCAGTGCTAAGTACAGGAGATCCTGCGACCTCATATGCTGCCATTCCTGGCGGGGCGGCCCGAGGCCATTTTCCACTGAGATAACGCCTGTTGACACACAGCTCAGGTTTTTCAGGACTGTCTACGCCATGCTTCGAAGCTTTTGTGGCCTGCCAGATCACCTGATCACTAACCCATCGAGAACATGTGGGACCAGATGGGACACTAGCTTTCTCCATGTCCTAATGTTCGTGATTTAGAGTGTCAGTTGCAAGAAGTGTGGGACAATCTGTCCCAGGATAATATACAGTGTCTCTTCATGCCAAACCGTATCACCACATGTATCTGAGCACAAGGCGGTCCAATGTGGTACTAATGCTGACTGGAATGTGTACTGTATATCAGCAGAAAATACTCCTGCTGCTGTGATATTATAATCGCTTCTGTCCTTGGTATGTACCATCTCACCACTAAAATCAATCTCATTTGAATCCACCTCCTTCTTGGTGCACCGATTTTTAAGCCAATGAGTGTATAAAGGAATTTGCATTTTTGCACAGTTGAAATTATTATTCTAAAACTATTTTGCTTGTAATTTATGCAGAGTTACTTCTTTCGCCTCTTAATGCTGGGTGTGAGCAGGCTGTATGTAAGCACGAAGGAGTGACAGATGCAAAGTTGAGAACTACTTGAAAGAGTAGATCTACAGAAGTCCACCCTACATCATTACTGCTTTAATTAAAGTTAAAAAAAAACAATAAAAAACTTCACTTTTAACTTTCACAAGTTACAGTCTGGGCTTCACCCTTATGCCCTAAGTAACCAGTTTCAGTTTTGGATTGTTTTTTCTATTAAGGAACTGATGAGCTTTCTTCCCATTTAAAAGACAATCAAGTCCAGTGCATAGCTTTAGATTTTGAGATGCAAGAGTGTGAAGACTGGTAGCCTCGCAGTTGTTAAATTTATTCATGAATATAACAGTTTACTGTTCCATTGATTTTCTTGATATATGCAAAATATGAAGCAGATTCAAAATATTTCTTTGAACTTATAGCAGTAAAAATGTTTGTTGTAATCCTTTCAATTTAAAAAGGCATAGCAGAGTGAAAAGAAAAATTAAGGAAAGTTCAACTATGAATAATAGAAACCAGCTCACTTTTTTGCTGAAATGGCTATATGTAAAAGTTACACAAGAAATTCATCAAAATGTTTATTTCTGCTGCAAGAGTATCAAAACAGAAAGTGAAGAAATAGAAGAATCAGACAACAATGATCCTAGTTCTGCTGATGCTGCACAATGAGTTGATTACATTTAACTCTCAAGTACCTTGGAAACAAACGACTATGAGAGAGAGACACAGTTAATCAAAATGTTTAATTTATGCAAACTGGATGTAAAGTGGAATTGCCATCTACCAAGAGTAACATGGACATACAAATCAAAATGTATAAAAGCTACATAATAAATACTATTTGCGAATCACATTTACCAGTGTCAAGAAATTCGGATCACTAGTATAATTATATTACTTTGAGCATCAAGGTATTATTGATGTTGTATATTTCAACTTTTTATACTCTTCTTAGATTACACTTTTCTCCATATTTAATCAGATACTTTCCTTTGCTGGTGCTTTAAGGTAGGCTATTCTTACTGTGGTCAACAGCCAAACTTTCTCTTTCCTACTCAAAAATCAAGAGCTTTTAGATTCCTGCCAATAAATCCATTTTCTCCTAAACAAGCATCATAAAACTACTACAACTGAATACAAGGTGATGAACAAGGTGATCAAAAGTACAGTCTCTCGCATAAGGATATCCCTTTAGCACTATTTTCTAACCTGTAGAGGAATGCATAAAGCTAAAATGTCTCAAGAAAAACACTTCTTTAAAGGCAATTAACAACCCGGAGGTTTCCGAACAGCAGTTTTGCATCTCATAGTAACTTAGAAAAAGAGAAAGCTTTTCAGTCTTCAGTGCAGGTACACTTGCACCTTATTTATTTTTTAACCTTGTTCTTTTGAATGTTTTCCTGAAAAAAAAATGTGTTTCTTGTTTCTTATAACTCTTAGCACCAATAAGCCTAATGATCATGCAGTGTGAATTACCAAAACTACTGATGCAGCCATTACAACTAATTCACACCACGAAGTCAAAATTTTTTGTTTCTTTCGAGTTACTTTCATGCTGTCACTGCACATTATTTCACTTTTAAAAAAGTACAGTATCTGAATAAATAGATAACATATTTATGCCTGTGATGAAATACCAAATTTATGGAAAGCACCAAATAAAAAGTTCAGAGAATTTTTAAAAGATCCCATTTTCCAGGGATGGCTCACTAACCTTCCAGGCTGAGCCTCCAACTAGCTACAGCCCTGAAAACAAGAACTACCGTATATACTCGCATATAAGTCAACTTTGCATATAAGCCGACCCCCCACTTTCAGAGGAAAAAATCATAAGAAATCGGAAACTTGCATATAAGTCGATCCCGGAATGAGAAAACAAAAATGTCAATGAATTTATTCAAAAACATTTGAAAACGAAAAAAATTATATATATAATACTAAATTTAATTTGCATACCCAAAAACTTCATCGGAACCCTTCAAAATCCGATTCCGAGTCAGACACACCAAACAGTTAAAAAGTCTTTCTCCCTCATCAGCACGTCATCATAAACATCAGTATTTCCATCTATGCCTGTGTCATCAGAATCACTGTCATCATCACTCATAAAAATCTCATCATCCTCTGTGCCATCAAGTTTATTACTAATGCAACATTTCTTGAATGATTTCATTTCCGCAGGTATCGCATCCCAAGCATCCTTGACCCATCGCGCAATCAAAACGATATCCGGCTTCTTTAAATTTCCGCCCTTGGTTTCAGTCGGCATATCGGAACTTATCCAATCTGCCCAATACCTCCGCACATTGTCCTTGAAGGGCTTATTAAGGCAGACATCTAGTGGCTGAAGAACAGATGTCAACCCACCTGGTATGACAGCAAGAGTTGTTTTTAAATTTTCTGCAGTTTTTTTCACTTCTGCACAATGGTGTGCAACAAACATATCCCACACCAAAAGGGAAGGTTTCCTCAAAAGTGCACCTGGCCTTTTGTTCCACACATTCTTTAACCAGTCAATTGTTCGGGATTCGTTCATCCATCCTTTTTCATGGGCACGAACAAGCACACCAGATGGAAAGACAACGCTTTTCGGCAGAGTTTTGCATTTGAAAATAATTACCGGAGGTAGCTTATGCCGTCGGCCAAACAGGAAAGAACAACCATAAAACTGGATTTTTCGTGGCCAGTTGTTTTGATCAAGATATTTTTTTCGCTCTTTGGATTCACCGTCTTATTTCCAGGAAGGTCGAAACACATGGCGGTTTCATCCATGTTCTCTATTTGGGAAAGTTCAAAAGCAGTCTCTTTTCTCTTTTGAATTATATACTTTTGAAATTCCATTATCTTTGCTTCGAGGTCACGAGGTAACTTTTGTGCAATTTTGGTGCGCTGGCGTAGACACAACCCATAGCGGTTGCTCGCAAACGTATACCAGTTCGTGTTACAATGTAACCATTTTGTCTGCAGCACACAATCCAATTATTGAAGACACTTTCCAGCTCTGGGAAAAATGTCGTTCCACGGCGCAGCGCCTTTTGCGATTTTGGGATTTTCACCAAGTCCGTTTTTTTTTTACGCCAATCTCAAATCAGTTTTTTGTCAATGTCAAATTGACGTGAAGCAGCACAGTTGTTAGTATTTTCTGCAAAAGAAACCACTTTCAACTTGAATCCTGCGTTATAGGACATCCGTTTCTTTACACAATCCATGTCACCCATAATAGGAGAAGCGAGACACGTGCGATTAAGAACAAGAAAAACATGTGCGATTAAGAACAAGCAACACCTAACACTGGCTGTCGCATGGCTCCGTTATGTTGAAGGTCAGCGCAACCAACTGGTAGTCGGAAGGGCAGAGCTTTCTATGTGCGGCTGTGACTGCGCTGTGGATACGCAAAGCCAGGAGAGAGAAGACTTTTCAAAGCGCGGAGAAATTCGGAAGGTCGCAATTTCGTAATTCTACCACATCTGTGTTTTTTCTTCCTTCCTTTCTTTCTTTCTTTTCTTTTCTTTTCTTTCGGAGGGTTGCGATTTTGGAATTAATACTGCATCGGCATTTTTATTTCTTTTGGGATGGATTGCCTTTTGCCTCACAGGAAGAACTTTTGGACTTACGATTTTTTTAGACCCCGCATATAAGTCAACCCCATTACTTTGAAGCTCTCATTTTGTCCCAAATTTCTCGACTTATAAGCGAGTATATATGGTAATTATGAAGTACCTAAATTCACTTTTTGCTTAATATATTCATCACTGCTTAGGCCTATGGTTTGTCTTTTTATTTACTGTGGTTATAGTATCTAATACAGGTGGGCCATTGATTTCTTAATTATTGATCTTATATATTGTTTTTAAACACCTAGAACAGGACTGACAATGTAAGATGCATGATAGCCTGTAACAGAGAACCACAAATCCAAATAATAAGCACTGAAGTAAAAGAATAATAATGTAGATACCATGTCTATAACTTTTTTTGGGAAATGAAAATTGATTTCTGCAGTTCTTCCACAAAAACAGCTATCAAGATATAGAGTATTCTTTAGAATACACTATACATCTTGAAGCCTTTTCCTCAAGAAACAGTTCTGTAACAAACACTGATTATCCACATTGCTATGAGCCAAAACTGACAATTTTAAATTCTGCTTGTCAGTATACGCCAGGGGTGTTAATGCCCCTATCATGTTTTGGAGCAATTCTTGGAGCGGAAACATTGGATTTTTGAGTGAGAAAATTTGCATTTTGGAGCAGAACTCAGGATTAGGAGCAACTAATGACAGCATTCTTAATTGTTTTAAAGTCCATGCTGTGCTTTAAGTTATGTTTATATACTGAATTACCATTATTTTATGAACTATGAAAAAATGTTATATTTCAGGTTTGTTGACATTTTACTGCTTTTCTTATGACTAAATTAGCATTTCTGTCGTTCCTTCAGTGAGATAAATACAAAAACAATTATACTACCCACAATTTATTGAAAACTACATGACCTGCAATATTTTAAGCGTAACACATTAATATCAGGAATTTGCTTCCGAATGCATCTGTTTCGCTGTAACATGAATAGGATGCTGCCCGTCCAAGAACTGTTGCTATTGTTACTGAATGCTTGCAAATATACACTTAGGAAGAATAAATATGTAATTACTGTTTGTTGTTTGGTTGGTTTTTAGCAGCATACGGAGCAAAATTTTTCGAGATTCATGGCATTCAGATGAAAATACATTATTTCTGAAACCAACCAACTGGCAAGACACGCGTACATGGTTTGCGTGTGCATCACAAACTCCTAAGGTTTTTTAAATGAAAGCGTACCTTCGATATAAAAGGAAAACTAATGTAACATTTAATGATCAAATTGTAAAATCACCTTTCAGCAGTTGCGCCACGATACTTTACGCACAATGTTTTTCATCCAGTAATTATCAACGTCAAACTTTCGTTATTGCTGTGAACAATTACAACTGGAACCAAAATTATAAGATAACAGTGAGATTTAGTAAAGTTGGTTAGATAAAAGCTGCTTCCATCGCTTAACGCTTGCGCAGTGACATTTTGGCACGGGATTGCCCCTCCCCTTCTTCAGTAGTAGTAGAATCAGTTTGACTTTTTTGTTGTTGCCGTCTGAAAGAGCCACTGCTCTTGCATACATGGGATCCTGTATGTATGGACATGGACATTGAGCAGACGATTGCAAATTAGTAAGTGGTTCAACGCACCTTCCTTCTGGAAAAAGAAAAGTGTGAGGGTGAAGATATTCCCTAAGGTAGGTGAAAATGAGAATAAGAAAACCTCCTAAAAATTCTGCTCCCTGAACGTACGGGGCAAAATTCAGACTTTAAGTAAGAACCAAAAGATCAGTATTCCTGATAATTGATTACAAGTTATGTGATATAAACAATCCTTTCATTTATCCATAGCGCTCATGAGCAATTTTAATTAACATACATGAGACTGACAAAGAAAAAAACAAAGCTGTACTTTTTAATTTGGTAAAAAATCAGACTGCACGGTGAGAAAGTATGAATATTACACAGCATGAACAAAACTGAATCGTTCACTGAAATTTATTTATGAAAATATTTAACTAGATCATACTACCGTATTCACAATTATAAAATTACTGAATTCCAAACAAAATAGGGTGGTTTTAAAAGACATAGCTTCAAACAGTTTTTTTTTTTTCCTGGTTTTGTTCTTGCACTTGCTAGAACATTAGCTCTGGTTTACTCTTGCGTGCAAACCCTACTTTCTTCTCAGCAAGTTTCACGGCCATATTTGTCTTTTCTTGACTCTGCCACTGCACAGCATCCACTGTTTACTTTTTTTTTCTGCTGATAGTTTGCCCTTACCATTTTTCTTTGTTACTTTTCTTTCTTTTTTTTTTTATTCCCTCAGATGATAATTTTATCCATCATGATTAGAGAACTTTCAGCCTGAGAACCATGAATTCTGATATCAGAGCTTTTACTATTTTAGATAAAAGGTGTAATTTTCAGAGAATGAATACTTTTTTTTTTTTTAACAGCATGCATCAATTCTTACAAATTTCCAAACTTAGTCACTTCTGTTTTTGGAAATTTCTTCCACCCCTATCAAGCTAAAATGCACACACATTTATAAGGGTGATGATATTTAACAACTACATAGGAGTGGGAACATCGCGGGGTGAAAAAATACAATTACGGAAGAAATCTTCCCTTCGTCCGACTTCCGTTTTCGAAAATTTATCCAACATTTTCAAGCTCAAATACAAGTATTTATGGAATAAAATTATATCTAACAATACTGGGTAAAGGAAACATCGCGAAAAAAAAAAAATTACGATTACGAGAGAAATCTAACCTTTGTCTACTTTCTGTTTTCGAAGGATGAAATTCCGCCCTCTGACGAAGAAAATGATCCCCCACACCACCACCAATGCTTAATTATGCATCGATCTCGTAAATGGTCCAAATTATAACAAAAAAAAACTGAATTCCTTGAATCGGCGCAAGAATCTGGTGGTCGAAAATTACGGGAAAATTTTCGGGTGGCCTAACTTCCGTTTTCGGAAATCATTGCTTACAATTTCATGCTGAAATTATGTAATGAAATTATATTTAACGACAATACTGGACAGAAGCAACATTGCGCGAGAAAAAAAAAATATGATTACGGGAAAAATCTGCACTCCGTTTCTGAACGCTTAAAACAACATCCCCAGACGAAATACGACCCCCCCCCTTTTGCATCGATCTCGAGAATTAAAAAAAAAAGGGGGGTAGGGGTGAGCTCCGCAAATATGCAGATCTCACGTACGAATTAACCGCTGAATCGATTTTGAATGTCGTAAAATTACGCTAAAATATCGGCGACCGCTAAATTGTAACTTTTGGCGCAGATTTCGTCAAAATCGCGATTTTTTAGCAGAATGGTGCAAGAGCAATGTTTTGGCGCCGGCTGGTGCAATCGGCGCAGATCTGGTATACATCCTTACCTACAAATCCGGAAAACTGAGGTAAAATTTTATCTTCTCTCCTAAAGAAAAAGGCACGACTGTTGCAGTCCTTTGATGACGTAAACAAGTTTTCTGCTGTTAATATACCGTAATTCAAAGTCACGCATTTCTAAATGTATCAATGAAAAGCAACGTAATCCTTAGTAAATAAATCACTTTTTTTTAAACTTAGACAATCCCTTTTTTTTAAACTTTCCATAGTTAGACTTCCTCAAGGAAATATATCATGCTCGTGTTTAATTAATGTCGCTATTATTTTTCTGAATCTAAATATATTTGCTTGTTTATCACTTGAATTACATTCGCTGAACATCAAATGTACCGAATATTGCGAAACATAATCATTATTCCACGCCAGTGTTTCTTTTAGGCATACATTGGGGGGGGGGCTCCCGGAAACGACCCCCCCAAGACATTCTAAGTTACTGAGCCAAATGTTAATAAATTTAGGCTATGATGAAAAAGTAATTTTTGTTTCTTTTTTATGCTACAAATATTTCTGCACATTATATTATTTTTAATGCTTGTTCTAGTATTATAGTTTATTTTGCTAAAAAGTATATTATGATGCATCCTATTCTTCGAAATATATTAAGTAAACTAATCATATCTAATTGTCTGGGAATCGTGATTCAGGATTAAGAGTGTGTCAAATGTTTTTTTTTTTTTTTGATTAGAGGTTTAACGACCACCGTGAGCAACTCATATGGGCTATAAGCAGTCGCCCGTCCCTAATTTTGGGTCACTGGTTCCAGGGAAGGGAAAGAGCCAGTGCCATAAGACAAACACAACATCCATGCCTGACCGGATTCAAACCCGGACCCCTTACGGACGAATGATCAGAGGCCAGCGCCTTAGACCACTGCGCCACAGGGGCGGCATGTGTGTCAAATGTATTTTATTAGATAAAAATTTCAAGCCTGCCCCCGAACCTCCTCTCTCGTTTAGCTGAAAAAAAGTTTGTTATTCTTGAAATGTTTGAAGAAGTAATTACTATATCAGGGGTGTATACAGAATTTTTCTTCGGGGGGAGGGGGGGTACGACGAAAAATGGAAGTTTTGGGGAATCCACCAGAACAAAATTGAAGTTAATGAAAAATAGAAGAAAAATTAGAGCATTTTTTCCTAATGTAAGTTGATACATTTTTATTAAATTAAGGCATTTTTTTCTAATGTAAGTGGCATTTTAACAAAAAAAAAAAAAAAAAAACACTTTCTTGGGCCCCTCTAAATACATCCCTGTAAAAAAAACACTGATTCCAACCTGACACCGGAGGCTAAACTAATTGGTAGGTGTTACACATAACAAATGAAAAATACCTATAACATCTTTTTGCTAGTGTGAAACACCAAGTGATACATGTACTTTCACCAAGAGCTCACCGTTGCAAAATAACACATTTTAATTAAAGTGTGACCAAGTTTTTGAAAAGCATAGGGTTTTTTGAGTGAAGTGGGATGGGACCTCCAAAAACTTGGTCACACTTTTAATTAAAATGTGTTTTTTTTTTCAACTGTGAGCTCTTGGTGAAAGTACATGTATCACTTGGTGTTTCACACTAGCAAAATGATGTAATATTGATCATACGCAAAGTGTGTTTTTATGAGAGATTATAACTCACAAGATTATAATTTCAGACATTTACCTAATTCCTTCCTCCTGTTTGTTTTCTCTTCATTTCCATCTAAAAAATTAGTTAGTTCTCTGGGATTGAAAGTAGCTTTCTTCCTTTCTTTCAACAAATCAGGATTCACGTTCCTCTCAGCCATTTTCTTCGCTCAACTAATTACAAAGCATAAAAAACTCATTATCAGGAAGGTACGTATCTCAACCTATATACTGGGTCTACCACTGTCAGCAGACTGATGACGTCTGCACAAGGAAAAAGTTGGTATAAAATGCTATGCTCCACCCCATTTGCGACAAATGCTATTGTTTCCTGGATAGTAATAGTAAGTAATAGTAACTACTCATATATGGGTTTGTGAAAACTGTTAATATATAGTTTCGGTTTTCAAAAATTTTGTATTTTCCCTGCGGCAATCAACCTTTCGTTTTTACCACACACGATTACGATCAATTATGATAGGCAACACGCGCTTTCATCGGTAAATGAAGCAGTGATAATCTTTGGTGATAATCATGGAGGTAGGAAACTTTTTTTTTTTTTTTTTTTGATTGGAGGTTTAACGACCACCGTGAGCAACTCAATGGGCAATGAGCAGTTGTTCGTCCCTAATTTAGGGTCACTGGTTCCAGGGAAGGGAGAGAGTCAGTTCCGTAAGACAAGACAAACATAACATCCATGCCTCACCGGGATTCAAACCCCGGAACCCTTTCGAACGAATGATCATGGAGGTAGGTGATCATTCGTTCGGACGAATGATCACCTACCTCCACGGTGATAATGTCCACTAGTTTAGAGAACTAGTACATTGAGTTGTTCAACGCCCATACGCGTACGGTGGTTGTTTAAACTCCGATAAAAAAAAAAAAAACATCCTCATACAGTTAACTTTTTTTTTTTTTTTTTTGAGGTTTAACGACCACCGTGCGCCCCAGTGGCGCAGTAGTCTAAGGCGCTGGCCTCTGATCATTCGTCCGTAAGAGGTCCTGGTTCGAATCCCGGTCAGGCATGGATGTTGTGTTTGTCTTACGGCACTGGTTCTCTCCCTTCCCTGGAACCAGTGACCCTAAATTAGGGACGGGCGACTGCTTATAGCCCATTGAGTCGCTCACGGTGGTCGTTAAACCTCCAATCAAAAAAAAAAAAAAAAAAACGACCACCGTGAGTAACTCAATGGGCTATAAGCAGTCGCCCATCCCTAATTTAGGGTCACTGGTTTCAGGGAAGGGAGAGAGCCAGTGCCGTAAAACAAACACAACATCCATGCCTCACCGGGATTCGAACCCGGACCCCTTTTGGACGAAGATCAGAGGCCATCGCCTTAGACCACTGCGCCACCGGGGCGGCCATACAGTTAAGGTATAGCGTCCAAAAGTTAAGGTGGACGTCTAGTGATTTTGCTTCCTATACTTCCAATGGGCAAACTTCTGTACGCCGCCCCGGTGGCGCAGTGGTCTAAGCGATGGCCTCTGATCATTCGTCCGAAAGGGGTCCGGGGTCGAATCCCGGTGAGGCATGGATGTTGTGTTTGTCTTACGGCACTGGCTCTCTCCCTTCCCTGGAACCACTGGCCCTAAATTAGGGACGGGCGACTGCTTATAGCCCATTGAGTTGCTCACGGTGGTCGTTAACCCCCAATTAAAAAAAAACAACAACTTCTGTACACATTCTCTTCACAATTAATGCGTTCACAAGGATGAAAATTTTAACATCGATTAAAACAACTTCATATTATAACTTGTTATACTTAACATTTTCTAAAACATAACCATAATTAAGCAATCCAAAATTTGTTTGTCTACAGACGTCATCAATGTACGGGTCGCGCCATCTTTTTTCTGGTCTCAACACCAGCGAAGGAAAAGTTATTGATTTTTAATATAATTATGGTTATGTTTTAGAAAATATTAAGTATTACAAGTTATAATATGAAGTTATTTTAATCAATGATCAATGTTTGAGAACGCATTGATTGTGAAGAAAATGTGTACAGAAGTTTTTCCATTGGAAGTACAGAAAGCTAAATTACTTGACGTCCATCTTAACAGTTCGGTGTATGATAGTCAGGTCATGTCTTAACATTTAGCTCCCACGCAACCTTCTTTCTTTTACTCAAAATTGCTGAAATTAAGCGATTTTAACGAAAAATGGAAAAATAATCTGCAATGAAAATAATTAGAACCGCTTACATGCTCCCGAAAATGCTTGTTTTTTTAGCCACCCAGCGTTTTTTCGTAAAGACAAAGAAAAAGAAAAAAGAATTACACTCTAGAGATCTGACTTTACTTAAACGTAAGGTGACCTGTAATCGGGACACCGATTTGAGGACAAAAGGGCGTGGCGTCCCCAAATCGGCCGTTCATTTGAGGACATATACGTACTCAAAATAAATATGCAAATCTTTTTATCACAAAACTGCATTGCTTCAATAAGTGTGATATTACATATGAAAATTTATGTCTTAAAAGGATATATCTTGTAGAATGTTGGTAATTTGTATTGACAAAGTAGAATCATGAAGGCCAGAACATATTAGCAAAAGTGAAATGCTTTATCTTGTATATGTGCCGAATTAAAATCAAGCTGCACACCAAACTAATTGCATGGCGAATTTTTCATTTTCCCAAAGTTTTTGGAGAAACTTAGATCAAGTACAGTCGAAAGTTGACCGCGTCAGAAGTTCAGTGTCCTAGTGCCGGCCACTGACCATTCGTACAAGTGGGTACGAGTTCGAGTCTCGACTGAGACACCGAGCCATGGTTTGTGTTACAGCACTTGATCTCTACCTTCCCTAGAACGAATGTCTCCAAATTAGAGACAGATGACTGTTTATAATAGTCCTTAGAGTTGCTCGTAGTGCTCTTTAAACCCAGAAAGAAGAAAAAAAAAAGTCAAAATTTATTTTCACAAAAAGCATGTCGGAAAATTAGTAGAACGGAAACTACTTTCAAGAACATTTTTCATTGGAAATCTAAAGGGTTAATGAGGAAGTGTAAATTTGATGACATCTGGGGACAATCATTAAAATTTGAGGACAATTTGCGTCCCCAAAGGCTTCAGACGTTTTTGTGGACAGTAAACTAAATTCCAGGACTGTCCTCAAGAATTGGGGACGTCTGGTCAGCTTACTTAAACGAAATCTGGCAATCTTCTCATCTAGTGGCGTGTGCTTTTAGCGTTGAATGCATGTGTTCTTAAAGAGTTGGAGCAGTATCGGTATCTAGCGTATTTCTGCACATAGATGAGCAATGTGTATTAGCAATTGATGTAATTCATTCGTCGAAATTATCTCTTGAAATTTTTTAACGTGTTTTATAATTGTCATTTGGGTTTACAAGCTAAAGTGTTTCTAAAATGTCCGATAAAGAGCCCAGGCGACGCAAGAAGAGGAAAGATCAACTGAAAAAGGGTGAATTGAGATTTCATTCGTTTTGCATTTTTCTCACTTATTTCCATCCAGTTACTCCTCTCCTTACATAAGTTTTCTTCAAGTGAAAAACTATCAAATGACGGTTTTTCTCTCGATTCTCAAAAGTTTCGGAATTGGTTGCCCACCATGGTTTTTCAAGTAACATTCGAATAAGATCATAGAACCAAACAGTAAAAATATCAGTGATTAGAAATAAAATTTTGTTTTACTGAAACTGCTGGAGGTTGACGCCCGTTGTCTCAACATAATTATGAAAACAAAATTCTTGAGTGCACATTCCCAGGTTCTCTACGATTGTTTTCTGGCAGTTCAACTAGCATTTATGCTTAAGTTTTTATGATGTCCGTGTTTATTATTTTCGATGCGGTTATTTATGTGAACTTTGCTGACACTTTATCAAGTTCTCACTTTGTGCACTCAAATAATATGCAGTTTCTCTCTCCCCCCCCCCCTCTCATTTTTTTTTTTTTTTTACCATGTTGGACAGCAGCCAACTGCAGCTGCTTGAGTTCTTAATTTAGGTGAGCAGTTAAAAAAAGAAAGAGCAATGAGTTTAATTGTCGTTCCATTAATAGTGAAATTGTAACTGGGTATTATTCATTGTATGTCATCTGCAGAATGAAACAAAGTGACCTTTTTAAAGGTAAAATTAAAATTTCTTAAATTATTTTGAAGACATTTGAAGAACCTGCTACATGAAAGCTCAAGTATGATGAAGATAGTATATTTTGCATGCAGCTTCAGAACAAATGCAAAATTAATGGAGTAGGAAGAATACTTTTCTCTCTAATAATTTTTGTTGTACTGAGATTCATAACTGAATTGCTTAAAAAGAAATTTTTATACATTGTTGAAGTGGTAATTACATTTGATATAAAAAATGTCATTTTTGGATAATAGCATTTTAATTGAAAAAATATGTATACATGAATATATAGTGGCTAATCTTTCTGCATCAAGGTGATCATGAGTATTACATGAAAGACTTATAATGACCGTGTCATTCCATATCAACTCAACACAGCGACTTGATTTGAGCATCTCAGATTTTAATGAAATTTGGTACATAGGTGGCCTCTATACAGATTAAGAAAAATACCAAATTTCATCGTCATATATCCACCGGTTTTGAAAATACAGCTATATTAAATGTCCAAAATTGGAAGATTTATGTTTTTAAATTGTGATTGCAGCTCCCCTAATTAAGATAAAGAGATGGGAAAGGTATCTTTTTGTAGTATTTTTTATGCTCATTTATTTGATGTACACCACCATAGGGATTAAGATTTTTAAAAAATTCAAATTTTTAATTTTCCAAAATGCGACGCTCCAAAAAATTCAAAATTTTTTAAAACAATCTTTATATGTTTGGTATTTGATTGTGTGAGTTGTAACTTTGTATGATAATGGTGTACTTAAAAAGCTATATTCAAATTTAACCTAACACAAGAGTTTAATGAGAAAATAAAATATCAAAAAACATTAAACTGAAAATAAATTTGGGCTAAATCTTAAAGTTTCATTAATAACAATAGATTTATACAGCATTTTGTTATTTAAAGCCATTTATTTAAACAATGTTTTATTTTTAATTGATTTGTTTAAAATCTGAGACTACATGGATTTAAAAATTTTATTAATTTCATTATTCAGAATTTGTAATAATTCACAATACGATATAAAAAAAATGAAAGACTGTGCAGTTGTACTGTAGGCTACATTTTGTTTTGGACAAACCTCTGCATGTTCTGACTTGAAAAACTGATTCTGTTGTTTTAGATCATTGGTAACAAGACCCAACAAGCAGCAACTTGCATTCCTACCTTGCAGACATCAGTCTGCTTTAGGTTTTGATGGTGGTCAGATGTGTTTCTCAGTCTGCTTTAGATTTTGATGGTGATCATATGTGTTTCATGCAGTGAAAATGATATGTGTTTGAAAACTTTAAATCGAATAAAGTATATCCTTTTCAGTTCTGAAACTAGACTTTTATAAATTGAAGCTGTGCAGGATTTTTTTAGGAAAAATAAAAAGAACAGGTAATGGGAGACAGTTATTTTGCTATTATTTGAATTTTACATTTTATGCTCAAATAATCAACAATGGAAAGTACAAGATATGCAGTATTACAATGTTTCAATCCATTTAAAAAAAGTGACCATGAGTAAGGGATAAAAAAAAAGCTAAGAAATGTGACAGACTGGATGTTGGAAAATTTTGATGACTTATCAAAATAGATTAAAATTTGTGATGCTTGCAGAAAGCAGCTGAAAACTTTAAAAATTAGTCAAGAAGCAAATGAAACCTGTGCTGATGAGAAAATGGACAAAAATTTTGCATCTACGTAAGAAGTAATTGAAACACTGAATACTTCGCTCCATGAATTGAGTGAATCACCTGTCAATAAGAAAAAGCTAAAATCTAAATGTTATGCTTCAACCAAAATTCAAAAAATCAGTTCTGCTATGAAACAAGCTTTTTACAAATATTCAAGTCATCTGATGCTGAGGATGAAATTCTTCATGACTCTCTTATGGACAATTTTAAAAGTAATTTTTCTAACTGCACTAGAGATAAACAGTTAATGATTTTGACTTGCTTATCAGAGTCATGGAGTGTTAGGAAAATCATGCAAGAGTTCAATGCTCTTAATTATATGGTAAGACAATCAAAAAAAATTCTGAAGGAGAAAGGAATTTTGGAAAGCCTTAATAGAAAACCAGGTAAGAGCCTCTCTTCTGAAGTAGCCCGATTGTTTTACCAAAGTGATGAAATAAGTTGGGTTTTACCTGGAATGAAAGATTGTGTTTCTGTTGGGACTGAAAATGGAAATAAAGTTAAATTGTCAAAGAGGCTGATTTTATGTAATTTGACAGAAGCTTATAAGTCATTCAAAGATAAATTTGCAGGCATGAAAGTCCGTTTTTCCAAATTTCCAGAGCTCAGACCAAAAAACTGTGTCCTGGTAGGGTCTAGTGATACTCATACGATATGTGTATGCAACACACACCAAAATGTAAAACTGATGATGGAAAATGCAAGAATTGGTTCACTAACAAATGGACAATTACCTTCCTACAAACATTGTCTTGCAAGAGTATTGTGCAACCCTGCTTCCATAGATTGTCATTTGGGGAAGTGTCCCATCTGTCCTGGGAATGAGGAAGTAAGAAATGTAATGGAACACGGTTTTGAGGAGAACTTGGTTGAAAAACTAACTTTTTGCCAATTGATGGATTACAGTTGATAGATGCAACTTGGAGACATTAGAAAAATCAACTTCAGATTTTATTGATTTGTTTTGCAAAAAACTGTCTGTTTTGGTCAGACATGACTTCATTGCTAAGCAGCAAAGCTCTTTTATAAGTAGTACTAAAGAAAACCTCAAGGACTCAGAATTTCTCATCATTTGTGATTTTGCCGAAAATTATAGTTTTCTTCTTCAAGATGAAGCCCAGAGCTACCAGTGGGCAAGCCACAGTCCTCCCATTTGTCATCTATTACAAAACAGAAAAGACTGAACATGTAAGTTTTGTAGTAATTTCTGAGTGTTTAGAGCATAATACAATTGCACTGTACTGCTTCCAAAAAAAACTTATTAACTTCTTGAAAAGTAAGTTTGGTGACAACAGCGTCAAAAATTTTTACTATTTCTCTGACGGGTCTGCAGCCTAGTACAAAAATCGGAAAAATTTCACAAACTTATATTTCTATCAAGATGACTTCAACATTGATGCTGAATGGCATTTTTCAGCAACAGCACACGGGAAGGGGCCATGTGATGGCGTTGGTGGAACGGTGAAAAGGTTAGCTGCCTGAGCCAGCTTACAACGCCCTTACGAGAATCAAATTCAAACACCATTTCAGTTGTACAAATGGGCAATTCAGAACATTTTTGTGGCAAACTTTACATATGTAAGTCACGAAGAATACATAGAAACAGACCAATTTTTGGAAAATCGCCTAAGTAAGTCTAACAATACAAGGTACCCAGAAACTTCATGCTTTTATTCCTATCCCATTGAGTAATTCAAAAATAAAAGTGAAGATGTTCTCAGAATCAAACGAGTCAGCTACTGAAAAAGTATCAGCATTACAAGACAGACTGCAAATAACAGAAATTAGTGGTTACATAACCATAATCTATGAAAACAACTGGTGGGTAGCGTATGTTCTAGCAAAAGAAGAGAGTGAGAATGAAGTTAAGGTCTCTTTTTTTACATCCAGCTGGTCCATCTACGATGGGTTCCATTTCAACTCAGGCAGGGTCGTACCATCATGGTCTCAGATTTCTCTAAAAAAAATTAAGGGTTGTTCCTTGACTAAAATAAGGAGACCTATATTTTTCTTTCGGCAAGAAAAAATTTTCCCTTCGAGATAGAGGGTTTCAAATCTTGCACTGTCAAACAAGCTCTCTAGAAAACGGTTATTTTTCCTAACTTCAGCGAGTCATTGCAGCAGAGTTAAAAAAGATATCGTGTTCTTGTATTTTTTTACATTGTGTGTACAACATATAATAATATATGGTGCTAATATTTGCTACACATCGTATGAGTAAAATTTAAAATAATGGTAAACTTTGTTATTTTTAAAAAGTTTTTTTTTAAACAGGTTTGGATGGAGTTTTTTCTATATTCCTTTTTTTCGTTAAAGACATACAAATGTACACTTTATTTGTGATTTTTTGAGTGTCTGTGAAACTGCTAGTTTCCGCGTTTCGGCAGCGTTAAAAACAGCCGATTTTGAAAAATCTTTAACTTTGCCAACAATTTTCTCAAAAAGACCATTTTTTAAAATTCTGAAAATTAAATCCCTGTTTTATTATCAACAGGAGAATATCTGTGTAAATTTTCACGGACCTAAAAACGCTCGTTTTCGAGTTAGACGCGTTTGAATTCGGTTTGAAAGCCTACGATTTCCAGTGTTCTAAAGGCGCCATTTTGGAAAAATCTCGGGCGCAAAGTACGTACGTTATCTCTTACCCGAATCAAAGCGTTAGATAATCTTTGCCCGAATGATGGAATGAGAGCATTGCGTCAGCTGGCCCTGGTTGGATACATCCACCTCACCCTTCCCCGAGTGATGACATGCCTATAAAACTGTCGGGGGATAACCAATACATAAAGAAAGTTCTTGCTGCTCCACTAACGAAGTTGAGTTGCGAAAGACAGCAGCAGCAGTTGTTTGTTTGTTTGTTTACGTATATACTTAAACATTGCATAAGAAAAGACTATGAAAGAGTAGAAAACTGTTGTGAAACAATTTTAAGAAAAAGAGTGCAGGCGCGTGTACTGTAAGTTAATTTTCGATGGCTAAACACCCTCGAGTTTTTCTGGGAGTTGCTAATTGTAGGCTACTGTCAGAAGAGCAGTTGCTGTTTTGTTATAGTTGCTAAAATTAACTTCTCAGTTTTTCGTAATAGTAAAATATTCGCTCAGGAGAGTTTTGTCCTCTGCGAACTGGGGGAGAAGGTGCAATGCTGTTGACCTCGCTGCTAGGTTGATAGCGCTGGTCGCTACCGAAACTCTGCTTACCTCCTCTCCAAAACGTAATGGCAGTTGTCTAATCTACTAAATAAATAACAATGAACACATACGCGTGCATGCTTATTCATAAAATGTAAGTTGAGTATATTTCCTGTTCAATCAGCTGACTTTACAAGTAAAATTCATATACAACTTATGCGCTTATAATGGTGTAAAGATTTTTATGTATTTAAAACATATTCAAAGATTTCAATTTTTTTAAAGAGGGGTGTGTGTGTGTGTGTTCGTAGTGATCTCCACCTGGGCCACGATAAACCATGCACTGCCCATGTCTTCTGTTCCCTTAGAAGATGATCCTGGATCGATGGGAGACCAGCGAAGTTTTGATCCCCCCCCCCCTCTCACGTGGTGGTGAGGTGTCTCAAAGCTAGGTAGCTTTCAAAAATGTTTCAACTTAGTTGGCTGGTAATAAGAGAGGGATTCCATTTCAACTCTGGCAGGGTCGTACTATCACGGTCTCAGATTTCTCTAAACAAATTAAGGGGGTGTTCCTTGAATAAAATAAGGGGACCTATATCTTTTCTTTCGGCAAGAAAAAATTTTCCCTTTGAGACATAGGGTTTCAAATCTTCCACCGTCAAACAAGCTCTCTAAAAAACCGGTTATTTTTCCTAACTTCAGCGAGTCATTGCAGCAGAATTAAAAGATCTTCTGTTCTGGTATTTTTTATTACATTGTGTGTATAACGTATAATAATATTTGATGCTAATATTTTTTACACATCGTATGATTAAAATTAAAAAAAAATCGTAAACTTTGATTTAAAAAAAATTAAAATTTTTAAGATTTTTTTTTAACTGGTTCAAATGGAGTTTTTGTTTTCTATACTCGTTTTTTTGTTAAAGACATACAAATGTGCACTTTATTTGCAATTTTTTATGTGTCTGTGAAACTGCTAGTTTCTGCAGCGTTAAAAACAGCCGATTTTGGAAAATCTCCAACTTTGTCAACGATTTTCGCAAAAAAGCCCTTTTTTAAAATTCTGGAAATTAAATCCCTGTTTCATTATCAACAGGAGGAAATCTGTGTAAATTTTTACGGACCTAAAAACGTCCGTTTCCGAGTTAGACACGTTTGAATTCGATTTGAAAACCTACGATTTCTCCGTGTTCTGAAGGCGCAATGAGAGCGTTGGATCCGTCCACCCGACCCTACCCTGGGCGATAACATGCCTAAAAAACGGTCTTGGAAAAAAAAATAACAAATCTATATATATAGAATTGAATGTATGTCTGCTAAACAAATTTACAGTTTTCAATTTAGAACCACCAAACTTGGTATACTATCTCATGGTACCCCTAACTTAAACCGTAGACAGTTTTTGGAAGGGGTCGGAGCCTGGGGTCAAGGGGCTCCACACAAAACTTCCATAAAATCTAGTTTTCAATTTAGAACCACCAAATTTGGAATACTATAGCACGGTACCCTAACTTAGACCGCAGACTGTTTTTGGAAGGGGTCGGAGCCCTGGGTCAAAGGGCCCCCACACAAAATTTCCGTAAAATATACTTGTAAACTGTAGTGCCCTAACTGAGACCGTAGATGGTTTTTGGAAGGGGGGTAGAGCCCTGAGTGGGTGGGAGCCTGTGGTCAAAGGGCCCCACGCAAAATTTCCGTAAAATCTAGTTTTCAATTTAGAACCATCAAATTTGGTATACTTTTTCTTGGCACCCTAATTTTGTAAAATATTTTACGAAAATTTTGTAGGGGTGGGGGCTTGACCCCGGGTTCCGACCCCTTCCCAAAACCGTCTAGTCAAAGTTAGGGTGCCAAGAAAAAGTATACCAAATTTGATGGTTCTAAATTGAAAACTAGATTTTACGGAAATTTTGCGTGGGGCCCTTTGACCCGGGCTCCCCACTTCCAAAAACCGTCTACGGTCTAAGTTAGGGTACCATGAGATAGTATACCAAGTTTGATGGTTCTAAATTGACATACATTCAATTCTCTCTATATATAGATTTGTTATTTTTTTTTTTCCAAGACCGTTTTTTAGGCATGTTATCGCTCAG
Source organism: Macrothele yani (assembly GCA_039090855.1). NCBI lineage: Eukaryota > Metazoa > Arthropoda > Arachnida > Araneae > Macrothelidae > Macrothele > Macrothele yani. The sequence continues at coordinate 55,947,097 of CM077011.1, read as the reverse complement.
GGTAGGGTGAGTTGGACGGATCCAACACTCTCATTCGAGTAAGAGAATACGTACTTTGCGCCTTAGATTTTTCCAAAATGGCGCCTTTAGAACACGGAGAAATCGCAGGTTTTCAAACCAAATTCAAACGCGTCTAACTCGGAAACGGGCGTTTTTAGGTCCGTGAAAATTTACACAGATATTCTCCTGTTGATAATAAAACAGGGATTTAATTTTCAGAATTTTGAAAAAGGGCTTTTTGAGAAATTTTCAGAATTTTGAAAAATGGCTTTTTTGAGAAAATCGTTGGCAAAGTTGGAGATTTTTCAAAATCGGCTGTTTTTAACGCTGCAGAAACTAGCAGTTTCACAGACACATAAAAAATTGCAAATAAAGTGCACACTTGTATGTCTTTAACAAAAAAACGAGTATAGAAAAAAACTCCATTTGAACCAGTTAAAAAAAAATCTTAAAAATTTCAATTTTTTTAAAAAATCAAAGTTTACGATTTTTTAAAATTTTAATCATACGATGTGTAAAAAATATTAGCATCACATGTTATACACACAATGTAATAAAAAATACCAGAACAAAATATCTTTAATTCTGCTGCAATGACTCGCTGAAGTTAGGAAAAATAACCGGTTTTTTAGAGAGCTTGTTTGACGATGGAAGATTTGAAAACCTCTGTCTCAAAGGGAAAATTTTTTCTTGCCGAAAGAAAAGATATGGGTCTCCTTATTTTAATCAAGGAACACCCCCTTAATTTATTTAGAGAAATCTGAGACCGTGATGGTACGACCCTGCCAGAGTTGAAATGGAATCCCTCTCTTATTACCAGCCAACTAAGATGAAACATTTTTGAAAGCTACCTAGCTTTGAGACACCTCACCACCACCTGAGCGGGAGGGGGTTGTCAAAACTCCGCTGGTCTCCCATCGATCCAGGATTATCTAAGGGAACAGAAGCCATGGGCAGTGCATGGTTTATCGTGGCCCAGGTAGAAATCACTAAGAACACAATCACCCCCCCCCCTTTAAAAAAATTGAAATCTATGAATATGTTTTAAATAGATAAAAATCTTTACACCATTATAAATGCATAAGTTGTATATGTATTCTACTTGTAAAAGCAGTTGATTGAACAGGAAATATACTCAACTTACATTTTATGAATAAGCATGCGCGCGTATGTGTTAATTGTTATTTATTTAGTAGATTAGACAATTGCCATTACGTTTTGGAGAGAAGGTAAGCAGAGTTTCGGTAGCGACCAGCGCTATCAACCCAGCAGCGAGGTCAAGAGCATTGCACCTTCTCCCCCTGTTCGCAGAGGGCCCATTCCATCTCAATTCAGGCAGAGCATGTCAGTTGACCCCCTTAGATTTGTTCCAAAAAATTACAGTAGCTACTCCTACTACAGATATAAGATATTCCAAATGGATTTGCTCAAAAAAAATTTATATCACTTGCTGCGCCATTTTGAAATTTGGCGAAAAACGCGTTTTTTGAAAGGAATGTCAAAAATGGCATGTTTTAAAAATGTTATTGCGTTTAAACTATTTGGCGATTCAGTTCATTTTTGTTTTGTTTTGTAGCTAATGAATTGATTTTTAACTTGACATACTTTAAATATGCATGTTATAATTATTAGTAATTAAAAAAATCCACTTTTTAGGTACAAAATTTTGTTTTTTCTGACATTTAACAATTTTTTTCTTACACAAAGAAAAGTTTTTTTAAATAAATAAAGATGGCAATGTGTAGTCCACCAATGGTAGTTTTACAGCAAATTTTATTTATTGCCTAACATATATAGTCTATACCATTCAACTTCAAAATATGCAAATGTACGAAAATGCACTATTTTCAAGTAGCAATAACTCAAAAACCCCATTTTTTAAAAATCTTAAAACTTGATCTTATGTTGTCCTATTAGTATATTATCAATTGGTGGGGGCAGAATTGTGTGTTTTTGCCTCGTAAATTTTGAACGTTTTTTTGAAAATGACAGTTCTCCAGCATTTATTTGCAGGTCGCAGAAAAACACTACAAAGTTTTGTTTTAAATTAGCTCTGAAAGTTAAAATATAGGCTAGTAGACTAATTATAATACTTAAAGTAAAAATATTTAAAATATTAATCTAGTAAATAAAAAATATAAAATAATTTTAATTATTATATAATAAATTCTGTAATAAAGTTACAGTTGTTAAATGAACTGACCTAGTCTTAATGCTTAAACAACAAATAAGCTTGTTCTACACCTGTGCAATGCTGAATCAACAGGATCATACATGCACATGCATGACCAGTGTTTGCTCACTGCACAGCTAATCAACTGTCTCACTAGCCCCTCCCCCTCCATGGCCACACCCACCTGTGCTATAACTACTGTGCAGTCTGTTCTTTTGTTTGGAAGAGTAACACGTGATATGTGTTTGTGATTTCTCAGATATGTTTTTTACATTTTTGCTAAATAGGCCTATTTAATAATGTCAGATTATCATAGTTCTGAACGAATTAAGTGTGTGGACTATATTAGAAGACACAAAAAAACTGTGTACAAAAGTAAGAGTCTGAGGTTATGTGGTGTTGGTGATTTAGCTGATTCAATTCAAAGGATTGTAGGTAGGTCTGTTATTGTAAAAAGTAATGAGTTTGTGTAGTAATTGTGTTGTTTTATATAAAAAAAAATTTGGGGAACTTACAAATGAACCTGAACAAGGAATTTCATCTGATGAACCTTTTATTGCAAGTGAGGAGATTGTAAATGCTGTCAACAAAAGTATTAACATTCTTGATGTAAATATGTCGCCATTGAAATCCCCTTCACAAGTTAGGCCTGAGAGGAGACAAAGTTATGTAAAAAGAAAAAAGTTGAAATTAGAGGAAGTACTAGTAACTGCATCTGTGAAGAAATCAGAAGTGTATAGTGTCAATGATGGCATTTCAAGTGAACCTTCTGCTGAAAAACCTGACTGTTATACTTGCAATCAGTGGTTTTTTAACATTAACACAGCTCTTCAAAATTCTAAATACAATGAAAAAGTGCAATTGTTGACACTGTTACCACATACTTTTACTAAAACGCAACTGGAAGCAAAGTTACCTTCAGTATCAAAGTACATCATAGATAAGTCACGTAGTGTTAAAAAAGAAAAAGGAATTTATGCTAAACCTGATCCCTACAGTGGACATCCATTGTCTGCAGATACTAAGGCAATTGCTTTGTCATGCTACCTAGATGACAGCAAAGACTGCACAAGAGAGAGTCCAAACAAAAAAGATGTTATATGTGTTAAAGATGGTAATGGTGAGAAAGTTAAAAAGGCAAAAAGATTTATGACAAGATCAATCAAAGAGACATACAGTATATTGAAAAAGGAAAATGAAGGAATAAAAATTGGACTTTCAAAATTTTATTCACTATGTCCAAAGTGGGTGAAAATTCAACCTATACAAGCAGTTTGTACTTGCATTTACTGTAGTAATCTTACACTAATAAGCATAGCTCTCCAAAATGTAACTAATGAAAAGTATACTGAAGAGGCTCTTTTACTTAAGTGTTTGTGTAACAAAACAGACAATGAAGATTGTTGGCTCCAAATGTGTGGTGACTGCCTCGGTACAGATGCACTGACAGCTGATACTCTTGGCTTGTTGAATGAAGAAGTTACATATGCTATTTGGGAACGTAATGACCTTATAAAGAAAACTGTACCTACTGAAAGGTTCCTCGAAGATGCTAGACATTGGATTAATAAAGCAATTCCTCATAATTATATCCGAAAAATCCAGAGAGAAAGAATAGCCAAAGCTAAAATCTCTGCGAAAGGGAGTTCTGTGTGTGTTTTACATTTTGATTTTGCAGAGAACTGGTCAGTTATATTGCCTGATGAGATACAAAGCCATCACTGGCAAAATGAACAAATCTCATTGTTTACATGTGTTGCACAAATTGGTCAAGTGAAAGAAAGTTTTGCAGTAGTGTCAGATGATATAACCCATGACACAGCTCATGCTCTCTGTGCCATAGGTCTTATAAAAAACGACATTTCAAAATCGTATCCATTGGAAACTAAGACCTCAGTAGTTTACGTTTCAGATGGAGCTGCCGCACATTTCAAAAATCGATATCAACTTCATGAGTTGTCTAAGGGTAATCCAACTATAGAAAGAAAGTGGATATTTTCAGCTACTGGGCATGGTAAGAGTGCATGCGATGGTATAGGTGGCATATGGAAGCACTATGCTACAAGATTTAATCTACAAAAAGAATCTGTGGATGCCATAAGAGAAGCAGCTTCATTTGTTTGTACAATTTCAAATCTTATACGTAATACGAAAATACTACACTTCAAAAGTGAAGTTGTTCAAAAATTCAGGTCTTGTAAAGAAAAAGAATGGATCACTGTAAAACCTGTTGTAGGATTACAATCTCAGCATTATTGGTTGGTGCAAAATAATGAAGCTTATATGGCAAGAACAATTAAACATAATGTGCAGAAAATAGAAATAACAAGCCAAGTAAAAAACAGGTACTCTTTGAGTGATTTCATGGTAGGTCAATTTGTTGGGTGTGTATATAATGATTATTGGTGGATGGGACCGATAAAGAGCATATCTCTAGAGCTCGAAGACATTACTGTGTCATGTATGCATCCCCATGGCCCAGCTAAAGGGTTCCAATGGCCAGAGGAATGTGAAAAGAGAGAGGATGTATGTGCAGTGCCATTAAACAATGTAGTGCTAAAGGTGAAGGAACCCACTCCCAGCGGACAATCCGCTACACTCCACATTTTCGATACCAAGGAGCTGAACCAGATCCAACAGATCTGCAGTGTCTGAACTTTATGTAAACTTACTCTGTAATTATTTTAGTATAATGTTTATAGATCTCAACTAACATGGAGTTGTTTACCATTATTTGTTTTAGTGTTACAGAAATCAGAAAATTGTAAAAAGACAAACAGTTCAATGAGTTCTCGGTTTTCCACATTTTCTATGTTTTTCTTTTTGTTCTTTTTTCATTATTTTTTTCTAAATGAGTAACTTAAGTTTACTTATAAAAGTGTTCAGTGAAGCTTAAAAATCAGGGTGGCTTTAAAATTTCATTGTAAAGAACAATTGTATACGTTTTTGTATCGTTTCTATTTGCGACCCGCAAATCCTGGAGAACTGTCATTTTCAAAAACGTTCAAAATTTACGAGGCAAAAACACACAATTCTGCCCCCACCAATTGATAATATACTAATAGGACAACATAAGGTCAAGTTTTAAGATTTTTGAAAAATTGGGTTTTTGAGTTATTGCTACTTGAAAATAGTGCATTTTCGTACTTTTGCATATTTTGAAGTTGAATTGTTATAGACTGTATATATGTTAGGCAATAAATAAAATTTGCTGTAAAACTACCATTGGTGGACTACACATTGCCATCTTTATTTATTTAAGAAAACTTTTCTTAGTGTAAGAAAAAAAATTGTTAAATGTCAGAAAAACCAAAATTTTGTACCTAAAAAGTGGATTTTTTTAATTACTAATAATAATTAAAGTATGTCAAGTTAAAAATATTTAAAGTATGTCAAGTTAAAAATCAATTCATTAGCTACAAAACAAAACAAAAATGAACTGAATCGCCCAAATAGTTTAAACGCAATAACATTTTTAAAATATGCCGTTTTTGACATTCCTTTCAAAAAACGCGTTTTTCACCAAATTTCAAAATGGTGCAGCAAGTGATATAAATTTTTTTTGAGCAAATCCCTTTGGAATATCTTATATCTGTAGTAGGAGTAGCTACTGTAATTTTTTGGAACAATCTAAGGGGGTCAACTGACACATGTTGGTATTCTCTGCCTGAATTGAGATGGAATGGGCCAGAGGACAAAACTCTCCTGAGCGAATATTTTACTATTACGAAAAACTGAGGTTAACTTTAGCAACTATAACAAAACAGCAACTGCTCTTCTGACAGTAGCTTACAATTAGCAACTCCCAGAAAAACTCGAGGTTGTTTAGCCATCGAAAAGTAACTTACAGTACACGTGCCTGCACTCTTTTTCTTAAAATTATTTCACAACAGTTTTCTACTCTTTTATTTATTTATTTATTTTTTTTATTGGAGGTTTAACGACCACCGTGAGCAACTCAATGGGCTATAAGCAGTCGCCCGTCCCTAATTTAGGGTCACTGGTTCCAGGGAAGGGAGAGAGCCAGTGCCGTAAGACAAACACAACATCCATGCCTCACCGGGATTCGAACCCGCGCCCTTCGGACGAATGATCAGAGGCCATCGCTTAGACCACTGCGCCACCGGGGTGGCTTTCTACTCTTTCATAGTCTTTTCTTATGCGATGTTTAAGTATATACGTAAACAAACAAATGCTGCTGTCTTTCGCAACTCAGCTTTGTTAGTGGAGCAGCAAGAATTTTCTTTATGTATTGGTTACCCCCCCCCCCCCCCCCCGACAGTTTTATAGGCATGTCATCACTCGGGGAAGGCTGAGGTGGATGTATCCAATCAAGGCCAGCTGACCCAATGCTCTCATTCCATCATTCGGGCAAAGAATATCTAACGCTTTGATTCGGGTAAGAGATAACGTACGTACTTTGCGCCTGAGAATTTTCCAAAATGGCGCCTTTAGAACACGGGAAATCGTAGGCTTTCAAACGCGTCTAACTCGAAAACGGGCGTTTTTAGGTCCGTGAAAATTTACACAGATATTCTCCTGTTGATAATGAAACAGGGATTTAATTTTCAGAATTTTAAAAAATGGCCTTTTTGAGAAAATCGTTGGCAAAGTTAGAGATTTTTCAAAATCGGCTGTTTTTAACGCTGCCGAAACGCGGAAACGAGCAGTTTCACAGACACTCAAAAAATCACAAATAAAGTGCACATTTGTATGTCTTTAACGAAGAAAACGAATATAGAAAAAACTCCATCCAAACCTGTTTAAAAAAACTTAAAAAATTCATTTTTTTTTAAAAATCACAAAGTTTACGATTATTTTAAATTTTAATCATATGATGTGTAGCAAATTATTAGCACCATATATTATTATATGTTATGCACACAATGTAAAAAAAAATACAAGAACACGATATCTTTTTTAACTCTGCTGCAATGACTCGCTGAAGTTAGGGAAAATAACCGTTTTCTAGAGAGCTTGTTTGACGGTGCAAGATTTGAAACCCTCTATCTCGAAGGGAAAATTTGTTCTTGCCGAAAGAAAAAATATGGGTCTCCTTATTTTAGTCAAGGAACACCCCTTAATTTTTTTTAGAGAAATCTGAGACCATGATGGTACGACCCTGCCTGAGTTGAAATGGAACCCATCCTTTATCCTCTTCCTACCCTAGCCCACAAGATGTATTATGGCTTCCTGTAAGTTACGTCTTGTGTAAAGTAAATCCTGTGACTCGACAGGAAGACTCTACACAATCTCTCTGAAACAGAAATACACCAAACTACTAAAGCTTTTAAAGACTATATCAAGGATCTACAGGTGTGATTTCACTTTAAAACAATGATGCAATTTTTTTTTAATTTTAGGAGATTCTGCTTTAAGTGACGATCCAAGTTTAAGATTAGGAATATAATTTGCATAAATGTCATCATTATTATTTTGATGTGTCTCTTGAGCAGTAATTGAAATTACTTTTTAAAGTCTGTTTATTTTTTTTATATTGTATTGTGAATTATTACAAATTTTGAATAATGAAATTAATAATTTTTTTAAACCCATGTAGTCTCAGATTTTAAACAAATCAATTAAAAATAAAACATTGTTTAAATAAATGGTTTTAAATAACAAAAATACTTTATCTATTGTTATTAATGAAATTTTTTTCAGATTTAGCCCAAATTTATTTTCAGTTTGTCTTTTTCATTTTTTTTTTTTTTCATTAAACCTTGTGTTAGGCTAAATTTGAATATAGCATTTTAAGTACACCCATTATCATCCAAGTTAAAACTCACACAATCAAATACCAAACATATGAAGATTGTTTTAAAAAATATTTGAATTTTTTAAAGTGTCGCGTTTTGAAAAATTCAAAATTTAAATTTTAAAATTTGAATTTTTTTAAATCTTAACCCTTATGGTGTTTCTACATCACATAAAAGAGCATAAAAAGTACTACAAAAAGATACCTTTCCCATATCTCTATCTTAATTAGGGGAGCTGCAATCACAATTTAAAAACATATCAATCTTCCGATTTTGGTGTGTTTTTGGACATTTTATATAGCTGTATTTTCAAAACCGGTGGATATATGACGATGAAATTTGGTATTTTTCTTAATCTATATAGAGGCCACGTATGTACCAAATTTCATTAAAATCTGAGATGGTGAGGTAAAAAATGTCTTCAAATTGTGTTGAGTTGATACGGAATCACTCGACCGCTGTTTTCTGTATTACATACTAGTGCGTATGGACCTTTATATGAAATACACAGACCTGTTTGTAACCCTGGTGTAGCCCGGAATTCCGGGTTTTTGTCACATTCCAAACCAGTAAATCCGGGTTTTTAAGTTTTAGAAGAATTTGAGATGTTTCGGACATTTCATTTCTAAAAATGCTGCTAAATGGTAACTGAACTTCAGGTTCTATTTTCTTTGGGAATTACAGTGTTTGATTAAAAACACTGCATGTCCGTGCAAATGGTGAATGTAGAAGATTTGTGACACCTTGTGCATTTTTTTTTTTTTTGTTATCAAACAAGCTCTCAAGATAACAGCCTGCTGAAAGGAAGGCTTCTTTTCATTATTTTGAAAGTTCAAATAATTTGATTATTTTTTCTAACTATTTTTAGAAATTGAATGGAATCCATTGTAGGCTTCAAGTTCAAGTAAAATTGGTCTACATAGACTGCTCAATTAACATATAATATGAAGTGCAAAATTTGATTTTAAAGATGCAATGCCTGAAGGAGTTTGCACAGTGAAAGAAAATTGGGTACAAGAAAAGATGCGAAGTTTAACTGCACAAGCACTAGGGCCTATTTGTTGTGTAGCTAGTTTATATGTGCGTATTATACATTATATGTATTATTGGCACTGAGCTGAGAGTTTCGGGGTTTCTTGTGTCACCTCACAATCACCCCTGAATACACTTTGCATAAGACTGCACTACTCTTACTTTTGTAGTTTAATTATTGACATAGATTTTGTGTTCTCAACATCAGTATTTAAAGGGCAAAAAAAGAAGCTCCTCATAAATTTCATGTGGAGTGTTTTTTTTTGTAGAAATATAATACTTTTTAATGGTCTTGTGCACGATTTTTTTTATAAGCAGAAATTCCAATTCTCTCATGTGGAAGGAGTGTATAACAATAACCCCTCCCCTTTGAATGGCATGTTTATGTGAAGCTGCTTCTTTGTTAAAGCAAAAGCTGAGAAGCCATACTTTTATGTCAGAATATTTGGCTGACAAGTTGGAATTTTTGTTTTGATATATGTGCCAAATGCAACATTCAGTTCCTTTTCAGGAATTAAAGTAATTCCTTTGGCATAATGTAAGAAATGATTCAGCAACAAATATTTAACTATCTGTGCAATAACTGTCTTTTAAGTCTTTTGCTAAGCTTCAAATCTTTGCCCTACCCTTCATGTATCAATTTGTTCTCCATTTCATGTTTTAAATATATATTCTATTTGAGGGAGGGAGGACTCCAGATCATAAGATTTCTTTTCAGCCTTATATGGTTTTGTAGTCTTTCTATATTGGCAGAGCTAGTTCCCTTGCCCATCAGTAGTGGGTGTAAAGAAAGCTGTGTGTAAACATCCAGACTCACAGTCGCCACTGGCGATAAACTTCATCGTCATGGCGACTAAAAATGTTTGATTAAATCGCCAATTCTGGCGACCTGTACTGGAAAAACATTTATTTTATTTAACTTGTACGGAACTTGCACATTTTTGAAAATTTTTACTCCAAATGTACGGAAATCGCACGAAATTTGAGTTGTACGGAAGTCTGCCATCACCTTTTTCATTCTGCTTGAATAGCAGAATAGAAAAAAAAGTTTATAAAAAAGGCCAGGCGTCGGTTTTTGACCACAAAGAATGCGCCAAGGCTGGGTCATCGTAGTTCGCAAGGTTGCGGTGGGGATGAAAGCCGGTGGTGGACAGCAACTGAGAGAAATTTTTATTAAATTTTTTTTTTCCTTTTTTTTAAATAACTGAATACAAATTTTACAGTAACCAAGGCACGTTAAAATAAACTCCCATGAGAAATTTATTCAAAATCCGATGAAAACTTTAGAAGTTAGGCATTTTTAAAAAAATATTTTTAATGAATGTTCGCTGAAAGCCTGCATTAGTCCATAGGAAAATTCTAAAATCCGAAATCGGCATAGTCCGGATCTCCGGCCGATTCTGGATTTTCGAGGTTGCACTGTAATATTTCCATATCTGCGAACTACTTACGGAATGTCCGTAGTTTCTACGGATTTAGTTGGTTGGCTGACTACGGACCTCGCTGTCGAAACTACGGATTCTACGAATTTTCATTTTTTTTTATTTTATTGTTTTATGATATGCATGAGATTCTTAAGCGGACTCGCGGAATTCCGCGTTTTTTTGTCATCATTTAGATCGTTCTCAGGATCAGTGTAAAACTGAAGACAGTTTGCGGGTGGGGGTGGTGGTAAGGGAGTTCCGTCTGGAGACGGTATTTCGTGTCTCAAAACTTTCGGAAACGGTAGTTGAATGGAGTTAAAAAGTTACAGTAATCATAATTTTTTTCTCCCGATATTGCCTTAGTGTAAAGTTTTATTGTTAAATATTATTTTATTGCATAAAAGTATTTCAGCTTGAAACTGTAGGCAACAATGTGCGAAAACTGAGTTTAGACGCCGCAAAAATTTCCTCGTAATCTCAGGCATCAGATTCTTCCGCGAAATCGAGGAATTCCGCAGTTTTTGTTATTATTTTGGTCATTCTGGTCATTCGCGAGATCAATGAACCAGTGAACACAATGCTGGGGGGGGGATGTTCGTTGGAGGACGGAATTCCATCTTTATGAAAATTTCGAAAACGGAAGGTCGACGGAGTTAAAGTTTTTTCCGCAATCGTAATTCCTTTTTACTCGCGATGTTGCCTCTGTGCAGTATTATTGTTAAGTAATATTTAACTGCATAAACATTTGTATTTCAGCTTGAAAATAGCGGGAAAATTTCCAAAACCGGAAGTCGGGCAGTGCATAGAGTTCTCCGGTGAGCTCAATCCCCCTCCCCGCGCGATGTTCCCACTCCTGCGTTGTTTTATAACTTCAGTTTCAACTTTTCTGAAATGTGCAAATAAAACATACTGATATTTTATACTAACCAATTTTATAAAAATAATTTAGTATGAAATATACAATTTGATTTTTTTTTCAAAGTTTGGCCACTGAGTTTTTTTTATGGCCACTAACAATTTTGGTCTTGGTGGCCAATGTCTACTAGCAAAATTTGTAAGTCTGGATCTTTAGTTGTGTGGCTTCTGATCATTTGTCCGAGATGGGTCCTGGTGAGGCATGGATGTTGTGTTTGTCTTCCAGCACTGGTTCTATCCCTTTTCCCTGGAGTCAGTGGCCCTAAATTAGGGACGAGTGACTGTCCCTGAGTTGTTCATGGTGGTCGTTAAACCTCCAATCAAAAAAAAAAAAAAAAAAAGCCTGTGTGTAAACAAGGCAAATTGATACACGCAAAGTTTGGAACTGATTGAATGCATGGAAATTTGAAAGTCCACCTTGATTAATGCTGTAGATCTATTGCCATAACAGCATAAGTAACTGATATTGAAAATTATTATGTTTACCATCACTTTCAATAGCCATGTGTCAGTTAATCGATTCTCTTTGATGCTATGCTTAGTCCTTGGAGGGGAAAAACTCCCAACATCTATTTTTGACTTCCTCCAGTGTTCAGTACTAACTTCGTACCTAACATGAAGAAATTAAGTCAGTGAGTAAAAGAGGTGCTACTCAGAAGGAGTTAATATAGAGTATATGGTGGATGGGATGTAAGGTCAGGTGATGCGTAACATCACAGCCTCTCCTTGACAAATGTCAACCCCGCCTTCTCGTGGTACATCCTGTTCCCACTAAAGGGGCTCTGACGACCGCCAATAGCGGTATAACTACCATCGGGATTAGAGGAAATGCTATCCCACACTCACCAACCCGCTTGGCCAGCGTGGTGAGTTATGGCCAAACCCCTCCAAAATGACTCCACAACTTAAATCTTGGCCTCAGTCTCCGGCAGCTGGAATGTACCTGGCCAAGGCAGCGGCCAGTGCGACATGAAGGCAGAGGGTGCTAAGAATCCCTGGAGGACCGGACTAGGCTGCCATCTGATGCTGACCTTGGCTACGTATAATGGACGCTCCCTATCTTCTGATTCAAGGCTTCTTGAATTGGAAGAGGAACTACGAAGGATCAAGTGGGACATCGTCGGGCTAAGTGAGGTAAGGAGAAAAGGAGAAGATCTCATTGAACTGAAAAGTGGACATCTCTTCTACTATCGTGGGACAGATACTGGCAGAACTAGTGGTGTTGGATTTATAATAAACAAGAAACTAAAGGATAAAGTTGTAGAAGTTGAAAGTTCCTCTGACAGAGCTGCACGACTCGTTATCCAACTCTCGAGAAGATACCAGGCTCAGATTATTCAAACTTATGCACCCACCAACAAGTCATGCTGAAGAAGAAATTGAAGAATTTTATGAGGAAATTCGTGATCTAAATAATAAAGGTAAGCAGCACTTGAAGATAATTATGGGAGATTTCAATGCAAAAATAGGGCAACGGCAACAGAATGAAACTTCAGTAGGTAAATTCGGTCACGGCAACAGAAACCAGCGTGGAAATACTCTCGTAGAGTTTGCAAAGGCAGAAGGGTTTTTCATCTTGAACTCCTTTTTCAAGAAAAAGCCACACAGGGAATGGACATGGAGACATCCAAATGGGACGACAAGTGAAATTGATTTTATTATGTGTAACAAAAAATTCGTCATAGAAGACTGCAGTGTGCTAAACAAGTTCAACATAGGCAGTGACCATAGATTGGTGAGATGTAAGATGCACCTCAACACTAAACTCGAACGTAGCAAGCTCATAAGACAAACAAAATGTATTGACATAACCAACCTTAAAAAACACCATAATACCTTCAAATTGGAACTGAAGAACAGATTCTCTGCTTTAGAAGGCCTAACATTGGGAGAAGTGGATATTTCTGAAGTTAACAGAAAAGCTCTTATGGAAACAGCAACCAAAGCTCTTATGGAAACAGCAACAAAATTAGCTGGGTCTAAGAACAAATTGTATGTGAACAAATTATCAGGAAAAACCAAAATGTTGATGCAAAAAAGAAGAGAGATGAGGACAACTAAAGAAGATGTGACTTCCAAAGTGGAATATATAGAGCTATGCAAGACAGTACGGAAAAGTATCACTGAAGACGTAAGGAAAGTCAACTGTGAACTAGTAAGGAAAGCAATTGAAAACAACCAAAGCCTAAAGATAGCAAAGGGACATCTCAGTAAGGGAAAAAAACAGATTATGGCACTGAGAAAAGAAGATGGTTCTGTAACAAGAAATAGAGGCGAAATTTTGACAAGAGTGAAAGATTTCTACTCCAAATTATATGAAAGGGATGATACATGTACTCCAGACATCATGAAAGGTACCAGTACCAGAGTTCTTCCAGTCCTTCCAGCAGAAGTTGCACATGCAATCAAGAACATGAAGCGGGGAAAATCTCCAGGAGAAGATGGAATTACTGTAGACATCATACAAGAAGCAAGTGGAGAAATCGAAACAGTACTCGCCCAAATTTTCACTCGATGCCTTAATGAAGGGAAAATTCCTGAGGATTGGAACAACGCTACAATGATCTTGCTACATAAAAAAGGTGACATTGAGGAGCTCAGGAACTACAGACCTATCAGCCTCCTATCAGTGGTTTATAAAATCTTCACTAAAGTTCTTTCACACCGCTTGAAGGTGACACTGGACATGGCTCAACCGAGAGAACAAGCTGGATTCAGGAGTGACTACAGCACAATAGATCATATCCACGTACTGAGAGAACTAATTGAAAGAGCGAGGGAATATGAACTTCCATTGTGCATGGCTTTTATCGATTATGAAATAGCCTTTGATTCGGTGAAACCATCAGCAGTTGCAATGGCTCTGAAATCCTGCGGTATTGAAGATGCATACATTAATATTATTAATAACATCTATGAAAATGCAAGTGCAAAGATTCGGCTGTTTGAAAATACAACACACATAAAAATTGGAAAAGGAGTGAGACAAGGTGACACCATATCTCCGAAGCTCTTTAATGCACATTGGAAAATGTCTTTCAATCACTGAACTGGGAAAACAAAGGGATAAAGATTAATGGAGATTATCTAACCCACCTTCGTTTTGTTGATGACATAGTCATTTTTGCAACTACCCCATCAGAGCTACAGAGTATGATCCAGGAACTTGCTGACAAGAGTAAAGAAGTGGGATTAAAAATGAACTTTCAGAAGACAAAAGTGATGTTCAATGCTTTTACAAGAAATGAAGATTTATCGATTGATGGAGAAAAGCTGGAGATAACAGACACGTACGTTCATCTTGGACAGCAGATATCAAGTGAGGGTCACATTGGTGAAGAAATTAATCGGCGTACAAAACTTGCCTGGAGAGCTTTTGGAAGAAACAGCATAATTTTCAAGAGCAATATGCCATTATGTCTTAAAAGAAAAGTGTTTGATCAATGCATCCTTCCAGTGCTTACGTATGGTGCAGAGACGTGGACCTTAGCTAAAAGAGACATACAAAGGCTGCAGACAACTCAAAGAAGCATGGAGAGGTGCATGCTTGGTGTTACCAGGAGAGATAAGAAGAGGAACACGTGGATCCAAAAAATGACAAGAGTGGAAGACATCATGATCAGAGTTAAATCCCTGAAATGGCAATGGGCTGGACATACTGCCAGAAGAACAGACCATCGATGGACAGCCGAAATTTTAGATTGGATTCCAAGGGCAGGAAAAGACCCTGAAGAAGACCACATGGGAGATGGGTGGATGAAATTCGAAAGTATGCGGGAGTGACATGGAGGAGACTGGCACAAGATAGACCGTTGTGGAGGAAACTTGGGGAGACCTTCGTCCAGCAGTGGATTGATAATGGTTGACAATGATGATGATGATGATATGGTGGATGAGGAGGCAGTTCAAATGCCAATTCTCTTTAAGTTTTTTTTTAGACTGCAATGTACAGTTTGGCATTGTCTTGCTTGCTGGTAGGAATTCAATTATGAAGTAATGAAAAAAACAATTGAGAACAACAAAAGCCTGAAGGAAACAAAGGGTCATCTCAGTAATAAAAGAAAACATAGGAGAGTCAGAGTTCTATACAAAACTAGATGAAAAGGATGATACATCTGTTACTGACATAAATAAATATACAAGTGTTAGAGTCCCTCCTTTGCAAAAGCAAGCCTGCACTAGATCGTATACCAGGCTGTAACATTAAGCATAAAACAGTAGGGACAAAAGTTAGAAGTTGGAATGCAGCGCCATCTATTGATGTGACTTAGAAATGAGCTTAAGTTGTTTCCGTATCATTATTTACATGTTCGAACAGATGGATTTTATTCACATTCTGAACTCGTATAATTTGAGCAATGGAATGTCCCTTTAGGAAATTATGTAATTTATATGTAAATCTCAGCCCTCATTTAATAGGTCATAAAACTATTACATATTTTGCAGACTAAAATACGCGAACTATTGCGTTGTCGGAAAAGTCATGACATATTTTGGCACTCGATGGCGGTTGGGCGGTTTTGGAAGTACTAGAAGCATGCGCAGCTCTGTTATCGCTATGGCATTCAACAGGTGCCAGTTCTAGCTGCAGTCTAAAAGGAATAGTGAGCGACTTGGTTGATTTGACATCAAGTTGAAGATAGAAGACCAAACTGTGCATTTTCGCCATATTTTACTTCCGTAAAGGGAAGAACGCGCGTCAAGCTTGTGAAAAGTTGCGTAAAGTGTACAGTGATAATGCTCTACAAGAACATCAGTGCTAGCAGTGGTTCGCAAAATTCCGTGCTGGTGATTTTGACCTCAACGATACTCCTCGGTCTGGAAGGCCCACTGAGGTTGACGACGACCAAATCAATGCATTGATCGAGTCAAACCCCCGTTACACGACACGAGAGATTGCAGGCACATTGCACATCCATCATTCAAGTGTTCACAACCACCTGAAGAAGCTGGGATACGTAAGCAAGCTCTATGTGTGGGTTCCTCATGAACTCAAAGAAGCTCAATTCACGGCGCGTATAAACATCTGCGATATGCTTGTTAAACGTGAAAAAAAACTGATCCCTTTTTGAAGTGACTGGTAACGAAAAGTGGATTGTGTACAACAATGTGCTGCACAAACGGTCTTGGTCTCGACGTGCTGCTTCGCCTCAAACGACATCCAAAGCAGACATTCATCAGCGGAAGGTTCTGGTCTCAGTGTGGTGGAATTTTAAAGGTGTCGTGTTTTTAGAGCTCCTACCACGGAACCAAACAATCAATTCGAATGTGTACTGTTGGCAATTGGACTGTTTGAACGAATCCATCATCTAGAAACATCCAGAGCTCGTTCATCGTAAAGGTGTTGTGTTCCATCACGACAACGCGAGACCACACACAAGTTTGATCACCTGCCAAAAATTATTGGAGCTTGGGTGGGATGTGTTGCCACACCCAGCATAATCGCCTGACCTTGCGTCGTCAGACTTCCACTTGTTTTGCTCTCTTTAACAGTGCTTCTGTGGTATAACGTTCATTTCAGATGAGGCTGTAAATCAGCTCCTTGTACAGTTTTTCACCACAAAAGACAGGTCCTTCTATGAACGAGGCATTCTACAGCTCACTGAAAGATGGCAAAAGGTTATCGAACAAAACAGGCATTATATCATTGAGTGATCTTTGTTCTTTCTATCAATAAATGACCTTTGCAAAACATAGCTAAAATACGTCATGACTTTTCCGACAACCCAATAGCTACTTTTTTTACAAAACAAATTATCGTGGTTAGCTATACCTAACATGGGTACTGATGAAATGATACGTGATAAAATCTATCATTCCTGACAATATTTACAAAATAAACTAGTAATTATGCATTATCCAAGTATGTTATACTTGTTTTCCTTATTGTACTAGAACAGTTAATCTGCAACATCATTTCCTTCTCTTAAGAACATGTCTGCTATTTTTTGTGTGAGGCATATTCTATATAATGTGAATAACCTGGAAATATATAGATGGTACTGTATCTAGTGTTCTCCCTAAAGCCTTTTTTACTAGGTGGCCCGTCCAGCTTAATTTTTTCTGCCGCTGAGCTAAATTTCCTTTAATGAACATTTTCAAAAATGCACAGTGGAAAACTTATTCCCACATACACACCATAAATATTGATGAAAACTGGCTGAAATCTGCATCAAATATGATTTATTAGTAAGTACTCATTTTTTATCATTTATGTACAATTTGCTAATGCTTTCAATCATGTTATGCTACATTAATGCCTACCACACCACTAAAGATGTTTAATAAGTATAATAATGTTAAGCAAAACAACATTTTTTTTTCTCAACTGGGGAAGGGTTCATTCAAAGTACCATCCAGCTAAAATTTCTTGCCACCCAGCTATAAAAAAAATCTATTGAAAACACTATGTATCTTCTTTTACTCGCTTGCACTTCATGTGAGGTACATAATTATCCAACTGAAAATACTTACCACAAATGACACTTGATGGTGACTTGTCATTAGGTTGAAAATCTTGCTGAGATACTGCTACCAACTGCAATTGTTTCACGTTCCGATCTGATAGGAACTTGTGCAATGACATTCCCACAATTTTCCCTTTGGAAGACGTGTATGTCGACAAGCAATAGTAAACCGCAATGTGCATGGATTATATTTTGCTGTAAAAACAATGGATTGTTTCTAAAACTGTTGTGGAATTTTTTTTAACAAACAGTCAGGGCTTGAAAAATACCATACCTGGGGCATGGTATTTATTGCCTTGGGCAGGTACATTAAAAATCTAGTTGCCCGGGCCAGGCAACTAGATTTAAAAATGTAGTTTGGAATAGAATTTTCTAAAAAAAAGACAGTCATTGCATTGCATATCTTGTTTCATTTCACTGCTTATCAGCAGAAGTTCTATTATTGTTATGGACAGGGCTCGACAAATATGTTCTAGATCTAGGAGCCAGCTCCAAAATTTAGGCGCCAGTTGAAACGAAGTCAATAACACATGAACATGTTTTGTTATGACGCTGGAACGAAAAGTGGTAAATCATATTTGCTGTCTATTTTTTTTTCTTTTTACCCAAACCACTAATTGCAAAATAAAGTTACAATTTGATTCACAATTTTCTTTTTCCATTCTTTCAGTAGATGATCTCAAAAAAATTTAAATTTCAGATTTGGATTTTATTAAAATACTACTTGCGGATGTCATATTTTGTACATATTAAATTCAGAGTACCATATTTTTTTCCTTCATGAAATCCGTAAGGGCATGTAATCCAAAGGCTGTGAAAAAAAAAATCCCACACATAATTCGCAGATCGGGAAATTCTGAGAAAAACAGTTTTTCCCTTCGCATAATTCGCGGCATGTCTCAGACTATGATATTAGAAAAAAAAAAAAAAAAAGACGACAGTCCATACCTGCCAACATTGGCAACAGCCTTGTTACTAATAACTAGTATTGCGTGTCATACATAGACTCTATTTTACGAAATGATCCATCTCTTTGTAAAAAAAAAATATGTGCCCCAACAAAACATTACAAAAAACAAGGACTCTAATGAAACAAACTCAACACTTGAGAAACACAAAATTGATTCCCTAGCAAGGGCTATGATCACAAGAATTAAGTTCGAAACTTCCACCAGTAAAAATCAGTAAGATGTGTTCAGAAATCCACAATGCCTGACAGACAGGAAATTGAAGCAAGTGAATGTGCAGTGCACGAACCTCCACTTACCATATGATCAACATCATCATTGTCAACCATTATTATCAATCCACTGCTGGACGAAGGTCTCCCCAAGTTTCCTCCACAACAGTCTGTCTTGTGCCAGTCTCCTCCATGTCACTCCTGCATACTTTCAAATTTCATCCACCCATCTCCCATGTGGTCTTCTTCTGGGTCTTTTCCTGTCCCTTGGAATCCAGTCTAAAATTCCGGCTGTCCATCGATGGTCTGTCCTTCTGGCAGTATGTCCAGCCATTGCCATTTCAGGGATTTTACTCTGATCATGATGTTTTCCACTCTTGTCATTTTTCGGATCCACGAGTTCCTCTTCTTATCTCTCCTGGTTACACCAAGCATGCACCTCTCCATGCTACTTTGAGTTGTCTGCAGCCTTTGTATGTCTCTTTTAGTTAAAGTCCACATCTCTGCACCATACGTAAGCACTGGAAGGATGCATTGATCAAACACTTTCCTTTTAAGACATAATGGCATATTGCTCTTGAAAATTATGCTGTTTCTTCCAAAAGCTCTCCCAGCAGGTTTTATACGCCGATTAATTTCTTCATCAATGTGACTCTCACTTGATATCTGCTGTCCAAGATAAACGTACGTGTCTGTTATCTCCAGCTTTTCTCCATCAATCGATAAATCTTCATTTCTTGTAAAAGCATTGAACATCACTTTTGTCTTCTGAAAGTTCATTTTTAATCCCACTTCTTTACTCTTGTCAGCAAATTCCTGGATCATACTCTGCAGCTCTGATGGGGTAGTTGCAAAAATGACTATGTCATCAGCAAAACGAAGGTGGGTTAGATAATCTCCATTAATCTTTATCCCTTTGTTTTCCCAGTTCAGTGATTGAAAGACATTTTCCAATGTGGCATTAAAGAGCTTCGGAGATATGGTGTCACCTTGTCTCACTCCCTTTCCAATTTTTGCGTGTGTTGTATTTTCAAACAGCCGAATCTTTGCACTTGCATTTTCATAGATGTTATTAATAATATTAATGTATGCATCTTCAATACCGCAGGATTTCAGAGACATTGTAACTGCTGATGGTTTCACCGAATCAAAGGCTTTTTCATAATTTACAAACGCCATGCACAATGGAAGTTCATATTCCCTCGCTCTTTCAATTAGTTCTCTCAGTACGTGGATATGATCTATTGTGCTGTAGCCACTCCTGAATCTAGCTTGTTCTCTCGGTTGCGCCATGTCCAGTGTTATCTTCAAGTGGTGTGAAAGAACTTTAGTGAAGATTTTATAAACCACTGATATAAAGCTTGATAGGTCTGTAGTTCCTGAGGTCTTCAATGTCACCTTTTTTATGTAGCAGGATCATTGTAGCATTGTTCCAATCCTCAGGAATCTTCCCTTCATTAAGGCATTGAGTGAAAATTTGGGCGAGTACTGTTTCGATTTCTCCACTTGCTTCTTGTATGATGTCTACAGTAATTCTAATGAAAAGCATATAGCATATGAAATCCGTTTATTTTCGTGTTGACAGCACATATTTGTGCTGACTATACCACGGAAATAAACGGATTTCATACGCTTATATGCGTTTCATTATTATTCAACTCTGGTGTATTTAAAAATAAAGTTTACAGTAATTCTATCTTCTCCTGGAGCTTTTCCCTGCTTCATGTTCTTGATTGAATGGGCAACTTCTGCTGGGAGGACTGGAAGAACTCTGGTACTGATACCTTTCATGATGTCTGGAGTACATTTATCATCCCTTTCATATAATTTGGAGTAGAAATCTTTCACTCTTGTAAAAATGTCACATCAATTTCTTGTTACAGAACCATCTTCTTTTCTCAGTGCCATAATTTGTTTTCTTCCCTTACTGAGATGTCCCTTTGCTGTCTTTAGGCTTTGGTTGTTTTCAATTGCTTTCCTCACTAGTTCACAGTTGAATTTCCTTACTTCTTCAGTGATACTTTTTCGTACTGTCTTGCATAGCTCTCTCTTCTTTTTTGCATCAACATTTTGGTTTTTCCTGATAATTAACTCACATGCAACTTGTTCTTAGACCCAGCTAATTTTGTTGCTGTTTCCATAAGAGCTTTGGTTACATTTCTGTTAATTTCAGAAATATCCACTTCTTCTGATATTAGGCCTTCTAAAGCAGAGAATCTGTTCTTCAGTTCCAACTTGAAGGTATTATGGTGTTTTTTAAGGTTGGTTATGTCAATACATTTTGTTTGTCTTATGAGCTTGCTACGTTCGAGTTTAGTGTTGAGGTACATCTTACATCTCGCCAATCTATGGTCACTACCTGTGTTGAACTTGTTTAGCACACTGCAGTCTTTTATGACAAATTTTTTGTTACACATAATAAAATCAATTTCACTTGTCGTCCCATTTGGATGTCTCCATGTCCATTTCCTGTGTGATTTTTCTTGGAAAAGGAGCTCAAGATGAAAAATTCTTCTACCTCTGCAAACTCAACGAGAGTATTTCCACGCTGGTTTCTGTTGCCGTGACCGAATTTACCTACTGAAGTTTCATGCTGTTGCCCTAATTTTGCATTGAAATCTCCCATAATTATCTTCAAGTGCTGCTTACCTTTATTATTTAGATGACAAATTTCCTCATAAAATTCTTCAATTTCTTCTTCAAAATGACTTGTGGTGGGTGCATAAGTTTGAATAATCTGAGCCTTTTATCTTCTCAAGAGTTGGATAACGAGTCTTGCAGCTCTGTCAGAGGAACTTTCAACTTCTACAACTTTATCCTTCAGTTTCTTGTTTATTATAAATCCATCACCTCTAGTTCTGCCAGTATCTATCCCACGATAGTAGAAGAGATGTCCACTTTTCAGTTCAATGAGATCTCCTTTTCTCCTTACCTCACTTAGCCCGACTATGTCCCACTTGATCCTTTGTAGTTCTTCTTCCAATTCAAGAAGCCTTGAATCAGAATATAGGGAGCGTCCATTATACGTAGCCAAGGTCAGCATCAGTTGGCAGCCTAGTCCGATCCTCCGGGGATTCTTAGCACCCTCTGTCTTCATGTCGCACTGGCCGCTGCCTTGGCCAGGTACATTCCAGCTGCCGGAGACTGAGGGCTAAGATTTAAGCTGTGGAGTCATTTTGGAGGGGTTTGGCCATAACTTACCATGCTGGCCAAGCGGGTTGGTGAGTGTGGGATAGCATTTCCTCTAATCCCGATGGTATAGTTATATCGCTATTGGCGGTCGTCAGAGCCCCTTTAGTGGGAACAGGATGTACCACGAGAAGGCGGGGTTGACATCTGTCAAGGAGAGGCTGTGATCACCTGACCTTACATCCCTTACTGCCTCTAAAATTGCTGTTTGAAACAAGATGAGACCAAAGAAGTGTGTGTGGGTGGGGGGCTGAAAATTTTAACTTGTGAAAATTCAAAACAGACAGCAAGAATGCAGACTACTGTTAGTCTGTCTTTTGTTGACTCTGCAACTGCACAGCAGATTGCTTAATTATTCTTTCTGCTACCATTCTCTCCCTACTTCTTCATTGTCACTTTTCTTTCTTTTCTTGATTTTTGTGCCCTCTGATAATAACCCATCAGTCTGAGAACCATGAGCACATGATATCAAAGCTTCAACTATTTCAGATAAATGGAGTAACTTTGGGAATATTAATACTTTTGAACACCATGCATCAATTTTTCCAAATTTTCCAACTTCGTCACTTCTGTTTTCGGGAATTTTCTTTTTCCCTTAACAAGATTAAATGCAAAAATTTACGGGGCGGGGGGATATTTAACAATGCTGGAGAGTGGGAACATCGTGGGGGACAACGGGGATTACGGGAATTCCGTCCGACTTCCAGTTTTGGAAAATTTTCTCCTGTTTTTAAGGTGAAATGCAAAAATTAATGCAGTAAAAAAAAAACTTAAAAATACTGGACACAGGCAACATCGCGAGAAAAAGAAATTACGATTACGGAAAAAAAGCAGGACTTTGTCGACTTTCCGTTTTCGAAAGTTTCGTAAAGATGGAATTCCGTCCTCCAACGAATATCTACCCCCCCCCCTCCCACACACATACATACAGACACACAATTCTGTTTACTTGTACATCGATCTCCTGAGTGGCCAAAATAACGAAAAAGGCGGAATTTCTCGAATTCGCAGAAGAACCTCGAGTCTGAAGATTAGGAGACAATGTTCGCGGCGTCTAACTTCCGTTTCCACAAATTCTTGCCTACAGTTTCAAGCTGAAATACAAACATATATGCCATAAAATGATATTTAACAGGAATACTAGACACAAACGCACCATCGAGAGAAAAAAATTACGATTAGGGCAAATTCTTTTTACTCAATTTAACTACTGTTTTCGAAAGCTTTCAAACACGAAATACCGTCTCCCCAGACGGAAAATTGCCCAACCCCCAAATTTTCTTCAGTTTTGGATCAATCTTGAAAACGATCTAAATGATGACTAAAAAAAAAAAAACTCTGAGGATTCCGCGAATCCGCTTAAGAATCTTATGTATATCATAAAATAATAGCAAAATATTTCTTTTTAAACAAAATGAAAATTCGTAGAATACGTAGTTAGACAACTAAATCTGTAGAAAATACGGACATTCCGTAGTAATTGGCATGCATAACAATCGTATAATCGGTACCACGTGATCCGCACCTATCATGTTAATCGTGAATCGTAATTTCTGACGGAAAACTGCAATTCACAGGACCGACTCAGAAATCCAAAGATGCAAGAAAAAAAAAATGATCGTCTTACTGAAAACGAAACTCATTTTGAATTACGCTTGTGTTACTTTTAAGTAGAAAATGAACTAAAATCGTTAACTGTTGCCGCATTATCGCAGTTCATTAGTTAGACTAAAAAATCCGTTGAAATTGTGAACAGTCCGTAGCATTGTCTTATTTCTGAATACGTATCAACTGAACACGAAAAAAAAAAAATCCTTAACTAATACAATCAGCGCACCAAAACTAGGCAATGCGATTGGCAGAATGGCTACACGCTACGGAATAGCTCTGCGGGATTCCTGAGAGTCACGGATTCTCACACTGCGTAGGCTTCCGCACGCGCAAATAGTAACGCCTTCCTTGCGTCATATTTTCTGTCAAAACATTTCTAAGTAAAAGAAAAAATATATATTCTTACAATCTCTTTGCAGTCTTCTATCTCGCTGTTACATTATATTTTTTTCTGTTACCATATTTTCGGTACTTTCCCAATAACACCACTTCTCCTAACAATTACCTCGCTGACTTTTTAAAACGACGCACCGTTTTTTTTTATTTACCAGTGTCCGCAGCACCTAAATTTATAACCTTTTAATAAAGAATCTATGGAATATACAACAGAAATTACGGCATTTACTGCAATATATTACGAAATCTCACCTAAGAAGAAAATTAGGCGCCACGGCCCGAATTTTAGGCGCCTGGGCGACCTGGCGCCCGGGATTTGTCGAGCCCTGGTTATGGATTCCCAAGGACAGAAGAATATCACTTCTTTAATAATATATATTGTTGTTGGTCCAGAAGATGGAACCATACATATTTTTTCTGCTTGAAATGTTGTTTATAGTCAGTGACAAGATGCATGCCTCTGATGGAACTCGACACCAGTGTTTTGTGACAAAGGGGGAAAACTAACAAGAGGAACATGGCAGAATCATTAAATTTTTCAAATACCAATTTCAGCATCGTCATCTTAAAACTTGAGATACACTGTTTTGTCATTGAACATTGTGAATACAAACCCTTAAAACAGAAATGCAAAACATGTGAAAAAAGTTAATATTTTTCAACTTAAAAAAACATGAGGGCTTTGATTTGTTATCTTAAAAGATAAATTTTCCTGGGCATCCAGCTTTTACAACCTGGGCAGCAACCTTCCCAAATGTGCCCAAATTTTTACCAGCCACCTTGGCTGGTAAGGTCTATCTACTTTTTACCAGCCACTTGAAAAATCTTACCCACCAAAATATAAACTAATTAAGTTCTAAATGAACTAATATTAATGAAAACATATTTAATGCATACTCACAAATTTTTTGATTGATGCAAGCCTATTTATCACATTTTAAAAACAAAGCTGCATATTAGATACAGGCCTGGGCTAATCTGCAAGATCTGTACATTTGAAGCACGAGCTTGGACAAATTTTTTTTTGTAAATATTTTTGCAAATTTGGTGTATTTTGGTGATATTCCTGTCTAATTTACGGTTTGGATCTATTAAACAATTCAAATAACATAAACTTGAATTAATATTAGCTTTATTAAAATTGATCGATATTGTTTTAACACAATGCTAGTTTGGGTTTTATTTTTTTACACATATGAATGCTAGTTTAGGATATACATTTTTTTTTACACAGTATGAATTTAAAAAAAAACTTGCATAGGTCTTCTTTATATATATATAAAACTGAAAACATAAAATATTATTTAGGTAGGGTAGGAACTTGGGATTTTCATTTAAGGTTTGTAGGCACTATGCCGGACTTTCACATCAGACATATCTGTCCACCATAGTTTGATAGCACCACATGGTTCATATTTTTCAATGAATAGTCCATTGCACCTAATCATCATCAAATCATTCAAAGTATGGTGGTTCACGTTTGCCCTGAAACATGATTTTATTCTGTTCATAGCAGGAAATCCTTGTTCACAAGCAGCAGTACTGCATGGCACTAACTGCATCAACTCCATTAACTTTAAAATGTTGCTGTAAAAATGTGTTGCATCTTCTTCAGCATAGAGTTGACTAAACAAAGCCTCAAATGTTACTCTTTTTTCCAGTTGATGTCATTATACTCGTTGCATTGCTTTTTAGCCTAAAATATTCTATCATCACTGAATCTTCATTCCCATTATGAAAAACAGACTTGGGCAGTAAATGACACACCTGCAAGAGTTGATTAAAATTTTTGCCAAGGGAACAATAAGACTGTCAGTTACTGAAAATAATCTTTCTTTGATATAGCTTTTAACTGCAACAAGCAGTTTTCTCCCATCCTCTTCAAAAGAACCAAATTCATTTTGGCTTTTCTCAGAAACCAATTTAATATCACTGAATGTATCATTGGAGATCAAACCATGAAGTTCAGTTTCACGGACACTTTTCGAACATAGGAAATTTTGTAATCTTGATATGCACGTGTTCATACTTTTGTCGGCTGAAGACCAAGAAAGAAATTTTTCTCTTTGTAGAAACAGGGATGTATCGCTTAGCAATTTACTAAAATCATACATAAAAAATAAGAATTTCACAAAGTGCGCACTTGTCAGTTGTTTCAAGAACCCTTTAGCTTTAGCCTTCAGTTTGCTTGCTTCATTTTTGTCTGCACATATGTGCTGCAAATGGCTACAAATTATGTGTATATTGTTACACAGTGCAGAAACTGCTCTATACTTGACTTGACCCATCGGATGCTGTTTATTGGGTGGCACTCATTAAGAAAGTCAGCCACTTCCTTTATATTTCGTAATAACTTCGGACTTTCATTATACAGTTTATCATCATCATCATTGTCAACCATTATCAATCCACTGCTGGACGAAGGTCTCCCCAAGTTTCCTCCACAACGGTCTGTCTTGTGCCAGTCTCCTCCATGTCACCCCTGCATACTTTCGAATTTCATCCACCCATCTCCCATGTGGTCTTCTTCTGGGTCTTTTCCTGTCCCTTGGAATCCAATCTAAAATTTCGGCTGTCCATCGATGATCTGTCCTTCTGGCATTATGTCCAGCCCATTGCCATTTCAGGGATTTAACTCTGATCATAATGTTTTCCACTCTTGTCATTTTTCGGATCCACGAGTTCCTCTTCTTATCTCTCCTGGTTACACCAAGCATGCACCTCTCCATGCTACTTTGAGTTGACTGCAGCCTTTGTATGTCTCTTTTAGTTAAGATCCACGTCTCTGCACCATACGTAAGCACTGGAAGGATGCATTGATCAAACACTTTCCTTTTAAGACATAATGGCATATTGCTCTTGAAAATTATGCTGTTTCTTCCAAAAGCTCTCCAGGCAAGTTTTGTACGCCGATTAATTTCTTCATCAATGTGACCCTCACTTGATATCTGCTGTCCAAGATAAACGTACGTGTCTGTTATCTCCAGCTTTTCTCCATCAATCGATAAATCTTCATTTCTTGTAAAAGCATTGAACATCACTTTTGTCTTCTGAAAGTTCATTTTTAATCCCACTTCTTTACTCTTGTCAGCAAGTTCCTGGATCATACTCTGCAGCTCTGATGGGGTAGTTGCAAAAATGACTACATCATCAGCAAAACGAAGGTGGGTTAGATAATCTCCATTAATCTTTATCCCCTTGTTTTCCCAGCTCAGCGACTGAAAAACACCCTCCAATGTGGCATTAAAGAGCTTCGGAGATATGGTGTCACCTTGTCTCACTCCCTTTCCAATTTTTACGTGTGTTGTATTTTCAAACAGCCGAATCTTTGCACTTGCATTTTCATAGATGTTATTAATAATATTAATGTATGCATCTTCAATACCGCAGGTTTTCAGAGCCATTGTAACTGCTGATGGTTTCACCGAATCGAAGGCTTTTTCATAATCGATAAAGGCCATGCACAATGGAAGTTCATATTCCCTCGCTTTTTCAATTAGTTCTCTCAGTACGTGGATATTATCTATTGTGCTGTAGCCACTCCTGAATCCAGCTTGTTCTCTCGGTTGAGCCATGTCCAGTGTTACCTTCAAGCGGTGTGAAAGAACTTTAGTGAAGATTTTATAAACTACTGATAGGAGGCTGATAGGTCTGTAGTTTCCGAGATCCTCAATGTCACCTTTCTTATGTAGCAGGATCATTGTAGCGGTGTTCCAATCCTCAGGAATCTTTCCTTCATTAAGGCATCGAGTGAAAATTTGGGCGAGTACTGTTTCGATTTCTCCACTTGCTTCTTGTATGATGTCTACAGTAATTCTAATGAAACGCATATAGCATATGAAATCCGTTTATTTTCGTGTTGACAGCACATATTTGTGCTGACTATACCATGGAAATAAACGGATTTCATACGCTTATATGCGTTTCATTATTATTCAACTCTGGTGTATTTAAAAATAAAGTTTACAGTAATTCTATCTTCTCCTGGAGCTTTTCCCTGCTTCATGTTCTTGATTGAATGGGCAACTTCTGCTGGGAGGACTGGAAGAACTCTGGTACTGATACCTTTCATGATGTCTGGAGTACATTTATCATCCCTTTCATATAATTTGGAGTAGAAATCTTTCACTCTTGTAAAAATGTCACATCAATTTCTTGTTACAGAACCATCTTCTTTTCTCAGTGCCATAATTTGTTTTCTTCCCTTACTGAGATGTCCCTTTGCTGTCTTTAGGCTTTGGTTGTTTTCAATTGCTTTCCTCACTAGTTCACAGTTGAATTTCCTTACGTCTTCAGTGATACTTTTTCGTACTGTCTTGCATAGCTCTATATATTCCACTTTGGAAGTCACATCTTCTTTAGTTGTCCTCATCTCTCTTCTTTTTTGCATCAACATTTTGGTTTTTCCTGATAATTAACTCACATGCAACTTGTTCTTAGACCCAGCTAATTTTGTTGCTGTTTCCATAAGAGCTTTGGTTACATTTCTGTTAATTTCAGAAATATCCACTTCTTCTGATATTAGGCCTTCTAAAGCAGAGAATCTGTTCTTCAGTTCCAACTTGAAGGTATTATGGTGTTTTTAAGGTTGGTTATGTCAATACATTTTGTTTGTCTTATGAGCTTGCTACGTTCGAGTTTAGTGTTGAGGTACATCTTACATCTCGCCAATCTATGGTCACTACCTGTGTTGAACTTGTTTAGCACACTGCAGTCTTCTATGACAAATTTTTTGTTACACATAATAAAATCAATTTCACTTGTCGTCCCATTTGGATGTCTCCATGTCCATTTCCTGTGTGATTTTTCTTGGAAAAGGAGTTCAAGATGAAAAATCCTTCTGCCTCTGCAAACTCAACGAGAGTATTTCCACGCTGGTTTCTGTTGCTGTGACCGAATTTACCTACTGAAGTTTCATGCTGTTGCCCTAATTTTGCATTGAAATCTCCCATAATTATCTTCAAGTGCTGCTTACCTTTATTATTTAGATGACAAATTTCCTCATAAAATTCTTCAATTTCTTCTTCAAAATGACTTGTGGTGGGTGCATAAGTTTGAATAATCTGAGCCTTGTATCTTCTCGAGAGTTGGATAACAAGTCGTTCAGCTCTGTCAGAGGAACTTTCAACTTCTACAACTTTATCCTTCAGTTTCTTGTTTATTATAAATCCAACACTACTAGTTCTGCCAGTATCTGTCCCACGATAGTAGAAGAGATGTCCACTTTTCAGTTCAATGAGATCTTCTCCTTTTCTCCTTACCTCACTTAGCCCCACGATGTCCCACTTGATCCTTTGTAGTTCCTCTTCCAATTCAAGAAGCTTTGAATCAGAAGATAGGGAGCGTCCATTATACGTAGCCAAGGTCAGCATCAGATGGCAGCCTAGTCCGGTCCTCCGGGGATTCTTAGCACCCTCTGCCTTCATGTCGCCCTGGCCGCTGCCTTGGCCAGGTACATTCCAGCTGCCGGAGACTGAGGGCCAAGATTTAAGTTGTGGAATCATTTTGGAGGGGTTTGGCCATAACTCACCACGCTGGCCAAGCGGGTTGGTGAGTGTGGGATAGAATTTCCTCTAATCCCGATGGTATAGTTATACCGCTATTGGCGGTCGTCAGAGCCCCTTTAGTTAGAACAGGATGCACCACGAGAAGGCGGGGTTGACATTTGTCAAGGAGAGGCTGTGATGTTACGCATCACCTGATACAGTCCCTTTATTACATCCTCAAAAGTTGTCAAGTAGCCCACATCATTGCAGGTATCATTCAAGGCAAGTCATAATCTGTGGTTCAAACAGTGAACCACAACTAAACCATCAACTTTATCTTTCAGTTGTTTGGCAGCACCTTTAATTGATCCCATGTTCACTGATGCTCCATCAAAGCAACTAATCTTTCTTTCCAATTAGTAATGCCTTTCTCATTCATCATTGTTTCTGTGGCCTCCATTGTGCCAGATGCATCAGCTTTCCAAAGAGGCTGAAGACCAAGAAAGAAACTTTTTGATTTGGCCCATCCATATACTGGATGTACACAATTTCACTTTCTGCCATACTTTTGTCGGTTGAGGCATCTGACATTATTGCAAGAATATTAGATTCGTTAATATCCTTTACAAGGTTGCTTTGAATTTCTTTTGCTATGTAGCTTACAAATATTTTTGCTGCCTGATCATTAGGAACTCAGTTGAGTGTATGTATCACTCAACTGAGTTCCTAATTTTTTCTGAATTGCACATAAACTTTTGAAATCATTAAATGAAACGTTGCCTTTTGCAATTGTGTATGAAATGAGAAATAACATCTACATGGATTTTTCTAATTCTTGGGTCATCTTAGATACAGCTATAGCAAGAGGAGCCTCAGATGGTTTGGTCTGTGCTTTGCACACAGAACATGCTTGTTGATGTGCTTTAGAAGCATTATGACTTTTAACCTGAAAAGTAAACATAAAAGACTATGAGAATTTGCACTTGGAATATCACTTACATAATTTGTTTAGATTTCTAAAAATATAATTAAACAAGTTAGTAAAATCATGCAATGCATTGATTACGATACGCTTTCCAACATACCAGAAGTTATTACTCAAGTTATGAGGATAATGGCTGTGGAGTAAATCTCACTCCTGTGCTCTGACCTTTGACCCCATTTCGATGATATCAAACAGAATTGGTTCAATATACCTCTGAAACAACATACTAAAGTTTTGTTGCAGTAGAAGCATTTTTAGTCAAGTTATGAGGATAATGGCTGCAGAATGAATCTCGCTACTGTGCCCTGACCTTTGACCCCATTTTGATGATATTCAACAGAACAGATTCAGTGTACCTCCGGACCGGAACAACACGACAAAGTTTTGTCGCAATCAAAGCATTTTTACGTAAGTTATGACGCATAAGGGCGATAGAATGGATTCTGCTCCTATGTCCAGACCTTTGACCCCATTTCGCCCTTTTTCGATAGGGTTCGTTCCCAGGTTGTGCCCTATGACATACTAAAATTTCATCGAAATCGAACCATTTTTACGCGAGTTATCGTGTGGACAGACGGACAAGGCTGGAGCTTATACACTTCTTCAACCTATGGTTGGAAAGCGTAAAATAGGGCAGTCACATGCATATTTTAACATATGGTGAGTAAAACATTGTTTCCTAAGTCTGCAGTTAAAAAACCGCATTTATTACCGAATGTTGGTAATCCTGAACTTTAAGTGTCGATCTTTTCACCGGAATGTGTGTCTGCTGCATGTCGCAAAAACCTATCTACAAAACGGACACAAAGGGGAGATATGACGTTGTTGCAATAGTCATCAATAATTTTTTCTGATAATCCTCCGAAAAATAAGCATTTAACTATATTAATTATATGTCAACTAGTTTTCGATATCTGTAAACTATATAATATTATTATCTTTATTTTTTCGGAAAATCCTGACAGTTTTATTAACTCAAAGTTGAAGTTTTCCAACTATTAATAGAAAAAATAAACTTTTTATTTTAAGATCATTCGAAATGTTAATTTATGATAATATTTTTTCGATCTAAAATGATTATTATCAGTTAACTATATGTAAAAATGGCTGGCCTCCAGCGTCGGTATGCGCTACGATGTTCCCGTTTTCAAAAACAACAAAGAATGAAACAAAACATTATTAATTACATGAAAACAAATAAATACATTATAAAAAGATTAAGAAAAATTGTGAACAATTTTATTACAGTAAACTAAAAAATAAGTAATATAACTTACCGCTTCCAACTTGAACGTTGAGCATCCTTTTCCAAAACTGGTGTGATCAGCTCGAGCATTTCGTCGGCATACAGAACAAAACAGATTTCCGTTTTCCGTCTGCAGCCAGCTGTAAGTTTTTTACCACTTTTCAAAAGTATCACGGTTAATTATGCGAGTTTTTTGGTCTGTGTCAAGTCTGAGGAATCGCAAATTTCCGATTCACAAATCTCTACGTTAACGTCAGCAGTTTCAGCTGAAACAGCATTAATTTGCACATTACAACTTTCGACTGCGCCATGCTGTACATTCTCACATTCAGGAGAATCATTTTCCTGAATAGAATTTCTACTATCAGAGTTCCCACCCCAAAGCGCAAAAAGTTTTTTGCGACATTGAAAAACAACCAAGCTATTTCTGACCTAAACGAGATCGACTATAAGCTATAACCAAACACCAAACCAAAAGCACGTTGCGTTCAACAATAATGCAGCCTTTGCAAGAGCGCAGACACAAAGTGTCATCTAACGACCATGCGGCGTCAGAAACCCGGTTTGTGGGAGCTCTTAGGCTCCGCTCTTAGCCGCTGTTCCCGAAGCGTGTGCGGAGGAAGAGGGAACGCTAGGGTAGGTATTCGTTCTTATCAGTGACCAGCCGAACTTCTTTTAGCAGCTACTGCTAAAAGAAGTTCGGCCTTTTCAGAATCAGAATCCCGATTTCTTTTTTAAGAATCGGAATTCCAATTCTGAAAACAGAAAAAAAAAATTAAAAACTATTCTCCAACGGTGGCGATTGTGCTTCAATATTTACCCGCCAGTACAATTTATTTGATCGCCATTTGGCGCCTGGCGCCCGACATTCGGGAAGGTTGCTGGGCAGGTAAATAATTTATTCACATTCCCAGCCAGGCATGAATTAAATATATTCTCTCCTGGTATGGTATTCTCTGAGTCATTTTATGTAAAAACTGCTTTCTGGGAACTATCATTGTGCCATTGCACTTCAATTTTTTTTTTAAGTTTATCCTATGTAAATATACATGTTTATATTATTTCATGTATATTTACATAGGATAAACATTAAAAAAATAAATATAGGCCTGTTTATATTATTTCAGCTGAGAAAACAAAGGGATAAAGATTAATGGAGATTATTTAACTTCACATTCATTTTGCTGATGACTTCATTTTTTCATTTGTGCCTTCAGAGCTGCAGAGTATGATCCAGGAACTTGCTGACCAGAGTAAAGAAGTGGGATGAAAACTGAACTTTCAGAAGAAAAAATGGAAGTACAATGCTTTTACAAGAAATTAAGATTTATTGATTGATGGGAGAAAGCTAGAGATTACTGATATCTACATTTAGTACCTTGGACAGCAGATATCAAGCAAAGGTCACATTGATGAAGAAATTAATTGACACATAAAACTTGGTTGGAGAGCTGTTGGGAGAAACAGTACAAATTTTAAGAGCAATGTGCCATTAGGTCCTAAAATGAAAGTTTAATCAATGCATCCTTCCAGTGCTTACATATGGAGTGGAGACATGGACCTTAACTAAAAAAGACATCCAAAGACTGAAGGCAACTGAAAAGTGGACCTTACATGTTCAATTATACTGTCATTCCTGCACTTCATTATGGTGCCATCATTACCCTGTCATTGCTTTCATACCTTACACACTCATTACCCTGTCATTGCTTTCATACCTTACACACTCATTACCCTGTCATTAATTTCACACCTTACACACTCCTTATTAAACGTCGCTACTTTGTTTCAGTACCAGTTGAATTGTCATGGAGAGTACACCGATTTTGTCTGCATTTGACAATGGACTGTGCAAAGAAAAGCATGTTTAGGAATAATTTTAGCTTTAGTAATGAAACTTCATGTTAAGCCCCAGTATTGGATGAAGGAATGGCTAAAACAACATAAGTATTCATATGTCGTCTTATTGAAGGAAATAAGTGCTACAGAAGTGGATGATTACAAGAACTATTTCCGCATGAAGACATTTAAGAAATTACTGCAAAGGATTGAACAATTTTTAAGCAGGAAAAACACTGTTATGCAAGTTTGATCTGAGCATATTTATTTTTATCCTTACCTCAGTATGATTGGCCCCTGGTTTCATTTTACCATAAATGATTACCAGCTTATCTAGAGGTACATTTCTTTATTTTATTCATGTATGATGGGTGTGAAGATTTCCACAGTTCTAGAAGAGCTTCATGTGTTTTTATTGAGGTTCTGAAGAACTTCAGCTTTTCTTGAATCATCTTCCTCTTCAATGGCCTTGCTTGTGTGGACTTCACACTCAGGGTGCTCCCTGCCAACAGTGACATAACCTTCCATCATGGATCCGCAATTTAAACTGAGTAAGCTGCAGTAATGATGCACCCCCACATGATCAGTTATTAATGATAGTATCCCCTCCAACACTGATGCTCTGATATCAGAATATTCGGATCTGTGTCATTACCACATCATTACTTGCCATCATCTAATCTCTACCTTATACATTCAATAATACTTACTTTCAAGTAATGACAGTGTTATTGAACGTGTAAGGTCTACTAAAGAAGCATGGAGAGATGCATGCTTGGTGTGACCAGGAAAGATAAGAAAAGGAACTTGTGGACAAGGAAAATGACAAGACTGAAAGATTTCATGATCAGAGTAAAATCCTCGAAATGGCAATGGGCTGGACATCTTGCCAGAAGATGGTCAACAGAAATTTTAGACTGGATTCCAAGGGACAGGAAAAGACCCAGAAGAAGTCCACATGGAAGATGAGTGGATGAAATTCAAAAGCATGTGGGAGTAATTTTGAGGAGACTGGCTCAAGACAGACCGTTGTGGAAGAAACTTGGGAGACCTTCATCCAGCAGTGGGTTGATAATGGTTGATGATATTATTTCAAAATTTTCATGCATAAACAGCTTTAAATTGTCTTTTTAACTGTATACTAATGAGTAAATAATGTTAAAAATTTATCTGGTGGTTTGTGTAATTTCTTTGTGGAGCTAACCTCTGAATCTCAGAGAACAGTTTAGCAGGGATCGCATTCGTCCTAAAATTCCTAAAATTCCTAATATTTTGTGACCCTCCTTAAATTCCTAAAATTAGACCTAAAATTTGCTATTCATCCTAAAATTTTCGTAAGCTTATTTTTATTAAAAACAACCGTTATTAACGCCAATAAATTTACCATTACGGTAAGGTAAAAAGACCCGTTATTGTAGAAACACAGCCTATATGCTGTGCTGCTGAAGGAGGGAAAAATGACGCCATCGAGATGCACTTGCTTCGGGGCGGGCGTTCCATTTTTTTGCCTTCGAACAGTTTTCGAGAGTAACAAGAGATCTAAGGGAAAAGGGGAGGGGTCATTTTCACCCCTGGTTTGCGCTTTGCAGACGAACTCCGTGGCACGCAGAAGATCGTACTTTATTTTTGTACATGCCTTGTGGAACCTCCTCTTTCTGCTGATGTTTTGTTATTGTAAACCGCAGGTGGGTGGAAGCAAAGAGGAAACATGTGGTCTTCTTCCGTAACCTCCGGTAATGACGATGGGATGGTAGCTGAGTTATCTTGGCAGGCAGTAGAGCACGTGATCATTGACCTTCGATCATGCGTCGGCGACAGCGACCTTCGATGCGCAATATATCTCGGCTCCGACTCGCTTTGACTGAACTTGCGTGAGATGCGTATGATAGTTTCTGGTTTTACGTCTTTTATGGTGTTCTCTGTGCAGGTTCAGTTCTCTAGTGGTGACCTGCTTTTTTTTTTTTTTTTTCATATCTTCTGACATCCTCGCAGCCAAATTTCGGGAAGTTGTCTGGTTTTGCAATATTGGAACGTGTTTTTGTACTTCCCTTTCATTTTCTGGTTAGTAATACAAGTGTTTAAGATGCCTAAATCCAAAACGAAATTTCAAGATGCGTGGCTCGCCAAAGAATTGGACGGAGTGAAGTTGAAAGAATGGTGTTCTGCAACTGAAACAATATTTTCTGCTAAGTGTATATTGTGTTCAGAAATTTTCAATATTTCTAATAGTGGCTTTTCACAAGTAAAAGCGCATCATAAAGAAAAAAAAGTTCCCATAACAAGAAATTCCCATAACAATAAATTTGTTAAATAGTGTTCGTGATTCACATAAATTTTATAAAGAGTATGTTGATAAGCTGAAGGAAGAACAATCAAAAAAGGTAAAAGAAAGGAAGCAGAAAGAGAGGGAAAATAAGGAAAAGCAGCTAGAGAAAAAAGAAAAGCTGAGTTTGATGACAAAATAAAAGAAAATGATGCAGAAATAAATAGGCTTAAAAAAGATAAAGAAGCCTCCCTAGCAGTAATTCAAGAGGGAACAGAAAGAATGCGAAAAGCTGTAGAAAAACAAAATACTGTTGAAATAGCAGTTGCCTCTAACTTGATCATACAAGGTTCAGCTGAAATAAAGAAAACAAAGTAAATTAGTTGTGGTGGAAGCAGAAAAAGATAGGCGTATCAGGAAAAGGTTAAAACAATAATATGAAAAAAGTAATTCAGTGAACAATTGTACATAGTTCTTGGTTTTCAATTACCTTTTTAGGATATTATAATTTAATGTGAAACCTGAAAACTTTCTGTGAAAATCGTGAATTGCTTCTGGTTAAACAGCATATTAATGTTCAAAGTGAAACTTGAATGTGGTAAATATACTTGAATATGATAATAACACGTGAAAAGATAAGAACTGAACATTAGAAGTAAATCATACTTAAACTTTAGACATTAGACGTTATGCAAAAAATTTGGGTGTGAACTTCGACCATATATACTAATGGACTGCGCATTGGCAATAGCTGCATCAAAGCCGCCATGGCTCAAACATTGGGCACGTCATCATCAGACTCCAAATTTCGTGTAAAAATGCTGTTATGATTACTAATTTACATTGCAGAACTTCAGTGTTTTCGGTGTATTATGTGAATGCGCCTCATATATAATGAAAACTCTTCAGGTAAGTTTACTTATGAGCTATATACATGCATGAACGGGTTGTTTACATTTTGTGATTTATAATGTGATGAACATTTGCGAAGAATTTGGAACCTGCATTCCATTTTTTTCTTAAGTTACTATATTTTTATATCAATAGCTGCAAGTTTCTGGTTAAGTAATTGAGCTTTATTGACTTAGGTATTTAATTCGTTTCTTACCCATGAAAAATCATAGAACTTTCTTTACTATATCGCTGAGAGCAACCATAAGCACAGCAGGTGTAACCCATCTTTTTGACTGTTGTCATGTGATTTTATGTTGGAGCCAGAAATTTTGATGTCATGCGCAGTCTATCAGTATATATGGTTGAAGGGTGTGAAGCAAACTCTTTACAATGTATACAAAGTTGTTTTACTAGATGTATACAAATATACATCTAGTTTTTATTGAAATACACTCCTAAAATTTTCCTAAAATTTTTCTAAAAATTCCTAAAATTCCTAAAATTCCAACCTAAAATTTTCCAGAAGTATGCTATGATCCCTGGTTTAGTGATATGATGATGATATAAAAAATACATACATATCATTAAACTGTTCTCTGAGATTTAGAGGTTACCTCATCAAAGAAAGACTGTCTGCCAAGTAAATGTTTCACTGATGGAACTAGATTTTACTTAGTGTTAATATATCAAACAAACGTCTCCATTTATGGCGATCTTGATGCACAGCTCAAGCTTCACTGACACCCATGACACGTCGCCCACAAGACCTTTTGTACTTCATGCTTGCAATCTTTTTCTCAAGCAGACATTCCTAAATCTGGCCCTACCATGATTTCCTTGGCCTTCTTTCTTTCCTGTCACTTCTAAAAAATTCTCTCAGTCAGCACCTCATCAGTGATATAAAATATAGTGCAGTTAAAACTGCCTTGAACTCAGATTTTTAGTTGCTACAATGTTTCCACGAAATTGTAGATAGTATATGTGTACCAATTTTGTAACTTGTTTTATGTACATGAAATTTTACTTAATGCGGTGCAGTTTTTTTGTGTTGATGCACCATGTTGCCTTATAATGCAGTGCCATTTACTGTCCCCAGTGAATTTAGTTTAAACTATTCATATTGATATTTTTAGATGAGATGCAGTTTGAAGAAACAAGTTATGTGCCACAGAAACAGGAATCAAAGGATTCTGATCAAGAAACTGAAGATGACCACTATGTGGCCACTCAACACCAGCCAAGTAAAATAGCTAAAGTAATATTTATGCTGCTGTTCTCCACTCTAGTTGTCACCATGAGCATTGTTTTCATTGCACTGCGAGGAGCAGAAAGTAAGTGTTGCACTTTAAATCATCTGTCTTTTGTGTGATAAATTTTAATGCAGAATTGCAAGAATATTCTATTCACGTGATTTTGGGACCACAAGAGAAAATTTGTGTGTTTTATAGATGAATTATAGTCTAGTCTGATAAGATGAATGTAACAGGCCTGTTTTATATTACATCCAGTTGTATGTGACAAGTGTAGTAATCCAGGTGTGAGTTGGGTACTTTTTCTCCAGAACACAAATTTAGTGCAAACATAGTCAGGTAGTTTGGGCACCTGTCATGTGTGCAATTATTAGATTGAACAGCAGATCTTGCACTTTACAGCTAGTCACAGATGAGAAATAGAACATAAAACAAGATGGATGATGCAAAATGGTTGAGTAGTGATAAGGCTGATAATTTAAGAGGCAGAAAATCTTGCTGTGGACTGAGGTAAGTGGAGAAAGTTCGTGGGAAATGAGCATTAAGTTTTACTGTGTTCTTAAATTATTATTTTTTTTTTTTTCTTTGGTGGTCTGTTCTCATCATAGTTCTTGTGGTTGATCAACATAAATGTTTTTCAAAGGAACATGAGTGAAGAGAAATACAGGATGATCAAAAAGTTATGCAACTCCAGTGAACACACATATTTGGTTGAAAGGTATATATATAAAAGTCAACAGCTACAAATATAGGTTATGAACAAACCTTTCCAACAAAAGATGAAAATAAATGTGATTACATGTTGAACATGATACTTTTTTGAATGCAGGTGCAAACTACTTTTACCATGTGCAAATGCCACTTTGTGAAGCACCTAAAGAAAAATCTTTTTGATTGCTGTTGTAATGTTCATCTTTATTTTATCCAGTGTGTGGAGATTATTTCAATACACAACTCCTTTCAGATACCCCAGAGGGGAAAAACCTGCAGGTAACAAATTTGGTGATCTTGAGGGACCACAACCCTTGAGAAATCAGATGGTCTCTGAAAAATTTTTGAAGTGTGGCATGTGTTACTGTCTTGCTGGATGCCCACGGGTGCTTGAAAACCTGGAAAGTCCTTGAAAATCATAACGTTTTCAAGGCCTGGAATATCCTGGAAAAATGGTGTTTTTTTAATGCTGTCTTCAAAAACCTTGAAATTTGAAATTAGTGCTTAAAAAATATGTTTGAATTTCTTTCAGAAAATCAGTGTTACATCTTTTAGCACATCTTTTGTAAAAAAGATTGTACTTATGTTACTGGTTTGTACGCCCGTCTGTCTGTGGACACCATATTTCTGCAACAATTAGTCCAATTTAAAAAGAAAAAAAAATCTGCATTGGAAAGTTTGAAGGGTGCGAATGATAAACCTTGTACTTTTTCTTTTTTTTTACGCTGCACAATATTGCCGCTAAAGGACATGCAGAAGATATTGAATTCAAAATATATTTTATTCCATATGTTTGCTTCTAAACATCAGATTGGAAAAATGCTTTTACCTTTCGATTCCATTTATGGCGAAGACTATTTTAGGTATAGTAACTTTTTCAAGGTACGCAAAGATTTTCCGCTAGGGGCATAAAAGTAAATCACATTTTCCATGATTTCTCTGCTTCTAAAACTCTGATCTGAAAAATTCATTCTGAACTGGATACAGCTCCTGATAGGAAATGTTTGCATATAATTTCTAATTTTTGGTAAAGATTGGTTTGGCCACCAGGGGCATAAATATTAATTTCTGCTTCTGGATGTATTTGCAGCAAAATTTGAGCTTCTAAAATCTCATTTGAAAAAATTCTTTCATGGACTGATACCGCTCACGCCGATAAACCTTTTCGGAATATTTTCTTCGTAAAATAATGCATGGTTTCTCCATCAGACGACGTACAGGTATATCTTATTTTTGTCTATATCTCTGCTTCTAAGGGTCCAATTTGAAAAATTCCTTCATTGCCAGATAGCCTTTTGGGTGCAAAATGTCTCTCATATATCTACAATGTTTTCAAGTAATTCATTGACTTTCCACAAGGGGGTGTAAAGGCAGATTGTGTCACTAGGAGCCATAAAGGCAGATTGTGTCACTAGGGGCCATAAAGGCAGATTGTGTTTTCCTCGATATCTCTACTTCTAAAACTCCGATTTGAAAAATTCTTCCTGTATCAGATACAGCTCCTGATGGGAAATGTTTTGCATGTAGCTTTTTAATAGTTGATAAAGAATAATTGGCCACCAGGGGGCGTAAGGGTTTATTTCTGCTTCAATATATTTGGAGCAAAATCTGAGCTCTTGAAAACTTCGTTTGAAATTTGTTTTTTGTCGACCAATACCGTTCACATCGAACAACCTTTTGAGAATACTTTCTTCTTAAAATAATGGATGGTTTTTCCGCCAGGGTATGTAGATGCATATCTTATTTTGGTCGATATCTCTGCTTCTAAGAGTCCGATTTGCAAAACTTTTTTTCCTGGGGAGTATTTCCGCTGCGAAATGTTTCTCATATAATTTCAAATTTTTCTTAATGCACAAGTCTGCCATCAGAGGGATTAAGTTCACGTTTCCATTTACAGCAATAACAGCGGGACTAAAAATCTGATTGAAAAACTTCTTTCTTTGGTCAGATACTACTAACTATGCAAAAACTCTGTGCATATTTTCTTCCCAAAATAATGCACAATTTCACTGCTGGGGGTCACCAAATTTTAATCTGTTTTCTCAATATCTCTGTTTTTACATGTGGGATTTAAAAAATTCTTTCAATACCAGATGCCACTTACCTTGTAGAACACTTTAGGCTAGTATATGAAGAATTTTGTAGTTTACAGTTCTGTTGCTAGGTGGTGTTTTTGTACTTCAGTTTGCAGCTGTATTGCCGCTACTAAAAACCTTATTGAGAAATTTCTTTACTGTATGCCGTTTGCTACAATAGAGATGTGGAGCATTATCTTCTTTAAATAATGCAAAAATTTTCCACTAGGGGCATAAAAGTAGAAACTTTTTTTTTCTTTTCTGCTATCTCTGCTTTTAGGAGACATATTTGAAAAATTCTTTTTCCTTAGCATAGCTTTTTCCATGAAAAATATTTTTCACCTATTTTCAACTTTTCTATTATTCTCAATTCTTCCGCTAACAGGCATATACTTATATCATGTTTCCTTCTATATTTCTTATTTTAACTGATCAGACGTGTGCCCTCCAATTCTTAAATTCTGTATTTGTCCTGGGCTTTGTTTCATGATAATTTTAACTTTTATCAATAATAGAC
Organism: Macrothele yani; assembly: GCA_039090855.1. NCBI lineage: Eukaryota > Metazoa > Arthropoda > Arachnida > Araneae > Macrothelidae > Macrothele > Macrothele yani. Next base: position 55,905,685 of record CM077011.1, on the reverse strand, counting down.
TGATTACATGAGAAGATAGTGCAGAATAGTGATGAATTAATCATTTTCAGTTTGAGAGAAAGGGTTTCCTGAGATAGGCCTTGTGGTAATTTCACCACCATGATTCAGTTTTGCATTATTGGGTAATTCTCCAATTAAAAAGAAATGTAATGAGTAAAAGAGCACACTAATCCATTTACATCTTTCATCATTTTTATTACTTAAAACCAAAACTGCTTTTAAAAAATAATTTGGCCATGACACTGTAAAGTGTAATAATAATCCTGGAATTTTTTGTATTTGTCCTGGAAAAGGCCTGGAAAGTCCTTGAATTTTTCCCTCCAAAAATGTACGAACCCTGCTTGCTGCAACCTGCAACTGTGTTCATCAACATGATGATGCCTTAGTATACAGCATTATTCACTGTTATCTCAAAGATGGTACCCACTACACAATGATGTGATACTGCATACCATATCTGGATTTGTGAGATTGCAAGGGCTGTTTGTTAAACACATGGATTTTCAGAGGACCAAATCCTGTTGTTTTGATTATTCATATAGCCACTTAAGTTGGACCAAGCCATGTCACTTTAAAAAAAAAAAAAAAAAAAAAGCTCTCTAACTGTAGCTTTTCCAAGCCATTTGAAGCCATAAACAGTAGACTTTGGATTTTCCTTTATCCAAAGTCTTCAGTTCCTGGACTGAGTGAACATGATATGGATGAAGGTGCAACTGTCTTGCAGCTTTCTGAGCACTTTGATACAATATTTTTGATTGATCTCTGATACTTTTGGATTTGCATGCTTTCCTGATTTTTTGGTAGATCCTTAGAACTGATACATACCATTACACCTTATGTTAATGGAATGTAATTGATTATCTTTCACAAATGCAAAAGCAATTTGGGCTGCAGCTTTTCGAACTGACATTTCCCAGTCTGCCACTGCTACACATACAATGTGCTTCCTTTCACAAGATTCCACTCACTGAAGTGAGAGTTAACACTGGGAATGAATGTCTCCTCATGACATTCCCACCGTGCAACAGAGATTGTTAATAACACATTTGACTGACTGCCGAATCTGTATCTTTTAGCACTTGCCTCAGGCTGCTCACTTTTAAACAGATTTTCTCTCACCAATGCATAGACTATGCAATTTTCATCCATTGAATTTAGAGAGGATGGCCGTAATTAATAAGTTATTTGTTATCTACCATGAACAAAAAATATTTTACTGATTCCTTTTATGGAAAAGGAAAGAAAATGTATCTTCTTACTGAAGTAAATAATGTTTCTTGAAAAAGTGACTGATCCACACTGGACCACCATCTTTTTTATTTTGGTGGTATGACTTGAATTTTGATGGTCTCGAGCCAGCGGACCACCAAAGAATTCAAATTCTGAGAAAAAGGTCGAAGGCACACAACACACTTAATTTTTTTTATATTTTTTATTTCAGTTGCATTGTACTTTGGCATGTTAAAAATTATTGAAAACAGAAATCGTGCAACTAAAAGGTTGTGGAAATCTTATGGTTAATTCATTTCTAGAAAAAGCTAAAAATAACTTTTAAACACAAATCCTACTTTTAAAATCAAAATTAAATGTTAAAATGCCCTTGATTTATAAAGTTTACCATCTTTACTATCCAAAACAGGTATTTTTTTCTTCCTAAGGGCTCACAAAACTTTTTCTTCGTTTTTTTTTTTTTTTTTTTTTTTTTTTTTGCAGCAGGGGTTGCATGCTGTTTTGAGTCATGGATTTGAGTGTTATCTAAATGTCTGTTACCCTGCAAGTGAAAAATACTGGATTTTCAGTGTTCAACTTGGCTAGTACTTTAAAAAAACCCTGAAACCGATCATTAAATTATGTGACAGCATCATATATGCCTAATTTCATAGTTTTGCCACAAACGAAAACCTTTTCTTGTATTTTCTGCCATATCATAACTTTGTTGCAGAAGGACGGCCAACCACGGAATCGACCTGGACTTTCTAAACCGCGTATGAGAAAGAGATCTCGGCTGAGTGAATGTAAGATTGGTGTATGGAATACTAGAGGTATAAATGGCAAGATGAGTGAGGTGATTGAGGAGATGAATAAGTATAGACTGTGTGTAAGTGAAACCAAAAAGAAGGAAATTGGAGTAGAAGAAGTGAATGGCACAGTGAGTGTGTAGTCTGGAGTATTGGATAATGTGAGAGGACAGGCTGGTGTATGTGTGATTTTAAGTGAAAAGATAAAGAACAACTTGATTCACTATAGTTGTGTAAGTGAGAGAATTCTCTGGATTAGTTTGAAAGTGAAACTTCAGAGAATTGTAATTGTTGTAGTGTTGTATGCTCCTTGTGACTCGGAACCTTCTGATAAGAAAGAAGATTTCTGGAATGAGCTAAAAGCTGTTTTGAGCCAGTTTGGTGCTAAAGAAAAATTATAATAGCAGGGGATTTCAATGCTAGAGTAGGTGTGCAGAATGCAATTTCTGACAATGTTCTGGGTAAGTTTAATGATCCTTGTGTGAATGATAATGGTGAAAGATTAATTGAACTCTGCATTGAGAATGGTTTGTGTGTATCTAATACATTTTTCAACCACAAGTATATCCACACATATACTTGGGAAAATCGTACTCTTGGTCAAAAGAGTGTGATAGATTTTGTTGTCTACGATCAGCGTTTGAAACACTTAGTTGTTGACACCCGTGTGATGAGAGGTGCGGATGTTGGTTCTGATCATTACTTGGTAGTGTCACGAGTGAAACTTAATGTTGGTTGGAGGAATAGGAAGAGACCCAGGATGGATAGAAAGAATAAAGGTTGATAGGCTCCTTGAAGATCATCAGCGGTACTCTGACTTACTCAGAGAACGACTGAAGGATCTGAAATCTTGTGAGAGGGATGTAGAAAAGAAGTGGGAATGTTTTAAGAACTGTGTTGTCACTGCTGCTAAAGAGGTCTGTGGCACCACAATAGTGGGTAATAATAGAGGTGATGCTTGGTGGAATAGTGAGATTGAAAAGGCAGTAAAGAGAAAGAAGGAAGTTTATTTGGGGATGTTGCAAGGTAGAGTTTCTGTGGATGAATATCGCTCAAAGAAGCGTGAAGCTGCTAAGCTGGTTCGCCAGAGTAAGGCAAAAGATAGGAAGGAGAAGGTGGAAAGGCATGAACAGGCTTTTTGGAAAGATAGGAAGTCTTTCTGGAAGTACATGAGACTCAGGGAAAATTGGGGAAACAAAGTTGTAAGTTGTGTGTAGAATGAGATTGGGGAAATGATATGGGAGCCCAATGAGTTAAGTGAAAGATGGGGTGAATACTTCTGTGAGTTAATAGATCAGGAAAGCAAAGATGATTCTGAGACAGATGCGGATGATGTTACAGTGAGGGATGGAAGCACAGGCGGGATCTCAAGAGAAGAAGAGTGTAAAGCTCTAAAATCTCTTCAGAATGGTAAGGCTCTGGGAGTTGATGGCATAACTGCCAAGATGTTGAAATATGGTGGCGACTCTGTAATTGACTGGTTAACTGAAATTTGCCAGTTGTGCTGGGAGTTAGGAATGGTCCCTCGGGATTGGAAGGATGCTATTATTGTTCCTTTGTATAAAGGAAAAGGTGATCAGACTGAATGAAAGAACTATCGTGGTATTAGCCTACTAAGTGTGCCAAGGAAAGTGTTTGGTAAGGTTGTTATTGAAAAAGTACGGGGTCTTACATCAGAGGAAGTGTGGGATGTTCAGAGTGATTTTTTATGCCTGGTAAAGGCTACACTAATGAGATTTTTGCATTATGCACGATTGAAAAGTATCTGGCTGTTGGTAAGAAAGTTTTTGCTGCCTTCATAGATTTAGAGAAAGCTTACGACCGAGTCAATAGGACACTTTTATGAAAAGTATTGAATGAATATGGTGTTACTGGGAATCTACTTAATAGTGTAAAAGCCATGTATGCTGGTAGTTGAGCTTGTGTACAAGTGAATAGTGTTTTATCAAAATGGTTTTCCATTGGTGCAGGAGTTAGACAAGGTTGTGTAATGTCACCATGGCTGTTTAATATAATTATGGACGTGTGCATGCATGATGCTAAAATAAGATGATAGCGGTTTATGTCTTGGTGATATCCGTGTGTGCAGATTGCTGTATTCTGATGACACTGTCCTGTTGGCAGAGAGCAAAAGTGATTTTGCAGAGTATGTTGTCTCAGATGTACGAAGTTTGCATGAAATTCAAACTGAGTATAAATAAGGAAAAACCAAAGTTATGGTTTTTGAGAGAGGAACTGGTAGCACTGAATGTAATGTCAGTCTAAATGGCACTGTGATTGACCAGGTGAGTGAGTTTGTGTATTTAGGAAGCATGTTTGACAGAGAGAACAAATTGGATGGTGAAATTAGTAGGCGAGTGAATTTTTCTTTAAAAGTCATAGCTGCTCTGGTAGGTTTTCACAGGAATGATCGGTTCTCTAGAAAGTCCCACATGGCTGTGTATGAAAGTGTAATTGTTCCTGTGCTGATGTGTGGCAGTGAAACCTGGGTACTGCAGAAGAAACATAGGAGTCGTTTGTGTGCTGGAGAAATGCGTTACTTACGTGGGGTTTGTGGCAAGACACGGTCTGATTGTGTGAGGAATGAAGATGTGTTGCAGTTGTGTGATGTGAAGCAAAATGTTGTTAGCAACTTGGTGGAGACCAATATGCTTCGGTGGTTTGGCCATGTTGAAAAAATGAGTGATGAAATGCTTACTAAGAAAATCTTTTTAGCCCAAGTGGCAGGAAGGAAAGGCAGAGGGAGGCCAAGGAAGACATGGGTGGATCAGATTCAGGAGTGTCTGCATGAGAAAAAGGTTATGGGTATGAAGTATTAAAAGATCTTGTGTACGGCATGTAATGGATATCAGTGAAGCCCGAGTTGTATGTCAAGATCGCTGTAAATGGAGAAGTTTGACACAAAACAGTAAGTAAAAATATCTGGTAGTTTGTATTTCTTTTTGGAGCTAACCTCTGAATCTCAGAGAACAGCTTAGTGATATGTATGTTGCCAGATGCTTGAACAAAACGTGTTGCCAGGTCCTTTTTAATTATTTTAAATAATTGAAATTTTAATTTTGGTTTTAATTTCTATGCAGGATCAAATTTGAGTGTTCATACTTAATAAAATTGCAATGTAAATACAAACATTTAAGCTCACTTCCAGTTGTAAAAGTTGCTCTCAAGTATCATTAAAATAATTGTAACCCGATGTTCTGAAAAAGATAGAAGGGTCAATTCCGCGTCAAAGCAACACAGTTTGGAATTAAATTCTACCTTGACCTCTCAGATTTTGTTGAAACTTGGTGTACTTAGTGTCCTTACGTAGTCATGAATGACCCCCCCCCAAAAAAAAAAAAATGCATTTCTTTCAAACGTTATTAAGTATTATTTTAATTTTTATTTAAAAAAGCTGCAACCTGAAATAGTTAAATGCCGTTTTCTCAGGAACCAGATGAGATACAGACCTGGCCAATGTCTCATTTTCAAGCTCTTTTGATGGGCTTTAATTCGATATGCAAGACAACAAAATTTAAAATATAAAAAAAATCTTAAAACCAAATTTAAATTTTAAAATATAATTTTTTCAAAAAACGACAATTTTAAAATTTTGGAAAAATTCACAAAATTACTTTATATCTATCCCTCTTACACCTCCCAAAGTTTCATTTCGGGATCAGATTATACAGGGAGTACAAGTTTCTCATGTACGGAGAAAAGGTAAATTTCATTTTTAAAATACCATGATAAATTTTTGATGAAAAAAGACAGTAAAACCTCGAAAATCCGGAATTTCTGAAGGTTTAAAAAAATTTCGCAATGGGCAATGTAAAGTACGTACTTACACGTAACAGGTCACTTTAAACGAAAATTTGCGCATCTACGCCTTATAAATATGCATAAATAAATAAAAGCGCTCTGAAAGAGTGAAGGAGAAACTAAATATGTACTATTTACTGTATTAATAAAGATGCAGATTGAAAATTTAGCTAAATGGCCGGCAAGTCATCAAAACTTAGTAGCCCAAAAAAAAAAAAAAATCCACATAAGTCAACAAAACTTAGAAATACCACATAAAATACGGTATTTCTTTGTTGTTACACGGAATCGGGGTAAATAACCCTCTTGTATTTGAACATTTCAGCACTTCTTTTTAATTCCACAGACTCTCCTACTAATGTAATCTTTTGATGACCTGCGGTAGGTCAAAAGTAAGAAAAAAAGTACTAATTTGTGAGGAGAAGGATAAACAGAAAACCCCTCATCAATGATAAAGAATGAATTCCGTTGGCCAGGGGTTTGGCCAGTAGCTGGCGATATTGGGAAACATTAAAATAAATAAATGAATAAATAAAACAATCTGAGAGGGATTTTTAAAACAGCATGGGTGATTTTTTAAGAAGTAAAAATACGTCCCCAATGTTTTTAGGACGTAATTTTGTTATTCATGCGTGAAATACGCCGGTTCAGGAGGTGTTAATGCTATCTCTGGTTACACATGTTTCAATTATGATTCCAATGCCAAGCTACCGATATGACGGGTTAATAAATTTATTTTGCGTAACTTAAAAAGTTTTTGATGGATACAGGAGAAATTTGAATGGATATTTCATCAATACAAATCATTGCCATAATAAAAATATCAAAACATTTACTCGAAAATTCATGAAAATGGGATAACGTATTTTATTTCCTAGTTAGCAATAATTCTTCGCTGAGCAAGCTGCCATCCCAATTCCCCTGCAAGACTTCACTCTGGAAGGAGGGGGGTCAACACACGAGGTTATAAGGGTAGCTGAATGTTTCGGCAATGAACACCTGTCTGTAATGTAATGTACTTGTTGACAGATTTATGTTCCCTTTATAAGTAAACTGCATCATCACTTCAGCAGTTTCTCCCCATTATCCCAAACTTCCATTCCATGAGTCAGCAGAGCAGGGAATGTGTACATCCAACGAGGATAACGGCGGTATCTTTCAATGACAGAATTAACGGCGGTATCTATACTACTTGCCAATTTTTAACCTAATTAATAATCCCCTCTATCATGAATCCCAGTAGAAAGACAGTGGATGCTTTAAATTGTTTTAACCCTTTAAAACAGCCTCATCATTCCCATGTAAGAAAGGGATTAAGATCTGTTATGCCTTGGATGTGTTCATTGATACCAGGAATGACTGAAAATTCCAAAGTCTGTGATAGCTGTAGAAAGGAGCTTTTGAAGCTGAAGAATGAGAATAGGCCTACCACAGAGGATCTCCCCAGCACCAGCCAGTGGGACCCTCAACTTGTGAATGATGGAAGATCTTATGATGATCTTGACACTGATGCTTCATTTGGTAATCAGTCTGAGTCATTAAGATCATTTAATACCTCTCTTATAGAGATGGTGAATCTCCAATACACACACAAAAAAAGGCAAAATATAAAAAATATTCTAAGCCGAAAGCTAAAAAAAATCAGTTCTGCAATATAAAAAGGAAACTTATTCCAAATGCTGATTCCTCTGATGATGATCAAGATAGTGTTTCAAAAGATGAGATGGTGAACCACTTAACCAATGCCTACCAAAATTGTGAAAGCAGGATAAAGAAGATTATGATACTGACCTTGCTGCCTGAGAGTTGGAGTGTTAAGAAGATCGTACAGACTGACAATGTTATTAAGCGATTTTACGAGAGTGAAGAAGCAAGCATACCAGACCAATGCCAGGCATCAAGGACTGTGTTTCAATGAAGGACAGTGAAGGTAAGAAAATTAAAGTTTCCAAAAGTTGAATGTTATTTAATTTGAAAGAAGCATACAAGCTCTTCCGAGAAAAGTTTACTAAAACTAAAGTTGGTTTTTCAAAATTCGCAGAGCTACGGCCAAAAAACTGTATACTAGCCGGCCAGAGTGGTACACACTCCGTTTGCGTGTGTACTATCAATCAAAATGTCAAACTGATGATGGAAAAACTCCAAAATGGGTTCTATCGTTAATGGGCAAATTCAAAACTACAAGGATTGTCTTTTAAAAATGGTGTGTAGTCCAGTGTCCATTGATTGCTACTTTTCAAATTGTGGTTCTTGTCCTGGTGGTGATTACATAAGGAAAATCGTGGAAGATGGATTTGAAAAAAACTTAATTGAAACAGTAACTTTTTACCCATGGATCTCAGTTGACCGGTGCAACTTGGAAACTCTACAAAAACCTGTTCATGAATTTGTTGATCTTTTTTGCGACCATCTTAAAGTTATTCTTCGTCATGGTTTCATTGCCAAGCAACAGAGTGCTTTTATGAGTCATACCAAGGAAAATTTGTCCCATTCAGAGGTGGCAGTAGTTTGTGACTTTTCTGAAAACTACCGTTTTGTTTTACAAGACGAAGCACAATCCTATCATTGGAACAGTGCCCAGGCTACTGTTCACCCTTTTGTGGTTTATTTCAGGAAGGAAGATAAGGTCGAACACTGTAGCTTTGTGGTAATTTCAGAGTGCCTTGAACACAACACTGTGGCTGTCCATTTATTTCAGAAAAAACTTATTCAGTTTTTAAGGTCCAAATTTAACGATGAACTTAAGAAAATTTTCTATTTTTCGGATGGCTCAGCTGTCCAATATAAAAATATAACTAACTTTCTGAACCTTTGCAATCGTGAAAATGGTTTTGGAATTGAAGCAGAATGGCATTTTGGACTAATTGAAGCAGAATGGCATTTTTCAGCTACTGCTCACGGTAAAGGCCCATGTGATGGAGTGGGGGGAACGGTTAAAAGAGAGTCAGCAAGGACGAGTCTACAAAGGCCATACCAAAATCAGATCACGACACCTTTTCAACTCTATGAATGGGCAAAACTTGACCTTTCCAGGTCCATGGAATTTACGTATATTACGCAAGAAGAGTACATGGAAAATGAACAACATCTGGCCCATTGGTCCAATCAGGCTGTGGAAATTCCAGGAACTCAAAAGCTCCATGCTTTCACTCCCTCAAGGTGTGGAACAAAAGTTTATGCTAAGCCATTTTCATTTGCCCCATTATCAACTAGCTATCCAGTTATCTCTTATGGAGAGAAGTTAGACTTTCATGAACTTAATGGGTATGTCATTTTTATATACAACAACAGATGGTGGCTTAGCTATGTTTTGGGAAAAAATTATGATGAAAATGAAGTGAAAGTTACATTTCTCCATCCATCAGGACCTTCTCCTTCTTTTTCTTACCCCTCAACACCTGATGTGCTCTGGATTCCTTCTACTGATGTTATTTGCAAAGTGAATCCCATCACGGCAACTGGTCGAGCTTACACTCAACCAGAAGGGGAAAAGAAGATTACTGATGTCATTAAACACTTCTTGGACTAAAGCAAAGACTGATAGACTTGAGTTAGCAGCAGCCACCACCTCCAGCATATTGATGAATACTATGTTAATTTTTTGGGGTAAGCTGCTAAAACCAATGTTTTCTTCTTGTAAATCGAATTCAATTTTTTTAGTTGCCATATAGTTAGAAAATGTAGAATAAAATTTGTAATGAGCACTATCATAAATTCTTAAACTACAGGTAATAATATTAGTCAGCCAGATTTGTCTAAAGCCAGACTTTTGTGAAAAGCTAAATCTGATATGTTAGCTATTTCTCCATACATGTGAAACTTGTACTCCCTGTATCACCTGATTCCATTATGATCCCAAAATGAAACTTTGGTAGATGTAAGAGCATAGTGCAAAGTAATTTTGTAATTTTTTTTCAAAATTTTAAAATTGTCATTTTTTTAAAAATTTTAAGTTTAAAAATTAAATATGGTTTTAAGAAAAAAAATATATATTTTAAACTCTGTCATGTTGCACATCAAATTAAAGCCCATCAAAAGAGCTTGAAAATGAGACATTGGCCAGACCTGTATCTCATCTGTTCCCTGAGAAAACGGCATTTAACTATTTCAGGTTGCAGCTTTTTAAAATAAAAATTAAAACTTAATGTTTGAAAGGAATGCAAAAAAAAAGTTTTTTTTTTGGGGGGGGGGGAGTCATTCATAACTGTGTAAGGACAGTTGCTACACCAAGTTTCATCAAAATCTGTGAGGTCAAGGGAGAATCAGTGTGTTGATTTGACATGGAATTACCCAGAAACAAATCTTAAATGGATTTGGAAAAATAAAAAAAACAGGCTTTAATATTAGAAAGAAATTGGAAAATCAATATTTTGATCGAAAATCTCATTTTAAAGGTATCTGGATACCTTAATAGAGCATATGTATGTTCCTTGAATCAACAAAAACTGAATAAAGAAATAAGATGTATAAAGAATAAAACTTAAAAGGTGGAGTGAGAGGAAAATTACAAGAACAGTGTCGACAATGATGACATGGAAGATACATTGACAATGATAACTACTGCTTGTTTTTTGAAGTTACAATTTTTGTCTCACATTATATCTACTGCGTTTCCCCGAAAATAAGACCGGGTCTTATATTAGTTTTTGCTCCAAAAGAGGCATTAGGGCTTATTTTCAGGGGATGTCTTATTTTTTTCATGTACTACCAACTTTTTTTTTCTTTTTTTTTTTTTCATCTACATTTATTCACGTACAAAAATCTACAGTTATTCATGTACAGAAATCTACATTTATTCATGTATAAAAATCTGCATTTATTCAAATACAGTCATGTCATCTTCTGGAATGTCGTCATAACTGTCCAAACCCTGAATTCTGGCCTGAATTTCTTGCGACTCCATTTCCTGTAGAACCATTGACCCAATCTCTCATGTCCAGCAATAAAGCTCTCCTTAAATGAGCACTTCTTGTCCATGTAGCCTGCTCATAGTGCATTGGCAACACAGCTGTCAGTGAGTTTATCCCATGAATTCTTCACCCAAGTCACGACCTCTTGCAGGCTAGGCTTCACAAAGTCTCCACGCTGATTTATCTCCATTCTATTTTCAATGTAGTCATTGATTTCCATGCGCAAATGATCCTTGAATGGCTTGTTTATTGCAATATCAAGAGTCTGGAGATAAGCAGTCATTCCTGCAGGAATCATTATTTGATCTATTCTTCTCTCTGCAAGGAAGTTCATGTCTTTAGCACGGTGAGTGCTGGCTGAATCCCAGACTGGCAGATCTCTTTGGCCACCTCACAAAACAAGTGGCAGCATTAAATCGACCCATTTCCTTATAACTGCTTGTGTGCACCAGGCTTTTTCGGTTTCAAGAACATAAATGCTTGAAACACGTTCATTCTTATCTTTCTTGCCCTTAGTGATGATTAGAGGTGGGGCTTTCTTTCCATCCAGACGAATTGCCAAAACACAGGTAACACGTGTACTTTTGTAACCAGTGGAGGGAATGTAGATTGACGAGGCACCCCTCTGGTCAATTGTCGTTTGATATCCTTGGCCCATAAACACTGCAGGTTCATCCATAGCAATCATGTTGGAGAGTTGGTATTTAGAAAAGTTGTCATCAACAAAGGACTTGAATGCAAGTGCATGTTTAATAACTTCAGTATCTTCCAGCTTGAACAGTGATGTCAATCTCCTAGAGACAGTTCATATCGCTAAAGGAAGCCATCCAGCCAGTGTTGTGATGCTTTGAATTCTTCTGGGGATATTTCCAACTGTGGGGCCATTGCAAAGACAAATGCTTGAATATCAGCCCTGCGCACAACAACCAAAGCCTTTGCTCTCCTGTCAGCAATCCATTCACATATGATGTCTTTCCAGCTCAGGAAATAATGGTTGCCGACCTGATACACACTTGTGCTTCTTAGCATTTCCCTCGTCCACCTGTTGACTAAGGTTATCGTACTCTGCTTGCAATTTTCGGACCATTCGGAGATCCAACTTCTTCTCTTTGCAGAAAACCGTAAGATTCTTGCCCCGGGAGTCCTCCACGATTCCTTTCTTGTACTCGACGGAATAGCTTTTTCTTTTTGCACTCATCTTGTCTGGGGGTCAAAATATTATTCCCTTTAAATCTACCATACCATTAAATCAAGTGTTAATCGACAAAGGAGTGGCAACAAAAATGATGACAGTTAAGAATGTACGTTCGGCCCCAAAATATTAACTCTCTGATTTTTAAAGAATTCTTTCAGTCACCGTTGCCAACACAATAATTTGGACATGGACAAACCCCTTTTGTAATCTATTGAAGGCAGTTAGAACATTTCTTACTTTTTCTTCGAGTTGTTCGCATGTGTCTCCCCCCCTTTTTTTTTAAAAAACACACACCGCCTGTTGATGAATAACTTTTCCGCCAAAGATAGCGTTCACCGGTAAAGTTTCCCATGTCGGATTCCCTTTTCAGAACTGGATGTTACAGCTGCTGAACAAAAGACTGTTTCTTTTCATCTCCTGCTAGCTCTCTGAACCAAACTGAATGCATGCGCCATAATTACAAAAACCATATCCTCGGCTGAGTTCAAAGTCACTCGGCTTTCGTTCTTACTCTGGATATTCAAAGCAAATTAAACTCATGAACAGGGCATCATCCTCCAGTGATTTTGGCACACGCTTCAGTTTTTATCAGTGATAGGCCGGCTGACTACGGTACTACGTATCGTAACATGGGCTTATTTTCGGGGTAGGGCTTATATTACGAGCATCCGGAAAAAAACATGCTAGGGCTTATTTTCCGGTTAGGTCTTACTTTCAGGGAAATACGGTAGTACTTCTATTTTCTTTATTTTTACTTAATTTTTAACCTCCTTTTAACATTGTAAGTCAAAAATTAGAGAATTGAATTTTACAGTGAAGACATTGATGCAAGTCCAATACAATATTGAAACTAATGATGCTGGCTGGGATTACCTAAATGTTGGGATGTTGTTGGGTGAAATTCCTTATACAGTAGAACCTGCTTATAACAAGGAGCTCAGGACCGATCGAAGCTCTCATTGAATCTGGGCACTCACTAAATCCATTTCTGGTTGAAAATTCCCATCATGTAAAAATATGCATATGCGATGACATACTTAGAGGTTTATATTATATATCCATAATAATTAGATATACTTGAAAGATTTTTTAATACATTAGTGCAATAGTTAATTAAACTTTTCCAATACATTCAACTTGACAGCCAAGTGAAACTGGCTGTTGTTTAATTGCACAACATGCGTGAAGCAAAAGCAGCACCTACCCTCCCAATGCAGCGCTTACTTGGAGAGCGAAAGGGGGAATCGTTATCTCCTGTTTACCCTTTGACGACATCCCATTCCATTACTTCCCTATTCCTTTCTGCAGTTACCACCCAGAAATCTACTTACATGTACGTGAGTCCCACCCATCCGCTTTTTGCCTAAGATTCAACTCTGCTGACACAATACACCCAAAGTTATAGCTCCTAGGAGTGGGTACAGAGCGTCTCTTCCTTGCACAACTTGCTTGTTGAGCATTTGATGTACTTCTTCCCCCTTGCTTTTCTTCCACTAGCACACAAAAATTTCCATGTGTTGCTGCTATTTCTTCCTATGTGCCATCATCTCTATTCCTCCATTTCAAGATAACGCGCAGCAAATTTTCTTTGCTTCGTTAAATATGAGGCTTATTTTTCGTCCAGTTGGAAAAGTCCTATTTTTGAGAAAAAACTACTTTTCCTACTCTTTGACCTCCAGAAGAAGAAACCCAAATCTTTTAAAATTTCACATGCTCTGCTTCCTGTTTGAACGTCAGTTTACAAAGGTACATTTTCTTTGTTTTAAAAATGTAATTGTAACTTTTATTTAAATATATCTTACTGTACATACTATAGTGTTCTCCCTAGAGCCTTTTTGCCGGGCGGCCCACCCAGCTAATTTTCTCTGCCGCCCAGCTAAATTTCATTTAATGAACGCTTTTACAACGTACATGATAGTAAGAGTCAAAAACTTACTTCCACATACACCATAAATATTGATGAAACTGTCTGAAATCTGTGTTGAACATGATTTATTAGTTAAGAATTCATTTTTCTTACCATTTATATGCAATTTTCTAATGCTTTTTTATCATGTTATGTTGCATTAATGCCAATCACACTGCTAAAGATGTTTAATAAGTATAATAATGTCAAGCAAAACATTCTTTTTCTTCTCAATTGGAGGAGGGTTCATTAAAAGTACCATCCACCTAAAATTTCTTACCACCCAGCTGTAAAAAATATCTAGGGAGAACACTATACTATATATGTATGAAATTTAATAAAGTTAGTCATCACACACTGCTTATGTCCAAAAATTAAGGATCAACAAAAGGCTAAATTTCTTACAAGTTGTTGGTTAGTGTTCAAAACATTCTGACATTATTGGAAGACAAGACTAAGCTATGTAAGGGTGTTTGGTCATAAGCAAATTATCAGGAATCACGTGACCACTGTATACTGCAGATCAGCAATAAAAGCTGAAGCGTGAGTGGGAAGAAATTGTTTGTTTTGTTGTAGGTGTTGAAGTGTGGATCTGCTTTTTTTTTTCTTTTTTTTTTGTTATGGTAACTTGTAGTACATCTGAAAGAACTCATCTGGATGATTTTATCTGTGGGCAAATTGTTGGTAAACTGGAAGAAGGGCAGACAACAAGAGATGTGGCGAAAGAGCTCGGAATAGCCCAGAATGTAGTCTCATGTTTCTAGAAACAATTTTGTGAACATGGAATAGCTACCAGAAGGTTCAATATTGGTCGACCACGCAAAACTACTCCATCACAGATGACCATTACAGGGGTGGTGGAGTGATGGTCTGGTCTGTGATTATGATAAATGGACATACAGGGCTCCTAGTGTGGCATGTTTTGTTCTTTTATCAATTGTTTCTATAATAAGCACAAATTAGTGCTTATTTATGTGTTTACATGTCCCTTTCATCTTTGCTTACTCCTTATTAAAATATTTTTATTCACATCCTGTTGGAGTACAAGTATGCTATGAAAATATAATTGCAGCCCTTGTGGTGCAGTAGTCTAAGCAGTGATTTGCCACCATTTGTAGATGGGTCCAGGTTCGTATCCCAGACTGCATGGATGTTGTTTGTCTTGGGGCACTGGCTCTCTCCCTTTTCTGAAATCAGTAGCCTTAAATTAGGGATGGGCGACTGCTTATACTCCACAGAGTTACTCATGATGGTCGTTAAACCTCCAATCAAATAAATAAATAAATAAATAAATAAAAAAAGTGATCCCTAATTTTGGACATGAGTGTATATCTTACTGTACATAGAATTTAATAAAATTGCAGTCACACCCAGAACAGCTTGAGCCTTAGAATAAGGTGTTAAAGCCCCAAATGAAGAAAAGCTGGGGGGGGGGGGCTTTACATGATCCAACCAGTTTTTACCCAGGTTTGTTTTAGCATTTTATTTTAAGATTTCCTGAAGCTTTATCCATACCGTTTTAAGTTATTTGGGGTGGTGTAGCTAACACTTCAATGGCATAGACATTTTGAGCAGTTGTTCTGTTAATTGCTTGGCTTTGAAATTCAGTCATTGTAAATTTTGTGTTTGGACAGGATTTTTAACTGCCATTGAGTGTTGTTCATATGATTCTAATATATTCTTTTTTGGGTTTAAATGCAGTACAGAGAACTGAAACGTACAAGGAATACGCCGAAACATCGCAAATCCCTCCTGACTGGTTTAAGCAAAAAGGCTGCAATGGACATTTACTGGAAGACTGGTGTTAAGACAGCAATTTAAATTACCAAGTGTTCTGTCAATTTTGTAGAAAAACTATCCAGTGTGATAATCATGGACTTGGTTGTTAAATCATGCAAGAACTCGCAGCCACATTGCTCTTACATAGATGCCAACCAGTATGGATTTTCCATAATATGAATTTTTGGAAGCAATTATAGAAGTACAGAAATGACAATGAAATTATGGAAAATTGCCATTTTATTTTTCTGCTTCAGAAAGGGGCACGAGATTTTTCTTAAGAGGGTGGCAAATTTCAGAACTCGTGAGGGGATGACGAATTGTGGAACTCCACGTTTTCGTCATCATTTAGGTTATTTTCAAGATCGATCCTATAATGAGTAGAATTAAGGGGGAGGGGAGGGATTAGTCCATCGGAAATGGAACTCCATCTTTCGAAAACGGAAGTTAGACATAGTGGAGATTTCTCCCATACTTGTAATTTCTTTTTATTTACAATGTTGCCACTGTACAGTATTGTCGTTAAATATTATTTTTTGCATAAATGTTTGTATTACAGCTTAAAAATACAGGTAGAAACCTCCAATCTTCAAAGAATTTAAAGGACTTCCAAAAAGGGGGAAAAATACTATTGGGTTATCGGAAAAGTCATGACGTATTTTAGCCATGTTTTGCAAAGGTCATTTATTGATAGAAAGAACAAAGATCAATCAATGATATAATGCCCGTTTTGTTCGATAACCTTTTGCCATCTTTCAGTGAGCTGTAGAATGCCTCGTTCATAGAAGGACCTGTCTTTTGTGGCGAAAAACTGTACAAGGTGCTGATTTACAGCCTCATCTGAATTGAACGTTATACCACGCAAGGACTGTTCAACAGAGCAAAACAAGTGGAAGTCTGATGGCGCAAGGTCAGGCGAGTATGCTGGGTGTGGCAACACATCCCACCCAAGCTCCAATAATTTTTGGCGGTTGATCAAACTTGTGTGTGGTCTCGCGTTGTCGTGATGGAACACACCACCTTTACAAGGAATGAGCACTGGACGTTTCTGGATGATGGATTCGTTCAAACTGTCCAATTGCCGACAGTACACATTCGAATTGCATGTTTGGTTCCGTGGTAGGAGCTCGAAAAACACACCTCTAAAATCCCACCACACTGAGACCAGAACCTTCCGCTGATGAATGTCTGCTTTGGATGTCGTTTGAGGCGAAGCAGCATGTCAGGACCAAGACCGTTTGCGCAGTACATTGTTGTACACAATCCACTTTTTGTCACCAGTTATCAGTCGCTTCAAAAAAGATCATTGTCCTCATGTTTAATGAGCATATTGCAGATGTTTATACGTGCCGTCAATTGAGCTTCTTTGAGTTCATGAGGAACCCACACATCGAGCTTGCTTACGTATCCCAGCTTCTTCAGGTGGTCATGAACGCTTGAATGATGGATGTGCAATGTGTCTGCAATCTCTGGAGTTGCGTAACGTGGGTTTGACTCGATCAATGCCTTGATTTGGTCGTCGTCAACCTCTGTGGGCCTCCCGGACCGAGGAGCATCGTTGAGGTCAAAATCACCAGCACAGAATTTTGCGAACCACCGCTAGCACTGACGTTCTTGTAGAGCATTATCACCATACACTTTACGCAACTTTTCACAAATTTGACACGTGTTCTTCCCTTTACGGAAGTAAAACAGTAAAATATGGCGAAAATGCACAGTTTGGTCTTCCACCTTCAACTTGATGTCAAATCTCTGCAAATCAACCAAATCGCTCACTATTCCTTTTAGAATGCAGCTAGAACTGGCACCTGTCGAATGCCATAGCGATAACAGAGCTGCAGATGCCTCTAGTACTTCCAAAACCGCCCAACCGTCATCGGGTGCCAAAATACGTCATGACTTCCAACAACCCAATAGACAATGCAAGATACAGAAGAATTGTGATGTGTTTAAAAGCACCACTTTCAGAATCACACAAATGGACTTCCTTCCAGCTGTGAGCAAAATGTTTGAGAGGTTTATGAACCTGTTTCAGTCTGAGGGGCTCCTAATGCATGTTCTTCATGAATAATTTTGTCTTTTCCTGTAGACTGCTTGTCCAATTTGTGAAGCCTGAAGTGATCAAAGACAAATCTGTAGATCAGCTTGAATTACTTATTTCCATGTACAGAAAAGTCCAAAGTAATGATGATTTTGAAATTGGCGTAGAAGCAAAAAAAAAAAAAAAAAAAAAAAAGATGGTTTGAAGTTGGATCTGAACGTACAGAAAACACTGTTTCATGGCATGTGTAGGTTCTACCACACACTATCTGGACATTTGATGAAAAAGCTACCATTAGATAATGAGATATTAAAGGAAAGTAGGGTGCGTTAGTTATGAAAATAGATGTGAAGCTTGGACCGTTTCGTTAAAGCTGCTGGAAAGTGTCGTTTCTCTTGTTCCACCTTGCAGTGTGGAATTCATTGGAGATGAATGGAGAGTACTTCAGTATGAAGAAATTCCAGGTGATTCGAATTGCACTTGAGATGAACAAGGAGTGGTGGACAAGAGAATTGATCGCTACTGTGGAAAGATTTTCACTTTGAAAGATGCTCTTGAGCATCCTAACTATCCTGAGCTCACAGGGCATGCCAAAGCTATTCTTGTGTTACTCCATGGAAATGCTGATGTTGAGTGCGGACAATCACAGATGTCAAACTATCTTGCTGACATCAGGGCTTGTCTCTCTGATGCCTCCATCAGTGGCATGCAGTCTACCAAAGATGGTCTTAATACAGCTATCAGTGCCACAAAGTACCATTCACGAAGGACTTCATTAAGAAGGCACGTGGGTTCCATAAGTCGTTCTTGACAAGACAAGAAGAAAAGAGGATAGCAACTGAACAGAAGAAACAAGATCAAGAAGACAAAGAGAAAAAAAGAAAATGAAGAGTTTCGAGGAAAAAGAAAAGTTTTGAAAAGAAATCACGGGAAACTAAGGCAATACAAAAAGAAAAAAAAAACTGTTAGAAAAACAAGAAACAGAAGGTAAAGAAAAAGTTAAATCTTTCAAGTCATTAATGGCAGAATCTAATGAAAGGATTAAGAATGTCGTGAAAATCAATGATCGGAAATTCTTGTAAATAGCTCAAACCATGCTAGAAGCTGCGTACAAGAAAGGGACTCTGCTTTGGAGAAGATATGACACAAACAAAAGCAAATTCAAAATAGGAAGACAACAGTGTTGGACTACTGTTGTGCAGACCAATCAAAGACACCCCCCCCCAAAAAAAAAAAAAACCCCGGGGGCCAACTCCAACTGAAAGACTGATAGGGCTTTTTTTCTAATTATTTTTTATTTAATGCCTCACAGATTATTTTTAAAATCTGTGTTATAGGTGGAAGGCATAATTATTTTAACATGTATTATTTAACATTTGAACATTATTAGTATTATATTATCAGTATTTTGTTTCACTACACTGTTATTTTCAAATTTGAACTTGTAATGAAATGATGAAGTAAAATAAATACTGTACTAAAGAGAAAAAATTGAAGGGAAAAAAAGGTTGGAGAAATGCAAGGGGTTGATGATAGGTGAGCATTCCTCCTTTCATCTTTTATTCTCTCCTTTTTTAAAATCATTTTTCTTATTTTTGCTACAGGCCTAATAACATAAAACCACGGCTCTTGAATTAGTTTTTAGTTTTTATTTCGTCACTATGAGGTGAATGTATGACATTGTCTTACTTTCTTACTTTTTCATCAAAATGTCAGTCCTACTTTTTAACACCCAAAATGTGCTATGAGGTCTGTAAATATGGAATTTCATTAAATTTTGTTACTTTGCTTGTTAAAAGTGATAATCTTAGCTTATCTCTCCCTCGTTAAATCCAGGGACTTAATTAATTTTTTTTCATAAAAAAATGATCTATTTTGAATTAACATTCCAAGCAAAAGTTTTCATTGTGCTCATTAAATCGGACATCTTGCTGAATACAGGCTTGTTTTATGCTGTTTCTACTGCATATATTTGAAGCAAAATATGATCACTTTCATTATACAAAGTGGCCAAAAGTGGCAGTATTGCAGATTTAATATGTCAAACAGAAATCTAAGGATGTTTAGTAAAAGTGCTGCATATAGGAACTACACATGAATTGAACCACATAAATGTACGATATTTTTTTATGTTTAATAAAATATCCATATGACAGTGCAGTTTTAAATATTTTAATGTAATCTGCATGTGTTTATCTTAAATTTACCTTTAAGTTAGCAATTTCACCACAAATTTTCATAACTATAAAAATTTGAGATGAGTGATTGAATCATCTCAGTGAAATAATTTTAATCTGTTATAAGTAAAATGCAAAACACACAAAATATCTTTGAGAACATACATGTGCTCAGCAGATAGTAAAAACAGCCCTGCTGATATATAAAAAAAAACAAAAAAAAAAACGAAATGTCACAAATAAGCAAAAATTTGCTATTACTGAGTTTGCAAGTGAGGGAGATATGTGTTTTTCTTACTTAAAATGCACATCACAGCAAAACCCTTATTCAGGTGAATACAAACCTGAGAAGAATTCAGATGTATTGCTATTTTTTTCCTTTCTGTTTTCAAAAAATTTTTGGTATGTGGGACTTCTTTTAAGTTCCATGTATTTATATTTTTAAATATTTGGTTCTGCTGAATTCTTTTCGTATATTATTTGAAGGGAAAGAGGAATATTTGTTGATGATTTGTGTCTTTTTCACTCCTTAACGTTGCCTAATGGGTGTGATCAGAAAACTAGCGGGAAGGGAATGTTGGCATTCATGCTTCCCAGGCTGACCTATTATCATAAGTGCCGACTATAGGGAGGCAAGGTGAATCTTGCCCCTCCAATAATGCCCACGCAACATTTTTCATCCTGTTTAAAAGTGTAATGAAATCATCGCTTTAGCCTCAAAAGGTGGATCAAGCGCCCATTATGAGTCAAAGCGCTTTATTTCTAAAAAAATAATAAACAAAATAAGTAAACCTTTTCCCCGTATTTATTCAGCATTGCTCATTTGATAAGAAACTTGATTGCCAGTTCCGTATTGTATTT
Organism: Macrothele yani; assembly: GCA_039090855.1. NCBI lineage: Eukaryota > Metazoa > Arthropoda > Arachnida > Araneae > Macrothelidae > Macrothele > Macrothele yani. The sequence goes on along the minus strand of CM077011.1, from coordinate 55,884,997 downwards.
GGCATGTTCTCGTGATAATGTGGTAAATGTTCAAAACAATTATCAAAAATGAAATAAATAAAAATACAGAAACATATAATATCTACTGCCTTTATCTATTTATTTTTTGCCCTTCTTGTTCTTTAAGTAACCCAGCTAATTTCTCATTTTCTGTTTTATAAACGTTTGGAAATAAAATCTCTTTAGATATTTTTATAAAATCACACAGGTTGAATTTATTTTTAAAAACATTAATATTCACCAAAAGAATATTTCTGTTTCCTTAGGAGTTCATTTGCTGATGAGCAATTACAATTGCGTTTTAAAATATATGTCAAACCTCGTAGTTAATCTTTTTAACCCCCCCCCCACCTTTTTTTTCCTTCTGACAATGAAAGAGATGTGCCCTTCCCACGTCTGATCTTTTCACGCTTACCCCCTAATGATTTGGTGAAGTCGGAGCCCCAGCCTGTTATATATGTATATATTGTCTTCTGGAGCTTTTTGGTTAACTGCATCCCTTGTGTCAGTAAATTTAAGTAAATAAATAACAGAAAAACATGTTTTTGTTGTTACTTGATATAACAGATTGTTTGTATTTTATTTATGTTTTCATAGGCATCAAATTTATATCACATACTGTATGTCTTGCATTCCTGTTTTCTAGACATCAGATTCAAGTATAGATGTTTTTTTGTTTTTTTTTAAATGATTGACTAAATTTAGGGACAGTGGGTCTGTCCTATGTTAAAGTTTAGCTCCTTTTTATTTGAGTCACCTGTTCCTTCACTGTAATGTTAAGGAAGTTTGTATTAAGGAAGCTACAATGAAAGTGTCAACATTATTTTTTGTTTACAATGGAAAATGGAAGTAGTCAATCACTGGAACTTATCCAAATTTAGCATTTTTTTCTCTTTAACAATTATTTTGGGATTAGCATAACTGAGTTCAGTAGACTAAGTGGTTGGAAGTTTATTTTATGGGTACATGTGTAATGGAAATTATATTGGAAGGTTTCAATATGTGGCTGATAATTTATGTAGGTTTTGATACAGCTGATAATCATCATTATATATATATATGCTCTCTTTAAAAGACCTCAGAAGTAAGAAGAAAGTAAGGAAAAGGGAAGTTGTAGGATCTCTAGTACCTAGATCAAGTTTAATTGAAGTATAAGTTGAAAGTTAAATTGTGTAATACTTCCCTTGTTAAAAGTAAGTTACTTTTAGCAACGAAAGTTACCTTCAGCCTCAGAATTGTCTAAAATTTTCTGGTTATATTTTGACATTAATGCCTTATTCCTACAGATTGATTTCACAGCCAAATATAACTTGCCTAATGACAATTAAGATATTAACCTTCCCTCATAAATATTAAAATGGATTTAAAGAGTTTCCTCTCATTTATAAAAAAGTTTGTTAGTGAAAACAACAACAGCAAAAAAAAAAAATAAAAAAAAATGAGGCTACTTTTAAGCATAGGTACTGTGTAGTTTACTAACAGCTTGTGAACAGGCTGTATTTGCTTCTTTTGTCCATTTGTCTTTTTGCAATAAATACCACTACAATTTTATAGGGCCAAACTGTAAAACTTTTAACTGTTGGCCCTTGGATTATCGGGAGTATGAATAATTTTTTGATGGTATTGCATACATGCCAACTGCTCTGCTTTCAAGGCTACATCCACACAAGCCACTGAAGGCTTTAAAATTCCAGTCATTAGAAGTTAATTAATTTTTTTATTATCCTTATTACTTCAGCATTTTTTAAAAGGGTTAAAAGCTTCATATTCTTCAAAGTATATTCAAGTGAGCCCCCCCCCTTCTCTCTATAAGAGGAAGCTCTCTTCTTTGTCTTTGGGTTTCAGGTTTTCCAGGTTCAATATTTGAACTTCTTGAACTTTTTTCTTTTTTTGCTTTAAGCATTTAGGCACTAGCAAGTCTATTAACTTTTTTGCATATTTTAACTCTTTCTTTTCTTGGTATTTTTGCGCGTTTTTTAGGGAACTAAGGCCAAGCAGCTGGCCGTTTCATTGTTCTTGTTGTCTGCGCTGTATTTTCAATGCAGTTAAGGTCTTAATAACTACTTAATTATGCACTTAAAGCACTTCTGAAATACTTTGTGCATATTGCAACTAATTGTTTATGTAACATAACCTTCACAAAGAATTTCTTTAGTTTATTATTGTCTTTATTTTATTCTCGTTTTTGTGTTGTCAGAAGTAGTGGAGTAGGGGTTTTTTATAATCTAGTTTTCTTTCAAGAATCTGTGCTTTAAAATAAAAAAATTAATATTTCCTTTTTTATTGCAATGTTAAGAACTTGTAATACTTTTGTATTGCTATTCAGGTTTAAATTCTCTCTCAGGCGAACTAGGCAATTTGTTATTACTGAACATTATTTCTGTTTCATTATGTCACTCTTACAACTTGAGTTTTCTATAATCATCTTCTTTCTGTTTAATAGTAACAGATGAAGAGCATGGGTCGGGACAGGTAGGTTATGGTTGCAAGCTAAATTGTTAACTAAAGCTTGGTCATACAACTCTGCGGAGGTCATGACATATATACATAAAAATTTTTTGGTGGGCTTATTACTTGCATCCATGACTTTGCAGAAACCCATTTCCAAATAGGTCTTTGTGGAAGTGAGAAAATGCAGAGTTTTTGCTGGTCCTTGATAAAGCCAAGGCTCAGTATTCTCGACACTTTCTGCATTCAGTTGTTTTTTCTTTGTTTCTCTTTTTACTCACACCGGTCAATACATAACCTTTTCTATGTTGTACTTGGAATGTGTTAAAAATTTTTTTTGCTTCAGTCTCTTCTTAATAGAATGTGAATTCTGAATATTCATAACTGCTACGTTGCACGTTTTGATCTTCAGGTTATTTTGCAACTTTCGTTTTAAATTCTGAAGTTTTTCTTATGTTTTCGGCTTTGCTCTTTAGTAACTAATTTCAACTTACTATTTAGCAGCTTATGCGCAAATTCTAGTTGAAATGTTTTATTATTATTATTATTTTTTTTTATTAGTTTTTTGTTTTCATTTTTTATTTATTTTTTATTTAACTATTAATTTAAATTTTTATTTTGACGTGTTTTGGCTGTTGTCTTTTTGGAGTGTAGTTAATACTCGAGTTTTGGTAATTTCTTGGACTGCTTATTTCCAAAAAGTTTTTTCCTAGTTGGTTTGCTCGGAATTTTGTATGTTTGGCCCAAGTGGCGTTCTAAGGACGATGAAAGGATTGGAGGTCAACTCAGATAATTTAAGTCCTCCCGCTCGGTTAGGCTAGCACCCTTTCCCATAGTGTATGAACTCGCTGGCAAAGGTAATCTAAAGTTATGAAATGACAAACGTTGTTTGACATGTAAAGCTGCGGATCCTAACCTGTATTCTTCTATTGCGGATAATTGCTCCAACAAGTTCTGCAAAGCCTACAATACCATTTATAAACTCACCTGTACTATCTGCAGCCTTAGCTATATTGGCCAAAGCAAAAATCCTCTTCATCTTAGGATAAATGGTCACAGGTCTCTAGTTAACAAGTTCTCTACTTCTGGTGTGAACCCCTCCACTAATGCTAGCCAGTACTCTACCTTTGAATTAGAGCATTTCCATAATCATGGTTTTGACAAAGTGAAAATAGAGGTACTGCATATTATCCCTGACCTCTATGCTCGACTTGAAACTGAATCCCTTGAAATTTTACAGCATCAGTCTCTTTTTCCCTATGGTCTTAATTCCACTCTTTCTGACAATAAGCATAATCCGCATAAATTTTCTATACGTGAACTCTTCTTTCTTGTTAACAACAAGAGCTGCACTAGAGGTAATAGAGGACAGAGGTTATTTCGCACTTCAAGCAAGGTTGATTTTGCTAATTTGCAAATAACTCTGGAAAGTTTTAAAAATGGTACTAGTTTTGTTAAAAATACTTACAAAATTCTTAAGTCCTTCAAGCACTCTGTCCTTAAAAGTTTTTTAAAATTCTGGAAAGAAACAGCTAACCATGTTGATAAACATGTTTTTGCTTTGGTTCTAGACATTCTTAAGCATATTCTTAAAGATAAAATTTCTCTTAAAGAAATTTCCAGTAATTATGTGACCATCAGGTTTCTAAATAAAACTTATGATCATCTCAATGTTAGGAAGCTGTTCTACAATAATGCAATTTTTTTTCCCATCCACAGGCACCAGTCTATTGTAAGTTTTAAATATGTTAAGACCTTAGGGTCAATAGTTAAAAACTACAAACTTAATTCTTCGAGTTCCTTACCTGTAGTTACTACATGTTCTTGTGATGAACATAAAGAAACAGTTCACTATGATAAGAATTACAAGCATATTATCACTGGAAACTTGAGTTTTGTTGAAAATGACAAGCTTAGGAATTTTTTTAGAGTATGGTTCTAAATTTAGACCTTCCTTCCAAATCTCCAAAGAGAGGATTCTTGAAAGCTTCACTCAAGATGTTAATAGGTACATTATAAAAACCAGTTTAACATACAATCAGCCTATTGAGGCCTTCGCAGAATGGAAATATAATATAATCAATAGCTTCACTAATGAGTTGGCAGGTCTTGACTTTTGTTTTGATAGAAATCTTTTTTCTCTGGAGATGCTAAAAGGCCACTCTCCAAACTACAAGACCTATTTATTTTTACCACTACGGATAAAGCTAGCAATAATTTTGCAATTATCTGTAAGAAGTTCTATTTTGAATTGTTAACTATGGAACTCAATAATAGAGTAACCTACGAGCCCATAAGTTATTCTACCAAGCAGTTAGAAAATCGTTTTAAGGCATTCTTCAAGAAACTTAAAATTCCACAAATACGGAGATATGAGCCTGAATTTCCATTTCTTTTTGCAACTGTTAAGTTTCATAAAGATCCAGTGAAGTTCAGATTCATAGCTAGTGGAGTCAGGAGTCATAAAAAGAAAATTGATCTGGCTTTTGAAGATATCTTGAAGAAGGTTTTGAAACACATTAGTAACTGTACTAATTTGAAGTACAGAGATTTTTGGATAATTAATAATAATGCAGAAGTAATTTCCACTATTCTCGAAGTAAATCCCTTAGATATCAATAGTTATGATTTTGAGAACCTATTCACTAATCTGCCTCTATCAGATATAATCACTACCTTTAAAGAGCTGTATGCAGAATTTAATCTTAACCAATTTGTTAATGTAGGAGCCTGGAACTCTTATCTCAATTGCTGCATAAAAAATAACCATATCTTATATAATACTCTCTATAAGCAAGTAAACGGTATCCCTATGGGAACGTCAACATCCACGAGTATTGCAAATCTATTCCTGTTCTTTAAGGAATATAAATTCATTAAAAATCACTCCACTTGCTCCGATACCTACCTTTACACATTTAGATATATTGACGATCTGCTGTGTATAAATAATTCAGAAGTTATAGAGAGTGATTTTGATAATATCTATCCTAGCTCTCTTAACTTATGTAAACCCAACCACAGTAGTAATCAGGAACTTGAGTTCCTAGACTTAAGCATTAAACTTAACAGAGGTAACCCATCTATTAGCCTCTTTGATAAAAGAGTTAATTTTCCTTTCAAAGTAATTAAATATCTACACTGGAATAATAACATATCCACCAAAGTAATTGAGAATGTACTAATTTCTCAGGTGCTTAGAATTTCAAGAATTTGCAGCAACAATTTGGACTTCAATTACCACATTAATATACTATTAGACAGTTTTCTAGAGAACAAAATTCCTACTTCTTTCATTAAAAAAACTTTAAGAAAAATTATTCTGAATAATAGAGTAAAGTTGACAGATCTGCTTTAATTTTCTACACAGTTAATAATATGATTCTGACCAATGAAAGCCTTTTTGGAAGTTGGCTAGAGGATGATATTAACTACAAAGAGGAACCTTAGTGCTATGGATAAGAAGGTCCTATTAAAAATAAAAAATTAAATAATATAGATAAAATCACAAAAAAAACTTAAAAATCTGTTTATAAAATAAAATAAAAATAAATATAAAAGAAAACTAGTTATTCACTCACTAGAATAGCTATACTAAAAATAGTAAAACTAACATTAAAATTAATAGGATTCTGAATAGTCTACAGAAGCTCACTAAGGTGATTAAATACATGCAAAGATTATTAAATACACTACTGGTGTATTTCTTGGTATTTCTTATGTATTCTGGAGAGTTTATTCTGCTCTTTCTGATCATACAGGTCCACAATCTTAATTATTTTTTTCTCTAGTTAAAATCTCTGCGAGTAGGATTTTTTCAGAGTGTGGAGGCCTTCAGCCCCACCCACACTGCCCCCAGCGACTAGGGAGTGGCAGGGGTGTTTGGAAGTTTGGGTTGAAAGGTCGGCCATGTTTCCTCATGAGTGGAAGAAGTTAAGTTGCATAAGAGGTAAGCTCTCTTCTTTGTCTTTGGGTTTCAGGTTTTCCAGGTTCAATATTTGAACTTCTTTTCTTTTTTTGCTTTAAGCATTTAGGCACTAGCAACAAGTCTATTAACTTTTTTGCGTATTTTAACTCTTTCTTTTATTGGTATTTTTGCACGTTTTTTAGGGAACTAAGGCCAAGCAGCCGGCCGTTTCATTGTTCTTGTTGTCTGCGCTGTATTTTCAATGCAGTTAAGGTCTTAATAACTACTTAATTATGCACTTAAAGCACTTCTGAAATACTTTGTGCATATTGCAACTAATTGTTTATGTAACATAACCTTCACAAATAATTTCTTTAGTTTATTATTGTTTATATTTTATTCTCGTTTTTGTGTTGTCAGAAGTAGTGGAGTAGGGAGTTTTTATAATCTAGTTTCCTTTCAAGAATCTGTGCTTTAAAATAAAAAAAATATTTCCTTTTTTATTGCAATGTTAAGAACTTGTAATACTTTTGTATTGCTATTCAGGTTTAAATTCTCTCTCAGGCGAACTAGGCAATTTGTTATTACTGAACATTATTTCTGTTTCATTATGTCACTCTTACAACTTGAGTTTTCTATAATCATCTTCTTTCTGTTTAATAGTAACAGATGAAGAGCATGGGTCGGGACAGGAAGGTTATGGTTGCAAGCTAAATTGTTAACTAAAGCTTGGTCATACAACTCTGCGGAGGTCATGACATATATACATAAAAATTTTTTGGTGGGCTTATTACTTGCATCCATGACTTTGCAGAAACCCATTTCCAAATAGGTCTTTGTGGAAGTGAGAAAATGCAGAGTTTTTGCTGGTCCTTGATAAAGCCAAGGCTCAGTATTCTCGACACTTTCTGCATTCAGTTGTTTTTTCTTTGTTTCTCTTTTTACTCACACCGGTCAATACATAACCTTTTCTATGTTGTACTTGGAATGTGTTAAAAAATTTTTTTGCTTCAGTCTCTTCTTAATAGAATGTGAATTCTGAATATTCATAACTGCTGCGTTGCACGTTTTGATCTTCAGGTTATTTTGCAACTTTCGTTTTAAATTCTGAAGTTTTTCTTATGTTTTCGGCTTTGCTCTTTAGTAACTAATTTCAACTTACTATTTAGCAGCTTATGCGCAAATTCTAGTTGAAATGTTTTATTATTATTATTATTTTTTTTTATTAGTTTTTTGTTTTCATTTTTTATTTATTTTTTATTTAACTATTAATTTAAATTTTTATTTTGACGTGTTTTGGCTGTTGTCTTTTTGGAGTGTAGTTAATACTCGAGTTTTGGTAATTTCTTGGACTGCTTATTTCCAAAAAGTTTTTTCCTAGTTGGTTTGCTCGGAATTTTGTATGTTTGGCCCAAGTGGCGTTCTAAGGACGATGAAAGGATTGGAGGTCAACTCAGATAATTTAAGTCCTCCCGCTCGGTTAGGCTAGCACCCTTTCCCATAGTGTATGAACTCGCTGGCAAAGGTAATCTAAAGTTATGAAATGACAAACGTTGTTTGACATGTAAAGCTGCGGATCCTAACCTGTATTCTTCTATTGCGGATAATTGCTCCAACAAGTTCTGCAAAGCCTACAATACCATTTATAAACTCACCTGTACTATCTGCAGCCTTAGCTATATTGGCCAAAGCAAAAATCCTCTTCATCTTAGGATAAATGGTCACAGGTCTCTAGTTAACAAGTTCTCTACTTCTGGTGTGAACCCCTCCACTAATGCTAGCCAGTACTCTACCTTTGAATTAGAGCATTTCCATAATCATGGTTTTGACAAAGTGAAAATAGAGGTACTGCATATTATCCCTGACCTCTATGCTCGACTTGAAACTGAATCCCTTGAAATTTTACAGCATCAGTCTCTTTTTCCCTATGGTCTTAATTCCACTCTTTCTGACAATAAGCATAATCCGCATAAATTTTCTATACGTGAACTCTTCTTTCTTGTTAACAACAAGAGCTGCACTAGAGGTAATAGAGGACAGAGGTTATTTCGCACTTCAAGCAAGGTTGATTTTGCTAATTTGCAAATAACTCTGGAAAGTTTTAAAAATGGTACTAGTTTTGTTAAAAATACTTACAAAATTCTTAAGTCCTTCAAGCACTCTGTCCTTAAAAGTTTTTTAAAATTCTGGAAAGAAACAGCTAACCATGTTGATAAACATGTTTTTGCTTTGGTTCTAGACATTCTTAAGCATATTCTTAAAGATAAAATTTCTCTTAAAGAAATTTCCAGTAATTATGTGACCATCAGGTTTCTAAATAAAACTTATGATCATCTCAATGTTAGGAAGCTGTTCTACAATAATGCAATTTTTTTCCCATCCACAGGCACCAGTCTATTGTAAGTTTTAAATATGTTAAGACCTTAGGGTCAATAGTTAAAAACTACAAACTTAATTCTTCGAGTTCCTTACCTGTAGTTACTACATGTTCTTGTGATGAACATAAAGAAACAGTTCACTATGATAAGAATTACAAGCATATTATCACTGGAAACTTGAGTTTTGTTGAAAATGACAAGCTTAGGAATTTTTTTAGAGTATGGTTCTAAATTTAGACCTTCCTTCCAAATCTCCAAAGAGAGGATTCTTGAAAGCTTCACTCAAGATGTTAATAGGTACATTATAAAAACCAGTTTAACATACAATCAGCCTATTGAGGCCTTCGCAGAATGGAAATATAATATAATCAATAGCTTCACTAATGAGTTGGCAGGTCTTGACTTTTGTTTTGATAGAAATCTTTTTTCTCTGGAGATGCTAAAAGGCCACTCTCCAAACTACAAGACCTATTTATTTTTACCACTACGGATAAAGCTAGCAATAATTTTGCAATTATCTGTAAGAAGTTCTATTTTGAATTGTTAACTATGGAACTCAATAATAGAGTAACCTACGAGCCCGTAAGTTATTCTACCAAGCAGTTAGAAAATCGTTTTAAGGCATTCTTCAAGAAACTTAAAATTCCACAAATACGGAGATATGAGCCTGAATTTCCATTTCTTTTTGCAACTGTTAAGTTTCATAAAGATCCAGTGAAGTTCAGATTCATAGCTAGTGGAGTCAGGAGTCATAAAAAGAAAATTGATCTGGCTTTTGAAGATATCTTGAAGAAGGTTTTGAAACACATTAGTAACTGTACTAATTTGAAGTACAGAGATTTTTGGATAATTAATAATAATGCAGAAGTAATTTCCACTATTCTCGAAGTAAATCCCTTAGATATCAATAGTTATGATTTTGAGAACCTATACACTAATCTGCCTCTATCAGATATAATCACTACCTTTAAAGAGCTGTATGCAGAATTTAATCTTAACCAATTTGTTAATGTAGGAGCCTGGAACTCTTATCTCAATTGCTGCATAAAAAATAACCATATCTTATATAATACTCTCTATAAGCAAGTAAACGGTATCCCTATGGGAACGTCAACATCCACGAGTATTGCAAATCTATTCCTGTTCTTTAAGGAATATAAATTCATTAAAAATCACTCCACTTGCTCCGATACCTACCTTTACACATTTAGATATATTGACGATCTGCTGTGTATAAATAATTCAGAAGTTATAGAGAGTGATTTTGATAATATCTATCCTAGCTCTCTTAACTTATGTAAACCCAACCACAGTAGTAATCAGGAACTTGAGTTCCTAGACTTAAGCATTAAACTTAACAGAGGTAACCCATCTATTAGCCTCTTTGATAAAAGAGTTAATTTTCCTTTCAAAGTAATTAAATATCTACACTGGAATAATAACATATCCACCAAAGTAATTGAGAATGTACTAATTTCTCAGGTGCTTAGAATTTCAAGAATTTGCAGCAACAATTTGGACTTCAATTACCACATTAATATACTATTAGACAGTTTTCTAGAGAACAAAATTCCTACTTCTTTCATTAAAAAAAACTTTAAGAAAAATTATTCTGAATAATAGAGTAAAGTTGACAGATCTGCTTTAATTTTCTACACAGTTAATAATATGATTCTGACCAATGAAAGCCTTTTGGAAGTTGGCTAGAGGATGATATTAACTACAAAGAGGAACCTTAGTGCTATGGATAAGAAGGTCCTATTAAAAATAAAAAATTAAATAATATAGATAAAATCACAAAAAAAACTTAAAAATCTGTTTATAAAATAAAATAAAAATAAATATAAAAGAAAACTAGTTATTCACTCACTAGAATAGCTATACTAAAAATAGTAAAACTAACATTAAAATTAATAGGATTCTGAATAGTCTACAGAAGCTCACTAAGGTGATTAAATACATGCAAAGATTATTAAATACACTACTGGTGTATTTCTTGGTATTTCTTATGTATTCTGGAGAGTTTATTCTGCTCTTTCTGATCATACAGGTCCACAATCTTAATTATTTTTTTCTCTAGTTAAAATCTCTGCGAGTAGGATTTTTCAGAGTGTGGAGGCCTTCAGCCCCACCCACACTGCCCCCAGCGACTAGGGAGTGGCAGGGGTGTTTGGAAGTTTGGGTTGAAAGGTCGGCCATGTTTCCTCATGAGTGGAAGAAGTTAAGTTGCATAAGAGGTAAGCTCTCTTCTTTGTCTTTGGGTTTCAGGTTTTCCAGGTTCAATATTTGAACTTCTTTTCTTTTTTTGCTTTAAGCATTTAGGCACTAGCAACAAGTCTATTAACTTTTTTGCGTATTTTAACTCTTTTCTTTTATTGGTATTTTTGCACGTTTTTTAGGGAACTAAGGCCAAGCAGCCGGCCGTTTCATTGTTCTTGTTGTCTGCGCTGTATTTTCAATGCAGTTAAGGTCTTAATAACTACTTAATTATGCACTTAAAGCACTTCTGAAATACTTTGTGCATATTGCAACTAATTGTTTATGTAACATAACCTTCACAAATAATTTCTTTAGTTTATTATTGTTTATATTTTATTCTCGTTTTTGTGTTGTCAGAAGTAGTGGAGTAGGGAGTTTTTATAATCTAGTTTCCTTTCAAGAATCTGTGCTTTAAAATAAAAAAAATATTTCCTTTTTTATTGCAATGTTAAGAACTTGTAATACTTTTGTATTGCTATTCAGGTTTAAATTCTCTCTCAGGCGAACTAGGTAATTTGTTATTACTGAACATTATTTCTGGTTCATTATGTCACTCTTACAACTTGAGTTTTCTATAATCATCTTCTTTCTGTTTAATAGTAACAGATGAAGAGCATGGGTCGGGACAACAAGGGTTATGGTTGCAAGCTAAATTGTTAACTAAAGCTTGGTCATACAACTCTGCGGAGGTCATGACATATATACATAAAAATTTTTTGGTGGGCTTATTACTTGCATCCATGACCGGCCGATTCGTTATCGAGCCGGGGAGCGAGTTTTGTGAGTTTGATTGCGTCTTTCAGTTCATTGCGTTTGAGCAAAAGAGAGCACCGCTCACCCCGCAAGAGAGGATTCCTTCCTCCCTCGCAAAATTTTTTTCTTTTTTTCAAACTGAAAGTGTTTCGGTGCAATCAGATCGGTTTGGGACTTAGAATAAAAATGCCCTTGTCAGGGCGAAGTCCCAACTGACCGCAAACTCGTTTGTGACGAATTGCGAGTACGTCGACGTCGTGCCGGTTCGGCCAGTGATAGGACTCTTTGATCCGTCACTGGGCTGAAGCTCGCGCGCCCGGGTTTTCTGAGCGTTACCTTGAGTGGGAGAACCCCAGGGTGCCCACTCAAGAATCAGAAAAAAAAACTTTGCATCTCTCCCACAGAGATGCAAACCTCCCAAAAGGGAGTGATGTTGAAGGGGCTTCTCCCAAAAGTGCTTTGAAGTCAAAGCAAGGCACAGCCTTACCCACCAGAGTGAAACCCTCGGAGTACCAGGTAGCGGAGACATCCTCTCCTAAACCCGGTACTCCCAGTCACCAAAGGCCTCGCTAATGGTGACCTCGGAGTCCACTCCGAAGGCCAATCGGGGGTTGAGACTCCCCTAGCAGGGGCCACTGAGGAGTTTCTAACCCTGGTGGAGGGCTGTGTAGCAGAAATTGGAGTGGTTTTGGGCTCCCTACCCAAGACGGCAAGCAAGGCTGCGGTGGGTAAGATCGCTGCAGTGTTGAAGAAAATTCAACACGCCTGCACTCAGCAAGGGATGCTGACCTCAAAGCTAGAGGGCAAGCTTGAGGAGAGGGTGAAGCGGCAGGACCCCCCCCTCAGTAGGACCTATGTCCTATGCCGCTGCAGCCAAAATGGGTGCCACAAAGGCGCAACCGTCTGTGCCGGCACCCAAAGCGAAAGTTGTAAAGAAGGTGGTGCCAGATAGGAGACACGTGCTCCTCATCTACCCCACCGACGAGGGCAAAATGTCCGACGACGTTAAAGGCAACACTCCTATCCACAGTGCAGCCAGAAAAACTGCAGATAGGAGTCAAAGGTGTTCGCAAGGTTCGAAACGGAGGGGTGGCGATAGAGTGCTCGAAGAGCGAGGATATCGCCAAGCTTGAAAGGCGAGCTGCGGAGCAATCCCCTGACCAAGGATTGCACCCACTCTAAACCTCCCCAAAAGCGACTCCCGCGTCTAATTGTTTATGGCGTCGACGTGGAGGTCTCGCGAGAGGACCTCGAGGCCGGGGTTAAAGAGCAAAACCCAGACCTCGAAGGGGATTTTAAGGCGAAATTCGCCATTAAGGCCAAAGGGGGTAAGGCACACTGGGTGGTGGAAGCCGAACCCCTGGCCTACAGATTACTGATCAAGCGAGGTCGACTCAACTTGGGATGGTCGATCCTGCGCTTGAAAGAGTTTGTGAGAGAAGTCCGATGCTTCCGGTGCAACGGCTTCGGCCATTTCAGGAATGGTTGCAAGGAAGCAGAGGACAAGTGTGGACAGTGCGGTGAGACAGACCACCGGTACAAAGATTGCAGTGCTGCTCCGAAGTGCAATAACTGCACTTCCGCGGACAGGCGTTTCAAACTGAAGCTGGAAACCGCCCATTCTAGCTTCAGCAAGACTTGTCCCTCCCTGATCAGGGAGTTGGAGCAGCAGAGAAGCCGAACCAACTATGGTTGATCGGCCAAGGACAAGTACTGGTCTTGGAGTACTCCAGCTCAACGCTCACCACGCAACAGGGCAGATTCTTAAAACTGCCAGTGAAGTTGCTGCAAAAATACTGTTGATACAGGAACCGTACCACTCCCATGGTAGGGTAGCGGGGTTTCCCAACTCCTCACGGAAGTACTACTCTCGATGCGAAAAACCAATGGTGGCCACAGTCGTTCTTGACCCAGACCTGGGAGCTCTGGAGCTGGAATGCACATCCAATGTGGTGGCATTGAGTATTGAGAGCAGTAACAGAAAAATATTGCTTGTCAATGCATACTGTTCACCGTCAGGTGCTCTCTCAGACGTGCTAAATACAGTCTCGCGGTTGCTGGATTCCCACCCGCAGCACGAGACTATCATTGCAGGCGATTTCAACGCGAAGAGTCCCCTCTGGGGAGACCAAGAAGAAGATGGGCAAGGTAGTGAATTCCTTGATTTCGTCATTTCTTCAGATCTGACGATCAGGAACGACCCCGACAGTGTTCCCATGTTCCAAGCTGCCACTGGGACGTCGTGGGTCGACCTCACCCTCACGAGGACATCGGTCCTCAACCTCCTCCAGAACTGGCAGGTACTGGACGATGTGAGCTGCAGCGATCACCTTGCTATAACCTTCACGATAGGGTTTGAGAAAATTGGGAAAAAACCCAGGTCTAGGTTCGATGCCCGGAACCTCAAATGGTCGGAACTCCAGGGCCGACTATCAGATCTGCTAAGAGATAGAAGTGCAGCAGATCTCGATGAGGTAGAAAATCTCAATGATTACCTTGGTAATCTTACCAAAGAGGTAGTAGAGACTTGTGAAGGTTGCAGGAAAGCAGGGGGAAGGGCAAGACCCCTGCTCCCCTGGTGGTTGGAAAATCTGAGCCTTCTGCGAGGGAAGGCCAGACGCAGCAGACGAAGAATGCAACACGAGAGATTTGACCCAGACAGGAGGGAGTGCCTGAAAAGGGAATATAATCTCTCCAACGCTTTGTATCGCAAAGCAAGGGTAGCATCGAAGAGAGAGCACTGGAGACAGTTGTGTGAGACCACCCCTGTCGGCAATCCCTTTGGGGTACCGTACAAGGTGGCGAAGGGCTCGATCGCTGGCCCACTGTTACTGGCATCCGTCAGAACAGAGAGTGGCACCAACACCGCCACTCTGCAAGACACAGTGGAAGTGCTCTTAAACCACCACTTCTCATCCGATGAGGAGACGGGGGGACTCCCCAGATCAAATATCGATCAGAGAGCACTGCGGAGAACCACCAGACACGGTTGATGACCCGCCCTTCACGGAGGTGGAGATAGGTGCTGCAATTAACAGCCTAAACAAAGGCAAGGCACCAGGCATAGATGGGTTGGACCTCTCGATCATCAGAGAGGTGTTTCTAGCCAACCCTGGGTACTTCGCTGCCCTGTTTAGTAAATGCTTGGAAAGAGGTTGTTTCCCATCATTGTGGAAAACTGCGCTGCTCGTCCTCTTCAGCAAAGAAAACAAGAGCCGAGCAGATCCCGCCGCCTATAGGCCGATTTGCCTGTTAACAGCATGGAGTAAGGTGCTGGAAAAGGTCCTTGTGATCCGAGCAACCCATTACCTAGTCGGCCTAGGTAAGCTCTCCAGCCGCCAATTCGGTTTCACACCAGAGAGGTGTACCGGCCAAGCGCTGGTCAGCCTTACTAAGCAGGTAAAGCAAAATCGTGCACAGGGAAAGCACACCTGTCTCGTCTCGTTGGATGTGCGGGGCGCTTTCAACAACGTCTGGTGGCCACTGGTTTTGGACCGTCTGAAAAGACTTGGCATCTCCAGGAATCTGTTCCTGTTAATAAGCGATTTTCTCTCGCATAGAAGAGTAGAGTTTGAGGTCGGAGACAAGACCTATAGCAGGGAATACACCAAAGGGTGTCCGCAGGGCTCTTGCTCGGGCCCCTTGTGGTGGAATGTGGTTGCAGATACCGCACTTGCGCTTCCTCTGGAAGACGGGGTGCAGCTGCAAGCCTACGCAGATGACCTCATGCTAATAGTGTCAGCATCTGGTAGGCATGTGATTGAGCGGAAGGTACACACTGCTCTCTCACAGCTAGATAGATGGAGCAAGGAGTGTAAGCTTTGCTTCGCTCCCGAAAAGACGACACTAATGCTAATAGCAAAGAAGGGGAACTGGTCACCCCACCAAAGTGTCGCTTCAATGGGCATACTATCAAAGCGGTGAGAGAGATGCGGTACTTAGGAGTAATCCTTGACACCAGATTGTCGGGGCTACCGCATCTTCGCTTCTTGAAGGACAGATGCACCAGCATTCTAAATAAGATCAACGGAATGCGGCTGCCTGGGCCAGCCAAAAAGGTGCTCTATAAGCGAGGGGTGGAGCGCATATTAACATATGCGTGTCCCGCCTGGTGGTCAGATACCGTCAGGATGAGAAATGGTATTAACCAAATTCAGCGCAGGGCGTTATTGGGCATGACGAGGTGCTTCCGCACGACCTCCACAGCAGCGCTCCAAGTGCTGGCTGGGTGCGAACCGGCGGACCTGGTCGTAGCGAGAGAAGCAGTAATGCAGACCCTCCATTACGGGGACGACGTTTCCTTCCTAGGACACCAGTATCGGTCGTCCAAGGTGGAACTTCTGAGAATGGACTGGACTTGCCACCCAGCCAACGAGCTTTGTCTGAGTTGGGATAAAGCCCTCCCCACAGGTCAGGGGAAGGAACTGTACACGGACGGTTCTAAAATAGGAAGTAGTGTCAGCGCAGGTTTCTGCGTGATCTCGGATGGCAACGAGATGCACGCGGAGCGAATGAAACTTTCGCCCAATTCCTCTGTGTTCCAAGCAGAGTTATTGGCGATCAGAGAAGCACTGCGTTGGGTGCTTGCTATGAACAGTGAAGGGGCCTATAGCATATACTCTGACAGCCAAGAGGCCCTGAAAGCGCTTGGCCAGTTCGGGAGTAAGACTCCCCTTGTCAGAGAGATAAAAGTGCTATTCAAGTCAATGGAGAGTAGGAGGGTTACCTTCCACTGGATCCGAAGTCATGTCGGTACTGTTGGAAATGAACGTGCAGACCAGCTAGCGAAGGAAGCTACTAGTAAAGATGACATAGATTTTCAGATGCGAACGCCGCTGCAAAGCGTGCGGACGCAACTGAAATCAGCCACATTGGTGGAGTGGCAGCAGAGATGGGATGAAGGGGATACGGGTAGAAGGACATGCCGTATCTTCCCCCGAATCTCGATAAGGCGCATTGAGAGTAATGGCTTCCTCAACCAAGTACTAACCGGGCACGGAGTGTCGCCGGAGTACTTCCGCAGATTTGCGGTTAGGAAGCGAGTGTGCATGTGTGGTGCCCAGACTGCAGATGTCGCACACATGATTCTAGAATGTGCTTCTCTGGCAGGGAAGAGAGCAACGTTAGTGCCAGAATTGGCAAAGACGAGGGACCTCTCGATCCTGCTCACGTACCCAAGAGCGCGACAGGGGCTCATCGAGATGGTCAAGTACCTCAAAGAGGAACAGGCGGTCTACCTAATAGAGGGGTGACCGAAGAAGAAAGAAGAGGGATGAAGAAACGAAGAAGAGAAACTGATGACTCGAGCCCAGAGTCATCACCACAGAACCGACCCTAGTCCTGTGGCAATGTAAATAACAATGTAAATATTTAAATATTTCTTAGTGTGAGAGGGCCCATTGAGCAAAGGACTAGTTTCCTACGCGGAGATGGGTTCCTCAGTGTAAATAAATGGGCTTGTATCCTGTCTAAATAAAGGGCAGATGCCCCAAACAGTTCGCGTCAGCAATTATTCTCCCAGTCAGGGGTAGAGAAATTTCTTTTCTAGCCCCTGCCCAAATGGCACGCACACCCGGGTCATGACGGAGAGGTGGGAAGTGCCGGCTCACGGGGTAGCAGCAAGCTTGCAGGTCTACGGACCGATTCTGTCCGGATGGGGGAATGTCGGATCCTGGCAGGATTACTCGCAATGCCGTCACTAAAAATCTTTTGAGAGAGTTCTTTTAACCCTGTGGAGTCCGCAATTGGACGGTACAGGTTAATGGTCATCAGCTAGTCTTTACTTGCATCCATGACTTTGCAGAAACCCATTTCCAAATAGGTGTTTTTGTGGAAGTGAGAAAATGCAGAGTTTTTGCTGGTCCTTGATAAAGCCAAGGCTCAGTATTCTCGACACTTTCTGCATTCAGTTGTTTTTTCTTTGTTTCTCTTTTTACTCACACCGGTCAATACATAACCTTTTCTATGTTGTACTTGGAATGTGTTAAAACATTTTTTTTGCTTCAGTCTCTTCTTAATAGAATGTGAATTCTGAATTTTCATAACTGCTGCGTTGCACGTTTTGATCTTCAGGTTATTTTGCAACTTTCGTTTTAAATTCTAAAGTTTTTCTTATGTTTTTGGCTTTGCTCTTTAGTATATATATATATATATATATATATATATATATATATCATCATCGTCAGCCATTATCAATCCACTGCTGGACGAAGGTCTCCCCAAGTTTCCTCCACAACGGTCTGTCTTGTGCCAGTCTCCTCCATGTCACTCCTGCATACTTTCGAATTTCATCCACCCATGTTCCATGTGGTCTTCTGGGTCTTTTCCTGTCCCTTGGAATCCAATCTAAATATATATATATATATATATATATATATATATATATTCTAGTAAGAAGAGACTGAAGCAAAAATATTTTTGACTCATACCAAGTACAACATAGAAAAAGTTATATATTGACCGGTGTGAGTAAAAAGAGTATAAAATAATAGAAAAACAGAATGTAGAAAGTGTCGAGAATACCGAGCCTTGGCTTTATCAAGGGCCAGCAAAACTCTACATTATCTCACTTCCACAAAGACCTATTTGGAAATGGGTTTCTGCAAAGCCCATAGATGCAAGTAATAAGCCCACCAAAAATTTTTAAAAATTATATATTTAAAAAAATATATATGTCATAACCTCCACAGAGTTGTATGACGTATCTTTAGTTAACACTTTAGCATGCATCCATAACTACTTTCCTGGCCCAACCCATGCTCTTCATCTGTTACTAATAAACAGAAAGAAGATGATTGTAGAAAACTCAAGTTGTAAGAGTGTCTTAATGAATCAAAAGTAATTTTCAGCAATAACACACACACACACACACACACACACACACACACACACACACACACACACACACACACACATATATATATATCATCATCATCATCATTGTCAACCATTATCAATCCACTGCTGGACGAAGGTCTCCCCAAGTTTCCTCCACAACGGTCTGTCTTGTGCCAGTCTCCTCCATGTCACCCCTGCATACTTTCGAATTTCATCCACCCATCTCCCATGTGGTCTTCTTCTGGGTCTTTTCCTGTCCCTTGGAATCCAATCTAAAATTTCGGCTGTCCATCGATGATCTGTCCTTCTGGCAGTATGTCCAGCCCATTGCCATTTCAGGGATTTAACTCTGATCATGATGTCTTCCACTCTTGTCATTTTTCGGATCCACGAGTTCCTCTTCTTATCTCTCCTGGTTACACCAAGTATGCACATCTCCATGCTGCTTTGAGTTGTCTGCAGCCTTTGTATGTCTCTTTTAGTTAAGGTCCACGTCTCTGCACCATACGTAAGCACTGGAAGGATGCATTGATCAAACACTTTTCTTTTAAGACATAATGGCATATTGCTCTTGAAAATTATGCTGTTTCTTCCAAAAGCTCTCCAGGCAAGTTTTGTACGCCGATTAATTTCTTCATCAATGTGACCCTCACTTGATATCTGCTGTCCAAGATAAACATATATATATATATATATATATTTAGTGTTAACAATCTGGTAGCAGACTACAACAGCAAACATAAATTTTGTAATGAAAAATGCAGAACTGTTTGGAAACCTTGAAGGAATATTTATCCTGTAAGTATAAAAATTAATTTATTTTGACTTTTCTTATGTGCATTGTTTTGGTTTTTTAAATGCCATGGGCATTCATCCACATAAAAAATATTCCATCCTGACAGCCCCATAAAATTTTTAAACAGAAATATGAAAAATATCCTGCTCCTGATAGCACCTTTTGAGAGTTGGCAACTGTAGTACTGTGTGTAAAAACAATTATTTGAAGATGTGGCTCCATTTACTAGTGTGGAACATTGTTTGCATCATATTGGTATTTAGTTTCTGATGATAAATATATTTTTTAAATTATACCGGTTTTCTAACTAAAACATTTGATTTGCTCAATTTTTATGAACTACAAATATTTCAAAATTATGGGTTTTTACTAAGGTTTAATAAAAGGTATTTGTATAATACATGTATAGTAGGTGTTGCCATTCAAGAAGTGAATTCCAACCTTTAAAGTCACCTCTCGAATGGCAACATCTACTATAGATGTAGTTCTGAGGAAGGGTAGGGAACTACCCGAAAATTTGACGTGTAAATATCCTTTTATTTGATAATAAAAACCCATAATTTTGAAATATGTGTTGTTCATTATGTCTAGGATTTTTACAACTGGAGTTTTTTATCCTATGTGCATAATTATTTTGATTATCATTAATAGGAGGTCCTGTTGATATTTTTGATATGGATCATCATGAAGCTGCTGTAGAGATTGAGGGGAACCATGAAGAAGATATGGAAGTGTGGAATATTTCAGAACAAGACAGTGGTGAGCTTTTCTCATTCTCTCTTGAAAGTCCCTTTTTTTTTTCAGAATGTTGCATAAATTGACATTAATGTTGAAGTGTCCTAACTCAAAGGCTTTTTCCATTCCTGTGAAATGAGAAATAGTGACAGAACTTCGCATTAATGTAACAGATTTCAAGATTACAATAAAAGGTTGGGGTGATGAGTAGAGATAAATTTATCATATGGCAATTTAGTGCTGGAGCTAAGAAAGACATAGACATACATGAGATTCTTCCGTGGATTCACAGAATTCCATTTTTTTTTTTTTAATCATTTGGGTCATTCTCAAGATCAGTGCAAAACTGAAGAGATTGAGAGGGGGGGGGTCGTTTTCCATCTGGGGATTGGGGATGGTATTTCGTGTTTCCTAACTTTCGAAAACGGAAGTTAAACAGAGTGAACATTTTTATCGTAATCATAATTTTTTTCTCGCAATGTTGCTTTTGTCTAGTCTTGTTAAATATCATGTTATTGCATAAATGTTTTGTATTTCAGCTTGAAACTGTAGGCAACAATTTGTGAGAACAAAAGTTTGATGGCTCGAAAATTTCCCTGTAATTTTTAGGCATGAGTTTATCCTGTGAATTCGAGGAATTCCACAATTTTCGTTGTCATCTGAGTCCTTAATGGGATTGATGTACAACTGAACATAAATTTTTTGGAGGTTGGTGGTGACAGTGGGGGTGGGGTGATGAAGGACAAAATTCCATCTTCACAAAACTTTCAAAAGTAGAAGTTCGACGGAGTGAAGATTTTTTCGTAGCCTTACTTTTGTTTTTCTCGCAATGTTTCTTATGCCCAGTATTGTTAAATTCTTTTATTCCCTAAATATTTGTATTTCAACTTGAAAATGAGGGGCAATTTTCCAAAAACAGAAGTTGGATGAAGCAAAGATTTCTCCTGTAATCACATTTTTACCCCCTTGTGCTGTTATGACTCTTCTGTGTTGTATTCATGTTCTCAAAGTTACACTATTTATCTAAAATAGTTAAAGCTTTGATATTGTGCACTTGAAAATTCTTTCAACATGATGGTTAAATTTATTTTAATCAGAGGGCATAAAAAAAAAAAAATAGGCAATGAAGAAATGGAGGGAGAAAGATACCAACAAAAAGAAGTAAGCAGTGAATGCTGTGCAACTGCAAAGTTAGCAAAACACAAAGTAAAAGTAGTCTTGCCAAGGGTTTTGATTTTTCACCCAGTTAAAAAGTTCAGTTGTTTTTCTTTTCTTCATTGGTCTCATGTATGCATAGAATTTAACTGCCAAATATTCCAGGAAAAATTTAATTTCTTACTTTTTTTTGTAAGAAAATGAGGTGAACCTTAAAACCATTAAATTTTCCATTGCTTCCCCTGTCTAAAGAATTTTTGCACTATGTCATTCATGAATTTGGTATGTACTGTAAGTTGACATTTTTTATTTGAAAAACAAACTTCAGCATGTGTGAATTACAGTGAAGTTCTCGAGCACACTCTTTAGTAAGGATTACAGTTAACATCATAGACTCGAAAAGCAGGTTTTATGGGACCTGAGTGCAGGCATCCAAATATAATATTACACCCTGGGGGTGCCCAAATTAAAATAAAATAACATTTAAAGAGTTTCGAATGACATCTTGCCAGATGATGGTCATGCCCAGGAGGTAGACATTAGAATTTAGAATGTGCGCATTAATTATTTTGGGATTCTTTATTACCGAAGTTTTATTGGGGCAAGAGAATTTGTAACCAAAATTTTTAAACAATCAAAAGCAAATTTCACGGACTCTCGGAATAACTCATTTGATTTCAGGGATTGGCACAACACAACAGACATATTTAATCAATAAAAAAAAATAAAAAAAAACAAAAGATAAAGTAAGATAAAGAAAGTGTCACTGTCAAAATACACTTAAGAAACAAGCCCTGAGTGGCCTTAATATTTATCTGTCACATTGCAGACTCGGTTCCTCGGTCTTGGCCTAGAAACTTTCTAATTGCTGATTGACTGCATAAAGCAGTTCTTATTAAATTCAGTTTAACTAATCAGTCATGCAAGCTTGAGTCCTACTGTAAGTTTATGCTTTCTATCCTGGCAAGTAAATTAATCACGCCAATAATAACAATAATAAATCAATAAACACCAATAATAAAATAATATAACAGTTTCTTGTGGCATAGTTAAATCAGATTTCTTTTGTAGATCAATAGCACCAGACCCGTACATGTATCTCAGTGTTAGAATTAGAAATAAATCTTTTACTGGCCCAGCGGACCACTAGAATTTTCAAACCACTGGTCCATAAAAAAAAATAATAAAAACTTAGACATTTACAATATATGTAGAAAATAACATTATCATTTCAACAGAATTATCTCCCATACTTGTTTTTAAACTCATCATTAGCTTGCAGCCTAAAATGAAAACCATACAGCAAGGTAAAAGAAATAGAAATTCCTTTTTTAACTTGTGACAAATTAGAAAAATAAAAAAATAAAATAAAAACTTACTAGCCATCCGGGCCAGGAAAATTAATAGCTCAGTGGTCCGACGGAGGTTTTACTGGCCAATGGCCAGCGGACCACTGTGTAATTGGAACACTGTATCTACTTATTTAAATCACCTGCTGGCTTGATACACTTGCAGGCATGGGGTTTTGCTGATCACGAGCACTCGCCTACACTCAAAGTGCAAACATGATGGATGACACTTTTTTTTTGTACGAGATAACACACATGTGATGTGGAGGCAGTTGTTGCGTGAAGATGGGTACAGGAGTTAAATCTGTGGCTTTTGCTGTGCAATAGATTGGCACTTTATCTTTCTGTTCTCCTTCTACTCGAATGAGGAAAGGAGTGTCTCCCTCTCTTCTCCCAAGGAGAAACACTGATGCTGCCCCAAGCTCAGCTGTCTGCTCCAGATCTTAGTATGCCAACCATGTTCAAGCTTTAGATTTCTTGTTTTAGTTCATCATAATCCTCAATTAGAGGTAAAATTTTGGCAAGAGTGAAATATTT
Source organism: Macrothele yani (assembly GCA_039090855.1). Classification (NCBI taxonomy): domain Eukaryota; kingdom Metazoa; phylum Arthropoda; class Arachnida; order Araneae; family Macrothelidae; genus Macrothele; species Macrothele yani. The sequence goes on along the minus strand of CM077011.1, from coordinate 55,861,843 downwards.
CTACTCCAAATTATATGAAAGGGATGATACATGTACTCCAGACATCATGAAAGGTACCAGAGTTTTTCCAGTCCTCCCAGCAAAAGTTGCACATGCAATCAAGAACATAAAGCAGGGAAAAGCTCTGGGAGAAGATGGAATTACTGTAGACATCATACAAGAAGCAAGTGGAGAAATTGAAACAGTACTCGCCCAAATCAGAAAAATGACAAGAGTGGAAGACATCATGATCAGAGTAACATCCCTGAAATGGCAATGGGCTGGACATACTGCCAGAAGGACAGACCATCGATGGACAGTCGAAATTTTAGATTGGATTCCAAGGGACAGGAAAAGACCCAGAAGAAGACCACATGAAAGATAGGTGGATGAAATTTGAAAGTATTGCGGGAGTAACATGGAGGAGACTGGCACAAGACAGACAGTTGTGGAAGGGGCTTGGAGAGACCTTCGTCCAGCAGTGGGTTGATAATGGTTGACAATAATGATGAATTCTCAATTACTTTACTTTTTGGTGATCTAGTAACACCCGCCTAAGTAGACATGCAGATGAGTTGCCATCAATCTCCGACACTCTGTAAGGAATCGAGACTTTTCTTTATAATGCTGGGGACCAGCTAACCCCTCTTCTAGCAAGGTAATTCCACCTATCATTATAGCACGGGCCACACATTTTTCTTGACCTCCAGAGAATGGTTCAGATTCTTCTCTCGTGTCACTAACCCGAAGCCCGCTCAGTAATGTTGGTTCTCAGAAATTCGGCCAACAACGAAACCCCAAGCCACACAGCTTCTATCCAACCAGACCCCTTACTGTGGCTCCTAGTTTGGAACTGCCTTGTTCTTCCTATCCTGCATTTGAGGCTCACCACGTATTTACACACATGTTGAATTTATGTCAAAAGGCTTTTAGTACAAAATACATATGCAGTATGTACTATGTAGAGACCATACATGATGAGTTTGGGACATTTATGTCTAATCCCTTTAGCTGAAATCACATAAATTAACTTTGAGATTCCTTTGTCCCATCAGTGGTAACTGTTTTGTTTCAGGCAGAGAACGCTGTCAATGGCCTCTCTATCCCACCACTATTTGCGTTGCCAAGAAAGAATAACTTCCTCTGAAGAACTGATAACCGCTGTCCACACACTTAACTTTTGTGGGTCCAAGAAGCTTTTAGTGACCCCCTTTTTTCTTTCTCATTGGAAAGACAGTCTGCCTTCCCAGTTCTCAAGTCTTGGAAATGCAGGCTGACATGTACCACAACCCATTATGCAGACACTTTTCTCCCATCTTGTTTCCTGGGCTATCAGCTATCACTTTATTTTGACTTCTGAAATGTTATAACAATTAGTCTTATTAATTAATTTAGCACAATTTACAAACACCCTACTTACATAACTAATTCACTCCTATTAACTTGATTTATTTACATGTATTGGTGTACATGATTTGGAAGCACCACCTTGTGGCTAATTAATTAAACCCCCAAATTATGCATCAATAATTTGATAAAACAGTGACAACAAAGAAGTTTTAAATTATATGAAGAGGTGACTTGATGGTATCTGAATTTTTGTTTGTCATGAATCTGAAAGTGGTAGTCAACTTTTTCTCTTTGTTAAAACAAGGGAATTTAGTTTAACCAATTATTTCATAAGAAAACCAGTTTCATGAGCAAAGTAATCTTGCATTTCTGAAGTGGAAAAGAGTACAAAAGTAGTAAAATGTACTTCTAAAATGCTTTTTGTTTTATACAAACTAGTGGCCAAAATTGTGGAAACCTTTTGTATAATTTGTGTTTCTGAGGTATGCTTGTGTGATAATGTATTACAAGTACAACAGCAGACAAAACAAGTTATGGAAGTTACGCAAATTTACATATGCAAATTGCCCAAAATTAATAACAGTGATTTTCATGTTGAGTGCATAAAATTGAGAAAAGGCTGGTGTACCATGATTAATAAGGGACGTGGTGACCCCTTGCAGCCTCACATCAACTTCTCATGCTGCTTATCAGGTTGTCCAAGAGCTCTGTGGGAAACAAGTCAACTCCTGACAAAGAGTAGTTCAGTGTTTCGAAATGGTCCTTGGTGGAGGCTGACAGGATGCAATTCGTCTCCCTAGTGCATCCCATGCATTTTTTATCGGATTCATATCTGGTGAACTTGCTGGCCACTCCATGTGCTGGAAAGATATCTTCACTTTGGAAAAAGTCATCTGCCAGTTGAGCTCTGCAGGGGCATGTATTATCCATGAATACCAGCTCTGGACCTATGGCACCTCTAAAAAGTCTCACATGAGGTCCCAGTATCTCGTCTCTGTACCTCAAAGCATTAACAGCACATGTATCAAAGATGTGGAACTCTGTGCAACCCATTCAGCATGATGCCTGCCTGTTCCATGACTCCACTGCCACCAAATCGGTCCCTTTCCCTGATGTTATTGGAATTGTAACGGGCTTCCCGTTCTCTTCAGAGAGTGGTTTGACAAGAATCAGCCTGTAAACTGAATCTGGACTTACCAGTGAAAAGCACATTTCTCCACTGATTCAGTGTCCAGTTCTGATTTTCGACTCCAGTTTAAACGGGCCCTTCTACTTGCAGGGGTGAGCGGGGCACAAACTACTAGATGTCTGGCATAGAGATCAGTTGCTCTGAGCCTCCTGTAAACAGTTTGTCTTGAAACTCTTGGTCCTGAGGCGGCCACAAGCTCTTCAGAGAGAGTTGCATAGCAGACATCTTTCTATGACGTCGTGCAGTTAATGCAAGATACCGATTCTGCCGAGGGTTTGTGACTCTTTGACGACCTTGTACTGATTGACATCTAACCTCTCTTGTGTATTGGAACCTCCTACAAAGCCTGGAGATGACACTCTGCAGAACATTAAGTGCTCTAGAGATCGCAGTCTGTGACTGCCCTGATTTGAGCTTTTCAATTATTCTACCCTGCAAAAAATGGTTAACCTGGCGTCTTTGTTCCATATTATCAGGGGTGAAAGAGTTCTACCAAAAGATGGAATTCTGCCATTTTGGAAGTCATCTAGGGAGTTCTTGAGATTGAGGGGGGGGGGGGAGAGCTGTTTATAAAAGAAATAGCTCATATTTTATATATATGCCCATAGGTATCAGGGATCCAAAACTTATGCCTGCATCATGTAAAGTTTTATGTCTGTAAACTATCGAATTATTCAAATCTTGAAAGGAAAACAAATTAGATCAATATAAATATGGGAGTAACATTATTGGTTTGGTGTAAGCACATTGACTAAAGTAAAATTCTTATTCATTCCTAAAGAAATGTTAGACAGTTTTATGGCTTTTATATATTTATATATGGTGCTTAGGGTAGTTATTAAATGCTGAAAGGTTAATTATTTTTGCTTATTCGTATGTGGGAAAAGTTCAGCCTTTTTCTGCCATGACTACTTTCATGCCTGTAGTTTGTTCCTTATCGGCAGTGGCAATAACTCTTCTCATGGGGATTGCAAGAAAATGGAATAAAACTCTCAGGGTAAGGTAAGCTGGTTTTATGGAACTACGAGATATTTGTATATCAAATGTTAGTGGATGTTATTTGACTGGTCACAGCAATTTGTTTAGGTGTGTGACAAATCTACATACCAATGTCCGCTGTTCTTTCGGTTTTAACCCTTTACTTTGTATGTTTTACCAATCATGCTTAACTTTTGGACACCAGTGTACTTTATTCCATCACTCCAAATATAGATATTCTGGTCTCATCACTCCAGATGACTCTGTTCCATTGTTCCACAGACCAATTAATATGGTTTTTAGCTCATTCTAATCTCTTCTTTGTTTGGGAGATAGAAATGGCTTTTTTTCCCTTGCAATCTAGAATTTAAATCAAAGTCTTTGTGTCTGCATCTAACATTCCTAGCACCCATCTTCAAACCACATTGAGAGAATTCATTTTAATTGGATAAGGTGATTTTCTTTTGTCATTTAAAACATTAACTGCCATGTGAGCTGTATTTAACTCACTCTACTTTTTAAGTCTGGGGCCTCGTGAAGTATATATAACTCGCACGTCTCTTTTAGCTTGGGAGCCGCGTGGTGCATAGGCAACTTACGCTGCCATGTTGTAACATACCCCTGCAGTTGATTCGTGAAAACACTGTGGCCCGAAGGGAAAAGTTTTTTCTAGTGTGGCAGTCAATGTGTTAAACAGTCTTTTAATTCTTTTATCACCACATGCTGTTATGCACAGTTTCCTGCCTTTACCAGTTCAAGCTTGAATTGACTGAATCTGCTGATACCTCTTGCACAGTTTAGAAATACCTCCTTTGGTTAGATTTCCACCTACTTTCTTATGATTTCTTCATAAGTGTAGCTGCTTCATGCAAAGTTAGTATTATTTTACATCACTTTCTAGGTGACCAGTCAACTCTTGTTTCTCATCTTACTAAGTTACACAGCTTACAAAGTTATTAAGAAATGGAAAAATCCGTGAAAAACCCAGTGGCCAAACTTGATGACACTCGCACAACTGAATAGGAGTTCTATTGTTAGCTGTGATATTTGGAAATGAGAGCTGACATAATAACATCCTATTGGTTCCATGCTGTGTCATAATAATACCTGATTGGCTCTCAGAACAGCCAGTCTCATTGGTCACTTAGGCAGTTGCGCTCTCTTTTTCTGGTTATTTATCTACAACTTTAAATAACACCTGATTGGCTCTCAGAACAGTCAGTCGCATTAGTCAGTTTTGTTACGTAAGGCAATTGCGCTTTCTTTTTCTGGTTATTTAGCTACAACTTTTGATAGAATAAAGGTATTTCAACACAGTTTGTTGAATGGTCACGCTGCTGATCACATTCTTTCCAATTTGTGAAAAATATTTTTGTGAAAATATTAGCATTACCTTTTAATGAACATGTGAGCAAAGGCAATCTTCAATTTTTATTCGATTTGGGCTTTGAGATTTTTATAATTCCAATGGAGGGTGAAAGCAAATAGGCAACTTCAAACTACGTCTGGCAAAAAAAAAAAAAAATGAATTTGGCGAAAATTTAAAAAAAGCCAGAGTAACCGTTGTGTGTGTATATATATATATATATATATATTAGAGGAAATGCTATCCCACACTATTAGGATTAGAGGAAATGCTATCCCACACTCAGCAACCCTCTTGGCCAGCGTGGTGAGTTATGGCCAAACCCCTCCAAAATGTCTCCAGAACTTAAATCTTGGCCCTCAGTCTCCGGCAGCTGGAATGTACCTGGCAAAGGCAGCGGCCAGTGCGACATGGAGGCAGGGGTGCTAAGAATCCCCGGAGGACCAGACTAGGCTGCCATCTGATGCTGACCTTGGCTACGTATAATGGACGCTCCCTATCTCCTGATTCTAGGCTTCTTGAATTGGAAGAAGAACTACAAAGGATCAAGTGGGACATCGTCGGGCTAAGTGAGGTAAGGAGAAAAGGAGATATCATTCAACTGAAAAGTGGACATCTCTTCTACTATCGTGGGACAGATACTGGCAGAACTAGTGGTGTTGGATTTATAATAAACAAGAAACTGAAGGATAAAGTTGTAGAAGTTCAAAGTTCCTCTGACACAGCTGCACGACTCGTTATCCAACTCTTGAGAAGATAAAAGGCTCAGATTATTCAAACTTATGCACCCACCACAAGTCATTTTGAAGAAGAAATTGAAGAATTTTATGAGGAAATTTGTCCTTTTAATAATAAAGGTAAGCAGCACTTAAAGATAATTATGGGAGATTTCAATGCAAAAATAGGGCAACAGCAACAGAATGAAACTGCAGTAGGTAAATTCGGTCACGGCAACAGAAACCAGCGTGGAAATACTCTCGTTGAGTTTGCAGAGGCAGAAGGGTTTTTCATCTTGAACTCCTTCTTCAAGAAAAAGCCACACAGGAAATGGACATGGAGACATCCAAATGGGACGACAAGTAAAATTGATTTTATTATGTGTAACAAAAAATTCGTCATAGAAGACTGCAGTGTGCTAAACAAGTTCAACACAGGTAGTGACCATAGATTGGTGAGATGTAAGATGCACCTCAACACTAAACTCGAACGTAGCAAGCTCATAAGACAAACAAAATGTATTGACATAACCAACCTTAAAAACACCACAATACCTTCAAGTTGGAACTGAAGAACAGATTCTCTGCTTTAGAAGGCCTAACATCAGAAGAAGTGGATATTTCTGAAGTTAACAGAAAAGTAACCAAAGCTCTTATGGAAACAGCAACAAAATTAGCTGTGTCTAAGAACAAGTTGCATGTGAACAAATTCTCAGGAAAAACCAAAATGTTGATGCAAAACAGAAGAGAGATGAGGACAACTAAAGAAGATGTGACTTCCAAAGTGGAATATATAGAGCTATGCAAGACAGTACGAAAAAGTATCTCTGAAGACGTAAGGAAATTCAACTGTGAACTAGTGAGGAAAGCAATTGAAAACAAACAAAGCCTAAAGATAGCAAAGGGACATCTCAGTAAGGGAAGAAAACAGATTGTGGCACTGAGAAAAGATGGTTCTGTAACAAGAAATAAGAGGCGAAATTTTGACAAGAGTGAAAGATTTCTACTCCAAATTATATGAAAGGGATGATACATGCACTCCAGACATCATGAAAGGTACCAGTACCAGAGTTCTTCCAGTCCTCCCAGCAGAAGTTGCACATGCAATCAAGAACATGAAGCAGGGAAAAGCTCCAGGAGAAGATGGAATTACTGTAGACGTCATACAAGAAGCACGTGGAGAAATCGAAACAGTACTCGCCCAAATTTTCACTCGATGCCTTAATGAAGGGAAGATTCCTGAGGATTGGAACAATGCTACAATAATCCTGCTACATAAAAAAGGTGACATTGAGGATCTCAGGAACTACAGACCTATCAGTGGTTTATAAAACTTTCACTAAAGTTCTTTCACACCACTTGAAGGTAACACTGGACATGGCTCAACCGAGAGAACAAGCTGGATTCAGGAGTGGCTACAGCACAATAGATCATATCCACGTACTGAGAGAACTAATTGAAAGAGCGAGGGAATATGAACTTCCATTGTGCATAATCTTTTATCGATTATGAAAAAGCCTTTGATTCGGTGAAACCATCAGCAGTTACAATGGCTCTGAAATCCTGCGGTATTGAAGATGCATACATTAATATTATTAATGACATCTATGAAAATGCAAGTGCAAAGATTCGGCTGTTTGAAAATACAACACATAAAAATTGGAAAGGGAGTGAGACAACGGTGACACCATATCTCCGAAGCTCTTTAATGCCACATTGGAGGGTGTCTTTCAGTCGCTGAGCTGGGAAAACAAGAGGATAAAGATTTATGGAGATTATCTAACCCACCTTCGTTTTGCTGATGACGTAGTCATTTTTGCAACTACCCCATCAGAGCTGCAGAGTATGATCCAGGAACTTGCTGACAAGAGTAAAGAAGTGGGATTAAAAATGAACTTTCAGAAGACAAAAGTGATGTTCAATGCTTTTACAAAAAATGAAGATTTATCGATTGATGGAGAAAAGCTGGAGATAACAGACACGTACGTTTATCTTGGACAGCAGATATCAAGTGAGGGTCACATTGATGAAGAAATTAATCGGCGTACAAAACTTGCCTGGAGAGCATTTGGAAGAAAGCCTAATTTTCAAGAGCAATATTCCGTTATGTTTTAAAAGTAAAGTGTTTGGTCAATGCATCCTTCCAGTGCTTACGTATGGTGCAGAGACGTGGACCTTAACTAAAAGAGACATACAAAGGCTGCAGACAACTCAAAGAAGCATGGAGAGGTGCATACTTGGTGTAACCAGGTGAGATAAGAAGAGGAACTCGTGGATCCGAAAAATGACAAGAGTGGAAGACATCATGATCAGAGTAAAATCCCTGAAATGGCAATGGGCTGGACATATGCCAGAAGAACAGACCATCGATGGACAGCCGAAATTTTAGATTGGATTCCAAGGGACAGGAAAAGACGCAGAAGAAGACCACATGGGAGATGGGTGGATGAAATTCGAAAATATGCTGGAGTGACATGGAAGGAGACTGGCACAAGACAGACCGTTGTGGAGGAAACTTGGGGAGACCTTGGTCCAGCAGTGGATTGATAATGGTTGACAATGATGATGATGATGATGATATATGCTTGAAAGCAACAAAAAACCCACACAACAGCAAAGGTCATGAAAATCTAATCGTGCAAAAGTAGCTGAAAAGAATATTTGAGAACGATAGCCAAGTAAATAACAGCAGGATTACAAATAAAAAACTCAACAAGAAAAATATTAACCAAAAACTGAAACAAGCCGCAAAAGGAAGTAGGAGAAAGAATGCAGAAAAGCAGATATCATCATCCATTGCTTTTTCAAGGCAGTTGCTAAAATTTGTCTATTTGTTTGTCTAAATTCATGTGTGGACTGTTGTACCAACTTCTTCACAGCTACTTTCACCTCGTCTATGTCATCAAATCATTGTCCCCGGAGGCTGTCCTTCATTGAACCGAACAGGTGGAAATCGGAGGGTGTAAGTTCTGGGCTGTATGGTGGACGGGGGACCATCAACCAACCTGATTTGCTAATCGCCTCATTTGTTGCCAAAGATGTGTGTGGTCTCATATTGTCATGGTGAATGTAGATCCTTTTCAGATCTTGTTCAGTCTCTCCCTCCATATGGCTTCTCTTAAGTTTCTTGAGTGTCTCAATGTACCACTTGCTGATCACGATATGGCCACGTTCCAGAAAATCAAGGAAAATGATACCTGTCATCCCAAGAAACAGTCACAATGACTTTCTGTGCTGATCGCTGGCTCTTGAACTTCTTAGGCTTTGGTGAAGAGGTAAGATGCCATTCCATGGATTGATTCTTTATTTCTGGATTGTAAAGATACGCCCACGTTTCATCTTCTGTCACCAGATCGGGAAAAAACATGTCTTCATTGGCTTCAAACACTTCCAGCAGATCAGAGCAGACTTCCACACTTCTTCAAATCGGGTGTCAACTGCCAAGGTACCCACTTAGCACACATTTTTTGATACCCTAAGTCTTCCACCATCTTCTGTATGGCATTGTGACCACAGTCCAGTTGTGCAACAAGCTTATGGATTGGGACACTTCTGTTTGCACTAATCAATTCATCCACTCACTCACAATTCATGTCAGTGGTTGCAGATGATGGTCTCCCACTGTGTGGTTTGTCTTCAATGCTGGTTTTTTCTTCTTTAAACTTCTTCGTCCATCTGCACACTATGCTCTTGTCAATAGTGTCATCTCCATAAACATCCAGTAGCCTTCTGTGGATGTCTGACAGCCTGCACTCTTCTTTCATCAAAAACTCAATGACGTCACATTGCTTCTGCTTGGAATCCATTGTTTACCTGCAATGAAGAAGGGTTACTAAAGAGGAAGAGATACTCTACCAACATGTTCAATTTGAACAACTTCTGTCAGTTAATAAAAAGGTTATGCTCACTTTTGCATTACTTTCTGTACAACCCTTGTATATCATCATCATCAACCATTTTATCAGTCCACTGCTGGATGAAGGTCTCCCCAAGTTTCTTCCACAATGGTATATCTTGCGCCAGTCTCTTCCATGTCACTTTCGCGTGCTTTTGAATTTCAGCCACCCATCTACCGTGTGGTCTTCTTCTGGGTCTTTTCGTGTCCCTTGGAATCCAGTTTAGAATTTCAGTTGTCCATCTGCGGTCCGTTCTTCTGGCAACATATCCAGCCCATTACATTTTAGGGATTTTACTCTGATCATGATACCTACCACTCTCCTCATTTTCCTTATCTATGAGTTGCTCTTACCTTTCCTGGTTACACCAAGCATGCATCTCTTCAGGCTTCTTTCAGTTGTCTGCAGTCTTTGTCTTTCATAGTTAAGGTCCACCTCTCTGCTCTGTATGTAAGCACTGGAAGGATGCATTGATTAAACACTTTTCTTTTAAGACAGAATGACATATTTCTCTTAAAAATTGTAGTGTTTCTTGCAAAAGTTCTCCAACCAAGTTTTGTACGTTGATTAATTTCTTCATCAGTGTGACCTTTGCTTGATATCTGCTGTCCAAGGTAAATATGAGTATTGGTTTTCTCTAGCTTTCCCCTCATCAATCGATAAATCTTCATTTCTTGTAAAAGCATTGTACATCAGTTTTGTCTTCTAAAAGTTAGTTTTTAATCCCACTTTTTTACTCTTGTCAGCAAGTTCCTGAATCATACTCTGCAGCTCTGAAGGGGTAGTTGCAAAAATGACTACATCATCAGCAAAATTAAGGTGAGTTAAATAATCTCCCAGTTCAATGATTGAAAGACATTTTGCAATTTGACATTAAAGAGTTCTGGAGATATGGTGTCACCTTGTCTCACTCCCTTTCTAATTTTTATAGGTGCTGTATCCTCGAATAACTGAAGCCTTTCACATTGCATTTTCATAGATGTTACTAATAGCATTAATTTATGCATCTTCAATACCACAGAATTTCAAAGCCATTGTAACTGCTGATGATTTCACGGAATCAAAGGCCTTTTCATAATCGATAAAAGCTATACATAGTGTTCTCCCTAGAGCCTATTTACTGGGCTGCCTGCCCACTTAATTTTTTCTGCCACCCAGCTATATTTTCTTTAATGAATGTTTTCACATTGCACATAATAGAAAGAATGGAAAACTTATTTCCACATGCACCATCAGTGTTGATGAAAACTGGCTGAAAGCTATGTCACCACCCTGGTGGCGCAGTGGTGTAAGCGCTGGCTTATGACCATTCGTCCGAGAAGGGTCCAGGTTTGAATCCCAGTGAGGCATTGATGTCATGTTTGTCTTACGGCACTGGTTCTCTCCCTTCTCTGGAACCAGTGGCCCTAAATTAGGGACAAGGGACTGCTTATAGCCTATTGAGTTGCTTATGGTGGTCGTTAAATCTTCAATCTTTTTTTAAAAAAAGAAGAAATCTGTGTTTAATATGATTTGTTAGTAAATACTCATTTTTTAACTATTTTTGTACAATTTTCTAACTGTTTATCATGTTATGTTACATTAATGTCTACTACACTGCTAAAGATATTTGATAAGTACATTAATGTTAAGGAAACCATTGTTTTTTTCTTTTCAAATGGAAAAGGGGTCGCTAAAAGTACCAACCAGGTAAAATTTTTTGCAGCCTGGATGTAAAAAAATCTACAGAGAACATTAAATTCATAATGGGATTTCATATTCCCTCGTTCTTTCAATTAGTTTTCCCAGTACATGGATATGATCTATAGTGCTGTAGCCACTCCTGAACCCAGCTTGTTCTCTTAGTTGAGTCATGCCCAGTGTTACTCTCAAACCTTGTGAAAGAACCTTAGTGAAGATTTTATAAATCACTGATAGGAGGCTGATGGGCCTGTGGTTCCTGAGATCCTCAGTGTCACCATTTTTATGTAGCTAGCAGGATCATTGTAACATTGTTCCAGTCCCCAGGAATCTTCCCTTCATTGAGACATCTTGTGAAAACTTATGCGAGTGTAGTTTCTATTTCTCCATTTGCTGTTTGTTTAATGCCCACAATAACTCCATCTTCTCCTGGAGCTTTTCCCAGTTTCATGTTCTTAATTGCATTTGTAATTTCTGCCAGAAGGACTGGAGAGACTTTGGTATTGTTATTTTGGTAATGTCTAGAGTAGATGTATCACTTTTTCATGTACCTAGTTTTGAGTAGAAATATTTCACTTGTCAAAATTTCACCTCTATTTCTTGTTATAGTGCCATCTTCTTTTCTCAGTGCCATAATCTGTTTTCTTCCCTTATTGAGATGTTCCTTTGCTCTCTTCAGACTTAGGTTGTTTTCAGTTGCTTTCCTCACTAGTTCACAGTTGAATTTCCTTACATCTTCAGTGATACTTTTTCGTACTGTCTTGCATAGCTCTGTATATTCCACTTTGGAAGTCGCATCTCCTTTATTTGTCCTCATCTCCCTTATTTTTTGCATCAGCATTTTTGTTTTCCCTGAAATTTTTTTCTTATGCAACTTGTTCTTAGTACCACCTATTTTTGTTGCTGTTTCCACAAAAGCTTTGGTTTGTTTTCTGTTAACTTCAGAGATGTGTACTTCTTCTGATATTAGATCTTCTACCGTGGAGAATCTGTTCCTCAGTTCCAATTTGAAGGTATTGTGATACTTTTCAAGGTTGGTCATGTTAATACATTTTGTTTGTTTTGTGAGCTTGCCACGTTTGAGTTTGGTGTTGAGGTACATCTTACATCCCACCATTCTATGATCACTCCCTGTGTTGAACTGTTCAGCAAACTGCAGTCTTCAATGACAAATTTCTTGTTGCACATAATAAAATCAGTTTCACTTGTCATTCCATTGGGATGCTTCCATATCCATTTCCTGTGTGGTTTTGTCTTGAAAAAGGAGTTCATGATGAAAAACATTTGTCTCTGCAAACTCTACAGGAGTATTTCCATGCTGGTTTCTGTTCTATGTCCAAATTTATCTACCGAAGTTTCATTCGGTTGCCCTATTTTTGCATTGAAATCACCCATAATGATCTTCAAGTGCTGCTTGCATTTGTTATTTAAGTGCTGAATTTCTTTGTAAAATTCTTCAACTTCTTCCTCTGGATGACTTGTGGTGGGCGCGTAAGCTTGAATAATCTGAGCCTGGTATCCTTTTGAGAATTGTATGTCGAGTCGCTCAGCTCCGTCCGAGGAACTTTCAACTTCTAGAACATTGTCCTTCAGTTTCTTGTTTATTATTAATCCAACACCACTAGTTCTGCCAGCGCCTGTCCCACGATAGTAAAAGAGATATCCGCTGTTCAGTTCAGTGAGATCTCCTTTTCTTCTTACCTCACTTAGCCTGACTATGTCCCACTTGATACTTTGGAGTTCATCCTTCAATTCAAAGCACCTTGAATCAGAAGACAGATTGTGTCCGTTAAACGTAGCCAAGGTCAGCATCAGATGACAGCCTATATATATATAACTACAAAGCACAGACTGGAATAAAAAGGTTTTTAATGACGACAAAAAATACATATTAAAACTCTAAACCCAACAGGCAAGAGAAAAATAATAATAATAACAAATCCAGAATGCAGAAAGTGTCAAGAATGCCGAGCCTTGGCTTTATCAAGGACCTGCAAAACTCAGCATTTTCTCACTTCCACAAAGACCTAGTTGAAAAGGGGTTTCTGCAAAGCCATAGATGCAAGTATAGCCTCCCCCCTATTTTTCTTTATTTTACATAACTGCCCTCAAAGGTGCGGAAAAAAATAATTTAGCAAAAGTTTTAGCATACATCTATCACTTTCCTGGCCCAACCCATACTCATCATCTCCCACAAAAAACAGAAAACATTGTCAAAAAACTCACTAATAATGTGAGAAGGCTTGAACCACCAATGGAAAAATGCAGGTTTAGCACGTATTTTTCCGTTGGTGGTTCAAGCCTTCTCATATTATTTGTGAGTTTTTTGACAATGTTTTCTGTTTTTTGTGGGAGATGATGAGTATGGGTTGGGCCAGGAAAGTGATAGATGTATGCTAAAACTTTTGCTAAATTATTTTTTTTTTCCGCACCTTTGATGGCGGTTATGTAAAATAAACTTTGGGGGGAGGATTATACTTGCATCTATGGCTTTGCAGAAATCCATTTTCAACTAGGTCTTTGTGGAAGTGAGAAAATGCAAAGTTTTGCTGGTCCTTGATTAAAGCCAAGGCTCGGCATTCTCGACACTTTCTGCATTCTGGATTTGTTATTTTTATCATTATTATTTTTTCTCTTGCCTGTTGGGTTTATAGTTTTAATATGTATTTTTTGTCATCGTTAAAAAACCTTTTTATTCCAGTCTGTGCTTTGTTGTTATTCTTTCTGATTTTTCGTCACTGCTGCGTTGCGAGTCATGATCTTCAGAATGTAAGTTAAAAAATTTTTGTTTTTTAATTTTGTCTTTAACTCTGCTTTGGATAAATGTATGTACGATATGGTATGGTATGCTATGGTATTTTTTTTTTTTTTTTTTTTTATTATTTTATCTGGCCAAGGCAGCGGCCAGTGCGACATGAAAAAGGGTGCTAAGAATCACCGAAGGGCCGGACTAGGCTGCTGATTTTTAAATGGATGATCTCTATCTTCTGATTCAAGGCTCCTTAAATTGGAGGAGGAACTCCAAAGAATCAAGTGGAACATTGTCAGGCTAAGTGAGATAAGAAGAAGTTCTGATTAAACTGAAAAGTGGACATCCCTTCTACTATCGCTGGACAGATACTGGCAGAACTAATGGTGTTGGATGTGTGATAAACAATAAACCGAAGAACAATATTGTAGAAGTTGGAAGTTCCTCAGACAGAACAGCACGGCTCACTATCTAGCTCTTAAAAAGATACCAGAGTCAGATTATTGAAGCTTATACACCCACCACAAGCTATACAGGAAGAAATTGAAAAAAGTTTACAAGGAAATTCGGCATCTAGATAACAAAGGCAACAGAATGAAACTTCTGTAGATAAATTTGGTCACAGCAACAGAAACCACATGGAAATACTCTTGTAGAGTTTGCCGAGGCAGAAAGGCTTTCCATTGTGAACTCCTTTTTAAGAAAAAAACACAAAAGAAATGGACATGGAGACATCCCAATGGGACACCAAGTGAAATTGGTTTTATTATGTGTAACAAGAAATTCTTCACCGAAGAGTGCAGTGTGCTAAACAAGTTCAACACAGGTAGTGTCCATAGAATGGTGAGATGTAAGATGCATCTCAACACTAAACTCAAATGTGGCAAGCTCATAAAACTAACATAATTTATTGACATTAACCAGCTGTAAAAATCATCATAATACCTTCAAGTTAGAACTGAGGAACCGATTCTCTGCTCTAGGAGATCTAACATTGGAAGAAATGACGTAATATCTCTGAAGTTAACAGAAAACTAACCAAGGCTTTTATTGGAAACAGCAACAAAAATAGGTAGTACTAAGAATAAGTTACATGTGAAGAAAATTTCGGGAAAAACAAAAATGCTGATGCAAAAGAAAAGCGAGATGAGGACAATTAAAGGCGGTCACTTCCAAAGTGGAATATATAGAGCTATGTAAGACAATGCGAAAAAGTATCACTGAAGACGTAAGGAAATTCGATTGTGAACTAGTGAGAAAAGTAATTTAAAATAACCAAAGCCTGAAGAAAGCAAAGGGACATCTCGGTTAGGAAAGAAAACAGACTATGGCACTGAGAAAAAAAGATAGTACTATAACAATAGAGGCAATATTTTGACAAGAGTTAAAGATTTCTACACAAAACCATATGAAAGAGATACACCTATTCCAGTCATTAAGAAAGGTACCAGAGCTCTTCCAGTCCTTCTGGCAGAATTTGCACATGCAGTTAAGAACATGAAACGGAAGAGCTACAGAAAAAGATGAAATTACTGTGGACGTTAGAAATATACAAGAAGCAAGTGAATCAATAGAAACTACTCTAGCCCAAGTTTTCACTAGATGTCTCAATTAGGGAAAAATTCCTGAGGATTGGAATAATGCTACAACGATCCTGCTACATAAAAAAGGTGACATTGAGGATCTCAGGAACTAAAGGTCCATCAGCCTCCTCTTTCAGTGGTTTATAAAATCTTTAGTAAGATTCCTTCACATTGCTTGAAGATAACATTGGACATGGCTCAACCTAGGAAGCAAGCTGGATTCAGGAGTAGTTACAGGCGGGCGGTCGTAGTGAGCGATGGGTTTGCCTCCTCGGGGCGCTCCGTGGTAACAATGGCACACACAACAGCAACTAGGGCCTCTGTGAATTTTGGAGAGGTGCAAGCTAGTTCTGTGTGACATTGGCAAAAAGACCCCAACTCACTGGGTTTTGTTCCAGAATCCTTAGGTTGAATGACCAACTGGAATCCTCAGCTGTGGGCTAATCCCCCACACTGATGTACTCATCTGATTAAAAAGACAAAAAGAAATATTAAGAATGACTCAAGTGTGGGATATGGTGTACCTACCACACTTGAGAAGGACGGTCCACCACGGAATCTACCTGGACTTTCTAAACGGCGTATGAGAAAGAGATCTCGGCTGAGTGAATGTAAGGTTGGTGTATGGAATACTAGAGGTATAAATGGCAAGATGAGTGAGGTGATTGAGGAGATGAATAAGTATAGACTGGGTGTGGTGTGTGTAAGTGAAACCAAAAAGAAGGAAATTGGGGTAGAAGAAGTGAATGGCACGGTGAGTGTGTGGTCTGGAGTATTGGATCATATGAGAAGACAGGCTGGTGTAGGTGTGATTTTAAGGGGAAAGATGAAGAACAACTTGATTCACTATAGTTGCGTAAGTGAGAGAATTCTCTGGATTTGTTTGAAAGTGAAACTTCAGAAAATTGTAATTGTTGTAGTGTATGCTTCTTGTGACTCAGAACCTTCTGATAAGAAGCAAGATTTCTGGAATGAGCTAAAAACTGTTTTGAGCCAGTTTGGTGCTAAAGAAAAAGTTATAATAGCAGGGGATTTCAATGCTAGAGTAGGTGTACAGAATACAATTTCTGACAATGTTCTGGGTAAGTTTAATGATCCTTGTGTGAATGATAATGGTGAAAGATTAATTGAACTCTGCACTGAGAATGGTTTGTGTGTATCTAATACATTTTTCAACCACAAGGATATCCACGCATATACTTGGGAAAATCGTACTCTTGGTCAAAAGAGTGTGATAGATTTTGTTGTCTAATCAGCGTTTGAAACACTTAGTTGTTGACACCCGTGTGATGAGAGGTGCGGATGTTGGTTCTGATCATTACTTGGTAGTGTCACGAGTGAAACTTAATGTTGGTTGGAGGAAAAGGAATAGGAAGAGACCCAGGATAGAAGGAATAAAGGTTGATAGGCTCCTTGAAGATCATCAGCGGTATTCTGACTTACGCAGAGAACGACTGAAGGATCTGAAGTCTGGTGAGAGGGATGTAGAAAAGAAGTGGGAATGTTTTAAGAACTGTGTTGTCACTGCTGCTAAAGAGGTCTGTGGCACCACAATAATGGGTAACAATAGAGGTGATGCTTGGTGGAATAGTGAGATTGAAGAGGCAGTAAAGAGAAAGAAGGAAGCCTATTTGGGGATGTTGCAAGGTAGAGTCTCTGTGGATGAATATCGCTGTAAGAAGCGTGAAGCTGCTAAGCTGGTTTGCCACAGTAAGGCAAAAGATAGGAAGGAGAAAGTGGAAAGGCATGAACTGGCTTTTTGGAAAGATAGGAAGTCCTTCTGGAAGTGCATGAGACTCAGGAAAAATAGGGGAAACAAAGTTGTAAGTTGTGTGAAGAATGAGATTGGGGAAATGATATGGGAGCCCAATGAGTTAAGTGACAGATGGGGTGAATACTTCTGTGAGTTATTAGATCTGGAAAGCAAAGATGATTCTGAGACAGATGCAGATGATGTCACAATGAGGGATGAAAGCACAGGAGAGATCTCAAGAGAAGAAGTGTGTAAAGCTCTAAAATCTCTTCAGAATGGTAAGGCTCCAGGAGTTGATGGCATAACTGCAGAGATGTTGAAGTATGGTGGTGACTCTATAATTGACTACTTAACTGAAATTTGCCAGTTGTGCTGGGAGTTAGGAATGGTCCCTCGGGATTGGAAGGATGCTATCATTGTTCTCTTGTATAAGGGAAAAGGTGATCAGACTGAATGCAAGAACTATCATGGTATTAGCCTACTGAGTGTGCCAGGGAAAGTGTTTGGTAAGGTTGTTATTGAAAAAGTATGGGGTCTTACATCATTGAAAGTGTGGGATGTTCAGAGTGGTTTTATGCCTGGTAAAGGCTGCAATAACCAGATTTTTGCATTACGCATGATGATTGAAAAGTATCTGGCTGTTGGAAAGAAAGTTTTTACTGCCTTCATAGATTTAGAGAAAGCTTACAACTGAGTGAATAGGACACTTTTGTGGAAGGTATTGAATGGATATGGTGTTACTGGGAATCTACTTAATAGTGTAAAAGCCATGTATGCTGGTAGTAGAGCTTGTGTACGAGTGAATGGTGTTTTATCAAAATGGTTTTCCATTGGTGCAGGAGTTAGACAAGGTTGTGTAATGTCACCATGTGCTGTTTAATATATTTATGGATGCATGCATGCGTGATGCCAAAATAGATAATAGTGGTTTATGTCTTGGTGATATCCGTGTGCGCAGATTGCTGTATGCTGATGGCACTATCCTGTTGGCAGAGAGCAAAAGTGAGTTGCAGAGTATGTTGACTTGGATGCACGAAGTTTGCATGAAATTCAAACTGAGTATAAATAAGGGAAAAACCAAAGTTATGGTGTTTGAGAGAAGAACGGGTAACACCGAATGTAATGTAAGTATAAATGGCACTGTGGTTGACCAGGTGAGTGAGTTTGTGTATTTAGGAAGAATGTTTGACAGAGAGAACAAGTTGGATGGTGAAATCAGTAGGCGAGTGAATTTTTCTTTGAAAGTCATAGCTGCTCTGGGAGGTTTTCACAGGAATGATGGGTTCTCTAGAGAGTCCCGCATGGCTGTGTATGAAACTGTAATTGTTCCTACTCTGATGTATGGCAGTGAAACCTGGGTACTGCAGAAGAAACATAGGAGTCGTTTGTGTGCTGGAGAAATGCGTTACTTACGTGGGGTTTGTGGCAAGACACGATCTGATTGTGTGAGGAATGAAGATGTATTGCAGTTGTGTGATGTAAAGCAAAATGTTGTTAGCAAGGTGGAGACCAATATGCTTCGGTGGTTTGGCCATGTTAAAAGAATGAGTGATGAAATGCTTATTAAGAAAATCTTTTCAGCCCAAGTGGCAGGAAGGAAAGGCAGAGGAAGGCCAAGGAAGACATGGGTGGATCAGATTCAGGAGTGTCTGCATGAGAAAAAGTTGAGTATGAAGTATAAAAGATCTTGTGTGTGGCATGTAATGGATATTAGTGAAGCACAAGTTCTATGTCAAGATCGCTGTAAATGGAGAAGCTTGATACGACAGCAATAAGTAAAAATATCTGGAAGTTTGTATTTCTTTTTGGAGCTAACCTCTGAATCTCAGAGAACAGCTTAGTGATATGTACGTATGTATGTATGTACAGCACTATGGATTATATCCATGTACTAAGAGAATAAATTGGAAGAACTAGAGAATATGAACTTGCATTATGCATGGTCTTTATTGATTATGTAAAAAGCCCTTTGATTCTGTGAAATCACCCGCATTTAAAATGGCAGTGAAATTTTGCAGTATTGACGATGCATACATTGGAATTATTAAATAACATCTATGAAAATGCAAGTGCAAAAGTTTGGCTATTTGAGGATATAGCACTAATAAAAATTGGAAAAGGAGTGAGACAAGGTAACATCATTGCCACAGTGCAAAAAGGGTCTTTCAATCGTTGAACTAGGAAAACAAGGGAATAAGGATTAATGGAGACATTTAACTCACATTTGTTTTGCAGATGATGTAATAATTTTTGCAACTACCCCTTCAGAGCTGCAGATCCTGGAACTTGCTGACCACAGTAAAAGAATTGGATTAAAAACAAACTTTCAGAAGACAACTGATGTACAATGCCGTTACGAGAAAGTAAGATTTTGAAATTGATGGTAAAATCTCGACATAAGTGATACCTACATTTACCTTGGTCAACAGATATCAAGCAAGGTCACACTGATGAAGAAATTAATTGGCGTATAAAACTTGCCTGGAGAGCTTTTGGAAGAAACAGTTCAATTTTCAAGAGCAATATGCCATTATGTCTTAAAAGGAAAGTGTTTAATCAATGCATCGTCCCAGTTCTTACATATAGAGCAGGGCTCAAAATTTCAGGTCTAACTACTAGCCAAAAAAAAAATGTTCACTCGCCATTACACCACTGTGACATGCAAGAGACAGTGAAAGAATGAGACAGTGAATTTGCAGCAAGTTTTCTGTTTTAATGATTGTGTATGCAAATATATATATATATATATATATTCTATTAAGAAGAGACTGAAGCAAAAAAAATTTTTGACTCATACCAAGTACAACATAGAAAAGGTTATGTATTGACCGGTGTGAGTAAAAAGAGAAAAAAATAGAACTGAATGTAGAAAGTGTCGAGAATACTGAGCCTTGGCTTTATCAAGGACCAGCAAAAACTGCATTTTCTCACTTCCACAAAGACCTATTTGGAAATGGGTTTCTGCAAAGTCATAGATGCAAGTAATAAGCCCACCAAAAAAAAATTTAAAAAATATATATGTGTCATAACCTCCACAGAGTTGTATGACCAAGCTTTAGTTAACAATTTAGCCTGCATCCATAACTTTCCTGGCCCGACCCATATATATATATATATACACATGAAAAAACCATTAGAAAGTACCACGCACTCACCATAAAGATCATGGTAACCTCCAAAGACAACACACTTCCAACACGTCATTCATCGTGATGTAACTGGGCTTCCAAGGTTTACAGACTTCTTGCTTACGCTTCTTACTTCCGGGAGTGAAACATCGTATTTTATTTTTTTTCCTTAGCCTTATGAGATGTTACTCTAAAGCTTGTCAATTCTATAAAAAATCACACATACAACTCATTCATACAATTCAAGTAAAAACTATGTACATAACCTTACATTCATAGGTGATTAAACCTTGGTCAACTGTAATTATCAAACTCCTCCTTCTGTTTCACAACCTCTGCTACTCCCACTGCAAGTGTCACACCCATTCAGCCCCTCACATCCAATCCTCTAGTACTTTCAACAGGGCTCTGTCATCTTCAGGAGGCAGGTGTGTCTCACCCGCCCACCACAGCTCAAGTGAGCAGAGCCATCGAGGCATGGGCCCCAGTCGCTATCTCTGAATCGTTGTGTCTCTGGCGCCATCTATTGTCCCTGCTGCTCTTTTTTCCCTCTTTCTTTTTACGCTGCTGTTCAATTTTTATTAGGGCTTTCCATTGTTCGTTTAGGTTACTTGGCTCATTAATGTTGCATAATCTTGATCTGTTTTTTTCAATTAACACTGATTCTGCAATTCTTAACTGCTTTTCGTTTTTACAGCTCTTAATAATTTTAATATCTTCAAACCTTGGACATTGTTGATTTTCCATACAGTATTGGGTCAATGCTGTCTTAGCTTCTTTTTTATTCCAATTATTAATATGCTGGTTCAATCTATACTTTAATTTATTCTTGGTGCTGCCTATATATGACAAAGGTGGTTGCTGGTTTATTGGGATTTCATAAATTCCTGCTCTATCTAATTGGCTAATTTTTTCATTTTTAATCACTAAATTTTTTACAGTAAGTACCTGATTTGCTACCTGTATGTCATACTTGCCACAAAGTTTATTAATTTCTGCAGAAACATTTTCTATATATGGTATTGCTCCTACATATTTTACAAGTTTTTTATCAGTCTTGACCTTATTGTAACCTTGAGTTACTTCATAAATCCATTTTTTAATACCTGTTTAGGGTATCCAAAATCATATGCAATTTTTTCAATATATTCAATTTCTTCATTTCTATACTGTTCAATTGATGAGTGTGTTAAACTTCTTTTAATTAGTGTTTTAACACTATTTCTTTTATGTGTTAATGGATGTGATGACTGAAATGGTATAAGTACTGGGATATATGAAGATTTTCTATGCACTCTGAATTGCATATTCTCCTCTGTTTTAACAATCAAAACGTCCAAAAATGCCAAAGTATTGTCATGTTCTTGTTCTGAAACAGAAGGAGTTTGGTAATTACAGTTGACCAAGGTTTAATCACCTATGAATGTAAGGTTATGTACATAGTTTTTACTTGAATTGTATGAATGAGTTGTATGTGTGATTTTTTATAGAATTGACAAGCTTTAGAGTAACATCTCATAAGGCTAAGGAAAAAAAAAAAAATATGATGTTTCACTCCCGGAAGTAAGAAGCGTAAGCAAGAAGTCTGTAAACCTTGGAAGCCCAGTTACATCACGATGAATGACGTGTTGGAAGGGTGTTGTCATTGGAGGTTACCATGATCTTTATGGTGAGTGCGTGGTACTTTCTAATGGTTTTTTCATTTATGAATTGCACGTAAACTATGCGCACTTTCCAAGAGGTTAATACCTTAAGAGTGCAAATATAATAATATATATATATACAACTCCACAATTGTGCTGCAGCTGATATCTCAGAAAATAATAGTAATAATAGTAACCCTCCAGGTTGTATTAAACCAGGAAAATAATCAAAAGCCAATATTTTTGAGTGCTGGAGGAAAAGAAATAACTAAAATAACATTTTAAAAAATGTCGGTCCTACACCGCAACCCAATCCCCCCCCATAAAGCGAATTGTCAGCAAATATTAACCGGAGTACGGATGGGAAAAAAATATCAGTGCTTTTGAGAATCGACGTTTTTTCAAGTGATAATCGACGTTAGAAACTGCAAAAGAATATTTTCTACGTGAAGTAAATGAATTTCTCTTTGCTGCATTCTTTTAAATATAATCTTGGGTCATGAATTAGGGACGAAAATAGTTCTCTTCCTTGATGTTACAGGAAGCTTGATAAGTCCTCCCCCACGCTCCCCAAAGAAACCAAGGTTTCATGACCGATGTTTGAAACTCCTATAGCGCAAACGAATCGAAATTTTTCTGCGATAAGTAAATGAATTTGTTTTTTCGTATTCTTATACAGAGAAAGAAAATTTCACCTTTCTTTTCGTATTCTTATATGGAGAAAGGGAATATCACCTTACTATGTCGCGAATTAGCAAATTTTTTTTTGCCGTTTTTCTGCGATGTTTTGTCGCCAAAAATAGAGTTTTTATCCTCGATGTTACTGGAGCCAATGCATCGAGGTTTACGATACATCAATCATTTTAACAAATATTATGGTTACTCGATGTTGAATTAGTGAGCTATCACCGATATATTGAACGGCGATTTATTCATCGATGTGCCAATAACTGCTGCAGATGGGAAAGATGCGAATTCTTTGGTTCTTCAGCAAAACATCGTGGTTTTCGCTGAAACACCGAAAATTCCCACCCATATTACGGATGCGTGAATGTTTCGGGAATGAATTTCCACCGTACGCCCATCCCCACTCTAAGTTAACGCACGCGGGGAAGAAACACTTCATCCCACAATGCTTTAGGGTTCCTTTCAGCGAGCTTTGCATCAGCTGTTGCCAGGGTCTTCTAAAGTTTTGCCAATTTATTCGCTGAGTTCATTTTTTTTATCGCCAAAAGTGTTATAACAGTACAAAAAGGTAATCACCAAAGCTCTTTTTCCTTCACCAAAGCGATTTTATTTTCGCAAATTGCGAAGATGGCGATCGGCAGCGCGACCCCTGGCTGTCGCTTCGCAGCTCACAGAAGAGGCTCTCTCTTTGGCTCGCTGGGCTGCTGGTGATGACGCAGTGATTGATACACCTCCTCCAGAAACTGTTTTACTGAAAACATTTCATGACGACGAAAAAAAAAATAGTAAGCACAGTTAAATAATACTCAAGATGCCTTTCACACTGAAATATTTTTAAGATAACATTTTACTGAAAGTGAAGATACCGTCACAGTTCAAATTATTTTTGTGAAGATACTGTTTGAGCTAAAAATATTTTTGTGAAGATACCGCCCAACAGCATAAAATGCCGAACAGGAAAACCATTTATTATATTTACTGCTTGCCAACAATAAATTTCTGGTCGCCACTGGTGACTGGGCGACTGAAAATTTTGCGCCCTGTATAGAGCAGGCTGCAGACAACAGAAAGAAGCATGGAGAGATGATATTTGGTGTAACCAGGAAGGTAAGAAGAAAAACTTCGTGGATAAGGAAAATGACAAGAGTGGAAGACATCATGATCAGAGTAAAATCCTGAAATGGCAATGGGCTGGACGAGTTGCCAGGACAATGGACAACCAAAATTTTAGACTGGATACCAAGAGACAGAAAAAGACCCAGAAGGAAGACCACATGGGAAATGGATGGATAAAATTCGAAAGCATGCTGGAGCAACATGGAGGAGACTGGCTCAAGACAGAAAGCTGTGGATGAAACTTGGGGAGGCCTCCATCCAGCAGTGGACTGATAATGGTTACAATGATGATATCGTCATTGTCAACCATCAGTGGCGAAGTGTGGTGCTCTGTGTTGGGGAGACAAAATAAAATTTGTTTATATTTTCTGTAGTTAAACTAATGCATATGTAGATAGCATGCTATCAAAGATGCATATTATATTCATGTGAATATTTTAGTACCAACATATTGATTTGCATTGTCATTGTTTGTTGTACTGTATCTTTGAAAAACTTCTGCTACATAAATGCAATTATTTTTTTCACAACTTGCGAAACTTAATCACAGATCAGACTGTTAGCAAATTAAACTGTTGCCAAACCAATCTTGAAAACGAAAAAAAAAAAAAAAAAAAGGTAATGATTTCCATTTTATGTAACTTAAACTTGGACCCACAAAGATTGGTTTTTTTTTTTACTGAGGATTGTGATATAGTTTGGTATATTTCTATATTTGGGATGTAAGGTCAGGTGATGCATAACATCACAGCCTCTCCTTGACAAATGTCAACCCCGCCTTCTCGTGGTGCATCCTGTTCCCACTAAAGGGGCTCTGACGACCGCCAATAGCGGTATAACTATACCATCGGGATTAGAGGAAATTCTATCCCACACTCACCAACCCGCTTGGCCAGCGTGGTGAGTTATGGCCAAACCCTCCAAAATGATTCCACAACTTAAATCTTGGCCCTCAGTCTCCGGCAGCTGGAATGTACCTGGCCAAGGCAGCAGCCAGTGCGACATGAAGGCAGAGGGTGCTAAGAATCCCCGGAGGACCTGACTAGGCTGCCATCTGATGCTGACCTTGGCTACGTAAAATGGACGCTCCCTATCTTCTGATTCAAGGCTTCTTGAATTGGAAGAGGAACTACAAAGGATCAAGTGGGACATCGTGGGGCTAAGTGAGGTAAGGAGAAAAGGAGAAGATCTCATCGAACTGAAAAGTGGACATCTCTTCTACTATCGTGGGACAGATACTGGCAGAACTAGTGGTGTTGGATTTATAATAAACAAGAAACTGAAGGATAAAGTTGTAGAAGTTGAAAGTTCCCCTGACAGAGCTGCACGACTTGTTATCCAACTCTCGAAAAGATACCAGGCTCAGATTATTCAAACTTATGCACCCACCACAAGTCATCCTGAAGAAGAAATTGAAGAATTTTATGAGGAAATTTGTCATCTAAATAATAAAGGTAAGCAGCACTTGAAAATAATTATGGGAGATTTCAATGCAAAAATAGGGCAACGGCAACAGAATGAAACTTCAGTAGGTAAATTCGGTCACGGCAACAGAAACCAGCGTGGAAATACTCTCGTTGAGTTTGCAGAGGCAGAAGGGTTTTTCATCTTTAACTCCTTCTTCAAGAAAAAGCCACACAGGAAATGGACATGGAGACATCCAAATGGGACGACAAGTGAAATTGATTTTATGTGTAACAAAAAATTCGTCATTGAAGACTGCAGTGTGCTAAACAAGTTCAACACAGGTAGTGACCATAGATTGGTGAGATGTAAGATGCACCTCAACACTAAACTTGAACGTGGCAAGCTCATAAGACAAACAAAATGTATTGACATAACCAACCTTAAAAAACACCATAATACCTTCAAGTTGGAACTGAAGAACAGGTTCTCTGCTTTAGAAGGCCTAACATCGGAAGAAGTGGACATCTCTGAAGTTAACAGAAAAATAACCAAAGCTCTTATGGAAACAGCAACAAAATTAGCTGGGTCTAAGAACAAGTTGCATGTAAACAAATTATCAGGAAAAACGAAAATGTTGATGCCAAAAAGAAGAGAGATGAGGACAACTAAAGAAGATGTGACTTCCAAAGTGGAATATATAGAGCTATGCAAGACAGTAAGAAAAAGTATCACTGAAGACATAAGAAAATTCAACTGTGAACTAGTGAGGAAAGCAATTGAAAACAACCAAAGCCTAAAAATAGCAAAGGGACATCTCAGTAAGGGAAGAAAACAGATTATGGCACTGAGAAAAGAAGATGGTTCTGTAACAAGAAATAGAGGCGAAATTTTGACAAGAGTGAAAGATATCTACTCAAAACTATATGAAAGGGATGATACATGTACTCCAGACATTACGAAAGGTACCAATACCAGAGTTCTTCCAGTCCTCCCAGCAGAAGTTGC
The DNA here is from genome assembly GCA_039090855.1 of Macrothele yani. NCBI lineage: Eukaryota > Metazoa > Arthropoda > Arachnida > Araneae > Macrothelidae > Macrothele > Macrothele yani. The sequence goes on along the minus strand of CM077011.1, from coordinate 55,835,618 downwards.
ACATGCAATCAAGAACATGAAGCGGGGAAAAGCTCCAGGAGAAGATGGAATTACTGTAGACATCATACAAGAAGCAAGTGGAGAAATCGAAACAGTACTCGCCCAAATTTTCACTCGATGCCTTAATGAAGGAAAGATTCCTGAGGATTGGAACACCGCTACAATGATCCTGCTACATAAGAAAGGTGACATTGAGGATCTCAGGAACTACAGACCTATCAGCCTCCTATCAGTAGTTTATAAAATCTTCACTAAAGTTCTTTCACACCGCTTGAAGGTAACACTGGACATGGCTCAACCGAGAGAACAAGCTGGATTCAGGAGTGGCTACAGCGCAATAGATCATATCCACGTACTGAGAGAACTAATTGAAAGAGCGAGGGAATATGAACTTCCATTGTGCATGGCGTTTATCGATTATGAAAAAGCCTTTGATTCGGTGAAACCATCAGCAGTTACAATGGCTCTGAAAACCTGCGGTATTGAAGATGCATACATTAATATTATTAATAACATCTATGAAAATGCAAGTGCAAAGATTCGGCTGTTTGAAAATACAACACACATAAAAATTGGAAAGGGAGTGAGACAAGGTGACACCATATCTCCGAAGCTGTTTAATGCCACATTGGAGGGTGTTTTTCAGTCGCTGAGCTGGGAAAACAAAGGGATAAAGATTAATGGAGATTATCTAACCCACCTTCGTTTTGCTGATGACGTAGTCATTTTTGCAACTACCCCATCAGAGCTGCAGAGTATGATCCAGGAACTTGCTGACAAGAGTAAAGAAGTGGGATTAAAAATGAACTTTCAGAAGACAAAAGTGATGTTCAATGCTTTTACAAGAAATGAAGATTTATCGATTGATAGAGAAAAGCTGGAGATAACAGACACGTACGTTTATCTTGGACAGCAGATATCAAGTGAGGGTCACATTGATGAAGAAATTAATCGGCGTACAAAACTTGCCTGGAGAGCTTTTGGAAAAAAACAGCATAATTTTCAAGAGCAATATGCCATTATGTCTTAAAAGAAAAGTGTTTGATCAATGCATCCTTCCAGTGCTTACGTATGGTGCAGAGGCGTGGACCTTAACTAAAAGAGACATACAAAGGCTGCAAACAACTCAAAGAAGCATGGAGAGGTGCATACTTGGTGTAACCAGGTGAGATAAGAAGAGGAACTCGTGGATCCGAAAAATGACAAGAGTGGAAGACATCATGATCAGAGTTAAATCCCTGAAATGGCAATGGGCTGGACATACTGCCAGAAGGACAGATCATCGATGGACAGCCGAAATTTTAGATTGGATTCCCAGGGACAGGAAAAGACCCAGAAGAAGACCACATGGGAGATGGGTGGATGAAATTCGAAAGTATGCAGGGGTGACATGGAGGAAACTGGCACAAGACAGACCGTTGTGGAGGAAACTTGGGGAGACCTTCGTCCAGCAGTGGATTGATAATGGTTGACAATGATGATAATGATTTCTATATTTACTTATTTAGACATACTAATACTATGCAGATTTAACAAGGGTAAGCAGTACTTTTGCGGGTTATTTTTGTTTCAAGTTTGAGTGATTTGTTCCCATATCAGTGTCCGTAAGGAAAGAAAGCTTTGTTAAATGCTAATATTTTTGTGAGGAGGAGGGGGTAAAAACAGCTTTGAGATTTTTCAATGTGCCAGCTGTAATGCTTTATGAGCCTCACCTATGCAAAATAATGCAAAATAAAACTTTTAAGAACATATAAACTACTTCTCTGAACCCGAAAAATGCAGTATTTGATTGCACGTATGCACAATGAAAATTTTGTTAAGCGTTTACTAAATATTTAGAGCACTAAACGCCATTTAAACACACACGCCCGATCCGTAATACAAATATTAAAAAGTATGGGACCCTTAAGCCATTTTCATGATCCATATAAAATATGAAAAAATGAATTTTTACTCTACCTTAAATAATCTGATGGCAATATCAAATCAAATTTCCCAAATTTCTGTAGCCCCACCTGAAAATTTGTGAAGTAAGAATTTTCATAATGTCAAATTTTGTTTTATTTTTCTATTGAGAAATGTTTTTTAGAGGTATCAAATCAAAAGACAAATGCCCATGGGCAAGGTAGACGGACGAACAAACATACAAAGCATTGCATACTTTTGATTACAACATAGCATTACATACTTTTTAAATCCTGGTTAACAAAAGAATGAATTATTACCAACCTATAATTTCTTATACATAAGCTTAAGGTGAAGGTTCTTCTCAGCAAAAACATCGATTACTCGTTCTTTGAAAGTAATCACTTGACAATTCACCCAGTAACTGTTTCTCTAGTCTTTGGTTTGACATAGAATTCCTGAGGTATGTCTTAATCCTTTGGAGTGCACTCATACTCCTTTCACTCATGGAAGTGGTAACTGGAATAGTTGAAATTAATTGCAATCACTTTGTAACCTCCTCATATACCGAATCCAAGCCATTGTGAACTAGAAATTTTAGGAGCTGGTGAGGAGGCAGATGTTTTGCTTGATCAGCATAAACATTTGTTAGTTCATTTTTGAGCTGCTCACAGTTGAAAAAGTGATTCAGTTTTCTAAGTTCGTGCATGCAGCTTTATTGTGGGGAATTCTGTCCGGTAAAGCAAATGTAGTTTTTCATTTACTAGCTCAACAAAATGAAGTACAGAAAAGTCTCCAAACCTTATATCCAACTGCATAATTTGGGAATCTAATATTTTGTAGGTAAGTCTTTTTAAAGTAGACTTGTCGGCATCACTATAAGCTAGATCAGGGGTTCCCAAACTTTTTGAGACCGCGCTGCCCTTCACATGTCACATTTTCCGTGTGATGCCCTGTACCCAAAATAAAAAAACAAAAACAAAAAAAAACCCAAATTCGAGTTTGTGGTATTTTTTAAATGAAAATAGTCATTTACATTACTAGCTTGGATTCAGGCAGATTACACGCATATTACTTACTGAGGACATTCTTCGTTCTTAACAACAATGCATGTGAAACTTAAATCCAAGTACGTGTCGTAATAATTTCTGGATTTGTTCCTCCTCGCCTGTTTAGAACTACTTGCAACTTCTTCTACACCCCGTTTTTTATTTAAAAACTTCTCCATTATCATAAACCATCTCACACTCACATAGAAATAACTACGTTCAGAGTTATTAAACACAGCAGCTCAGTTCTAACGAATGTTTATACATGCTACATATATATTGAATGAAGAGTGCATAGTAAACTATGTGCCCAACAATGCGGCTGCAGAGACATTATCTTGACCTTGCCTGGCTCAGGCCATTTTCAGACGGAAGGGGAAGAGAGATCCTCATGACATCACACCAATTTTTCAAAGAGCATTACAATCCGAAACTCAGATGAAGGGAGCGCTTTCACAACAAGAAAAATGTTTTCTTTTTTCTTTAACATTCTTTCTTACAATTCATTCTTTAAAATATGTACACGTCTTGAAAATTTACATGTTGCGTTTCACTTTGAATTATAAGTTTTAGTCTTTGCTTATAGTCATGATGCCCTGGAGCAAAATTGGCGACGCACGCATTGGGAACCTCTGGGCTAGATTATGATTGAGGTTTTTACTTTTATCAATGCACTGATTAACAGACTGTTCAGTTCGGAGAATTTTTATGTGCTCTACAGTTGTTTTGATTTCATTCTCTCAAGCTAAAACATTAGATATCGTTTTTTACTGTAAAACTCTAAATAAATGGTCAACGAAATTAATATTTCCTGGTAGAGACAGAGCAAATAAATGAATTTGGAATCTTCCAAACGCTGTTTCAATCCCATTGCACAACGTAATGAATCCGGATTCCACTCGGAATTTGGATCTTCAGTGATATCAATGAAAGCAGAATTCAAATCTAGATAATGTGCGATAATTGTTGAAGCAGCTAGAGAATGAAAATTCCAACAAGTAGTGCTTGCACGAGGAAGTTGAAACCTTTTTCTGTCAAAAGCACTGTCTGTTTAGAAGACTTACTGAAAAAACTATGGAAAGCTGTTAGGTCATAAATAAATATCCAGACTTCTTTTATTGTTTTAGACCCATGCAACAAAACCAAATTTAATTGGTGTGCATAACAGTAAAAGAAAAGAGCATTAGGGCACACCTGTTTGACAAAATGTTGAACACCACCTTCATTACCAGCCATTACTCTTGCACCATCATATGTTTGACTGACTAGTTTATTTTGCACATTCTATTCTTTTAAGACATTTAGGATAACTTCAGATAAACTGAGAGCTGTTTTGTGTCAGGAGACATCATAGAATCCAATCAACCTTACCTCAACTGTCTTTCATGCAGTAGTGAAATATTGTGCTCATCTGACTCTTGCATGACACATCTAACATTTCATCAGCTTGAACAGATATGAACTTTCATTTACTTCCATTTCATTTCGTTCTTCACAACATATTTAATTACTTCCATTAAGTCATTCTGAATTTCAGACGAAGTTCCTTTAAAAACTGACAAAGGCGATAAATGGTCTCTCGTGAACTGCTCCTCTTGGGCCGTATAATCCAATAATTATAAATAATTACCCTTATTACTTGAGTTTTCATGTTCTTTGTGACCCCGGAAAGCTAATTCCTGTTTGTTTAGGAAAATTGCAGCTTAAATTAGGCGACCCAAAACTTTCCTGTTTGAGGAAACTTGTTCATTGTGTTTCACTGTAGAAAGTCTGGCCACTTCTGAAGGAGCCTGTTCAATGCGTAAGCCACTACCAAACAACTCAAAACTCTCTGTTTTGAATGTGTTTTTTTTTTTTTGTTATATGTGGGGTTTTTGTGCTTTTCTTCCTGAATTTTTGATGTTAGAAATACTTTCAGTACTCCACTCTTTCTCACCTCCTCCAAACAGTATATTTTCTTGCTGCTGCAACTAGCTGTTAACCATTCAAATTTTTCATACCAACTATATTGAAATGATCATTTTTGCTTCTTCTCATTTAGTACAATGTCCAGCTTTGGTGTAGGCCTTTTATTTTTTAACTCACATTTCTTTTTGAAAGATAAAGTAGACAGCACATTGGTCACTTAAAAATAAAAATTAAACACACAACACTGACAACGTGCTCATTAGTCAGTCACAAGTTCCACTTTATCATAAAAACAAAACCGTGACCCATGGCTTTCTCTGCACTACGGCCAAGAGCGGAGATTTCTGACCACAATGCATCGAACAAGGAGCAGCCAATCAGCAGCATCCGCTTTCATTTAAAACTAGTCTTTTTGTCTCTCACAGATCACCACAGAACACTAAAAATAACTTTCCTGCAGCAGCAGTTGTACTTGTATGTGCAGTTGTACTTACATCTGTTGTATTTGTATCTGTGAGACTCATGATTTCGAGTCTCACTTTTCATTCCAAGATAATATGATTGAAAGGAAATGTTGGACATAACATAAGTTTACAAATCAATTGTCCAGCATTACCATTAATTATGAGATTTCTTTCCATTGTATTTGTGAAAAACTAAACAAATATAATAAGTAATAAAATCAGTTTTGGCATTTTACTCTTGGGTACACTTAGTCTCAAAGTCTACCCCGACGCTTCACCCCTGTCAACCATTATCAATCCACTACTGGATGAAGGTCTCACCAAGTTTCTTCACAACGGTCTATTTTGTGCCAGTCTCCTCCATACTACTCCTGCATGCTTTCGAATTTCATCCACCCATCTCCCATGTGGTCGTCTTCTGGGTCTTTTTCTGTCCCTTGGAACCCATGCTGGTTTCTGTTCCGATGCCCAAATTTACCTACCGAAGTTTCATTCGGTTGCCCAATTTTTGCATTGAAATCACCCATAATGATCTTCAAGTGCTGCTTGCTTTTATTATTTAGATGACGAATTTCCTCATAAAATTCTTCAATCTCTTCTTCAGGATGACTTGTGGTGGGTGCATGAGCTTGAATAATCTGAGACTGGTATCTTCTCGAGAGTTGTATAACAAGTCGTGCAGCTCTGTCAGAGGAACTTTCAGCTTCTAGAACTTTATCCTTCAGTTTCTTGTTTATTATAAATCCAACACCACTAGTTCTGCCAGTATCTGTCCCACAATAGTAGAAGAGATGTCCATTTTTCAATTCAATGAGATCTCCTCTTCTTCTTACCTCACTAGTCCAACGATGCCCCATTTGATTCTTTGTAGTTCTTCCTCCAATTGAAGGAGCCTTGAAACAGAAGATAGACAACATCCGTTAAATGTAGCCAAGGTCAGCATTGGATGGCAGCCAAGTCCGGTCTTCTGGTGATTCTTAGCACCCTCTTCCTTCATGTTGCACTGGCCGCTGCCTTGGCCAGGTACATTCCAACTGCCGGAGACTGAGGGCCAATATTTAAGTTGTGAAATCTTCTTTTGGGGGAGGTTTGGCCATAAGTCACTATGCTGGCCAAACGGGTTTGTGAGTGTGGGGTGGCATTTCCTCTAATTCCGATTGTATAGTTGTAGTGCTAATTGTCAGTCATCAGAGCCTCTTAAGTGGGAATGGGATGTACCACAAGAAGGCGGGGTTGGTATTTGTCAAGGAGAGGCTATATGTTGCGCATATAGCCTCTTTTCCCTAATAATGGGAATAATCACCCTTGGCTTGGATGATAATGGCAACATGGCGTGGAATGGATGCAATGAGGCCCTAGAAGGTTGCGGACTGCAGCAGAGCACGAAGGTCCCAGAGATAACGTGGTTGTGGGTCAGCACGTCGAGCTTGTTGATCCAAATAGTCCCACCACAAGTGCTCAATGGGAGTGAAGTCGGGTGATTTTGCCGGCCAAGGGAAAATGGAGACGTTGCTGTCGTGTTCCTGGAACCAGTCACGCACCCCCTTAGCAATGTGGTATTGTGCATTGTCCTGTTGGCAAACACTACTACCACCAGGGTAGGGATGTATGTGGTCAGCGAGGGTGGAGAGGTAGCCGAAGAAAAATTAATGTAAGTACATTGCCGTCTATGCACGATAAAATAGTTTAAAAATCTTTAATGTAAAAACACCTTAGTCATAAAAGCATTCACATAAAAGGCACACTAGAATCTTTCAGATCCGCAATGGATCCATCCTCAGGTGTAAGTCTGATGGTTAGATCAGCAGGATATATACACAGTGGGATGAGACACACAAATGACGTAGGATGTAATGAAGGCATGCGCACTACAGAGACATAAAAAGTTCAAACAGGTGAGAGTGTTATTATTCAAAGTTTATAAAAATGTTTTTAGAAGCTGCTATCTGTAGCAGAAATCTCCAGGGATTGTGAATGAAACTTGGATAATCGTCGTTACAGCATTGGTGGCGGTGAGCGAAAATCTGCATACTCTCAGTAAGTAGGGTTAGATGCTTAGATTTGGGAGTGGTGAGAATTTTGGTTTTTTCCCACAATGGTTGAAAAGGTTCGTTAAGGAGTAAATGTGACATTGCTGTATTGGAAGAACAAGTTTTTATATTATATTTGTGTTCTTTAAGGCGAGTACTCAGATTACGAGTTGTTGAATCGATATAGAGTAAGTTCTTCGTTCCAGGTTCGATAGCTTTGAGAGGTATTGCATAGATTCCATGTTGGTCTGATAGCTGTACGAAATCTGTCTTTTTTGATGATGGAGTAAATGTTGCGTGTTTTTATTCCAAAATTAAGATCAAAAGGTTTACAAATATTTTTCAGATTGTTTATAACAATTGGGATATAAGGTACAGATCCCCATTAGTGTTCATGGACCCATCCGGTGGTACCAGCGGTCCTAGGTCATACCAAGAAAACATCCCCCAGACATGCATTCTGCCACCGCTGGCTTGTACTTGTGCAACAAGTGTGTTTGGGTGTTGGTTCTCATGTGTCTGATGCCGTATCCACCACCACGTGTCACTTCTGTGGAGTAGAAACCTCGATTCGTCGGAGAAGGTAACCTTTTTCCACTCTTCCACTGTCCAATGACGGTATTTCCATGCGAACTGCAGGCGTTATTGCCAATGGACCTGGGTTAACATGGGCACCTTGACACAGCATCGACTCTAGAAACCCATGCATAACAGGGTTCACTCTACTGTTATCGAGGACACGTACCTGGGTGCCGCAGTGTTCATTTGTGTGTTCAACTGTTGCAGGCCCGATTGTCCTTTGCCAGTCAACGGAGGTGACGTTCTCCTCTGGGGTTGATGGCCTTTGTGCTCCGCAGTTATGATGTTGGGAGGAACGCAGTGTGTCAGTGGTCCACTCTTGGAACACCCTTACTACAGCACCTCACGAACAACCCACAAAGTCTGCTGTTTCTGAAATGCTTCCACCCTTGGTGCGGTAGCCGATGATCATACCTTTTTGAACTTCCATCAAATCACTACCTCTGCCCATTGTTCTCACTTTATGCACTATGACTCATCTGTCCTGGCTGGCCGCTTATATCTCCGTGTGGTCGACCTTGTCACCTGAATTCTGTGACACATCTGGGAAGGTATGCTGTGATTCCGGGGGTGGTCTTATTATTCTGATACTACAATGTATACAGGGTGATCAGAATCGACCGCACAATAAACTTGCCAGACGATTCCTCATGGAGAAAGAAGCCTAAAACCGTTGTCTGATCGGACGTTGCATTCCGGAGATATACGCACCGAAAGTTTGTGACGTCACATCCGGTAAGAATACAGACATTAGAAATAACTTACCCAGTCACTTTGACAGAAAACATGTAATTTATTGATGTGTACCACTACAACACAAATGATTAAACACGTGGATTTGTGTCGGATTACAACATGTGTTCTAAATGACCACCTTGTAGTGCAGAACAGGTGGCAGCTCGCCGAGGAAATAGACATCTGCATGCGTTGCAGCATAGCAGGAATTACAGTTGTGAGGGCCGTGTGTAAGGTGGCCACTAGGTCGTGCAGGCTGTTGACAGGCCGCCAATATACCAGTGCCTTTAGATGACCCCAGAGGAAGAAGTACAATGGGTTAAGATCCGGCGATCTAGCAGGCCATGCAATAGGACCACCATGTCCAAGCCATCGACCTGGATATTCAGTATCCAGCCACTGGCTAACATTTGCAGTGTAATGCGCTGGTGCTCCATCATGCTGGAACCATAGGTTGCTGAGAACAGCCAATGGTACGTTTTTCAATAAGTTTGGTAGAAAATCACGTAGGAACACCATGTAGTTGGCAGCTGTGACACGTTCGGGAAGAAGATATGGTCCCACTAGGATATCGCCCACAATACCACACCATATATTAACACCCCACCGGACCTGGTGGGCGTGTTCACGTGTTGTGTGCAAATTGTCCAATGCCCAAACATGACTATTATGGGTGTTGCAGATATCCTGCCGTGTAAACCTTGCTTCATTAGTCCACAAGATCCGGCGGATGAAACTGTTATCAGCAGCACCTTGCTGTAGCAGCCACTCACAGTATGCCTGTCTTCAAGGATAATCCTGTGGTAATAGGCCTTGCATCAGTGTGATGTGATATGGATGCAGGTCTTAGTCATGTAGAACGGCAAGTATGGTACTTTGGTGCACACCGAACTGTAGCGCGATCACACGGCTGCTGGTCCTTGGCTCCTCCTCTATAAACTCTAGTATGGCATTCTCACAGAGGGTCCAGCGCCACTGTCTAGTCCAGGGTGCGCACGCGTGCTTGAAAACCTGGAAAGTCCTGGAAAATCATGATTACGTTTTCAAGGCCTGGAATATCCTGGAAAAACGGTGTTTTTTTAATGCTGTCTTGAAAAGCCTTGAAATTTGAAATTAGTACTTAAAAAAATGCCCTTTTAGGAAATCGTGTTACTGTTACCCCTTCATTTTTTAAAGTTCCTTTTCTCTGTTCTCAAAAAAACCACAGGCAGCGGTTTCCGACGTGCACCAAAGCCTAATTTGGCTGGGGAAAAAAAGGAAAAAAAAAGGCACTACTTCCAGTGCAATAAAATTGGATGATTACTAGTAGGTCGAAGGGGAGCTTGATGTCCGTCCGACAATTGAGAACAGAAGGGGAAAGAAGAGGCATTTAGCATTTGCAGGGGGTCGCGTATGTACCAAGTCAGCTGGCATCCACCAGTGAGGAGTATGCCTGAACAACACATTCATCTTCTTGTTTATGTGCATGCCACCCTCCCTCCCCTCAAGAGACTTCCACTACTTATGATAAAAAATAAGAAAACTATCTTTGCGAATTTTTCACGAAAGTAGCTGAAATTTTTACATTCACTGTAATTGGATTACAGAAGCTCACTTCCAAAATTCCAATTGAATCGGTTTAAAACTTTAAAAGTTAGCATTGGTAATTTTTATTATGTGTGCCTCTTTGGACAGAGTGAGCCTCCAGCAAAAGGGTGTTACCATAGCAACGGTTGATTGACAGCTGGGAGCGCCGATCTGAAGCCTTGGGTTGGGAAGAAAGCAAACACCTGTTTATCACTTCCACAGCTCAAAAGGACTAGGAGAATATTTTCAGAAATCCATTTTTCCGAATTTTGAAAATAACACAGTAAAATTTTTACAGTAGTTAAGATACATCACAATAAAGTTCTAGTGCAAATTTCGCCAAATTCCGTTAGGAACTTTAGCAGATGCAAAAAAAAAAAAAAATCCGTTGCATAATCGGATTGAAAAAAAAGAAACAGTAATTATAAATTACGGGAAAAGCAAGTGAATTATTTTTTTAGATGCCATGGTTTATTTAAACAGAGTGATCCTTAAATTTTTTTTCTGTGATGATATGGACTCTATTTGAATTACAAACATACGTTTTTATTCAGACGTCTGAGTTACTGTTTTAATAAAAAAATCGTCTATAATTAAAAAGTTTTCAATGGATTTAAGCAATATTCAGCAGATAAACAAACGTATTTCAGTAAATTGCAACATCATGACGTAAATTTGGTAATTTAATTTTGTCGAAAATTGGGGAACATTTTTTTTTTTACAATTTCTATTATAGTTAAAGTGAAGGAGGAAATGTGCAACTTGACAGTTCAGTGAGCTGCAGGTGGTGATTTATGGCGATGTGCCAAATGAAAGAAGCCATTCCATCAGGTCATTCCAAAGGTTGTGTGTGTGGACGCGTCCTCCTGCTGTTTGATCTTAATCGGAATGTTTTTGTGCAGGGGGGGGTTGAGAGAAATATCCGTTTCAGCTTTACAGCTTTCACGGCTCTTTTTTTTTTTTTTTTCTTGGTAATAAATAAAAATCATAGTTGCTGCATTCACCATTGATCCGTGTTTGCATTTCTTGAATATAAACAGCAGACAATCTGAAACAGTGTTGGGCGGGTCTTGATGTTCTTCATTTTGCATATGCTGAGTTCAGTTCTGTGGGAATAAGGAATGACTTATACTGTGAATATATACAAAACTACATATTTTTGAGCTGAAAAAATAGGTCTACTTGTACACAGTAGCTAACGTGTGAACTCAGATGAAGACAATCAGACATACGGACGTCTGATTCCATAAAAAAAAATCAACATAGTTTTTTTATTTACACTACAGGTAAAAAAAGCAAAAACATGTTTTTAAACGTTATAAAGGAAAACGGATTTTTGAAACGCAGGACTTGATGATCTTAATTTCTGAAAGTTTCTTTTTCCACATCCTTTTTTTTTCAATTGCAATACTGTCATCATCATCATCATCATTGTCAACCATTATCAATCCACTGCTGGACGAAGGTCTCCCCAAGTTTCCTCCACAACGGTCTGTCTTGTGCCAGTCTCCTCCATGTCACCCCTGCATACTTTCGAATTTCATCCACCCATCTCCCATGTGGTCTTCTTCTGGGTCTTTTCCTGTCCCTGGGAATCCAGGATACTATGAGTTATATCACTTAGTGATATGGCAGATTTTCGGTTGCTGATATCCGCGATCGTAAGCGGTAGTTGCATTGCGATTGTTGATGATGACAAGATAAATACTGGAGTGATGTAAAATGTTGCATAAACTAAAAAAAAAAAAAAAAAGCCCCCCCCCCCGAACTTTTATTTGGTCATCATAGCTGATCAACCATTTCATTCCATGAACATCAGCACAGTTCAGTCATTTGAACATTGGGGGTATCTGAAGGAATTCAGCCGTGCTTAAGCGCCCTAGCGCAACGAAAACATGCTAATTTTGGACAGTTCTATTCCCTTCCTCTCTACCATCCCTAATAATTGAGAGTGCATACTGTATTTTCAAATATTCTATTTATGAGCTAGTTTTCGCGCTGTTCGTTATGCTTTTATTTTCGAAATTCCTAACACTTTTGAACTATGGTTGCAGAAACGTTTATGCTTTGGGTTTGTCTGTAGGATAATTCGCATGAAAGCGGTTGAATTTCGGCGAAATTTTAGTATGCTGTTGGGTACAACCTGGAAACCTACCCTTTTGAAAAAGGTCAAAATTAAATTTAAAGGCCAAGACATAAGAGCAGTATTTGTTCTCCAAGCTTAGGAATGTTAACTCACATAAAATCTGTTTGATTGCGACAAAGTTTTGGTATGTTATCAGGGAGGAGAAACCTACCCTTGTAGAAAATGATCCAACTTGAATTCAAAGGTCAGGGCATAAGAACAGAATTTATTCTTTATGGTCTTGTGCTTGATAAACTTGATCAATTTGCATAAAGCACATTCATCCATTTGCATCTTTCATCATTTTTATTACTTAAAACTGAAATTACTTTACAGTATCATGTTCAAATAATTTTTTTAAAGCATAATAATCATCCTGGAATTTTTTTGTATATGGCCTGGAAAGTCCTTGAATTTTTTTGTATATGTCCTGGAAAAGGCCTGGAAAGTCCTTGAATTTTTTTCCCCCAAAAGTGTACGAACCCTGTGTCTACACTTGGACGTGGTGCGACATTGCCTGTGTCATGCATTCGGGCGTCAAGCTGCTGTATGACCTGGGCGTCCAGGTGCCGACGTGCTGGGTATTGCTCGCTGTAGGCCCTTGCTGCATGCAATGCTGAACCATGGCATTCCCCCAGTAGGAGATACATGTCACAATACTGTTTCAAACTGTATGACATATCGCTACCCACACTATTGTCAAATGTACCAATGCAGTATGAGCTTACCTGCTATCGTCGCCAACTCTTTTTATCCCCTGCCTGCCGTATCGCACAGGCGTACAACTGATGGTTTCACGCCACCACGTCCTTCAAATTTGCATACCCACCCTGTGCCATATTTTAAAATGTTGCATTTTTTGTTTTGTTTTTTGTTTTTTCTTTATTTTTTTAATGGGAGGTTTAACTACCACCATGAGCAACTCAGTGGGCTATAAGTAGTTGCCCATTTTGAATTTAGGACCACCAGTTCCAGGGAAGGGATAGTCAGTGTCGTAGGACAAACACAACAACCATGCTTCACCAGGATTCGAATCCAGACCCCTTTCGGACAAATGATCAGAAACCATCGCATTAGACCACTGCACTACTTGGGCGGCTTGATTGCCTTGTGATATGTGTGTCTGTATAACTATCCACTTCGCTCTTCAACAAGCATGCGCATTAACGGATGTGATGTCACGAAACTTTCGGCATGTATATCTCTGTAATGCGACGTCCGATCGGACAACAGTTTTTGGCTTCTTTCTCCACGAGGAATCATCCGGTAGGTTTATTGTGCGGCCGATTCTGATCACCCGGTATATGTATACAGTGTGAGTAAAAAGTTGCAGGACACCCTTGTATTTCAGAAACAGTAGGGAAAATGAAATATCTGAATACTCCAGCAAAGAATTCGTGAGGGAGGCCTATCTTTTAGGCTATTTCTGGAACATGGCCACCATCTTGAAATCCTCCATATTGGATCAAGGGCAAATTTTTCAAATGGTAAGGGATCATATTGCAACCAAACAAGACCAGAATTTTCTCAGAAATTGATTGCCGTAATCAGATTTGGCATATGTGTTGTGGTACAAAAGTTAACACAGAAAGCCGAAATACTAACCTCTAAAGTACCCCGTGATGTGCAGCTGTTTGATGTGTTCAATGTGGCTGGATCAGACCTGAAGGCGCTTGATCTAGTCATTATGCACCTGCACGAGAATATAAGGAGAAATGTGGTTACAGGATTCCAAGATGCATTGCTGAAGGTTGTGTTTGTTATGGATTTTCTCAGCATACACCAGGTGTTTCAGATGACCCCACAGATAAAAGTCGAGTGGTGTGAGGTTGAGAGATCTGGTTGGCCAATCTAATGACCAGGGAATTGAACATCTAGCCATTGACGAACAGTTGCTCCGTAGTGTGGTGGAGCCCCATAGTGTTGGAAATAACAGGGGAAACTACCATCTTCATTCAGAAGTGAAGGGAACACTGTTTTCTGTAGCACTTCCAGGTAGTGCTGAGCATTTAGGCTATTGTCGATTAAAATAGGTCCGATTACACGGGTGTCCCATATTCCACACCACACCATAACTTTTACATTACCAATGACTTTGGATGGTTCCATTCAGTGAGGGTTCCTGTCACTACAGTACCTGTGGTTCTGATGATTAACCTCACCACATACATAAAAATTGGCTTCATCACTGAACAAAATGCCCTGTGCGAATGAGGGATCCCATTGATGTTCGTCTAAAGCCACCAGGTGGCAGAACTCGACACGTCTATCTGGGCTATCCTTTGAAAATTGCTGCTGCATCTGGATCATGAACGGATGCCAGTGAGTGGTGTGAAGAATCCGTTCGATGGCTGACTGGCTGATACACATTCTGCTGCGATATGCCGTATGCTACGTTGTGGACTCTTTGACAAGGATGCCAAGACCATTGTTGAGGTTTTCTTGTCAATAGCAGTTGTCAGCCGACCACTACGTGGCTTGCCGTCCACAGTTCCAGTTTCTCGGAATTTGGATATCAGGTATGCAACAGGGCAGTGTGAAATCGATGGCCTTTCTGGGTGTCTGTTGTTGAAGTCTTCTGTGGCTGTGATACTGCAGCTGGGTTCCCCAGACATTACGATCACCTCAATCCTCTCCTTTTTCGTCAATGCTATCTTCCGTTACCTGCAACAAACAGTGGTTATTTCAAATTTCTGTGTTGGTAACTTGTGAACCACTGCACTTATGCAGACATGCCAAGTGCTCCGCTTTTAGCGGAGTTGCTCCGTTTTCGACAGCTAAATCCATGTGCTCTGCTCAAGGCTTAAAATTTTAAAAACTCCAGTCGTTAGAATTTAATTTTTTTGTTATTATCCTTATTATTTCAGTGTTTTTTAGTGCGTCTTTTGTAAAAAAAGATCGTGCTTATGTTACCGGTTTGTCCGTCCGTCCGTATCCACAATATCTCTGTAACTATTAGTCTGATTTGAAAAATTCTTTTTGCATTGGGAAGCTTGAAATATGTGAATGATGATCTTTTATTTTGTTTTTTTACGATGTACAATTTCGCCGCTAGAGGGCGTAAATGCAGATGTCGAATTTAAAAAATACGTTTTATTCCACATATTTGCTTCTAAACATCCGATTGAAAAAATTCTTTTATCTGTCGATTCCATTTATGTCAAAGAGTATTTTTGATATAGTTACTTTTTCAAATTACGCATAGATTTTCTGCTAGGGGGCGTAAAAGTAAATTAAATTTTTCCCAATAACTTTTCTTCTAAAACTCAGATTTGAAAACTTTTTTCTTCGGGGAATACACCTCCTGATGGAAAATCTTTTGTATGTAATTTCTACTTTTTGGTAAGGAATACTTTGGCCGTCAGGGCGTAAGTGTTAATTTTTGCTTCTGATGTATTTGCCATAAAATCTGACCTTCAATAAAATTGATTGAAAAAATTATTTCGTGGACTGATGCCACTCACATCAATAAACCTTTTCGGAATATTTTCTTCTTAAAATATTCCACGGATTCTCCACCAAGGGGTATAGATGTATATCTTATTTTTGTCAATATCTCTACTTCTAGGAGACCGATTTGAAAAATTCCTTCTTTGTTGGATAGTGTTTTCAGTGTGACATAATTTTCATATAATTTCAAAATTTTCAAGTAATTTATAGACTTTCCGGCTGGAGGCGTAAAGGTAAATTGCCTTTTCCCCATATCTCTGCTTCTAAATTTTAGATTTGAAAAATTCTTTCTGCACCAGATACAGCTCCTGATGGGAAATTTCAAACTGAAAAAAAAAAAAAAAAAAAAAAAAAAAGGTAAAATAAAAATGTTCTAATCACAATCATACTGCAAGCTTGCGGAAAGAAGGGCGTCCGCGTGGACGTCGTGGTCGGGAAATCAATCGTCCGCAATGAATTCTTGACCGCCGCGGGACGGGTGTTTTTGCTCGCCCTGCTCTGCTTCTAAATCTCAGATTTGAAAATTTCTTTCTGCACTAGATACAGCTCCTAGAAATCCTTTGCACATAATTTCTAATTTTTGTAAAAAATGGTTTGGCCACCAGGCGGCGTAAGTCTTAATTTCCGCTTCTGATGTATTTGCAGCAAAATATGAGCTTCTAAAATCTCGATTGAAAAAAAAGTAGTTTGTTGACCGATACTACTCATGTCGACAAACCGTTTAGGAAACATTTTCTTCTTGAAATAATAATGCAATGCATGGTTTGTACGCCAGGGGGCATAGATGTATATATTATTTTTGTCGATATCTCTACTTCTAGGTGTCCGATTTGAAAAATTTCTTCTTTGTTGAATAGTGTTTCCGATGCGAAATTTTTTTCCTATAAATTTAAAATTTTCAAGTAAATCATAGACTTTCCGCTAGGGGGCACAAAGGTAAATTGCGTTTTCTGTGTTATTTCTGCTTCTAAAACTCAAATTTGAAAAATTCGTCCTGTATCGCATACAAGACCTGATGGAAAATATTTTTCACGTAATTTCTAATGTTTGGTAAAGAATGGTTTGGCCACCAGGGGCATGAGTGTTAATTTCTGCTACTCACATTAAACAAATTCAAGCAGCAGCATTTGAAAAGGATAAAAAAAAAAATTGTAGGGTTCTGCAGGTTGATTTTGCCATGTCATATTTGTGCAATTATCAAAATGAAATTCAGTCCGCTCTTTGGCACAGACTGCACAGCTATTTACAGCTGCTGTTTTTGAAAATGAGTCTTGCAAGTCATATTTGGTGTGTTCGAATACAGCAGATAACGAAAAATGCGCTTTTTGCCTTTATTACTGTTTTGTATGATATTTTTTAATATATGCCTGCAGA
This sequence comes from Macrothele yani, assembly GCA_039090855.1. NCBI lineage: Eukaryota > Metazoa > Arthropoda > Arachnida > Araneae > Macrothelidae > Macrothele > Macrothele yani. Next base: position 55,818,433 of record CM077011.1, on the reverse strand, counting down.
CAACAAGGTAAACATCAGGGGCAGAAATTTAGAGACCAAATGCACTCGCAAAAAAAAAACAAAAAAAACCACTCGCCACTCCTTAGTGCATACCTGCGAACTTTCAGAAACTGAAATCCATAAAAAAAATTCATCAATATGTTCAATGAAATTACTTGTCGCACGTATTGATTAAATATATCGAACATATCAATTAAAAAACAATGTTAATGATATAATATGACTACAGATGTTTGAATTTATCGATACATTTATTTTGATTAAAATAGAATCTATACATAATTTCTCATTACTATGCTATCATTTTGATCTATAAAGAGATAAAAACTTATTTTTATGGAAGTTCCACCCTTTGACCCCCAAATCCAGCAAGAAAGTATCCCACGCTGTCACGGAACAAATGAAAATGTTTTCAAAAACGAACCATTTTTATACTAGGTTTATCTTACGGAGTGACAGACAATGAGACCGTCAAATGAAATAAATAAGTGACCAAGGGACACTAATTGGTAAATTATGCTCAACTAAAAATGAAGTGAACATTTTGCGTGAATCGCATCCAGTTCATAAAAACTTTTAACAAAGGAAGTTAATTTCGTATATTTTCCCCACGCAGTCGACATTAGATTTATGCTTGGCATTAGAAATATGATTAGTAATATCATTCCACCACGTGAAACGCTAAAATTTCATCGACACGTAGTGCAAAATGAGTATTTTTCATTTTTTGAAGATTTTGCAATACACAGGAATTTCGCAGAATTTGCTACATGAAATGTTTGATAGTTGATAGTACCCACCCCCTGCCCTCCTTATATGGCTGCTCATAGCGAAACAATACTAAATTTATTGACACTTGAAAAATTAACTGCAACAGTAATACAGCAACAGCTTAAAAGATGCAATTTGCAGAGGAAAAAATATTGACTACCGAGTTATATCCGATCGAGCTGGTCAGCTAGGAAAGCTGAGATCAACTGAAAGTTACCAGAAATAAAGGTTTATATTTTAGTTACGAACGTCATACGACAAATTAGTATGGACCCCAACATACTAATTCCGTTGAATCCAGTCAAGACATCATGCAAATTATCGTACGGACAGACAAATCTGGAACATATTACACTTCCTCAATCTACGGTTGGAACGCGTAGAAAACTTGCTGAATAAAGGACCAGCAAAATAAATCATTGCTGGAGGATGACTGGGTCCAATGAGCATTGGATTTTTTTTTTTTTTTTTTTTTAACGTCCTATGATACAGTATTCTTTTGTTAGTTATTGCCAGAGAAGTTACGAAACCATGCCCCAAATGGATTTTTAATTTCACTAAACTGGCAGCTTTTGTTTAATTTTGTCATGTTGGGTATCAATCTGGGCTCAAAAATTCCACAGATTTAAAATACGCTTGAATTATTTTTCTACGGTAACTACGTTCTGAGATAGCATTTCGAACTAGGAGTAATAAAGACGTGTTCCAATGGAGGATGCCCGCCCGCCTGTCAACACGTCGAGAGATAAACAAGCCCAGCTGCAGCTGTTTACATACCATTTACGTGCAGTGTAAGTTCTTTAATGTTTGAAACAACCCAAAACAACATGTGGGAAAACTGCAGACAAATGTTCCCAAGTAACTGAGAAGTTTATTTGTAACTTACATCGATGCTTCAATTTAAATGGATTATGTTAAATAAAAAAGTCATAATGCTGGGTGCAAAATCATCAGGAAAAAAAAAATCTGGAAGAATCAAATCTGTAAAATTAACAACACTCGGCCGGTAAAGCAAGTTGCATTTCCGTAAATTTTACTGGTTAATCATAAAACCTGGCAGGTATTTTAGCATTTCGAACCCTTGTCCACCAAACGACAGATAGCATTGTTTTACGCAATTATACAAGCATGGTTTCATAAGAAAAATCCAATAATATACATCACTTTCAATTTTTTTTAAAGTGATTTTTTTTTTTTTTCCAATTCAGAAAGAACTTTGATAGCTCACAATGCGTGAAGGCTTTGCAAAGGTTGTGATCTTCAATTAAAGATCATGACGTCACATGAAAGGAGAATGCTGCTAGGGAAAAAAACAACAGCATTTTACATACTGTATATACTCGCATATAAACCGAGCCCCTTAGTTCAACAGCTAGAAATTGGCAAAAAACCGGGACCTGCATGTAAGCCTACACTTTCATTTAAAAAAAAAAAAAGAATTTCTTCCAAAAACTTTCGGCTTTTATGCGAGTATATGTGGTATTTATAATAAAATTTTAAGGTTTTGCCGAAGTGTTAATTTATTCATCTTGGGAGCAAATGTTGCCTTATGTGCCGCACACGCGTTAACAGCTGTAGCCCTATTAAACTGGGGGCGCGCAGAAAAGTAATTTTATGAGCCCCTAAAGTTAAACCATTTGGTTACATAGGATAGAAATACTGTGTTTAAATTCACATTTTTATCCTACTATAATTTTTTATTATTTATTGAAGTCTTCCAAATATTTTTTCTATTAGGTAAACATTTCATGAATTTAACGATGACTGTGAAAATCATCCGATCAGCCGTTGACAGTGAGCAGTTTTCTTAGAAAATTAGTATTTACAATGATTCACACTTTTTTTTTTAACAGTAAAATACTTAAAAAATTGTTTTCGCAAAGAAAAACACTGCACTTCCCAGGTTCTAAAAATATGATTAAAATAGTGCATATTTTTATTTTTTCCCCGTAAACGAAATTTCTCTGTTATGTCTTTGCTATCAAAACTAAAGAAGAAAAAAATGCACTGCCGAAGACCCGCCGTTTTGGGTTTTCACGCCCGGCTTAAAAGTTCGTTCCAGTAGCTCAATTGCGGGTGTCGTAAATCTGAGGGAAGCTTGTTTATTTTCTAAAAATAAACAAGCTTCGGAAGCTTGTTTATTTTTTAAAAGTTCGTTCCAGTAGCTCAATTGCGGGTGTCGTAAATCTGAGGGAAGCTTGTTTATTTTCTGCTTTTCTTTCTTTGTTTGAGGGATTGTCTCTGCTATGGCCTGCCTGCATCTCTTGATGGGATTCACACCCCCCGCTGGTCGAAGTTCATTCGAGTAAGTCAGTTCCCAGTAGTGGCACATAAACAAGCCTGCAGAGTGATCTTTACAGACTTCAAACGAGCAATATACGAGCACCGAGAACCCGGAAGTTTATAGAAGAGAGAAAAAAAAATGCTTTGAAAAGGTTTACTCATCAGTGTGGAAATTTCAGCGGGGGAGAAAAAGTAATTACAGAAAACAAATTCAGCATATCAGTAGCACCACATATGTGCCACATATTAAAAAAAAAAAAAAAAACCTTTTATCATCATAATAGCCGCGGCTGTTAACAACGAAATTGCAGTAATTCAATGAGGAAAGTTTCACTTGCCAATGACAATTCTTCACTTCGCCAATGGCGAGCTGGTGACCGGAAATTCTGTGCCCTGTAAACATTATATATAGGGATGGATGGCCCTGCTTTAGAGTTTAAAAACAGGTTTATGGTAAAACTACTATACCTTCTTTCTGTAAAATACAAAGTAGATTTTCAGTGGAAGTACTTTGCGACCTCCCACGGCAAAGGTGTCTTGGATGGGATGGAGGAAGAGCAAAAGCTCTTGTTAGGAAGAAATGTATGAGCGAATACGAAACCATCAATGTTCAATCTTCCGAAGATTTTGCTTCTATTGCTAATGAATTAATGCCAAAAACCAATGTAATCCACATCAGCACTACTGAGATAGAAGATAAATTTTTAACTGAAATTCCTTGGAATGTTGTGCCAAAAATTGATGGGATACAAAGAATGCATGTGATACAAGTGAAACATATGAGCAATGAAATTCATTTGTGGCATGTTCAAGAAAATGAGCCTATTATTGTTAAAAATTACTGTCAATCACTGGGTTCGATAACTGATGTTATTAGCCTGATTCCTGGGAACTGGTGTGCTGTACAATGTGATCATAATATATTTCCTGGAGAAGTTTTATCTGTGGCTAAAAATGAAATAGAAGTTAGTGTTATGGTAAAATCAGGGAAACACTGGAGATGGCCTGTACATCCTGATGTTTTAAGCTATAACTTCAGAGATATTATTAAGAAAGCAGTCCACCAGAAGTCGCTAGATCTCATGGGCAGTTCTTGTTCCAGGACACTCTTTTTGATAAAAGCTAAAAATTTTCCAAAAATTTGTTTTAAATTCTTGCTTAATTTCTTTGTTGTGTATGTGTGCAATTACTTCAAAATGATTGTTCAGAACACTGCATTTATTGATTTTATAGAAAAATATTAATGAAAAGCACAGGTAAAATGTTGTCTAGTAGTAAAGGTTATAAATAATTCACATATTTTGTTTGAAATTCTTACTTTAGTTCTTTGTTGTGTATGTGTGCATCTACTTCAAATGGATTGTTCAGAACACTGTATTAATATATAAATTGATATATTTACCATGTAATATAGTTGAACTGAATGAACTAAATAGGTGCGATAGAAATGATACACCACAAGAGCATATTTTCACAACTGTCACACACATTACATAGGTGCTACACACATAACAACTGATTCTCTAATTTTATCCCAATATTAAATATAGTTGCATATTAATAAAAAATATCAGTTATCTTCACACTACTGTAACTATTCCAAGATTAATAATAACCAAAAATGTATGACAATTCACAGAAAAAAATATATTTATATCATTCTTTACAAAATTTCCATTTTAAGTGGTCATACATGTTAACGTCTTATAAAATTCACGTCTTATAAATTCACGATTAAAATTCACGAATCTTACTTTAGTTCTTTGTTTTGTATGTGTACAACTACTACAAATGGATCGTTCATAACACTATTAATATATAAATTGATATATTTACCATGTAATATAGTTGAACTGAATGAACTAAATAGGTGCAATAGAAATGATACGTCACAAGTGCATTTTGTCACAACTGTTACACACATTACATAGGTGCCACACACATAACAACTGATTCTCTAATTTTTATCCCAATATCAAATATAGTTGCATATTAATAAAAAATATCAGTTATTTTCACACTATTGTAACTATTCCAAGATTAATAATAACCAAAAATGTATGACAATTCACAGAAAAAAATATATTTATATCATTCTTTACAAAATTTCCATTTTAAGTGGTCACACACGTTACACGTTTTATAAAATTCACGATTAATTTGAAAATTCTAAGGATGATAATATTTTGCATGTAAATTTTTAAAATCATTATGAAAATTAATATATAAGCAACTGATAGTTAATTGCTACAATACTTTAAAAGACATAGAGCTTTGATAATGAAAAACTAATACAGATGTCACACACGTTACAGTGGAATTGCCCATATATTATGCTCACCTTATTTCAGTTTCATTCCTCTTTGCTTGCCCATGTGAACTGTAAATGTACATATTACATATCAGTTCAGCCATGTCAATTGCTTGGTATCTTCTGCTGTGCTACACCGTTAAAGAATATTTCATGTCTATAGTTCAACACAAATACAAAGCTATTGCACACTTCTAAAAAACGGGTGGGGGGAATGGGTGATCAGTTAAAATCATTTTTAAGACTATGGTTAAGATCAAAGTTTATCAACTCTGCACCAATTTCACCAACCAAAGGGTTTCACTGCTCGATGTCAAAATACTGCGAAAAATCAAAATTAAAACAGTCAAGTCGTTCCACACTCGTGCCACCTGACATGTTTCAGGCCACACTGTGCCCGTCTTCAGCCATTGGGTGTAAGAGACACCAATCTGCTTTTATTGCACTAACTTCCTCCGAGCCACCAGCTGGATTATTGCCCTTTGGTCCTGCATCCATGTGTACAATGTTCATGTGGCATTCAGTATATTCCATTGCTGCACCATCTGGTGTTCTCTTTATGCAATCTCATTTCTCATCGCTATGGGATGAGACACTTCCTATAGATTTAGTTCTTACTAAATCGAGACACTTCCTATAGATTTAGTTCTTGCATCTCTTGTACTTTTCCCTTTCTTTTTCTTTTGTTGTTATATACCCCCAGGCAAACGGCAATTCAAGTGGTGTCTATACATTACAATTATGTCCTTTAGTCTTCTATATCAGAATAGTCTTGGAATACAAAATCTTCTTATGTGTATTATGCATAGTATATATTTTTGCATTTTCCCACATGGGAGTAGAATTATTATTAACGCTATGAGTAATTGGAGATGTTCATTGTTCACGCTTTTTCCAATCCCTTTTCTGCTCTTCAATTCTTGTCTGTAGTTGTCTTTTAGTATTTCCTATGTATATACTGTCTGTATTACCGTCGTCATTATTCCTAGTGGGTATACCATATACTCCTGCTCTATGCATAATTAGGTTGTTACCGTAATTGACAATAAAGAATTTGCTGTTATCGACAACAACATCAGCGAATCTTTGATTCACCTTATTAATTTTTTTAAATGTTGCTATTGTGTTAATAATCTACTACCATGTGGGAAAATGCAAAAATATATACTATGCATAATACACATAAGAAGATTTTGTATTCTGAGGCTATTATGATAGAGAAGACTAGAGGACATAATTGTAATGTACAGACACCACCTGAATTGCCGTTTGCCTGGGGGTATATAATAACAAAAGAAAGGGAAAAGAGAAAAGTAAGAACTAAATCTATAGGAAGTGTCTCATCCTATAGCGACGAGAAACAAGATTGCATAGGAAGAACACCAGAGGGCGCAGCAATGGAATATACAGGATGTCACATGAACATTGTACATGAGGATGCAGGACCAATGCGTGGTAGCTCGGAGGAAGTTAGTACAATAAAAGGAGATTGGTGTCTCTTACACCCGACTGCTGAAGTTGGGCACAGTGTGACCTGAAACATGTCTGGTGACACGAGTGCGGAACAACTTGTTGACTGTTTTAATTTTGATTTTTCGCAGTTTATTGACATCGAGCAGTGAAACCCTTTGGTTGGTGAAACTGGTACTGAGTTGATAAACTTAGATCTTAACTATAGTCTTAAATTGATTTTCACTCATCACCCATTCTCCACCCCACCCCTTTTTTAGAAGTGTGCTATAGTTTTGTATTTGTGTTGAACTATAGACATGAAATATTCTTTAATGGTGTAGTGCAGCAGAAGATACCAAGCAAGTCACATGGCTGAACTGATATGTAATATGTACATTTACAGCTCACATGGGCAAGCAAAGACAACTGAAATAAGGTGAGCGTAATATATGTAGCTCAATAAATTTCATTGGTGCTTTTGTCCTGCTGGCTGAAATATCAGCTTGCAAAATTTAAAGGAAATATGTTGAATTTGTATAGATGTTTTTAAGTTCTGATATAATATTTCATTATCATTGATGTCAACTGGTTGTTTTCGGGCTCCTGTTCAATAACGTATGTAACAGTATTTTACGGGACTTTATCCCAATATGCATTGCCATAAAACCTTTTTTTTTTTTTTTAATGCAAAAGTTCTTTATATATGGGGAGAAAGGTAATTTCAACTTTCAAGGACTGTAAAATCAAGCTTTCAAAATCAATTGTAGCTCATGTGAGAGTCATAAATTGCCTGATATTAGTAAGAACATGTTTCATTCGCCAACAATTTTGCAGATTTTGATTTAGTTGCATTTGGTGATTTGGCAAATGATTAGTATAAGCCCTACCTCATTTTACAATGTCTTGTTGATATTGCGGACATCACTCATTTTTTCAGCATTTTGTAAATATTGCTTGAGTCTGCTTGGCAGTACAGTCCAAGAATACAAGGCTTGCACTTCATTTTGATACATAGCCTAATCTTTCTCTTACAATCAAAGTACACTGATTTTCATTTGATGGAAAGTACACTGATTTTCAGTTTTTGGATTTTGTATTGTTTGGAATTTGTTCGTTTTAACTAAAAAAAACAAAACACCCTTAGGTTTTTAGAAGATTACAGCATTATTCGAATGTAATTTCTGACAGCAAAAAATAACAGCATTTTCTGAATATGTTTTCCAGTAACTTTGAGATTACATCATTTCAATGTGATTTTAAGTAGTGGAGATGATCCTGAAATTATTTGTATAAAATAAATAGCGAATGAGTTTTTCTTCAAAATGATTGGTGAATCGCATCATTGCATGCTCTTGCATTATAGTGAATGTCCTGAAAACCAAATTAAGAAAGCCTTTCTGCAGGTGGCAGTCAAGCTGCAGTGCAAAACTTTACCAATGAGGATCATTTCCTGTTAAAACATTTTGCTTTGTTAATATGCCGCCCGGTGGCGCCGTGGTCTAAGCGATGGCCTCTGATCATTTGTCCGAACGGGGTCCGGGTTCGAATCCCGGTGAGGCATGGATGTTGTGTTTGTCTTACGGCACTGGCTCTCTCCCTTCCGTGGAACCAGTGACCCTAAATTAGGGACGGGCGACTGCTTATAGCCCATTGAGTTGCTCACGGTGGTCGTTAAACCTCCAATCAAAAAAAAAAAAAATTGTTAATACAATACAAAACTTCTTTATTTGCTGTAATGATTTAATATCATTGAAATTACACAAGAAGTGCATCATAAATATTCCACAACAGGGAATGACATTTTTAATTAGAAATTGAGTAATTCCAACTGTTTCCTATTCATTCTGAATTATAATTTCATTTTGCCACCATAAACCTACCTGTACGACGGGTGATAAAAAAATATTGAGATTGCGTGTATAACTGTTAAATGTGGAGCGGCAGAGAATAATGTCATTTGGCAGGCTATGACCTTGGAACCTACTGCATATGTGCCTACCGAGAGAACGCTGTCAGCGAAGCGCCTTTTGTGCTGTGGCCAGTTGTTTGGAGTCGGTCTGATCAGTGTGTCGCATTAATTAACAATGTCTGAGATAGGTTGAGCAATGCATTTGTCTTGAATTCTGAAAAAAACTTGGGGATTCTTGCAAAGAAACTTGTGACAAGTTACTGAGCGCATATGGTGAGGACTGCATGAGTCGTCCACGAGTGTGACTGGTACAAATTTTTCGAGAATAACCGTGAAAGTGTCCAAAATGCTGATCATTGTAGAAAGCCCTTTACAAGCAGGAATGAAAGAAATGCCCAAAAAGTTCATTCAACTGTGAGGGAAAATCGTAGAATTACTATCAGAGAATTTGTTGATGACTTAGGCCTTAGTTTTGGATCAGTACAGCCAATGCTCACTGAAAATTTGAGGATGAGATGTATGTCTGCACAATTTATTTCAAAAGACCTCTCAAATGAGCAAAAGCAAACTTGACTATCTGCAGGCATTGACTTGTTAGAATTGGTAAGAAATGATAACTTTAATGAAAAAGATTGCTACTGGCAACAAAACATGGGTTTATGGTTATGACCCAGAAACAAAGGCTCAGTCCTCACATTGGAAGACCCCCAGCTTCCCAAGAGAGCAAACCAGACATCATTAATGGGACACACCAATCAGACTGACTACAAACAACTGGCCACAGCACAAAAGGCACTGCGCTGACTGCGTTCTCTTGGCAGGCGCATGTGCAGTAGGTCACAGCCTACCAAATGGCATTCTGCTGCTAAAGATGGCATTCTGCTCATCTTTAGCAGTGTAGTAGGCATTAATGTAACATAACATGATATACAAAGTTAGAAAATTGTACATATAAAAATGGTTAAAAAAATTTGTATTTACTAACAAATCACATTCGACACAGATCTTTTTCTTTTCTTTTATATAGATTAAAGGTTTAATGCCCACCGTGAGCAACTCAGTAAGCTATAAGCAGTCACTTTTCCGTAATTTAGGGCCACTGGTTCCAGGAAAGGGAAAGAACGAGTGCCGTAAGATGAACACAACATCCATGCCTCACCAAGATTCAAACCTGGACCCTTCTCGGACGAATAGTCATATGCCAGTGCTTAGACCACTGCACCACCAGGGAGGTAGCACAGACTTCATTCAGCCAGTTTTCATCAACACTGATGGTGCATGTGGGAATAAGTTTTCCATTCTTACTATTATGTGCATTGTGAAAACATTCATTAGAGGAAATATTGCCGTGCGGCAGACAAAATTAACTGGGTGGGTTGCTCACCAGTAAAAAGGCTCTGAGGAGAACACAAAGTATAGGTTAAACGTGATTGTATGTAGAGTGTGATGCTGATCTGCTGAGGAGAGGCACCTAGGCCAAGCATGACTATTACTTATTGAATTTTCGTTCTCATCTTTCCTGCTGACAGTGGTGTCTGCTGATGAGAGACGCATGAGCAGAGTTGACTGCTTCTTGCTGAACTCCTGTTCTCATCTTTCCTGCCGATGATTGTGTCTGCCGAGGAGAGGCACCTAGGCCAGGCATGATTACTTCTTATTGAACTGTCATTTTCATTTTTCCTTGCTGATGTGGTATCTTCTGAGGAGTGCTCTGTGGGATTACTCATTGACTGAGTGCAATAAGGTGACAGCTTCTTTTCTACTGTATTATGGCTGTTTAAAAATTAGTGGAGAATTATATCTCTGAATTCTTCTGTTTATGCAAGGCTCTGTGCTGTAAAGAGACCTTTAAAGGTAAATGTTTGCCTTCTGATTTTGAGTTAATGTTTTGATTAAGAAATTAAATAGTTGAGATAAAAAAAATTGTGTTTGTTAAATTTTTTGTGCACTGTCAGTAGCTTAATGTGTATGTCAACTTTGCTTAGACAGTCCTCTCTGCGGGGTTGAGCTAGTTGGACTGGGGCAAGAGTTAGGCAGTGCTGGACCGTCGCAATGTGCACTAGCAAACTATTTATGTTAAAAGGTATTTGTTATTCATTTGGTATTTGACATTTTTGAGTTTTGTTGAAATTTTGATTTCTTAAGATTTTGTTTTGTGTATCCAACAGTTCTGTTCATTTTTTTATGGTGTCATTATATGTACAAAACATATGTAATTTAGTTTTAGGAGATTTGTTTGTAGAAAATGGCACTATTGTAATTTTATTTTCCTTTTTTGACATTTTTTGGATATGATTTAATGAAATGATTTTTCTAGTTTTCTTTGAGTTTGATTATTTTAACACATTTTATTTTTATTTTTTATAATTTTTTTTTTGTATGACAGATCAACATTATGAAGACACGCATATAAAGGATAGTATAGAAACATTAGAAGTTACTGAACCACCAGACCATGAAGAGGAACTTCTTAGTAATGTATATTATAAAAATGAAGAAAGTACTGATGATTTAAGTAATTTAGATGCTGTTTCTGTGTCTTATGAAGAACAGTTTGAAGCAACAGACAGCTGGCATAAAGGCAATGTAGATGAGGTAAATTCAGCTCTTGAAAGTTTTTTTGGAACATACATGTGTGTTTTCCATGGTAGAAACATATATTTAAAAGTAATTCATAATAACTTTCTTCTTTTGAGTTATTTTTATTAAGGATTTTATTTCTAACTCCTTGATAATGTTCAAGGGCTGTTCTTAAAACTAAACACACTGTGACGATTATGGGCAAAACACATAACAATATTAACAAATAAAGGTAACTTGATCACGCTTAGTTACATTAACTGAAACTTTTTGTAAAAGTTTCAGTTAACGTAACTAGCGTGATCAAGTTACCTTTATTTGTAAACACACTGTGTTTGGTGGGTGGTGGTGTTTTAACAACAGACTTTAAATGTCATCATGATGTCAGAACATCAGCCTAAATGCCATTATAACTCAAAGGATGTGGAGGCTATACAAGATTTGTCTTTTAAAATTGACCTATGGGGTGTTTATAAGTTTACTATCCTTATTCAAAACCATCTGTAAACACAACTAATGGGAAATACTCAAACAAGCTTGATATGTACACCTCCCAGAACATGATAAAAATATGGGGGGGGGGCAAAAGTCATCACCAGGGAAAACTGGCAAGTAAATAAGAAAAACTGCAATTTTGTGATCGGTATGGGTGTGTGATGGACAAATGAACCACAGTCAATGACATACAATGTTTAATTGATTTAATTTATTATGTTTCATCCCAAACATTAATGTGTAATGACATACAGATAGTTTTTTAACACAAAGCTCTACTGGAGCTTACCTTATTACAAAGAGCTGATGAAGGCTACAGGCTACTGTTTAGGAAGATCATAGGTATTGCTCATGGTGCCCCTCCTGTCCTGATGAACCAAAAGCTGAATCCAAAGTGTTGTGTTCTCAGTGGCAGAACACAGCTGTAATCTGGAGTGATGTTTCTTACATGCTGTATGATTTTGTACTTCCAAATGTGTCTAGTGAATAATACTTCCATGATACACTATGCTTTTCAGTGACCTCACAACTCAAAATCACAGGGCTTAAATAATACTTCCATGATACACTATGCTTTTCAGTGACCTCATAACCCAAAGTCACAGGGGTTAAGTGTGGTAAACAATGTGGTCATACTATTGAAAATGAGCAACTAATCAGTCTATCCTCAATGAAACTTTGGCACAGCAAGTGTGGTACTGACTGGCCAATGTGAAGAGTTGAGGAATGATGAAACTATGTGACTTATCTTAGTAATACTGTGCAGTTATAGTGCAGATCATAGCTCCAGTTCAGTGGGGCCTTTTTTCCAAAGGAAAACAGGTCAGTGCATAAAAGTTGGTGCTGTAAATCCTATCTGTATGGTAACCTTCAGTGAATGTTAGGGAATTTGCTGACATGTGCATATATTCCCTGCAGCCCAGATATGGCAACTTTGCATTTTCACATATTCTCGGTGATGAAAACAAACTTCGTCATTTCGTCTCAGTGGAAATGTTCTGTGGCCAATCTTTGTGTACCTCCATGTGTACCAAGAGAGTCAACTTAAGTACCAGTCAGATGTCAGTCTCAGGTTTATAGGGATAGCAATGCAATGCTTTACACTTAAATTTTTCTTGCAGTTGTGTAAGGTAGCTCATACCACCTTAATATTGCACCTGCATTGCTTGAGACTACAGATTACCAAGCAGTTGCTACACAACAGCGATAGCACTATCTTCAATCTCTTGTGTTCCTGGTCTGAATATGAGGCTGTTTGTCTCCTCAAATAGACTGTAGCTCAAAGTGCTCATGATGTCAGTAGACCTCCTCACAATGCCTTGTGGCACTTATTCGTAAAGTTTTGCAGCAGAATTTTTCATTGAATTTCATTGTCTTTCTGTCTTCACATATAAAGCACATTCAGGCAGGGTGAGGACTATCATGTCCTTAGAAGAATGTGTATCCAGTTAACACCCATAAAAAATAAATCATATGCAAATGTTATGCTTTTGCCTTCAGCAGTGCCAATTTTGGTCTGGCGTTGATTTTTTGGGGAAAAAAATCCCCCTCTTCCTCCCCATTTCTTCCAAATCTTGTCCTCATATTCTGGGAAATGTTTCTGCCAAGTTGAGTTTTGCTCACTGCTTGGTTGTGTCTTCAGATGGCTCTGAATACAGATACCGTATGTCTAACTACTCACATATAAGCCAAAAGTTTTTGGAAGAAATTATGCTCTCAAAGTAGGGGAAGGGGGGGTTGGTTTGTACCTGGGTCAGTTAACATGGGCCTGGACTTCCGAAGTGTTACGTGAATTCACCTGCGAAATTTGCAGGTGGGTTTGTTTACATTTTGGACCGCAGTTCCTTCTGTCAGTTATATCTTCAGCTGTGCTCCCCACTTTGGGGCGGGGGGGGGGCACAACTATGGATAACTGGTAGGTATGGTTATTCTGCTCTCTCTCTCTCTCTCTCTCTCTCTCTCTCTCTCTCTCACACACACACACACACACACACACAAGACATTGAGGAGAAATGGCACTCCTGCCATCAGCCAATGGCGTAGATGCGATGCAAAAGGAGACATTGATTTCACATTGAAGAAGAAAATTACGATTTCAGATATTTTTCACATTCCATCCTATGTACATATTTTACTTGTGTTCATTGAAATATACATATATATGCATTCTTAAAAAATCCAACCCTCTTTCGCATTTCATTTTGCACTGTACTGTTTGTCACTTAGTGGCACATGGACGGCTGCAGTCTCAAAGTAACAAATTGCCGACAACTGCAGCAGGAAGATTCATGTAACACTTCTTTGTAAGTACTTCCAAAAATAAAAATAAAAAGTTATGAAATATTTTTTCACCCAGAGTAGTATTCCTACGGGAATAAGCACCGCTAATATGATAAGTGCAAAATATAATAGCATTTCAAATTGAGACTGAAATTTCTTGCTTCCAAACATGAAGCCATACCTCATTATTTCCCCAGTGCAACTGTGGGCACCGTCTCTCGAACTGGACATGCAGTGAGTCAAACCAGATAAATCACTTAGCTGTTGAGGACTCGCACGCAACTGCAGGACGGAAGCCTCGGCGTGGTTAGCGATATGGAACAGCAGAGACACAGTGATTTACAAAAGATGGTAACTTGAAAAAAGCCAACATTGGCCTTGTTACTTATTGGGTGCAAGAATTGTGGGATGCAGCAGAAATGATCATAAGGTCATTCAAAAATGCTGCGTAAGTAGTGCAATTAATTGGAAACTCCGATAGTGAATTGTACTTTGAAGGTCTTTGCAGAAGATAATCTCAAAAATTTTGTATAAATCCATTTCAATAAAATGTTTTCCAAAATTCTTAGAATTTAAGGTCAGCTTATATGTGGGTCAAGGTTTTTTTACAAATTTTTAGCAGTTGAAGTAGTAGGGTTGGCTTATATGCAAGTATATATGGTAGTTTAATTACCATCACTCTATACATAAGTCTTGTAACAATTGTGGTAGGCTAAAAGTACTATAAATGGTTTGAGATTGATGTATGTAGGCTGTTCCCACATTATCTTTTTTTTTTTTTCTTAAATAGATGAACTGTAGTAAAGAACTTGGCAGGGAATGTTGAAACAGTAGTATCAGCAGTTTACTGATGACCTAGTTTTTGTTTTTTGTTTTGTTTTTAAGAATGCAAACAGTTTGCTGTATACTCTTATTTACCTGAGAAGGACTTGTGAACATTTTGAGACAAAACAGATGTTAGGAAGTGTAAATCATTGATTCAAGTGAGGATGAAAAGCTAAATAATTTTGCAGTGCAGAGCGAGGAGAACGGGTAACAGCTATTTAGCTATTTAGGCATGGTTATTCATAAGACTGGATAGCTGAATAGGAAATTGTACAGCATAATCACCAAATTGTAGGAAGTCTCATCTACCTACCTTGTAAAACTGCTTTCATTGAGAAAAAGGTAATTCTTCCAGGGAACGTGGAAGGTTCCTGCTCATATATACAATGCAGTATTCAGACCTACCCTCTTTTAAGGCAGTGAGAATTAGGTGCAAATTAAAGAGAAGTTTAGGCGATAAGAAGCTGATAATATGGAAGTAAAAAGCATGAAATCAACCATTGGCAATATAAAATCTTGTGATGGACTAAAAGAGATGGAAAAGTTTTTTGAAAGACGATCGGATTGAAATGAATTTTAAATTATGTTAGTTACATGACTGAAGTTGGTGTGCACATGTAGGATGATAGTGAAAAAGTCAATGCCGTGAGTGATACCTGCTGTGAAATGAATACATATGCCTGCTGGAAGATAGACAATGTAGATTTGAAAGGAATGGACTATAGTCATTCAGTGCAAAAATGTAAAGGTTAATTTTTCTCACTTGGAAGTATTGCAACATAAGAATGAAGAGTGTGATCTTCGATATGTGATCACCAAGCTCCCTCTGTCTGTTTTAGGGTACAGGATAATAACTGTCATAATGCAAGAATATTAAAATTCTTGCATTCTGGAAGGGAGAGCGGTGGCTTCTTGAATGCATTGTGATACTGACAAGAGGCCCAATACTAACTGCTAATTGTTTCTTTCCTGAAGGAAATTGCATCTGCCAACAAGCATCTCATACTGTAGAAGTTGCCAAACCATGATGTAAAATAATGAATGTTAACTTTATAGGCTGCCATGGTTACTGTCTTGAAGGAAGTGTTGTTGCAAACATTTGGAAATTTGTGAAGATTCTTGCTAGTTATTTTAATTCTTTGAACACGTAAGGTATACAAGACTGACAGAAAGTGTAGTATGGTAAAGAAATGTAAATATTTGATTGACTTGATGCCACATAGAAATGCAGTAGTTATTTGTGCTACAGGTGACAACCAGAAATACTAATGTTAGACTTACTGGTTTCTAAAGTTTCTCAATTTGTGTCTTTTTTTAGTCCTGCGTATAAACATAATTAGAAGGTATGTTTCTTTGCTTCCTTAATGTTCTTGTGTATACGTGCAACTTATGGTTGTTTCCTTTGTACTAATAAAGCACATTTTTCTGTCATGGCTTTTTATCTTGGTGAAATCACTAAACTCAGTTTCTGAGTTGTATGTGATGGCTTTTATATAAATATTTTTGAACTATTTCTGTAGGACATAAATGAAGATGCCGAAAATAGTGTGGTTGATGTGTTTACACCAGTGACCAGCGAAGGTGACGTTGAGGAAAGCAATGGCGAAACTGTTGAGGAAACTCCAACTGTTGACCAGTTCCAGTCTGTATATGGTAACTTAACAGCATTTATCTCCTTATTTGTGGTGTATATTTAATTTAAATTGTGTGTGTGTGTGTGTGTGTGTGTGTGTGTGTGTGTGTGTGTGTGTGTGTGTGTGTGTGTGTGAGTGTGAGAGAGAGATTATGTAAATTGCTACACATATAGTTTGTAGTCATTGATTGTAAATTATTCTTGTTTGTGAAATCTTCAGAATTAAGCTTATAAAGTGCGTGAGGTTGCTCAGGAAGAAAGCACATTTTTGACGAAGAAATTGTGATCTGTATCTTGTAGGTAATAATAGTAAAAAAATATGAAATACTGCTCATAAAATATAAGCAGAATAAGTATTATAATAACAAATTTTAAAATTTGTATTATGATGCAAATTTTAAACCTCCAACATAAAGTTCCTCCTATGGAAAACAAGGTATTATCATAAATAAAAACAAATTGTTAGATGACTGATCCTGAGTTTTATTGATACTTATTGCAAAATTTAGATTTTTATGTTGGAGTGGGGAGAGTCTGATAGCATTTCTGGAATCCTTCGGCTAAACACATTGTCCTACAGAGGCCATGGATAATGATCAGTCTGTGGATAGTGTCAGTGGATTCAGATCTCATAAACGTGTGATGGAAGCAGTGATCTTTAGTTTCAGTATATTTTGACATAATTTTGATGTTTCTAAGGAGTAATTAGTTTATTGCGCAGCATCCACTACCACATCTACAGGCTTATATTGTTTTTCAATCACATATTTTTTTGTGAATGCCTGAATGAACAAATGAAATATCAAAGGTATTTTGTACATAATGTTGAATCATATGAATGAGTTGAAATTATGTGAGAAGGATTTGGAAAAGAAGTGGACATGTTTTATAAGAACTGTGTTGTTTGTCACTGTTGCTGAAGAATTCTGTGGTACTGCAACAGTGGGCAGCATTAAATGTGACACTTGGTGGAACAGTGAGATTAAAGAAGCAGTAAAGAGAAAGAAGGAAGCATGTTTGGTGATATTGCAAGGTAGAGTTTCTGAGGATCTATATTGCTGTAACAAGTGTGAAGCAACAAATCCGGTTCATCAGAGAAAAGATAGGAAGGATAACTTGAAAAGGTATGATTTGGCTTTTCAGAAAGATAGGAAATCATTTTGGAATATAACATACTGCAAGAACAAATTTCTAAAGTGGTTTCATCAATAACGGTTGAAAAGCATTAAAAACTAAATAATTTAATTAAAAATTTGCAAATTTAAATTTCAAAAAAGGGGCTCTGAAGTGCACACCCTATGTGCTTCTGAAAGTTTCTCCCAAATTTTAAGTCTTGACTTTCAGTAGTTTCTTCTGAATGCAACTGACAGACAGACAAGGTAATTTTATTATTATAGATGAAAGCAAAGGTGATTTTGGTGCAGAAGCAGATGATACTACAGTGTGCGAAGAAAGCACAGGAGGGTTCTGAAGGGAAAAGGTTTGTGAAGCTTTAAAATCTCCTCATAATGATAGGGCTTCTGGAGTAGATGGCATAACTGCTGAGATGTTAAAATATGGTGTCGACTTTGTAATTGCTCGGTTAACTGATATTTTCCAGTTGTACTGGGAGTTAGGAATGTCCCCCAAAAGATTGAAGGGATGCTTTCATTGTACCTTTACATTAGGTGATCATACTGAATGTTAAAACCATTGTGGTATCAGCCTGCTGAGTATGCCAGGGAAAGTGTTTGGAAAGGTCATTATCAATAAGGTACGAGGTCTTACATCAGAGGTGTGTGAAGTACAGGGCGGGGTTTTATGCCTAATAAGTGCTGCACTAACCAAATTTATGTGTTGCATATGATGATTGAAAAGTATCTGTTGGTAAAGTTTTTGCTGCCTTTATAGATTTAGTGAAAGATTATGACCAAGTCAACATGATACTTCTGTGGAAGGTGTCAGTAATGGTATAACTGGGAATCTGCTTAAAATTTTGAAAGCTATGGATAATAGCAGTAGTGCTGTATGAGTGAATGGTGTTTTATTGAAATGGTTTTCTCTTGGAGCAGGAGTCAGACAATATTGTGTAATGGCACCATCGCGGTTTAATATATTTATGGATGAACTCATGCGTGATTCCAAAATAGACAATACTGGTTTATGAATTAAAGGTATGGTTTCTGAGCTAGAAACTTCTAGTAGTTAGTGATGGACCCTTTGTGAATGATTCATTCACAAGGAATGATTGTGAATGGTGAATAGTTAGCTCTCGTGGCTCTGAGTGATCACTCAATCTGCCAGTTCTGCAGCACATTTAAATTATGTATTATGACAGCACAGGTTTGATGTTTTTGGCATACGGTCGAAGAAGCAACTCCGTGTATGCACACCTTTGGAGCCCGTTATTGAAATTCAAACTCAAATTCTAATTAATTTTTAGATAATCTACATAAGGAGCACTAAACAGCTAACAGTTATGCTACCAATAGATGGCAGCACATTCTCAGAGGTGCCAACTATTACGGATTGTCCGTAATTATTACGGTTTCGACTGTCAGATTACGGAATTATGGACAGGTTGGAAGAATTATGGATTTCAGTGCGTTTTGGAGAATCTCAATTTTGTATCCTTTTTTGTTAACCCGGCCGATTCGTCGGCGTTCGATTTTGATCCAAGTATTCTCAGAATCAGACGGCACATATCAGTGTCGATGATCATATCATTTATCAATCATATCGTTTTGAAATGGAATCTCCATGAATCATAGTGTGAGACAGCGATATTATCGAAAGAATCGTAATATGCCGTAAGAGCGGATCATGAAATAGTTTGCGCTTGCTATCGGGCTTCCCACGTGCTTTCTCCGTGTGACGGGAGAAAGGCTACTTTAGCCAAAACTTTTCCTACTGCAGTTGAGGCAGGGCTGTTCACTTGGCCTTGTTGGTTAATTTAAAACATACTATCGGAAATTACTTTTTCAAGCCCCGTTCGAAGTGCAGTAGCGCGCAACTCGTCGCAACGCATGTTCCCGCGATGACGGGTGTTTATTATTATTATCATCACCACCACTACCCCCCCCCCCCCCGACTTTCGCCATGCTGGAGAGCAAAACGCGGTGATTTATTACTAGAAGCTCTTCACATTATTGATTTCTTTTTCCCAAAACAAACAGACACAATCGCTAAACTCCGTGAATTACAAATCCTCCTCTCTTTCCAAACTAGTGTTAGCAGAGGATTACTTTATTGACAGCTTGTTCCTCAGACTAGCAGACGTGCTTTTCCCTACTGCATGAAATGTTTTTGTAAGGTTATTTGAAATGGCTTGTTGTAGTGAGAGTGAAAGTTTGCCAAGTGATAGTGATGATTTTGAATCACCTGAGAGAGATATTGGCCAAACAACATCAAGCCAGAAAACTAGCCACCATGCCACGCACACAATATCTTTCGAAAGTGAAGATCTTGATAGTGAATCTTCAGGTCATGAAAGCGAATGGGAGGATGTAATAGAGCATACCTGCCAACTCTTCCGATTTTGGCAGAAGTCTTCCGATTTTCTATACATTCTTCCAACCAAACTTGCGTTCTTCTGCCGTTCGAAAAATTTCTGTTTTTTGTGAAAAATAACCTGTTTCATTAATTTTTTGTAAGTCAAAAAAAAAAAAAAAAAAGTTTAAAAGTGCAGCAATAACGGTAGTCTTAATCTCAGGGCTTCCAGACCTGCGCCAATTGGGCCAGCCCGCACCAAAACGTTGTTCTTGCACCATTCCGCTAAAAAGTTGCAATTTTGACAAATCTGCGCTAATTTTGCGCCAAAAGGTACAATTTACCGGTCATCAATATTTTAGCATAATCTTATGCCATTCGAAATCGATTCAGCTGTTAATTCGTACGTGAGATTCGTACGTAAATTCGCGGACCCCCCCCCCCCCCCATCTGTCATTTTCGAGATCGATGCAAAAATGAAGAAATTTTCGGGGTATTAGTTGGGGTGGGTGTTCGTATTCCGTCTGGGGACGTTGTTTTGTCTTTTTAAACGTTTGGAAACGGAAGCTAAATGGAGTGCAGATTTTTCCCGTAATCGTATTTTTTTCTCTCGCGATGTTGCTTCTGTTCAGTATTGTTAAATATAATTTCATTGCATAATTTCAGCTTGAAATTGTAGGCAACAACTTCTGAAAACGAAATTAGACCACCCAAAAATTTCCCCGTAATCTTCGCCCACAAGATTCTTACGCTGATTCGAGGAATTCCGTCTTTTTTGTTATCATTTGGACCATCACGAGATCGAGGCACAACTGAACTGAAATTTTGGAAGGATTGGTGGTGGTGGGGGGGGGGTCGTTTTCTCTGTCGGAGGACGGAATTTCATCCTTCGAAAACGGAAAGTAGACGGAGGTAAGATTTTTCTCATCGTAATTTTTTTTTCTTACGATATTTCCTGTACCCAGTATTATTAGATATCATTTTATTCCATATATATTTGTATTTCAGCTTGAAATGTTGGATAAATTTCCGAAACCGGAAGTCAGACGGAGCAAAGATTTCTTCAGTAATTGTATGTGATGACATTTAACAACTCCTATGTAGTTGTTAAATGTCATCACCCTCATAAATGTGTGTGCATTTTAGCTTGATTAGGGTGGGGGAAATTTCCAAAAGCGGAAGTGACGAAGTTTGGAAATTTGTAAGAATAGATGCATGGTGTTAAAAAAGTATTCATTCTCTGAAAATTACACCATTTATCTAAAATAGTGAAAGCTCTGATATCAGAATTCATGGTTCTCAGATACAGTTGATGTTTTTAGCACAGGATACCTTTCAAAAATTGCATTGCTTTTGGAGCAGACAATGCTCCAGTAATGATAGGAGAGAAAAATGGTGTGGCTCGTCATTTGAAAGAACACCAAAGTGAAATAATAATCATAGGGTGTATTTGCCATTTAATTCATAATGCAAAATATTTTTTTCTTTCGTTAAAAAAATCGCATAATGTTTTGATCATTAATGTCAGGTGAATCGCTTGAGAGTCTTCTGTTAATTAAATGCAAAGAAAATTTACTTTGTTTTCAAACAGAGTACTCCAAAGAATTCTTAAAAAAAGCCAAAAAGGCCACTGTAAAAAATTTTGCTAACTGTTAAATTACGATAAATAAAAGTTCCCTTCAATAAAAACACACAAAAAAATAAAGGTAAGTGTCCTGTATTCCTTTTTTGTTTAAGCAGTATGAGTTCTAAATCACTTTATTGTGTGACAAATTGACGTAAAAAAATCTTCTGAATTTTTATACAATCTTCTGAATTTTTCAAAGCAATCTTCTGCGTATTCATTAAATTGATACCTGATTAAAAAGACAAAAAGAAATATTAAGAATGACTCAAGTGTGGGATATGGTGGACCTACCGCACTTGAGAAGGACGGTCCACCACGGAATCGACCTGGACTTTCTAAACGGCGTATGAGAAAGAGATCTTGGCTGGATGAATGTAAGATTGGTGTATGCAATACTAGAGGTATAAATGGCAAGATGAGTGAGGCGATTGAGGAGATGAATAAGTATAGACTGGATGTGCTGTGTGTAAGTGAAACCAAAGAGAAGGAAATTGGGGTAGAAGAAGTGAATGGCACAGTGAGTGTGTGGTCTGGAGTATTGGATAATATAAGAGGACAGGCTGGCGTAGGTGTGATTTTTAGTGAAAAGATGAAGAACAACTTGATTCACTATAGTTGCGTAAGTGAGAGAATTCTCTGGATTCGTTTGAAAGTGAAACTTCAGAGAATTGTAATTGTTGTAGTGTTGTATGCTCCTTGTGACTCGGAACCTTCTGATAAGAAAGAAGATTTCTGGAATGAGCTAAAAGCTGTTTTGAGCCAGTTTGGTGCTAAAGAAAAATTATAATAGCAGGGGATTTCAATGCTAGAGTAGGTGTGCAGAATGCAATTTCTGACAATGTTCTGGGTAAGTTTAATGATCCTTGTGTGAATGATAATGGTGAAAGATTAATTGAACTCTGCATTGAGAATGGTTTGTGTGTATCTAATACATTTTTCAACCACAAGTATATCCACACATATACTTGGGAAAATCGTACTCTTGGTCAAAAGAGTGTGATAGATTTTGTTGTCTACGATCAGCGTTTGAAACACTTAGTTGTTGACACCCGTGTGATGAGAGGTGCGGATGTTGGTTCTGATCATTACTTGGTAGTGTCACGAGTGAAACTTAATGTTGGTTGGAGGAAATGGAATAAGAAGAGACCCAGGATAGAAAGAGACCCAGGATAGAAAGAATAAAGGTTGATAGGCTCCTTGAAGTTCATCAGCGGTATTCTGACTTACTCAGAGTACGACTCAAGGATCTGAAGTCTGGTGAGAGGGATGTAGAAAAGAAGTGGGAATGTTTTAAGAACTGTGTTGTCACTGCTGCTAAAGAGGTCTGTGACACCACAATAGTGGGTAACAATAGAGGTGATGCTTGGTGGAATAGTGAGATCAAAGGGGCAGTAAAGAAAAAGAAAGAAGCCTATTTGGGGATGTTGCAAGGTAGAGTCTCTGTGGATGAATATCGCTGTAAGAAGCATGAAGCTGCTAAGCTGGTTCGCCATAGTAAGGCAAAAGATAGGAAGGAGAAAGTGGAAAGGCATGAACTGGCTTTTTAGAAAGACAGAAAGTCCTTCTGGAAGTACATGAGACTCAGGAAAAATAGGGGAAACAAAGTTGTAAGTTGTGTGAAGAATGAGATTGGGGAAATGATATGGGAGCCCAATGAGTTAACTGACAGATGGGGTGAATACTTCTGTGAGTCATTAGATCAGGAAAGCAAAAATGATTCTGAGACAGATGCAGATGATGTCACAATGAGGGATGACAGCACAGGAAGGATCTCAAGAGAAGAAGTGTGTAAAGCTCTAAAATCTCTTCAGAATGGTAAGGCTCCAGGAGTTGATGGCATAACTGCCGAGATGTTAAACTATGGTGGTGACTCTATAATTGACTGGTTAACTGAAATTTGCCAGTTGTGCTGGGAGTTAGGAATGGTCCCTCGGGATTGGAAGGATGCTATTATTGTTCCCTTGTATAAGGGAAAAGGTGATCAGACTGAATGCAAAAACTATCGTGGTGTTAGCCTACTGAGTGTTCCAGGGAAAGTGTTTGGTAAGGTTGTTATTGAAAAAGTACGGGGTCTTACATCATTGAAAGTGTGGGATGTTCAGAGTGGTTTTATGCCTGGTAAAGGCTGCACTAACCAGATTTTTGCATTACGCATGATGATTGAAAAGTATCTGGCTGTTGGGAAGAAAGTTTTTACTGCCTTCACAGATTTAGAGAAAGCTTACGGTATTGATTGAATATGGTGTTACTGGGAATCTACTTAATAGTGTTTTTAAAAGCCATGTATGCTGGTAGTAGAGCTTGTGTACGAGTGAATGGTGTTTTATCAAAATGGTTTTCCATTGGTGCAGGAGTTAGACAAGGTTGTGTAATGTCACCATGGCTGTTTAATATATTTATGGACGCATGCATGCGTGATGCCAAAATAGATAATAGTGGTTTATGTCTTGGTGATATCCTTGAGTGCAGATTGCTGTATGCTGATGACACTGTCCTGTTGGCAGAGAGCAAAAGTGAGTTGCAGAGTATGTTGACTCGGATGCATGAAGTTTGCATGAAATTCAAACTGAGTATAAATAAGGGAAAAACCAAAGTTATGGTGTTTGAGAGGAATGGGTAGCACTGAATGTAATGTAAGTATAAATGGCACTGTGATTGACCAGGTGAGAGAGTTTGTATTTAGGAAGCATGTTTGACAGAGAGAACAAGTTGGAAGGTGAAATCAGTTGGTGAGTGAATTCTTCTTTGAAAGTCATAGCTGCTCTGGGAGATTTTCACAGGAATGATGGGTTCTCTAGAGAGTCCCGCATGGCTGTGTATGAAACTGTAATTGTTCCTACTCTGATGTATGGCAGTGAAACCTGGGTACTGCAGAAGAAACATAGGAGTCGTTTGTGTGCTGGACGACAGTCGTTGTTTACTTCGTGCTCATATTTTGTTCCATTTGGGATAATTTCCGAGTCTACAGCTCCTAATTTTGTGTGTGTAGTGTGTGTGAAGGTGCCGTCCTACTTCTGATTCATTTACCAGGTCGGTAAGTGCCCTTTCTGTGTTGCATTTTTCATTTTCCTGCTTTGGTCAAGTTGGCCAAAGCTCGTAATCTTATCGCCATTGCAAATGGCGACTTCCGGGGTTGCGGAGCTTCTATCCTCTCTTCCGGAAGTGACTCTTTATCCCTCTCAGCTGCTCAGCAGCAATCCGCCAATGGAGGGCTTCCTTTGATAAGCCCCTCCTCTCCGCAGCGTGACAAAGTTGCCTTGCCCATGGAGTCATCTCCTTCCCATCTGACGAAGAGTGGTGAACCATTGCCTTCCCTTGTGCCTTCTGACGACGCCATGGACGTCACACTTCCACCAGCCATTTCCGAGTCATCACAACGCGCGCCAGGTGTGACGTATGCTGCCGTCACCTCAGGTGCATCAACTTCTTCTTCTTCTTCTCACCAGCCCCCTTCTTCAAAGTGCCCTTATCAGATGACGTATGGTACAGATCAGATCTACGTGGATGTTCCGACTACTTGCTCTCAAGGTCAGCTTTTTCTTGATAAAATCGGGCTGGGTGAATTTTTCCGCAGCCTCCCCAACACAAAGCTGACGGCGTACAGCGCTGCCCTTCGACAAATTGTTCTAAAAGAGGCTGTTACTCACGTGGGTAGAAGAACCAGTCAAGTAATTGCTTATCTTGTGACTCCAGCCTTCGCTCTTCGAGTTCTGACTGAAGGCATTTCCATCGGTGATCGCCATCTCCTTGCGACCCCACTCACTCAAGCACCTACTACAGTCAGTTTCGCCCCTGTTCCTCCGGAAGTATCCGACGACCTATTGCTCTCCGTCGCTCAGAATTATGGACGTACTGTGTGATCGGTCATTACGTACTCCTCCTTTCCGGGAGTCCCTGAGGACCGTTATCTCTTAGGATTTCGCCGTAACGTACGTGTGATCTTTCCCTCGGAGGAAGCCATGTTACGTGTTCCATCAGTACTCAATGTATGCTGTGACACTCATATTAGGCGCATTGACATCACTGGGCACCCTTTGTTCGGTATGTAAGAGCACTGGTCACCCTAGTGCGCTATGCCCTCATCGGGCAGCTACTGCCTCCAAATCTTCAGTACAGCCTACTCAACGGTCAACTGGACCCCCGGCATCTTCATCTGGCGCCTCTGACCAGCGGCAATCGAGTTATTCCGAAAGTCTGCATAAAACCGTTGGTTAACGCGTGACTTTGTCGCAACCTTCCACTTCCAACTCAGCTTCTATACTCCAGACATGCCCACAGCAGGAGAATTCTTCGACCGGAGACCAGTTGAACTCTCCTCTGCTTTCTTCGTTTACTCCACAGCACCCTTCAGAGCCCGATAATGGGGTCGATGCGCCTGATGCTTTCACAGTGCCAGACAATCCTGCCTTTAGTCCCGAGCAACAGAGTGTACGCTCGAAGCGTCGTCGGACTACTCGATATCGCAATAAGAAGACACGCAGATCTCCCACCTTTCAAGGAGGATGTGATCGCTCGGAAAGTCGTTCACTCGCATCTGACGCTTCTAGCATCTCCATCTCCGACTCTGACGACAGCACACTGGTCCCACTTACTCTAGAGGATTTCATACAGCAATTGGAAGATTCCTCACTACCACAGACACCGATTTCTGGTGCGGAGTTATACTCCTATCTCATCGGTCCTCGTAGTAAAACCATGTCTCATGATATTCTCCAATCCTATCTCACGGAGCTTGCAGCAACTATGAAGCAAGTGGCGGTTGTTCGATCTCACCTCCAAGCCTTACCATCCACATCGTTCGGCGAAAGCGGTTGTCTCAAGAAAGTCTGCGATCGTCTCTCTCGGCTCCAACGAGCCGCTGACAAGCTCCTTGAACCGCCGTCAGACATTTCCGTTCAAGATAACGACACTGAACTGTAGGGGGGCTGGCGAACTCGCTTGCTCGTGAGGATCTCCATCACCTCACAGCAGACATTCTTCTGCTCCAAGAGACAAATTGCCTGTCTACAACGCCCTTCAATCGATGGCGTACGTGGAACTAACAGTTCCACCACGCTTTCCGACACTCTACAATCGGCGGTCTGGCCATCGGCATCCGCACTCAGTTCCGTCAAGTTCTATCTTCAGTGACTGTGCAGAGTCTCTGCCGTGACTTTCTTTCAGCGCCTTACCTTTGTTCTGGACGAGCGTCGTTATGTCATTTTCAACATCTACGTTCCGTGCACACCTCAACATCACACCCTCCTTTTCATGGCGCTCCGTTCAGCTCTTCAGTCAACGTTGCCGTCAGATCACGTGTTGATCGGCAGCGATTTTAATTGCACGCTTGACCCTGATCTTGATCGTGCTCCAATTCATAAAGAAACTCGCTTATGTCTTGTGGAGCAATTACACTCTCTCAACATGGAGTTTGATCTTCGGGACGTCTTTCGTCAAATTTATCCTACAACGGTCTCCCATACGTGGAGGTCCTCAGCTGCCACCTCGTCATCTTCCGCTAGACTTGACAGTTTCTACGCAACCACTGCCCTTCTGCCCGTGGTCACAGACTGTCAGCATCTACCCACCGCCTCTTCTGACCATTGTGCCGTTGTGGCCACCTTCACCTCTTCTTTCCATCAACGCTCCGAGTATCACTCCTGGACATTAGATACCTCTCTCCTGGATGACCAGGCTTTGTGTTCGAACATCCGTAATCTCCTTCACTCTTATCACCCTGGACTGTCCACTGCTTCCTGTGCACTAAGTTACTGGCTGGATGTCAAGTCACACCTGCTCCACTTTCTCAAGAGCCACTCGTTCACAGTTGCCAATCTGCGCACCATGGAAGAACGCAATCTCCGACAAGTTCTCACCCAGCTTGGAGCCTTTCACCCCCTCTATCCAGCATATTTGGTAGACCTCCGTGCTCTTCTGGAACCTCGAGCCCGGCAGGCCATTTTACGACTTTGTCTCCAGCACTTGTCTCCCGAAGACTGCTCTTTTGAGTTCTTGTCTTTGTTAGAGGATCAGTGCCGTTCTTCTCATCGACTCCGTGTGCTGCGTCTGCCTGACGGTCATGTGGCTTCGGACCCAGATGTGCTTTGCTCCCATGTTCGTCAATACTTCTCCGACAAGTACAGTGATACCCCTCCACCTTCTTCTTCTGCGTGTAATACTTTACTTTCTTCTCTCCCTCAAGTCCCCTCTCACCTCTCCGCTTCTCTTCTGCAGCCTATCTCTCCATCTGAAATTAGGACTGCACTTTCCTCTCTCAATCCCCGAGCCGTCCCTGGTCCTGACGGCCTCCCTCTATCATTTTATTTTATCTTTTTACCTTCTCTCCTTCCTTTCCTTCTTGCTGCTTACTCTTCTGCCTTTGCATCTATCTCCCTTCCGAGGGGCTTCACTGTTGCTCACATGGTACTTTTCCCTAAGAAGGGTTACCTCCTTAACCTGGGAAACTGGCGTCCGATTTCACTAATAAATCTTGATTACAAACTGTTCACTAAAATTCTCTCTCGCCGCCTAAATCAAGTTCTTCTGTATCTTCTCTCTTCCGACCAGTCCTACACGGTACCTGGTCGTTCTATCGCTACTAACCTTCACCTCTTTCGTGATCTTCTGTATCTTGCCCGAACTAATTCTGAATCTCTTGCCCTACTAAATTTAGACCAACGTGCAGCTTTTGATAATATCTCCCATTCATTTCTCTCAACTACTTTACACGCTTTTGGCTTTCCTTCTGTCTTCGTTACCACTATTCTTGCTCTCTATCGCGACGCCGTCTTTCAGGTCAAGACAGCCGCCTTTCTGACAGCACCCATTTCTTTCCGTCGTGGAATACGACAGGGGTGTCCACTTTCTGGGCAATTATTTACTCTGGCGTTTGAGCCTTTCCTACGCACAGTACATCGTGCATTTCTTGCGGCTCTTCCTCCTCCCACGGCAAGCACCAGGCACTTCTCTATAACCTACTCCGCCTACTCCGACTTTCTGCATTCGGATGGAATCGTAATTTAATACCCTCGCTCATGTATATGCACTCTACTCTTCTTGCTCCTTAGCGATGCTGAACACTACCAAGAGTGCCGGCCTGTGGTGTGGTGCCTGGGAGTCCAGGACGGACTCCCCATGGGGCGCCTCCTGGACTGCCTCTTCTCAGAAATTTCTTGGTGTACACCTGGGAGCTCCCATAGCTGCTCAAAACAACACGTGGGCTTCCCTTCGTAATCGCCTTGCTCGATCGGCTGCCTTCTGGCGGAAAGCTCAGTTCAGCGCCTCTTACGTCACCCGGGCACGCCTTGCTCGTACATATCTTCTGTCTCCTTGTCTTCATGTGTGGGCAGCTGCTCGCATGCCAGCTTACTATCTTGCTGAAGTCACATGGATCATTTCTACTATGATCTCGTCAGCTCATCATTGGATACAAGTCTCAACTCTAAGTCGTCTGATCTCCACTGGTGGTATTGCGCTCCTGGATGTCCGCCAGTTCTACAAAGCACACCGGATTGTATCCCTTCTGCATCTACTCTGTGAACCAAGATCCGCAGCCTCTCTTCTCCGAGATGTGATGATTTCTCCCCGGAACCCCCGCTTCAAGTTCACAACTTTTCTACTGATGGATCGCTTTTCTCTCCTCCGCTCCCGTCTTTCCCCCGTTTATTCAGAGGCGCTTTCCTTTCTTCGCTCTCTGCCACTACTCCGTGCCCCACCCGCTACCACCTCAGAACTTCTAACTGAACCCCTCTTCTATTCATCCATCCTCCTAACCTACCGTATTTCACTGACCTTTCCTGGCTCCCCGCTGGGATCGTATCCGTCCGAGACTTACTTTCCTCCGATCTAACATATAAACCCTTTTCCAACCTCTCGCCTTTCCTTCCACGCACCTCTGCCTCTCTTGCACTCTACGATTCTCTCCGCTCCTCGATCATTACTCTTTTTCCGGCTCTAGCTTCTCTGTCTGGCCTCTTTCTCGTTTCTTCTGCTTCTCTTCCTATTCGTGGCTCTTATCTTCCGATCTCCAGTTTCACTGTCCGTACTCTCTATCGTTTTCTCCTTCTGGATCCATTGCCACCCGCACCCCAGCTCATTTCAGGGGTGCCGCCCGCCGCTCTTCCGAGTGTGTGGTTGGCAACAGCTTCACCCATCTCGACACCAGATGAAAGGAATATTCACTGGCTCTTCCTTCACCGCTGCCTGCCAGTGCCGGCCACGTTATTTCGGATGACGCTGGCAGCTGCACCCACCTGCATCTTCTGTTCTGAGTATGCTGATGTTCTACACATCTACCAGTACTGCCCGGCGATCCTTCCTTTACTACACCTAGCCTTTACCGTTGCCAAGTGTTTCTGTGCCAAAGAGCTGCCTTTTTCTTCGTACAGTACGCTGCTGGTTTCTTGTTCGCCACCGGTGCCTTTATCTGAGCCTTGCGCATACATCTTTGTACTCACAAAGCATGTGATTTATTGCTTCTATCTGCAACTCCGTCATACCTCTAATGTGCCTACGCTCCTTCAAGCAGGAGATACCCTCTGTGCGCAATTCCGCAACCAGCTGACCTCCAGGCTCCGATTGGTGTTTACTGCTGCCAGGGCCACTGACCAGAGCCTGCAGTTCTCGAGTGTATGGTCACCATTACACCGCTGGTATTCCGGGCCTTCTGCAAACCTACATCTTCTGATTTGACTTCCATCCTCTACGTCGGGACCTTCCCCGCGTTGATCTTTGCGATGAACCCTGGACTGGCTCACCGGATCCGGAGAGTGTCTCCCTAAGCTTGTCAGACTTAGTTCTTCTGTACATTCTTCTTATTCCCATCTCCAGTTTATCTTTTTACTGTTAGTGTTTGCAGGTTATTCACGTGCACTTACTTTGTGGTGCCCTCTTCTGAATAAGTAATTTTTGTAGTGATTTTTTTCTGTGTGCCTCACATTGTACCTGTATATTGAATGTTTTTATTTCATCATATATCTTCTGCTCATTTGTTCGTCATATTGCTCATATAAATTGTACATACACATCCTGTATATTTTGCTGTTCATTCTGTACATTTACATATTTCTTGGTACTGTGTATGCTCCGTTTTGGAGCCGTCCTACAAGCTCATTCTTTACTGTCTGCATCTTACATATCTCAGTCATGCACTTTTTGTACACATCTGTATATAGTACACATTTCAATTGCATCATTATGTTCTGCGTCATTTGTATTTATATTTTCATTGCATTGTATGTATATCTCACTTGCTGCACATAGTTCGTTCCCTGTTCCTATATGGCTTCACGCACATCTGTATATACTTCGCCTAAATTGTACATTTATTCAGTCTCACGTATATCTTTTTCATTATCACATCCTGCACTGTTGCACTTATGTTGTATCTTCGCTCATCTATCTCACTAGCACTGTATTATATATACACCTCTCATACTGTAACTTGCGCATTCGCTGTATATATACACCTCTCATACTGTAAATAGCGCACTTCTTGAATACATACTCGGTAATTTTGTTTTGTAGTCCGCTCATCTATTTCACTTGCATTGTATATACCCCTTGCATAATGTAAATTGCACACACTTTGTATATATCTGACTCCTGTTATTATGATTTCAGGCATTCTAAAGGCACATGCCACCTACTGCCTTCGTTCCCTGTAAATTTCGCTCAGAATAAAACATTTTGAAAGTTTGTGTGCTGGAGAAATGCAGTACTTACGTGGGGTTTGTGGCAAGACACGATCTGATTGTGTGAGGAATGAAGATATATTGCAGTTGTGTGATGTAAAGCAAAATGTTGTTAGCAAGGTGGAGACCAATATGCTTCGGTGGTTTGGCCATGTTGAAAGAATGAGTGATGAAATGCTTACTAAGAAAATCTTTTCAGCCCAAGTGGCAGGAAGGAAAGGCAGAGGAAGGCCAAGGAAGACATGGGTGGATCAGATTCAGGAGTGTCTGCATGAGAAAAAGATTGAGTATGAAGTATAAAAGATCTTGTGTATGGCGTGTAATGGATATCAGTGAAGCCCGAGTTGTATGTCAAGATCGCTGTAAATGGAGAAGTTTGATACAACAACAATAAGTAAAAATATCTGGAAGTTTGTATTTCTTTTTGGAGCTAGCCTCTGAATCTCGGAGAACAGCTTAGTGACATGTATGTATGATGTATGGGTATGAATAGAGGGAAGCGATGAACAACCTCAGCATCCTTTTGATTATCATGAAATGCAGGGGCCCAAACATGCTCCTGCAACTGATACTTGTTTTTTACTAATTTCATCCTTGGAATTATCGTTTCTGAAACAAATAAATATGCAAAGAGATTTCTCCTGGAACATCCAAATCTTTCTCCCAAATCTCGAGCTAGGAAATGGAAAAATGTTACAAATGCTGAAATAAAGGTTTCCTTGCGTGCCTTCTAATATGGGAGTAATCAGTAGCTTATGTAGGACGAGATGATTGCCCAAAGCATATCCAGCCAAAAAAAAAAAATCGAGGATTATGTAAAATGAAAGACTCAATAAAAACCTTTGGATAATTTTTTTGCAAAAAAGAATGAAAATAGCGTGATAAATGCTGAATTGCTGTTTACTACATTCGTTGTGGAGCACAACCTACCTATAGCAAGCTGTGATCTTGCTGGTCCCTTGTTTCATGCTATATTCCCAGACTGTGATATTGATGAAGCTGGATATTCTAGAGCAGATGTGGCATGGAATGAAATATCTAAGATGAAGGATTCATCTGGCCTTCCCAAGTATTCTGCATTGCCTAAACTAATGTTGGTGTTATTGACTATCCCTCACAGTAATTCCTCTACAGAGATAATATTTAGTATATATAGTAAGGAAAAACCTCACATACTTCTGCCCAACAATGAGCACCAAAACTTTAAGTGCCCTTCTTGTTCAGAAAAGTAAAGCATTTTCCTCAGGTGAGCCGTGTTATAAAAAGTTTTCTGAAAAAGAATATACCACTGTAAAACAAGCAACAAGGGAGTCTTTATGTCAGCAATGACATGAGGTAAGTACAATATTGATAATTTAATTTCATAATTTTTTATCAGGATAGTGTAAACATATGGGATGTAAGGTCAGGTGATGCGTAACATCACAGCCTCTCCTTGACAAATGTCAACCCCGCCTTCTCGTGGTGCATCCTGTTCCCACTAAAGGGGCTCTGACGACCGCCCATAGCGGTATAACTATACCATCGGGATCAGAGGAAATGCTATCCCACACTCACCAACCCGCTTGGCCAGCGTGGTGAGTTATGGCCAAACCCCTCCAAAATGATTCCACAACTTAAATCTTGGCCCTCAGTCTCCGGCAGCTGGAATGTACCTGGCCAAGGCAGCGGCCAGTGCGACATGAAGGCAGAGGGTGCTAAGAATCCCCGGAGGACCGGACTAGGCTGCCATCTGATGCTGACCTTGGCTACTTACAATGGACGCTCCCTATCTTCTGATTCAAGGCTTCTTGAATTGGAAGAGGAACTACAAAGGATCAAGTGGGACATCGTCGGGCTAAGTGAGGTAAGGAGAAAAGGAGAAGATCTCATCGAACTGAAAAGTGGACATCTCTTCTACTATCGTGGGACAGATACTGGCAGAACTAGTGGTGTTGGATTTATAATAAACAAGAAACTGAAGGATAAAGTTGTAGAAGTTGAAAGTTCCTCTGACAGAGCTGCACGACTTGTTATCCAACTCTCGAAAAGATACCAGGCTCAGATTATTCAAACTTATGCACCCACCACAAGTCATCCTGAAGAAGAAATTGAAGAATTTTATGAGGAAATTTGTCATCTAAATAATAAAGGTAAGCAGCACTTGAAAATAATTATGGGAGATTTCAATGCAAAAATAGGGCAACGGCAACAGAATGAAACTTCGGTAGGTAAATTCGGTCATGGCAACAGAAACCAGCGTGGAAATACTCTTGTTGAGTTTGCAGAGGCAGAAGGGTTTTTCATCTTGAACTCCTTCTTCAAGAAAAAGCCACACAGGAAATGGACATGGAGACATCCAAATGGGACGACAAGTGAAATTGATTTTATTATGTGTAACAAAAAATTCGTCATAGAAGACTGCAGTGTGCTAAACAAGTTCAACACAGGTAGTGACCATAGATTGGTGAGATGTAAGATGCACCTCAACACTAAACTTGAACGTGGCAAGCTCATAGGACAAACAAAATCTATTGACATAACCAACCTTAAAAAACACCATAATACCTTCAAGTTAGAACTAAAGAACAGGTTCTCTGCTTTAGAAGGCCTAACATCGGAAGAAGTGGACATCTCTGAAGTTAACAGAAAAGTAACCAAAGCTCTTATAGAAACAGCAACAAAATTAGCTGGGTCTAAGAACAAGTTGCATGTGAACAAATTATCAGGAAAAACCAAAATGTTGATGCAAAAAAGAAGAGAGATGAGGACAACTAAAGAAGATGTGACTTCCAAAGTGGAATATATAGAGCTATGCAAGACAGTAAGAAAAAGTATCACTGAAGACGTAAGGAAATTCAACTGTGAACTAGTGAGGAAAGCAATTGAAAACAACCAAAGCCTAAAGATAGCAAAGGGACATCTCAGTAAGGGAAGAAAACAGATTATGGCACTGAGAAAAGAAGATGGTTCTGTAACAAGAAATAGAGGCGAAATTTTGACAAGAGTGAAAGATTTCTACTCCAAATTATATGAAAGGGATGATATATGCACTCCAGACATCATGAAAGATACCAGTACCAGAGTTCTTCCAGTCCTTCCAGCAGAAGTTGCACATGCAATCAAGAACATGAAGCGAGGAAAAGCTCCAGGAGAAGATGGAATTACTGTAGACATCATACAAGAAGCAAGTGGAGAAATCGAAACAGTACTCGCCCAAATTTTCACTCGATGCCTTAATGAAGGAAAGATTCCTGAGGATTGGAACACCGCTACAATGATCCTGCTACATAAGAAAGGTGACATTGAGGATCTCGGAAACTACAGACCTATCAGCCTCCTATCAGTAGTTTATAAAATCTTCACTAAAGTTCTTTCACACCGCTTGAAGGTAACACTGGACATGGCTCAACCGAGAGAACAAGCTGGATTCAGGAGTGGCTACAGCACAATAGATCATATCCACGTGCTGAGAGAACTAATTGAAAGAGCGAGGGAATATGAACTTCCATTGTGCATGGCTTTTATCGATTATGAAAAAGCCTTTGATTCGGTGAAACCATCAGCAGTTACAATGGCTCTGAAAACCTGCGGTATTGAAGATGCATACATTAATATTATTAATAACATCTATGAAAATGCAAGTGCAAAGATTAGGCTGTTTGAAAATACAACATACGTAAAAATTGGAAAGGGAGTGAGACAAGGTGACACCATATCTCCGAAGCTGTTTAATGCCACATTGGAGGGTGTTTTTCAGTCACTGAGCTGGGAAAACAAGGGGATAAAGATTAATGGAGATTATCTAACCCACCTTCGTTTTGCTGATGACGTAGTCATTTTTGCAACTACCCCATCAGAGCTGCAGAGTATGATCCAGGAACTTACTGACAAGAGTAAAGAAGTGGGATTAAAAATGAACTTTCAGAAGACAAAAGTGATGCTCAATGCTTTTACAAGAAATGAAGATTTATCGATTGATGGAGAAAAGCTGGAGATAACAGACACGTACGTTTATCTTGGACAGCAGATATCAAGTGAGGGTCACATTGATGAAGAAATTAATCGGCGTACAAAACTTGCCTGGAGAGCTTTTGGAAGAAACAGCATAATTTTCAAGAGCAATATGCCATTATGTCTTAAAAGAAAAGTGTTTGATCAATGCATCCTTCCAGTGCTTACGTATGGTGCGGAGACGTGGACCTTAACTAAAAGAGACATACAAAGGCTGCAGACAACTCAAAGAAGCATGGAGAGGTGCATGCTTGGTGTAACCAGGAGAGATAAGAAGAGGAACTCGTGGATCCGAAAAATGACAAGAGTGGAAGACATCATGATCAGAGTTAAATCCCTGAAATGGCAATGGGCTGGACATACTGCCAGAAGGACAGATCATCGATGGACAGCTGAAATTTTAGATTGGATTCCAAGGGACAGGAAAAGACCCAGAAGAAGACCACATGGGAGATGGGTGGATGAAATTCGAAAGTATGCAGGGGTGACATGGAGGAGACTGGCACAAGACAGACCGTTGTGGAGGAAACTTGGGGAGACCTTCGTCCAGCAGTGGATTGATAATGGTTGACAATGATGATGATGATGATGATGATGATGATAAGGTTATTACACATTTCACACATTAATTTCTCGTGAAATACCCTTTCCGCACGTTAACAATGAGGCTTCGTATGGTGATTTCTGATAGGCTCCTCAGAAGGTTGTCACCTCATACAAGTATTACAGGTTACACAGTAATACTATAATATTGTCCCTAACTTTGAAAAAAAAAATGGTATGTTCCATTACTGAAACATTACTGAAAAATATGTTCTGCTAGAGGTTGGCACCTCTGCATTCTTTCTAGAAAACAAGCTTAATTTGTAAAGGAAAATGGCAATATTTTCCTCCCTTATGGTATTATTCAATGCTGAAGACAGTAATTACCATATTGTGGTGTAATATACGTTGCAAAAAACATAATTTAAAAAACAATTGTATGCAAAGGAAGTTAGGGAAGATGCTAACATCTGGATTTATAAATATCCCCTTGCTAATGAATTTGCACATGAAACCTCTGGTGTCAAGCAAATGTGCCATAAAATTCCCACATTTTTTTAAATCAACATATTGGAAGACATAACAATTAAATATTTAAGTAAAAAATATCTGTTGATAATTACATAAGATTGTGAATTCACAGAATTTTTTTTTTTCATCATTTCGGTCATGGGATCAGTGCAAAACTGAAAAGGAATTTGGGGACTGATTAGGGAGGTGGTCGTGGATCATTTTCCGCCAGGAAACTGTATTTCATCTTTCAAAACTTTTAAAAATGGAAGTTAAACAGAGTGAAGGTTTTTTCCTCTAATAATATTTTATTTTCTCACGATGTTGCCTCTGTCCAGCATTCTTGTCAAATATCATTTTATTGCATAAATGTTTGTATTTTGGCATAGAAATTTTCATGCCCTCTTGGGTTTTTTGAAATGGACAATTTCAAAAAACCCAAGAGGGCATGAAAATTTCCCTGTAATGTTCAGAAATGAGATTCTTTCGTGGATTCAACGAGTTCACATTTTCCGTTATCATTTGGGACATTCTCAAGATTGTTGCACAACTGAACAAAAATTTGGAGGGGATTTGTGGTAGTTGTGGATTTCCTTTTCCATTAGAGGACAGAATTCCATCTTTTGAAACTTTCAAAAATGGAAGTTAGACCAAGTGAAGATTTTCCCCTGTAAACGATTCTTTTTTTTTTTTTTTTTTCTCGCGATAATTCTCCTGTCCGGTATTGTTGTTCAATATCTTTAATATCCATTTATTCCATAAATATACGTACTAGTATTTTAGCTTAAAAATGGGAGGGGGAGTTTTAAAAACGGAAGTTGGACGGAGGCGAAGAATTCTCCTGCAATCATAATTATTTTCTCATGGTGTTTGTTCCCACTATCCTGTGCTGTTGTTAAATGTGACTTCCCCCATAACTGTTTGCATTTAAGCCTGATAAGGCATGGGAAAACTTCTGAAAACGGAAGTGACAAATTGGAAAATTTGTAAGAATTGATGCATGGTGTTCATAAGTATTCATATTCTCAGAGTTACACCATTTATGCGAAATAGTGAAAGCTTTGATCTTGTACATTCATGGTCCTGAGGCTGAAAGTTCTTCAGCTTGATGGATAAAATTATTGTCATCTGAGGTAATTTAAAAAAAAGAAAAAAAAAAAAAAAGGACAGAGAAGTGACAATGAAGAAATGGGAAGGGAGAGATATCATCAGAAAGAAAAATTAAGCAATCAATGCTGTGCAACTGCAAAGTCAACAAAAGACAAATATGGCAGTGGAACTGAGCAAGGCTTTCTTGCAAGAAGAAACTTGAGCTGATGTTCTAGCAAGTACAAAACAAAATAAGAAAAAAAAAAAACTGTGTTTGAAGCAATGTCTTTTAAAACCATTTTATTTTGTTTTGAATTCAGTAATTTTATAAGGTAAATGTATTGGTGTTCTCCTGTTTAATATTTACATAAATAAATTACGGTGAACAATTTCATCTTGCTAATGTTCACACTTCTCACAGCATTATCCGATTTTTCACCTGTTTAAAAAGTTCAGCTTTTTTATTTTTTTCTTTGTCGGTCTCATGTATGTAATTAAAAAAGCAAAACGAAAAAAAAAAACTGTCAACTTTGCCCCATAAGTGGAATCATCTATTTTTTATTAAATCTGGGCAAAAGCGGGACCTTATGAGAGTGTTCATATTAGTGATTTATTCACAATAAATGACTCTTCACCATGGATGGTTCACTCTCACCTCTGTGAATGATAATTGAATCCACCATTACTGCGACACGTACTGAAATCTTAGTATGTTTAACTTTATTCTGCTCGCATGGGTTCAGAAATGAATTACCATTGAGAAAAGTAATGTTGCGAATTAATAAGTGTCGAACATCATGTGAGTGAGCAATTAACAGTCAGCTAGGAAATATGGCTAAACTTAAGAAAGGGAATGATATGTGAAGGCCATTCATTTGAATGATGCACCCAAATCATTTGCCAGGAGTAAATAATTTATCATGAATGGTGAAGATCTCTCACTGTTTTGGGCAGCTTACCAAAAAGAGCTGTGGCCTTGAAAGTACTTTGCTCGTAAACATGAAATCCCTGCAATGACAAATTACTCAATGCCTGTCCTGACTACTTGGAAATTGTATGGTCATTTGTATGGTCATTTGTATGAATATCATCACAAATGGCTCTTTTGTGTTAATGATGAATGAATTCCCAAGAAGGAATGGTTTATGTCATCACTATTAGTACCAAATGCAAAATCAGTCTAAATAGTACAGAGATAGAGCAAGATAATGAATTTGTTTATTTATGAAGCATGTTTGACAGAGAAAACAGGTGAAATTGGTAGGCAAGTAAATTCATTTTTGAAAGTCATTGCTGCCTTAGGAGGATTTCACAGGGCTAATGGGTTCTCAAAAAGTTCCTGAATGGCTGTGTATGAAAGTGTAATTCTTGTTCCTACTCTGATGTATGGCAGTGAAACGTGGGTAGTGCAGAAGAGACATAAGAGTTGTTTGTGTTTTGGAGAGAGGCGTTACTTACAAATCATTTGTGGCAAGTCATATTCTGACCATGTGAGGTATGATGATGTGTGGCAGATGTGTAATGTGAAGGTAGATATTCTGAGGTGATTTAGTCATGTTGAAAGAATGAGTGTTTTGATGCATATTAAGATAATTTATTTAGCCCAAGTGGCAGGAAAGGAAAAGATAGAAAGCCAAGGAAATCATGGGAGGACCAAATTCGGGAATGTCTGTATGAGAAAAAGATAATGACTGTGAAGTACAAAAAAATGTCTTTTGTGAGACGTGATGGATGTCAGTTAAATTCCAGTTGTGTGCAGTATAGTTGTAAATGGACATATTTGATACATCATCAGTAAGTAAAATCTAGCACCATTGATTTTGAACTTTAATCTAGCAAATCAACTTTTCTTGAGAAGCTAACTTCTGAATTTCAACCTTTTGTATTTCATTCATTTCATTTATTTATTCATTCAGTTGCCACTACAGCAACTAGGGAAAGGAGGGAAAAGGCTGTGAGGCCTGACATAGCCCTCCTCTCCCCAGAATACAAAAAACATAAAGCTCAACAGAAAAGGCAAGCCAGCACATATATGGCAGGTTAATATGTGAATATACACATACTAGCTCACAACCAACACATACACAGTGTGGCAAAGAATTTTTAAGACTGGGTCTGTAAAATGAAATAGAAACAAGAAATTATAATTTGTTTTGGTTTCGTATTCAAAATAAGTCCCTCCGGCTTCAATACACTTGTTACAGCGATTTAATAATGATTCGAATGCCTGTTCCAGTTCACTTTGCGGAATTGCCTCCAAAGCACGCGTCGAAGCTGTTTGCATGGTTGAAATATCATCAAAATAACACCCTTTTAACGTCATTTTAAGTTTTGGGAATAAAGAAAAGTCGCAGGGTGCTAAATCAGGCGAATACGGTGGATGATTCAACACACAGACGTTATTTTTCGTCAAAAATCTACGAACGAGAAGTGAGGTGTGACTAGGTGCATTATCGTGCAACAAACACCAACTGTTTTCATCCCGATATTCTGAACGAATGCGACTAATTCTGCCCATCAAACACCTCAAAACATTTAAATAAAACTCACCCGTAATTGTTTGTCCACTTGGAACAAATTCTTTGTGGATAATACCCGTACTATCGAAGAATGTAATGAGCATTGTTTTGATTTTCGATGGAACTTTTCTTGTTTTTTGGGCTTGTGGTGAGTTTTTTGACTTTCATTCCGCACTTTGTCGTTTTGTTTTAGGGTCATATTGAAAACACCATGTTTCACCACCTGTAACAATCGATTTTAAGAAGTGTGGATCATTTTCAGCGGCTGAAATGATGTCTCTGCAATATGCACTTCTCCTTGATTTTTGTTCATTGGTTAACGTGTGTGCAACAAATTTAGCACAGATTTTTGTATTGCCCAAATCTTCATGCAGGATGGTTCGAATTGTTTCTTTGTTGATGTTTAAAAACTCTTCCATCATTCTTAGTGACACTCATCGATTGTTTGCCACGAAATCACGCACTTTTTCAATAATCTCAGGTGTCCAGATGAACTTGGTCTTCCGGTATGCTTATCATCTTCTAGCGTATCTCTTTTGTCCAAAAAACGTTTGTGCCACAGGAAAACATTTGATCTATTTAAATAAAACTCACCGTAAACTTGTTTCGTCATTTGGTACGTTTCCGAGGCACTTTTACCAAGTTTTGCGTTAAATTTAATAAGTCCTTTGTTCCATCTTAATAATCCAACATGAAATTTTTTTTTTACTTCTAATGAACGGCCGTTTCGTTTGTTACTTTAACTGTGCAGTACTTTTGGCAGAAAGCAAGCAGATGGCCACAGTTTATAACGCATTCGTGATGACACTGGTGCCACCACCGTAGGCTGAAATCTAGCGCCAGTCTTAAAAATTTTTTGACGCACTGTGTATATCAATGTGTTCCATCATCAATAGCCTCCATTATATCTAAACAAACAACAAGTGTCATATACACTTCACTGTATAATCACACATATATATATTTATAAAAAAAACAACAAAAAATGTTTGCACCTCACTTTATAATCATACTAACCCACATTTCTTCCATTCAATCGAAATTGCCTATTGTTTACTAATTATTTCATTAGATGTGCCTTTAGTTTTATTTTAAATAAGTTAAAATTATTAATTGATGTTAGTTCTTGGGGCAATGAGTTCCAAAATTTTGGGCCACTATAATTTATATTCATTTTAAGTTTCTCAGTTTTGGGAACATTGGAATTAGTAGTGATCTATTCCTAGTATTGTGGTAATGAGTATGTATATTCAGTGTTATTATATCTTTGTGTATACCATTTGTAATTCTTTTATACATTATTTTTCCCAAGTTATAGTCATATAATTGCTTTATCGTTAAAATATTATATATATTGGGGTTCACTTTTGACTGAATATATGAGATTGGTTGAAAATTATTTGATGTTTTAAGGTCTATTAGTCTTATAAATCTATTTTGCAGTACCTGTAGTTTGTTGATATTATACTGTGTGGTTTGTCCCCAGGTTAAAATGCAGTAATTATTATGTGTTTGAATTAGAGTATGATATATAGAGATTAATGTTTTTGGTGTTAAGTTTGGCAAAGTACTACTGACCATCCCAATATTTCTAGAAATCGTGTTATTTAAATTTTCAATGTGTTTGTTCCATTTCAAGTCATTGTGTATAGTTGTACCTAAATAAGAGTGTGTTGAGACCGTATTAATCCTGACTCCATTCATCAGAATCGGTAAATCGTATAAATGTGAAGTTTGTGAATTAGAGAAAATCATTAATTTAGTTTTATTAATATTAACAACTAATTCATTTGCATTAAGCCAATCTGTTATTAATTTTAGCTGAGTATTAGTTCTTAATGTAAGCTCATTCATATCAGTTCCCTTTAAAATAATAGTTACGTCATCTGCATATAGGATTGTATCATTATCTTTTAATACTGCAAATAAGTCATTAATATATAAATAAAAAAAATAAAGGACCAAGAACTGATCCCTGGGGTACCCCACAGTTTATGATTTGTAATATGGTTCGATTCTGATGAATCTAGATGTATTGCCTTCTTTCTGACAAGTAACTTTTGAATAAATTATAGCTAGATCCTGGAGTCCAATAATATTTAACTTATGAAGTAATATATCATGATTTAGGGTATCGAATGCTTTTGAAAGATCAAGAAAGACTGCTATTGTTATTTGTTTTTGTAATAGATTTTGTTGAATTATATTTTGTGTATGTAATAATGCTAGTTCATTTGATTTATTTGGTACAAATCTGAATTGTCTGTGATGAAATATATTATGTCTTTGAATGTACGAAAATAGTCTGGTATGAATCGATTTATCAAGTATTTTTGCAAAAAATTGATAAGTTTGCGATTTGACGATAATTATTTATGTCGTTTTTTGACCCATTCTTATATTTCGGAGTGATTTTGGAGATTTTTAAGGCTTCTGGAAATATTTCAGTTTCAAGTATAAGGTTATAGATCTGCAACAACGGCTGAACTATGATATCTGCCACAAACTGTATGACTATTGGAAAAAATTCATCGTAGCCAGGTCCGGCATTTGTATTGATTTGGTTTAAAGCATGAGTAAGTTCAGTCCTTGTAATTTTCAACATATGAAAAGTATTTAGTCTTGAAAGATTTTGTAGGTATTTTGTATAATGGATTCCTGGAAATGTAAGTTGTTGCTTGGTCAATTGTGGTGACAATATAAAGTGACTGTTGATCTCATTAGCTATAGCCTGTTTATCAGTTATTTTATAAGTTGATTTGGTTAAATATTGTGGCATAACTGGACTGATATTTTCCCCCAGTAATAGATTCAGATGTTTCCATGTTAGTTTAGGGTTATTTTCAGAGAATATATTAGTGTAGTAATTTCTTTTTAATTTCTGAATATCTGAATTCAATTTGTTTCTATATGTTTTAAAATTCTGAAAGTCGACTTGTAATTTACTTTTAATAAATTTGGAATGCATTCTATTTTTTTTATTTATTCGATTTAAGAGATTCCTTGTTATCCATGGTTTCCTATTTTTTTTAATTTTATTACTTTTCATTATTATTGGAAAAGCTTGATCGTATGAGTCTTTTAAGAATATTGTGAATAAATTATATGTTATATTTGGATTTTCCGCTGGGAGGAAATTTTTCCAATTTATAGTTTGAAGCAGGTTCTGAAATTTTTCCAGGTTATTAGATTTTATTAATTGCATTTGTTTGTTTATTAACTGTTTCTTCACTGCATGTGTATAAGTGTAAAATGTAAAAATTGGTAAATGGTCACTGATATCATAATTTATAACTCCTGATAAAACTGAATTTTGTGGAGCATTTGTGAGTGATAAATCAATAATAGTTTCTGTATTAGGTGTAATTCTCGTTGGATGTAATATTGTATTGATAAATCCAGTAGCAGTTAATATTTGAATAAAGTACTGAGTCTGTTAATTAGTAATAGAAATATTAATATTGAAGTCTCCCAATAAAAATCCCCTTTTCCCGGTTAAATTCACATAATTAAATGCCTTTGTTAATTTATCAAAGAACTGAGTTGTATTTGATCCTGGAGGGTGATAACACACCATTATAATATTGTGTTGATCTTCTATTGGCAAAATTTCAATGGTAGAGTCAGTAAATGTTAAGTTTTTATTAATTGTATAATCATGATAAGGTGTCCTTAACGTAAATGGCCACTCAACCTCCTCTTGAGTGGGTTCTATTTTGATAAAAAATCTTATAACCATCCAAGCCAACATTATAATTTTCACTGGGAAATCATGTCTCTGTTATACATAAAATATCTATTTGTAAATTAGTGTCTCAATAAGAGTGAGTTTATTTAGTAAGGATCTCACATTAATATGAATAATTTTCAATGAATTTG
Source organism: Macrothele yani (assembly GCA_039090855.1). Taxonomy (NCBI): domain Eukaryota; kingdom Metazoa; phylum Arthropoda; class Arachnida; order Araneae; family Macrothelidae; genus Macrothele; species Macrothele yani. The sequence goes on along the minus strand of CM077011.1, from coordinate 55,774,595 downwards.
TGGAACTACAAGAAAAGATGTTATTTATTTGTTGTGCTGTATATAAATTACCTTGCATTAAATTTGTCTATTTGCTTGCTGTTTGTTAGTCGGAATTATAATCTTTAGTTGTAAGGGTTCAAAAGCCACTCCCTGCAACATCTATAAAAACGATATGTGTGATCTCTCTTTCTTTATCAATAATAGGATATTGTCTGTACTTATGAATATGTAAATTAAAAATAATTGTATATAAATTACCTTGCATTAAATTTGTCTATTTGCTTGCTGTTTGTTAGTCGGAATTATAATCTTTAGTTGTAAGGGTTCAAAAGCCACTCCCTGCAACATTTATAAAAACGATATGTGTGATCTCTCTTTCTTTATCAATAATAGGATAGTGTCTCAGGGATCGCATTCCTCCTAAAATTCCTAATATTTTGTAACCCTCCTTAAATTCCTAAAATTATACCTAAAATTTGCTATTCTTCCTAAAATTTTTGTAAGCTTATTTATTAAAAATACAACCGTTATTAACGCCAATAAATTTACCATTACGGTAAGGTAAAAAGACCTGTTATTGTAGAAACACAGCCTATATGCTGTGCTGCTGAAGGGAGGGAAAATGACGCCATCGAGATGCACTTGCTTCGGGGCGGGCGCTCCACTTTTGTGCCTTCGGACAGTTTTCGAGAGTAACAAGAGATCTAAGGGAAAAGGGGAGGGGTCATTTTCACCCCTGGTTTGCGCTTTGCAGACGAACTCCGTGGCACGCAGAAGATCGTACTTTATTTTTGTACATGCCTTGTGGAACCTCCTCTTTCTGCTGATGTTTTGTTATTGTAAACCGCAGGTGGGTGGAAGCAAAGAGGAAACATGTGGTCTCCTTCCGTAACCTCCGGTAATGACGATGGGTTGGTAGCTGGGTGTTATCGTGGCAGGCAGTAAAGCACGTGATCATTGACCTTCGATCGTGCGTCGGCGACAGCGACCTTCAATGCGCAATATATCTCGGCTCCGACTCGCTTTGACTGAACTTGCGTGAGATGTGTATGATAGTTTCTGGTTTTGCGTCTTTTATGGTGTTCTCTGCGCTGTGTGCAGGTTCAGTTCTCTAGTGGTGACCTGCTTTTTTTTTTTTTTTTTTTTTTTTTTCTATCTTCTGACATCCTTGCAGCCAAACTTCGGGAAGTTGTCTGGTTTTGCAATATTGGAACGTGTTTTTGTACTTCCCTTTCATTTTCTGGTTAGTAATACAAATGTTTAAGATGCCTAAATCCAAAACGAAATTTCAAGATGCGTGGCTCGCCAAAGAATTGGACGGAGTGAAGTTGAAAGAATGGTGTTCTGCAACTGAAACAATATTTTCTGCTAAGTGTATATTGTGTTCAGAAATTTTCAATATTTCTAATAGTGGCTTTTCACAAGTAAAAGCGCATCATAAAGGAAAAAAACATATGCAGAAATTTCAAAGTAAATTTCAAAATAAGTCCATCCTGATGAAAGCCTTTGGAGGACAGGATCTTCAGCCCAAAACAAATATTAGTGAAGTACTGAGTCATGATTTACAGTTGCCTAAAGCTGAAGCATTATGGGCCATGAAAGTTGCTAAGGACAATGTCTTTTGTTTCATGCACTGAAACAGTTGAACTTTTCAAAGAAATGTTTCCTGATTCTGCTATTGCAGCCAAAATGCAACTTAAAGAAAAAAAAAGTTGCTTATGTGATATCACATGGATTGTCAAAATATTTTGAAGAGGATTTGAAAAAAGGCATTGCATCTAGTAGCCCAGGAAAGGTTACTATAGCATTTGATGAAACTACAAATACACAAGTGAAACGGCAGTTGGATGTGTATCTCAGGTACTGGTCTTCAGAAATAAATTCAGTTTCTTGCCGATACCTAACAAGCGTTTTTCTGGGTCATGCAACAGCAGATATTTTGCTAAAAGAAATTCTTGATGTGTTATCATCCTTCAATATTTCGTTGAACAGAATTATTTGTGTATCCATGGACAGCCCAAATGTAAATAAGTGCTTTTTACGCAAATTCAATGAAGTTGTAAAACAAGAAACAGGCCAGAAATCTTTGGAACTAGGTTTTTGCAACCTGCATGTTGTTAGTAATGCATTTAAAATTTTTTTGACAAGCTTAAATATAGATTTTGACGAATTTGCTACTGATATGCATTACTTTTTAAAGAGTAGTGCTGCAAGACGAGAGGATTATAAATCTGTCGAGGATATAACATTGGTCACAGCCAAATTTCTTTTGCATCATGTCAGCAACAAATGGTTAACTGTTGGTTCTGTAGCCCACAGGCTCTTGGATCAATGGCTAAATATTACAGAATATTTTTTAAACTTCTTACCATCTCAAAAAATATTTGAAAAACAACTACGCAATTCGGCAAGGTATAAAAGAATTCACTGTTTCCTGAAAAATGAGCTAACTCTTTGCTATTTAGCATTAATTTCATTTTCACACCAAAATTTTGAAAAGTTTTCATTATGTTATCAGAATGAAGAACCAAAAATACACCAGTTATATTCTGATTTAAATACTTTAATGAGGAATGTTATGGCTCAGTTTATCCAAGATGATGTTATTGCAGGGAAATTTGGAGAAGACCTAAAGAATGTAGATTTTGAAAACAAAAATTCATGGAAAAAACTAGGGGAAGTTAGAAGTTGGTATGAAGACAAAAATCTCCTCAGGAATGTTCAGGAGACCAGGCAGAAATTATTTCTCTTAGTTGTAAGATCATCACTAATTGCAACCACAAAATATTTAAAGTCAAATTTGCCATTCTGCAATCAAAAGCTAAGAGACATAGAAGTTTAAAGGTAAAAGAACCAAAGAAAGAGTCAACTCAACTTTCAGTCACTGAAGGACTTTCGGAAATAACCAGAATTTCAAGTATTTTGCATCTTTCTGAGGAACAAATTGGTAGAGTAAGAGAAGAGTGGAAACTTTTAAATTGCGATAAGCCAACTCTAGATGAACTAGTGAAATTTTCAGAGGAAGGGCATATTCCAGTGCGGATTGATCATTACTGGCGTAATATATTTAGTATTAAAGACTCTAGCGGAAAAGAAAAATACTCAAATCTTGCTAAACTCATCAAGTCAATTTTAGTTTTACCTCATGGTAATGCTGATGCAGAAAGGGGATTTTCGGTTAACACTGCTCTGTTAAGGATGGACAAGGCTAACTTAAAAGACTCAACTATAACATCATTAAGAATAGTTAAAGGGGCCATTAAACACTATGGATGTGTAAGTAAAGTTTCCATAACAAGAAATTTGTTAAATAGTGTTCGTGATTCACATAAATTTTATAAAGAGCATGTTGATAAGCTGAAGGAAGAAGAATAAAAAAGGTAAAAGAAAGGAAGCAGAAAGAGAGGGAAAATAAGGAAAAGCAGCTAGAGAAAAAAAGAAAAGCTGAGTTTGATGACAAAATAAAAGAAAATGATGCAGAAATAAATAGGCTTAAAAAGATAAAGAAGCCTCCCTAGCAGTAATTCAAGAGGGAACAGAAAGAATGAGAAAAAAGCTGTAGAAAAACAAAATACTGTTGAAATAGCAGTTGCCTCTAACTTGATCATACAAGGTTTAGCTGAAATAAAGAAAACTGAAAGTAAATTAGTTGTGGTGGAAGCAGAAAAAGATAGGCTTATCAGGAAAAGGTTAAAACAATAATATGAAAAAAGTAATTCATTGAACAATTGTACATAGTTCTTGGTTTTCAATTACCTTTTTAGGATATTATAATTTAATGTGAAACCTGAAAACTTTACTGTGAAAATCGTGAATTGCTTCTGGTTCAACAGCATATTAATGTTCAAAGTGAAACTTGAATGTGGTAAATATACTTGAATATGATAATAACACGTGAAAAAGATAAGAACTGAACATTAGAAGTAAATCATACTTAAACTTTAGACATTAGACGTTATGCAAAAAATTTGCGTGTGAACTTCGACCATATATACTAATGGACTGCGCATTGGCAATAACTGCATCAAAGCCGCCATGGCTCAAACATTGGGCACGTCATCATCAGACTCCAAATTTCGTGTAAAAATGCTGTTATGATTACTAATTTACGCTGCAGAACTTCAGTATTTTCGGTGTATTATGTGAATGCGCCTCATATATAATGAAAACTCTTCAGGTAAGTTTACTTATGAGCTATATACATGCATGATCGGGTTGTTTACATTTTGTGATTTATAATGTGATGAACATTTGCGAAGAATTTGGAACATGCATTCCATTTTTTTTTCTTAAGTTACTATATTTTTATATCAATAGCTGCAAGTTTCTGGTTAAGTAATTGAACTTTATTGACTTAGGTATTTAATTCGTGTCTTACCCATGGAAAATCATAGAACTTTCTTTACCATATCGCTCAGAGCAACCATAAGCACAGCAGGTGTAACCCATCTTTTTGACTGATGTCATGTGATTTTATGTTGGAGCCAGAAATTTTGATGTCATGCGCAGTCTATCAGTATATATGGTTGAAGGGTGTGAAGCAAACTCTACAATGTATACAAAGTTGTTTTACTAGATGTATACAAATATACATCTAGTTTTTATTGAAATACACTCCTAAAATTTTCCTAAAATTTTTCTAAAAAGTCCTAAAATTCCTACCTAAAATTTTCCAGAAGTATGCTATGATCCCTGGTGTCTGTACTTATGGATATGTAAATTAAAAATAGTTGTATATAAATTACCTTGCATTAAATTTGTCTATTTGCTTGCTGTTTGTTAGTAGGAATTATAATCTTAAGTTGTAAGAGTTCAAAAGCTACTCCCTGTAACATCTATAAAAAAGATATGCGTGATCTCCCTTTGTTTATCAATAATAGGATAGTGTATCACAAAGTCATAAACACAATGCAAATCTACTTAACCATAAGCACAAACACTAATCATTCTAACATTTCAGGTAAGTCTCATATCTCAATTTGATACACAAAAATATTCATTATACACAACAAAAATAATAATAAAAAAAATGAAAAAAGAAGGATAGTAGAAAACCTATCTACTCTGTTTTATTTAAAAAAAAACGCATCAAAATTTAGTTGGAAACCCAAGAAATCTACCCTCCTAGCATTTTCAAGGAAAATAAATGTGATGTTCACAGTGTAATGCTCTGCTAAGATATTTCTAATCAGAAATTAGTAGGAAACTCAAAAACTAGTTCTTGAGGCATTTACAAAAGTAGAGTCTTGCCTCTATTAAATATTAGGTGTAAATCATGCTGTTATAGGCACTATGTAAGGTTTAAAGTATGTATATATATTATTAGCACCATACCAAAAAGAGAATACACACACACACACACACACACACACACACACACACACACACACACACACACACACAAACACAAACACACAAACAGTAGATATAGTTCCCCTTTCTGGCAGTATCAAATTACATTAAGAAATCATACCTAAGTTTTAGTTACAATACATTATAGACATCCCACGAACCATCACACTATGAACACAATGGAAATTATTCTATCAAATAAAAATCCTACCATATTCTCAAACACAATATAAGACCTTCCATCTGCAGCATCTTGCAACTTCAGTATTTTAGTGTGGAATATCTTGGAAACAGAGGTAACTTCTCAAAACAGTGGCTTCATATGTTCATATGAGACAAGTACCAAAAGTAATGCAAAAGTGGGCATAACTTTTTTATTAACTGACAGAGGTCGTTAAAATTGCACTTGTTCATAGAGTAACTCTTTCTCTGTGCAAAGGTACTACTCAACATAATTATCACAAGCGATGCATTTGTGCCATCGTTAAACCCAACTCTAGAATCCTCTTTGAAAAAATTCAGGGGTAGACTGTTGTACCCACATCTTCACAGCCACTCTCACCTTCTTTGGACCAAACAGGTGGAAGTCGGAGGATGCCAGATCTGGGCTGTACGGTGAATAGGGGACCACCTACCAGCCTAATTTGCTGATCGCCTCATTTGTTTCCAAAGATGTATGTGGTCTCGCATTGTCATGGTGAATATGGATCCTTTTCACATTCTTGTTCGGTCTCTTCCTCCTTATGGCTTCTCTAAGCTTCTTGAATGTCTCATTGTACCACTTGTTAGTCACGGTACAGCCATGTTCCAGAAAATCAAGGAGAATGACACCCTTGTCATCCCAAAAAACAGTCACAATGACTTTCTATGCTAATCGCTGGCTCTTGAATTTCTTAGGTCTTGGTGAAGAGGTGCAATGCCATTCCATGGATTGATTCTTCATTTCTGGATTGTAAAGATTTGCCCATGTTTCATTCCCTGCCACTAGATCGGGGGAAAAGCTTGTCTTCATTGGCTTCAAATGCTTCCATCAGATCATGGCAGACTTCCACCCTTCTCTCCTTCAAATCAGGTGTCAACTGCCAAGGTGCTCACTTTGCACACATTTTTTGATACCCTAAGTCTTCCACCATCTTCTGTATGACATTGTCACCACAGTTCAGTTGTGTAACAAGCTTACGGATTGTGACTCGTCACTCTACACGACTCAATTTATCCACTCGCTGACTTTTTGTGTCAGTGGTCACAGATGATGGTTTCTCACTGTATGGTTTGTCTTCAATGCTGATTTCCCTTTCTTTAAACTTCTTCATCCATCCGTGCACATTGTTCTTGTCAGTGGTGTTATCTCCATAAGTATTCTGTAGCCTTCTGTGGATGTCGGACAGCCAGCACCCTTTCTTTGTCAGGAACTTGATGATGGCACATTGTTTCTGCTTGAAATCCATTATTTACCTGTGCAGTGAAGAAGGGTTACTATAGAGGAAGAGTTACTTTATCAACACATGCAATTTGAATGACCTCTGTCAGTTAATAAAAAAATTATGCCAACTTTTGCATTACTTTTGGTACAACCCTTGTAATACAAACACAGCAATCATATCTTCCAATAATTAAGAAAGAGTTCTGCTTTTTACTTTGGTTCCTACTAGTTACTGCAATAGGATAGTGAATCAGAATTTACCAGCAACTATACATTGTTTAATCTTATTGGTCTTCTGAAGTTATTAAATTAATAGTAGTTCAATGTAAACCAGATCTATATGTGGAGCATCCACATATAGATATGAAAATTGGTGTGTCATAGTTTTTTAATGATATGAAATGTTCTAGGAAACATCCTTATAAGAGTGATATGATAACAGTTAATGTAAATGGCAAGAAAGTGAAGAAAATAAAACAGTTTATGACATAGTAATAAGGGACGTATATGTCTATGTGAAAGAAGAAAAGTTTTTGTTAAAAATTAGGAACTCTAAATTTTACTATTTGTGTCCAAAAGGGATCAAGTGTCAGCCAGTAAAAGTAGCGTGCTTTAGAATGTTAAAATCCAAAGTTGATTTGCAGTACTTTAAAAAATCTGACACGAAAGAAATTTGAGGACTGGAACTTACCTTTGTTATGCCTTCGTTGCAATCACAAGAAGTGCTGGTTGCAAGAGTGTGGGGACTATCTTGGAGCAGAAAGGCTAACAACAGAAACTTTGGGCCTGATACAAATAGAAGATGATGTCTGCACTGTGGGAGTAAGAATATTTGATAGGAAACACTGAGCTTGGAACAATTTGTATCAAATGTAAACCTTTTTGGATCTGGAAAGGAGTTTTGCATATTATATTTGTTAGATGTAAAGAGAAGATATAGTTGCTGTAAAGAATTCACCATTCTATAATGCTTGAAATTTTTTAACGTGGTTATATGTACACATCTGTTCTGCACATTCAGCACGTTCAACTTTTCGAGCCGAAATCTGCATAAAACCTCAAAACCATATGTACTTTAAAAGAAATAAACTCTTATTTAAAACTCTTTAAAGTTAAAAACATGCTAAAAGTCGACTTATTATAGCATTTTTCCTACTAAGGGAATTGTTGAACTTAAACCTGGCATACCACGCTGCTGCAAGCTCTTTCAAAGTTCCCAACCTTCTTCTTCAGGCAGAGTTCCACCCTAAGTGACTGCCACATCTAGAAGTGAGCTTTTTCCAAGTGTACAATACTTCCAAAAAGTTAGGGTCATAACTTTATCTTTATGTGTATATGGTATTCATTGGTGAATTGGACAAATAACACAAGTTTCACAGGAACTTAGAGATGTTATTGTGTCTTTTATGAATCCTCATCCTGACTAGTGGGTTGGAATGGCCAAATGTGAAAGATGAGTGTGCTGTATATTATTGAGAAATATTCTCTTGAAGATGAAATCCTTTCTCCCCAACTGGACTTTCAGCATGTCTTCATAAGGTTGAGGAAAGAGATTGAAAGATATGAGAAGAATGTTTTGCACTGACTTCATTTTATTGAGTGTATATGTTTTAAATTGTTTACACCTTAACTTAAAAGTCTCTCCAATTTTGGTAGAATTTGCAAAAGGTTTTTCAGTAAGGCCTTTTATATTTTGTAATGAAAATACAGGCTCAAGCCTATGTTAAGGTAACAATATGGAAACATGTAAAACTTTTAAAAATTCCATTTAGAAAACATACTGCCCATGGTGTTTTCACTATTCTATTATGTTACATTGGCAGAATATTTCAGCTAATTTCCTATTTTTTTTTCACAGCTTTTTTTAACAAATTGCCTTTTTTGTAAATGCAAAAACTAATTTTGCTCATTTCAACGATCAATGTCCTGCCAAATGAAGTGTGTGAAGAGAATTAGTGAAAAAGCATTTTTTCTGTACGGATAAATTATGGCTTTTTCATCAGTTTATATGTATTTCATACAAGATATTTTTTTTGAAGCATGCACTGTTCAAGTGCCCCCCCCCCCCAAAAAAAAAAAAAGATTTAAAAAAAAAAAAAAGGTTCTAGCAGTTTGTTTCTGAAGTTGGAGTACTCTGAAAATCAGAAGGATTTCTAAAGTGAAACATCCATTAATTTTTATTTTTAAACAACCAATGTCTAATGGGGGAGGGGGATACAAAAAACATTAGTATTATAAAATATATATACATATCATGAGACATATCCGAAGGGATACTCTCGTAGTAAAACATGCTTCAAATTGAACAAATGAAATAACAAGGGTAGTGCATACCTAATATTTAACCATATATCACATGTTACACGCTCAGTGAGACACGTGCTCCCACCCTGAGTGAGGACTTCCTCAAGGACACAACGCGAGGAAGTCCTCGTGCAGTTTGTTGATGGCCCGATGATGCAACCTGAGGGTTTGCGAAATAGCTCGCCGGGATAACGTCGATAAAGTGTCTTTTGAGTGAAACCGTGCCTCCCAACCCGATGAGTTTTATTTGTTTCTAAAGTGATATGGTTTTAATTACTAGATATTTTTAGATGTATGAATGTTCCAGTGAGTGTTTAATTGAGAATTGTAAATTAATATTTTAACTAAAATGTTTTATTAAATATCTTTAACTAACCAAGACTTGTTACATAATTTAGGCTTCTCTCAGGGTGGGGGCACGTGTCTCACTGAGCGTGTAACGTGCGATATACGATTCAATATTAGGTATGCAATACCCTTGTTATTTCATTTGTTCATTAGTATTATGCTAAATGCTGACAGTGGACCTGTGACATATTTTTTCATGAAATTGGTAAAGGTGATGGGGCACATTTCATGATGGATTGCTTGATTTGAAGTGGAATGGACCCTAGTGTTGCTCCCTCCCTTTTCTTTCTTTTGCTGCAGCTGTGACAGTGCTGTAATTTAACTGTGGGAATACTGCATCAAATGCTGGTGATAGAATAGAGGAATATATACTCAGTAGGCAAGACATTAGATATAGGGGTGATGGGCAGTTGACATTGGCATCCCCGCTCAGAGTGGAACAGACCCAAACCGAACACAGACTATAAATAGGCAAACAGCATATAAATAGCCCCAACAGTGTATCGTAATCAGCAAACATGGGTAAACGTGGTGACCTGAGTGACTTTGATTATGGACGCGTGTTGGCTCAAGACACATGGGGTCATTCTGTCATCCAAGTGGTAAAAACCCTAGGATTCCTGAGAGCAACAGTATCAGTGGGAGTGTATTGCGAATATACCATTGATGGACGTACCAGCGCCCAGAGAGCAAGCAGTGGCAGACCACATGCCATTGATGACCGGGGGTGGACATAGACTATCTAGGCTCATACAGACAGCGGCACAACTCACATCCAGGTTAAATGTCAGATGCCCAATCAGTGTCAGCAAGATAGCATTATGGCACACGCTGCAAACCCTGGGCTACGGTAGCTGACGCCCTACTCGTGTGCCACTGTTGACTGTTCATCATCAGAAATTAAGCTTCATATGGAGCTGGGAACATCAAAACTGGACTTCTGCATAGTGGCACTGCATTGTGTGGTCAGATGAATCCCATTTTCAGCAATACTGAGCTGATGGGAAGGTGCAGGTGTGGCACTGACAACATGAGGCCATGACTCCATTGTGCCAGGTTGTCTCTGTTCAAGGTGGTGGTGGCGGCTCTGTGATGGTTTGGGACACCTTCTCGTGGGACATATTAGGTTCCTTAGTGTATCTGGGGAGGTCCTTAACTGTTGCATACTACCAGCATGTGCTGGCTGACCACTCGCACGCTTTCATGGCCTTCGCACATCCTGCGACTGATTGCCTGTTCCAGCAGGACAATGTGCCATCTCACTGGGCTGCAACCGCTCAGGCATTGCTCGAGGAACACTCATCTGAGTTTGGAGCCATCCAGTGGCCCCCAAGGTCCCTGAATTAACACTCTGTAGAAGCTCTCTGCGATGCTGTGGAGATCCATGAATCCTGGACCGACGTCTCTGGCATAGTTGTGGACAATGCTGCAAAGGCATGGCTGGCATTACCTCTGGAAACCATCCGGCAACTGGTGGAGTCTATGCCTCAGTGTGTACAGGCTGTTATGTTATCTGTGCTAGAGGAGGATCAACACATTATTAAGTAGGTATCTCTAATGTTTTGTCCATTGAGTGTGTATATGTCCAATTTTTTTTTTCATTGAAAAGAATTATTTTGCAAAAAAATAAAATAAAAAAGTAATTCATGCTCAGAAGCAATTTTTTTATATATAGTGATGTGTGCCGTAACATGCATATATGTTTGGAAAAACCTTTTTTTTTTTATATATATATATAATTTTGAATTAAGCAGGAATTCTGGCTAGTTTTATATGCCTGATGTAAGTCTGCTGCACAAGCAATAAAGTTTTACAGTTTCTTTGTAAATAATTAATTTTCTAAGACAAGTTAAATTCATTTTGCTGAGTATGGAATTTTATTTTGATCAAGCATTTTTCTCATTGCTTGCATATTAAGTATGTAGACATACTGAATGCATTTTACACTAGTCAGGGTTTCACATTTTTATCAAATGCATTCATTTGCAAAGAAGACAAAGTAATTAATATCACTACTTCAAGTTTCAGCACTAACTAACTAGTCTTCACAGCTTTCATCATTCTCTTTTCTAACTTTTACCAAGCCTGTCTGCTCTTAATCAGTTCACCCCGCTTTTAAAAATCTTTAACTGATAGTTCTGTGTCTGGCGCTCTTTGGCCAAACCTTGCCCTTGCACCACTAAAATCAATTAACTAACTAACTAACTCAAGTTTCAGCATATTTGGTCATGAAAAAATTTCTTTAGTAATTCAGATTCTTAATTTTTTATTTTAGTTCTTGCATTTGTACTGCAGCTCTGTACAGGGTCTTCTACGGTGTACTGTATCAGTGGTAGAAGAAATAGTTTGAGTTTTTGCTTACAGTTTTCATATATAAATATATTGTGTATATGTATTAAGTCATAAAAATTATTAAGTCATAAAATGCTTTAGGACTAATGATGAGGTCACTGTTAGTGTTAATTAAATTTCACAAGGATTGTAAATTTACTGGTTATTGGTGTTGACATCAAGAAAATGAAAATGGTTTGTGTTCAGTAAAAATAAAAACTAGAAACCAAGTTAATATTTTATGAAACATTAATACTTAATATATTTATTGTCTGTGAAGCTTCATTGTTCAATTTTATGGTAGATCTGTAGGAAATAATTTGTAAAGCTCAATTTAAATGGTTTCTTGCATTCATTTATTACTGTTTGATATTCTAAATGTTTATTGTTGGAGAGGTATTATACAAGTGCTGGAAAAAAACATGTAATTTATAAACAGGACAAAAATCACCACTTCTAGCAAGCCAGTGCTGCCATCTGTCTGCATGTTGTAAAGTTGGAGGCATTACCTTTATTCAACCTGCATATTATGTCTGCTGTTTTCTAAAGTACCCACTAATTCTGTTGTTGATGGTAAGCTATGACTAACATAATTTCTCTTTGAACAACAGAAGAACTAGTTAATGTGGATAAAAGAGAAGAGGATGTGGTTCTTGAAACAGCATTTCCAGTAACTGAAGCTGTGGAAGAATATGATGCAGGTGATGATGTATTTCATCTTGGTGGTTCTGATACAAGGGACACAAATACACAAGATGATGATGATACAAATGAAGCAGACACAAGGCCTCCAACATATGAAAAACAGGATATAACTCATGAAGAAGACTATAGTATAAAGGAGGAATTAGATGATATTGATAGCATATTAGATAAAGTAAGTCTTTTACATTGCATGCCCTTTTTAAAACCCAGTTTTAATTTGCTTAATTATTTTTTTAGGTTTTGTACCTTACTTAGGAAACATTGTCACTGAAGCTTTCTAATGTCATCATGCATGTTTTAATAGCAGATATATCAGCAAAGGATGAGAAAAAAATGCACCCTAAAAATAAGCTAGTGTGAGTGTTTGGTTCCAAGATATTGTTTTCTTTGTAGTGTGCACTCAAAAATAAATAAATATGGGGGTTGAGTGAAAAGTACTGGCAACATGACAATGATCAGTGCAGGTGATTGTGGCTTACTCTGGTAATAACACAGTTTAGTATATGAAAGCATTTAGAATGTTGCACGTTATTTGAGTGTTTGTGTGGAATGAAGGAGGTAGCTTATGAAGCACATAAAGTACAGCTGTTGTATGGAGACAGTCTAAAGCATGTTTACAAAGTTAGAACAATGCAGCTGGATAAAAATTGAGGTTGCACATGTTCACAATCCCAAGGAATGTTGGTTAGGTCTGAAGTATGCATGTGAGGTCAAGCCCTACCCTGTCGTACAGTCGCACAATGGGTAAAGGCTTTTCGCAGCTGTCTAGAACAACAAGCAAATAATGAGCGATCAGGACACCCGCACATTCCACAAGAGAAGGTGTAGCTCATGTAATCTTTACTTGATTGGGATATGCACTGGACCACTTGCCATAGCAAAACTTCATCTGGACCAATATCATAATGAGGGTGATGCATTTCTTTGTCAAATCATTTTCATCAACAAAACTTGGGTACGGATGCACGAGATGGTGGTCAAATGAATGGCAGCATCGGGTATCCCCACTCCCGAAAAAAATTACGGCAGAGAACCCAGTAAAGTCAAAGTAATGTTGATTGTTGCCTATGACATGGATGGTGTAATCCTTCATCATGCTGTTCCTGAAAAACAAACGGTGAATGCCTATTTCTATATTGATGATTTCTGGAGAAACATCTGTGTCCAGCACTATGAAAGAAACGGCCACATTTCATTAAAGACAATCCATCAGTACTCATTCATGACAAAGCTTGTTGTCATGTTGCCCAAACAGTGCAGTTATTTTTTACAAGATGGCATTGGGAATCCTTGGAGCACCCACCATATTTCCCAGACATGAGACCCTGTGTCTTTGATCTGTTTCCCAAATTGAAGGCCCTCATACGAGGGCAACATGTTCGTGGTGTTCCTGAGGCACTTCGTGCCATAGACTGAACTACTGCTATAAATAGAAATGAATCTGCTGATGGCATCCACCGTCCCTCACAGGTATGGACTAAAGTTATTCATATAGCTGGTGATTATGAGGGCCAGTGTTGTTCCATTCATGTCTAAATAAAGCATAATGTGTGTTAGATGTCTGTTTCCACTAACATTTTACTCAACCCTTATAAATAACATGCATAGCCATTTGGTATAATATTTTTCCAGTTGAAAAAGTTCCAGATAAAAGATTTTGCACTTAACTAATTTTCTGTCACATCTAAAAAATGTACAAGCATTAAGCATAGGAGATATAATTTTGGACCTGACAATATGTCTTTCATGAAATTAACTAGGTTAACTAATGCTAATTTTATTAATTTTTGTTCTAGAGATTTTATGATTAGTCATCCCCAAAAGCAAAGATGATTGCTCAAATTTTGACATATGACATAAACTTTGATTTCACACAAGTCCATTTTCAGTTAAACTGCACTTCTAAAATTGAGCTCATTTTATAGCTCTTATTGACTTTTCATGTGATGCATAACATGAAATTACTTTTGAAATTCCATCGTAAATAAAAGTTTTTACATACATACATACATACATACATACATACATACATACATACATACATACATACATACATACATACATACATACATACATACATATCACTAAGCTGTTCTCTGAGATTCAGAGGTTAGCTAAAAAAAAAAAAAAATGCAAACTACCAGATAGTTTTTACTTACTATTGCTGTATCAAACTTCTCCATTTACAGCGATCTTGACATACAACTCGGGCTTCACTGACATCCATTACACGCTGTACACAAGATCTTCTATACTTCATACTCCTAATTTGTTTCTCATGCAGACACTCCTGAATCTGATCCTCCCATAACTTCCTTGGCCTTCCTCTGCCTTTCCTTCCAGCCACTTGGGCTAAAAAGATTTTCTTAGTAAGCATCTCACCACTTATTCTTTCAACATGTCCAAACCACCAAAGCATATTAGTCTCCACCTTGCTAACAAAATTTCGCTTCACATCACACAACTGCAACACATCTTCATTCCTCACACAATAAGAACGTGTCTTGCCAGAAGTAATAAGTAACTCATATGGAGTAGTCTCCAGCACACAAATGACTCCTATGTTTCTTCTGCAGTACCCAGGTTTCACTGCCATACATCAGAGTAGGAACAATTACACTCTCATACACTGCCATGCGGGACTCTCTTGAGAACCCATCATTCCTGTGAAAACCTCCCATAGCAGCCATGACTTTCAATGAAGAATTCACTTGCCTACTAATTTCACCATCCAATTTGTTCTCTCTGTCAAACATGCTTCCTAAATACACAAACTCATTTACCTGGTCAATCACTTTGCCATTTATACTTATATTGCATTCAGTACTACCAGTTCCTCTCTCAAAAACCGTAACTTTGGTTTTTCCCTTATTTATACTCAGTTTGAATTTCATGCAAACTTCGTACATCTGGAACAACATACTCTGCAACTCACTTTTGCTCTCTGCCAACAGGACAGTGTCATCAGCATACAGCAATCTGTACACACAGATATCACCAAGACGTAAACCAGTATTATCTATTTTGGCATCATGCATGTACACATCCATAAATATATTAAACAGCCATGGTGACATTACACAACCTTGCCTGACTCCTGCACCAATAGAAAACCATTTTGATAAAACACCGTTCACACAGGCTTTACTTATTAAGTAGATTACCAGTAACACCATATTCAATTATGGCTTTAAGTAGATTCCCAGTAGCACCATATTCATACATGGCTTTTACACTATTAAGTAGATTCACAGTAACACCATATTCATTCAATACCTTCCACAAAAGTGTTCTATTAGTAAATAGGACGAGTACGGTCGTAAGCGTTCTCTAAATCTATGAAGGCAGCAAAAAAATTTTTACCAACAGCCAGATACTTTTCAATCATCATGTGTAATGCAAAAATTTGGTTAGTGCAGCCTTTACCAGGCATAAAACCACTCTGAACATCCCACACTTTCTGTGATGTAAGACCCAGTACTTTTTCAATAATGACCTTACCAAACACTTTCCGTGGCACACTTAATAGGCTAATACCACGATAGTTCTTGCAGTCAGTCTGAACACCTTTTCCCTTATACAAGGGAACAATGATAGCATCCTTCCAATCCCAAGGGACCATTCCTAACTTCCAGCACAACTGGCAAATTTCAGTTAGCCTATCAATTACAGAGTCACCACCATATTTCAATATCTCCGCAGTTATGCCATCAACTCCCGGAGCCTTGCCATTCTGAAGAGATTTTAGAGCTTTACATACCTCTTCTCTTGAGATCCCTCCTGTGCTTTCATCCTTCACTGTGCCATCATCTGCATCTGTCTCAGAATCATCTTTGTTTTCGTGATCTAATAACTCACAGAAGTATTCACCCCATCTTTCACTTAACTCATTGGGCTCCCATATCATTTCCCCAACCCTATTCTTCACACAACTTAACACTTTGTTTCCTCTATTTTTCCTGAGTCTCAATTACTTCCAGAAAGACTTCCTATTTTTCCAAAAAGCCAATTCATGCCTTTTCACCTTTGCCTTCCTATCTTTTGTCTTACTCCGGCGAACCAGCTTAGCTGCTTCATGCTTCTTACAGCAATATTCCTCCACAGAAACTCTACCTTGCAACATCCCCAAATAGGCTTCCTTCTTTCTTTTTTCTGCCTCTTCAATCTCACTATTCCACCAAGCAAGCATCACCTCTATTGCTACCCAATATTGTGGTGCCACAGACCTCTTCAGCAGCAGTGACCACACAGTTCTTAAAGCATTCCCATTTCTTTTCTACACCCCTTTCACAAGATTTCAGCTCCTTCAGTCGTTCTCTGAGTATGTCAGAATAATGCTCATGATTTTCAGGGAACCTTTCAGCCAACATCAGCACCTCTCATCACACGGGTGTAAACAACTAAGTGTTTCAGACGCTGATCGTAGACATAAAAATCTATCGCACTCTTTTGACCAAGAGTACGATTGTCTCAAGTATATGTGTGGATATACACTGAAGAGCAATTGAATTATTAGAGATAGCTGGCATTATGCAAATGTGGCGCTGTGGGCGGCCCTGTAAACGGAAACGATATGACGTATGCAGCGATCCGACAATATAAGGAGTGATGCGACAGGAATCAGTAAGAGTCGGACGCAGTATGGGTAAGACGAAGGATCTAAGCGCATTTGATCGTGGGCAAATTGTCGGGGCCCGACGAATGGGTCACTCCATCTCAGAAGTTGTGCAGGCACTGGGATTTTCACGAGCCACTGTGTCACAGGTGCACCGTGAGTACATCAAATCCGGTGAAACCATCCCTGCAAGGGCCAACTGCCGTGGACAACAGCATGTGGATGAGCGGGGTCATCGTCGGCTAGTTCGCATTGTAACAGCGGATAGACGGGCCACAGTGCAAGAAATCACTCGGCAATTTAACGCTGGTGCACAAAAATGTGTAAGCAGCCACACCATCCAGAACCATTTCCTCGCTATGGGGTACAGAAGCCATCGTCACACGAGGGTACCACTGCTGACCGCACATCACAGGGTGCGAAGATTAGCATGGGCGTGGGAACATCGCCACTGGACCCTAGACATGTGGGAAAATGTTGCCTGGACTGATGAGTCGAGATTGACGTTGGTACATGCGGGTGGCAAGATACGAGTATGGCGCGAACCACATGAAGCGATGGATCCTTCTTGCCAGAAGGGTACTCTTCAAGCTGGTGGGGGTGGCATTCTTGTCTGGGGACTGTTTACGTGGACTGAAATGGGACCCCTGGTACGTGTGACATCGTCCCTCACACGTCAACGTTACCGGGATATCCTGGACGACCGTTTGCTCCCATTTGTGCGTCTTCAACATCCCACTGGGGACCTCATCGTGCAACAAGACAATGCACCGTGCCATCGCTCCTGAATTGTATCCGAATGGTTGGATAAACACTCCACCGACATGACCTCGCTTCCCTGGCCAGCTAGGTCACCTGATCTCAATCCCATCAAGCACATCTGGGATGCCATCAAGAGAGATGTTCGAGGCTCTGACCCACCTCCATCAAATCTTCGTGAACTGTGGGAGCTTGTTCAGGGGTAGTGGATCCGCATGGCTTCCCAACTCTTCCGGTGTCTTGTCGAGTCCATGCTGAGACGAATTGCCGCCGTCATCAGGTCGAAAGGTGGTGCTACAAGTTACTAGACAGGTATCTCTAATTCAATTGCTCTTCAGTGTACTTGTGGTTGAAAAATGTATTGGATATATACAAACCATTCTCAATGCAGAATTCAATTAATCTTTCACCATTATCATTCACACAAAGATCATTAAACCAGGGTTCCCACGCCACCGGGAAAACCGGGAATTCTCAGGGAATTTGAAAATTGTTCCAAAAATCAGGGAAAACTCAGGGAAAATCGTGTTTTTCCGTAAAAATCAGGGAATTTCTTATCAGGGAACTGAAAAGTCAGGGAATTTTTTATTTTGCCAAAAAAATATTTTCTTTCAGACTTCTGTAGAATATATTTCTGTATTGCTAAGTTTTAAAAATAATTCCGAGTTGTTTTATCCTTCGAGGCAACCCACCCACCGATTAAAGTGCAGCTGTGCTGGGGAGTGCGTCTCTTCGCGGTTTCCCCCATCTCCAGATGCTCTAAACTGACACGTCAAAGCGTGAGAGAAAGCCATTAATCACACCCCCATTTCGCAGGCTCTTATCTGCTGCGTTCGCGCAGAGGCAGTCACTTGTTCCTAAGTAGGTGTCCTGGTTCTCTGTGTAGACTGGGAAAAAATTATGAAAAAGCTAATTTCCTCAATTTTTTAAATAACCGACTGAAATTTTTACAGTGGACAAGATATATGAAAATAACGTTCCATTTTAAATTTCGCCGTAATTCATCGGAAACTTTAGAAGTTGCGCTTTTTTTTTTTCCCTTTCCTTTTGCATGTTTCACTTGTGTTTTATTAAACAGTACAAAAACATTTTATTTTGCCGGATGTTGGTTATCCTAATAAGATTCGTTGTTTTACGGCCGGAAAGAGATTTTTCTTGATTCTGTCTTATTTCTATTTCATAATGCATGAAGAAATTAATTTATAGCTATTTTGGCGATATTCCGATTACTGCAAGAGCTGGCTGGTTGCGAAAAATAGGGTAGTCCGACGCCCGGAACCATAGATTTTCACATCTGGGTCATTCCACGCAAAATCGTCAGATATTGAAATAATTTTCCACCAACACATCTCTGATTCTTACAGGTAGCTGCTTCCAAATTATAAAAAAAAACCCCTAAAAGTTTAAACTTTTTTTGTTTCTGATAGATTAGAAGATATTATTTTTGAATTTTTGTGCATAATGGAACCGTTTTCCGTAAAAACGCAAATATCTCCGTTATTTAGAATAAGAAATATAAAATTCATCATTCTCTCGTAATTTTTCCTAAGGTTTCAGCTTATACATAGGGAAAAAAAATTTGCGAGAACAAAAGTTAGACAGGGTAGAAATTTTCTTGTAATCGTAAATTCTTTTTCTTGCGTTGCTGCACCTCACAAGAGTTGCATAAATTATTCATTTCACATCTTTACCCTCACATTGCCGAAAAAAATATGAAAAATTTACCTAGTTACTACTGATTTAAATGTTTGCCGTGCTTGCTCTTTTGGTTTCAGGTTTGTCAGTGCAGGCGCTAAAGCTTCTGTCTCCGTTTTGGATGACGTTATTTGTGGGGAGTTACTGCAAGTGACCTGAGTGGGCTCCAGACCTTTCTCGCACTTTGCCTGATCAACATCGCACAAAAATGTTTTGCCCTTCGTAAAGATATTGTTAAGTATAAACATGCCACTCGCCACAGGATGAAAAATTATGTTGAAAAAAAAGTGTTAGGATAATTTTATGAGCACACAAAACTTCCTCTAATTGTTTCCCGTACAAGTAATTTGACGTAGCGTGGAAATGAACTGTGACCTGCGAGAAAAGTTCAGTACTAATGTTTGTGTCACAAACGTAGCCAATCAATTTTAAGACTTCCGGATTTTGGAAGTACTTGTATGAATTGTAGTCTCTCAGGCAAAATGGTATTCCGTATTAACTGTTAGTTGTCTCCACTTGTTGCTTCCATTATTTTTTCTTTATCCAGGGTTTAATTTTTTTTTTTTTTTTTTTTTGCCGTTATGGCATTAGGATCTCTGTGTGCTAGCTTATTGGTTATGAAATTTAACAGCACAATGTCTAAATATCCTATGCTGCGTTATTTAGAAGCAAATAGCAGAGGTGCCAACTATTACGAATTGCCCGTAATTATTACGGTTTCGACTGTCAGATTACGGAATTAGGGGCAGGTTGGAAGAATTGCGGATTTCAGTGTGTTTTGGAGAATCTCAATTTTGTATCCTTTTTCGTTAAACCCTTTTAGTGCGACGCTGCCGATTTGTCGGCCTTCGATTTTGATCCGCATATTTTCCGAATCAGACTGCAGATTTCGGCGTCTCAATGATCATATCATTTATCAATCATATCGTTTTGAAATGGAATGTCCCGCAGTGGTCTAAGTGATGGCCTCTGATCATTCGTCTGTAAGGGGTCCGGGTTCGAATCCCGTTAAGGCATGGATGTTGTGTTTGTCTTAAGGCACTGGCTCTCTCCCTTCCCAGGAGCCAGTGACCCTAAATTAGGGACGGGCGACTGCTGAGTTGCCCATTGAGTTGCTCACGGTGGTCGTTAAACCTCCAATCAAAAAAAAAAAAAAAAAAAAAAAAAATGGAATGTCCATGAATCCATATCGTCAAACAGCGATATTATCGGAAGAATGGTACCGTAATTTTCTTCGTATAATCCGCGGATTATCTGTTAAAAAAGTTAAAATTATAGGTTTTGCGGATTATACACCAATGCGGTTAGTACGCCGATTTAAAAAAAAAAAAAAAAAATTACAACCTTCCGATTTAAAAAAAATCTGCAGCGTGATTGTGCAGGGAAGGGTGTAATAATTGGAAAAGGAACTCCCTCAGAAGAATTTTCCTCAGTTCAGGAGTTTGTACGGAGCGGGGAGGAGGGGGAGGAATGTCGTAACAAAAGATCGGGAAAGTTGTGGGGAGGGTTGACAGGGGTCATTTTGATATCGTTGAGGAGAGCTCTGACTGTCGTGCCAGCTCTGTTTTGGGCAAAAAGCTAAAGAAGTACGCACAGCACTTGCTGCACGAACCTATGCGTTTCTCCTTTCGGATTTCATGTGCGCGACCTTGTGTCTAGTTTGCTTTCGTTGTTTTGGCGAACGTCGTTGCTGCTGTTTTCCTTCATTGCTAATCATGATGTCTCTGAAAAGAAAACGTTTCAGTTACACTGCCGAATTTAAGCTTGAAGTGGTGGACAGAATTGAGGATATGATCGTGTCACTGCGCGATAGTTTTGAGGTCAGAACACAATCGTGCAGCAACATACGGAAAGCCTCTGTGTTGCGATCTAAAACGTAAACAAATCCGTCGGTTTCTTCCGCGGGAGAATTCACCGGGTTTTTTATTGGCCCACGTATAAGACGATCTCTCAACCCTGAAAGCAGGAATTCCTCCAAAAACTTTCGACTTATACGCGAGTACATACGGTATTTCTACGACTTGTTCTGTATCAGCCTTTCGTCATTGGCAAGGTGTAATGCAATACTCTGGAGCTGCATCGGCGTGATCTATGGATGCCACACCCTTTATCTGTCCGGAGATATAAAACAGTTACCTTTAAAAATGAATTTCTTCATTTAATAAAATCGTTTTTTTTTTTTTTCTCTTCTTCGGACTCATTATGTGTTTCTGGAACGTGGAAAGAGCGATGTATTTATTTATTTTCTGACGCCACGTATTTGGAGGATTTTTACTTTGGATCTCGCTCTTTGGATTTAACTGTCTCAGTAGCTGAGCCCATCTTACGGATTTATGATGTCAGAAGCTGATTTAAAAATACACATAGCACCGTGGATTGTTGGCCACCATGGTGTAAAGCTAACGCGCTAGGCTATATATGGAGAGATCCATGGTTCAATTCCCCGGCGGCGGCTGTAAACAATTTTTCGGTTGCTATGTGTTTCTGGAACGTGGAAAGAGCGATGTATTTATTTATTTATGTGACCGACTTTTCTGTCGGAAATTCCACTTCTCGTTCAACATCTATGATGTGCGGATTATACGGCGATTTTTATATCCTGAATGTCACAGTCTGCGGATTATACGAAGGATTTTTTTTTTTTTTTTTAATATGAATTTCGTGGTCTGCGGATAATACGACTAAAATTACAGGTAAATATGCCGTAAGTGTCATCGTAAAAGAGTTTGCGCTTGCTATCGGTTCCCCACGCACTTTTCCGTGTGACGGGAGAAAGGTTACTTTAGCCAAAACTTTTCCTGCTGCAGTTGAGGCAGTGCTGTTCACTTTGCATTGTTGGTGAATTATAAGACGTCGTACTGTCGGAAATCACTTTTTCGAGCCGCGTTCGAAGTGCAATTACGATCAACTCGTCGCAACCCGTGGTCCCGTGATGACGGATGTTTATATTTCTTGCGGACTTTCGCCGCACGGGAGAACGAAGTGCGGTGTTTTATTACTAGAAGCTCTTCACATTATTCATTTCTTTTTCCCAAACAAACAGACACAATCGCAAAACTCCGTGAATTAGGAATCCCCATCTTTTTCCAAACTCGTGTTAGCAGAGGATGATTTTATTGACAGCTTGTTCCTCAGAGTGAAATTGTTTTCTAAGGTTATTTGAAGTGGCTTGTAGTGAGAGTGAAAGTTTGCCAAGTGATGGTGATGATTTTGAATCATCTGAGAGTGATATTGGCCTAGCAACATCAAGCCAAAAAACTAGCCACCGTGCCACGCACACCATATCTTCTTCAGAGGGTGAAGATCTTCATAGTGAATCTTCAGATCATGAAAGTTCTGAAAGTGAATGGGAGGATGTTAATAGAGAGAAGTGATGAACAACCTCAGCATCTTTTTTTATTAACATGAAATGCAGGGGCCCAAACATGCTCTGGCAACTGATGTGGCACCTATTGCATATTTTTTACTTGTTTTGTACCAATTTCATCCTTGGAATTATAGTTTCTGAAACAAATAAATATGTAAAGAGGTTTCTCCAGGAACATCCAAATCTTGAGCAAGGAAATGGAAAATGTTACAAATGCTGAAATAAAGGTTTCCTTGCGTGCCTTCTAATATGAGAGTAATCAGTAGCCCATGTAGGACGAGATGATTGCGGAAGGCATATCCAGTCAAAACAAACACCAGGATTGTGTAAAATTAAAGACTCGATCAAAGCCTTTGGATAATTTTTTTGCAAAAAAGAATGAAAATAGCGTGATAAACGCTGAATCGCTGTTTACTACAATCGTTGTGGAGCATAACCTACCTATAGCAAGCTGTGATCATGCTGGTCGCTTCTTTCATGCCATGTTCCCAGACTGATATTGATGAAGCTGGATATCCTTGAGCAGATGTGGCATGGAATGAAATGTCTAAGACAAAGGATTCATCCGGCCTTCCCAAGTATTCCACATTGCCTAAACTAATGTTGGTAATATTGACTATCCCTCACAGCAATTCCTCTACGTAGAGAATATTTAGTATAGTAAGGAAATACCTCGCGTACTTTTGCCCAACAATGAGCACCAAAACATTAAGTGCCCTTCTTGTACAGAAAAGTAAAGCATTTTCCTCAGGTGAGCTATGTTATAAAAAGTTTTCTGAAAAAGAATATACCACTGCAAAACAAGCAACAAGGGAGTTTTTATGTCAGCAATGACATGAGGTAAGTACAATATTGATAATTTAATTTCATATTTTTTTTGTGAGGATAGTGTAAACATGCAAAGTTATTACATATTTCATGCATTAATTTCTCATGAAATACCCATTCCACGCGTTAACGACGTATGGTGATTACCGATAGGCACCTCATACAAGTATTACAGGTTACACAGTAATACTATAATATTGTCCTTAACTTTTTAATAAAAAAATGGTGTGTTACATTACTGAAAGTTTGTGTTACATTATTGAAACATTACTGAAAAATCCCCTATTTATTACTGATATGTTCTGCTAGAGGTTGGCACCTCTGAAATAGCATAGATTCGATGTTCTCATTGCCAAGTGCAAGAACTAACTTTAGCTAAAATAATTACAATTTTGATTTTTAAATGTCAGCAGTATTTTCCCTGATTGCTAGAATTGTTGGGATGGTACTGGCACACGTTTTTCCTCAGATGCAGAAATGCTGTCATGATTTTCGTTCTCTCTCTCTTCTTTTTTTTTTTATTTTTTAATAGCTGTTTTAGTTTGCTTTGTCTTTAAAGATTCTAAGTGAATTCCAATAGAAAATACATATTGTTAGATCGATTTGATAGAACCGCTCTAACAAAATGTTAAGAGACTCTGTCAGACACTCTCCATTTTATCATTCCCATTAGACTTCAATTTCAGCAAAAGTTTCTGTGTTCTTTAATATTTATGTAAAATAAGCACTTAAAGGATTTAAAGCTTCAGCATTGTATCATTTAACGGCAATTTATTCTCTTCAGTCACATTCTCCCAGCTTGCATTTTTAAACCTAACTGGAATTCTAAATGTTGTGAGTCGTTTAAAATGTTATTTATATACTTGTGTGCACTTAAAATACAGATAAACCAGTTATATAATTTCACCTAATCGATTGAAATATTTCATTATATGTAGAATTTAAATTAAGTCTTTGTTCAAATATTCTTTAAAACATGTAAATACATGGTTTGCCACCTCGGTGGTGCAGTGGTCTAAGCTCTGGCTTCTGACTATTCGTCCAAGTGAGCCTGGATTCAAGTCCCAGATGAGGTATGGGTGGTGTGTTTATCTTACGGCACTGGCTCTCCTTCTTCGTGAAGCCAATAGTCCTAAATTAGGGATGGACGGATATAGCCCAACAAGTTGCTTATGGTGGTCGTTAAACCTGAAACAAAAAAAATAAGACATGATTTTGTTAAATATTATGTAAAATTTATGCTAAATACACTAATTTTTGTAACTATAAAGTAATTAGGGAAAATGAAAGTTATTTATCCTTTATATTCCATATTTTCTGTTTATCTTTATGGACTGTATAATCGGGACATTCATTATGTGGTGTCTTTTTAATTCTCCCTCATATGTGAGATGAACATAACATTATCAGTATTAATTTCAGGTAAGCAATTATTTGCAATTACAGCCTGTCTAGAATTTGATAAATCTTGCTTTCAATACACATTATTCCTTAGTTCTCTAAAAATTATCAAAACTGAATTTAAAAAATTGCCTGTAGACATTACGGTTTTATTCGATTTCTGCAGATAGTTTGCTTCATATTTTGTAACATGGAACAGTTAGGCACAGTGGCCTGGTACACTCTTGCTTGGAGAAACACATCACAAGAGAACCACTTAAACAATGGATCAAAGCCCTTTGTTGGGTGATTCTCTTTCAACATTTCTCTGAGCAGGAGCCCATTCGGTCATTAAGCTTATCTACACTGTGCTATAGAAGAAAGGAAAACAAACTATTTAACATACAGATTTTTTCTTACAATGAACTGTTTCTACGGGAATGTATTAACAAATTGTACATGGGCAGTATACCACTTAGGTTCAGAAAAGATCATGGAATTATAATACCAAAAATAATATGCCTCATGCATTTAATTTTTATTCATAAAAAGCAGGTAATTGTATAAAGAACAGTTATTTAAAGAATTAACAAATGTATGCTTTCGTAAGGACTGTAAGGAAATGCAACAATTTGTCGCAATGTTATTTGATTTGCTACTCTGGAAAAACTCTCAGAACCACCTGGAAAACCTGGAAAAGTCAGGGAATTTTTTTTCTACTTTTGAGTGGGAACCCTGTAAACTTACCCAGAACATTGTCAGAAATTGCATTCTGCATGCCTACTCTAGCATTGAAATCCCCTGCTATTATAACTTTCCCTTTAGCACCAAACTGGCTCAGAACAGCTTTTGAGCAATTCCATGTCAGATCAATCACCTTCTTGACCTCACCATTTCTGATTTTGATGAAATTTGGTATGAAGCACACATATGATAAGGTAAGTAATCCTGCCAATTTTCAGATTTTTATTTTGAAAATTGTCCAAGATACACACATAATAAAAATCGAAATTTTCGTAAAAAATGACAAACTCGCACACTTATAAATGGCTGTAAATTTTTTTCCTAATTGTAGTAGAGTGACAATTCAAACACAGTTGCAAAGCTAAAGGATTGAGCTTTCTATAGATACCATACATGACCTTCTTACGACAGATTAAAGTTTCAAAATCATCCACTGTGACCTTTGACCTTGAATATCTCAAAACATGCCATCTTAAAAAATTACGAAAAAATATATTTTATTGCTACAACATTCTTCTACCCATGTGCCAGATATTAGGCTGGCACCGCTATGGCAAGGCAGTGTAGAATTAATAGGAGTGTCATGCTGCACCCTTCTGTATGTAAGGCACAGAGACATACCATGCAATAAATATTTCTTACGTTGAGGATTTGTGTTTATTATACATGAAATGTGTATATATTATAACAGATCAACAGATTTATCAGAAATATGCTATGTGACAGCAATTTTACTTGATAGACACAATTTTCAGCAGTAAATAATGTCAACAAATCTTTGAGATCAGTGATTGAAACTCCACCCATTTTAGCCAATGGCAGGGCTTCTTCTTAGCCAATGACAAAGCTTCTTATTAGAGTCAATGACAGGGTTTCTTATTAAAGCCAATGGCAAGGCTTCTTATTACAGCCAATGAGAAATCTTACTGGTACACCTTTTTACATTTGCTGTTATTTCAATTCTGAGCTTGTGAGTGTGTGGTTATCAATTTATCTGTAACATTGTTAACTGTTTAATTGTTATTTTATTTTATCTTTATTGTTATCTTTATTTAATCAATTTCTTTTTTATCAAACTATATTTATTTATCATTTTTTTTTGCAGGTGCAGTTTCATTAACCAAAATGGACTTTAAAAGTCAAATTTTTTGTTGCAATCCTCTGGGTAAAAGTGGACACACAAGGTTTAGAAAGAATCTGAGAAAAGTACAGCCTTGGATGGTTCAGAAATGTCCAAATATAACATTAGAACAGAAAATATGTAGTTCATGCAGAAAATCTATCTCTGAAATGCCAGGTTCTTCATGTATAATTGAAACAGATGCAGAGGCAGAACAACCTCGGTTAAGTGAAGATAATTCAGAAGGAGTGGTGAAGAGTGAGATATGGACTGACAGAGACACAACTTTGGATAGTCTGAATGATACGTTACTTTCTCTAGGCGAATCTCCTGTGAAAAAAAAAAAAGATTAGGTGTTGGACAGTACAGTAAGAAGAAATATCAGAAAATTGGTGAAGTGATAAAAGACTACATAGGTGTTCCAGAATGTGATAATCCTGTGACAGTGTCTGATGAATTGGTCATGATTTCACAGTTGAAAGAAAAATTTCAAGAAACAGACTCTAGCATTGTTAAAGTCCAAATACTAACAATATTACCTAGAACCTGGAGTATTCGTAAAATTCAGGAAAAATTTGGTATAACATATTACATGGCACGAAAGTCTAAAAATCTTGTGGAAGAGCAGGGTATTTTAGCAACTCCAAATCCTAGGCCTGGGAAAACTCTCAGTGACAGCACAGTTGAAAACGTTATTGCATACTATAATAGTGATGAAGTGAGCCATTGTTTACCAGGAAAAAAAGATTTTGTTACAATGATGGAATCAGGATCAAAAGTACAAAAACAGAAACGTCTTATTCTAGGAAATTTGAAAGAGATATTTCAAGGATTTAAAGACAAGAATCCTAATGTCAAAGTAGGGTTTTCAAAGTTCTGTGGTTTACGCCCAAAGAATTGTGTGCTGGCTGGTGCAAGTGGAACACACTGTGTCTGTGTGTGTTGTGCTCATGAAAATGTAAAACTTATGCTAGCAGGGTGCAAATTGCAAGACTTAACTCGTAATGATGAATTACCAGTTAGGACATACAAAGATTGCCTTGCAAGAATAACTTGTAACCCTCCTCTTCCAGAATGCTTCTTCTTCAAGTGTGATTCTTGTCCTGGTATAGCACACTTACTAGAGCAAATAAGTAGCTTATTCACCATGAATGGGATTGATGAAATTGTATATAAAGTGTGGACTACAACTGAT
Organism: Macrothele yani; assembly: GCA_039090855.1. NCBI lineage: Eukaryota > Metazoa > Arthropoda > Arachnida > Araneae > Macrothelidae > Macrothele > Macrothele yani. The sequence goes on along the minus strand of CM077011.1, from coordinate 55,746,447 downwards.
CGCACAACACTTATGACAGTCTGTAACACTGTAGAAGAATTCCTTGAGACCTTTGAATCAAAAGTGAAATTGCTATTGCCACATTCTTTTATAGCTATTCAGCAGTCATACTTTCTGTCAAATCTGAAAGAAAACCTTGATGATAATCAGTGTGTTGTGTTGTGCGATTTTGCTGAGAATTATTCCTTCATACTGCAGAATGCAGTCCAAGGATACCACTGGAACAATTCCCAAGCTACTATTCACCCTTTCGTCGTGTACTACAAAAGTTCACACACACTTCAGTTGGATCATGTTTCTTTTGTTGTCATCTCAGAATGTCTTAAGCATGACACTATCAGTGTTCACCTTTTCCAGAGCCAATTGTTGCAGTTTATATCATCACATTTTGACAAGAAAGTAGAACACATCTATTACTTCTCAGACGGTGCAGCCTCACAGTATAAGAACAGGAAGAATTTTGTCAATCTGTGCCATCATGATGTAGATTTTGGTATCACAGCTGAGTGGCATTTCTTTGCCACCTCACATCGAAAGGGGCCATGTGATGGCGTGGCAGGCACCATTAAGAGATTAGCTGCACGTGCCAGCCTTCAGTGTTCATACAATGACCAAATTATGACACCGCGACAACTGTATGATTGGGCTTCCAGAAACATTCCTTCGTGCCATTTTAAATACAGCACGGACAAGGACTATAAGAACCACAAGGAGTTCCTCGAGATACGTCATGCTAGTGCTCGACCAATTCCTGGTACTCAAAAACTTCACTGTGTAATACCAGTAAGCCTCACAGCTATTAAAACCAAGATGTATTCAAACTCAACTGAATACAAGGTTGAGTCAGTATTGCTAAATCCAATAGAACTGGATCTGGAGGATATTCATGGCTATGTTATCGTTGAGTATGATAACCAATGGTGGGTTGGTTGTGTTTTGGATGTGAACATTCATACAGAACAAGTTAAGATAAGTTTTCTTATCTTAACTTGTTCTGACGTGGAATGTCCCTTTTAGCTCATTCCAGAAATCTTCCTTCCTATCAGAGGGTTCAGAGTCACAAGGAGCATACACTACAACAATTACTATTCTCTGAAGTTCCACTTTCAAACGAATCCAAAGAATTCTTTCACTTATGCAACTATAGTGAATCAAGTTGTTCATCGTTTCACTTAAAATCACACCTACACCATACTGTCTTCTCACATTATTCAATAATCCAGACCACAAATTCACCGTTCCGTTCCCTTCTTCTATACCAATTTCCTTCTTTTGGTTTCACTTACACACAGCACATCCAATCTGTACTTATTCATATCTTTAATCACCTCATTCAACTTGCCATTTATACCTCTAGTATTCCATACACCAATCTTACACTCACTCAGCTGAGATCTCTTTCCGATTTTCTTTTTTCCAGTTCCAGGTCGATACCGTGGTGGACCATCCTTCTCAAGTGTGATAGGTCCACCATATCCCACACTTGAGTCCATTTTTGCATTTCTTTTTGTCTTTTTAATCAGGGAAGTACATCAGTGTGGGGGATTAGCCCACAGCTGATGGTTCCAGTTGGTCATTCAACCTAAGGATTCTGGAACAAAACCCAGTGAGTTGGGGTCTTTTCACCAAAGTCACACAGAACTAGCTGGCACCTCTCCAAGATTCACAGACGTGCCCTAATTGCTGTTGCATGTGCCATTGTTACCACGGAGCACTCCGAGGAAGCAAACCCATCTCACACTAAGACCGCCCACATCAAAGTTTTTAACCTTAACCTTTAAAAAATGTGGTGGGGGGGGAATTGTCATTTTCCAGTTTCATAGCAACAAGTTTACTTTAGCGAAAGAGTTCTTTGTTGTCCATCTGCCTGTGACATCTGTCACTCTCAAAGAGCTTTTTTTTTTTTTTTTTTTTAGAATTACAATTTTTTATTTTTTTATTTGCCTCCGTTGCCCCTATTGTTGCCAAAGTGTAGTGTAACCTCTCCAGTGGTGTCAGTTGATCAATTTTCGTTAAAACTCTGGGAATAAATGGTATGTTGAGTATATATGGATAAGAATGGTAATGGTCCAGCTTAGTGTAAACACTTCAATTTTATGCACATCTTTATTTGAATTCAGCACACACATCCAAATTTTGTGTGACTCCACTGTCTACATGCAACTGTAGATACACAAATGCTATGTTAAAGACTCATGGCATCATCAGGTGTTTAATAATTTTCATCTGCTGGCATTATTTCTTCTCTTAAATTTTCAGGCAGTGAATAGGCTTTCACCAACCTCTTTTCTTATTCAACTAAATGAATGAAATTTCTGAGTGGCGGTCATGGTTTTAGCTGATGATAATATTTTCTCTCAAATGTATCAGTTATATTATTATTCTAGTAATGCACAGTGAAATCTTGCAAAACACTTTTATCACATTTCTTTTCAGTTGTTAACTTAGCTGGGCCTCAAATGGCCTAATAGTCAATGTTCGTGACTGCTTCAGAGAGGTCTCAGGTTCGATCCCAGGCAGGTGCAAATGCTCAGACCACTAAATGTCTGCCGTGCATCAGATGGGCACATTAAGCTGTCGGATCCCACGTACTGCCCCCCTCTCCCCGTTATAAATACGGGCGTCTTCTTCCCCCTTTCTACCTCGCTTCTGTGTGACTTTCCTATCTGTCTATGTGTGACTTTCCTGTCTTAGCTTCCTACTCCTAAGGGTGTTAAGACCTGGGGTCAGACACTCCCTTCCTAAAACCCTCTCTCCATATGATCTGATCTGATCTGTTAACTTAGCTGTCTTTGCTTTAGAGTCAATGTCCATATCAAAGTTCACTTGATAGGCCAAGCTTCCAAACATAATGAAAGACATTTTTGGGTCAATCCAAGCAAAATTATGCTCCCAGTTGACAGATATTTCATCTTAGTTGTGGACATTGTAGACATCAAAATTAACTTAGTTTCTTGCGACAATTTTTTTTGAAGATGTAAACAATTAAAAAAAAATTAAAAATATTCATAAAAAGCACATCAACCTATGACGTAAAATTAAATAAGCTGATAGCTGAGTATATACACGTTTCACTTCTATGCCTTTCAGTAACCACTTATACCATCTTCAAGAAGTTATGCTGATGAATAGAATCGGGCTTCTTATTCATCACTGTTCCCGATGAATGCTGGTAGTCTTGTAGTAAAAATTGCTTATGTATACGTTAGGAAGTTGTTTTACTTTTTGTATATCTTGATGTACTTTTGCCATTTATTGTTAAATGTTGTGAAATGATATTGGGATGGATGTAATAGGTAAATAATTTCCCTTTTTAGATTTAACTTCTTTAATTAATAATTTTCATGGTGAAGAAGTTAAAAATTACTATTATTTTATTTCAGTTATACTGCTTAGTTTTTGATTTTTCAATTAATTTTGTCTATCTATATAATTTTTTCACCCTGATGCTCACAAATTGTATTAATATTTTCAAAATCAGGAATGGTATGATTTGTAAAGTAATATTCAATTAAGGCTGTTTTAAATTCTTTGTTTTCTAATTACTGGTCGGTTGGTTGAGTTTATTTTCTTAATCTATATCTTGTATTGGTGATATGTTGTTGGTCATAAATATTTTTTTTTTTTTTTTTTTGGGGTAAATACCTGCACTCTCTAAGAATTTAGTTTTTCCTTTAATGATCAAAAGCAAGTCTTTGTAAGTTGTGACGTTAATGCCAGAATCTCTATTTTTCTGTAAATTCTTTTTAGTGAGATTTGGAACATAAGGAAATTTCAGATTTCTGTAATATTTTTTAAATCACAGGATGCTTAAAGTAATATATTAATATTTTGATAAGAGATTAAGCATATCCAAAATTTCAAGTGACTTAAAAAATCTATTTCAGCTTGTTTGCAAAAACTGTTACTGCTTTGGATGAAAGCTTTTTTTGTATATGAGCATATTACAGCAATTTTATGTGATCATGGATGTAGATTGAGGAGTCTTTTGGAATGAGAATAGACTTGAAAGATGTTTTCTAATAAACACAGAATGCTAAATGAACTAAATTTCGGATAATATTTAAATCAAGGAAATGTAGTTCTGTATTACTTTCGATTTATGAAGTACATTGGATAGTTGGGTAACCTAATGAAAAAAATTTGCTTTGCATGTACAAGATTTATATTTGCAGTGAAACATGACGATTATGGGCAAAACACGTAACAATATTAACAAATAAAGGTAACTTGATCACGCTAGTTACGTTAACTGAAACTTTTACAAAAAGTTCGTCAGTTGGAAGCTTTCGACCTTATCTTAGGTCTTCATCACGCCAATGGAGGACTAAGATTGTTGCCAGATTCTACATTTGAATTTTTCTTATTTTTGTTGCCAAAACTTAGAATTGATCTCCAGATCAACGGAATGTAGAGAGGAGATTCGGAGTTGCAAGTCATTGAGTTGAACATAATTTCTATGCTTTCACGGTAACGGAGGGCAAAACGATTGTCAAAAGAAGCAATTCGTTTTGCTTCGTTCCAGTGGGGAACTGCAGATGTGTCTTCCATTGTCAAAATAGACAAGGCAGTATTGGGATTGGCTTTCGAAACATCTTTTCTATGTTCTAAAATTCTATGGCTAATGCTCCTGTATGTGCTTCCAATGTATAAGTTATCCCCAGTAGAAGAAGAGATAGGAATGCAGTAAACTCCTGGGAGGTTCAGGCTTTCAACTTTGTCCCTATCCCTTTGTAGAAGTTTCAAGATGTTTGGGGTAGATTTAATGGCAAGATGGTAACCAAAACTTCTAAAAAGAATCTGTAACTTATAAGCATAGGAAGGATGGTAAGGAACAGAACCACAGAATTTCAGGTCTTCTTTCTTGTGAGGAAGGAGGCATTCGATTTTCGAATGGTTTAAAGGAAGTAAATCACAAAATAGATTTCCTGGATGTATCTATCTGCAGAAACGCTGATCTCTCCATTACTCGTTCCGTCTATCGAAAACCTTCTGCGGCCACTAACATCATTCCCTACAAATCTTGCACCCTGCATCTCTACAAACTTGCAGCATTGAAGTCCTACATCCACAGGGCTCATATCATTTGCAACAACCAACTCTCTCTTCAAGAAGAACTCTCCAAAATTTCTACAATAGCCCTCTCTCATGGTTTCCCTGCTGTTACAGTCAACTCCCTCATAAAGAAATATGAAAACCATTCGAAAATCGAATGCCCTCTTCCTCACAAGAAAGAAGACCTGAAATTCTGTGGTTCTGTTCCTTACCATCCTTCCTATGCTTATAAGTTACAGATTCTTTTTAGAAGTTTTGGTTACCATCTTGCCATTAAATCTACCCCAAACATCTTGAAACTTCTACAAAGGGATAGGGACATAGTTGAAAGCCTGAACCTCCCAGGAGTTTACTGCATTCCTATCTCTTCTTCTACTGGGGATAACTTATACATTGGAAGCACATACAGGAGCATTAGCCATAGAATTTTAGAACATAGAAAAGATGTTTCGAAAGCCAATCCCAATACTGCCTTGTCTATTTTGACAATGGAAGACACATCTGCAGTTCCCCACTGGAACGAAGCAAAACGAATTGCTTCTTTTGACAATCGTTTTGCCTTCCGTTACCGTGAAAGCATAGAAATTATGTTCAACTCAATGACTTGCAACTCCGAATCTCCTCTTTACATTCCGTTGATCTGGAGATCAATTCTAAGTTTTGGCAACAAAAATAAGAAAAATTCAAATGTAGAATCTGGCAACAATCTTAGTCCTCCATTGGCGTGATGAAGACCTAAGATAAGGTCGAAAGCTTCCAACTTACGAACTTTTTGTAAAAGTTTCAGTTAACGTAACTAGCGTGATCAAGTTACCTTTATTTGTTGCAGTGAAATTTGGAATTAGTAGAATGCCATAAATATTTCTGCAGTAAAGTACAATTTTATCGTTAAATGTTGGTAAAAACTTTTCTTCAATGCTTTGCATAATCACTAAGATGACAGGAAAACAGCATCGAATGTCACTCACAATATGTACACTGTGGTTAGCAAATTACTGCTCAATTTTTAAGATTGTCCTGATCTTGAGTTCTGTACAATTTTGGCTATACAGAGCTTACTGCGATACCAGAGAACTAGAAAATAGAGATTTTACTTACAGTCAAGGTACTCCATCCGATATCCCAAAAGTGCACTATTTAACTGGTTGGACATTGGCCACTAACATGTTTTACATTCATACAGCACTGTTACTCCTTTCTGACAATGTTGATTACCCTACTTAATTGATCTCTGGGAGTTCTATACCTGTACAATGGAAAGGGGTTTTCTCTTATCTCAGCCTGTTCATACAGTGAATGCCATTTTCCCCTTCCAGAGCAAAATGCTTTCATTAAAGTGTGCAAAGTTTTGAAAAAACTTCTCTCTATTCTGATATCTAATACCTCCCATTTTACGAAAACTAAATTTGTTTTTATTCACATTTCATTTGGTTTCCTTTTCACTTGTAAAATTAATGTGCATCAACTGGGCAGTTTCTATATCTGAAGTGTTTTTTTTTTTTCAGGCTTTGGCTCAGCATTTTTCACATTTTAGAATACAGTTTTTTTTTTTTTTTTTTTTTTTTTTTTAATGTAAACTAAAGTATAAAAAAGGTAACAAACCTTTACTTACCCTCCAGTGGATACTAAGCATTGCAGGAAAGCAGCTGAAGGTGGCATGCTTTATGTGGTTTCATGGGAAACACTGTATAGACTTTAATTTTCCTTTTGCGTTTTGCAGGATGCATGATCACAGGGACTCTTTACATAGACATAATATTGATAATTATCTTACACATCAGCTTTTTAAAGATTCTGTTGACTTTTTACATATGATGCTCATCCACATTTTGATTATAATGTGTTATGTTGAAGCATTGTAATGGCAATAAATGAGACATGTCATTAAAAATGATGACCAATGACTTCTGTCACCTCCATTATCATCACTAATCTACCACAGCCTGATTCTTTTTTTATGGGGTACATAAATGATAAATTTTGTAACATCCTTACCGATCGATGTTGTTACTGTAAAAGTGCAAGTTATCAATAACTATTGCCATACTAATGCTTCCTCTCCCCAAAGTGTGTGATTTAAATGTACTCAGCAGTGTCTTAAGCAGCTGCAATCCATGTACACATGCTTTCAAAAGGTGTGGAGATTGTACAGTCAAGCAGGAATTGAATGTGCATCTCTTGATTTCCATCTGAGAGGGTTACTGTTATGACACCCAGGGCAGTGTATTTTTGTGCTACCAAAATATGTGGAATATTGATTCATCAGTTAGAATGTGCTAATTTGCCTTTTGTAAAGAACATTATGGTTGTTACTTAGAGACTGTGATGTCTTCCTGACAAACATATCAGTTGTATGAAAATGCATTGCCTTGAGTGGTGTAGTGTCAGCTCACTCAGATGGAAGTCAGAAGACTAGGGTTCAATTCCTTTTGCATGGTGGTTCTGTTTCAAAGGTTTCTGAAGAGGTGCTTCATGGATAACAGTTATGTTTTATCGTTAAATGTTGGTTTTATTGAATGCATTTCTGTGCTATAATAGAAGTCTGTGAATTACTGTGTTGAGAATATATTGTATTAATTTTCATGTTCTAAGCTAACTCTTTTGTGGTGAAACATAATGTGTTGATCATTGCTGTGTATTTCATAGTGGCTCACAAGTGTGAAATTCTTAAGATTTTTTTTTATTCCTTATTATTTATTCATATGCCATTAGCAGTACAGATCTGTTAATGCTATGATATTTTTAAAAGTGTTCGACTAACTTATATTAATAGGTTGTCAAAAATCTTTTAGGAGGTTATCGAACTCTTAAAACTTTTTCCGTGTTCTGGCCTTTGGAATAAATATATTTTAGTGCTATTTAGGCTGGCACTTTAAAAGAGAACAGATGATTAAAATATTAATCTCTTGTAGAAACTAAACATTAAAAGATAAAAATAAGTCTTGTTTGCATACTTATATTTGACAACTGTATGACATAGCAATCGAGCCAAGTGCTTCGCCAAAAGCATACACATTGTGTATGTCGGAACCACGAATACAAAAGAACATTCTGGAGGAACTGTTACTGCTCGCTCAAATACACTGAAAATCAACTTCACAGGAATGAAAACAGAGGGGTGAAACCACAGAACACCAGTTGTAATAAAATGGTGGATTTTGAGACTTTAGAGCAAATGAAATCTAACTTGTATTGATCAAAAAAGATGTTATGAGGTAGGGAATTTTCAAGTTTTGCAATATGATTCATGTGGTTGAGTTAATAGTCATTTAAATAGGTAGCAATTTAGATACAATATGGATTTTAATCGTGCATGTTGCATTTTCTTAACATGCTGATTTCAGGATATAAAGTTCAACAATGTTTTAGGCAAAACCACCACAGAAGTTTCTTAATTGGTAGCTGTATGAGTGATAAACTAGACTGAATTTGTAAGGTTATATTTGTTTATTTATTGGGGTTTTTTTTTGTTTTCATCCTTTAAAGAAAAGAATATTCTTCTAGTATCACTCTGTCTGTGCATCTCTCTATGGATATCAAATTTCTGTACCTATTAGTGTGATTTTAAAATTCTCTTTGCATTAAGAAGTATAAACTGTGAGAATAATTGTGTGTGTTTTCTCCATTTTCTGATGCATAACTTCACACCTTGGGAGAGCAAATGTAGTTCCCTACTGAATTAAAAATATATTTCACTTCATTTCATTGCTTTTTTCCAAACTGAGGAATGCACCCAATATTGCCTAGCCCTTAGTCTTCGTTCATGCCCATTAATACACAAAGAACGGAATTTATTGAACATAATCTTGTCCTATATGCTATAATTATTGCTACTGCCTGATTAAGTAAAATTAGTAACTGTAGCAATCATGGTTAATTGCTGATATTAATCTATTAGAAGGGAAGTGTGTTTGTGTACATTTTACTTCATGTGATTGCCTGTCACCTGCTGTTACATAACATCCTGTTGCTGCTTATGCCTGCTTAGGAATAGTGCTCTCAATGACAGACTGCACCGGAACTTAAAACTTTGGGGAAAGAGATTAGGTTTCTAAACTGCATAAGAGATAGATGCCTTTTGATTTGTGTGCAGTGTTCAGTACACCTTCCTGCCATTAAAGTTTGAGGCTCTGCAGAATGTCTAGTGAACTGTTCTTCATGGCATTTTTTTGTTTTTGTTTTTTGCTTTCATTTCAAAATCTCAAGGTAGGATACCATTGAAGCAAAGTAACTTGAAATGCCATCCATTGATCAGACTTCAACATAGCACATCATGATGCCATGCAGAACCTTAACCAGTGAAAGATCTTTCATCTTTTGAGCCAGTTGGTCATTTTTCATTTGCTGTAACATTCAATATTCACAGTAGCAAATCAGTAATGTTAGTATTATAAACAGCCCCCGTCCCTATAAATCACATCATTTATACACTTGTACACATATTGATACATTTACCATAAATTTTGACATTTAAGAAAGGTAAGAAAACAGCTTCTACTCATTCAAGTGAAACATGTTTAAATAAAATACTGTTTGATATTGCACAAAGTTTTGTAGACATGTGCATCATTTTCAGTTTTATCTATTTGTAATGATGTATGTTTCATAGATAAATATTAGTGTCAGAGCACAAAAACTTTTAAATTCCACTAAGGAGCTTGCTATTGCTTCTGCTTTCTAGAAGCCAGTGGTGGTAAATATTGGCAAAGTTAATCTTGAAGTGAGAAACTTACAAAAGTACAAGTCCTCTATGATATGTGCCTATGGAACATTCTCTACTTAAGCATTAGACAAGGTGTAAAATTAATCTAGTATCTTCCCACTATTGTATATAAGTCTGTGTTTACAACAATCTCCAGTTGTTGCATGCAGATTAGAGTACCTCAGTAACAGTCTAGATTTGTAGATTACATCCTTTTGTAGTGATGTACATAGATAAGTATTGAAAGACTAAATCCCTCATAGTTTTAAGTTATCATGCTTATACAGCTTCATCAGTTTTCTTCTTGTGGAAAAATAAATAGATAAAAATAAAAACAAAAAATAGAATAAAATAATTAAATAATACTTGAGCAATTTTTCATTGTTTCTGGCATATTCAGAATCTTGAAAAGCTGTTATTTTTTTCTTAAGGGTTATACTTATTTTTAGGATGATGATGACGACGATGCCTATGAAGCAGAAGAAGAATTTGACTTTTGGCATTTTTAACTGTCCTCAATTCTAATAATCCCTTTGTGTATAGAATCTTTCATCATACCCAGAGTTAATTACTAACACCTGAATGCTTTGAAACTTTTTTTTTTTGTTTGTTTTTTTCTAATGTTTTGCATTTTGTGCAATCTAAAATTTTTCTTTTGCCTGGATAGATACTAACATTCTAACATTTTGAGTTTAAAAAAAAAAAAAAAATACAAGCTCTCAAGAACATAAAAATTTCATCTGGTGAATTTTTTCTGAAATCATCAAATATTTTCTCATATAAACATAAATTTTAGCTTTTTATGCATATTTAAAGAGAATATTTTGCTCATGTATATTTATGAGCATATATTTTTCATACCATTAATATTTTTTTTTTTTAGTATACTTTACAAAAAATTTAAGTAAATATTCATAAAACTAGATTCTGGTGTCTACATAGGAATTTCAACTTCAAGAAACAATTTTTCCTATTAAAATTTCCATGTGCTGTCAAAGGGGGGGAGAAAAAAAGAAAATTCTTAGCTCTTTCCCCCCATTCATTAATACATTTTGTATGATTAAGTTTCAAAGTTCATTCCTTGCTGCTGTACTTATTGTATTTACACAGTGAATGCTTTTATATACTGACTGACGCTCTTAAATTACTGGAAATAATTGTAATTTTTATTAGATTGTAGTTTTTTTCTGTTCCTTCTACTTTTTTTTTTATGTAGGATATAATTCAAAAGAAAGCAGTTGGATTAATCAAATTGTGAATGAAAAATAATTTCGATATTACAAATTTATAATTCTACATAAAGCACAGAAATCTGTATTAAGTTTGAAATGCTACATAGGTTCTTCCTTGCAAATCAGACTTGAAAAAAAAAAAAAAAAAGGTAGCATATCTCATACATCATTTTGCAAATACAATCTATGCTTTCATACAAATGTTGATACATCGAATGCATATGGAATATAAAATTTATAACTACTATATTTTCAGCTATAAAAAAATCGAAACTGAATAGCTTATCATAAGTACTGCATTTGATCTTAACCACCCCTCAGCAAAACAGATTATATATTTATTTTAAGAATAATTATTAGATGTAATCACCTGTTTTTTTGGGTATTTACATGACTGCCTGACTGTTAGTGCTTTTTAAATGAAAAAAACATCTACTAAAACTTCATTATGTAATATGAATGAAGTGATTGCCATCATTTTTTGTCTTCTTAAGTAGCCTTATAATTAGTTGTTTTTGAACAAATAGTTTCATGTGCATGCCTTAGTGGTTCCGTTCCAAAAATAAGCCTAATCTGGTAATGCTTTGGATTTACTATTAATATATTTAAGTTTGTTTTGTAAGAAGTCTTTCACCCAAAATATGTGTTAAATTTTGCAAGTTTAAACAGTAATAGTGTTTTTCAGTATGCTTGTGTGCACTGTGTGCTTGTGTGTGTGTGTGTGTCACATCAGTAGTTATGTTGATTGTTGTTCCCTACTGCAAGTCCCCAGATAAAGCACTACTAAAGTATGAGAACGTTCTACGCCTGTATCCCTCTAGTCCGAGAGCCCTGTATGGTAAATCCCAAGCTCTTGATAAGCTTGCCGAAAGTCAGAGAAGCAACAGTCTCCTTGAGCAGGCAATTGCATCTTACCAGGCTGTTATGAATTTAGATCAAGTTCCTGATAAACTGTACTTACTGGCTGGCTCCAGAGCGGTTGATAGAATGCGATTTCGGGGTAAGTTTTATGTTTACTGTCTTTGTCCATAAGTTTGCAGGATTTTTTTTGCTCATGTTTTTATAGATTTTGCGTGCTTTTTTATCTGTTAGAACAGTGATGCCTAATTGGTAGCTTCTTTGTGCCTTGGCTGGCTGTGAGCTTTTTAATGGTCCATAAATCAAAATATGCGAGGGTTGTACTGAAAGTAATGCAAAAGTGGGCCTAACTATTTTATTAACTGACAGAAGAGGTTGTTCAAATTGCACACGTTTGTATAGTAACTCTTCCTGTATAGTAACACATTGCTGGTAAATAATGGATTCCAAGCAGAAGCAACGTGCCGTCATTGAGTTCTTGACGAAGGAAGGGTGCAGGCTGTCAGACATCCACAGAAGGCTACAGAATGTTTATGGAGATGACACCATTGACAACAGCAATGTGCGCAGATGGACGAACTATTTTAAAGAAGGAGAAACTAGCATTGAAGACAAACCAAGCGGTGAGAGATCATCTGCGACCACTGACATGAATCGTCAGCGAGAGGATGAATTGATTTGTGCAGAAAGATTAGTCACAATCCGTGAGCTTGTTGCACAACTGAACTGTGGTCACAATGCCATGCAGAAGATGGTGGAAGACTTAAGGTATCGGAAAGTGTGTGCAAAGTGGGAACCTCGGCAGTTGCCACCCGATTTGAAGGAGAGAAGGGTAGAAGTCTGCTCTGATCTGCTGGAAGCATTTGAAGCCAATGAAGGCACATGTTTTTTCCGATCTGGTGACAAGAGATGAAACGTAGATGTATCTTTGCGATCTGGAAACGAAGAATCAATCCATGGAATGGCGTCTCGCCTTTTCACCAAGACCAAAGAAGTTCAAGAGCCAGCGATCAGCACAGAAAGTCATGGTGACTGTTTTTTGGGATGACAGGGGTGTCATTCTCCTTGGTTTTCTGGACCGTGATCAGCGAGCGGTACATTGAGACACTCAAGAAGCTGATAAAAGCCATAAGGAGGAAGAGACCGAGCAAGAATCTGGAAATTCACCATGACAATGTGAGACCACTCACATCTTTGGCAACAAATCAGGTGATTAGCAAATTAAGCTGGTCGGTGGTCCCCCATCCACCGTACAGCCCAGATCTGGCACCCTCTTATTCCCACCTGTTCGTCGAACGAAGGACAGTCTCTAGGGACGACGATTTGATGACACAGACAAAGTAAAAGTGACTGTGAAGAAGTGGGTACAACAGTCCACACCTAAATTTTTTCAAAGAGGATTCGAAAGTTGGGTTCAATGATGCCGCAAATGCATTGCTTGTGATAGAGACTGTTGAGTAGCACCTTTATATAGAGAAAGAGTTACTTTACCAACATGTGCAATTTGAACAACCTCCATCAGTTAATAAAAAGGTTATGCACACTTTTGCATTATTTTCGGTACAACCCTCGTATAATACAGTTTGGGCGGTGCTACATATTGTGTCTTTCTTCTTCCTTCCCCCCCCCTTTTTTTCTTTTTCATTTCTTTGGCAGGAACTTGTAAATTTTGTTTTATTTTTGATGGCTCTGTATTGACATTCTGCATAATTTGTCTTTGCTGATGGATCATTTATGTTCGTTAATGAAAGTGACAGATAACTAAAGTTGATAATTACTGTCCAAAGTGATATTTGATACAAGTTTATTGAAGATGTTTGTGACAGCTTATGGCAAGTTATTGATTCTTGTATGTATCCAAATACTAAGTGTGAAATGCACATATACACCAAAATCAGTTTTTGGTTTGTTTTACATTTGAGAGATGGCAGTTTCTATGAAATAACATAAAAACTGCACACACATACAGAAATTGTCTATCTGAGAAACATTTGAAAGATTGTAAGGTATTCTGTCACAGTATCAACCAGAATTTTAAGAAATGTCAGACAATGTTCAGTAGTATTACGATAATAAAATTCCTAAACAACTATTAAGAGTTTATTTTGCAGTGGTATCCAAAATGAGAAACTTTATAGATACACCTGTTTGTATAAGGAATTGCTGATGTCAAAATTGTATTATTGAGTTGACTATATGTTTTGCTGTTAACTGTTCATATAAATTTCATACTCATTCCCTTAATCTTTGAACTTTTCTCTTAGATGATTACTCTTGAGTTTCTATTGAGTTCTGAGCAAGGTAAATAACATATCCCAGACCTTACGTCAAGCTGAAAATATATATCAAGCAAAAGTATTGTGTTCATGTATATTCTAATATATAATTTGCTAGAGCCCTCCTCCGTGCCACTTTTTAAGTCGCCATAGCAACAACCGAGAAACAAATGTTTGTGACGCCACGCCTAGCTTTTCATGTAGGTGACGTCATCACCTACACGCGCATAGTCCATTCGGATATCACTTTGTTCTGTTGTCATAGCAGCAAAGAACACAGCTGCTGGTGTGATGTCACATAATCCAAATCGTTCTCACATGATGTCAGAGATGCGTTACGTTACACGGTCAATTCTTTAGAGATACGAAAACTTTACATCAGGAATTTTGGTTCACTACCTGAACCGGTGTTTAGCCATCTGTATGTGGCAACGTCAAGAGCACGATGATCTGACGATGTCAAAATAATAATAGTTCATGGAAAAGAACAGGGGAAATTGATACCGGGATCACAGTCAGTGTATACGAAAAATGTTGTGTACAAGGAAGTGTTGATGAAATAGGGACTAATGGTTTTACAAAACACATAACAGACAGCTCGTCATATCAAATTCCATAACCGACTGCTTGGGAAATTTTCAGAAAGCTGTGAGCCAATGTCGCCATCTATTGACGTGGAACTCAAAAACTCAATATCATAAATTTTAACTCAAAAACTTCTGTATCATAAATTTTATCCCCCCCCCCCACCTTCGTTATTGATGGGCTTTCATCTAGTAGTGTATAAAAGCTCTTATGCAATTTTTTAACTTAAAAGCAGCAACCTGCAAATGGCATGCATGCAAGTATGGTGAATATTTTAACATTATGCATCTTTGGACTTCAAATGTAGATATCATCTTACATGATATTTCATTGAATTCAGTTTTCCAGCTGCTTTACAAAAAAAAAAAAAAAAAAAAAAAAAAATCTAGTCACTGTTGGGTGGTCTCATAAGCACTTGCATTGCAGTCCCTACCCTAAACTTTGAAAGCATTCCTGAGTGCATGAGTTGTTCATTTCAAAAAGCACTTAATTTCAATGACTTGCATTGACTTATATGTACACACGTACTGATTATAACAACTTGCTTCTAGAGACCTTGTTTTTTTTTGGGGGGGGGGGGGGGCTTTCAAAGTAAACAAGCACAATATACAGATCTTGATTAATCTCATGAAACTTTTCAGATAGGTGTGTACAAATGTCTTATCTGACATTAACCCCTACCACTCCTAAACCCATGCCTGTCCTTCACTCAACTGCTTGGTTCTTTATCCTTTAAACAAAGCTTCTTATCCAGAATGCATGCTTAAACTTTACAAGATTAATTAGGTAGGCTGTATGGTAGTTAGTACAGTCCTTGTTGTTCCTTTTGCTGTAAATTGGCTGTATAACTGGCTTCTGCCAGTAATAAGAAATCAAACCATTCTTCCATGCCAACTGAATAATCCTGTGCAACCTAAGAACACCACCACTGATAGTTGTCCAGTCCTCATGCTCATTGTTTGCATTCAAACCACCATTTACTGCCTGTGCACTTGTCCAATGATCTCCATTCAATGAAACTTTAAAAAATTCATTCCTATTGTATATCTCTTTGTGATACTAGAAGCTGACCCTGTTTGCTAGTTAACTTTGAACTACAGACTTCAACCACTCCCCTTCTCAGACATTTAACAAAACTCCAGATGCTTTAAGGCCATTCTAAAAGTCCCCTTCCACATAATATCTAAAATCATCCCATGATTGAGCTTTGGTGTTCCTAACATCCAGTTTTTCCTTTCTATATAAGCCTCTGAGTTAACTTGTTGCCCACCACTTAAAATGCTAAATCTTTCTGTTAGCCCTTTTCCAGCAGTTGCTCTGGCTTTTTTAAAGTTTTCACCAACACATTCACCAAATTCAATTTTTTTTCCCACCAAAGTGCTATAATAGTACAAAAAGGTAATCGAAAAAAAAAAAAAAAAATCCTTCGCCAAGACAATTTTTTTTATTTTTTTTTATTTTGATTTTTTTATGTAAATTGTGAAGAATGCAATTGGTGGCAGGACCCCTGTTTTTCTTTTACCTATCAGCTTTACTCACTTCTGTTGTTCACCAGGGTTACAACAGAAGTGAGTAAAGCTAGCCTTTCTATCTTTACACACAACTGACCTGCATGCTGGCAGTGCAGCCTCAAGTGTACAGTTTGTATACTTGTTCCAGTCATCTGAATTGTTTTAACAAAGTGAGTTAAAGTTTGTAACAAAATGTGTCGTGCAATTTCCAACGATTGTGGAGTAACTGTTGGTATTGCATTGATTATGCATTCTTGCAAAGCCTGGTATCTGAAACAACTGTTGCATAAATCACATCTTTAACATAACACTAAGCTGTTCTCTGAGATTCAGAGGTTAGTTCCACAAAGAAATACAAACTACCAGATAATTTTTACTCACTGTTGCCATACAAACTTCTCCATTTACAGCAATCTTGACATACAACTTGGGCTTCACTCACATGCATCACACGCCATACACAAGGTCTTCTATACTTCATACTCATAATCTTTTTCTCATGCAGACATCCCTGAATCTGATCCTCCCATGACTACTTCCTGGGCCTTCCTCTGCCTTTCCTTCCTGCCACTTGGCTAAAAAGATGTTCTTAATAAGCACTTCATCACTCATTCTTTCAACATGGCCAAACCACCGAAGCATATTAGTCTCCACCTTGCTAACAGCATTTTGCTTCACATTACACAACTGCAACACATCTTCATTCCTCACACAATCAGAACATGTCTTGCCACAAGTTCTCCGTAAGTAACGCATTTCTCCAGCACACCAATGACTTCTATATTTCTTCTGTAGTACCCAGGTTTCACTGCCATACATCAGAGTAGGAACAATTACACTTTCATACACAGCCATGTTGGATTCTCTTGGGAACCCATCATTCCTGTGAAAATCTCCCAAAGCAGCCACAACTTGCAATGAAGAATTCACTTGCCTACTAATTTCACCATCCAATTTGTTCTCTGTCAAACATGCTTCCTAAATACACAAACTCACTCACCTGGTCAATCACTTTGCCATTTATACTTATATTGCATTCAGTACTACCAGTTCCTCTCTCAAAAACCGTAACTTTGGTTTTTCCCTTATTTATACTCAGTTTGAATTTCATGCAAACTTCGTACATCTGGAACAACATAATCTGCAACTCACTTTTGCTCTCTGCCAACAGGACAGTGTCATCAGCATACAGCAATCTGCACACACGAATATCACCAAGACGTAAACCACTATCATCTTATTTTGGCATCACTCATGCACACGTCCATAAATATATTAAACAGCCATGGTGACATTACACAACCTTGCCTGACTCCTGCACCAATAGAAAACCATTTTGATAAAACACAAATCAGTCGTTCACAAGCTCTACTACCAGCATAAATGGCTTATACACTATTAAGTAGTTTCCGAGTAACACCATATTCATTCAGTATCTTCTACAGAAGTGTCCTATTTACTCGGTCGTAAGCTTTCTCTAAATCTATGAAGGCAGCAAAAGCTTTCTTACCAACAGCCAAATACTTTTCAATCATCATGCGTAATGCAAAAATTTGGTTAGTGCAGCCTTTACCAGGCATGAAACCACTGTGAACATCACACACTTTCACTGATGTAAGACTCCGTACTTTTTAAATAATGACCTTACCAAACACTTTCCCTTGCACACTCGGTAGGCTAATGCCACGATAGTTCTTACAGTCCAGCCTGATCACCTTTTCCCTTACACAAGGGAACAATGATACCATCCTTCCAATCCTGAGGAACCATTCCTAACTCCCAGCACAACTGGCAAATTTCAGTTAACCAGTCAATTACAGAGTCACCACCATATTTCAACATCTCCGCAGTTATGCCATCAACTCTCGGAGCCTTGCCATTCTGAAGAGATTTTAGAGCTTTACATACCTCTTCTCTTGAGATCCCTCTGTGCTTTTCATCCTTCACTGTGCCATCATCTGCATCTGTCTCAGAATCATCTTTGCTTTCCTGATCTAATAACTCACAGAAGTATTCACCCCGTCTTTCACTTAACTCATTAGGCTCCCATACCATTTTCCCGATTCTATTCTTCACACAACTTACAACTTTGTTTCCCCTTTTTTTCCTGAGCCTCATTTACTTCCAGAAAGTCTTCCTATCTTTCCAAAAAGCCAATTCATGCCTTTCCACTTTCTCCTTCCTGTCTTTTGCTTTACTCTGGCGAACCAGCTTAGCAACTTTATGCTTCTTACAGCGATTTTCATCCACAGAAACTTTATCTTGCAACATCCCCAAATAGGCTTCCTTCTTTCTTTTTTACTTCCTCTTCAATCTCACCATTCCACCAAGCATCACCTATTGTTACCCACTATTGTGGTGTCACAGACCTCTTCAGCAGCAGTGACAACACAGTTCTTAAAACATTCCCACTTCTTTTCTATATCCCTCTCACAAGACTTCAGCTTTTTCAGTCGTTCTCTGAGTACGTCAGAAAAACACTGATTTAACATAATCCCACAGACAGAAATCCAGTGTGGTGAGGTCTAGTGATCTTAGGAACCATGGGATTAGTTCATCCCCGCCAATTCATCAATTTGGAAATGTTCCATTGAGAGATCGCGAACAACATGTGCTCAATAAGGGGGTACCCCATCTTATTGGAAGATGGTAGTTGGCTTCCTGTCCTGCAGCCGGAGGATGATGTAATTAGTGAGAACAACCAAGTACACATTTACAGAAACTATTTTCTCAGCAAAGAAGAAAGGACCATCCAGTCATGCAGTAGCCCACATCGGACATTAATTTTCAGACTGGTCCAAATATGCATGTTGTGTCTGTTGACTTTACCACTGACAAGGAATACCCCCGGGGTCGAACAAACAAAACCGCCCCAAACTTCCGTTTTAAGTCATTTAGGTACCTCTGAATTCAGTGATGATATTCGTTTTTCTGTAAAACTCCGCAGTTGATCAGTAGAGTTATCTGAAGACAGGTGCCACGCCGAAGCTTAAAGAGCGGATCCACACGAAAATAATTATCACGTACATAGGACTGTTGACGTCTGTCTGTAACTTCATAACTTAGGGTCAGGCTGTGCTAGTATCAAAAGATTAATGCATGTGAGGGTTGTCTATAAAATGTTCAAAGCAGTAACCACTGCTGCAAAATGCACAATTAATAAATGCAACGTCGGTATACCCACAGAATGCGCATGCACGAAAAACATTGGTGTTGAAAGCCACTTCATTGACACTTTTGAAATTCTGCACAGGTTCACCACAATGGTAGCCAGTTTTCTGCTGTGTGTAACGAAGTATCAGTCTATAGATCTCTGCAGACAGTTGATTGTAGATCACAGAATGCATCTTCAGAGGGAATATTCTGTCGTGTAATTTTTGCTGTGGCATGCTGGATCGTAGTTTTATGTAGTTTGCTATCCTCTTTGTGTACATTTTATATTGTCTGAAAAAATAAACATTGAGGGGTTGAACATATTTTGTTGTTTTTGGTGGAATGATTTTTAAATGAACTTGCCCCCGAGGCCTCCTGAAGTATTTGTTCATCCTTGTGCCCAGACCAGGAATCACAAAGTATGAGCGACTTGTCAGACAGATGTATATTCAAAACCAATGCAAAAAAGGTCTGCAGATGTCATTTCGTCATCTTTCCGCTCACACTGGCTTCCACGAAAATGGTTGGTGGGCACTTTTGTTCGATTTCTCTTGCCACACGAGGTCCAAATGTTTCATTTCATTCTTGGAAGTATATATAAAGTTTGTTTGCTAAACAGCCATCCATGGACATTGCAACATCTATCCTGTAGCTGTGTGTTGCGCTATGAAGTGATTGCATCGTTGCTTTGGTATCTTTCTCTTCCTTTTTGGACAATGTTCTTTCACATGAAATCTCATAGTTAAACTGGCACTGATCACAGTTCCAAATACACCCCATTTGAATATTTTCTGTTTCAATATGTTCATTAACTTCAGTATCTAATGCTTCTGCTCGTTTGATTACTTCTTTGTCATCCTGGGTATCGTTCTTTGCTTGGAGCATAGTTATGTGGCGAGACGTTATTCCAAAGTCTCTTTTCAAATTATCAATGAAATGTACAAAAGCTTTGAAGTTCACAAGCCCATTATTTCTGGCTGCTTCAATTACCCAATGTTGTAAATGCCAGTAATGAACGCTACATCCCAGTTCTCTTGCCTCGTCAAACTTGGCTATTGTATGTTGTTTAACGGCATTTACTTGTAGTGTGCGATTTCCTTTAAAAATGGTTACATCTTCCCTTTTCTTCGCCACATAGTCCAACATGACTTTTATATTGCTTTTCATCTTTAGTTTTGGGTATTTTTTTATTAGCTTCTCATATGTGTTATACCCTAGGACATAAAAATCGTCAAAAATATTGTCTAATGTTTTATCATCGAACATTGTGACTACACTTGACACTTTGACCATTTTTACAGGTGAAAGTTCATATTCACTATGACTGCTTCCATGTTCTTTCTTCGGACTTGAAGTGCAACCACTGCTTTCAATGCATAGCTCATCATTACATTCATCACCATTAACATAACTGTGATCTAACATTATGAAACTATCACTGTCTAACAGGTTTTCATATTTGTTCATAATCGCGGATGCAAGAAAACATGCAAACGACTCATCTTCCAGACCACTACCATCTTCATGGTGCACCTTACATCGTACTTTCAGCTCAACCAACCTCAATACATTAAGTGGATTGATTACTAATCGTCGAACCATTTTGCCGTCTCACTATGTACTCAGACAAACAAGTCATATGATAAAAGCACCTGCACACTCTCGATTGGCGTAGCAGCAGACGAGCGACGAGTGACTCAATGGAATCTGTGAGCAACTGTGGAGTTTTACAGAAAAAAGAATATCACCATTGAGTATGTAAATGACTTATAATGGACGTTTGGTGCAGTTTTGTTTGTTCGACCCCGGGGGTGTTCCTTGTGAGATAATGTAGCCTCATCTGGAAAGTAGGCACTTAACAAGATGTCATTATCCTATCCAGTAAGGTTCAAAATATTATTAACAAACGTTTCAGTTCCTGAAGAGTTTGTAACTTATAGGTGTGTAACTACAAACGATTATGCAGCACCTTTGTGCATTGTAGACTTTATTAGTATTTGTAATTGGCTTGAAGCTTGTTTCTCTGATTTCCATAGTGACTGTGAAAGCAGTTTGAATGTTTCCTACTGTCTTACAGAAAACTAATGGGCTACCAATGCTCCTTCCCTTTCCACTGTGCCCATTTCTGGGTACTTTGGCATTTGACTTAATTAACTTCACACCAGGTGGCTTTTTTCCATAATTTGTTCTGAACACTAACAGGAAATTTTGTTTCTGGCAGCCGCACAACACTTTATGCCCTCTCTTTTACTAATGTCATCTTAATTGCGCAATTGCTACAGTCAGTGGTGAAAATGGGAAATTTTCCCTGCCGGAACGCAATGTACAACTTGTAGTGTTGTGGCCAAAACCCGTCAAAATGACGTTGCAACGTTTTGTCTATTTCTGACTCCATAGTCAGAATTCGTCAAAAAGGCTTAACGCAGTTTTGACGGGTTTTGGCGACAATACTACACCGTTACAAGTGAATGCATTAAAAATTTTATATTCGCAAACACATTTGCTGTACACATAAAATCATATAAGGAAATTTCGTTATTAAACTTTAAAATGAAATAGTCACATTTAGCTAAAGTCAGAGCTGTTTTCTTTATTCAAAAGTATGTTTCTTATGAGAAAGACCATGCGAATGTGTGCCGGTGCAATTAAAGGTATCGCCCTTTTTGGAGGTGTCCTCAAATAACAAACATCGGAGAAAAAACGTCAGCTCGTATTTGAGGCAGAGATATGTAAGTAACTACTGCTGTATATGGGGTGGCAAAGTAAAGAAATTCGGCTTTGTCTGAAATATCCATTTATTTAGCTGCAATATCTATTATAGCTTCGATTTGAAAAAAAAATCATTTCCTAAAATAATCTCCAAAGTTTTTGTTTCAACAAGTCTTCTTGCATCTTTTCTTCACGTTCTCTGCAAATCAAAAGTTCTGCATTTCTCCTTCCGTCACTCAACCATTTCCGTACGTATGACTTGGGATTGAAGATCTTTGAAGGCGGTCCGTTTATTTTTATGAACATGAGGTTGCTGACTTGTGTAACGTTTAAAGCGTTTCTTAAATCTGTTATTATCAAATTCATGGTGCTAAAACCTCTTTCACACTCAGCTGTTGATATAGCAACCACATCAACAGATTTTAATAAGACTTAAATGATGTGAAACTTTTTTGGTTTCCTTGAAATGTCTGAACTCTTCAATGATTTTCCTTTCTTCCTCCAATCCGAATATTCGGCATAAACTTAGAACCTCTCCTTCCCCATATAAAATATCTATGTCGGTCGGCCAAAAAGACGGATACAAAACCTGAAGTTGTTTTGCAATGTCCTCGCTGCTGAATAATCTGGCAGATAGATAAATTGTTGGCAACACTCCGAAAAAACTGAACACGGTTTATTTTCCTGTCAGATTTATATCCCCTTGAATGTAAGTCCACCCCTTTGAACACCATATCTTTTACGGCATCTGATGCTACTAAATAAAACTCATCAAAACCACCATCAGCTAAACCTTGGAAAACTTTCACTGTAAGGGAAATATGTGAATGTGCTTCTGGTAACGATACAGAATTTCCTTGAAGATGCAGTGACAATGAACTAAGTTCTTTTAAGGCGGTTTTCATTAGGGCCAAATTTTCCAGGAAGCATGTGCTCGTAAGTCTTTTCAGTATGCCAGAAAACATGTTTCTTTCTTTACTATCTTTTGAAGCGTCAGCAGATGCAGCTTTAAAATGAAAATCCAAGGCTGGAAACATATTCCAGACAGATACTGTTCGCTCACTAGATGCGACCCATCTTGTTCCAAGAACTCTCCCGATTGAAGAAAACAGAACTGCAATTTCTTCAACATAGTGATGCAACTTGCGAGTGTTCTTTGGTGAAGCATGATACAAAGAGTATAATTTATCACAAAACGATTTAAAACTCTGTATGCCGTAAACCTCTTTAATTACGTCCCCGACAGCAAGTTCTAACTTATGATTTGCACAGTGCCAAGTTCGGGAATTTTTTTCAAGCTGTTGAACCACACCAGATATGGAACCTGCGAAGTTTGCAGCTCCGTCGCAAGTGAAAGATATCAGATTATTTTTAATAAGCTCTATTGGAAAGTACTTCACCAAGCAGTTCATAATTGATTCAGTTATTTCTGTTGCTTTCAAATCGTGTAATTCAACCAAGTCAAAAAATAGAGTTTGGGCATTTATATCATCCGGATCTATGGACATTCTTATGCAGATTATGAGTACTGAGGGTCGGCTTACAGATGTACACTCATCAACCAAGATACCGAATTTTATATTTTGGGAGACTATTTCTTCACAGAGCTTTTTACGCATGTCATTTCCCATAGAATCGCAAATATCCGTACATGTCTTCCTAGACTGCAATATCCTCCCCATCTCAGTGCTGTTTTTCTTTTGAAGATCAATCAAACCAGGAAAATCGGCAAAAGGTCTATTGATCTTCGCAATGAAATATGCGGTATTGAATATTTTGTACGTATTGCACACTTTATTTTTATTTATTTTTTCAACAATATTTTCAAAGACACCTTCAGAACGTTTTGCGTTCATTTTAGAAGTTTCTTTATGGGCGTGACTTTCTCTGTGCTCCTTTATTTTTTTCTTTAGAGGCCGTATTTTGCTTCTTCTTATCGTCAGCCGTAGATCTGACTTTGCAATCTATCCACTCCTTAGAAAGCCTTGCACCAGTTAAAAATTCTGAAACGTTCATATTCTTGGCAGTTTTACTGATGGCCCATCCTAAACATCCATTCTTTAAAACAAGCCAAGAGTACTCTTTCAAAAAATACTTACTTTGATCCTAAGTCCAACACTCGGGTTTACCATTTGTTGAGCTTTCCGAGATTCAGATTCTTCTAATGAACTTCCTGAAGCAGTGATTTCCTTTGACTGTTGTATTTTCGGCGATTTTCTTGGTGATACTTCACACGGAGTCCGAGCTTGAACGGGGAGGGGGGGTGTCAAATTCCCGAGTTCTGTTTTTTTTTTCCTTTTGACTCATCTCTTTTCCCAAAGAAATCTGTTGGTGTTCTTTTCATTATTTTCAGTTGTTTTCTTTTCTCACACAAGAACAAATTAAAACTTGCAACAACGACTACAATATCAGTCAAAAAGTCCCGTCCTACCACGACAGGAGCTGGAGTTGAAATGACAGCATGTGTAGACTGTAGTAATTAAGCACGTTGCCAGGTTACGGGGACTGCGAAGTCATTTTATGCCAAGAGCGGAGAGAGGTTGCAAGGTCATTGAGCAATCAGCTCCTGTCATGACCTTCGTTCTCACGCAAACACTTCGCACTCATCGTGGAATTAAGCAGCGTTGCAGTCGTCACCATGGCAGGAAATCACGAAGGAAGACGCTAGACGGCGAAGAGAAAATATTTTGAGAACTACAGCAACAACTCCGGTAGTACCTACACAAATGGCGAGTGAGCTTTATTAGAGGAAAATGAGAAAAAAATTGATACGACGAACAATTAATACAAGATGGTGTCATTAATTGAAATGTATAATGCACTACGAAATGTTTTATGAAAATTAAATGCTCCCTTTCTTTTCGTGTCGATAACGGAACGCGGGGTTTCGCTCCCGGATCGGCGTTCCGGCCCATTCCCACCACTGGCTACAGTGCTCTTAGTGGCCGGTGTGATAAATGAAACACACCAGCACAGAAATTTTATGTGTGTACGAGATATATCTGTTTTCATAAGCCATGGGTGTTGTTGATTTAGAGCTATTGTTTAATAGAAAGATGCTTTAATTTTCCTAATGCTATGCTTCAATGCTAATGGAGAGGTTCATGTAGGTTTTCTAATACAAAACCCTGTGCTAATTAGTTACATTTAAAATAGGAAATAATGCATGGAATGTTTTGGTCATAATCCTATTTCATCTTTTTACATGGATATCAGCCACTGCTTGTGATCCTGCTTTAGTTATACATAAAAGAAATTTGGATTTTGGGGATAATATATCTTCAGATCATAAAGAGTTAAATCTTTTTTGTTTTTCTCTCATTTGCTATTTCTGTTTGCATTTTAATGTACTGCTTCATTGTCAAACAAGAATATGTACTTAGATTCTGCATTTGAGCTTTTTTACAGTAAGATATTTTAAAGCAACTGCAGGACTCATCCCAGTTATGGGCTGATTAATATGTTTATTATTTGTAATGTACAGATGTGCATGGCTGGACAAATGTGCTACCTAACTAGCAAAATGCTAGTGAACATCACCTTTACCAGTAAAAAAGTGTTTCACTGATGAAAATGCTGGTGTAAGAAAGTGTATCAACATATGTAAGACGAGTTATTTTCAGCAAGTGTGAAGTCCATATTTTCTGCATTGAACAATAATAAAGTGTGACCATATGAGCATAGTTGCCGTATATTTGGCATTGTTTTGTGTAGTTATTGCCAATGGCATGTGAAGCATCTAATTTCTGGTAGGCTTTTCGTGTCGATAACGGAACGCAGGGTTTTGCTTCTGGAACGCGGGGTTTCGCTCCCGGATCGGCGTTCCTAACTTACAACGACGACTACAACAATCAACAACACCTAACAATGAAGTGTACCAATCTGTACCTTTTTTTTTTTTTTTTTTGAAGAGAAAGCTACTACAAATGTGGTTTGTGTACTTACTCATGTTGAAAACAATGAAACTAGTGTAATTGCATACTTTAAAAAGAAAACAAAAATAATAATAAAGAAGAAAAGTGAAAGCAGTCATCACCATTTGGCATTTGAAAATAAGCCTCCTTATGTGATGGGAAGGAAACCAAAAGTTCGGGTACTAAAGACACAAGCTTTGGTGATCTAGCATAGAGCATTTATGTGGTTGCACTGCAATGAAACAGAACAGTACATGTATTGCTCAGTCTGCAGGAAACGTCCAAGTATTCCTGACCAGTACAATATGACATATTTGAGCTACATGCTAAAAATGACATAGAAAATAATGAGAACAGTATGTAAATGATGAATGAATGGTGCATGGAATTAATTGAGTTTGTTGTTGAATGTGTTGATAATAACATAGAAAAAAATTCAGAACTGCTTATTCATTCTGTAGAGGAAAAAATGCTGTGCTGCTAATGTTGCATTATCAGAAAAAGTAGCTTTCAGTGTTCATTACTTGTTAGTTGTATCTGTAAAACATAGTTTCTTGGAACTTGTGATCTACTTTCTGCCTGTACTGCAGCATTCAGTAAAGCATTGGAAAAGTTTTTTTTTAATAGTTTTAAAAAGATTTCCAGAGACTCCAAGTACTACAGGTTCTTCGTAGTTTCTACGGAAACAATCAGTCAACCTACGGCTTACAGAATGCATGGAAATACAGAAATTGAAATGTCAGTGAAATGTTATTGAAATAATCTGAGAGAGGTTTATATCCATTTATAAAGATTCTAACATTTATTAAATATATTTGGAATTGCTTCTTGGATTATTTCAACATAATGACAATTCTTTAAGGTTTTTTTTTTTTTTTTTTTTTTTTTGGTTTTATAGACATCTTAGAAGTTTTTGCTCACGTGGTTGTAGTGGAAATGAATAGGAAGCGGTTTTTGCTTTGTTTCATTTGTGCTAACCTGTCAAAAAATATTTCTTGTGCTTTTAGTTTCGGATTATAGTAGCACTTAATAGGCTTCTTGTTTATTTAGTTTCGAGATTTGTGTTATTGTGGTTGAAACAATGAATTCTGGAAAACGAAATTCATATTTTCTCGTGGCACAAGAGCTAAAAAAGTGCAAAAGCACTCGAAATTTTTCAGATTTATACAGTATTAAATTTCCATGTCTTCAATCATAAAAAAATTCAGCCAATATGGTGTTTTGTATTTATTGTTCAAAGGACATAAATATCACTCGTGGAGGGCAAGGTGATTGTCGTTGTCATGTGTTTTCGAAAAACACTAAGAATATGCCCTAGCAAAAGCGAAGTCAAAAGATGTTGCATCATTTTTCCTCACTACAGATGGTGAAGCAGTGGCATATAGGCTGAAAGTTTATTTGCTCGTTTTTTGATTGAACATGATCTGCCGACATCGGCTGCTGCTCACGCTGGACCTTTGTTTTTGGCAATGCTACCCGATTACAAGGTAGTGCGAAATTATGGTAGTGGCCATACGAAAACCACAGCAGTCATCACAAGTATGGCTCAAACAACTATGGAAGAAATTATTTCTTCCTTAAATTCACCCTTTGCAGTTAGTACTGATGGAAACAATGACAGTAATTGATATAAAACTGTATCCACTGTTAATCACATTTTTTGAGAAGCTGGGTGGGAAAATAGTTACTTTGCTTGTTTCTCTGTTGGCATGTAGTGATAACACTGGTGTAGGAATTTTTAAAGTTATAAATGATTAATTTGCCAAAAAAGGGTTGCAGTGTCATAAATTATATTGCATTTGGATCCAGGGTTTGAAAAAAATCATGACTTTTTTTTTAAATAAAAAAATCCAATTTATTTTATTTAAATCATTTGTTTGATTTAAATTAGATTTTTTTATTTAAATTACTGTTGTGTTTCAGTTCAACTTTAAAATATCTCTTCATTCTTTACTGTAAACATGAAACAACATTCTTCTGTATGATTGATTGGCTTGATGGTATATATTTTTAAAATTTAAGTAACACTGCATAGCAAATAATAAATGAGAAAGCAATAAGAAAAGAGTGGTATTTATTAATGTCATGCATTATATTTATTCTACTGATTTTATGTCTATTAAACTTTTCAATAATGTTTTGTATTTGAAAAAGATTTATTTTTCATACATTTAAAAATAAACAAATCTGAAGGTGCACAACAATATATAAATTGCAAAAAGTGTTAATCATTGTACTATTGGTTCAGTTTAAAAAATCTACAACTTATCCATTAAACTAATATATTAATTGAAAAACATGAATTTCTGAGTAAATTTTAAATGAATTGAAAAAAAAAAGCAAGTGATAAGAGAAACTATTTGTTCAACAGTTGGAACAAAAATACAAGTTTCACTGCTTTTTGAATTCCTAGCCTATTTCTTAACTTAGAATGCACAGCGTTAAATTTTTAGAAAAATATTTCACTTCCAGCCGAAGCAAATATTGCTGTTTGCAATTGCAGAACACTATAAACACTTTCCAGTTCTTTTTTTATTTTATTTTTTTCTATGGACTCTTTCACTATGGAAACGGAATTCCACCAGTAAAATTTACTGCAAGCTGCCCTTTTTCTTCCATTATCGCTCCAACGAATGGTGCCAGAAGCTTAATGAGAATAGTCAGGAATGTGTCTCCATAATTTTCTGCTGGAAAATTGTAAAGCAGCTTCTTTTTCTTCAGGCAGAATAGTCACATATAGGGCAGTGATGGAAAGTTTGCGCCGAACTGCGCCAATTTCATTATCTTGCGCCAAACTGCTACAAATTACAAAAAAAATTAATATTTGCGCCCAACTGCACCGAAACGGCAATCCACAGCAAAAATTGCCGAGCGAAATAAATGTTTTCACGGCAAAAAATGCTGTTTTAAACGTCGAATTGAATGATGCTTTTTTAAGGTCTACGCGTAATTTGGTGAAAACAACACTTAATCAACACGTACCGTACCACCAATCCCAAAATTTCTGAATGTTTTTCACCTACCTTCTAATTCGTTGTTTTTTGGCAAAAGAGACGAAAAAACAACGACTTTCGCGATGTAGGAAATGAAATTGTTTTTGCTTATGGAGGAGGAGTTTTGTTGTAATCACGTGGTATGTAGGAGAAACGATGCTGTACATTATGAAATCCTGATGAAGATTGTTTACTGATAGTTTGGCGGTCTTTCGGAGAGCTGTGCAATTGAGATTGTTTATGTTGTTTCCTGCTCTTAGGGGGATAGCGCAGTTTTTTCATTCCGGGCGAGGTGCGCGATTACGTAAATACAGCATAAGGTCAGTCATTAGCTATTTCGTTGATGCGGAGGACGACTGAAAATGGCTCTCCCGTGGCAGGATACAATGGTTCTGTTTCTAAAGGATTCATAGGTATTCAGAGATGCCAACTTTTACGGATTTTCACTCCATCTTACGGTTTTACGGAAGTCACCCGAAAAAACTATGGAAAAGCCCTCGCAAGATACCTGCACGCAATTTCTATTTTTTTAGTCTTTTGGTCGAAAAAATGCACTTTACAGATAGTCTCTTTTGTGCCTTCAATGTTCTGACTTCCCCCACCAACGGAGGCGCAGTTTGTCACGTGATTCCCCATACAGCCATTTGAGAGTACCGTGCGCAAAAGTAGAGAGGGAACTCAGCTCAGCGCCTTTTGCCAACTCAAATTATGGCATCATCAAACAAAGATCTTCACTCTTTCCACGTTTATAAATGATTCATGGAAAAATTCTCATTGGCTGCCACCGGGAGTCGAACTCAGGGTCTTCCAGTTATACGCCAGATATGGTTCCGCTACACCACAGCGGTCTCGAATTCCACCAGGCCATCTTTGGTGAATCCCCAGCATTGTGCGGGGCTCCAAGAAGCAACCTGCCAACTTGGCTTGGCAGTTAGCGTGTGTGAGTCTGGAGGAATTCGAGGCCGCTGTGGTGTAGCAGAAGCATATCCGGCATGTAAGTGGAAGACCCTGGGTTCGACTCTCGGTGGCGGCCAATGAGAATTTTTCCGTGACTCACTTATAAACGTGGAAAGAGCAAAGATCTTTGTTTGATGTTCCCAGTCCACGTTAAATGCTTGCATGTGGCTTTGTGCTTGTGAAAATTTCGCTGCAAATGTTTTAGCCCTTTCTACTCGACTGTCGGGTATCACCCGACATTACGAAATCGCCGAATAGCTCACCCACCACTCCGATGACGCCTTTATAGCTCGCATGTCGGTGGTCGCAGACATTTCTTTTTCGTCGAATAGGTCGGGTGTCACTCGCCACGCCGACTGATGCCGCCCCTATAGCTCGTGAGACGTTTCTTTTTCACCAGATAAAGAAAAAGAAACATCATCTGCATGTCGGGTGTCACCCGCCATGATGATGACGCCTCTACGGCTCGCATGTCGGTGCTCGCGAGGAATTTCGTTTTCACCGAATAGGTCGAATGTTATTCGCGACTATAGCTCGGATGTCTGCGCTCGCTAGGGATTTCTTTTTCGCTGAATAGGTCGGGTGTCATCCGCCATGTCTATGACACCTCTATAGCTCATATGTCGGGGCTTGTGAGACATTTCTTTTTTCGCAAATATGTCTGGTGTCACCCTCCATGCCAACGATGCCTCTATATCTTGCATGTTGGCGCTCATGAGACATTTCTTTTTCACCGAATAGCTTGCGTGTCAGGTGTCATCCGCCGCGCTTATTACTCCTATATAGCTCGTGGGTTGGGGCTTGCGAGACATTTCTTTTTTTGCCTAATATCGCCCGTGTCGGGTAGCACCCTCCATGCCGAATGACGCCTCTATAGCTCGCATGTCGACGCTCGCTAGACATTTATTTTTTGCCGAATAGGTCTGGTGTCAGCCACCACGCTGATGTGCCCCTATAGCTCGCATGTTGGGGCTCACGAGACATTTCTTTTTCACCGGATAAAAAAAAGAACCTTCATCTGCCATGCCTCTATGGCTCGCATGTCTGCGCTCGCGAGGAATTTCTTTTTCGGCGAATAGGTCGGGTGTCATCCGTCACGTCTATGGCGCCTCTATAGCTCGTGGGTCAGGGCTTGAGAGACATTTCATTTTCGCCGAATATCGCACGTGTCGGGTGGCACCCGCCACTCCAATGACTCTTTTATAACTCACATGTCGGTGCTCGCGAGACATTTCTTTTTCGTCGAATAGGTCGGGTGTCACTCGCCACGCCGATGCCGCACCTGTAGCTCGCATGTCAGGGCTTGTGAGACATTTTTTTCACCGGATAAATAAAGAGAAATGTCATCTGCGTATTGGGTGTCACTGGCCATGCTGATGACGCCTCTATGGCTCGCATGTCGGCGCTTGCGAGGAATTTCGTTTTCATCGAATAGCTCGGGTGTTATCCACGACGCCTATGACGCCCTATAGCTCGGATGTCTGCGCTCGCGAGGGATTTCTTTTTCGCTGAATAGGTCGACTGTCATCCGCCACATCTATTACACCTCTATAGCTCATATGTCGGGGCTTGCGAGATATTTCTTTTTCGCCGAATATGTCAGGTGTCACCCTCCATGCCAACGATGCCTCTATATCTTGCATGTTGGCACTCGTGAGACAATTCTTTTTCGCCGAATAGCTTGCGTGTCGGGTGTCATCCGCCGCACTCATTACGCCTATTTAGCTTGTGGGTCGGAGCTTGCGAGACATTTTTTTTTTTTTGCCAAATATTGGAATATTGCACGTGTCAGGTAGCACCCTCCATGCCGATGACTCCTCTATAGCTCGCATGTCGACGCTCACGAGACATTTCTTTTTTGCCAAATAGCTTGCGTGTCGGATGTCATCCTCCATGCCAATGATGCAGCTGAAGCTCGCATGTCGACGCTTGTGAGACATTTCTTTTGTGCCGACTAGGTCGGGTTGTCAGCCGCCACGCTGATGCCTCTATAGCTCTTATGTCAGGGCTGGCGAGCTAATGCTGAGTTTTCACTGCTAAGTTGTGGCCTCTCCTGCAGAAAAGAAAAAAAAATGCGAGTTCTGTTTGAGTATGGGGGAAAAGTTATTTGAGTGGAAAGGGTTAATTTAGATTAAAACGAAACGTAGCAGTGAAACAGCTATGACAACAAAAAGAACGCAGTCAGATAAAACTTATTGTCAAGTGTATCGTGGTATGTATACACTGAAGAGCAATTGAATTAGAGATACCTGTGTAGCACCACCTTTCGCCCTGATGACAACGGCGATTCGCCTCGACATGAACTAGACAAGACACCGGAAGCGTTGGGAAGACATGAATCCACGACCCCTGAACAAGCTCCCACAGTTCACGAAGATTTGATGGAGGGGGGTCACAGCCTCAAACATCTCTTTTGATGGCATCCCAGATGTGCTCGATAGGATTTGAAGTCAGGTGACCTAGCTGGCCAAGGAAGCAAGGTCACGTCGGTGGAGTGTTCATCCAACCATTCGGATACAATTCAGGATGGTACAGAGCATTGTCTTGTTGCAGGATGAGGTCCCCAGTGGGATGTTGAAGACGCACAAACGGGAGCAAATGGTCGTCCAGGATATCCCGGTAACGTTGACCTGTGAGGTACGATATTACACGTACCAGGGGTCCCATTTCAGTCCAAGTAAACAGTCCCCAGACGAGAATGCCACCCCCACCAGCTTGAAGAGTGCCCTGCTGTCAAGAAGAATCCATCGCTTCATGTGGTTTGCACCATACTCGTATCCTGCCATCCACATGTAATCTCGACTCATCAGTCCAGGCAACATTTTCCCACATGTCTAGTGTCCAGTGGCGATGTTCCCATGCTCATGCTAATCTTTGTACCCTGTGATGTGCAGTCAGCAGCGGTAACCTTGTGGGACGATGGCTTCTGTACCCCATAGCGAAGAGATGGTTCTGGATGGTGTGGCTGCTTACACGTTTTTGTTCACCAGCGTTAAATTGCCGAGTGATTTCTTGCACTGTGGCCTGTCTATCCGCTGTTACAATGCGAACTAGCCGACGATGACCCCGCTCTCATCCACACGCTGTTGTCCATGGCAGTTGGCCCTTGCAGGGATGGTTTTACCGGATTCGATGTACTCACGGTGCACCCGTGACACAGTGGCTCGTGAAAATCCCAGTGCCTGCACAACTTCCGAGATGGAGTCACCCATTCGTCGGGCCCCGACAATTTGCCCACGATCAAATGCGCTTAGATTCGTCGTCATACCCATACTGCGTCCGACTCTTACCGATTCCCGTCGCATCACTCCTTATATTGTCGGATCGCTGCATATGTCATGTCGTTTCTGTTTACAGGGCCGCCCACAGTGCCACATTTGCATAACGCCAGCTGTCTCTAATTCAATTGCTCTTCAGTGTAGTAAAGAATGACCTTTTTATGAAGCATCTAAAGTTTTGCTGAATCACGTTTTATAAGCCATGTGGCTGCAATTTTAGCCTCTCGCAAGGCGGCCGCGATTATTGTAGGCGTTGTGCGGAGAGCAAGAAGCACAAAGATCATGTCAAAAGATTAAGTGGAGATGTCAGTAAAATTAATGTAACCAAAAAACTTCTAACAGCTTATAAAGAATCCTGGAAAAAAATATCAAGAGCAGATTAGTGCTGGAAAAATGCAGCAAAACAAGCAAAAAATAGAAGGAATTGAATGTTCACAAGGTGATTTGAAATGGGAAGAAGCTGAACATTTGCAGCAGTTGGATTCCCTCATAAAATGTTAAACAATACTGAGATGAACTTTGAATGTGGCATAAAAAAAAGACATGAGTGCAATAGAAAGTGGACAGATACTATTAAAAGAAGCAAAACATTGCTAACTATCTTAAAAAATTAGAAAAGAATAGAAGTGAGCAATTAAATATTGAGAAAAGCAGTGAAAAATTAAGCTTTTTTTGTAAAATAAATGATTAATAATAGAATCCTGCGATGGTTACAAATTTTTTGATCTATTTGAAAACTAAAATGTTTGCATATGTGTGTGTGTGTGTGTGTGTGTGTGTGTGTGTGTGTGTGTGTGTGTGTGTGTGTGTGTGTGTTTCAATGCAAGATGTTTTAAATTTGAGTAGGGTGCATCTATTTCCAAAACATTTTCTGCAGAGTTTGTTCTATCTACTAATATTTTACCTGCTCTAAAAAAAAAATTTTCTTACACCAAATATGTATTTTATCTGCTCCGAAATTGCATTTTGTTGCTTCAAAAATGTGTTTCACCTGCTTCAAAAATGTGTTTCACCTGCTCCAAAAATGCATTTTGCTGCTCCAAAAATGTATTTTACCTGCTCTAAAAATATATTTTACTTGCTCCAAAAATGAATTTTGTCGCTCCAAAAATGTATTTCACCTGCTCCAACAACGCATTTTGCTGCTCCAAAAATGGTTTTGCAACTTTCCATCACTGCATAATTAGACATTTCTATGCCTGGGGCAAACCTCAAGATATTGTGTCCTCCTCCTCTGTCATTTTTTTCTTTTTCAGGGTTTAACGACCACTGTGAGCAACTCCAAGGGCCATAAGCAGTGTCCTGTTCCAAAATTAGGGACGTTTGCCTCTAACCATGTGACCAAAGTGCGTTCGGGCTCGAATCCTGAATGAGGCATGGATGGTGCGCTTGTCCTATGGCACTAGTTCTCTCCATCACTGGAGCAAGTGGCTCTAAATTAGAAACAGGCTACTACTTATATCCCATTAAGTTAGTTGTTTCACAGTGGTCATTAAACTCCTAAGGAAAAACAACAACAAAAAACAAGTCAAACTTCGACTGTTTGTGCAGCCTTTCCGCAACAAGTTTGGACCTTCGGTACTGCACCAAATGGATCAAATGCAGATTGTCATGATCTGCAGCCACAGTAATGATAGAATAGCCCTCAGAAAATCTTCAGTTATCCTTATCTTGCAATGTATGTACAAGAGTGGCTACATTTCTGAATGTGCACAACTAAACAACCTTGCACATTTTGAGGAATAAATGTGAATTTTAGATGCCATGACTGCAGAAACTGGTAAAATATATTATATACAATTTTTGTAAATATGCAAATGACAGAGTACGGTGCAAAAAACTGTACCAGCAACAGGTGTAAAAGTTTCATTTCCAATTTCAATCAGATTGTAAGCAGTGAGTTTTGCACCTAGGGCAGCCACCCCACCTGCCCTGCTCTAGTTACACCTCTGGTTCTCGAAATCAGAGAGCTCCGAACTGCGTGGCATCTTGCATGCGACTGGTCGCATTGTTGTTTCCCACACAATATTTAACGGCGGCGGCCGTGACGTGTATCAGGACCGCAGATATTGTCGATTGCAGGTGTGTCCAATTACTTGTTGGTAGATAGTGTATATTCCTATTGTGTTGATGGATATAGCATCTCAGTAAGGTTCTTGAACTTCTTATTTTTAACTATACGAAATGAAGAGTTTTGAAGAATAGATCCTTCGAGCAGTTTGCAAATCAAACATTTTTTTCTGTTTAGCTGTGGTTCATCTCACAAATGAATCCATTTTAAAAAAAATTTAACTCTTCTCTGCTGTCGCAGATTTAGTGGTTGCTTCGGGTATCAATGGCAGTTCTCTTTTATGTTGGGATTCCTTGGTAGGTGAAGCATCATAAACTTAAATTTGTTGAAGTGCTTTAGGATTGCTTGGTAGGTGAAGCATCCAGTGTATCTTAAATTTGTTGAAGTGCTCAGTTGAGGGACATCAACTTCATTTGTGTTGAATGAATACAATGAGCAAGTGGTTTTTCATGCATGCAACAAGTCCCTGGATCTCTTTTTCACACAGTTTGCCCCTGCACGGGGAATAACCAGTTTTCCAGTTATTTAAGGAGCGGCGCCCCCAAGGCCCCAGCTGACCTTGTGACGGAACATCTTGCTAACTCGTCTTGTACAATAACATCACCGAAGGGACAGCTGTTCAGCCAGCTGCTGGGGGATGGTGACCCCACGGCCCGAGCCGACATGTACTCGTACTTTGTGATGATTTTCCCATTTTTATGTTTTTCGTTGTTCTCTTGACACGCACCCGCCTCAGTTGTAGGTTGCTGAGGTTGTGATTATGCGCCAGCTCTGGATTTTAGTTTCTCTTTTTCTTTTCTGTCATCTCCATTTTATGTTCCCTTCTTTGTTTTTTTTTCTTTGTTCTTATTTTTAACTATACGAAATGAAGAGTTTGAAGAATAGATCATTCGAGCAGTTTGCAGATCAAACATTTTTTTCTGTTTAGCTGTGGCTTATCTCACAAATGAATCCATTTAAAAAGAATTTTAAACTCTTCTCTGCTGTCGCAGATTTTAGTGGTTGCTTCGGGTATCAATGGCAGTTCTCTTTTATGTTGGGATTCCTTGGTAGGTGAAGCATCATAAACTTAAATTTGTTGAAGTGCTTTAGGATTGCTTGGTAGGTGAAGCATCCAGCGTATCTTAAATTTGTTGAAGTGCTCAGTTGAGGGACATCAACTTCATTTGTATTGAATGAACACAATGAGCAAGTGGTTTTTCATGCATGCAACAAGTCCCTGGATCTCTTTTTCACACAGTTTGCCCCTACACGGGGAATAACCAGTTATTTAAGGAGCGGCGCCCCCAAGGCCCCAGCTGACCTTGTGACGGAACATCTTGCTAACTCGTCTTGTACAATAACATCACCGAAGGGACAGCTGTTCAGCCAGCTGCTGGGGGATGGTGACCCCACGGCCCGAGCCGACATGTACTCGTACTTTGTGATGATTTTCTCATTTTTATGTTTTTCGTTGTTCTCTTGACACGCACCCGCCTCAGTTGTAGGTTGCTGAGGTTGTGATTATGTGCTAGCTCTGGATTTTAGTTTCTCTTTTTCTTTCCTGTCATCTCCATTTTATGTTCCCTTCTTTGTTTTTCCGAGCTGGTTAGCTAGACCTACCTGCAACGTTTGCCATGTGCAGTGACACGTAAGGTGGAAAAGGGGAGGCTGAGGTTTGTGGTGGCCAGGGTGTTGTTGTCGCCAGTTGCCAACACTCCTCTTTGCCCCCTGCTTCACCCTAAACGGGTGGCTAGGAACTAACCCACTTCTAGTCAATGAGGTCTGTGGCCAAGTGGAGCCTAGACCTCTAACAGCTTGTCGTTTCATACAACAGGGTGAGTCTGGGGATAAGGTGGGCATGCCAAAGGGGTGTTCCCCAGGCATGGGAAAGTCTGGGTGCACACCGAGCGCATGTCTGCCCTATCAACTTGCTATACACAGTGCATCAAATAATTTTTAAGACTAGCGCTAGATTTCAGCCTACGGTGGCACCACCAGTGTAATCGCAAATGCGTTATAAACCGTGACCATCTGCTTGCTTTCTGCCAAAAGTACTGCGCAGTTGTTAAAGTAACTCAAACGAAACGGGCGTTCATTAGAGAAGTAAAATTTTTTTCATGTTGAATTATTAAGATGGAACAAAGGACTGTTATTAAATTTAACGCAAAACTTGGTAAAAGTGCCTCAGAAACATACCAAATGATGAAACAAGTTTACCGTGAGTTTTGTTTAAGTAGATCAAATGTTTTCCTGTGGCACAAAAATTTTTTGGATGGAAGAGAGACGCTAGAAGATGATAAGCATACCGGAAGACCAAGTTCATTTAGGACACCTGAGATTATTGAAAAAGTGCGTGATTCCGTGGCAAACAATCAATGTGCATCACTAAGAAGGATGGAAGAGTTTTTAAACATCAACAAAGAAACAATTCGAACCATTCTGCATGAAGATTTGGGCAAAACAAAAGTCTGTGCTAAATTTGTTCCACACACATTAACCAATGAACCAAAATCAAGGAGAAGTGCACATTGTAGAGACATCATTTCATCTGCTGAAAATAATCCAAACTTCTTAAAATTGATTGTTACAGGTGATGAAACATGGTGTTTTCAATATGATCCTAAAACAAAGCGACAAAGTGCGGAATGGAAGTCATAAAAATTCGCCACAAGTCAAAAAAAACAAGAAAGGTTCCATCGAAAATCAAAACAATGCTCATTACATTCTTCGATAGTAAGGGTATTATCCACAAAGAATTTGTTCCAAGTGGACAAACAATTACTGGTGAGTTTTATTTAAATGTTTTGAGGCGTTTGATGGGCAGAATTCGTCGCATTCGTCCAGAATATCGAGATGAAAACAGTTGGTGTTTGTTGCACGATAATGCACCCAGTCACACTTCACTTCTTGTTCGTAGATTTTTGGCGGAAAATAACGTCTGTGTGTTGAATCATCCACCGTATTCGCCTGATTTAGCACCCTGCGACTTTTCTTTGTTCCCAAAACTTAAAATGACGTTAAAAGGGTGTGTTTTTTTAATGATATTTCGACCATACAAACAGCTTCGACGCATGCTTTGGAGGCAATTCCACAAAGTGAACTGGAACAGGCATTCGAATCATTATTAAATCGCTGTAACAAGTGTATTGAAGCCGGAGGGACTTATTTTGAATAAGAAACCAAAACAAATTATAATTTCTTGTTTCTATTTCATTTTACAGACCCAGTCTTAAAAATTCTTTGACGCACTGTGTATTCGCTTCCTATCCCTACAGTCGTGTCCTGCGTCCACTTGGGCTTACGGACCTCCTGCTCTCCCTCGTTGGGCTCAGTTGTGAGTAGGGAAGTCGGCTGATGAATTCCTAATATTTTTCATGGATGAAAATAAACTTTCCCAAGATCCTAAAGTCAAACGACCTATTGAGGAAGGCTCAGGTCCTTCCGCCAAAAAGCATGTTCCTGATTCTTCAAATGCTCGTTTCTTTTTGTTCACTCATTGGACCCTTCAAAGCCTTTGAGTGCCAAAAGCCCATTTTGGATTAAAAAGCACTTCAATCCATTGCAAGCTCTCCAAAGAGCGTTAAGAAACTCCAGTCTAGAGATCTTGTAGAGATATCCACTATGTCCTACAGTTCCACACTTCTTAACACCACCATACTGCTTGAGACACCGTTCAAAATAACACTACATGGATATCTAAATATATCTCGAGGTGTTGTCTCCTCCTGGCACCTCATTGAGTGTACTGATGATGAACTTCTTGAAGAACTGAGGAGTCAACACGTTGCGGATGTGCGGCATATTCTTTTCAGGCGGAATGGGCAGTCCGTCCCATCCCGCAACATAATTTTTACATTTGACAGCTGTTCCCTGCCTACGTCAATCAAGGCAGGGTACCCTCACCTCGAGGTACGACCGTACATCCCTAACCCTTTGAGATGTTTTAGGTGTCAGTCGTACAGCCATTTTCAGCAGTCGTACAGGAGCAATCCTAGGTGTGGACGCTGTGGTGACACAGACCATCATCTACCAGAATGAGTGGCCGAGGCTAAGTTTTGCATGAATTGCAAGGGTTCACATTCAGCGTGAGCCAAAGATTGTCCCGAGTGAAAGGAGGAGAAAGAAATCCAAGCCGCCCCGGTGGCGCAGTGGTCTAAGCGATGACCTCTGATCATTCGTCCGAACGGGGTCCGGGTTCGAATCCCGGTGAGGCACGGATGTTGTGTTTGTCTTATGGCACTGGCTCTCTCCCTTCCCTGGAACCAGTGACCCTAAATTAGGGACGGGCGACTGCTTATAGCCCATTGAGTTGCTCACGGTGGTCGTTAAACCTCCAATCAAAAAAAAAGAAAAAAAAAAAGAAAAGAAATCCAAAGGCTGAAAACGGTTGAGAATATTTCATGTCCTGAGGCCAGAAGGAGAGTAGTTCCTGTTTCTTCTGAGCGGCGATCATATGTATCGGTGGTGGTTGCCGAATCTACAGTTTTCATTCAAACCGACATTCAGATTCCCCCTAAATGTCCATACAAGCTGGATGATATCATCGCAGCTGGGCTGGAGGCACTCCAGTCTCGAGCTAGGGGTCTGAAAGCGGCATCCACCACGTCGCCAAAGCATATTCACCCCACCACCAGCAAGGGAACTCAGGCCACTTCTTCTGGCAAAAACACCAAAGTCAAGGATAACAAGAGTGTTTCTTCTCCTGAAAAATCTCAGCAAACTATTTAAACGGCGAGCGCATTCCGTTAAGATACTTGGGACAAAGCATGCTCCCATCTTGGCCCCTGGTCACACGCCCCCAAATCTGGGAGAACACTCGTCAGAGGAGATGGAGGCTGACCTTGTTTGAACATTTCCTATTTCATCTCACTTTTAACCATGGCTTCAATCGTTCAGTGGAACTGTCGAGGCTTTCGGACGAGTTTTGATGACATGAAACATCTTCTTTCGTTGTACTCTCCGGTGTGCCGTTATCTACAGGAGACAAAACTTAAACCATCAGACCTGCTTTCAGTTCGAGGCTACAGTGTGTATCGGGCAGATAATGTATTGGGAGACATCGCCTGTGGGGGAGTCACTATTCTTGTCCCTCACAGTGTTCCTGTGTCTTCCGTGGCAATATCCACAACTTTGCAGGCCGTGGCGGTTCGAATATCTGTGCCTGTGCCTCTTACTGTCTGCAGTGTCTATCTGCTGCCGGACGAGAACGTGAGTGTCTCAGTTCTGGAGAGCTTGGTTGATCAGCTGCCTTCACCTTTTCTTCTACTGGATGACTTCAATGCCCATCGTCCTTTATGGGGTAGTGTCAGCATCAGCACGAAAGGTCATCACATAATCTCTCCTGTGCTTGGCCTCTTTGTGCCTTTTTAACACCGGTGCTGACACATACTTCCATGAGCTGACAAGATCCTTCAGTGCGTTCAATTTGACCTTGGGATCACCATCGTTTATTGCTGATTGGTCTGGTCGTGGACGGTGTGTAACGACCTCCACGGGAGCAACCA
Organism: Macrothele yani; assembly: GCA_039090855.1. Classification (NCBI taxonomy): domain Eukaryota; kingdom Metazoa; phylum Arthropoda; class Arachnida; order Araneae; family Macrothelidae; genus Macrothele; species Macrothele yani. Next base: position 55,705,667 of record CM077011.1, on the reverse strand, counting down.
TTTTCCAATTGTGCTCTCGCATCACGCGAACATGCCATCTTCTGCCTCCCGCCCCCCTCGATGGAGGAGGGAGCGTGCCAGATGGAAGGTCTTCACGTCGTCCGCAGTGATATCTTCTACCATGGTGACCCAAGAGTCAATCGACACAGCTGTTCTCGATGTTACAACTTGCATTCTTCAGGCGGCGCATCTTTCTATACCAAAAACCATCTACAAAGCTCCCCAGAAGTCTGAAGCCTTGGTGGACCCCTGAATGCGCAGCGGCTAGGAGAGCTCAACATAAGGCCTGGTATACGTTTCAGTGTTATCTAACTGATGCCAATCTCGTTGCATTTAAACGAGCAAAATCCTATGCTCAGTAGGTGCGTCGACATAACAAAAGGGAGTCTTGGATCATGTTTCATTACTCACTTCACGTGCCAGTTCGAAAAGCGTGTGGGACAAGATTCGTAAGATCCAGGGTAACTACAGCTCTCACCAGATCTCCATTCTCGAGAGTAACGGCTGCACATACGCTTGAAGTCAGAGAGATTGCTGATTGTTTGGGGGAGGCGTTTGCCTCCGTGTCGAGTGACCTGGCGTATCCTTCCTCCTTTCAGAGGATTAAATCCACTGCTGAATGCCAGAGAGTCTCCTTTGCGCCTTTTCGTAACACCAACTATAACTCCCCCTTCAGCATGGTTGAACTATGGGTGGCTCTGCATCGGTCCGGCGCTACATTTGTCAGTCCCGATGGCATCCACTATGGCATGCTCCGTCATCTGTTACAGCCGTCTCTCGGGAATCTTTTACTCTTCAATCGAATTTGGTTGGAGCACAGTTTCCCGGAATCTTGGCGAAAAGCTTTTGTTCTGCCTTTTCCCAAGCCTGGCAAGGATCTTAAGTCTCCCTCTAGTTATCGTCCAATTGCTCTCACTAGCTGTCTGTGTAAAGTTTTCGAGCGCATGGTTAATTCCCGGTTAATTCATTTTTTAGAACAACAAGTACTTTCACCATCACAAAGCGGCTTTCGGTCATCGTTCACCTCACGATCATCTCCTGCACCTTGAGAAATCTATGCGTGAGGTGTTCGTGCGTTGGCAGCACCTGGTTTCTGTATTCTTTGATATTGAGAAAGCCTATGATTGAACGTGGCGGTACGGTATTATCAGTGACCTCCACGCATGCGGATTGTAAGAAAATCTTCCGACCTTCATTGTAAATTTTCTTCGCAGTCAGGTGTTCCAGGTATGCTGGGTACGACGCTCTCGGCATCATTCCATCAAGAACAAGGTGTTCCTCAAGGTTGCATTTTATCTGTCACATTGTTCATCCTCCGCATTAAATGTCTTCTCACAAATTTTCCTCCTGCGGTTTCGGCTACTGTTTATTTCGATGACTTGCAGATCTTCTGCTAGTCATCAAGCATGAATTTTATTGAAAGGCAGTTGCAGTCTGCGATTAACCAGATCTTTAAAGCGGCGAATAGCAATGGCTTCATTCTTTTTCCCGACAAGACAGCGTGTGTCCATTTCTGCCGAAGGCGTGGCCTCCATCCTGAACCTGAGCTGTATTTAGACCGTGCAGCCATACCAGTTTTGCCCGAGACCAAGTTACTTGGATTGACCGTTGACCATGCGCTTACATTCCATGTGCGCCTTCAGCGGGTAAAGACTTCCTGTCTGCGAGCTCTATCTATTCTTAAGATCCTTTCGAGAGTCTCGTGGGGTGCAGACAGGGTGTCTTTGTTTCACATTTGCCATTCTTTAATACGGTCGAAATTAGATTTTGGTTGTATCGTGTATGGCTCTGCTCGTAGTTTTGTTCTCCGGCCTTTGGATACTATTCACCATCAAGCGCTGCGTCTTTGTACGGGAGCATTTCGAACATTCTTGATTTTTAGCCTTAATGCTGACGCATACGAACCATCGTTTGAATTACGCAGTCTGCAGCTGTCTGTCCACTTTTACTTAAAACTTCAGTCTCTTCCAGACCATTCTTTGTACGATGTAGTTTTCCAGCCACAGCATGCTTGTTTATTTGAAAACTGGCCCTCGTGAATTCCAACCTTCGGTCTTCGTATGGCGGCCGTAGCTCGTGATGCAGGGCTCGACTTGTCACTTGTTGGAGAGACCAGGGTCGTTGGGGATCCTCCATGGCACCCACTTGGTGTCATGGTTGAAACCACTTTTACATCTTTCGATAAATCCTCAACCCCTGCATCTGTGTACCAGCAGCTCTTCGCTGAGCACCATTCCCTCTATTCAGAATACACTCCCATTTTCACTGATGGCTCCAAGATGCATGGAGTCGTTAGATCCATGTTTGTTTGTGTTGATGACGTCTCTGTAGCGCAGATCCCAAATGAGGCCATGGTGTTTTCGGCGGAGCTGCATGCTGTCTATCTCGCCCTTTGTCATCTAGAGTCTAGCACTCATCATCGAGCTATCATTTATTTGGATTCTTTGAGTGTACTGCAGGCCCTCTCTTCTGCCGTTATATCTGACCATCCTTTCCTTCTTGGCGTGAGACGGTTACTGCATACCTTGCTTCAGGCCGGTTTCTAGATAACATTTTGCTGGATTGCTGGCCATGTTGGAATTTCGGGTAACGAGCGTGCTGATGCGGCTGCTAGATCTGCTTCCCCTTTGGTCGTTACACCCTTGCCACTGTTTCACCAGGATTTCCGCTCTCTTGTTTACGATCATATCAAGCTAATGTGGCAGGTTCTGTGGGACCAACAGTTGGAAAATAAACTGCATCATATTAAACCTATCCTTGGAGTCTGAAAATCATTGTGTTGCCAGAACCATAGGGAGGAAGTTGTGCTTGCGCGTCTCCGCATTGGCCGTTGTCGTTTCACTCACCGCTTTTTGCTGTGTGGTGACACTGTGGCGATGTGTGAGTTGTGCAATTGCCGACTCACCGTCACTCATCTTCTCTGTAGCTGTGTTTGTTTTCGTGATGTACGTTTTCACTTCTTTCATTCTCATTTGTTGACCGAGAATGCTGCTACGCTGCAGCGGCTCCTAGATGACCACTGTGATACTGCCGCCGTCTTCTCATTTTTTAAATAAATTTACTTTTTTAAACGTTTCTGGATTTTAGCCCTTCCACCATTCTCATTTTTCACTTTTACTGAATCAGCCAGATTTTAATCATTGTACCATATTTTTAATACTGTTTGTTTCATTGTCTTTAGCCCTTCCATCATTCTCATTTTTCACTTTTACTGAATCAGCCAGTTTTTAATCATTATACTGTGTTTTTAATACTGTTTGTTTCATTGTCTTGTGTCTGGCACTCTTTGGCCACACATGGCCCTTGCGCCATAAAAATTTAACAACCAACCACACAGTTTGCATCTATTGTGTGAAACCTTTGCCACAGTTTTTATTTCTTCAAAATAGTACCAAATGATATCTTTTTTCCTTCCAACTGTGCTGACTCTTTCAGCACTTGTCCTGAAATGCGCTAAGTACTAAAAGCCTTAACTGTAGAATGCAGTTATAACAGGAATAACTGAAAATGGTACTTTCAAAACTGGTATTGGTTCCTGTCTATCTGTTTATTAACACCTTCTACTGCCACCCACTGAGATAATCCTCCTGCTGAGTTCATGTACAAGAAAGGGAACACTGGTGAATGTTAGGTCAGATTCCTTTGTCACTAACAAAACCCAACTTATAACCCCCATGAATGGAGATTAGTGGTATCCTGGGACTTTACAATCTGATCAGAAAGGGATAAATCTCACTTTTGAAGTTTTAAAATTATTTTATGCCTTTAAGGTCATCAAGAACTGACACAAAGAAAAATTATTTTTGGGGAAAAAACACATTTACAACAAAATATATTTTAACTTTAATGGTTAATAATAATATTTTATTTAGTTTCAGCATGAAGTTAATTTTGTTTAACTAATAACAGTGCTAAATTTATTACCTAAATTTAGCACTGTTAGTAGAGTACTATTTTCAAAATAGCACCTCAGATGTTTTTTCAAAAGAAAATTTTCAACTTTGAACAGACTGCAATTTTAATGGACTGTTAAGATTTCTATGTGATTTAAATCAATGAACCCTGTTTGGATCTGATAATGCCAGCTCAATGCGTGGCAAATTCAAAGGTGTGGCAGCATTTTTGTGGGAAAATGTCCAAAATCGGAAGTTGAACAGAGCAAAGATTTTGCCAGTAATCGTAATCCCCCCTGGTGTGACCCCTCTATCCTGTGTTGTTGTTAAATGTCAGTAATTTTTTACTTTGGATACAGTGATGAGTTTTTGTTTAATATTTTCATAAATAAATTTTAGTGAATAATTCTGTCTTATATTCACACTGTTTCACTGCGTGTTCTGTTTCTTAACTCATTTAAAAAGTTCATCTTTTTCTTCTTTGTCAGTCTTATGTATGCTTACTGCATCAGTAGACTGAGAAAGCATTTTATTGTTTTGTTTAAAGCTAAACTAAAGTTCAAAACACTACTATGTGCATATTGTGTAAAGAAAAGGACATTATGGGGAACAAAAGATGGGGACAGAGAATTGAAGCTCCAACTTCGAATTTGAATTCCTTTTTAAACAAAAGGGAAAATGCATTTTTTATTCTTGATATAGCAAAAGTGATGGAAAACCATGCATTTTCAGCAAAATTGAAGTTTAAAAAAGTGATAATGTCACTCCTAATTTTGCCATGAAAACAACTGTGCAGGTCATGGTAATGATGCAATTTTGCAGCAACGAAAACGTAACTACTTTCATTTTGAATTTGGAGATAACAAAAGCAAAATTACTAACTCCATTGATTTATATAAAGGAAAGTGAAAATCATCTAAATACGTGGCGTCAGTTGAATAAATAAATCCATCGCTCTTTCCACGTTAAGCAACGCAAAAAAAAAAAAACGGTTGCTGTGCGTTGCTTAACGTGGAAAGAGCGTTGGATTTATTTATTAAAGGAAAGTACTGTAAGGAATAAAAAAGTGCGTTTCACCAGGAAACTTTTCTGAAAATATGAAGTCTCTTTTCTGCATTATTACCATTTTTTACAATGTTCCGTATTTTTAGCACGTCTTTTGTAAAAAAGATCGTGCTCATGTTATCGGTTTGTCCGTCCGTCCGTACCCACAATATCACTGCAACTATTAGTCCGATTTGAAAAATTCTTTTTGCGTTGGGAAGCTTGAAATATGCGAATGATGATCCTTCATTTCGTTGTTTTTACGGTGTAAATATTCGCCGCTAGAGGGCGTAAATGCAGATATCGAATTCTAAAAATACGTTTTATTCCACATATTTGCTTCTAAACATCAGATTGAAAAATTCTTTTGTCTTTTGATTCCATTTATGTCGAAGAGTATTTTAGATATAGTTACTTTTTCAAATTACGCATAGATTTTCCGCTTAGAGGCGTAAAAGTAAATTACATTTTCCCCTATAACTCTTCTTCTAAAACTCTGATTCGAATTTTTTTTTTTCAGCGGATACAGCTCCTGATTGAAAATCTTTTGCATATAATTTCTAATTTTTGGTAAATAATACTTTGGCCACCAGGGTACATAAGTGTTAACTTTTGTTTCTGATGTTTTTGCCATAAAATCTAAGCTTCTAAAATTTCGATTGAAAAAATTTTTCTTGGACTGATGCCACTCACTTTGATAAACTTTTTCGGAATATTTTCTTCTTAAAATATTCCATGGTTGGCGGAGATGTATATCTTATTTTTGTCAATATCTCTACTTCTAGGAGTCCGATTTGAAAAGTACCTTCTTTCTTGGATAGTGTTTTCAGTGTGGCATGTTTTTCATATAATTTCAAAATTTTCAAGTAATTCATAGACTTTCCGCTAGGGGCGTAAAGGAAATTGCTTTCCCCCCTGTGTCTCTGCTTCTAAATCTCCGATTTGAAAAATTCTTTCTGCACCGGATACAGCTCCTAATGGGAAATGCTTTGCACATAATTTCTAGTTTTTTTTTTTTAAATGGTTTGGCCACCAGGGTGCGTAAGTCTTAATTTTCACTTCTGATGTATTTGCAGCAAAATATGAGCTTCTAAAATCTCGATTTAAAGAAAAAAAAAAAGTTGTTTGTAGATCAATACTACTCATGTCGACAAACCTTTTAGGAACATTTTCTTCTTAAAATATTGCATGGTTTCTACGCCAGGGGACGTAGATGCATATCTTATTTTTGTCAATATCTACTTCTAGGAGTCAGATGTGAAAAATTCCATCTTTGTTGGATAGTGTTTCAGATGTGAAATGTTTTTCCTATAAATTCAAAATTTTCAAGTAAATCATAGACTTTCTGCTAGGGGGCACAAAGGTAAATTGTGTTTTCTGCGTTATTTCTGCTTCTAAAACTACGATTTGAAAATTTTTTCCTGTATCGCATACAACACCTGATGGAAAATATTTTTCATATAATTTCTAATGTTTGGTAAAGAATGGTTTGGACACCAGGGGGGCATAAGTGTTAATTTCTGCTTCTGATGTATTTGTAGCAAAATCTGGGCTCCTGAAAACTCAACTGAATTTTTTTTTTCTTGGACCGATACCACTCATATTGAAAAAAAATTTGAGAATACTTTCTTCCTAAAATAATGCATGGTTTTCCCACCAGGGGACGTAAAGTCACATCTTATTTTTGTCTATATCTCTGTTTCTAAGAGTCCGATTTGAAAAATTATTTCTGTGTTGGAGAGCGTTTCCTGTGCGAAATGTTTCTCACATAAATTCATATTTTTCTTAATGCACAAGTCTGCAACCAGAGGGCGTAAGCTCACGATTCCGTTTACAGCAATATCTAAGGGAATTAAAACCCGATTGAAGAACTTCTTTTTCCATCAGATACTATTGTTTTCCATACTGGTTCCATTGACTTTGAATAGCTTTGATAAATTTAATTTGCATCAGAACGGATTCAAAAGACCTGCTTATTACACCTGCAAATTCGGTGTCATCTTTCTTGTTTTTATTCTTTTTGTTTTGGGGTCTAAAGACCTCCATGAGCTATTTCCAACTTGTGTAGGTACTTATTACATTTACTGCAGGATTCCTGTTGGTATTTGAGAAAAACTAGAAAAATAAAAAAATGTTAGCTTCACTTAGTTTTTCTCAAGTTCAGAAGCAGATCTGTGTCCCTGATAATGTTAAATAAAGCAGAAAAAAAACATTAGTGTTGGTTTGAAAAGAAAAAGACAGACCAGCAATAAAAAAAAGGGAAATTCTGTGTAGGTATCTAAAAGGATGAATTTTTCTTGCTGACTTGTTTGGATGGAGTATTTGGAAATCTAGTAAGTAATGCAAAATGGACTTCATTAATCTTTCCCTTGTTTTGTTAAAGTTCATATAAAAATTCACGTGTAACTATTGCATAAACATTCTATTAAGAAGCGACTGAAGCAAAAAAAAATTTTTGACTCATACCAAGTACAACATAGAAAAGGTTATGTATTGACCGGTGTGAGTAAAAAGAGAATAAAATAGAACAACTGAATGTAGAAAGTGTCGAGAATACTGAGCCTTGGCTTTATCAAGGACCAGCAAAAACTCTGCATTTTCTCATTTCCACAAATACCTATTTGGAAATGGGTTTCTGCAAAGTCATAAATGCAAGAAATAAACCCACCAAAAAAAATTTAAAAAAATATATATGGATGTAAGGTCAGGTGATGCGTAACATCACAGCCTCTCCTTGACAAATGTCAACCCCGCCTTCTCGTGGTGCATCCTGTTCCTACTAAAGGGGCTCTGACGACCGCCAATAGCGGTATAACTATACCATCGGGATTAGAGGAAATTCTATCCCACACTCACCAACCCGCTTGGCCAGCGTGGTGAGTTATAGCCAAACCCCTCCAAAATGATTCCACAACTTAAATCTTGGCCCTCAGTCTCCGGCAGCTGGAATGTACCTGGCCAAGGCAGCAGCCAGTGCGACATGAAGGCAGAGGGTGCTAAGAATCCCCGGAGGACCTGACTAGGCTGCCATCTGATGCTGACCTTGGCTACGTAAAATGGACGCTCCCTATATTCTGATTCAAGGCTTCTTGAATTGGAAGAAGAACTACAAAGGATCAAGTGGGACATCGTCGGGCTAAGTGAGGTAAGGAGAAAAGGAGAAGATCTCATCGAACTGAAAAGTGGACATCTCTTCTACTATCGTGGGACAGATACTGGCAGAACTAGTGGTGTTGGATTTATAATAAACAAGAAACTGAAGGATAAAGTTGTAGAAGTTGAAAGTTCCTCTGACAGAGCTGCACGGCTTATTATCCAACTCTCGAAAAGATACCAGGCTCAGATTATTCAAACTTATGCACCCACCACAAGTCATCCTGAAGAAGAAATTGAAGAATTTTATGAGGAAATTTGTCATATAAATAATAAAGGTAAGCAGCACTTGAAAATAATTATGGGAGATTTCAATGCAAAAATAGGGCAACGGCAACAGAATGAAACTTCAGTAGGTAAATTCGGTCACGGCAACAGAAACCAGCGTGGAAATACTCTAGTTGACTTTGCATAGGCAGAAGGGTTTTTCATCTTTAACTCCTTCTTCAAGAAAAAGCCACACAGGAAATGGACATGGAGACATCCAAATGGGACGACAAGTGAAATTGATTTTATGTGTAACAAAAAATTATTCGTCATAGAAGACTGCAGTGTGCTAAACAAGTTCAACACAGGTAGTGACCATACATTGGTGAGATGTAAGATGCACCTCAACACTAAACTTGAACGTGGCAAGCTCATAAGACAAACAAAATGTATTGACATAACCAACCTTAAAAAACACCATAATACCTTCAAGTTGGAACTGAAGAACAGGTTCTCTGCTTTAGAAGGCCTAACATCGGAAGAAGTGGACATCTCTGAAGTTAACAGAAAAGTAACCAAAGCTCTTATGGAAACAGCAACAAAATTAGCTGGGTCTAAGAACAAGTTGCATGTAAATAAATTATCAGGAAAAACGAAAATGTTGATGCAAAAAAGAAGAGAGATGAGGACAACTAAAGAAGATGCGACTTCCAAAGTGGAATATATAGAGCTATGCAAGACAGTACGAAAAAGTATCACTGAAGACTTAAGGAAATTCAACTGTGAACTAGTGAGGAAAGCAATTGAAAACAACCAAAGCCTAAAGATAGCAAAGGGACATCTCAGTAAGGGAAGAAAACAGATTATGGCACTGAGAAAAGAAGATGGTTCTGTAACAAGAAATAGAGGCGAAATTTTGACAAGAGTGAAAGATTTCTACTCCAAATTATATGAAAGGGATGATACATGCACTCCAGACATCATGAAAGATACCAGTACCAGAGTTCCTCCAGTCCTTCCAGCAGAAGTTACACATGCAATCAAGAACATGAAGCGGGGAAAAGCTCCAGAAGAAGATGGAATTACTGTAGACATCATACAAGAAGCAAGTGGAGAAATCGAAACAGTACTCGCCCAAATTTTCACTCGATGCCTTAATGAAGGAAAGATTCCTGAGGATTGGAACACCACTACAATGATCCTGCTACATAAGAAAGGTGACATTGAGGATCTCGGAAACTACAGACCTATCAGCCTCCTATCAGTAGTTTATAAAATCTTCACTAAAGTTCTTTCACACCGCTTGAAGGTAACACTGGACATGGCTGAACCGAGAGAACAAGCTGGATTCAGGAGTGGCTACAGCACAATAGATCATATCCAAGTGCTGAGAGAACTAATTGAAAGAGCGAGGGAATATGAACTTCCATTGTGCATGGCTTTTATCGATTATGAAAAAGCCTTTGATTCGGTGAAACCATCAGCAGTTACAATGGCTCTGAAAACCTGCGGTATTGAAGATGCATACATTAATATTATTAATAACATCTATGAAAATGCAAGTGCAAAGATTAGGCTGTTTGAAAATACAACACACATAAAAATTGGAAAGGGAGTGAGACCAGGTGACACCATATCTCCGAAGCTCTTTAATGCCACATTGGAGGGTGTTTTTCAGTCACTGAGCTGGGAAAACAAAGGGATAAAGATTAATGGAGATTATCTAACCCACCTTCGTTTTGCTGATGACGTAGTCATTTTTGCAATTAGCCCATCAGAGCTGCAGAGTATGATCCAGGAACTTGCTGACAAGAGTAAAGAAGTGGGATTAAAAATGAACTTTCAGAAGACAAAAGTGATGTTCAATGCTTTTACAAGAAATAAAGATTTATCGATTGATGGAGAAAAGCTGGAGATAACATTCACGTACGTTTATCTTGGACAGCAGATATCAAGTGAGGGTCACATTGATGAAGAAATTAATCGGCGTACAAAACTTGCCTTGAGAGCTTTTGGAAGAAACAGCATAATTTTCAAGAGCAATATGCCATTATGTTTTAAAAGAAAAGTGTTTGATCAATGCATCCTTCCAGTGCTTACGTATGGTGCAGAGACGTGGACCTTAACTAAAAGAGACATACAAAGGCTGCAGACAACTCAAAGAAGCATGGAGAGGTGCATACTTGGTGTAACCAGGAGAGATAAGAAGAGGAACTCGTGGATCCGAAAAATGACAAGAGTGGAAGACATCATGATCAGAGTTAAATCCCTGAAATGGCAATGGGCTGGACATACTGCCAGAAGGACAGATCATCGATGGACAGCCGAAATTTTAGATTGGATTCCAAGGGACAGGAAAAGACCCAGAAGACCACATGGGAGATGGGTGGATGAAATTCGAAAGTATGCAGGGGTGACATGGAGGAGACTGGCACAAGACAGACCGTTGTGGAGGAAACTTGGGGAGACCTTCGTCCAGCAGTGGATTGATAATGGTTGACAATGATGATGATGATATGTGTCATAACCTCCGCAGAGTTGTATGACCAAGCTTTAGTTAACAATTTAGCTTGCATCCATAACTTTCCTGGCCCGACCCATGATCTTCATCTGTTACTATTAAACAGAAAGAAGATGATTATAGAAAACTCAAGTTGTAAGAGTGACATAATGAAACAGAAATAATGTTCAGCAGTAACAAATTGCCAAGTTCGCCTGAGAGAGAATTTAAACCTGAATAGCAATACAAAAAGTACTACAAATTCTTAAACATTGCAATAAAAAAGGAAATATTAATTTTTTTTTCTAAAGCACAGATTCTTGAAAGAAAACTGGATTATAAGAACCCCTACTCCTCAACTTCTGACAACACAAAAACGAGAATAAAATAAAGACAATAATAAACTAAAGGAATGCTTTGTGAAGTTATGTGACATAAACAATTAGTTGCAATATGTACAAAGTATTCTAGAAGTGCTTTAAGTGCATAATTAAGTAGTTATTAAGACCTTAACTACATTGAAAACACATTGCAGACTACAAGAACAATGAAACGGCCGGCTGCTTAGCCTTAGTTCCCTAAAAAACGCGCAATGTTACCAAGAAAAGAAAGAGTTAAAATCTGCAAAAAAGTTAATAGACTTGCTAGTGCCTAAAAATGCTTAAAGCAAAAAAGAGAAAAAAATATTCAAGAAGTTCAAACATTGAACTTGGAAAACCTAAAACCCAAAGACAATGAAGAGAGCTTACCTCTTATGCAACCTAACTTCTTTCACTCTTGAGGAAACATGGCCGACCTTTTAACCCAAACTTCCAAACACCCCTGCCACTCCCTAGTCGCTGGGGGGCATTTCAATGTAGTAATTGAAGTGTAAATTGTTGCTGCGAATGCTTGACATTAATATACTATTAGACAGTTTTCTAGAGAACAAAATTCCTACTTCTTTCATAAAAAGAACTTTAAGAAAAATTATTCTGAATAATAGAGTAAGGTTGGCAGATCTGCTTTAATTTTCTACACAGTTAATAATATGATTCTGACCAATGAAAGCCTTTTGGAAGTTGGCTAGAGGATGCATATTAACTACAAAAAGGAACCTTAGTGCTATGGATAAGAAGGTCCTATTAAAAATAAAAAATTAAATAATATAGGCAAAATCACAAAAAAAAACTTAAAAATCTGTTTATAAAATAAAATAAAAATAAATATAAAAGAAAACTAGTTATTCACTCACTAGAATAGCTATACTAAAAATAATAAGACTAACATTAAAATTAATAGGATTCTGAATAGTCTACAGAAGCTCACTAAGGTGATTAAATACATGCAAAGATTATTAAATACACTACTTGTGTATTTCATAATATTTCTCATGTATTCTGGAGAGTTAATTCTGCTCTTCTGATCAAACAGGTCCACAATCTTAATTATATTTTTTTTCTCCAGTTAAAATCTCCACGAGTAGGATTTTTCAGTGTGTGGAGGCCTTCAGCCCCACCCACACTGCCCCCCAGCGACTAGAGAGTGGCAGGGGTGTTTGGAAGTTTGGGTTAAAAGGTCGGCCATGTTTCCTCAAGAGTGAAAGAAGTTAGGTTGCATAAGAGGTAAGCTCTCTTCATTGTCTTTGGGTTTTAGGTTTTCCAAGTTCAATGTTTGAACTTCTTGAATATTTTTTCTCTTTTTTGCTTTAAGCATTTTTAGGCACTAGCAAGTCTATTAACTTTTTTGCAGATTTTAACTCTTTCTTTTCTTGGTAACATTGCGCATTTTTTAGGGAACTAAGGCTAAGCAGCCGGCCGTTTCATTGTTCTTGTAGTCTGCAATGTGTTTTCAATGTAGTTAAGGTCTTAATAACTACTTAATTATGCACTTCAAGCACTTCTGAAATACTTTGTACATATTGCAACTAATTGTTTATGTCACATAACTTCACAAAGCATTTCTTTAGTTTATTATCGTCTTTATTTTATTCTCGTTTTTGTGTTGTCAGAAGTTGTGGAGAAGGGGGTTTTTATAGTCCAGTTTTCTTTCAAAAATCTGTGCTTTAGAAAAAAAAAATTAATATTTCCTTTTTTATTGCAATGTTTAAGAATTTGTAGTACTTTTGTATTGCTATTCAGGTTTAAATTCTCTCTCAGGCGAACTTGGCAATTTGTTATTGCTGAACATTATTTGTTTCATTATGTCACTCTTACAACTTGAGTTTTCTATAATCATCTTCTTTCTGTTTAATAGTAACAGATGAAGAGCATGGGTCGGGCCAGGAAAGTTATGGATGCAAGCTAAATTGTTAACTAAAGCTTGGTCATACAACTCTGCGGAGGTTATGACATATATATATATTTTTTTATTTTTTTTGGTGGGTTTATTACTTGCATCTATGACTTTGCAGAAACCCATTTCCAAAATAGGTCTTGTGGAAATGAGAAAATGCAGAGTTTTTGCTGGTCCTTGATAAAGCCAAGGCTCAGTATTCTCGACACTTTCTACATTCAGTTGTTCTATTTTTTTCTCTTTTTACTCACACCGGTCAACACATAACCTTTTCTATGTTGTACTTGGTATGAGTCAAAAATTTTTTTTGCTTCAGTCGCTTCTTAATAGAATGTGAATTCTGAATTTTCATAACTGCTGCATTGCGCGTTTAGATCTTCAGGTTATTTTGCAACTTTCGTTTTAAATTCTAAAGTTTTTCTTTTGTTTTCGGTTATGCTCTTTAGTAATTGCATAAACAAGATATAGAGTTTTAACTCAGTGTGGACATTTTCCAAAATTAATGCTGTGTGAACCAGACATGAAAGGATTTTCTTTTTTTTGTTTTTTTGTGCCATCAGCTTTTATTTGTATTTCCCAATTGGGAAATACAAATATTTATGGTAATATTCCAATTTATAAAGATGTCTTAAGATGTAATATACATGTATTTTTGTGTTGACCATTAAAACTGCTACCAGGGATGTGAGTTCATAGTCACTCCCATCCCTGGTAAGGACAAATGCAGAACATTTACAAGTAACCACCAGCAAGAACTGTTGGGTTTATGAGAACATTTCAAAAGGGGACAAAACTTGTGGCATGAGAAGGACACTGAAACAGCATAGAGATCACATCAGCAGAATGCTCTATAAAAAATGGCCCAAAGGGAAGGTGATACCAATGGCAGAAATTCCCTTGAAGCTGCCAAGAACCACAACTTGCCAATGAAACATGGACTTGTAGATAACACAGCAGTTGCAGTGGTAAGAAATCCTTTTAAATGTAACTATATGAGCTTTGGTAGCTGTGTAAGAACTTCACAGTTCATTTAATTTAGAACCATTGGTTTTGACCTCCGAACATTTATTCTCATTTCATATCTTTACTTCACTCAGTATGATTGAGTTTATTCTGTAATTTGTTTGCAATCTAAGGGCACTGTTCTAAAATTGTAAACAGTCGTCAGCTTGCAGAAAGTTGGTTGCAACCAGAGCCACCTGCTTTAGCACCTGTCACCAAGTTACTGTATTTTCTGCCATATATCTATGTAGATTTGGGGGGGGGCTTCGTATGTCTGTCTTATTCCATAGTCAATCTCAAAAGATTTTTCAATACTTCTCTGTATCCTGAATGTCTTAATGTTCATGTAAAACTTGCAAATGGTCTTTTCTATAGCCATCCTTTCACTCCAGATTACTGACATAATGAGCAACTTTGGTTTGTTAGGTATCTAATAAAATGCTTTTCTATATCCAATAAACACCACATATAAATCCAAATTCACCTCATGGAACTTGTTAGAAAACTGTTTATATTGTCATCCTCTGATCTTTCCAAAACCACTCTATCACTCTGATTTTCCACTACATTTATAAGTTTTTTACCTAAAACCTATTACAATCTATAAATTGCCAGGCCAGGTGTCCCAATTTAATCAAATTTTGTTCAAAACAACTGTCCAGGAATCCATTTTTTTCAGTGTGTGGTTTTTTTTTTTTTTTTTAATGCTTGGTCTTTGTGGAATGTTCATAGGTTGTAATTTTTTTGTCCAATTTTTGCTGTAATGTGTTTCCTGTTTACTATCATTAATTTCATAAAGTTTTTCTGTACAAAACTTTACAATCTTTAATTTTTATGGCATAAGTAACTGGCTGTACATATACCAGCAAATTATATAAGGATGCCGGTCAAAACACAGACACCCAAAACACCAACAGGACAAAACACCGACAGCACAAAACACCGACATCTCGTTTCTATTTTGTTTCCCCAACAGCAGTCGGCGCTGTATGTCAAGGATCAAGTAATATCAGAAAGTTTGTACGACGGCTTTCAACGGCAGAAAAACAAAAATTTTGCGGCATTACTGTTTTCAATTTAGAACTACAAAATTTGGTGTACAATCTCATAGTACTCTAAGTTAGACCGTAGACGGATTTTTGGAAGGGGTCAAGGGGCCCCCACACAAAATTTTCGTAAAATCTACAGTTTTCAGTTTAGAACCAAATTTGATGTACTACCTCATTGTACAACTAAGGTAGACTGTAGATGATTTTTGGAAGGGATCGGGGTCAAGGGGGCCCCATACAAAATTTTCATAAATTCTAGTTTTCAATTTAGAACCACCAAATCTGGTATGCTATCTCATGGTGCTCTAAGTTAGCCCGTAGACTGTTGGAGGAAGGTTCGAGGCCAGGTCAAAGAGGCCCCCATACAAAATTTTCGTAAAATCTACAGTTTTCAATTTAGAACCACCAAATTTGGTATACTACATCATGGTACTCTAAGTTAGACCGTAAACCCTTTTGGGAAATGATCGGGGTCAAGGGGACCCCATAGAAATTTTTCGTAAATTCTACAGTTTTCAATTTAGTACCACCAAATTCGGTATACTATCTCATGGTGCTCTAAGTTAGCCCCTAGACGGTTTGAGGAAGTGGTCAGGGCTCGGGGTCAAGAGGGTCCCATACAAAATTTTCGTAAAATCTACAGTTTTCAATTTAGAACCACCAAATTTGGTATACTACCTCATGGTACTCTAAGTTAGACCGTAAACCTTTTTGGGAGGGATCGCGGCCCGGGGTCAAGGGGGCCCCATGCAAAATTTTCGTAAAATGTGCAGTTTTTAATTTAGAATCACCAAATTTGGTATACTATCTCATGGTGCTCAAAGTTAAACCGTATACCGTTTGTGGAAGTAGTCGGGGCCCGATGTCAAGAGGGCACCATACAAAATTTTCGTGAAATCTACAGTTTTCAATTTAAAACCACCAAATTTGGTATACTATCTCATGGTGCTCAAAGTTAAACCGTAGACAGTTTTTGGAAGTGGTCAAGGGGGCCCCATACAAAATTTTCATAAATTCTAGTTTTCAATTTAGAACCACCAAATTTGGTATGCTATCTCATGGTGCTCTAAGTTAGCCCGTAGACTGTTGGAGGAAGGTTCGAGGCCAGGTCAAAGAGGCCCCCATACAAAATTTTCGTAAAATCTACAGTTTTCAATTTAGAACCACCAAATTTGGTATACTACATCATGGTACTCTAAGTTAGACCGTAAACCCTTTTGGGAAATGATCGGGGTCAAGGGGACCCCATAGAAATTTTTCGTAAATTCTACAGTTTTCAATTTAGTACCACCAAATTCGGTATACTATCTCATGGTGCTCTAAGTTAGCCCCTAGACGGTTTGAGGAAGTGGTCAGGGCTCGGGGTCAAGAGGGTCCCATACAAAATTTTCGTAAAATCTACAGTTTTCAATTTAGAACCACCAAATTTGGTATACTACCTCATGGTACTCTAAGTTAGACCGTAAACCTTTTTTGGGAGGGATCGCGGCCCGGGGTCAAGGGGGCCCCATGCAAAATTTTCGTAAAATGTGCAGTTTTTAATTTAGAATCACCAAATTTGGTATACTATCTCATGGTGCTCAAAGTTAAACCGTATACCGTTTGTGGAAGTAGTCGGGGCCCGATGTCAAGAGGGCACCATACAAAATTTTCGTGAAATCTACAGTTTTCAATTTAAAACCACCAAATTTGGTATACTATCTCATGGTGCTCAAAGTTAAACCGTAGACAGTTTTTGGAAGTGGTCGGCGCCCTGGGTCTAGAGGGCCCCATACAAAATTTTTGTAAAATCTACAGTTTTCAATTTAGAACCACCAAATTTTGTGTACCAGCTCATGGTACTGTAAGTTAGACCTAAACCCTTTTTTGGAAGAAATCTGGGCCTGGGTCAAGGGGGCACCATACAAAATTTTCGTAAAATCTACAGTTTTCAATTTAGAACCACGAAAAATCGTATATTACCTCGTGGTACTGTAAGTTAGACCGTAAACCCTTTTTCGAAGGGATCGGGGCCCGTGGTCAAAGTGGCCCCATACAAAATTTTCGTGAAATCTACAGTTTTCAATTTAGAACCACAAATTTTGTATACTACCTCGTAAACCCTTTTTGGAAGGGATCAGGATCAATGGGGCCCCATACAAAATTTTCGTAAAGTGAATTAAAATTTTGTGCCTGAGTAAAAGAGCAATGCTATTAACTTGATTTGATGTGCAAACCTTATGAATATGACATTGGTAGAGTAAAAATATTAAAAAGGCTTAGACCTTAGGAATTAATATTTCATTCTTAAGTAAAAAAGCGCGATATTATTGACTTGATTTGATAGGTAAACTTTATGAATGTGACTTAGGTAGAATAAAAACGGTTTAAAAGGTCTAGGCCTTGGCCTTATGAATTAATATTTCGTGTTTAAGTAAAACCACAATATTATTAACTTGATTTGATATGTAAACGTTGTGAATATGAAACCGGCAGAATAAAAACTGTTAAAAGAGCCTAGGCATAGGTCCTGTGAATTAATATTTAGTGCCTAAGTAAAAGCGCATATTAACTTGATTTGATACGTAAACGTTATGAATATGAAGTTGGCGTATTAAAAGCTGTTAAAAAGGCCAAGGTGTGGGGCCTATGAATTAATTAAGTTACAAAAAAATATTACAAGCTGGACATGTTATGTAAATATTTAACGCCTAAGTAAAAATTCAACGTTTTAAAAAAATCCCACCTTGTCGTCCTTTTCTGAACACAGCGTGAGTCGTGCTGTAGTTCCGTTGTTCCGTCGAACACTGCACACCGTAGTTTAAAGAAATGTACGGAGCCCGGCAATTTATTTCATCAAATTAAAGTACAGTTCTCGTTAGGCTTACATATTATAGAGTTCCCAATTCAATTCTCAATATAGTCCAAGAAATAGCAATCTTTATACCCCTTCCCCGAACTTTTATGGCCAGTTGTGAGCCGGCATGAAAATTCAGACAAACAAAAGAGCTCCTTTCCGTCGTGAGGCAGCTGGAAAACTGCCACACATAATTCGGAAACTTGGAAAACTGCCACGCATAATTCGGAAACTTGGAAAACTGCCTGACTGAAAATATGCAACACATTCAAAGTGTTCCCCAAGGGAACAACAATTTGTGGCCAGCCCCTTAGTGAAAAACATGTGGCAATTTTCCTGTGTGGCACTTTGTCAATGTGTGGCAGTTTTCCACGTTGCTGAAAGATGTGTGGCGGTTTTCCTGTGTGTCAGTTTACAGTGAACCGCTTTTGTGTACGACGGCCCCTTAGTGAAAACTATGGGGCAGTTTTCCTGGGTAACATTGTTCCAATGTGTGGCATTTTTCCAAGTTGTTGAAGAATATATGAAGCTTTTCTTGTGTGACGGTTTACCGGATATCTTATAAAACATCTGAAAGTTGCGGGGAAAATGGAAATGCCAATCCCGGCAATTCACCCTCCACATATTTGTTTTATAAGCAGCGTGAAAATGGAAATCACAAGCAAGCCCAGAAATCTACCCCATATTCGAGGTTTTGAGTAAAATGCAATTTGTGCGCTATACCTGACTCAAAAAGGTGGGGGAGATTCATGTGGGGAAATTTTCCTATGTGGGGGACTTTTTCGTGCGCCTGTATGCAACATATTGCCATTTATTGTGTCGACAAGGAAACCAAAGCATCTTACGATTAGTATGGTTTCTCAAAGTTATTTATGGTTATTTACATTTTGTAAATTTTTCTCTTGCATCACAAAGATGCAAAATCCGTTTGGCAGTTCACCAGAACATAAGGGCTCATTACGTCAGCTAAATTATGTAAAGGAACATTAGCAACGGCTCCACTGCAAAATATTTTTTGCTGTATATTTTCGTTGGTTGCCGGAAAACCGCCACACAGGAAAATTGCGACACGTTTTTCAGTAACTTGGAAAACTTCCACACAGGAAAATTGCCGCATGTTTTTCATTAAGGGGCGGGGCACCAATTGCTGTTCCTCCGAGGAACACTTTGAATGTTCGAGGGGGGGTATAAAGATTGCCGTTTGTTGGCCTATATGATGGAGAATTGGATTGGGGACTCGAAACAAATTTCGAGAAAACTTTCTATGTAAGACAAGCGAGAAATGTACTTTAATTTGAAGAAATAAATTGCCATGAATTAGTACATTTCCTAAAACTACAGTGCCCCCCCCCCTGGTGGCGCAGGCATATGACCAATCGTCCAATTAGGTCCGGATTCTAATCCCAGTGAGTCATGGATGTTGTGTTTGTGTTACGCAGAAGCGCCGACTATGGAGGCGCAAGGCGTATCTTGCCCCCTCAATAATTTTACTGGAAGAGAAGTGCCCACCTAGTGTCTTTCATTCTGTTCAACTAAATAATCGCTTGGTTCTCATAAAGTAGACCAAGCTCCACTTTATGAGGCCAAAGCTCTTTATTTCCAAGAAAATAATAAATAGCAAAATAAGTAAAAACGTTTTTTACATATTCAGTATTGCTCATTTGATAGGAAACTTGATTGCCATCCCCGTATTGTGTTTGATATGTTCTCACGATGTGTGGGAAATGTTTAAAACAATTATCATAAATAAAATAAATAAAAATACAGAAACGGATAACCTCTTGCGCCTTTATTTCTCAATTTATTTTTGTGCTTCTCGTTCTTTGTTCGAGTAACCTCACTAATTTCTCACTTTTTTTTTTTTTTATAAATGTTTGGAAATAAAGCATTTCTGGATATTTCTTTAAAATCACAGGCTCAATTTTATTTTTAAATAAAAGAATATTTCTGTTTCCTTGTGCATTTACCAATGAACAATTACAATTGTGTTTTAAAATATACGACGTTGACATAGTTTATCTTTTTGCCTTTTTTTTATTGTTATTTTGAGAATAGAAGAAGCGTGACCACCTCTCCCCCCAAAATTTGGTGAAGTCCACCCCCACCCCCTGGTTTTACGGAACTGGCTCGCTCCCTTCTTCCACGGAACCAGTGGCATTAAATTAGGGACAGACGATTGCTTATAGCCCACTGAGTTGAGTTGCTCTCGGTGGTTGTCTCAACAACAACAGCAACAACAAATCCCTTATATGAGAAAGTGTAAGAGTTTACCGGTACAAAACTTTTTCCATATAGAATTTTTTAGCCAAACGTCCAAAACCACATCGTGAGAACTTGCAGTACCTATGTGCCTCTCTCCCTCAATCACTTTAATACTGATATTTTTTATGTTTGCACTGATAACGTTTTAGTTTCAATTTTATTGGTTTTTAGCATAATCATTTAAATATCCCTTTCTAGAGATTTGGCTATTTAGAAGAAAAGCGAAAAGGAAACATACATGTGTAAGTTTTTTTACAAAAAGTAAAGCAAATTGTTCAGTTTACGTGAAAGCATTCCGAGTAGTGAACTACTCGGCATTCTTCGCGATGTAATAAGAAAAAGACGAACTGTTAGCTCCCCATCCATTCATATGGATGGACGGAAGAGTCCCCCACCTCTTTCAGTCAGGGACCGTACACAAATTGCCTTTGACACAAAATATCGAACGTGTAGAAATTTTTGGGGTCGGCTTTTCCTTATTTTTTAATGCAACCTACATATGTTTACCACTTTTACAGTAGTTTATGTTAGCAAGATGGGGTGGGGGCAATTTCCGGATTAGTATTTCGACTAATACCGCTGTTTTCAGTGAAAAACGATCTTACAATTAGTAGGCTGATGGGGTAGGGGAAAATTCCGGTTTTGGTAATTCCGTATTCACTGCAATCTACAGATGCGTTGTAAGTAGTAGAAAAATGTGGGAGACATTTTCGGGGACGGCACTTTGACTTTTATTCTAGTTTGTAGCAAAAAAACGATATTACAAATAGCAGGATGGAGTGGAAGAAATTTCCGGGGTCGGTTATTCTTTCTTGAGGTCTGCAATGTCGTTATACTGAAGGCCACGCGCAACAGCCGAATAAATTAAAATCAGGTTATCCGCTGAATCGATGGTGCGCACATTTATTTCTTCTCGAAAGTTTTCTTTGCAATTTTCTTGTTCTTTGAGGAGTTGCCATTGTTTCGCGATTTTGATGGAATCACCTGAAATTTCAGGATTCGTTAGAATATAAGCATTGCATCCGTCGGTTCGCTTGCGTTCACTTACGAAACATGTGGTGTTCATAAACTATGTATTTGATATAGATGTAGCCATTGGCGCACCCACGGAGGGGGCTTTGGGGGCTTAAACACCCTCCAAGGAAATTATGAGCGACGTACGTCACAAATTAAACATTCAAAAATATTATTTTACTAGTTCAAAAAATTACATAGTGTCTGACATAATGTCTTCCATTACGTGGTGTCTTCTTTCCAAAGCCACAAGGAGATTAAGAGCGACATACGTCACAAATTAAACATTATTTTACATGTTCAAAAAATTACATAGTGTCTTCTATTACATGATGTCTTCTTCCCAAAGCCCCAAAGAGATTAAGAGCGACGTACGTCATAACCGTAATAAACAATAGACGTACACTATATATATATATATATAAATGTGTGTACCCACATTGTGTGCGTATACTATATATACATATATATAGCCCCCTCCGATACATGTACTCCAGACATCATGAAAGGTACCAGTACCAGAGTTCTTCCAGTCCTCCCAGCAGAAGTTGCACATGCAATCAAGAACATGAAGTAGGGAAAAGCTCCAGGAGAAGATGGAATTACTGTTGACATCATACAAGAAGCAAGTGGAGAAATCGAAACAGTACTCGCCCAAATTTTCACTCGATGCCTTAATGAAGGGAAGATTCCTGAGGATAGGAACAACGCTACAATAATCTTGCTACATAAAAAAGGTGACATTGAGGATCTCAGGAACTACAGACCTATCAGCCTCCTGTCAGTGGTTTATAAAATCTTCACTAAAGTTCTTTCACACCGCTTCAAGGTGACACTGGACATGGCTCCAACCGAGAGAACAAGCTGGATTCAGGAGTGGCTACAGCACAATAGATCATATCCACGTACTGAGAGGACTAATTGAAAGAGCGAGGGAATATGAACTTCCATTGTGCATGGCTTTTATCGATTATGAAAAAGCCTTTGATTCGGTGAAACCATCAGCAGTTACAATGGCCCTGAAATCCTGCGGTATTGAAGATGCGTACATTAATATTATTAATAACATCTATGAAAATGCAAGTGCAAAGATTCGGCTGTTTGAAAATACAACACACATAAAAATTAAATTGGAAAAGGAGTGAGACAAGGTGACACCATATCTCCGAAGCTCTTTAATGTCACTTCGGAAAATGTCTTTCAATCACTGAACTGGGAAAACAAAGGGATAAAGATTAATGGAGATTATCTAACTCACCTTCGTTTTGCTGATGACTTAGTCATTTTTGCAACTTCCCCATCAGAGCTGCAGAGTATGATACAAGAACTTGCTGACAAGAGTAAAGAAGTGGGATTAAAAATGAACTTTCAGAAGACAAAAGTGATGTTCAATGCTTTTACAAGAAATGAAGATTTATCGATTGATGGAGAAAAGCTGGAGGTAACAGACACGTACATTTATCTTGGACAGCAGATATCAAGTGAGGGTCACATTGATGAAGAAATTAATCGGCGTACAAAACTTGCCTGGAGAGCTTTTGGAAGAAACAGCATAATTTTCAAGAGCAATATGCCATTATGTCTTAAAAGAAAAGTGTTTGATCAATGCATCCTTCCAGTGCTTACGTATGATGCAGAGACGTGGACCTTAACTAAAAGAGACATACAAAGGCTGCAGACAACTCAAAGTAGCATGGAGAGGTGCATGCTTGGGGTAACCAGGAGAGATAAGAAGAGGAACTCGTGGATCCGAAAGATGACAAGAGTGGAAGACATCATGATCAGAGTTAAATCCCTGAAATGGCAATGGGCTGGACATACTGCCAGAAGGACAGACCATCGATGGACAGCCGAAGTTTTAGATTGGATTCCAAGGGACAGGAAAAGACCCAGAAGACCACATGGAAGATGGGTGGATGAAATTCGAAAGTATGCGGGAGTGACATGGAGGAGACTGGCACAAGACAGACCGTTGTGGAGGAAACTTGGGGAGACCTTCGTCCAGCAGTGGATTGATAATGGTTGACAATGATGATGATGATGATGATAGCCCCCTCCAACAAGAATTCCTGGGTGTGCCACTGGATGTAGCCATGTAAAGCTACTTTAATTCCCCGCGTATGTCAAAGAATTTTTCCATTGCTAAGGATGATGGAATCTCTCAACTAAATGAACGACCGGTAAGGACTCCGGAAAACTATGGGGAAACCAGATGTCCCTCATCAAGGACACAGAATTTTCGGGTGTAGGAGAAGTGGCCACCGAAGAACTGACCACAAAATTTTTAAGGGGTCGTATAAAAATTGCGTTTTTGACCACTTCATGCCCACGACACCCAGAGGTTGGTTGTCTGAGTCATATAAAGTTTCCGTATTTTCGTCTTTTCTTAATTGCGATAATTAATGTAATTTTTTATAAAAAAATTTTATGATCTACATTTCGACAGAAGATTTCAGGGTTTTCAAACTACAAGTCTTCGAATTATCTGAGCGCATGTGCTGACTCAGGAAACTTTTCGGGGGGGGGGGTACCAAAGTGTAAAATATAAAGCATTTCTCGACCGATCCGAAGATTTTCAGCATTTACAAGCTACAACTCGACACATTATCTGAGCGTATGTGCCTACTCTGGAAACCTGTGTGTGTGGGGGGGGGTTAAATACCAAAAGTGTAACAAATGAAAAATTTCTCGTCCGATCGTAAGATTTTCAGCATTTATAAGCTACAACTCGGCAAATTTTCTGACGGCATGTGCCTACTCAGCATACTGTGATACTGTGTGTGTGTGTGGGGGGATTACCTAAACTGTAAAATATGACAAATTTCTCGTCCGATCCGAAGATTTTCAGCATTGACAAGCTACGTACAACTCGACACATTATCTGAGGGCAAGTGCCTACTCTGCAAAACCGTCGGGGGGGGGGGGGGGGGGGGTAGTACCAAAAGTGCAAGATATGAAGAATTTCTCGTCCGATCCGAAGATTTTTAGCATTTACAAGCTACACCCCACCCCCCACCCCCCCCGACAGGGATTCCTGAGCAGGCACATGCCTTCAGATAATGTGTCGAGTTGTAGCTGCTAAATGCTGAGTATCTCAGATGTCCCTCATCAAGGACACAGAATTTTCGGGTGTAGGAGAAGTGGCCACCGAAGAACTGACCACAAAATTTTTAAGGGGTCGTATAAAAATTGCGTTTTTGACCACTTCATGCCCACGACACCCAGAGGTTGGTTGTCTGAGTCATATAAAGTTTCCGTATTTTCGTCTTTTCTTAATTGCGATAATTAATGTAATTTTTATAAAAAAATTTTATGATCTACATTTCGACAGAAGATTTCAGGGTTTTCAAACTACAAGTCTTCGAATTATCTGAGCGCATGTGCTGACTCAGGAAACTTTTCGGGGAGGGGGGTTACCAAAGTGTAAAATATAAAGCATTTCTCGACCGATCCGAAGATTTTCAGCATTTACAAGCTACAACTCGACACATTATCTGAGCGTATGTGCCTACTCTGGAAACCTGTGCGTGTGGGGGGGGGGGGGTTAATACCAAAAGTGTAACAAATGAAAAATTTCTCGTCCGATCGTAAGATTTTCAGCATTTATAAGCTACAACTCGGCAAATTTTCTGACGGCATGTGCCTACTCAGCATACTGTGATACTGTGTGTGTGTGTGGGGGGATTACCTAAACTGTAAAATATGACAAATTTCTCGTCCGATCCGAAGATTTTCAGCATTGACAAGCTACGTACAACTCGACACATTATCTGAGGGCAAGTGCCTACTCTGCAAAACCGTCGGGGGGGTAGTACCAAAAGTGCAAGATATGAAGAATTTCTCGTCCGATCCGAAGATTTTTAGCATTTACAAGCTACACCCCCCCCGACAGGGATTCCTGAGCAGGCACATGCCTTCAGATAATGTGTCGAGTTGTAGCTGCTAAATGCTGAGTATCTCCCGATCGGATGAGAGATTCTTCATATTTTACATTTTTGTGCCCCCCCCTCCCGACAGGTTTAATGAGTAGTCACATGCCTTCAGATAATGTGCCGAGTTGTAGCTGCTAAATGCTGAAAATCTCCCGATCAGACGAGAGAATCTTCCTATTTTACACTTTTGGTATGCCCCCCCCCACACACACACACACAGGTTTGCTGAGTAGGCACATACCCTCAAATGATTTGTCGTTGTAAATGCCAAAAATCTGCCGATCGGACGAGAAATTCTTCATATTTTATACTTTTGAAATTAACCCCACCCCCTCCCGACGGGTTTGCTACGTAGGCACATGCGCTCAGAACAGAATATTTGTCGAGCTGCAGCTTGTAAACACTGAAAGTCTTCATATTTTACACTTTTGGTATCCCCCTCCCCCTCACATACACAGGATTGCTGAGTAGGCACATGCCTTCAAATAATGTGTCGAGTTGTAGCTTGTAAATGCCAAAAATCTCCCGATGGGACTAAAAATTTTTCATATTTTACAGTTTTGAAATCCCCCCCCCTCCCTATCGCCGACAGGTTTCCAGAGAGTGCACATGCGCTGAGAAAATTTGTCGAGTTGCAGCTTGTAAATGCTGAAGATCTCCCGATCGGAAGAGAAATGAGAAATTTTTGATATTTTACGCTTTCGGTATCCCCCCCCCCCACACACACACACACTACTTTCCTGAGGCAGCAGACGCCCTCAGGCAGGCAATTCGATGACTTGTAGCTTGTAATGTCTGAAAATCTCCCGATCGGACCAGAAATTCTTTATATTTCATATTTTAGGTTTTAAGCCCCCCCCCCCCTGCCCGACAAGTTTCCTGGGTTTGCTCATACTCTCAGAGAATTTGTGTAGTTATAGTTTATAGAAAAATATCGTAAATAAAAAAATACGAAATTACGGACATTTTATGTGTGTCAGATAACCAATCTCGGGGAGACAGAGCAGCCCAGAACACAATTAGCATTGGAACTAAAATTACCAGTAGCAAAACCTAGGGAGCAAAACCTTCAACTGCGATTAAGAAAATGTGTGGTGTTACTTTTTCTACAATCCAATATACCCGTCAGAATCCTGTGGGAAAGGGGGGGGGCTTTACTGGTAATATCAGTCTACAGGTGGGGAAGAAAAGAACTTTTCTTTCTTCCGCGAAATTATACTCTGAGCAAAGGTAAGCTGATTACACTGTCAACGCTGTGAAACCGATTCACAGACAAGTTCGTATCTCTTGTTTATCTGTATTTCTCCCCTCACCCTTCCCCTTAGGACCCTAAGGGTGATGGGAGGAAAGACAAAAGGAATCCTCCCGCTCATGCTTCCCTCAACTAAACAACCACCAGACAAACGATTTCTTCGTTTTCAAAAACATATCTGGGTGGATAAGATACACCTTCGTTAAACATATTCCTTACTATTCCATTTCATCAGTTATACATAAACTTTCGGTGTTCCAAAGATATTTTTTAGTTACATGTTGAACGTGTATGCAGTACGCATTTTTTAATTTTTTTTTTTTTTTTTTTTTTTTAGAAATACAGTGGACTGCGCTACGTTTCCAGATGTACTGAGAAAATAGTATGTTATCACTGTGGGAAATGATATTTTATTTGTTATTTAGCTAAAAAAAGTTTTTGAATGAATGAAATGGGAAACCCACTGTGCAAATGTTGTATAAAGCACAGAAATTTCTCAAAGGTTTTCGAATGTATTATTTGGTTTTTAGCACATTACAGCGATACAGAAACTCCTGGATTCAGGATTATTTCTTAATACACACTCTCAGGGCCGCCTGGACGATCGGTGCAATCGCCCAGGAAGCGCACTTACGAGGCCCTGCAGTTAAAAAATTAAAACAAAACCTTTTTGGGGAGACTTTCGCATTTATTATTATTACGTTTTTTTAAGTTTTTTGTAATGTTTTTTAGTTGCCAATCGCCCCGACTTTCAAATTGTTATCACCCTTTTTCATACAAATACCGAAATTTGCAGATTTTGAATTATTATTATAACCACATTAATCGTTTCCCCATTCGTTAAATAGCAAATTAAACGTGTGGCTTCCTTCTGATATATTCTACAATTTGTGTGTAAACCAGGTACTTGAATTTAAGAAAACGAAAAGAATAGTATCAAAGTTGTTTGGAAGCTATTGCAGTATTATATATGGAGGCCAATATTTGAGTGACTTTAAACATATTACTGGAAAATTAATATATATTATAACGAAGTAAATTTCTCCGTCATTTACTATTACTGTTTAAAGACCTAGGCTTTTTAAACAGTATTTATTCTACCGATGTCATATTCATAACATTTATGTATCAAGTTAATCATATTGACATAACTGGGAAGTATAAGAAGAGGGAGATCCGGACTAAAGCCCACAGGACACTTGCCCACCGGACACATGCCCACTACGGATAATTTGTAGATAATGCGTAACGTCTGAAGACGTTTCCGATCTAGTGTAAGAAAACTGATCAAATAAATATTTATGAACCTTATAAAAATTGCACTTTGTTTTAGAAATGTTGAAATTTAAGGGGTTACCCCCAAACCTAAACTAATATATATCACCTTTCTTATGGGTTCAAGAAGCTCAAACTTAAAACATTAGACAACGCTATTAATAGACGAAAGAAAATTTTGAATTTAGGCGGTGTTAAACCCCTAAAGGTAAACTAACATATATGATATTTTTCATGGGCTCTAAAAGCTCAAACTATTTCTAGGTTGTAACTTGAAATCTTCTAAAAAGGCTCGCGGCCAAGGTGCTTTGTAAAGAGCTGCGAAATAATCTGTTGAGTGCCTTTTATTAAGTTTTATAAACTTTTAACAAGAATATCTAAGTTGCATAACAAATATCTAAGTTGTAACTTAAATCTAAAAAGGCCGGCTGCCTAGGTGCCTTGTAAAGAGCTGAGAACTGATCCATTGAAATAATCTGTTCAGTGACTTTTATTATGTTTTATTAAATGTTTGCAAATACGAAATATCAAGGTTGTACTTTAAAATCTTCGAAAAAGGCCCGTAACGTGGGTATCTTGTCAACACCTGAAGATCGATTTGTTGAGTCCCTGTAAATTAGCCTTTATTGCATGACATGCAAAATATTAAAGCCATAACTCAAGATTTAGTGAGTGGCAAAGCTTCTACATAAACCTTGTGTCGTTATGATCTTACAAACGCATTTATATCCCTAGGAAAACTCGTACATTTCGTTTTGTTCTACTAGGAAAACTTCCACACTTTGACAAGATCTGTGAAAGAAACGCAATTGCGATGTATGCATGTTGTATATGACCCCGTAACGTTGCAGACTCGGGGCGGGGGCAATCTCCCTGGTACGAATTTGCCATTTCCCGTAGAGATCTGGTGTGTTGTTTTTGATTTGCATTGCATTTGCTTTATTTTGGGATCCATCGCCTCCCCCCCCCCCCCCCAACCAGTTGAGACAATTCAAATTCTTTTTCAAAACGTGTGTTGGGTCACACTACATGCAAATTAAAAATTTCGGCGGGTGGACAAATCCTGTGGGTGTACATTATGTCCCAAACGTGCGTTGGGCCACACGGCATATACGAAATTAAAATTTCGGCGGGTGTACACCATATCCCAAATTCAAAGCAGGTCCTGATGCTTAAATTTCGACAATATGATAGCACATACCTGCCAAGTTTTACGATTTATCCGTAAAATTTACGGAATTTTTTTATTTAACTTAATCCATTCAAAGTAAAGCGCCGATGTAAGTTACGAATAACTTCTCAGTTACATGTGTTTATGTGAGAACATTTGCAGCAGTTTTTCCACGGTTTAGGTTTATTGTTTTGCGATGTTTCAGACACTAAAACAGTAAAACTTGCGCCGCGCTTAAACTGGACTGCACCAACTAAGTGGTCTTGTTTAATCTTGGGCTTGGTTCTGTCCATCTCTCTCTATTTCTCTCTCTCTCTATGCCCCCCCCTCCTCTCCTTTTCAGACAATGCATTGTTCGTCCCCCGGGTCGCAACTTCTCAGTAGGCCTGCGTGGGGCGGGTTTTGCATTCGAGCACGTGTCTTTATTGCTCCCAGTTCAAAATTCTATTTCAGAACGTAGTTATCGTAGAAAAAAATTCAAGCGGATTTTAAATCTGTGGAATTTTTAAGCCCAGATACGATACCCAACATAACGAAATTAAGCAAAAGCTGCCAGTTTTGTGAAATTAAGAATGCGTTGGGGCATGGTTTCGTAACTTCTTCTCTTGCAATAAATTTGACCTAAAGAAAAAATATTACTATAAGAGGAAGTTTAAAAAAAAAAAAAAAAAAAAAGTAAATCCAATGTTCATTCGAGCCAGTGCTTCTTAAGTTTTCTACGCTTTCCAACCATGCTTTGTTCGCCGCTCGTTAACGTGCATAGAAATGTCTTGGTATATTCAATTAATATGTTGGGGTACTATTTTTTCCTCTGCAAATTGCATCTCTTTAAGCGGTTATTGTTTTACTATATCAGTTTTACTTGCATTTTTTTCAAGTGTCAATAAATTTAATATTACTTATTCGCTATGAGCAGCAATATAAAGGGGGATTGAGGGGGAGTACTATAAAATATTCCGTGATGCGTGTTCTGCGGAATTCTCGTGTATTGTAAAATCTTCAAAAAAATGAAAAACATGCATTTTGCACTACGTGTTGATGTAATTTCAGCGTTTCGCGTGGTGGAAAGAATGATATTGCTAATGACGGACGGAAAAGTGTCTCACAGGAAAACTTCCCCACAGGAAAACTCCCACTCAGGAAAACTGTCCCTCATTCGGAAAAGTTCCAGACATTGAAAAAGTTCCCCTTAGGAAAAGTCCCCTACATTTTTCAGTCAGGGACTGTGGACAAATTGCAGTTTACACAAAATATCAAATGTGGGAGAGATTTCTGAGGTAACTGTAGGGGCGAACGTACCCAGCTAATTATGTGGCCACGCCCTAAATTATGTTTCCCAAGTCGTCTACGTTATAGGACCCCCTCACAGCCAATAGAAGCACCAGGTTTGTTCATAAGAACTTACCCCAATATTAATATTGAGTGAACGGACGCTCCTCCCCACTTTACTATAAAGAATATCTGTGAACCAGGAGGATAGATTGAGACTGCCGAAAAACTACAGATGAAAACTACCAATGACTACAAAGTAATTGCTGAAAGATTTGATTGAAATGTAACAACGTTTAATGAATAATATGGGAGGCTTTTGCAGGTAAGCTTGTCCGTAGAAAAAGAAACGCTCTCCGTAGTGATAAATCAAATGTCTTTCTTCCAGTGAAAAGAGAAAAGTTTGTAATCGGCCAACCTATAAACTGGCGCCTATCATTTACCGATACTCTTTAACTAGAGAGAGAGTCTTTCTCGATAATGCCTAAAACCTGTATCTCTCCGTGATTTCCTATCTACCTGAAGAACAACGCAATCGGTGAGAGTTCCCGTCTCTGGGACCTGTTTCACCAAATTTCTAAGTTACACTCTCCGGCTAACGGAAGAAATTGCGAGAGTCTGTCTTCCTGAGACCTGTGCCGCCGATTTTCCTTAACCTAGAAAATAATAGTTCCATCACCGTATATGGTCTGACTGGACCATCTCGTACCCTTACTCCGAGTACATACGCACCCGAAAAACCTTCGAGTCGCGTCAGCTGAAGCTTCCCTGATCCTCTCCGTTCGTTCCGCGAACAGCCGACAGACTACCCTTTTCGCTTGGCGCTCTGCCTTTGTTCGCCTCCTCACTGTACGTACGTTACTGCCGCTTCCTGGGCCCGAGGGCCTACTACTACTCTCCCTGTTGGCAAGCGAGGTCCTCGTGGCCAGCGCGTTTGCTCCTTTTCCCCTGGACGGCGTCGACACGCCTATCCGTACGGTGGGCGTTTATTCTTTCCACTGGATATCGAGATCGTTTGATCGGTGGCGTTTCTTAGACGGGCTTAACCTACCGCAAAAGATACAAGCATATATGAACGCAATACCTACACACCAGTGGCCGAATATACAGGATGATCAATAAGGAGTGTGGCCCTCATTTTGGGTGATACAGCGTTGACTCCCCGACGTGGAATCGAGGCAATGAGAGTACGAATAGAGTCCTGGGGTATCGTGGACCATGTATGTGGTGTTGATCTGTGTCCACAGTTCATCTTCATTTTGCGGGAGTGGGAGGGTACTCAACAGATGTCCAATTGTGTCCCACAGATGCTCGATGGGCGAGAGGTCGGGGGATCGTGCTGGCCACAGAAGCATCCACACATCGTGTAAATCATTCAGGTTGATCCGAGAGGTAGGCTGCAGGACGTTATCCTGTTGAAAAACGGCGTATGGGCTGCCCTGCAGTTAATGTTCAGTATTACGTACCAGCGGTGAGCAGCTGTTGGCGCTGATAGCATCCCACACCATGATGCTACATTGCCGGGCGGTGTGGCCCTCCACAATGGCAGAGCCGCCGTTGGCCACGTCTTCTCCAGACTCTCACACAGCGATCATCCGTGGTGAGACAAAACCGCGATTTGTCGCTGGACACCACAGTGTTCAATTCGGCCCCCTACGCCGTCCTAGAGCGACACCACACCAAGCGGTGGCGATGATAGCTGGATGTTAAGGGCAACCTTCGTAACGGACGGCTGGACAGCAAACCAGACGCAGCCAATCGGCGCGACACTGTCCTCATTGATATCGGAGCATCCAAGCCTCTCCGTACACTCTGCAAAATGTCGCCTGTGGGTCCGCACAGGCATGACGTTGAATGCGACGATCGATGCGCTCGGACGTCAGTCTCCGTGCTTCGGTCCCCTACGTCGTTGCACAGATTCTTCCTGAGACCACTGTCTCTAAATGCGACCGTCGGTTGTGGCATCGCGTCGCGTTTCTTCCGCAATACGACGCAAGGACCATCCTTTGGTACGAAGGCCTACGATGACACCTCTCGTGAACTCATCCGTTTGACGAAATTGCGTAGGACAGCGTCTTAACGGCATTGGCACTCCTTGTTCGTTCTCCAGACGCGGTTGCAGTAGAACCACTCACTTCTCGCGAGCGTGTCGACGTCTCGACTGATGGCCTCACGGGCTGGTTGTTCGCTTGTATCCCGCGCGCCGTTCTTGCGATTGGCCCGCAATTGCAATCATTTCCATAACTTGTACATGTGCACCCACCCTGCAATTTGCATGGCACTGCGTTCACGTCTTCGTGGTGTGGCATTTTCTCTGTCAGGCAGTGTATTTAGAAATCATTTTCGCGGTTTTAGTTTATTAATACTGGATGGCGGAAAAGCATCAGTTCCAGAGGACTTGAGGGTGTTGGTCAACTGCACTGACTCCATTACGAAAAGAGTCAGCTGCTCTCCCGGCTAATGGGCTAACTGCCCTGGACGCAGACATCTTACTCCACTCCACCCCACCGAAAGCGTCCATCCCCCAGAGATTACTGCACTTCAAGAACACGGAATTTCAGGTGTGTTTCAATTACCTTTTCTTGAGAGTCTGCATTCTTCATCCGAATTAGGACGAATATTGTGATTTGAGAGCAATTCCCTGAAAATGAAATTGATATAAGAGGTTGACTCTTTATCTAAACTTAGTATGCGGGTTTCAGAAAAATATGCTGATTTCTTTGCCTTTATCCGCTTAGCGAACTTCCGGTACTATCACTATTTATTACTGCATGTTTTATATTTTTAAAGATCGGACATGTCTTGAACTATTGATAAGTGTATTGCAATAAAGTACATTGATATTTTTACTAGTTGTGGAATCTGAGGAAACATTTGCTGGAACAGTGAACCTCGACAGAGTCTATGGTAAAATCAACAGAGTTTATTACCGTTAGTTACCAAGGGGGATATCACGTGCAGATTGTCTCTTCATGCGCCAAAACATTTTTTTTTTTTTTTTTTCTTTATTCATTTTTTTCTCTCATTTTAATTTTTTTCTTTTTTTACTTCCTTTTTTTTTTCTTTTCTTTTTTAGATTATTTATTTTTCTCTTATTTTAATTTTCTTATTGTTTTTTAGCTTTTTTATTTTTTTATCTCTCATTTTAACGTTTTTATTCTTTTGTTTAGCTTTTTTTATTTTCTTTTTCAAATTCGTTTCTTTTTCTTAGCACTAATATACCATTGTTGCTATTTATTTTTTCAATTAGTAAACAGTTATTTCCCGCAGTTGTATGATCAGTTTTAATGGCCGTTCCGAAATATCCTCTATTGCTTTTCGTTTAACGCTATTTGATATGATCAGTTTTGGTGGGTCATGGTTGTGACACAAGTTGAATTGTAAAATAACCGAGTCACTAGTATCCAGGTACACTTTTGCCAATCATTTGCGTTCTGTACAACGCCACTTCCACCTTATCTCTGTTTCTACATCTTTATAGAATTTGGGCCCTGAATGTATCAATAAGTTTTTCCCTCTTTGGCTGTACATAAACTACATGTTACCTCTGTAATTGCTGTCTGAAGAATGATGCAATGCAACCACACCACTGTTTTGCAAAGAGTCGGTGGCGCATTGTCCAGCAGAGAGCATCTTATGCCGGGAGCTCCCTGTCCCCCTTCCCCTAGAGGGGAGGGCAAAAATGTGTGGATCTTCTCCCTGGGGTCTTCTGTTTCCACCTCTCCCTCCTTAAGCTCCCCCCCCCCCCCCCCACACACACACTTTTACCTTCGCACGATTACGGTTGACCACCTGTGGTCGCTCGAGAGATCGTCCCCTGACTAGGTTTGACCACAGACACAAACTTAAAAACTTCGCGCTTTTCATTCCCAAGTATCTCACTCAATCTTCGTTTCCGACAAAAATCTACAAAATATCGTTTTTTCTTTCCGCCCAAAGAGCAGAACTTTAGCAGTAATAATTTCGGCAAACGAAAAAAAGAAAGAAAAAAATAAGGATAAAAAAGAAAAGAAAAGAAATAAAAGTATATATAAACGAACTGATAACAAGGAACAGTACACCAATTAAGTAATAAATAGTAACACTGCACTAGTGGTCCGATTTATTGGCGTAGAAAGTAGACACATTAGTGTTTCCAGGCTTTCGCACATCAACCAGATGGCTTTTTCAAGGAAGTTAGGCAGTTTCTGTCTAACTTCCTTGAAAAAGCCATCTGGTTGATGTTCTAAAGCTTGGAAACGCAAATGTGTCTACTATCTACGCCAATAAATCGGACCACTAGTGCAGTGTTACTATTTACTAGTATATATAAACGAATTTTCAACTACAGGTTGCCGAAGGCGAAAAGGGAGTCGGAAAACGCATTTGGATTTTTGGCTTCGACGTTCAGGATTTTCCACACATAGAAAAATGTTTCTCTGAAAAACTTAGACTACATTGTGCTTGGCGTATGCATCGTACCTATGTGACTTGCAAAAACAAACTAAAAATTCTACCGACGCAGCTAAACAAAGCCGTAATATGTATTTGGATTATTTTAATAAGAGATGGAAAGTACCTTGGCGGAACCAAATGGTGGTAAATGCCTAATTTAGAAATGCTAAATGTTGGGGTGGTCAGGGAAGTTATTGTTGGTGATTCTTTCAATCCGAAATATGTTAGTATGAAAATTTGGAAAATGTCTTAAATAAATTAATAGCAATATTTTGGATATCCATTATTTTATCTATTTTTATAATTATTATTATTCTTTTTGATATTACAGAAATGTTTGAATGTGTTTACAAACGTAACAGAAATCTATGCTGGTGAAACATTTTCACAGTAAATTACTGCTTCAAACAGGGTCAGCTGGACCATAGGGGCAACCGGGCCGGTCGCCCTGGACCCCGCGCCTTCAGGGGGCCTCGCAGTTAAGAAAACAAAATAATTTTCGGTAAAAAAAATTTAACTACATTTTTTTTGTAACTATTGGGGCGCAAGGCCCTTAAAAATATATTTTTGAACTTATTTGTTTGTTTCCAATCTCCTCATTTTTGAATACGATATCCCCCCTATTCGTCGTACGGACACTGAAATTTGCAGATTCGAAATGATTTTTGTGACCACCTTAATCTTTTCCGCATTCATGAAATAGTAAATTAAATTTCATCATTTTGTGGTCCCCTACTTTTATATATGCAACAATTTGTGTAAAAACCTGATACTTGAATTTAAGGAAATAAAAGAACAATATCCAAGTTACTTTCGGACTACACATGGAGGTCACTTTTCCAACATTACAAGAAATTGGGGAAAAAAAAAAAAAAAGGCAACTTTCATATATGAACGCGTATAAAAGTTTATAATGTCCCTAATTTGTCAGTTACTCCACTGTGCATTAAAAATCAATCGCTAAACATGCATCAGGAGAAAAAACTGTTTATACCAATTTATTTTAGAGGGATCTTTATTACATTTCCTATAAAAAAATATTCGCTAAGCAGGTATCGTTTTATCATTTTGTGAATAAGCTGTTATAAGAGTCACAATGCAACCTAAACATCTTCTCCTGGGAAAGAAAATCGTAGATTCTAACACTTTTTACTCTTTCTCCCTCTCCCTCTTTTTTTCTCTTTTTCTTTCTCTATCTCTCTCTCCTCTCTTTTTCTCTCTCTCTTCCCTCCTGTCTCTATTTCTCTTTCTTTCTCTATCTTTTTCTCTCTTTCTCTCTCTCTCTGAACTTTCAGTCCGTATTATGGTCTTTTTCTTAAGCTTAAAGCAAATACTTCTTTG
Organism: Macrothele yani; assembly: GCA_039090855.1. Taxonomy (NCBI): domain Eukaryota; kingdom Metazoa; phylum Arthropoda; class Arachnida; order Araneae; family Macrothelidae; genus Macrothele; species Macrothele yani. The sequence continues at coordinate 55,669,759 of CM077011.1, read as the reverse complement.
AGATAATCATTTTGTCTTCCTCACGAACGATAATTTTCAGAAACAACTTTATTAAAATATGAGATTTATTTTTTAGTGCCCGCAATGAAATTTTGCTCTGGGCCCCACAATGAAATTTCGCCCAGGGCCCCGCAAGAGCTCCATCCGACCCTGGCTTCAAATTAAATCGCTCTCATTTTTCAGCTACTTATTCTTTTATAAGGTAATTTAACAAGGACAAATTTGTATTGGTTGTATCGAAGCTCAGAAATGGTGGTACAGATTCTGTGATTCTGTATGTATATACATATAAATTATAATAGTTAATACCATACATTACAAGATTTACTTAATTTTATTAATTAATTTATTATTAGTTGAAATATTTAAAACAATAAATGTAATATATTATTCGTTGTTATTTTGCGTTATTTATTTTTATTTCTATCATTTAAATTAAATATTTCAAAAAAGGATTTTTTTTTTAAGGAAAGAAAGGTGTGCTATTAAAAATAGGCACATCTTTATCTGACAAACAAAACAGAAGGAAAAATATGAAAGAAAAGAAAACTGTTAAAAAATATTGCGGTGAAAGAAACAGATTCTAAACAATGAAATGGTTTCGGAGCCCTCTTGGAAGGGCGGGGCAAAAGCAATATGGGTTAGCACACCTTTCTGTTGATAAGGCCCTGACATATCAACAATTGAGAACTGAAACAACAGAACTGAGTACTTTACTTGAGAAAAGGAAACTTAGTCCATCCACTCTTGTCTTCGTATAAGTTTGCACTTTACACTGAAGTGAGAGAAGTGCCATAATGTGCACTCGCACGACACCCTCCCACCAGTATACGAAGCCAGTTACAGTGAACCCGTAAGTGCACTTGGCTGATTTTTGCCCAAATCACCAAAAACACAGTGCCTCCCCTCCCCTCATGAATATTGTAGTCATGAGGTCAGATCGGCAGGTGATACAGTCACACCCCTTATACACACACCACGGTTCCACAATCAAAAGCACATGGACCCCCGATACATGCTAGCAAAGAGAAGAACTCTCAAAGACCCATTTCACCCCACCCAGCGGTGACTCTCACCTCCGCCAGGCCTCACACGCATTCTGAACCGGCACACCACACCCATCATAGTTCCCACTTTCAGTCATAAACATTCAAAAAACAAATAAATGAACAAACACACACGCACCCCCAGGAATCCTTAACCTGAAAAAAAGAGGCAAGCTTATTATTATTAGTAATGCATGAAAGAAAATTAGGTATTTGCGTTTTCATAAAAAAAAACTGGTTTTCTACGCCAAGTAAATTGCTAGTAATTTACCCGTAATTTACGTAAAATAAGTAACGAGTAAATTACCTTGCCAAAGATGTGCAGCACATGCAAAAACTTTTATTAGAGTGATCATATTTAAATATCACCTTTTTTTTAACTTCACAAATTTAAATTATAGGCTATGCCTCTACCAAATTCAATAATCGTGCGTTCCTCTCGGCTGTTTACAATTCTTCGAATTCTTTCTTCGCAGGGAATCAAACTTTTCTTAATTCTAAGCGGAGCTTCTCCGCGCATTATTGTTTCTATTTCTCTTTGGACAGAAGCTTCTTCCTTTCGCAGTTTCCTTATTAATCGAAAACACGAAACATGGGCGTGCCCAATCAGAAGCTTTCATCGTCGATGCCACTCTTCAACTTTGTTGTGAGTGCGTGGGATCACTCCTGAATTCACTGACCACAGAGTTGGGAAGAGTGGCTCGTTTCGTCGTTCTTCACCGCTACGTGTTCTACGACGAACTTTTCCCAAGACATAGTAGTCTTCAAACCATTTGACTAAGTCTTCCGCTTCGTCATCAAACAATAGTTTTATCTCGTTAAAGGCATTATCAATATCTTCAGGAGGAAGAAAAGCAAGTGCCGGAAGATGTCGAACTATCAAGCTGAACTCTTCATTACTACAATATCTCGATTGCAGGCCAGGAGTAGCCTGAACTTTGCGCCAAATGTTTTGCCCAAGATGAAAGAAGCATCCGTGGTGTCTAGCACCTGGAAAGGCGGCCCTTACAGCATTGATGACTGACATCTCAAAATCAGTGATCATCCACTGTGGATCTAAAATAATATCTTTCTGAGTGGCAAATGTCTTTAGCTCTTCAAAGAATGAGAAGTAACTGGTTAGCGATTTGCTAGTCATCAGAGCGTAAACTAACGGCAAAACTCTACAGTTGTTCATAGGACCCACGGGACCGTGAATGGAATACAGCTGTTTAAAAATATTTGGCACTGTTTTAAAAGTCCCATCCATCACCCAAAATGCAGCTTCACTCAACGTTTTGAGGTTAGCTTCTGTTGAAAAAATTAAAAATTTTTCATTCCTCTCATAGAAGTCTTTTAATAGGAATAATTCCCCGTCCTCTGTGTATTTTAAGAACTCAGGTATATTTAGTATTTCCACAGTTGCAGGTTCAGGTGGCATTTCAACCCTCCTAGTTCTTTTTATCAATTTCCTCTGTGCTTCTTTCGACGGCATGCTGTGATGAGCCACAAGAGACATTTCGGAGGCTACATCCTGTATGATTCGCAGGGGTAAATCGTTGGTGGTTCTGGCCTTCTCTTTGATGTCCGCAATCTTCTGGGCTACTTTAGATCGAGCACTTTCAGGAGCATGGTTATGCTCGGACGCACGTATAAGATAATGTTCTTCACCTGCAAGTGATGTAATTGCTCTACTTCTGCAGCCATTACTCTTCTGATCGCATATCCAGTAAAATTTAGTACACCGTTGTCTTTTTTTAAGGAAAAGAAATCAATTTAAACTCAGTTTTTTCCCTCCCTTTTGTGAATCGACAAACATACATATTTCCGACATGGTTGTGCTTGGAACTTCTTCAAAACCTCTGTTACTCATGGAACTGAGAAACAGGCTGATTACAAAACGACTAGTGCTCTTAGATAACGTGATTTTTCCCCGCTCCGAGGATTGGGGTTCGGTCCAAGGTTAACGAATTCAATAACCTGCTCCCCTCTCACCTTTTCGTAGGTGTGTAAGTAAAGGAAGGTCATTAGATAGGTGGGAGGCAGCTCTGGGTGGGAGGTAATAGCTTTCATTGTAAGATAATTTTTCGGCAGCAGTTTGTTGCTTATCTCTATCATACCAACAAAGCGCATTGTGAGGCTGGGAGAAACTGGGTTTCTCCCAGGGTTTTTTCCTGTGGTTAAAACTTGCAGTACCCCGCAGCACCCTGGGTGTTGTACGTGGGCAGTGATGTCTCTGGGGTGTTCCCTGCTCGTCCTTGGCTGAAGGGAGACATCTTATTCTTTCTTCAATACATCGTCTGCTTATCTTTTCTATTACATTCCTGAGCTTTCATAAAGGTGGAGACAGACCAGGGCTATAGAAAAAGAAGGGCTGGGTCACTCCTTTGTTTCAAGATTTTGAATTCTGAGCTTCTGCAAAGAACGGTTCATGGGGGCTGTGACGTCATAGCGAGAACCAGAGACGTGCCAAGTAGCCAAATTCCAAGGGTAGGCAAGAATCCCAAATAAAATTTTACGTTTAATAAATTAATAACAGAGACATGGCAAAAGCTGTAAAAACGTTTTATTGTGAAAAATGGAAATGCTACGTGGCACGTTGATTTTTTTTTAATTTTGAAGATTTCAGCTTTCATGATATGCGTGGCCAGGTCCAATATGAAGGAATAAATGGGGGCCAGTATGAAGGAAAAACACAATGGACTTAAAAAAAAAAACATAATTTTTTTTTTTTTTGATTGTAGGTTTAACGACCACCATGAGCAACTCAATGGGCTATAAGCAGTCGCCCGTCCCTAATTTAGGGTCACTGGTTCCAGGGAAGGGAGAGAGACAGTGCCGTAAGACAAACATAACATCCATGCCTCACCGGGATTCGAACCCGGGCCCCTTACGGACGAATGATCAGAGGCCATCGCTTAGACCACTACGCCACCGGGGCGGCCATAATTTTTGGACCAATCACTTAGGCATTTTATGTACGTTTAAAAGCATTACCATGTCTTGCCATATAAACGTTATGAACATGAGTACAGGTGATTAAGAATTGTTGAAACTGCCCAGGTCCCTGCGATTAAAAAATACGAAATTAAAAACATAACCCATGTAGCTGAGAAAAATCTGCAAAACCGAGGTAATTTATATCTCAAACTAGCAGGGGTACCCGGTATTTTCCGGGTAAATATTACTATTCGTGGAAACACCAAGCTCACGTGGTGAAAGTTAATATATTAAAAAGGTATTCCTGTAATTTTCCAGTAAATTTATTTTAATTCCTTTAGGTTATTGCTTTTTGATAAACTCTACTTTTAGTTTATCAATTGGGAGCAAAAATGTAAAGAGTTTCAGGATTGCCAACCCTTGAGCACGCAACGTTAAGTTGTCCGTGTGAAAAGAAGGGTTCTTCCAAATTAATGCCTGCCAGTGTCTGGCTGATGCAGTAATGTCTGCAACAAAAAAAAAAAAAAAAAAAAAAGGTGCCGGGATGGCTGAAATTGGGAAAAAAAATTGATTTACTTAATTTACTTATACGAAACAAAAAAGAAAGGAAAGGGAGACCATTAAATAGATATTTTCTCACTTTATTGTTATCTACGGTCTCCAACTTAGACCGTACATCGGATATTGGAGTGCTAAATTGCGTTGAAGTTCTTAAAAGTACAAAATGGAACTTTTTGCGAAAAAATTTTATGGTCCCCCTTCAAGCCGGGCCCGACCCTTTCCAAAAACCGTCTACGGTCAAACTCAGAGTACCATGATATAGTATACCAAATTCGGTGGTTCTAAACTGAAAACTGTAGATTGTACGGAAAATTTTGGGTGGGTGCCCTGTGACCACGGGTTTCGACCAATACATGGCTCCAACTCCTTCCCCAAACCGTCTACTGTGTAAGTTAGGGCACCATGAGATAGTATATAAAATTTGGCGGTTCTAAGTTGAAAACTGTAGATTTTACGGAAATTTTGTATGGGCCCCTTTGACAACGGGCCCCGACGACCCGTTCCCCAAACCGTCTAGGGGCTAACTCGGAGTACCATGAGAAAACCAAATTTGGTGGTTCTAAATTAAAAACTGTAGATTTTACGAAAATTTCGTATGGGGTCCCCTTGACCCCTGGCCCCGACCACTTCCAAAAACTGTCTATGGTTTGAGCACCATGAGATAGTATACCAAATTTGGTGGTTCTAAATTGAAAACTGTAAACTTTACGAAAATTTTGTGTGGGGGCCCCTTGACCCCGATCCCTTCCAAAGAGAGTTTACGGTCTAACTTACAGTACCATGAGGTAGTATACGAAATTTGGTGGTTCTAAATTGAAAACTGTAGATTTTACGAAAATTTTATACGGGGCCTTCTTGAACCCGGGCCCCGACCACTTCCCAAAACGGTCAATGGTTTAACTTTGAGCACCATGGGATAGTAAACCAAATTTGGTGGTTCTAAATTGGAAACTGTAGATTTTACTAAAATTTTGTATGGGCCCACTTTACCCCGGGCCCCGACCACTTCCCAAAACGGTCAATGGTTTAACTTTGAGCACCATGAGATAGTATACCAAATTTGGTGGTTCTAAACTGAAAACTGTAGATTTTACGAAAAATTTGTATGGGCCTTCCCTTGACCCCGGGCCCCGATCCATTCCAAAAAGGGTTTACGGTCTAACTTAAAGTACCATGAGGTAGTACACCAAATTTGGTGGTTCTAATATGAAAACTGTAGAGTTTGCAAAATTTGTATGGGGGCCCCTTGACTCCGGGCCCCGATGCCTTCGAAAAAGGGTTTACGGTCTAACTAGAGTACCATGAGGTAGTATACCAAATTTGGTGGTTCTAAATTGAAAACTGTAGATTTTACGAAAATTTTGTATGGGCCCCCTTGACAACGGGCCCCGACGACCCCTTCCCCAAACCGTCTATGGGCTAACTCGGAGTACCATGAGATAACCAAATTTGGTGGTCCTAAATTAAAAACTGTAGATTTTACGAAAATTTCGTATGGGGCCTCCTTGACCCCGGGCCCCGACCACTTCCAAAAACTGTCTACGGTTTAACTTTGAGCACCAAGAGATAGTATACCAAATTTGGTGGTTCTAAATTGAAAACTAAATTTTACGAAAATTTTCTATGGGACCCCTTGACTCCGGGCCCTGATCCCTTCCAAAAGGGTTTACGGTGTAACTTAGAGTACCATGAGGTAGTATACCAAATTTGTTGGTTCTAAATTGAAAACTGTAGAATTTACGAAAATTTTGTGTGGGGCTCCCTTGACCCCGATCCCTTCCAAAAGAGTTTACGGTCTAACTTACAGTACCATGAGGTAGTATACGAAATTTGGTGGTTCTAAATTGAAAACTGTAGATTTTACAAAAAATTTGTATGGGGCCCTCTTGACCCGGGCCCCAACCACTTCCCAAAACGGTCAACGGTTTAACTTTGAGCACCATGGGATAGTAAACCAAATTTGGTGGTTCTAAATTGGAAACTGTAGATTTTACTAAAATTTTGTATGGGCCCACTTGACCCCGGGCGCCCGACCCCTTCCAAAAACTGTCTACGGTCTAACTTAGAGCACCACAAGATATTATACCAAATTTGGTGGTTCTAAATTAAAAACTGTAGAATTTACGAAAATTTTGTATGGGGCCCTCTTGACCCTGGGCCCTGACCACTTCCCAAAACGGTCAACGGTTTAACTTTGTGCACCATGAGATATACCAAATTTGGTGATTCTAAATTGAAATCTGTAAATTTTACAACAATTTTGTATGGGCCCCCTTGACCCGGGCCTCGATCCATTCCAAAAAGGGTTTACGGTCTAACTTAGTATACCAAATTTGGTGGTTTTAAAATGAAAACTGTAGATTTTGCGAAAAATTGAATGGGGCCGCCTTGACTCCGGATCCCGATCCCTTCCAAAAAGGGTTTACGGTTTAACTTAGAATACCATGAGGTAGTATACCAAATTTGGTGGTTCTTAATTGAAAACTGTCGATTTGTATAGCGGACATACAAACAATCAATTTTACATATACAGGAAAAACTGAAATTTTTATATAGCTCCTTACTGCAGTTTTAACAAAGGAAATTTTGCATTGGTACTGCAGCGCCGACTATTGTCAAAGAAGTACAATACAAGGCTTGAAGTTTAAAACTGTTGAAGTAAAATGTTGACAGTTTGTCGGTGTTTTGTCCTGTCGGTGTTTTGTCCAGTCGGTGTTTTGTCCTGTCGGTGTTTTGGCCTGTCTGTGTTTTGGGTGTCGGTGTTTTGACCCAGACCCATTATATAATTTGCTGGTATATATACATATAATTTGCTGGTATATGTACAATAATTATCTCTGGTATATGTACAGCCACAGGAGTGGTGAACATTCATCTGTGATGTGACCTCCATTGCCAGAGTACCTGCTGCTAAAATCACATCAGGCAGCTCAGGCTGTTGTGTGGAAAACTGGTTTTGTGGACTCGCTGTTCTGTCACATACTTAGGTCATTGGCTAAGCATTGTCTGTGAAGTGTGAAGGTCTTTGATGGTTGGTCTTTGTTTCAAGATTTCGATTTTGCTTCTAAATTGCACAATGTGGTCAAAACATTTTACAGAAATATTCTGTAGAATTTGACTATTAAATCATCTCAAAAGGATGATGCCATGCCTACTGCACAGTTTGCAACTGTGCAGTAGGCATGTCATCGTGGAAGGTTCATAAAACCTTCCACAATAAAATGTTGCATATTTCAAATTGAAAAAATTAGAGAGACGATATGGAACTTTTTGTAGGAAGTGAAACAACCAAGATATTACCACAGTTTGCAACTGTGCAGTAGGCATGTCATCGTGGAAGGTTCATAAAACCTTCCACAATAAAATGTTGCATATTTCAAATTGAAAAAATTAGAGAGACGATATGGAACTTTTTGTAGGAAGTGAAACAACCAAGATATTACCTTCCATTGAACAGAAACTGTTATTATACCATTCACAAGAGTCTGTGACTATGTGATATTTTCTTTTCCACTAAGTTTGGAGCTCTTAAAACATGCTGAGATATATAGCAGATACTACAAAACAAGAAAAAGCAGTTTTCATCAATCAAATATTTTATTGACAAGTTTCTTTCCTTGTCATTAAGGTGGATGTCTAGTGATTTTGCTCTCCAATACTTCCAATGGAAAAAGTTTCAACCCTATTTCCTCAGCGAAGAACGATTTCCCATATATCAAAATTGGCCCACTGATAAAAAACATCCTAACTTAAATTCTTCTACAATCAGTGCTTTTTGCAAAAAGTTTTCCTGAACTATATTAAAAATCAATAACTTTACATGTAGTGGTAAGGAAGAGTGGCACCACCTGTAAGCAGGTATCATAACTACATCAAAGTAAAGTTATTGGTTTTTAATGTAGTTCAGGAAAGTTTTTCGCAGAAAACACCAATTGCACAATTTAAGTTAGTATCCTTTTTTTTTTTTTTTTTTTTTTTTTTTTATTAGTGGGACAATTTTGATGTATGGGAAATCTTTCTTTGCTGAGGAAATGCTTCATTCGGAAGGCTTCCTCGATTTAGCGAATTCCTTGATTTTGCGTACAAGACTGTTGGTCCCCTGAAGTTTGTTAAATCAAGGTTTGACTGTATTCAGAAAATCTGTGTTCTTTACAGGTAATTCAGAAAACTGTTAATTATAATTTAAAAAAAAACTGGAGAGATGTGCCATTTTTAAGTAATGTGGCAGTGTAAATTTATGTATAATGAAACTTTGGTGTGAAGTGTAATAAGATTCCATGGTAAGTTTTTAAGTAGTTTTGAACTGGTTTGAAAATTTTATTCACATAATTTACATTGTGATTATTTACTAATATTTTTACTTACATTACATTATGCCAATTTTTAATTTGGTTGTAATTGTCTGTTAGCATATTGGTGTCTCAGTTTTTGATTTTGAAAGGTTGACTTCTACGCTAAAGTGGTTGAGTAAACTTTTTGTGGAATGCTGATTAAAAGATCCCTTGGTAGATATTAGTCTTTCCCATTAATCTCTTTTTAGTAAATTGGCACAATGTCTGGCTTTTGTCAGTCCCCTGCAACCAACTAGTTTCTATGCCATCTCAATCATTCCATAAGCAGTGGACCCTTGTTATTGCACAGTGTTTAACAAGTTGTGGATTAATTTTATTGGGACTTATGGTCTTAACTTTTCAGAGAAGAAATGGCATCTTTTAATGTTTCATGACATCACTTATGCTGATCCAAACAGGTTTGTTGTCAGTAACATCCCTGTCATCATTACTACCTGTTCAACCAGCCCCTAGGTTTTCATTCAGGTGGTCTTCAATATATTGACTTCATTTGTTGACTGTATCCTTCTCTAATATTGGAGTTTCCATTTTTGTCAAGTAAACCTTAAGGTATGATCCAATGGCAAATCAATGGCATTGGTTTGCCATTGGATCAGCCCTTTTAGGGTCATTTCATTTCACACCAAACTGTCCAAAATTCAAGTAATTTTCCAACACGTCCTATTTTTGTTTATTTATTTGTATGAGTAAATGTCACCAACATATTAAAATCCGTAAAGTTTCAGTTATTTATTTCTGATAGATCAGTAAACATTTTTTTGAATTTTGTGCGTAGTGTGACATATTTAGCATAAAAATGCAAATATCTTTGTTATTTAAAATAAGAGAAATGCAAAAAAAATTTTTTTTTTTTTTCTTTCTTCTCTAGGAATCCACTGGTGCAAAGCACGAGTTTTAATCTGCTTTAGTTTTTGAGTTAAGTGCAATGAGAGAGCATTTCTTCAAAACATGAAAAAGCAATGTAGTGCAGCACTTAGAAAAGCTGCAGTTGTTTCTGTTTTTAAACAAAAGTCTGCTCTAACAAATGAAGGAAAAAAAAGTAGTGGGCAAGAATTTTTCAACACCATGCATGGCCACTGTAAAAGCCATTCAGAAAAGTGTGCTTTATGAAGATGGGTTAGTGAAGGGAGGAGAACAGCTTCCCTCTCACACTCTGGAAATGATAACCACATGTGGGCATGTGTTGTTCGAATTCATGTGTTAATGGAAAGGACTTAGTGGTGTTTATATTTCAATGTCCCACAAAGCTATGACTATATTTTGTTCAGAATCAAACAACAGGAAGTTGGGCTGCATCAGATATTCCTGAAAAAAGTACAACAACTGTAAACAAAACTTTTGTTATTAAGTTTCCCTCTCCTGAATGCAGTATATCTTAGGGATTTCATGACCTGGAAAAGTCAGGGAATTTTTTGCTCAATGCTTTGTGGGAATCTTGTGTCTGTGTGTGTAACTTAGATATGTGTACATGGTGTACAATCCTTGAAAACCCCTTAAAAAAAATTCATTTACAAGTCCTTGAAAGTATTTGAAAAAGTTTGACTCCGTAAATAGTACTTTAAAAAATGTTTTGTTTTTTAAGTAATTATATGAAAGAGAACGTGTAAAATAATTGTGCTAAAAAGTTGTTTATGTGATGATTTCTGTGTAGTAAAAACAGCAAGTCAATCAAATAGCCCAGAACTTACGTTCAACTCAGGGGAGCGCATGGACAGCTGGTACCTTGGCTGTGACATCACTATGAAGTAAAACGTTAGCCTTGAGAATAAAATAAGTGGAATGATGTATTCGCGAATCGTGATGGGCTTCTGTTGACTGGGGTTAGGTAGGCGTTCTTGCCAATGGGTGAATACAAAAATATTATACCCTTTCAAAATATTCCACAATAAAATGATTTTGAAAAGATCAAAACATAGGGGCAATTCAAAGTTAATAAAATAAACCAGCAGGGGGTTGCAGGTGGTCATTGAAGGAGTGCCTGTCCCAGCTAAGTTTAATGGTTTGGACTTGCTAAAATACCTACCTTTTGAACAACCGACAGCACACATGTATTGTTCTCGACGGTCCCAGTCTTTTTATAATGTTGCAGGATAGCTGAAATGGACTGGTGTCAGATCTTCAGGGCCCTCGCAATGTCGGTGACGCATATTCCGGATTCCATCATGTTCACGGCCGCCTGGCAAGCTCCAACAGGGATATCCGCCTTTTTACCCATTTCTGAAAATCTAAGATTGACTTATTATCACACTACACATCACAAAATCCACAAAAATCACAAGAAAAACATTAATACATGCAGCAAACAAATGGGTAATAATTGGTGACTCTTGAATGTGTCCCATTTCGAATGACAAATTCGCTCTGAGCGAAATACAAACTACGCGGCATTGTAACCCACGGATCAACACATATCATATCCCAAAATGACACGATTTGGTCCAGCAGAAAAAAAATTATGGTCGAAAAAGTGTTTCGCCAAATATTTTTGTTCGCTACTGTAGAACCTGCTGCATGCGTTAACTCCAAATGGTCAAAATTGGAGTTACTGCTTTCTTGCTTAGGACGGCAGTATAGCTGTACACCACATTTAAAAATTATCTTCTCAGCACATAGGCTAAAGCCCACAGATTTTTTTTTTCTTCATTTGTTAGGTAAAACTTTTGTTTAAAATCTATAATAATTGCAACTTTTTGAGTGATGTGCTACACTGCATTCTTACATTCTGAAAAAAGGCTCTCTCATTGCATATAATTAAAAAATTACAGCAGATAGAAACTCGTGCACTGAATCAATGGATTCCTTGTGGAAAATTGGGAAAGGATGGTGATTTTTGAACTTCTCTTATTATAAATAATGGAGATATTGCATTTTTATGTTAAATAAGTCCCACCATAGATCGAAATCCAAATAATATTATCTACCGATCTATCAGAAATTAAAAGAAGAAATGAAATTCTAGGAATTTTCATATGCTGTGAGCACATGCTCGTAGAAAAAATTGTTGAGAATCTGAGATGGTGTGGTGGATAGCATCTGACGATTTGACTTAGAATGACCCTTTATAATTTTTGCAGTTAGCCTGTGACCCACAGTTTAAATGCTTTCAATAAAAAATTCTCCCCTTTTTTTTAATTGACAGTTTTATTCACCTCTACATTCTGTCTTTTTCTCTCTACCAAAAGTTCTGACTTTTTTTATATATATATACTTTCAATGTACATGGTTTCCTTGTGCAAATTTCAATAATTGATCTCTTATACTTGTTCTAATGAATCTCAATTCTTTTTTGTGTTTGTTTCAATTTTTAATATTGGCAATTCTGCACTGAACATCATAGTTGCTTCTATGAATTTAATTTAATCCTTTTGCCCTTATGCTTCACACACGAGTCCTGCTGTGCATTTTTGTAGGGTGACAGTACTCTGCACATCCTCAGGTTTAAAAAATCCTGCTTTTCCCAACCTCATGCTAAAATTGTGCTTCTGACTGATGACTGAAACTTTAAGGGTTGTGTTGTCATCAGTTGTCCAGTTTGCCAGTTTTGATGTGTGTCACTTTGGTTTGTAGTTAAATAGCATTTTCACCTTTTATTTTGAGTTGGCATTTTTGGTTTTTTATTTGGTAAATATTGGCTGCTATATATAAGATTAATAGTGGCTGTAAAAATGATATGTGTCTGAAGAAATGGCTCCTGAATTGCATTGCATTTGTGTATTATTATATTCAACATTTTATTTACATTAATAAATGAAAATAAAGAACTGATGTCCTTTTGAATTTAAAAGCATCCCTGCCCTGGTGGTGCTGCTGCAGTAGCACCTTTCACCGTGTGCTCTTGCTAGCAAGCATTTCCAGCTGTATTCATATTGGAAATTACTGTCTTGTAATCACATTTAATTGCCTCTTTCTTGATTCTGATGTAATTCCAAGGGTTGTTCTCACATGAAAATAGTAATTCTCATTTGTGAAACATGTGTATTTGATTTTTAACAGATTTTTATTCTTCTTACTATTATTTAGGATTTGTTGGAAAAGCACTGAAATTGCAGGTGGAAATGGTGCAAAGATTTCCAAAAAATGTTGAAATAAAGAAACATCTTGGTGTTGGTTATTTGTTAATTGGTCAGAACAGAGAAGCCAAAAAACTTTTCATGGAAGTAAGTATGTTTTGATTATTATTTTTTTCTTCTTTCGTTATCTTGTTCTAGCCTATGTGCTTACATTTCATAACTAGTAGTTTTTACGTGTTTACTGACAGGTTATGACTATCTTTTCAAATTTTAAGGCAGTAAGTACTTCTAATCATGAAGTGATTTTTTTCCCAGTCTTTCTTGCAAATAATTGTGACTAAATAATTAAAACTAGACAACTGTTTACATGTAACCGACACTGTATAATTGCTACTTAATAATCATATTTATATGGCTCTTCCATTATTATTTTTTACACGCAATTGGTGTTCTTTAGTTTTTAATTAAATATCATTTTCTTCTTAGATATGTTTTGTATTATTTTTGTCTTATTTAAGTGATGAGATTCGCACTTCGTACCCTGAATTTTTTTTTTTTTAATTATCTTAAAATATTCAGTTTCAATCAAATCATGGGCACTAAATCTGCATAATGTAAAATCTACTCACTATAAAGTTAATAAACATTTCGTGCATATATTACATGTACAAATAAGTTTTAAAGCATTTTAAGACAACACAACATGTAATTTGAGGGAAAACAACTTTTACAAATCAAAATATGTGCCTTCATTATCTATCACCTTCCTCCATCGGTCGGGCAGCTGATGGATTCCAGCCATGAAGAATACTTCATCATGCGATGCAATGAAATCGTCAACCCATTTTTGCACTTTGTCACATGTCCAGAACTGTACAGCAGACAAACCATGTTGAACCGACCAGAACAAATGATAGTCTGAAGAGGCTGAGTCGGGACTATATGCCAGGTACTCCAAAACTTCACAGCCAAGCGTCGATAACGTTTCCTTGACTGATTTCACGACATGCAGCCTAGCGTTGCCATGCAGTAATTTCACGGGACTGTGAATTTGCCTGTGAATTGACACTTTTTCCTGGTTCAATTGCAGCAGTTGTTGCTTGTAGCGATCAGCCGTAACAGTGTGACCCTGTTCCAATAGCTCATAATAGAGCACACCCTTCATATCCCACCAGATGCACAGCAGAACTTTCTTGGAGGGAATATTCCGTTTCAGTGTCGAAGTCGTTGCTTCATTGGGGTCTACCCAGAGTTTTTTGCATTCGGGATTGTTGTACCATATCCACCTTTCATCACCCATAACGATTTTCCACAGGAAAGGCTTTGTGTTGTTTATTCAACAGATTCAAACACTTCATGACATCTCATCCTTGTTCCTCTGGCTCAGGTCATGTGGCACCTGTTTTCCTTCCTTCTGAATTTTTCCAATTGTGCATAAATGATTGGAAATTGTTTTTCTGAGTTACCCCCAATTGTTGAGCTAGTTATTTTTGTGTTTGAGACTAATCATCATCCAGCAATGCTTGCAGTTCCTCATGTGCAACCTTCTGTGGGGCGCAGCTAAGTTCTCAATCGCTAACATCAAAATCACCTGCTTTAAACCGTCTAAACCAAAACTCAGATGTTCTTTTCGATACAATACTTTCCCCAGAACAGAACAGATTGATGCACATGCTTTTGCTGCACTTTTTCCTGGATTAAATTCGTAATGATTGCAGTGTCGAATAAATGCAGTATCGCTTGCCATCTTTCACTTACCAATGTGCAAGTGCGTTTGACTCTTGGGGAAACTTCTGTGTCACATTTTATACTCTGCGCCAGTCACATGACAACAACGCAGGGTAATGTCGGATATGGAAATTAGTGGTATACGTCACACAAAAAACACTTTGAAACTTATTTGTATACCTAATATAACATAAGATGGGGAAATACAATCTGTGATGTTTTTTTATTTTTTTTTTAGTGCAGTTGATATTATATAATAGAAACAAGCCCAAAGATTTATTTCACAGAAATTTTGTTTTTTCTAATTATTTATGGGTTTCTAAAGTACAAGCTTTTGGTTGACTTCATCATACTTATCACTCAGTACCTTTTGATTGCTCCTTGAGAATGATGCAAAAGTGTTCTCAAAATACAGGCATCCTATTTCGTTCGTGAATTGACTATTCTCCACCCCACCCCCAAATTTAGATGCCTTTTCCAAAATCTGTCAATCAGGAAATTGTTGTTTCTTCTTCAAATTAGAAGTGGCACATGATAACCTATAACTAAAACCTAGCTAGTTTTAGCTGCAGCAAGCATAGTCATATGACCATGTAGTCTCATGGACAGCTGGGATGTCCAGATACTTTCCACTAGTGTTTTGGTTTGCTAGTTTATCTATCTGTATATGTGTTTGAGAGAAGACATGCTGTGCTCAATGGAACAGCTCTCTTGAAAGTAGTTTCTGGCAGATTTGTGGACTCATTTGTTTGCATAGATGCGATATATGATATAAACTTCATCATAATATTAATCAAAATTTGTGGTTTAATGTTAAGGTATAACTAGGATAAATCTAAGATCTACACTATATATATAGCATTTTGTTTATGTTTCAATTTGAATCGTGAATTTCATGAAAATTATGTGCCATGCAGGCCATACAAATAGCTAAGTATTGAACTGAAATGATTAAAAATCATTATTTTATGGTTTAAAACTCAGGCTTCACACGACAATAACACATCAAAACACACAGTCACGTACGGTAAAAGGTTCGTTTAGCGGTAGCTTTCGGTCTTCCTACGACCTTGATCACCCGCGATTGGTTGTAGGATGACCGAAAGCTACCGGTCATCCTACGACACCCCAGGACTCTACTCGGAGTCGATCGCGGGTGATCAAGGTCGTAGGATGACCGAAAGCTACCGCTAAACGAAGCTTTTACCGTACGTGACTCTGTGTGTTTCCCTCATTTTATATGTTTACCATTATTTTAAAAAATAATAAAAGATATATACTACCTGACGGAAAATGCCACACCATGAAGACATGAGCACAGCACCATGAAAAGTGCAGGGTGGGTGCACATGTACAAGTTATGCAAATGATTGCATTTGCAGGCCAATCGCACAAACAGTGCATGGGATATAAGCGGACAACCAGCCCGAGAGGCCATCAGTCGAGACATTGTCACGGCTGTTAGAAGTTGGTGTTTCTGCTGCAACTGTGTCTGGAGAACAAACAAGGGGTGCCGATGTTGTTAAGACACCGTGGTATGCAATTTCGTCAAACGGATGAGTTCACAAGAGGTGTCATCGTAGGCCTTCGTACCACTGGATGGTCCTTGCATCATATTGTGGAAGAAACGCAATGTGATGCCACAACCATTGGTCGCATTTGGAGACAGTGGTCCCAGAAAGGATCCGTGCAACAACGTAAGGGGATTGGAGCATGGAAACGGACGTCCGAGCACACCAATCATCGCATCCGACGTTATGCCGTAGCAGGCTCATAGGCCACAACGGGCGACCTTTTACAGAGTGTACGGGAAGGCTTGGATGCTCCAATATCGACACAATGTAGCACCGATTGGCTGCGTCTGGTTTAATTACCAGTCATCTGTTGTTAAGGCTACCCTTAACAGCGAGCTCTCATCGTCACTGCTTGGCGTGGTGTTGCTCCAGAGCGGCATGGGGTGCCGAACGGAACAGTGTGATGTTCTTCAACGAATCGCGGTTCTGTCTCGCCATGGATGATCGCTGTGTGAGAGTCTAGAGGTGACGTGGCCAACGGGTGGATTCCTCTGCCATTGTGGAGCACCACACGACTCGGCAATGGGGAATTATGGTGTGGCATGCAATCAGCGCCAACAGCCGCTCATTGCTGGTACGCGTTACGGGCACATTGACGTCATGCTGCTATGTTGACGAGGTGTTGCGATCCGTGGTACTACCGTATCAGCAGGGCATCCCAAACGCTGTTTTTCAACAGGATAACATCCGGCCACATACTGCTTGGATCAGCCTGAATGTTTTACACGATGTGCTGATGCTTCCGTGGCCAGCACGATCCCCCAACCTCTCCCCCATCGAGCATCTGTGGGACACGGTTGGACGCCGGTTGAGTACTCTCCCACCCCCACAAAATGAAGATTAACTGTGGACTCGGATCAACACCACATGGTCCACAATACCCCAGGACTCTACTCAGACTCTCGATGCCAAGTCGAATTCAACGCTGTATCACCCAAAATGGGGGCCACATTCCTTATTGATCATCCTGTATATTTGGCCACTGGAGCCTAGTCTGTATGTGACAATTAAATCATTTGTTCAGGACCTACTTGGTTATCTGTGTGTGCCGTTTGATCTGTTTTTGAGCATTCCTTCATGGTGTGGCATTTTGTCTGTCAGGCAGTGTATGACATACCTTAATGATTTTTGTAGTCTTAGACAGTTAACACACAAAAAGATATGGACAGTTCACAGTGGCCCATTTTATGAATCTAGCTGGACCAAAATAGAAAAATCATCTATCTCAGAAATTCATTAAACTAATTCATTCCTAGAATAAACATGCCAGAGTACCCAACTTTATTAAAAATATTTTACACGATAAAATATCCCCTAAATAGGTCTTTAAATACTTTTTAACTGAGTTTGAAATCATGATAAAAAAAGGTAAGAAAAAATCCATATTAGTTACCTGCTTTTAGTGCTACAGTACAGACATGTTTAAGTGATAATACATTTTGTGGATAAAGGAATATTTGGTTACAGATATGTACTTTCAATCATATACTTCTGTTTTGTTTGAACCTCATTACATTACGTTTGGCAACAGTTTCAATTTTACCATGCAAGTTTTTCACAGTATTCGTATATGGTTACACCTACAGTATGGTTGCTGTGGATTTCTGTAATAGTTCTTTATCCATTTGAAAGGTTATTTGTTACTCTACCAGATTACATTGAATTTCGGTGAAAGGAGTTGCAGCCGATTTTTTATTTTCAGTTTCAGATAGGCATGTAATTTCCCGGAGTGATCTTTTCGAAGTCTGGCTGAGCGAGGAGAAGAAAGAGACAAAAAGTCTGTTCAGATATATTCATATGTACTTCAATATTTCAATAAAGATGTGAATAAGGATGTAGAAACTGCCATTATGAAGAAAATTTGAGATTTTGGGTACTAAGTTTCCCAGAGATGGACCTAATGTCACAGAAAAAAAGCAAACTTTCCAAGAAACAACAGATCATGGCTGGAAGGTATTACTAACTTTTCAGAACTAAAATCAACACGGTAACCTCAATTGAAATTGAACGCTATCATGTACCTCAAGAGGTTTTGGTCATCTGCAAAGTGAATTCTCTGGCAGTTGTGAACAAACCAAGAGTCACAAAATATGATCATTGTTAGAATACACTAGCACTAAAAAGTTACTTTCTGTGACACAAATTAGTTTATACAGTGAGGGGTATCATGATGCAGCAGCACTCCTTAAAGAGCTTACTACTACCTCTTCAAAGTGAGCTACCCAGGTTAAATAGATTTCCATTCTCCACCATCTAACGGTAGAAAATTATCCAAAGAGGAAGCCCTAGCAACATATTTAGTTGGGAAAATGAGCAGACAATCCTACTGGGCAGTACAGAATCAGTTAAAAAGTGTTGGCTGCAAGGTACTTCTTCCCTCTTACCATGTTCTAATTTGTGCAAACAAGGAATGCTGTCCTGGTCGTATTGAAATAGCAGTCTGCTGAGGTTAATCTAATGGCATTATTAACATATACCATTCACCCCATATGGGAAGTACAAAATGAGGTGTTAGTACAAACAAAAGATATTTTGAATAACATTTAGTATATTTTCAAATGGGGATGTGATGGAAGTTCCAGTTATTCTTCGTATGAACGATGTATCGGCCAAGGGATTAACAACAAACAAGATGATAATGCAATTTTTGTTATATCATTGGTGCCTGTTCAACTGTAGAATATTATAAAAGAAAATTACTAAACTCTTGTTGCAAAATCGGACTTTCTCTAGCACTAGATACTGCAGGCCAATAATATTATTGATACAATCCAAATCTGACTAATCAAAACTAAAATGATGAAAATTGGATAACAGAGAATTTGGATGCAGTCAACTTAAAAACTGAAGACAAAGAAGTTTCTATAAAGTCAAAATTATTTTTTTGTATTATGGATGGGAAGACTTACAATTCAGAATTAGATGTTTCACCACATAGATGCTATACACTGAGCCATTACATTATGACCACCTACCTAATAAGCTGAGGGCCCCCTTTAGCCAGCAAAACAGCGGCCACTCAGCAATGCATCGATTCAATGAGGTGGTGATAGGTATCCTGGGGTATCTGGTATCATAATGTCAACAGCATGTCCTCCAGTTCACATACTTTTCGGTGTAGTGGTGATTCAGTGCAAACCCGCTTTTCTAAGTCGAACCACAAATGTTCGATTATGTTCATATCAGGTGAATTTGGAGGTCAGGGCATTAACGGAAAGTCACCAGCATGTTCCTCGAACCACTCCTTAACGATTCTGGCAGTGTGGCATGGCGCATTATCCTGTTGGTAATGGCCATCACCAGCAGGGAACACAGTTGCCATGAATGGGTGAATTTGGACCACAACGATTTTCAGGTACTTGATAGCTGTCAGGATTGGGATAATGGGGCCTAAAGTGTCCCAAGAAAACATTGCCCACAGCATAACACCACCACTTCTGGCCTGTTTTTGCCCAGCAGTGCATCCAAGTGCCATAGCCTCTGTTGGTAATCGACGTATCTGCACGTGGCCATCTATGTGATGCACCAGGAATTTTGATTCGTCAGACCAGGTCACTTTCTTTCAATCGTCCATGATCCAATGTTGATGATCTTGGGCCCATTTCACGTGTTATTGGTGACGAGGTGCAGTGAGCATGGGTATTCAGCTGGGTCTTTGGCTACTCGGGCCCATGCGCAGAAGGCTGTGATGAACTGTGTGCTGTGACACATTGACCTGATAACCACTGTTGTAGCTGCAGGTGAGTTGTTGCACTGTGGCCCTGCCGTGCATGTGAACAATGCACGACAGTCTCAGCTTCCCTCTGGCATCGATGAGCTGTGGATGACACACGGCTGGGTGACGGTTCATTATTTGGCCATCTGTGCACCATTTTTTATATGCACTCACTACAGCGGCACGTGAACAAGCCGTGCCATTTCCAAGATCGTAGTTCCGAGGCGCAGTGCCATCACAATTTGTCCTTTATCAAACTCCGGTAAATCGATAGCCTTTCCCATTTTGTCTCTGAACATTCCACTAACCGAAAGCTGGTCCTCGGGTTGTATTTATACTGCTCTGTGAACTTCACCTGCACCGCCGTTTGGTCTCCAGGCGTGCTCATTTCTCTGTGCTATGGGGGTGGTCAAATGTAATGTCTCACGATGTATATGTTGTTGCACTCTGAAGGACATGAATAGTAAATCAAAACTAGAAACAAAAGTCAATAATCCTGAAAGTTACCAGTATGGATTATCACCACTACATGCCAAAATTTAAAGTTTAGAATGTTTAAGAATTTCATATAGACTGGGAGTAAACAAATGGAAAATAATTATAGCATTCCAAAATTAATGCTGTTAATAGCCTTTTTGAAGAACATACATCGTTCTTCCAATTCTCTGTTTCCCACATTAAATTCGAAGGTTCTGGCCATGGAAGGCACTGTGCACAATTATTTTAGGGAATGGTATTATAAAAAAATGTTTACAATAATGTGAAATGCCAACTCATCCACTTTCCACTTGAACTTCTCTCTGGTTGCCCGGTGCTCACGTTAACAATAAATTTGATTTAAATTAAATCAATAGCCACTTTAATCTGGATATTTGGGTATAGAGACTCAGTGAAAAGACTAGCCATTATCATTTTTGAACTAATATTAACTTGTTCAATAATTTTGATGACCTCTGCACTGGAGGTAGAGAAATTGTGGTTGGAATAATAAGGTTTAAGATATTGATATAGTGCCCTTTCTAGATAATAGTGGAAGCAGAGCATTTTTGGCTGCAGATCAGATGTACAGGATTTTAGGAAGGAAGAGTCTGACCCCACGTCTTAAACAACCCTTAGAAATAGGAAGCTAGGAGATTTGGGCTAGAGTGCCTGATAGGAAAGTGACATAGACGCTCTTATTTATTACCGGGTTGGGGGGCTGCAATAGGTCAAATTGCTTGATCGATCTTGTGGGTTTTAAGTTTTCCAAAAATGATTGGTATAACAGCACCCACAGGACGGTATGCTTCTTTTTTCATTTCCATTGGAAGATGACTATGATTTTAAACAGTTGCTAATTTGTTGAGAATTTTATTAGTTGGATCTTTATTTAGTTTCAATTTTTAAATCTTCTATCGCCAGAGACATTTTACTTAAGTATTCGTGTTTGTTTAATATTATAAGTTGTCTGGCTGTATCAAGGTAAGGCATTAAATAGAGGATACAAATTTGCTTTTCCAAATTTTGGTTTGTCTTAAGTATACTGTTGGCCTGTAGGCCAGCTGATCTATTGATTCTCCTGTCATAATGCACTTATTAGAACTTCCACTGCAGACTTTGAAGATGTGATGCAGGATGATAGGTGTGACCAGTTTTTCACGTCTTCACTAAAATTCACGATATGTCTTCATCTATTTTGAATGCTATTTGAACATCGGTCGCTCATAAGATTTTATCCCAGTTATCATGTACATGATTTTTTTTTTAAAAACTGTCGAGTCTGTTCTATGAAGATTAATATTCCAAGGCTGATGAAGGTAGAAATCAACTACTGAAACGTTCCACCATTTACACTTCCATAACGTAACCAATGCATGAAAGAGGATATTAGGGATTCTTCTCATTTTTGGCGTGTTACGTGCTTCCCTGCCAATCCTTCTCACTATGATTAATATAGATTATAATCATTTTGGGTTTGCTCCTTTTTTACCCTACAATTTGGAAGAAGTATAGTATAGCATAAGTAAATTAGTCTAACCCTACTATTATTTACACAATTTTATTTAAAAACAAAATTTTGTAAATGCCTTTTTTATTGCGTATGTACATTTCTGAAGTGAATTTACAAATTCATGCATTTCACTCAGGATATTTTCAATAGTATTCTAAGGCTTTACTTTTTAGAAAGTGCATTGATGACCTTATGCTCTTGACTGCTTTTTATGTTATACATTAGAAAAGTTGTTAATTTTTATGGAAAAGTATAATCATTGTATTCACATGTACTTGAAGAAAAGCCAGATGATGGATTTTTAAGGTATAATCATTCTATTCTAAGGTACTTGAAGAAAAGCCAGATGATGGATTTTCAAAGGTGCACCTTGGTTTCATTCTGAAAACAGATGAGAATAAGTATAATGAAGCGATCAAGTTGATGTCAGAGGGTATTGCAACAAGAGAAGTGGGAGTTATTGATGGTAGATTTTTCTTACACTTGGGTGACGCTTTAGCTCGGATTGGAAAAATATCAGAGGTTGGTGCATCTATTATAATTTGTGTGTGCACATGCAAAACAGTTAAAGTGCTTTATGTCTATTGTTATTTAATGCAAAAATGCATAAATATTGCTATATGTTAGTATTTACTGTAAACTAGTAATCTGTAACTTGCACATTGTTTATCTGTTTGATGAGGATGACAGCAGATTTTGTAATTTATAATAATGGAGAATACCATAATTTTTGTTTTTTTCAGGCTAAGTGCTGTATTGTCAAAAGAGCAGTGCCTGAAAAGAATTGCTATTAAGGAAACATTCATTAAAAGTGCAACTCCCCCAAATTTTGTAACCTGTTAGCCATTAGTGTAAGAGCTTCAACAAATAACACCATAATATGTTTGAAACACTATCTAATATTCTGCATGTTCTTTAAAGTTAGTTTTCTGTAATTTCATAACATTTTTTAAGTTATTTCCAGAAATTTTATGAGCTAATATAAAAATTAAATGCAGAATGGCATTGAAAATCCTAAATTTTCTTTTATTATTTTACATATACACAGTAGGAATAAAACATTATGGCCACCCCATCCCCAATCCTGTCCAATGTGTGGGCCACTTCCAGTGCTACATGTACATGTGTGAACATATTAAGGTCATATGCAGTTCTGTCTGTGATATGTGCCGTATCAGTTAGATCTGAAATAGTAGTGGTAATGAGGCAAGGGACTAGATTTTGACCCTGTTGGAAAAGGGTATGATCATCAGATATAGAGCAAAGTGCAGCAGTATTTGGGAAATGGGAAGTTTTGTTGACTGTTCGTGTGCTGCCATAGTTCAAGTATTCTGAGAGTGGAGGAAAAGAACCACAATACATGACTATTGGGTGGGTGTTGGACAGCCACGGCTGCCTAATGCTCGGAGAGAAAGAGAGGTCAGCCATATTGTCCAGAAGAATAGGCTTTCTAGCTTATGCTACAGCTGACCTTGATCTGCAACCAAGGAGCACAGAAGAGAGTGTATCTGCAGCTACAGTACAACAATCATTCCACCATATGGGTCTATGGTGTAAACACATAACCCCCGCACGGGGATAACTGGTTTTCCAGTTATTTGGGGAGTGGCGCCCCCACGGCCCGAGCTGACCTTGTGATGGTTTTTTGCTTTCTTGTATTTGTGCTTTCACGTTACCGCAGGGACAGCTGTTCATCCAGCTGATGGGGAGTAGCGACCCCACGGCCCCAGCCGACATGTTATGTTTGGTTCTTCCCATTACAACTTTGTGTTGCCACCACCTTGACAGCACCCGCCTCAGTTGTAGGTTGCTGAGGTTGTGATTATGCGCCTGCCCTTTCCTTTCCTCTCGCTTTCCTCTCCCTTTCCTGTTTTTACTTTCTTCTCCACTACCTGTTCTTTTTTTCTTCTCCATTTTCTACTCGACTTGCTTCTCCATTTTCTGTTCCTCTCTTGTTTTTCCGGGCTGGTTTGCTAGACCTACCTGCACGTTTGCGGTGTGCGGTGACCCGTAAGGTGAAAAAGAGGATGCTGGAGGGCTGAGGTTTCTGGTGGCCAGGTTGTAGTTGTCGCCAGTTGCCAACACTCCTCTTTGGCCCCTGCTTCACCCTAAACGGGCAGCTAGGAACTAACCCGCTCCTAGTCAATCGGCTTGTTGTTACGTACAACAGGGTGAGTTTGGGGTAGTGCGGGTATGCCAAAGGGGTGTTACCAAGACCTGGGAAAGTCGCAGTACTCGCTGAGCGCATGTCTGCACTATCAACATGCTATATCCGTTGCTTAACCCTAGAGTCGTGTCCTGCGTCCAGTTGGGCTTGCAGACCTCCGGCTCTCCCCTGTTGGGCTTGGTTGTGGGCGGGGAAATCGGCGGACGAACTTTTCACTTCTATTCATGGCTAACAAAATAATTTCCCAAGAACTTCAAACAAAGTGGCCCATTGAGGAAGGGTCACCCCCTCCCAACAAGAAACCTACACCTGATTCTGCCGATGTTCGGTTCTTTTGCATCCACTCCTTGGACGCTTCAAACCCATTTAACACCAGAAGCCCCTTCTGGATAAATAAAGCATTGCAATCAATTGCCAGCTCTCCTAAGAGCGTTAAGAAGCTCCAATCTGGAGATCTTCTTGTTGAGATGTCGAGTCCCAGATATGCTACAGTGCTTTTAAACACTACCTCCTTTTTAGATTGTCCAGTAAAAGTTACCCCTCACGGCTACCTCAATTCCTCACGAGGTGTTATCTCTTCTCAAGACCTTCTGGAGTGCAGTGACCAAGAACTTCTTAAGGAATTGAAAGACCAACAAGTGAGTGGAGTCCGGCGCATCCTATTTCGGCGAAATGGCCAATCTGTCCCATCTCGAAACATCATACTGACCTTTAACACCACATCCCTGCCAACATCAATCAAGGCAGGGTATCTACACCTTGAAGTGCGCCCCTTCATACCAAGTCCTCTACGATGCTTCAAATGCCAAGCATATGGTCACTCCCAGCAGTCTTGCAGGAGCACTGCTCGGTGTGAGTGTTGTACAGCAACAGACCATACTTTGCAAGATTGCCATGCCAAAGCCGAGCTGTGCTTCAACTGCAAGGGATCCCATGCAGCATCATCGAGAGACTGTCCAAAGTGGAAAGAGGAGAAGGAGATCCAGCGCATTAAGACCGTTGAGGGAATCTCCTACCCAGAGGCCAGAAGAAAGGTCGTTCCAAGTCAATTAAATCGGGGATCCTATGCATCAGTGGTTGTTGCAAGGACTACAGTTGGTACACAGACTGATAGCCAAATCCCAGTGAATTGTCCCTACAAGCTAGACGACATCATAGCTGCTGGTCTGGCAGCACTGCAATCCCGAGCTAGGGACGCGAAAGCTCCAACAATCACTATGTCTAAACCTGCTGCAACTAACACCAGCACCACCGGGACTTCAACAACCCTGGGAGGAAAGAGAAAGGAAAAAGAGAAGAAATCTCCAAACTCTCATCATAAGAACCAGGATCGGGCAGGATCATCTGCGACACAGGAACCAAAATACTGCCCCATTTTACCACCAGAGACTACAGGGCGTCTGACAAAACAGTCCCAAGCGCAAGTGGACATTGCTGACGAACTGATGGAATCGGACAACTATTAGTTGTCCCAGTCTTTCTCGGGTTTTGTTTTTCGTTTTTTCTTTTTCTCATTCACCACACTTCAAACCATGGATCAAATCGTTCAGTGGAACTGTCGAGGCTTTCGGACAAGACATGACGACGTGAAACATCTGCTTTCGTCATACTCTCCGGTGTGCCTTTGCCTCCAGGAGACAAAACTTAAACCATCAGACCTCCTTTCAGTTCGAGGCTACAGTGCATTTCGGAAAGATAATGTTTCAGGAGATATAGCTTGTGTTGGAGTTGCCATCCTTGTCCCCCACAGTGTTCCAGTTTCTCCCGTTGCGGTCTCAACATCTTTACAAGCCGTTGCGGTGCGTATCTCCATGCCTGTGCCTCTAACTGTTTGCAGCGTCTATCTGCCGCCGGATGAGGACGTGAGCGTGTCCGTTCTTGAGAGCTTAGTTGAACAGCTGCCGTCACCTGCTCTTCTTCTGGGTGACTTCAATGCTCATAATCCATTGTGGGGTAGTGTCAGAACAGACACACGAGGCCGTAGGATCGAATCTCTTCTTTCCTCGACCTCTTTGTGCCTGTTTAACACCGGTGCCGACACTTACTTCCACGAGCCTACACGAAGTTTCAGTGCAATCGATTTATCTTTGGGTCAACCATCAGTTATGGCCGACTGGTCGTGGACGGTGTGTCACGACCTCCATGGAAGCGACCACTTCCCAATTGTACTTAGGTATAATGTGAGCGTGCCATCTTCTGCCTCCCGACCTCCTCGTTGGAAGATGGATCGTGCCAAGTGGGAGGTCTTCACATCGTCCGCAGTGATATCTTTTGCCACGGTGACCCGGGGGTCAATTGACGCAGCTGTTACTGATGTCACAACGTGTATCATTCAGGCAGCAGATCTCTCTATCCCAAAAACGTCAACGACGCTCCCAAGACGTCCGAAGCCTTGGTGGAAGCCTGATTGCGCAGCGGCTAGGAGAGTTCAACATAAGGCCTGGTGTATTTTTCGGCGTTATCCAACCGATGCTAATCTTGTTAAATTTAAAAGAGCAAAAATCTTACGCTCGGTTGGTGCGTCGACGGAGCAAGAGGGAGTCTTGGATGAAGTACGTTTCATCTATCAATTCACGTGCCAGTTCAAAAACTGTTTGGGAAAAAATTCGTAAGATCCGGGGAAACTATAGTTCCCGCCAAATTTCAATTCTTGAGAATAACGGCTGCACGTATGCTGAAGTTGGGGAGATTGTGGATTGCTTGGGCGAAGCGTTTGCCTCAGTTTCTAGTTCTCAGGCGTATCTCCCGTCCTTTCAGAAGATTAAAACAACCGCGGAACGCCAGAAAATCTCCTTTCCGCCTTTTTATAACACTGAGTATAACTCCCCCTTCAGCATGGTTGAACTACGGGTGGCTCTGCATCGTTCCGGTGCAACATCTGTCGGTCCCGACGGCATCCACTATGACATGATCCGTCATGTCTCGCAGTCGTCTCTCGAGAATCTGTTAGTGCTTTTCAACCGCATTTGGTTGGAGCACAGTTTCCCGGACTCTTGGCGAAGAGCTTTTGTTTTACCTTTTCCCAAGCCTGGCAAAGACCCCAAATCTCCCTCTAGTTATCGGCCAATTGCCCTCACTAGCTGTCTGTGCAAAATCCTTGAACGAATGGTTAATTCCCGGCTAATTTATTTTCTAGAAGAACATCGAATACTGTCTCCATCACAAAGCGGCTTCCGCCGTCATCGTTTAGCTTCTGACCATCTCCTGCTCCTTGAGACGTCTGTTCGTGAGGCGTTCGTACGTAGGCAGCACCTGGTGTCTGTATTTTTTGACATCGAAAAAGCTTACAATAGAGCGTGGCGTCACGGTATCCTCCGTGACCTCCACGAAAATGGGTTGTGTGGAAACCTCCCAACATTCATTGCCAGCTTCCTTCGTAACCGCGTGTTCCAGGTGCGCCTGGGTACGACGCTCTCTGCCTTTTTCCATCAAGAACAAGGTGTCCCTCAAGGCAGCATTCTTTCGGTGACTCTGTTTATCCTCCGCATAAACTGTCTGCTCAAAAATCTTCCTCCAGCGGTTTTGGCTACCATTTATGTTGATGACCTTCACATCTTCTGTTCGTCATCCAGCATGCATTTCGTTGAAAGGCAGCTGCAGTCTGCAATTACCCAGATTGTTAAAGCGGCTAACAATAATGGGTTTGTTCTTTCTCTCGACAAGACAGCCTGTGTCCATTTCTGCCGGAGGCGTGGCCTCCATCCTGATCCAGAGCTCTATTTGGACCGTGCAGCCATTCCAGTTTTGTCGGAAACCAAGTTCCTTGGTTTGACCGTTGACCGTGCTCTCACCTTACGTTCGACGGCTAAGGACTTCCTGTCTGAGAGCCTTGTCAATCCTTAAGATCCTTGCCTCAGTCTCCTGGGGTGCAGACAGGACTTCCTTGTTCCGTATTTACCATTCTCTCATTCGGTCTAAGCTGGATTATGGGTGTATGGCTCTGCGCGTCCTTCCGTTCTCCGGCCGTTGGATACCATCCACCATCAAGTGCTGCATCTTTGTACGGGAGCATTTCGCACGTCACCCATTCCCAGCCTTTATGCCGACGCGAACGAACCGTCGCTTCATTTACGCCGTCTGCAGCTGTCTCTTCAATTTTACCTGAAACTTAAATCTCTCTCAGACCATCCTGTATACGATACAGTTTTTCATCCCCAGCATGCTCGTTTGTTCGAGATCCGTCCCTCGTGCATTCGAACCTTCGGTCTTCGTATGGCGGCCGTAGCTCGTGATGCAGGGCTCGACTTGTCACTCGTTGGAGAGACCAGGGGCTTTGAGGATCCCCCATGGCATCCTCTTGGTGTCATGGTTGATACCAGCTTTGCATCTTTTGACAAGTCCTCAACCCCTGCGTCAGTGTACCAGCAGCTCTTCGCTGAACACCGTTACGTCAATGCAGACTATATTCCTGTTTTCACCGATGGATCTAAGGCGGCTGGTGTTGTTGGATTCGCCGCCGTCTGCGTTGACGAAGTTTCTGTTGCCCGCATTCCTGCTGAGGCCACGGTGTTTTCGGCGGAGATGCATGCTGTGTATCTTGCACTTGTTCACGTGCAGTCGAGCTCTCATCAGCGTGCTATTGTGTACACTGATTCGTTGAGTGTTGTGCAATCATTGTCATCTTTGGATTTCACTGGCCACCCACTTCTTTTTACCGTACGGAAACTTCTTCGTTCTTTGCTCGAGGCTGATGTCCAGATTCAGTTCTGCTGGATTCCTGGGCATGTTGGGATCCCAGGGAACGAGTCTGCTGATGCTGCTGCTACATCTGCCTCCTCTTTGGTCGTCACACCCTTGCCACTGTTCCACCGTGATTTTCGCTTTCTTGTTCACGATCATATCAGACGAACGTGGCGAAGTCTGTGGTACCAACAGGTGGAGAATAAACTGCACCATATAAAACCTAACCTTGGAGTCTGGAAATCATCGTGTCGCCGGAACCGCTGGGAAGAAGTTGTTATTGCGCGTCTCCGCATTGGGCATTGTCGCTTCACGCATAGCTATTTGCTGTGTGGCTACACTGCTCCGGTGTGTGAGACGTGCGACTGTTAACTCACCGTCTCTCATGTTTTGTGCAGCTGTGTTCGTTTTCGTTATCATCGGTTTCACTATTTTCAGTCTCATCTGCTGGACGAGGGCGCAGCTACGCTTCAAAAGCTTTTGGGCGACCACTGCGACACTGACACTTTCGCAGTATTTTCCTTTTTAAAACAGATTAACGTTTTAAAACTTATTTTTAAAAAAAAGTTATAATAATTATAATAGTAAATTAATAAATTTATATATAAACCTAATTAACTAACTAGTCTTCACAACTTTCATCCTTCTCCTTTCTAACTTTTACCCAAGCCTGTCTGCTCTTAATCATTGCACCCCGCTTTTAAAAATCTTTAACTGATAGTTCTGTGTCTGGCGCTATTTGGCCATGCCTGGCCCTTTAGCCACAAAAATCAATTAACTAACTAACTAACTAAACACATAACTACAGTATGTCATTGCCAACAGTGGCTGGAGTTTGCCATGAAACATTGGGAGTTGACTGTGGAAGATTGAAAGAAAACTTCCTTCTCTATGAATAATTTTTCCTACTGCATTGAGTGGGTGGCAGGTAAGGCAAACAGCTGGCTGAAAAGTCTTGCCACCACTGAAGAAATCCAGATGACACTATTTTGGTGCAGTAACATGAGTTTGCCCCTCCAGTATAATGGAAAGGAATCCCTCAGCTTTGCACAATTTTTGCTCAGTACAAGTCACAATGGAGGGCTGTTCAGACCTGTAGTTTAAATGGTGAGCCATCATTGAATTCCTCACAGCAGAAAAAATAGCTCCCATTAACATTCTCGAAGGTTGAAACAGCTCTCATTGGCATTCATCGAAGATTGAAATAGCTTCCATTGACATTCGTCGAAGATTGAAAAGAATGATGTTCGTTGAAGCAGTTTATTGGGATCAGTGTGTTATTGCAGGTGCTGTGAGACAACGGATAAGGCAATATATAGATGAAGTAGGGAAAGCAAGTTTGAGTAACTAATTGAAGTCAGTAAGTGATTACAATAGACCAGTTTCATCAACAGCATACCAAAGAAATGATACAAGGAAACTGTTGCGTAAAGAAATTGCCTCTGAATTAGGAATTTCCAAAGAAAGGGTAGGGCACATTGTTTGTGTTCATGGATTTTGAAAAGTTTGTGCCAGATGGGTACTGCATGTGTTTCTAGTGAGATGAAGGCTCAGTGAGTGTGAATTTCATGTGAATTCATGGAACATTTCAAAAACAAAGGGGATGTTTTTCTGGGATAGTCTGTGACAGAAGATGAAACATGGGTTCACTATTATGAGCCAGAGAATGAAAGGCAGTCCATGGAATATTGCCATAAAGAACTGCTACAAAAAAATTTTTCTTTTTTTTTGCATCATGAGCCTCAGCTAGAGGGAAGGTCATATTGTATGCTTTTTGGAATGGTGAAGGCTGTGTGCTTTCTGATTTTCTGGAAAAGGGGATAAGATATGAGCGATATGTGGCAAACAAAACAGATTTAAAATAACACATCGGATTATTGGAATAACTGAAACTGAACTACCGCCATTGCCTTTCTAACCTGAACATTGGCTACAGCTTGATGCGTAAATGGGTCAGAATTTAATTTAGAATTCATGAAGTTTCTTTTTAATAGATGTTTTTACACTTCAGTGTTGTTAAAGCCACAATTTAATATTTGTGCAAGTACAGTGGTAGTCAAAATTGTGGTCACTTTTTGAAAATTTCATATTTTCCAACTTTGCAGGCTTATAGGAAATGTTATATTTTACTAAATGCAAATGTTTATATATCAATTGAAAGATAATTTAATGCTGGATTCAATACAAAAAACGAAATTCAGATATCTGCAGTACAAAAAAATTTACACTGCAATCCGATAAAATAATATCGGATACTTACGATTGCAATGTAACATCAGTATTTAGTAGAGTAAGTAGCCTTAATTGTTTAAAACAGTAGCACAGCAATGTCTCAATGGGCCAACAAGTGAAAGAAGCTCTACCTTTGCTATTACATGGTGCCAGAAAGCAATTATTGCCTCAATTAATTGCCTTTTATTTGATGGATGCCTCATTCATGCAAGGTTTTTCAACCGGTGCTACAAATTTTCTATCAGGTTCAGGTCAGGGCTGTTTCCAGGCCAGGTCAACAATGGAATGCCCTTTGCTGTAAACCACTGTTCACATGTTTGTTCTGTGTGGCAGAGAGCTGAATACTACTTTAAAAAAAAAAAAAAAAGATGCGTTGTTGGGAAAGAGATCCCTGATGGAAGGTAGCAGTTTTAGTTCCAGGGTGGTGTCAGTGTATTTTCTTGCATTCAGCATGCCATTGATTACATGAAGGCGGCCAACACAATCTGCTGCAATACATGCTCAAATCATAACACTTTCTGGGTGCTTTATATTTGCCTCCATGCAGTCAGGATGTAGCTCTTGACTCGCTCGTCATCTCACGGATTTTCGACCATCATTATGAAATAAGGGTATCTTATTTTCATCACTCCAAATAACTTCTTTCTACTGAGCTTCTGTTCATTCAACGTGTTCTTTTGTCCACCGTACTCATTTCTTACTCTGCTGTAGAATCAGATATGGCTTTTTTTCTTGGAATCCTACTGCTTAGTCCCATATCTGATAGCTGTGTCCTTATCTTTCTTGAACTGACAGAAACACTTGTTGCACCCAGTTCACCTCTGATGGCCTCACATGAAATTCTTCTGTCCTTGAGACACACCCTTTTTATTTTTATGTCGACAGATTTTGTGCATTTCTTCTTTTTTTTTTTTTTTTTTTTTTTTTTTTGGCCTTTTCCTGCTTTGGTCTTTAGTGCCTTTGTTTCCTGATAACGTAAACACAACTTTCATACTCCAGATGTCGTCGCTGTCCCACCTACTTTCCTTGCAATTTCGGCATAGGAAAGACCCGATTCGTGTGATACAACAATCGTGCTTCCTTTCATGGGTGTCCAGTCAACTTTTTCCTTTGGTGATTTAAAATAACACATTTTATTTATTATCTACATTTAAATTTTAATATTTCTCTATTTCTTATCTACATTTGAAATTTCGAGAAAAACTAAAAGTATGCACACAATCCCCAATTGCGCTTCACTTACGCCGATAATCATCTTTCTTTTACAGAACAAACAGCAAAATTGACTTTCTCCAACTTGATATATGATGCACAGCTACAGCTATTTGAATGGTCCCCAAAACAAGGTCTGTGATTGGCCTGTAGGGTTTGCACTCACATTCCATTTCTTAACTGAATCACTCCTGTGTTTGTTTTTTTAGACTAAAGTAAGCATACCCTTTTTTGTACTGCAGATATTTGAATTCTTTTTCTTGTATTGAATTCAGCATTAAATTTTCAGTTGATATATGAACATTTGCATTTAGTGAAACATAACATTTCCATTAAGCCTGCAAAGTTATAAAACATGAAATTTTCAAAAAGTGTCACAAGTCACAATTCTGGCCACCACTGTAGCAGTAATGCAACTATTGCCATATTATTTTTCTCTCTCTGCTTAAAAATATGAAATACACTTTGGGTGAATGAATTTTTCTGAGCAAAACACAGGTTATCGACACACTAATCATCATCATCATCATAAACCATTATCAATCCACTGCTGGACGAAGGTCTCCCCAAGTTTCCTCCACAACAGTCTGTCTTGTGCCAGTCTCCTCCATGTCACTCCCGCATACTTTCGAATTTCATCCACCCATCTCCCATGTGGTCTTCTTCTGGGTCTTTTCCTGTCCCTTGGAATCCAATCTAAAATTTCGGCTGTCCATCGATGGTCTGTCCTTCTGGCAGTATGCCCACCCCATAGCCATTTCAGGGATTTAACTCTGATCATGATGTCTTCCACTCTTGTCATTTTTCGGATCCACGAGTTCCTCTTCTTATCTCTCCTGGTTACACCAAGCATGCACCTCTCCATGCTTATTTGAGTTGCTTGCAGCCTTTGTATGTCTCTTTTAGTTAAGGTCCACGTCTCTGCACCATACATAGGCACTGGAAGGATGCATTGATCAAACACTTTTCTTTTAAGACATAATGGCATATTGCTCTTGAAAATTATGCTGTTTCTTCCAAAAGCTCTCCAGGCAAGTTTTGTATGCCGATTAATTTCTTCATCAATGTGACCCTCACTTGATATCTGCTGTCCAAGATAAACGTACGTGTCTGTTATCTCCAGCTTTTCTCCATCAATCGATAAATCTTCATTTCGTGTAAAAGCATTGAACATCACTTTTGTCTTCTGAAAGTTCATTTTTAATCCCACTTCTTTACTCTTGTCAGTAAGTTCCTGGATCATACTCTGCAGCTCTGGTGGGGAAGTTGCAAAAATGACTATGTCATCAGCAAAACGAAGGTGGGTTAGATAATCTCCATTAATCTTTATCCCTTTGTTTTCCCAGTTCAGTGATTGAAAGACATTTTCCAATGTGGCGTTAAAGAGCTTTGGAGATATGGTGTCACCTTGTCTCACTCCCTTTCCAATTTTTATGTGTGTTGTATTTTCAAACAGCCAAATCTTTGCACTTGCATTTTCATAGATGTTATTAATAATATTAATGTATGCATCTTCAATACCGCACGATTTCAGAGCCATTGTAACCGCTGATGGTTTCACCGAATCAAAGGCTTTTTCATAATCGATAAAAGCCATGCACAATGGAAGTTCATATTCCCTCGCTCTTTCAATTAGTTCTCTCAGTACGTGGATATGATCTATTGTGCTGTAGACACTCCTGAATCCAGCTTGTTCTCTCGGTTGAGACATGTCCAGTGTTACCTTCAAACGGTGTGAAAGAACTTTAGTGAAGATTTTATAAACCACTGATAGGAGGCTGACAGGTCTGTAGTTCCTGAGATCCTCAATGTCACCTTTTTTATGTTGCGGGATCATTATAGCGTTGTTCCAATCCTCAGGAATCTTGCCTTCATTAAGACATTGAGTGAAAATTTGGGCGAGTACTGTTTCGATTTCTCCACTTGCTTCTTGTATGATGTCTACAGTAATTCCATCTTCTCCTGGAGCTTTTCCTGCTTCATGTTCTTGATTGCATGTGCAACTTCTGCTGGGAGGACTGGAAGAACTCTGGTACTGGTACCTTCCATGATGTCTGGAGTACATGCATCATCCCTTTTATATAACTTGGAGTAGAAATCTTTCACTCTTGTCAAAATTTCGCCTCTATTTCTTGTTACAGAACCATCTTCTGTTCTCAGTGCCATAATCTGTTTTCTTCCCTTACTGAGATGTCCCTTTGCTATCTTTATGCTTTGGTTGTTTTCAATTGCTTTCCTTACTAGTTCACAGTTGAATTTCCTTACGTCTTCAGTGATACTTTTTCGTACTGTCTTGCATAGCTCTATGTATTCCACTTTGGAAGTCCCATCTTCTTTAGTTGTCCTCATCTCTCTTGTTTTTTGCATCAACATTTTGGTTTTTCCTGATAAATTGTTCTTAGACCCAGTTAATTTTGTTGCTATTTCCATAAGAGCTTTGGTTACATTTAATTTTAATAAGGATTCTTCGTGCGCTAAACAATATTTTAATTCGAAAAGCCTTTCAGCACGATAAGATATATTTAATAGTACAGTCTGTACTAAAAAATAGACATTTATAAGGCACAACAACTTACAAGATCTTTCAAAGCACCATGTGCTCCATCGTCAGGTATTTCAATATACATAAACAAAACAACCGATAAAAGCAAGAAGCATTTTCAAATTACGCTAGCACGTGATAACAATAACGATGTTTTCATTAAATATAGTAGAAGTTTTGTCATGCGTTAAAGGGTTTCAACAAATGATACTATGAATAGCTATTACATATGCGAAGAAAATATATACACAGAGGATAATTAATAAGTTGACATTATTCGTCAAACTGTAAATTAATTATTAGGAGTTAAGTGTTGCTGGATAGGAGTATGCTGTTCTGGCCGCATTAACATGGCCCAAGGCACTGGAACGAAACGTGGAGTTTCTTCATTACAGCAGTCAGAGTTGTGCGATAATATACATAAACTTTCAGCGAATCGACGAGATCGCTTTGTACGATTTGAGCTCAGCACACTGGCATTGGTCCAGTCTGGTCTGTAGATACCTCTATTAACTAATCGTGCAAGAGAGGTAGCATCAGAGTTATTAGTAATTGAATACTTGTGCTCATATATTCTTGTTCGCAATGGGCGTGCAGTGGATCCAATATATGCAATTGCTGGATCTTCTGGGTCAATAGGAATTAAGGGTATTCTGTAAACGCCATGTCTGTTGAGTGTGGAAACTTGGTCACGGTCTTTTTGCACGATGGCTCGAATACTTTTCGTACTTCCACCAAACGCAATGTGGTGTTTTTTGCATATGTTCTTTAGTATTGTAGTGACTTCAGGTATATAGTCCATAGTGCCAACATATTTTGTAATTCTGGTTTCCCTTTGTAAGGTACTTTTGTGGAGACATTTCACTGATCGAGCAATTTTTTCAACGATCATTTTATGGTAGCCATGCGCCATCATCTGGATATGATTTAACTCATTTCTTCTAGCCTGGATATTAGAGGAGTGGGTGAAGGCTCTTCGGACCATGTACTCTATAGCTCCTAGTTTTTGTTTTCTTGGGTGCGATGAATTATGCGGAATAATAGCAGATTGTGTTTCAGGCTTTCTGTACACTGAATAGGATAAACAATTGGTATCTGGGTGTCTTTTTAGTAATATGTCCAAGAATGGAAGAGTATTATCATTTTCATGCTCAATGGTAAAATTTATGGAACTGTAATGTTTTGAGAGCTCTTTAGCAAACTCTTCAATTTTGTTTTTATGATGCGGCCAGAAAACAAGTATGTCGTCTACATATCTAATGTAGAGATCAGGCTTAAGTTGGAAATATTGTAAAACATTGTTTTCTAGGTCTTGCATTAACAATTCAGCGAGCACCCCTGAAAGTGGGGAACCCATCGGGGCACCTCTAGTCTGGCGGTAAATGGTTCCTTCATACCGGAAGAATGTGTGTTTCTGTACAAAACGTAGAGCATTTATAATTGCTTGGATTTCATTAGTAGTATAAGAATTCAAAGCCAATAGACGGTTCTCAATAATTTAGTGTACATCTCCAATCTGCACATTGGAGTACAAAGAGACAACATCGAGTGATGCCATAGCAAACGGCTTTCCCTTTCGTAAGAATGGCTTAATGTTGTCAATAGCCTTAACAGAGCTATTAACTGAGTAGGAGGAACCTGTGGTTAATGGTTTGAGGAATTTTGCTAGAGCACTTTCGAGCTGGCGGGTTGGGCTTGCATATCCTGATAGAAGTGGGCGTACAGGAAGACCCTCCTTATGAGTCTTTACTTGGCCAAATAATTCAGGTATTCGAGGGCCTATAGTAGGGTATATATCCTTAGCAACATTTGCCGAGACCTTCAAATTATTCCTAAGTACTTATGGATAAGATGCCATATAGTTTCTATACGCGATAGAACTGTTATTCAAAAAGCAGAATATAAACGACTAACGGCCGAAATAAGAAGAAAGCGGTCTTATATAAATATTCTGCAACGTAACACGTATTCTGCCTACAAAACTTTTATGGCTTGCACTCACCCTATTATTCAAGATAGAACTATGGTTTTATTTACGTCTAAACTTCTTCAGAGAGTTGCTACAATGCAAGAAAGACACATTAGAAAACTGAGAAATCTCATTGCTGACAAAGTGGAATCTCAACGAGAACCATCGAATATGAGCAAAAATGCAAATGGTCTATATCAGACACAATTCTTAAACCTGAGTAACCTAATCCTTAACCCCACACAGTCTGAGGCTCTAAAACGAGGACTAAAGTTTGCTTACCCGACAAACAAAGTTAATAAATGTCACCTTATTACGCAGATGGAAAATATCGTTGAAACCATTCCTCAAACTGAAAGAGAACACGTACGATATAAACTGGCAAAATCCGTACAAAAGTTAGCCAATAAGTCTAGAACACCGGATGACCGTAAATTTTGTAATGAGATTAAACAGCTGAAGTTATTGAAGTCTGATGAAACTATTTCCATTTTAAAAGCTGACAAGACGCAACAAATTGTCATCTTAAACAAAGCAGACTATGTTAATAAGATGAATGATGCCATTGCGAGTATACCGCACAAGATCCTATCTTCGGATCCAACCTCATCTACAGTATCAGCAGTGGCAAAACTCAGAAACCATGGAGGCTTACCTGCAAATGTTGCTAAGGATATATACCCTACTATAGGCCCTCGAATACCTGAATTATTTGGCCAAGTAAAGACTCATAAGGAGGAGGGTCTTCCTGTACGCCCACTTCTATCAGGATATGCAAGCCCAACCCGCCAGCTCGAAAGTGCTCTAGCAAAATTCCTCAAACCATTAACTACAGGTTCCTCCTACTCAGTTAATAGCTTTGTTAAGGCTATTGACAACATTAAGCCATTCTTACGAAAGGGAAAGCTGTTTGCTATGGCATCACTCGATGTTGTCTCTTTGTACTCCAATGTGCCGATTGGAGATGTACACTCCATTATTGAGAACCGTCTATTGGCTTTGAATTCTTATACTACTAATGAAATCCAAGCAATTATAAATGCTCTACGTTTTGTACAGAAACACACATTCTTCCGGTATGAAGGAACCATTTACCGCCAGACTGGAGGTGCCCCGATGGGTTCCCCACTTTCAGGGGTGCTCGCTGAATTGTTAATGCAAGACCTAGAAAACAATGTTTTACAATATTTCCAACTTAAGCCTGATCTCTACATTAGATATGTAGACGACATACTTGTTTTCTGGCCGCATCATAAAAACAAAATTGAAGAGTTTGCTAAAGAGCTCTCAAAACATTACAGTTCCATAAATTTTACCATTGAGCATGAAAATGATAATACTCTTCCATTCTTGGACATATTACTAAAAAGACACCCAGATACCAATTGTTTATCCTATTCAGTGTACAGAAAGCCTGAAACACAATCTGCTATTATTCCGCATAATTCATCGCACCCAAGAAAACAAAAACTAGGAGCTATAGAGTACATGGTCCGAAGAGCCTTCACCCACTCCTCCAATATCCAGGCTAGAAGAAATGAGTTAAATCATATCCAGATGATTACGATGGCGCATGGCTACCATAAAATGATCGTTGAAAAAATTGCTCGATCAGTGAAATGTCTACACAAAAGTACCTTACAAAGGGAAACCAGAATTACAAAATATGTTGGCACTATGGACTATATACCTGAAGTCACTACAATACTAAAGAACATATGCAAAAAACACCACATTGCGTTTGGTGGAAGTACGAAAAGTATTCGAGCCATCGTGCAAAAAGACCGTGACCAAGTTTCCACACTCAACAGACATGGCGTTTACAAAATACCCTTAATTCCTATTGACCCAGAAGATCCAGCAATTGCATATATTGGATCCACTGCACGCCCATTGCGAACAAGAATATATGAGCACAAGTATTCAATTACTAATAACTCTGATGCTACCTCTCTTGCACGATTAGTTAATAGAGGTATCTACCGACCAGACTGGACCAATGCCAGTGTGCTGAGCTCAAATCGTACAAAGCGATCTCTTCGATTCGCTGAAAGTTTATGTATATTATCGCACAACTCTGACTGCTGTAATGAAGAAACTCCACGTTTCGTTCCAGTGCCTTGGGCCATGTTAATGCGGCCAGAACAGCATACTCCTATCCAGCAACACTTAACTCCTAATAATTCATTTACAGTTTGACGAATAATGTCAACTTATTAATTATCCTCTGTGTATATATTTTCTTCGCATATGTAATAGCAATTCATAGTATCATTTGTTGAAACCCTTTAACGCATGACAAAACTTCTACTATATTTAATGTAAACATCGTTATTGTTATCACGTGCTAGCGTAATTTGAAAATGCTTCTTGCTTTTATCCGTTGTTTTGTTTATGTATATTGAAATACCTGACGATGGAGCACATGGTGCTTTGAAAGCTTTGGTTACTGTTACTTTTCTGTTAACTTCAGAAATATCCACTTCTTCTGGTGTTAGGCCTTCTGAAACAGAGAATCGGTTCTTCAGTTCCAACTTGAAGGTATTATGGTGTTTTTTAAGGTTGGTTATGTCAATACATTTTGTTTGTCTTATGAGCTTGCCACGTTCGAGTTTAGTGTTGAGGTGCATCTTGCATCTCACCAATCTATGGTCACTACCTGTGTTGAACTTGTTTAGCACACTGCAGTCTTCTATGACGAATTTTTTGTTGCACATAATAAAATCAATTTCACTTGTCGTCCCATTTGGATGTGTCCATTTCCTGTGCGGCTTTTTTTGAAAAAGGAGTTCATGATGAAAAACCCTTCTGCCTCTGCAAACTCTACGAGAGTATTTCCGCGCTGGTTTCTGTTGCCGTGACCGAATTTACCTACTGAAGTTTCATTCTGTTGCCGTTGCCCTATTTTTGCATTGAAATCTCCCATAATTATCTTCAAGTGCTGCTTACCTTTATTATTTAGATGACAAATTTCCTCATAAAATTCTTCAATTTCTTCAGGATGACTTGTGGTGGGTGCATAAGTTTGAATAATCTGAGCCTTGTATCTTCTCGAGAGTTGGATAACGAGTCGTTCAGCTCTGTCAGAGGAACTTTCAACTTCTACAACTTTATCCTTCAGTTTCTTGTTTATTATAAATCCAACACCACTAGTTCTGCCAGTATCTGTCCCACGATAGTAGAAGAGATGTCCACTTTTCAGTTCAATGAGATCTTCTCCTTTTCTCCTTACCTCACTTAGCCCGACGA
This sequence comes from Macrothele yani, assembly GCA_039090855.1. Lineage (NCBI taxonomy): Eukaryota > Metazoa > Arthropoda > Arachnida > Araneae > Macrothelidae > Macrothele > Macrothele yani. Next base: position 55,629,813 of record CM077011.1, on the reverse strand, counting down.
TGTCCCACTTAATCCTTTGTGGTTCCTCTTCCAATTCAAGAAGCCTTGAATCAGAAGATAGGGAGCGTCCATTAGACGTAGCCAAGGTTAGCATCAGATGGCAGCCTAGTCCGGTCCTCCGGAAATTCCTAGCACCCTCTGCCTTCATGTCGCACTGGCCGCTGCCTTGGCCAGGTACATTCCAGCTACCGGAGACTGATGCCAAGATTTAAGTTGTGGAGTCATTTTGGAGGGGTTTGGCCATAACTCACCGCGCTGGCCAAGCGGGTTGGTGAGTGTGGGATAGCATTTCCTCTAATCCTGATGGTATAGTTATACCGCTATTGGCGGTCGTCAGAGCACCTTTAGTGGGAACAGGATGCACCACGAGAAGGCGGGGTTGATATTTGTCAAGGAGAGGCTGTGATGTTACGCATCACCTGACCTTACATCCCGACACACTAATATAGATCACTAAATAAGAGTTAACAGTTTTTTGTTGCATTATCTGGAAATGATTTATTGTGATAAAATTTAGTGTGTAAAACTACAAGTTTTCCATTGTATGGTGAATGTCGGCCATCAGTAATATATATATATATATATATTTATTTTTTTTTTTTTTTTTTGTCTTTGTAAGGCCGTGGAGGTTTATGAAGATGGTGCAAAAGAAGGTCTGTTTCTGTCAGCATATCAGAGATCACTCTATAATGTGAAAGGTCTGGCAAGCAAGCCATGGTGGGATCCTATGAAGACACCATATTCAAAATTCATTCAGGTATTTGAAAGTGAGAATCCATTTTTTCTCTCCCATTTAGCTATTTTGTGGGTTGGTTTTTAAATTTTATTCGCCAGCCTTTTTTTTTTTTTTTTCTCTGTTTTCGATAAGGGTCAAATGTAAGACAGGCAGTGAATATTAACAAGTGTCTGTTCTTGTTCTCTTTTGGGCAGATGTTAGCAAACTTTACTTTCCCATAGAAAGTATGGTAAATGTTAACTATTGTTATATGAGGCATGATAAAATGAAACCCATTCATGCTGTGTCACATGGACTGGTGCATGGGGAGCATGATAACGTCACAGCTCGCATGCTAAGCACAGACCAGTGAACAAGCAAGCACGCATTCATTCTCCTTGCATATGTGGTTTGTGCTGCAGATCGTTGACAACATGGCTGATGTGATTCCAAATCCATCCAAGGTGGAGCAGCGAGTGGTGATTCAGTTCCTAACAGTGGAAGGATGTCAACCAGTCGACATTCATCACAAAATGCGGTGGCATATGGTTACAAATGTGTGTTGAAGACAACAGTGACAGACTGGGCAGAAATGTTTTGGATAGGACGTGAGGAAACAAAAGATCTTCAACAGCCGGGCCGGGCGCATGTTGTTGCGACAGACGAAGCCATCGCCGAGATTGATGCAGAAAAACTGGTGGACTGTTGTCGGAGCTTATGTTCGCTAGCGGAGGAAATCACTATGTTATTGGGACAGTTCAAATGGTGGTTACAAAAACACTGCAGTATCTTAAGGTGTGTTCACAATGGATCCCATGGATCCTGATTGACCACCATAAGGAAGAACGCATGGGTTGGAGTTTGAAACACATGCTGCATTACGAAGTTGAGAGTGATGCATTTCTGTAGCACATAGTGGCAGACAACAAATTGTGGTGGCATCATTTTGAGCTGTCCAGCAAACCAGCGGGCATGTAATGGAAACATCCTGGATCACCAAAACACAAAAATTAAAGTCGCAGGCTTCTGCCAGTAAAGTTATGCTGAAAGCGTTTTTTGACCATGAAAGGCTTTTGTTGATGGACTTTAAAGAGCCTCATGTGAACATCAATGCCAACTGCTACAATGACACACTGGACAAACTGCATAAAGCCATCAAGAATAAGCAACCTAGCATGCTTTCATATGGTGTGATTATGTTGTGCGATGAACCTTGTCCACATGTTGTGAACATTGTGCAGGATGCATTAGCACGAAAAGGGTGGGAAGTTCTGCACCACCCAGCTTATAACCCTGACCTGTCACCATGTGACTTTCATTTGTTAGGACCCTTAAGAAAGCTCTAAAGGGACAATGATTCCATTCCAATGCAGACGTCATGGCCACAGTGACCAAATAGTTCAAGCAGCAACCAAAGTCCTTCTTTGCGGACAGTATCTGTCATCACCCCAAGCAGTGGGATGCATGTCTGAATGCCTCTGGTGACTTCTAACAAACACTGGTGCATTCTTGCTTCCTTATATATTGCTTTGTTTAATTCTGCCACACCTGCAGATGCACCTTTTCAATTGTCTTAATAAAGCCACTGAAACGGGTTTTATTTGATCACGCCTAATATATATATTATATGATTAACACATTCATTATGTTAAAATGTGATTAACTTAAATACATACATACATACATACATACATACCTACCTACCTACCTACCTACCTACCCTACCCTACCCTACCCTACCCTACCCTACCCTACCCTGCCCCACCCTACCCTACCCTACCTTACCTTACCTTACCTTACCTTACCTTACCTCTGGGATTCAGAGGTTAGCTCCAAAAAGAAATACAAACTACCAGATAGTTTTTACTTACTGTTGCTGTATCGAACTTCTCCATTTACAGCGATCTTGACATACAACTCGTGCTTCACTAATATCCATTACATGCCACACACAAGATCTTTTATACTTCATACTCATAATTTGTTTCTCATGCAGACACTCCTGAATCTGATCCTCCCGTGACTTCCTTGGCCTTTCCCTGCCTTTCCTTCCTGCCACTTGGGCTAAAAAGATTTTCTTAGTAAGCATCTCATCGCTCATTCTTTCAACATGTCCAAACCACCGAAGCACATTAGTCTCCACCTTGCTAACAACATTTTGCTGCACATCACACAACTGCGACACATCTTCATTCCTCACAATAAGAATGTATCTTGCCACAAGTCCTTCATAAGTAACGCATTTCTCCAGCTCACAAATGACTCCTATGTTTCTTCTGCAGTACCCAGGTTTTACTGCCATACATCAGAGTTGGAACAATTACACTCTCATACACAGCCATGCGGGATTTTCTTGAGAACCCATCATTCCTGTGAAAACCTCCCATAGCAGCCATGACTTTCAATGAAGAATTCACTCTCCTGCTAATTTCAAATTTCACCATCCAATTTGTTCTCTCTTTCAAACATGCTTCCTAAAAACACTAACTCATTCACCTTGTCAATCACTGCGTCATTTACACGTACATTATATTTAGTGCTACCAGTTCCTCTCTCAGAACACATAACTTTGGTTTCCCCCTTATTTATACTCAGTTTGAATTCCATGCAAACTTCGTACATCTAAGGCAACATACTCTGCAACTCATTTTTGCTCTCTGCCAACAGGACACTGTCAACAGCATACAGCAGTCTGAACACACGGATATCACCAAGACATAAACCAGTATTATCTTGCTTAGCATCACGCATGCACACATCCATAAATATATTAAACAACCATGGTGACATTACACAACCTTGCCTGACTCCTGCACCAATAGAAAACCATTTTGATAAAACACCATTCACTCGTACACAGGCTCTACTGCCAGCATACATGGCTTTTACACTATTAAGTAAATGCCCAGTAACACCATATTCATTCAGTACCTTCCACAAAAGTGTCCTATTTACTCGGTCGTAAGAAAAAACTCCTGCAAGAAAAAAAAAATACCCTGAAGAGAAATATAAAAAAGCCCAAGAAGCATTTCGAGCAAAATTATTAAAAGTTAAGTCCTGCATCGGAACCAAAGGATATTTCATCTCCTGAACCAGAAATTATAAGACAGTTGAAAGAAAAATTTCATTCCACAGAAAATAAAAGCATAAGAATGCAGATATTGAGTACATTGCCTAAATCTTGGTCACTGAAACAAATTGAAACAGAATTAAGAGTTTCAAATTTTATGGCCAGAAAGGCTAAAAAGCTAGTAAAAGCAAAAGGTATCATGTCTTCTCCTGATCCAAAGCCAGGAAAGACTTTAGACAAAGACACAGCAAATTGTATACAAGAATTTTATGAGAGTGACGATGTAAGCCGCTAAATGCCAGGAAAAAAAGACTTTGTTTCCATTAAAATAGATAATAAGCATCAACAGATTAAAGAAAATTGCTTCTGAGTAATTTACGTGCATTGTATACTCTTTTTAAAGAGAGATTTCAAGAGAAGAAGGTGGCGTTTTCCAAGTTCTGTGAACTTTGCCCTAAGTACTGTGTTCTTGCAAGAGCAAGTGGCACATATTCTGTTTGTGTTTGTACAATGCATCAGAAAGTTACACTGATGATGACACAATGCAAGTTACCTGAATTAATGGGAGACACTGTTCAGCCAATAAACTCCTATAAAGATGTCTTTGCAAACATAATTTGTGGAAACCCTACACCTGCATGTTACTTCAGCCAGTGCAGCAATTGTCCAGGACTAGAAGAGCTCAGGAAATAATTTGAAGATTGTTTTGATCTAAATAGTATAGGAAATGTGACATTCAAGCAATGGATGCAATTAGAGAAGAGAACAGTTCTTGAAACATCAAAATCCACACAGGAGTTTTTGGACCTTCTTGTTTGGAAAACTTCCAGCACTGCTTCACCAATATTTTATAGCAACTCAACGGTCATGTTACCTAAGACAACTCAACGGTCATGTTACCTACACAGTAACAGAAAATCAATACATAGTAATTTGTGACTTTGCTGAAAATTATTCTTTTCTACTGCAAGATGCAGCTCAGGGTTTTCACTGGAACAATGCCCAGGCAACCCTGCATCCTATAGTTATATACTATCGTGATGAGAAAACTCAGAACCTAGGACATGTACATTTTATTATTACATCCGATTGCCTTATTCATGACAGCATAGCTGTCCATCTGTTTCAGCGTTCCCCGCACGGGGATAACTGGTTTTCCAGTTATTTGGGGAGCGGCGCCCCCACGGCCCGAGCTGACCTTGTGACGGATCAATTTTTCATTTCGTCTTGAACGATTATATAACTGAAGGGACAGCTGTTCATCCAGCTGCTGGGGGATGGCGTCCCCACGGCCCGAGCCAACATGTACTATATGTGATGATTTTCACATTTTTTATGTTTTTTCACTTAACATGAACCCGCCTCAGTTGTAGGTTGCTGAGGTTGTGATTATGCGCTAGCTCAGGATTTTAGTTTTTCGTTTTCTTTCCTGTCTTCTCCATTTTATGTTCCTTTTGTTTTTCTGAGCTGGTTAGCTAGACCTACCTGCACGTTTGCCGTGTGTGGTGACCCGTAAGGTGGAAAAGGGAATGCTGGAGGCTGAGGTTTCTGGAGGCCTGGGTGTTGTTGTCGCCAGTTGCCAACACTCCTCTTTGCCCCCTGCTTCACCCTAAACGGGCGGCTGGGAACTAACCCACTCCTAGTCAATGAGGTCTGTGGCCGAGTGGAGCCCAGACCTCTAACGGCTTGTCGTCTCGTACGACTGGGTGAGTCTGGGGATAGGGTGGGCATGCCAAAGGGGTGTTCCCCAGGCATGGGAAAGCCTGGGTGCTCGCCGAGCGCATGTCTGCCCTATCAACTTGCTATATCCGCTTGCTATCCCTAGAGCCGTGTCCTGCGTCCACTTGGGCTTGCGGACCTCCGGTTCTCCCTGGTTGGGCTCGATTGTGGGTGGGGAAGTCGGCGGATGAATCCTTTACATTTTTTCATGGCTCTCAATGAAATTTCCCATGAACCCAAAACTAAAAGAGGTATGGAGGAAGGTTCAGGTCCTTCCGCCAAAAAAATTGTCGCAGATGTTTCCAATGCTAGATTCTTTTTTGTGCACTCATTGGACCCTTCAAAGCCTTTGAGTGCCAAAAGTCCATTTTGGATCCATAAAGCACTGCAATCAATTGCAAGCTCTCCTAAGAGCGTCAAGAAGCTCCAGTCTGGAGATCTTCTTGTTGAGATGTCTACTGTGGCCTACAGTTCCACACTTATCAACACCAGCATGCTGCTTGAGACGCCTGTCAAAATAACACCACACGGTTACCTAAATTCATCTCGAGGTGTTGTCTCCTCTCGGGATCTTATTGATTGCTCTGAGGATGAACTTCTCGAAGAACTGAGGAGCCAACATGTTACGGGTGTGCGACGCATTTCTTTTAGGAGGAATGGGCAGTTTGTCCCATCCTGGAACATTATCTTGACTTTCAACTGCCCTTCCCTGCCTACATCCATCAAGGCAGGGTATCTCCACCTCGAGGTACGCCCGTACATTCCCAACCCATTGAGATGTTTTAGGTGCCAGTCGTACGGCCACTCTCAGCAGTCATGTAGGAGTACTCCTAGGTGTGGACGCTGTGGTGCCACAGAGCATCTCCTCTCAGAATGTGTGGCCGAGGCCGAGTTTTGTGTGAACTGCAAGGGTTCACACCCAGCATCAGCCAAAGATTGTCCCAAGTGGAAGGAGGAGAAGGAAATCCAAAGGCTCAAAACGGTGGAAAATATTTCCTATCCTGAGGCCAGAAGAAGAGTGGTTCCTGTTACATCTGATCGGCGATCATACGCTTCAGTGGTGGTTGCCAAATCTACGGTTGCCATTCAGACCGACGTTCAGATCCCCCTAAATGTCCATTCAATATGGAGGAAATCATCGCAGCCGAACTGGAGGCACTCCAGTCGCGAGCTAGTGGGCTGAAAGCGGCACCCGCCACTTCACCGAAGCAGACTCACTCCAACACCAGCAAGGGAACTCAGGCCACTTCTTCTGGCAAAAATGCCAACACCAACACCAACACTATCACCAACACCAAGGTCAAGGATAAGAAAAGCATTTCTTCTCCTTCAAAGTCTCAGCCAAACAATCAACGGCGAGCAAATCCCGCTAAGACACTTGGGACAAAGCATTCACCAATCTTGGCCCCTGGTCACACACCCCCAAATCTGGGGGAACGCTCACCAGAGGAAATGGAGGCTGACCAAGTTTAACCATTTCCTTTTTCATTTCATTTTTACCCATGGGTTCAATAATTCAGTGGAACTGCCGAGGTTTTCGCACCAGTTTTGATGACGTGAAACATCTGCTTTATTTGTACTCTCCGGTGTGCCTTTGTCTTCAGGAGACAAAGCTTAAACCATCGGACCTGCTTTCAGTTCGAGGCTACAGTGCATTTCGGACAGACCACTCGTCTGGAAATATAGCCTGTGGGGGTGTTGCTATTCTCGTCCCTCACAGGGTTCCGGTATCTTCCGTCGCGGTTTCCACAACTGTGCAGGCCGTGGCGGTTCGTATTTCTATGCCTGTGCCTCTTACTGTTTACAGTGTTTATCTACCACCGGATGAGGATGTTAGCGTCTCTGTTCTGGAGAGCTTGATTGATCAACTGCCTTCACCCTTCCTTCTTTTGGGTGACTTTAATGCTCATCATCCTTTGTGGGGTAGTGTCAGCGCCAGCGCTAGAGGTTGTCGCATAGAGTCTCTTCTGTGCTCGGCCTCTGTGTGCCTTTTAAACACCGGTGCTGACACTTACTTCCATGAGCCGACAAGATCCTTCAGTGCAATCGATTTGACCTTGGGTTCGCCATCGATCATAGCTGACTGGTCGTGGACAGTGTGTAAGGATCTCCACGGGAGCGACCACTTCCCAATCGTCCTCTGGCACCATGCAAACGTGCCATATTCTGCCTCCCGCCCACCTCGATGGAGGATGGATTGTGCCAGATGGGAGGTCTTCACATCGTCCGCGGTGATATCTTCTGAAATGGTGACCCAAGAGTCAATCGACGCAGCTGTACTTAAAGTCACAACTTGTATTCTTCAGGCAGCTGATCTTTCAATTCGTAAAACATCTACGAAGCTCCCCAGAATTCCGAAACCTTGGTGGAACCCTAAATGCGCAGCGGCTAGGAGAGCTCAACACAAGGCCTGGTCTACTTTTCGGCGTTATCCAACCCAGGCTAATCTCGTTGCTTTTAAACGTGCTAAATCCTATGCTCGGTTGGTGCGTCGACATAGCAAGAGGGAGTCTTGGATCCAGTATGTATCATCTCTTACCTCACGTGCCAATTTGAAAACTGTGTGGGAAAGGATTCGTAAGATCCGGGGTACCTACAGTTCACACCAGATTGCCATTCTCGAGAGTAACGGCTGCACGTATGCTGACGTCGGGGAGATTGCAGATTGTTTGGGGGAGGCGTTTGCCTCCGTTTCGAGTGATCTGGCGTATCCGGCCTCCTTTCATAGGATTCAATCCTCCGCGGAACGCCAGGGAATCTCTTTTGCGCCGTATACCAACACTGGTTATAACTCCCTCTTCAGCATGTGTGAACTTCGGGTGGCTCTGCATCGGTCCGGGGCTACTTCTGTCGGTCCCGATGACATCCACTACGACATGCTCCGTCATCTCTCCCAGTCGTCTCTCGAGAACCTTTTAATCTTATACAACCGCATCTGGTTAGAACACAGTTTCCCGGAGTCTTGGCGAAAGGCTTTTGTTCTACCTTTTCCGAAGCCTGGCAAGGATCCTACGTCTCCCTCTAGTTATCGCCCAACTGCTCTCACTAGCTGTCTGTGTAAAGTTCTCGAACACATGGTTAACTCACGATTAATTCATTTTTTAGAACATCATCAATTACTTTCACCATCACAAAGCGGTTTTCGGCGTCATCGTTCACCTCACGATCATCTCCTGCACCTTGAGACATCTGTGCGCGAGGCGTTCGTGCATAGGCAGCACCTGGTTTCTGTATTCTTTGACATCGAGAAAGCCTATGATCGTGCGTGGCGGCACGGGATTATCCGTGACCTCCACGCATGCGGATTGCGAGGAGATCTTCCGACCTTTATTGTAAATTTTCTTCGCAATCGGGTGTTCCAGGTGCGCCTGGGTACGACGCTATCTGCAACATTCCATCAAGAACAAGGTGTTCCTCAAGGTTGCATTTTATCTGTCACATTGTTCATCCTTCGCATTAATTGTCTCCTCACAAATCTTCTACCTGCGGTTTCGGCTACTGTGTATGTCGATGACTTGCACATCTTCTGCTCGTCATCGAGCATGCGTTTCATTGAAAGGCAGTTGCAGTCTGCTATTAATCAGATTTTTAAAGCGGCGAATAGCAATGGTTTCGTTCTTTCTCCCGACAAGACAGCGTGTGTTCATTTCTGCCGGAGGCGTGGCCTCCATCCTGACCCCGAGCTGTATTTGGACCGTGCAGCCATTCCAGTTTTGCCGGAGACCAAGTTCCTTGGACTGACCATCGACCGTGCGCTTACGTTCCGTGCGCACGTTCGGCGGCTCAAGATTTCCTGTCTGCGTGCTCTTTCTATTCTTAAAATCCTTTCGAGAGTTTCGTGGGGCGCAGACAGGATCTCTTTGTTTCTCATTTACCACTCCTTAATTCGGCCGAAACTGGATTATGGCTGTATCGTGTATGGCTCGGCTCGTCCTTCCGTTCTCCGGCCTTTGGACGCTGTTCATCATCAGGCGCTGCGTCTTTGTACGGGAGCATTTCGAACATCTCCGATTCCCAGCCTTTACGCTGATGCGAACGAACCATCGCTTGAATTACGCCGTCTGCAGCTGTCTGTCCACTTTTACTTAAAACTCCGGTCTCTTCCAGACCATCCTTTGTACGGTGCAGTTTTCCATCCTCAGCATGCTCGTTTATTTGAGAACCGGCCCTCGTGCATTCCAACCTTTGGTCTTCGTATGGCGGCCGTAGCTCGTGATGCAGGGCTCGACTTGTCGCTTGTTGCAGCGACCAGGGGCTTTGGGGATCCTCCATGGCACCCACTTGGTGTCATGGTTGATACCACCTTTACGTCTTTCGACAAATCCTCAACCCCTGCCTCAGTGTACCAGCAGCTCTTCGCTGAGCACCGTGCCCTCAAAACTGAATACACTCCCATTTTCACTGATGGCTCCAAGATGCATGGAGTCGTTGGATCCGCAGCTGTCTGTGTTGATGACGTGTCAGTAGCGCGGATCCCAGCTGAGGCCACGGTGTTTTCGGCGGAGATGCATGCTGTGTATCTTGCACTTCTTCATGTTCAGTCGAGTTCTCATCATAGGGCTATGGTCTGTACGGATTCCTTAAGTGTCCTGCAGTCTTTGTCATCGCTGGACTATTGTAATCATCCTTTTCTTTTGAACGTACGAGGGCTTCTTCGTACCTTACTCGAGGCCGGTGTCCAGATTCAATTCTTCTGGATTCCTGGGCATGTTGGAATCTCGGGTAACGAGTGTGCTGATGCGGCCGCTAGATCTGCTTCCTCTTTGGTCGTCACACCCTTGCCACTCTTTCATCGCGATTTTCGATTTCTTGTTCGTGATCATATCAAACGAACGTGGCAGGGTCTGTGGGACCAACAGGTGGAAAATAAACTGCATCGTATAAAACCTATTCTCGAAATCTGGAACTCCTCATCTCGTCGGAACCGCAGGGAGGAAGTGGTGCTTGCGCGTCTCCGCATTGGGCATTGTCGTTTCACTCACCGCTTTTTGCTGTGTGGCGACACTGCGCCGATGTGTGAGACGTGCAATTGCCGACTCACTGTCATTCATCTTTTGTGTGGCTGTGTTCGTTTTCGTGGTGTACGTTTCCATTATTTTCATTCTCATTTGTTGACCGAGGACGCCGCTACTCTGCAGCGGGTCCTGGATGACCACTGCGATACTGTCGCTGTGTTTTCGTTTTTACAAGAAATTGACTTTTTTAAACGCATTTAGATTTTAGCTCTTCCATCATCCTCATTTTTCAGTTTTAATGAATCAACTGAATTTTAAACATTGTATCATGTTTTTAATGCTGTTTGTTTCATTGTCTTTTAGCCCTTCCATCACTCTCATTTTTCACTTTTACTTAATCAGCCAGGTTTTAAGTTTTTTACAATATTTTTAATACTGTTTGGCTGTCCTGTGTCTTGTCTTGTGTTTGGCGCTCTTTGGCCAGACATGGCCCTTGCGCCATAAAAACTAACAAACCAACCAACCAACCAATCAATCTGTTTCAGCGTTACCTAATTAATTTCATGCAGTCACATTTTTCTCAAAAACCTGAAAAGATATTTTATTTTTTGGATGGAGCAGCTTCACAATACAAAAACAAGTCAAACTTCCTCAACTTGTGCTACCACAAGACTGACTTTATTATAAAAGCAGAATGGAATTTTTTTGCAACAGCTCATGGTAAAACTGCATGTGATGGGATAGAGGGGACTGTGAAATGGTTGGCTGCAAAGGTAAGTTTATGTCTTGTTTATAATGACCAAATCATGACTCCACACCAACTCTTTGAATGGGCCAGTGCTAATATTGCCTCCATCCACTTTCAGTTTTCAACTACAGAAAATTACAAAGAGGAGGAAATTATTCTTAAAAGTAGAATAACTTCTGTTAAGACATTAAGTGGTACACAGAAACTATTGTTTCATTCCTGTGGGAAAACACAAATTATTAGTCAAAGCTTACTCACTTTCTGAGCATTTGAAAAAAGAGGTATGCGTAACAAACGAAGCTGAAGAGAACATTGGTTTGGAAAATATGGTAGGTTTTGTGATTAGTAAATACTCAGAGCACTGATGGTTGGGATGTGTACTTAGTGTGAATGAGGACACAGAAGAGGTCAAAGTGAGCTTCCTGGAGCCACGTGGTCCATCTCCGTCATACAAGTATCCTCAATCACCGGATATACTATTGGTTCATAAATCTGATGTTTTGTTAAAAGTTGACCCTACAATAGCTACTGGAAGAGTATATAATGTAACAATTACAGAGACAAAGAAGGCAAATCAAGCAAGCACTGGCATACAAGTGTAGCAAAATTTAAAAGAAAGGAAAACAACATTGTTCTTATAGAAGACAAAATTATTTTGTAAGTGTAAATATGCACATCAAATGTTATACAGAATTATGAATTGAATTTGACTGGAACACAGTTTCAAATGACTTAGATGTTTTTTTTCATTGTTTAACATTCTCAATGTTTGAAAAAATGTGTGACATTTTACACAGACCAAAGGAAGAATGCCCTGCCAGTCATTGGTGGAACTGGTAAGTACATTTGGTAGATTTCAGTTGCATTGTTCTGTTATTTATTTTTTCATAGTGATCCCATTATAAAACTTTCAGGATATGTAGAAAAATGATGTACGTTAAACATATATATTTCAGATTTTTTTAAAGACAATTGTTTTTAATATTAAAAATATTTGAATGACCTTGAAATTTTAAAATTTTTAATGGTGTCATGTGGCATATCAAATGAAAGCCCAACTAAAGATCTTTAAAATGAGCCATAATTCATGAGCCTAGCTACTAGAACCAGAGTAATTGGCAGTTCAAGTTTGCTCAGCAGATGAAATTTCATGGGGATTTTTGAAATTTAAAAAAATTCAATAACTAAAAAACGGATGCATTAAAATTCTGAAAAAATCATGTCTGTTTATATTGATGAACACTAGAAATATACCAAGTTTCATGAAAATCAAAAATGGTCCGGTTGTGAGCCTGGTTGATATGACATGGAATGGCCCAGAATGGATGGTGACATGAAAATTAAATACTGATGCACACCAACATACAGACATCATGTTCAGACATATTATTGGTGCATAATAATTAATGCTGGTTTGTAATAAGTTTTCTTCTCCCACTGCAGGATATCTAATGATGATAGATGGACATTTTGTAAGCATCTTGGTCCTTGAGACTTCCAGATTATCAAAGGAGTTTCCTTTTTCTCCTGCAGCACTGATGCAAAAAGCTGTTGTCAAATGTTCTTTCAATAATTTTCCTCCTTTACATTCTCATAATTTAATTGTAATTGTTTTTGTTGGTAGAGTGCGGAAAGGAAGACTAGTTTCATCCATATTGTAAATGTCTTCATCAGTGTAACCTTTAATATAAAAAAAAATAATAATTGATGATAGTTGTGATTTTCAGTCATTGCAGAGTTCTTCATGGACATAAGCTGATTCGCCAGCTATAGCTCAAAAACCAGTGTTATGGCAGACGTGAAGTCGGTCGAGCTAGCCACTACTAGCTGAAAAATCTTCAACCCCAAATTCCTTTGCAATTTGGGTAGCCTTTTCTTTCATTATAGGACCACTAATGGCAATTTTTTTTTTTTTTTTTTTTTTTTGCCCTCGCACATTTGGACCATTCCAAAAGTGAATCGTTCATTTTCGTAATTTTTTCTTTTACTTTCTCTTTTGACCACAGTTTTTGTTTTCCTCCCAGTCTTTTAAAACCGTTTCCTTATTTTTCAAAATGCTATTTCTTTTTTGTTTTTTATTTTATGTGTCTTTCCACACTTAAACATATCATCCAGTTTTCTCTCAGAAACTCCATTTTGATTCTGGTTGATCACTTATTCTACCCTCTAAATTCAGAACAACTCACTTGCGTGACAGGATCTTATAGGGGAAGAACGAGCCAAAGAGAATGAATAACAAATCAGAGATTTTTGGTCACTAGAAAGAGGGGGTGGGTCAATCTTTCCAACTAAGGGGTATTTCAGTTGTATCATAAACATGCAGCACAAGGATTGCCATCTGGACTGAAAAGGTCAACAGGGCACCTTCAAGGCAGCTAACGACTGCAAAAGGTAGAACCCATCCCCCTACCTTCTTAAGTTTCTTCTGTCTGGCCAAAAAGTGGAGCGAAGTAAAGATTAGTTTCAACTGTCACTGTCTTTTACAGCCTTTGTAGGAAGTGTGGCGACGGGTTTTCTGTCTTTCTTTACGTTACTATGTAAGTCATTAGAATTGCGTGTCATCATGGAGAGCTGCTTGACCCACCCACCCCACTCACTTCCGTGCAGGGGAAAACTTCCTAGTTATTTAAAGTGACCCCTCCGTACTAATAATGCACATTTGTTTAATTTATTGTTTCATGGTCCCAGGGTATAGAGAAATAGTTTCAGCGGGAATGATAATTAATCCAGACAATGCAGTTTTTGTGCAGTGGTCCTTATGCAAAGATGGTTGTTAAGACAGGGTGAGTAATCTTTTAATAGGGGGAAGGTTAACATTAGTGCTATGGGTTTTGAAATTGGTTCCAAAATTGGAAAGAAAGGATACATCTCATGAGACTTTTCAGAGAGCTGTCTCAGTGTAGATATTTAACCTGTCATTCCCTTTATATTTCCAATAAGAGACTTTCAAGTGAAGTATAGGAGCTTGGGGGATGGGGTAGAGGATATTCACTTTTTCTGTTCAGAATATTATGTTGTATTATTTGTCATATAATAAGGTTACCGTAAAAAACATACCTCATCACATTCGTTGACATTCCACATTTGTTCAGGTGTGACAGTCCAAGGGAGTCTTCTCAGTACATTTTTCCAGACAACTTTGTCTCATTAAACTATTCCTATCTTCATTATTAACCATACTATTTGATTAATTTTGCATTTTAAGTTCAAAGTTTTAAGCACATTACATCACATTATTGAAAGCTATTTTGTTATGAATTAAAATACTTTAAAATCAGTTTTTACAGCTAAAAACAACTATATACAAATTTGCTCACATTTCACTTCTAAACTATTAATATGTATATTGAAAAAAAAAGCCTAATAAATACATCTGGCCTTTAAGCTTTTCATATACCAACATAATACATAATCAGAAGTCAACTAAAATTCGCATGTCGTTTCTGTCCATAAGCAACACCGGCACTGAGTGATGGTTCACTACAGGGCTCTTCCCACACATTGAAAAACAGCTGACCTTTTATGTCATGCGCAAATGCTCTTCCCATGTCCTTGTGCTTCCATCTATGGGACAGGTAGATATTCAAAAAAAAATTTTTTTTTTTTTTGCGTTTATTATGTTTTAGAAGATTTTAATCAAAAAGGAGGCAAAACATATTTATTGTAAATTAAAAAAAAGAAAATGTGTAGTACCTACCTGTCCCATAGATGGCAGCACAAGGACATGGGAAGAACATTTGTGCATGACATAAGAGGCGAGGTATTTTTTGATGCTTAGGGAGAACGCCTGTAGTGAGCCATCACTCTGTACTGGTGTTGCTTGTGGACGGCTACGACGTGCGAGTTTTAGTTAAGTTCTGATGATATATATGTTGGTATATGGAAAGCTTAAAGGCCAGATGTATTTTTAGGGGTTTTCTTGATGTATACATTAATTGTTTAGAAGTGAAATGTGAGCACATTTTTATATGGTTGTTTTTAGCTGTAAAAATTTATTTTAAAGTATTTTAATTCATAACAAAATAGCTTTTAATAACGTGATGTAATGGGCTTAAAACTTTAAACTTTAAATGCAAAATTAATAAAATAGTATGGCTAATAATGAAGATTAGGAATAGTTTAGTGAGACAAAGTAGCCCGGAAAAACCTACTGAGAAGACTCCCTTGGACTGCCACTCCTGAACAAATGTGGAACGTCAAGGAATGTGATGAGGTATGTTTTTTATGGTAATCTTATTTTATGATAAATAATGCAGTATAATTAAATGGTGTGCAAGCTGATGAGTTTCAAATAACTCAATATCAAAATATAAGAACATTATGTGTTGCCATCTGAAGTTGCCATGTGTCAGGAAAATCTTAGGTAGAAGAATTATCCTTTCTTGTACATTGAAATGGCTTCATAAACAACTTTAACACATTCACTGCAGCAACCTTTTTCGGCGATTTTTTTTTTAGTACGTTACGACCCCCCCCCCACCAGTGGGGCGGTAACTGTTTCAATACAGTGCTGTACGACACACTGGTGGGTCGTTTAAAGATATATACATAAAGTGACTGGTATCCACTACAGATTTATGTATATAAATTTTTTTTTTTTTTTCCTCCTCAGAACAATGTAGAAGTTAGCGCATTACGACCCATGGGTGTGTCGTAACTCGGCGAACGTGTTAAAGCACACTGGGTGATTCTCATAAACATTTTTCCTATATGGTACAGGTGCCTTCAATTTTTAATCCCAGTCATGCCACTTCACTATGAGGCAATATTCCTTATTGACCTGTGCTGTGGCCTACAGCGTAAAGACATACTGCAGTCCCCCCCCCCCATCCTGAACACTACTCACTAACACAGTTCACCAAGGGTCTCCTATTTCTATTAGATGCTGCAACACCACATATTTTCTTTGTATACTAGATATTCTATATTTTGCCCCTATGACCCTGAGTGTTTTCACTGGATGGCGTTTTGAATTTAATATAATCAATTCAGCACTGCAAATCTGGTCTCACTTCAGTTTCAGTATTGCATGGCCTATCAAACCTAATCTAACATCATTTGTTTAGTTTTTAATTACTGATTCCTTAATTATGGAATTTACAATCCACATGTCTTCATTTTCAGTAGCATATGGTCATATCATACATCATCTACATTTTGTACCAGTACCTGTGAAGCATAAAAGGGATGTATGGTAGGACTAAATGTTTAGTAGAAGGTAATGTAATTCTTTGGAGCATTTTGGTTATGCAGGGGAAATAAATGAAACAGACTGTTAACCAAAGGAGAAGATTAAGTTTAAAATTTGTAGAAAAAGTTGGGTGACCAAATTTGTAAAAAATAAATCCTGATGCAAATAAAAATCCTTACACACAACTCTTTACTAACTCTATGCTTGAACTTTGAAAAGTACTTGAATTTGTACACTTGTGAAAGCATGATGTGTGTCACATCTTTCCCATGTAATATTTTCCAAATCCATTTCTCCATATTCTGCTCTACAACAAAAAAACACTTTCTCATGTGATTCTGTTAAATAAAAGATTTTAACTATTATTTCAACATATTTTGTCAATGGGAGATTTGTCAACAAACAGGGGTAGGCAGAGCATTTATTTCGCTCTATTATGGCAACAGTAAGTAAAAATTATCTGGTAGTTTGTATTTCTTTGTGGAGCTAACCTCTGAATCTCAGAGAACAGCTTAGTGATGTGTGTGTGTGTGTGTGTGAATGAATGAACAGTAAAAATTGTTTAAAAATCATTGTTTTTGAATATATACAGGGTGATCAGAATCGACCGCACAATAAACCTACCGGACGATTCCTTGTGGAGAAAGAAGCTGAAAACCGTTGTCCGATCAGACGTCTCATTCCGGAGATATATGCGCCAAAAGTTTTGTGACATCACATCCGGTAACGCACATGCTCATTGAAGAGCGACATGGATAGTTATACAGACGCACGTGTCACAAGGCAATCAAGCCGCCCCGGTTGTGCAGTGGTCTAAGGTGATGGCTTCTGATCATTTGTCCAAAAGGGGTCCGGGTTCGAATCCCGGTGAAGCATGGATGTTGTGTTTGACTCTCTCCCTTCCCTGGAACCAGTGGTCCTAAATTCAGGACGGGCAACTACTTACAGCCCACTGAGTTGCTCACGGTGGTCGTTAAACCTCCAATTAAAAAAAAAAAAAAAGGCAACATTTAAAAATGTGGCACGGAGTGGGTATGCAAATTTAAAGGACGTGGTAGCGTGAAACCATCAGTTGTACACCTGTGCGATACAGCAGGTAGGGATAAAAAGGTTGGCGACGGTAGCATGTAAGCACATACTTCATTGGTACATTTGACAGTAGTGTGGGTAGCGATATGTCATACACTTTGAGAGAGTATTGTGACATGTATCTCCTATTGGGGGAATGCCATGGTTCAGCAGCATTGTGTGCAGCAAGTGCCTACAGCGAGCGATACCCAGCACGACGGCGCCTGGACGCCCAGGTCATACGGCGGCTTGACGCTCGAATGCGCGACACACACAATGTCGCACCACATCCAAGTGCAGACAGTGGTGCTGTACCCTCTGTGAGAACACCATCCCTTGAGGACGCCATACTAGAGTTCATAGAGGAGGAGCCAACGACCAGCAGCAGTGAGATGGTGCGACAGTTCGGTGTGCACCAAAGTACTGTACTTGCCGTTCTACATGACTAAGACCTGCATCCATATTACATCACACGGGTGCAAGGCCTAATACCACAGGATTATCCTCAAAAACAGGCATACTGTGAGTGGCTGCTACAGCAACATGCTGCCGATAATAGTTTCATCCGGCAGATCTTGTGGGCTGAAAAAGCAAGGTTTACACGGCAGGGTATCTGCATCACCCATAATAGTCATGTTTGTGCATTGGACAATCCGCACGCAACACGTGAACACGCTCACCAGGACTGGTGGAGTGTTGATATCTGGTGTGGTATTGTGGGCGATATCCTAGTGGGACCATATCTTCTTCCCGAACGTGTCGCAGCTGCCAAATACATGGGGTTCTGCCGGACTTACTGGAAAATGTACCATTGGCTATTCTTAGCAATCTACGTTTCCAGCATGATGGGGCACCGGGGCATTACGCTGCAAATGTTCGCCAGTGGCTGGTTACTGAAAATCCTGGTCGATGGCTTGGCCGTGGTGGTCCTGTCGTATGACCTGCTAGATCGCCGGATCTTAACCCATTGGACTTCTTCCTCTGGGGTCATCTAAAGGAACTGGTATATCGACTGCCTGTCAACAGCCTGCACGCCCTAGTGACCACCTTACACGCGGCCCTCGCAACTGTGACACCTGCTATGCTGCAACGCGTGCAGACGTCTATTCCTTGGTGGGCTGCCGCCTGTTCCGCACTTCAAGGTGGTAATTTTAAACACATGTTGTATTCTGACCCGAATCCACATGTTTTATCATTTCTGTTGTAGTGGTACACATCAATAAATTATATGTTTTTTGTCAAAGTGATTGGGTAAGTTATTTCTAATGTCTGTAATCTTACCGAATGTGATGTCACAAACTTTTGGCTCGTATATCTCTGGAATGTGACTTCCGATCGGACAACGGACAGCGGTTTTCGGCTTCTTTCTCCACGAGGAATCGTCCGGTAGGTTTATTGTGCGGTCGATTCTGATCACCCTGTATATATATGCAAGATAAAAAATTGAAGCAAAGCTAAAGAAAGAGAAATGTAGGGAAAACATGAAAATATACACAGTCGAGTCACATTATTGGGACCACCAGCTAATATCCAGAGGAACCACCATGTGCAGCGTGAACAGCAGCTAAACGGGCTGGGAGTTACTCAATAAGGCTGGAAGGTGTTCACAGAGATGTGGAGCCATGCTGACTGTAGTGCATCATACAGCTGCTGGAGGGTGCGTGGCGGAGGATCCATAGAACGAACAACACAATCGAGGTGGTCCCACGAATGCTCAATTGGATTTAAGTCTGGGGAATTAGGAGGCCAGGGAAATACTTTGAAGTCTACATCGTGCTCTTCCAACCACTCTCGGACATTTCTAGTTATGTGACATGTCGCATTGTTGTGCTGGAAGATCCCATCTGCCCCAGGGAAGATAATCGGCATGTATGGGTGTGTGTGGTCTGCAAGGATGGATTCATAACAAATTCGGTCCATAGTGCCTTACACAGGTATGAGTGGACCCAGGAAATGCCACAAAAACATTCCCTAGACCATAACGCTGCCCCCATAAGCTTGTGTTCTTCCAGCAATGGTTGAAGAGTGTTTGGCCGACCCGGTGGCGCAGTGGTCTAAGCGATGGCCTCTGATCATTTGTCTGAAAGGGGTCCGGGTTAGAATCCCGGTGAAGCATGGGTGTTGTGTTTGTCTTACGGCACTGGTTCTCTCCCTTCCCTGGAACCAGTGACCCTAAACTAGGTACGGGCGACTGCTTATAGCCCATTGAGTTGCTCACGGTGGTTGTTAAAACCTCCAATAAAAAAAAAAAAGAAGAGTGTTTGTTCTCCGATGTTTCTTGCCTTATACGCCAACGTCTATCCATTCAATGAAGCAGAAAACATGACTCATCGGAGAAGACAATCCTTTGCCCATCAGCGGATATCCAATTCCGATACTGCCATGCAAGTGTGAGCCTTTTCTGCTGATGCACCTTTGTTAGCATAGGTGCAGTGACTATCCGTCAGCATCAAAGCCCCATACACAGGAGGGTTTGCTGAACTGTCATTTTAGACACCCTTCCGGTAGTCCACTGTGAAGAATAAAATTAGTGGTTGCCACTTGCCACGTGGCAACTGCTCAAAATAAAATGTCCAGCAGAAAAAGTTACTTTAGTCGCCACACTCGAAAGTTCGCCTTTTTCATTGCTAAAGAATTTATTTGCATTTTTTAAAACACTCCTGTTATAGAAAATGAATTTTCAAATCATCCAACTCACGCATATTGAAAAAATGCCCCTTTCTTCGCAAATAAGTGGGTACAATCTATTTATACATTCACTCTTCAAGAACGGGGTTCACTGTTTGTTTTCCCACTTAAGTTGGGGCACAAAGTAACTGTATCAGGAATGGACACCTGTAGCTTTAGAATTTAGATGGAACTGTGACATCACAACCCGTCTTCAACAGCTTGTTTTTTTAAGTTTGGTTTCTCTGAAAATGCATGATTTTCCAATGCTTAGGCACTTCTTGCTTATCATCAAACAAAATGGGCAAGCATTTTCCCTTTTTGCTTACAAAAAGAAATCAAAGGTAGAAAATTGGGACTTCACTTTCTGCCTCCGTCTTTCATTCCACGCAGAGTCGCGTTTCCTTTGCACATGTAAAGTTCGCTTTAAACAAAATAGAAAAAACTTGTCTGCCCCTTAATACAGTAAAATGTTATTAAGGAATAGGTAAATGCAAGTTTTTCTGCGAAGTTAAATATAAAAAATCAGTACTGTATTGTTTCACTCTAATGGGATAGTCATTTTACAGGTCACGGAAAAGGCTGATTCCACGGACGGAATAAGTACCAATTTTGAAATTTAATTTAGAGTTTAAAAAAGCAGAAAAGAAAAAATAATTTCTGTATTTATTGATTTTGAAGAACAGGCTGTTTGAAATAACAAAAACTGTGCTTCACTAGAAAAAACTTTTAAAATACGAAGTTGTTCTTTTCCACTATTACTGAAGATATTAAAAATGAGAAATGTAATCAGAAAAAAATATAACAAAGAAAAATATAACCAGAAAGTGAGAAAAAAAAAGTGCATTCTGGGGTAGAAAAAAATTCTAAATTTAGGAAACTACGGAACATTTTCATCCGTGCTATAACAATTATTTTCAGGCGACGGATGGCATGAAGATGCCCAAATTATATCGAACATGTGTACGCGACATTAAAAACATCCAATAAACAGTCCCAAAAATATTTGATGAATGTTAAAATTTTGAAAACATGAAAATAAACTTTGAACAAATATTGAATAACATTATTTCATAGAGATTTTTTATTTCCGTAATATATTCAATGTTCCCCGTATTCCATGGCAATCGACGATTTCTGTAGTGACTATGGAGAGTAGCATCTGGAAGGTCTGAGGTGGGCAAACAGGAAAAAATGACAAATCATTAAAATTCTGCCAAAACAAAGTTTTTTTGAAGAGGAAACAAAAAAAAAAACCCCCAACTGACAACGAGATTTTTTTATTTCCGTAGTATATTCAATGTTTCCCGTACTTCGCAGCGATCGACGATTTCCGTAGTGACTATGAAGAATTCGTAGCATTTGGAAGGTCTGTGGTGGGCAAACAGGAAAAAAAAAAAAACTCAGGAAAACATGACAAATCATTAAAATTCTACCAAAACTGAACATTTTTTTTTGGGGGGGGGGGGAAGACCCTGACACTGGGTTTGAAAACCGGACAGAATCCGAAGGAATCGGGATACTCTGCATGTGTTCTTATTTCGTCATGACTAGTTTTTCAACACCTGTGAAGGTTTATCAATGTTTTTAGTGTAATATTTATTAGAACAACCCAGAAAATTACTGAATATTTTTTGTCAGTGGGGTGATTCCATGCCAAATCAACCAGTCACTCAGCCGGACCATTTCAGATTTCAGAAACCTTCAGGGATCATTCTCCTTAGTGATATAAATGAGAATATATTTTAATTTTTTTATTTCATTGGGTTTTCATGTAATTATTTTTTAAATTTTGAAAAATCATCATTTTTTGGCTTGCATAAACTTTTTCAATCTTGAATTTCTTAAGTTCTATAAGGCCTAGAGAGTTGTTTTACCCCTCATTTTAAAGAGAATTTCATCAAGTTTTAATTTGATACGCAACTTGACTATGCTTGGTGAAAAAAATAATTAAAAAAAATTAAGAAAGTGTTATTTAAAAATTTTGAAAAAATTATGTTTTTTGTAATATTATAAACTTTAAATCCTGAAACTTTTAGAGTGGGATCTCAATGGGATCAGGAGTTATGGTACCAATGGTATTGTTTTAAATACCAGTTAGGACTACATTGCTACCTTTAACTTTTGTAAGGTAAAAAAAAAAAAATACATTGGCTTATAAGGTAACCAATTTACATTAGGGTCTATTACAGATAATGATTTACTAAACCCTGCAACGTTAGCCCTAGTCAAAGAATTCTATCAAAATTATGAGGTTAGTCTTCAAATGCCTGGTAAAAAAGACTTTGTTTCAGTAAAAAAAGATGGCAAACGTGTAATGTTCAAAAGTATTTAATTCTAAGTATATTAAAAGAATCATATGTACTATTTAAGGAGCGTTACCCTGATCAGAGAATTGGAATTTCTAAATTTTGTGAGCTTCATCCCAAGCATTGTGTTCTTCCTGGGTCCAGTGGGACACATTCTGTGTGCCTTTACACAATACATCAGAATGCCAAATTAATGATGGCTCAGTGTAAAATACCTGAATTGAAAAATGTTGAACTCCCGATTAAAACATGCAAAGATGTAACAAGCAATATAATTTGCAAAACGCCAACATCTAAATGTTACTTCACAAGGCTCGGTTTGAAGAAGCTTTTGAGCTTAATAGCATTGAAAAT
Source organism: Macrothele yani (assembly GCA_039090855.1). Taxonomy (NCBI): domain Eukaryota; kingdom Metazoa; phylum Arthropoda; class Arachnida; order Araneae; family Macrothelidae; genus Macrothele; species Macrothele yani. Next base: position 55,607,017 of record CM077011.1, on the reverse strand, counting down.
GTGAGTTTCGAACAATGGATGCAGATTGATAACAAGTGTGTTTTGGTAACTATTATAAAACCGACAGAAGAGTTTTTGGATTATTTGTTTCAGAGTTTGACAAAACTTTTAAGACACTCTTTCATTGCCACTCAACAGTCTTCCTATTTGCGACACTTGAAAGAAAATCTACCTCAAAACCAATGCCTTGTACTTTGTGATTTTGCTGAAAATTATGCATTTGTGCTTCAAGATTCTGCACAAGGCTTTCATTGGAACAATGCTCAAGCAGCAATACATCCGTTTGTTATATACTACGTTGCTGAGGAAACCAAAAAGTTGGCGCACCTGAGCTTAGTTATTCTTTCTGATTGTATGGTGCATGATACTGTTGCTGTTCATTTGTTTCAACGCCTCATGATTAACTTTCTTAAACAGAATCTGCCCCATAAACCTGAAAAGCTGAATTACTTTTCAGATGGAGCATCATCACAGTACAAAACCAAATCAAACTTTCTCAGTCTCTGCCATCATGAGAAAGATTTTGGCATCAAGGTGGAATGGAACTTCTTTGCATCGTCACATGGAGAAGATGCATGTGATGGTGTCGGAGGAACTGTTAAACGACTAAGCTGCATTGGCCAGTCTACGAATGGTCTACAATTATCAAATTATGACCCCTCACCAACTTTATGATTGGGCTAAAGACAATATTTTCAACATCAGTTTTTTGTATTCCACTACAGATGAATATGCGGCAGAGAAAAAGACCTTGAAGAGTAGGTTTGAAGCAGCAACAACAATAAAGGGTACTCAACAATTTCACAGGTACAGTCCTGTGAATGAGACTAGAGTTTTAGTAAAAAGCTACTCATTTTCAGAGGAATCAAGTGTAGAAATAGTTTCAGCTGATGACACTGATGATGATCTGGACATTAATGACATTGTTGGCTTTGTTGCATGCCAATACTCAGACAAGTGGTGGTTAGGTTGTGTGTTAAAAATAGAAGGAGACGAAGTAAAAATAAGTTTTTTGGAACCACATGGCCCTTCTCCATCTTTCAAATACCCACAATTTACTGACATACTAGTTGTGCATAAAAGTGAGGTTTTAACAAAAGTTGATCCTACAACAGCTACAGGAAGTTTATCGACTTACAGACTCAGAAACCAAAAAGGCAAACAAGAAATTATTTGTTAAATTAAAAAAAAAAACTAAGAGGTCGCTATTTTGGCGTAACTACAACTCTGAGTGCTAACTAAAAAAACTTTTATTATTTTACCAGGTAAAACTTTTAGCCTGTTGGGACTATCCTTCCCTTGTTTTATGTTTGACTATGTATTAGTATGATGTATTATGTAGATTTTAAAACTCAGTGTCCGTTATCATGTAAACACACTAAAACGAGAATTATAATCCATTATTACTTGTACAGTAACTTTAAGTTTTGTGCCATAGCTCCAGACCCCATTGAGATCCCACTCTAAAAGTTTCAGGATTTAAAGCTTATAATGTTACAAAAAAAACATATATTTTTTTTCAAAATTTTTAAAAAACACCATCTTAAAAAAATAAAAAAATATTTTTTTTATTTAAAAAAAATTTCACCAAGCATAGTCAAGTTGCATATCAAATTAAAACTTATGAAATTCTCTTTAAAATGAGGGGTCAAAACAACTCTCTAGGCCCTATAGAACTTGAGAAATTCAAGATTGAAAAAGTTTATGCAAGCCAAAAAGATGACTTTTTCAAAATTTTAAAAATTAATTACATGAAAACCAAATGAGATATATATATATATATATATATATACTTAAGAGCAAAACTGTAGATACATAACCTTTTCTATGTTGTATTAGGTGTGAGTCAAAATTATATATGTATTTTTTTGCTTAGGTATCTTCTTTATAGAATATATATATATATTCTCATTTATATCATTAGGGAGAATGAACCCTGAAGGATTCATTGAAATCTGAGACGGTCAGGATGAATATTGAAATTTTTTGCTTGATTTGGCATGGAGAAATGGCCCAGTGGTTAGGAATTATTGCCAGTCTGTAAAATAAAGGACCAGGTTGGTATCACATTTCTCCTAATCTCAGCTGTACCACAAAGTGATTCTGCTAAAAGATATGAAATTCATTTTTGAAAGCTATGCAGCCAGTTTTTATTTTAACACCAAGAAGAACCTAACCGAAAATAAATGGAATGAAAAGAAAAATTTAGCAGAATGGAAGTAGCTTCGAAACATGTCTGAACATTTTTGACCATCAATAACTCACCAAAAACTGCTAGAGAAACTAAAAACAAACAATTTTTAGTACATGAAGATCATAGCACAATTAATACAGACAAGTGACGTGGTAAATTTCTCATTGGCCGCCACCGGGAATTGAACCCAAAGTCTTCCAGTTATGCGCCGGACATGCTTCCAGTGCACCACAGCGGCCTCGAATTCCTCCAGACTAGCATATGACTAACTGCCAAGCCACTTGGCAAGTTGCTTCTTGGATCCCCGCACAATGCTGGGGATTCACCAAAGATGGTAAGCAGAAACTGAAGATATTAAAAACGAGAAATGTACTCAGAAAAAATATAACAAATTTTGCTGCTTACCATCTTTGGTGAATTCCCAGCATTGTGCAAGGCTCCAAGAAGCAACCTGCCAAATGGCTCAGCAGTTAGTCGTATGCGAGTCTGAAGGAATTCGAGGCTGCTGTGGTGCAGTGGAAGCATGTCTGGCGCATAACTGGAACACCCTGGGTTTGATTCCCAGTAGCGGCTGATGAGAATTTTTCTGGGACTCATTTGTAAAAATGTGGAAAGAGTGATGACTTCTGTTTGATGATCATAGCACAAATTGTTGAAATACTGCTGACTGTTATTCCAAGCAGTGCAGAAGTTAAGAGAATGCAAGTATTGTGGGTAATGTTCTTGATGACAGGACAATGTTCATGAAAAAAATGACCAGGAAACAGACAGCAAATAAAGTATTGCATGAAAATTTTGACCTATCCACTGCTATCAATTTATGGTAAAGAGATAGATTTTATTTGCGAACATGGCGAGAAACCAAATAAAAATGATTATATTTCCAATAAAAACTGTCTAGAAAATTTGATGTGGTTGAAGAAAAATATAACTTTTAAGATTATATTTATTCATTTAATTGCACTGGACAATAGACAGTGGGCCCTTGTAACTACCAAGCTTAAATTTAACTATGTCTAAATAAATTAAAGGTATACAGTGCAGTGATACAGTATAATGTGTATACAACACGAAATAGCCATAAGGAAAGTGGCCACTAGGTTTTTTTCACCCACTGGCCAATGGCCACTCGAAGAAATCACCAATTTTAATCTTTAGCCCCATGGTTTATTCGGCCAGTGAGTTGCTCCACTGTAGCGTGTCGATCGGCCCTCACACACCTTCAAAGTCGACGTTCATCTCTCACATCAATGGCACATGGTGCTCCGCAGTTGCCACATTGCTTATTCGCAATGGTTCCATTTCTCCAATCATGATACGCTTTAACCACAGAAGCACGTAAACAGTTCACAAACTGTGCTGTTTCAGAAATACTGCCACCCTTGGCCCGAAAGCCGATAATCATCCCTTTTTGCAAATCTGATAAATCGCTCCTTTTATGCATGACAGCAACTAGTTATATGTTTTCAGAATGCCTACAGCACACCTTATACGTATACCCTCCAAGCCAGCTCACAACACGTACCTTCTTTCATTGGCTACGCACTGTTGACGTCAAAAGTAGGAAGTGGTCACAATAATCAATAATGTGACTTACTGTGTATATATACACACACACTGATACAACATAACACACTCATGAGCTGTAACATTTTGGCCATGTACCTAATAGCATATTTGACTATATTTTTCCATGTTAACCACATGTATTTTGCATGGCATCAATTCCTCTAGACTGCAGAATGTGTCCTCGGGTATTTTGTATCAGCTAGGCAGAATGATGTCTTCGGGTGAGGCATTTGGCTTGGACCAGTAAATGCTGTGTTCTACTGCATCCCACAAATGTTCAATAAGATTCAAGTTGCAGAATTTTGCAGCTAGGGGAGTGTCTACTGCTTCAATATGCAATCTATTAGAGCAGAAATGTTGTTTACTGGTTTTTTGCTTGAACATAACATCCCATTAGCTGCTGCCGATCACATGATGAAGCTATTACCTGCCATGTTTCTGAATTCACCAGAAGTAAAAAAGTACTCGTCTGGAAGAACTAAAACAGGCCACCTGGTTCAAGAAATTGCTAATCACTCTTCGCAACAGATTACTAACACTAAAAAAATAGCCCATTTTCAATTGCTACTGATGGGAGCAGTGGCATGGACTACGAAATGTATCCTTTAGTAGTTACATTTTTTGATAAAGAAGCAGGCCAATTAAAATGTACTCTCTTTTCTTTGCTAATTTTGAGAGCTGATGGCACTGGTGAAAATATTGCCGATTTAATATGTTACGAATTTTCAACCCATGATATCCCGTGGAAAAATTGCTTGTGACTATCGTGTGACAATGCAAAAGTTATGATTGGAAAAAACAAGGGAGTGGGTGCATATCTAAAAGAACAACCTTCCAATTTGTTTGTTTTCAGTTGCCTGTGTCATCTAATAATAAACATAGCTGCTGAAAAGGGAGCTGGAACTTTGCCTATTTCTTTTGATGATCTGTTAATAGATATCTATTATTATTTTCATAGAAGTGTGAAACATAAATTTGCTTTTAAAAAATTCCGAATGATGAACAGCAACGAGGAGAGAAAAAAATCCTAAAACATTCCATTACTAGATGGTTATCATTGGGGAAATGTATCAGTTGCCTACTTTAGGAATGGAGAAGTCTGCTGTTATATTTGAAAGAATAATGTACCAATGACAATGATAAAAGGAAAGTTGATTTTTCTCCAAGACTTGTTGCTTTCAATATTCCAAAGGTGCATAAACAGCAGGTAACTGAAGACGTATGATGAGATGCTGATAACAGAAAAAATAAATGCAAATCAGAGTCATGTTTATCTTCAAAGTGTTCAAAAAAATTAAAACAAGATCTACAGTTGGATAATGCTAAAATCAGTAAACAAAATATGAAAAAACCAATAGTTGTTAAAAGTGCTACTTTCAAAAAGTGTAAAAAGAGAAGAAAGAATTTTTCTCTCTTTGAGTTACAATTTCTTTCACTCTAGCATTTTTTGTAAAAAATATCATTAATGTTTTTGAAAAGTACAGCATTATATTACAATGTGAAGAACCCAGAGTTCACAAACTCAAGGCAGAACTTACAATTTTTTTTTACTGAGTTGTTATGCAGATTTGTAAAAATATGTTATTAATAGCTCACATTCTGCTTTTTGATGTTTCATTCGAGATTTATGAAAATCAGAAAAAGATGAGGACTTAGTTGTTGGTTCTGAAACTGCAGAGTCCCTTAAAGAACTGTCACAAGACGAGTTGAAAGAGTTTTATGCCCATGTGAGAAAATACTATTGTGTGTCCTGTAATTTTATAATTGCAAATTTTCCATATCGTTCAGAATTGTTGTTAGAGCATGCTGAAATTGCTAACATTTCTAAGAGGGCAAAGAAATTTTAATCTCTGAAGTACCTTGTTGAAAAATATTCATCTTTACTTCGTAATGTGGAGAAACAGATTTCAATGCAACTGATGAACTGGAAGCTGAATTCTTGAATTTTCAACTTAAAAAACTGCCAGAGCATTTGTTAACAATGGAGCGAGCAGATCAGCAGTGGGCATTTCTTTCTAAAGAAAAAAGACCTCTCGGAAAGCTCAAATATGAAAGACTTTCTAAAGTGATACTTGGAATTTTAACTTTTCCCCATAGCAATGCTGCCTATGAAAGGATATTTAGTTTACTACGTCGCAATAAGGCAGACTTAATTGGGTTGTCGGAAAAGTCATGACGTATTTTGGCACCTGATGGCGGTTGGTCGGTTTTGGAAGTACTAGCAGCATGCGCAGCTCTGTTATCGCTATGGCATTCAACAGGTGCTAGTTCTAGCTGCAGTCTAAAAGGAATAGTGAGTGATTTGGTTGATTTGCGGAAATTTTACATCAAGTTGAAGATGGAAGACCAAACTGTGTATTTTCGCCATATTTTACCGTTGTTCTTTCGTGAAGGGAAGAATGCACGTCAAGCTTATGAAAAGTTGCATAAAGTGTACAGTGATAATGCTCTACAAGAACGTCAGTGTCAGCGGTGGTTCGCAAAATTTCGTGCCGGTGATTTTGACCTCAACGATGCTTCACGGTCCGGTAGGCCAGCCGAGTTTGGTGACGACCAAATCAAGGCATTGATGGAGCCAAACCCATGTTACATGACACGAGAGATTGCAGACACATTGCACATCCATCGTTCAAGCGTTCACGACCACCTGAAGAAGCTGGGATAGGTAAGCAAGCACGATGTGTGGATTCCTCATGAACTCAAAGAAGCTCAATTGATGGCGCGTATAAACATCTGCGATATGCTCATTAAACATGAGGAAAACTGTCCTTTTTTGAAGCGACTGATAACTGGTGACGAAAAGTTGATTGTGTACAACAATGTGCTGCACAAACGGTCTTGGTCCCGACGTGCTGTTTCTCCTCAAACAACATCCAAAGCAGACATACATCAGCGGAAGGTTCTTGTCTCATTGTGGTGGGATTTTAAAGGTCATGATTTTTGAGCTCCTACCACGGAACCAAACAATCAATTCAAATGTGTACTGTCGGCAATTGGACAGTTTGAATGAATCCATCATCCAGAAACGTCCAGAGCTCGTTCATCGTAAAGGTGTTGTGTTCCCTCACGACAACGCAAGACCACACACAAGTTTGATCACCCGCCAAAAATTATTGGAGCTTGGGTGGGATGTGTTGCCACACCCAGCATACTCACCTGACCTTGCGCCGTCAGACTTCCACTTGTTTCGCTCTCTTCAATAGTCCTTGCATGGTTTAATGTCCAATTCAGATGAGGCTGTAAATGAGCACCTTGTACAGTTTTTCGCCACGAAAGGCAGGTCCTTCTATGAACGAGGCATTCTGCAGCTCACTGAATGATGACTAAAGGTTATCGAACAAAACAGGCTTATATCATTGATTGATTTTTGTTCTTTCTATCAATAAATGACCTTTGCAAAACATGGCTGAAATACGTCATGACTTTTCCGACAACCCAATAGAAGTTCCTTAAAACCATCTACATTTCAGGCAATCTTAATGCAAAATCAAGAATGACTGAACCATGTTACAATCAGCACTATGATGATAACTTTCTCAACTGTAGCTCTTAGTAAAAATAATTAAATAAATTATTCTATTTCATTGTTGAGAATGTTAATAAGCTCAATATATGTGAATATCAGTTTATTTACCATTTAAGGCTTAAATAATTGCATTATGTGTCACGTTAATGCGGCCAAAAATTGTGAGTTTTTTTCCTTGCGCAATGTGTTCCTATTTTTTTTATTTTTTTTTCCTGATAGGTTGGCAACTATGCCATGTAGTGCAACGCATGATCTGAAACAATGCCTAAGTAGAGTCAGGTGGTGAGGAAGGTTTCAGCAGAGATGAAGAAGAGGAAACAAAAACAAACTCATGATGTTCATGAGAACAATCCCCATACCATGATAGTACTGCTTCTAACTTGTTTCCATCCAACCATGCAGTCTGGTTGCAGCTAGTCATTGTGGGGTGGGGAATACATACCCATTTTTTCATCAGTATGTGGAAACTAGAACTTGGATTCACTGGACTTGGTTGACAAGGGCACATGAATGGGCAGCCAACTTCTTAGGACCATTAGCAAGGGTATCTGCTAAACCGCATGCTCAGAAAAATGTTTCTGTATGCACCTTGGTTTTGTAGTCTGCTGTTAATTGGAGGATCATGAGCCTTCTGTTTTCATTGTCTGTCAGCACATGCCATCTGACTTTTACCTCAACTGTCAACCAGTGGTGGTCTGTTCTTTCTGGCATTATGGGTGAACAGGTGTCACTTTTTGGACTGTCCCACCACACCTTCTCTGTAGTAACCATTGAACAGCCAACAGTGCTTGCTGTCCTTGTGCTGAAGATCAAACTGTAGCAAGTCCTTCCCTTTCCCAATTGCATAGGCTTCGTAGTGGTGAACTGACATGCCCGCCCATTCTGTCCATATATGTTCAGTGATGTAACTGCTGCTCACTGTGGGTTGCATCCACTCATAGAGACAGATGAACATAATGATTTAGCCCATGATTGTATATATATATGTAGTGAAATATCAAAAAACAAAACAAAACTGAAAGGTCCTTTACACAAGGCAAGTTTTCATGTCCATTTCTGCTGAATACCCTGTCGGTTTGGGATCTGGGAGAATGAGTCGGTGCTGCTATGAGGTCTGTATCCTCATCAGCCATCCCTGTCTTGCCATTGTACCACTGGGACCCCATTTTGTAATTTGGGAGCATATTAAGCATAAATGTGAGGCTTTGTGGAGCTGATAATTAGAGAACAAACTACGTCTTATTTAGCTGGTATTTAAGCTCTAGCCCTCAAACTTTCATGAGAATTGTAGAAAAGTACACGCATGTCTTTGCATTGGTCGTTTTCATTTCACTCACTCCTACTTAATTGTGTGTTGATTTGCCCCAATGTGTGTTATATGAAAGTCACATCTTACTGCTGTGTTCATTGTTTTCTTTTGGGCATGCACATATCCCTCATTTTTCTGCTTTACAGGATAACTTGACAACCTTGGGTTACCTTTTATATGATCAGTGCAAAGTGTTGTTCATGTTGTCCTTTTCTGTTACCACTTTATATCATGCTTCCATCTTGTAAATTTCTGTTCTTTTGTTGAATTTTGATAGCCGCCTTTTCCATAACCTAGTGCTTAGCATTCTTTAGCCTTCTGAAACTCTTCCTGACAAGCGCCAGTAAAAATTTAATAGCCAGCCAATCCCAAAACTGGGAAAATTTCTGGGAAGGAAGAGAGGGAGATAAGTACATACATATCCATACAGTACTCCTGAGGTGGGTTTAAAAGAATTAAAAAGGTTCGGTTAAGGTGTTCATGTAAATCAGATTTTCAGAAATAATGACAAATATACTAACTAACAGGTAGCCAGTTGGCTGAGAAGAAATGTTGACACTTGGGTGGAGACTTTTGCAATGTCTTCTGATAAGGGAAAAATATTTTCATATAGGAATGACAAAAAATGTTAAAAACTTTCTGTGCCAAATTTAAAAACAAATGCTTATAAAAAAAAATGTGCCTTGAGAAAATTAAGCACTTGCTTTTATATTTTTAAGTCTACCCAAGAGAAAATTTAGACCCCAATTTTCTACATATAAGATGAATTGAAACTGTGGTTAAAAACTGTGATTAAACATAAATTTTGTTGTGTAATGGGCTATGAGAAATCGGGATACCAGAAAATATTCCCCAGGTAGGTGGCATTCAAGAAGTGTCAGTAAATGATGTAGAAGAGAACTTGCCCAGAATCAAGTGCAATCGCTTATATCAGATGGATATTTAATGTTATTGAAGCTGTAGTGTTGTTTTTGAAACAAATGGTAAGCAAATCAGTGTAAGAGTTCATTCTTCACAAATACATGAAAGGCATTTTGTGGTTGGTATGTACACAGATGCCATGCATTTTATTGTTTTCCATGCAGCCATCCTTCAGAAAACTTGAGAATAACATTGATGTGGAACAGGAATCTAACCTGCATCTCCTGATGTATATTTGAGCTAGCTTCCATTACCCCACCCAGGATGACAAAGTTCCAAGCAACTGAAACTAAGCAAATGTAGCTTAGTAATCCAAACACCATTCCAACATCCAGAATGTTGCAATGATATGTAGTGTTTTTTTTTTTAATGTAATAAGATTGTTGCAGGTAGATGTAATATGAAGAATAAGAATGTAGACGTAACTTTTTTCTTTCCCAGAAAGTGAGATCTTATAAATTTCAGGAAACTGTGGTGTGTGCGAGCACCTGTTTTATTTCATGTTATAAGTCATGTGTTTTTGGATATGACTAGGTAAATACATTGCAGATAACTTTATTGGTAATAAGTCATATATTCAGCATAATTTGTTTTAGGTATTGGAAAGCAGTTGGGTTACTATAAAGCATGAAGCATTGTCTTTAATTGATGAAAAACATTCTGGTTTTTTGCCTGAGAGTGAAGGTTTGCAAGATACGGGTGACTGGAAACAGTTTGAGCTCTTTACAAGAGGTAAGTATAACTATAATTTTTCATTTTGCCTTGAAATACTATTTCCAAATTTTTAGAATACTATATTGAAGTGAATTTCAGCACCAAGTCTCTCTGCAACATGTAAAATTATGTTAGGATTTCAAGGGAATGATAATGTAACAGATCACCTCTCTCATACATTGTGATAAGGTGTTTGTAGTTTGATTACCAACTGATTTGCAGGCATCGAAATTGTACTGTGGCAAAATTTTAGCAAAATGTATATTGCCAGTGGTTTCAACAGCACATTGTTTGTACATGGTTTTGTTTGTCTTTGATTGCACCTTATACATGGATGGGTGTAACATGATTTCTATCCATCCTGCTTTGTAAATGCTGAGAATGATAGGATTTGAAGCAGCAGGAATTTGCTCAAACTACACAAGAAGCCTTTGCATGCACTTAAAATCACTGGGTGGTGTATCATGCTGCATTAAAGAATTGTTGGTCCCATTTTCTTTTTAAAAAATTCTTACTTCCAAGCTGCACATATTGATCTTTCACATTTTAAGTTATTAATTAGTCTAAACTGAATCCCATTAAGGTTACTTCCAGCTAGAGAGCACCACTTGCCATCATACATCATGAATGACAATGCATGTTATTATTGCATCAGTTTTTGAAAGGTATGCAGCACTTTGTGTTAATGAAGTTCCTGCTTTTTATTCTTTAAATGTATAGTATATCAGTTAAACCCATGTCATCATCATCAACCATTATCAATCCACTGCTGGACGAAGGTCTCCCCAAGTTTCCTCCACAACGGTCTGCCTTGTGCCAGTCTCTTCCATGTCACTCCCGCATACTTTCGAATTGCATCCACCCATCTCCCATGTGGTCTTCTGGGTCTTTTCCTGTCCCTTGGAATCCAATCTAAAATTCCGGCTGTCCATTGATGGTCTGTCCTTCTGGCAGTATGCCCACCCCATTGCCATTTCAGGGATTTAACTCTGATCATGATGTCTTCCACTCTTGTCATTTTTCGGATCCACGAGTTCCTCTTATCTCTCCTGGTTAAACCAAGCATGCACCTCTCCGTGCTTCTTCGAGTTGCCTGCAGCCTTCGTATGTCTCTTTTAGTTAAGGTCCACGTCTCTGCACCATACGTAAGCACTGGAAGGATGCATTGATCAAACACTTCTTTTAAGACATAATGGCATATTGCTCTTGGAAATTATGCTGTTTCTTCCAAAAGCTCTCCAGGCAAGTTTTGTAAGCTGATTAATTTCTTCATCAATGTGACTCTCGCCTGATATCTGCTGTCCAAGATAAACTTACGTATCTGTTATCTCCAGCTTTTCTCCATACATACATACATACATATCACTAAGCTGTTCTCTGATATTCAGAGATTAGCTCCAAAAAGATATACAAACTTCCAGATATTTTTACTTATTGTTGTCGTATCAAACTTCGCCATTTGCAGCGATCTTCACATACAACTCGTGCTTCACTGATATCCATTACATGCCGTACACAAGATCTTTTATACTTCATACTCATAATCTTTTTCTCATGCAGAGACTCCTGAATCTGATCCACCCATGTCTTCCTTGGCCTTCCTCTGCCTTTCCTTCCTGCCACTTGGACTGAAAATATTTTCTTAGTAAGCATTTCATCACTCATTCTTTCAACATGACCAAACAACCGAAGCATATTTTGTCTCCACCTTGCTAACAACATTTTGCTTTACATCACACAACTGCAATACATCTTCATTCCTCACACAATCAGGTCGTGTCTTGCCACAAACCCCACGTAAGTAACACATTTCTCCAGCACACAAACGACTCCTATGTTTCTTCTGCAGTACCCAGGTTTCAGTGCCATACATCAGAGTAAAAACAATTACTGTTTCATACACAGCCATGCAGGACTCTCTAGAGAACCCATCATTCCTGTGAAAACCTCCCAGAGCAGCTATGACTTTCAAAGAAGAATTCACTCGCCTACTGATTTCACCATCCAACTTGTTCTCTCTGTCAAACATGCTTCCTAAATACACAAACTCACTCACCTGGTAAATCACAGTGCCATTTATACTTACATTACATTCAGTGCTACCCATTCCTCTCTCAAACACCATAACTTTGGTTTTTCCCTTATTTATACTCAGTTTAAATTTCATGCAAACTTTGTGCATCCGAGTCAACATACTCTGCAATTCACTTTTCCTCTCTGCCAACAGGACAGTGTTATCAGCATACAGCAATCTGCACACACGGATATCACCAAGACATAAACCACTATTATCTATTTTGGCCTCGCGCATGCATGCGTTCATAAATATATTAAACAGCCATGGTGACATTACACAACCTTGTCTAACTCCTGCACCAATGGAAAACCATTTTGATAAAACACCATTCACTCGTACACAAGCTCTACTACCAGCATACATGGCTTTTACACTATTAAGTAGATTCCCAGTAACACCATATTCATTCAATACCTTCCACAAAAGTGTCCTATTGACTCGGTCGTAAGCTTTCTCTAAATCTATGAAGGCAGTAAAAACTTTCTTCCCAACAGCCAGATACTTTTCAATCATCATGCGTAATGCAAAAATCTAGTTAGTGCAGCCTTTACCAGGCATAAAACCACTCTGAACATCCCACACTTTCTCTGATGTAAGACCCCGTACTTTTTCAATAACAACCTTACCAAGCACTTTCCCTGGCACACTCAGTAGGCTAATACCACGATAGTTCTTGCATTCAGTCTGATCACCTTTTCCCTTATACAAGGGAACAATGATAGCATCCTTCCAATCCCGAGGGACCATTCCTAACTCCCAGCACAACTGGCAAATTTCAGTTAACCAGTCAATTATAGAGTCACCACCATACTTCAACATCTCTGCAGTTATGCCATCAACTCCTGGAGCCTTACCATTCTGAAGAGATTTTAGAGCTTTACACACTTCTTCTCTTGAGATCCCTCCTGTGCTTTCATCCCTCATTGTGACATCATCTGCATCTGTCTCAGAATCATTTTTGCTCTCCTGATCTAATAACTCACAGAAGTATTTGCCCCATCTGTCACTTAACTCATTGGGCTCCCATATCATTTCCCCGATCTCATTCTTCACACAACTTACAACTTTGTTTCCCCTATTTTTCCTGAGTCTCATGTACTTACAGAAGGACTTTCTATCTTTCCAAAAAGCCAGTTCATGCTTTTCCACTTTCTCTTTCCTATCTTTTGCCTTACTGTGGCGAACCAGCTTAGCAGCTTCACGCTTCTTACAGCGATATTCATCCACAGACACTCTACCTTGCAACATCCCCAAATAGGCTTCCTTCTTTTTCTTTACTGCCTCATCAATCTCACTATTCCACCCAGCATCACCTCTATTGTTACCCACTATTGTGGTGCCACAGACCTCTTTAGCAGCAGTAACACACAGTTCTTAAAACATTCCCACTTCTTTTCTACATCCCTCTCACAAGATTTCAGATCCTTCAGTCGTTCTCTGAGTAAGTCAGAATACTGCTGATGATCTTCAAGGAGCCTATCAACCTTTATTCTTTCTATCCTGGGTCTCTTCCTATTCCTTTTCCTCCAACCAACATTAAGTTTCACTCGTGACACTACCAAGTAATGATCAGAACCAACATCCGCACCTCTCATCACACGGGTGTCAACAACTAAGTGTTTCAAATGCTGATCTAAACAACAAAATCTATCACACTCTTTTGACCAAGAGTACGATTTTCCCAAGTATGTGTGTGTGTATACTTGTGGTTGAAAAATGTATGAGATACACACAAATCATTCTCAGTGCAGAGTTCAATTAATATTTCACCATTATCGTTCACACAAGGATCATTAAACTTAACCAGAACATTGTCAGAACTTGCATTCTGCACACCTACTCTAGCATTGAAATCCCCTGCTATTATAACTTTTTCTTTAGCACCAAACTGGCTCAAAACAGCTTTTAGCTCATTCCAGAAATCTTCCTTCTTATCAGAAGCTTCCGAGTCACAAGGAGTGTACACTACAACAATTACAATTCTCTGAAGTTTCACTTTCAAACGAATCCAGAGAATTCTCTCACTTATGCTACTATAGTGAATCAAGTTGTTCTTCATCTTTTCACTTAAAATCACACCTACACCAGCCTGTCCTCTCATATTATCCAATACTCCAGACCACACACTCGCCGTGCCATTCGCTTCTTCTACCCCAATATCCTTCTTTTTGGTTTCACTTGCACACAGCACATCCAGTCTATACTTATTCATCTCCTCAATAACCTTACTCATCTTGCCATTTATACCTCTAGTATTCCATACACCAATCTTACATTCACTCAGCCGAGATCGCTTTCTCATACGCTGTTTAGAAAGTCCAGGTCGGTTCCGTGGTGGACCGTCCTTCTCAAGTGTGGTAGGTCCACCATATCCCGCACTTGAGTCATTCTTAATATTTCTTTTTGTCTTTTTAATCAGGTAAGTACATCAGTGCGGGGGGTTAGCCCACAGCTGAGGGTTCCAGTTGGTCATTCAAATTAAGGATTCTGGAACAAAACCCAGTGAGTTGGGGTCTTTTCGCCAATGTCACGCAGAACTAGCTTGCACCTCTCCAAGATTCACAGAGGCCCTAGTTGCTTCATTTCATGTAAAAGCATTGAACATCACTTTTGTCTTCTGAAAGTTCATTTTTAATTCCACTTCTTTACTCTTGTCAGAAAGTTCCTGGATCATACTCTGCAGCTCTGATGGGGTAGTTGCAAAAATGACTGTCATCAGCAAAATGAAGGTGGGTTAAATAATCTCATGTAATAAGCATTATTTTGTACTTAAAAATATCACTTGATAATTGTCATCAAGGATATGCAGCCAATGTCGAGATAATTAGCCACTTAAACTGAGGAAGTAGCTCAGTTGTGTGTAGTCCTGGAAATAATATTTTCTAGACTACAAACAGGGGCGTAGGAATGGGGTGGTTCAACGGGCCCAAGCCCCCTCCCCCACACTCCCACACTTTCCTAATATTATATATAAGTTCTGTTTTTCAATGTTTAGTTTGGCTGTTTTTACGTTTTTTCTCCAGAGTAGAGGAAAACCAAAATTTAAAACATTTTTTGTTTTGAAAATTAATGTTAATTCTAGAACATAGAGAGGGATGGTGTGTCTTTGTGTGTTAGTGTGTGTGTGGGGGGGGGCTTCAGCTGTTTCAAGTGTCTGAAATCACAATGTCACATTAAGGTCAAACGCAACTGCAGTGTTCAGTTTTCTTTGGACAGCCATGAGCTTGAGTAGCAGTGTGAACTCACAAGTATACATTAGCTTGCTAACGGGGGACGGCACGAAATAAGCACCCCTTCTATTCCCCACCATTGGCCTGGCCCCGAGTGCATTCAGGGATCTGCTGGGGAGTCGGAGAGCACACAAATTTTAGAGCAGGGATGTGAAGGGGTGCGTAGATTCCAAGACTTGGGTTGGGTGATCTGACTAGGAGACCTGAACTATCACTTAACCACAGCAGTGAGGAAACCGGTCCCCGCCAGCTTCCCTTGCAATGCTCATCGACATCGACGGATGGAGAAACTATAATGCAAGCTAAGCTCCATGTTAACATTCATTCTTAGTGCAGTCTGGGTCTGCTGTGCATTGCCCAGTTTTTTTATTTGTTTGTTCAGAATCATAGAATGTCTTCCAAAAGAACAAGAAACGATTTATTTGCTTTCTTCACTAAAATCCCTAAATTAAATGAAAGTTGGGAAGACGTACATAGTAAATCTAAAATATTCCTACTAGAACAAGAATTGCCGTCGGATAATGTTCATCCTGATGACAGAAACAGCGTAGCAGCAGCATCATTATCTTCAGCTGATCCAGATAAAGAAATGTTGGAAACTGGAGGTGGAGTTTCCAGCAATCTACTTCAAAAGAAAGTAAGTGATCTCGATATAGAACAGTGCGTTGGTGTTCATCTAAGCAATGAAAAAAAAAGTTAAAGCTTTTAGACCAGATTCAGCAATTGTTTTTTAGAAAAAAAAAAAAAGTTAAAGCTTTTAGACCAGATTCCAGCAATTGTTTTTTAGACAATTGCTGGAAGCCAGATTCATCATATTCTTTTCCTGTTAACAGTAATGAAAAGAAAAGAAAATTCTAGTACCAATAGTTTGAAAGATTCCCATGTGTATGTTATTCAGCAAAATTTGATGGTGCATTTTGCAAAAATTGTGTGCTGTTTTCAAAAAAAGCAGGTCGTCAGGGGAACCAAAAATTGGGCAAATTAGTTTTATCTCCATTTAAACAATGGAAACATGCCATAGAAGCATTTACTGCACATCAGTTGTTCAATTATCACACACACAGCTGCTTAACCTCGGAAGAATTCGGGAAAGTTATGAAAGTACAAAAGTTCAATGTTATTGTTTAATTGCACCAGAGCAGAAACAAAGAAATTGAAAAGAATAGGAAAAAATTACAGTCCGTAATTAAAACAGTAGTCTTTTGTGGTAAGCAGTCTCTCGCATTGCGTGGACACCGCAATTCAGGAAGTATTTCATTATATGAAGAAATGACTGAAAATGAAGGCAATTTTAGGGCTCTGCTATGTTTTCTGGCTGAATCTGGTGACCCCGATTTGTTTGATAAATTATCATCTACAACAATTTCTAGCAAATATACCAGTCCAGAGATACAAAACGAGATTATTAAGACATGTGGTCAATTTATTCAAGACCAACTTGTAAAAAATATTAATAAAGCAAGATGTTTCTCAGTACTTGCTGATGAAACTGCTGATATAGCTGGGAAACACCTTACCTTGTGTGTGCTGCGCTATGTAGAGGAACCACTTTGTATTTTGAAAGAAGATTTTTTAGAATTTATCGAGGTGGAAAATTTATCTGGCGCCGGAATTGCAGAGGTAGTAAATTCAAGTTTAAAGCGACTCGGTATCGATACTCAGTATTTGATGGGTCAAGGATATGATGGTGCAGCTGCTATGTCTGGGAAAATAAATGGTGTACAGGCAAAAATTTTAGAAATTTACCCCACTGCTCTCTATGTCCACTGTTGTAGTCATGCGTTAAATCTTGTTTTGTCGAAAGCTTGTTCCTTGCTATCAATTAGGAATTCTTTGGCTACTTTAACAGACGTTGCGAAATTCTTCCGTTTGTCACCAAAAAGGAATAACTTACTTAAAAATAAGGTTCAGGAATATTCCGAAGGAAAAACAATGCATCGACTTAAACGGTTATGCGATACCCGTTGGGTAGAAAGACACGAGGCACTTTTCACACTTTGCGAATTATTGGAGCCAGTTGTAGCAACTCTACAGGATATTCATCAGAATGGCCACTATGACTCTGACACATAGAAGTTGGCAATGCTGTATCCACAATTCAATATTCCAAACTGAATTTTTGATATCAATTTTTGTTGCTGAAAAGTGTTTTTCTCTTGCGCTAAATCTGTCAAAAGCTTTGCAGAGACCAGGCAATGACTTAGTATCATCTTTTGGTATGATTGACGAAGCGACGGAAATATTCAGAGAGATGCGATGTAATTCAGATGCTGAACTTAATAATGTTACAGGGTTTCTGCCATAGGAAGTAGAATAGGTATTGTGTTGGAAAAACCCAGAATTGTTAAAAAACAGATACATCGAAGTAACTATTAAAGTGAAAACGTGTGATACGATGTGATTTGGTTGTTAAGATATTATTCTATTACGATGATGAACTCACTTCTGAAAAATGCAAATATTACACAATTTTATTTTTAAAAAGAAGAAAATGGCCGGTGATCTATCTAGGGACTCCAATTAAGAATATTTTTTTTTTTTCTATAAACGACTAACACCCAAGGTACGATCCTTAAAAACTCCCAGTAAATGGAAGGTGATTCCACCACCACCGACAAGAGAAATTCAGATACGACACAAAATAATTTGATTAAACATATGTTCCAGGTTAACGAAAAATTTATTTTGTGCTCCCAGGCACATGTTGGCAAACAACTCAATACAAGGACATTTTAGGTGGCTAGGCCAAATAAAAAAAGAATTTAGCTATGAATTTTAGAGTCCAGAGTATGTTAACAGTCCTAAATAATCCTCTCAGAAACCCTGGTCTGCAAACCAAGTAGTTTCCACCTGTGTGGTTTAGAGGATGAGAGAGGTAAGTGGCACAATTTAGTTACCAGCCTGCCTTACAAAATCATCAAAGGATGTGATCATTCCCTCAAAGAGTGTTAAGAGCTTAATGCTCGATGTGCATATCTGTTACATGTTGAATCTTGAGCTAGATGCTCTTTACAATTTAAGTTAGATGGTGAAGAGTGACATTTTAATTTTTTATCTTTTTTTTTTTTCACAATACACTGATTTTGGTCAGTTACCTGGAAAAATCTCTTCTTAATTTACAGTAACACATTATACTACATTTGTTGGTTCTGGCCAAACCTTACACACACTCAAAATAATAAAAAAAATTTCAAATTTCTTTACTCCCCTCTTTGTTTAATAATTTTTCTTTCCCTTTTCAAAACAAGGAATATCTTTCTACAAAATGTACCTTCCCCTATATATATATATATATATATATATATATATATATCATCATCATCATCATTGTCAACCATTATCAATCCACTGCTGGACGAAGGTCTCCCCAAGTTTCCTCCACAACGGTCTGTCTTGTGCCAGTCTCCTCCATGTCACCCCTGCATACTTTCAATTTCATCCACCCATCTCCCATGTGGCCTTCTTCTGGGTCTTTTCCTGTCCCTTGGAATCCAATCTAAAATTTCGGCTGTCCATCGATGATCTGTCCTTCTGGCAGTATGTCCAGCCCATTGCCATTTCAGGGATTTAACTCTGATCATGATGTC
This sequence comes from Macrothele yani, assembly GCA_039090855.1. Lineage (NCBI taxonomy): Eukaryota > Metazoa > Arthropoda > Arachnida > Araneae > Macrothelidae > Macrothele > Macrothele yani. The sequence continues at coordinate 55,587,890 of CM077011.1, read as the reverse complement.
TTCCACTCTTGTCATTTTTCGGATCCACGAGTTCCTCTTCTTATCTCTCCTGGTTACACCAAGTATGCACCTCTCCATGCTTCTTTGAGTTGTCTGCAGCCTTTGTATGTCTCTTTTAGTTAAGGTCCACGTCTCTGCACCATACGTAAGCACTGGAAGGATGCATTGATCAAACACTTTTCTTTTAAGACATAATGGCATATTGCTCTTGAAAATTATGCTGTTTCTTCCAAAAGCTCTCCAGGCAAGTTTTGTACGCCGATTAATTTCTTCATCAATGTGACCCTCACTTGATATCTGCTGTCCAAGATAAACGTACGTGTCTGTTATCTCCAGCTTTTCTCCATCAATCGATAAATCTTCATTTCTTTGTAAAAGCATTGAACATCACTTTTGTCTTCTGAAAGTTCATTTTTAATCCCACTTCTTTACTCTTGTCAGCAAGTTCCTGGATCATACTCTGCAGCTCTGATGGGCTAGTTGCAAAAATGACTACGTCATCAGCAAAACGAAGGTGGGTTAGATAATCTCCATTAATCTTTATCCCCTTGTTTTCCCAGCTCAGTGACTGAAAAACACCCTCCAATGTGGCATTAAAGAGCTTCGGAGATATGGTGTCACCTTGTCTCACTCCCTTTCCAATTTTTATGTGTGTTGTATTTTCAAACAGCCTAATCTTTGCACTTGCATTTTCATAGATGTTATTAATAATATTAATGTATGCATCTTCAATACCGCAGGTTTTCAGAGCCATTGTAACTGCTGATGGTTTCACCGAATCAAAGGCTTTTTCATAATCGATAAAAGCCATGCACAATGGAAGTTCATATTCCCTCGCTCTTCCAATTAGTTCTCTCAGCACATGGATATGATCTATTGTGCTGTAGCCACTCCTGAATCCAGCTTGTTCTCTCGGTTGAGCCATGTCCAGTGTTACCTTCAAGCGGTGTGAAAGAACTTTAGTGAAGATTTTATAAACTACTGATAGGAGGCTGATAGGTCTGTAGTTTCCGAGATCCTCAATGTCACCTTTCTTATGTAGCAGGATCATTGTAGCGGTGTTCCAATCCTCAGGAATCTTACCTTCATTAAGGCATCGAGTGAAAATTTGGGCGAGTACTGTTTCGATTTCTCCACTTGCTTCTTGTATGATGTCTACAGTAATTCCATCTTCTCCTGGAGCTTTTCCCCGCTTCATGTTCTTGATTGCATGTGCAACTTCTGCTGGAAGGACTGGAGGAACTCTAGTACTGGTATCTTTCATGATGTCTGGAGTGCATGTATCATCCCTTTCATATAATTTGGAGTAGAAATCTTTCACTCTTGTCAAAATTTCGCCTCTATTTCTTGTTACAGAACCATCTTCTTTTCTCAGTGCCATAATCTGTTTTCTTCCCTTACTGAGATGTCCGTTTGCTATCTTTAGGCTTTGGTTGTTTTCAATTGCTTTCCTCACTAGTTCACAGTTGAATTTTCTTATGTCTTCAGTGATACTTTTTCGTACTGTCTTGCATAGCTCTATATATTCCACTTTGGAAGTCACATCTTCTTTAGTTGTCCTCATCTCTCTTCTTTTTTGCATCAACATTTTCGTTTTTCCTGATAATTTATTTACATGCAACTTGTTCTTAGACCCAGCTAATTTTGTTGCTGTTTCCATAAGAGCTTTGGTTACTTTTCTGTTAACTTCAGAGATGTCCACTTCTTCCGATGTTAGGCCTTCTAAAGCAGAGAACCTGTTCTTCAGTTCCAACTTGAAGGTATTATGGTGTTTTTTAAGGTTGGTTATGTCAATAGATTTTGTTTGTCTTATGAGCTTGCCACGTTCAAGTTTAGTGTTGAGGTGCATCTTACATCTCACCAATCTATGGTCACTACCAGTGTTGAACTTGTTTAGCACACTGCAGTCTTCTATGACGAATTTTTTGTTACACATAATAAAATCAATTTCACTTGTAGTCCCATTTGGATGTCTCCATGTCCATTTCCTGTGTGGCTTTTTGTTGAAGAAGGAGTTCATGATGAAAAACCCTTCTGCCTCTGCAAACTCAACGAGAGTATTTCCACGCTGGTTTCTGTTGCCGTGACCGAATTTACCTACTGAAGTTTCATTCTGTTGCCGTTGCCCTATTTTTGCATTGAAATCTCCCATAATTATTTTCAAGTGCTGCTTACCTTTATTATTTAGATGACAAATTTCCTCATAAAATTCTTCAATTTCTTCTTCAGGATGACTTGTGGTGGGTGCATAAGTTTGAATAATCTGAGCTTGGTATCTTTTCGAGAGTTGGATAACAAGCCGTGCAGCTCTGTCAGAGGAACTTTCAACTTCTACAACTTTATCCTTCAGTTTCTTGTTTATTATAAATCCAACACCACTAGTTCTGCCAGTATCTGTCCCACGATAGTAGAAGAGATGTCCACTTTTCAGTTCGATGAGATCTTCTCCTTTTCTCCTTACCTCACTTAGCCCCACGATGTCCCACTTGATCCTTTGTAGTTCCTCTTCCAATTCAAGAAGCCTTGAATCAGAAGATAGGGAACGTCCATTGTACGTTGCCAAGGTCAGCATCAGATGGCAGCCTAGTCCGGTCCTCCGGGGATTCTTAGCACCCTCTGCCTTCATGTCGCACTGGCCGCTGCCTTGGCCAGGTACATTCCAGCTACCCGGAGACTGAGGGCCAAGATTTAAGTTGTGGAGTCATTTTGGAGGGGTTTGGCCATAACTCACCACGCTGGCCAAGCGGGTTGGTGAGTGTGGGATAGAATTTCCTCTAATCCCGATGGTATAGTTATACCGCTATTTGCGGTCGTCAGAGCCCCTTTAGTAGGAACAGGATGCACCACGAGAAGGCGGGGTTGACATTTGTCAAGGAGAGGCTGTGATGTTACGCATCACCTGACCTTACATCCCATATATATATATATATATATATATATATATATATATATTTTTTTTTTTTTTTTTTTTTTAATGAAATAGCATCATATCATTTTTTTTAATCACATTAAAACCAAAAACAATTAGGTGGTCGCCGAAACAAAGTTTGCCGTTGATGACATTTTTTTTTTCCCCCTTGTTTGCTTTCCTCTCTCTCTCTCTCTCTCTCTCTCTCTCTCTCTCTCTCTCTCTCTCTCTCTCTCTCTCTCTCCTCTCCTCTCCTCAAGGAAGCTTTGTCAGTTAAACAGCATGGAAATGTTTGAGCTGAGCGGAGGAATTACGGTTTTTGGAATTACGGTTTTTTTCTTTTTTTTGTTAACTGCTGAGGTTCGGCGTCACAGAGTCTGTCCGTCGCCGCGAATTTACGCAAGTTTCCTTCCTTGCTGCCGAACTGCGTGGACATATCTTTCCCTGCTCTTCAAGTGGACAATAAGAAAGGAATTAGAAGATTTCCTCGGACGAAGGTGCAAACTTAAGTATCAATGCTTGTGCCGCAATTTCTCCGGCGTCTCCGCGGGACTCCCGAACATGGGAACATGGCGGGTGGAAGATATCCAGCCCAGCTACAATTCTCTGTGAGAATGAGGGCTTTCAAGTAGCTTCCTCTGTTTTGGCATTTAAAAACAAATTAAAAGGTCCTACCATGACGCTGACATCTTTTTCCTTCGTCTTCCCGGAACTTGGCGGCATTTCCGATTTAGAAGCGCGGTCTCTCCCGCATAGCTTTTTTTTTTCCTTCTCCTTTCTTAGTGCTTGGTGGTTTCTAGCTCACCTCTCTCTCTGCATCTGAAGAGCATCCAAAAAAACCGATGCTCTTCGCCTTACGCATCGCGCATGTGCGAGAAAGCGCCGACTTTCCAATTGGCTGCGTGAACGCCAGGAGGCAGAAACTTCCTCGATGGATGACTGACCTTTGGCCTACGAAAACGGGCGCTGCGGTGAACTTCGCAGAATTCTGCCCAAATCCCGAAGTGTTCCTGTGCAAAGCGAAAAATGCCTTTTCGAAGTAAACAAGAGCATAAATAAATCGGACTTTCTGCACTGGTAAAGCTGGGAAAACGTCCTCACAGATGCCATTCTACGAATTTATCGCTTTTAGAAAAGCGACACCAGAAACTAGCCATTTTCGTTCTTTCTGAACAAAGACTTTTGGAGACCACCTTTACAAAAATTCATTAAACAAATTAACTAACATTAACGAACATCATTACAATTAACTTCGTAACGCATAAAAATCGAATTCTCTCTCGCTACAGGTACGACGATCGGAATTACGAAAAAATAGCATAACGCAACGATGTGTTATTTTGCCTTGATGCATTAAGCCACAATTTTATTCTTTTACTAAATGACTATTAAATATCCTTGACGATAGCGCGCGCGCAATTAATTTACGAAAGTCACTTCGTTACGGAGCGATCACCGACCCGCTTTTTTCTAACAGTCGCTGCATTATACTATCACTAGTTAATACCCAGTGAGATTCCCACTAAAACCAACTAAATATTACTACTAGGCAAGATTTTAATTACGAAAGGTTACTAAATTAAGCCTGATACACACAACAACAATTTTAATACAAGGTACTGACATATGGCATAAACACGCGTTTTTTCTCATTAGATACAACTACAATACGATAAAATACCTCGTACACTATATGTTTACAAATTACTTTTCAATTATTAAAGCTTACAGAATATAATAATAAAAGAAATCGCGATAACGACGGTAAATACGGAACTACAACCTTACGATTTTTCTTTTTATCGCTATGTTATCCCGACGATCAATAACGCCGAACGACGCGGCATCGCCGAAAATTTTAAACTGATACATCTAACACTATACATAAATAAACTGCACTATACACTTAAGAAACTAAGGCAAATCAATTCATATACACTACATCATATACTCTACTAAAATAAACTTCACTAATATCTCTTCTCTGAAAGTAAACAGTGCACTAAAAAAATGCAATGGAAGGAAGAAAAAAAAACATTGCATGAAAGAACAACAACAAAAAAAACCAGCAATATAGCATGATGTCAAACTTTCTTAAATCTACTTCCCGGCTAGTTACATCTCCCTTAACTAGCAACAGACATCACAAGGCTAACTTACTTAGACCTATTCACATAAATTTAACTAAATACACAGAGATCAACACTTCACAGAAATAATCAGAAAGAAAAGAATTTACTTGATTTATTTTTCTTGACTTTTAAATCTATTTTTTTTCTAACTCCCTCCTCACCAAAGGGATTTGAGATCATCTCATGACAAAAATTATCACTCTCATTGAGATTACGTGGATCTGGTGACGGGTTTTCCGATCCAAAAATATTGGCCAATTAATTTAGAGATCGGAAAAACGTCAACAGATCACGTGGAAGATTTCTATCATAAGGCAATATTCATCCCATTCTTGGATTACCTTCTGCAAAATATGAATGATCGTTTCTTGAATCACAGAAATGCACTCGATAGCTTGAACCATGCACTGCCTTGCAAAATTGAAAAATGTTCAATTGAAAAAATAACAGAATCAGCCCAGTTTTATTCTGAGGATATAAATGTGTTACCCAATCTTTTTTGTGGGGAAGTAGAAATGTGGATAAGTAAATGGTTGTCACGGAATGCAGAGAATTGGCCCAAAACTGCCATTGAAGCTTTGCAAGTCTGTGATGGTACATTTTATTCAAATGTGAAAAAACTCTTAAAAATTCCGAGTACCTTGCCAATTACAACATCTACTCCAGAAAGAAGTTTTTCAACTCTGAGGCGGCTTAAAACATACCTGTAAAACACTATGTCCAATTCACGCCTAACTGGGCTTGCCCTATGAACTATCCACAGGAATGTGAATATTGGTTCTGAAAAATTTTTGAATTTAATGGTCTCAAGCCGCAAGTACTGCATTTTATGAATAAGAAATGTTCCCGAACTACACCACCGAGGCACCGACCACCAAACCGATGCAATCCATTTAGTATGTATATGTGTTGTACTTGTGTTTGTATACTGACTCTATTTCATTTAATCTTTAGACTGCTTACTTTTGCAACATAACTTTTAAAACATTGGTTCCAAATCGTGCATCCACTTCTTGGACAAAGGTCTCCCCAAGTTTCTTCCACAACGGTCTGTCTTGTGCCAGTCTCCTCCATGTTACTCCTGCATACTTTCGAATTTCATCCACCCATCTCCCATGTGGTCTTCTTCTAGGTCTTTTCCTGTCAATTGGAATCCAGTCTATAATTTCGGCTATCCATCGATGGTCTGTCCTTAAAATCCCTGAAATGTCCAGCCCATTGCCATTTCAGGGATTTTACTCTGATCATGATGTCTTCCACTATTGTCATTTTTTGGATCCACGAGTTGCTGTTCTTATCTCTCCTGGTTATACCAAGCATGCACCTCTCTGTGGTTCTTTGAGTTGTCTGCAGCCTTTGTATGTCCCTTTTAGTTAAGGTCCACGTCTCTGCACCATAAGTAAGTACTGGAAGGATGCATTGATCAAACACTTTTCTTTTAAGAAATGATGGCATATTGTTCTTGAAAATCACACTGTTTCTTCCAAAAGCTCTCCAGGCAAGTTTTATACGCCGATTAACTTCTTCATCAACGTGACCTTCACTTGATATCTCCTGTCCAAGATAAATGTAGGTATCGGTTATCTCCAGCTTTTCCCCATCGATTGATAAATCTTCATTTCTTGTAAAAGCATTGTACATCACTTTTGTCTTCTGAAAATTCATTTTTAATCCCACTTCTTTACTCTTGTCAGCAAGTTCCTGGATCATACTCTGCAGCTGTAATGGGGTAGAAGCAAAAATGACTACGTCATCAGTAAAACGAAGGTGAGTTGGATAATCTCCATTAATCTTTATCCCTTTGTTTTCCCAGTTCAGTGATTGAAACACATTTTCCAAAGTAGCATTAAAGAGTTTGGCAGATATAGTGTCGCTTGTCTCACTCCCTTTCCAATTTTTATGGGTGCTGTATTCTCAAATAGCCAATATCCACTCGATGCCTTAACGAAGGAAAGATTCCTGAGGATTGGAACAGCGCTACAATGACCCTGCTACATAAAAAAGGTGACATTAAGGATCTCAGGAACTACAGACCTATCACCCTCCTATCAGTGATTTATAAAATCTTCACTAAAGTTCTTTCACACCGCTTGAAGGTAACACTGGACATGGCTCAACCGAGAGAACAAGCTGGATTCAGAAGTGGCTACAGCACTATAGATCATATCCACGTACTGAGAGAACTAATTGAAAGAGTGAGGGAATATGAACTTCCATTGTGCATGGCTTTTATCGATTATGAAAAAGCCTTTGATTCGGTGAAACCGTCGGCAGTTACAATGGCTTTGAAATTCTGTGGTATTGAAGATGCATACATTAATGTTATAAACATCATCTATGAAAATGCAAGTGCAAAGATTCGGCTGTTTGAAAATACGACACTCATAAATTTGGAAAGGGAGTGAGACAAGGTGACACCATATCTCCGAAGCTCTTTAATGCCACATTGGAAAATGTCTTTCAATCACTGAACTGGGAAAACAAAGGGATAAAGATTAATGGAGATTATCTAACTCACCTTCGTTTTGCTGAGACGTAGTCATTTTTGCAACTACTCCATCAGAGCTGCAGAGTATGATCCAAGAACTTGCTGACAAGAGTAAAGAAGTGGGATTAAAAATGAACTTTCAGAAGACAAATGTACTTTTACAAGAAATGAAGATTTATCGATTGATGGAGATAACAGATATGTAAGTTTATCTTGGACAGCAGATATCAAGTGAGGGTCACATTGATGAAGAAATTAATTGGCGTATAAAATTTGCCTGGAGAGCTTTTGGAAGAAACAGCATAATTTTCAAGAGCAATACGCCATTATGTCTTAAAAGAAAAGTGTTTGATCAATGCATCCTTCCAGTGCTTACGTATGGTGCAGAGACGTGGACCTTAACTAAAAGAGAGATACAAAGGTTGCAGACAACTCAAAGCAGCATGCAGAGGTGCATGCTTGGTGTAACCAGGAGAGATAAGAAGAGGAACTCATGGATCCGAAAAATGACTAGTGGAAGGCATCATGATCAGAGTTATATCCCTGAAATCGCAATGGGCTGGACATACTGCCAGAAGGACAGACCATCTAAATTTTAGATTGGATTCCAAGGGACAGGAAAAGACCCAGAAGAAGACCCCATGGGAGATGGGTTGATGAAATTCGAAAGTATGCGGGAGTAACCTGGAGGAGACTGGCACAAGGCAGACCGTTGTGGAAGAGGCTTGGAGAGACCTTCGTCCAGCAGTGGATTGATAATGGTTGCCAATGATGATGATATATATATATATATATATATATATATATATACACTGGCGGAAAGTGAAAAAAGAACACCAAGAAGGAATTGGCGGATGATCATGAAATTACATATGTTAATGGAGTCGAGTTTGCGTAGGTGTGTTGTTAATTTCGGGGCCAACTGGTGAGCGCTTACGCCACAGCACGGCTTAATATGCAAATTATCGTCGGTGGTATTTAAGGAGTACGGCGAAGTGAATGTAATCAGTAGTCGGTGTACGGACACATGTGAAGACCCTGAAGAAGCTGCATTGCCTGGACATGGAAGACGTGTACGATTTCAGCAGTTATCGGACTTTGAGCGAGGTCGTCTAGTCAGACTCTGAGAGGCAGGGTGGTCGTATTGCGGAGCGAATTGGACTGGAAGTATCGGTGGTGGTACGATGGTTGCGTAGATGGTCTGAGGAAGTTCAGCGAAGAAAGCAGATTCTGCTTGGGGGCCTCCAATGGCCGTATGCGTGTTCGCAGACGAACAGGGGAGCGTCTCCACCCTTCTTGCATCCGCCAGCGACCCACAGACGGACTGATGAGCGGGAGTGATAGCTGATCGCTCCCCACACCTGGTCTCCTGGTGTGGGAAGCAATCGGCTATCACTCCCGTACACAACTAGTGTTTGTACCGGGTACGTTAAACAGCACCTCCTACATCAACAACATCATTCAGGCCGTTGTTATGCCATTTGTAAGGTCGGTCCACGTGGTGTTTTCCAGCAAGATAACGCATGCCCGCACACTGCATGTTCACCGGATTTGTCCCCCATTGAGATTTTATGGGACAATGACTTATCTGGTATCCACGGCCAGCCACGACCATACCCGATTTACGCGTCCAGGTTGAGGATGCTTGGAACTCAATACCCCAAACTTACATCCAACATCTGTACGAGAGACTCCATGCCAGAATTGCACAGTGTGACGCAGTTCATGGTGGTTCAACCTCATACTAACCATGTTTCGTGGAAATGTTATTTTTCAGTTTACCAGCAAATACAGCTGTATTTTGCCATAATGTTTTGATCACGTTATCCTCTGTATTCCGTTATTATGCTGTATAAATTTCGTTGGTATCAGACGTCTCCTTCTTAGTGTTCTTTTTTTCACTTTCCGCCAGTGTATATATATATCCCTCCCAAAAATTCTGAATTGCTATGCCCCTGACTACAAATACTGAAAATACTACTAAGCAAATACTGGAAATAATATTTCCTGATATTTGCTTAGTTCTTTTCATACCAGTGAATAAAGTAGGATTTTTTTTTTTTTCATGTGGCAATACACTGAACTCGTTTAACAGTGTTGCACTCTGAAGTGCCAAACTAATCCAAAATCACTCTTTAAGAATTTAGTTTATGAGCTGGTCATGCATTGGCTGATGTCCTGGAGGTAAGCATAAGGATTTTGAATTAAATAACTCGTAGGATTGTTTGCTGCTGTGATCTTAATGATTGGACGAGAGAGTTTAGATTAGTTAACACAAAGATAGAGAAAATGATAAAGACATCACTTGCAAGTGCACTTTAGAAAACAGGCAGTGAACAACCTCAAATTTTTACACACCACTTTGCTGACTCAGTTCATCGGAGCCTAGCTCTTTAAACTGCTCAATTACAAACTGTCTGCATGAAGTAATTCTTATTGGCTAGAGTTAAATCAATAAGTCTTGCCAAAATTCTATGCTGTTTACCATATATGGTGAAATAGTCATGCCAATGATAAATGTTTAAATGTACTTACAGTTTCATCTTCAATCCTTTGTGATGGTCGTTGAGGCATTCACAAAACACACGCTCGGTGGTTAAAACATTACATGAATAAACACATAGTGTATCGCAATGGCTCCAGTATACATCTGATAGTATGGATGTCTGTTCCTCTTTGAAGTTTTCCCACTTGGCTCTGCTGGTTGGGATGAACAGGATAATCCTGCTTGCCCAAAGACCAAATGACAGCATTGATCAGCTGTAGATCCTTTAGTGAAATTTGCACAGAAATTGAGTGCTACCATGTAGCTCTCATCTCTGATTCACACCCACTGAAGTTTCTGCTTTCGGGCACTGTTTCATTCTCCACAAGTAATTTCTCTCAGTGGACCTGTTGAATATCCAATACCTGGCTTTTTGGTACAGTGTAGCTTCTTGCTGTGAAATATTATCATCACTTACCACTCTAAGCTTTTTTTAACTTTTGACCTGATGGAAGACACCCTGGATTATTTCCGGATGCTGTCAAATTAAAAGACGGTACAAGCCAACCACTTTTGTGTAAGGGTCTTTTTGTCGGACAAATATCTCCAGTCTCGCAGGCTTTTCTGTTGAATGGAACCTTAAGAGTCCTTTACCCATTGTTTTTCGGTGCAACCTTCTTCACTTAAGGCTCCCAAAGACTGACTTTTTCATGAACTTTGTTTCTGAGGCTATTCTTTTACTGCACACATTATTTAATTGTCAAAAGGTTTAGTGAAATGTGATATGTTAGCATGCTGTCACTAGCTTTTGAACATCGGGGCTTGGCCGCTTTTAGAAAAATGCAGATAAATTATCAGTTCCATTCCTTTGTTCTGCCATCATTAATTGTTTTTGCCTCAGGTAAAGCCTGGTTTATTGGTGGCGTTAATGGCCCCTCGCCATACTGAAAGGATAACGTTCTGCTATTTTACTTTAAATTCTTTTTCCTCAATTGATCTGTGTACTGTGTCGTCATTTTCCCTTGGCCACTTATCACTTCTTTTCTTTCTTCCTTTTTTTTTTCTCCTATTCCACTTACTAATATTGTTTTCATTATTAATTTGCACAATTATTTCCAAAATTATTCACTTAATTTATTTACAAATATCTGCATATTTGAACTGGGTTTCCCTTCACCTGGCCAGTTAATTAAAATACTCCCAAAATTATGCATTTTAAACTCAGTACACATGATTCCTTAATTTGAAAAGAAAAGTGTTTTGAATAACTAGAGTAAATTGGTAGAATCATATTTAGATTGAAAGAAAAAATGTTTTTGGCACTTCTCCATTTTTAAACTGAAGAGAACTCAGTGTGAACTGAGAAGTTTGGATCTGATACTCTTGCCACAGGTAGAGCAGTTTTATTTCATAAATTTTGCATTAAAAGGTTGAAATTTGAGGAGATATGCTATGCTCCTTAATATTCAGGAACAGATAAGACGTACTATTGCTATTAAATGAAACATGTGATAAAAAAAATGAACTATTATTAGGATCTTCATCCAGACAGCCAGCTTGAGTTATAGATTTGTATCATGCTTCCATAGTTGTACTCCTTGGGGATTCTTACTAAAGAATTACCAAAAAGTTTTTGTTTGTTGTTTTGTTTTTGTGTGTGTGTGTGTGTTTTAGAAGTAAGCAAAATAGGATGCAAGTGAATTACTATTTCAAAAAATGTGTTTATGCTGATATTATACATACATATCACTAAGCCATTCTCTGAGATTCAGAAGTGAGCTCCCCAAAGGAAGCTGATCTGCCGGATTAAAGTTTAAAACTGATGGTGTTAGATTTTACTTAGTGTTGATATGTCAAATGTCCTCAATTACAGCAATCTTGCACCCAAGTCCAGCTTCAATGACATCTATCACATGTCTCACAAAAGACCTTTTGTATCTTTTTCATCATACAGTATGTCTCACAGGGTTGGCAAGTTTCTGCCAAGGCAGTTAAAACCACTGGTTGTAAGCAGTTAAAACTTGCATGGCAGAAACTAGTTTGTGCCATAAAAGTGGCAATAACTGGCAGAAACCAAAAATATAATTGTCTTGTAATAAAAGCTTACTGAAGTACCACAAATAGCATATAATATATAATGAATAGCATAGGAAAAATGCATTTTAAAGTAAAACAAGTTCAGTTGCAATTGTCATGGCGAAAATTTTAACCTCTGGTGAATTTCAGAAAGACCTGATCAATCTTTCTGTTGGTTTATCAGGGATTAATTAATGCAAAATTTTCTCCCATGACATACGTTAGAAGAAAATTCCTGGTTGAAAGGCAAAGGAATTCATGCGCAAAATTCGCTTGTCTTAATCACAACCAGGAAAACAAAATTTCATGTTGAGAAAAAAAGAAAGAAAATAATATTTGATTTAACTGACTTTGGGGTTTTGGAAATAATTATTTTATCTGTTCTTTTATCGCGACAGGAAAAGGCCAATAGGTGTGCAGCTCAGAGAATCAAAATTAATTTTACTTTCACATCACGAAATGGGGAAAAAAAGCGCTTCTGAAAAAAAAAAAGTTGTGAGAAAAGGAAATCTTCTTTCAGATCGGCCATTTTAAGGGTCCTGTAGTAGTCGCTCAGAAAATGTTGCAGTAAGACTTTCTTGGGTTGGCGTTGTTATGTTTCTGGGACAAGGTCACAGTCGCACATAGGAAGTTACTTGGTCCCTACGAGTGAAGGTCAAGAGTTCCTCTCCCCTGGCTGACCGAGGATGTGCCTGGTAACAATTTTTTTTTCTCGTTGAGAGTGCGGGACGCTGCAACGATGCTTACGTGTGAAGGTCAGGGGTCACTCTCCAGGAGTGGGAGAGAAATTCTGTTGTGGGAGGAAATGCTGTTGCCATGCAGAGGTCAGCCAATGAGAGGTCAGCAGTCTCAAACATCCCCGAGTGCTTTAGTAAAATAGTGACACTCTGGCTCTGGTCTTTGCATTTGAATGGTTGACGATGTAGAACGCCATTTAAGAGGCATCCTGCCGGCCGGGAACTTTGCCCTGGCAAGGAAAATGGCGGGGAGGCGACAGGCTAAGACGATGTCGTTCGTGGAGAGGACTTAGCTGGAAAAAGGACATGTCTTCTCCCTTATTGATATCCCAGAAAGAGAGGGCCCAACACATCTACAGCTTCTCCATTCTGTTGCTACTCCCAAAAGAGGCCTGCTTCAAAGGCCGGAGGAAAGAAGCCAAAAAAAAAACAGTTCCATCTCATCCCAAAGTTTCGGAAATGGTTACCTCGGCTATTACCAGGTTAAAGGAACGGGGAGGCTCTTCCCTGCAGGCCATCAAAGAAGCACATTGCTGCTAATCACAAGGTGGATATTACACGGCTCTTACCCCTTTCATCAAAAAGTACCTCAAGTCTGCAGCTGCCAGCGATGCCCTTGTTCAGGGAAAAGGTGCCCACTTGGTTAACAGAAGAAAAAAAGACATGGAAGACGAACTGCAGAGACTTTGGTTGTGCCTGGACCGTGAACTCGGGGGGGGGAGTTGTGTTGTGAGAAAAGAAAAAAAAAGGGATGCCGGCTCAAAGGTAATGTTTTAGTTCATCTCTTTTAGTATTAATACATAAAAGCCCACGCAAGTACCTGAGCTTCGAGCTGAGCATAAGAAAAAAAAGCAAGTTTTTTTTTTGCCTCTGATTGTGGCTGTGTTGTCGTTCAGTTTTCAAAAATAAAATTTATTAGTTCCTCAGGTATGAGTTCAGAAAAAAGGAAAAAAAAGAAAGGGGAGTTGAAAATGCTTTCATTTATGTTTTTTTTGTGTGTGTTGTCATGTCTGGTATTTTAGCAACTCCCCAGGCCAGTAAATTTTAATGTATCCAAAAAATTTGGTTCAATGTTTGAGCACAGTGAATTTTGGTGCATCGATTATAGTTTAGTTGGGCATGTGAAAATTGAAAAGCAGTGTTATTGGGATTCCGTGTGTGATAAAATAATTGTAAACATTTTTCTCTAGCCTTTTACAGCGTTGAGTTTTTTTTCTGAGTGAAGATAAATTATGGGATGATTTTATATTGGGATTTTGGGAGCATATGTATAGTGTGATGAAATTGGAAACCTAAAGTGCTGTTTACATTCTTGGAGTGTTGAGTGTCGAAATTAAGAGTGTTGGTGTGTTATTTTGAGGACCAGTATTTTACATGCTCCAGATGAGTGTTAATCTCCCATTGGAAAGGGGTGATCTTAGGGCAAACCTGGGAACTTGTCCTAAGGCAGAGGGCTCTGAGTAGGGAATTTTCACCAGGATGCGATATGTGCAAAATAGAAGTTAAGGTATTTGGGTTCTCAAGTTTAGTATTTCACAAAAAGAATGAACATCATGGGTTGAGAAGACACACTTTTGCTCACCAGTTCCAGTATTAATTGTTCTTTTCTTTTGCCTAAATTTTCTTGTTTTTACAAAAAGAGTCTAAATGTAATTTTAATTTTCAATAAGGTGAAAATATTTAGTAGGTTATGTAAATGGTCAGTGTTATTATCTGCAGTGCGACCTGCTCAGTGCCATGGTACAGAAGAATTTCCTTGCTTAGTGACTTTTCCTGGGATTTGGATGTAGTGTGAGATAAGTGATTTTTTTCCTGGGATATATGTGGATAGATAAGTGATTTTTCCTGGGATATATGTGGATATTGTGATTTAGGATTTCTTGGGATATAGAGAGATAAGTGATTTTTCCTGGGATATAGTTGTGTTAGTTCTGGGCCGGATGTGCCTGGAGTATTTTGGGTTGAAGTACGACAGGCTCTTGCAGGCGTGGTTGATCAAGGTGGGATTGTGCATTGGTTCAAAAAGGGGGGGGGGGCCTTGAGGACGTGGTTTTTGGGGGAAACTTGTCTTCAAACCCCCAGTAGTTTTGCTGCCCACGGAGATATGTACTGCCAGCGAGGGTCGGTCGGGCGTTGCTTCAATGGATGTTGCGAGATCATGTTAGAGTAAATTCTGTACCTGTTGATGTGTCGCACTTGAGGATTTTCCCTTTCCCTTTGCCTAGGCTGAAATTGGATTCACGACCCAATTTCACGCCTTCAGCCTGACTAGTATTTTCTTCCTGTGTTTGGTTCTCAAAAACCCAGGGTAGTGTCTGAACTGAGAGTATTTGCCTCACCGCGACCTCAGTAATTCACTGCAGGTGTTAAATTTAAGTTTTGTTTGGTGTGACTTAAAGTATCTAAACTAATTTGTTTATGATATGCTGTAGTGCTAGGGATGTAAATTCTAAATTCTGGTTGTTAGTGTTAGTGAACATGATATTTAGTTTGGAAATTTAGTTAATTGGTATTTTGAGCTTTTGTTTACAGTATAGAGTTATTAAGTATCTTGAGCTATTATTAATGGAAGTGCAGAGTGAGGTGATTTTTATGAGCAAGCTAGTGCAAGAAGATTGTTTGAATTTCTGAATTATGTTGATGATGTTATGAATAGTGATAATTTTTAAGTTAGTTAGTGAGGTTTCTTTATAAGTGAGGTAGGTTCATTTAGTGTAGTTTCTATAGGTTATGTAATGTTAATTAGTGCTTGTGCTCAGTGTAAATTCTGTTTTGAGGATAATTTACTTGGTTTGTTTACTTGCAGATAGTAGATTTTGTTAATGTATAATTTGTGGCTCTTATTATAACTGTAAATTTAATTGAAGTCTTTGAATCTGGTTTGGGGAGATTGCAGAGTTTGCTAAGGTTGTTCAGGTGCTGTAAATTTAAATCAATAAGGGTAAAATTGTAAATTTGTCATTGAGCTAATTAGGTGAGGGAGAAGAGAGTACGTTTCAAAAGAACAGAACTTGTCCACCTTGTGGAATTAAAAGAATCCAGTATTTTTTTGTGTAAACTATGTGAGTCGTAGTATAATTTTGGATGCATAAAGTCAATGCCTGGTGTTCAAACCGACTGTGTTGAAATATGTCAAATTGTGCTGTTCATAAGGCCAGTGGCCAAATAGAAAAGAAATTGAGATTCTGTTTTTATACTGCTGTGTGTCAGCAAACAAACAAAAAAAAAAAATACCACAGCTGATTGTCCACTAAATTACCTTGTTAAGTTTTTAAAGAAAAAAATAAATATAGGCAGTAGCCTTTCAAAAAAATCCAAAATTAGTGCAGCGTGAAAAATTTTGTGTGCTGTTGTCTTCCATGACTTGGTCCCATGTATTCACCTTAGCTTGACTAAGGCTATCGATCCGAATCCTGGTATTATAAGGTATTTCATAACTGCAATTTTTGTCCTGTCCTTTTAAATTGACTTTCACAGCCTCCACAAGTTGTTATTGAACGAGTACATTTTATCCTATGACTTATAGTGACACATTTTCATACACATGCAACAATATTCACTTATTTTTGCACTTTCAGATGACTCAACTCTGCATGAACACAAACAACGCAAACTTTTCAATAACTTCTTGTGGGATGTAAATTTTTAGATGCATTTTTGTTTAGGATGTTCATGGCCTTCATATACTTAAAAAATATTTTTGTTTCAAAATGCATCTACCCATCTCCCAAAGTTAAATTTTAGTCTAAATTCAAAATTTTCCTTCAAGTTTACTTTTGGCTATCTATTATAATCACCTTATATAACGTGGCTAAGATTTCCGCCACAACACAATGTTTACAGTATCTATTCAAAGGTTAAATCGCAGTAAATTCACCATTCAAGTGTACTTTTTCCACTAAGTAGTCAATAGCAAAAGACCAGTTTTGCTGCTGTTTCCAAACACAAACAATTTTTTAATTTATTATGAATAAATGAAAAGCTTGAGAATATTCTTTCAAGCCCAGCAGAACTTGCAGAAAATATCATTGTGCAAGCAAGAGTTATGAAATCTTCATTTACAGTTGTTTTCTTTAAACTAGACCACCATGTAGAAGCGGAGACATTTTCTAAGACTTCATTGGAGTAATACGTTTCAGGAAAAGGAGCTGATTTTGCTTGAAAAGCTATGATGTAAGGCACAAAATTTGGGTTGATGTCATAAAGTAATTTCCTAGCACTTTCTTCCTGCTCATGTGACAATTTAGATCCCATGTACTTTGGATGAAGCATATAAGCTAGCATATGATGTTGGGTTATTGCCTGACTAAATCTACTCTTAACCTTGCTTCCTTTAGTTTTCATGAGATTATCATCATCCATTAGGGTCAACCAAATTTCACAAGCATCTGCAATAAAACAGTCCTCTTTTTGGATCTTATCCAAGGCAGCAGCAATAGGTTTTAAAAGTTGCAACAAGTGTTTTACTTCTTTATTAATCATCCGATTATTTATGACTTGGACAACACCTTTGTCATCTATATCGTCTTCGTGACCTTTAAGTATTTGTAAGTAATATGGACGATTCTTTATGAATGATTCCAAACAATCTACCCGACTGTTCCACCTTGTATTGTCGGGTAATTTCAGCTTCACAGCATTCGGATATTCCTTAAGCCAAGCATCTTGTCTGTGATTAGTTCTGAAATATTTCTGAACAGATACCACATGCTTTAAAACAGACTGGTGTAATATCTTGCCCAAGAAGATTAAGATAGTGAGCTGAACTCCCATAAGTTGTAACTAATGGGTTCTCTTCATTAATCATCTTTCTCATTGATTCCATTTTATTTTCATTATCTGTTACAAGAGCTTTCACTTTACATTTGTATTCCTTTTCTACTTCTGTTATTGCTACCTTGGCTAAATCAGCACAGTAACTTGCTGGGTTTTTTTCTTGGACCCTGTATTTACAGAATTAAAGAAGATATGTTCAGTACCAGTATGAATACAATTAGCAATAACCGGTTCATTGTGGATGTTACTCCAACCATCTCAAATCAATGTAACTATTTTACCACTGACTTTCTTTTCAACTTCTGACTGCAATTCATTATGTACTTTATCTATTGGCTTGTCGGAAAAGTCATGACTTATTTTAGCCATGTTTTGCTAAGGTCATTTATTGATAGAAAGAACAAAGATCAATCAATGATATAATGCCCGTTTTGTTCGATAACATTTTGCCATCTTTCAGTGAGCTGCAGAATGCCTTGTTCATAGAAGAACCTGTCTTTCGTGGCAAAAAACTGTACAAGGTGCTCATTTACAGCCTCATCTGAATTGAACATTATACCACGCAAGGACTGTTGAAGAGAGCGAAACAAGTGGAAGTCTGACGGCGCAAAGTCAGTCGAGTATGCCGGGGGTGGCAACACATCCCACCCAAGCTTCAATAATTTTTGGCGGGTGATCAAACTTGTGTGTGGTCTTGCTTTGTCGTGATGGAAAACAACACCTTTACGATCAACAAGCTCTGGACGTTTCTGGATGCTGGATTCATTCAAACTGTCCAATTGCAGACAGTACACATTCGAATTGATTGTTTGGTTCCATGTTAGGAGCTCGAAAAACACACCTTTAAAATCCCACCACACTGAGACCGGAACATTCCGCTGATGAATGTTTGCTTTGGATTTCGTTTGAGGCGAAGCAGCACGTCGTGACCAAGACCGTTTGAGCAGCACATTGTTGTACACAATCCACTTTTCGTCATCAGTTATCAGTCGCTTCAAAAAAAGATTGTTTTCCTCACGTTTAATGAGCATATCGCAGATGTTTATACGCGCCGTCAATTGAGCTTTTTGAGGTCATGAGGAACCCATACATCGAGCTTGTTTACGTATCCCAGCTTCTTCAGGTGGTCGTGAACGCTTGAATGATGGATGTGCAATGTGTCTGCAATCTCTCGTGTCGTGTAACGTGGGTTTGACTCGATCAATGCCTTGATTTGGTCATTGTCAACCTCGGTTGGCCTCCCGGACCGAGGAGCATCGTTGAGGTTCAAAATTACCAGCACAGAATTTTGCGAACCACCGCTGGCACTGACGTTCTTGTAGAGCATTATCACCCTACACTTTATGCAACTTTTCACAAGTTTGACGCGCATTCTTCCCTTTACAGAAGTAAAACAGTAAAATATGGCGAAAATGCACAGTTTGGTCTTCCATCTTCAACTTGATGTCAAATCTCCGCAAATCGCTCACTATTCCTTTTAGACTGCAGTTAGAACTGGCACCTGTCAAATGCCATAGCGATAACAGAGCTGCACATCTAGTACTTCCAAAACCGCCCAACAGCCATCGGGTGCCAAAATACGTCATGACTTTTCTGACAGCCCAATAGCAGGTCTCCAGCCAGTTGTTTCATTTTTGGAGGTGTGTAATTTGGTCTTAGTAAACTGATCATTCTTGTAAAGGATGAATGCTTACTAGCCAAGAATGGAATATTGCAACTGTAAAAAAAAATTGCGATTGCCACATCAAAAGTTTCTTTGCCCTATGAACTTGTTTTAATGACCAAAATTTTCATACTGGCCTGACTTGTTGAAGGTCTGTCTTCTTCAGGTTCTTTTTCTCCTCCTTGTTTTTGTTTCTTTGCAGCTGGAGCTGAATTCTTTTCTGAACAACTAGGTACTTCTACTTCCATAAGTTCCATGCCAACAGATCGGCCTACCTGCTGCTTACTACTGCTGTCACCACAGCACTTTTTCTGGTGCTCCTTCATTCTGTAAGGTTTAGCATTAACAACTTTCTTGTAGTTGATACATTCAACTATTAGCTTATTATTTACTTTCTGCACATAAAAACCCCAAATTGGGTCTTATAGGCCTACCACCTCTAGAAGTAGACATAATGGCATAAATAGAAGTCCACAAAACAAACTACATTCAAACTTTCTTTTTGAAGAAATGGCTCCCCTTGCTTAAACATGGAACCACTTCTGAAATATGTAAGACAAGCTGTGATTGGTGGTTCAAAAAATTGTGGCTCATCGGCGTTAATACAGCTTATCTAGTTGGTGCACTTGAGACAGTCATAAACCAATGAGGTTCTTCCATACAGCCAGTCTGCCAATCATGTTGCTTCTTATATTATAGCCAAGGATCAAGCCTGTCTAAAAAAAGTGATGTACAGTCGAGCTCGCTTTTAACGAGGAGCTCAGGACTGGCGAAAATGCTCGCTAAATCCGTTTCAGTGCGAAACCAACCCAATATGGAAAAATAAGCCTAACTGATAATGACAAGGTACATAGTATATGTAGTATGTATTTTCTTGCGTACAGTCCGCGGACTATCTGTGTTTTTTTTTATCTGCAAAACTGTTGGGTGCAGACAGTCTGGCAATAGTACCATATTTTTTTTTAATTGTTGCACTCAAATACAATAACATACATACTGTCTGTATGTACCTCAATTTTCGTGCCCACCGCACCTTAAAAATTAGCATTTTAAAAACTATAGTTTTGCATTTGTAGACAGAAGCGTACCAGGGCGAGTTTAGAAGAAAATTAAAACTTCACTGCCTGCATCTTTTTTCATACATGTAGAACGGCAGTAGCGAAGTCTGGGAGAGAGGGGAGAAAATCCCTCTTCGAAGCAGCTGTTGGTCTTTGGCTGGGCCGTGTTTGATTGACGGAGGTCTTTCATCTACCACCTGTTTCGTACCCCCTCCCGTCTCGCCCTACTTGTTTATGATCAAGGCTCTGTCTCTTCCGAGTCACTTGTTTATTTGAGTTGGGGTAATAAAGAAGTAGGTAGTTATACTGCTGGATTCATACACAAGAAAAAGTATGACACCATTTGTAGAGAAAGCAAACAATTGTGCGGCAGTTAGGGAATTTAAAGTGAACGAAAAAACTTTTGGGATCTGCACAGTTAAAGAAGTTTTAGAACTTCCAGAGGCCGATTATTTGTTTCAAGCTTTTTTCAATCTGTTTGCAGGTAGTCTTTTCCTTCCTATCTACCCCGCCACCCACCACCCACATCGATAATGAGCGCGGTGCAACTTTTATCTGTGGAGCAAACGTGACTTGCGCTTAAACCTTGTTCTTCTAAGCGATTTATAAACGGGGTCAAGGTTGCATCCGGATCCATAAAAAGTCTGTAAAGACATCATTGACAAATCAAGGTTTTCTGTCAGTGACAAAAAAAAAAAAAAAAAAGTCACTGCTTTGATACAAATGCAATAATTATCCCCCACACCACCACTTTTTAACGACGTACGGACTATCTGGTAAATTTTAATTTTTCTTTTTTGGAGGCACAAATGGTTTTGTTCAGACTCTACGTGGGGCAGACTATATGCAGGAAAATACAGTATACAATCGTATACTGTACTATCCATAACGATTGCATATACAAATTAAATAAAATAAGTTTTTTAATTAAAGAGAAACTTACATGAATTCTAAAGTACAGACAGACTTACAGTAGCTACAAAACCTGAAGTGAATGGAACAGTAGCAGCAAATCCACTAATTGGAAACATTTTTGAAGAAAGTCTGTAGTTGTTTGTTTTGTTTTATTAGTGTACTTCTGTTCCCTTAATTTTCTGCGAATAACACTCAGTGCAGGAAACGTTGGAGGTTTTTCGTACAATCAATGGCTGATGCATATCACGGTGGTTGAGTACTTTCTTCTTCACTTTCTTCACTTTCTTCACTTTCCTGTGCAATTGTTTGATGCCTTAATTTCCTCTACAATGTCATCTCCAGAAACGATGCCCGATGTAGCGACAGCATCATTAGCAGTAACAAAGTCATCAATTTCAGGAACATCATTTAAACATGTAATGTTTCGTATTTTTAACCACTCAAAAAGGGGGATACCGTCCATTTCGTCATCACTGTGACTTGTGTTATCCAACCCTGATGTTCTGAAGCAGTTCTGAATACAAGATTCTGATACTCGTCCCCAAGCATCAGCCAGCATTCTAATTGCATCAAGAATGGAAATTTTCACTTCAACCTTTTTTTCCATCCTTTCTGTAGTGGCATTTAAGGCTTCGAATAACTCCTTGGTCCATTGGTTGTAGCAAGGCTGTGGAGTTTGGAGACAAGAAGATAAGCTGAATGTTAGTCATGTTTTGAACATGAGAATGTGCTGGGCAGTTATCTATAACGAGAATAATTTTACGATATTTTTTTTTCGGACTTCTTTGTCCCACTTCCTAAAATAAGCTGTAAAAATGTCCGATGTCATCCATGCTTTCGTATTGGACCTGTAAGAAAGGGAGACATTTCATGTTTTTAAAACATCTTGGTTTTGCAGATTTTCCAATCACTAGCAATTTCCTCTTGTCCTTGCCGGACGTATTAGCGCACACGAACGCAGTCAGGCGATTCTTTTGAAGTTTTCCCCCTGTGCACTTCTAACCTTTGAACTTCATTGTTTGATTGGGAGTTAGATTATAAAACATACCTGCTTCACCGCATTATAAATGTCATCATCACTGTAGTTCTTCTGAAGATCCGGCCACACTGTTTTCAACCATGATGAAGTTTCTTTTGTATCCACTGATGATGCTTCCCCGCTAATTTTTCCAGAACAAATGTTGTGTCGCGTTTTGAAGCGCTGAAGCCACCCATTAGAACACGAAAAAATTTCGTAACCAAGTTGAACTGCAAATTTTTCAGCTTGAATTTTTATTATTGGGCCATTTATTGGTAAGCCAGTGTTTCCTTGAACAGTGAACCATTTTAATAAGGCTTCATCTATGTCAGTTTTCTGGCATTTCTTCAGTCTTTTGCTAGACGTAACATTGCATTCGAAAGCCTGCAACAATGTTTCTTTATTTTTAAAAAGGGTTGAAACGGTGGAAGATGACAGTCCGTATTTTTTGCATATCACAACTTTTTTTTTCGCCATTTTTCAACTCCCTAATGATGGAGACTTTATCGTTCACGGATAAAACTTTTCTCTTAGACATTTTTTAAACTTCCTATGTGATTCCTGTTTATACAGTAACTAACATCGCCCAGAGTAAGAATATACAGTACAAGAAACGCCAGATGTGAGAAGGTGAGTGAGAAAAAATTCCAGGAAGTTAACTGTTGTTTCTCCTAAGGCGCGACTTTCACATTCCCTCACTCCCCCACACACCTTTGTTCTCTAAGCACAAAAGCTGCTGGGTGCGACCTTGTAGCATTGTATCCTCCCCACCACACCCATATTTGGTTTTCAACTTTAACTTTGGGACCCACTATTCTCCTACTTGCTGGCGGGGGGGCGCTAAGTGTTTGTGCATACCCTCTGCATTCTTTTTCCGTTACTGAGCTTTCACTAGTAAAAAGAAAATATATTACTCAGCGCCTTTCCTTTCCCTTCCCTCTAGAACCCTGAGCGTCAGATTTTCTCTTCCTCACATTAAATGTGATTTCCTTAAATTCTGTTATTTTTTGTTCTCCCTTGTTAAATCCGGGGTTTTCATTAAACTTTGTTCGCTAAAAACAATTACATTTGCCTTGAATTAGCATTGTACCAAACAAAAGTTGTGTTTAGTTCGTTAAATCTGGAATCTCGCTATATACGGGCTCGACTATATTTCAATTATTGAAATTATTAATTATTAGAAATTTCTATAATACTAAATTATTGTAATAAAAAAATTTCTCATCTCTGATTTACTGTAAATTCAAAAAAATTTCTCATCTCTGATTTACTGTAAATTCCATGTACTAATTGATACAAAAATGGTTTAAGTACTTTTTTTAGTTTCTGCCAGTTGTTGCCATTTTCTGTCGGTTTAAACCGGTTATATCCAGTTTCTGCCACATACACGGCAGAAACCCAATACTGTTTCACACAAGACCCGTGATCTTTTCCTCAAGCAGACATTCCTGAATCGGGTACTCCCATGATTTCCTTGGCCTTTCTCCATCTTTTTCTTGCCACTTGGGCTGAATAAATTCTCAGTAAGCATCTTATTACTCATTTTTTCCACCTAAGAATATTTGTCTCCACCTTACTAGCAGCATTTTGATTCACATTACACATCTGCAACACATCTTCATTCCTTCCACAATCAGAATGTCTACCATGTAATGTATGAAGTATTTTAATTGCATTACAACTTGTACCGAATGAGAGAAAAGCAGCGTGATCATGCCTTACCTCAGTAGCTTGTATTAAATCTTTAGTTGTGTGTTGATCTTAATTTAGTAGTTATTAGTGATTAGAATCTTGTTTAGTATTAATATTTAATTAGTCTTTGGTGTGAATAATGTTTGGAATTAACTAGTGATAGTGTAATTCAGTAGTTGTTAAAAAAACAAGTTGACGATCATTCTGTAGCAAAGTTATTTTTGTAATTCAGTAGTTGTTAAAAAAACAAGTTGACGATCATTCTGTAGCAAAGTTATTTTCGTTAAATAATGTCATGTACACTATCATCACGAGAAATGTGCATAATCGTTAAAAAAATGATAGTTAATAATAATTTGTAGTAAAAGGAATAATTATTTAAGCATCAGAACAAAATAACAAGTTGTTTACATGATTTTTCGTAATTCCCTTCGCTGATATTTGCCCTTTTACATGCAGCTAGAATGAATTTGATTTTAATCATTACCCAGTTTAATTGTAAATGATGATTGTAAAAACATGCTGAAGTTAATTTTTACTGAATTTTTGTAAAGGCTGTTTCCATATTTGTTAATTTAAAGGGTTTTTCTTTGTTCAGAAAGAAGAAAATGCTGCAGTTCATAGCGTAACTCTTGTAAGCAATAAATTCAGTTGGAATGACATTTGTTAGGAGAATTGCATTCTTTCCCATAGCCTTTCCAGGTAGAAAAGAGATGGAATTTATGTGAGTTTGCGGCAAGAAATGCATATTTTTGGCGTTGCGCAATATCCTTGGGGATTAAGTTCAGAATTTCCGCAAGTCGTGGCAGTCTTCAGGAGGTCGTAGGTTAAGTTGGAATGGCTGGCAAGCACCTGTTCTGCTCAACATCAAAAGGTACATTTTCGCCTCCTTCCGACATTACTTTGGCCTATCAAAGTTCTGCGTTTCTCACCATGCTTGATTGCGTTCGTCAAGGAGGAGATTTTGCTGCTCCAGGCAGAGTTAGTTGGAGGAAAGACATGATGATAAAAATTCTGTTTCAATGCACTTCAGGGAGGCAGAGGGGAAAAAAACAAACTTTGTTGTGGTGCAGCAAAACTTTGGGAGATGCTGTAAGTGGTACCCAGGAGAGGGGACTGTCATCCAGAAAAGATAAAAAGGTAGGATCTTTCCACAATTTTTTTTTTTTTTTTTTTTTTTTTTGTTTAGTGGGAAAAGTACTGGGGAACCCACCCCTTCAGCACATGAACCTCTCAAAGTTGCTATAAGAGGTCTGACGACCACCTTGGGCCTCAGGAGTTTGAAATATCCCCACCTAACCAGCTCAGCCATGGGAAATATTTTTTTCCCCCAAAGTTGAAAGAACAGAAAATCCTCCTTTCCCACTCTTTGATTTCTAGCATTCTACCGAGGGACTAAAGTTCCTCTTTGGTCTCCTGACCACATGGTT
This sequence comes from Macrothele yani, assembly GCA_039090855.1. NCBI lineage: Eukaryota > Metazoa > Arthropoda > Arachnida > Araneae > Macrothelidae > Macrothele > Macrothele yani. The sequence continues at coordinate 55,562,512 of CM077011.1, read as the reverse complement.
TGGCTACAAAGTGAAGGCACAATCATGATGACACCTCCTAGGCTACAGACATCCACCTCAAACTCCCCTTGAGGAAGGGAAAGACCTCAACACCAGCATAGGAAGAACAAAAAAAAAAAAAAAAAAAAAAAATCTGGAGTCTACCTGAGTAGAAAAGAAATGTCGTTGTAAAGTGTGTTAAGGAAAAAGACCTTCACTAAATCAATTGCCTACCTGGCCTAACTAATTACTCTACATTTACATAGTAGCAGTCATCCATAGGTTAGCCTACATTGACATGTTCCTCACACAAATTTAACCATGCACACATACAGAGGGATCAACAATTCACAGAGAAATCAAGTTGAGAGGAAAGAAAATCATAAAAGAATTTACTGGATTTTTCTTGACTTTTTTTTTTTTTTTTTTTTTTAATTTAACTCCCTCCTTACTAAAGATATTCGAGATACCCTAAAAAATCTCACTGTTATTGAAAGTGCATGGGTCTGGTGATAGGTTTTCCGATCTGAAAATATTTTGGGCTCTTTAATTTAGAGATTGGAAGAACAGCAACAGATCACCTACCTCTGTATGTACCTCATTTCTTTGGCAGAGAAATAATTCCTGTCTCTTCTGCTGTACCCAGGTGTCACTCCATACATCAGAGTTGGAACAATTACACTTTTATACAGAGCCATTCAATGCCTTTTCAAGATCCCATCAGAGACGTATTTGCTCGCTTACTAATTCTACCATCTAATCTGTTTTCTCTGTCAAACCTACTTCCTAAATATACAAAGTCATTCATCTGGTCTTATCTCTGTACCTAAACTTGCATTCAGTACTAACAGTTCCTCACTCTAAAACTATAACTTTGGTTTTCCCTCAATTTCAATTGCGTACATCCAGAGACAACATACTGTGCAACTCATTTTTGCTTTCTACCAACAGGACTATGTCATCAGCATATAGCAATCTGCACACACGGATATTACCAAGACATAAACCAGTATTGTCTATTTTGGCATCACACATGCATGCATCCATAAAAATATTAAACAGCCATTGTGACATTACACAACCTTGTGCTGACTCAAATGGTAAAGGATTTCAGACAAAATAATTTTTAGAATTGATTGGACTAGATTCCATGGGTAGGTGTGTAGCAAACTTTTTAGGTGCTATGTTCTCATACCAGTACGTGTTCTAAAATATGCACTCGTGACCAATAACATTATGACCACCTACCCAAAAATGATGTATTGGGAATCTTTCACCACAATAGTTGCTTGCATCCAGTGTGGGATTGACTCCTGCAGACCATAAAAAGTCCCTGAAGTATACTGTGCCAGCTAGACAGAATGATGTCTTGAAGTTTGGTGATAAAGCCGGACACTGTCATGGACTGATGAATGCTGCATTCCACAGCAGTCCAAATGTTTAGTGGAATTCAAGTTTCTGGAATTTGGCAGGCAGGGAAGCACACAAAATGCTTGAACATAATCCTCAAAACATTCCTGCACAATACGGGTTTGTGACACAAGGTTGTCTTAAAGAATCCAGTGCTGCTCTTGTAGAGCAACATACGGTCCAAAGCAGTATGTAGGTAGGATCTGGTGATGAAGGTGTGTTCAGTGGGGATGAGGAGACCTAATAATGTCCATGAGGACAATCCTCATACCATGATACTGCTGCTGCTTCCCTATTTCTGTACAACTATACAGTCTGGTTGCACGCATTTTTACCTGCAGGACTAGTCACAGTAGACAACTCTTTTCCAGTTGTCCAATCCCCAGTCACTATGATCCTGTATCCCACTGCAAACAGAGCTGCTGATGATGACTGTCAGTTAGCTACAGCTTTGACTAGCACATGGTCAGACCAATGTCTGCTTAGCCAGTGTGTAGGAGTGTCCACTGGATTGTGTGCCCTGATTTCAGTATTCCATTAATTAAGGGATTGTGAATCATCTGTTGTCCCAGAGAGCACATGCCAACTGGCATCCACTTTGACTGTCAACCAGTGACAGTCTCTTTTTCTGGCACCTTGGGTGAATGTGTGTCACTCTATGGGCCACTCCCACCGTACCTTCACTATGGCGGCCCTCACACAAGTACCAATGCCTGCCATTGCTGAGATGTTGGCCCCTGCCTTCCTTGCAACAAAAATATTATTCTTTCAAACTCTGACATGCCCTTCCCATGGTGTCTGTATACATACATTCCCACCAGTTAGTGGCATTAGTGTTTTATGTGCTATGGAACACTTCCACTTGTACAGATATAATGAGCTCACTAGCCCATGAGCATATGTCCTCATATGAGAACAATTTTAAAAAGTTAACAGCCTAACAGTTGCTGTAGTCTTTCTATTACTTTGGTTTTGTATTGATCAGATGGAATAAAGCACACAAATGAATTGTTACAGCTTTTATGAAAAAAAAAAAAACATTGTTCTTAAAGTATTACATTATTTTTCTGCCAAATGTTTCACATAGTGTTTCATGAAGTGTTTAGGACTGATGTGCTGTTAAGTATTCACAGGCTGTTTTATTTCCATTGAAGCTGAAAAATCTTGATCAGTGTTAAAAAAAATTATCGAAATTCTCCATGAAAAACAAATTACAAGGTATGACTTCAGTTAATTTAAAAATAGGAAGCAGTAACAATGTGTGACCTGAGGCAAATTAAGAGATGTGATCATTATAATAAATCATGTATTTTATAAATACTCTATGTATATGTAGCAAGCGTCTTTCTCACTGTCATCTGATTATTATTATTGTATATTTGCTTGCTTATTTAACTTCTTTTAATTGCTTTAAGCTGGACGTCAAGTAATTTTGCTTTTTATACTTCCAATGGAAAAACTTCTGTGCACATTTTCTTCACAATTAATGCGATCCCAAGGATGAAAATTTGAACATCGATCAAAATAGCTTCATTTTATAACTTGGAATACTTAATATTTTCTAAAACATAACCATAATTATGCAATCCAACATGTGTTTGTCTACTGACGTCATCAAAGTGCAGGTCGCACCATCTCTTTTCTGGTTTCAACACCACCAACGGAAAAGTTATTGAGTTTTAATATAATTCTGGTTATGTTTTAGAAAATATTAAGCATTCCAAGTTATAATATGAAGCTATTTTAATCGATGTTCAAATTTTCATCCTTGGGTACGCATTAATTGTGAAGAAAATGTGTACAGAAGTTTTTCCATTGGAAGTATAGGAAGCAAAATTACTTGACGTCCACCTTAACTTCCAAGCTATAGTAATAACTAATATGCTGTTCTTGTACTATGAAGTTGCTGTGTGTCTCTCAGATATGTAGTGAGTTAAAAGGAACAATATCCTTCAGTACCTTTTCATCGTCATTCATCATCATCATCATTATTATTATTACAAGAGCCATCCAGAAAGTAAGTATAATAATTCACACATCACTCCCACGCAAGTATTTGCTTCAGAGTTGCTCATGCACTTTTGTGTTGCCTCATCCATTAGCCACGTCCTGACGCCATTTTGTGAGGTTAAAGGTTTGTGCCGTGCATTAATAATGTTTAAGGTAGAATGGCCCACTGACTGCAAATTCCGATCTGTGGTAAGGTTTCTGAATGCAAGAAATGTCAGACCAAGTGAGATTTATCAGCAAATTTGTGAAATTTAAGGACAAAACACAGTGAGTGCAGGAATGTTGCAGAAGTGGATTTGAATGTTTAATGAAGGACAACAGTGTTCATGACAAATTGCACGGTCATAGTCCTTCTCTGGTCATGGAAAGTTTTGGTGGAGAGAGTAAATAAAACAGGGTGTGCGCGATTTAAAGCAGTTGATTTAAATCATTCATTTAAATCAAATGATTTTTTTAATCACTGATTAATCAAATATTTTAGTTTTCATTTTTATGATTTAATCAAATTATTTATTTATTTTTTTACTTTTTTATCACCATTTAGAACTTTGAACAAAATTGGATTTAAGCATTAGTTTTAACATGATCAGTCAAAGTGGCTGAAATGAAAAAATAAGTTTTAAATCCTTGTGGAAGAACTTTAATGCTGGTAAACAAAACTCAAAGCATGCTACATGCATAGATGCCACCTAACAACTGAAGTTATCAGTAGTGCATAAGGTGAAAATCAGTAGTTTCGACAATTTTTCAGTAGTCAAAGAAATAAATATATTTGGATTTAGGTATTTAAAAAAAAGTGTTTTGTGTAAACTAAATAATGTTTGACAAAATTAACTTTTAACTTATGTATTTACTTGTTGATATTTAACAAAATAAATAATCTTCATAAAAAGGTAGACAAAGTAATCACAGAATTTCTTGAAAAGATAATTGAAACAGCAAAGAAAGTTGATAATTGAAACAGCAAAGAAAAATTTAATAACCATTGAATGTAGAGTAAAAAAAAAAAGCTTTATATGCAATTACACTTCATTTGAAAATTGTTTGCTTCTAATGTTTGGGTCCCTAGATTTGGTCTGAAATTATTGCGATTCTTTCTCACAATGCTGAATATTCTTTCGCTTGCTGCATTTGAGTGTGGTATAACAAGAATACCCAGCATAACCTGGGAGAGTATTTTGTACTTATATTCCCCATTATAGTCTTTCAAATTGGATATTTGAAACCAAGCTTCATCAGCACGAGAAATTTCAAAAATTTCTTTTAGACTGTCACTTTGATATTTTGCAAATTGAATCTCAAGTTTTTCCCGATCATTTTCACAAACTAGTGATGGGAAACGCTGAACAATGTAGAGCAGAGAGTTAAAAGAGGCTTTGGCCTTTTTTTCAATATCTGCAACCTGGGCATGTTTTAGAAATTCATCCTCGACTGGCAGCTTCTTAAGAATGTAATTGCAGGCTTCAACAAAAAAAATTCTGACACACCTATAAAACTCATCAATATCCTGCTGTGGCATTTTCATTTTGGAAGAATTGAGGTGCATTCTTGTTTTAACAACTGTAGGTAAAATGAACCTCACTATGAGATCCATAAAAAGCTGCCAAAGCAAAGGACGCAACTTATGGATAAATGGTGCATCTTGTTGCAAGGTGACATTTTCCTTATTAAAGATAGATAAAGTGCTGCTTAAAAACAGAATGTAAAGTTTTGTTTTGTCAATACTTAAACAAGCACTAACATTTCTAAATCTCTTATTTTGAATGTCATCCATATTTTTTGCTTCACAAAAAAAGTTTTCAGCGGGTTCCACTGTTCCAAAATATGGTCTAGACAGTCAACTAAAGATAACCATCTTGTACTGGTGTATTTCAAAATTTTATGTGGTTTCCTTCTTGACCACAAAGTTGCTGACATAATTTGAAGCTCTGTTTTCTATGGGAACTTTTATCAAGGAAGAAATAAATGTCTACCAACAGCATCTCTATGTTTATCACATTGCAGCCAAAAAAGCTGCATCTGAATTTAGCGATGTGTATTAAATGACAGGGGCAGCCCCTCATGACTGTTGACAGATTGTTTTCCTGTATAAATGCAGAAACACCTTTTACTTTGCCCACCATTGTGCTTGCATTATCCGAAGTAAAGGCAATGCAATTTTCCCAAAACACACTCTTTTCTTAAAATTTACTGCATATGGCATTTGAAAATGCCCTCACCTGTATTTGTCAGTGCAGGTGAGTAATGACATTAACATGGTAACAATTTTCCCCTTCTTTTTCTCGAAAAATGTTGTTAGGAGGGGATATAATTTATATTCATAAGTCATTGCTTCCATCTATGCTAATGGAAAATGGTTATGTCAGTGAAGAAACAACATCTTCAGTAGTTTGTTTAGCCATTGACTTCACTATTTCAGTAATTTTTGTACGGCCACTGCTGAAATTCTTGACAATCTTAGAGTCCGGAAACATCGCAGAGAAGAGAGATTTAGCATGATCTGCAGTAGAGATCGGTAGATTGTGCTCTATCAGAAATCTTACGAACAAAGTTTCAGCCTTTACACTGCTGGAAGAACCTTCACTTTTGAAGAAAACAGATAATTTTTCAGTCTGTTCAACGGCCTTGGCATGTTCCATATGCTTTTTAGACGAAACATGGCGACGGCAGTCATCGCGACCTCCGTGAGCTATATTGAAATCTTTCGAGCACGTGCTACAGAAAGCCATATTAGGGGATAGTTTCGACTGCTTCAGGGATGGAAATTTGTTTGAAAAAGAATCCTTCAATCTTTGGCAATTTTTCATCTGTTTAGCTGGTGGCTCTAAATTACAGTTATCAATAATTAGTAATTATATCCGTTCACGTCCATACAAAAAAAATTACAATAGAGTCGAGATGTGACTATGTACCGCATGTGTCGTTCACCGCTAACGCGTTTTCCCTGTTTCCTGATCTGAAGGTTATCGTATTCTTACGCGCAGGTGCAGTAAGTGGAGAGCTCCATGAGGCACAAATCTGACGGTTACCTAATGCTGTCTTGTGGGTCAGCATGCTTTCGGTGCACACAGATGGTGGCTCAGTTATCTGAACAGGTTAGCGAGGGACCGCGACGCTGCAGGCGAATTAAGCCTTACGGGAGAGTCTGCTTCTCTGCTCTGAGCCCAGCCCCAAAACTTTGATTGCTGCTGTTCGTAGTAATCGGTAATGAAAAGAAATTGTTTTATACTACATTCTCTGTAGAAAAACTAAATAAATACGTAGTCCGTAGTATGTGGTTGTTAACCGTAGAAACTACAGTGAATCCGTAGTAAACGGCATCTCTGTACATGTTGACAGGATACAGAGGGCATACGTATCTTAATCCGGAGTCTAGAAGAAGGGATTAGCCATGTTAGGCTCTTTGAATAGGGATTAGGGAGTGGTCTCTTGTTCAGATCTTATTCTAGAGTCTAGAAGTAGGGATTAGGGAGTGGTCTCTTGAGCTTCAGGGGAAAAGGGGTAATTGCAATGCAAGTTGTAGGGGTAGAAGGAGGAGGAACAGTCCCTTTAGTTTGGGAACAGTTCTTCTGCTCAATGACCTGTCAGATCACAAGGTGGTTGTTCTTCTAGACTAGTACAAGCGTAAGTTGCTGTTCATTGTTTGCCTTTGTTCCTCTGTACTCAGCTTTATGCAGAGTACACTATTTATATTTTCTACTTAATAATAATGTTGTTAACAGACTTTGATGCTGGTAAACAAAACTCAAAGCATGCTACATGTTAACAGGGTACAGAGGGCATGTGTATCTTATTCTAGAGTCTAGAAATAGGGATTAGCCATGTATGGCTCTTTGATTAGGGAGTGGTCTCTTGTTCAGATCTTATTCTAGGGTCTAGAAGTAGCGATTAGCCATGTTTGGCTCTTTGAATAGGGATTAGGGAGTGGTCTCTTCAGCTCTGTCAGGGCAAAAGTGGTAACTGCAATGCAAGTTGTAGGGGTAGAAGGAGAAACAGTCTTTCGTTTGGGAACAGTTCTTCTTCTCAATGACCTGTCAGATCACAAGGTGGTTGTTCTTCTAGACTAGTACAAGGGTCTGTTGCTGTTCATTGTTGGCCTTTGTTCTTCTGTACTCAGCTTTATACAGAGTATACTATTTGTTTTTTCAACTTAATAATAACCAGTGCCTTGTATGTTCTCAAATACTTTACAAATATGTCTGCTAGGAGAAAGAAAGATCCAGTTTGGTGCTATTTTACCAAAAAGATTGAGCTTGGAAAGAAAGGATGAAGAGCACACACTGGACTGGTGGAAGTAATTAGCATTGCTAAATTACTGTGTTTCTGGTAAAGGACTTGAAGCTATTGAAGCACTTCACACATGCAAAGCTACATCTGCTGGAGTAGAGAGAATGTTCTCTACTTTTGGACTCTTGCACAGTAAACTGAGGAATCAGCTGGGGGTAGAAAAGGCTGCTAAACTTGTGTTTTTATTTAGATCTTTAAATGAAAAAAGTGCTTAAAAATTAACTGATTACCTATACCTCCACTGTCTCATGTTTGCAGTAAAAATGTTACTACAACTGGAAAAATGCATGAATAATTTTAAATTATTTTTTTATTAATTTCCAGTTAATTAAATGTTTGCAATTAATTGCTTGTGTTTTAATGCTTATGTTTTGTTGCTAATGGGTAGGATTAAGCCTAAAAATCAATTTAAATAAAAAAATATGATTTAAATTTTAAAAAACCCGATTTAAATTTTAAAAAATCGGAATTCTTGGATTAATTATTATTTTTTTAATCATGATTTTATAGACCTTGGAATAAAAACATGAGGGTGAACTGGCACTTCACAATTTCTGATCTTTCAAAACATTTCTTTGAAATTTCAAAATCATTACAGAAAAGCTTCAGTACCGCAAAGTGTGTGTACGACAGGTGCCAAAAAAGATATTGACAAATTTTTTGGTTGTAGGCGAGGGAAGGCAATTTTTTAAGCTGTATAGTGACAGGAGATTAACTTGGGTCTCTTGCATCACACCTGAATCAAAACAGCAGTCCTGCAATGGAAACACGTGGGCTTGCATATGGCAAAAAAACTTAAACAGACAATGTCAGCAAGGAACGTCATGCGCACTGTCTTTTGGGATAGGAAAGGAACTTTGTTGACTGAATTTTTGCTTAAAGGCACGACAATAAATGTGGCTGTTTATTGCGATGCACTGAGAAAGTTGTGTCGTGCAATTCAAAACAAACAGTTTGGCGTGCTGTGCAAAGGAGTTGTTCTCCGTGACATGGAAGGCTTCATTCTGCAAATGTGACCCAAAACCTGGTCACCAAATTTGGGTAGGAGTAGCAGGTCCACCCTCCCTGCAGCTCAGACTTGGCTACCAGTGACTGTCATTTGTTTCTTCACTTGAAACGATTTCTTGCTGGCGAGCGGTTTGATGATGACGATGATCTGAAGATTTGAAGACCATGGTTAAGAGGTAGCTCAGTTGAAACCCAGGTGGCAGACTTCTATGAGGAGTGTGTCCAAAAACTTTGCCGCAATATGACAAATGCCTTGACATCCACAGGGAATATGTTGAAAAGTAGATTAAGGTATGAGAATTCATCTCACATTAAAAATTAGTTATCAGGATTTTTTTTTTTTTTTTTTAAATTTTCAAACAGTACTTACTTTCTGGATGGCCCTCATAATATTATTATTATAACAATTGTTGCCATAATGCATTTTCATTTGAATGTACCCATATAATATCTTGCTTATGTCTGTTTATAGGCAAGAAACATTCTCGAAATTGTGTTCAAGCACCTAGGACATGTGCTCTGGTGGATCAGATGCCTGATGCTGCTGGATGCAAGCGGGGTCAGGTAAGCTCTTTGATTTAAGAATGAAATGCTGGGTGCAGCATTTGTACTGGCCATTAGAAACATCAACATAGTTTTTGCCAGAATGCTTCAGATTCCACGTAGAAATGGTTTATTTGGTGCAGGAGGTATGTTATAGTTCTGGTTTTTATGCTTCTCCATGATCTCGTGAAAATAATATGGCCCTACCATTGTGAACATAGGCCAGATGCCTAGAGTAATGAAGTTTTTGCAATTTACTGACTTGTTTTTGAGGTTGGGGAGTGTACTGCTGTGCCTGCTAGCACCTATGTAGTTAAAAGCCCTTCAAGGAGATCTATCAAGTTATATGGTGTACAAGAAAATATATGTAGTAGTTATTACTTAGGTGCATTCTGGATATCAATTTTGTGTATTGAATTTAAGGGAAATGGGGAAGCGAATGAGCAGATTATTGTAATAATGACTAAGATATGGAACTAATCTTTGCTCCAATTTTAAGAAAATCTGTGGCAAAAATTTGCCAAGTTCTTTTCTTTGAATGTTAGTGTTTTTAACTATCTTATGGCCAAGATGACTGTTCGTTATTTGTGGGGTTCACTATTTGGAGGTAAATACAGTCGAACCTTGATATCTCGAATCTCTCGATATCTCAAAAAAATATTTTTTCCCTTCACTTTGGGCATTAAGTCAGTGTATTTTCCATAGTTATCTTGAAGCATTTTCTTCAAAACCCTTGCTATCTTGAATTGTTATTAGAAACTCCTGTGCCAGAGAAATGCAAAGCGTTCACAAACAGGTGTTTAGATGTCTTTGTTTTCATCGTTCATCTCCTTTAGGGGTATGAGGGTCTTTTGTTAGAATCTGAAAGAAATGCATTCTTAGAATTCTGTTTGGGAGTGTGTTTGTGGGGGGGGGGTGTTCCCTGACCAAGCGAATCTTTCTAGGAGCATGAATACAGAGCGTTACGTCACTCACTTTGCTCTGAACCAGTTCCACGAGCAGCAGTCTCTGGTTTCACTCACTTCCTGTGAATAGGAGACCACATGACCAGGACAGCGTTAGTTTTCCTTCCCTCTTTGTTCGTGGAAATCGTTTCAGTTTGCAAAGTCCATGGGCACAGTAAGACATTCCTGGTGTTCTTGAGTGTTGTGCACGTGTAGTCAGTAGCCGCCCTAAGTGATTGTAACATTAAAACAGGACAATGGCAGGACTAAAACGAAAGTTAAACATGCTTCCAATTGAAAAAAGTAAAAATCTTGAAATTTTTGGACGAAAACACAACAATGAAGAAAGGCAGAAATTGCTGCAAAGTTTGGAATACCTTCGAGTACGCTTTCAACAATCATAAAAAAATAGAGAAACTATTGAAAGAAACTATAATAAAAAAAAAAAAACAAAAAAGGGAACAAAATTTGAAAATCGGCATACCTCGAAGTGGAAGAGTGTGTGCGGAAGTGGTTTGTGCAATGCCGAGATCAAGGAGTTCCTGTCAGCTGATCACTGTTGCAGCCGAGGACTTTGCTAAGGAGCTTGGCTACAATGAATTCAAAGCTAGCAACGGGTGGCTGGAAAACTTCAAAAACAGGCAGAATATCGTCTTTAGGAAGCTTTATTGGTAAAATTGCATCAGTTAACCAAAGTGTTTTTGAATAGCGGTTCAAAGAGCTTCCTTCTCTTTTACAAAGATACGAGCCGCCCTGGTTGCACAGAGGTCTAAGCGATGGCTTGTGATCATTTGTCCACAATGGTGTCTGTCTTACAACACTGGCTCTCTGCCTTCCCAGGAACCAGTGGCCCTAAATTAGGGATGGGTGACCTTTTATAGCCCATTGAGTTGCTCATGGTGGTCGTTAAACCTCCAATAAAAAGAAGAAAAAAAAAAAAAAAAAGATACAAGCCAGGTGAAGTGTTTAATGCCGATGAAACAGGGTTATTTTTTCCATTGTTTGCCAGATAAAACAGCTGCATTCAAGGGAGAGGAGTGCCATGGTGGTAAACAAAGCAAACTACGTGTGACTATACTCTTAGCAGCAAATCAAAGTAGCAGTGAAAAACTTCCACTGTTAATGGTGGGGCAAGCAAAACAACCCAGGTGTTTCCCTAAGGTTAAATCATTTCCCACAATGTACAAAGCAAACAGGAGAGCCTGGATGACAAGCAAAATTTTTGGTGATTGGCTGAAGGGAGTTGACAAAGCTATGGCTCTGAAAAAAGAAAGATTGTTCTTTTTATTGATAACTGTAATGCCCACTCCAATCTTCCAAGTCTAAAAAATATCACTGTGAAATTTTTGCCTCCTAACACGATATCGAAGTTACACAACCTTTTTATCAAGGTATCATCCATAGCTACAAAGTTGGATACAGGCAGCAGCCGGTTAGGAAACTTGTGGGGACATTATTGGTGAAGGTAAAACTCCCCACTATCAAAGTGAATGCATGTTGCATACTTTTCTGGAATCCTCGGAAAATATAGGTCCCAAATAATTTGCCTCAATTACTGCCTTACAGAAAGTTGTCAGGAGAAGATTATTTATTTGTGCAGGTAGGTACCGTAAAGCAACTTTGCTGTCTAATACATGATTTATATGAGTTTAATATACTTAAAAAATGAATATTATATACACTAAAAACACAAGTTAAAAACATTAGCACTTTCAAGCTCGCATCGAGCTCGTCTTCAGATGTATGTAACGCTGCGTTAAACTGGCAGTTATGGCATATCTTATGAACATGCTCAGTGAGAAAGATGTAACATTATTCACTGCTAGTGGTCGAAGAGATTTCCAATATTTTACACAATAGTCTCCATGGAGACAGAATCGCTTTAGGAATGTCATCATTACAGCAGTTCTCTCTATGCCTTTGTATTAGCAGACTTTCTGCCAAAAGCAACGATGAATAGTTACTTGGGGTATTGAGAATTTTTGCATTTTGCCACTCAGGTTGATGTTTATACCCTGCAGGCAAAGCCTAGATAGAGCCGTTGCTGAAGAGTGTGTTTTGACACTATACGAGGTCCAATCAAAAATTTCCAAGACTAGGCCAATATACAACAAAGTACTTACGTTACTTAAGTCTGGCTATGATCTCCCTCAAAGTAGTCTCCTTGGGTAGCGATACACCGCTGCCAGCATTTTTGCCACTGTTGGAACACTTCCTGGAAGTACTGTTCACGAATTGTGTCGAACACCGTCTGCGATTCGCGCTGGATGTGTCCATGTTTTCAAAACAGTGGCCTTTGAGCTTCATCTTCAGGAACAGAAAGAAGTCACAGGGGGCCAAATCCGGCCGGTGGGAAAGTGTAGTCCTGTTGCGGCTGCAAAACTGGCGTGTTGCTAGTGCTCTGTGAGCTGTTGTGATGGAGCAGAAAATCGCCCCTGCGCCACATTTCAGGTTGTTTGCGTCGAATGTTTTCAATAAGACGCCACAGAACAACGCAGTAACTAAAGGGCGGTGACGGTCTGGCCCTGGGAGACGAATTCATAGTGCGCAACCCCACGAATGTCGAAGAACACGATGAGTGTGGTTTTGGTTGCATTCCGGACCTGTCGGGCCTTCTTTAATTGTGGAGATGCCGGGCTCTTCCACTGCGACGGCTGTTATTTGGTCTCCGGGTCGTAACCATAGACCCAAGTCTCATCCCCAGTGATGACCTGTGACAGAAACGTTAGTTCCTGATTTGCCGAGTTTGACACAGAATTAGATGTTTGCACGCTGCTGTAGTTTGCAGTCCATACTGAAATCACATCTGTGTTCTGCATGTGGTCACCAAACATTGTGTAGCACGGCTCCCATTGTTCATAGAACGATGCCACTCGGCACCATGACTGATGGAGGTCACTGCCCTCAACCGCTGCTCGCAGATCCATGTACTTCGTACCTAGTCTAGGAACTTTTTGATCACACTACGTATTTATGTTCATTCACTAGCAATCTAAGGTTCCGCTGAGTAGAGCCTATATATAATTGTTTACTGGCATCTTCACAGGTTGTCACCAATGGTATTGCAATGTACACCATGTCTGGTGTCCATCGGAATTTGGTCTCTGTCCTTCTTTAATAAGTCATTGATGTTTCAAGTCTTCAATCCGAAGCCGATTTCGTAGCACCAGCAGATGGTTTTTAATCTGTTTGTAATGCCAGGAATGTAAGGAAGCAAGCCAACATAAGTTACAGAATGCCTGGCTCTTACCAAAAGTTAAGCTTACATTTGAACAAACTCGGCGAATTATTGCATTAACCAGTGTTTGAGGGTAACCGGTGGGAAGCGTACTTCTCAATTTGATGAAGTTCACTTTCACGAAATGTGATAGTAGACGAGTGTGATATGGTGCGATGAATCGTGAAATGTAACGAGGATAGTTTTTGGCTAACAGGATGTGCAGAGTTGAATGGTATCTATAGAGTTTGGTTTCCTTTAAACTGAATGCGATATTTCACATGTATCAGGATCTCTTACAAGTAAGAAGTCAAGGTAAAGTAGCTTGAAATCTTTCTTAAACTTTCTTAAACTCTGAGGTAAATTTAATGGTGCTATATGTAGATTCAATCAACTCAATAAATTCATTTAAATCATCCAGAGTAGATTGCCAAAATAATAAAATGTTGTCAATATGACGAATATACAGAAACGGCGTTACATGAGAAAGTTGACAAAACACCTTCCTCAATGTCTTGCATTAAGATCTCTGCCAACATGGCTGAGAGGGGATACCCCATAGGGGCTCCCTCACACTGTATGTATATTATATCGTTGAACTTAAAGTAATATCTAAAATGAACAAGTCTTAGAGCATTAAGTATGTCCTGTATTTCTTTGGGCATGGAGGTACCTGCTGCTAGAAGTTTCTGTTCTATCATTTGATAGAGATATCATCATAAAGAAATCAGAATAGAGATCATCATGAAGAACAGAATATGAAGAACAGATGAATCGGACTATTCTTCAAATACCATATGTAATTTCTTCCCATAACGCTACTGTTGCAGATATTTTAAAGTTGAAGTGCTCGGGTCTGTGTAGAATTTCAATAAGGTTCTCCCCCCCCTTCTCCGGGTACATGCATACCCAAATTATTTGGCAAAGTAAAAACCCATAAAGTCAGACAACCACTTAGACCTTGTCTCTGCACGTAATAGCGCCACTCGACCCCTCGATGGGGCCTTAGCTAATTTTCTACAGCCTAAATAATTTCTAGTTCTTCGTACTCAGTGGCAAGCTCCACTCAAGCTCTGCAAAAGATTCATTCCATTTTTCCCTCTCCCACAAAGTTTGTCATGATATCCCTCGACATAACTTCCTTGTATTAAAGTGTTCCAGTCCCCCTTGAGCATCAAATCATAGAACAGAAACTTCTAGCAGCAGGTACCTCCACGCCCAAAGAAATACAGGGCATACTTAATGCTCTAAGACTTGTTCATTCTAGATCTTACTTCAAGTTCAACCATAGAATATACCTACAGTGTGAGGGAGCCCCTATGGGGTCTCCCCTCTCGGCCGTGTTGGCAGAGATCTTAATGCAAGACATTGAGGAAGGTGTTTTGTCAACTTTTCATGTAACGCTGTTTCTGTATATTCCTTATGTTGACGACATTTTATTATTTTTGCAATCTACTCGGGCTGATTTGACTGAATTTATTGAGTTGTTTGGATCTAAATATAGCCCCATTAAGTTTACCTCAGAGTTTGAGAAAGATTTACAGCTACCTTACCTTGACTTCTTACTCGTAACAGATCCTGATACATGTGAAATATCGCATTCAGTTTACAGGAAACCAAACTCTATATTTACAATGATACCATTCAACTCTGCACATCCTATTAGCCAAAATCTATACTCATTACATTTCATGATTCGTCGGGCCATATCACACTCGTCTACTATTGCATTTCGTGAAAGTGAACTTCATCAAATTAAGAAGTGTATGCTTCCCACTTTGGTTACCCTCAAAGACTGGTTAATGCAATAATTCACCAAGTGTGTTCAAATGTAAGCTAGACTTTGGTAAGAGCCAGACACCCTGTAACTTACGTTGGCTCACTTCCTTACATTCCTGGCACAGGGTGTCCACATTCTGGAAAGTCAGGGAAATGAAAATTGGTCAGGGAAATTCAGGGAAATGCCTGAAATGTTGGTAAAAGTCAGGGAAATTTCAATCATAGACTACAACTACAGGGTTCCCACTCGACCTGGAAAACAGGGAAAACCTGGAATTCTCAGGGAATTTGAAAATGGTTGCAAAAATCAGGGAAAACTCAGGGAAAATTACCCTTTTTTGTAAAAATCAGGGAAAACTCAGGGAAAAATTCCTTTTTTTTTTTTGTAAAAATGAATGGATACCTTATTTTACAAAAAAAAAATTATTTTCAAGATTTCAAACTTTTGCTTGCAATTACTGCCTGCCTTGAATTTGGTAGATATTACTTTCAGTTATATTAAGTATTTCCTTTATTCTCTAAAAAAAGATGCAAAATTGAATTTTTAAAATTGCCAGTTATTAATAAGCATTTGTTCAATTTCTGCAGGCAGTTGTTATAACATGGAACAATTAGGCACAATGGCTTCTGCTTGAAGAACACTTCACAAGAGAACCAACCAAATCATGGATCAAAGTCCTTTGTTGGTTCTCTTGAAACATGATTCTTTGAACAGAGCCATTCCATCATTAAACTTAGCTGCATTATGTTATAGAAAAACTGAAACTATTCAACTGACATATTTTTTCTTACATATATGACCTGTTTCTATGGGAATGTATTTACAAATTCCGTGTGGGTAGTATTCACAAAAGTTCACGTAACTTTGGTACAGAAAAAAATGTGCACAGTTAGTTGTTATTAATGAAAAGATGATGGATCAAAGTCCTTTGTCTGTTGGTTCTCTTGAAACATGTTTCTTTGAACAGAGCCATTTCATCATTAAACTTAGCTGCATTGTGTTATAGAAAAACTGAAACTATTCAACTGACATATTTTTTCTTACATATATATGACCTGTTTCTATGGGAATGTACTTACAAATTCAGTGTGGGTAGTATTCACAAAAGTTCACATAACTTTGGTACAGAAAGTAATGTACACAGTTGTTATTAATGAAAAGATGATGGATCAAAGTCCTTTGTCTGTTGGTTCTCTTGAAACATGTTTCTTTGAACAGAGCCATTCCATCATTAAACTTAGCTGCATTGTGTTATAGAAAAACTGAAACTATTTAACTGTCATAACTGACATATTTTTTCTTACATATATGACCTGTTTCTATGGGAATGTATTTACAAATTCCGTGTGGGTAGTATTCACAAAAGTTCACGGAACTTTGGTACAGAAAATAATGTGCACAGTTAGTTGTTATTAATGAAAAGCAGGTAGTTTTATAAAGACAAATTACTTAAAGAATTCACAAGTGTGTGCTTTGGTGAGACAAATGAATGGAATGAAATGTAACAATTCTTTGCAACATGCCACTCTGGAAAACTTAAAAAAACACCTGGAAAACCTGGAAAAGTCAGGGAATTTTTTTATTACTTTTGAGTGGGAAAGTTTTAACCCGGCGTCAGGGAGTGACGCCCTCACTGCCCAACACACTTGCACTTGGTGTTGCAGACAGTCACTAACTTCCCCTTCCTACTAATGTGACCTTGTATTTCCTACCTATTGTTGTAAGTTATGTTACATTACTTGGTAACATTTCTCTTTTTGTTTTAGGTCAAAGGAGTAGAAGAAAATTTGTGATATAAGTTATACCTTGTTAAAAGGCAATTAAGACTGCAGCAATGTCAAAGCATTGTGTGTTTAATGAACAATGGTTGGACAAGCAATTAAATCCTGAGTTTTCTGGTTGGATAGCTGCTGTGAGCGGCGACAATAAATCCGCATTTTGTAAAGTGTGCTCTAAAACTTCCAAGCTTAGCAACATGGGGCGTCGGGCAGTCTCCAGCCACGGAAATGGCCCTAATCATTTGTAAAACATCCATGCTAAAATGTCTCAGCCCAGTCTTGCTTCTTTCACTTCCTCTGTGAAAAAGAACTCTTTGTAATAATGAACTCTTGCCATCAACAAGCTCAGGAAATGTGGAATCAGTACTTCTAGAAAATATTAAGTCTAATGACTCAAATACTAATGTTGTGAAAGATGATGTGAAGCCCAGTGACCTTAATGCTTATGTAGTGAAAGATTGGTGTAACAAAGTCGGAAATAATATGGACCATGGAAGTGTTGTCCAAGCGAATGTCTCTGAACTCTTGTACACAGATTAACAAAACACTACAGTTAATGTTTCATGACAGTGCGATAGCTTCAAAATTCCTTTAGGCAAAAGCAAAGCATCTTATGTGATAAACCATGGATTGGCACCACATTTCAAAGAGTGTTTAATAGACGATCTGAAGCAGTGCACTGACTTTGTAATTTGTTTTGATGAATCACTAAACAAAATTTCTCAGCGTGGGCAAATGGATCAGTTTGTTCGTTATTGGGACGTCAATCTGCAAAAAATTTCCACTAGATACTTAAGTAGTGTGATTTTAGGATGGGCAACAGCTAATGACCTTTTTGAGAAATTAATTAAAGGTGCACCTCTTCCCTTGGATAACATGCTACAAGTGTCAATGGATGGACCTAACGTTAATCTCAGCTTTCTTCAAAAGCTGAAAGATAAACTTAGAACTGAAAATCCAGATGGTAAATTATTAGTTGACATAGGAGTATGTGGTCTTCACATGCTCAAATGGAGCTATGAAAACTGGCCTTAAAGCAGTGAAATGGGATATACATCACTTTCTGCGTAACTTGTACTACCTTTTAAAAGATAGTCCTGCTCGCCGTGCAAATTATACTATGATTACTGGATGTAAAGATTTCCCTTTGAAATTTTGCACTGTAAGGTGGTTGGAAAACGTTAATTGTTTGACTAGGGCATTGCTTGTCTATGATCATATCAAGAAATATGTTCAAGAATCATCGGTTTCCAGTAAACAGCACATGTTTCTTGCAGAATTCATGGAAAGTCCACTATTGAAATGCAAATTGGCTGCATTTAGGACTATAGCTTCAGAGTGTGAATCTTTTTTAAGAAGGTTCCAGAGCATAAAGCCTTTAATTCCTTTCTTACGCACTGATTTGCTGGATCTGATGAAAAATTTGATGGCACGAAACTTGAAGCCTGACAAATTAAGTGAAGCTGATAGTGTCTCAAAATTGTTAACTTTAGATGTATCAAAAAGTGAAAATCTTCTCTCAATTGAGAAAGTTGATATTGGATTTAGTGCTAAAAAGCTATTAAAAGAAGTGAAATGCTCAGAAAGGGAGAAATTAGAGTTTAAGCTTGAATTTAGGAAACTTGTGACCAGTATGATTGAAAAACTTTGTGAGAAAAGCCTACTAAAATTTAAGTTTGTCCGTGGGGTAACTTGTTTGGACCCAAATATTATAGTGCAGCAGCCGAGTCTAGGCAAGAAGAGAGTGGAAATTGTGCTCAAAGTTTTACTTAGCGCAAACAGGATTTCAGATGACTGTGCTGAAAAGCTAATAAACAGTACCCTTCATTCTTCATTGTGTGTAGAAGCTCGATCTGCTTTAAAGTCTCAGTTTGATGAATTTTTAGACAGTCATGATGATTCCATTGGATTAGACAAATTTTACAGTGCTCTACTTGACAACCAAAAACAATTCAGTGAACTTTGGGATGTAATAAAAATTTGTCTCATTATGTCTCATGGAAATGCTTCAGTGGAAGGTGGATTTTCTGTCAAATAAGTATCTTCTTGTGGAAAATCTCCTGGAAGAATTCCTGATTTGTCAAAGAACAGTTTTTGATGCCATTAAAAATGTGGGAGGAGTAGAACACATTGCCATCAATAGAAGGCTTCTTCTTTCTGTAAGAGCCTCCAGACGAAGATATCAGGATTATCTTGAGAAAAAAGTGTTCTTCAAAATGAAGAAGAAAGAAAACTGAAGGAAAAATTGATCATGAAGTAAAAGAATTGAAGGAAAAAGACAAAGAGTACAGAAGGAACTAGAGTTGGAAGAAGCAGCATTGCAGGCGAAGATTTCAGATTGGGAAAAGAAGAAAAGTGGTGTGTAATATAAAAACAGTGACTGTGTTCCTACTATAATATTTTTATAGTAACTGTTCTGAATATTGTGTATGGGTTTGTTTGAGCATTTCTTCAAAAAATGTAAAACCATGAAAAAAAGAGTAAACTTAAAATTAAAAAGGTGTGAGTTGGACGGCTATGGGGAAGGTGGAGGCCTGATACATGGGGATTTTGGTGTTAAGAGATATTTTTCTATTATGATGATGAACTTACTTACTTCTTAAAATGCAAATATTACAACAATTTTATTTTTTTAAAAGAATAAAAAGGCCGGTGATCTATCTAGGGACCCCAATTAAGAATTTTTTTATTAACGACTAACACCCAAGGTACGATCCTAAAAACTCCCAGTAAATGGAAGGTGATTCCACCACCACCGACGAGAGAAATTCACATGAGACACAAAATAACTTGCTCAAACATATATTCCAGGTTAACTTAAGGGTTTATTTGGTGCTCCCAGGCACATGTTGGAAAACAACTCAATACACTGGAATCTTTTGGTAGCTAGGCCGAATAAAAAAATTAAGCTACGATGTTAAGCGTCCAGAGTATGTTTCAACAGTCCTAAATAATCCCTCTCAGAAATCTTGGTCTGCAAACCAAGTAGTTTTCACCTGTGTGGTTTAGAGGATGAGGAAGGTAAGTGGCACAGTTTAGTTACCTGCCTGCTTTACAAAATCATCAAAGCATGTGACCATTCACTCAAAGAGTGTTAGGAGCTTAACGCTCGATGTGCATATTATTTGTTACATGTTTAACCTTGAGCTAGATGCTCTTTACAATTTAATTTAGATGATTAAGAGTAACATCTTAATTTTTTTTATTTATTTTTTTACAGTGCACTGATTTTGGTCAGTTACCTGGAAAAATCGTTTTCTTACTTTACAGTAACAGAAAACAAAACAAAACAAAAATGACAAGTTACTGCCAGGACTCCCCACATTAGTTATGACAAAATCTATGCATAAGTTAAGTTGCTACTCCTACTGGTGAAACGACAAAAAAAAAAAAAAAAAGAATAGAATATGCTGTTAGAAGAAGTATGCTCCCCTACCTGAGCCAAAAATCAAGTTCCCCACATTTTATCCTAAGGAAGGCATGCCATTTTCCTCTCATTTTAATCTCACCCCCCCCCGTTTTTTTTTCTCTTACCCCTGAATTTTAAATTTTTACATCATTCCATTTTTGATCCAGACACATTTTTTCAATTAGGTGGTCCTAATTTTTTCTTTGTTTCTCCTCCTCCTTAATTTTCTTTTGAAGCCGAAGTGGTTGTGGTTGTGGTTGTGTTGTTACGAGAGCCGCCACGCCGGGGAAACGGGGTCTGATGTGCTTCCGATGCCATGGTAGGTATTTTCCTCTTCTCCCCACCCTTTCCCCTCCTTTTTAACTTACTTCCAAAGCCCAGCCCTTGAGGAGTCTCTGTTGTTCTCTCTCACGGCAACAGACGGCAGCGAAGTTATAGAGCGTGTTATGAGGTGTAATGCCCGCTCGTGCCTCGGATGATACGTCGTCTGGACGACGTCAAGCACTTTTGCGCACCATTTCAACTTTACCATCTAGGGCTCCGCAGAGTAATTTAGGGCCATGGGAAAAGCGAAAAAGAAAGATCCTACCATTCTTGGGCCATCGGGGAAACAAGTCCCCCGGTACTGGAATGTTACAGCGAGATTTTCATCCGGACGGCCGTCATGCGGACTCCCTTCCTTTATTTCTTTTGAGGGACTCTCCCTTACGAAGTCTATGACTGAAGTGTGTGAGCAACACGCAAAATTCTCCGCTCCTCGCCGAACCCTTTGCGCACGCGCCCGAAATGGCGGAAGGCAATTGGCCCGAAGTTAGGACGGAAGGCGGAGAGAGAGACGCAATTCCCAGAAAATCGCTGCCAAGCATTTCTCGGAGTCAGGATTGAACTTTGACCTGACCTCCCAAAAGAAAAGATGGCCGACGACGGAATTTCTCTCGGCGCACATTGATTAGCAGTTGGTAACAGATTTTAAGGCATTCTCCTGGCATTTTACGCATAAATATTTGGCAAGCCCCATTGCAGAGCTGGTGAGAAAGGGCGCAAAGCGTCCGACGACTCGTGACGGCGCCTGGTTATGATTTATGATCGTGTTTTTGGAGGAACCCACATCAAGCTCACGGTAGACCTCCTTTGAGTTTGCTTTGAACAAAGAAACTCCTAAAACGCGGGCAAAAATGGTGACCACCTTTACAATTTCAGAAAAATTAACTAACCTTTTTTATACAATTACATTTCGCTAAATTTAGTACGTAGAGCTAAAGATCAAATTTTTGCCTCGCCGACGGTAAGGACAATATCTTTCCCTTTCTGCAATCGGAATTACGAAGAACAAAAAAAAAACTTTACTGCCTGCCATTTTTAATCAAATGAATAAAAACACTTTTTCTTGCACTTCATTATTAATTTCTTTTCCGCCCCGTTTCGAGTTTCAATCAAGTTCGCGATTGCATAAAAATAACTTCGTAAAGATGGTCTAGCCTTTTCTTTCTTCCCCAAAGATACAGAATTACTCTTCCTAAATAGTCCTCTTAGAGAGTTAAGTGCTGGTATTACATATAGCTCTAATCACAAATAGTTACAAAATTAAAATAGATACACAACTAAATAATGGTTAGTTATAGGCCACGGAAACAAGACACGACCCATGTGTTCATTCTTCGTTACGAACCAGTCCAGTTACAATACGATTAAATGATTACTTTACTAATTTATGAATACTTGAACGTAATTATAGTTTACAGGTTAATATAAACAAAGAAATAGCAATTACACGATGGTAATTACGAAATTGATTATGCATACCACCTACGATTTTTTTCTATGTCAACCCGACGTTTCGATCGTCGGAGTTGGCGAAAAATTACATATACTTTACCACTACATATGCTATGCAAAATACTACTTGGGCATTAACTAAATTCATTTATGCTACACTAAATACTAGATTTAAAGATACTCTACTAAATTTCCGCACACTTTCCAACACTTACACAATTCAATGAAAATCAGCACTCAAACTGAAGTGCAAATAAAAGCACAACAAGATACCAAGGCAATATTCATCAAACACTTGAACACTTGCTTAACTAAACCAACCAGTACTTCTGCCTCTACATTGCCATCAAAACCTGAGGGCTAGCTTACCTTGACAAATCACCAAAAGCAAAAATATCACCTCACTTATACAAAAGAAGTAAATTTACCGAGAAACAAAGTTTAGAGAGAGGAAAAGAAAAAAAGAATGAAAGAATTTACCTGATTTTTTCTTGACTTCTATATTTCCTAGCCCCCTCTTTGTCAAAAGGGGTCTTTCGGGCCTTTTTTTTTTAACACACAGAGAAAAAAAAATTCACTCTCATTTTAGAGTGCGTGGATCTGGTAATGGGTTTTTTATCTAAAAATATTTTTGGGCTCATTAATTTAGAGATCGGAAAACAGCACCAGATCAGGCCGATATAAAAAAAAATTAAATGAATCAGTTATTTGGGAAACTTATATGTCAAACGCCTTCTCGTGGTGAAACTTGTTCCCACTAAAGGGACTCTGACGACCGCCAATAGCGGTTTAACTATGCCATTGGGATTAGAGGAAATGCTATTCCACACTCACCGACCCGCTTGGCCAGCGTGGTGAGTTATGGCCAAACCCCTCTAAAATAACTCCACAACTTAAATCTTGGCCCTCAGTCTCCGGCAGCCGGAATGTACCTGGCCAAGGCAGCGGCCAGTGCGACATGAAGGCAAAAGGTGCTAAGAATCACCGGAAGACCAGACTAGGCTGCCATTTGATGCTGACCTTGGCTACTTACAATGGATGCTCCCTATCTTCTGATTCAAGACTTCTTCCGTTATTGTAAATTTCGTTTAAGAAAAAAAAATAGCTAACTGGCAATTTGTATGCTTTTGAACCTAAGCATGAGTATTGCGCTCCCTGATGTGAATAACTGTGTCTCATTCTAGATGCTTATCATTCCATGATGTGATATATTACCCAACTGCTTGGGTTTGTTGTATGGAATTCCAAATCATTCCTGTAATGCTGTTGTCCAAACAGATGTTCAAAATAAAAATTTTGTTGGTATCTCCACAATTCAAAGTGTCATGTAAATTGAAATAACAGGTCTCTGCTGTAAATTCTTTCTTGTGAACCTTTAAAGGTTTGACAAATTATTTTTTGTTTCATCCATGTGTGGGCATCTTTTAAACCCTTTGGTTTTGTTGTTCATCTTCCAGGGTACTGTTTATCATATAATGTATAACAACAGTAGTCCAGTCTACAGAAAAAAATATTCTCTAATTATTTTCCTTGTATAGTCAAGACAGTAATTGAATCAGAATGGAGGTTGAAAAAGAATTGAGATCAGCAATTCAAGTTATCAAGAAAACATTATGCACATAGGATGTGTGCAAGGAATTTTAGTTTTTTCAAGATGTCAAAAATTTTATCTTGTCCGAGTTCAAGTTATTGAGAGTCGACTGTATATTTAAATTCAGTAGAATTAAAAGTTTGTACATGTTACGCGTGTAAGTTACATTTTGGCATGTTCATGTGCAGTATCCATTGGTACATGAGTTATGAGTTCAGTTGAATCAGTCTACAACAAGTAAGTTTACACTAGGAGAAAATCATAAGATTTATTATTATCAGGTTTTATCATTTTTATTACAACTTTCTATGGAATTACTTATCTGTTGCTCTGGCAGTAGAATTGAAGTTTTGCTTCTTATCTGTCTCTGTTTTTTTCTTACATGTGTGTCATGTAGGTGAAATTTTCAATCATGCAACCTGGTACTCATGTTTGGGCTCACTGTGGACCAACGAACTGTCGACTTCGAACTCATCTGGGTTTGGTTGTACCATCTGGTACCAAAATACGTGTAGCTAATGAAACAAGGTAAAAGAAAAAGTAATGATAAAAATAGAAACTTTCATGTACTTAAATTGTAATGGCATTTTTTTCCCTTTGTGACAGTTTCTTAAGCTCTGTAAGTGTACTTGCTAACAGTAATTCTTAATTTTTTAATGTGATGTTGCACATTGCATATTGAGAATTTTCTTTCAATGCCATGTCTTTTCATACTGCAGTTTGTTCTTATGCATGTATTTCAGACAGGAGGATGATAATATGAAATTGAAGTAATATACAGATAGAAACACCTTAGCAGTTCTGTAAAATGAACAGGTAGCCGTTTATGAAAAGTGACTGGGTAGCTGAATTATTGGATAGCGGAAGAAATAACTATCACTTTAGAGTATGAATATATGTTAGTCATCTTTAATGAAGCTCATCATTTGCTATTGTGTACAGTGTCCTACCTCAAAAATTTGGACATCCCTTCATAAGGAATAAATGAGCTAGTATGTTTAACATATATTACATCAAAATGAATTCCATTTTGGTGGGATGTACTCAAGGTGTTTGATATCAGTAGTTTTAGAGTCATTCCATGTCAAATCAACACAGTCATTTCCCTCACCATTTCAGATTTATGTGAAATTCAGTGAACTAATTAGACCTACTAAGAAAGTAAAGCACACAAAATTTTAACCTCCTGGACATATTAGTTTTTGGGTTACATGCATTTAAAAATGGCCGAAAAAAACAAATTAAGCCTCCAATGGCAAGATTTAAATTATCATAACCCTTGTTCTAATTGATGTACGGAAACAATCCTGGTGTTGTTTTAAAGTTACTTAAATGGGTTTAAAGTTATACCAAACATATGAGGTTGTTGAAAGAAAATTTTTTGAAGGTCATGGTATTTGACCTTTGATCTTGAATGACTAAAAATCGAATTTCGTATTTGTCACTATATTTTTTCCTTGAATAATGCATCATTATAACTACATGTATACCAATTTTCAAAATGGGCACTCAGTGGGATCATATTAAAAAAATTAATGCATGAAATACAATACTTACATCATCATTCATCATCATTTTCAACCATTATCAATCCACTGCTGGACGAAGGTCTCCCCAAGTTTCCTCCACAACGGTCTGCCTTGTGCCAGTCTCCTCCATGTCACTCCCACATACCTTCGAATTTCATCCACCCATCTCCCCTGTGGTCTTTTTCTGGGTCTTTTCCTGTCCCTTGGAATCCAATCTAAAATTTTGGCTGTCCATCGATGGTCTGTCCTTCTGGCAGTATGTCCAGCCCATAGCCATTTCAGGGATTTAACTCTGATCATGACGTCTTTCACTCTTGTCATTTTTCGGATGCACGAGTTCCTCTTCTTATCTCTCCTGGTTACACCAAGCATGCACCTCTCCATGCTACTTTGAGTTGTCTGCAGCTTTTGTATGTCTCTTTTAGTTAAGGTCCACGTCTCTGCACCATACGTAAGCACTGGAAGGATGCATTGATCAAACACTTTTCTTTTAAGACATAATGGCATATTGCTCTTGGAAATTATGCTGTTTCTTCCAAAAGCTCTCCAGGCAAGTTTTGTACGCCAATTAATTTCTTCGTTAATGTGATCCTCACTTGATATCTCCTGTCCAAGATAAACATACGTGTCTGTTATCTCCAGCTTTTCTCCATCAATCGATAAATCTTCATTTCTTGTAAAAGCATTGTACATCACTTTTGTCTTCTGAAAGTTCATTTTTAATCCCACTTCTTTACTCTTGTCAGCAAGTTCCTGGATCATACTCTGCAACTCTGATGGGATAGTTGCAAAAATGACTACGTCATCAGCAAAACGAAGGTGGGTTAGATAATCTCCATTAATCTTTATCCCTTTGTTTTCCCAGTTCAGTGATTGAAAGACATTTTTCAATGTGGCATTAAAGAGCTTGGGAGATATGGTGTCACCTTGTCTCATTCCCTTTCCAATTTTTATGTGTGTTGTATTTTCAAACAGCCTAATCTTTGCACTTGCATTTTCATAGATGTTATTAATAATATTAATGTATGTATCTTCAATACCGCAGGATTTCAGAGCCATTGTAACTGCTGATGGTTTCATCGAATCAAAGGCTTTTTTCTAATCGATAAAAGCCATGCACAATAGAAGTTCATATTCCCTCGCTCTTTCAATTAGTTCTTTCAGTAAGTGGATATATCTATTGTGCTGTATCCACTCCTGAATCCAGCTTGTTCTCTCGGATGAGCCATGTCCAGTGTTGCCTTCAAACGGTGTGGAAGAACTTTAGTGAAGATTTTATAAACCACTGATAGGAGGCTGATAGGTCTGTAGTTCCTGAGATCCTCAATGTCACCTTTTTTATGTAGCAGCATTGTAGCAGTATTCCAATTCTCAGGAATCTTCCTTTCATTAAGGCATTGAGTGAAAATTTGGGCGAGTAATGTTTCGATTTCTTCACTTGCTTCTTGTATGATGTCTACAGTAATTCCATCTTCTCCTGGAGCTTTTCCCCACTTCATGTTCTTGATTGCATGTGCAACTTCTGCTGGGAGGACTGGAAGAACTCTGGTACTAGTACCTTACATGATGTCTGGAGTACATGTATCATCCCTTTCATATAATTTGGAGTAGAAATCTTTCACTCTTGTCAAAATTTCGCCTCTATTTCTTGTTACAGAACCATCTTTTTTCACTGCCATAATCTGTTTTCTTCCCTTACTAAGATGTCCTTTTGCTATCTTTAGGCTTTGGTTGTTTTCAATTGCTTTCCTCACTAGTTCACAGTTGAATTTCCTTACGTCTTCAGTAATACTTTTTCGTACTGTTTTGCATAGCATTCCACTTTGGAAGTCACATCTTCTTTAGTTGACTTCATCTCTCTCTTTTGCATCAACATTTTAGTTTTTCCTGATAATTTGTTCACATGCCACTTGTTCTTAGACCCAGCTAATTTTGTTGCTGTTTCCATAAGAGCTTTGGTTACTTTTCTGTTAACTTCATAAATATCCACTTCTTCCGATGTTAGGCCTTCTAAAGCATAGAATCTGTTCTTCAGTTCCAACTTGAAGGTATTATGGTGTTTTTTAAGGTTGGTTATGTCAATACACTTTGTTTGTTTTATGAGCTTGCCACGCTCGAGTTTAGCATTGAGGTGCATCTTACCATTCTATGGTCACTACCTGTGTTGAACTTGTTTAACACACTGCAGTCTTCTATGACTAATTTTTTGTTACACATAATAAAATCAATTTCACTTGTCGTCCCATTTGGATGTCTCCATGTCCATTTTCTGTGTGGCTTTTTCTTGAAAAAGGAGTTCAAGATGAAAAACCCTTCTGCCTCTGCAAACTCAACAAGAGTATTTCCACGCTGGTTTCTGTTGCTGTGACCGAATTTACCTACTGAAGTTTTATTCTGTTGCTCTTGCCCTATTTTTGCATTGAAATGTCCCATAATTATCTTCAAGTGCTGCTTACCTTCATTATTTAGATGACGCATTTCCTCATAAAACTCTTCAATTTCTTCTTCAGGATGACTTGTGGTGGGTGCATAAGTTTGAATAATCTGAGCCTGGTATCTTCTCGAGAGTTGGATAACGAGTCGTTCAGCTCTGTCAGAGGAACTTTCAACTTCTACAACTTTATCCTTCAGTTTCTTGTTTATTATAAATCCAAGACCACTAGTTCTGCCAGTATCTGTCCGACGATAGTAGAAGAGATGTCCACTTTTCAGTTCAATGAGATCTCCTTTTCTCCTTACCTCACTTAGCCCAACGATGTCCCACTTGATCCTTTGTAGTTCCTCTTCTAATTCAAGAAGCCTTGAATCAGAAGATAGGGAGCGTCCATTAGACGTAGCCAAGGTCAGCATCAGATGGCAGCCTAGTTCGGTCCTCCGGAAATTCTTAGCACCCTCTGCCTTCATGTCGCACTGGCCGCTGCCTTGGCCAGGTACATTCCAGCTGCCGGAGACTGAGGGCCAAGATTTAAGTTGTGGAGTAATTTTGGAGGGGTTTGGCCATAACTCACCACGCTGGCCAAGCGGGTTGGTGAATGTGGGATAGCATTTCCTCTAATCCCGATGGTATAGTTATACCGCTATTGGTGGTCGTCAGAGCCCCTTTAGTGGGAAACAGGATGCACCATGAGAAGGCGGGGGTGACATTTGTCAAGGAGAGGCTGTGATATTACGCATCACCTGACCTTTACATCCCACAATATTTACATATTGACATGTATGTATATGTAACCATACCCTAACATATAGCACTTTCACCGGCTACAAGTTAAGGTTTCACTACCTACAAGTTAGGGTTTCCATGAGCACAATTTTGCATTTGCTGCCACAGTTTCTTTTTCAGATATAGTGTAGACTCTTCCCGTCGCTGTGGATGGATCAACTATTGTTAATACATCTTGAACATGTACCAAAATTACATCTGGCTTATTTGGAAATTTGAATGAAGGAGAAGGTCTTGATGGATGGAGAAAACTTACTTTAACTTGTGCATTATCTTCATCAGTATCAATCGCGCATGTCACCTACCATTTTCCGTCATAAACAGCAGTCACAAATCCTTTGATATCACTGATAGGAAGTTCTCCTTCTAACTTGGTAACTCGTTGAACTTTTGATAAGGATGACGCAGAATGCACTTTAGAGCAAATTGTATGTGCTGTCAAAGGAATAAAGGAGTGAGGCTTCAGAGTCCCAGCAATTGTGCAGGATTGTTCAAATCGTTCTTTCAGTTTCTTTTCTTCAATTAAGTAGTCATTTGTTGTGCTGTTTTGAACGACACTGAAGGAATGTTATGGATTGCCCACTCAAACAACTGTTTAGGAGTCATAATCTGTTGATCGTACAGACGTTGTAGGCTGGCATGTGCAGCCAACCTTTTCACTGAACCTCCTACTCTATCACACACTCCTTTTCCATGAGCTGTCGCTGTAAACTGCCACTCGGCAGGTACTCCAAAATTTTCTTCATGGTAGCAAAGATTTATGAAATTTTTCCTATTTTTGTAATGTGCTGTTGCACCATCAGAAAAGTAAAATATCTTTTTAATTAAAGTTGGGTGCATCTTATCTTTAAGAAAGTTTATTAATAATTCCTGAAATAAATGAACTGCAACAGTATCATGAATCAGACACTCTGAAATAATTACAAAACTAACTTGTTGCAATCTTCCTTCGTCATCAGTGAAATATGTAACACATGGATTGTTGCCTGAGAATTATTCCAATGAAATCCTTGTACTTTGTCTTGAAGTACAGAAGAGTAGTTTTCTGCAAAATCAAATATTGCCAGAAACTGGCCTGGTTGTAGCTTTAATCTTAAACTGCCTGAAACATTGATTGTTATTTTGCAGTAAAGGAATGGCGAAGAAGAATTTGTAACTTTTCAGAGAAAGAATCAAGGAAATCATCGGATGATTTGGTGACAGTCTCTAGTGTAGATCTGTCCACAGATAACCACTGTTTATACGTTAGTATCCACCATATTCTCATCCATCAGGTTTCTTAACCTCTCTTTCAGAACTGACATACGGTCAGCTTCCATACATTCTTTACAATCCCCTAGGTAACAAGCAGGCTAAGGAGGATTACAAATTATTGCAAGCTATGCAGTCCTTATGGGTCTTCAAAGGAACATTTTCTTCAGACATTAATTTAGCAATTTTCCTACATATCATTAATTTAAAATTTTTGTGGATAGTGCACACACAAAAGGAATGTGTTCCACTTGCACCTGCAGGAGTGCAGTGCTTTGGGCAAAGTTCACAAAATTTTGAAAATCCAATTTTATCACCCTGGTAGTTTTACCTAAATAATGCATAAAGTTCCTTAAGATTGCTCAAAACAAGCCTTTTCTCTTTAGAAATTCGATTTCCATTTAATTGCTTTACAGACGCACAATCTTTTTTGCCTGGCATTATTCTACTAACAATGTTGGATTCATAAAATCCTCTCGCAGTATTAGCTATATTTTCAGCTAATGACTTTCCAGGTTTTGGATTCGGTGATGATAAAATCCCTTTTTCCTTCACTAATTCTTTGGCCTTTTGCGCCATAAAATGAGAAGCTTTAAACTATCTTTGAATTTGTCTTATGCTCCAACTTTTCGGTAGAATAGTAAGAATTTGCACCTTTTCACTACAGCTTGGGGATGTACGAAATTTTTCTTTGAGTTGACATATCATTTTACTTTCCATAGGTATCACTTGGACCTCGGCATTAGTACGATCTAATTCAAACAAGCTTTGCATTGCAATTCCTACCTTCTTAAACTTTTTTGTTGGATATTTTTGTAGTTTAAGTTTTTTCTTACTCCCTGGTGACTCTCCCAAGATATTCAAACTGCAATTTAAAGAATCTAGTGCTTCTTCATTATCTAATTTCATTAGTTCATCATCACAATCTTGCAGACCACTTGGTCCAGGTAGTTCTTCTTGGGAACTAGATTCCAGTGCTGGGTTATCTTTTAATGCACATATTTATTTCCTACACTGGCCACATCATTTGGCCAACAAATTCAGGAAATTGTTCACAATTCCACTTAGAAGTAGGGTGCAGACTTTTTCTTTTGTAAGAATGTTTCTCTTTCCCCAGAGGGTTACAACATCTGTTTAACCACTGCTTGTTCATTGTTCTTTTTCAGAATCCTGTAAGGGACAAGAAAAGTCAACTCTTATAAAACCATTTATAAACAATTCTAGTAAAATATAAAGTCAGCATAGCAATTTTCATAATAAATATGCTGTAAGCTTATGAGGCTTGACTTTTTAAACTAAACCCCTAATTTCAAACCAAACCCCTAGGAATCAACCAATCAGCTATAATTCAAACTTAAAACTGAATTACAAACCAAAGCCTACTGACCTCAAGTTTTAATTCAGATCAAAACTTTAAACTGTTGAATAAGAAATGTCAAAAAAAATAAACGAAAATTAAAGTTATTGCATAAAAATCCAAAATGTAATAATATATGTATGAATGCCAAGAAAAAAAAATGAAAGAATTTCATAATTGTCTTACACATAACCTTATTTTGTGCCTAAATTTAAAATTGTTACACATTTAGTTAAGACGAAGTATTCACGAAAAACAATCATAGTAAAATATATATGATTTTCAATAATTTAAGGTCATGTACAAAGACCTAAAAATGTTTTTCTACATACAATATATTCTTAGTATTATTTTAAAGATCAATTGAATAGTGTTAAAAAAGCATCCATGTTTATATTGTAACATTGAACAGATGACATAGTTTAAATATATGTAAAATGTATATTTTCTGTGCTGTCTAATTATTAATATTTTTTTGTGTGTGTGTGCGTGATTCCATTGAGTGCTCATTTTGAAAATTGGTATACATGTAGTTATGATGTTGTAGTATTCAGGGAAAAAATATAGTGACAAATACGAAATTCAATTTTTAGCCATTCAAGGCCAAAGGTCAAATACCATGACCTTCAAAATTATTTCTTTCAACAACCTCATATGTTTGGTATCGTTTAAAAGTTTATTTAAAGAGCTTTAAAACAATGCCAGGATTGTTTCCGTACATCAAATAGAACAAGAGTTGTGATAGTTTAAATGTTGCCATCGGAGGCTTAATTTGGTTTTTTCGGCCATTTTCAAATACATATAACTCAAAAACTAATATGCTCAGGAGGTTAAAATTGTGTGTGCTTTATTTTCTTAGTAGGTCTAATTAGTTCAGCAAATTTCATATAATCTGAGATGGTGCAGGAAAAAATGGCATTTTCTTGTGTTGATTTGTCATGAAACAACCTTTTAACTACACTGGCGTGCAAAAATTAAGGATGAGACGGGTTTTTTAATGTAACGTCGCGCAGAAGTGATCCACATCCACTCAAATCACAAATCATACCATAAGATCCCCAAGATGTAAGAATATGGGACAAGTTAGCAAAACTGTCCAAACAAGGAATCCAAAGGATACAAAGGCACTTTATTGAAAAGGTAGCTTCGATCACAACTGGGCAGAAGACAGAAACATCCATGTGACAGGCGGCTGCCAAGAAAAATCCAGTCTTTAGTAGGGGATATGATCACCACTGACTGTGTTACAGGATTTACAACGTCTGTCCATACTGAGGACGAGGTTGTCAAGGAGCTGTTGAGGCATCTCGGCCCATTCCTCTTGTAGCGCCAATCGCAGCTGCGGAATCGTTGCTGGCGGCTGGTGACGTGCTGCCAAGCATCTCCCGAGAAGGTCCCACTCGTGTTCGATTGGATTTAGGTCCGGCGACCTTGCGGGCCAATCCATGTGTTGAATATCTTTACTCTCCAACAGCCACTGTACGATGAAGTGTGGCGTTGTCGTCCATGAAGAGGAACTGAGAACCCACAGCACCTCTAAACAGATGCACGTGAGGCAGGAGAACCTCGGTACAATGGCGGACACCAGTGACTGAACCTCCTTGGAAGATGTGGAGGTCAGTACGGCTACCAAGCATAATACCGCCCCAAACAAGAACTATGCCACCTCCAAACCGGTCCCTTTCGATGATATTGGAGGTGTGCTTGCGTGTTCCCTGCTCTCTCCAGATGTGTATACGTCCAGAATCGCTCGTCAGACTAAATCGGCTCTCGTCCGTAAAGAAACTGCCGTCTCCAATGAGCAGGCGTTAATGGCACACACCGTACTGATCGTCATGCAAATAGACCAGCTTTGTGTGCAGCCTTCTGGCCACAGTAAAACGCGATAATGCACGTCCAGTTGCATGTGCCTTGCGATTTCTCCCGCTGTCTGCTGTCTGTCTGTCTCTTCTCACCTGTAGGACAATACACCGGTCGTCCGCTGCCGTGGTTGCTCGTGGACGACCACTGCTAAACTCTCGGACAGCTGTTCCTGTCATTTGAAATGCTCTCCAAGCTCGTGAAACGATGCTGTGAGCGATCCTGAACTCCTCGGCCACACTGGTCACACTTTGACCTTCTTCCAACTTCCCAATGACGCGACCTCAGGTAAAGTCATCCAGATGTCGTCTACCTGGATTGCCTGTTGGCCATATCACACGGTGGCAGCAACTTGACGCCGTTGAAACCGATGTACACCGTGCAATAGCTTTCACAGAGTTGCTGAGCGTACACCGCCCATGTGCTTTATACCCTTCCGACCGCAACCCCCCACCCCCACCCCCCGTCATGCTGCATATACGCGCATGCCCTACCGTACCGGACCCTAGTCTATCTCCTGAGTAGTCTTTTGGTCCGTTCTGGCTGCTCGTTCCGCTGTTATGCTAATTTCTCCTCTTCGTCCTTAATTTTTGCACACCAGTGTAGTATGTTACATGGTGATGAAGTTGTAGATTCCCAGAGATTTTATTGTTTGATGCCAGATGAACAGCTTGTCACTGTGTTCTACTTCGTCCTCATTCAAATTTTTTTCAGAATCAGGAGTAGCTGATGCAGTTCAAAGATGACAGGAGTTTACTGCTGGAGCTAAAGATTTGGGAGATCAGGAAAAATGATTGAAATATATTGACAAAAGCTGAAAAATGTTGGGGGAAAAAAAGTAATATAAACATAGAAACTGCTGCCACAGAAGTTAAAAAGCAATCTAATTTATCATCCATTATTATTTACGCAGCTGCAATGAGAGAGAGAGAGAGAGAGAGAGAGAGAGAGAGAGAGAGAGTTAGTGAGGTAGGTTGTTTGTTTGTTTGGACTTAACCCCAGTGCAACAAACCTGGAACTGTAATTTTGTATAACTCCTAGGGGTCCTCCAATAGCTGTTTGAAATAGGCCTCTTCATGTTTCTGTGCAGGGACACTCTAGGTCATATTGATGTTCTTATAAATATATGGTTTGTGAGAAGGAAAAAAAAACAGCACATTTGTGTGGCTCAAGCCATGATATGGATTCTACTGAACAGCTTTGAGATCAGCGTAAGTACAAAATCAGAGAGTGAGACAGTGCATTTCACTTCTTTAACTTCGATGGTTTTTTGTTTGGAGGGCAAATGGAAACAGATTCTGTGCATCTACCATCCTTATTGATTTAAAGTTGTTCTTAAAAGGTGCAACATTAGAAAAATGGCTCATGTTATGTAGTTCTACATTATTTAGCTGCACCTCCAATGTTATCTAGCTGTTCTCCAATGTTATCTAGTTGTTCTATGTCTTCAGAAACTAATTCAAAGATTGGAAAAGTTTTAAATCATTTACTCAGGGCTTTACCCAAATATATTTATTTGGTTCTAGTTCCAGTTATTGCTGATGAAAAATGATAATCCATTAAAGGTTCAAAATTAGATAGCAGGACTAACTGATAATCTGTCTTCTTTGACTTGATAATCAGTCTTGTACTAAGATGATATTTGGGAAATCATGACCCTGTTGCTTCCAGTGAACTCTTTCAGTGTGATGGTTTGCAACTAGAATATATACTAATGTTGAAATATCTTTAATAAGGATTCTTCGTGCGCTAAACATTATTTTAATTAGAAAAGCCTTTTCAGCACGATAAG
Organism: Macrothele yani; assembly: GCA_039090855.1. NCBI lineage: Eukaryota > Metazoa > Arthropoda > Arachnida > Araneae > Macrothelidae > Macrothele > Macrothele yani. Next base: position 55,527,771 of record CM077011.1, on the reverse strand, counting down.
GTATTTATTAATACTGTCTGTACTTAAAATAGACATTTTTAAGGCACAGCAATTTACAAGATCTTTCAAAGCACCAAGTGCTCCATCGTCAGGTATTTCAATATACATAAACAAAACAACGGATAAAAGCAAGAAGCATTTTCAAATTATGCGAGCATGTGATAACAATAACAAGGTTTACAACAAATGTAGTGGAAGTTTGGTCATGCGCTAAAAGGATTCAACAAATAATAATATGAATTGCTATTACATATGCAAAGAAATATGTACACAGAGGATAATTAATAAGTTGACATTAATTGTCAAACTATAAGTGAATTGTTAGGAGTTAAGTGTTGTTGGAGAGGAACATGCTTTTCTGGCTGCATTAACATGGTCCAAGGCACTGGAGCAAAACATGGAGTTTCTTCATTATCGCAGTCAGAGCTGTTCGATAAAATACATAAACTCTCAGCGAATCGGAGGGATCGCTGTGCAAGATTTGAGCTCAGCACACTGGCATTGGTCCAGTCTGGTCGGTAGGTACCTCTGTTAACTAATCGTGAAAGAGAGGTAGCATCAGAGTTATTAGTAATTGAGTACTTGTGCTCATATAGTCTTGTGCGCAATGGCCGTGCAGTGGATCCTATATATGCTATTGCTGGATCTTCTGGGTCAACAGGAATTAAGGGTATTTTGTAAACCCCATGTCTGTTGAGTGAGGAAACTGGGTCGCTGAGAGTTTCTGTATTTTATCGCACAGCTCTGACTGCTGTAATGAAGAAACTCCACGTTTTGTTCCAGTGCCTTGGGCCATGTTAATGCAGCCAGAAAAGCATGCTCCTCTCCACCAACACTTAACTCCTAATAATTCACTTACAAACAGAAATGACATTTCTTTCATAATTCACTTACAGTTTGATGATTAATGTCAACTTATTAATTATCCTCTGTGTATATATTTCTTCGCATATGTAATAGCAATTCATATTATTATTTGTTGAATCCTTTTAGCGCATGACCAAACTTTCACTATATTTATTGTAAACCTCGTTATTGTTATCACGTGCTTGCGTAATTTGAAAATGCTTCTTGCTTTTATCCGTTGTTTTGTTTATGTATATTGAAATACCTGACGATGGAGCACTTGGTGCTTTGAAAGATCTTGTAAATTGCTGTGCCTTAAAAATGTCTATTTTAAGTACAGACAGTATTAATAAATACCTTATCATGCTGAAAAGGCTTTTCTAATTAAATTAAAGTTGAAATATCTGTCATATTAGCTTGATTTTTCTCTATGTCAAATGTTTTCATCAATTATAAGCACACTGGACAAAAAATTAGTTACTCCTGTTAGAACTTTCCTAGTAATGGGTGACAGTGCCTGTTGCCTTGTTAACAGCATGAATCTGGTGTGGTAGAGACTCCACGAGTAGTGGATGTATTGAAAATCGATTTGCAGCCACTCATGCGTCAGTTGGTCCCGAAGTTCCCCCAGAGTATGTGGGTGTATATTCCGGTGTTTCACCTTCTGTTCTAAATTATCCCACAGATTTTCAATAGGATTTAAATCTGCGGATTTGGCAGGCCAGTCGAGGTGAGACTGTAGCAGGGATCGCATTCCTCCTAAAATTCCTAATATTTTGTGACCCTCCTTAAATTCCTAAAATTATACCTAAAATTTGCTATTCTTCCTAAAATTTTTGTAAGCTTATTTATTAAAAATACAACCGTTATTAATGACAATAAATTTACCATTACGGTAAGGTAAAAAGACCTGTTATTGTAGAAACACAGCCTATATGCTGTGCTGCTGAAGGGAGGGAAAATGACGCCATCGAGATGCACTTGCTTCGGGGCGGGCGCTCCACTTTTGTGCCTTCGGACAGTTTTTGAGAGTAACAACAGATTGCGCTTTGCAGACGAACTCCGTGGCACGCAGAAGATCGTACTTTATTTTTGGACATGCCTCGTGGAACCTCCTCTTTCTGCTGATGTTTTGTTATTGTAAACCGCAGGTGGGTGGAAGCAAAGAGGAAACATGTGGTCTCCTTCCGTAACCTCCGGTAATGACGATGGGATGGTAGCTGAGTGTTATCGTGGCAGGCAGTAGAGCACGTGATCATTGACCTTCGATCGTGCATCGGCGACAGCGACCTTCGATGCGCAATATATCTCGGCTCCGACTCGCTTTGACTGAACTTGCGTGAGATGCGTATGATAGTTTCTGGTTTTGCGTCTTTTATGGTGTTCTCTGTGCTGTGTGCAGGTTCAGTTCTCTAGTGGTGACTTGCTTTTTTTTTTTTTTTTTTTTTCTACTGACATCCTCGCAGCCAAACTTCGGGAAGTTGTCTGGTTTTGCAATATTGGAACGTGTTTTTGTACTTCCCTTTCATTTTCTGGTTAGTAATACAAGTGTTTAAGATGCCTAAATCCAAAACGAAATTTCAAGATGCGTGGCTCGCCAAAGAATTGGACGGAGTGAAGTTGAAAGAATGGTGTTCTGCAACTGAAACAATATTTTCTGCTAAGTGTATATTGTGTTCAGAAATTTTCAATATTTCTAATAGTGGCTTTTCACAAGTAAAAGCGCATCATAAAAGGAAAAAACATTTGCAGAAATTTCAAAGTAAATTTCAAAATAAGTCCATCCTTGAAAGCCTTTGGAGGACGGGATCTTCAGCCCAAAACAAATATTAGTGAAGTACTGAGTCATGATTTACAGTTGGCTAAAGCCGAAGCATTATGGGCCATGAAAGTTGCTAAGGACAATATGTCTTTTGTTTCATGCACTGAAACAGTTGAACTTTTCAAAGAAATGTTTCCTGATTCTGCTATTGCAGCCAAAATGCAACTTAAAGAAAAAAGTTGCTTATGTGATATCACATGGATTGTCAAAATATTTTGAAGAGGATTTGAAAAAAGACATTGCATCTAGTAGCCCAGGAAAGGTTACTATAGCATTTGATGAAACTACAAATACACAAGTGAAACGGCAGTTGGATGTGTATCTCAGGTACTGGTCTTCAGAAATAAATTCAGTTTCTTGCCGATACCTAACAAACATTTTTCTGGGTCATGCAACAGCAGATATTTTGCTAAAAGAAATTCTTGATGTGTTATCATCCTTCAATATTTCGTTGAACAGAATTATTTGTGTATCCATGGACAGCCCAAATGTAAATAAGTGCTTTTTACGCAAATTCAATGAAGTTGTAAAACAAGAAACAGGCCAGAAATCTTTGGAACTAGGTTTTTGCAACCTGCATGTTGTTAGTAATGCACTTAAAACATTTTTGACAAGCTTAAATATAAATTTTGACGAATTTGCTACTGATATGCATTACTTTTTAAAGAGTAGTGCAGCAAGACGAGAGGATTATAAATCTGTCGAGGATATAACATTGGTCACAGCCAAATTTCTTTTGCGTCATGTCAGCAACAGATGGTTAACCGTTGGTTCTGTAGCCCAGAGGCTCTTGGATCAATGGCTAAATATTACAGAATATTTTTTAAACTTCTTGCCATCTCAAAAAATATTTGAAAAACAACTACACAATTCGGCAAGGTATAAAAGAATTCACTGTTTCCTGAAAAATGAGCTAACTCCTTGCTATTTAGCATTAATTTCATTTTCACACCAAAATTTTGAAAAGTTTTCATTATGTTATCAGAGTGAAGAACCAAAAATACACCAGTTATATTCTGATTTAAATACTTTAATGAGGAATGTTATGGCTCAGTTTATCCAAGATGATGTTATTGCAGGGAAATTTGGAGAAGACCTAAAGAATGTTGATTTTGAAAACAAAAATTCATGGAAAAAACTAGGGGAGTTAGAAGTTGGTATGAAGACAAAAAATCTCCTCAGGAATGTTCAGGAGACCAGGCAGAAATTATTTCTCTTAGATGTAAGATCATCACTGATTGCAACCACAAAATATTTAAAGTCAAATTTGCCATTCTGCAATCAAAAGCTAAGAGACATAGAAGTTTTAAAGGTAAAAGAACCAAAGAAAGAGTCAACTCAACTTTCAGTCACTGAAGGACTTTCAGAAATAACCAGAATTTCAAGTGTTTTGCATCTTTCTGAGGAACAAATTGATAGAGTAAGAGAAGAGTGGAAACTTTTAAATTGCGATAAGCCAACTCTAGATGAACTAGCGAAATTTTCAGAGGAAGGGCATATTTCAGTGCGGATTGATCATTACTGGCGTAATATATTTAGTATTAAAGACTCTAGCCTAAAAGAAAAATACTCAAATCTTGCTAAACTCATCAAGTCAATTTTAGTTTTACCTCATGGTAATGCTGATGCAGAAAGGGGATTTTCGGTTAACACTGCTCTGTTAAGGAAGGACAAGGCTAACTTAAAAGACTCAACTATAACATCATTAAGAATAGTTAAAGGGGCCATTAAACACTATGGATGTGTAAGTAAAGTTCCCATAACAAGAAATTTGTTAAATAGTGTTCGTGATTCACATAAATTTTATAAAGAGTATGTTGATAAGCTGAAGGAAGAAGAATCAAAAAAGGGAAAAGAAAGGAAGCAGAAAGAGAGGGAAAATAAGGAAAAGCAGCTAGAGAAAAAAAGAAAAGCTGAGTTTGATGACAAAATAAAAGAAAATGATGCAGAAATAAATAGGCTTAAAAAAGATAAAGAAGCCTCCCTAGCAGTAATTCAAGAGGGAACAGAAAGAATGAGAAAAACTGTAGAAAAACAAAATACTGTTGAAATAGCAGTTGCCTCTAACTTGATCATACAAGGTTCAGCTGAAATAAAGAAAACTGAAAGTAAATTAGTTGTGGTGGAAGCAGAAAAAGATAGGCTTATCAGGAAAAGGTTAAAACAATAATATGAAAAAAGTAATTCAGTGAACAATTGTACATAGTTCTTGGTTTTCAATTACCTTTTTAGGATATTATAATTTAATGTGAAACCTGAAAACTTTACTGTGAAAATCGTGAATTGCTTCTGGTTCAACAGCATATTAATGTTCAAAGTGAAACTTGAATGTGGTAAATATACTTGAATATGATAATAACACGTGAAAAGATAAGAACTGAACATTAGAAGTAAATCATACTTAAACTTTAGACATTAGACGTTATGCAAAAAATTTGGGTGTGAACTTCGACCATATATACTAATGGACTGCGCATTGGCAATACCTGCATCAAAGCCGCCATGGCTCAAACATTGGGCACGTCATCATCAGACTCCAAATTTCATGTAAAAATGCTGTTATGATTACTAATTTACGCTGCAGAACTTCAGTGTTTTCGGTGTATTATGTGAATGCGCCTCATATATAATGAAAACTCTTCAGGTAAGTTTACTTATTAGCTATATACATGCATGAACGGGTTGTTTACATTTTGTGATTTATAATGTGATGAACATTTGCGAAGAATTTGGAACATGCATTCCATTTTTTTTTTCTTAAGTTACTATATTTTTATATCAATAGCTGCAAGTTTCTGGTTAAGTAATTGAACTTTATTGACTTAGATATTTAATTCGTTTCTTACCCATGAAAAATCATAGAACTTCCTTTACTATATCGCTCAGAGCAAACCATAAGCACAGCAGGTGTAACCCATCTTTTTGACTGATGTCATATGATTTTATGTTGGAGCCAGAAATTTTGATGTCATGCGCAGTCTATCAGTATATATGGTTGAAGGGTGTGAAGCAAACTCTTTACAATGTATACAAAGTTGTTTTACTAGATGTATACAAATATACATCTAGTTTTTATTGAAATTCACTCCTAAAATTTTTCTAAAAATTCCTAAAATTCCTACCTAAAATTTTCCAGAAGTATGCTATGATCCCTGCTGTAGCTGATGTTCGTTGTGCCACTCAGACACAGCCCTGTACACACAGCAATAGTTGTCTTGGAAGACAGGAGTGACAATGTGATGCCACCCCTGGAGATGTAGGGCAAAAGGCAACACTTTGTCATTCCGAATGTGAAGGTACACATGCTGGTTCAAATTCATCGCCACTGCAATGAGAGGGGCCCATTTTGTGGTATGAAAAACATCCCCAAAACATCACAGAACCCCCTCCTGCTTGAACAACACCTTTGACACAATCAAGATTAAAGGCTTTATTGGACCTGCGATGCACTCGTCACCTCCCATCATTGGAGTACAAACAAAAACGAGACTCATCAGACCAAATTACTCGTTTCCAATCCTCCACAGTAAAGTTTTGGTGCCTGTGAGCCCATTGATAAGGTGTGACTTACTGTTAAAAGGGACCTCTTCCGTGGTACTCTGCTCCAGATGTCCATCACATGCAGTTCTCGTGTCAATGTCCTTTCGTAAATTGGTTGGAGTGGACTTTCATTGACTATTTGAAGCAATTGTTGCCTGGTTTGAAACCAAGTTGCAGTTACTAGGCGTGTAACATGGTGGCGGTCCCTGTTGGTGAGAATAGTTTTTCGGCCACAGTTACGTCGCCGATTTTCAGTTGACTGCAAACTACACCACTTTTTGTAGACCTGCTGAACAGTATGCTTCGACACACCAACAAAGTGGGCGACTTTGTTCACTTTGTGTCCGTGAGCATGGCCAAACAAGATGGCCCCAGTAACGTCTGTCTTGCGACCATGTTGCAGACTAATTCAACACACACAGTGTTACTCTGTGTCAGTGTTACACAGTGTTATCCACTCAGTAATGTATGTCTTATGACCCATATATTGCAGACTAATTCAACACACACAGTGCTGCTCTTCACCACTGCACGAGACAGAAATGATCCTGTAGACCTTAGTGCTATTTATCTCCCAACAATGCTATCACAGCGCCCTCTGTGCAATCGGTAACTTCCTACTGTCATTTCTGTTAAAGATGACTAATTTTTTGTCCGGTGTGCTTACCTAGGCATTTTTTATGCTAATGTCACGTCTTCTGTTATTTGCATTGCATACTAAATTTGAGTTTGATCATCAGCAGCAAAATATGTGTATTTTTTCAACAAGCAGAACACAACTTCATCTCAATAAAAATGTCATCTATTCTCAACCATCAAATATAAAAACAGATTATTAATAAAGAAACTGTTTCGGCCATTTGATATTTGTGTATTACCAAAACAGATTGAATACCCCTTGTACAGGTCTCTTGCCACCCATGTGTTACATAATTCTAAATGACTTGCATTGCCTTGTACGTACAATGTAATTCCCGATCCCTTATATTTTGCTCTGTCAGTGTTTATCCTAAAAATAGGTTTTGTTTCTTTCTCTTACTATGATTTTAATTCTTTCTGGAGGAACAAGAAATTTTTTTTCTTTGGATTGGTAACTTCCAGCGATATTTTACATTTATTGTGCCGCTCTTGATTTAGGTCTTCGCATCATTTTTAGCATGTCTTTTGTAAAAAACGTGCTGAAAATGATGCAAAGTACATACATATAATATCACTTAGTCTGTCCAACGGTGGACACCCTATCTCAGCAATTGAAAAATGCTTTTTGTGTTGGAAGTCAGAAATATGAGAACAATAATTCTTGCTTTCCGGTCCTTTCCTGATGCATAACTTTCCCGCTAGAGAGCATAAATTCAGATGCTATGGAATTAAAAATACACCTCATTCCATTTCATTGCTTCCAGGTATTCAATTCAAATGAAAATATTATTTCTTTCCTTCAATACCATTTATTATGTAGACTATTTTGGGTAGTGTTTCTTTTTCAAGTAATGCACAGCTTTTCCGCTAGGATGTATGAAGGTAAATTGCAATTTATCTGATATCTCTGCTGCTAAGCTGCTTTCCCACCTACCATCATACTGAAATATCTATTTTTCATACAAGGTAAGATATCCAGATTTTGTATCCAAAATGTCTTTTAACTGCTTTGCTGGAAATTATGTAATCATTAAAATTTGCCCTGGGTAAAGGAGCCATGACAACATGAATTTATTGCTCAATTACATGACTAACAATAAATAGTTTCTGACATGTGTTACAATACAGCTGCTTGTTCAGTTATAAAATCATAAAATCATCTTTTCTTCAAACTGGTATTAAAACTGGTTTTCATGTTTTGAGCTAAAAAAAATTGCAAAACAAATATAATTTCTTATCTTGCTATGGAGCATAATTATTATGCGATCTCTGGAAACTATAATTTGTTTCAATGTTCTAATTCTACAACTAATTGCTTAAAATTTTACTTCCAAGCTTTTGTTTGACTAATTTTTTTAGTAAGTTATAAGATTTAAGTCAAACGTAATTTTTTCCAGATAATTCATAAAAAGAGGACTTATTTCATCTAGTATATATTTGTGCATATAAATGCATACCATTGATGCAACATTATGAACAATCACATGATGTGTGCTGGAACTTGTTGACATATTGCTAAAAGAATGGAACTGATGTTGGTGAGGACAACAATTTTCAAGTCTCTTTTAACTAAGTTTGCATGAAATTCAAACTGTGTATAAATAAGGGAAAAACCAAAGTTATGGTATTTGAGCAAGGAACTGGTAGTACTGAATGTCTAAATGGCACAATGATTGACCAGGTGAATGAGTTTGTGTATTTAGGAAGCATGTTTGACAGAATAAATTGGATGGTGAAATTAGTAGGCAAGTGAATTCTTTTTTGAAAGTCATAGCTGCCTTGGAAGGTTTTCACAAGAATGATGGGTTCTCAAGATAGTCCCACATGGCTGTGTATGAGAGTGTGATTGTTCCTACTCTGATGTATGGCAGTGAAACCTGGGTACTACAGAAGAAACATCAGAGTCTTTTGTGTGCTGGAGAAATGCATTTCTTACGGTGGAAGACATGTTCTGATCGTGTGAGGCATGAAGTGCGCACAGCAATTTCCCTACACAGCCAAAAAAGAGACCTACATTTACAGAACATACCAAAAACAGGCCAGCAAAAACTATAAAATCCTATGCCATAACAATTTTCTTTTCTGAAGAAAAAATAATTTTTGCTTTGTCCCTTGTACATATTTTGACTGTTTTTCTTTATATTTTAAAATTTCAATGTACAAATATCAATTTCTGTTCAAATTTGTGTAAGGTAATTCCACATTCTGCTGCATTATTTGTAACATTCCTTCTGGTACAAATATTGCAATACAATCCACAAACTTTTGGGACAGGAAATCTGGCAATATTTTTGCATTCCATAAAAATGGATTGTTTGGAGCAAAGGAAGTTAGTATTTCTTTATGCTCTAACTCAGATTTTCTTACAGGTAATTAATTATGTTTGTCTCTTCCTAGTGAATGTAAAAAAAAAGGAGGGGGGAGGATTTGAATCTATTTTTTACCACATTTCCACTGATAAGCTAAATATCACAAGAGTTTTTAACCTTTATTGTATTTTTGTATGTAATCAAAAATTAACAAATTATCAAACAAAATTATTGGTTGATATCATTGTCAGTGGGATAAAGAGAGATCTTCAACTCACCATGTAATGATGCAAAACGCATGTGATAGTGAATGCATACAAGAAAAGCATTTGTTAAAATTTGATGATGCTGTGCAGTTTGAGAGCTCGATATGAAACTGGAGGGCCATCACATTGGATTGAAATTTTAAGCATTTGAATATGTTATGAGGAACAGATTTTGGGAGTAAGACCTGAAAAATTTAATTTATTTTTCCTCATAAAATAGAGTGGTGTGTGTGTGTGTGTGTGTGTGTGTGTGTGTGTGTGTGTGTGTGTGTGTGTGTGTGTGTGTGTGTGTGTGTGTGTGTGTGTGTGTGTGCAAACACACATACATCGGTGGGATTACATTAAAAAATGAAAATAAAAGCAGCAAATGCGGATACAATCCTAATTTGTTATAGTTTAAAGGCCAGGGAGGGATAGAGAAAAAAATTTCAGTCTTGGCAATGCCGCCTAGCTTTCACCCATGCTTTGCTCTATGAGCAAGGTTTTGTTTTGTTTTGTTTTTTTCCTGGCAGAATATGCCAGAAAAGCATTTCAGACCTTTTTTTTTTTCTAACACTAGAGGCTCAAATAACAATATTCAAGGAATTGAGAGTGAGTGGATCCAGGAAACTTACAATAGGGAGGCCACAGAAACAAAACTTAAATTTACAGAAAAGGAATTATGGTGTAGTGAAATAAATGATGCGTATTGTTTGAATAAAAATATTTTTTTCAGATGAATCTGTCCATAGTTTGTAACAAAACTAAAGAAAGCTATCAAAATTATAATAATTGAATCACTATAAAATGTTTAATATAGACTGAATAATATAGACTATGTTATACCCTTTCCTTGTATCCTCACCTGCAAGGAATTAGTTGCTTTTCATTAGGTCAACATCCCCCCCCCCCAAATTGTGTTTAAGAGTTCTGGTAGCTTTTTCTCTAGAAACAAGCATTGCCTGTGAGTGTTTTATTCTTTTGGTTTCTGTGTTTTATTTTTTGCATGCAATTTTTATATAGTCTGCTAATTACATTTTGTATTTGATGGAAGTTGTTTTTTAAAGAAATTACTTATAAATTTTGTTTTAATTTCAGGGAATGGGTAGAAGGGAAAATTCTGATGTTTGATGATTCATATGAACATGAAGTGTGGCATGAAGGGAGTGGTTTACGGTTGGTCCTTATAGTTGATTTTTGGCATCCAGAGCTTACCGTTTATCAAAAATCTTCCTTATCTCCTATCTAAGTGATTTTTACGAACTGTCCAAAAAAAGAAACTGTGGAAAGAAAACAACTCCTTCACTTGGTACATTCTTTTTCATCAAATGTAAAAAAGCATCCTCTTTTGTTCTATTTGCTGCAGAAGTCTTCCAAGTTATATTTTATTATATTATTGTATCTTTAAAATCAGCATCTTGTGTTCATATACATATTCCTGTGGTGATTTACACAAGTTAACCACAGTGTGCCATGTCAATAATTAGGAAAATACTCAGTGTTTTGCGAGAACTTCAGAGAAAAAATTTCCTGCCTCACCCATGAAGTTGGAGAAGTATCTTAGTGAACTACTTAATTTACATCTCTTGTTGTGATTTTTTATTAAAGTACTGCTAAGTTCTTACTGCACTTTTTATATTTACTTTTTATTGATGGTTTGTGCAGCTAAAGCAATAATAATAGGGCTGTGTAAATCTACTGTTGCCATCATTCATGTCTTTTTGAATCACACAAAGTCATAGATTTTATAATGTGATATCTCCTTTTGATATTATGTTTGTATATGATGCCGCTAGTTGATTCAAAACCTGATTTGGAACAAACTAGTCAGCTAGTTGTTAAATAAATGAATTTAAAATAAAACTGATGAGAAACAATGCTCAAGAAAAGAAGGTTTGAAGACTTCTAAAACACAATACCATCCCAAACAGTAACTGAGAAAATTATCCTGTATTAGTTTATCAGAGTTACTATATTGATGGTAAAATTTTAAAATGTTTTATATATATTTCATTCATGTTTTTATCAGGTGTATCACAGAACTCTGAGATTTTACGATGTAGCTGTGTGGCACTATTTTTTTGTCCGTAGTTATTGTAAATGTTCTTTCTCCCTGGTATTAATTTTCTATCCAGTGATCAAATGAGATTACCCATTAGAGCAGTAACGTTAAAGAAATAATTGAGAAAAATGTTTTACTTTACTCATCTCTAGGAAAAAATGAAAAAAAAAATGTCAAATGCTGTTATTCTAGTAGAATTATCATTATGTTTAAGTTTTAGCATTTGGCTGAATGGTTCAATTGGATTCTTGCATTCTAGTCTTATGCAGAAATACTTTTTTGTTTTTTAAAGTCATGCATTTTTTTTTTTTTTCACTTCACTTATTTTTGGTTCTTTATAAAGGAATATTATAAATTTGAAATGTGTTTGAAAATAAAAAGCCTTATGAAATTTAAATCTTTGTGGGAAATTTCAAATTTATTTTTAGTTTTTTATGTAAAACTTCCAAAATACCAGATGTCATTCTGAAACCTAGTCATTGTTTATGTGGAAAAAATTCCTACTAGTTCGGCTGGTGTAGTGTTTAAAAAGAATCTGGTGAAAAATAATCAATTATATTTTTACTGTGTTGTATCATGAATTTATGTTACACATAATCTTTTTTAAAGGAAGAGTAAGTTCAAAGAAGACTATATAATTTTTGATTTCCCAAACACTTGGGGATTTGTATAGATTGGAGATTACATATAATGAATTCAATAATAACGAGATCATTTTTTTAGTGTGAGAATGTCACTCATCCATATGGAGAGCTTAGATTTGTTGAAATTTGTACCATCCTAGAGTGGAAATTGAATCTGCATCAAAGTATGCCAGTCATTATATGTACCCACTGGTACAATGCATTGCCAAGCAACTGATTCATCACATCTGAATTTGAATATGCATCCAGATCCCCTGTGGTTCCTGCTTTCTTTGCAGCAAAGGTTAACACATATTCAGAGTAGTTGTCAATTGTTCTTCAGATAGAAACATCATGAAATTCATTCATTATGTTTGGCATAAGAATTCCAACCTGATTGGTCATCTATGGCACAAACTTCAATGTGCTTTGGAAATTAAATATCAGTTTATTTCCCCAGTGTTAATGTCTGAAGAATTTCTGATGTGAGGGCAACCACCATGACTAGTACACTCTGGGGGCTAATTTAGATTGTAATGCATTTTGTTTACTTAAAAGCATTTTGGCATGGATGCTGTAGTGGCTATAGTGTGTGAATGGAAGTGAGGATATATGACTTTAATTTCTGCTTCAGGATGAGACAGTTTTCTTAAGCTTTTCAAGGTGTTAACCATGTGGCATGGATGACTAAAAATGACAGTTTGATGTGGTTCCCATGTGTTTTGGAAATTAAATTTCAGTTACATTTTGTGCTGATTTAATATTTCTCATCTGTTCAAGATGGCAATATTTGACTTGATGTATGTCATTGAGATATATGGTGAAAGCAGTCCATTACCAAGTGGCACAAAGTATTTCATTTGCTTGAAAGCCCACTCCTGTTATTAATGTTACAGCTAACATACTAAAACAAGAATCAGGAGATGTGGGTTCAGTTCCATCTCCAGGATGATGTAATTTAAGGGTTTCCTGTGCTCATGACAGCTTTGAAAGGAAATACTGTCATGCCAAAAGTAATTGCTTTTCTTTAGCAGCTACATATTTCCCATTTCTTCGGGAGAAAAAAAAATGTATATGTGTGCACACATACAGTTACATCAAGCCATTCCTTCTAAACAATTTAATATAATAAATATAAGTAGCAAAAAACTGTTATTACTGATTTTATTACTTGACACAGTTGTAGAATCTCCATTATTTATAGATCCATTTATGAAAAGATGTTCCTCTGTCTGCATCAGAGAGAAAAAGAAATCAGCAATAAATATTCCTATTGCATTGTACAAGGTGGTTTAAAGGCTGTTGGCCAAAATCCATGGATAAAAAAAGCTCTTGAATGTTGTACCTCCCTTCCCCTCTTTATTTTTCTTTGTGTTCTGAATTTAAATAAGCCACATTAACAGACATAAGCTCCCCCCCCCCCCCAATCCAGGAAATGTCACTATTGTATACAAGTGTTTTGTATGCTTTCCCTAAAAATATTTTTTGTTGAAGTTGTTATTTTAAGGAAGTGTAAGTTTTCAGTGTGTGACTACAATGTTGCAGTCATACAAGGTACAGCATGTTGAAAAGTGAAGTAATTCAGTGCTGTCAAATATTCAACTTTTAAAGATTAATTTTTATACATGCAACCGTTGCAATACTTTGTGAACAGCTTAAAATTCATATATGTATAATAAAAAAATATGTGCACCTTAATGAGAAATTAATAAACAAAATGTCCATTTATGGCCTTACAGAATGAATATTAAAGTAGTGTGGCAAGTTGTATCAACACCTTGTATTTCAAATAAATACCACTTTGCACAAATTTCTTCATTAGTGCTGATGCTTCAAAACATTTTAGCTTTTAAAAAGGGAAATAACAGATCAGTAAGTCTGTTAACATTTACACCATGAAAACTGGATTAGTAACCTAAAATTTCAAACTTGAAGAATCATGTCAAAAATCGTTTCACTCACATTAGTGTCTGTTCGTTTCTTGCTGGGAAAATCTGGCTCACAGCCTTTCAAAGGTGCTTCATTTCATTTTCATGTTTGTTCTCTAGAAAATTTTTGTACTATTAGCTCTTTAGTTTGTGCTATTTATACACTGTGTTAAAAATGTGATGAAATTAAATCAAAAAGTGTAAAATATGCTGTAACTTTTGAAAAAGTGCAAATCAAATTCTTTTTTTTTTTTTTTTTTGGTCTTTTGAACTTCGTTGAAATGTTAGAATAAGTGACATCTCTCATAATGGCATTAGGTTTAGCCAGTGATTGGAAGTAGTGTGCTACAAGTAGCGCTGCTATTGTAGCACGCTACTTTTAGAGTAGCATTGTATGTAGCATCACTACATATAAAAAAATGTAGTTGTAGCAGTAGCACGCTACAAAATCCAGTCGTTTGTAGCGGAAATTATGCTACAAATTGCGCTACTTTTAAGAAACAGCGAAAAATAATTCCTCAAATCACGTGATATTTCCAAATCTTCTGAAGCATTATTGGTTGGAATAGGGGCTGAGTGTGTCCTTCCTATAATTAATTACGTGCCTGACATTGTCAAGCCAGAAAAATAGTTTACCATTTCAGACCGTCTTTTGCAAAAAAAAAAGGGGGGGGAGGAAAAAGGAACGTGCTTATAGTATCACTTCGTCCATCCATCCATTCGTGGACACCATATCCTACAATTATTAGTCTGATTTGAAAAATTCTTGTTTTGCATTGGAAGCTTGAAATGTGAGTACGATGATCCTTGCTTTCCGGGTTTTTTTACAATGCATAACTTCGCAGCTAGATGGTGCAAATGCCGATGTTATCGAATTTAAAAATTGTTTTGTTCCATATAATTGCTTCTAAAAATCCAATTGAAAAAAATTGCTTCTTCCTTTTGATACCATTTACAAACAAAAAGCCTTTTCTTTTTTTTTTTCTTTTTTCTTCAGGTGGAACAGTTGTTCTGCTAGGAGGCTTGAAGTTAAATCGTGATTTCCCAGATATTTCTGCTTTTAAAAGTCTGATTTGAAAATTCCTTTTTACATTGGATAAAGCTCATGGAGAAAAACATTCTGCATATAATTTCTAAATTTTGATAAAGAATAGTTTTACCACTAGGTGGTGTAAAGGTATATTTCTGGAACCACAGAAAACCTTTTGAGAATACCTTTTGCATAAAACAGTGTAAGGGGGCATAGATATATTGACCATATTATTTCTGACCATATCTTTGCTTCTAAGAGTTTGATTTGAAAATGTCTTCTTTTATTGTCGAAGAGCATTTCCAGGGTGTCAGTCACGAAAGGTCACGAAATGAGAAAATGGTCATGGAAGTCAAGGAAAGGTCATGGTATTAAGGTTGTAAGTCATGGTCAACCCCCCTCCCCACTTCCACCCTTGTGCCTTAGCCTGTAAATATCAAATTTCAGCTTTGAGCTAAAAAGAAGAAATCTTTGCCCAATGACGATGTCATATCCTCCTTTCAGACAAGCTCTGAAGGGAGGAAAAGACCGAATTCCGCAGTCTTTGACCCACCATTATACTGTTCTCCTCTTCAGTGTTCATTGATTCCTCTTGGCACTCTGCCAACTGATGTTCTCTCAACTGTGGGCCGAGTAAGGTCTCTGTCAGACGTAAGCTACCAATAACCTGCTTGTTTGTTTTGTAGAAAAATTCATTGCAGTTCATTAGGGTTGGGTGATGTACCGATATATCGCAAAAAAAAAAAAAAAAAAAAAAAAAAAACAGTTTAAGTTGTACATTGAGGCTTGATTTTTTTTTTTTTAGCTAACAGTACTATGATGTGTCATCCTTTTCAATATTGAGATGCGATGTATCGTGAAGTATGATGTTGATTTTGGTCACGGACATCACAACGGAGCTTCTTCGCGCATGATGGGGAACCCATCACAAAGCAAACACTGTGTTTAAACCGGTTCTTGTTGGGCCGCCGCATGTTGACAATGCTACAAATCAGCAAATTCGTATCTACTACTATCTGCCAACAGGAACGACGTTCAAACCAGTTTCGACCATTACAATTCTAAATCTGTAAATCATTCAGAGTCATGAAAAAGGCTGCTTCATGTTTCTGTGTGGCGACTAGAAGCTCTGGGATCTCAGGAATTTACCACAATCTAGGAAGTACTTTGTGGGTAACTAGTACATCTTTTGAAAAAAACATCGTGCTTATGTTATTGGTTTGTCCATCCCTCCATCTGTGGACACCATATCTCTGCAACTATTAATCCGATTTCATTTCAAAAATTCTTTTTGCATTGGGAAGCTTAGAATGTGAGAATGATGATCTTAGTGCCCCCCCCCCCCGAATGTACAACTTTGCCTCTTTCTTCCTTTCGATGCCATTTATAATGAATATTATTTTGGGCACAGTTTCTTTTTCAAGTAATGCATAGGTTTTCGGTTTTCCACTAGGGGCGTAAAGGTAACTTGCGTTTTCCCCGATATCTTCTAAAACTTGAATTTGAAAAATTCTTTCTGCATCGGATATTGCGCCTGATAAGAAATGCTTTACATATAATTTCTAAATTTTGATAAAGAATGGTTTCACCACCAGGGGACGTAAGTGTTTATTTTTGCTTCTGATGTATTTGCAGCAAAATCTGATCTTCTGAAAACTCAACTGAAAAAATTCTTTCGTAGACCAATACCGCTCACCTTGGAAAACATTTTTAGAACACCTTCTGCTAAAAATAGGGTATAGTTTTCCCACCAGGGGCATAGATGTATATCTTATTTTTGCCGATATCCCTGCTTGTGGCATTGTCCTCTGTAAACAATGCACAAATTTTTCTCTAGGGTGCTTAGAGTTCAATACTTTTTTCTTGCTGTCTCTGCTTCTATGAGACATATTTGAAAATTTCTTTTGCTTAACATAGTTTTTTCCATGAAGGATATTTTTCACCTATTTTCGACTTTCCCATTGTGCAAAATTCTTCCGCCAGAAGGCGTAGAGTTATATCACGCTTCCTTCTATATTTCTCTCTTTTAACTGTTTGATTTAAAAATCTGTTTGTCTCCGATACAAAAGAATATAAAGCTTTGTGTGAAGAACTTCAAATCTCATTGAGATAACGTAAAACAGGGGCAACAGCACCACCACAAGCTAAGAGATTATGTGCTCTGTTGAAAAGCAAACATTCAGGAGCAAGGCACAGCAGTGAAGCTTTTCTTTGATCCACGATGGTTTCCTTCGATCTGATGACTATTTGCTTAGAGCAGTTTTTTTGTTGTCTTTGTTGCTGTTGTTTTCTGCCCGCCCCTTATTTATTATCCCGCCCGTCCCTGATTTTGGTGAAACAAATATACAATAGCATTAATATTACTATTTAAATTAAATTTTAGCAAATATTATAGTTGGGCCTAAGGATCCGTACAAAATGCAGACAATCCCTAGTATTTGGCATTACTGAAAATGTTTCTGAAAAACTGAAGAACAAACAAAAGCCTTAACTAACCTGATTAGCATAACAAAACTAACATATCCGATTTGCAAAGTGATTATGCTACCAAGAAGGTAACAGTCATGTGCTGTGAGTAGCTTGGCTGACTGTTCTTTGCCGGAATTGAATTCAACAGAAATACACATGTGCAGTCTGCTCCGGCATCAGCCTGTATGTTGGTTTCTGTGCACTGCATCTTGTATCCTAATGGTTGAGAGCTGACCGTTTGCCAGAATTGAAGTCAACAGAAATATGCATGCGCGGTCTGCTCCTGCATCAGCCTGTATGTTGGTTTCTGTGCACTGCATCTTGTATCTTAGGACATGTTGGCACTAGTTACATCTAGCCGAGCCTTAACTTCTTCTCAGTTAGATATTCTTTGCCGATACCTTCCTTTCTGCCATGAAAAACTTTTTGTGCACAATTAGTTAATTTTCATAACATACTTTTAAGCCACTGGTGGAAGTAAGTAGCTGATTCAATTTCTGGATGTCACTAAACAACAACAATAATCTATTTGTTTGTTACAAAGACTGCATATGTCAAATCATACAGTATTTATCATGCTGATTACAAATCTCTGCTCGCTAAATTGTGCTAACGGGTATAGTTCTCGAGTAACCAGTTGTTTCAGTGTACAAATAAGCCTTCATTTTGGCCTGTATATTTTGCTACAAACAATTAATTACACTTACTTTAAAAAGTAGTTATTTTAGATTTTCTTCTGTACTTTAGTTGTACTACATCCCTTTTTAGAGTCCAACAGTAACGAGCTAGAATTTTAGAGCTCCATTTTCCTTTATAGCAGTTTTCTAGGGTACATATGTCCGGATGGAAACAATCTCTGTGCTCATCGCTTAAAGCTCCTAAGTTCTGTGGGGAAAAGTCTAGATTCGAGTGAAGGAAATGTATTTTAAGGGACATAATGCATCCCATGGCCTTATAGTTTTCTAGAAAGTCTGTAACTAGTTCTTGATAATTTTCGGCCTTCTGGTTACCTAAAACGTTCAGTACCACATTTTTAAAGGACTTCCATGCAGCAGCTTCAATCTCATTCAAAGTGCTTTCAAATGCAAGATCACTCATAATTTCCCTTATTTGTGGACCAATAAAAATACTTGGTTTAATTTTGGCTTCAGATATTTTGGGGTAACTTTTTCTTTAGAAAACGAAAGGCTGCTTCATCTTTATTCAATGCCTTTCCAAAATTCTTTATCAAACCCAATTTGATGTGAAGCGGTGGTAAGTACACGTTCTTAGGACTTACTAAAGGCTCAGCAACAACATTTTTATTACCTAGAATTAATGACTCGTTTAGACCAGGTCTTTTTTAATGTAATGAGAATTTCTGTCCCTACTGTTCCATTCACAGAGGAAGCAGCAGTATTTTGTGTATCCAACTTGTTGACCAAAGATTAGAGCTATCATTTTAAGATCGCCAAAAATATTTCATGAGTGTTTATTTGTATACTATACTTTGAAGCAACAACTTTATATTTGCATGTTTCTTTCATGTATGCAGCATATGGCAACAGGTACTGATGGGTGCATGTTTCAGTTATGAAGGTTAACCTTTAAGCTTATTTTTGAGGAATCTATAAACCTAAGGATTCAAACAATAAGTCTATATCATTGCAGTACACAATATCATACTCTTCGAAAATAAGTGTTCAAACTCTTGCTGTCGTTTTTGTACTTGGTTATAAAAGATTCCATCCCTTCAATCTTGAAGCCAATATTTCGAAGGTCATGAACCAGATCATTTAACTCTGAAGACACAACTATCCTGACTGCAGACAGAATTCTCTGTTGGGAAATATTTTGGAAATTCCTTTAAGTAATGCAACATTCACCCCAATAGAGAGTTCCATTATAAATAATTGTCCAGTGGCACAATTGTGACTTCATATATTATGGTTTCAGCACCAGTGAATACATACAAAACTGTTAAAGTTTTCTTTGTAACAGTGCATTTTGTCAATTGAAGAAATCCAGTTGATTTTTTTGTAACTGGTTGCATTGTATTGACTTTGAATAACTTTGATGAATTTAATTCCTGTCAGAAAAGATTCAAAAAACGTGGTCGCTACAACCAAAAATTCGGTGTCATTTTTCTTTGGTGTTGTTTTTTTTTTTTTTTTTGTATTTTAGCAAAACAGTATAAAAAAATGTATGTGCATTTAAAATTTCATCTGTATAATTTTCCGAATATCAGTGAAATCAGTACAAATTTACTAAGCATGAAGTAGATGGACAGAATATCATTATATTAAAATAATAATAATCAGGCCACATTCAACATATATTCAAACTAATAAAAATAAATGTTGCATCAAGACATAAAGAAGCACTAAGAAAACAGAAAAGTCAGCAAGCAGAGAAAGAAAGAAAATCAAATGTGCTGTGAAAGAGTTAAAAATGGAAAGAAAAAGTTATTGGAACAGGCTGAAGAAGCTAATGCAATAGAAACTAAAGCAGCACATGCACACACGCACGCACATGCACAAATTGCAGTGTTAAAGCTATGTCATACTTTGCATTTGGATTGTTAAAGCTCTTAATTAGTGCCCTGGGTGCTAAATGTTATCCAATGAGGAAGTGTTTGATTTAGATAACTTTTTAGTTTTATATATGCACAGTAATACTGAGCCTTACATATGCCTACTTAATGCTTGTTTGCTATAATGTATGTACAACATTTTTACCCATTCCCAACATAACTTATCAATACCACGCTAAAAATTTCCACCAATTGGGAGCTGCATATTTTGAAGTCTAGAAATCTTTGTTTACAGCACACTTGTTTCTGTGGCTTCTCTGATCAGAGAAGGGGGAATTCTCATTGGTATTACTTTTTTATTGATTTCTTAAGGGCATTCTCGTAAAAATGTCTTCCAATAAAAGAAAAAGTGGTGCTGAAAGTGCAATATTGGTAAAATGTCGCAGAAATCCATAAAATTACAAGAAAAAGTGGACATGATTAATATGAGCCTGGTTAGTTAATAACTAGCTTTCAAACTCTGTGAAATAGGCCTAGTCACCCCACGTATTCAACAGATTATGCCCTTATGAGAGGGGGGGCTGCCTAACAAACACACCTAAAGTTCAACCTATGGATCAAGGGCTATTGCCATTTTTTAATCGTATTACTTATCGCATCATGACCTAAAACAGCTTATTTTAGTAACAGCTAGTATGGACAATGCAACTGTTAAACAGTTCAGGCGTAATCATAACATTTTGCATGCAGTGTTGCAGGAACTTCGATATTGCATGGAAAATGATGACACATGGATGGACTAAACATAAACATTTTGTGCACAATTTGTGACTGATTTTGAATGACTTGAACCAACTGTTACATTAATAATATTGTTCAAGAAATTCTCCATATGCCTGAAAAGCTTGATTTGGAAACTGATGATGTGAAAGAATTGCTAACCTCACACAATGAAAGACTTAGTACTGAAGGCTTAATCGAACTGAAAACATGGTCAAGGAAAGTGGCTCCCTAAACGGCTCTGTTGAATAAACTACTATAGAAAACCTGCGCTGACAAACATTCTTGATAAAACTTTCAAAATCATAGAATAGCTTGTAAATAAAATTTATAAGTGTCGCCGTCGTGTTGAGTGCAGTTCTTCAGTTGTGTATATGTTTGGATACTTTGTGCACAAGTGTGAAGCTTGTTTTGAAAAGCGTTTATTCGCTGAGTAAATACTGTTATCAAAATTTTAAATAGATTGCTATTAATTTTAATTGTTGATAACAGGCTAAACCTTTATAATACACTTCCTATACTCGCTTAACATACTTTTGTGTAACGTACAGGTTTCCTGGTTTCAAGTAATTCCTTATAGTGAGATATTTTGAGTTTTTCACTAAATGCAAGCTTTATTGGTAAGAAAATTGCTATTTATTTTAACTTTTTAAAAATCATTTGTTATACTCAATTGACCTTTTAATTTCTTAGGTACATAATCAGATTCTATATTTAGTTAATTAAAATAGCCCAACTCCTACACTATTCACAGAAAAAAAAAGTCTACAAAACTTAGTTTTAGATTCAAGAAATGTTCTGTAAAAGTCAAGGAAAGGTCAAGAAATTGAGTCTTCTGAAAATGGTAGATTGGTTTCTGGTGCAAAATGTTTTGCATATATTTTCAAGTTTTTCTTAATGCGCAAAGTGACACTATAGGGCGTAAGTTCATATTTCCGTTTACAGCATATTTGCAGCAATATCTGTGCATCTGAAAACCCGACTGAAAAAATTGTTTTTCTGTCAAAATTATACACTTTCCCAGTTAGGAGCACAAATGTTAAATTTGTTTTTCTCCAAATCTCTGTTTCTAAATGTCTGATTAAAAAAAATTATTTTAACACTGTATACCATTTACCCTGTGGAACACTTTGCCTGTACTTGTGTTAAGGTGAAAAAAAAAATAAAAAAAAAAATACATATGAAGTTGGGGGTTTTCACAAAATTACTACTATGATGATGAACTTGATTATTAATTATAATAGACTTGAACTTCTTAAAAACAAACAGTTCAAGTTTATTTCCAAATTAAAAAAAAAAAAAAATCCGGTGATCTGATCAATTTCTGCCTCTAAATGTCTGATATGCCAGTGGAAGGACAGTTATGAAGTGTGCCAAAAGAAAACAGCTTTTCAAAATCATAAAAGTTATTCACTATTGTCTACCCCAACAAGCAAAAATAAAAATAAAACATTTAAAATTAAGCAGATTAACACCCAAGGCATGATCCTAAAAAAACTCCCAGTAAATGGAAGGTGATTCCACCACCGCCAAGAGAAATTTACATGGGACACAAAATGACGTGCCCAAACATATATTCCAGGTTAACTAGAGGTTTATTGTGTGCTCCCAGGCACATTTTGGAAAACAATTTACAGTGGAGCCTTTTAGTGGCTGAATTTTCTATAGATAGCTAGGCCAAAAATTTAGAGTATGTTTAACAGTCCTAAATAATCCCTCTCAATAATCTTGGTCTGCAAACCAAGTAGTTTTCACCTGTATGGTTTAGAGGATGAGGGAGATAAGTAGCACAATTTAGTTACTGGCCTGCTTTACAAAATTATCAAAGGATCTGACAAATTCACTCGAGGAGTGCTAAGAGCTTAGTGCTCGATATGCAGATTTGTTACACGTTTAACTTTGAGCTAGATGCTCTTTACAGTTTTAATTTAGAAGGTTAGAAGTGACATTTTATTTTTATTTATTTTTTACAATACACTGTTTTTGTTAAGTTACCTGGAAGAATCTCTTTTTATCACGTTAAAGCAACACAAAACAAAAAAAATAAATAAGTTACTGCCAGGACTCCCACATTAGCTATGAAAAAAATCCACGCGCAAGTTAAGTTCATAACCCTACTAGCCTACTAGCAAAACAAAAAAGGATAGAGTAGGCTATTTTTTTTTAATAAAATTACATCATATTTTTTTTAAATCACATTAAATAAAACTAATTTAGGTGGTTGCTGAAAGTTTGCCCTTGGTGACTCCCCTCCCTCCCTCTTCTTCTCAAGGAATCTTTGCCAGTTATTCATGGAGATGTTTACAATGTAGACGTTGAGCTGCGCGGAGTAATTACGATTTTTTAACGGTTGAAGTTCGGCGGCATGAAGGCTGTCCGTCGCCGCGAATTCAGGCAAGTTTTTTTTTTGGGGGGGGGGGGGCGAACTGCGTGGTTATGTCTTTTTCTGCCCTTCAAGTAGACAATAAAAAGGAATTATGCCATTTCGTCGGACGAGGGTGCAAACTTTATTTCCCCAGCGTGACTTTCGAGCATGGTGGGTGGAAGATACCAGGCCCAGCTATATATTTCACTCCGAGAATGAGGGCTTCTAAGTTGCATCCTCTGTTTTAGCAAAATAAAAAAAATAAAGGTCCTACCATGACGCTGAAATCGCGCCCTGTCCGCATCTACTGCTCAGTTTCTTTCCCGTTTTCGTTGGTGGTTCCAACTCAACTCCCCGAAGAGCGTCCAAAGACCTGATGCTCCTCGCATTGCGCATGTACGGGAAAGCGCCGATTGGCGGAAACGAACGTCGAGAGGCAAAGACTTCTCGATTCATGTTTTCGCAGAGCGGCTGCCCGCCGAAGAGGAAAGATCGGTGACCCCCAAAAATGGCTGACGCGGTGAATACGAGGAATTCCGCCTAAATCCCGAAGGGTTTTCTCGCCGAGAACTTGCACCTTCCTGAAGAAAACCAAAACATAAGTTGGACTTTCTGCACTGGAAAAATCGTGGGAAAACGTCTTCACAGACGCCGTTCCTTTAAATGCACAGTTTTCTTGTTGAGGGCATAAATGTACAAACATTTTTCTCGCCGCCTCCAGTGGACGTATTTAAAAATACCTTTTCCTGGCGTAGCATTTGCTACGAAGAGTACTTTTCGCATATTATCAGCTTTTTCAATATGCAATTACTCCGTTTGTGGAGTACATTTATGTCATGTTTCCCTGCACGGGGATAACTGGTTTTCCAGTTATTTGGGAAGTAGCGCCCCCCACGGCCCGAGCTGACCTTGTGACCTAGCCGCTAAAAACAAGTTATGCATTCCCAACGATCGGCAGCGCACTTTTGCTGCCGTTGTCAAATCTCCAACCGCCACTTCACAAATACTGGTACCGCGTCCTTTGCTTCTCCAGTGACCTAGTCAACCTGTCAAAAGAACAACGGCGGAGCTAGGCACGCAGGTCGATTTTTCAGACATTCAAATGGACAACCAAGCTAGTATTGCAACCTGCTCTCCACAGAGGAGCAGCTCCTCCAGTTCTGAGAGGAACGCCTGTACATGTGGAAAAAGTTTGGCCAAAATCTGTAAAGACTTGTAAGTTTCACCCAGTCACAAGTCCTGACAACTTGATTGACATGTCGAGGTCCCCACGCTCAGCCACTATAGTGGGGGAAAACTTTGGCAAGGAAAGTGGTACTTCAGAGTCCTTGTCACCATCTCCTGACCGCGATCAGACGTCGGATGTGCAGAGCGACGAAGAGTTTGAAATTGCTCTTTATTACCCTCCTTTTTTTCTTTGTTGCTCTGTTTTCATAGCTGCGTGTATAATTCAATGGAACTGTCAGAGTTTCTGCTCCAATTTCGATGGGGCGCAGTGGTCTAAGCGATGGCCTCTGATCATTCGTCCGAACGGGGTCCGGGTTCGAATCCCGGTGAGGCATGGATGTTGTGTTTGTCTTACGGCACTGGCTCTTTCCCTTCCCTGGAACCAGTGACCCTGCTTATAGCCCATTGAGTTGCTCACGGTGGTCGTTAAACCTCCAATCAAAAAAAACAAATTTCGATGGCATTAAGCATTTGCTTTCTTCTTCGCCGGTGTGACTGTGCTTACAGGAAACGAAACTCCAACCCAGCGATTCACTTTCGGTCAAGCACTACAGCTGCTTACGGAAAGATAATTCCAGTGGGGGAGTGGTGATTCTTGTCCCACATACTGTTCCAGCCTGGCAGTTTCATATCGATACGCCCCTGCAGGCTGTGGTGGTTCGTCTTTCTGTTAACACTACTCGCTGTTTGCTGCTTATACTTAACCACCGCACGATTCGTTTAGTGTTGCAGATCTCTAGAGCCTTATTGCCGCCCCGGTGGCGCAGTGGTCTAAGCGATGGCCTCTGATCATTCGTCCGAACGGGGTCCGGGTTCAAAACCCGTGAGGCATGGATGTTGTGTTTGTCTTACAGCACTGGTTCTCTCCCTTCCATAGAACCAGTGACCCTAAATTAGGGACGGGCGACTGCTTATAGCCCATTAAGTTGCTCACGGTGGTCGTTAAACCTCCAATGAAAAAAAAAAGAGCCTTATTGCCTTCGTCCATTCTCGTGGAGGATTTTAATACCCACAGTCCATTGTGGGGCAGTGACCAGACTGATAGTTTTTTTTTTTTTATTGGGGGTTTAGCGACCACCGTGAGCAACTCAATTGGCTATAAGCAGTCGCCCGTCCCTAATTTAAGGTCACTGGTTCCAGGGAAGGGAGAGAGCCAGTGCCGTAAGACAAACACAACATCCATGCCTGACCGGGATTCGAACCCGGACCCCTTACGGACGAATGATCAGAGGCCAGCGCCTTAGACCATTGCGCCACTGGGGCGGCGGACTGATAGAGGAGAGTTGGTCATCCAGTTCTCTACGTCTGCTAAACACGGGAGACCGTGCGTACTTTCACGAACCTAGCAGAACGTTCTTTGCCATCGATCGTGCCCTGGGTTCCCCATCGGTGTCTGCCGATTGGAACTAGAGAGTGTCGCAGGACCCACTTGGCAGTGATCATTTCCCCATTTTTCTTTCCCTGTGCCGATATGAGTACTGTCACCTTTCTAGTCTGATCCGATGGCGGATTGATCGTGCCGAGTGGGAGGTTTTAGCCATTGTAACTGGGGACATGGTGAACCAGGAATCAATCGAAACTGAAGTAACGGGTTACGGAATGTATTGTATACGCAGCTGAACTTGCCATTCTAAGACTACGGGTGTACTTCCTAAGATACCAAAACCCTGCTGGAACGATTAATGTAGAGAGACTCGGAAAGCGCAACGTAAGGCGTGTGGTAAATTTCGCCGTTACCCTACCCAGACAAACCTCATGGCCTTCAAACGAGCAAAGGCTTATTATGCCCGTTTGGTAAGACGGGCGTAAGAGGGATTCTCGGCGGAATCATATTTTCGCCATTCATGCAGGTGTTTGTCCCAAGGTTCTCTGGGACCGTATACGTAAGGTTAGGGGAAGTTATAGCTCTAGCCAGATATCAATTCTTGAGCGCGACAGCGAAGTCGTTGCCGACGTTTCCGGTATCGTGATGTTTCGGGGAAACATTTGCTTCAGTTTCCAGCAATCTTAGTACCCAGCCGCGTTCCGTGGTGTGAAGGAGCTGGCTGAAAGGCAAAAACTAAATTTTGCGTGTAACCAGCAGTCTGATTATAACATACCTTTCAGTATCACAGAACTGAGGGATGCCCTCACTTGAACTGGGAACTCTTCCTTTGGCCATGATGAGATCCATTACGAAATGCTATGGCTGCTGTCGCCGTCTTTGCTCGAAAATATGTTAACACGCTTTAATATAATCCGGTGTGAGCAGTGTTTCACTAATTCTTGGCGTTTGGCACTAGTCATTCCTTTTTCAAAGCCAGGTAAAGACACCAAACTCTCGTCTAGCTACAGGCCTATTGCACTCACAAGCTGTATGTGCAAAGTCCTGGAACGAATGGCAAATGCACGCTTCCTTTTCTTTTTCGAGGAACAAGATTTTATCCTCATCTCAAAGAGGTTTTGCCACCCCGGTGGCGCAGTGGTCTAAGGCGCTGGCCTCTGATCATTCGTCCGTAAGGGGTCTGGGTTCGAATCCCGGTCAGACATGGATGTTGTGTTTGTCTTACGGTACTGGCTCTCTCTCCCTTCCCTGGAACCAGTGACCCTAAATTAGGGACAGGCGACTGCTTATAGCCCATTAAGTTGCTCACGGTGGTCGTTAAACCTCCAATAAAAAAGAGGTTTTCGACGTCATCGCTGTGCCGTTGATCATTTGCTTCGCCTTGAAACGTCAATTCGAGAAGCGTTCGTTAAGAGACAGTACTTTGTTTCAGTCTTTTTTTATCTAGAAAGGGCGTATGATCGTGCATAGCGTTATGGCATTCTCCGTGAACTGCAGCAGCGTGGATTACGGGGAAATCTACCTAATTTCATTGCTGGGTTCCTCCACGATCGTGTGTTTCGCGTGCGACTCTGCTGCTTTTCGACAAGAGCAAAACGTACCTCAGGGTTCCATTTTGTCTACATCCTTTTTCATTTTATACATTAACCAGGCTTTTTGAGAACTTCCTTCAAGGATCTGTGGAGTGATGTATGTTGATGACTTGCAGATCTCCTGTGCTTCTTCCAGCATGCGTATGATCGAACGGCAGTTGCAGTGCGGCATTACCAGCATCTGCTCTTGGGCAAACAAGAATGGCTTCATCATCTCCAAGAATAAAACTGTTCGTGTGCACTTTAGCCGCAAGCGTGGCCTCCACCCGGACCCTGTTCTGCGGAGATTCCTGTTCTCCCAGAGACCACATTCTTAGGCGTTAAATTTGAGCGTGCTCTGACTTTCCGCCCCACACGTGCGAATGTTAAAAGTTCATTGCATTAAAGCATTGCGCATCCTGAAGATGTTCTCTGGCACAACGTGGGGCGCCAATAGAAGCACAATGCTCAGAATCTATCATGCGGTCATTAGATCTAAACTGGACTGCGGATGTGTGGTATATGGTTCGGCCAGGGAATCTGTCTTAAAACTCCTCGATCCTGTGCATCACCAGGCTTTGCGTCTCTGCACGGGAGCTTTCCGCACCTCCCCTATCGAGAGTTTGTACGTAGTCTAATGATCCGCATTTGTTTTTGCGTCGCCTCCAGCTATCCCTCCAGTTTTATGCAAAACTGAGTGCCCTCCGGGACCACCCTTTGCGATAATCTGTCTTTCAACCACAATTTGTCCGTCTCTTTGAACACCGGCCTTCCTGTGACCCACTTTCGGAATCCGTATGCAGACTGCAGTGCGAGATGCGGGGATTAATGTTTCCTTGATTGGCGAGACCAGGACGATTCGCTAGCCGCCCTGAGCTTCTGTGGTAGCTGATGTCGATTTGTCCATTAGCACTTGTAAAAAAATCGTCTTGCTCCGCTACTGAAAATGCTCAACGATTCGCTGAACCGTCAGTGTAAATCGGAACAAATCCGGTCTCGTCATTCGGATTTTGTTCCGATTTACACTGACGGTTTAAATCGGATGGAGTAGTGGGTTCGGCCTTCGTGTGCATTGACGAGGTATGCGCTGAACGTATCCCATCGGAGGTGACCGTGTTTTCAGCACAGTTGCATTCTCCTGTGTCTTCGTCACATTCATGCAAAACCCCATTTCCGGGCTGTTGTCTATACGGATTAACTGAGTGTTCTACAGACGCTTGCATCTGTGTCTGTTTGCGACCACCCGAGCGTCTGTCATGTGAGACGGCTTTTGCGGACTTTAACCGCAACTGGTTTCCGTGTTCGATTTTGCTGGATTCCCGGCTAGGTTGGCATCAAGGGAAACGAGTTGGCGGATATTTCCGCTAAGTCAGTGTTTTATTTGCCCATCACTAATCCGCCACTGTTTCACAAGGATTTGAAGTCAGCCATTGTGCAATACGTTCACCTTCAGTGGCAGAATCAGTAGAGTTAACAGACGGAGAACAAACTTTTTAAATTGAAGCCAGAGATCATACATACATAACACTAAGCTGTTCTCTGAGATTCAAAGGTTAGCTCCAAAAAGAAATACAAACTACTAGATAATTTCACTGCCATACATCAGAGTAGGAACAATTATACTCTCATACACAGCTATGTGGGACTCTCTTAAGAACCCATCATTCCTGTGAAAACCTCCCAGAGCAGCCATGACTTTCAATGAAGAATTCACTCGCCTACTAATTTCACCATCCAATTTGTTCTCTCTGTCAAACATGCTTCCTAAATACACAAACTCACTCATCTGGTCAATCACTGTGCCATTTAGACTTACATTACATTCAGTGCTACCAGTTCCTCTTTCAGCCGCCCCAGTGGCGCAGTGGTCTAAGCGATGGCCTCTGACATTCGTCCGAAAGGGGACCGGGTTCGAATCCTGGTGAGGCATGGATGTTGTGTTTGTCTTACGGCACTGGCTCTCTCCCTTCCCTGGAACCAGTGACCCTAAATTAGGGACGGGCGACTGCTTATATAGCCCATTGAATTGCTCACGGTGGTCGTTAAACCTCCAATGAAAAAAAAAGAGCCTTA
The DNA here is from genome assembly GCA_039090855.1 of Macrothele yani. Taxonomy (NCBI): domain Eukaryota; kingdom Metazoa; phylum Arthropoda; class Arachnida; order Araneae; family Macrothelidae; genus Macrothele; species Macrothele yani. The sequence goes on along the minus strand of CM077011.1, from coordinate 55,498,406 downwards.
TTGCCTAACTGCCTTCTTCCGTTCTCCTTGTGGAGGATTTAATACACACAGTCCATTGTGGGGCAGTGACCGGACTGATAGTGGAGAGTTGGTCATCCAGTTCTCTACGTCTGCTAAACACGGGAGACCGTACGTACTTTCACGAACCTAGCAGAACGTTCGTTGCCATCGATCGTGCCCTGGGTTCCCCATCGGTGTCTGCCGATTGGAACTAGAGAGTGTCGCAAGACCCACTTGGCAGTGATCATTTCCCCAATCAAAAAAAAAAAAAAAGTTCCTCTTTCAAAAATCTAATAACTTTGGTTTTCCCCTTAAAGTCTTCATGTTCATCGTCGTGAGGAAGTTGTCTTGGCGCGTCTCGGCATTTGGCATCGTCGTTTAACCTACCACTATTTGCTGTGTGGTGACACTACCCCTATGTGTGAGACATGCAACTGCCGACTCACTCTCATTCATGTTTTATGTGTTTGTGTTCGTTTTTGGTTACATTGTTTTCAGTATTTTTGTACTCATCTGTTGGATGACAGCGCAACTATGCTGCGGAACATTTTAGGAGACCGGTGCGATACGTTCGGAGTCTTTTCGGGTTTTTTTTAAACACATTGACTTTTTAAAACTCATCTAGCTTTTAAAATTTTTTCCTACATTAGCCTGATTTTAACTATTGTACCATGTTTTTAAAGTGTTTTTTTGTGTGTTGTTGGTCTCGTGTCTAGCGCACTTTGGCCAAATTTGGCCCTTGCGCCATAAAAACCCATCAACCAAGCAACCACGTTTCCCTCTGTATTTCTTTTTCTAATTGCTCGATTAAAAAATCCATTTCTCTCTGATATCTTCCTTCTGCTATGAGAAACTTTCTGTGCGCAATTTTTATAACATACTTTTCATCTGCTAGTAGGAGTAAGTAGCTGTTCTTGTTCTGTGATGTTTTATCAATTGTTGAAATCCGATTGATTTTTTTTTTACTGGTGTTCGCTTCAAAACTCAGCATCATGTGAAGCCACCCTGAACAACAATAACAGCCTCTACACAGCAAGCGTAGTATTCAATGGAAGAGGTTTTTGATATCCTCTTATAAAATAGTCTGCCAGACTGCTTCTACGCATGACCAGAGTTCATTTGTGGTGACTGGAGGAGGCACTTGGTGGACCAGTCTCTTAACTACGGTGTCCCAGACATGTTCGATCAGGAACATATGCTGCGAATGTGTAGGCCAGGGAAGAAGCTATATCTGCCGTGCATGGAAGAGGTCTTGGACATTCCGGACCACATGTGGCCGAGCATTGTCCTGCTAGAATATAGCGCTAGGACAACTCTGAAGGAAGCATATCACCTCTGCCTCTAAAACATGCCTAGTGAATCGCTAGCTGTTGAACGTTCCCTCAATTCGCATCAGGAGAGATAGCGAATTCAACCCATTGGCTGCCCAAACCATGACACTTGGACCAGTATGACGCTTCAAAATGCACCCTACAAGGTGCCATTCACCACGATGTCGTAGAACAAATGTGACCATCATGATGCATTAAGTTGAACTGTGACTCGTCAGAAAACGCGATTTATTGCCAATTAGCATGCCAATGTCTGTGTTCGAGACACCATTGCAGTCTGGAGCATATGTGGTTGAGAGTCAAAGGAATGCGCAGCAATGGGCTACTAGCACTAGCGACCAGTCCTCTGTTAAACAGACGACGTCGAACTATACTGGAGGATAAAGCCTGACCTATGAGAGTTACACCGCTGCGCTAACATCATGGATGTCACTGTGCGATTAGTTACTTCCGTGCGGCAGCGGTGTCTGTCATCCCTTGCAGTCGTGGGATTTTGCTGTGCATTTCCCGAATTTCTGTGCGTCCGAGCCTCATCTGTCCGCTGACACCACGTTTGCATCACTGTACTGGCGTTTGGTCCCGTGAGATTGGCAAATTCGTGGTAGGAAAAATCCAGCTTCTCTCATTCCACTTGGACCAGATATACCCAGTGGCGGCTCGTGGTTGGAAAAATAGGTGAAGAGGTACAAGAGCAGTATGAAAAAATATATACTGTCTACAATGAAAATCCCTTAATGAGCACTTACTTATTTTTTGTATATTAAATCAATTTTTTTCTTTTTAAAGCTGCAAATTTGTCGATTATGTCGTCATAAGATGGTTAGATGGTTGTTTCTTCGTGAGCATCAATAAAATGTCTTCCTGAATTAGAAATATTTGCCAGAGAAGCAAGTCTATCTTGGGAACTAGTGTTTCTTGAGCAAGTTTGTATTCTTTTAAGAAAACTTCTTTCCACTGGCACACTTGTAGATGGAATTGTTAAACTGAGGAAAACCAATTTATAATCTTATGTAAAAATGTCTTTGTCTCCGTGAAACACTCGAAGGAGTTCTTGAGTCAATATATTCCTTAATTTTTCGTGGGCATATACAAGACCCAGTTCATTTTTAAGGCGCTGGTGTTTAGTAAATATGTTTTCGTAAAAATGTAGATTTTCAAGAGCGCGAGTGGGAAAGCATGCATTAAATTATTCAAATTTGGTTGTGTCAGCAAGTCAGACGAATTTAAGTTTCTTACAGTCTTGAAATCTTATATCCATTTCCATAAGAATGTGGTCCAAAATTTCAAAAATCAAAATACAGTTGTTTATAATTTTGAAAAATTGTTTCCTGTGTAAGAGCAGCATATTCCCGTGCTTATTTCTGTGATTTTGCTAGCTTTTCCAATAACTCATCGTTCCTTTTATGGCTCAAAATTTCACGTTTTTTTTTTAATTTGAGTTACACAGTAGTTTATGTTTAGTTATTTTTTCTTCAAAAGTTCTTATAATAGATCGGTGGAGCCAAAAATGTAAATTCGAAAGTGTTCATATCATTCAAAAATCCCTTGGCAAGATGAATTGATTTTTTGTCTGATTATTCGCTATTCGTCAGAAATCCGAACACTTCCTTCAATTTATCCGAAACTTCTTTTTTTTTTGGAAGGTTTAACGACAACCGTGAGCAACTCAAATGGGCTATAAGCAGTCGCCCGTCCCTAATTTAGGGTCACGGGCTCCAGGGAAGGGAGAGAGCCAGTGCCGTAAGACAAACACGCCATCCATGCCTCACCGGGATTCGAACCCGGACCCCTTTCGGACGAATAATCAGAAGCCATCGCTTAGACCACTGCACCACCGGGGCTGCTATCCCAATCTTCAACAACTACACTGACTAATTTCGAAGTGGAGGACCATCTAGTTTCTGTTATGATTGGTCGGCATCTTGCGGTTGTTGATGTAAGTGTATAAGACCGATTCGCAGAATGGTGAACAAATGAAGCAATTCCACTGAGGCTTGCAAAAGGTATTCGACATTTAGAAATTTTAGAAAAACTCTTGTGTAATACAAGATTCAAACGATAAACTAAGCATTGAACAAAAACAGCTTGAGAAGCTTTATCCTTGACGTTTTTTTCTGTAGCCCATTTAAGTGTCCAGACATTATACTTGCGCCATCGTAACATTGTCCTATTTATTTGTGTTGGTAATCAGACTGTTCCAAAATTTTGTCTAGCATTTTGTATAAAGCTCCTGACGTCTATCTTCATTCACATCATGGAAACCCAAAACTCCCTCAACCAATACACCTTCCGAATCAACAATCTAAAATTATTTAATTTTTGACGTGATCGTTTATATATTCAGAAATACATTCAATTAATTCATTTTGAATAGTTTTTTTATCCTTTCGTAATGATTTTCAATTTCTAAAGAACTTTTTCATATCAACAATGAAAGTAATTCAATGAAATTTTCACGATTTATCGAGCCCATGCTTTCGTCATGGCCATGGAAGGCTAGTTCTTGTTTGCTCAAATACAGTACAGAATAATACTGCATCAATCACTGTCTGCAGAAAAAGTCTATTTAAACGAACGTTTTCGTTAAAATGCGTTTTTAAAAGCCTAGCATTCTTCCTCGTGGCATCGGCAATGGTGTTTTGAATTTTTTCAAAATTCCGTAACATTAATCCGCATTTCAGGTGTTCGCTAGAATCACGATGTTTATGAAGTGACCGTGTTACGCTTAATAAATCTGAGAATCCGTCTTTATTCCACGCCGAATGTTTATTACTAAAAAGTAAGCAGGGCCAAAAAAATTAACACAGAAGTCCTGCAAATCCATTTATATTCAGTAAACCAACAATTTTGAAAATTAATATTGTTAGATTTACCGCTCTTCTTGATTTCGTTCTTGGCAACAATTGTCAGTAAATCCGTTGGTCGTCCTTGAAGCAAAATGTCTCTTTTATCTTCATCTTTCCACAGAGTAAATGGAGTTTGCAATAAATTACAAACAATGTCGTCCACAGGATGCATACTAAAACTATCGCTATCAGTTAAATTGTACACAGACCTAAAATATCAGTTAAAGCTTTCAACAAATAATCACAAAGCACGAAAGTACAAATTCCTTTCGGAAAATAATGTACCACAGCACCACAAGAAAAAAAAGCCATAGCCGATTACATGGTACCCTGGTAGTCCGCCCACTCCACCGTGATCTCTCACGACTTTACGCTCAAAAACTGAAAGATGCAGAGGTAAGGCGCGTGAAGTTGAAAAACTTCACTTGAGCGAGCAGATTGGGGAGGGTGACGTCACGGTTACCATGGCAACTCGGAGGAAAACTGCAGACTTCCAAGCATTCTCATTTCGGCTCTTTACTTGCACTGTTTTGCGTATAAGGATTTGTTTTCCGTATTGAGCGTGCCATGTGAATTAATATCTATTCAAAATTTTGAGTATTTTGGAACTGAATAAAGGCAAAAAGAATATATTATTAAAAAATACTGAATAAAACTTTATTTTGAGTAAAATAGGTGAAGAGGCACTTCACCTACTTCACCTGAAAAGCCGCCACTGGATATACCACCTATCTTGGCTCGCCTAAAGCACCACAAGCCTGGCTATCCGATTCGCCCCATTTCACCAGAAAGTGCGCGCGCTCTTGCCACTTGGAAAAGGCCGTAGCCCCTTTTCTCACCGACTTCCATCAGGAACGGTCCTATGCTCCTTCGAGGACTTCATTAATAGAATAAGAAATCTGCAAGTCAACCATAACCATACCCTGGGTAGTTTTGATGTGACGTCTTTGTACCCCTCCATCCCGGTAAAGGAAGCCACTGACGTTCTTAAAAAGGCTTATCCGACTCTGGACTTTTTACCCAAGACGCCGTTCATGATATAGCAACAGTTTTGAATCTTATCACAGATTCCAATTTTTTCTTGTTCCAAGGATGCATCTTTAAGCAAACTAAAGGCATCTCAATGGGTTCTTCACTCTCTGCTGTGCTTGCGGAGGCCGTCCTACGCCCCCTGGAAACTCTTATTCTAGGAGCTACCACGCCTACGCCGCTCATATGGTTGTGCTACGCAAACGATATTTTTTTCGTGTGGGGACATAGCGAGCAGGAGCTTGATCAATTCTTCACTTCCATCAACACTGAGCATCCAGACCTGAAATTTACCATTGAATGTGAAAAAAAAAACGGATCACTACCATTTCTTGACGTGTTGGTCAGCAAGACAGAGGATGGTCCACTACACACCCAAGTCTACTATAAACCTACGCACGTTCCCAATGTCATCCAACCAGACTCTGCATGCCCAATGTCACATAAGTTGGCACTATGGCGGTACAGGACACGGAGAGCCTTCGCCCTATCGTCTGGAACCAAGGAGCGTCTTAGCTAGATTGACCATATAAGAGATTTAGCAGCTCACTCTGGGCTGGGCCACCACCTCTTTAACATTGTACGCCTGGCAGAGGCAGACTTCTTTAACCCACCTATGACGACCCCGAAACCTCCGTTACGCTATCTGGGATCCTGCCCTTACATGTCAGGTTTCACCTTTTTTTTTAGGAATGCTCTCAATAAGCTCTGTTTTGGCGTGGGTATAAGAGCTCCTTCCTCTATCTCATTCATGCTTACCTCAAGGCACTATAATATGGTTAAAGGGAAAAACGCAATTAACCTTTACGCCCCTAACGGAAAGTCTATGAATTACAAAATTTTGAAATTATGTGAAAAACATTTTGCAGTGGAAACTATCCAACAAAGAAAGATTTTTTCAAATCGGTCTCTTAGAAGCAGAGATATCAACAAAAGTTACAAATCTACGCCCCTTGGCGGAGAAACCATGCATTATTTCAAGAAGAAAGCATTCGGAAAGGTTTAAGTTTTTTTTTAATCGAAATGTTAGAAGCTCAGATTTTGCTGCAAATGTAACAGCGGTAGAAATTAACACTTCCGCCATCTGACGGCCAAACCATTTCTGACCAAAAATTAGAAATTATATGCAATATATTTCCCATCAGGAGCTGTATCCGCTACAGAAACAATTTTTCAAATCGGAGTTTTAGAATCAGAGATATCGGGAAAAACGCAGTTTACTTTTATGCCTCATAGCGGAAAATCTAAATCTATGCTTAACTTGAAAAAGTGACTATACCTAAAATAGTTTTGGATAAAAATGGAATCGAAAGGTGAAATAATTAATAATTTTTTCAATCGGACGTTTAGAAGCAAACATCTGGACTAAAATGTATTTTTAATTCAATATCATCTGCATCTAAACCCTCTACTGGCAAATTGTGCATGGTGAAAAAAAAAAAAAAACGAAATAAAGGATCATCTCATTCGCACATTTTACGCTTCCCAATGCAAAAAGAATATTTCAAATAAGACTATTAGTTGCATAGATATGGTGTTCACAGGCGGACGGATAACATAAGCACAATCTTTTTTTTTTTTTTTTTTTTTGCCGCCCCGGTGGCGCAATGGTCTAAGCAATGGCCTCTGATCATTCGTCCGATCGGGGTCCGGGTTTGAATCCCGGTGAGTCATGGATGTTGTGTTTGTCTTACGGCACTGGCTCTCTCCCTTCCCTGGAACCAGTGACCCTAAATTAGGGACGGGCGACTGCTTATAGCCCATTGAGTTTGCTCACGGTGGTCGTTAAACCTCCAATTAAAAAAATCTTTTTTTACAAAAGATGTGCTTTAAAGTGTCGAAAAATCAATTTTCCGAATTTTCAATTAAAAGATGAAATTTTCACAGATGTCATAACTGGGTCATTTAAGGTTACTGTTTGAAATAAATCCTTATTTACTGTTTATTCTCATCGAGGCTGACGAGAAAGACAGGCTTCGGTGCGGAAGGGAATCTGTAAGGTCACGTGACCAAGGTAGTGCTGTTGCATCTGCTTGGGCTGCCGAGAGCAAACGGTGACCGAGTAGAGAGCTATTTTTTCCAACACGCAGCAAATATAAGGTGGCACATCTAATCATTGCATATTAATTTCAAACTATTAGAGAATAAAACGTTCAAAAGGAACATTATTAAAATGTGAGTTCTACTGAACTTAATCGTTTAACACTACTGAATTATTTTTTTTCGTTTTCCGTGTAGTGTGGATTTTTGCGTTTAGCCATTCCTTTAGCAAAATCGTATCAAGAGACATATTCGAAAGTTTTGTTGCTCGATTTAATGAAATTAACTATATTTTCTTCGTTGTCCGTGTAGTTCATTTATTTTTATTTTTGCCTTCATGATTTTCTAGCAACAATGAAAAGCAATCATGAAAGAAATACGGGATTACGCCATATAATACAAATTTTGAAGATGACAATCCGATTTTTGGCGTAAATGTGACAAGGATGGTAAGTCAGATAATTTTTGAAAACTTGAAAATTTTCATCGTCCTGGAGCGGGACTCGAACCCGCGTCTCCCAGAAAACGCCTAGGTATGCTAACCACTACACCACCCAGAACGACCAAGTTTCAAGTTTCCGATCAATTTGAATTTAACCATCACATGCTTCGACTAGCGAATCCTGTGATGGTTAAATTCAAATTGATCGGAAACTTGAAACTTGGTCGTTCTGGGTGGTGTAGTGGTTAGCATACCTAGGCGTTTTCTGGGAGACGCGGGTTCGAGTCCCGCTCCAGGACGATGAAAATTTTCAAGTTTTCAAAAATTATCTGACTTACCATCCTTGTCACATTTACGCCAAAAATCGGATTGTCATCTTCAAAAAATGAAAAGCAAATTCGTTTAATAAATAGCGTACAGAATATTAATAGCAAACGGAAAACGTCAAGCGAAATCATATTGAGGTCGAAGAAAAAATGTTCCCTCATATACATATCTCTGGCTAAAACGTTCCTTACTAAATTAAAAAAAGTTATATTTTTTTCTTGTTCTGGAAAAAAATAATTTTTGGATATTATTGCATGCATTTTGTTTAATGGGGTTATTTCTAGGACAATGCTTCTGTACACTAAAAGTACATAATTTGGAAATAATTCCTTCTTAAAAAAATGCTTAGGATCCCTTTTAATACAAATCATGTCTGTGCATTAGTTTATTTTACTTATTTCTACTTGGGGGAAGAAAAAAAATTAATCCTTATCTGTATATATTTCAACACTTTAAAATTATGTGACAACACATTCTGGCACAAGCTATTTTCTTGGTAATTGAAAAAAAAGTCGAATGAAGGATACTGTCACAAAAAATGCTCTCATTGTTTTGTGAAAAATTAATGCAAGAACTTTTTTTCATAAAATTATTCATTTTTGTCACTATTAAATTTTCCTTTCGTTTGTAAATTCACAATTACTATAATTGAACACTGTTAGGTAAGCCAAAAATTGAAAAAAACTATTTCCATACTAGAATTTAATTCAAACTATAGCTCAGTAAACAGAATTCTTGCTCACCATTCACAGAAATTTAATTGTATTATGAGCCAATAAGCAATCTGAAATTGCAGATTTAGCGCTACTGACTAACTCTTTCATACCAGAAAATTTGAAAAATTCATCGCCATGGAGCAGGAAGCGAACCTGCATTTCCCGATTTCCATTCGAGCATGCTACCGTTACACCATCCAGGATGAGGAAGTCCCAAACATCCGAGTGATTTAATCTGAATAATCTCAGATTTTCGCCAGTCAAAGTGAGCCCTGCTTCATCGTAGCTCAGCTATTTAGAGTCAGGTCGATGCTTAGCAAATTCCCAGTTATTCAGGTAAACATTGGGGAAGAAATATTTCTTCTTATTATACATGGGAAATATATATATATCTATAAGTAATCTGAAATCACATATTTACTGTTAACGTAACTGAAATCAAACGATCGTCAATGGAATGGAAACATGTCACCTTTCCAACAAGGAAGACGTGAAAAGTCCAACTGTCTCTGTCTGCGGGAGAGGTCATGGCAACTGTGAATCTGTTGTTTACACAGAATTTCTGTCAAAAGAGATGACCATCAATAGTGACTCATATTGCCAAACACTATTAAATTTGCGAAATTCAATTAAGGACAGATGCCGGGGTAAGTTGAGCGAAGGTGTCACTCTGCTGCCCAACAACGCTACACAGCACGGAAAACAAAGGGAATTGCTGTAGTCATTCAAGTCGGAGGTGTGGCAACGTCCACCTTACAGCCCCAACTTATCCCCATGCGGCTACCATTTGTTCGGTAAAATGAAACAGGACGTTAGTGGACAATGATTACCAACCGATGAGGCTGTGAAAAGTGCGGTCCTTAACTAGTTGCACCAAACTGGACTTTTTCTGTACAGGTATGGGAAAGTTAATCGCACGTTCCGATAAATGTTTACAGTCCTTAGGCGCCTATGTCGAAAAATGAATTAATGTTGTACCTTTAAACCAACATACATCCCTTGAGTATATCTTTGCTTGTTTGTTTTATTCAACAGTGTAACTAACTTTTTGATCCACCCTCATATTATTAAAGCACTTTGCTGCAATTCAGAAATCAAATTTTTAGTTTGCTTTAAAAATTAGCATCAACACTACATTTGGAAAAGGTATCAACTTACCTATTGACTATCAATTTGTCTTGTATCTTCAAGCGGAACGAAGTAAAAAATACTATTAAAAATAAACAAATGGGTCCATTTTTTTTACATAAATGTACCTCAAATATCTGTTTCAAATAGTTTGAAAGAAGGAAGTCATCACAAGCTGCAACTGTATTCAGCTTCAGATTGTTTACCCTAACTTTCCTTATGTGATAGCATCTGCAACAAAGTTATAGATACATACAACAAAATAAATAAAGAATTCTTGCTAACCAATGGCAGAAATTAAGACATCTGTTTCAAATAGTTTGAATCATCACAAGTTACATCAAAATTATCTCAGCTTTAGATCCTCCAGTATGTGTTACAATCTGAATATTTTATGTATGAGTTGTGTCCATTATTTTCTTTACCTAAAATCTACTTTTGTAATGTTCATACCTAACTGTGATCTACTTTTTTATAAAACATATTTGATAACACATTTTGGATTAGACAACATTTCAACAGTATAAATAATTATTTCCCACACATTTCTAAAGGAATTGGTTAATTTTTCATAACACTTGGTTAATTTTTCATAGCACTAGGGAACTTATACATTTTGCTAACATTCTTTACTAGAAGCCAAATTTGCTCGTTATGGTAAAATTAAATTTTTACTTTCAATATACCTACTATAAATGTCAAGCTAAGCACTAGTACACACACACACCAGTGCTGAGACGGGCCGAACCCGAACCAGGTGCTGGCTGCGTATTACTTACTGGAGTTCGAGCTTGGAGGGGAAGAATTTTCTTTTAATGTGATTTTATATGATTTAGCATACGAGGCTTTTTTTACACTTTCAAGTTGTTAAAGAAAATTCTTCAGCAACTGGGTCTAAATGGGGAGTAGGAATTCTGCAGGGCTATCCATTCCGGGCTTGGATAACAAAATACCATATGCCATGAATTACAGGATTTCTGCCAAGGATAAGTTTTAAGAAGTATAGATAGTAAGCTGATGGAATTTTGCTCCCTACCTCAAAGGGGCAGCTCCCTGCTAATTCTATTGAGCAACATGCAACATAGTTTGTTGTGCCTCAAGATGTTTCCTGATACCCCCCCCCCCAAAAAAAAACATTTCAGGAAGAAATGAATGGTTAAAGAAATTATAGAAACATCCCTTACCCACTCTGCAGTTGAGAAAGACATCGGTTAATTGCATGGGTAGGAAAGAGTGGAAGTCTGGAAAACTTTTTAATGCCTATACAGGTTAATCATAGTTTTCGGGCTCAATCGGGCTGACATACTTCAGGTTCGGGCTCTTAAAATTGAGCCCGAACTCAGCTCTGACACACACACAGTAACACTTCAGTTAACTTCACACAGGTGTTTTTATCAAAAATTTTATGGCAATGAAGTCATAGTGGCAAGTATGAAAAATATGAGAAATTTCCTGGAATTTTTTAGTACAGTATTAAAACGTAAACAAAAATGCTACAATATTACTGCTAACATTTATTAATCTGGAAATAAGTGACATGGAACTCGTACGGGTATGGTGTCTTTGAGGGACTAGCCAGACCCCATGACGTGAAAGAGTACAGCATCATCTTCCACGGAAAGAAAATAGTCCATAGATTTTCAAATGAATTTGGACTGATGAAATCAAAACTGCTATTAAAATGAGGACCTCTGGCCTATTTTGCTGTGAAATGGCTTGGCAAATTAAGATGCATATCTTGGGATAGGAGAATATAAAAAGGTATATCACAGGCACATTGTGTAACACGGGCAACAACTGCACAAACAATATTAGTTCCAATTTGAAAAAAAAAAAAAGACACCACCAAAAATTAAATACAAATCTTCAGTACATAATGACACCACCACTCAGCATCACTATGTGAATAATATGTGATGAAGCAGAAAAATGATCGGAAATATGTTACGAGACGCTAACTGAAGTACTGCTATACGTGTATCCAAATGACAAACAAGTTTCAAATAAAATGAAACCAAATATGACATATCTTTACTTTCTAGTTTCAAAGATAACTTTTCAGAAATGTTATCTGCATTTACTACAGAAGAAAAATACATTTCAATGCTTTAACCAACCTGGCTAAACACTTTATATGCATATAAAATATTTGATAAGTTTGAACTCTTTTTCCTATCTCAGGACTTTGTGCACACTATGCACTAAGGAAAGACACGGAAAACTAAGCGTTCTGACTTTCAACTTCTTAATTTTTCTTTCACGCGATTTCAAATCATTTCGGTTATCATGTTTGGCTTTTACTAAGTTGTTCAAGAGTATTTTGCAGCTGAGGAGTTATGTTTTCCTATTTAATTTTCAAGCTACTCATACACAAAGATTCAACAGAAAATGAATAAAAAAATCTAAAATCAGAACTTTGTTTAAACGTATGCAGCAGATTTTGTATAAGACAAAGTTTGTCTTATACAAAATCTGCTGCATACATTACTTTGGTATGGCAAAAGTTGTAAGTCTCCTTTTCACTTCTATAATTTGACTTGAAGCCACTAACACTGCGAAATCGTGGCATGGCAATTCCTCTAAAAATAATTATACCTTTTAATACAAGTGAAGAACTAGATATGAAATTTTTAATCGAAAGTAGTTCCCTATGTTTTGTACAGTTAGAATAAAATTGATCATGCAGTTTTTCAACATAATCTGTCCACACTGTTCAGACAGCTTTAGTAAATTCAATCAGACAAATGCTATATCACAGTTACATTAAGTTACGAAATTAAAAAATGTCCTCTTTAATTCAGAGACACATTACAATGTAACAGTTCAAGCATTAATTTCGTAAAGAAAGGGCTAACGATTGTTGGAGATGCAAATGTTATACAAATTACGAAGGCTAATTCCCTGAAAAGTTGCCCTGATTTCTGGTAATATTCAAGCTCTATGTGAATCGGCATTGGTAAAAAATATTAATTATTCTATTTGAAGTAAGAATTCAACACCACAGAATAACCCACTTCTTTATACTTCACAATTCACGAGACATGAACAGATTTCAACACGTGTGAAACTAAGATCTACTCATTAAACCTATAACTATCACTAAAACTAAATAAAACGTTTACTAAGAATTAACCTTATCTTCGAATTATAAAAATACCTACCTCACAAAACTATACGTGTATCCAAATGACAATAAACGGAACACTCACTCAATACAAATAACTGTGAACAAACGATGCAATGGCTGTTCAACCGATTGACTTGGCGACAGCACTAAGTTGTGCACGTGACTATTTCGCACCGTAGCCTGTCTTTCTCGTCAGCCTCGATTCTCATGTAATGACGTAATTAATTCATTTGTTATTGTACAATGTAATTCAAGTCCAGTGAGATGTATATGTATTATGCAACGAGATAGGTATTATGTCACGCATTGTTCTCGTGGCAAGCATTTTCAAACGTACCTGCTGTAACGGCAAAAGTATAGTCAGTGCTGTTCCTGCTTTTGCAGCGTAAGGTTGTGACCAAAGTGGCGTTGCTGAATTCTATTCCTTTTTAGGTTTATATTTAATAGATTCTTTATCATCGTAATAAATAAATGAGTTACATCTACCTCGAATCATGTCTGACGAGTGGTAATTTCACTGCACTACTTGCTGCATTTTAATGCACCTTTACGCTTTACCCCACGTTGGTTATGGGGCCCAGAGTGACACCCAGGATCCAAGCTGGCAGCCAGGCAGACACACTGGTTAATGGTACCCAAGCAAGCTCACACTGGGCGCAATAGTTACTCGTTAGTTTCAGACTGATGAAAAATAAAGCGAACGACCGGAAGTACCAAGCTTCGATTCAGCCGTTGGTAATCAACCTTTCATAAAAATTTTCGATTGCATTCATAGATAAATAATGTCTTAAATAAATATCGACAAACTGAGCAAAAGCAATTACTGCCGCCCCGGTGGCGCAGTGGTCTAAGCGATGGCCTCTGATAATTCGTCCGTTAGGGGTCCGGGTTCGAATCCCGGTGAGGCACGGATGTTGTGTTTGTCTTACGGCACTGGCTCTTTCCCTTCCCTGGAACCAGTGGCCCTAAATTAGGGACGGGCGACTGCTTATAGCCCATTGAGTTGCTCACGGTGGTCGTTAAACCTCCAATCAAAAAAAAAAGCAATTACGACACATGAAAGATCCAAATGGAAGCTATTCTAACCCACAACGACCGTTGGAGTTACGTAACAGGTCAAAATCCGAAACCTGTTGATGGAACAAACGCAGCTGAGTTAGAGGCTCTTCACAAATGAATATTGTCTGACCAGAAGGCTAAGGCAGACATAATCCTGTCAATCTGTCCAAGTGAACTTTGTCACATAATGAACTGCAAAAGCTCATATGAAGTCTGGCAAAAATTTCGATCAGTTTATGAATCGAAAGGACCAGCTATAAAGGCTACATTGCTGAAGCGACTTATTATTTAGACAGTGGATTCAACTGCGTATGGCAGTCGTGCTGGAAAAAAGGTCCCTTAATGTAATGACCACTAGAGGGCGTTAGAGGAAATACGGGCCACTCGAATCCCCGTCCTCTGTGACTCGAATCGTCGTGTGAGTAAATAAATCGAAGAAGATATTTGTTACAAGAGGTTAGAACAAGGTAAGTAACTGAAATCTTTGCCTTTTCTATTTCTTGACCTACTTTGAAATCAGTGTAAAATGCCTATTTCTTTTGTCGGTTGTTGTGTTTTACTGAAGCGTTTAGTTTTTCGGAGTTTTCGATTCCCGTGACATGGGACGAAAATGTTTCATTCCGAATTGCTGTTCTGGTTATGCTAGTAGTGAAGAACATGCTTCTTTATTTAAAGCACTTAAAAATGAAAAAATGTTTGCTAAATGGCAGAAAGCAATCTCTCGAGCCGATCGGAAACTCAGCACTAACGATTTTGTATGTGAGAAACCTTTCCTCTCCCATGATGTAATTAGACGCAGAAGTGAGACATTCAATGGCCAAGTTTTATATGATGTGCCTGTCCGTGTCAGACTTAACTCCACTGTTATTCCTGTAACATTTCCTAAATGTCCAACCTACCTTTCAAAGAAGGCAGCAAAGTCATTACTTGGTAAATGTGTAGTTTAGCGTCCTAAATTATTTCGTCGGATTTCAAAAAAGTGGGACATAAATCAGATTTCAAAAAAGTGAGACGTACAGATTTTAAAGTATGCAATTTCAAGGCAAATGGTGAAAAAATTTCATCATTATGGTGCATTTTAAAGATTTTTACGGTAATATTTACGCGCAAGTACGTAACGCCGCTGCAACGACTTTGCTCAGCCGCCATTCTGCTGGCGGAAGAGTACAGGAGGAAAGGAAACGTTCTTGCCAGGAAAGCGATCCTCGAGTTTGTAGTGCCATCTGACAGACAATAGTTGTTCATTTCTGTCGCAGTTTTTTAAAACACAATGAAAATTGCTTCGTTCTTATGCATATGATTCCCTGTTACGAAATAGAAAATATGCAAATGCCTTCCTTTTTCTACCAAAGCGTTAAAGGAGAGGCCATGTTCTCTTCAACGGAATTTACATAGCATCGGAAAATCAAATTTTTGCTCCTGCTGTTGACAGCGTTGTTCGCAGTTCATTGAAATTGGGTAACAAAAAGAAAAAAGTTCTCAAAAAAGTGAGTTAATAAATTGCGCATTAAAAGAATCATACGCGAAAAAAACCCAAGAAATTCTCAGATTGTGTTAAAATGTGAGACAGAAATGATAATCTATTTTCTGTAGCGCAGCACTACAAATTCGATCGCTCCCCTTTCCTCTTCCGCCAGCAGAATGGCAGCCGGAACGAGACCTTCGTTTCAGTGGAGCAAAGCTTGATGTCACCGCGGCTTGTGTTAAGCCTGCCGCAGCTTCTGTTCACATCGTCGGCCTGGCACGTAAATATTACGGTAAAAATCTTTAAAATACACCACAATGATCAAATTTTTCGGCATTCGCCATGAAATTGCCTATTTAAAAATCTGTACGTCTCACTTTTTAGAAATCCTTCAACATTTTCGACGAAATAATTTAGGACGCTAAACTACACATTTACCCATTGCTTATTCATATGGTATACCTAATATACATACAACTTATAATTGCCCCAGAAGCAGAGGGCTTTTGAATACTGCTAAGGAGCGTTCAAAAAATTACGCACTTAAATTTAAGAACCTCTCATTGATATATTTAATGTATTATGAACAATGATATTTTGCGAGTTATTTAGAAATAAACAGCTACTCTGTTGCTACATTCTCAACACACACCATCACCTTTAAATGCATGCAGGGAAAGCTAGAATCATATCTACTGTATAAATACATAACAACTACATTAAAGCAAAAAGGTAATATAAATTTACGTGTCCTGTATTTTTTTAAAAAAGTTTAAAATAAGTGATATAAAATGTTACGCGATCATAATTATGACGCTGGTACCTTTCTGCAACTGTATATTAAATTAAATCTGTAACACTGTTTTTATATAACGGAAGCCTACCTTGTCCTATATATATATATATATATATATATCATCATTGTCAGCCATTATCAATCCACTGCTGGACGAAGGTCTCCCCAAGTTTCATCCACAATGGTCTGTCTTGTGCCAGTCTCCTCCATGTCACCCCTGCATACTTTCGAATTTCATCCACCCATCTCCCATGTGGTCTTCTTCTGGGTCTTTTCCTGTCCCTTGGAATCCAATCTAAAATTTCGGCTGTCCATCGATGATCTGTCCTTCTGGCAGTATGTCCAGCCCATTGCCATTTCAGGGATTTAACTCTGATCATGATGTCTTCCACTCTTGTCATTTTTCGGATCCACGAGTTCCTCTTCTTATCTCTCCTGGTTACACCAAGCATGCACCTCTCCATGCTTTTTTGAGTTGTCTGCAGCCTTTGTATGTCCCTTTTAGTTAAGGTCCACGTCTCCGCACCATACGTAAGCACTGGAAGGATGCATTGATCAAACACTTTTCTTTTAAGACATAATGGCATATTGCTCTTGAAAATTATGCTGTTTCTTCCAAAAGCTCTCCAGGCAAGTTTTGTACGCCGATTAATTTCTTCATCAATGTGACCCTCACTTGATATCTGCTGTCCAAGATAAACGTACGTGTCTGTTATCTCCAGCTTTTCTCCATCAATCGATAAATCTTCATTTCTTGTAAAAGCATTGAACATCACTTTTGTCTTCTGAAAGTTCATTTTTAATCCCACTTCTTTACTCTTGTCAGCAAGTTCCTGGATCATACTCTGCAGCTCTGATGGGGTAGTTGCAAAAATGACTACGTCATCAGCAAAACGAAGGTGGGTTAGATAATCTCCATTAATCTTTATCCCCTTGTTTTCCCAGCTCAATGACTGAAAAACACCCTCCAATGTGGCATTAAAGAGCTTCGGAGATATGGTGTCACCTTGTCTCACTCCCTTCCCAATTTTTACGTGTGTTGTATTTTCAAACAGCCTAATCTTTGCACTTGCATTTTCATAGATGTTATTAATAATATTAATGTATGCATCTTCAATACCGCAGGTTTTCAGAGCCATTGTAACTGCTGATGGTTTCACCGAATCAAAGGCTTTTTCATAATCGATAAAAGCCATGCACAATGGAAGTTCATATTCCCTCGCTCTTTCAATTAGTTCTCTCAGCACGTGGATATGATCTATTGTGCTGTAGCCACTCCTGAATCCAGCTTGTTCTCTCGGTTGAGCCATGTCCAGTGTTACCTTCAAGCGGTGTGAAAGAACTTTAGTGAAGATTTTATAAACTACTGATAGGAGGCTGATAGGTCTGTAGTTTCCGAGATCCTCAATGTCACCTTTCTTATGTAGCAGGATCATTGTAGCGGTGTTCCAATCCTCAGGAATCTTTCCTTCATTAAGGCATCGAGTGAAAATTTGGGCGAGTACTGTTTCGATTTCTCCACTTGCTTCTTGTATGATGTCTACAGTAATTCCATCTTCTCCTGGAGCTTTTCCTCGCTTCATGTTCTTGATTGCATGTGCAACTTCTGCTGGAAGGACTGGAGGAACTCTGGTACTGGTATCTTTCATGATGTCTGGAGTGCATATATCATCCCTTTCATATAATTTGGAGTAGAAATCTTTCACTCTTGTCAAAATTCCGCCTCTATTTCTTGTTACAGAACCATCTTCTTTTCTCAGTGCCATAATCTGTTTTCTTCCCTTACTGAGATGTCCCTTTGCTATCTTTAGGCTTTGGTTGTTTTCAATTGCTTTCCTCACTAGTTCACAGTTGAATTTCCTTACGTCTTCAGCTATACTTTTTCTTACTGTCTTGCATAGCTCTATATATTCCACCTTGGAAGTCACATCTTCTTTAGTTGTCCTCATCTCTCTTCTTTTTTGCATCAACATTTTGGTTTTTCCTGATAATTTGTTCACATGCAACTTGTTCTTAGACCCAGCTAATTTTGTTGCTGTTTCCATAAGAGCTTTGGTTACTTTTCTGTTAACTTCAGAGATGTCCACTTCTTCCGATGTTAGGCCTTCTAAAGCTGAGAACCTATTCTTCAGTTCTAACTTGAAGGTATTATGGGGTTTTTTAAGGTTGGTTATGTCAATAGATTTTGTTTGTCCTATGAGCTTGCCACGTTCAAGTTTAGTGTTGAGGTGCATCTTACATCTCACCAATCTATGGTCACTACCTGTGTTGAACTTGTTTAGCACACTGCAGTCTTCTATGACGAATTTTTTGTTACACATAATAAAATCAATTTCACTTGTCGTCCCATTTGGATGTCTCCATGTCCATATCCTGTGTGGCTTTTTCTTGAAGAAGGAGTTCAAGATGAAAAACCCTTCTGCCTCTGCAAACTCAACAAGAGTATTTCCACGCTGGTTTCTGTTGCCATGACCGAATTTACCTACTGAAGTTTCATTCTGTTGCCGTTGCCCTATTTTTGCATTGAAATCTCCCATAATTATCTTCAAATGCTGCTTACCTTTATTATTTAGATGACAAATTTCCTCATAAAATTCTTCAATTTCTTCTTCAGGATGACTTGTGGTGGGTGCATAAGTTTGAATAATCTGAGCCTGGTATCTTTTCGAGAGTTGGATAACAAGTCTTGCAGCTCTGTCAGAGGAACTTTCAACTTCTACAACTTTGTCCTTCAGTTTCTTGTTTATTATAAATCCAACACCACTAGTTCTGCCAGTATCTGTCCCACGATAGTAGAAGAGATGTTCACTTTTCAGTTCGATGAGATCTTCTCCTTTTCTCCTTACCTCACTTAGCCCCACGATGTCCCACTTGATCCTTTGTAGTTCCTCTTCCAATTCAAGAAGCCTTGAATCAGAAGATAGGGAGCGTCCATTGTAAGTAGCCAAGGTCAGCATCAGATGGCAGCCTAGTCCGGTCCTCCGGGGATTCTTAGCACCCTCTGCCTTCATGTCGCACTGGCCGCTGCCTTGGCCAGGTACATTCCAGCTGCCGGAGACTGAGGGCCAAGATTTAAGTTGTGGAATCATTTTGGAGGGGTTTGGCCATAACTCACCACGCTGGCCAAGCGGGTTGGTGAGTGTGGGATAGCATTTCCTCTAATACCGATGGTATAGTTATACCGCTATATATATATATATATATATGGGATGTAAGGTCAGGTGATGCGTAACATCACAGCCTCTCCTTGACAAATGTCAACCCCGCCTTCTCGTGGTGCATCCTGTTCCCACTAAAGGGGCTCTGACGACCGCCCATAGCGGTATAACTATACCATCGGGATCAGAGGAAATGCTATCCCACACTCACCAACCCGCGTGGCCAGCGTGGTGAGTTATGGCCAAACCCCTCCAAAATGATTCCACAACTTAAATCTTGGCCCTCAGTCTCCGGCAGCTGGAATGTACCTGGCCAAGGCAGCGGCCAGTGCGACATGAAGGCAGAGGGTGCTAAGAATCCCCGGAGGACCGGACTAGGCTGCCATCTGATGCTGACCTTGGCTACGTACAACGGACGCTCCCTATCTTCTGATTCAAGGCTTCTTGAATTGGAAGAGGAACTACAAAGGATCAAGTGGGACATCGTGGGGCTAAGTGAGGTAAGGAGAAAATCTCATTGAACTGAAAAGTGGACATCTCTTCTACTATCGTGGGACAGATACTGGCAGAACTAGTGGTGTTGGATTTATAATAAACAAGAAACTGAAGGATAAAGTTGTAGAAGTTGAAAGTTCCTCTGACAGAGCTGCTCGACTTGTTATCCAACTCTCGAAAAGATACCAGGCTCAGATTATTCAAACTTATGCAGCCACCACAAGTCATCCTGAAGAAGAAATTGAAGAATTTTATGAGGAAATTTGTCATCTAAATAATAAAGGTAAGCAGCACTTGAAAATAATTATGGGAGATTTCAATGCAAAAATAGGGCAACGGCAACAGAATGAAACTTCAGTAGGTAAATTTGGTCACGGCAACAGAAACCAGCGTGGAAATACTCTCGTTGAGTTTGCAGAGGCAGAAGGGTTTTTCATCTTGAACTCCTTCTTCAAGAAAAAGCCACACAGGAAATGGACATGGAGACATCCAAATGGGACGACAAGTGAAATTGATTTTATTATGTGTAACAAAAAATTCGTCATAGAAGACTGCAGTGTGCTAAACAAGTTCAACACAGGTAGTGACCATAGATTGGTGAGATGTAAGATGCACCTCAACACCAAACTTGAACGTGGCAAGCTCATAAGACAAACGAAATCTATTGACATAACCAACCTTAAAAAACGCCATAATACCTTCAAGTTGGAACTGAAGAACAGGTTCTCTGCTTTAGAAGGCCTAACATCGGAAGAAGTGGACATCTCTGAAGTTAACAGAAAAGTAACCAAAGCTCTTATGGAAACAGCAACAAAATTAGCTGGGTCTAAGAACAAGTTGCATGTAAACAAATTATCAGGAAAAACGAAAATGTTGATGCAAAAAGAAGAGAGATGAGGACAACTAAAAAAGATGTGACTTCCAAAGTGGAATATATAGAGCTATGCAAGACAGTAAGAAAAAGTATCACTGAAGACGTAAGAAAATTCAACTGTGAACTAGTGAGGAAAGCAATTGAAAACAACCAAAGCCTAAAGATAGCAAAGGGACATCTCAGTAAGGGAAGAAAACAGATTATGGCACTGAGAAAAGAAGATGGTTCTGTAACAAGAAATAGAGGCGAAATTTTGACAAGAGTGAAAGATTTCTACTCCAAATTATATGAAAGGGATGATACATGCACTCCAGACATCATGAAAGATACCAGTACCAGAATTCCTTCAGTCCTTCCAGCAGAAGTTGCACATGCAATCAAGAACATGAAGCGGGAAAAGCTCCAGGAGAAGATGGAATTACTGTAGACATCATACAAGAAGCAAGTGGAGAAATTGAAACAGTACTCGCCCAAATTTTCACTCGATGCCTTAATGAAGGAAAGATTCCTGAGGATTGGAACACCGCTACAATGATCCTGCTACATAAAAAAGGTGACATTGAGGATCTCGGAAACTACAGACCTATCAGCCTCCTATCAGTAGTTTATAAAATCTTCACTAAAGTTCTTTCACACCGCTTGAAGGTAACACTGGACATGGCTCAACCGAGAGAACAAGCTGGATTCAGGAGTGACTACAGCACAATAGATCATATACACGTACTGAGAGTACTAATTGAAAGAGCGAGGGAATATGAACTTCCATTGTGCATGGCTTTTATCGATTATGAAAAGGCCTTTGATTCGGTGAAACCATCAGCAGTTACAATGGCTTTGAAATCCTGCGGTATTGAAGATGCATACATTAATATTATTAATAACATCTATGAAAATGCAAGTGCAAAGATTCGGCTGTTTGAAAATACAACACACATAAAAATTGGAAAGGGAGTGAGACAAGGTGACACCATATCTCCGAAGCTCTTTAATGCCACATTGGAGGGTGTTTTTCAGTCGCTGAGCTGGGAAAACAAAGGGATAAAGGTTAATGGAGATTATCCAACTCACCTTCGTTTTACTGATGACGTAGTCATTTTTGCTTCTACCCCATTACAGCTGCAGAGTATGATCCAGGAACTTGCTGACAAGAGTAAAGAAGTGGGATTAAAAATGAACTTTCAGAAGACAAAAGTGATGTTCAATGCTTTTACAAGAAATGAAGATTTATTGATTGATGGAGAAAAGCTGGAGATAACAGACACGTACATTTATCTTGGACAGCAGATATCAAGTGAGGGTCACATTGATGAAGAAATTAATCGGCGTACAAAACTTGCCTGGAGAGCTTTTGGAAGAAACAGCATAATTTTCAAGAGCAATATGCCATTATGTCTTAAAAGAAAAGTGTTTGATCAATGCATCCTTCCAGTGCTTACGTATGGTGCAGAGACGTGGACCTTAACTAAAAGAGATATACAAAGACTGCAGACAACTCAAAAAAGCATGGAGAGGTGCATGCTTGGTGTAACCAGGAGGGATAAGAAGAGGAACTCGTGGATCCGAAAAATGACAAGAGTGGAAGACATCATGATCAGAGTTAAATCCCTGAAATGGCAATGGGCTGGACATACTGCCAGAAGGACAGATCATCGATGGACAGCCGAAATTTTAGATTGGATTCCAAGGGACAGGAAAAGACCCAGAAGAAGACCACATGGGAGATGGGTGGATGAAATTCGAAAGTATGCAGGGGTGACATGGAGGAGACTGGCACAAGACAGACCGTTGTGGAGGAAACTTGGGGAGACCTTCGTCCAGCAGTGGATTGATAATGGTTGACAATGATGATGATGATGATATATATATATATATATAACATGAACGTATTATCCATTCAAACACAAAATTCCTTTCATCCCTAACATCACTGTTTTCGTTTAAAGACGTGTCATTCCTACATATAAATCTGTCTCAAAAATACGTCTTCTTTTTTAATTTTTATGTTGGCCTACTTGATGTGTAAGGACTAATAATATTTGAGAAGTACAATACTGCTACTTTCACGCTTAAAAAACCCATTGCAACAACAAACCTATACATCATCTTGATACAGACAGCGGTTTGCTCACCTCCTGGAATTGATGGCCCGCATCTCCCCAGCGGCATCTGGTGGCCGATTACATTAAGAGTCCACATTTTAGTTGAGAGTTGAATCACCTGTTTATCGTACACCGTGGTCCGAACACCTGACCGAATTTTTTGAGATAGTCGACAAACTTAACGAAACGGATATTACAATGGCTGATGATCATCTTTCAATATTAATGCTATTGGCAATCTCATCGGTCCGCTCTCCCTCTAGCGGCGAAAGGAAGAATTACTGTAGTACGGGTAACGTTTTTGGCTCAATGCTTGGCTGTTGGTAGTCGCTCATTACGTTCAGTTGTCGTAGTTTGGTGTATTTTTGCATTCATTCTGGAATTAAAGAGTTGTATAATGGATAATTTTTTTTTTGATTGGAGGTTTAAGGACCACCGTGAGCAACTCAATGGGCTATAAGCAGTCGCCCGTCCCTAATTTAGGGTGACTGGCTCCAGGGAAGGGAAAGAGCCAGTGCCGTAAGACAAACACAACATCCATGCCTCACCGGGATTTGAACCCGGACCCCGTTCGGACGAATGATCAGAGGCCATCGCTTCGACCACTGCGCCACCGGGGCGGCGGAGAATTCCGGGAAGAAGAACAAACCATATTGTTGTGTCCCGCAATGTCGTTCCCAAGGTTTCGGCTATGTTTTTCACAAGTTAGTTTAAACGTTTGAAATCCTTCCAGTGAAATGCTACTAACCTAGTAACGTCTTTGAATGAATAATAAACAAGGCAGCATGTTTTTATTGCATAATAGTAATTAAAAATCCGCATTTCCACATAATCTTGAAAACAAATAATTGCTGTTATCCATATAAATTTAAACTTCATTATGGAACAAGATTTGCAATGTTCTGGCAACAGTCATCGGTTCAAAAACGCAGAACCCAATGATGATCAACAATTACCAATTCACAAACACTTTTAGGAACAGAATGTTCAAAAATTACAAATGTTATTGCTGACAGTATTGAAAATGGGTCCTGGGAAACGTCAAGTGAAACGAAATGTCAGCTTTTAATAGTAATCCAGATTAGAAGTACTGTTGATTTATGTTATATTCTACTCTTGGCATTTAGCAGTTTCATGTTATCCAAAATTTACATAGGTATTTAAACAGCAAAGGCAGTGCAAGTCTTTTGTGAACTAATGCATGTGTTAAAATAATTTGTATTCTCGTAATTCCAAACATAATGATCAAATTTTTTCCAGTGATGATGTACTAAAAATGGCAATGACTATACTGTTTGCTTTCAACCAGTCATATGTATCACATGAGTTGGTATTTTACCACTAGGTGTAAGGTCATCCTGAAAAAATTGTATGTATGCTGTACGTAATCTCACTTATACTCCAACTACACCTATTTCTACTAATTGTGTGTGCTAAGGGCAGAAGTGTACACAGCAGAAAATTTCATGATCATTTGTTTTCGTTAAAACTTAAAACTGAAACAGCCATTGCTTGTTGCAGTGAGGTGAATGTTGTCCTCCCTGCCATATCATTTTTCATGTCTTCATAAAGGCAGTTAATAAATGCTTAGGGATCCCATTTGTCTAATTTTTCGGGGACAGCCCCAGTTTTAAGGGTTGTACAGAGATGTGGCTGGCAACATATTAAATTTTGTATTTATGTCCATTAATTTGCTTGCTGTTGGCAGGAGCTCTCAAGAAACATATTCCTGTGTCATGTTTGCCACATTTGTATTCAATCATGATATAATTAGAAGTCCAAATTCTTTCAAACATATGCATACTCACTGTACAGTATTAAAAAATGATCAGTATGGGAGGTTAGTCATTTACTTTTTCCATGTTTCCCCACACTATGATCATGTCGTACTGTGTTAGATAAAATAATATAATTCATATCCTCAGTATGTGATGGAATATATTTCCTCAGAAAACATAAGTAGTATTGTACAATGCAATACAGCAGTATTTTCTGTGTAAAATATGATATTTGCACCTGATGAATGAAGATTAACTAGAAGGATGCTTAAAAGTTGTACATGTTTTGCTCAGCACATGAGAATGTTTGTGGCAAAAGTGCTGTTTCTTATATTGGTACAAAAATTTGGACAATGCAGTGTACTTTAAGAAATAAGATTGATTTTTTTTTTTTTTTTACAAAATTAAATTTCCTTCTTATTTTTGGCAATTTTTAGCTGGCTTCAGTATTTTGAGTTATGCTTAAATTATTTTTAAGGCTTTTACTTTCAAAAATGCAAATTGTGTCTCACCTTCTTCCCCTCTCTTTTATGTAAAACTGGTGAATAATTGCACACTTCAGGCCATTGTTTTTTTTTATGTTTCTTGGCGTTTCAAATGCTCATTTTACGTTGTTGAAGGACACACAAGAAAGCAAACTATTTTATGGACTGGTGAAAAGTACCGTTATAGATTTGTCTCTATCAGAAGTATGATATTGAGGTGTGATTATATAAATATTCCACCCATTTTCATGCTTCCGATGGACTGAATGCATCATGTATACAAAAACTGGCAAAGAATAAAAGCTTGAACAAAGTGCTGCTTGGGAACTTCTTTTTTAAACTCTGAAATGTTAGATTTCTGTATTTAATAATTTAATGGGAAGGTTTTTTTTTTGGTGTCCTCAATGATTGTAAAGGATTTGTATTTCGGCATTGTTGTAGTATTACGACGTATCAAAAATTATTTCCACTCAGGTAGGAAAAATCTCAAAGAAATGTGAGCAGAAGCTCGTTTGGGGGGGGGGGGGATCCTGATGTTAGTGGTTCCACCACGTGTAGTTCATTTGTTTTGTGGGTGGGGGTGCCACCTTAAAGTACTAAACAGTTGCCCAATTACAGAAACAAGATGTGGAAAAATTATGGACATTGTTCGTATAATTAATTTTTGCAAATTGTGGAATCACAAAATGCAGTAGTGGTAACAAAATGGTGATGCCTGCTGAGTTTTCTTGTGAGAGGCAGAAAGAGTATTGACAGTGAAGTAAGTGCATGATGTTGCATTAGAAAAAATGAAGTAATGCTAAATGTGATGAACATCGGAAAATAAATTGTTAAATGTTATATTGCTCATAAAGATCACTGGCATGCTGTTTAACTTATATTTAACAATTTCTGCCTTGCAGATTTCCCTCTGAGAAAAGCAAAATTACTGTTAACAGAGTGGGTCAGACACAAGCCATCAGCAGAAGAAATGAGTGGATCAGAGTCCTGAAAATAGAAAAGAAGGTTTCAAATAGGATGTCTGTGTGTTCCCTGTACTTTCAGAGATCAGATTACTTACATCCTGGTAAATATCGTGGATTACATGTGGCATAGAAATGTATTGATAGTATCATTGTTACACATGTTGTGTCATAGTCCAGTTGTTCAGTTTAATTTGGAAAAGAAGAAAAAAAAAATCTTGATTGTCAAACCCGGTAAATTTGACCTAAATTTAGCAAGTTAGCTTATAACATTTGCATGTGCTGTGAATTAAAACACATACTCAAGCACCCTTTAAATCTGAATAGATTCATTCAATGCTAGTGCTCCTTTCAGGTTACAAGCCCCTCCCCCACCCCCCAACCCGGCGGCTAAAACAGGGCTTAGCATAGTACCCGATAAAAAAGAAAATACATACATGGTTAAATAACTTTAGAGATTTCACCTGAAATATCAACTGCCATAGTAGTGGACAGGTGCACCAGTGTTTAAGAAAATGACCTAGAAAGAATATCACAAATTTAAATTCGTCACGTTGGCCCAGAAGGGGACTTTTTTTTTTTTTTTTTTTTGGCTTACTGGTCGCATCTCATTTTGAAGATCTTTTCATGAATATTGTTTTATGGATCCTCTAGGGTAAGGGCTTTTTCTTTTTAAGATTACATTTTGGCACAGACACCTATCAAGAATGACATGGTCAAAGGAACTGCTGAAGGAGCTATATAAAACATCTCACAGCACCCACAAACAGATCTTCATATCTGAGGCCATTATGATTGAAAAGACAAAGGAATCTAATTGTAACAATAATAGTCCATATAACCTATATGGACTATTATTGTTACTACTACGTCATCTTTATCCTGTTCCAAATCTGAAAGCACGTGACTATATTCATCGCCGTGGCACATCAACACGTGTTTCTATTCATTGAGAACTGTGTAAAAAAATGAAAAAACGAACTTTGCGAAATCTTAACGAAATGGGCTGAAATTCTTATCAACACCATGAGTTGGTAATAAGAGGGGTCCCTCAAAATTTCACCGGAATCCGGTCAAAACTTTTAAAATATGCATGATATTTTTAATTCATCGGTAAACAGAAACATATGCGCAGAAACGGTTAAAAAGAATTTGACGGCTAATTTAAAAAGTTATTTGCCGATTCCAGCGAAATTTGGAGGTCATGTTCCTATTAACGATTTATGGTGTTCATTAAAATTTCAGCCAGTTTCATGAAATATTCACAAAGATACTTTTAACTTTTTTATCCCAGAGATTCGCCCCACAAATATGTCTGAAACTGAAAACATGTGATGCATTTGATCGTCGATAACAAATTGTTAATGAATTTTGTTCAATCAGTGTTCTAATGCTGTGTACGGCCAAGTGCTGAAATAATCACACTATGAATAAATAATTTGTAATGACCGAATTTGTGAAATCAGCAATTTTATTTCTTGCAAGCATCAATTATTTCTCCCGATTTTTTCAGTGACATACAAGGGAATATGAAATTAATAAACCGGGTTTAAAGCTAGTTGTTATATAAAGTATTATAGAAGGACCCCCTTGCACAACTTCGCACACGACCTTCCAAGGTCACAGACAAATTCTAACGTGTGAAACACAGAATTTCAGAAGAAAGCAGTATACTCTTCAGAATTTGCTATTAACTTTCAGATCATGTTTGGAAATTGATCTTGGTTACCAAAGTAAGGTTTTGCTTTTTTAGTTTGAATTATTGAAATCAGTAAATAATCAGTAAACAGTGAAATGAAACATTAAAAAAGAAAACAGAAATGCAGATACATGAAACAAAAGCAACTTGATACTTCAGGTTGTGAACAAACATTTTATTGTTTTGGCCTGAAGTCAGTAATGCTATTGATACAGACTTTTGTAAATCTGTTTTCACGTACTGGGGTAAAAAGCTAATTCTGCCTTATTTAGGGTATCTAACAGCTCTGGGCCGCCCCGGTGGCGCAGTGGTCTAAGGCGCTGGCCTCTGATCATTCGTCCGTAAGGAGTCCGGGTTCGAATCCCGTCGGGCATGGATGTTGTGTTTGTCTTACGGCACTGGCTCGCTCCCTTCCCTGGAACCAGTGACCCTAAATTAGGGATGGGCGACTGCTTATAGCCCATTGAGTTGCTCACGGTGGTCGTTAAACCTCCATTCAAAGAAAAAAAAAACAGCTCTGGCTTCAGGTAGTCACTAAATGTAAATTCCTTTCACATGATTTTATGAATTGCACTTGACATGGATTCCTCACTTGTCTGTGACTGTGGTGTGGAGCTGCAAATGAACAGGGGGGGGGGTTGTAAAAACATTCACTTACCATCCAATACATGCACAAAATTTAAAAACTGAAGTTGCACTTCTGCTACCTGAAATGATACATGGTGGTTCAAAAGGCACATTACCCAGATAGTTTAGCACACCAATTTTCAGTATAAGTTATATTCAACTGACAAATAATGTCCAGCTCTTTGGAATAATCTACCTATTGAATGAACTAATGTAAACAATATATCACTGTTCACAAAAAGATTAAAAAAACATTTATTGTGTTCTCCCTATGTGTATTGTATACTGCCTGTAGCATATGTCTCAAGAGTTCTTCCTCGCCTGTGGTTTCGTAAGAAGACAATAGAATCCATAAAAATTATGTGTAGTCTATAATAATTGGCATTACTACATTATGTTGGCAAGAACAGTGGCGGCTCGTGAGTACATCTACAGGGGTTCACAATTAATAATTTGCAGTTTTTGAGATACACTGTGTCACACACTTGTGTGTTGCTTGCAATATTCATATAATTTAGGCGCTGCTATACCTTGATGTAATGTATTAATTTTGAAACGAAATGTTATTATAGATATTACTGTACTTTAACTGTTTCACAACTTAATAATAAAGGATTACTTTATTGATCATACTTGTTATAATATGCTAATTGTTCTTTTTACTGAAACAATTATTTTCATTTAATTTTAAAGTAGTAAAATAAACGCAAAACAGAAAGCTTGTTTTAAGTGTTAAATATTTAGATAGTTAGTCATGAGGCCTCATGCTCTCAATTATTAGATTAGATTATTAAACACACAGAAAAAGGAAAATAATCAAAGCTGCTGCATATTGATGGTAAGGTCTAGTATTTACTTACACAAATTTACTTGGATGGTAGCTTACACAAATATTTTCTTTAAGTACAGTTTTTGTAAACAAAGTCCATCCTTCTATCTTTTCTTGACACAAAAACATCAATAACTCTTTCATTGAAATTATGGATGTTAGAAATCATTTCCTTCTCAATTGCAAGCATGACTAAAGCTGTAAGCCTCTCTTGACACATCGTAGACCGCAAAAACGTCTTTATCCGTTTTAGGGTTGAAAAACACCTTTCAGCTTCAGTAGTCGTCATTGGTATTGTTTCAATAATTAATAACAGTTTATAACTTTCAGAAAATGATGACAATAAGTTGTTTTCAATAAAAAAAACTGTAAAAGACTAACGGCACCACGCATGTTTCTGAAATCAGTTCTTTTGTAAATGATTTCTAGCTCTGTCTTGAGGCAATTTTTTATAAGAAATGAATACACATTTACTGTATCTTCAAGCAATTGCTCGGGGAATTTCTGTTCAAACTTTTGTGATTCAAAAAGAGATACAGCTGAGCAAGATGTTGTAAATGAAAATCTTGTTTTTATTTGCGTTGTAATAATGTCACAGGTTTCCTTGGCAGCCACTGTTCTACTTAAGTAAAAATCTTCTTCACGCCTCGATCGTTTAGATGCATTTCCTGGGTACTGATTAACCAGCTCTGTCACTTTGTCCATGTTACCTCTTTCCTTATCAATGGCTTTGACGAAGTGGTCAACATTGGCTTTAGTTCTCACAGCATCAGTGTAAGTTAGCTGTAATTGGTTGTACAAAATATCCACATGTGGCATTAATCTGTGAAAAACAGAAAGCCAAAATATGAACTTATTATCTCTAAGGAGACGAGCTAGAGCGCCAGCTTTAATAATGGTGGTTGGTTGCTTAGAGGTTGATTGGATTTCCTCCATACATTCAATTAATTTCTGTCTGTACTCAAAAACAGTATTAACAGTTCTGCTCTTAAAATTCCACCTTGTAGCTGACGTCCGAGGTATTCGTTTGCCAACAATCTTGTCCAAAACAGACACTCTCTGAGGGGAATTCGAAAAAAATTGCTATATCACTTAAGTCCGAACATTTTTTCTGACATCTTGGTTTTGACTTGTTGCTTGAGCTACAATCAAGTTCAACTGATGAGCGTAACAGTGAACGAAAAAAGCATGTTTATAGGTTTGTTGCACTATGGTCTGCATGCCAGCATGGTGCCCACTCATTACATTCGCACCGTCATAGCTTTGAGATACGAGTTTTTCTGAATTTTGCACAACATAATCTAAACTGGTACAAATACATTTGGTTATAGATTCATCGTCGTGCCCTTCAGGGTTTTCCAATTTCCAAAATCTTTCAACTGGTTGGCCATTAGCTAAAACATAGCGGAAAACTATAACTAACTGAAATACAGACGAGACGTCTGATGTTTTGTCCGCAATCAAAGAAACATACTGTGCAGTTTTTATTTCTTCTATTATGTTTTCTTGACATACAAAAAGCATACAATCTAACAATTCATTTTGAATTTCTTTCGAGGTACCTTTAAAGACAGTAGCGGTACTCAAGTGTTCTTTCAAAGATGAGTCAAGTTCTGCAGAAAAGTTTACAAGCCCTTTAAATATGCCAGGATTTAAGGAATCGTCATCCTCACGATGACCTCGAAGGGCCAACTCAAATGCACCTCAAAATTTAATACAGTCTATGAGCTTAGAAAGGACATACTTATTTTTAGTCACTTGTTCATTGTGCTTTTTAATATTTTGTCGATAAGCACTGTCAAACTGCTGACGAACGTCAACCTTTCCCAGCAAATTGAAATCCAATGTAGCACTTATGTGTCCATGAGAACTTGCGTGTTTTTTAATTTTTTGTGTCAAATGAGCTAAGTCACAAAAGCCGTTTTTCACCCAAGTAGGATTGCCCTTTTCACGGAAAAATAACAAACAAGGAAAACAAAATATTTTGTTTGTTTGTTCACAACCACAAAGCCAAGGAATTTTTTCGTATAGCTCTTCTCTTTTAAAAGTTCTAGATTTTGATGTCGATGTTTGACTTATATTAATTCGGGGCGTTGGCCTGCCACTCTCTTTTATTGCTATTTTAACTTCTATGGGTAAATTGCCAAACGCTACTTCCTTTAAATTACTAACTGAGTACTTACAGGTACTTTCCATTATTGTACAGTAAATAAAAACAACAGTTCACTAGCTACACTACGATAGATAAACTGTAATAAGTATAATTTCAACTAAAACTTTATCACCAAAAAAATAATCAGAAACTGGAAACTCCAAAACACAAATGTAACACGCGCGCAAAGGTTAGGAGCATCCCCGTCAACTACAGCCGTGCAACACTGAGCTGAGCTGCGTCACAGGCAGCTCATCGGTATTCTCCGTTAAGCCGCTTGTAGATATGTTTTCCCCACTACCGCGAGCAAATGGACTCGCCCATCTGTCGCATATCCCATGTGTCCAGCATCGAGAGCGGCACATTCAGTCCGCTCCGCTCCTAGCCACCGGCGCGTCATTACACTTAACCTCACTTTGCGCGCCCTACGCTGTTTTTCATTGTCCGCTCTTTTAAACTTACTGAAGATAAGCCATTTAGTACTGCGTCAATAAAGATGTATTATTTATATCGTATAATTATTTTTCTATTTTTTATAGGGGGTTCACGTGCTCTTGTGGAAGAGCCGCTACTGGGCAAGAAAGAACTCGGAGACATGTGCACCTTTCCGCATCTTGAAAAAAGGTGGAGAAACCCATGTTGTCCTAGTCTATTGCAGCCATATTGCCAAAAATGCTAGAACCATGGGCTCACAGATTGAAAGTGCTTGCAGAACAAGAAGCATTTTAAGTTAATAAGCACTGTAAGGTAGTGACTGCATTTAGTTGCTAAGCAAAATGACATGATAAAAATACGAGCATACAATATGTAGTGCAGTGACATGCAAGAACACCCCTGTCGGTATTACTATATCACTTGCCTGAAAATGTAAAAATAAAAATTACCTGTTACAGTAAAGCATTACTGCTACACAGTGCTTACACGTTCCACTTCTGCCCGCTTTACAAGAGCACTCAAATGAATTTATAGAAATGTCACTGTTACTTGTATCTAAAACACCGTTGATGGAGTGAGGCGACGACGTCATTGCCGTGGACTGAATGCAGTGCGAAATTATGAGAATTTCTCTTCCATCTTCCTTCTTAATTCCACAAGAAATTATATGGCCTACATTAACAATCACTTCCCCTTCTTTAATGCATCTTGAACTTTTGGAAGCGTCCACAAATTTCATTATTTCAAGGATCACAAACCAGCCATTCTAACATTTGACTTTATGAAAACACATGCGACATTACCCGTACTAGAGAAGTTTGTTTACGTTTGCGCAGCGTCCCCTATAGTTCGTTGAGGTTCCCAATACAGTATTCCAGATAGTTTCGACAACTTTCGTTGTGCCATAGAATCCAGAGATGAGCTACCGACACCTGATGTTCTGAAAATTAAGCTTTTGGAAGAATGGGAAGCTCGAAAAACAAAAGTAATCCTAATTGCCAAACAGCATACTTGTCTTTCAACAGACAGAATAATTCGAACCCGAAGATAAGCTCTAGCAACTGGAGGCAGAGTCAAGGGAAGAACGACACATCACATGGAACAACAAAGTGTCCCGTAGTTATAAATGTAACTATCAGTGGCGGCTCGTGGCAACTGAAACAGGTGGGGCCAGGGCCATAGCTATAGGTATTGTCCCCCCTGCCCCAGTCCAGCTGGAACAGGCGATGGTGTCAGATTTTATTATATACCTGTTTGCAGATATGGGACAATACCTGTATTAAAAAAATAATGCGATTTTTATTGTTATTTGCAATTATTGTCCCGTATATAATTTGCTAATTGTATGAAATAGTAATAAAATGTAAATTTTTTTGTATAAAATATTCCTCACAATATAATATTTAAAAAAAAATAACTTATATTGGTAATCCTATTCAATAGCCTGTGGTGACTATGTGGGCTTCAATAGGGATTGTTGAAGAAAGAAAAAACATTGAACATAGTTTGAATGAAGAATACTTTTTATTTATAATTAATTGCTACCTCAAGTGCTTATGAACAACTGAAAAATAAGTACAAGTAGCATTTGTTTAAAATTATGCTTAAGCCGTAACAGAATGATTTTGTATTTACAAATGTACCTTTCGAGCTTTAACAGCAGCAAAATCATTTATTATTTGATCATAATTAATAGTTTTAGCAATATCTTTTTCTATTGACAGAATTGCCAGGTGCGTTAACCTCTCTTGTCCCATTGATGACCTTAAGAAATTTTTTATTATTTTCAGCTACTAAAACCTCGTTCACTAGACGCATTAGTAATTGGTAATGTTAAGAATAATCTGAAAGCAATTACTAAGTTTGGATAAGATGTAGCAAGAGACATTTGGTGGATTAAATTTAATAGGTCAAGAGAGGTTGCTTTTTGAAAAATCCCGATTTTTCAAAAATAAAGAAGTGGCCTGAAACTTAAAACTAGCTATTTCCCCTCTATTTCAGTAGCATCCAGATCCTTATCGTATTTATTTGCTAAGCGCATTGCACTAGCCTTTAACTCTTCTACGGTCATAGATTGCAAAGACTTACCCGTTAAGAAATTAAAGTCATCTAACACTTCAATCAAACATTTATAACGCCATTCCATTTGTTCTAAGACTTTGTCCAAAACAGCATAAAAGTCCATACTGAACCTTTGTCTTCCTGTCAAAACAGTGTCCTCACTTTCTTCCAATATCAGTCGTTTCCTCTTCCTTGCCCTTTTCTCCTCGAAGAAGCCGTTAAGAGATGTTGCGGCACAGATGTTCGATGCTTCGCCCAGTATAACATCAATCCCTGTATCCCGGATGTCTTGTAAAGCAGCTTTCAATCCTGTCAAGTGACTAACTGCACAGTCCACGGTCACATCTTTGCGCTGTAGTTGTTCATTCACGCGGAAGATCTGATTTAGTATTTTGTCCCACATAACAGAGTAACAAACAAACTTATAATTAATTTGTTTCAGAAGATTTTTAACCACTAATAAACAGTCATCATGGAATTGAGGGTTGTAAGAAATTTCCTCTAAGGCTTCGAGGACTTTATCAAGCTGTGAATAAAGTGCATGAACAGCAGAGTATTTGGATGCCCATCTTGTATCACAGTGACGCTTGAGAGTGGTAGAAAGTTTGTTGGATAATATTTCCCAGATTTTGACATTGTGAGCAAATATTTTTTACAGTTCTTGCACTGTGCCAAAAAATGTGATAATATCTGAAGAGACTCCACCAACCTAAACATCAACCAAGTTCAATGAAGGAGCAGCACATGGCATACAACGTGCATGGCTGCAAATTGCTTGTATACGGGCCTGGACTCCTGAATACTTCCCCGCCAGGTTTGAACCATTATCGTATGCTTGCCCTCGGCAATTACGAATGTCAATCCCATCGGCTTCTATTTTTGTAGAATTTTTCCGGTTAAACCAGCCCCAGTCGTTTCAGTAGTTTTTATGAAATCGATGAAACTTTCTTCAATAGAGCAAACATCCTCTGAAACTTTCACGTACCTAATAATCTGACAAATTTGTTCCTGATGGGCTACATCTGGTGTACAATCAAATGAAATTAAGAAATATTTTACCTCTCTTATGTCTTTTCGTATTTCTTGGCGTACAGTGTCACCTATTAAATTGATGAACTCGTTTTGAATGGTTGGGGAAAGGTAATTTGGAATTCCTGGTTTTTCTTTGGCTATGGTAATATACTCTTTTAGCTGTTTATCATAATGAGAAACAAACTCTAGCAAATGTTAAAAAAATCCACATTTATCTTCACCTATCTTTGTACTTGAACCTCGAAAGGCCAAGTTATTGACTGAACAGAACAAAATGCAATCGACAATGATTCTGAGAATGTGCTGCCATTTCTCTTTTTCTTTTGTAATCATTTGTTGTAGTTCAGTATCAATTGCACAGCCCTCTTTAATCCTTTTTTCAAAGCTTTTCCAGGAAACATAGCACTCACCGTGCTCTACAGAATTTTCATGCTCTGGAATTCGAGGGTGTAATTTTTTCCACTCAGAAAATCCCACTTTTGGATTTGCCAAACGTGATTTCAAATGTTTTCCAAATAGCATGCAAGGGAAATAATAAATACCTTTTGTTGCTTCACT
Source organism: Macrothele yani (assembly GCA_039090855.1). Taxonomy (NCBI): domain Eukaryota; kingdom Metazoa; phylum Arthropoda; class Arachnida; order Araneae; family Macrothelidae; genus Macrothele; species Macrothele yani. The sequence continues at coordinate 55,462,856 of CM077011.1, read as the reverse complement.
GTATATTAACCAATCCCGCTCTACATTTTCTCCATTCAAAAGTTCTTTGTGGAACCAATTTCCCGTAAAATGCCTTTTTTCTGCATTAATTGATAAAATAAAATTACCATTTTTATTTAGTTCTGGACCGTGTTCAACTAACAAGCTTCTCACATGGCCATTCAAATCAGGCCATGTTGTGGGATCATTAAAATTAAGTTGAATTTTGATTTGTTCATCTTCCAAATCCTGTTCCTGTACGCCTTCATAAGGACTCAATGTTGGAAAGGACGGGTTAAAATAAGGTGTAGAATTTTCTGAATGCACACTAGCACTACCAGTTATATTCTCAGTTACTTCAGTAACGTTTTCATTTTCTAAAAGGGTTGATGTAGATGGCTTACTTTCAATCACTTGCTGTAGTGGGAGCGCAGCGGTTGAGGGATCCACCTTCTTTACCCATCCCAGTTTTTACCACTGCTTGGCTTGGACTGCGTTATCCGCCTCTTGTTGTTTTTTTCGTTTTCTGCCTTGTACTCCAGACAACTTTGTAGGTCATATTTCGACACACACACGCACGTCACGTGGCACAGTGCACTAATTCAGCGCGCTACTCAATCAATCAAGCTATACAGACAGCGTTACGCAAACAAATGTCGTCACAGTGTCACGGCAAATATTGCATTTAAACTGTCGCAACCTTAAGTGAGTAATGCTTGTTCCGCGCATGCGCACTGTAGGCTTCCCTGTCGACGAATCGTCGCCATCCGTCATTCGTTCTCAATACACGTAAGGAGTGATGGATCATGGACAGAGGAGGCCGTGAAGGTCACAGCACCCGTCGCCTACATTTCACCCCCTGAGACATGCAGCCGTGGTCGAGGACGTATACCTGCACTGGCCAAAAGCCTGGGAGCTTTCTGTCAGAGCACCACATGAAAGGCACTTTCAGTCAAAGTTACTACCGTATTTACCCGATTACAGTGTGTCATCTATTGCAAGGCGCACTCAAATATCAAAAATTATCTTTTTGGAAAACAAAAGTTCATGATTTTGGGGGGCCTAAAAATCGGAAAACTTTGATGTTATAGTATAAATTGGATAATTTTAAATGAACATTTTCTGTTATTCATGCTTTTTCTTTAAAAAGTATTTTGCTTAATATAGCAAATATACTTTTCTGATCTCAAAATCAAAAATCATATGATTTGAGGTAAAGTGCTGGAATTACAATGCATCTTGATATGTCTTCTGGTGTCCATTTTAAAATCTGTTTCTTCTCGCTAAGAGCATCAGTTTGGGTTTTCAGTGTACAACTTAAATAAAATACAACGTGAAACAAATGATACACCAAGAAAAAGTGCAGGCGTAAAACACCGTTATAATAGAGGGAAGTTCTGTCCTGGAGGGAACTGAGCTGAGCCAGAAGGCCAGCGTGATGACGTAGAAACAAGTACACTACCCATTTTTTTACCCAACCTTTCAGACACGGGTCGGTGTTTAGAACTTCAAAGGGGCGTACTAGCCCTTTCCCTCTTAAGTCCTGGCCTACACTAGCCGCTGCGCGCGCGCGTCTCAAATGTTTCATAAACATAGCAACTAAAATGTACTGTCACACCCAAGCCAAATCGATCCGAATATTTGGCGTTCGGACGATTGGAGTTCTCCTTTAATTTAGGTTTCATCTGGTCGCCATTTTATTCTTAAAGCATAAAGAAGTTTACATTTTATACAATTTTTTAATTACGCGTATAAATTAATTTCACAATTTTTACATTTATATAAAAAATCTACGTCTCGATGGCGCCCCCTCCAGCTCGGCGCCCAGGGCAACCGCCCCTGCTGCCCCCTCGCTACGGCTCTGGTGGGGCCAGTAGCCGAAGTCAAACAATGAAATAAAAAAAACTGTCATTATTAGGGCAGCTATTCAGACCCCACCCCACCCCCAAGATTCCTATATTCTGCCTCTGTTTACCCCCTTGACTCACAATAATGCCCAAATAAGGTAGGAATGTGTCAATTAGTGTATTGCACACGAAAAAAAAATTCCTCAGAATAGAATGCATAACTATTAACAGAAAAATTTACCTTTTTTTTTAAAGAACTTGTGAAACCTAAAAACATATATGTACTCGTGTGCAAATTATTCTTACATGTTTTCTCATTTATTTTTAACATAGAAAATCATCTTAGTTAAAACTGAAATTAGTTCTGCAGAGCGTTTGTAAACTTCATATTCTTGGAAACTCAAATTCTTGGGCTGATAAGCACAGAGTTTTTTTAAGTGAAGCTTTTCGACTCAAATTCTTGGGCTGATGAGCACTGTTTTTTTTTTAAGTGAAGCTTTTCGACTCAAATTCTTGGGCTGATGAGCACTGTTTTTTTTTAAGTGAAGCTCAAACTAAACATTCTTGGGGTGATAAGCACTGAGTTTTTTTTAAGTGAAGCTTTTCTTCCAGATTTAAAGCAAAGAACGGAGATTTTAACAAAATATCCACTCCATTCATTGTACTCGACAAGCAAAAAAGTCACGACACGAAGGAACAACCCATCACCGAGAGAGACACACACAGAAAAAACAACTGAACTTTGCTACGACATTTAAAACCCTCTCGCCACCTTTGAGCTTGGTCGGGGTAAGCTGCTCTGTTAACCCACGGCGTTAGCGAAATGGATACACTCCCGGCTAATCAAATTAGCACGGAGCCAGATAGATCTGGACCCACAGCTGTTTTTGCACACGCGGTTAAGACAGTGTTGTATGTAGGTCTTCGTCCTGAATGAGACGGGGAGGAAATCGTCTCTTCGCTTGCGTAGTGATGTTACTGGGGCCTGTTGGAGCTGGCCCCAATAACCTCACACTCTGAACGTGATCTCTTTCCTCAGGGAATAGTTTTTTGTTTTTGAAGGGAACTTTTCCCTTATGGTTTTTGAAGGGAAAGGTTTATCACCATGTAGTTGAGAGACAAAATAAGAATCAGGGCAAAAAAATATTTCTAGAAATAGAAATTTTTAGGTGGGGCCCGGCACCTCTGGCCCCTAATGACGAACCGCCCCTGGTAACTATTGTTAGAAGATGGGTCATAAATCTTCTGAATGTCGTAAACGAATTGCTGACAAAAAGGCTGAATCCTTCAGACAAGAGGCTTTTATGGTAACAAAACCGAAAAATGAAAGCACGCACACAGCTATAAAAATGAACGCCACTAACAACGCGAAAACTCCATGGTGCTTAGATAGCTAAGCAACGTCGCATATGTGCAATGACGAAGATCTGTTTTCTGAAATAAATAAACAGACAAATTGTTTTATGAATCTCGCAGTAGACAAAACAGCGGAGGTAACCGGAAAAGGATTCATTCGGATCGCAGTACAGAACGGAAAAGAAATAAAGACCATTCGATTGGAAAATGTGCTCTGTGTTCCTGAGTTGAAAAGTAATTTACTGTCTGTGTCAAAAGCCACAGCGAATGACCTTCACACAAAAAGAAGCCAGAGTAGTTGAATCTAATGTGGCAATGGTCACATAATTTCAAAAATATGGTCATTTAAATGCAGTGACGTACGGTGATCCAACAAACTACCCAAGCAGTCGCAAAGGCAATCACTTTTCACTTTTTTACAATTGATAGGTTCAGATATTTGAAATAATAAAAGTGGAAAAACATGGCGTGCGTTATAGATACCATAACTACTTGTTTTTATATCTATATTGTTTTACACAACACATCAAAATCTAAAACAAAAGACTTCTGTTTTTCGAATAGACTGAAGTCACTTAACATACCTTTCTATTTAAAAGTAAACTCCATTCTTCGATCACTTGCAGCAAAATGTTCTATTACAGAATCGAAAAAAGTATTTCTTTCTTTCAGGGTATTTAATAGATCACTTTCAATTGATATCAGTCCAAGATGCGAGAGTCGTTTCTGTCCTGTTCTGTTTCGTGAGTATGTCTTAATTCGCTTTAATGCAGAAAACGATCTTTCAACTGTTGAAGTGGACACAGGTATCACACTTATAAGTGAAGCCAATAGGTAAAGTTGTGGCATCGATTTTCCAAGCGTTGAAGTCGCCGATATCTTCATAAGCTGTATAGGTGACGTCAGAAATTTCGTGTGAACTGTATGCTACGATGAATTCGTTTTTCAAACGTACTTCATCGAAGTAGCATCATAATTTTCAAGTAAGCTTTTCAAACCATCAGTTGGGAAAGTGTGAACGTAAGAGCTGTACTTCGAAGAATCCAGTAAGCACAAAAATGTAAGCTTTTCATAATCCTGAAATCTTGTATTAATGTGTTGTTCGACATTATCGAAAATTTCAAAATATAATCTTCTGTATTTAGTGGTAATCGTAATGTCTTCAGAAAGGTTTCGGTTTCGTTTTCTTGGGAGTCCAACATCAGCAATGGTTTCTTCTGGGCAAGCACATCCCCCCCGAAAGAGGGCCGGGGGCATGGCCCACGGGTCAGCCGTGACCATGAATCGTCGCAGGCAGCCATCCGCTGTAGAACGTACTTGAGAACTCCCAGTCAATCGTGTGGAATGCAACGTCACACACATATATTTTTCGAAGCTGGAGAAGGGATTCTCTGATTTTTCCTATCTCGCAGTGTGGAAAGAACATCCCACCATTGCGAGATTTTGAAAGGTCGGGCCATCCGGAAAGTTCGGGCGCCATTACGACGAAGTAAATTCCTCCGTCATTTTTGTCCACGCCGGGTCCCCTCATTCCGGAATGTCACTCTACCAATTGAGCTACGCTGACGTTCGTTATCGCAGCTATCATCATCATCATCATTGTCAACCATTATCAATCCACTGCTGGACGAAGGTCTCCCCAAGTTTCCTCCACAACGGTCTGTCTTGTGCCAGTCTCCTCCATGTCACTCCCGCATATTTACGAATTTCATCCATCCATCTCCCATGTGGTCTTTTCTGGGTCTTTTCCTGTCCCTTGGAGTCCAATCTAAAATTTAAAATTTCGGCTGTCCATCTATGGTCTGTCCTTCTGGCAGTATGTCCAGCCCATTGCCATTTCAGGGATTTAACTCTGATCATGATGTCTTCCACTCTCGTCATTTTTCGGATCCACGAGTTCCTCTTCTTATCTCTCCTGGTTATACCAAGCATGCACCTCTCCATGCTTCTTTGAGTTGTCTGCAGCTTTTGTATGTCTCTTTTAGTTAAGGTCCACGTCTCTGCACCATACGTAAGCACTGGAAGGATGCATTGATCAAACACTTTTCTTTTAAGACATAATGGCATATTGCTCTTGAAAATCGCAGCTATACATAGCTTTATGTCGTGTGTGTCCTGCTGGGCAGGCACGTCACACAGTGCGCATAGCAATGAAAAAGAGGGCTTGTGGAAAGGATGCCTTAATATTCGACTGTACACCATGCAAGGAAGAGGTCATTACTGCCGTTCCGTCGTAGCTCTGCGCGACGAGTTTTCCATCACAATCTGAAAAATCCTTAATATGGGACAAAATAAGACCAGAAAGTGCTGCCGCTGTTTTATCCTCACTAACTTCTTGGAAGCACACAAATCTTGCTACCACCCTCCCTTCATTTGCATACCGATAAACAAGAAAAAATTGAGACCTATTCGATACGTCGGTAGTTTCGTCTGCTAATATGGCAACAAAATCGGACGGCTTTAACTGGCGTTTTATTTCATTACACAGTGCATTTGCGACAGAATCAGTTAAATCATTTTGAATACCATTTGATACTCCTTTGAATACTGTCGAAGACTCCAAATGGTTTTTTAGTACAGGATCATACTGAGCAGTGTAGTCCAAAAGTTTCAAATAATTTCCGCGGTTGTTGAAAGTTTTTGACTCGTCATCTCGAAATGAAATTTCTAGCTTTGCAAGGACGCAAACGGCATTTATAAGCCGTTTCAAAATATCTCTATTGCGTTTTAACTTTACATTGTGTTAACATATGTTTTGTCGTATCTGGTCACTGACCTCAGTTTCAATACGAACAGTTCCAGAAGTTGCGAGTGCAACGGACGCACGAATATGCTTAACAGCAACATCATGATCCCGTTACTTTCATAGACAAGTCACGATATTAAATTGCGTAGCTTGCTGTATCCTGTTGTCCAAGTGGAGCTTCTGTCACAGCTAAACAGCTCCAACAAAACAGTTTGTTGGTCTTAATACTTCCGGCAAGCCATTCGCATCTTTCATGATTGGCGTTTTGAAAATGTCGAGTAATATTCTTTTGTTGCTGCGTTAAACTTGGCAATGCAGGCATCGGTCTTCCTTTCGAAATCACATTTTTCTTTTCTTAAAAAGTTCAGCGAGAACACGGAGTTTGTAACAAATCAACTATAATGTCTTCGTTTATGGAATCAGACATCGCTGTTTAGAATCTCTTTTAATACACATGCATGATATATTCAGTAATTCATAGCACACGATGTAAAAAGAATTTCGAACAATGCATCCACAGTTCAGCTCCCATAACCCAAGCAGTCCACTGACTGCTTGGCTAAGAGCAGCTACGCGGTAAAACGGTCGATTCTAAGCAGCATTTCTCATTGGTTAGCAGACTAGTGCTGTCAGGTTGTCATAGCAACAACCCTACAGCGGCGGTAACGCTTGGGTGACGAGAGTAGGTGTTGCATGCGCTCGGCAGCTGCGACCAATCGCAGTGCAGCATCATTTTCCCTCCTATCTCGTCATTATTTTTGCCAGTGTGCGTGGATTATACACTTATGAAAACTTCAGAGGTATAAGAACGAATTTATAACTTTGTGGTGATTATTATGTGTCGAAAACAGAAATTTAAAGAATTTGAGTTTTTTTTTTTCTATCCATCATTTCCTTTGCCCATTGCCCAAGCACTGCTTGTGTGGAATGCACGTCACTGTTTAAATGAGAATTATCTGAAAAGGCTTAAAGCAGACAAAATGGTGCGAGGACTCGTTTTTCAAAAGAAGGATACCTTAAGGAATTTTAAAGTTTGTATTCAGGCGAAACATACCACAAAACCGAAGGAATCCAGATTCGAAAGCAAACAATTGTTGGACCTCCTTCATTCAGATGTCTGTGGACCGATGAAAACCCAATCTCTTGGTGGTTCACGCTATTTCGTTACTTTCATAGACAAGTCACGATATGCTGAAATATGTTGCACTTAAAACAAAAGATGAAATAAAGAAAACCTTTTTGAAATTCAAGGCCGCAATGGAAAACCGTACAGGAGTAAAAATCAAAACACTACGTACCGATAATGGGCTCGAATATTGCGGAGCATAATTCAACGCTTGTTTTTTTGATTGGAGGTTTAGCGAACGCCGTGAGCAACTCAATGGGCTATAAAGCAGTCGCCCGTCCCTAATTTAGGGTCACTGGTTCCAGGGAAGGGAGAGAGCCAGTGCCGTAAGACAAACACAACATCCATGCCTGACCGGGATTCGACCCCGGACGAATGATCAGAGGCCAGCGCCACCGGGGTGGCTGGAACAAAAGTTCCAGAAAAATTGTCGAAAGCCGTGACATCCGTTTTATCGATGAATTCGAAATAACTTTCCATATGGTTATGAATTCGAGCTGCTCACGCCATCCGAAATTCCTATTCCAATTGTCGAAATGAGTGACACAACGTGCTCACCCGATGGTAATAACGCACCGGACGCCGAGAGTGAAACTTACGTTACGACAAAATAAATGTTAGCAGATGACATGACGTCAGAGCTAAACACGTCACACGAAGCCATGCCAGATTTCTCAAGAGAACGAGATTCACCATTGTTTACAAACAAAGATCACGCAGTAACGAAGATGATGGCCGTTGGCCGTCCTAGAAAACCTGGCAGACCTACAAAGCAGTATCAAACGATCCCCGCTGACATTACTGAAACAACCGAGTTTGTTAATAATGTTGAAGCTAATCCTAATCTGTACGAAGCCTTAAATCTTACGCAGAGTAAAGACTGGAAGATCGCTATGCAAAGCGAATATAATGCTCTCAAGAAGAAAGCATGGGAGTTGGTACCGGGACCAAAACACAAGAGTTATTGGTTGCAGATGGGTCTTGAAGACTAAATTCAATCAAGATGGCAGTATTGAGAAGTTAAAAGCAAGACTGGTTGCTCTCAAACATCAGGAATTGATTATGAAGAACAAATTTCACCAATTGCCATATTAAGTTCGATTCGAACTGTAATCGCACATGCTATTAAAAATGGCTTTATCAGCTGGATTTCATAATGGCATATGTGAACGTAGACGAGGAATATACATGGAACTACCGGAAGGTTTCCAAAGTAAATCCAACAAAGATCAAGTGTGCCGATTAAAAAGATTAATCTATGGTCTAAAGCAATCCGGCAGACAATTATATAAGAAACTGGACGAAAAACTGAAATCACTTGGTTTCAAATCACTCAATTCAGATAAATGTGTTTACCACATGAAAAATCACACGGATGAAGTAATTATTGTTGTTTATGTTGATGACTTTTGCAAGCAGCAAAGATAGTTACAAAACCATAAGGGATAAGTTGGCAAGTTCATTCAAAATGAAGGACTTAGGATCCTTGCATTACTGTTTAGGCATTGAGTTTACGCAAAACGCAAACAGCATAACAATGTCACAAAAGAAATTTATACAAGATGTTCTACATAAATTTAAAATGCAGGATGCTAAATCTGTAACAACCCCTTTGGATATTAGTGCCAAGCTAACAAAAGAGATGAGTCCTAAGACAAGAAAAATCAGAAATGAAAGATATCCCATATTGTTCACTTATTGGTTCGCTCATGTATCTTTCTGTAGCCACTAGACCTGATATCACGCATGCAGTGAATTTTCTCAGCCAATTCAACAATAATCCAGGTGAAGCTTACTGGATAGCAGCTAAAAGAATAAAGATATCTAAAAGGTACACAAAACCCGGGGCTTGTATTTAACCGTGCAAAAGAACCACTGACTGCTTTTGTAGATGCAGACTGGGCTTCCGCTGTAAAAGATAGAAAATCCTATACCGGATATGTATTCCAATTTTCGGGAGGAGCAATAAGTTGGGAATCCAAGAAACAAAGAGCTGTCACTTTGTCAGCTACCGAAGCGGAATATATGGCACTCTCTGGAGTTGCTAAAGAAACTGTGCACTTAAGAAACTTTCTTTAGAACCTATGACATCACCGACAAATGTTTATGATAATCAGTCAGCACAGAAACTAGTGCACAACCCTGTATATCACTCAAGGACCAAACATTGACATTCGTCATTTCATTCGAGAAATATGTGAAACAGGCAAAATTGATGTAAAATACCAGATTTCTAACGACATGACTGCAGATATTTTGACAAAAGAACAAAGTGCTAATAAGTGTTGCGAGTTATTGAAACTCACTATTTAATTTAGCATGTGTCATGATTCACCAGTGCTGAGTTGTTTATAAGGGGGAAAACTCACAAAATGTTTGCATATGAGCAAAATAAGTATTGTGAGGGGGATTGTTGGAAATCAATCCTTATTTGCTGTTTATTCTCATGTAATGACATAATTAATTCATTTGTTATTGTACAATGTAATTCAAGTCAAGTGAGATGTATATGTATTATGTCACGCATTGTTCTCGTGGCAAGCATTTTCAAACGTACGTGCTGTAATGGCAAAAGTATAGTCAGTGCTGTTCCTGCTTTCGCAGAGTAAGGTTGTGACCAAAGTGTCGTCGCTGAATTCCACTCCTTTTTAGATTGTTTATATTTAATAGATTCTTTATCATTGTAATAAATAATTGAGTTACATCTACGTCGAATCATGTCTGACGAGTGGTAATTTCACTGCACTACTTGCTGCATTTTCAATGCACCTTTACCTCACATTTACCCTGCAAATTTCACTACAATAAATGAAAACTTTTTGAATTGTGCATAATTTTTTTTTTATTATGACGTACTGCCACTGCCGGCAATTGCAAACGTGGTTAAAAATTTTAGTGGCTGGTTTTCACAATTGGTATCAGATTCACACGAAATTTAGTGGGTTTACTCCTTTTAACACTTTATTAAGTGCATTAAATTTTCAGCCAGTTTTGTCAAAATTTCGTGAAGACAGAAAATCATAATTTTTATCCCAGCAGCATGTCGGAGATTCTTATCAGTCAACAGCCGTGCTGCTGCCAAATCTTTTAACCAAACTAGTTCAGTATAAAAAAGAAATAAAATAATTCCAGAAGTAATAAAAAATTTAATTTTTTTTAGGAGTTTTTCAGGGCCTTGGAAAATAAAAATTTAATTCCAGGAAATCCAGGAGGCGTACGAATGAACCCTGTATAGAATTTCGTTAAATTTTTTAACTGGATAAAATTTATTATCTAGGTGTTCTTCTCCTGATTAATCAAGAGATTTCATTAAAAACCATCAAATTAGCTTCGAATTAACTTTATGCCAAGCAAAAGTTCTCATTTTGCACGTTATAAGCGAGTTCTATTAGACACTTTTGTGCTTGCAACATTTCTTCTTACATTAACAAGGTGCTACAATTTTTTTTTTTTTTTTGTAACAAACCAGTGATTACTTTGGAGGCACACATGCATTATCACTATATATTAAAATGCAACCACTAGATTTTTAAAATAAAACATTGCAGGATTTAAATAACTTATCAAAGAATAGCTAGCACATGTAGGCTAGGCCATCACTGAAAAATACATCTTCACCAAAACAAATGTTGAGTTTTGCTCATCAACTGTTGCTTTTCTATACAATGACTTAAACAGAATAAGGAACCAATTGTGTTTATGTGCAGATGCTTAAAAAATCCCTTATGGATATCACATTTATTCTTATAATTTTTTTGTGATAATTTAAAGAAATAAAAAGCTGCACCTGATGAAACAGTATGACTTAAACACCATGCGTTATTCTATATTCATAAATTTTTAAGCTTTTATTTATCAACAACACATTAAAATCTTACAAGATACTCTTGAAAGTAAATAACTTTATTCAACAGTTGTCAAAGGGTTTTAAACGCATGAGAAAAAAGTAAATTCTGCTGAATTCATTAAGCAGCAGCATATGCTTTGTACAAAAATAACAAACTCGTTATGCACAAATGAAATTTACACAGATCTATACAAATTCTGCAAAAATCATCATACACACAGGTTGTAACAGTAAATACAAAGGAAAACGTAACAGAAAGAACTGCACATAATATGATGGGTGTACAAGGAAGAAAACCACACAGTTTGTACATTATGATGATGAATATCATTATGGACTCTTATCAGTATCTTTGTGCAAAATATTAACAAGTTATGTATGCAAGAGTGAGAAAGAGGACTAATAATTAAAAGGCAGAATCGGCGAGACAGAGAAAAATGAAATGTAACACAGAGGCAATTAATGATTTTTCAATTCACAAAATGTGTGTTAACTCCAGAAATGTAACACCTTTAATCTTTATGTAGTATGGATATACAAAAAATTTCATTTCAAACAAAGTGCAACAATTAAAATCAGGTACATCAATATATTTTTGACAAATTGCCAATATAAATTATGAAATTTCCACTGTTTGTAGAAAGGCTCAAAACACAAGAATGTAACTGATAATTTCTTCAAAACTTGTTACATATATGTGCTCTGCTAACATGTATTAATATATAAATAAACACTTTTTTATGAACATCACATAAATCCTTCAGAATTAATGACACATTCTAGCAGCAGTGCAGAACTGAAGTGCAAAAATCATCGTACAAAGTGCACTATTCAGCACAAGCAGATTGTGACAAGCCACTGGCATACCACTTTTTGACAATAAGGTGCTTCATATAAACATGTGCCCCCCTCTTTGTTAAGGTAAGATGTGCATGCAGGTATCAAAGCATGCAATCACAGAATTTCAGGACATGCCATCCAAATTATCCTACTTAAAATATAGTGAAACCACTAGTCTGTTCAATGTGTAACCTACAACAAACAATCTCTACAGGCTTGAGCAAACTTAATACAGAATGTTTAAAATGATGTTTGCTGCACCCAATAAGAAATTTAGAATCACAGATAAAAACTGAAATATTAAAACTGTCACTGAAAATGTAACCAGGTTTAATTTTTACACATCTTATGCATATTAAGCTATATTGATTTTGAAACAAATTTACCTTTAATTTAGCTTTAAATCAATCATTAAAGCAAATTATAGAATAAAAAATATAAAACAAAAAAATATACACATTTTAATCTGCAGACCGTAAATGCACCATTACTTTTGAATGCTTTCATATAACACAAACTTTTTTTTTTTGATTGGAGGTTTAGCGACCGCCGTGAGCAACTCAATGGGCTATAAGCAGTCGCCCGTCCCTAATTTAGGGTCACTGGTTCCAGGGAAGGGAGAGAGCCAGTGCCGTAAGACAAACACAACATCCATGCCTGACTGGGATTCGAACCCGGACCCCTTACGGAAGAATGATCAGAGGCCAACGCCTTAGACCACTGCGCCACCGGGGCGGCATATAACACAATCAATATATAAACTAAGCACTGCTTATATTTAAATATTTGGAATACACTGCAAATTTAAGGATAAGGAAAGGTAAAATTTTTTGAACTTTTTCAAAGGAACAAATAGACTATTATTTCTTAAACAAATATTCATGGGAGCAAGGATTTATGTTACATTTTACGTAAAGAAAGAATTTTCAACATAATGTATGCTTATATTCATACTCTATGCTTTAAATTTGTATTCACCAGCAAACATAGTAAGCTAAAAAGTTCCCAAATGAAATGAATCAGAATAACAAAGGCCATAAGTACAGCTGCATATGTCACAGATCAAGGCAATTCTGAAAGCAAAGGACTCTAGTCTGCTAAATTGCAAACAATTAAATAAACAAAAACATGTTCCAACACCATTCTACCACGTGTGGGGTAAGGGAGGCCAAGTAGAAAAGTCAATAAATACAGGACACGAAACACCCACTGCACCCCCTTTATCTCCCCTACCTACAACTAAAGCCACAGTAATGGAACATCCTTCTTCCTTAGGCATCAATCATTTTACTCTCCCTCTTTTGTAACACCCTTCACTCACCACTAGTGGCTGACAAATGGCTTACTCTTTTTTTCTTTACGCATGAAAAAGACAAGACTACTTACAATGTAACAAACAAATGGAAAAAAAAAAAAATTAATTGCTTTGTATAATGCTGACAATATGTCACAATATTTTAATGTCCAGGAAGTGGAAGCAGGTTTCAGCTACAGTAGCCCTATGGCTGTGGCAATATTAAAGCAACTCAGCTTCAGCATTGATAAGAGACAAGAAAACCAACACAGCCTCCCCTCTGCATTTTGCAGGGGAGAGGAAACTGTCAGACATAAATTACAACACTGGCAGAATCTTGAACTAAAAAACATCATGTAGGGCCAAAAAATGGGAATGGATAAAATTACAGGGCATGTATGAACCATGATGGAAGGCAAACTGAATTGTCAACAAATTAATTACCATATTTTCCTATTATAATGTGCAGCTCCGAAAGGCAAAGTTTAATTGGGTGCAGCTTATAACTGTTTTCAGTTCACCGAAGTTTTAACTGTCTTACACGATATTAAAACAATTTTGTGAATCATTTATGGCAAATACTAAGCTATAAAGGATTTGACAGAAAACACCCACTGTATCTCCTTTGTCTCACCCTAACTACAACTAAAGCCACAGTAATGGAACCTACTTCTTCCCCAGGCCTCTTCTAAGCCATAAGAATTTCATTGGAAATACCAACTACATCTCTTTCATCTCACCCTATCTACCACTATAGCCACGGTAATGGAACACACTCCAAATTACCCGACTCTTCATTGATTTATTAGCATGGGAGCATAGTGGCCACATAAATGAAATCTGTATGATTACAAGTCAATAGGTAATTTGGAGAATGGCAAGCATTCAATCTGGAGTTTTGTTTTACACACAAGTGGTTTAAAATTTATTGTTTGAAAATATTTATTTAGGATTAACGAATTATGCTTTAGCACTTTTTCTTTCTTTTATCTCGCGCTAGGGAGGATAAAATGTGGATTTATTGTTGGCCTTGTGCATAATACAGTTAGTGAGCACACAACAGGAAAAATCACAAAACTGTGGGCACCTCCACTAGCAAACATGAAATTATGAGTGGCGTCTCCCTCTTTCTGAACACATAAACACTGCAGGTGTCAACCACTACCAAAACAACATTCATCTTCTGCAGTACCGAGTTGGTGACAATGTCACACTGTGAAACATAAGTCTCTCTTTTACATCTCTCCCTCTCCCATAAATGGAAGGTCTATTACCTATTAGGTGGAAGAGTTTCAAAAGAACAGCAATGAAGCAGTGGTGACAATTGCCATTTAGTGCATTACCTTCCATGTCGTGTGTACAATGCTTTCACGTCTGGCATTACTTGATGTGAGTTGTGCATGTGCTTTTTGTACAGTATATTTATATATAAAAAAAGTTTACCAAACAGCTGCCTTTATTGCATTATTTATCTTCAATGAAAGTCATGCAATGCACTCTGACACCATGTCAATCGAGGAGGGTGGGTCACAATGGTCGTCAAATAAAAATTCCCTTGTGATGCATTTTACCTGCAGCTTTAAATTGGGTGCAGTGTTATTTCCAATAACAAACCAACAATGTAAATGGAACTGCCACACTATTCTCAGAAAATACAGTAATCTATCAGTTTTTTTCATTTCACTTTGGAGACAAACATAATCAAACTTTAGAATTAATTTTCATTGTTTTTTATTTTAATGTATCCACATCTTTTGATTTTCAGATATTTTTGTTTTTATTTAACTGCATATAAAATTTATGAATAAAATGACATACCTAATATGCACAATTTAGCTGAAGAGTGGGTGAGAAATAAAAATCTTATCAAATGCAATTATACCACTTCATGCAAAAAAATTTCAAGAACTTAAAACTGAATTATTAAATTAGCAAATACAATCATTATATACATTTCATTTCTAAGCTGCACTTCTCATGCAACAACAAAAGTCTCAGCACTTCTCATGCAACAATAAAAGTATATCTCCACATGTTTTTACATTAGTTAGCTACAAGATATTAACGTTGATTTTCATTACATTAAAGTTCAACTTAAAAAAAAACGAGCATCTTAAAATAGTGAAAAATAACGAGGAGGCATTTCACTCATTGAAAAAAAAAAAAAAGGTGTTTTATTTATTCAAAGATAAAAGCAACATTCCCTCTAAACTGCTTTTTTTTTTTTTTTTTTTTGAGATGCAATTGCAATCTTTAATATGTATAACAAATTATACAAGAACAAATGTTCTTGTATAATGTATTATACATCAGTAGACAATTGTGGTCACAGCTATAAGGAATCAGCAGCATCTACTTACACCGATGAGCCATTACATTAGGACCACCCCAGCCTAGAGAAATGAACGTGCCTGGAGACTGAACGGTGGGGGCGCAGGTGAAGTTCACAGAGCAGTATATATACAACCCGAAGACCAGCTTTCGGTTAGTAGTGTTCAGAGTCAGAACGGGAAAAGCTGTTGATTTATAGGAGTTTGATGAAGGACAAATTGTGATGGCATGGTGCCTCAGAATTACAATCTCGGAAACGATGCGGCTTGTTCATGTGCCATTGTAGTGAGTACGTATAAAAAGTGGCACACAGATGGCCAATTTTTTTATTTTTTTTACAACCGTCCAGCCGTGTGTTGTCCGCAGCTCATTCATGCCAGAGGGGAGCAGAGACTGTCGTGCACTGTTCACAGCAATAGCAGGGCCTCTGTGCGACAAATCACCGGCAGCTATATCAGTATTGATCAGGGTCACAGCACACAGTTTATCGCAGCCTTCTGTGCATAGGCCTGCGTAGCCGAAGACCCAGTCGGGTCCCCATGCTCACTGCACGTCATCACCAACAACACATGAAATGGACCGAAATTATTTAAGATTGGACCGGGGATGATTGGAAGAAAGTGGCCTGGTCTGATGCATCACGTAGACGGCCGAGCACGGATATGTCGGTTACCAACGGAGGCTATGGCACCTGGATATACTGTTGGGCATAAACAGGCCGGCGGCGGTGTTATACTGTCCGCAATGTTATCTTGGGACACTTTTGGCCCCATTATCTCAATAGCACAATCCCACACAGCTGTCAGGTATCTGAACATTGTTGTGGACCAAGTTCACCCATTCATGGCAATTGTGTTCCCTGCTGGTGATAGCCATAACCAACAGGATAATGAGCAATGCTGCACTGCCAGAATCATCAAGGAGTGGTTCGAGGAACATGCTGGTGACTTTCTGTTAATGCCCAGGCCTCCAAAATTATCCTGACATGAACCCAATCGAGCATTTGTAGCTCGACTTGGAAAAGCGGGTTCGTGCTAAATCACCACCACTCTGAAATGTACTGGAACTGGAGGACCTGCTGCTGACATTAAGGTACCAGATATCCCAGGATACCTATCGCCACCTCATCAAATCGATGCTTCGCTGAGTGGCCGCTGTCTTGTGGGCTAGAGGGTTCCTATAGCTTATAACGGCTCATCGGTGTATGTTGAAATTGATCTCAAATTCCTTAAATCTCTCACTTAATCTTCAAAAATATATTGAGCAACTAACATTTGGAAATGTTACATATGTTCTGGAAAAAGGCAATTGTACAGATGTTAATAACTATTACAGACCAAGAAGTATTGTCAAATTTCTTTAATGTAACTGGAAAGTTATCAAGAGTGAGTGAGACTTGAAATTTCAAACAAAAATTATTTTGCTTTACCACACCAGAATATTTTAGAACTGATGTTAATATTGGAAAGCTCTACTGGGTTTCAAAATTTACATAAATAATGACAAATTATAATGAAAAAACTGCAGCAATGCTTTTGGATGTACGAAAAGCTTTTGACCCCACGGATCACAAAACAAAATTTGAAATATTCCACATCAATGATCTACTTCATTTCTGAAGAACTAAGAACAATAATATGTCTCATACAGAAATTATGTGATGAGTGAGTAATGAAGATGGATATGCTCCATGTTTTTGTTGTTGTTGTTGTCTATATTACTGATTTACATTAATTATGTGATTAGTATCTAAATGTGTAATTTCAAACTGAATAGTAATAGATTTTTGCAGGAGACACTATGCTCAGTCAGAGGGAGGCTGACAACACACACACACACTTAGAGATTTAACCTTTCATGGTGTTTACCAGTAAACATACTCTGAAGATACCAGATGAATGAAAGTGATAACCAGTGTTTGATTGTTTATGCAGAAGAAATGGCATTTTTCTTAAACTCTTGATTTTTGCATTTGATAAATTAATATTTATCCACATTTTCAACACACACAAAAAAAAAAACCAACAACTTTGTAGCAGTTTAACAGTTATTTAAGCATAGTTGCCAACCTTTCAAAATCAGAAACCAAGACACTCATATGCAAAAACCAATTTTGACCCAAGTTAAAATCTGGTATCGTACAATGTGATAAAAAAAAAAAAAAAAGTCTGCAATAACAATGAAAGTTATGCAAAGAAAATTTTTAAATCAAGTTGAAGCTACTAAAACTCTCCCTGGAATACTATTACATTAAAAAACAACAACACTGATTTTGTTGGAATGTTGGAGGTGGGGGAAATTGGGTGATCTAAATTAATATTCCTTGCACACTTATTCAAACATTTTGAGCAGCAACCTTAGAAGGGTTGGGGAAAATCATCTGAGTGGAAGATAAATGTGGCTTCTCTCAGCCAAGTCAATATATCCATACTCTGGCAGCTTTTCACTTTGAAAATGGTTTTGACTGGGTACCTATGAACAAGTTTTTACTGTGTTAAGAAGTTATGAAGTGAAAAAAAAAAAAAAAAAAACTTGTAACAGTCACTACAGAATGAAGTACTAATTTGAAATTACCTTTGGAGTAAGAAATAACTTTTCAACATTACAGTAGGTGAGAAAATTTATACAAGCCATTACAAAAATCTGTTTTTTGTTAGAGTAAAACTGACACTGCCAAGCTTTCACACACCAATGGGTGACTTTATCGAGACGGACTGATACTAATCCATGAGGAGAAACATGCAAGAAATGTTAACATTTGAAAACAATCATTTGTCTGAGCTGCTTTCAAATTTGGCATAAATTCGCAATTTGTATAATCATGCTTCTTATTTATATATTTATCTGATATCTGAGAAAATTAGTGATGATGGATCTTTTACACCAGCAACTTATCACATATAATTTTAATAATATATTTTTCCAGTAGATTTTTCAGCTCCACATTAGCCTTGGTAACACTGACTGCAAAATTACATGTGGTAGATCTTTATACATGCTGCCAGTAGATTTCCAAATAACTGAAATGTTAAATGATACATCTGAATTACAGGAGTTTGTATTTACTAACTGTGAGACACCATTTAACATTCCAGTTACTCGCAAATCTCTACTGGGGGCGAGGGGATTTACAATACATAGCTTTACAATCAGGGTGACCAAGGCTAAGATGTGCAGCAAAATGATTTTACTGGAAAAATATATTATTAAAATTATTGGCACAGAAAATCTATAATTAATTTTCCAATATTAATTACATGAATTACTCTACAGGATATTAGAAGTTACAGATATGAATGTAGTACAATGAAACCCAGGGAAAGCATTGATGAAAAAACTGAATTAATAATGCAAACATTATAACTCAGCTACGTTTCTTTGATAGAAGGAAAGGTCAGCACATAATGAGATGGTTCAAACATGTGCATTGAATGGAAGATGAAGAGTGCTCAGAAAGTTTAATAAATTCCCAGTCAGTAGACCAAGAGGTGTAGACTTAAAACAATGTGTATTGAAGGCGTGAAATCAGCCATTAATGATTGATCAAACATAGTAAGAGCCCCCCCCCCCCCCAAAAAAAAAAATCTTGCCAAGGATACGAAAAAAATGTTCATCATCATTTTAATGTGGTCTGTGCTAAATGCATGCCTCAGTAACATAGAGGCACAAGTTCCTAATGATGAATAGGCTAGTTCCATAACAGAACAAAGTTACGTATTGCAGACGGCTAGCTGGGAACTTTTTCAGCAAACTAAAGATCAATACAAACTTACCGAGGGTGGTCTGGTCATGTGCATTACATGCAATATGAAAAATTACCCAGAGACACATTGCATTTTGTGGTTTCAGGATGCAGACTTAAAACAAGGTGGAGCTATACTGGATTCCACGATTTTTTAGTGTGGCATTTCTGTGATTGTCAAGATAAAGAAGAACAATTTGGATTTCTGGTCCAAATTTTCAGATTGTGAATCCAGACCTTTCGGAAGTACTTTATAATTTTAGTCCAAGTGTATGTTTTAAAAACATTTCCCCAGTTTGTGTGATATTTGACAAGACTGATGATTCTGTTTGTTCACTGTTCTTTTGTCATTTGAATCAATTTCTCAGAATAATTTTGGAATTTATTTTCATACTGATATTTTAACAGGTTTATTGTTTAACAGAAATTGAAATCCTTTGTTCATGTGACCACAGTAGGAAAACAATTCTGTAACTGTTCCACATTTTGTTGAATTTCTCTGCAAAAGTAGAGGGAGTCCGTATAATTAATATTTTCCACAAATACGAAAAAATTTCATAAAATGTGCATTTCCTCTAAACACGGAAAAAGTTTTTCCAAAAACAGAATTTTTGCTTCCCTGCCCAAGCTGTTTGCCAACTTGCTACAGAGAATTTTCTGCACACAACGTCTCAAGAGCAAAACTCTGATGTTACCATGAGGCTTATAAGAAGAAAGATCTCGCATACCCTGCTTTTGCACATGCAAGAACAATCAGAACTCTGCAAGTTAATCTGACAAAATCTGATGGATGAATACACAGGATTATTTGCACAAGTCATGTGGTAAACAGCAAAGCTCCTTGCTTGATCAGAGTATAGGGTGTAAGTTTTTAAAAGCAGTCAGTCTTAAAGTCATGGCAGCACAGTTTCATACCTTTATCATGCATATAAAGGTATAAAAAGCATGTCAAACTGCAAAAGAAAGCTTTCATAGTGTTTTTTAAAAAAAGTATGAAACATCATGGCCATCGCTTTAAGCATTCGTCGAAATTGGAACAGCGTGTGTTTTGCACTGTGTGTAATGCGGAATTTTCAGTTGCACAAGGTGGCAGATAGATTTGATTTCAGGTAGTACATGGAAGGCTCATGCCATGTGGAGAATTCAAAGATGAAAACTTCAAATCAAGTACTTATTTTGATGATTCCAGAATTCAACAGTTTAAACATTTGAGAAAAAGCTTTGTTTACAGTTTTTAATTGAGCACAACTGGCCATTAACAGTTGCAGATCGTGCTAGTCCTCTTTTTAAAAGGACAATCATCGATTCCGAGATTGCTAAAAAGTACAGTTGTGAATGCACAAGAACTGCAGCTATAGTAAAAAACTTTGCAGAGTCAACAAGAACATTTAATTATTCTGCTCAGGGAAAGCCAATTCACTTTTTCAGCTGTTGTCAGTAATTCAGTTGCAAATGATAAAACTACTCTCTGTCGTAGTACAGAGGATGTTCACACATTTTTAAAACAATTTTCCAGCAAAACAATTAATGTTAAGATACAATTTTTTATTTATTAAATGTTCTATCTGATATCCCTTTCTCTGGACTATGAACCTACATCTAGATTTCCAAGATAACAAGGTATTTCTTAAAATTGGTAGTGGTATTTCATCCCACTCCTCTTCCACTGCTTTCCATAGTCCAATCATTGTTTTAGGTCTGCGTTTAGAAAGTGCTTTTCTTAGCAGTTCGGAGGCACAATGGTGACACATCATGGGACTTTGAAAAAATATGAGCAAAAGGTATTGTGACACATCAGGGGACTTTGAAGGAATATGAGCAAAAGGTAATAGACTTGATATCAGTCTATTTTTTCATTTTTTTTTCAAGAAATAGAGTGGAGATTTGGATGTATTCCTGGTAATCTTATCCTGATGGAGTTCTACTCTTTGAAGGCTCTGTGGATGAAGGAATGGTATTTCCTCTTTAAATACAGGAGTTAAAACATTATTTAGGTAATACGTCGAATTGATTTCGACATTCTTTTTAACTTCTTAACTTTCATTTCCCATTGTACGAGAAACCAGCAATAATCATGAATTCTTTTCTGAAACATTCTTTAGATTCCTGGAACCAAGTTTGCAAGTCTTTTTCTGTTCTTTTGTCATAGTAAATCAATTTTTTTTACAGTGGATTAGGTAGATCCATGCTTCATCAATGGTCACAACAAATTTCCATCTGTCTCTGACTAAGTGATTTTCTTAAAGAAGTCTACATCATGTTTTGTGCTTAGCGACATGCCTAGAAGTGAACATTTTCTTTTTTTGTCAGATTTAAATCGTTGTGTATTACTTTGTTTACAGTTGATACAGAGATTTTTAAGTTTGCAAGTCTTGCAAGTGTTTTGCAAGTCTTTTTCTGTTCTTTTGTCATAGTAAATCAATTTTTTTACGGTGGATTAGGTAGATCCATGCTTTTTTTTTTTTTTTTTTTTTTTTTTTTTGATTGCAGGTTTAACGACCACCGTGAGCAACTCAATGGGCTATAAGCAGTCGCCCGTCCCTAATTTAGGGTCACTGGTTCCAAGGAAGGGAGAGAGCCAGTGCCGTAAGACAAACACAACATCCATGCCTGACCGGGATTCGAACCCGGACCCCTTACGGACGAATGATCAGAGGCCAACGCCTTAGACCACTGCGCCACCGGGGCGGCAGATCCATGCTTCATCAATGGTCACAACAAATTTCCATCTGTCTCTGACTAAGTGATTTTCTTAAAGAAGTCTACATCATGTTTTGTGCTTAGCGACATGCCTAGGAAGTGAACATTTTCTTTTTTTGTCAGATTTAAATCGTTGTGTATTACTTTGTTTACAGTTGATACAGAGATTTTTAATGACTTAGTGATTGCTCTTTGTGTCCATTAGATGTTATTTTAAGACCAGCGATCTTACTTTTGAAATAGTTGTAAAATTATGTGCCTTCTTTGGATATTCGTTTGTCGTTCTTTTTCTTGTTAAAAACAATGCTTGCCGATTTCCCCCTCTATTATTAATAATATTGCTTGTTTTACATTTAGAAATGCTAATTTTATAATTTTCACAGCATTTCTTAATTAAAGAATATGAATATTTTTCTTCGTAAAGAGCAAAAACATAACCGATCCACAGCTTGTTTATATGCACCACTTTCTTAGCAGATGATATTTAACTGCAGCAGATGTTTCTTTCATGTTCATCTAACACGCTGTTGCAACTTTCAATTCTTTGGAATTTCTTTTATTTTCTGTAATTTCTTATGAAAAACGTTTTAAAAATGTTAGAACATACCCTGTAACAGATCATGATCCAAACACTGGAAAGACTGCAACATCCTTACCATGTTTGGAAGAAGATTGGTGAAAACATTTTCAATCTTTTGAGCAATGAATAGCAAAAAGGGGGCAACTATCATGGAAACGATGTGTAGCATTCTGTGTAGATAATGCATCTGTTGCAATCAAACAGTTTAAAGAAGTTGGTTCTTCCACAAAACTTCTTAATCCTAAAATAATATTGCATGGCTCTGTGTGTATGCCATCTAATTCATTCCAGTGTTCGAATTACCCAGTGGTCTGCAGGCCATTGGCCAGTTAAACTTTCGTCGGACCACTGAACTATTGATTTTACTGGCCTGGATGGCCAGTAAGTTTTGATTTTTTCCTTTCTAATTTGTGAGAAGTTAAAAAATGAATTTCTGTTTCTTTTACCTTGCTGTATGGTTTTCTTTTTAGGCTGCAAACTAATGATAAGTTTAAAAACAAATATTGGAGATAATTCTATTGAAACGATACCTCATTTTCCACATATATTGTAAATTTTTATGGACCAGTGGTTTGCAAATTCTAGTGGTCCGCTGGGCCAGTAAGTTGATTTATTTCTAATTCTAACACAGAATTCAGTGGCACAACATGCATACAAGGAGTTGAGCAAATGTATTATTGAAGAACTTCCAGCTGATGTTTATGTCTACCTAAAAAAAAAAAGCACTAAAAGAATTTAGTCATTGAGGTTTTGTCAAGACGTGTGTGGTTTTGAAGAGCATAAAATATGAATCTACAAGATGGTTTTTGATGCCTAGTGTACTTCACAGTTTTTCAGATCAGTGGAATGCACTTTTTAAATTCTTTTGCCGAAGAAAAGATAAGTTCAGCATTTATTTTTTGAATAAAACAACTTTTTGAAGCCCCTATCTATGGCAAAACTATATTTGCTTTTTCTTCAGTTTACAATACTAATCTTTAATAAAGTAAATCTGTTGGTGCAAACTGATGCTACTATAATTCGTATGTTTTTCTGTGAGATCACATCTCGGTTCACTGATTTATTATCAAGACACATAAAACTCTTTACAGTTGTGGCTGCTGAAATGATTTATAATATTGGTTTTCATGAAAGAAGAAAACAAAATAAAAGATCAGGAGTTGGTCAGTGGTTCCAAGACCAGACACATCCTTAATAATAATTCATACCTTTCAGATTCTGCAAAAGAAAATTTCAATGACTCTGTGAGAAAGTGGTAAAAGTAAATAATGAAAAAATTCCCCACGCAGAAGTAATTATACCAACATGCAAAGATTGCTGACATTAAGGTGGAGATAAAGGCATATCTAACGCAGCCTTCTGCACATAGATGATGCTGAAAATTGCGCTATTATAGCAACCCCTTTTGTTGGGGTCTTGGTTTTGTGAATAAATTTCATGAGGTCTTTCCCTGTAAATGTGTAAATCAGATGCTGACAGAAGCATCTGATTTACATAAGTTTGTGAGTAGAAAAGCCAATAAACTGTAATGTAAGTGATTTAAATAATTACTGACATCCTAAACAAGTCTATAGCTGCTCAATTATTATTGTTTGCATGAAAACTTTTAATATTCAAGAAGAAAGGTAAGCAAGTTCCGTGTTTCCAGTACTTGACGTACATAGAGTGCCACCTATTAATGATATGCAACACAACTCTAACATGCAGAAATTTAATTTAAAAATATTCCCTATAATATGTTTCTCAAATTTGCAAGTTACTGACCATAGCACAGTGTCTTTTTTGTCCATGTGCCAATTTTCATGAGTCAAGAAGCATTTCTTGTATGTGAACTTATGTAACTCAATTTCCACCATTGCAAGTATAGTGGTGCATTTTCACTTGACGTCCACCTTAAGTTCAAGGACAAAAAAAAATTAAAAAATCATATGCACAGTATTTCCTAGATTTATTTTCTTATAGTGATGATGATGAGAAAGACTATAGAAGTTGAGTTTGCATAATTTCAGTTTGATGTCTCAATGAGGAAATATGAACTGTGATGCAGTTGATTTAACATGGATATTAGTTAAGAAATTAAAAGATCCTAATGTATGAATGAAATACAGATTACCATCAAATTTTATGTTGACAATTCTTCTAATTCTACATAGTAATGTATTGTGTGAAAGCGGTTTTATCATCATAAATAAAAATTGGACTAAGTATAGATGCAATTTAGGACCCTATTTTAGAAGCTTTCAGTGATTGAAAACTGCAGAGTTAAGGCTGATGAAAACGCATGCTTTCAGGCTTCGTTTTTAAATGAAGTTACAATAAACAAAGAAAGCAAGATATTTATCTTTAAAGGAATAAATGGTATTTTATGTGAATTGTACCATTAGGTTTGTAATTTAATTGGCTAATGGAAGTTGTGTGCATACATACAAGACCTTTTTTCTGAATGTCTTTTATTGTTTACCACATCAAAAAGTATTGGTAAACTCTGTTTTGTGTTCATCATCATATTTAAAACTTTTGTGTAACATTAAAAAACACAAGTAAGAATATAATGAGCCCTCTTCTTAATATGTGTTAAGACTTATTTCATTTGTGAAGTGACATCCATAAAGTTGATACCCATTGTTAGACTTATTGACTAATTGCTTTAAATGTGTGTTTTTGTAAATGCAAAAATCAAGCATTAAGTGTTTTTTTTATAGCAAATTAAATTTTAAGATATGAATTTGTACAAAATTGAAGGTGGTTGTAAACTCGTTTTTGCTCCCCTCCCCCAAAATACTCCAGAAAGTTTTTGTTAACACTTCTTATGGTCTTCAAACAATATTGGGCAAGCCTGGGAAAGCAAAATTGTTCTAATTTTTCCATCTACAATTTTTATGAATCTCTTGTGCAGAACTCAAACACAAAAGATCTATAATTAACTTTCTGATTTTGATTATTACATGAGTTACCCATACCTGATTATATTAAAGTATGTAGTTCTGATAACACCAGCTTTCAGAGTTTTTTTTTTTTTTTTTTTTTTTTTTTATTATTCTGCAAACTGGGATAATTAATTTTTGGAGCAGACAAACTTGTAAGAAACTCTGGGGTTATTCACACTGTTACATATTTAAATTTTTGAAATTTTTGCTCCCCTCCCCCAAAATACTCCAGAAAGTTTTTGTTAACACTTCTTATGGTCTTCAAACAATATTGGGCAAGCCTTTTCCATCTACAATTTTTATGAATCTCTTGTGCAGAACTCAAACACAAAAGATCTATAATTAACTTTCTGATTTTGATTATTACATGAGTTACCCATACCTGATTATATTAAAGTATGTAGTTCTGATAACACCAGCTTTCAGAGTTTTTTTTTTTTTATTATTATTCTGCAAACTGGGATAATTAATTTTTGGAGCAGACAAACTTGTAAGAAACTCTGGGGTTATTCACACTGTTACATATTTAAATTTTTGAAATTTATTTTAGGTACAAAGCTAAATAAAATAAAATTAAATGCTTGATTGGATTTACATCTCTTGAAATTTTTGGATCAGTTTTTGAATGTGGTTACTAGGCATTATTACTCATTCCACTACAATGAAACTGAATTGTATTTCTTTCATAGGATTTTGAACATTTCCTTTCATCAGTTGAGGTGCACTTGTACTCATTGTGGAATTGGAGATAATTCTTTGTTTGTCACCAAGTTTTGCTCAGTTTGTCTTGTGCTCTTGTTATTCACTTTTCCTCCACCAAGCTAATTCAGAAAGTCATGAAAGCAAAAAAAAAAAAACAAAAACAAAAAACAATTGGGTTATAATATTTCACTTTTACACCTTATTTTCAAGAATATTCATCACTACCTGAAGCACAGGAAAATTAATAAGCAAAATTGCATTTCATTAAATCAATACTAAACATATACCTTAAATTCACATAAATAATGCTGCTAGCACTCAAAACACAGTCAAATGCAAATATGGAGTCTCGTCCTTTTGTTTGTGAATCCAATAATTTTTGTTCATATGATAAATTCACCAACAAGTATGTTTAAAAAAATACTATTCCGTCTAAGTGGGGCAATTTTTATAAAAATCTTTGTAGCTATACATATGGTGCAGTAACATTAAAACAGATAGCACTCATGCTATAATATAACATTTTTCATATTGCCCTTAAGCAAACAAATAGTATTTACCTTAACAGTTTTGGTTTTGCACAGCATTCATTGTGTAGGTGCAGAATTATGATACATAATAAAATACATTATAGGAAAAATGAGTATTATCTTCTTTACATAACACATGAAACAACTTTCTGAAGAACAGAGAAGTAAATTAATTCACTGTAAGATATGAACTTTATGCAGCAGCAATTGCAAGGAATATTTTGATTTTAGCTTGACATACATGGACTAAACAAAAGTCAAATGTCAAAATAGGGTAATTCTAACTTACAATCTTCCAGTGAGATGTTTCTTTCTGCCTCTTTACCACACACTTATTCTCACTATTCAACCAAGCATCACACTCAATGCCACCCACTGTTGCAGTAACATAAATCACTTCAGCATCAACAACAGCACAATTCTTTAAACTTGTCTACTTTTTTTTTTTTCCATTTTTCTATCACATACCTTTAACTGATTCAATCCTTCACTGATCATTTCTGAGTAATGACGATGTTATTCAGGAAGCATTTCCACCTTCATAAAGAAGGTGGAGGCAACATATCTTCAGAAGAACATGTGGCATTTTATGTGAATCACATCAAGTTTATATTTTGATCAGTTAATGAAATTTATTATGTGGATACATGCCTGTTCTGTGTTCACATTTAAAATATCTGCATAGCCCTGTTCTTAATGGATGCATTTTGGCTTATTTATGTCAATTATGGTGAAGTGATATCAACACAGTTAAGCTCTATTATAAAGATGATTGACAAATTAAGTATTAAGAGTGCTTTTTATTACAAATTAAATAATAAGTTTCATAAATTTATTAAAACCTGGAAGGGGTGGGGGTCCACCTGATAATCGAGCTAATGACATAACCCAAAAAACTTCTGCAACTGCCCCTAATGGTCTTCATATAATGTTAGAAACTATGATATATGAGTAGGGATACCTAATGTTCGTATTTACAAAATAGATGCAAATAAATGCAAAATTTGCCAATAAGCAAATAAATACAGCATTTGATTTTAACTACTTTTGCGCAACATCTCGATAATTAAAAATTTTTAAAGCGAAAGTAGGATGTAATTTCGTGCAGCACTTGCGCCGTGCGTGTTCTACTCAGCGTGCGTTACCCGGAAAACACCAGGCCACACTTCTTTCCCTCTCAGCGAGTCAGCCAGAGCCGCTCAGTTACACAGGCTGGCTGGCCTTGAAAGAATACGAATGAGCATGTTTGCTTTTGCATTTCGCTAGTAGACTACAAACTACAATCTGTTTGATAGATGTATATCAATATGGTCTGCCCTAAGAAGGAATTAGTTGATAGAGAGACTACGAGGGATTGTATTTAAGCGATACAAATATCATGATGTGCAAATTTTGTAATGTTTGTCTAGAAGGGCAGAAAAGGGATACTTTAATGAAACATACGACCTCTGCTACTCACTTAAAGAAGAAAAATGTAGCTCAGCCAGGCCCATCTGGAGCTAAATGGCAGACTACAATCATCAGTGGTTTTCAAGCGCAAACACATGCCAAAAAGGAAAGAAATGATTTTGCAGAAGACACGGTAAGAATGTGTTTAGAAGCCAGCTGTTCGCAATTATTTCGCAAAATATGTGCCTGGTTCAGGTAACCTTCCTTCTGGAGATACTTTGAGACGTAAATATGTACCACTTTGCAGAATTTCGAAGAAAGAGGCAATAAAAGACCAGCTGAAAAACAAACCAATAGTTGTAGTGGCCGATGAAACATCCGATAAACAAGGGAGGTGTGTTTTTCAGTCCTACTGAAAACTATTAATTCAGAACCAGAGCAGTCATGTTTCCTGGCAAGTGTATTTTTTTAAAAGTTGCTAATTCTTCCACTTGCTCTCAAGCAATAACTGACACCTTGAAAGAATACAAAATTGAATGTTCCCAAGTAAAGGGCCTAGTATCAGACGTTACATGACTGAGTACTACAACTTATTAAAAATATTTCTTGGAGACCATATTTTGCACTACCAATGTTGGGCACATAAGGTGAATCTTGTGGGTGATCTATTTATAAAAGAATTGAATTCCATTGTGGCCAAGACGAAGACAGCTTTTTTGCACTCCAGAAAAATGAAAAGTGCATGTTTAAGCTACTTGAAAGAAAAGGCACTTCAACTGCCAGCAAAACTCGACCCCACGCCTGTTGTAACCAGATGGAATTCATGGTTCAAAGCTGTCATTTAGCCGAGCAAATATATGGAGCATGTAGTTTTTTTCAATGAATATGAGGATGATAACTCGAGTACCGGTTTTCTAAAGGAAAGTTTTGAAAATGAAATTCTAGCTCGTAAAATATGCGTTATTGACTTTCGTTTCTGAATTCTGTCCAAAAATTATGAAATTAATCGACAATTTAGAAGGATCAAACTATCCGTTTGCGCACTTTTTGTGGAGTAAATTAGTAGATTTACAATCTTCTCTTGAGCGCCGAAGTCAAGGGTGTTTTAGCGAAAAGACAGAAAGCATGAATGGGATATGGGGATTACACCATACAATAAAAATTTTGAAGATGACAATCCATTTTTTGGTGTAAATATGACAAGGATGGTAAGTCAGATGATATCCGAAAACTTTAAAATTTCGTCGTCCTGGAGCGGGAATCGAACCAGCGTCCGGGTATGCTAAACATTACACCACTTAGAATGAACAAGTCTCAAGTTTCCGATTAATTTGAATATAAACATCACAGGATTCGCTAGTCGAAGCAACCAGCATTCATGTGTAGTGAATCTGGAGGTTAAGAATCCTATCCCGTGAATGCCTGAAGGAGCAGATAAATTGTGAATGGAATACGGGATTATACCATACAATACAAATCACACATACAATACAAATCAAGTTTTCGGATATTATCTGACTTACCATCCTTGTCATATTTACACCAAAAAATGGATTGTCATCTTCAAAATCTGTATAGACAGAAAGCATTTTGACAAACAAAAATGGTTAAATTGATCAGGAGCACAATATTATGCTGAAGACAACAGCAGATAAGAGTTTAAATAAATTGACTCTCCACATGACATTAAATGCAACAAATGAAGCCTACCAGCATATTGGCAGACTATTTTGTCCATCTGTAGCCGTGACCACACCCACATCATCTTTGAACACAAATTTATTATTAAATTTATTATTGGAAAGCTTCTCTAAAATACCATTTTTTAAAGACATACCACGGGATGAGCTCATTGATAGATACAATAATTTTCACAGACAGCTACTTACAGCGGTCAACCAAGAGACTCCTATTGATGTCATACAGATTTTAAAAACAACAAAATGCTGCTACCTAAACAACGCAAAGGCAGCTATTCAAAGTCTCCATAGTCCTGTTAACACCGTGGATGCTGGGAGATATTCAGTATGTACAACATCGTTATTACTGACAGAAGGCAAAGGCTAAAGGAAGAGAATATAGAGACTACTACAATGTTAGCTTTTAACTAAATATTTTGGTACTTAGCCTACCAGTAAATAAACTATGAAAAACATTCTAACTAAACTTTGAAAAACAATTTTTTTGTGACTTCAATTTTTGCGAATAAATGCGAAATTTTTTATTTATTTTATTCTATTTATTTTTGCGAATTTTTTTTTCTTTTGCACAATTTATGTATCCCTATATACGAGCAATTACACTCTTGTTCATGATTCTTCCAAAATGATGTCAGTTTGAACAAGTAATTTATGGTTTTCCATGTTGAAAAATGTGGGGAAAAAACCCATAAAAAAACAAACAAAAAAACCTGACAGTTTTACTTCACGTGCAATTTACGATCTGCATTAGTTATGCACTATACTGCTTCTGAGGTTTACCAAAACTTGGCAGCTGTGTTCTACTGAAGAAAAAACATTTTCTACAGGGTACTTATTTGGAATAGAAGACAAGTTCCACTAAACTATTGAAGTTGTCTACTACTATCTTTTAATTAATGTACAAACTAAATGTGACATGATTTTTGTAAGGTTCCGTGTGGCATCCACAGTGGCTGAGTATATTACAGCTCTGAAGGTGCAAGTTAAAAGAAAATAAGAAAAATTAATATCAGCAGTAAATATATATAAATCACCCAACACAAATAAGATAAAACTTGCAAATTCTGTAACTGTGGTAAGAAGTCCCATTCCCATGTTACAAAACATATTTAAAAAAATCCATGTCAAATCAACATGGCTTACAACCTGATCTCTTGATTGCACACTTAAGCATGAATCTCAAATTTTAGCTCTGTCCACCCATAGGGTTTCAAAAGTACACAAACTTGAAATGTAAAATCTTGACCTTCCGACAATCTTCGCCTCATTACCTAATTGGGCTACAAAGCTGAAATTTGTCTTTTTTTTTTATATAGCATTTTATGAACTTCTACATAATTTGCTGAAAAATAAAATGAAATTATGTCAACTCTCTCAAGGTCACTGAAATAACCTTTGAACTCAAATATTAAAAAAAATGTAATTTAAAAACAAATTAGATGACATCCCTAAAGTAGTACAGTATGCAGACTTTCAAGTTGGGAGAGCAATTGGATCATTATTTATAAAATATTGAAATGTAATACACCCTCACCATGATTATATCCAAAGGATTCATCAGTCAGAAGGTATCTCCATCATACGCTAAAAGCAGCAAATCTTCAATAAATTAATAACCTGGAATTATACACCAATTATGTAGAAAATAGTAAAATCAGACTAGTACCAATTTATTGGGATAGAAATACACAAACAAGCATTTTGAAGCTTTCACACATCAACCAGATGGCCTTTTCAGGGATGTTAGGGGTCATTCATTTCATGTCAATTCAACACAGAAAAATAGCATTTTCAACCTGAACCCTCTAGGTTTTTATGGAACTTTGCAGATTTGTTGACCTACACAAGAAATGAACATGTTCCAATTTTTAGCTCAATAGCTTTTAAATTTCCTGTGATAAGGTCATAAATTTCAAGAAATTTGCCAAATTTCAGTGTTTTGCATGTCATAAAAGTACTCATAACACAATTTCTTTTCATCACAGAGTGATGAAGTTTGGTTCTTTTAAAACCTCTTTTTACTGGCTTTAAAAAATGATATATTACTTAATACCAAGAATTTGCTAAATTTACATGCTCGGTAAATTTACCATATGGGAAAAATATGCTTGTTCCACTGATCAATGAGGAGCTTTATAATCTAGCCAATCAGCAGCATAAAAAGTAACACACATGCACTGCATTTGGTGATGGGTTACTCTTGTTTATAAATCATTTTATGTAATACAAAAATATGAAAACATTCATATTAATATCTTAGCAGTTCAGCTTTAAAAGGGGTACATGTTATTTGCTGAAAAGAGTCGCCATAATAATATCTAATTTCAAAATCTTCAAAAATTTATCATTTGTTCAGCAGTGACAATTTTATTGTAACTACTGAAGAAAACTATTTTTATATAAAATAAAGAGCAAAGTTTGCATCAAGTGCATCACATGAAAATGTTTTCTGTGTGATGCTTTACATTATTTTGCAGTGAGACTCCTCACATCAAAATGGGAAACAATTGCTTTCTGGTGTAAATGTCATAATCAGCAAAAGCTTTCTCAGCCATTTTAATTATGATGGCAAAATTAAAATTTCTTGCATTGGAAGCATTCCTGATTTTTTTAGTATCTTGTGAGATTTTATAAATTCATCCAGCTGCTGTCTTTTTTATCCACGTTTTGCAATATGTCAGATCTTGGCAAGTTTAAAATATCTTTGTTGAAGGAATATACATACATATATGAAGAAGGGCCATGAAGATAATGAAACAAAACTTTTACTTCATCTGTGCCTTCAAAGATATTCAAGGCGTAGGCATTCTATAAGTGTTCTGCAGAGAGACACATCACAAAGACAGATATATCTACAAGTACTATCTCACATTTATCAGAAGTAACATACTCTATTTTGGTGACTGTAGAATGTGAATAAACTTGTATTCTCTTTTAGCCTGCTGAGATAAATCAGTGAAGTTTGTAAGTGTTTGGTATTGTTCTTGAAGTTTTAAAATGGCTGTAACAGCTTTTTTTCTTCAGCTTCATACTGACTTTCACGGAGGTATTCAAAATCACAGGCAGGCATGTTTTTGATTGCCCAGTCAGTTAATTGACAGGATGTCAAAATCTGCATTATTATATGGCCTTCATAAACTTGCTTTAGCTACAAGACTTTTAAAATCACACCAACACTCACAAGCATTATTACCAAAGGGTGTTGCATAAAAGTGCCGATGAGCAACTGTTCCAAAATCTGTTCATTTTAGCAAAACTTGATGAATTTTTTTTTGTTTTATATTGTGTTGCTGATCCATCTGAATAATAAATAATTAGTCTTTTTTAAAACTTTTATTGAGATGTGCAAGCAATGCTGAAAAAGATGAACTGCTACTACATACACTGTGTTGCAAACTCTCCAAACTTATGATTGCCATAATTTGTGCATTCAGTTTCCCCAATTTTTTGCAATATGCTACAAATGGTGAATTGAAAATTATTACAATGGAATCCTTGAGCAGAATCTTGGTGTTTTAAACAACTTAATTACAACAACAACAGAATTTCAAAATACACAATGAAAACATTTCAGTTTAGTAACTGGCAACAGTATAAGAAACCGGACAACAATATTTAAATTCTTCAGGAGTAAACGAAACCTTGAGTAAGTGATTTAATCTTGCAACAGAAATTCCTAGAAAAATCAGATGTTACCAAAAATTCACCAGCTTGCAAATTTACTTTTAGTTCATTATGAAAAGCTGCCTGCTATTTAGCTATAAATCGATGTCTTGCATAAAGAGTATTAAAAAAATAAAAAAAATAAAAAAAATAAAAAAATAAATTACAAAATCATCAATGTTTTTTGTTAATGCAGGTATTGTACAGTTTATGGATATTCACTGCTTGTAGTTATGTTATCAATTACATTAGAATTGAACAAATCATTAAAATTATTTCCTAGTTCTTGGGCAGTTTTTGTATTCACTGAAATAGCAAGCTGGTGAAGGTGATTTACAAATTGTATTCACTGTGCAGTCTTTATATGTTTGAATTTTTGTCCTGCATCAGTCTTGGCTGATAACTTTTCTAGTTTGTATCCAATTAGCATTAATTTGACATTTTAGCGAATAGTGCATACAAAGATGATATGAGTGTTTACCTGCACCAGCAAAAGCACAATTTTTAGGCCTTGATTCACAAAACTTGGAAATCCAATTTTTAAAACAGGATATTTTGCCTTGCAAAATATGTATACTTCCTTCATATTGGAAGTGTTTGAAATCCACCAGAACAAAATAAAAGTTAATGGAAAATGAAAGAAAAACTTCAAGCATATTTTTTCTAATGTAAGCATTTAAAAAAAAATTAAACTTTTTTGGGGAGGGGGCTCTAGTATGCTCTGGTGCAGCTCTAAGTTCCTAATATTTAAATCTGAACTGAAACTGTATACTAAGGACAAATCTGAATCTGACTGGCTTTTAGGAAGAAAGACCACAAGCACATTGGCTAACGCAGAGGTTCTTTTACTGTAAATAAAGCAATAATAAGAAATCTTAGTTAACCATTATCGAGAAATTGAGCATTAAAAAGGTATCTTACATTGGTAAACATTCAATCCCCACACAAATGTTACAAAATAAACTTTAATCCGTGCATTGTAGTTAAAAAAAGAAAAAAGTACAGGTGGGAATAGATGCGATACATTCTGAAACTTAGTTATTGAAAACAAAATTTCTTTGTAACTTTAAAAATTTTTAGATTGCTGCTCCCAAACTTTTATGACATGTCAAAGATATCAAGAAGTTCAACATATAAATAAAAAAAATAATTAAAATGCCACTTTTTGAAAAAGTTAAATTAAAATTTTTTTTAAATTGGAAGGAAATTTTATGATGCAATTTTTATTATGTTAAAGCTTGTTTAATAAGCTTTCTATTGACACCAGAATCGATTGGATAACACATTCAACTTTTAATATCTCAAGATATTAAAAATTAAATGGTTGCAAATTTTCAAAAAATGCACAGAAATTCAAAATTTTGACCTTTTTTATTTTCAAAACAGTCCAGAGGAAAATTCCCCCCAAAATTATTTTTACTTTATTACATAAGGACTACCTTCTCACCAATTTTCTTGAAAATCAGAGATGTCAAGGTTGAGTGCTGTGTTGATTTGACATGGAATGACCCTTAGACAGTTTCTGTCTAGCTTCCTTGAAACTCTTTTGTTAATTTTGTCACAGTTTCAAGATATGTTTGGTTGACAGATAGCCACTGCTTAAATGTTAAAGTCAATGTCATTCTCTTTCACAAGATCAATAACATAATTTTTCAGTAAATCTGATCCTGAGCAATATTGTCATTTATTGAAGCAACACGCACAAAGAAGGATTGAATATAACTCTTGCAATACAGTCTTTAAATAGCTGCTAATGAGAAGCCTATTTTCAGTAGTTAATTTTGTCATTTGACAGCATAAAAACATTATTTGAAAGTTTTGATGAATTGTAATTCACATACATTACATGCACCAGTTGCTCCAACAAGATGTAATTTTTAGGGCGCAGCTCTGCAATTTTCACTTTAGGTATGCAGTCTTAAACTGTTCATAAATCTCTCTCAGATTGTTTAACAGAAGCCTTTTATATAGATCAGTTTTTCAGCTTGTACTGTTACTGAACCAATCTCCCCCCCCCCAGACAACGAGCTGCCTATATAATCATGGCAATAAAATCTTGCTCCAGATCAGCTGTCTCCTGTTTTAATATCTTACTTAGCTTTAGGTTTGGCATTAATACAATTCCCATTTCTTTTATGAGTAGTTTAACCTTTCTTGCCATGTAATATGAAATTCGGAACTTTTCCGGCAAGTTATACAGTAAGAATTTGTAGCTTTTAAGCTCTTCACTTAGTATCTTGAGCATTTCTTTAAGCAAATCAATAATTTCTGTTTACAGGTCATGTGTTGGAAATTCAGCATCAAATAACTTCCTTCTGTGAAAAGAATGTAATTTTTTTCAAATCTGTATGAGGATGTTTTCGTACATGTAGTTTTTTTTTCTTTTTTAAGCAGGAGTTTTCCCATTTGACCGTGAAGATGCATTCAAACTTTCTAATGCACTTTCAGAAATTCCCTTACTTAGCTCACCTTCACCACTACTTGGGCTTATGCTAAGTTAAGTATCAGCTTCATCAACAAGTGAACATGACAGGCCGTCATCAATATCAAAGTTCACTTCAAAAGTTTTATCGTAAGCTGTCACCAATTCTTTCAAGAATAAAAAGTTTAACCATTCACTCTGAGAAACATAATGTATATTCTTTTTCACATTATAGTGCTCCTTTTCTTGAAAAGACCTACAACAAAGGACCGAAATCCGACATATTAACACTTAAAAGAGATGGGAGGGAGGTGCAGGGGGACGTTCCAGCAACAATTTTCCCCCAAAATACCTGTACTTTTTTTTTTTTAGTATATCTTCGATGTAATACTTTTCTAGACCAGAAGAGAAAACAAAAAGCAAGCAGGGCATAACAACTTAAGAGCATAACACATTAAAGACTTTCACAAAACCAGAACTGTGAGATGGCTGCTGCTGACTATTGCATTTGACTAATGAAGGTAAACAATGCTGTGAATGTGTGATGAAAGCCAAAAACAAAATGAAAACTAAATCTTCTATTGGTCAAAATCAAAGACGCTTCTGTTTTGGAAGAGATAGCAAGGTTTGTATGCCACCCAATGGAAACAGAGAAATGTAAGGGGAAGGGAGAGAGCCAGTGCCGTAAGACAAACACAACATCCATGCCTGACCGGGATTCGAACCCGGACCCTTTACGGACGAATGATCAGAGGCCAACGCCTTAGACCACTGCGCCACCGGGGTGGCCGAAATGTAAGGGGGAGGGGGACCTGCAAAACCTCAGGGAAAAAATATTTTCAATGAAAACCTGGGGGTAAAAAAATAAATAAATCAGAGAATTTGTATTACTATGCTATTATAAGGAATATAGAGCAAAGAAGTTTGCCACAAAAACTTCCATTTTCATATTTTGACATTCTAAGATTCATTTTCACTCCCAGCAGTCCTACCCCCCCCCCCACAACACCTGTGCAATGAAATAACGTATTTAATGTATCATACGGTGAACAAACTTGGTGTTTTATGAATATGTTTGGTTAAACTTGTTAATTGTCAAACAGTTGCAAAATGTCATTCTGTCACTTCTGGAGAATTTATGGTTGAGATTCACTTCATTTCAATATTTCATAAATAATGATCCCATTGCTGTTCCAAGTTGAAAGTTCACATACTGGTAATCAAAACTCTAAGAATGTCATGTAATTTTTTTCAAAATTTTAAGAAGAGTTTAGAGTATTCTACATCAAAAGTTATTTCTGTGACCTTGAAATTATTAACATAAAATCATTTCATTTTTCATCTGATATAAAAGCTCAGATAAAATGCCATAAAAAGACCATTTTCAACCTTTTAACGCAATCAGGTAAAAAGATACAACTACTCAAAGATTGTTTGGATGTCATGATTTTTTAATTTTCAAGGAAATGTAATTTGAAAGCCCATAGGGGGACAGAGCTAAAATTTGGGATGCTTGCATGCCAGTGATCACACAAAAATTTCAAGGAAATCAAGAGGTAAATGGCTGTTTCATTGGTTAACTTGACATAAAATGACAAAAATCTTGAATCATTTAAATGCATGATGCAAAACTGTACAAAGAGATATGGCATTGTGCTAATCCCCCCCCTCTCTTTCTCTCTCACACACACACAAGCCTTACACTCCTTCAAAAATAATTTACTTATTTGCTGCTTAAAGCAATACCTTACAGACAGATTGATAGCCCAATACCTTACAGACATACTGATATTACAGTATTGCAATAGACAGTAACAAGTGACCTTTGGTCATGATGGCAACTTAACTTCTAGTATTTCTTGAAAGAAAATAATAGCTCCACGTATAAACTATAAAATTTGAAGTCCATGGTAAGAAGAGTACAGAAATTTCATGCTCACATAATTCTAAAAGTAGAAAGGTCATTCATCATTCAAATAGGTAAGTTCAATTGAAATGCACTGACACAGATGTACATATGCTGTGAAAGAAGGTCTACATACTTATGCAAGCACTTTACAAAATATCAACATACTGACAATACATATTTGGTTTCAAAATGAAGTACAAAATCACTAAAACTTCGTACCTGAGTTGTCTCCTAGTGTGTTATAAATACACTGAAGAGCAATCGAATTAGAAATAGCTGGCGTTATGCAAATGTGGCACTGTGGGCGGCCCGTAAACAGAAACGAAATGACGTATGCAGCGATCCGACAATATAAGGAGTGATGCGACAGGAATCAGTAAGAGTCGGATGCAGTATGGGTAAGACGAAGGATCTAAGCGCATTTGATCGTGGGCAAATTGTCGGGGCCCGACGAATGGTTCACTCCATCTCGAAGGTCGTGCAGGCACTGGGATTTTCACGAGCCACTGTGTCACGGGTGCACCTTGAGTACATCGAATCCTGTAAAACTATCCCTACAAGGACCAACTGCCGTGAACAACAGCATGTGGATGAGCGGGGTCTTCGTCGGCTAGCTTGCATTGTATCAGCGGATAGACGGAACACGGTGCGAGAAATCACTCTGCAATTTAACACTGGTGCACAAAAACGTGTAAGCAGCCACACTATGCAGAACCATCTCCTCGCTATGGGGTACAGAAGCCATCGTCCCACGAGGGTACCGCTGCTGACCGCACATCACAGGGTGCAAAGATTAGCATGGTCGCGCAAACATCGCCACTGGACCCTAGACATGTAGAAAAATGTTGCCTGGACTGATGAGTCGCTATTCACTTTGGTACATGCGGATGGCAGGATACGAGTATGGCGCAAACCACATGAAGCAATGGATACTCCTTGCCAGCAGGGTACTTTTCAAGCTGGTGGGGTTGGCATTCTCGTCTGGGAACTGTTTACGTGGACTGAAATGGGACCCCTGGTATGTGTGACATCGTCCCTCACAGGTCAACGTTACCGGGATATCCTGGATGACCATTTGCTCCCGTTTGTGCGTCTTCAACACCCCACTGGGGACCTCATCCTGCA
Organism: Macrothele yani; assembly: GCA_039090855.1. Lineage (NCBI taxonomy): Eukaryota > Metazoa > Arthropoda > Arachnida > Araneae > Macrothelidae > Macrothele > Macrothele yani. The sequence continues at coordinate 55,424,101 of CM077011.1, read as the reverse complement.
ACAAGACAATGCACCGTGCCATCGCTCCCGAATTGTATCCAAATGGTTGGATGAACACTCTACCGACGTGACCTCACTCCCTTGGCCAGCTAGGTCACCTGACCTCAATCCCATCGAGCACATCTGGGATGCCATCGAGAGAGATGTTCGAGGCTCTGACCCCCTCCATCAAATCTTGTGAACTGTGGAAGCTTGTTCAGGGGTCGTGGATCCGTATATGTTCCCAATGCTTCCGGTGTCTTGTTGAGTCCATGCCGAGACGAATCGCCGCCGTCATCAGGGCGAAAGGTGGTGCTACACGTTACTAGACAGGTATCTCTAATTCAATTGCTCTTCAGTGTACATACCACTTTATCTCAAAGCACTGTAAACACCAAATTCAAAAGTGAAATATAAATTTTACATATCTAAACTTTTGAGAAAAAACATTTCAGTGCTTTAGAGTGAACAAACACCACATAAGTAAAAAGGAAAAAAAAGGGGGGGGGGGAGGGGATTAAAATTTCCAATGTTTTGATTCAAAATTCATTTACAAGACAGGAAACAAAGAAATATATACTTTATGTTCTCATAATTTTTTTTTAAATATCCCACAACATTTCATACACATTTTTATAACAGCCAACAATTCTAAAAATCAATATCAGATTATCTCTGCCTCAGTGCTATAAAGTAATCAACATTAGAAAGAAACTAAATACAGAAAATCACAATTCTTTAGATAAAGCTATATACCAGGATGAATTCTGTACAATGATGAAATCAATGGTAGAAGGAAAAGAAAAAGTAAAAGAACAGAAATATATCAAAGAAATGTGACTAGAACAATAAAATTACAGTTAATAGCATGTTTAGTGTGCATCGCTATGTTATGTAAGTATATACAAATATATTTTCACATCACATTCATCAAAGACTGCTTGCCTCAATTGCTAGCTTACGTCAAATGTGTATTTTGAAGTTCGCCTGCGCATGGAGTAACGATGTCCATTTCTCTGGTGACTATCTTCAGCAAATATTTCAGATGATAAACTGTCTGAAAATGAGGCATCATTATCTACAGGCTGCAACTTCCTCACATCTTCTGCATCCCAATCATTCTGAACTACTTTGAATGCAGTAGTTCCAATGGTTGGCATAGGTCCTTTTTGCCAGTTCTGACAATCTGGATCTTTATGAAGTCTTATTACTAAACGAGGAGAAACTGGATGATTTAAATTTTCAATGACGTGTGTTTTGGGAATTACATCACTACTGAAGAAATCTGGAGATTGATCCTTTTTTAGTGGAGTTTCAACACACTGTCTCTTAGACCTGGTCTCTGTTTTAGGGAATAATGTTGCTATATTATGCTCACTGATGGGTAATTGCAATGCAGCATCAAGAAGTTCTATGGTTACAGACAGTGACCTTTCTTTTACAGTCAATTTTTGTTTTTCTATGTCATCAGACACCTGTGTTTTACTGTTATGTCTTAAAGATTTTTTCAAAGTGCTGCCATCTATCTTTGATGGCATCTCAGCAGCTTTATCAGCTGTAAAATTCTCTTGTGCATCTTGTTTCCTTGTCTGTTCAGGCTTTTCAGCAACTTTCATTAAAACTTTAGCAACATCTGCCTCTCGGTCCATCCAAATTCTCCGACTTGGACGTCTCTGAATACGGATGGAGTCCTTAATTTCTAAAGGTCCGACTTTACCTTCAGTAATATCAACAGAACTCTGTCGAAGTGGAGCACTACTGTGAGATCTTATTATGTCAGCAGCAGAAGTTTTACATGTGGCACTAGAATTTGAAATTATACTGTTGCAGGTATCAACTTTATCACATGACTGTTTACGGACCTGCAAAGAAACTTCAGAATTTTCTTCTTGATTCACAATGTTGCCTTGGTTTCGAACCCTCATTTGATACCTTGTGTTGTGGATGCTGGATTCATTTGGTTCACTGAACTGTTTATCACAGACATCAACGATGTGCTTATCATCACAATAATCATTTACATCCTTGTCAACATCTTTTTCAACAACAGATTCAACAGATGTAATAATATAATCTTTACTTTCACTTTGAATTTTGGCCTTTTTATTTCTACCCTTAGGATGTTTCACAATGTTTTCCTTGTCATTTGATGAAGGAGAATCAATAGAACTAACAGAATTATCATTATTTAAGGATTCATTAACTACGGTTTTATGAAGCTCACAAATGCTATCTTGCTTTGCTTCTTCACAATTTTTGTTTGAGGCTTTCAAGCTTCCACCTGAATCTGAAAGATTACAGGCTATATCAGGAGCTAAAGTTTCTTCCTCAGAAAAACTGAGTCTAGCTTCAGAGTCGCTGATACTTGATCTGTTAGAAATTTCGATCTTCTCATCCTGGTGAACATTTGTGCAATGATTGCGAACCCTCATTTGATATCTGGTGTTGTGAATATTGTACTGAGATTCGCCATGATCATTAAGCAGTATACCAGATTCATCTTTAAAAACAGAGAAATTATCATTGCAATCTTCATTGGAATTGCAAGATGCAGCAGTTTCCTTGTATTTATCTGTATCACAACTTCTCACACAAATCTTACTCTCAAGGGGTATCTTAGATCTTCCACTTCGGCGTCTCACTGCATTTTCTTGATCGTTCATTGAAGACTCCACACCACCACCGGGCTCACTGCTCGAAGAATCTTCCTCATTAAATTTATGCTCCTCACACTTTTGTTGGACTTCTTCAGAATTTTCAGTAACACATTCAACACCTTTCATGTATTTGTCATCACTATCTGAGCTTGTTAAACGTGCCATAATATTTGCATCAGAATCATCACATTTATTTATGGGCACGATTCTAGGCCTGCCTCTTCGACGCTTGATAGGTAGTTCTTTTTCATTCGATGGTGAAGAATTTGGTAACAAAGTGCAACAGTCGGTAGAGTTTTGCTGCACAACCTTTGTTGGTTCCTTATAACTGTTCTCATTTGAATCAACACTATCTTTAACAAAATTCTTTCGTGGCCTGCCTCTCCCACGCTTAACAGGATTTTCATTATTACACGAAGAGTCTAACCCTCCAGTATGATAATTACTTTTGTAAGCTACCTCGTCAAAAGTACGTAATTTGTCACAATTGCGACTCACAGCTGTATCACACATACTTTCATCAGATGCTTTCCACCAAGTAGATGAATTAACAGTTGCACTGCTGTCTGTGGGGTGTGATTCTGATATATCGGTTTCTTTACCCTCTTGATCTGACTGATCTTCATTCTCATGAGCTTTGCATTTGTTAAATGCCCCATTAGGCAGATATGTTTTTGTTTCCCTTGAAAGAGGCTCTGATTCTAGTTTGATAACTACTGGAGCCTGGGAAGTTGTCATTTTAGGTTCAGACTTATCACCAGATAAGCTAGAGAAGGAATCAATAGTGGAATTTCCCAGACATCCAGTGGATCCTGTGCTATCACACGTATTATCATACGAGGAACATGATCCATCCATTGACGCTTCCCTTGATGCATATCTGCGAGCTCTGGACTGAATTCCTCTGAGATAGCACTTAGCATATGGATTTGGTAGTCGAGGTGATGCTAACTTATCTTTCGGTTCATCAGAAGTGTCTTTGGAATTGCTTGTTTCAAAAGAGTACATTATGTCATAAATAGAGTCACCATGATTTGCTTCCAAGATATCTTTAACATCATCACTGGAGATTTTAAGAGAATCATCTGTCAACACTTCCAGCTGCTTCCAAAAGACACTTTCCCTTGCTTTCAGCCATGTCCTAAATAGCTTCTCCCTTCTGCTAACCATATAACATAGATTTCGGACCTGAAAATAAGGAAAAAGGTCACTATTTAATAATTTAATACACACAAAACATGGCAACACTTACTGCACACTATCAGAAAAAATTTAACGTCTGATTCATCAACATTGCCCATATGTACAACATAATCCATCCATTGCCTATCAACACACATGGTCTCTTTTCTGTTTAAACAAAAATGCACAAAAGCCCTGCCAATGCTTTTGGCTTGGGATTAGAAACGCACACCGTTGTACATATCAAATCGAAGGCAGCATGTTTTTCAACTAGAGGCCTAAAACTTGGATCCACCCAATACACATTAACACAAAAGCCCTGGCAATGCTTTTGACTGCAGAATGAAAACAACTGCTGCACACATCAGATCAAAGGTAGCCTGTTTCTCAACTAGAGTTGTGCAACCTGCATTCACAGTTGATATATGATTCTGTTTTTCAGAAACCTTAAATTAATTAAATTTGTCCAAATGGAGCTTAAGAAGCAATAGGAAATATTATATTAGCTTTCGAGATTGTACCTACAGCTTCTTCCATTCTTGTATAATAACATTTACATAAGTTATATTGTCTTATACAGAAATAAAAATTGACAAAAAAGTTAAACATGAGTTATATTTTTGTAAAAAGTACATTAGAATTTGAAAAAGTTAAAAACACTTTGCAAAACAATCACATAGACTTAATCAAATTTTGAGTCAGATTCAATGCTGTCCATCTCCTAAGTGTACACTGTACTGAGATTCCTGCCTAAGAAACACTGCTGGATCTACTGAAGAAATCCAGAATTGTAGGCTGTCAAGCCTCTTTCCTCATTTCGGCCAGCATGAGGTTGTATGGGGCTACGGTGTTATTGGCATATCTCTTCATTTAATAATCCACTTTCACAAATGTAGGTTCTCAGGAGCAGAAAGTACTTAAAACTGTGAATGTGCGTCACAGAACAAAGTCTCCTTGCAGAATGTTTTTTATAGAACATTTTTTGTTAAATCTTAAATTTGAAACATTATTTTAAATACACCAGACCGTGAATACTCAAGAGACATTCTTATAGCGTAGTAAATCCATTTCTTTTTGTGGTGTAATATGCATAAAGATTTTCCAAGCTTTCGCTCTCCACCGGGAGGCTTTTTCAAGGCAATGGTAGACATAAGTAGACATTTTATTTCTACCACTGCAGTGAAAAAGCCTCACAGTGGAGAGCAAAAGCTTGGCAAATCTTTATGCATATTACACCACAAAAATAAACGGATTTACTACGCGATAAGTGTTTCTTGAGTATTCTTGAATTTCAATCCCTTACAGCATTTTTTTTTAAATCTTAGATTTGCGAGCGCAGTGTTCGCTTGTGCAAATTACATCTTCATTTCTGTAGCAGGTGTCACACTGCCAATTGCATTCTTTGCAATTTGCAGGAGGGGGGGGGTGTTTTGGAGAAAACATTGGCGATTTTCAATTTTAACGTTTTGGTGAAAACTTTAAAAAAGCCAAAGCAACCACTGCTTTTTGACTCTTGTATATACTACAGCACTAACTAATTCCTCTCTCCTCCCCACATCCATCCACTTCTACCATTTGTGATAGCAAGGGATTTTGTTCTTCCCTGCACTTTTTAAAAGAGCGCCCTCCCCCACACTATGTTGGAAACAATGAAAGCCATGTGCAAATCACATGTGTGTGATTTGCACATAGCTTTCATTGTTTCCAAAAATGTGTGCGAGAGAGAAGGTTGCTTGTTTCGAAGTGACAGTAAAATTATTTCAGAAAAATTGCTGCGTTATCAGCATAATCATGCTGGGAAAATGGTAAAACACCGTTCGATTGGCAAAAAAAGAACACTAAATTTATTTTCATTTTCCAATCAGTTAAAAAATGAAAGAAAAAAATAATCGAATGTTGAAACAGCAAACATGGAAGATATTTCAAGAAAAAGACCCCGAGAGAACAATATTTCTGTTACAGATATCAATGATAATGAAATCAGCGAACTGTCTATTCAATTTAAAAAACGTCAACAATTTCAACTTCTTCATGTAGTCGGTATAAATATGTTTTTAATGATTTGGTCAAAGTGTGGCATGCTTTGCCCACAGAACGTTTACAACCCTTGGAAGTAATGTTGCAGAACATTGAACATAATTCTGCTCCTCGGTGTAGATTCCAGAAAACAGACCACAAAGTAAAGCATATAAACAAAATTACTTACCTAATCTATAATTGCCTGCTGTTGGCAGTTGGGAGAACTATACCAGGTGTGACCATCATGTGAATGGAGCAAATTCATAAGAAAGGAGTGGCGCACCATGCTACTATTGGCTCCCCAGCCACAGATTTGTAACTGAATCATCCAACCAATGAAGGCAATAAGAAATAAATAATCCCAGGAAAACAATCAAAGAATGAACACAGATGCACCCCTTGTGAAAAAATGGCCTGGGCATATATCATCATCATCATTGTCAACCATTATCAATCCACTGCTGGATGAAGGTCTCCCCAAGTTTCCTCCACAACGGTCTGTCTTGTGCCAGTCTCCTCCATGTCACTCCCGCATACTTTCGAATTTCATCCACCCATCTCCCATGTGGTCTTCTTCTGGGTCTTTTCCTGTCCCTTGGAATCCAATCTAAAATTTCGGCTGTCCATCGATGGTCTGTCCTGGCAGTATGCCCAGCCCATTGCCATTTCAGGGATTTAACTCTGATCATGATGTCTTCCACTCTCGTCATTTTTCGGATCCACGAGTTCCTCTTCTTATCTCTCCTGGTTACACAAAGCATGCACCTCTCCATGCTTCTTTGAGTTGTCTGCCGCCTTTGTATGTCTCTTTTAGTTAAGGTCCACGTTTCTGCACCATACGTAAGCACTGGAAGGATGCATTGATCAAACACTTTTCTTTTAAGACATAATGTCATATTGCTCTTGAAAATTATGCTGTTTCTTCCAAAAGCTCTCCAGGCAAGTTTTGTACGCCGATTAATTTCTTCATCAATGTGACCTTCACTTGATATCTGCTGTCCAAGATAAACGTACGTGTCTGTTATCTCCAGCTTTTCTCCATCAATCGATAAATCTTCATTTCGTGTAAAAGCATTGAACATCACTTTTGTCTTCTGAAAGTTCATTTTTAATCCAAATTCTTTACTCTTGTCAGCAAGTTCTTGGATCATACTCTGCAGCTCTGATGGGGTAGTTGCAAACATGACTATGTCATCAGCAAAACGAAGGTGGGTTAGATAATCTCCATTAATCTTTATCCCATTGTTTTCCCAGTTCAGTGATTGAAATACATTTTCCAACGTGGCGTTAAACAGCTTCGGAGATATGGTGTCACCTTGTCTTACTCCCTTTCCAATTTTTATGTGTGTTGTATTTTCAAACAGCCGAATCTTTGCACTTGCATTTTCATAGATGTTATTAATAATATTAATGTATGCATCTTCAATACCGCAGGATTTCAGAGCCATTGTAACTGCTGATGGTTTCACCGAATCAAAGGCATTTTCATAATCGATAAAAGCCCTGCACAATGGAAGTTCATATTCCCTCGCTCTTTCAATTAGTTCTCTCAGTACATGGATATGATCTATTGTGCTGTAGCCACTCCTGAATCCAGCTTGTTCTCTCGGTTGAGCCATGTCCAGTGTCACCTTTAAGCGGTGTGAAAGAACTTTAGTGAAGATTTTATAAACCACTGATAGGAGGCTGATAGGTCTGTAGTTCCCGAGATCCTCAATGTCACCTTTTTATGAAGCAGGATAATTGTAGCATTATTCCAATCCTCAGGAATCTTCCCTTCATTAAGGCATCGAGTGAAAATTTGGGCGAGTACTGTTTCGATTTCTCCACTTGCTTCTTGTATGATGTCTACAGTAATTCCATCTTCTCCTGGAGCTTTTCTCCGCTTCATGTTCTTGATTGCATGTGCAACTTCTGCAGGGAGGACTGGAAGAACTCTGGTACTGGTACCTTCCATGATGTCTGGAGTGCATGCATAATCCCTTTCATATAACTTGGAGTAGAAATCTTTCACTCTTGTCAAAATTTTGCCTCTATTTCTTGTTACAGAACCATCTTCTTTTCTCAGTGCCATAATCTGTTTTCTTCCCTTACTGAGATGTCCCTTTGCTATCTTTAGGCTTCGGTTGTTTTCAATTGCTTTCCTCACTAGTTCGCAGTTGAATTTCCTTACGTCTTCAGTGATACTTTTTCCTACTGTCTTGCATAGCTCTATATATTCCACTTTGGAAGTCACATCTTCTTTAGTTGTCCTCATCTCTCTTCTTTTTTGCATCAACATTTTGGTTTTTCCTGATAATTTGTTCACATGCAACTTGTTCTTAGACCCAGCTAATTTTGTTGCTGTTTCCATAAGAGCTTTGGTTACTTTTCTGTTAACTTCATAAATATCCACTTCTTCCGATGTTAGGCCTTCTAAAGCAGAGAATCTGTTCTTCAGTTCCAACTTGAAGGTATTATGGTGTTTTTTAAGGTTGGTTATGTCAATACATTTTGTTTGCCTTATGAGCTTCCCACGTTCGAGTTTAGTGTTGAGGTGCATCTTACATCTCACCAATCTATGGTTATTACCTGTGTTGAACTTGTTTAGCACACTGCAGTCTTCTATGACGAATTTTTTGTTACACATAATAAAATTAATTTCACTGGTCATCCCATTTGGATGTCTCCATGTCCATTTCCTGTGCGGCTTTTTCTTGAAGATGGAGTTCAAGATGAAAAACCCTTCTGCCTCTGCAAACTCAATGAGAGTATTTCCACGCTGATTTCTGTTGCTGTGACCGAATTTACCTACTGAAGTTTCATTCTGTTGCTGTTGCCCTATCTTTGCATTGAAATCTCCCATAATTATCTTCAAGTGCTGCTTGCCTTTATTATTTAGATGACGAATTTCCTCATAAAATTCTTCAATTTCTTCTTCAGGATGACTTGTGGTGGGTGCAAAAGTTTGAATAATCTGTGCTTGGTATCTTCTTGAAAGTTGGATAACGAGTCGTGCAGCTCTGTCAGAGGAACTTTCAACTTCTACAACTTTATCCTTCAGTTTCTTGTTTATTATAAATCCAACACCACTAGTTCTGCCAGTATCTGTCCCACGATAGTAGAAGAGATGTCCACTTTTCAGTTCAATGAGATCTTCTCCTTTTCTCCTTACCTCACTTAGCCTGACGATGTCCCACTTGATCCTTTGTAGTTCCTCTTCCAATTCAAGAAGCCTTGAATCAGAAGATAGGGAGTGTCCATTATACGTAGCCAAGGTCAGCATCAGATGGCAGCCTTGTCTGGTCCTCCGGGGATTCTTAGCACCCTCTGTCTTCATGTCGCACTGGACGCTGCCTTGGCCAGGTACATTTCAGCTGCCGGAGACTGAGGGCCAAGATTTAAGTTGTGGAGTCATTTTGGAGGGGTTTGGCCATAACTCACCACGCTGGCCAAGCGGGTTGGTGAGTGTGGGATAGCATTTCCTCTAATCCCGATGGTATAGTTATACAGCTATTGGCGGTCGTCAGAGCCCCTTTAGTGGGAACAGGATGCACCACAAGAAGGCGGGGTTGACATTTGTCAAGGAGAGGCTGTGACGTTACGCATCACATGACCTTACATACACGCTGAGAAATGGCACAAAAGTATGTTTATCCTGATACTCAACTGGCACATTTGTTGGAACTTGTACAAACGGAACTAGAGGGCACAGAGAGCTGAATGTATAAACTTAGTACTATAAAACAGATACAGGTATTAACAATATATTTCTTCAGTTCTGCCACACAATAGCAATGCATGCATTAATTTCTACCCACTCCCCTCTTTTAGCAAAGTAATAAAACTGCAACATAATAACAGACAGGAGTTGTATAAAAATAAAATGTATCTACGTACACAACCATTGAGGCAGAAAACTTGCTGCAAACCCGCGAATCATGATAACAATACATTAAGAGAATTTAAAGAAAAATGAATAAAACAATAAATAATTATTAGAACATTACAGATTCCAATTAGGACAAAATATGTAAATTACAATAAAATGTGCAGCAATGTGTGTGAAATGGAACTTTACGGCAAAATATTAAAATATTGGACCATGAACCTCATAAAAACAAGAGACTAATTAAAGAAAGTTTTTATATCCAGAAAAACAGTTCCACAATAAACTTCAAAAGTTATAAATATCATTTTCAACAATTTAATTAAAAATAGTAAACTTACAAAATACATAAAGAAAAGATTTTAATTTAATAGCTGGCAACTCTGCAAAGAGGAACCTGACAATAAAATTTAAATTCTTTCTGTGCAAATGAAACTTTTGATATAGTTCCAATACATTGAGAACAGGCCTTGATAAAATATACAGATAAAAGACGTCTGTTAAAACAAAATAACTCAGAAGATATGAAAAATAATTGAACATTATTCAAGTTAAAATAGAATTAAATATATCAATCTGAGTAAAGCCTTGAGTAAGTGTTTTAATTGCTGTAAATAACATTTTATTTTTTAATCTACAAGCAAAAACTATCTGTGAAATTTGCTAACAATTTTTGGAAACTATCCGCATACGGCGTACGTCTACATTCTGCTACTCTGATCACAGATAACCACGGATTTCTACTACTATCCACTTCATGAGAAATAAACATCTCTGATCTACTTATAGATTCGTTCATCAAGAAAGTAGGAGACTTAACTAGTTTTTAATACAGTACCAAGAATTTGTTTTTTTTTTTTTTTTTACAATGTGTATATTTGTGTAAGCAGAACCACTTGTTATTGGGTTGTCAGAAAAGTCATGACGTATTTTGGCACCCGATGGCGGCTGGGCGGTTTTGTAAGTACTAGAGGTATGCACAGCTCTGTTATCGCTATGGCATTCGACAGGTGCCAGTTCTAGCTTCAGTCTAAAAGGAATAGTGAATGATTTGGTTGATTTGCGGAGATTTGACATCAAGTTGAAGATGGAAGACCAAACTGTGCATTTTCGCCATATTTTACTGTTTTACTTCCGTAAAGGGAAGAACGCGCGTCAAGCTTGTGAAAAGTTGCGTAAAGTGTACGGTGATAATGCTCTACAAGAACGTCAGTGCCAGCGGTGGTTCGCAATTCTGTGCTGGTAATTTTGACCTCAACGATGCTCCTCGGTCCGGGAGGCCCACAGAGGTTGATGACCAAATCAAGGCATTGATCGAGTCAAACCCAGGTTACACGACACGAAAGATTGCAGACACATTGCACATCCATCATTCAAGTGTTCACGACCACCTGAAGAAGCTGGGATACGTAAGCAAGCTCGATGTGTGGGTTCCTCATGAACTCAAAGAAGCTCAAGTGACGGCGTGCATAAACATCTGCGATATGCTCATTAAACGTGAGGAAAACGATCCTTTTTTGAAGCGACTGATAACTGGTGACGAAAAGTGGATTGTGTACAACAATGTGATGCACAAACGGTCTTGGACGACATCCAAAGCAGACATTCATCAGAGGAAGGTTCTGGTCTCAGTGTGGTGGGATTTTAAAGGTGTCGTGTTTTTCGAGCTCCTACCACGGAATCAAACAATCCATTCGAATGTGTACTGTCGGCAATTGGACAGTTTGAACGAATCCATCATCTAGAAACGTCCAGAGCTCGTTCATCGTAAAGGTGTTGTGTTCCATCACGACAACGCGAGACCACACACGTTTGATCACCCGCCAAATATTATTGGAGCTTGGGTGGTATGTGTTGCCACACCCAGCATACTCGCCTGATCTTGCACCGCCAGACTTTCACTTGTTTCGCTCTCTTCAACAGTCCTTGCGTGGCATGACGTTCAATTCAGATGAGGTTGTAAATCAGCACCTTGTACAGTTTTTCGCCACGAAAGACAGGTCCTTCTATGAACGAGGCATTCCGCAGCTCACTGAAAGACGGCAAAAGATTATCGAACAAAACGGGCATTATATCATTGATTGACCTTTGTTCTTTCTATCAATAAATGACCTTTGCAAAACATGGCTAAAATACGTTATGACTTTTCTGACAACTCAATATTTTGGCCTCTGCATATTTTTCAATGTTCCTTTTTAAAACTGTCAGAGGGAAGGTAGCAGTTTCGTTTACCACCACTATCTCCATGGAATTGCACATGAAAAAGTTTTCTTCAAGCACTTCTGATTGAGCTTATTTCAGTTATAGAAAAACAAGTTGTGAAACAAATGATTTGAAGAATAACATATGTTAACTGCTCTAAAGAGAACTGTCACTTTTAAAAAGTACATTACCATAAAACATACACTGAAGAACAAATAAAGGTAACTTGATCACGCTAGTTACGTTAACTGAAACTTTTATAAAAAGTTTCAGTTAACGTAACTAGCGTGATCAAGTTACCTTTATTTGTTAATATTGTTACGTGTTTTGCCCATAATCGTCATACACTGAAGAGCAATTGAATTAGAGACAGCTGGCATTATGCAAATGTGGCGCTGCGGGCGGCCCTGTAAACAGAAACGACATGACGTATGCAGCGATCCAACAATATAAGGAGTGATGCGATGGGAATCAGTAAGAGTCGGATGCAGTATGGGTAAGACGAAGGATCTAAGCGCATTTGATCGTAGGCAAATTGTCGGGGCCCGACGAATGGTTCACTCCATCTCAGAAGTCGTGCAGGCACTGGGATTTTCACAAGCCACTGTGTCATTGGTGCACCATGAGTACATCGAATTCGGTAAAGCCATCCTTGCAAGGGCCAACTGCCGTGGACAACAGCGTGTGGATGAGCGGGGTCATCGTCGGGTAGCTCGCATTGTAACAGCGGATAGACGGGACACAGTGCAAGAAATCACTTGGCAATTTAACATTGGTGCGCAAAAACGTGTACGCAGCCACACCATGAAGAACCATCTCCTCGCTATGAGGTACAGAAGCCATTGTCCCACGAGGGTACTGCTGCTGACCGCACATCACAGGGTGCAAAGATTAGCATGGGTGCAGGAACATCGCCACTGGACCCTAGACATGTGGGAAAATGTTGCCTGGACTGATGAGTCGAGATTTACGTTGGTACATGCGGATGGCAGGATATGAGTACGGCGCAAACCACATGAAGCGATGGATACTTCTTGCCAGCAGGGTACTCTTCAAGCTGGTGGGGTTGGCATTCTCGTCTCAGGACTGTTTATGTGGTCCGAAATGGGTCCCTTAGTACATGTGACATCGTCCCTCACAGGTCAAAGTTACTGGGATATCCTGGATGACCATTTGCTCCCGTTTGTGTGTCTTCAACATCCCACTGGGGAACTCATCCTGCAACAAGACAATGTACCGTGCCATCGCTCCCGAATTGTATCCTAATGGTTAGATGAACACTCCACGAACGTGACCTCGCTTCCTTGGGCAGCTAGGTCACCTGACCTCAATCCCATCGAGCACATCTGGGATGCCATCGAGAGAGATGTACGAGGCTCTGACCCCCTCCCCTCCATCAAACCTTTGTGAACTGTGGGAGCTTTTTCAGGGATCGTGGATCCGTATGGTTTCCCTACACTTCCGGTGTCTTGTCGAGTCCATGCCGAGATGAATTGCCGCCGTCATCAGGGCGAAAGGTGGTGCTGCACGTTACTAGGCAGGTATCTCTAATTCAATTGCTCTTCAGTGTATATATACAGTCAAACCTCAATCAGCTTCCCCCTCGCGTTTCGCTCACGAGTTACAAATCTTAAAATCTTATCCTGTTCTGCTAAATGAAAAATTTCCCCTTTAAACTGCCACCTCATTGAACACCATCCACCACGATATTCTACTGACTTTCTCATTGGAGAAAACCCAGTTGAATCGCCGCCCGTAATATTAACTTGCAACAGACACTTTGTATCCCCCACCATATTTCCTTAAGTGTGCCCTGAAAGCATGTTAGATGGGTCCTCTTCAAAGGAATTTTGTGGAGTGGGTAGGATAACAGCCACCACCACACCCACTTCCCTCAAAAAAGAATTATGGCATTAGTCAACTACTGAAAATGAAAGGCAGACCCTTCTGTGATTTACTGCATCTAAATGAAGTGAGACTACAAGTGTGTGCGTGTCTCATTAAATATTGAGGTTTACAAAACAGAGAGGTAAGAACAAATACCCTGCTTATGTGGTTCCACTGAGAACAGAAACTGTTGTGTCTTACATTTTCAAGCAAAGGTCATTCCATAAAAACTGAGAATATTTTTTTTTGAGTTGGCAATAGTGTAAAGGGGAAAAATAACCATGCAGACGACTAATTGATTAAGGAAGTATCTATGGCAACAGTTATTAGCCGTGGCAGACGATTCTGGTTTTGTTATTGTGCAGTTGTTTAAGGTACATCTGCGTTTTGCCATACAGCCATGGAGGTGAGTGATTCAGAGTTAAGAAGTGAAATATGTTGTGCGATAAAATTTTGCTATCGTTTGGCTAAAATGGCCCCAGAAACAGTTGATTTAATGAAAAAAGCTTACAGAGATAAATGTTTGGGTGAGTCAACAATTTTTAGATGGCACCATGATTTCAAAAAGGACGTTTGTCGACAGAACTTGCTCCTAGGCCTGGCCGACCTGAAAGTGTTATTACGGAAAGTATTTTTAACACTATTCGGGCAATCCTGCAAGCAGATCGACGAATGACGTGTGAAGACATAGCGGCGTCAATTAATATTTCAAGAATGTAGGCATTCCGCATTCTATGCTAGAAATTACTGCTGCATAGTGTGTGTTCCAGATGGGTGCCTCATCACCTGACGAGAGAACAATTGTGAGCCAGAGTTCAGGTGTGTCATGACTGGAAATAAATGACTGCAAAGGATCCAAACTTTCTAAACACAGTAATAACTGCCGATGAAACATGGGTCCACTATTTCGACCTCCTCACAAAGCGCGCAACGAATGGAAACACACAGGCACGAGTCCTCCGAAAAAATACGCCAAACCAAATCAGCTGAGGTGATAATTTTCTTTGATCATAAAGGTGTAGTCTACCAGCACGCCATTCCTCCACAAATTACTGTCAATGTATTACATTTCAGTATTGAAGCATCTGCGATGACACATATCGATTAAGCAACCAGAACTGATGGGCTAGTGGACCCTAAACCATGATAATGCCCGCCAACATGTGGCTGCTTCTGTTCAACAGTTTCTTATGAAATCATGCTACAGCCTGCCTACAGTCCTGACCTCGCCTCGTGAGATTTCTGGTTGTTTCCAACAATGAAGGAGAAGTTTCGTGGCGCAACAGTCAACACAGATGCTGACGTTATTTAAGCGCTGTACACGGGTTGCTAAAGCAGCTTCCACAAAATGCCTTCCCCAAATGCTTTGAAAAGTGGACTGAACGATGGGACCGTTGCATACCATCTGAGGGAAGACACTTTGAGAAAGAATAACATATATTTTGCTGTACTTATATTTTTTCATTTTGTGTGATTTTACTCTCGGTTTTTATGGAACGCCCATTGTAGAAGCCATACTCCCTCAGAAAAAGACATTTCGCTTCTCACATTTTGGATTCTAAAACCTCTTGTTATCCAACACCTTCAATTGTCATCATTTCTCGCAGGGCCTGCTTGTTGCGTGGGCTTTTTTCTTTCATCAATTTTTGCTTGTTTTAAATTATTCTGAAATGGGCAAAACATTGTTGGATGCTAGTGAAAAAATTCTAATATACAAATTCAAAGATCGTAATCCTAGATCTCTTTGTGAAGTTATAGAAGACACCTCTCTCAGTTTTTAAGATTAGCTATTAATGGATCACTGACTGAAATGTTTGTGAATAGGAAGGTACATGTGCAACTGTAGGTGAAGAATGGCTAATCAACAACAAAACTGGTATGTTTTGTTGAAGTGGAAAACATCTGCAACAATGAAAGAATATATAAGGGGATTTTAAAAGCATTCTCCAATGGGGTTTTCACTAAATAAAACACGAGGACAGGGAAAAAGGTCGTGTAGTTGGTGGTCTCCACTTCGACGGAGCTGCTTTTAACATCGGAAAATTTATATATAGATATAAAACTTTAAAGCATCTAAAAACATCTTTACTTAATAATTACACACTGCAGGTCATAACTTGAGAATATGACGAATATGATTCCAGACAAGATAAGACACCACATTTCAAACCAAAAACCTATAAGGAAAATCAGAATAACGCCGAGGCGTGCCAACTTTCAAGAATTGAAATCCGTAAACCAATTTCAGAAAACATTTAATCGATATATGTCGATTTACTGATGTATCAAATGTATTGATTAAATGTACTGGACATATCTATTAAAGGCATATCTGTTATGTAAATGATTTGCTGATTTTAATTGATTTCACACACTATAAGAAAGATGCCTCACATTTCATGTTTAGTGATTAAAATGTAATCGACACATAATTACACTCATTGTCATAAAAATCTGCACACGAAGAAAAAAAAACGTGCAATTAATGTGAAACTTTGCGAATAGCTAGAGGGAGGGCAAACATGCAAATGATTAAAGTTTCGTGCAATTCCGCATGCCTGCGTGTCCAAGACCGGCTCTGAATTTGCAATCCTTGGGGCTTACAAGGCACCACGCAGGGGACTCCACATTTGCTGAAGTGCACAGTAAGAGTCAGGCGAGATCCCTGAGCAATAGACAGGCTGAGGAGCCATCGCAGATGTGTGTACGGGAAACTGACAGAGTTTGAACGAGGCCATATTGTCGGGATGAGAGAGGCAGGTTGGCCAGCTAGCTGAATTGGCCACCATTTGGGCTAGTCAGATAGTACGGTGTGATTGTGTTGGGAGCAATGGACACGGGAAGGCACCCAGCCACGGCGGACCGGCTCCGGACGACCCAGACACACCACCAACAGAGAGGACCGTGGGTTCGTGTGAGCGGCACACACAGATGCAACGATGTCCTTGTCCAATATCCAGAGACATGTGGTGGCTGTACAAGGGACTCCTGTGTCTGCCAGAACCATTTCCAGATGACTGGCAGAGGGGCATCTGCACTCTCGACGGCCCTTATGTTTTCTGCCATTAACACCTGACCATTGTCGGTGTCGATTGTAGTGGTGTCAGTAGCGAGCGACGTGGAATGCTACGGACTGGCGACGTATAGTGTTCAGCGATGAATCCCGCTTCTGTATGGGAATGGGCGACCGCCGTGTCAGAGTGTGGTGGACCGCAGGTGAGCGCTACAATCCCAACCTCACTGTACAGCAGCACACATTCCGACCAGCAGGAATGATGGTCTGGGGAGCCATCACGTGTGACAGCTGGACTTCTCCCACAGTAATCCGAGGGACGTTGACAGCGCAGCGCTACGTACAGGAGATCCTGCAGCCCCATGTGCTGCCTTTCCTGGTGGGGTGCCCCGGAACCATTTTAGAACAAGATAACGCACGTCTGCACACGGCTCCGGTTTCTCAGGACTGTCTACGCCATGCTTCGACGCTTCCATGGCCTGCCAGATCGCCTGATCTCTCTCCCATCGTGCACATGTGGGACCAGATGGGACACCAGCTTTCTGCATGTCCTAGTGTTCGTGATTTAGAGTGTCAGTTGCAAAAGCGTGGGCCAATCTGTCTCAGGATAACATACGGAGTCTCTTTGACTCCACGCAGAACCATATCACTGCATGTATCCAAGCACGAGGTGGTCCAATGTGGTATTAACGCCGATCGGAATATGTATCTTATGTCCGCAGGAGGAAATTGTCCTGCTGCTGTGATACTGTAATCACTTTTGTTCTTGGTATTTACCAGCTCACTACTAAAATCTCATTTCAATCTACCGCCGCCTTCTTGGTGAGCGGATTTTTACAACAATGAGTGTATCTTATCAGTATGTTATTATTAAGCTATACGCACCCAGGAAAAAAAAAACCTCATTTGCAAGTGCAAAATTATTACGATAATCTCCGTAAGTTTTTACTTTAACTTAACTGAGATTTTGACCTTAAGTTTTTGCGCCAACATGTTAGAATACCTTTTAAAAACGCGATTTTAAGTCTGTGTGGTCGATATCTTTTATCTCTCCTTCTCTTCTTATAGCAGTTATTCCCAATCCTAATCGTACAGCCTTTCTAAGAAGTCTCTCCCACTAACCTGCCAGCAGAGGTTTGGAGAGGCAAAAGTAGGTGAAAATGTGACCAGGTAAATCAAAATATACAGACAAGGTGGTCTCCTTGGGGACATTTATTCTACTCTCAAAACTGCACTAACCGCAAAAAAAAAAAAAAAAAAAAAAAAAAAAAAAAATCTGTAAAATTATTGTAAAACAAATAAAATTTCTATAAATTTTACAGGTAAATCGTGAAACCTGGCAGGTATGCAATTCACATGTAAGAAATAAATGTAGGTCATAAGCAGGCCTTGATTTTTTTTTTAGCAGTAGCAACACTTGCTAGTGGCCTTATTTTTTACTAGCAAATTGCATTATCTACTAGGGAAAGTTTATTAACATTATACAAAAGAAACTTTAACATGTCATCCTCCATTAGTCAATCATCACAAGTTTTGATTTTACCCCTGTAACTGTCACATTGCAATGCTGAAAAGATTATAAATATTTAGATATAACTCACCTTTTCATGACTTGACATATTAATTCTAACAATTTAATTTGAATGCAAATATTTAAAAAAAAACATTTTTTTATTTAATTTTATTCACAAAATTCAAGAAAACTATTCAAAAACTTAAGTTATTTCTGTATGGTTTACGATTTGGGTTTCGGGTCTTTTCATCATACCACTTCAAAACAGCAGGCCTAGGGTCAAGCTTGTCTTCGGACGGCCCTTCAACCTCAATAATCATGAAAGCACATTCAATGTTTGTAAGTTTAAACTGCCCCTCCAATCACAATAGATTCTCTTCATGAAACCTCACATGCAAAAGTAGATAAGGGAAATATACTGGATATTTCTACTAGTGCCAAAATGTTTTTATAATGTTTGTACTTTTTCAGAAAAGCTGCGATGTATGTATATACACTGGTGTGCAAAAATTAAGGACGAAGAGGAGAAATTAGCATAACAGCGGAACGAGCAGGCAGAACGGACTGAAAGACCACTCAGGAGATAGACTAGGGTCCGTTACGGTAGGGCATGTGCATATATGCAGCATGACGTGGGTGGGTGGGTGGGTCGGAAGGGTTATAAAGCACATGGGCGGTGTATGCTCAGCCATTCGGTGAAAGCTATTGCACTGTGTACATCGGTTTCAACGACGTCGAGTTGTTGCCACCGTGTGATATGGCCAACAGGCAATCCAGTAGACGACATCTGGATGACTTTACCCAAGGTCGCATCATTGGGAAGTTGGAAGAAGGTCGAAGTGTGGATAGTGTGGCCGAGGAGTTCGGGATCGCTCACAGCATTGTTTCACGAGCTTGGAGAGCATTTCAAACGACAGGAACAGCTGTCCGAGAGTTTAGCCGTGGTCGTCCACGAGCAACCACGGCGGCGGACGAACGGTATATTGTCCTACAGGCGAGAAGAGGCAGACAGCGGGAGAAATCGCAAGGCACATGCAACAGACAACTGGACGTGCATTATCGCGTTTTACCGTGGCCAGGAGGCTGCACAAAGGTGGTCTATTTGCACAACGATCAGTACGGTGTGTGCCATTAACGCCTGCTCATCAGAGACGGTGGTTTCTGTGTTGTAGCAAAATCTTATTCACTCTCCATCTTTACTATAGCGAATGGCATATAGGAAAAAAAGAAAATTCTCAATAGGGTTTTTAGAGGCAGAGATAGGCTGCAAATGGAAGTACACAAACACCACCTAGCAGCAGAATTGTGAACCACAAACCTCTTCAAATACAAACCTAAAGTGTTCCATGAGGCAAATGGTATCTGGTGTTAAAAGAATATTTTTAATTGGACATTTAGTAGTACAGATATTGAGATAAATAGATTAAATATTTGCGCCCTCTAGCAGCGAAATTGTGCATTATTTTGGGAAGAAAATACACAAAAGGAGTTTTCATAGTTAGTAGTATCTGATCGAAAAAGAATATTTTTGAATTAGGTTTTTAGTCCCGCAGATATTGCTGTAAACGGAAATGTGAACTTAGGCCCTCTAGGGGCGCACTTGTGCGTTAAGAAATATTTGGAATTATATGAGAAACATTTGGCACCGAAAATGCTGTCCAACAAAAAAGGGATTTTTTAAATCGGACTCCTAGAAACAGAGAACAACAAAAATAAGATATACGTGTACGCCCCTGGTGGGAAAATTATGCACTATTTTAAGCAGGAGGTATTCTCAAAAAGTTTACTGAGGTGAGTGGTATCGGTCCACGGAGAAATTCTTTTAAATCGAGTTTCCAGCTCAGATTTTGTTGCAAATACATCAGAAGCAAAAATAAAAACTCACGCCCCTGGTGGCGAAACCACTCTTTACCGAATATGAGAAATTATGTGCAAAACATTTCTCCTTAAGAGCTGCATCCGATGCAGGAAGAATTTTTCCAATTGGACTTTTCTAAACTAAGATATTTGGAAAATCGCGATTTACCTTTATGCCCCCAAGCGAAAAATTTATGCACTATTTGAAGGAGGGACTGTAAGTAAAATAGTCTTCGATATAAATGTCATCAAAAGGAAAAATATTTTTTTTCAATTGGATATTTAGAAGTAAATATCTGGAATAAAATGCATTTTAAGTTTGATTCAATCGCCATTTGCACCCTCTAGCAGCAAAGTTGTGCACCCTGCGGGAAAAAAAAACAAAACCGGAACACGTGGAGTATCATTCTCACATTTCAAGCTTCCCAATACAAAAAGAATTTTACAAATCGAACTAATAATTGCAGAGATAATATCTCCCTGGTCAAACAGACAAAGTCATAAAATAAGCACGAAGCAAAAGATGTTAATAATGCAGCTTCAGTGCTCCAAACAGACAAGGAAATCAACAGCCCCCTTTCCCGCATTTTACAGGGGTTGGGGAGGGAAATTTGTCAGACATAATTATGTTAGTAGAAAAATCCTCAACTACAAAACATCGTGCAGGGATGTTTGTAGTTAGGCAGGAATAGATAAAATTCCAGAACATGTAACAGAATTCTAGGACATTTCCAGGATGCGTACGAACCATGATTTCAGTTCTTAAGCATAGTTAAATAGATAAACACATATTTGTCTATGGTTCTTAAGTCGAAAAGGAAGGGGATTATGGGAATTCGGAAACAAAATTTTGTTTACAGCAGTTTTCGGACAAAATGTTAGTTTCCACTTTTATTTTAATTTCTTTCATTATTTTTATGGGCTTTCAACAAATTATTAATTTTTACTATCACTTAAATTTGCCGCCCTAGGCTTGGGCCTATTGGGAAATCTTTCTCTGCTCAGAATACTTCAAAAGTATCACAAATCTTAGTGACTTTCAATGATTTCAAGATCTCTTCACTGAAACATTTTTAATACAAATTTAGATTTCCCTAACATTATTACACAACAAATGTACTCAACAGTATATCAGAAAATGAAGATGACTTGATGTAACCCTCTGCCTATGTGGATATGCATGGTATCAAAATTATAGAAAAAGTGCTGATTGCATCATCAGCACATACTGATTCCCATTTGAAATTCTGGTTTCTGAGTTCTGGTTCACAAAACTTTTACCCTGAAAAATGGTAACTTAAGACCATTTCATATACAAACCTACTGAATATTTTTAATAACAATGCTTTCTACAGCACAATCATAGAGAACACAGATCTTCCACGAACTGCTTTCTTTTACAGCAAAATGTACTACTGTATCTCCTTGACAAGCGTCAACCCCGCCTACTTGTGGTGTATCCTGCTCCCACTAAAGGGGCTCTGATGACTGCCAATAGCGGTATAACTATACCATCAGGATTAGAGGAAATGCTATCCCACACTCACCAACCTGCTTGGCCAGCGTAGTGAGTTATGGCCAAACCCCTCCAAAATGACTCCACAACTTAAATATTGGCCCTCAGTCTCCGGCAGCTGAAATGTACCTGGCCAAGGCAGAGCGGCCAGTGCGACATGAAGACAGAGGGTGCTAAGAATCCCCGGAGGACCGGACTAGGCTGCCATCTGATGCTGACCTTGGATACGTCTAATGGACGCTCCCTATCTTCTGATTCAAGGCTTCTTGAATTGGAAGAGGAACTACAAAGGATCACGTGGGACATCGTCGGGCTAAGTGAGGTAAGGAGAAGATCTCATTGAACTTCTACTATTGTGGGACAGATACTGGCCGAACTAGTGGTTTTGGATTTATAATAAACAAGAAACTGAAGGATAAAGTTGTAGAAGTTGAAAGTTCCTCTGACAGAGCTGCACAACTCGTTATCCAACTCTCGAGAAGATACCAGGCTCAGATTATTCAAACTTATGCACCCACCACAAGTCATCCTGAAGAAGAAATTGAAGAATTTTATGAGGAAATTCGTCATCTAAATAATAAAGGTAAGCAGCACTTGAAGATAATTATGGGAGATTTGAATGCAAAAATAGGGCAACGGCAACAGAATGAAACTTCAGTAGGTAAATTTGGTCACAGCAACAGAAACCAGCGTGGAAATACTCTCCTTGAGTTTGCAGAGGCAGAAGGGTTTTTCATCATGAACTCCTTTTTCAAGAAAAAGCCACACAGGAAATGGACATGGAGAAATCTAAATGGAACGACAAGTGAAATTGTTTTTTTATATGTAACAAAAAATTCGTCATCGAAGACTGCAGTGTGCTAAACAAGTTCAACACAGGTAGTGACCATAGATTGGTGAGATGTAAGATGCACCTGAACACTAAACTCGAACGTGGCAAGCTCATTAGACAAAGAAAATGTATTGAGATAACCAACCTTAAAAAACACCATAATACCTTCAAGTTGGAACTGAAGAACAGATTCTATGCTTTAGAAGGCCTAACATTGGAAGAAGTGGATATTTCTGAAGTTAACAGAAAAGTAACCAAAGTTCTTATGGAAACAGCAACAAAATTAGCTGGGTCTAACAACAAGGTGCATGTGAACAAATTATCAGGAAAAACCAAAATGTTGATGCAAAAACGAAGGGAGATGAGGACAACTAAAAAAGATGTGCCTTCCAAAGTGGAATATATAGAGCTATGCAAGACGGTATGAAAAAGTATCACTGAAGACGTATGAGGAAAGCAATTGAAAACAGACAAAGCCTAAAGATAGCAAAGGAACATCTCAGTGAGGGAAGAAAACAGATTATGGCACTGAGAAAAGAAGATGGTTCTGTAACAAAAAATAGAGGCGAAATTTTGACACGAGTGAAAGATTTCTACTCTAAATTATATGAAAGGGATGATACATGTACTCCAGACATCATAAAAGGTACCAGTACCAGAGTCCTTCCAGTCCTCCCCGCAGAAGTTGCATATGCAATCAAGAACATGAAACGGGGAAAAGCTCCAGGAGAAGACAGAATTACTGTAGACATCATACAAGAAGCAAGTGGAGAAATTGAAACAGCACTCGCCCAAGTTTTCACTCGATGCCTTAATGACGAGAAGATTCCTGAGGAGTGGAACAACGCTATAATGATCCTGCTACATAAAAAAGGTGACATTGAGGATCTCAGAAACTACAGACCTATCAGCCTCCTATCAGTGGTTTATAAAATCTTCACTAAAGTTCTTTCACACCGCTTGAAGGCAACATTGGACATGGCTCAACCAAGAGAACAAGCTGGATTCAGGAGTGGCTACAGCACTATAGATCATATCCACGTACTGAGAGAACTAATTGAAAGAGCGAGGGAATATGAACTTCCATTGTACATGGCTTTTATTTATCGATTATGAAAAAGCCTTTGATTCGGTGAAACCATCAGCAGTTACAATGGCTTTGAAATCCTGTGGTATTGAAGATGCATACATTAATATTATTAATAACATATATGAAAATGCAAGTGCAAAGATTCGGCTGTTTGAAAATACAACACACATAAAAATTGGAAAGGGAGTGAGACAAGGTGACACCATATCTCCGAAGCTCTTTAATGCCACATTGGAAAATGTCTTTCAATCACTGAACTGGGAAAACAAAGGGATAAAGATTAATGGCGATTATCTAACCCACCTTCATTTTGCTGATGACGTAGTCATTTTTGCAACTACCTCATTAGAGCTGTAGAATATAATCCAGAAACTTGCTGACAAGAGTAAAGAAGTGGGATTAAAAATGAACTTTCAGAAGACAAAAGTGATGTACAATACTTTTACAAGAAATGAAGATTTATCGATTGATGGAGAAAAGCTGGAGATAACAGATACATATGTTTATCTTGGACAGCACATATCAAGTGAGGGTCACATTGATGAAGAAATTAATCGGCATATATAACTTGCCTGGAGAGCTTTTGGAAGAAACAGCATAATTTTCAAGAGCAATATGCCATTGTGTATTAAAGGAAAAGTGTTTGATCAATGCATCCTTCCAGTGCTTACGTATGGTGCAGAGACAAGGGCCTTAACTAAAAGAGACATACAAAGGCTGCAGACAACTCAAAGTAGCATGGAGAGGTGCATACTTGGTGTAACCAGGAGAGATAAGAAGAGGAACTCGTGGATCCGAAAAATGACAAGAGTGGAAGACATCATGATCAGAGTTAAATCCCTGAAATGGCAATGGGCTGGACATACTGCCAGAAGGACAGACCATTGATGGACAGTCGGAATTTTAGACTGGATTCCAAGGGACAGGAAACTACCCAGAAGAAGACCACATGGGAGATGGGCGGATGAAATTCGAAAGTATGCGGGAGTAACATGGAGGAGACTGGCACAAGACAGACCGTTGTGGAAGAGGCTTGGAGAGACCTTCGTCCAGCAGTGGATTGATAATGGTTGCCAACGATGATGATGATGATATTACATTAACTTATATGTTGATACACAAGTTTAAAAATTACTTCCACACTCATTTTTTTTAAATAAGGAGTGACTGATGTTTATTTTTTACAACTTACCCTCTCTAGATCTTGTCTCAAATGAACAAACAACTTAGTTTTAGCATACAAGCTGTTTTCCTGTTGTTGACAAAGAAGATTTGATTCATCAGCCTTGGCAGTTATCAATGGTTTGTTGAAGTTTGCCTGAAATCATCAATATATATATATATATTTTATCAGAAATAGAAATTCTATTATTTTTGAAGTACAAATGCATACCCAAGTAAATACACAAGAACAAAACAACTGAAGTTCAAAACATGGTAAAAGAAATACCCGTTAGAAATTAGTAACATCAAACTTTACCTCAACGCCTGGTATTTTCTTTGCAATTTGCTACATAGTTGCAGCACTTGCAACGTTAATAGATATCATTTCCACTGGCAGACTTTAATGTTCTATCTCACCTAAAAACTCTGAGCCATAGTTGACTGTATCCTGTTTAGCAGAGT
Organism: Macrothele yani; assembly: GCA_039090855.1. NCBI lineage: Eukaryota > Metazoa > Arthropoda > Arachnida > Araneae > Macrothelidae > Macrothele > Macrothele yani. The sequence goes on along the minus strand of CM077011.1, from coordinate 55,398,860 downwards.
TCCGTGAAGCTCTGTACAGTTTGTAGCTTAAACGTTCCCTTTATAGAAGGGATTGTCAACATAATTCAAGCTTACATTGATGCCCTATAGTTACATTTTAAATTTGTATCCACCAGCAAACGAAGTACAGTAGTGGCCAAAATTGTGGAAACCTTTTGAAAAAGTGTATTTTTGAGGTTTGATGGCTCACACCACCATTTTTTTTGGAGTAATACCATAAAATTATATATCAATGGAAAGGTAATTTTATCAAAAATGTAATGCAACAAAGTTTGTTCAATTATCTGTATTCTATGACAAGTTATAGCCATATGACCAGAAAAAGGAAGCACAACTTGCTTCGGTTGATACGAAGTAGCTTCCTTCATTTGAATGTAGCCAATCAGCATGAGTGTTTAGAGAGCCAATCAGGTGTTATCTTGTTTTGGCAATGAGCCAATCAGGTCACAGTAGGATTCAGCTATTGATGTCATGTATTGGAGCTGAGAGGACATTTGTCAGTGTGTTATGTGATTGCTACTAGTTGTGTGTGTGTGTGTGTGTGTGTGTGTGTGTTCTTTCATTTGTGAGCTTGTAAAATGTGATAAAATTAAAGAAATGGCACAAAGAGTTGACTGGTCACCCATAAAGCGATGTAAAATAGTACTATTAAGTGAACAAGGCTTCAGTTATGAAGAAATTAGAAGAAAAATTGGTGGAAACTTAACCAAAGGTGGCATTTCTAAATTTTTGAAGAGGTATAAGGAGACTCAGTCACTACAAAACCAGACTGGTAAAGGCAAGAAAAGGTGCACAACAGCAAGTGATGATAGAAGAATTAAGAGACTGTGCCTAGGTGACAGAAGGAAATCCTCTGGGTGTATACAAGATGAAATGGCGCAATGCAATGTGAAGTTGAGTGCAAGGACTGTTCGGCGCAGACTGAAGGAATTTGGTCTAAAAGCTAGAATTCCACACACACACACACACACACAAAAAAAAAAAAAAAAAAGAGAGGACATTTTTATCTCTCAAACAAAGGTTGAATAGATTAAACTGGGCTAAAACCCATGTTAACTGGACAGCGGAACAATGGGACAGTGTTATTTGGAGTGATGGCATAAAATACGTAAGGAGAAGAATTGAAGAAGATTTGCATCCTGATTGCATTACATGTACCGTGAAACACTCAGTTAGTGTTGTGATCTAGTGTTGTATGAAATCAAAAGGTGTGGGCAAAATTTGTGTGATTAATGGGAATATAAATGGCCAAAAATACATTAATGAAATACTTGAGCCCAAACTGGAGCCTTCTGCATGTGATCTTTTCCAAGATAATGAAGCATTTATATTTTAACAGGATTCAGTTCCATGTCATGGCATTGTAAGGCCGTAGTTAATGCTAAAGGTGACCCAACTAAGTATTATTATAACTGACATGGTGAGAATTCTTGAATATCTCATTTTTTCTATGTGTTTCACTTTTCTTCTTTATAACTGCTGTTCTAATACAAAATCCTTCATAAAAGTTATTTATTGCATTACATTCTTGATGAAATTATCTTTCCATTGATATATAATTTTATGGTATTACTCCAATAAAAAAAAAAGTGGTGTTATGAGCCATCAAACCTCAAAAAAACACTATTTCCAAAAGGTTTACAATTTTGGCCACTACTGGATGCACAAAAATTCCCAAATGAAACAAACATAGCAGGAAAACCTTAAATCCAGGGGCTATGTGCACAGTCACATATATTGCAGATCAAGGCAATTTAACTGGGCATGATTAGAAACTAATCATAGAAGATGGAAAGTGATGATTGGTTAACTTAAAAAATACAACTAGATTTGATTTTCTGATAAAAGAATGCAATCTTATTCCATGGCAAATTTGTACATAAAGCATTCATAAGCAACCTTTAGAAAAAGGTCAAAATTAGCCACAACTGAAAATGTGGTGGTTTTGTAAATATACTTCACATTATCCTAATATGTTGTTTCTAAACAAGATTGGTTCAAACACAACTGAATATAAAATGAAATCTTTTATATTGCATCATGAACAAAATCTAAGAACTCTGAAGAAAATAGATAAACATACAGCAGTTTACCAGTCACTGGAATAGCAACCAACATCAGAAAAGCTGGAAGTTGTGAATCTGTTTATCGGTGTAAATAGGACATGGGTGTTATAAGTCAGATAATATAAAAACTTGAACATTTCGTCATCCTGGAGCGGGAATCGAGCCCACGTCTCCCAGATAGCACCTGAGTATGCTAACCATTACACTACCCAGAACGACCAAGTTTCAAGTTCCCGATTAATTTGAATATAACCATCACAGGATTATTATTTGAATATAACCATCAAAGGATTCGCTAGTCAAAACGAGTGAAAAGCATTTTCTGATTACTAGCTAATCCAGTGATGGTTATATTCACATTAATCGGAAACTTGGTCGTTCTGGGTGGTGCAGCGGTTAGCATACTCGGGTGCTATCCGGAAGACGTGGGTTCGATTCCTGCTCATGGATGACAAAATTTTAAAGTTTTCGGATATTATCTGACTTAATATCCATGGCATATTTACACCAATAAACAGATTAACATCTTCCAAATTTGTATTGTACAATGGTGTAATCCCGTATTTCATTCATCATAAAAGCTACCAAGGACCTGACTTACTTAGAGACATTTTTTACGATTGGTTTAGAAATTTCTTCCAAGAAAGATATATCAAGTTCCTTCCTTCAAACATCACATTTACCCACCAAAATATGGGCCAGCAAGCCAATGGCAATTTTAAGGGTTTTAATTTTAATTTGTGTCACTGAACAAAATAATAAGAAGAACCAACTGATGAATCACTGAAGTACTAAGAATGTCTCACACCAGTCACACATTGTTTTCACTTGTAGAACAGAAATCGTTGTTTATAATTTCTGACTTCTCTGCATTAAGTGATAACACAGTGTCACATGATTAGCCCCCAGACAAATACCCGTGAGAGTGAAGGACTCAGTTGTTCACATGCTTTCTGTGCTTCTGCTGCAATCTTTCTTGCAAGCAGTGTGTTTTTATTTGTGCTCTTATTCAGTGCTGTCAAAAACGTCATTTACCCTTTGGTCCTTCAATGTGTTGTGTATGTTCTTGCAACAAGTATATTTCAAAATGAAACAGGAATATCATCTTCATGTATTGGACTCCCTTATTTAAGGCGAGTCATTTTATTCGCATACAATAATTTCCAAAATACCATCGTCCATTGGATAAAGCGCTAATTTAAATACGTTACTGAAGGTCACTGTAAAAATATTATACACTGCTGGCCACCCAAAATGCAACACCAAGAAGGACACAAGATAGCAAAGCCAGTTTTACTGGACACATAACAACAGATACAAAGATGAAACGATTGAGCTTACAGGCCCGTGCGACTTGCGGAACACGCTGACATCAATAGTTCGTGTGGCCCCCATGGCTGGCAATAACGGCTGCTACACGCCGCGGCATCGAATGAAAGAGGCTTTGGATGTGGGCTTGGGGCATGTCGGTCCAGGCTGCTTCCACACGTTGCCACAGTTCATCAGGCGTAGACGCGGGTGGTGCTTGACAGGCCACTCGGAGACGTGTCCGATGGGTGACATATCGGGAGAACAGGTGGGCCATGGCAGCAGTGACACCTGGTGGGCTGTGAAGAATTGTTGCACGACGTGTGCCACGTGCGGGCGCGCATTGTCCAGGTGAAACGTGGCCGCTGGCAGTTCCTGCAGGTAAGGGAGGACTACAGGCTCCAAAACGTCGGAGATGTAGTGGTGGCTGTTGAGTGTACCGGCGATGTGTACCAGAGGAGTGCGGGTGTCATATCTAATTGCACCCCAAACCATAACGCCAGGCGATGGACCAGTATGGCGATGCACAATGCAGGCGTGATACAGTCTCCCGCAGCGGTGCTGCCACAAGCGGATCCAACCATCGTGGTGTTGCAGGCAGAAGCAGTATTCGTTAGAGAGGACAATTTCGTGCTATTCCGTAGTCCAGGTGCGGCGTTCAACGGCCCATGGCCGCCACACTCGCCGGTGGTGTAATGTCAATGGTAATCTAAGCAATGGGTGCCTTGCGACAAGTCCCCACTACTGCAGACGACGGCGAACAGTACGTGCTGACACAGGTTGTTGCGCAACACACCCTAATTCCTGTGCTAACGTTTGTGATGTGGCAGTACGAGCCGTCAATGCCCGCCGCACAACATGCCAGTCCTCTCGTTCGGTGGTGTGCTGCGGCTGTGGCAATTGGTCACGTCGGTCCATCCGTCCGTCCCTCCTGCACCCACCAAATCCATACTCGCCTCACTGTGGCTTGATGCCATCCCACATGGGCGGCAATGTCTTGGTACGATAAACCGCTGTCGCGATAAGCCACTATTCGTCCTCTGTCGAACTCCGAAACCTGCTGGAATGACTGCCGTATTCTGCGACGAGGCATCAGGAAGCTTCCCACGCACAGGTCCGGCAGCACAACACACTTCCACTACTTACACCCCGCCTTCAGTGCACCCTTCTTATAGTGCTTCTCGGTGGCGTGCCGGGCGCACATGATTTGCATATGCCCTGCAATGCTAATTGTTTGCATGTCCTCTCGCTGGCGACGAATGGTGCGAATTTCAGGCCAATCGGATGCTTCCTTCTTGGTATTGCATTTTGGGTGGCCAGCAGTGTCATCATCATCATCATTGTCAACCATTATCAATCCACTGCTGGATGAAGGTCTCCCCAAGTTTCCTCCACAACGGTCTGTCTTGTGCCAGTCTCCTCCATGTCACCCCTGCATACTTTCGAATTTCATCCACCCATCTCCCATGTGGTCTTCTTCTGGGTCTTTTCCTGTCCCTTGGAATCCAATCTAAAATTTCGGCTGTCCATCGATGATCTGTCCTTCTGGCAGTATGTCCAGCCCATTGCCATTTCAGGGATTTAACTCTGATCATGATGTCTTCCACTCTTGTCATTTTTCGGATCCACGAGTTCCTCTTCTTATCTCTCCTGGTTACACCAAGTATGCACCTCTCCATGCTTCTTTGAGTTGTCTGCAGCCTTTGTAAGTCTCTTTTAGTTAAGGTCCATGTCTCTGCACCATACCTAAGCACTGGAAGGATGCATTGATCAAACACTTTTCTTTTAAGACATAATGGCATATTGCTCTTGAAAATTATGCTGTTTCTTCCAAAAGCTCTCCAGGCAAGTTTTGTACGCCGATTAATTTCTTCATCAATGTGACCCTCACTTGATATCTGCTGTCCAAGATAAACGTACGTGTCTGTTATCTCCAGCTTTTCTCCATCAATCGATAAATCTTCATTTCTTGTAAAAGCATTGAACATCACTTTTGTCTTCTGAAAGTTCATTTTTAATCCCACTTCTTTACTCTTGTCAGCAAGTTCCTGGATCATACTCTGCAGCTCTGATGGGCTAGTTGCAAAAATGACTATGTCATCAGCAAAACGAAGGTGGGTTAGATAATCTCCATTAATCTTTATCCCCATGTTTTCGCAGCTCAGTGACTGAAAAACACCCTCCAATGTGGCATTAAAGAGCTTCGGAGATATGGTGTCACCTTGTATCACTCCCTTTCCAATTTTTATGTGTGCTGTATTTTCAAACAGCCTAATCTTTGCACTTGCATTTTCATAGATGTTATTAATAATATTAGTGTATGCACCTTCAATACCGCAGGTTTTCAGAGCCATTGTAACTGCTGATGGTTTCACCGAATCAAAGGCGTTTTCATAATCGATAAAAGCCATGCACAATGGAAGTTCATATTCCCTCGCTCTTTCAATTAGTTCTCTCAGCACATGGATATGATCTATTGTGCTGTATCCACTCCCTGAATCCAGCTTGTTCTCTCGGTTCAGCCATGTCCAGTGTTACCTTCAAGCGGTGTGAAAGAACTTTAGTGAAGATTTTATAAACTACTGATAGGAGGCTGATAGGTCTGTAGTTTCAGAGATCCTCAGTCACCTTTCTTATGTAGCAGGATCATTATAGCGTTGTTCCAATCCTCAGGAATCTTTCCTTCATTAAGGCATCGAGTGAAAATGTGGGCGAGTACTGTTTCGATTTCTCCACTTGCTTCTTGTATGATGTCTACAGTAATTCCATCTTCTCCTGGAGCTTTTCCCCGCTTCATGTTCTTGATTGCATGTGCAACTTCTGCTGGAAGGACTGGAGGAACTCTGGTACTGGTATCTTTCATGATGTCTGGAGTGCATGTATCATCCCTTTCATATAATTTGGAGTAGAAATCTTTCACTCTTGTCAAAATTTCGCCTCTATTTCTTGTTACAGAACCATCTTCTTTTCTCAGTGCCATAATCTGTTTTCTTCCCTTACTGAGATGTCCCTTTGCTATCTTTAGGCTTTGGTTGTTTTCAATTGCTTTCCTCACTAGTTCACAGTTGAATTTTCTTACGTCTTCAGTGATACTTTTTCGTACTGTCTTGCATAGCTCTATATATTCCACTTTGGAAGTCACATCTTCTTTAGTTGTCCTCATCTCTCTTCTTTTTTGCATCAACATTTTCGTTTTTCCTGATAATTTATTTACATGCAACTTGTTCTTAGACCCAGCTAATTTTGTTGCTGTTTCCATAAGAGCTTTGGTTACTTTTCTGTTAACTTCAGAGATGTCCACTTCTTCCGATGTTAGGCCTTCTAAAGCAGAGAACCTGTTCTTCAGTTCCAACTTGAAGGTATTATGGTGTTTTTTAAGGTTGGTTATGTCAATAGATTTTGTTTGTCTTATGAGCTTGCCACGTTCAAGTTTAGAGTTGAGGTGCATCTTACATCTCACCAATCTATGGTCACTACCTGTGTTGAACTTGTTTAGCACACTGCAGTCTTCTATGACGAATTTTTTGTTACACATAATAAAATCAATTTCACTTGTCGTCCCATTTGGATGTCTCCATGTCCATTTCCTGTGTGGCTTTTTCTTGAAGAAGGAGTTCAAGATGAAAAACCCTTCTGCCTCTGCAAACTCAACGAGAGTATTTCCACGCTGGTTTCTGTTGCCGTGACCGAATTTACCTACTGAAGTTTCATTCTGTTGCCGTTGCCCTATTTTTTGCATTGAAATCTCCCATAATTATTTTCAAGTGCTGCTTACCTTTATTATTTAGATGACAAATTTCCTCATAAAATTCTTCAATTTCTTCTTCCGGATGACTTGTGGTGGGTGCATATGTTTGAATAATCTGAGCCTGGTATCTTCTCGATAGTTGGATAACGAGTCGTGCAGCTCTGTCAGAGGAACTTTCAACTTCTACCACTTTATCCTTCAGTTTCTTGTTTATTATAAATCCAACACCACTAGTTCTGCCAGTATCTGTCCCACGATAGTAGAAGAGATGTCCACTTTTCAGTTCGATGAGATCTTCTCCTTTTCTCCTTACCTCACTTAGCCCCACGATGTCCCACTTGATCCTTTGTAGTTCCTCTTCCAATTCAAGAAGCCTTGAATCAGAAGATAGGGAGTGTCCATTATACGTAGCCAAGGTCAGCATCAGATGGCAGCCTTGTCTGGTCCTCCGGGGATTCTTAGCACCCTCTGTCTTCATGTCGCACTGGACGCTGCCTTGGCCAGGTACATTTCAGCTGCCGGAGACTGAGGGCCAAGATTTAAGTTGTGGAGTCATTTTGGAGGGGTTTGGCCATAACTCACCACGCTGGCCAAGCGGGTTGGTGAGTGTGGGATAGAATTTTCTCTAATCCCGATGGTATAGTTATACCGCTATTGGCGGTCGTCAGAGCCCTTTTAGTGGGAACAGGATGCACCACGAGAAGGCAGGGTTGACATTTGTCAAGGAGAGGCTGTGATGTTACGCATCACCTGACCTTACATCCCGGCCAGCAGTGTATATATTTATATATTAGGGTGGTCCTTATTTTCAAAAATTATAAATCTTTTGCTCCCGTCCCTTACAAATATTTGTTTATATGATAATAGACTTATGTTAAAATTTCATGAAGAATAAATGATATTTAGGGGTTGCCCAAGCCTTTTTATTGAGCTGGCATAAAGTGGACGTTGGGGCTATTCTTTCATACACACCTAACTTTAAAGAAACCGATTCGAAAAGAATCATCCTCTGTGATAAAACAGATCATGGAAGTGTGCAACAAGGCTCGTACACCAACATGAAGAAAAGACCATACCATTACAAAACAAGGAAAACTTCATAAAGAGTGGAAAAGAAACATCCTGATTGAGTCTCTCAAACACACCATTCAATGCAATACGAGTTCCGTACAAAACTGAATAATATATTTGATATTGCTCATGCTGACTCACTTACCCTCATAAAAATAGAAGATCGAAAATTTATCCTTGCGCCAAGACAACCTGGACGTCGTGCTTACGTGGGCTTAGTTGACTCTGCGTTAGCAGCTAAAAAACAAATAAATTTAAACATATCGAAAAGGGAAAGAAAAGACTTGAAAAAGCTTAAAAAAAAAAAAGTCATCTTCCAGTTTCAGTTTGCCAAGCTGCAGTTATGATAAAGATGACACAACTGAAAACTAGTCTTCTGGAAGAAATAAAGTTGAAGAGGACCTATTGCACAAGGAATCCACCAGAGAAAGCAAAGATTCTCCTCAGACAAAAAAAAAAAAAAAAAAAAAAAAAAAAAGACCACTAGAGCAAAGGTAAATGTCGTAACTTCATTACTTGCTGCTGCCTTAGACTGTATGCAAATGATTGACAAAAGGGGCCACCTTCGTCATTGCTGAAACAGCCCACAGTCTTGGGCATAACATTTAAGATTTTAATATTAATCGCAGTTCTATAAAATGTCGCCGTGAAAAACGTCGTGCTCAAATTGTAGCTGTGTTAAAGCAAGGGATCTCTGGGGATGTCCTTCTTGTGGTCCATTGGGACGGAAAGTTAATGTGTGACATCTCTGGGAAGTAACATGTTGATAGACTTCCTGTGATTGTGTCTGGTTCTAGAGTTTCACAGCTTTTGAACGTAAGCAAACTGTCTGGTGGATCAGGAGAAAACCAGTATGAAGCTGTTATTGAGGCTTTGGAAGAATGGAATGTTAAGAATCATATTGTGGGAATGTGCTTCGATACTACAAGCTCGAATACTGGTTGCCATGTTGGTACATGTGCCCAATTAGAAAACAAAACAAAACAAAACAAAACAAAACAAAACTTGGCAAAGATTTACTGTATTTTGCTTGTTGCCACCACATTAATGAAGTACTTATATGAGTTATAGTTTTGAGTACTTTTTTTAAGGAGTTACTTGCCAGCACTGCATTCCAAGTAAGTCTTTCACCCTCATCAGCACCTGAAGTTTTATTGTTTAAGAGGTTTCAGAAGAGTTGGCATGTTATAAATCAGAAAATTTATTCTACATGTGATGACATTCCAGAATTGTCATCAGCTCCAGTACTGTGAAGGAAGACAAACGATTTTGCCAAGCATCAGCTTTCGCAACAAATTAATGTAAGAGATGATTACAGTGAATTACTAGAACTGTCAATTATCTTTCTGGCCAACACTCCACCATGTGGAATTCATTTTCAAGTACCGGGTGACATGCACCATTCATGTTGAATGTCCAAGCTAATTTACTCTCTCAAGATTTATATGTTTCGATTCCAATTAAAACTCGCATCCTCAGAGGAAAAGGACTTCAAGAAATGTGGAAGTTTACAGTGATTTTGCACCTCAATGCGTGGTTCACAACACTACTAGCAGCAAGTGCACCATGCAATGACATTCATCTTCTTAATGATCTCTATCAGAATATACATAATATCTAAGGTATTATTACCTGATATTGGCAAAGTATTTTGCCCGTTGTTGCTCCGTGAGGCACGTGCTCCCAGCCCCAGAGAGGTCTATTGTTATGGGTTTTTCGGTTAGTTAAAATTTTTTAATAAATGAAACAATGAGGTTATATTATTATCAGTTCCCATTCATTCGTTCGCACAATCAAACGTTGATAATATATAACTGATAATAATATAACCTAATTGTTTCATTTATTAAAATTTTTTAACTAACCGAAAAGACCCATAACAATAGACCTCTCTCGGGTTGGGAGCACGTGCTTCATGGAGCAACATTGTGCAAAATACTTTGCCAATATCAGGTAATAATACCTGAGATATTATGTATATTTAGTCTAAAGCACGTTTATAACATAAGACAACCATTAAGGTTTGTCTCATGAATTACATATTTCGTAAGATCTCTATCAGTATGAAAAACACAATAAAAATATTCCAAAAGAAACTTGTAAAAAATTGGAGAATCATCTATGGTATTTGTCCAAGCAGATGATTGGCCTTGCAGTTTTTTATACTGAAGTAACGATCTCAACAAAACGGAAAATGGTCGACGCCTTAGATTTAAAACAAGGTAACAGCCTTCTTACTCCAAAGGGCCTGAACTGCGTCATTCTTAATGCCAGTAGTGCAGCACAGAGGAACCTTGAAGATTTTGTTACACCCAATACAATTGGTTTTTTTACAAAACTGAATTTCTCTACTGAATTTCTACAATTTGACCCACAGACTTGGGGAGACAGGGAAGACTAAAAGGCAGGTATTGCTATTGTACAGAAGATCGTGGTAACCAATGATAATGCTGAAGATATGGTCGCTCTTGTCCAGCAATTGAAAAAGCTCATTACTTACAATGAAGACCAATTTCAGTTTCTTATGCAAGTTGTGGCTGATCACCGTAATGGTTGCACCTGTACTAAAAGATCTCTTATGGAGCAGCAGAAGTCTACTACCAGCTAAATAATAGAACTGGTATTCCTATAAATTTGTTTTCTACTATATTTTGCTTAAATTTTTAACAATAAAAGATTAATTTAATTGTTAAAAGTATAGGAATGGCTGCATTATTCTTGCACCATCATGTAGCACATTTTATGCAAATAACACAAAATTTCTAACGTGTTCGGCGACCTCTAAACATTGCTAGATTGTTTTAATTTTTTTCTGATATTGATATAACACCAAAAGGAATATTTCTAGAGGGTGGGAGTATCGAATTTATAAAAAAAAAAAATTGTTTTCCCATAACACTAATGACCACCGTAATATATATATCACAATATTACCAATACTGATTACATCAAGAAAATCACCAACAAGGATCCCCTAAATGTCAAAATGCTTTTCAATCAGTCTATTTCCCCCACAAGGACAAGATGAATGAGATGCAAGACAAAACAAGACCACTGATTTTTCAAACTGAACAGTCGCAGAGCTCCAGCCCTATTACATTATCTACCCAAATCAGCACAAAGTCATATGCTTAATCGAGCCCATCTGCTACAACAAAAACACATCCTCAAATTTTTTCATCTACTGAGCTGCTCTAAATTTTTGGAGATTATAGCCCATTACACATTCCTATGAAAATCATTCTTTTCTATAATCATCTTATGCATGTTATGCTTCTGAAAAGTGGATGTGCAGAATAAAGGGTGAAAAGTTATTTGATAAACATCAGCAGTACTTGTGCTGCTCAGTGAATGTGTGTGACTGATCTGGTAAAAATGTGGACATGATGAAGTTAGTTGGCTGCGGTAATGTGAAGCAATAAAGAAATTATACTTACTGCTGCAGTTGTGTGTTTGCTACAGCTCATATTCACTACAAGTAGTGTGATTTATATGTTGTGTGTTGACTGCATTTTTTAAAAATTAGCATCAATTACAGAGAAACACTTCAGAAAGCATTTAATTAAAAAAAGTAGTTAAATATTATTATGCATGGAAAATTTCCCAGAGCTTTATTGAAATCCTTAAAATTGATAAAAATAGTGCATAGAACAGATAAAACTGTACAGAAATTTCTGATGCTTATGGATTATAAGTTACAATTCATTGTGAAGTTATTTACATTTAATCATGCATGAGACATGAGATACTGAACTAAAAGAAAATTACATGCATAAATCCAAGCCACAAGACATAAGAGATGTGGCTGAGAACTTGGGAATCCTCTGTTTTCATATTTAAGTCTCGCCAGGATTTCTAGCATTCTGTATGTTGTATAAATAAACAGACAAGCCAGCACCTTCAAGTCATCAGTGTCTATATTTTGATGTACAGCAGGGTTCAAGTAATTCTGTTTGTTAAAAGTTAGAAAAATTAACTGTAGTTTTATCACAAAACTGCAGAACACTGGCATATTTCACATGGAAATTCATAATTTGTAAAACCTGGAATATTTTCTGGACTAAAATCAATGGAAGTTTTGCTTTAAGAAAATCTGACATATTATAAGATATGAGGGTTTTACAAAAGTAATACAAAAGTGGGCATAACTTTTTTATTAATAGACAGAAATCTTTCAAATTGCACATGTTGGTAGAGTAACTCTTTCTTTATACAAAGTACTACTCAACATAGTCTCCATCAAAAGCGATGCACTTGTGCCATTGTTGAACCCAATTCTCCAATCCTCTTCGAAAAAATTCAGGTGTGGACTGTTGTACCCACTTCTTCACAGCCACTTTCACCTCGTTTGTGTTATCAAATAGTTGTCTCTGGAGACTGTCCTTCATTGGACTGAACAGGTGGAAGTTGGAGGGTGCCAGATCTGGGCTGTAAGGTGGATGGAAGACCACCAACTAGCCTAATTTGTTGCCAAAGATGTGCGCGGCCTCTCATTGTCACGATGAATGTGGATCCTTTTCAGATTCTTGTTCGGTTTCTTTTTTCTTATGTCTTCTCTAAGCTTCTTGAGTGTCTCAATGTACCACTCCCTGGTCACGGTATGGCCACGTTCCAGAAAATCAAGGAAAATGACACCCCTGTCATCCCAAAAAAAAGTCACCATGACTTTCTGTGCTGATCATTGGCTCTTGAACTTCTTAAGCCTTGATGAAGAGGTGTGACGCCATTCATTAGATTGATTCTTCGTTTCTGGATCGTAAAGATATGCCCATATTTCATTTCCTGTCACCAGATGATAAAAAAAAAAAAAAAAAAAAGAAAAAAGTGTCTTCATTGGCTTCAAACGCTTCTAGCAGACTTCCTCCCTTCTCTCCTTCAAATCTGCAATGAAGAAGAAGGGTTACAATAGAGGAAGAGTTACTGTACCAACATGTACAATTTGAAAGACCGCTGTCAGTTAATAAAAAAGTTATGCCCACTTTTGCATTACTTTCGGTACAACCCTCGTAATTGGCTATGGTAAGAACTAGTTTGGAGGCATTAATAGTGACTATAATAATTTCTACAACATTCCTTTATCAGTAGTATCAACAAATAAACAGCATTTTTTTTATGGTGTAAAAAAAGTATGATAGTCTCACTGGTGACCACTTAATACACTGGTGCTCAAAATTAAAGCAACAACTACAAAAACCAAGTTAACAGACAATAACTGACAAAGTAATAAACATAAGGAAAGCAACTTTATGTATGTTGAGAGGTCCAATATTTCACACTTATGGATAAATAACTTCCGTATTTAGGTGTAGGTAGTTATTTATTTTTCTATTGGCCGAACTTTCGCACCTCAATGGAGGGCTTTTTCAAGGCTTCATACAACTGCCAAGAATTGGCAGTTGTATGAAGCCTTGCTAATAGAAAAATAAATAATTAGTTACACCTAAATACGGAAGTTATTTATTCATAGGTATGGGTGTATAATATTTTATTACATATTTCACACTTGTGAACACAAAAGAACAAAGACATATGCAAATGTGCTCAAATTATGAGCCTGTGAAAAATATCAGTGAAATAAGGCATGAAATGATATCACATAAATCAGTGACAAAATATGGTACTACAGTCTTCAATACAGAATGTGGTCCCCACGGACAGCAATGCAAGCTTTATAGCACTGAACCGTGGTTTAAATGAGTGTGTCCCCAAGAGACTGTGGGAATAAGTTCTATTTTTTTTAGAAGAATACACCAAAAGTCTGGTTGTACTGTAAGAGCAGGGAAATGTGTGAGCAACAATTCTTTGACCAGAAGTTTCCCAAAAATGTTCAACTGGCTTAAGTTCTAGTGCCCATACTGGCCAATCCATGTGTGCAATATCTTCACTTTCAAGATATTCATTAACCAGCAAAGCCCTATGAGGTTGGGTGTTGTCATCCATTAACAAGTAGTACAGGCATAATGCACTTCTACATACATGAGACCTGCCAAGAAGCAAAAAAGCTGAACTTTTTAACTGGGTGAAAAATCAGAAGGTGCAACGAAAAAGTTTGAATATAACGTCGCACAGGCAAGATGGATTGTTCACTGTACTCACAATATAAAATGACTGAATTCTGAACAAAATAATACAGTTTCAAAGGATATTGCTTCAAACACAGTATTGTTTTGTTCTGCTGTTGTACTTGCTAGGACATCAGCTCAAGTTTCCTCTTTGTGATGCTTTCTTCTCAGCAAGTTCCACAGCCATATTTGTCTTTTGTTGACTCTGAAACTGCCCAGCTTTCATTGCGTAATTTTTTTTTCTGTTGAGATCCCCTTCCCATTTCTTCATTGTTGCCTCTCTCTCTCTTTTTAATTCCCTCAGATGACAATAATTTTGTCCATCATGCTGAAAGAATTTCCAGCTTGCAGAGGATGAATGCATGATATCAAAGCTTTCACTATTTTTGATAGCTTTGAGAATATACTTTGAACACCAACCATTAATTCTTAAAAATGTTCCGACTTCGTCACTTGTTTTTAGAAAATTGTTCCTCCCTTACTAAGCTTAAATGCAAACATTTATGGGGGAAAGTAGCAATAAACAACAACACAGTATAGTGAGAACATTGCAGGAAAAAAAAAATTAAAATGTTACGATTACAGGCGAAATTTCCGCTTCGTCCAACTTCCATTTTCAGAAACTTTCCCCTCATTTTAAAGCTCAAATGCAAATATTTATGGAATAAAAAGATATTTAACAACAATATTGGGTAGAAGGCTAATTGCGAGAGAAAAAAATTTGATTACATGCGAAATCTTCACTCCCTTTAACTTCTGGTTTTGAAAATCAGAATTCCGCCCTCAAACGAAAAACGAATCCACCACCCCAGAAAAAATTCTGTTCTACTGTGCATTGATCTGGAGAATGTCCCAAATGAAAACAAAAACAGCATAATTCCTTGAATCCACGGAAGAATCTCATGCCTAAAGATTACAGGGATATATTCATGAAGTCTTAACTTCCGTTTTCGGAAATCATTGCCTACAGCTTTAGGCTAAAATACAAACATTTATGCAATAAAATTATATTTAACAACAATACTGAACAGATGCAACATTGCAAGAAAAAAGAATTTTTTATTATTATGGGGAAAATCTTCACACTGTTTAACTTTCATTTTTGAAAGTTTTGAAAGACAAAATACCATTCCTACATGGAAAACGACCCTCCCTTTAATTGCCCCCAAAATTATCATTTTTGTATCTATCTTGAGAACGACCAAAATGAAAAAAAAAAAAAAAAAAAAGAAAAGAAGTGGAATTCTGCGAATCCGCAAAATAATCTCATGTATGACCTCTAAGAAGATGAACATGAGGATCCAGGATCTCAATACAATATCGGACAGCCGTTAGACCTTGATGGTTCTCTTCTTATTATAGGGACAGGCAAACTACCTTTGATGTAGCATCTGGCCCAAACCATCATTTTGCAAGCTCTGGTCCAGTTCTCGAACTTTTATTACTGATATTGTGTCCCACTTCTCACCCTATGAATGTTCTCCGAGAACTGGTTGCAAACAGAACCTGCTCTCATTGGTACAGAATATGAATGCTCATTATTCTTGTTGGGTCCAATAAACATGCTGACGCCATTTGAAGTGAGCTCTTCTCTGGGATCACTCAAGGGAACATACACACAGCAGGCCATCTTGCATACAGATCACTGTTGTACAATATTTGATATACTGTAAGCCAATATATAGTCTGCACAGTTGTCGCAGTGAGCGGCTGGGACAATTGACATGCTGTGTTTGCTTGGGTTGCACCTAGTGGTTAACATCAACAAGTGGTTTCATTCAACAGAAGTGACCCTTTGACATCCTTGCCTAGGTCTTCGAGATGTTTTTAGTGTCCCAAAATTGCCTTCAGAGGGGTAAACAACTTATTAATCCACATTTGACTACCTGGCCACTTCATCTTGAGACTGTTCGCCTTCTAATTTCCCAATAGCTTTCCATCTAAATGAAAATACCTAAATAAACTCTCAGACCTAATGGCCTCTTATCACTGCACCTGACAGTGCAAACCCCAAGATTGCCCACATATCAGACTATTTGCTTATATAAGGAATCCCCTTTGGCATGGCACATGCACATTTTGCTGTACTGTGGCTTCCTATAGGGCCATTGTTAATTTATTGGCCACACGATTTCCTGCCATACTTAACCAGCTTCTTATGTACTATTTATGAGTGACTTTAGGGCAGGGTTCCTCTGTTAACTATGGTTTTTAGTGGTTGCTGCTTTAATTTTGGGCACCACTGTATTTTTGTGTAAGTTAAATAAGACCTTAATAAATTCACTGTAGATTATCTGCCACACTGAACGCACAGAACTCACTGTAAAAGCAGCACAATCCTACACTATACATAAAGACAGAAATATGAAGCAAAATCTGAAAGCAATTTACAGCAACTTACCTTTCTCTTTAATTTCCAGTACTGGAATAAAAACTCCACAACGTTAGCATCAACCTCCACAACTGAACTTGTATCTTTCATATTGACATAGTTATGAAATTCTGCTTCCATCATCCTGATCCTTAAAATAAAGGCAGAAGAGTGTTGAAGAACAAACATACTGCAAAATCATACTAAGCTACAAAAATTAGCTTTACCAAAAGAAAAAAATCTCTGCTTAGCACTAACAAACAAAACCACTGTATATCAAACTCAGTAAAGTTTTAAGTTCATTAACACCCAGTTGACACATTAACTCTTATTCTTAATGCATATCTACCAACATTGGGCAGAGTGTTGTCAGTAGTAATTAATATTGTTGCGTGGCATACGTAGACTTTTTTATGAAACGATTCATCTCTTTGTGAAAAAGAAATACACACCATAACAAAACATTACAACACACAAGGACTCTAATGAAACAAACTTAACTCGTGTGAAACGCAAAGTTGATTCTCTTGCTAGCAAGGGCACGATAGGTAACATTGCGAGATTTAAATTTGAAACTTCCACCGATAAAAATCAGTCAGATGCATTATGAATTCCACAACACTCGACAGATGGGAAATCCAAGCAAGTGAATGTGCAGCGTGCGAACCTTCACTCACCATATGATCATACTGCCTCTAAAATTGCAGTTCATGGTAAGAAAAACCAAAGAAGGGGAAAAAAAAAAAAAAGCCGGATGCTTTACCTGGGTGAAAAATCAAAACACACAGTAAGACTGCAGACCACTGTTAGTTTGTTTTTTGTTGACCCTGCAGCTGTGCAGCACCCATTGCTTATTATTTTTTTTTTTCTGCTGGTATCTTTCTCTCCCTATTTCTTTATTGTTGATTTCCTTTCTTTTCTTTTTTTATTCCTTCTGATAACAATAATTTCTTCTAGCATGCTGAAAAAACGTTCAGCCTGAGGACCATGAGTGCATGATATCAAAGCTTCAACTATTTTAGATAAATGGCGTAACTTTGAGGATAACACTTTTGAACACTATGCATCAATTTTTACACATTTTCCAACTTTGTCACTTCCGTTTTCGGGAATTTACCCCTCCCTTATCACGCTTAAATGAAAAAACTTATGGGATGGGGATATTTAACAATGCAGAAGAGTGGAAACATCGCTTGGGGGGGGGGATTACAGCGAAAATCTTTGCTGCGTACGACTTCCAGTTTGGGAAATTTTCCATAAAATTTCAAGCTGAAATACAAATATTTATGCAGTAAAATGATATTTAGCAATAATACTAGGCAATTAATGAGAAAAAACAACAACATTACATTGTGAGAAAAAAAAATTACGATTACAGAAAAAATCTGAATTCCGTCGACCTTCCGTTTTAGAAAGTTTCGTAAAGATGGAATTCAGACCCCCGACGCGAAATCCCCCCCAATTCTCTTCACTTGTGTATCATTCTTGTAAATGACCAAAATAATAAGGAAAGGGTGGAATTCCTCGAATTCGGGGAAGAATCTCATGCCTGACTACATGAAAAATTTCGCGGCGTTTTAAAGTTCCGTTTTCGCAAATTGTTGCCTGCAGTTTCAAGCCGAAATACAAACATTTATGCAATTAAATGATGTTTAACAAGAAAAGTGGACACAGTGGCAACATCGAGAGAAAAACAAATGCGATTACAGCAAAAATGTTCACTCCGTTTAACTACTGTTCAGAATATTGTAAAACGCTAAATACCGCTTTCGAGGACGATCTACATGATGATATATATATATAAAAAGTGGAATTCTGCGAATCACATGTATATATCATGAAATACTAGAAAAATGAAAAAAAAATCTAAACAAAATGAAAATTCGTAGAATCCGTAGTTTCGGCAGCGATGTCTGGTAGTTTCATAGTCAGACAACTAAATCCGTAGAAACTACGGACATTCCGTAGTAGTTGGCAGGTATGTTAATGCAATGATTTCTTTTGTGCACATCAAGGCCTAATTGTTCAGAGCAATGATGCTTTACGTATTTTATCAAAAACATTCACACTGAGTATCTAGGAGCATTATGACTTGTATTAAAAGTAAGTGTACTTGTTTTCATTTATAGGAGTAAAATGGTTTATATTTGTAAGACATTTTTGAAAAACACACACACACACACACACACACACACTGGTGGATCGCACATGAAATGCAAAGTAGATCAGTATTACAGATCTTAAAGAGACTAACTTGCGTCAAATTGGAAAATACACAGAACTAGCACAGCTGATTACACAGTACCCTACATAATGATTGATGCTCAGGGTTAGAAGCTGCCTCTACAAGACTAAAAACAGAAGAGTATTAAACCATTTTTTCCCCAACTGATCCCTTACCCTTACATATCTATAAACTAAAAATCCTTCTTACACAATGGCAAATGCAACAGAATGCCCCACCCCCAAACAACAACAACAAAAGGAACGCTGCTACCAAGCATGTTCAGCTTTTTTACCCTAAAAAACAAAGGTGGGAGGCAGCACAAAAAAAAAAAAAAAAAAAAAAAAGCGAGCTGAGAGAACAGTAGTAAAATTCAGACAGAAAGACTGTTTCGAATCAGTGTTATTGCGGTTAGAAACTGCTTGGTTTGTAGACGAACCAAATGAAGCATTTATTCTCATTCAGCTTCTTGGAATGAACCAAGACTTCTAACATAATTATAGGAACCGAGATTTCTTTTAACACAGCTCATGCAAGCAAGTAGTTTACCACGTTAAAATGTTGTAAAATGGAAAGCATATTGTTCAAGCCAATCATGAACTGTTTCTTTTAAAGTCTTTGCAACAAACTCATGAAAGTCTCAAGAAATAGTTGGAGAACAACAAAATGTGAAAATTTTCCCCCACTTCGTTTTTAATTTACATAAATAAATTGGTTAAAAATAGTAGCTTTATGATAGATGCTGGTATTACCTATCTGATCAATACTGTTGATAAGTGTTAAGTGTGGCACAAAAGGTCTTGACAAATTAATTTTTATCTGGTGGTTTTAAAAGACATTTTTTTAAAGCTCATAATTTTTGCTGTAAAATCTCACCAATTGAACATGCCAAGATGCTGACATATCTTGTCAAGCAAATCAGATGTTGAATTAAATACACTGAAACCTGAAAGACTTCAAAACATTTGGAACACGTGGCATTGTATGCCAGTTCCTTTCTGTACAATGCCACGTGTTCCGAACTTTTACACTGGCAAAGAAATTTTACAAATTACAGCCAACTTTGCAAATAGTGAACGATTTTTAAAATCTGAAAAGATAAAAAAATTACAAAATGCTTTATTTACAGGCAGCACTATTTTTCAAAAACCTTACAATTTATAAGTTGCACTTACTTTTGTAACCTTGCATTATGCTTGTCCTCATCACTAATAGTTGAACTTTTCACTTCTTTCTTAAGCTTCCGGTTCTTGTTATTAGATGAACCCATGTATTGGCAATTTGAAGATGTTGGCTCTTCTACTTTCTTGCTGTGCTTTGGGCAATAAGACTAAATCAAATAAAAAAAAATTGAAATGCTTTATAATGTCATGGTACTGATGCAGAACTACATCAAATCACTTATGTGAATTTTAACATGTACATATACACTGAAGAAGCAAACTATTAAGAACACTCAATAGCAATCATACACATTCAACTATGACATTGAGATGGCTTTATAAAAACATACCTGCCAACTTTCAGAAATCGAAATCCGTAAAAAAAGAAATTCAATCGATATATTCAATGAAATTACTTGTCGCGCATATTGATTAAATGTACCGAACATGTTGATTAAAAAACGATATCAACTTTTAATTGATATGACTACAACGTTTGAATTTATCAGCACGTGTATTTCGATTAAAATAGAATCTATACATAATTTCTCATTACTATGCTATATCATTACAATTTATAAAGAGATAAAAATTAATCTTTATTGAAGGTTGCATCTAAAGGGAAGGATGTTCCACCCTTTGACCCCCAAATTCAAAAGGATCGTATTCCACGCCGTCACAGAACAAACTAAAATGTTTTCAAAAACGAACCATTTTCATGCTAGGTCTATCTTACAGAGAGATGGAGAGTCGCACTGATGAAGGCCATAGTAATGGCTGAAATATATTTGCATTAAACTTTTATACGTAACTTAGCGTGTTCTACACTACCTTCTTAATGCATTTTTAGTTAAATATTTTTAAATGTCATTAACAGTATTATCAGCTTAGCATGTTTCCAGGGAATGATTTATATTCTTTGAAAGCCCACAACTTCTGATCCCATTGGCACTCATTCTTCAATAATGAGTAACAGTATACACTGAGTGGCCACTTTATTATGACCACCTGACAGTTTTAAGCAACTGAGCTATGGCTGCACACTGTTACCGCCAGAGGGAGAGGCTAGTATAAAAAGGGAAAGCTTAGTGCTTGCGACAGTAGTGGAAGTGATTCTTGGGTGACGAGATGGGTAAAAAATGCGATCTGACAGACTTTCAACGTGGGATGATTGTAGGAGCTCGGAGCCACGGAACGAGTATCACCGAAACCGCCACATGAAATGTTCCAGAGCAGCTGTTGTTAAAGTGTTTAAAGACTGGACTGTCAGCCAAAAAACTGGGTCTCTACTTGCAACGCGTGGTCGTCATCGACTAGTGACTGCTCGGGCGGAACGGAGAGTGTCCAGACTGGTAACAGACAACAGAAGGGCAACAGTGCAGCAAATTACAGACCATCTTAATCAAGGATCTCCTCAAATGATCTCTGCACGCACTGTTTGCCGTACACTGCATCGGATGGGATATGGCAGCCGAAAGCCTGTTCGAACATCTTTGCTGTCTGCAGTTAACAAGAGAAAACGTCTCCAGTTCGCACAGGAGCACAAGGATTGGACAGTCGATAACTGGAAACAAATTATGTGGTCCGATGAATCATGTTTTCAGTTGCACCATGCCGATGGCAGAGAGAGAATTTGGCGGAAACAGCACGAAAGCATGTACCCTAAATGCATTGCTACAATCCTTTACTTTTTTTTTCATGGTTTTACATTTATTGAAGAAACACTCAAACAAACCCATACACAATATTCAAAACAGTTACTATAAAAATATTACAGTAGGAACACAGTCACTGTTTTTATATTACACACCACTTTTCTTCTTTTCCCAATCTGAAATCTTCGCCATCAATGCTGCTTCTTCCATACTCTTTGTCTTTCCCCCTTCAATTCCTTTATTTCATGATCAATTTTTCTTTTTTCCTTTAGTTTTCTTTCTTCTTCGTTTTGAAGAACACTTTCTTTCTCAAGATAATCCTGATATCTTCGTCTGGAGGCTTTTACAGAAAGAAGAAGCCTTCTATTGATGGGAATGTGTTCTACTCCTCCCACATTTTTAATGGCATCAAAAACTGTTCTCTGACAAATCAGGGATTCTTCCAGGAGATTTTCAGAAAATCCACCTTCCACTGAAGCATTTTCATGAGACATAATGAGACAAATTTTTATTACATCCCAAAGTTCACCAAATTGTTTTTGGTTGTCAAGTAGAGCACTGTAAAGATTGTCTAATCCAATGGAATCATCATGACTGTCTAAAAATTTATCAAACTGAGACTTTAAAAGCAGATTGAGCTTCTACACACAATGAAGTGTACTGTTTATTAGCTTTTTCAGCACAGTCATCTGAAATCCTGTTTGCACTAAGTAAAACTTTGAGCACAATTTCCACTCTCTTCTTGCCTAGACTCGGCTGCTGCACTATGATATTTGGGTCCAAACAAGTTACCCCACGGACAAACTTAAATTTTAGTGAGCTTTTCTCACGAAGTTTTTGAATCATACTGGTCACAAGTTTCCTAAATTCAAGCTTAAGCTCTGATTTCTCCCTTTCTGAGCACTTCACTTCTTTTAATAGCTTTTTAGCACTAAATCCAAGGTATCAACTTTCTCAATTGAGAAAAGATTTTCACTTTTTGATACATCTAAAGTTAAACAGTTTTGAGACACTATCAGCCTTCACTTAATATGTCAGGCTTCAAACTTCGTGCCATCAAATTTTTCATCAGATCCAGCAAATCAGTGTGTAAGAAAGGAATTAAAGGTTTTGGGTTCTGGAACCTTCTCAAAAACGATTCACACTCTGAAGCTATAGTCCTAAATGCAGCCAATCTGCATTTCAACGGTGGACTTTCCACGAATTCTGCAAGAAACATGTGCGGTCTGCTGGAAACCAACGATTCTTGAACATATTTTTTGATATGATCATAGACAAGCAATGCCCTAGTCAAACAATTAATGCTTTTCAACCACCTTACAGTGCAAAATTTCAAAGGGAAATCTTTACATCCAGTAATCACAGTATAATTTGCACGGCAAGCAGGACTATCTTTTAAAAGGTAGTACAAGTTATGCAGAAAGTGACGTATATCCCATTTCACTGCTTCAAGTCCAGTTTTCATAGCTCCATTGACCATGTGAAGACCACATACTCCAACATCAACTAATAATTTACAATCTGGATTTTCAGTTCTAAGTTTATCTTTCAGCTTTTGAAGAAAGCTGAGATTAACGTTAGGTCCATCCATTGACACTTGTAGCATGTTGTCCAAGGGAAAAGGTGCACCTTTAATGAATTTCTGTAAAAGGTCATTAGCTGTTGCCTGTCCTAAAAACACACTACTTAAGTATCTAGTGGAAACTTTTTGCAGATTGACGTCCCAATAACGAACAAACTGATCCATCTGCTCACGCTGAGCAATTTTGTTTAGTGATTCATCAAAACAAATTACAAAGTCAGTGCACTGCTTCAGATCGCTCATTACACACTCTTTGAAATGTGGTGCCAATCCATGGTTTATCACATAAGATGCTTTGCTTTTGCCTAAGGGTCATTTCCACATTAATTAATCCAATTTTTTGGGGAAATGTAACCCACCATCTCAGATTTTGATGAAATTTGGCATGGAGGTATACTTCACCAAGATATAGAAAATGACCAGATTTTAACTTCCTACACCACAGTTTCTGAGATACAGTGCTCCAAAGTTTCACTGAACACCAATCGCACACGTAGAGTGACGGAGTACCACTTTTTACAAAATGCTGCATAACTGTAGTGCTATTTAGTTTAGAAGAAAGAAATTTTCTACCCTTATGCAAAAGAGCCTCCAGAATAAGAAATCATTTTAAATTTCATTGAAAACACTGAATAAATAAATTAAATATAGTGGTAAAGTGAAAATTTAAGAAAAAAACTTGCTCTTTTATGTTAGGTTCTACAGCAAATAGCAGAGGTATGAGGTAGCTCTTTTTTAATGTATATTGGTCTTTGACATATACTGTCACATAACAAGAAAAAAAAAATAGTGGCTTTCAGCTTGCTTTTGAAGATATGTGCAAATATCTGAAATGCGTGTGGAGTTCCACTTCGTCAATTCAACCACTTTTTTTTTTTTATTATAATTCATTTCTGAAATTCAAGAATATTCACAAGGAAATAAAACTAACAAGGACACAAAAAATTTAAAAATTATGTTTTTACGCCATATAGTTTCAGAAATACCATATTAACAAGTTTGACGATATGACTAGTTCAGCTGCACCCCACAACAAGTATGGCGAGGTTTTAAAGTTTTTCAGTCATTTCAAAATATGTTATTCTCTTATTGCAGATTGCAAAAATTCCTCACAAAAAAAAAAATTACCCTGACAAGTCTCCCTAAAACAAAATTTAGGAAAATTTATCCCCCCCCCCCAAGAAAAAATTAAACATTTCCACAAAAGATATAAGCAGGTTTTATATGTGTATGACTGGATAATGCACTAAAGTAAGCTTGCAATGGATGGGCACTAGGAAACAATTGCAACTTATCAGAGAGCACTTTTTAAAAGAAAATGTGGCATGGGGCAAAAGGATACAGCATGATTCCTAAGGTCATGAGAATTTGTTCTGACTTCATCCCAGATCCTGTGCTTAACTGATCACCAGTTCAAATGGGGTTAGTTTTATGACATTGTAAAACTCTCCAAGTGCTGAGATGAGGGTGGAAGTCAAAAAGATTTCTCTTTTCTCACCCCACCCTCCTAGGGATGTTCTCCAGCTAAAGAGAAGTAAGGTTTCAGTCTCTCATTCCCAGTTAAGGAAGCAATGGTTCAGATGCTCATGCTGATTTCACTGTGGGCAGGCTATCCAGAAGTCTCTTAAACTTTGCTGTGAAATATATTGCTTCCAATATTTTCTTTTTTGTGCATTGGCTGCTCTGTGTTAATCTGACTTTGGGACAAGTTTGTCAACCTCAATCATGGAAAATCATAATGGACCAGTGTAGTGCTGGATCACTTGCTAATACAGAATGCAATAAATCAAGTTATGTGAAGACAAAAGGGTTCTCAGTAGAGAAGAACTTTCTGTTGCTGACAAGGAACTTATTTCTTTAAGACCTAATATTCCACATAATGATATAATTTCAGTATGTTTACATCACAAATGTTATTATCTGAAGAAAAATGAAAGCTACCAAGTAACTTGTTGCAACCCTTTTGGTGACCATGATGTGAAAAAACCTGTTAAGAGGTCCCCTGTGTCAAGTCAGTATACAAATAGCCCAACAGCTGCAATCTAAAAATATCAGTGTATGCCCAGGTCAAAAATTATGTCCCCAGTGTTGTGGAAAAGCATCTAAATTAGGACAACCTGTAGAAAATGAAGTTTTAAGTGAGACTGATGATAATGAAATGGCCCCTGATGATTTTATTATTAAAGAATGTGCTGCTAAAGAAGTTTTGAAAGTTTATCTGATTTAGGATTGCCTCGGTTAAAATTACATTCCTTGCCATCCCATAGTAAACCAGCATATGGGAATAGAAAACTTGTTCAAGCAAAGTTAGCTATGCAGAGTAAAATATCTTGTGTTCTAGAGTACGGCTTTACAGCTCAGTCTTCTACTAGAGACAGTGATGATGAACACTCCATAGATGAATTAAAACTTTTAAAAGCGCATGGTTTGGAAAAACTTATTGCTTTAATGAAAGAAAAGATACCTACTGTTCGTAAAAATAAAAAATAAATCAGATATTAACAATGGCTCCTCCATCATGGTCCAGAAAAAAGTAGCACAACCAGGGATCATAGCATACTTCTGGAAAATTTTAGGTAAGAATTTTAGGAATTTTAGGAATTTTTAGAAAAATTTTAGGAAAATTTTAGGAGTGTATTTCAATAAAAACTAGATGTATATTTGTATACATCTAGTAAAACAACTTTGTATGCATTGTAAAGAGTTTGCTTCACACCCTTCAACCATATATACTGATAGACTGCGCATGACATCAAAATTTCTGGCCCCAACATAAAATCACATGACAACAGTCAAAAAGATGGGTTACACCTGCTGTGCTTATGGTTGCTCTGAGCGATATAGTAAAGAAAGTTCTATGATTTTTCATGGGTAAGAAACGAATTAAATACCTAAGTCAATAAAGTTCAATTACTTAACCAGAAACTTGCAGCTATTGATATAAAAATATAGTAACTTAAGAAAAAAAATGGAATGCATGTTCCAAATTCTTCGCAAATGTTCATCACATTATAAATCACAAAATGTAAACAACACGATCATGCATGTATATAGCTCATAAGTAAACTTACCTGAAGAGTTTTCATTATATATGAGGTGCATTCACATAATACACCGAAAACACTGAAGTTCTGCAGCGTAAATTAGTAATCATAACAGCATTTGTACACGAAATTTGGAGTCTGATGATGACGTGCCCAATGTTTGAGCCATGGCGGCTTTGATGCAGCTATTGCCAATGCGCAGTCCATTAGTATATATGGTCAAAGTTCACACCCAAATTTTTTGCATAACGTCTAATGTCTAAAGTTTAAGTATGATTTACTTCTAATGTTCAGTTCTTTATCTTTTCACGTGTTATTATCATATTCAAGTATATTTACCACATTCAAGTTTCACTTTGAACATTAATATGCTGTTGAACCAGAAGCAATTCACAATTTTCACAGTAAAGTTTTCAGGTTTCACATTAAACTATAATATCCTAAAAAGGTAATTGAAAACCAAGAACTATGTACAATTGTTCACTGAATTACTTTTTTCATATTATTGTTTTAACCTTTTCCTGATTAGCCTATCTTTTTCTGCTTCCACCACAACTAATTTACTTTCAGTTTTCTTTATTTCAGCTGAAACTTGTATGATCAAGTTAGAGGCAACTGCTATTTCAACAGTATTTTGTTTTTCTACAGCTTTTCTCATTCTTTCTGTTCCCTCTTGAATTACTGCTAGGGAGGCTTCTTTATCTTTTTTAAGCCTATTTATTTCTGCATCATTTTCTTTTATTTTGTCATCAAACTCAGCTTTTCTTTTTATCTCTAGCTGCTTTTCCTTATTTTCCCTCTCTTTCTTCGAAAATAAAAGCATAACAAACAGCGCGAAAACTAGCTCATAAATAGAATATTTGAAACACTCTCAATGTATGCACTCTCAATTATTAGGGATGGTAGAGGGGAAGGGAATAGAACTATCCAAAATTAGCATGTTTTCGTTGCGCTAGGGCGCTTAAGCACGGCTGAATTCCTTCAGATACCCCCAATGTTCAAATGATTGAAATGTGCTGATGTTCATGGAATGAAATGGTTGATCAGCTATGATGACCGCATAAAAGTTCGGGGTGGGGGGGGGGGGGCTTTATTTTTTTTATTTTTTAGTTTATGCAACATTTTACATCACTCCAGTATTTATCTTGTCATCATCAACAATCGCAATGCAACTACCGCTTACGATCGCGGGATATCAGCAACCGAAAATCTGCCATATCTCTAAGTGATATAACACACAGTATCCTATTACAGTGTATTGTAATTGAAAAAAAAAGGATGTGGAAAAAAGAAACTTTCAGAAATTAAGATCATCAAGTCATGCGTTTCAAAAATCCGTTTTCCTTTATAACGTTTGAAAACATGTTTTTGCTTTTTACCTGTAGTGTAAATAAAAACTATGTTGATTTTTTTTTATGGAATCAGACGTCCGTATGTCTGATTGTCTTCATCTGAGTTCACACTTTAGCTACTGTGTACAAGTAGACCTATTTTTTCAGCTCAAAAATATGTAGTTTTGTATATATTCACAGTATAAGTCATTCCTTATTCCCACAGAACTGAATTCAGCATATGCAAAATGAAGATCATCAAGACCCGCCCAACACTATGTTTCTGATTGTCTGCTGTTTATATTCAAGAAATGCAAACATGGATCAATGGTGAATGCAGCAACTATGATTTTTATTTATTACCAAGAAAAAAAAAGAGCCGTGAAAGCTGTAAAGCTGAAACGGATATTTCTCTCGAACCCCCCCCCCATGCACAAAAACATTCCAATTAAGATCAAGCAGCAGGAGGATGCGTCCACACAACACAACCTTTGGAATTACCTGATGGAATGGCTTCTTTGATTTGGCACATCGCCATAAATCACCACCTGCAGCTCACTGAACTGTCAAGTTGCATCCTTCCTCCTTCACTTTAACTATAATAGAAACTGTAAAAAAAAAAAAATGCTCCCCAATTTTCGACAAAATTAAATTACCAAATTTACGTCATGATGTTGCAATTTACTAAAATACGTTTGTTTATCTGCTGAATATTGCTTAAATCCATTGAAAACTTTTTAATTATAGATGATTTTTTTATTAAAACAGTAACTCAGACGTCTGAATAAAAACGTGTTTGTAATTCAAATAGAGTCCATATCATCACAGAAAAAAAATTTAAGGATCACTCTGTTTAAATAAACCATGGCATCTAAAAAAAAATAATTCACTTGCTTTTCCCGTAATTTATAATTACTGTTTCTTTTTTTTTCAATCCGATTATGCAACGTTTTTTTTTTTTTTGCATCTGCTAAAGTTCCTAACGGAATTTGGCGAAATTTGCACTAGAACTTTATTGTGATGTATCTTAACAACTGTAAAAATTTTACTGTGTTATTTTCAAAATTCAGAAAAATGGATTTCTGAAAATATTCTCTTAGTCCTTTAGTGCTGTGGAAGTGATAAACAGGTGTTTGCTTTCTTCCCAACCAAGGGCTTCAGATCAGCGCTCCCAGCTGTCAATCAACCGTTGCTATGGTAACACCCTTTCTGCTGGAGGCTCACTCTGTCCAAAGAGGCACACATACTTGTCCATAATAAAAATTACCAATGCTAACTTTTAAAGTTTTAAACCGATTCAACTGGAATTTTGGAAGTGAGCTTCTGTAATCCAATTACAGTGAATGTAAAAATTTCAGCCACTTTCGTGAAAAATTCGCAAAGATAGTTTTCTTATTTTTTATCATAAGTAGTGGAAGTCTCTTGAGGGGAGGGAGGGTGGCATGCACATAAACAAGAAGATGATGAATGTGTTGTTCAGGCATACTCCTCACTGGTGGATGCCAGCTGACTTGGTACATACGCGACCCCCTGCAAATGCTAAATGCCTCTTCTTTCCCCTTCTGTTCTCAATTGTCGGACGGACATCAAGCTCCCCTTCGACCTACTAGTAATCATCCAATTTTATTGCACTGGAAGTAGTGCCTTTTTTTTCTTTTTTTTTCCCCCAGCCAAATTAGGATTTGGTGCACATCGGAAACCGCTGCCGGTGGTTTCTTTGAGAACAGAGAAAAGGAACTTTAAAAACTGAAGGGGTAACAGTAACACGATTTCCTAAAAGGGCATAAAAGCACTAATTTCAAATTTCAAGGCTTTTCAAGACGGCATTAAAAAAACACCGTTTTTCCAGGATATTCCAGGCCTTGAAAACGTAATCATGATTTTCCAGGACTTTCCAGGTTTTCAAGCACGCGTGCGCACCCTGCGTAATGGTAAATTTATTGGCGTTAATAACGGTTGTGTTTTTAATAAATAAGCTTACGAAAAATTTTAGGATGAATAGCAAATTTTAGGTCTAATTTTAGGAATTTAAGGAGGGTCACAAAATATTAGGAATTTTAGAGGAATGCGATCCCTGCACAACAGTTTGCAGTTTCAGAATACACAGTACATCAGGCAAGAAAATTAGCAAAAGATAAAGGCATTATATCAGTTTCCAAACCCAGCCATGGTAAGAAACTTTCACAAGATACCATAAAACAGATTATAGGATTTTATGAAGATGATAACTATTCTAGGCAAATGCAGGAATGAAGGACAAACAAAGTAAGTTTCTCTAGAAACGTTCATGCTCAGAAAAGACTTATTCTGTATGATTTTAAAGAGTTATATCAACAATTTAAGCAAAGATATACTAATGAAAAAGTAGGATTTTCTAAATTTTGTGCTCTTTGTCTGAAATGGTGCATTCTTGTGGGCTTCTCTGGAACACATTCTGTATGTGTGTGCACTATACATCAAAATGTCTAACTTTTGATTAGTGCAGCACACTTTGAAGAATCACATCAAGACTTTATCAATAGTCTTGCCTGGAGCAGTAAGAATTCGAAGTGCATGCTTTGGTGTTGTTCAGTGTCCAAAAAGTACAAATCTGAATCAGTTATAGCTGCATAAATTGAAAGATTGTGATCCCACTGATGAAATCGAATATCACCAGTGGGTGTCTACAGACAGAATGGAGCTTCAAAAGTTATCTTCTTCAGTTGAGGAATTCATTGAATTATTTTTGTCAAGAATTGAGAAGCTCATTCTGCATTCATACATTACCAAAGCACAGTCTTCATTTTTCAGTAAGTCGAAAGGAACAATTGGTCCAGAGTCTGCCCTTATACTAATAGACTTCAGTGAAAATTATGCATTTGTAGTTCAGGAAGAAGTACAAGGGTATCATTGGACCCGCCATGCATGCACAGTTCACCCTGTTGTTATTTACTGTAAAAGAAAGTCTGAATCTTTGAACTCTGCATCAAGTCACTGTTTCATTTCTGATGCATCAAGTCACTGTTTCATTTCTGATGATTTTGATCACGATGTTGCAATGGTGTACAAGATTCAGAGTGAAATAATAACTTTCTTAAAAAAGAACATTATTTTACTGATGGTTGTGCTGCTCGGTACAAAAACTATAAAAACTTCATAAATCTATGTCATCACATAAATGATTTTGCAGTGATAGCTTCATGGTCTTTCTTTGCCACCAGCAACGGGAAATCTCCTTGTGATGGCATAAGTGGGAATGTCAAACGAATCATTGCAAAAACGTCTCCAACGTCTACTGAAAGAGCAAATAACCACTCCACAGGAAATGTTCGGCTTCTGTCGTAAGAAAATCATGAAAATAAGAGTTCCATTTCATTTTGAAAAGTGATATGAATGCTGTGCGCAATGAGTGTCAAGTAAGATTTTCTCATGCTCAAACAATACCTGGTACACAGTTTCCACAGCTTGGATGAAAATTACTCTTTGATTTTGGCTGTGCAAATCTAGGAATATAAAGCCAGTTATATACACATTGTTATGTAGCATGTGTACATGTTTCTAACTGGTTTCTAGGAATAATGGAGAAAATCAATTATGAAGAAGTTGATGCACCTGTAAAATTTATGCACCCAAATAGCCCTGCAGTTTCATTTTACTGGCCTTCATTTAAAGATGAGTGCAATATTCCATTTGGACACAATTTATGCTTAATTGACACTCCCATGACAACAAGTTCTGGAAGAACATATGTGTTTTCCATGTTGGATGAATTTATAAGGACTCCTCATCCTCAGGAGTTGATCATGGCATATTAAGAACATCAATGTAAATATTTGTGAACAGTGCAAAACAAACTACTTTCTTGTGTTTCTTTTTTCAAGTCAAAACTAATTATGAAAAAGTAGATCTATGTATTGTAGGTGAGTATGACTAAGCAGTTTGTTGCATATGCTCAACTAACTTGTTGTCGGGTACAGCTGAACTAGCCATTTTGTCAAACTTGTTAATATGGTATTTCTTAAACTATATGGTGTAAGAAAACATAATTTTTTATATTTTTGGGTCCTTGTTAGTTTTATTTCCTTGTAAAATTTTTTGAATGTCAGAGATGAGTTATAATTAATAAAAAAAGTGGTTGAATTGACGAAGTGAAACTCCACATGCATTTCAGATGTTTGCACATATCTTCAAAAGCAAGCTGAAAGCCACTATTTTTTTTTTCTTGTTATGTGACAGTATATGTCAAAGACCAGTATACATTAAAAAAGAGCTCCCTCATACCTCTGCTGTAGAGCCTAATATAGAATAGCAAGTTTTTTTCTTAAATTCTCACTTTACTATTGTATTTAATTTATTTATTCAGTGTTTTCAATGAAATTTAAAATGATTTCTTATTCTGGAAGCTCTTTTGCATAAGGGTACAAAATTTCTTTCTTCTAAACTAAATAGCACTACAGTTATGCAGCATTTTGTGAAAAGTAGTACTCTGTCGCTCTACGTGTGCGATTGGTGTTCAGTGAAACTTTGGAGCACTGTATCTCAGAAACTATGAGGTATAGGAAGTTAAAATTTGGTCACTTTCTATATCTTGGCGAAGTATGCCTCCATGCCAAATTTCATCAAAATCTGAGATGGTGGGTTACATGGCCTGGATGAAGTGACGTGGAATGACCCCTAAAGTAAATTTTGAAGCTATCGCACAGTCAGGAAACATTAACTGAAATGTTTTGTTAATCTGTGTACAAGAGTTCAGAGACATTCGCTTGGACAACACTTCCATGGCCCATATTATTTCCGACTTTGTTACATCATCTTTCACTACATAAGCATTAAAGTCACTGGGCTTCACATCATCTTTCACAACATAAGTATTTAAGTCATTAGACTTAATATTTTTTAGAAGTACTGATTCCACATTTCCTGAGCTTGTTGATGGCAAGAGTTCGTTATTACAAAGAGAGTTCTTTTTCACAGAGGAAGTGAAAGGAGCAAGATTGGGCTGAGACATTTTAGCACGGCTTTTTTTCAAATGATTACGGCTATTTCCGTGGCTGGAGACTGCCTGACGTCCCATACTGCTAAGCTTGAAAGTTTTAGAGCACACTTTACAAAATGCTGATTCGTTGTCGCCGCTCACAGCAGCTATCCAACCAGAAAACCCAGGATTTAATTGTTCGTCCAACCATTGTTCATTAAACACACAATGCTTTGACATTGCTGCAGTCTTAATTGCCTTTTAACAAGGTATAACTTATATCACAAATTTTCTTCTACTCCTTTGACCTAAAACAAAAAGAGAAATGTTAACAAGTAATGTAACACAACTTACAATAATAGGTAGGAAATACAAGGTTACATTAGTAGGAAGGGGAAGTTAGTGACTGTCTGCAACACCAAGTGCAAGTGTGTTGGGCGATGAGGGCGTCACTCCCCAACGCCGAGTTAAAACTAGGTGTAGTCTAACTGTGATTGAAATTTCCCTGACTTTTTTTTAAATATCACTGATTTTCCCTGACTTTTACCAACATTTCAGGCATTTCCCTGACTTTCCAGAATGTGGACACCCTGTCATAATAAAGTGGTCACTCAGTGCATATACAAAATACACCTTTTTGAAAAAAATTAAAAGACCTGTATCTTAGAAAGTGACCGCCAAAACAAAGTATTGATTACAACGCCCCCCCCTCCTCAAATACAGGCAAGTAACATCTTATCTGAAACAGCTCAAGACCTTTCCAAAGACTCCTGAATCACTTGTATAGATGCCCTGGTTACCGAAAGATTGAATGTTAAATTTAACAAGATGGTGAAAAAAATGGTCGAAATTGCAAATTTTGCACCCCTATTACTTCGTAAATACAGAAGATATGGACCTGTAATTTTGCACAGGCTCATACCTCAGGCGGTCCTTTCAGTATGTCAGATTTAAAGAAAATCAAAGAAAGTGAGGTTGAGGACCTTGTTGATTTGGCATGGAATGCTGCTCCCTTAAGTAATTACCCCCACATATCAAACTAAAATTTAACTCCTTTATTTTCACTGTAGCACAATCCACTGTATTCACATAATATGTGTATAGCAACATTCTCTGTCCCCTTCTTATCCCTCCAGCCAAAGCATAGAAAAAATTACGAAAATCCTTACAAGCAAAGTGTCCATTACACCTCCTTCAGGACTGACTGGGGTATCTGTTGTTTGGAGGTTATTGTTAATATCAATCCTACCTCAGCTGTACTGACCAAAATTTGCAATTGTTTGGAGGTTGCTGTTGTTCAGAGGTGTCCATTAACAGAGGTTTCACTGTATATGGGATGCAAAGTCAGGGGTTGCGCAAACATAATATAGTCTCTCCTTCACAAATTTCAATCCCATGGTCTCGCTGTGCATCTTGTCCCCACTGAAGAGGATCAGATGGCCATCACATAGTGGTATGACTATACCACTGGGAATAGAGAAAATTCTATCCCACACTCATTAACCTGCTTGACTAGCATGGTGAGTTATGGCAGCTGCAACAAACCTGGCCAAGGCAGCAGCAAGTGCATCATGATGGTAGAGGGAGCTAAGAACCACTGGAGGACCAAATTAGGCTGCCATCGAGTGTTGCTATTCTACTGATTCTGACTCCTGTCTTCTAATAAATTTTTGTAATCTTCCAATTTTTCACTGTCTTAAGACCTCCTACGTATTCAGGAACATGCTGTATAAGAATGTCTGCGTTGATACAATCAACAAGACTTGCCTCAGTACTGCTCTGAAGAGAAAAAGCTGACACAGACTAAAATTATTCAACACCTGATACCTATTATTTCCTTAAATTCATAATGGTTGTTATGCAATATTTTTTTCATTCCAAATAGTTAATTAGTCTGGTATACAAAAGATTTTCCCTAGTTTTATTAAAACGCAGAATATCAGAAAAATGTTTACAGTACGATATCTGTATTAACGATACTTTTTTTTGAGTGAAGCATTTATTTCACATACTTTGGGAACATCTGGGTATCGTTTGAGTAACAGGTGTAAGTATATAACTTTGTTTTTACGATGACAAGTGGGACTATGTTACATTAAAAAGCAAACTTTGTGATTATTACACCAACCTTAGATTTAACGATCAGCATTTTTTTTTTTTATAAAGCTGATCATCAGTAATATTGGGTTGAGGAATAAGTAATGTCGTTTTTTTCAACAGTTCCATTTGTGTGCCAAAATAAAATATTTTGGCAACATGTGATATACTATGCGATAGATACGTGTTCGCTCTACATGCCAGTGTGTGTGATTTGATTTAATTCTATTTGGTTTTCAGGTCATTAAAATGGAATGTCAAGTGGACAAGAAGGAGCATTACTGACATCTGCTGCTCTTCGCATTTAATCGAGGGACCAAAGCCACGAAAGCTGCTCACGAGATTTATGCTGTCTACGGTGAAGATGCTGTGACTGAAAGGATGGTGCAACGGTGGTTTTCGTGCTTTAAATCCGGCAATTTCGACCTTAAGGACATGGATCACCTCAGTCGCCCGGTTGAGTTTGATGAAGAGCAATTGAACCAGATGCTGCACGAAAACATGCGTCAATCGACCAGAGAATTGGCTGAGCAAATGAACTGTGATCAGAAGACAGCCGTGAATTACCTTCATGCTATGGTAAAAGTACAAAAGCTTGGCGCTTAGGTTCTGCACGTTTTGAACGACAACAGAAATCAACGTTCCACAAATGCTGCTGCTTTACTTGCTCATCACAGGGTTACTCGTGGTCACATGGAAAGATTTCTGTACTGCATCGTTACCGGCGATGAAAAATGGTGTCTGTACGTCAACATGACTCAGTCCCACGAAACACTGCAAGCAAAACAAGAGTAGCATCCTCAAAAGACGATGTTGTGTGTCTGATGGGATTGGCAGGGTATCATCTACTTCGAACTTCTTCGGAACAATGAGACGGTCAACGCGAACCTCTATGTTTAACAACTGCATCGACTCCATGATGCAATGCAACAAAAGCGACCCGATCGGCGATACGGTGTTCTGCTGCAACACTAGCTAGGCCTGCATTGCCAATATGACTAAAACCGCCATTCAAGCACTCTGGGAATTTCTGCCGCGCCCGCCCTATTCTCCGGACTTGGCTCCATCCGATTTTCATCTGTTTCGATCGCTTTCCAACAATTTGAGCTGCGTGTCGTTCAATAATGACGTGGAATTGCGGACGTGGTCGGGCGACTTCTTTGGGTCACGATCGGCAGATTTCTATTGCCGAGGCTTCGAACAACTTGTTGAATGATGGGAAGCAGTTGTAAATACTAGTGGCGAATACGTTATTGATTAAATTGTTATTTTTTGTTGTTACAAAATAAAGTTTTCCAACGTTTGAAAAGATGACATTACTTATTCCTCAACCCAATATAAAAAAGACTCAGGATTGTATTGGTTTAAATTTTCACTCCTGTTTACAAATAGTATGAGGAATACTGGTAATATACCAGTAGATTTAGGTGTTCCTTCATATTGTGATTACATCCAATAATACATTACATTTGAGAGGTAGTGCATATTTCAAGAAAGGAAAAAAAAATGATCTACTGATTTTTTGAGCTCTTATCCACTAATTTCAGGTAAAAGTTTTTGGCAACACTGCTGCCATCTGAAGCTGACCTTGCCAACGTGTAATGGAATCTTCTGATTCAAGGGTCCTTGAATTGGCAGAGGAACTCCAAAGGATCAAGTGGGACATTGTCACGCTAAGTGAGGAAGAAGATGAGGATCTCACTGAACTGAAAAGGGGACATCTCTTCTACTACCACAGGACAGATAATGGCAGAACTAGTGGATGTTGGATTTATTAGAAACCAGAAGCTGAAGGACAACATTTTAGAAGTCTAAAGTTCCACAGACAAAGCTGCGCAACTCGTTATCCAACTTAAAAAAGATACCAGATTCAGATCATTCAAGCTTATGCACCCACCCCAAGTCATCCTGAGAAAGAAAATGGAGAGTTTTACAAGGAAATTTGGCTTTTAATAATAAGGGCAAGCAGCATTTGAAGATCATTTTGAGTGATTTCAATGTGAAAATATGAGTGGCAACAAGTACATAATGAAACTTCAGCACATAAATTCAGTTACTGCAACATAAACCAGCTTGGAAATACTCTTATAGAGTTTGCACAGGGTTCGTACACTTTTAAAGAAAATAAATTCCAGGAGTTTTTCAGGAGTCCGTAAAAAATTCCAGGAGGCCAAACTTTTGTTAGAATCACAGTGCGTTGTTGCCTATATTGCAAATTACGGTGAAGTTTACTACTACTTATTTTTGTTTTCTTGTGTTTCAAGGTTTATTGACCATCATGTGCAACTCTGAGTGCTATAAGCAGCCGCACATCTCTAATTTAAAGCCACTTGTTGCAGAGAAGGGGCAGAGCCAATGCCATTAGACAAATACACCACCCATACCTCATATGGGACTCAAAACCACACCCACCTTGGGTGAATGGTCAGACCATTTGGCCACCGGGGCAGCACTACACATTTACAATACATCGACTGAAAGCAGAATGATATATACACATCAGTAAAGATGGGAAATTCTAATTCATTAAAACCTTAAACATGCTTTCTTGCATTTCTGAAACAAATAAAATAGAATACATGCACAATACTGATAATTTTCTTCCCTGTAAAACAGTATTTTTTTTACAGTGCTTACATATCAGAAAGCAGGCACTGAGCTAAAGTAAAAGACTCCAAATCATTCACAGAGCATGAATCACGTGAACCTCGATAATGACATGTGCATCACCAAGCTTCACAGGATTTAATTTTTTTTATCCACTTTGATACAAACCTAAAAGGCAGGATATCCCATGCTTTAGAATTCAAGAAACTAGATAGAAACAAGAACCTGAAAAGCTGGAACGTCAACCCTTTGGAGAACCAGGAATCCAAAAAAAAAAAAAAAAAAAAAAAAAACAGATTCCGTTACTTGTATAAAAATATACTCCGAACTTCTGAACTTTCTACTTTCTATTTACAATATGTAACATGCCTTCTTGGATGGCAGACAGTGAAATACTGATGTTTCTGTATGCCTACTTAATATGAGGGAAACATTTAAATGCATAGTTTTTCAACGTGTACTTTACCTTCTCTACCTGGATTTATTGTTTCTTTTTTATATTTTTGAAAAATGGCTACTGGTTAAAATTTTTAGGTAATTTAATACATGAAAATGTTTGACCAACTTTTTGAACGTCCCTGTATATGTCTAACGATTTTGAAAACTGAGAAAAAGCAATGCTCGGAGTGCCTAAAAATGTTTTTTTGATTACGCGCTTTTCCTGGAAATTTGTCATTTTATTCCGGAAATTTTCATCTGGTTTCAGTACGTTCATCGAAACTTAATGCATGATAATACACATACAAAAGCCTTCAATTCCGTCGAAATTTTAGTTTGTTCTTAGGGACCCCGAGGAGAGGATCTTTTACTTAAAAACTAGATGGGGAAAAATGGTGTATATCGAAGAAATGTGTTGAAAATGACTGAAATCTGAGCAGGTGCATGAGCTTGATCAATTCTTCCACAGATTTGCACGCCGCTAACTGCTATGAAAGAAACCAGGTGAATTCCTTTCAAAAGGCATACTTCTCTTTTCTAGCAGGTAAAGTTTCCCCCGTTTTATGGACGCAATATAAAGCTTTATGGGAATAAAGTTCGATTGAGAATTGCTGTTGACTTACATTTCCTCTCCCCACTTCACAGCCACCAATGACCACACTATAAACGAGAGGGGAAATAAAGCAGAATGGGAATATACAGAGTTTTGTTATCTAAAAAGTTCATTAAGAAAAAGGTACATTCAGGTAGACATATAACTTCAAGAGATAGGATGTTCCCTACCTCTTTACAATTCTTATGT
The DNA here is from genome assembly GCA_039090855.1 of Macrothele yani. Lineage (NCBI taxonomy): Eukaryota > Metazoa > Arthropoda > Arachnida > Araneae > Macrothelidae > Macrothele > Macrothele yani. Next base: position 55,360,337 of record CM077011.1, on the reverse strand, counting down.
TGCATGAGTTTTTCATAATGTTCATCAGCAACAAGCAGCAGTGCTTTTTTCTTTTTCTTTGACATTGTGTTGCAGGGCATTTGATTTTGCAAGCAATGTTAGTGAGCTTTTGATTCTACCTGATCAGCATACATTTCAGAGGATTTTTTAAATTCAGAAATGTCAGTTTCAAGTCTTTCCTTCTTTGATTTAAGACATGATATGCCTTCCATTAGCAGCATTCTTTTTTTCATACATTTCTTTTGCTGGGTTTTCTTCTGTTCATCCAGGTAAGCTACATACTTTTGACGAGCACAGGCAACACTCAGTAATAGCTCTTTTGACAATTCAATATCTTCTATTTTCCCAACTGTATTTACATGGTCAACAATAATTCCTCTTGCTACAACAGATTCTTCTCTTAAGTTCTCCACCATGATTTGTTTATTTGTAGAAAATCCTCTTTCAACAGTGGCCTGCCCATGGGATAGAAGCAGAAGTATCTTCATGACTTCCCAAAAGTGTCTATACTTATTAGCAACAGTAGCATGGTAAAACTCATCTAGTCTGTGTTCTTGGAACAAAATTTGTGAGCTCAGCCTTCCTTTCATTGACAAGTTCCTGTACTAAATCACTATACTCCTTTAAGATATTATCACAATTTGCTTTTAAAACTTTCTTTGCATCAACAAGGAGGAGTAATATCCTGCTGAACTTCTGAACCATATCTTCTGAATTTCCTAAAAATTTTCTTGGGTCTAAACATGTCATTGACCTAATCAACGGATACTATAAAGGGGATTTTTTGAGTAACTTCTTAGTAACTTGGATCAAAAAAATGCCTACATTGTAACTTAAATTCCACAATCTGTTTGTCACTAACATTTTGGCTTTTCTTTAGTTCCGTTATTAATTTGCTTGCAACAAAACCAATCATGATTTTACTCTTATCTTTGTAATTTGTTTCATTTATTTCAATTTTCAGCAGTTAAAGAGGACTATTTACACTGTTCATTATGTTATCCTTTATGAATCTTTGCATCACTTTTTTTAAGCATACTATATAAGTCATGAGCCAAAAAGGGAAGCATTGGTTGTCAGTCTGATAAACAGTCAAAAAATATTCAACACTTTTAGCCACACTAACAAAAAATTACATTTGACAAGAAAAAGTGGGTCTTTAACATGTTTCTTCACCACATCAAATGACTTGTTTTGAGGGTCAGGTAATATCTTTTGCTGAACCTTGCTGACATATAATGAAATACTTGGCAAAATTTCAATAGCTCTTTCAACAACACCCACATTTTCAAGCCAATGGTGTTTGCAAAACTTTAGCGAAAAGACGTTGCAGTTTGTCACTTTTGAAAAGTCTTCATGTCTAGCTGGCGAGTCCTTGAATAGTCTTACGAAGTTCTGGCATTATTTTGCAGCCACTGTTGAAAGCATTATGAACAATATGCAATCCACAACTGCCAACATTCAACAAAGAGGCACGGCTCTCTTGTTTTAATGCATTCAGCATCATATCATAAAATTTCCAACTGACATGGGGTCCATCCATGGACAGCTGATACAAGTTACCAGAACCTAAACCGGAACACTTTTCTTGAATTTTACTACAAAATACATCAGCAGTAGCATGTCCTAGAAAGTCAGAGCCTAAGTATCTTGTACAAACTTGCCCGCCATCCGAAAACCTAACATGAGAATCCAACTGTTTTTTTGCTAGTTTTCTTGTTAAGGGTCTCGTCAAACAGTAACACATATCCATCTTGAATTTGACTCTTCCCTTTAAAAGTGACATAAAAAATGGTGCAATACCAAAAACAGAATAATATGCACATTTTTTTCCACTACAAGTTAACTTTTTTGCAATGCTACTGTCAAGAAACATTAAGGTCAGTACAGATAGGATGTTTTCACGACTTACATGAATAATGTAAAGAAATGACTTTCGACGTCCATAGAATTTCTGCTTTTAGCACATTGTTTTGGGAAAACGAATTTTCAAGACTTATGTCAGATACTGCAGGTTTTTTAATAGGAACAGCACCAAGTGACTTCTGGTAAAAGTCTTGGATATCTACTGTTTGTTTTTGTTTAGCTGCCAATAAAGAAATATGCTTTTTATTAGCCACATGACTAGTAATGGCAGACTCACCCATATTTGAAATATCGAAGCAACAATCACATACTTTGCACTTTGCTTTAAACTTAGAAGTATCTTTCTGTTTCAGCAAAAAAATCATTGTACTTAAGCCAAGCTGGATTAAATATACACTTACCACCTGGCATAACTACACAACAATAATTTATTCTGACTAATAAAACAGAACAATGTTCTCGTTACCAATTTACAAGGAAGACAGCCAAATGCCTCTGCAATCAGCATTACATATAGGTCACTATACTCTTGAGTTAATGTAAGACTGTAACACTGTTTAAAATAGAACAGCCTGATTAAAAAGTCTGGGGAACACACAAGAGCGGTATCAGTCTATCTGCATCTCACTTCCACGATTACCCCTCACCACATTTATAGCTTTATAACCTAACATTTATGTAACCATAAGAATACTGTAAACTAAAATCAAGGTTTGGGGGATCTTCTCCATCTCATCTCATACAGCCCCTCCCACCTGCTACTCTCATACCTGCCAACTAAATTTAAAGAACATGCAGAAAATTTCTTTGAAAAATTTAGAAGATTGTATAAAAATTCAGAAGATTTTTTTACATCAATTTGTCACACGATAAAGTGATTTAGAACTCATACTGCTTAAACAAAAAAGGAATAAAGGGCACTTACCTTTATTTTTTTGTGTGTTTTTATTGAAGGGAACTTTTATTAATAGTAATTTAACAGTTAGCTAAACTTTTTACAGTGGCCTTTTTGGATTTTTTTAAGAATTTTTTTGGAGTAACCTTTTTGAAAACAAAGTAAATTTTCTATGCATTTAATTAACAGAAGACTCTCAAGCGATTCACCTGACATTAATGATCAAAACATTGTGCGATTTTTTTAACCAAAGAAAAAAATTCTTTTGCATTATCAGGGTTCCCACTCAAAAGTAGAAAAAATTCCCTGACTTTTCCAGGTGGTCCTGAGAGTTTTTCCAGAGCGGCAAATCTAATCACATTGCGACAAATTGTTGCATTTCCTTACATTCTTGCGTTCCTTACGAAAGCATACATTTGTTAATTCTTTAAATAACTGTCCTTTATACAATTACCTGCTTTCTTTTAATAACAATTAAATGCATGAGGCATATTATTTTTGGTACCATTATTTATTTTTGGTACCGTTGGTTCAAATATTCTTTAAAACATGTAAACCATGTATTTACATGTTTTAAAGAATATTTGAACAAAGACTTAACTTAAATTCTACATATAATGAAATATTTCAATCGATTAGGTGAAATTATACAACTGATTTATCTGTATTTTAAGTGCACACAAGTATATAAATAACATTTTAAACGACTCATAACATTAAGAGTTCCAGTTAGGTTTAAAAATGCAAGCTGGGAGAATTGTGACTGAAGAGAATAAATTGCCCTTAAATGATACAATGCTGAAGCTTTAAATCCTTTAAGTGCTTATTTTACATAAATATTAAACAACACAGAAGTATTTGCTGAAATTGAAGTCTAATGGGAATGATAAAATGGTGAGTGTCTGACAGAGTCTCTTAACATTTTGTTAGAGCGGTTCTATCAAATCGATCTACCAATTTGTATTTTCTATTGGAATTTACTTAGAATCTTTAAAGACAAAGCAAAGTAAAACAGTTATTAAAAAATAAAAGAAGAAGAAGAGAGAGAGAACAGAAATCGTGACAGCATTTCTGCGTCTGAGGAAATCGTGTGCCAGTACCATCCCAACAATTTCTAGTAATCAGGGAAAATACTGCTGACATTTAAAAATCAAAAGTGTAATTATTTTAGCTAACGTTAGTTCTTGCACTTGGCAATGAGAACATCGAATCTATGCTATTTCAGAGGGGCCAACCTCTAGCAGAACGCATCAGTAATGTTTCAGTAATCGAACACAAACTTTCAGTAATGTAACACGCCATTTTTTTTCTAAGTTAAGGACAATATTATAGTATTACTGTGTAACCTGTAACACTTGTATGAGGTGCCTATCGGTAATCACCATACGAAGCCTCATCGCTAACACGTGGATTGGGTATTTCATGAGAAATTAATGCGTGAAATGTGTAATAACTTTATATGTTTACACTATCCTCACAAAAAAATATGAAATTAAATTATCAATATTGTACTTACCTCATGTCATTGCTGACATAAAAACTCCCTTGTTGCTTGTTTTGCAGTGGTATATTCTTTTTCAGAAAACTTTTTATAACACAGCTCACCTGAGGAAAATGCTTTACTTTTCTGTATATGAAGGGCACTTAATGTTTTGGTGCTCATTGTTGGGCAGAAGTATGCGAGGTTTTTCCTTACTATACTAAATATTCTCTACGTAGAGGAATTGCTGTGAGGGATAGTCAATATTGCCAACATTAGTTTAGGCAATGCAGAATACTTGGGAAGGCCAGATGAATCCTTCATCTTAGATATTTCATTCCATGCCACATCTGCTCAAGGATATCCAGCTTCATCAATATCAGAGTCTGGGAACATAGCATGAAAAAAAGATCAGCATGATCACAGATTGCTATAGGTAGGTTATGCTCCACAACGATTGCAGTAAACAGCAATTCAGCGTTTATCACGCTATTTTCATTTTTTTTTTTTTTTTGCAAAAAAAATTATCCAAAGGCTTTGATCGAGTCTTTAATTTTACACAATCCTGGTGTTTGTTTTAACTGGATATGCCTTCAGCAATCATGGCAATCATCTCATCTCACTCATCCTACATGGGCTACTGATTACTCTCATATTAGAAGGCACGCAAGGAAACCTTTATTTCAGTATTTTCCATTTCCTTGCTCAAGATTTAGGAGAAAGATTTGGATGTTCCTGGAGAAACCTCTTTGCATATTTATTTGTTTCAGAAACGATAATTCCAAGGATGAAATTGGTAAAAAACAAGTAAAAATAGGCAACAGGTGCCACATCAGTTGCAGGAGCATGTTTGGGCCCCTGCATCTCATGAAAATCAAAAGGATGCTGAGGTTGTTCATCACTTCCCTCTATTACATCCTCCCATTCACTTTTAGAACTTTCATGATCTGAAGATTCACTATGAAGATCTTCACCTTCTGAAGAAGATATGGTGTGCGTGGCACTGTGGCTAGTTTTCTGGCTTGATGTTGCTTGGCCAATATCACTCTCAGATGATTCAAAATCATCACCATCACTTGGCAAGCTTTCACTCTCACTACAAGCCATTTCAAATAACCTTAAAATTTTTTTTCACACAGTAGGAAAAAGCACGTCTGCTAGTCTGAGGAACAAGCTGTCAATAAAGTCATCCTCTGCTAACACGAGTTTGGAAAAAGAGGGGGATTCGCAATTCACGGAGTTTTGCGATTGTGTCTGTTTGTTTAGGAAAAAGAAATGAATAATGTGAAGAGCTTCTAGTAATAAAACACCGCACTTCGTTCTCCCGCGCGGCGAAAGTCCTCAAGAAATATAAACATCCGTCATCGCGGGACCACGCGTTGCGACGAGTTGATCGTTATTGCACTTCGAACGGGGCTCGAAAAAGTAAGTGATTTCCAACAGTACGACGTCTTATAATACACCAACAATTCTAAGTGAACAGCCCTGTATCAACTACCTCAACTGCAGTAGGAAACGTTTTGGCCTGTCACACGGAGAAATTGCGTGGGGAACCGATAGCAAGCGCAAACTCTTTTACGATGACACGGCATATTACCCGTAATTTTCGTCGTATTATCCGCAGACCGCAAAATTCACATTAAAAAAATCCTTCGTATAATCCGCAGACTGTGACATTTAGGAAAAAAATCGCCGTATAATCCGCACATCATAGATGTTGAATCAGAAGTGGAATTTCCGACAGAAAAGTCGGTCACATAAACACATCACTCTTTCCACGTTCCAGAAACACATAGCAACCGAAAAATTGTTTTCAGCCGCCGCCGGGGAATTGAGCCACGGATCTCTCGATATCTAACCGAGCGCGTTAGCTTTACACCACGGTGGCCAACAATCCACGGTGCTAATGTGTATTTTTAAGTCAGCTTCTGACATCATAAATCCGTAAGATGGGCTCAGCTACTGAGACGTCTCCATCTGGTGAGTATTAACGGCACTGGTTATATATATTATAGCAGTTAATTCCAAAGGGCGAGATCCAAGGTGAAAATCCTCCAAATACGTGGCGTCAGTAAATAAATAAATACGTCGCTCTTTCCACGTTCCAGAAACACATGAGTCCGAAGAAGTAAGAGAAAAAAAAAAAACTATTTTATTAAATGAAGAAATTCATTTTTAAAGGTTACTGTTTTATATTTTTATCTCCGAACAGATAAAGGGTGTGGCATCCATAGATCACGCCGATGTAGCTCCAGAGTATTGCATTACACTGCCAATGACGAAAGGCTGATACAGAACAAGTCGTAGAAATACCGTATGTACTCGCGTATAAGTCGAAAATTTTTGGAGGAATTAATGCTTTCAGAGTTGAGAGATCGTCTTATACGTGGGCCAATAAAAAAACTTCCTTGAATTCTCCCGCGGAATTTACCAACGGATTTGTTTACGTTTTAGATCGCGACACAGAGGCTTTCCGTATGTTGCTGCACGATTGTGTTCTGACCTCAAAACTATCGCGCAGTGACATTATAATATCCTCAATTCTGTCCACCACTTCAAGTTTAAATTCGGCAGTGTAACTGAAACGTTTCCTTTTTAGAGACATCATGATTAGCAATGAAGGAAAACAGCAGCAGCGACGTTCGCCAAAACAATGAAAGCAAACTAGATACAAGGTCGCGCACATGAAATCCGAAAGGAGAAACGCATAGGTTCGTGCAGCAAGCGCTGTGCGTACTTCTTTGGCTTTTTGCCAAAAAACAGAGCCGGCACGACAGTCAGAGCTCTCCTCAACGATAACAAAATGACCCCTGCCGTCCCTCCCCACAACTATCCCGATCTTTCATTACGACATTCCTCCCCCTCCTCCCCGCTCCGTACAAACTCCTGAACTGAGGAAAATTCTTCCGAGGGAGTTCCTTTTCCAATTATTACACCTTTCCCTGCACAATCACGCTGCAGATTTTTTTAAATCGGAAGGTCTTATATATTTTTTTTTTATTTTTTTTTTAAATCGGCGTGTTAACCGCGTTGGTGTATAATCCGCAAAACCTATAATTTTAACCTTTTTAGCAGATAATCCGCTGATTATACGACGAAAATTACGGTACCATTCTTCCGATAATATCGCTGTTTGACGATATAATTCATGGACATTCCATTCCAAAACGATATGATTGATAAATGATATGATCGTTGAGACACCGAAATCCGCAGTCTGATTCGGAAAATATGCGGATCAAAGTCGAAGGCCGAGAAATCGGCAACGTCGCACTAAAAGGGTTTAACAAAAAAGGATACAAAATTGAGATTCTCCAAAACACACTGAATTCCGTAATTCTTCCAACCTGTCCGCCGTAATTCCGTAATCTGACAGTCGAAACCGTAATAATTACGGACAATTCGTAATAGTTGGCACCTCTGCTATTTGCTTCTAAATAATGCAGCATAGGATATTTAGACATTGTGCTGTTAAATTTCATAACCAATAAGCTGGCACACAGAGATCCTAATGCCATAACGGCAAAAAAAAAAAAAAAAAAATTAAACCCAGGGATAAAGAAAAAATAATGGAAGCAACAAGTGGGGAAAACTAACAGTTAATACGGAATACCATTTTGCCTGAGAGGCTACAATTCATATTATTACTTCCAAAATCCGGAAGTCTTAAAATTGATTGGCTACGTTTGTGACACAAACATTAGTACTGAACTTTTCTCGCAGGTCACAGTTCATTTCCACGCAACGTTAAATAACTTGTACGGGAAACAATTAAAGGAAGTTTTGTGTGCATGTGTGCTCATAAAATCCTCCTAACACTTTTTTGTCAACATAATTTATCATCCTGCGGCGAGTGGCATGTTTATACTTAACAATATCTTTACGAAGGGAAATACATTTGTGCGATGTTGATCAGGCAAAGTGCGAGAGAGGTCTGGAGCCCACTCAGGTCATTTGCAGTAACTCCCCACAAATAACGTCATCCAAAACGGAGACAGAGGTTTTAGCGCCAGCACTGACAAACCTGAAACCAATAGAGCACGACAAACCTGAAACCAATAGAGATTTTCATCAGTAGTAACTAGGTAGATTTTTTTTTTTTTTTCGGCAATGTGGGGTAAAGATGTGAAATGAGTAATTTATGCAAATCTTGTGAGGTGCAGCAGCGCAAGAAGAATTTACGATTACAAGAAAATTTCTACCCAGTCTAACTTTTGTTCTCGCAATTTTTTTTTTTTTTCCTATGTATAAGCTGAAACCTTGGGGAAAATTACGAGAGAATGATGAATTTTATATTTCTTATTCTAAATAACGGAGATATTTGCGTTTTTACGGAAAACGGTTCTACTATGCACAAAAATTCAAAAAATAATATCTTCTAATCTATCAGAAACAAAAAAAATTGAAACTTTCAGGGGTTTTTTTTTATAACTTGGAGGCAGCTACCCGTAAAAAAAAAAAAATCAAAAAAATCGCACGAATCGGAGATGTGTTGGTGGAAAATTATTTCAATATCTGACGATTTTGCGTGGAATGACCCAGATGTGAAAATCTATGGTTCCGGGCGTCGGACTACCCTATTTTTCGCAACCAGCCAGCTCTTGCAGTAATTGGAATATAGTCTTAAAATAGCTATAAATAAATTTCTTCATGCATTATGAAATAGAAATATGACAGAATAAAAAAAAAATCTCTTTCCGGCCGTAAAACCGGAAGACAACGAATCTAGAAAACGGCCGTGAAATCTGGTAGGTATGCAATAGTACCAGCTTCATTGCATGGTATTTTTCATATATTTTTTGTCAAAATACTCGTAAGTACTATGAAAAAAATAAATCTTTCCCCTCTTTGAAGAATCTTCCTATTTCATAATATTTTCCCTGTTCTAACATTTGAAGGTACATACTTTTCCAACTATACCAATTCTGCTACAGAATTACGAAAGCGAAGCTTTAGTTCGTAAGTGATACGAACCTTTTTCAAAATAAATTAGGTGCCCTCAATTTGCAACATTCATTAACATTGCTGTTGAAGGGGAAGGGGGGGGGGAGATTTATTAGGATGACCAACATCCGGCAAAATAAAATGTTTTTGTACGGTTTGATAAATACACGTAGAACATGCAAAAGGGAAAAAAAAAAAAAAAAAAAAGCTCAACTTCTAAAGTTTCCAATGAATTTCGTTGAAATTTGAAATGGAATGTTATTTTCATATATCTTGCCCACTGTAAAAATTTCAGTCGGTTATTTAAAAAATTGAGGAAATAGCTTCTTCATAATTTTTTTCCCAGTCTACGCAGAGAACCGGGGCACCTACTCAGGAACAAATGACTGCCTCTCTTCGCGAACGCCAGCAGATAAGAGCCTGCGAAATGGGTGTGTGATTAATGGCTTTCTTTCACGCTTTGACGTGTATGTTTGTTCGGTTGTAGTTTAGATCATCTGGAGACGGGGAAACCGCAAAGAGACGCACTCCCCTGCACAGCTGCACTTTAATCGGTGGGTGGGTTACGGAGTTGCCTCGAAGGATAAAACAACTCGGAATTATTTTAAAACTTAACAATACATAAATATATTTTACAAAAGTCTGAAACAAAATATTTTTCTGGCAAAATAAAAAATTCCCTGCCTTTATAGTTCCCTGATAAAAAATTCCCTGATTTTTACGGAAAAACACAATTTTCCCTGATTTTTGGAACAATTTTCAAATTCCCTGAGAATTCCCGGTTTTCCAGGTTGCGTGGGAACCCTGATTATTAATTAAATGGCAAATACACCCTTATAATTATTATTTCACTTTGGTGTTCTTTCAAATGACGAGCCACACCATTTTTCTCTCCTATCATTACTGGAGCATTGTCTGCTCCAAAAGCAATGCAATTTTTGAAGGATATGCTGTGCTTACTAAAAAAAAAAAAAACATCAACTGTAGCTGAGAACCATGAATTCTGATATCAGAGCTTTCACTATTTTAGATAAATGGTGTAATTTTCAGAGAATAAATATTTTTTTTTAACACCATGCATCAATTCTTACAAATTTCCAAACTTTGTCACTTCCGTTTTTGGAAATTTCCTCCACCCTTATCAAGCTAAAATGCACACACATTTGTGAGGGTGATGACAATTGACAACTACATAGGAGTGGGGATCACATCGCGGGGGGGGGGGGATACAATTACTGAAGAAATCTTCGCTCCGTCTGACTTCCGTTTTCGAAAATTTATCCAACATTTTCAAGCTGAAATACAAAATATTTATGGAATAACGTGATATCTAACAATACTCGGTAGAGGAAACATCGTGAGAAAAAACATTACGATTACGAGAGAAATCTTACCTCCGTCTACTTTCCGTTTTCGAAGGATGAAATTCCGTTCTCTGACAGAGAAAACGATACCCTCTCCCCCACCCCATCACCAATCCTCTCAAAATTTTAGTTCAGTTGTGCATCGATCTCGTAAATGGTCCAAATGATAACAAAAAAGATGGAATTCCTCGAATCAGCGTAAGAATCTCGTAGCCGAAGATTACGGGAAATTTTCGGGCGGCCTAACTTCCGTATTTGGAAATCGTTGCTTACAATTTTGAGCTGAAATTATGCAATGAAATTATATTTAGCAACAATACTGAACAGAAGCAACATCGCGCGAGAAAAAAAAAAAAAAAAAGATTACAGGAAAAATCTGCACTCCGTTTATAGCTTCCGTTTCCGAATGTTTAAAAAGACAAAACAACGTCCCCAGACGGAATACGACTCACCGCCAACTAATACCCCGAAAAAATTTTCACTTTTGCATCGATCTCGAAAATGACAAAAAACAAAAAAGGGTGGGGGAGGGGGACCCGCAAACCCACGGAAGACTCTCACGTACGAATTAACCGCTGAATCGATTTCGAATCGCGTAAGATTACGCTAAAATATCAATGACTGGTAAATTTTAACATTTGGTGCGAAATTAGCACAGATCTCGTGGTCAAAATCGCATTTGGTTTTTTTTAATTTGCAGAATGGTGCAAGAACAACGTTTTGGCGTGGGCTGGAACAACTGGCGCAGGTCTGGCATCCCTGAGATTAAGACTAGTAAGTTACTACTGCGCTTCTCAATTATTATTTTTTTTTGACTTACAAAAATTAATAAAACAGGTTATTTTTTGCAAAAAACACAGAAATTTTTCGAACGGCAGAAGAACGCGAGTTTGGTCGGTAGAATGTATAAAAAATCGGGACTTCTGCCAAAATCGGAAGTGTTGGCAGGTATGTACTCTCCTTTCCTACCTAAGGAAAAATGTGCCGAAAAATTTATTTTCTGAATTTTCAATTAAAAGATCTGAATATTTCACAGATGTCGTAACTGGGTCATATAAGGTTACACTGCAAATTTCACTAAAATTAAATGAAAACTTTTGGAATCGCACAATTTTTTTTTTTTATTATGACGTTAGAGCGGGAACACTGCCGTCGTACGAGTTTAAAAATTTTATTTGCTAGTTTTCACAGTTTTTATCCGATTCACACGCAATTTGGTGGGTTCGTTCCTTTTGGCAATTTATTAAATGCATTAAATTTTCAGTCAGTTTTGTAGAAATTCCGCTAAGATAGAAAATCATATTTTTTATCCCAGTAGGGTGCAGGAACAGTCAACAGCTGTGCTGGCCCTACCTACCAGATCAGGCAAGGAAGTTTCTGCAATCCCCTTCCCCCTACACACACACACACACACACAAACTCTCACTCACTCACTCTCTCTCTCTCTCCCTCCCTAAAGTTCACAGCTGGAGAGCTAACTTTTACGGTGAAACATGCTGAAAACCAAACTACTTCAGCATAAAAAGAAATACAAACTTTAACCAAACTAGATTAGCATCAAAAGAAATACAAAAATTCCAGGAAAAATTGCCTTTTTCCCAGGAGTTTTCCAGGGCCCTGGAAAATAAATACCAAATTCCAGGAGTTTTCCAGGAATTCCAGGAGGCGTACGAACCCTGTTTGCAGTGGCCGAAGGGTTTTTCATCATAAACTCCTTTTAGAGAAAAAAGCCACATAGGAAATGGACATGGAGGCATACCAATGGGATGACAAGTGAAATTGATTTTATTATGTGTAACAAGAAATTTGTTGTCAAAGACTGCAGTGTGCCAAATAAGTTTAATACAGGTAGTGACCATAGAATGGTGAGATGTAAGGTGCACCTTAACACTAAACTTGAACATGGCAAGCTCATAAAACAAAATGTATTGACATGAAAAACCTTAAAAAACATACCTTCAAATCGGAACTGAAGAACCAATTCTCTGCTCTAGAAAGTCAAACATCAGAAGAAGTGGACATCTTTGAAGTTAAAAATTAACATAGGCTCTTATGGATATGGAAACAGCAACAAAAACAGGTGGTACTAGGACAAATTGCTTATGAAGAAAATATCAGAAAGAATAAAAATGCAGATGCAAAATATATGCGAGATCCACATTCTTCAAACATTTCGAAGAGTTTGGACATATAATGGAGGTTTCCAGAGAATATTGGTGTGCTTAATGTAATTTTTGTGTTTTTCAAAATTGCATTTATGATCAGAGGAACCTTTTAATCCAGAGTCGGGGTATCACTATGGGGACCTGTTTCTCCAGTTGGCTTGCAAATTTATACCTGCATCACAACAAAAAGAATATCATCTGTGAGAAAATGACAAATTTTAGATACATAGATGATCTTATTAGTTTCAAGGCTGGTAAGGAGGATTTCCTACTGGAGAGTTATTACCCTTCGGGACTAGTTTTGGAAAAAAACAGCAAAGGTTCCAGAGTTACTTTTCTGGATTTGGAAATTGTTCGCACTCGCGAAGGAATTTTTATGGGATTTTTGTCCCTCAACTTTTTGTGTCTAGAATTCAAAAATCCCTAAAACAATTCACAGGAATATTATAATTTCACAGTTCCTACGAATTTCGCATGTTTGCAATAATAAGGGTAGTACCATAAAATTTGTAAAGTTACTGTATTCCAAGTTGTTGAATAATAACTATCCTCTTAATTTCTGCAAGTTCCACTTTCAAAATCTATTGTCATCTTTTAATTCCAATTCAAGTTTTACAATTAGATTATGTAATATTACACCACCTTAATTTCTATATTAACCATTTCTTAGGGCTAGGCCGCTACAATAAAACTTTATTTCCTCCAAGAGTCGCCCCAGATAATTCTAAAAGCCCGAACTTTCATCCATGACATGATCAAAAACATTTCACTATTTTTGGAAAGTACCCTTATTGACTTATCGCTCACCTTAAGAAGTGAGTTCTGACCATTTCTGCCTTGGGGAGCTTAAGTTTTTGATCATGTGTGCTTCATAATTTTAATTATGGTTATGTGTGGTTCATTTGTGAGTTACATGTAAGTTCCAGATGTTTTATGTTATTTAAGTTCTACTAATTGGTTCAGGTAAGGAAAACAGAGTGCTAAGGAAGTATTTGATACTAAATTAGTTAAGACGTCTGTCCTTTGGCTATGGAAAATTCAGCACTCTCACGGAGCCTGAACGAACTATAGGCCCCTGGGCTCCAGATGTCTTTCCCTGATGAGTGGTCTGGTGCTCCGATGTGCTTTAACCTTAAAAGGTATGGATTTTTCTTAATTTCTATCTTTTTGTATTTAACCATTTAATTCTCTTTTCAGGATTTTTAGGGTGCTATTTCGATAGTGTTGTAATGGGATTGTAAATTACTTGTGGTTGATTGACTCTATTGGTGTGAGGGTATGTGAGAGAGAGAGGGCGGGGGAGCTGCGAACAACTCAAAAATGCAAAATAATGTATGTACACTGTTTTGAACTATTTCCACTAAGAAGAAGTTATTCATAGACTCAGACAAAAACTTACCCTTAATTTAACACCATCTTCATCCCCCGTATCATCAAAAATTGCCTTCATCTCCAAATGATTTTCAAAGGCACAAGTGACATGATATGCTACTTTACACTGTTTTACCTATAAAGTAAACAACAAACTTTCATAAGAATAAAATCACACACAACTGAGAAACAACATCAATTAAAATTTAAAAGATATAAGCCCAAGAAACACCACTGTCTGCTTAAGTTGCATCTACATACACTCTTCCAAACCTTTAGAAGGTATTTCAGTTAAACAAAGCTTTCATTCACAAGCTCTACAAAAACTGCTCAGACAATTATACATAGCCTGAAAACTGTACGTAATTTCCACAACTTCAATATTTGTTAGCTTGAGGGTGAGACCACCTTCCTAAATGCATTATGGTGGTAACTGGCTTATTAGCAACTAGCTGTAAAGCCCGTTGATATAAGAATACAATGGGCTCTAGAAATCATTTATTGCTATTCAAGCATTTATTAACGACGTTGGAAAATATCTTTGTACACAATATTTTTTTAAAATATTTTTCGGAATCTGGGAGTTGTTTTCCTTGTTTTGACCCATGGACTACTTTAACTGTGACATTATCAAACCGTCGAACTTTTCACAATGCAACATAAAGTTGTCCATGGCAAAGCATTGGTCCAGGAAGGTAGATAGCTACTTTCTCCAGTGTTTGACCTTGAGACTTATTAATGGTCATAGCAAAGGAGAGTTTTACAGGAAATTGTCGTCGTCTTATTGTGAATGGGAGGTCTATAACAGTAGGTGCGAGGTCAATTCGCAGAATAAAAACAGTTTTATAACATACTGAGCCTGTGAGTACTTCTGCAATGACCAAATTGGGTTTTAGTGCTTTAATTATCAGTCTTGTTCGATTACATAAACCTCGTTGTGTATTGAGGTTTCTCAGGAGCATGACAATAGCTCCAACCTTCAATTTCAATCTGTGAAGTGGCATTCCTGATGGAGTTTGCTCATTTAAAAACTCTATAGGATAATACTGTTCAGTATTTTCTTCGCCATCGGCATCAATTGTATCACAACTTAAGTATGGTCTATAATATAATTTTTGCAACCTCATTAGAACTTGGAGCATTATAACGCCTTTGATCATTTCTACGATCTTGAATAATAGCCATTGATACATTAAAAGGAACAGCATTATTCATTTGAGCATCTTGAATACTCTCTTGCTTGACTTCATAAAGCATTTTACACGCTTCCACAAATGGATTATTTTCTGTCATGAATGTATTCAGTGTTTGTAACAGATCCTTATTGCCCCCTACTATTTTCTCGTATTTGCACTCTTTGGGCAGCAGCCTCATCAGGATCCAATATGTGCAATTGTGCGTATTTCCACTGTTCACCATTATCAGGATGCAATGCTCCTGCACGATGATAGATTGATCCATTTATTCTAAAACAATAAGGACCATAACCTGGTGGATGAGCCATTCGTGCTCCCTTTGATGCAAATGCAAGAGAACTATTAATCTACCGTAGGTTAACCATAAAGTTTTTTGAGTGCTCATGATGATTTTTTCAATTAATGGGGAAGTGCAAATAGGATCTAATTTCACTGCTCCTTTTGAGCAACATTTAGAAAATTTATCATCTGAAATTCTTTCTCCGGCAAAGTTTTTGGCATTAATAAATTCACAAATTTGATCTAGAGTGCCACATGAGTGTTTTGCTACAGTCTGTTCATCGTCTATATGGTTTAAAGCCACATGACGTGTAGCATTTGTTTGTTGTTGTCGGTTTGCTAATGTCTTCTGAACCTCTTGAGCGAAGCATTCATTCCTTTGTTTGGAGGTCGTATTTTGTGCCTCTGCAATATGCACATTTGTCATGCGCTGAGATTCAGCTTCAATATGCTCTGGCGTCATATTATTAGCATAACAATCACACAAATGTCGAATTTCAGAATTTTTTTCAAATGCACTGCATTTTTGTCTTTTTTTTTTTTTTTTTTTTTGGCATGTTCGGCATTCCGGAGGTTAACATCTCGTCTTTCGACTGCAGTGTGTTGTTTGCGCCTTGCTCGATCACAATAGGCTTTTTTTTTTTTTTTTTCTTATTGGGGGTTTAACAATCACCATGAGCAACTCAGTGGGCTATAAGCAGTTGCCCATACCTAATTTGGGGCCACTAGTTCCAGGGAAGGGAGAAACCCAGTGCCATAAGACAAACACAACATCCATGCCTCACCGGGATTCAAACCCGGACCTAGCTCAGACGAATGAGCAGAAGCCATCGCTTAGACCACTGCCCCACCGAGACGGCAAACAGTCTTTGCAGCGTTTATCTTCAATCTCTTCATCTAATGAAGGAGGTCAATTTCTTTTTTGACACAGCATAGGCGAGGTTTAAAACAACAGTCAAGTTCGCGAAGGACACTAACGTTTGTCTTTACCATACTGAAATAAAAGTGATCCAAGTCGTCGCAAGTACGTATTAAAATTAATAACTTTATGAGTATTAACGGCTATTAAATATTTTTAGGAGTAAAATGCATGAAAAAATAACAATCTTGTATGTTTAAATATATAAATAATAAACATCTTACAGCCTAGAACTGTACTCTTCCAGCTCCACCACACTCGAAAAAGAAAAAAAAAAAAAAAAAAAAAACTAACTTCGAACGAAAGAAAAAAGATGTCAACAAAACATTAAACAGGAATGGTTATGGATAACACGGTTTGAGCATCGGAATGAAATGTTCGTCTTTTTCTGGTAAACAGCGCAATAAAGCACATCAAGAGTATGTAAAGTAGAACCAAAATTCCTGACGTAATTTTCCTACTTCTAAAGAGTTGACCAATGGAGTTGACCGTGTGACGTAACGCATCTGTGACGTCACGTGAGAATGATTTGGATGAGATGACGTCACTTGCACGAAAAGCTAATCGTGGCGTCACAAACATTTGTTTCTCAGTTGTTGCAACGACGACTTAAAAAGTGATCCAGGTCGTCGGCAACTTAGCCTTTTATATATTAGGATATGAAACAGGTGGACACTAAATTGGCCAGCAACCTAAAACTAAAGACCTTATCCACTACAATTTATCTTTTCAATTTCATTTCACTCAAATATGCCACCCATCAAAAGAGACCTTACCCACTACAATTTCCCTTTTCAATTTCACTAAAATATGCCATCTATGAAAAAAACTTCCTATCTTTACATTAACATGTAATATAACATTTTCATACTCCACTCTAAATAACTTTTCATTATTTGAAGTCCTTGTGCCTACAATACAATGGATACTAAAAAGTATATTTGTGTTTACTGAAAAATCACCACCACTTATATCACCATCTTTTCACATCTCCATAATGAGATTATGCTCAGTTCACAGTGGCACAAGATAGAAACACGAATTTAAACAAACAAACAAAAATCATAAAAATGAAAATCAATACCAGTTTGCTACGGAATCTCTCCACCTCTTCCTATCCATTGCAAGATTTTCTGCCTGATACATAGCTATCTTTATCAATTATGACTGTCTGAAATATTTTAGAATGTAACACCTGTTGTGACTTTTTTACTCCTACACTATATACATGCCTAAACCACCTACGCATGTACTTTAAAAAAATACACTGCCTGACAAAGAAAATGCCACATCATGAAGGAATACTCGAAAACAGACCAAGCTGAACACACAGATAGCCAAGTAGGTCCTGAACAAATGATTTGTCTCATACAGACAAGGCTCCATTGGCCAAATACACAGGATGATCAATAAGGAATGTGGCCCCCATTTTGGGTGATACAGCTTTGAATACGACATGGCATCAAGGCAATGAGAGTCCGAATAGAGCCGTGGGAGTATCGTGGACCATGTGGTGTTGATCCGAGTCTACAGTTCATCTTCATTTTGCGGGGGTGGGAGGGTACTCAACTGACGCCCAATCGTGTCCCACAAATGCTCAATGGGCGAGAGGTCGGGAGATCGTGCTGGCCACGGAAGCATCAGCACATCGCGTAAAGCATTCAGGCCGATCCGAGCAGTATGTGGCCGAGTGTTATCCTGTTGAAAAACTGCGTTTGGGATGCCCTGCAGATATGGTAGTGCCATGAGCCACAGCACCTCGTCAACACAGCAGCGTGCCATCAATGTGCCTGTAATGCGTACCAGTGGTGAGCAGCTATTGACGCTAATAGCACCCCACAATGGCAGAGTAATCTGCCCGTTGTCCAAGTTGACTCCACACTCTCACACAGCGATCATCCGTGGTGAGACAGAACAGCGATTCATCGCTGAACACCACACTGTTCCATTCAGCACCCCACGTAGCACTGGAGCGACACCGATGGTTCGCTGTTAAGAGTAGCCTTCGCAACGGACGGCTGGACAGCAAACCAGACACAACCAATCGGTGCAACCAAGTCCCCCGTACACTCCGCAAAATGTCGCCCGTTCTGGCCTGTGGATCTGCTACCCCTATGCCGTTGCACAGATCCTTCCGGGGACCACTGTCTCCAAATGCGACCGATGGTTGTGGCATCACGTTGCGTTTCTTCCGCAATGTGACACAAGGACCATCTGGTGGTACGAAGGCCTACGATGATAACTCTCGTGAACTCATCCGTTTGATAAAACTATGTACGACGGCATCTCAATGGCATTGGCACCCCTTGTCCGTTCTCCAGACACGGTTACAGTAGAATAATTCGCTTCTCGCAGCTGTGACGACGTCTCGACTGATGGCCTCACAGGCAGGTTCTCCGCTTATATCCCTGCATGCCGTTCGTGCGATTGGCTTGCAATTTGCATAGCACTGCGTTCACGTCTTCATGGTGTGTGTGGCATTTTCTCTGTCAGGCAGTGTAGTATAACTATACTAGGAATCCAAATTTCTTTGTGTAGAGTAGAAACCAAAGTTTCTCAGCTTTTGCGCATCAACCAGATGGCTTTTTCAAGGAAGGTAGACAGTTAGCTATCTACCTTCCTTGAAAAAACCATCTGGTTGATATGTGTGAAAGATTGGAAACTTTGATTTCTACTCTACGCCAAGAAATTCGGATTCCTAGTATAGTTATACTATTTTTAGTATTGTTGGTGTATAGGTCCTTATTATTAATCAAATAAGCATGTTTCGACTGACTTTGTCTTTTCCAGAAGTACCCACCTCAGATCTAATATATACAGGGTGTTCGTAAACTGTTTTGACAAAAGAAGAGGGGTGATAGTACCCATCAAGACGAACAATATTTACAATGGAACCTAGGGTCGCATTCCACTCTGAGTGTCAGAAAAGAGTAATACATCCAACAAGCACAAGTCGTCACCTCAGACGTCATTTCTTTCGTGCCGGAGAAGTAGCATATCGCCAGAACATCACCTTCAAGCATTTAACGTATGCAAATTGCCAGAGAAAAGACGCAACAATGACAGTTGCAGCTGATTGGCTTATCAAGGTGCAGTAGACACTTCCTGAATGCCACATATCCCTCACAATGGATTGGACGTGGCGGACCTGTGGCATGGCCTCCACGCTCACTGGACTTAAACCCACTGGACTTCTTCTGAGGGCACATGAAATAATTGGTGTACGAGACGCCTGTGGACTCTATGGAAGATCTTGTCGCGAGAATCGTTGTTGCAGTGCACAGGATACACGACACCAGGAGTCTTCGAGAGGGTGCGCCAGTCTTTCATTCGCCGGTGTGAATTGTGCAAAGACACCCGTGGCCGCCACTTTGAGCATCTACTTTGAGTCTGTCCCTGATCTCCATAAATGGGATTGTGCAACTTATGATGATGTTAATTCTCTTTCTTTCCAATGTTGAAAATTCAACTTGGACATCTAACTTTACTCTTTTCTGACACTCAGAGTGAAATGTGACCCTAGGTTCCATTGTAAATATTGTACGTCTTGATGGGTACTATCACTCCTCTTCTTTTGTCAAAACAGTTTACGAACACCCTGCATGTTACTAATTCTATCATGCCACTAAAATACATCTATTTCACCCTGATATTCCTCTCACTACTGTCGTATTGGTCATTTCTAAGCACCCAATCAGGTTCTGCTTACACATCCCACTCCTACAGAAGAGCATAGCTAAACACCACATTGTTTACAGCCAGCTTTGTTCTTTGACTAACTGCTGAAAACATGCTTACACAGCTGATATCAGGCTTTCCATGCTTTGCTGATCTTACTGTCTAAATCTCCAGCAAACTTTGTTGCTTCATCAGTTACTACACCCAAAAATGTTTCAATAATAAAATAATAAAAAAAAAAAAAACTGAGGCAAATGCATACCAGCCAACACTTGTTAGGGTTCCCACTCACAAGTAATAACAAATTCCCTGACTTTCCAGGTGGTTCTTCAAGTTTTTCCAGAGTGGTGGCCACTATCATGCTGCGATGAATTGTTACATTTCATTCCAATAGTGCATTTTTTCACCAAAGCACATATTTGTAAATTCTTTAAGTAATTTGTCTTCATAAAATTACCCGCTTTTCATTAATAACAACTAAATGTGCACATTATTTTCTGTACCATAATCCCATGAACTTTTGTGAATACTACCCACATAGAATTTGTAAATACATTCCCATAGAAATGAACTATATGTAAGAAAAATCTGTCAGTTGATTAGTTTCAGTTTTTGTATAACACCATGAAGCTAAGTTTAATGATGGAATGGCACCTGTTCAGAGAGACATTTCACAAGAGAACCAACAAAAGACTGATTCATTGTCTGGTTGGTTCTTTTGTGAAGTGCTTCTTCAGACAGGAGTGTGTCAAGCCACTGTACCTAACTGTTCCATGTTACAACAACTGTCTGCAGAAATTGAACCAAAACTTAACAGGCAATTTTTAAAATTCGATTTTGCATTTTTTTTTTAGGAAATAAAGAAAAACTGTAATGCAACTGAAAGATCTATCAAATTCTAGGCAGACAGTACTTGCAAACAAAAGTTGAAATCTGAAAAAAAGAAAAAAAAAAAAAGAAAATAAAGTATCCCTTGATTTTAAATGTAATTTTCCCTGAGTTTTGGAACCATTTTGAAATTCCCTGAGAATTCCAGGTTTTCTTTGTTTTCCAGGTTGTGTGGGAACTGTGCTTGTCTATTGCCATTCCTGAAATCTGAAACAGACTTAGGCCTATGCCAACAAATTGTTCAGCAGAAGAAAATCTTTACACCCACAGTAAAGCACACGAGAGTTACGCTATCATGATGGTGACAAAACTCCTAATCACATAACAAATACTCAAAACTACAATAAAAATTACTGGTTGAATAAAAGCAGAATCTAAAAGTATTCAAAATCAGTAAATTGAAAATAAATTCTCATGCACTAAGAATGTAGTAAAACCTATATGGGCTTCATACTTACAGAGCACTGAATACAAGCTCCTATTCTTTCCCTACACAGGGTACAAATGAGAGCCCACCTGCTAGTCTGTAATGAATTTAAAAAAAAAAAAAAGTTTAATATTTACCACTTCTACATGCAAAGCACTTATTATTATACACTCTGATTCTCAAATTCCAAAAAGATTTTTAGAACAGTACACCAGAGATTATAATAATTTTATTTGAAACTACCCTCAAAAACCGATTAAGTCACCAAAAGTAACACTATGAAAACTAAATTTATACTGAGTAAGTAACCAGTTATAGCAACATTGTTGTCAGCAGGTACAGTATTTTTTTTTTGTGTGTGAGCAGCTGATGTGGCAGTTCTAAAAAATAATGCCATTTAGAATCTTTTACTTTAAACTGAACTATACACAATCACACACTTGTAACAGTTATTTTAAAGTTACGTTGTGAATAACAAATATAAAGAAAACTTAGCTATACTACAGAGAAAACATCATTCAAGAAAACACTTAAATATATTCATATACCTACACCATTGTGACTGAATAACAAATTTAAATTTCAAAAGTCATAACTGGAAAAATAGTGTGAAAAAATTAAGCCATATAACAACAATAGGTGGAAGTTCATGCTGTTATTAAAGAGAAAGTCTCAGATCCAGGGTTGCCAACTTTTCAAGAACAGCTTGAAGAGCATCCATAGAAATTTTAAGGAGTATTTTGACTTACTTGAGGAGCTGTTATAAAAATACGTGCAAGAAATATTCAAAATGTTTGGAATTAACAATCATTTTTATTAAGTCAGTGTAATTTATTTTTCACTTACCTGTATATCATTTTAGAGATAAATATGTGGCTTTTTTTTGCCTTCTGCAGTACTTCATTGGTGAACACAGTCTGATAGCAGACACTTCCTTCGGCTTTAGCAGAACATTTTTCAATTAGCAATGCTATTAAAGAAGAAACTTCTAGGCTGCTTTTAACAGCTGCATCCAGTTCTGCAGATTGTTTTTTAAAGATATTTTGCTGGCTGGTTAGTGACCGCTTCAGAGAATGAATTTTCTGCTCGCGTTACTGACCTTGCATGACGAAGTCCTTAAGCTGCGTTTCATGATGCCTCTTCACGTTGAATTTTTTTGGCACTGCTACTGAAGCACATTGCACAAGAGACAAATAAGTGAATTGTTTTGTTGTACAAAACAATATTTATATGTCCAAGCCTCTTGAAACTGATGATTTTCAGAATCCATCTTGTATTTTTTATCAGGCACCATGATTATTGTTTTCAAACTACAATGTGTTCCAACACTCATTGCCGATGATATGTAAGCACGATAACGATATCGGTATCGGAGATTTCTCGCAAGGAAATATCCGACGCCACGTTGGAGATAGAGGTTTGCTCCCGCTGCCGACCTTTTTCACTGCGTTGCCGCCGCAGCTATTTGATCAGCGTGCCGATTCGCAAAATGAAGTACTGGGAAATCGTCAAAATCCTGAGAAATCAGACCTTGATGCTTCAAATAATTGCTAATCAAAATTTTACATCGATTTTTACATGAACGGCACTATCAATAATCGGTAGTCAAGGTTGCGCCGCAGACAAAATCTAGCCGACACACTGCCGCCGTTGACAATAGCTAGCTGGCATGCCGCCGCCGCCGAAATCTAGCAGGCACACCGCCACTGTGTTTTTTGCTTCAGCGCAGACCTCTAGTTGGAGATTATGACGCCATTTCGAACTACTTCCAAACTGTCGGCGGGCCGGAGGTTGTGCATCCCTGGTAATAAGAAAGGAAAAATATCAGTTTTTTTTTTTTTTGCTTAATGCTCAATTAATAGGATTTTACGTATTTTATGGATTTTGACTCGATTTCCAAAGCAAAAGAACAACTTCGTGGAGATGTGGAGTTTTAGTGTTTTTCCGGAGAAACTCTGCAAAATTCGGAGCAGTTGGCAACCCTGCAGATCTAATCAAATTTTGTAGTAACTAAACATCATGTTTTTTTTAATTTGGTATATTATAACTATGAAAATTATACTTAGAGCATACTTTCATTGGAAATCACAACTTATTACTTCTAAAATAAACCTGTGAATGAATGTTTTATTAAAAGGGTTATATATACACATTGCTAGAACTGACCACCGTTGGGCAACTGAAATACCAGACTGGATATCAAGGGACAGGAAGAGACCCAGGAGATTCAGTCTAGATTATGTCTTTCAAAACTTTTGAAAGACAGAATTTTGCCTCTGAAGGATGAAAACTTTCACTCATAATGTCCCCAAATAAACACCTCATAATAAGATAGAGGGTAATTCATGGAGACAATCAAGAGAAATTATTTTAAATCAGAAGGCTCCAACCTAAAGTGGGAGGTTTGGCAGGTATGCTCTTCACACATTATTTACTTTCCCACATTGTCTCTTTTTCACAACCCAGATGCTATGCAAACATTTTTTTTCTAGGATGAACACCCACCCCACATACACTCCCTACCAAATTCTCCCAAAATTCTCTATTCATTTTTGCACTAATTTGAAAAAAAAAAAAAAAAAAAAAAAGCCCGTAAAACAGAAGAAAAATTTACAAATTTCATGCCTGATTTCACATTGCCAAAGCATGGAATGGTACTCTTGAAAAAATTATTACCCATCCCCATATTGTTCTCCCTTTCCTTTGCCCAGGCTTATTCTGAAGAGAGCACCATATGAAGCAAATGTGGTTTTATGATCTGAAGTATTCACCAACAGGGCTGAACTGGATAGTGCAGATGCTCATAAAATACCAACTAAAGATTATTACCAACTAAATATAATTAACAGCATAAAATATATATTGGAAACTGTCCTGTTTTCTCCTGAACAAAAAACCTGACAAGCAATATTTATAATTAGAAGCACAGAAATGTGCTATAATAAAAAATTATCACATCTTCTCCAAGAAAGTATGAAAATGTGTTTGAAGATGAATATCAGGTGTTTTGGTCGTGAAGAGCTTCCGACCTCTTATAGATGGAATGCTAGGATGTTGTGAAAAGGGAAAATCCATTTATTTCTCAACATAGTCTCTCCTTAAGTCAAAACACTTTCAAATGCAATCCACTAGCTTTTGTACAACCTGTTTAAATAAAATTCAGATTTTCACTTACATCATTTGTTCGCTGTATTCACCACAGCACCATCACTATCAAATTTCTGCCTGAAAAAGTGCTTTTTCAAATTTGGAAATATGAAATGCTCCAACAGAGCTAAATCCAGTGAGCAGGAAGGATGACATAATAGCTTGAACCTATATAGTCATGCAGTTTAACCCCAGTCACAAATGCTGTGCCAACCCCCCCCAGTGGGGGAGAAAAATCATTCCGCTAATTTCCCTGCTCCTCTTGAGCTTCAATTTCTCATAGTACCAGTAGATTAGAATTATAATCAGCATTGATAGTGGCACCTCACTCCAAGAAATCAGCCATGACATGGCTTCCCCAGCCAACTTCTGCACTGGAAACTTTTTAGGACAGGGCAGAGGAGAGATAATTGCATTGTTTCTATTGTTCATAATTCAACCAAAAAAAAAAAAAAAAATGTTTTTTTTTTTTAATATTTCGTCATACTCGTCTTGCTTGAAATTTTGTAAGAATCACCGTTGAACGTGTTAAAAATGATCTGTGCATAAGATTGTATTTATATGGTGGATACTTTTGAAATGAAAACAATGTGTGATAAATTATAAAATCATACAACACTAAGAAAGTGGACATATAATGAGATATCATTCACAATTCCCTAAGCTCTGAGTTGTTATATGCACTAAGCCCATGTTGTTATACATTTTTCTGAATCCTCATTAAGAAGTGCAATTTTTTTCATGAGTATTCATTTGAAAGTCGTATAAGTTTTTATGTAAATCATAAATAAATGCCACACATAACCAATGTGAACACTGATTTTATATGTTCAAATGAAATTATCTCAAAAACTAATGGAGTTAACAAAAATGTGTGATTACAAAAAGTATTTTTGTCATTGAATTTGAAACATTTCAGAAAAAATTCATCTCTGTAGCATAAATGGGTGAGAAGTTATCAGACATGCCAACCTTCAAAATCTTGGAGAGGTGCAAGCTAGTTCTGTGTGACATTGGCAAAAAGACCCCAACTCACTGGGTTTTGTTCCAGAATCCTTAGGTTGAATGACCAACTGGAACCCTCAGCTGTGGGCTAATCCCCCACACTGATGTACTTACCTGATTAAAAAGACAAAAAGAAATATTAAGAATGACTCAAGTGTGGGATATGGTGGACCTACCACACTTGAGAAGGACGGTCCACCACGGAATCGACCTGGACTTTCTAAACGAGCGTATGAGAAAGCGATCTCGGCTGAGTGAATGTAAGATTGGTGTATGGAATACTAGAGGTATAAATGGCAAGATGAGTGAGGTGATTGAGGAGATGAATAAGTATAGACTGGATGTGCTGTGTGTAAGTGAAACCAAAAGAAGGAAATTGGGGTAGAAGAAGTGAATGACACGGTGAGTGTGTGGTCTGGAGTATTGGATAATATGAGAGGACAGGCTGGTGTAGGTGTGATTTTAAGTGGAAAGATGAAGAACAACTTGATTCACTATAGTTGCATAAGTGAGAGAATTCTCTGGATTCGTTTGAAAGCGAAACTTCAGAGAATTGTAATTGTTGTAGTGTATGCTCCTTGTGACTCTGAACCTTTTGATAAGAAAGATTTCTGGAATGAGCTAAAAGCTGTTTTCAGCCAGTTTGGTGCTAAAGAAAAAGTTATAATAGCAGGGGATTTCAATGCTAGAGTAGGTGTGCAGAATGCAATTTCTGACAATGTTCTGGGTAAGTTTAATTATCCTTGTGTGAATGATAATGGTGAAAGATTAATTGAACTCTGCATTGAGAATGATTTGTGTGTATCTAATACATTTTTCAACCACAAGTATATACACACATATACTTGGGAAAATCGTACTCTTGGTCAAAAGAGTGTGATAGATTTTGTTGTTTATGATCAGCGTTTGAAACACTTAGTTGTTGACACCCGTGTGATGAGAGGTGCAGATGTTGGTTCTGATCATTACTTGGTAGTGTCACAAGTGAAACTTAATGTTGGTTGGAGGAAAAGGAATAGGAAGAGACCCAGGATAGAAAGAATAAAGGTTGATAGGCTCCTTGAAGATTATCAGCGGTATTCTGACTTACTCAGAGAACGACTGAAGGATCTGAAATCTTGTGAGAGGGATGTAGAAAAGAAGTGGGAATGTTTTAAGAACTGTGTTACTGCTGCTAAAGAGGTCTGTGGCACCACAACAGTGGGTAACAATAGAGGTGATGCTGGTGGAATAGTGAGATTGATGAGGCAGTAAAGAAAAAGAAGGAAGCCTATTTGGGGATGTTGCAAGGTAGAGTCTCTGTGGATGAATATCGCTGTAAGAAGCGTGAAGCTGCTAAGCTGGTTCGCCACAGTAAGGCAAAAGATAGGAAAGAGAAAGTGGAAAGGCATGAACTGGCATTTTGGAAAGATAGAAAGTCCTTCTGGAAGTACATTGGACTCAGGAAAAATTGGGGAAACAAAGTTGTAAGTTGTGTGAAGAATGAAATTGGTGAAATGATATGGGAGCCCAATGAGTTAAGTGACAGATGGGGTGAATACTTCTGTGAGTTATTAGATCAGGAGAGCAAAAATGATTCTGAGACAGATGCAGATGATGTCACAATGAGGGATGAAAGCACAGGAGGGATCTCAAGAGAAGAAGTGTGTAAAGCTCTAAAATCTCTTCAGAATGGTAAGGCTCCCGGAGTTGTTGGCATAACTGCAGAGATGTTGAAGTATGGTGGTGACTCTATAATTGACTGGTTAACTGAAATTTGCCAGTTGTGCTGGGAGTTAGGAATGGTCCCTCGGGATTGAAAGGATGCTATCATTGTTCCCTTGTATAAGGGAAAAGGTGATCAGACTGAATGCAAGAACTATCGTGGTATTAGCCTACTGAGTGTGCCAGGGAAAGTGTTTGGTAAGGTTGTTATTGAAAAAGTACGGGGTCTTACATCAGAGAAAGTGTGGGATGTTCAGAGTGGTTTTATGCCTCGTAAAGGCTGCACTAACCAGATTTTTGCATTACGCATGATGATTGAAAAGTATCTGGCTGTTGGGAAGAAAGTTTTTACTGCCTTCATAGATTTAGAGAAAGCTTACGACCTAGTCAATAGGACACTTTTGTGGAAGGTATTGAATGAATATGGTGTTACTGGGAATCTACTTAATAGTGTAAAAGCCATGTATGCTGGTAGTAGAGCTCGTGTACGAGTGAATGGTGTTTTATCAAAATGGTTTTCCATTGGTGCAGGAGTTAGACAAGGTTGTGTAATGTCACCATGGCTGTTTAATATATTTATGGATGCATGCATGCGTGAGGCCAAAATAGATAATAGTGGTTTATGTCTTGGTGATATCCGTGTGTGCAGATTGCTGTATGCTGATGACACTGTCCTGTTGGCAGAGAGCAAAAGTGAGTTGCAGAGTATGTTGACTCGGATGCACGAAGTTTGCATGAAATTCAAACTGAGTATAAATAAGGGAAAAACCAAAGTTATGGTGTTTGAGAGAAGAATGGGTAGCACTGAATGTAATGTAGGTATAAATGGCACTGTGATTGACCAGGTGAGTGAGTTTGTGTATTTAGGAAGCATGTTTGACTTAGAGAACAAGTTGGATGGTGAAATCAGTAGGCGAGTGAATTCTTCTTTGAAAGTCATAGCTGCTCTGGGAGGTTTTCACAGGAATGATGGGTTCTCTAGAGAGTCCCGCATGGCTGTGTATGAAACAGTAATTGTTCCTACTCTGATGTATGGCAGTGAAACCTGGGTACTGCAGAAGAAACATAGGAGTCGTTTGTGTGCTGGAGAAATGCGTTACTTACGTGGGGTTTGTGGCAAGACACAATCTGATTGTGTGAGGAATGAAGATGTATTGCAGTTGTGTGATGTAAAGCAAAATGTTGTTTGCAAGGTGGAGACCAATATGCTTCGGTGGTTTGGCCATGTTGAAAGAATGAGTGATGAAATGCTTACTAAGAAAATCTTTTCAGCCCAAGTGGCAGGAAGGAAAGGCAGAGGAAGGCTAAGGAAGACATGGGTGGATCAGATTCAGGAGTGTCTGCATGAGAAAAAGATTATGAGTATGAAGTATAAAAGATCTTGTGTACGGCGTGTAATGGATATCAGTGGAGCACAAGTTGTATGTCAAGATCGCAGTAAATGGCGAAGTTTGACACGACAACAATAAGTAAAAATATCTGGAAGTTTGTATTTCTTTTTGGAGCTAACCTCTGAATCTCAAAGAACAGCTTAGTGATATGTATGTATGTAGAAAATCAAACGAGTGCTATTTTTTATTGACATTTTCTAGAAGTAGTATTATTGGTCTGCTAAAAGTTCTGGTATAAAAAACCCCAGCACGGAATTCAACACCCCCTACCCCTACTGGAATTCATTTTCAGCTACGTTGATTCCGCAAGAAAATGAAAACGTAAAATGGCATGCATGTTGTTTTTTACGAATAAAATAGCAGCCACTCGTTTCACCTTTAGGTTGTGCACGAAAGCGAAGATGACAAAAAAAGCATCATACTAACATTGACTTTCATTACAAGGTGAGGCCAACTGTAACTACTCCCTTTTGTTGTTAAGTGAATTCACCGCAATTCAGCGGTTTATCATCACTTAGAATGTGTGCAGCTTTGTTGAGGTGAGGGATTGAAAGACTGAAATGCAAGGAGAACGCAGGGCAGCTCTCATTTGTCAATCAATTACTGACCTTCCCTGGCATTCTAGTGCCAGAGCGGGTGATTTCTTTGCTGAAGGCATTGTATGCTGGACTGGGAAAAAAGTTTTTAAAGCAAATTTTTCTGACCCATCTTGGATGATCGATCAGAAGCCAGGGCTTAGACCACTGCGCCACATGGGCAGCTTTTTTTTTTCCTTTTCTTTTTTTCAGACAGGAGGGCAGGTGAGGTATGAAACTGACGACTGCCTTGCGCCGAAGCAGAAAGAAAAATATTTCACAGTTGGTTCAAAATCATGGTGGTTGATGGAAATTCGACCATCCTCGGTGAAAATCAGAAGAATTTGACATTCATACGAAGAGCGGGCTGAAAATCCGGAGTCTCCCACCTAAGTCCGTAGAGTTGGCACGTCTGAGTCATGCATATTTAAATGCAGCAACTACATAATAGCCGGCAGCCATATTGATGACATCATCACACCACTGGAATTTTACAACTCACTTTTCTGAGACACTTATGTCATATATAAACAAAAAATATTTACAAAGCTTTTGCACCCTTTGGGTAAATAAATCTTGGTCTGGCTCTTGGACTAACAGTGACATAAATAACCATCCCAAAACTGAACTTCATTAGCTTTAAAATGCTGCATAATCTTATGAAAACACTTAACTCTTTCATGCTTTTGATCTGCATGCAATGTTTTAGGAACCATCTCAAAGAAACCTTCATTCTTAAAATATTCACCACAATATCGCAGGCTCACTTATGATACAGTAAATGTTGTCTCAATGTGTTATTCTGCAGTACTGCATGAACAGGTAACGAATAACATCCACATTTGTAGATGCTGACAGGCCTCCTAGTGCAGGGTTAATCTTCAACACTGTTTCTTCCATTCAGTAACCCAGTTTTTGAACATGGCATATGAAGGACACGGTTCCTCTAATGTTTGATGCATGTCATTATGAATTTCTTTGGGAGGAATTTCTTTTAAATGGAGGTACTGGTACTCAATGACTAACTGCAAAGTACTACATTTGCTCAACAGTCACAATTTCAATTTACCTTCACTACAACACCATCCGTAAAAGAAAACCATTACAAACCTGAACTTTTCTGTGAACATATCGAAAGAGTCACAGGAAAGATTGGCAATGTTGCCTTTCATGGAAATTTTTATAATATATATTTAGCCTAAAAACATTTCAAACCACTATTGTATATGAATATTTAAACGAAAAGGAAACTTACGGGTATCTGGGAAATTTTTACAATGGGTTCCATTTTTTCGGCACACCCTATACTGACTTCTGGAATCCACAAGGCACAGCTGACATGTGCCCACTTTTGACCACTCCTAAAAGATAAGTATTAAAAACTGAGGTTACTTTTAAAAGTAAACAAGCACAAACCTTAAATGAAGAAAAGAAAAAAAAAAGAAAAAAAAAAGATATATATGAGAGAGAGAGAGAGGGGGTGGGGTGGGGGGTGGGGGTGATTAACAAGGTTTGCACACAAAAATCAAGGTGCTTGCTAGCAAAGCTTTCTTAAGACATTTATATAATAACTTCAACTTAGCACATTTTGTTTCTTTTTGCAGTACTTTTACAGTCAGGGCAAGAGGCATGTTAAATAAAAAAGAAAAAGGAAGAATGGGATATTTAGTGAAATATCTGCCCTTAAAAGTATTTCCAACTTTATCTTTTAATTACTGTCTATTTAAATCTAATAAATGATAGCATGACTGCAGTAACCAATTAAGAAAAATGTACTGTATTTCACTTCGTATAAGCCATGGTTGCATATAAAATGTAGACTGCCAAATGGGGGGGGGGATTTCCTTTGTATATTCTGAGGCAGTGCATAATCAGCAGACTGTAATATACAGGGGTAAAAAAGCCACATGATCTATGCCTGCAGTTTTCATCCCGAAATGCAATTTCTTTCGAAAAGTCGTATTTCACAGGATGACCCAACAGTCTAAAAAAACAGAAAAACAAAAAAACCAAGTATCTGACTAAGAACAACTGTCATTTTTAAGTGATTTTCTGTTGCTTTCAAGGTAATAAAGAGCAAAAATTACAAGTTTCTCTTCAGCAACTCCATAGTTAGACATGCAGCCTCCTGATCTGTTGACGCTTTTCCGATCTCTAAATTAAGAGGCCAGTATTTTTGGACCAGAAAATCTATTACCAGATCCACGCGCTCTCAATGCGAGCGAGATTTTTTTCCCCATGAGATGATCTCAAAATCCCTTTTTTGGCAAGGAGGGAGTTAGAAAAATAATGAGTCAAGAAAAATCAAGTAAATTCTTTTATTCTTTTCTTTTCCTTCCGATTTTTCTGTGAAGTGTTGATCTCTCTGTGTGTAGTTAAATTTATGTGAATAGGTCAAGTTTGACATCATGCCATGATGTTGCCCCATCCCCTCCTTCATGCAATGCTTTTTTTCTCTTTTTTTCCATGGCATTTTTTAGTGTGCTGTTCATTATATCTCAGTGTTTGAAATAAGGGAAGAGATATTAGTGAAGTTTATTTTAGTGCAGTAAATGATGTAGTGTATATGAATTAATTTGCATTAGTTCCTTAGTGTATCTTGCATTTCATATATGTAATTAATCTGATGCCTTAATTTCTTAAGTGTATCTTGCAGTTTATATATGTATAGTATAAGATATATTAGTTTAAAATTATTGGTGACGCCACAGCGTTATTGAGCGTCAGGATAACGTAGTGATGATAATTTTTTTAAGCATTGTGGTTCTGCATTTGTTGTCGTTATCGCTGTTTCTTTTGTTATATTATCACGTAAGCTCAATAATGAAAAGAGACTGTGCAAACATGTAGTGTATGAAGTATTTTATTGTGTTGTATTTGTACCTAATGAGAAAAAATGCGTGCTTATGCCTTATGTCAGTAGCGTGTATTAAAATCTTTGTTGTGTACCGATCATAATTTAGTAACTTTTCGTGATTAAAAAATCTTGCTTAGTAGTAAATTTTGATTAGTGTTTAGTATGAGTAATGTTCAAGTTTAACTAGTGATAGTATGTATAATTCAGTGACTGTTAAAAAAAAAAAAGTTGGCGATTGTTCAGTAACAAGGTTACTTTCGCTAATTAATTGCGCATGCAATATCGTCGCAGAAAAAGGATATTTAATTATAATTCAGTAAAAATAAAATTGTGGCCTAATGCATCAGGGCAAAATAACAAATTGTTACGTTACGCATTTTTGTAATTCCGATTGTCGCACCTACAGCTAGAGAGAATTCGATTTTTGTGTTACCAAGTTGATTGTAATGACGTTTGTTAATGTTAATTTGTTTAATGAATTTTTGAGAAGGTGGTCTTCAGGACTCTTTGTTCAGAAAGAACGAAAATGGCCATGGTTTCTCGTGTCCCTTTTCTAAAAGCAATAAATTCTTAGAACAGCGTCTGTGAGGACATTTTCTCACGCTTTTCCAGGGCAATAAGTCCAATTTATGTCCTTGTTTTTCAGAAGACGCAAGTTCGTGGCGATGGAAACCCTTCGGGATTAGGAGGAGAAATCCTTTTTCCACAGAAACTGCGGCGGCCATATATTTTTTTAGGTCAAAGGTCGGGAGCGGTCCGAGTTCTGCAAAACATCAAATCGATCAGTTTTCACCTCCCGACATTCGCTTCAGCCAATCGAAATGGAGCTTTCACGCGCATGTGCAATCACAGCAGCATGAGGAACACGAACCGCCCGAAGATAATTCTTAGTCCAGAGAAAAAAGTTGCTGCAAAAAGGTTGCCTTCTGCATGGGTCGCGTGACCAAGGAGCATTATGCCAGCTACCTAGATTGCTCTCAGGAGGCTGAAGAAAAGGAAAAACCCAGGGACAAGGCCGACGGTACATAAGAAATGAGGTAGGGTCTTTCCATCTGTTTGCTGTTTAAACAGTGATGGGGAAACCAACCCAGCAGTACTAAACTACCTATAAAGATGTAAGAAGTTCAACCCACCAACTTGGTCCTGCGTGAATTTTGAGATATTCCCACCTAACCAGGTCAGCCATGGAAATGTTATTGCTTACATAAGAAAAAGGGCCAGAAAAATCTTTCCCTGCCTCTGTTTGGTTTCTTAAATTCGGCCAAGGTTCCTCTTCAGTCTCCTGACCACAGGGCTCTGCAACAAAAGGAAGAGGCCACACGATGGCCCCACAAAATAATATCTGCACTATAACCTCCTGAGCCCCAACCACCAGACTACTCCCGAGGAAGAAAAATCACAACACCATCATAAAAATTAATTCGGAGATCCACCTAATCAGAAGATTTATGCTTAAAATGTGTTTTTAGAAAATTGTGATTAGGCATTAAAATTTTTTTTTCTTTTTCTATTAAATGTTTTTTTACAAGGGGGGGGGGTGGTATAGAAAATGTAATGAAAAGGTCATTGTGTATTCTTGTATAAGTGTTTAGTTGCTGCCAGTGATAGCCTTAAGAAAAAGAAATAGAATGAAGGGTATTAATTTTGGTTTTTGTTAGAGCAGTGTTTTTCATTCGCTTATGTGAGAGTAATGTGACATCAGAGTAGGATATTGTAATCACATGCCTTCGTTAAGATAAAATGTTGTGGGGAATTTGGTTTTGGCTCAGGTAGGGGAGCATACTTCTTTCAATAGCTTATTCTATTAATTTTTTTATTTCACTAGTAAAGATATCAACTTAACTTGTGCGTAGATTTTTTCATAGCTAATGTCGGAGTCCTGGCAGTAACTTATTATTTTTGTTTTGTTTGTGTTGCTGTAATGTGAGAAAAATATTTTTTCCAGGTAACTAAACAAAAACAGTGTATTGAAAAAAATAAAAAATAAAATGTCACTCTTAACCTTCTAAATTAAATTGTAAAGAGTGCAGGGGTGTTTGCGAGACCAGATAAAATCCCCTAAAAATCTCGCAGGCTTACAGGGTTTTATGACTTTTAATTCGATGAGTATTTTAAAACCAATTATTATACCTTATATTATAATAACCTAATTGTAATATAATAATTCAAAAATTAATTAACATTTACCTTCTTTTAACAATATTTAACAATTTTAAACATTTAAATCACAGAATATATTATGAAGAAAAATACAATAAACCACAGTCTTAAAACACCTGATTAAAAAAAAAAAAAAAAAAAGCATCCAGTTTCTTTTGTTTCCTTGGAATAAGCTCTGAATCTGCCTTTCTTTTGTATTGAATTTCACAATAACTGTTGAATGGGAAAGGTTCTTTTTCCCTCCTTCACATACAGAACTGGAAGGTTCCTCAACACACAGGGATTTGGAAGATCCCTGTTCACATATGGAACTACGAATTTCTTTTTGACATGAACTAAAAGGGATTTCATGAGTTTCTATATTTGAAATAAGCACACCAGAACTAGATTTTTCAGCATTTAAGTCCTCCTGATATACTCTCCAACTTCTATTGATATTTACAAGTAAATCCTTATTAATTCGATCAGTCACCGGATTTTTCGAGCCATATTTTTGGCAAGTTGAAACATTTGGAAGACATTGCCATATTTAAGTTTGCACTGCATCCAATGAGAATCAATTTTAAGAGATGTACTACTGTCAGTCAGAATATCATCCATTAAGTTGAAAACACTTTCAACTAGTGGGCCGTAGAAGCAGGTAAGGCATGCCTTGACTAAATTTCCTAACATAGGATACTTTTTTTCATTTGTAACTTCATCTTTTAAGTAAAAAATTTTAGACCGATATTTGTCTATCGCACATTTAATTTTTTTTTTTATTGGTATCACAACAGTAGAGCATTTCATCAGTAATATCAATGTCAGTTTGGTATAATCTTAATTCTGCACACAGTTGTGGAAAAGCCTCAGAAAATATATGAGATAGATAAAAAGATAAATTTTCAAATGCCAACACAGTACTAGTTTTACCTCTCAGCTCTGGGTCCAATGCTGTAAAACTAATAAGAAATGAATTTCCAACAGGTAATTTTTGTATCATATACTGTGCTGTGTTAGTGTAGGCTTTGACCAAAGAGATTTTGTGAATTCTTTTGCTATCATGTGGTCTTTTGATAATTTTTTCATAATGGTGCAAGCTTCTGATCCAATATACAGCACTTGCTGGGTAAGTGAAAATTAGAGTTATTAACATCAAGCTTTAACAAATCCTTGTAAGACATGCACTTTGAAATAACTTCTGGCTTTATAAAAAAAGTAACAAATTTTAACACCAATTTATAAATGCTGGTATGTAACATATGAAGCATTGGTTTTTTGGTTTCAAATAATTTTATGTACACATCAAATTCTGGTAGCACTGCTGTATATAATGTTATTTGCAATAAAGTTTTTTTCTGCAAAACAAATAATCTGTTGACTGTTCTTTTTTTCCTGAGCTACAGCATCCTCAGTAAATTTTTGGGAATGTAAAGAGGAATGTACTCCCTCTATAAGCTCTTTTTGAGAAGATGTATATTTCTATTATCATACACAGCTTCGACATCAGAAAAATAACACTATCTTTTTTATCCACGTAACAAAAATAAAATACTATAAGAGCATCCCACAACTCTTTAATTCTATTTAAGACAGTTAAAATATACACCCACCTGTGATCTGGCCACTTCAGGGCTTCAGTTTTTTAATTCCAAGCACTGCACATTTCTTGAAAACAATCTCCCTTTTGCTACAGCTTTTCATGTCAAAGTAAATATCATAAAAAAAAAATCTTCCAAGTAACTTTCGAAAAACGATGAATAAATTTTCTGGCACAGTTATTTGCTATATGACAAGTGTCACCATCAATATCTAATAAGTGAGGTGCTTTATTTCTTCTTATTCGGTTGGTTGGTTGGTTGGTTGGTTTTTATGGCGCAAGGGCCATGTCTGGCCAAAGAGCGCCAAACACAAGACAAGACAAGACACAGGACAGCCAAACAGTATTAAAAATATGGTAAAAAACTTAAAACCTGGCTGATTAAGTAAAATTGAAAAATGAGAGTGATGGAAGGGCTAAAAGACAATGAAACAAACAGCATTAAAAACATGATACAATGTTTAAAATTCGGTTGATTCATTAAAACTGAAAAATGAGGATGATAGAAGAGCTAAAATCTAAATGCGTTTAAAAAAGTCAATTTCTTGTAAAAACGAAAACACAGCGACAGTATCGCAGTGGTCATCCAGGACCCGCTGCAGAGTAGTGGCGTCCTCGGTCAACAAATGAGAATGAAAATAATGGAAACGTACACCACGAAAACGAACACAGCTGCACAAAAGATGAATGACAGTGAGTCGGCAATTGCACGTCTCACACATCGGCGCACTGTCGCGACACAGCAAAAAGTGGTGAGTGAAACGACAATGCCCAATGCGGAGACACGCAAGCACCACTTCCTCCCTGCGGTTCCGACGAGATGAGGAGTTCCAGATTTCGAGAATAGGTTTTATACGATGCAGTTTATTTTCCACCTGTTGGTCCCACAGACCCTGCCACGTTCGTTTGATATGATCACGAACAAGAAATCGAAAATCGCGATGAAAGAGTGGCAAGGGTGTGACGACCAAAGAGGAAGCAGATCTAGCGGCCGCATCAGCACACTCGTTACCCGAGATTCCAACATGCCCAGGAATCCAGAAGAATTGAATCTGGACACCGGCCTCGAGTAAGGTACGAAGAAGCCCTCGTACGTTCAAAAGAAAAGGATGATTACAATAGTCCAGCGATGACAAAGACTGCAGGACACTTAAGGAATCCGTATAGACCATAGCCCTATGATGAGAACTCGACTGAACATGAAGAAATTCAAGATACACAGCATGCATCTCCGCCGAAAACACCGTGGCCTCAGCTGGGATCCGCGCTACTGACACGTCATCAACACAGACAGCTGTGGATCCAACGACTCCATGCATCTTGGAGCCATCAGTGAAAATGGGAGTGTATTCAGTTTTGAGGGCACGGTGCACAGCGAAGAGCTGCTGGTACACTGACGCAGGGGTTGAGGATTTGTCGAAAGACGTAAAGGTGGTATCAACCATGACACCAAGTGGGTGCCATGGAGGATCCCCAAAGCCCCTGGTCGCTGCTACAAGCGACAAGTCGAGCCCTGCATCACGAGCTACGGCCGCCATACGAAGACCGAAGGTTGGAATGCACGAGGGCCGGTTCTCAAATAAACGAGCATGCTGAGGATGGAAAACTGCACCGTACAGAGGATGGTCTGGAAGAGACCGAAGTTTTAAGTAAAAGTGGACAGACAGCTGCAGACGGCGTAATTCAAGCGATGGTTCGTTCGCATCAGCGTAAAGGCTGGGAATCGGAGATGTTCGAAATGCTCCCGTACAAAGATGCAGCGCCTGATGATGAACAGCGTCCAAAGGCCGGAGAACGGAAGGACGAGACGAGCCATACACGATACAGCCGTAATCCAGTTTCGACCGAATTAAGGAGTGGTAAATGCGAAACAAAGAGATCCTGTCTGCGCCCCACGAAACTCTCGAAAGGATTTTTAGAATAGAAAGAGCACGCAGACAGGAAATCCTGAGCCGCCGAACGTGCACACGGAACGTAAGTGCACGGTCGACGGTCAGTCCAAGGAACTTGGTCTCCGGCAAAACTGGAATGGCTGCACGGTCCAAACACAGCTCGGGGTCAGGATGGAGGCCACGCCTCCAGCAGAAATGAACACACGCTGTCTTGTCGGGAGAAAGAACGAAACCATTGCTATTCGCCGCTTTAAAAATCTGATTAATAGCAGACTGCAACTGCCTTTCAATGAAATGCATGCTCGATGACGAGCAGAAGATGTACAAGTCATCGACATACACAGTAGCCGAAACCGCAGGAGGAAGATTTGTGAGGAGACAATTAATGCGAAGGATGAACAATGTGACAGATAAAATGCAGCCTTGAGGAACACCTTGTTCTTGATGGAATGTTGCAGATAGCGTCGTACCCAGGCGCACCTGGAACACCCGATTGCAAAGAAAATTTACAATAAAGGTCGGAAGATTTCCTCGCAATCCGCATGCGTGGAGGTCACGGATAATCCCGTGCCGCCACGCACGATTATAGGCTTTCTCGATGTCAAAGAATACAGAAACCAGGTGCTGCCTACGCACGAACGCCTCGCGCACAGATGTCTCAAGGTGCAGGAAATGATCGTGAGGTGAACGATGACGCCGAAAACCGCTTTGTAATGGTGAAAGTAATTGATGATGTTCTAAAAAATGAATTAATCGTGAGTTAACCATGCGTTCGAGAACTTTACACAGACAGCTAGTGAGAGCAATTGGGCAATAACTAGAGGGAGACTTAGGATCCTTGCCAGGCTTCGGAAAAGGTAGAACAAAAGCCTTTCGCCAAGACTCCGGGAAACTGTGTTCTAACCAGATGCGGTTGTATAAGATTAAAAGGTTCTCGAGAGACGACTGGGAGAGATGACGGAGCATGTCGTAGTGGATGTCATTGGGACCGACAGAAGTAGCCCCGGACCGATGCAGAGCCACCCGAAGTTCGCACATGCTGAAGGGGGAGTTATAACCAGTGTCAGTATACGGCGCAAAAGAGATTCTCTGGCGTTTCGCGGAGGATTGAATCCTATGAAACGAGGCCGGATACGCCAGATCACTCGAAACGGAGGCAAACGCCTCCCCCAAACAATCTGCAATCTCCCCGACTTCAGCATATGTGCAGCCGTTACTCTCGAGAATGGCAATCTGGTGTGAACTGTAGGTACCCCGGATCTTACGAATCCTTTCCCACAGTTTTCGAATTGGCGCGTGAGGTAAGAGATGATAAATACTGGATCCAAGACTCCCTCTTGCTACGTCGACGCACCAACCGAGCATAGGATTTAGCACGTTTAAAAGCAACGAGATTAGCCTCGGTTGGATAACGCCGAAAAGTAGACCAGGCCTTGTGTTGAGCTCTCCTAGCCGCTGCGCATTTAGGGTTCCACCAAGGTTTCGGAATTCTGGGGAGCTTCGTAGATGTTTTACGAATTGAAAGATCAGCTGCCTGAAGAATACAAGTTGTGACTTTAAGTACAGCTGCTTCGATTGACTCTTGGGTCACCATTTCAGAAGACATCACCGCGGACGATGTGAAGACCTCCCATCTGGCACAATCCATCCTCCATCGAGGAGGCGGGAAGCAGAATATGGCACGTTTGCATGGTGCCAGA
The DNA here is from genome assembly GCA_039090855.1 of Macrothele yani. Taxonomy (NCBI): domain Eukaryota; kingdom Metazoa; phylum Arthropoda; class Arachnida; order Araneae; family Macrothelidae; genus Macrothele; species Macrothele yani. Next base: position 55,320,855 of record CM077011.1, on the reverse strand, counting down.
GGACGAATGGGAAGTGGTCGCTCCCGTGGAGATCCTTACACACTGTCCACGACCAGTCAGTAATGATCGATGGTGAACCCAAGGTCAAATCGATCGCACTGAAGGATCTTGTCGGCTCATGGAAGTAAGTGTCAGCACCGGTGTTTAAAAGGCACACAGAGGCCGAGCACAGAAGAGACTCTATGCGACAACCTCTAGCGCTGGCGCTGACACTACCCCACAAAGGATGATGAGCATTAAAGTCACCCAAAAGAAGGAAGGGTGAAGGCAGCTGATCAATCAAGCTCTCCAGAACAGAGACGCTAACATCCTCATCCGGTGGTAGATAAACACTGCAAACAGTAAGAGGCACAGGCATAGAAATACGAACCGCCACGGCCTGCACAGTTGTGGAAACCGCGACGGAAGATACCGGAACCCTGTGAGGGACGAGAATAGCAACACCCCCACAGGCTATATTTCCAGACGAGTGATCTGTCCGAAATGCACTGTAGCCTCGAACTGAAAGCAGGTTCGATGGTTTAAGCTTTGTCTCCTGAAGACAAAGGCACACCGGAGAGTACAAATAAAGCAGATGTTTCACGTCATCAAAACTGGTGCGAAAACCTCGGCAGTTCCACTGAATTATTGAACCCATGGGTAAAAATGAAATGAAAGTGTCTTAGCGGGATTTGCTCGCCGTTGATTGTTTGGCTAAGACTTTGAAGGAGAAGAAATGCTCTTCTTATCCTTGACCTTGGTGTTGGTGTTGGCGTTTTTGCCAGAAGAAGTGGCCTGAGTTTCCTTGCTGGTGTTGGAGTGAGTCTGCTTCGGTGAAGTGGCGGGTACCGCTTTCAGACCCCTAGCTCGCGACTGGAGTGCCTCCAGTTCGGCTGCGATGATTTCCTCCATATTGAATGGACATTTAGGGGGGGATCTGAACGTCGGTCTGAATGGCAACCGTAGATTTGGCAACCACCACTGAAGCGTATGATCGCCGATCAGATGTAACAGGAACCACTCTTCTTCTGGCCTCAAGATAGGAAATATTTTCCACCGTTTTGAGCCTTTGGATTTCCTTCTCCTCCTTCCACTTGGGACAATCTTTGACTGATGCTGGGTGTGAACCCTTGCAGTTCACACAAAACTCGGCCTCGGCCACACATTCTGAGAGGAGATGCTCTGTGGCACCACAGCGTCCACACCTAGGAGTACTCCTACATGACTGCTGAGAGTGGCCGTACGACTGGCACCTAAAACATCTCAACGGGTTGGGAATGTACGGGTGTACCTCGAGGTGGAGATACCCTGCCTTGATGGATGTAGGCAGGGAAGGGCAGTTGAAAGTCAAGATAATGTTCCAGGATGGGACAAACTGCCCATTCCTCCTAAAAGAAATGCGTCGCACACCCGTAACATGTTGGCTCCTCAGTTCTTCGAGAAGTTCATCCTCAGAGCAATCAATAAGATCCCGAGAGGAGACAACACCTCGAGATGAATTTAGGTAACCGTGTGGTGTTATTTTGACAGGCGTCTCGAGCAGCATGCTGGTGTTGATAAGTGTGGAACTGTAGGCCACAGTAGACATCTCAACAAGAAGATCTCCAGACTGGAGCTTCTTGACGCTCTTAGGAGAGCTTGCAATTGATTGCAGTGCTTTATGGATCCAAAATGGACTTTTGGCACTCAAAGGCTTTCAAGTGTCCAATGAGTGCACAAAAAGAATCTAGCATTGGAAACATCTGCGACAAATTTTTTGGCGGAAGGACCTGAACCTTCCTCCATACCTCTTTCAGTTTTGGGTTCATGGGAAATTTCATTGAGAGCCATGAAAAAATTTAAAGGATTCATCCGCCGACTTCCCCACCCACAATCGAGCCCAACCAGGGAGAACCAGAGGTCCGCAAGCCCAAGTGGACGCAGGACACGGCTCTAGGGATAGCAAGCGGATATAGCAAGTTGATAGGGCAGACATGCGCTCGGCGAGCACCCAGGCTTTCCCATGCCTGGGGAACACCCCTTTGGCATGCCCACCCTATCCCCAGACTCACCCAGTCGTACGAGACGACAAACTGTTAGAGGTCTGGGCTCCACTCGGCCACAGACCTCATTGACTAGGAGTGGGTTAGTTCCCAGCCGCCCGTTTAGGGTGAAGCAGGGGGCAAAGAGGAGTGTTGGCAACTGGCGACAACAACACCCAGGCCTCCAGAAACCTCAGCCTCCAGCATTCCCTTTTCCACCTTACGGGTCACCACACACGGCAAACATGCAAGTAGGTCTAGCTAACCAGCTCAGAAAAACAAAAGGAACATAAAATGGAGAAGACAGGAAAGAAAACGAGAAACTAAAATCCTGAGCTAGCGCATAATCACAACCTCAGCAACCTACAACTGAGGCGGGTTCATGTTAAGTGAAAAAACATAAAAAAATGTGAAAATCATCACATATAGTACATGTTGGCTCGGGCCGTGGGGACGCCATCCCCCAGCAGCTGGATGAACAGCTGTCCCGTCGGTTATGTAATCGTTAAAGCCGCAGAGGCAAGAGAAACCGTCACAAGGTTAGCTCGGGCCGTGGGGGCGCCGCTCCCCAAATAACTGGAAAACCAATTATCCCCGTGCGGGATTTCTTCTTATTCTGGTTTTAACACCACTTTTTTCCCACGCATAGTGTTACACAAATCCATTAAAATACTAGTTAAATTTGTCCATGGAATCTGATTTTCTTCAATGGTACTGACAATTGCTGTATAAACAGCTTGCACATTGCAAGATTCCAGTTTTAAAGAAGCAAGATGATAATTGTAAAACTGCACCGTCATTGTAAAAACTGCACTAGCATTGCAAGCATGCTCTCTTGTGCATTGCTAGCACTTTCATCCACATTTAAAGAAAACGTTGTGGTTCTTAAAGTTCTAATTATATATTCTTTAACTGTTCTGCCAATTCCGTATTCTAACTTGTAACATACGGTAGTTCTGTTCATGTACAGAGATTTCAGCGCAGTTTGGTCCCGGCTTAATTCTTGACACAGCTCAATCAAATGTGGCGCCAAACTAAAAGAAAGAGAATTTTCAGCAATGAATGATGATACTAATACTTCTTGATGAGCTTTTCTTGTCATTATATCAAGTGGTCAATTATCGCTCTCCACCAGATCATTCGTATTCTTCGCACTTGCATAATAATGACTCAGGGTCATTGAACTTTTAACACATTTTGAACTTTTAATATGTGTTATAGTTTTTGCATGGTTCATCAAGGCTTTATAACTTTTTCCACCATATTTCAGTAATGAGTTGCAAAACACATAATAAGCTTGTCACGCACTATCTACTTTCTTGCACCACATGCTGACGGTATCGTCATTAATATCCGTGCGTTGAAGCCAATCCCATCGAAAAGCATTTCGGACAGATTCTTCTAATTTGGTTATATCACTGCTAATATCAAGAAATTTCATATTAAAATCCTCTAAGCCGCTACTTGATTATCAGTGCCGAACGGAAAGGAGACAAATTCACTTCTCACACTAGCATCTGAACTCTCAACACAGGTCCCTATGGGAGTTCTACTGTGCATACTCACAGACTTCTCACCCACCACAACCGGAAAACACGTGACACGAATCTAGCAATTCATGCTGCAGACATATGACTTATAGGTTCTCGCATTCAAAACCCCACTACAGTAGAATTCGGTGATACGGGATCACAAAAAAAAAAAAAAAAAAAAAAAAAAAAAAAAAAAAAAAAAAAAACCCCGCTGCTCTGACCTTTAGGCTCGCTTATTTCAACTTTGGCGAATGGGAAGATCAATTAAATCAGAGGAGCAAATGCCGCCGTCAATGACATGAGGGGACGGTACCGGGAGTGTCACACAAAGCGTATCGGATAAACAACCCAGACGGCCACAGTCAATGGCGAAGGGGTGTGCGTGATTCTTAATGGTTGGGGGCCGGTGGTCTTCCTCCCCTTGGCACTGTTTATAATGGCTTTTCCCTCTCATCTGTGGCCGGCTTTCGGAGAAAAGAGGTGCATGTGCTAAGCCGCCAAGCATTCTCCCCTCCCCATTTTGCGCCCAAGGAGCTGAACGCTGGTCACCTGGTAATGTTTCATTCATGAATGGCATGCTTTCCTAAATCCCCGGAATTTCAGGGGCACCTTGTTCGAATTCCCCGGAATTCCGGGGTTTCCCTGGAGCACAAACAGGCATGGGAGTGTCTAGCTCAAAGTTCAACATGTAACAAATCTGTACATCAAGCATTAGGCTCTTAGCACTCCTTGAGTGAATTGTCAGATCCTTTGATGATTTTGTAAAGCAGGCCAGTAACTAAATTGTACCACTTATCTCCCTCATCATCTAAACCATACAGGTGAAAAAACCTCAGGGTTGCCACTCATATTGGCTTTAAAAATTCCCTGAGTTTTACAGGTTTTTCAAAAGATAATTTCACAGGGAATTTCAGGTAAAATTTGCAGATAATGATTTTCAGGAGCTTCAGTACATTCCAGAACTTTCTTTTGGACAAAGTTTTTCATTAACTGAGAAATCAGGTCATACAAGGCTTCGTACAGGAACTGTACCATCGGTTTCAGAGTTTGGAACTTTTTAAGAAATGATTCTAACATAGACACAACAAATGAAAAAAATGCACACTTTGCTAAAATAAGTTTATCCATGCAAGCTTTTTCAACTTGATCACAAGTAAAGGTATGAGGTAGTGATCAAATACTATCTGTGTACTTTTTAACAGCTGGAAAGACCTGAACAGCTCGCTAAGAAACAGCTGCATTTTCCACCCAATTAGGATTGTGGGGAAAATCTTCACTCCGTCTAATTTCCGTTTTCGAAGGTTTTGAAAGATGAAATATCGTCCCCCAGACGGAAACCCCCCCCCTTTTTTTCAGTTTTGCATTGATCTTGAGTATTACCCAAATGATGATGGTAAAAGCGGAATTTAGCGAATCCAAAAAATAATATCACATATGAGTAAGAAGTGACTAAGAAATGGAAAAACACGAATTTTATGGAAAATTAAAGAGAAAAATCGATACTGCATTGCTCACTCTGCCGTGAAACAATTTTACAGGGCACGGAAACAGCGCGGATAAGATTATATACCGATCTAGAAATTTAATTTCTTTTAATAAAAAGGAAAGGGGCGAAAACAAATGGTCTCTATTGATTAGTTTTGAAGAAGTAAGTATTAGAAATAGGTAAACATGCATTTCATTAGAAAAAAATCTTCAAAAATACGAGGTTGCTCCTTTTCACTATTACCGAAGATACTAAAAACGAGGAATAAGATCAGAAAACATCAGAAATAAAAATATAATCAGGCACAGAAAGGGGGGGGGGAACTTGGACGGAAAAATTTATTATGCGGAAACAGAAGACGATGTGACTTCTCAACACCCAAGAAATATTCCCGAAAATGTTTAACAAGTGTTAGAATCTTGAAAATCAACTTTTCACAGATGTTTAAGAACATTATTTCACTGAGATTTTCGATTTCCATAGCATACTAGATGTTTTCCGTTGTCCGCAGCGGATCGACAATTTCCATAGCATACTCTATGTTTCTGTCATACGCAACGGATAGATGATTTCCATAGCATATTCGATGTTTACCGTCGTCCGCAGTGGATTGACGATTTCCATAGCATACTCAACGTTTTCTGTCGTCCGCAGCGGATCGACAATTTCCACAGCATACTCTATATTTTCTGTCGCAGTAGCAAACTGATGATTTCTATAGCATACTCGACATTTTCTGTCGTTTGTAGCGGACCGATGATTTCCATATCATACTCGATATTTTCTGTTGTCCGTAGCGGACCGATGATTTCCATAGTAATTACGTAAAACTCAGAGTACTTGGAATCGCTGAATCTTTCTTTCTACCGCATGGTCTTACTCAGCGTCAAGCAGAACGGTGCGCACGGAATATGTAGTGTGCCAAAGTATCGACGATGACGACGGGGCACAGCGATTCTTTCGCAAAATCTGCCTTTTGTAGCAAGATGGCGCAAGATTTTTGTTTTGGCGCAGAATTCCCATCTCCGGTAACTGCATACGCATTACGCAAAAAAATTATCAGTTTAATTTTCCCTGACCTTTCCAAGTTTTTGCTAAAAATTTCATTTCTCCCTCAGTTTTTCCTGATTTTTAGTCTCATTTTTGGATTCCCTGATTTTCCCCGGTTTCCCGGTCGGCATGCAATCCTGAAACTACTTGGTTTGCAGACCAAAATTTCTGAGAGGGATTATTTAGGACTGTTAAACATACCCTGGACATAGCTTTTAATTTTTTTTGTTCTACATCACAGCTTTTATTTTATTTTATTTTCATTTTTTGGCCTAGCTATCTAAAGAAAATTCATCCACTAAAAGGCTCCACTGTAAATTGAATTGTTTTTCAAATTTTGTGTCCCATGTGAATTTCTCTTGTTGATGGTGGTAGAATTACCTTCTGATTACTGTGAGTTTTTAGAATTGTGCCTTGGGTGTTAATCCGTTCATTTTATTTTTATTGGGGAAAGGGGAGGGGGCTGCTTGTTGGGGTAGACAATAGTGAATAATTTTTATGATTTTGAGAAGCTGTTTTCTTTTGGTGCACTTCGTAACTGTCCTACCACTTAGATAGATGTCTTTTTTTTTTTTTTTTTTTAAATAAACTTGTTGAACTGTTTATTTTAAAGAGGTAAGTTCAAGTCAAGTTCATCATCATAATATTAATTTTGTGTAAACTCCAACCAATCTTCACTTTATCAACTCCGTAGTTAGACATGCAGCCTCCCATAAGCGTGTGTGACGTTAAAACTTCAGCACGCAATTGTCTGGAAAAGTAAATATTATTGCTTCATTGTGTTGAATTTTCCGCCAAAATGCTCACTAAAATAATAATAAAAAAAAAAAAACCCACTTTTTTTTCAACTGTTTGTGGCCCTTTATCTTTGAATTATCTAACATTTTACACTATTTTTTTATGCATTTCTGGTAATTTTCCAATTATACTCCCTCTCCTGATGATTCCGACAGCAATTTAAAAAAAATTGAAGTGCTGCAAAAACCTTATTTTCTTTTTAAAAATGGTGTATTACCTGCATTGGTGTAAAATATGCAGAACCTAAATTTATATCTTTTCTAACACCTAATCTACGGATTATACGACGGAACATATGGAATAAAAAATAATAATTCAATTGGAAGTGCAGAAACACGATAAATTGCAGGGGTCTTTTCCACACAAGCTGCCCCCCTCCCCTCCCCATTTTTCTTGCAAATCCGAATTTTCTTTTCAGGTTTGTACCCAACCGGTACTATATGCTTACTAATTTTCATCGAAAAGTCTCAGAAAGTGAGAAGGGCAGTGACAGACATTCGGAAAATTACACATAGATATATGTAACTTTAAAAACCAATATATCTTTTAAGCTGTTCTGCAAAAACGAAAAAATAAAATAAAAATAAATAAAAATAAATAAAAATAAAAATTACCTGCTACCTACTTCCTAAACAGCTGTAAAGCAATGGCAGGAGCTGTGAATTCGCTGATAACCGCAAACATGCAGCATCCAGTGCTCATGCAAGAATTTTTTCTCTTGTAGCAATTTGGCTCTTTTGTCAGCAAAACTTGATGCAGGTATACGAGTGACAAAAAAAAAAAAAAAAAACTTTGGCACACAATTTTCCCTAAATTTCAGGACAATTTTTGGCTGACCTGGCAGGTAAATTAAATCAAATATTGGTACAAATGCAGAAATGTTACTCTTTTACTAAAAAGCTATCTAAATTATTGCCCAGTTGTTAGCAGGAATCTTTGCACTTTTAAGGTTAACAACACCCCTAAAGCTTCAGTGGCTAGGTTTGGCCTAAATTCTGTTTGACTCTTACATACAATGTTAAAATTATTTCTGCAGTTGCATTACTCTGTGGCACAACAAGAATAGCATGTATCAGGTGTGGTAAAATTTCATACTTTTTAGAACCAATTGCACCAGTCATTTTCAAAATGTTTGACCATGTGGTTCAATTGTAGGACTATTCCAAACACTTTCTTCCAATTCATCAATTAGATATAAGGCAAACTCCAATTCCAACTTGTCCAGATCACTGTCACTAACAACAGCAGCTGGGAAAATATTTGCAAAGTACATTACTGAAGGAAAGGAAGCTTTTTCTATCCTAATTCCTATGTCAGCAACTTCTTCATGCAGCAGAAATTCACTTTTCGGCCAGAATTTCTTCAAAATATAGTCATATGGAACACTTAACAAAACAGGATAGTCAGAACATCACGGGGGGGGGGGGGGGGATATGATTACAGGAGAAATCTGTGCTTTAACTGTTTTCCGTTTTAGGAAACTCTTTTCTCCATTTTTAAGCTGAAATGTAATTATTTATGGAAAAAACGAATATTTAAAAAAATACTGGGCAGAAGGAACATCGTAAGAAAATATTACGATTACGGGAGAAACCTTCACTCCAACTAACTTCCATTTCCAGAAGATGGAAACCCCCACCCCCCAAGATTTCTGCTCGGTTTGTGCACTGGTCACAAGAAAGCCCCAAATGATAACGGCTGACGTAATCCTGGGCTCCTGCATTCTTTTATCACATAGTTTTCAAACAAGCAAAACAAATTCCTCCTCCCCAGAAAGAAAAATAAAATAGAAAAGAAACAAAAAGTTGCATCACAAACTTCGTTCAGAGGCTTCGGGCCGACGTTATCCTGGCCTGGTGCCATGCTTTCTTTCCACTTAGTTTTCAAATAGCAAAACACATTCTTCCTCTTCAGAAAAGCAAGAAAAAAAGGAAAAAAAGAAAAGAAACAAACAGGTGCATAACAAACTTGGACTTGGTTAAGAGGCATCGGTCCGATGCAATCCCGGGCCACAGCGAAAGAAGCCTGCCTGGGTCGACGCAATCGGAGGGCACAGCGAAAGAAGCACGCACAGGCTGACGCAATCCCAGGCCACAGTGAAAGAAGCATGCCAGGCCCAGAGATGCTAACTTGTTTAAGATATTTTTAGAAATACTCATACAAATTTTCATTATGTTTTGGCCATTTTTCAGTAGTCATACCAAAAAGAATAATTTTAACCGAGGAAAACAATTCATTTAATTTAATTAGCATTTTTTTACTTACTTATTCATGTATATACATAAAAATCTGTATCAAAATATTCCAAATTTTTCACATGGAAAATAATATACACCATGACTGATACATTTTTCTTACACAACAAACAAATGATTAAACAGCTTTCTTTAGTGATTTCACTGTACAGTGTTTTGCAGATTTGAGTTCCTCATCAGAAAATCTTTTTTCATAACACGCTTGCCCAGAGGAGAACATATTCATTTTTGCAATAAGAAGTGCTTCTACAGTTTCTAAACCTAAATTAGGTTGGAAACGGGCTTGATTTTTTTTGTACTAAACTAAAATCTCTCTTACTCACAGCATTTGAGTGTGGAACTACAAGTATTGCAAACATTACTATCGAGAGAATAGTATACTTAATCGCTCAATTACAGCCTATTAATTTTGAGATTTCTGACCAAGTGACATCTATTCTATCTGTTACTGCTATGGTCTAATTTGTCAGCTTATCTTGATAACAAGGAATTCTGCTTCCAGTATATCAAGTTCATTTTCAGTTATTATAAATGGAAGGTGTTTGACTATGTGTAATACAGAAGTAAATGATGTTATGGCTCTAAGTGAAGGATCTACTACTTCTGCATGTTTTAAGAATTCATCAGAGATCAGTATCTTTTCTTGAATATAAGAACATTCTTCAATGTGAAATTTTCCGACAGATGAACAGAACCTTAGAAAGACAGATGTATAGAACTTAGAAAGTTCATTTTCGTTTAAAATGATTTCGCTTAAACACATTCTTGTTAACTTGTACAAAAATCTAGCGGATAATGCTTACCTTGGCATTCTTTTCTAGCGATGGGAACATTTCACGCACGTGTTTTCCTGTCTTTGTTGATGTTATTGTCCTAAAGTTCGTTGTATGCGATGACTGGCTTTACTTCTCACACTTTTCGCTGGGTATACTCATTGGATCTTTGCCTTAGGATTCAAACACATCAATTTTTACCGTTCTTTATACTCAAAATTTTCGCCCGTACTCTGGGCATCTTCAGGAGCGTGGCGACTTTACCACCGATGTTCGTGGTTAACTTCGCGCTAATGGAGTCAGATACTGCTTGTTGCCATTCGTCGGAAAAACTTTCCTGGATATATTTCGTTATCAAGCCCGGCTGGCGCCATCTATGTTTCATTAAAACACTTTTTTTTTAATTTTCTTCTCCTATCCTGGTTTTCTTGTCTTTTTTGCCGGTTTTTCTTTTGTTGTTGTTTTTCTTGTCTTATTAGTTCTTTCCACAGGCCCGATAATGTGCTAGGGTCGTTCTGATTACATACCTTTGCTTTATTTTTGTAGATTAATATTGCTTCTTCCCTCCTCATTTGCCTTTCCGATTTTTTATTCTTTTTAGCAATTTAATTTCATCGAATTTTGGGAATGTCCGGTTTTCCATGCAGAATTGCACTAAAGCAGTTTTGGCTTCTTTTTTTGCCAGTTGGATATGTGTTGTTTAAGTCTTTTTTTAATCTGTTTTTCCTACTTCCAATGTACGATATTGGGGGTATGTGTGCAATTGGAATTTCGTAGGTTCCTGATTCTTCTAGCATTTCCCCCTCTGTTTTTTTGTTGACAGTCATACTTTTCACGGTGTGCACTGAGCTTCCTAGTTGTAAGACATATTTAGCACAGTGCCTATTGATTTCTTTACTCACTCCTTCCAAGTATGGGAAAGCTCCAATGTATTCCAATTTTGTATTCCTCATCTTACTTTGGTTGTGCACTTCTTGGCCTTCTTTACTCTGAGTCATATGCTTTTTACTCTCATGTATCCATTTATTAATTAGCTTGCTCGGTAACCCATACTCTTGTGATATTTTCGAGATAAACTCTAGCTCTTGATTTTTTAGCCTGTTGTTAGCCTGTTGAACGAGAATAGTAGAATAATTAGAGCTATATAATAGGTCAGAATTAGAACTACTAATTGGAACATATTCTTGTTTTTACACTCCAATTACCAGTTGTGTTCTTTCTGATTTTTCTTTTTTGAAAAACTGTTACTTGAAAAATTAAGCTCAACATCACCATCAGCTACGACAGAAGGCTTCACAAACCCCTTGGATGGCATGACAATTTTATCCATCGTGCTGAAAGAACTTTCAGTTTGAGGACCATTAGTGCATGATAGCTTTCACTATTTTAGATAAAAGGCAGTGTAACTTGGAGAATATGAATGCTTTTGAATATCATGCATCAATTCTTAAAAATTTTTCAGCTTCGTCACTTTCGTTTTCGGACTCTCCCCCTTTATCAAGCTGAAATGCAAACCTTTTTGGGGGGAATATGTAAGAACACAGGATACACGTACGTTCCGAACATCATTGGGGGTGGGTAGGGGCGGATTGCAGTTACGGGAGAAACCTTTGCTACGTCCCATTTCCGTTTTCGGGCATTTCCCTTCCATATTCAAGGTGAAATACAAATATTTACGAAATAAAATGAAATTTAACAGCAATACTAGGCAGAGGAAACATTGCGTGAAAAATAAAATTACGATTACGGGAGAAATCTTCACTGTTTCCGAAAGGTTTGAAAGACGAAATTTCCGTTTTCGAAAGTTTCAGGCGAAAAGCATCCTTCACTACTACCAATCGCCCCAAAATTTCGGTTCAATTATGCATCGATCTCGAGGATAACCCAAACTAGGACGAAAAAGCAGAAATTCCTCAAAGCCGAAGATTACACAGGAACTTTTGCGCCGTCGAATTTCCGTTTTCAAAAATTTCCCCTCCATTTTCAAAGTGAAATACAAAGATTTATGGAATAAAATTATGTATAACAACAATACTAGACAGAGGCAACATCGCCGGAAAATGAAATTACAACTACGAAAGAAATTTTTATTTCGTTCACTTCCGTTTTTGAAAGGCGAAATGCTGTCCCGATGCGTATTTTTATGCGCTGGTAAAATTATTCGGTGCATAGTTTTACGCGTTTCTCGATGTGTATTTTAAGTGTTTCTCGATGCGTAGTTTTACGTGTTGATGCGTACTTTACGCACTTCATGACGTGTATTTCTATCTGGCGCGAAAAATTCCTGATGCATATTTTTACGTGTTGGTGAAATTTAGATGCGTACTAGAAGCGTAATTACGCATTTTGGTGAACTCTGCAACGAAATCCAAGCATACCTTTCTGCAACGCAAAAAAAAAAAATCTTCAAAATATTAATTACTGACATGAATGGTCGACGCACGATTTAATAAAAAAACTCCAATGCCAGGCAATGACACTCACGTTCTGCACCAAATGATTTTCAACAGCTTGCCGCTGCACTGCGAAAGAGCTTCAGGCCAAACTCAGCCCACGTCCACCACCAAAGCGAGCTACGCTAACGCCCCCAAAATGCTGTATGCTGAGGAGGGAGGGTTTCGAGTACCAGCCGCTCGCGCTAAGATCCGAGCAGCTTCAAGAGGCAGAACTGGAATTGAGCAGCATCGCAAGCATGACGGATCGTCAAGTGGCCGCCGTTGTGTTGGGAAGAGGAACAAGCAAAATAAAAATTAATAATTTCTGTTAATTTTCCGTATTCCAGAGTAAAAGAGCTTTTTCCGTAGGAACTACAGAGAATCCGTAGTGTTGGCATCTCTACAGGCCAATGAAATCCTGGGTCATGGCGAAAGAAGCACGCCGGGCCTATGTAATCCCGGTGTGGTGCTGTGCTTTCTTTCCACTTAGCTTTCAAAGAAGCAAAACAAATCCTTTCTGGGGAGAAGAAGAAGAAAGAAAAGATACAAAGACCTAAGCCACGAACTTATTCAGAGGCTTTGGGCCGATGTAATCCCGAGCCATGGCGAAAGAAGCACGTTGGGCTGACGTAATCCTGGCTTGGCGCCATGTTTTTTTTTTTTTTTTGGAACTCTTTTAAACAACCAAACAAATTCATCCTCCTAAGAAAAAAAAAAAAAAAAGAAGAAGAAACAAAGAGCTGTGTTACAAACTTTGTTCAGAGGCATTTACATTGATTAATTACAAAACCAATAAAACTTTCTTAATAACAGCAAACATTTTTCAATATCTGACATTTTTCGTTAGTCATCCATAATTCCATTATTCCGGGGGAAATCCGTAATGGTTAGCATCTCTGTGCGTCCTCTGTAAGAAGCGGCTTTACGGCATCTTCGATTCTTGAATGATGTCACAAACAAGAGAACGCATACGCGTACGTCGCAAATTACAACCGTGAGAGTTCTTTGCGATGAAGTCACAATGATAGAGTATCTCTCTTTCTCTCGCTCCATTTTTTATTTACGCGATACTGGTAAATGCTAGATGATGAATCACTACACATAGTTTACCATTTATTCTTAAAATTTCAGGATTACACTAAAATTTTCAGGATACAGAACAAAAAAATAAAAGTCAGGAACTTCAGGAATTTTAGGACAACTCCGACCCCTGTTACTGCAAAATGCTATGCAGATTTGCCAAATTGAGTTCTATGTTTTGCCATATTTACATATGACAGGGTTCGTACACTTTTGGGGGAAACAATTCAAGGATTTTCCAGGACATATAAAAAAAAATTTCCAGGATGATTATTACGCTTTACAGTATCATGTTCAAATTATTTTTTAAAAGCAATTTCAGTTTTAAGTAATAAAAATGATGAAAGATGCAAATGGATGAGTGTGCTTTTTTACTCATTACATTTCTTTTAATGTTTTTAATTGGAGAATTACCCAATAATGCTAAATTGAATCATGATGCAATTACCACAAGGCTATTCAGAAAATCCTTTACCTCAATCAGAAAATGATTAATTGAATCAGTCATTTTAGCTGCATCACTATTCTGTACTGTCTTCCATGTAATCAGACTATTATTGATAACAACTGAAATTATTATAAAATAAAGCAAGGGCAGATTCAGAATTTAAGAATGGGGAGGGCACACGTCTAACAGAGGATTGGTAAAAAAATATCTGAGATTTATATCCACCAAAAAACACAGGGTGATAAAACATGGGGGACCCATAAGGGGAGATGGGGAGCTTGCCTGCCAGTGTACATCACAAACAGCAGTTCTGAAGTACTGCTGTACATGGGAATGAATCTTTTTTTAACATTCCCAATGACTGCCACTGGTGGCTGCATATCGGGATGTGACTGTTGAAGGCAATGAAAATCTTAATTACTAGACAGAATATGTGCCAGACTTGAGGAAAATTTCCCCCAATTCGTAGTACAGTTATGTTAAATCAAAAAGCATAAGCCACAGAATCACTATGCACCTCAAGAAATGATTCGGGAGTGGACGATCATAGAAGGGTGAACTAATAAAGTTTAAAACAGAAAGTATAATTTTAGGAACATGGCGACAAGTTTCAGATAAGTTTCATCACAGAAGTCAGAAAGTCCTGGCCCACCACCCAACCCAAAAGAATCTAACCACCTCTATGTCTACCAGTGCATTTGCCTCATATTACTTTCCAAAAATTATTTTTCATATCAAACAAGATTGCCTCAATTTACTTTTTTTTTTTAAAATCAAAATCACTACTAAACTAAATTTATGAAGTGCTACCCCAAAATGTGGAACTAGCCTAACTATTTATAAAAGCCTTAAATATAAAACAATTTCAGTTTTTTATTGGTATAAATTAGGATATTCTAAAGTATTTTACATAAATAAAAAAATGATGAGCATAAGGAATCTCTACCTCTAGTTTACCAGCTTCAATCATAACCAGAATCAGAATAACCACTTTTGGTTCAACTCCCAAAACATAAGACATCTTAATTATATGAATTATTTTTTTATAAACCTTTTTTTTTTAAAAATGAAGTTTGTCAGTTATATAAACCAAAATCTGATCAATGCATTAAGGAGGACAATTGATTGAATTGTTTTGGCCACAAATTCATAATAAAATGTACAGCAAAAATATGTTTCAGGAGCCCATGAGTATTTACTGTATGATATATATATAAGGTTTTATATTACTTACCAAAGTTTTAGACCAATAAAAAGCCCAATTGTGGAAGTTAGTTGCAGAAAGTTATAACTTTTTGGAACAGAAGAGTTCACTAGTCTATTTACATGAACTTCATATGAAAAACACTAAATAATTATGAAGATATAAGATCAAATCTGGTTTGAAGTTCAACATGCTTCAAAGAAAAAAAAAAAAGTTCATTTCTATTGTAAATTGTACAAATATAAAAATTTAATGTTTTAGTATTAATTCTCTATATGCTTGGAAGATACCACAAATATGGAGTATCAATGGATGGTTACACAGATTTAAGATTGCTGACTTTGGTTTCAAGTTCCATATCCATTTTTTTAAGTAGTGCTCTTTTCTCATGGGCAGTTTTTCTAAAGCTATTAGATTTTACACTGTACAGTATGGGAAAAATTAATAGCAACTCTGGACATTTTTGAAGTTTTTGAGGTTTGAGTGTTGCTACAAAAGTAAATATGCAGAGAATACGGACAATATATACATCATTGGAAAGCAAATTTTATGCAGAATCCAAATCAGGTTACAGAATGGGAATAGCTTAAATAGAACTCAAGTTATGCGCAGAAATGTGCTGCGAAACAGAAATCATGGCAAAGTAACGGGATGACATGAAAAGAAATAATGTCGCTAATATTTTGTTGGGTGACCTTTGGATTTAACGGCCGCTGCACATCTCTTGGGCATGGAGTCAACCAAGTTACCCAACATCTCAGATGACATGCAGTTGTTCCAAATGTGAGTAATGGCGTTAATGAGTTCCACTTTACTTGTGGGGTGCCTGTCATGCACCTTTCTTTTGAGAATGCGCCACAAATTCTCTATTGGGTTCAAGTCTGGGAAATTACCAGGCCAAGGTAGAGGTACAGCATTTCCTAAAGACGTCACATAAGCTTTAATGCTTTTTGCACGGTGGTATGGGGCCGAATCGTCCTGGAAGATGTATGGTTGACCCTGGAACAAATCACATCCCGAAGGAACCATCTTGTCCTGGATGATACTCTTGTACACCTGTGCATTAACAGTGCTGTCACACACATAGATTCTGCCCACTACAGCAGCAGCAAAACATCCCCAAATCATAACACTGGCTGAGTACTTTGTGGTCTTCAGTGTACAAGAAGGATTCAATGCCTCGTTTTATCGGCGAAACACTCGGCACAATGCGTCGTTACATTCAATGTTCAATTTGGTCTCATTGCTGAATAAAACTTGACGCCACCGATCAGTGCTCCAGTCCTTATGTTCCTTAGCCCATTCTACACGTTTCTTATGTTGCACATGGTTTAGCAAGGGCTTCTTAACCGCCCTATCAGACGTCAGACCCACATCACGTAACCTGTTCCTCACTGTTCGAGGACAAACACCACCACCACAGCTCTTCCACAATTCTTTGGAAAGAACTGTTTATGATTGGAACCTGTTTTGCAGACATAACCGCTGCAAGGCCCTGTCAGTTCTCGCTGTTGTTTTCCTTTTTCGGCCACATTTACCCAGCCTGCAATTGTTGATACCACCCATATCACGGATCTTCGCCAGGTGCCGTCCAATAGTGCTCTTCTGCACCCCAGTCATGCGGATAATTTTGGCATTGCTTTTGCCACTGTCGCTTAATATCACCATTCTGGAAGCCTTTCATGGTGAAGCATCACCTAATCTTCCCATACCTGCAACACAGTTTGTAATCGGAAAGGACAAACTTCAGATTTGCACTGCAGTCGAGAGCATGCACGCCTACACACACAGCAATGCAACCGACTACCTACGAGCATGCCAAAAACTTCGGGAATGACCCCAGGCACCTCGGTTGCCCTTTATATCGCATGTACCCGGACGTCAGAGTAAGCTCCGTCGCCCTGTACAACGACGATGACATTTTACATCACGACATGTGCTTCCTTCGCAGCAGATTTCTGCTCATAACTTGAGTTCTGTTTAAGCTATTCCCATTCTGTAACCTGATTTGGATTCCGCATAAAATTTGCTTTAATATTGTCCATATTCTCTGCATATTTACTTTTGTAGAAACACTCAAATCTCAAAAACTTCAAAAATGTCCAGAGTTGCTATTAATTTCCCCCTACTGTATGTAATGTTATTTGTAGTTTCAGCTTTTAAAGCTAAATCATCAGCAGAGTTAAGTAATTCTTTGACTTCTCCTTCAATGAGTTTCCTTTTCTTTTTATGCTATCAATTTCATCTAAAATAGCTTTCCTTTTTCCACATATGGCTGCTTTTTCCTTTTCTTTGGACTTATCATACAAATAATGGTCATAAATAATTATGGATATATGATCATAAATAATTATCTGTGCTACAATTGACTTCTCTCTCGTGTTTTCTAAAATGAGCTCCTTATTGACCGAGAAACCCCTCTCAACAGAAGCTTGCCAATGTGATAACAGTAAAAGTAGTTTCACAACTTTCCACAGTTCAGAAGACATGTACTCATACAAAATTGTGTCTACTCTTTGTCGTTTATCTTCTGGATCCAGAGATGCCAACCTGTTTCAGATATTTTCAGTAGTACTCGTACAAATTTTAATAGTTTGGGCCATTTTTCAGTAGTCATACCAAAAAGAATAATTTTAACCGAGGAAAACAACTCATTTAATTTAATTAGCATTTTCCCCCTTACTTATTCATTTATTTACATGAAAAACTGTATAAAAATATTCCAAATTTTTCACATGGAAAATAATATACACCATGACTGACACATTTTTTTTTACACAACAAAAAATTGATTAAACAGCTTTCTTTAGTGATTTCGCTGTACAGTGTTTTGCATATTTGAGTTCAGCAGAAAATCTTTTTTCATAACACACTTGCCCAGAGGCGAGAACATATTTATTTTTGCAATAAGAAGTGCTTCTACAGTTTCTAAACCTAAATTAGGTTGGAAACGGGCTTGATTTTTTCGCACTAAACTAAAATCTCTCTTACAGCATTTGAGTGTGGAACTACAAGTATTGCAAACATTACTATCGAGAGAATAGTATACTTAACCGCTCCATTACAGCCTTTTAATTTTGAGATTTCTGACCAAGTGACATCTATTCTATCTGTTACTGCTATGGTCTAATTTGTCAGCTTATCTTGATAACAAGGAATTCTGCTTCCAGTATATCAAGTTCATTTTCAGTTATTATAAATGGAAGGTGTTTGACTATGTGTAATACAGAAGTAAATGATGTTATGGCTCTAAGTGAAGGATCTACTACTTCTGCATGTTTTAAGAATTCATCAGAGATCAGTATCTTTTCTTGAATATAAGAACATTCTTCAATGTGAAATTTTCCGACAGATGTACAGAACCTTAGAAAGACATGTATAGAACTTAGAAAGTTCATTTTCGTTTAAAATGATTTTGCTTAAACACATTCTTGTTTTTACTCCAATTACCAGTTGTGTCCTTTCTGATTTTTCTTTTTTGAAAAACTGTTATTTGAAAAATTAAGCTCAACATCACCATCAGCTACGACAGTAGGCTTCACAAACCCCTTGGGTGCCGTGACAATTTTATCCATCATGCTGAAAGAACTTTCAGTTTGAGGACCATGAATGCATGATAGCTTTCACTATTTTAGATAAAAGGCAGTGTAACTTGGAGAATACGAATGCTTTTGAATATCATGCATCAATTCTTACAAATTTTTCAGTTTCGTCACTTTCGTTTTCGGACTCTCCCCCTTTATCGAGCTGAAATGCAAACCTTTTTTGGGGGAATATGTAAGTACACACAATACACGTTCGGAACATCGTAGGGAAAAAAATTACAGTTACGGGACGAAACCTTTGCTACGTCCGATTTCCGTTTTCGGACATTTCCCTTCCATATTCAAGGTGAAATACAAATATTTACGAAATAAACTGAAACTTAACAACAATTTTAGGCAGAGGAAACATCGCATGCAAAATAAAATTATGATTACGGGAGAAATCTTCACTGTTTCCGAAAGGTTTGAAATACGAAATTTCGGTTTTTGAAAGTTTCAGGCGGAAAGCATCCTTCACCACTACCAATTGCCCCAAAGTTTCTGTTCACTTATGTATCGATATCGAGGATAACCCAAATTATGACGAAAAAGCAGAAATTCCTCGGAGCCGAAGATTACACGGGAATTTTTGCGCCATCAAATTTCTGTCCTCGGAAATTTCCCCTCCATTTTCATAGGGAAATACAAAGATTTATGGAATAAAATTTTGTATAACAACAATACTGGACAGAGGCAACATTGCAGGAAAACGAAATTACGATTATAAAAGAAATTTTTATTTCGTTCACTTCCGTTTTTGAAAGGCGAAATGTTGTCCCAATGCGTATTTTTAGGCATTAGTAAAATTCTTCGATGTGTAGTTTTACGCGTTTCTCGATGAGTGTTTTTGCGCGTTGATGTATATTTTACGCGTTTCTCGATGCATATTTTTACGTGTCGATGCGTACTTTACGCACTTCGCGACGTGTATTTCTATGCATCGTGAAAAATTCCTGATGCATATTTTTACACGTTGGTAAAATTTTGATGCATACCAGACACGTAATTATGCACTTTGGCGAACTCTGCAACGAAATCCTAGCATACTTTTCTGCAAGGCAAGAAAAAAACCCTCAAAATATTAATTACTGACATGAATGGTCGACACACGATTAAAAAAAAACAAACTCCGATGCCACGCAAAGACATTCACGTTCTGCACCAAATGATTTTCAACAGCTTGTCGCTGCACTGCAAAAGAGCTTCAGGCCGACCTCCGCCCACATCCACCAAAGCGAGCTACGTTCAACCAAATAACTCAACGTCCCCAGAATATTGCATGTTGGGGAGGGAGAGTTTTCACTTACAATGAGCGGAATGCCACACTCATTGAGTGTAGGCGGCTCGCGCTAAGATCCAAGCAGCTTTGAGAGGTAGAACTGGAAGTGCAGGCAGTATCGCAAGCAAGACGAATGACGGATCGTCAAGTGGCCGCCATTGCGTTGGGAAGGGGAACAAGCAAAACAAAAATGAATAACTTCTGTTAATTTTCTGTAGAAAAATCACGGTTTTGCGTATTCCGTAGAACAAGAGCTTTTTCCGTAGTTGTTGGCATCTCTGTGGATCAAAGTTTATGAATGAAGATTTTACTGCTGCAACACTAGTCACGAATTCCTTAAATTGCCATATTACACACCATCACATAATTCTGGTTGTATTCTATGAGCATCAACAAGAAGTGTGAGAATGGATGTTAGATTACTAATACAAGTCTTGCTATCTTTTGACATCAACCGAGGATCTAAACACTTCATGTGGCGAACAAGGAAGTATTTAAGTGGATTTTTTCCCAATAGCTTCACAACTAGCTTTTGCAAAAATATTTGGCATTCTATTCTAAACTCCATAAGTTTGCGTTCACTAATGTTCTTGGCACTTAATTCTTTCAATGCCTTCTTTGTTTGAAACCCAACATCAATTTCTTTGTAGTGACAACACTGAGATGCATCTGTAAGGTCTTCTTGTAACAGCTTAAAGGCAGAGTTAATTTATGCCATTATGGTTCTTTTAACAAAACGATTAATCAGATTTCTTAGCATCTTTTCAAGATCTGTGGCCATAAAAGGCATCATTGGCTTATCTGACTGATATGCCTTGAGAAATGGTACCAGCTGTTTTGAAACTGAATTGAAGAAATGCAGTTTAGCCAAAACAAAAGGATCTTTAGTGAAAGTTTTGATAGCATCAAATGATGCTGTGGGGATTCTTGATGCACTTCTTTTCAACTTGGTTAACATAATTTTCAATGTCTGCCCAAATTTCTAATGCTCGCTCACAGGCTGGAGTATTTTCTAGCCACCTGTGTGGGCAGAATTTTAATGGCATCTTACTGGCTAAAATTATTTTTGGAAAAATCTTCCCTTCTTGCAGGTGAATCTTTAAAAAGCCTAAATAATGATGAAAGCAACTTTTGAATTTCCCACCCTGTTGCTGAAGCTCCATGTCGAAAGGCATTGTTTACAATGTGAAGTCCACAGCTCCCTGTGTTTAGGAGTTGGACATTTGAGTCAGCACTAAGTGTTGATTGCAGCATATCAAAAAACTTCCTATTAACATTGGGTCCATCCATTGATAACTGCACAATGTTACGCAGTGGGAGGCATGCCATGCATTCAAGGAATTTTTTCCATCATTATGTTTGCACTAGCAAGACCCCCCCCCCCCCCCAAAAAAAAAACTGATGACAAATATCTGGTTGAAACTGTTCCTTTTCCCCATAAACTAACATGTATATCCATTTGTTTTGACTGACTAAACTTGTTTAAACTTTTGTCAAACAAAATCACAAAATTTTCATTTTCAGTTTTGACTTCCTGAACCAACACTGATTTAAAGTGAGGTGCCAAACCAAAGCAACAAATGTAGGAACATCTTTTTTTCGCCACAGCTGAAGTTTCCAGCAATTCTGCTGTCAGAAAACATTAGGCAGAATAAAGCATCATTACCTGCACAAGACCTGTAAGAATAATGGGATTTAACCCCTTTCAAACACTACAATGCTTCTGCTTTAATGGTCGCTTTTTTTCAAGAGAAATATGCAGAGGATTAGATGTGGATGTTGATGCAATAGGCTGTACCCCCGCACGGGGATAACTGGTTTAACAGTTATTTGGGGAGCGGCGCCCCCACGGCCCGAGCTGACTTTGTGACGGAACATCTTTCCTTTTCGGATTGTACGATTACATCACCGAAAAGGGACAGCTGTTCATCCAGCTGCTGGGGAATGGCGTCCCCACGGCCCGAGCCGACATGTACTAGATGTGAATTTTCACATTTTTTTTATGTTTTTTGCTTTTTCACTTGACACGCTCCCGCCTCAGTTGTAGGTTGCTGAGGTTGTGATTATGCGCCAGCTCAGGATTATAGTTTCTCGTTTTCTTTCCTGTCTTCTCCATTTCATGTTTCTTTCTTTGTTTTTCCGAGCTAGTTAGCTAGACCTACCTGCACGTTTGCCGTGTGTGGTGACCCGTAAGGTGGAAAAGGGGATGCTGGAGGCTGAGGTTTCTGGAGGCCTGGGTGTTGTTGTCGCCAGTTGCCAACACTCCTCTTTGCCCCCTGCTTCACCCTAAACGGGCGGCTGGGAACTAACCCACTCCTAGTCAATGAGGTCTGTGGCCGAGTGGAGCCCAGACCTCTAACGGCTTGTCGTCTCGTACGACAGGGTGAGTCTGGGGATAGGGTGGGCATGCCAAAGGGGTGTTCCCCAGGCATGGGAAAGTCTGGGTGCTCGCCGAGCGCATGTCTGCCCTATCAACTTGCTATATTCGCTTGCTATCCCTAGAGTCGTGTCCTGCGTCCACTTGGGCTTGCGGACCTCCGGCTCTCCCTCGTTGGGCTATATTGTGGGTGGGGAAGTCGGCGGATGAATTCTAAAAAACTTTTTATGGCTCTACATGAAATTTCCCACAAACCTAACACCAAAAGAGGTATTGAGGAAGGCTTAGCTCCTTCCGCTAAAAAGCATGTGCCCGATTGCTCGAATGCCAGATTCTTTTGTGCACTCATTGGACCCTTCAAAGCCTTTGAGTGCCAAAAGTCCATTTTGGATCAACAAAGCACTGCAATCCATAGCAAGTTCTCCCAAGAGCGTAAAGAAGCTCCAATCTGGAGATCTTGTAGAGATGTCCACTGTGGCCTACAGTACCACACTTATTAACACCACCACGCTGCTGGAGACTCAGGTCAAAATAACACCCCATGGATACCTAAATTCATCTCGAGGCGTTGTCTCCTCTCAGGACCTCGTTGAGTGTACTGAGGAAGAACTATTAGAAGAACTGAGGAGTCAACAAGTTACGGGTGTGCGGCGTATACTCTTCAGGCGGAATGGGCAGTCCGTCCCATCCCGTAACATCATTTTAACGTTTGATAGCCCTTCGCTGCCTACGTCCATCAAGGCAGGGTATCTTCACCTAGAGGTACGCCCGTACATCCCTAACCCTTTGAGATGTTTTAGGTGCCAGTCTTATGGCCATTCTCAGCAGTCGTGCAGGAGCAATCCTAGGTGTGCACGCTGTGGTGCCACAGAACATCTTTTGCAGGAATGTGTGGCCGAGGCCGAGTTTTGTGTGAACTGTAAGGGTTCACACGCGGCATCAGCCAAAGATTGTCCCAAGTGGAAGGAGGAGAAGGAAATCCAAAGGATCAAAACGGTGGAAAATATTTCCTATCCTGAGGCCAGAAGAAAAGTGGTTCCTGTTACATCTGATCGGCGATCATATGCTTCAGTGGTGGTTGCCAAATCTACGGTTGCCATTCAGACCGACATTCTGATCCCCCTTAAATGTCCATTCAATGTTAACGACATCATCGCAGCCGGACTGGAGGCACTCCAGTCTCGAGCTTGGGGTCTGAAAGCGCCACCCACCACTTCGCCGAAGCAGACTCATCCCGCCACCAACAAAGGAACTCAGGCCACTTCTTCTAACAAAAAGACCAAAGCCCAGGATAAGAAAAGCATTTCTTCTCCTACAAAATTTCAGGAAACGACTCAACGTCGTGCGCCTCCCGGTAAGACACTTGGGACAAAACATGCTCCCATCTTAGCCCCTGGTCACACGCCTCCAGATCTGGGGGAACCCCCAGCAGAGGCGATGGAGCCGGACTTTGTTTGATCATTTTCATTTTCATTTCACTTATAACCATGGCTTCAATCATTCAGTGGAACTGTCGGGGTTTTCGGACGAACTTTGATGAAGTGAAACATCTGCTTTCATTTTACTCTCCGGTGTGCCTTTGTCTACAGGAGACGAAGCTTAAACCATCGGACCTGCTTTCAGTTCGAGGCTACAGTGCATTTCGGACAGATAACTCGTCTGGAAATATAGCCTGTGGGGGAGTCGCTATTCTCGTCCCTCACAGGGTTCCGGTATCTTGCGTCGCGGTTTCCACAACTGTGCAGGCCGTGGCGGTTCGTATTTCTATGCCTGTACCTCTTACTGTCTGCAGTGTCTATCTGCCGCCGGACGAGAACGTGAGCGTCTCGGTACTGGAGAGATTGGTTGATCAGCTGCCTTCACCCTTTCTAATACTGGGTGACTTCAATGCCCATCATCATTTGTGGGGTAGTGTCAGCATCAGCACGAGAGGTCGTCGCATAGAGTCTCTTCTGTCCTCGGCCTCTTTGTGCCTTTTAACACCGGTGCTGACACGTACTTCCATGAACCGACACGATCCTTCAGTGCGATCGATTTGACCTTGGGATCACCATCAATTATTGCTGACTGGTCGTGGGCGGTGTGTAACGACCTCCACGGGAGTGACCACTTTCCAATTGTCCTCTCGCATCATGCGAACATGCCATCTTCTGCCCCCCGCCCTCCTCGTTGGAGGATGGAGTGTGCGAGATGGGAGGTCTTCCCACCGTCAGCTTTGATATTTTCTGCAATGGTGACCCAAGAGTCAATCGACGCAGCGGTTCTTGAAGTCACAAATTGTATTCTTCAGGCAGCTGATCTTTCTATACCAAAAGATCTACGACACTCTCCAGAAGTCCGAAACCTTGGTGGACCCCTGAATGCGCAGCGGCTAGGAGAGCTCAACATAAGGCCTGGTCTATGTTTCGGTGTTATCCAACCGATGCTAATCTCGTTACATTCAAACGAGCAAAATCCTATGCTCGGTTGGTGCGTAGACGTAGCAAGAGGGAGTCTTGGATCCAGTATGTTTCATCTCTCACTTCACGTGCCAGTTCGAAAAGTGTGTGGGACAAGATTGGTAAGATCCGGGGTAACTACAGCTCTCACCAGATCTCCATTCTTGAGAGTAACGGCTGCACATATGCTGGAGTCGGGGAGATTGCTGATTGTTTGGGGGAGGCGTTTGCCTCCGTGTCGAGTGACCTGGCGTATCCTTTTTCCTTTCTGAGGATTAAATCCACTGCGGAACGCCAGAGAATCTCCTTTGCGCCTTTTCTCGACACCGGATATAACTCTCCCTTCAGCATGGTTGAACTCAGGGTGGCTCTGCATCGGTCCGGCGCTACATCGGTCGGTCCCGATGGCATCCATTATGACATGCTCCGTCATCTCTCGCAGTCATCTCTCGAGAATCTCTTAATCTTGTATAATCGTATTTGGTCGGAGCACAGTTTCCCGGAATCTTGGCGAAAAGCTTTTGCTCTGCCTTTTCCCAAACCTGGCAAGGATCCTAGATCTCCCTCTAGTTATCGTCCAATTGCTCTCACTAGCTGTCTGTGTAAAGTTCTTGAACGCATGGTTAATTCCCGGTTAATTCATTTTTTAGAATATCATCAAGTACTTTCACCATCACAAAGCGGCTCTCGCCGTCATCGTTCACCTCACGATCCTCTCATGCACCTTGAGACATCTGTGAGCGAGGCGTTCGTGCGTAGGCAGCACCTGGTTTCTGTATTTTTTGATATTGAAAAAGCTTATGATCGAGCGTGGCGGCACGGTATTATCCGTGACCTCCACGCATGCGGATTGTGAGGAAATCTTCCGACATTTATTTTAAAATTTTCTTCGCAATCGGGTGTTCCAGGTGCGCCTGGGTACGACGCTATCGGCAACATTCCATCAAGAACAAGGTGTTCCTCAAGGTTGCATTTTATCTGTCACATTGTTCATCCTTCGCATTAATTGTCTCCTCACAAATCTTTCTCCTGCGGTTTCGGCTACTGTCTATGTTGATGACTTGCACATTTTCTGCTCGTCATCAAGCATGCATTTTATTGAAAGGCAGTTGCAGTCTGCAATTAATCAGATCTTTAAAACGGCGAATAGCAATGGTTTCGTTCTTTCTCCCGACAAGACAGCGTGTGTCCATTTCTGCCGGAGGCGCGGCCTCCATCCTGACCCAGAGCTGTTTTTAGACCGTGCAGCCATACCAGTTTTGCCGGAGACCAAGTTCCTTGGACTGACCGTCGACCGTGCGCTTACGTTCCGTGCACACGTTCGGCGGCTCAAGATTTCCTGTCGGCGGGCTCTATCTATTCTTAAGATCCTTTCGAGAGTCTCATGGGGCGCAGACAGGATGTCTTTGATTCGCATTTACCATTCCTTAATACGGTCGAAACTGGATTATGGTTGTATCGTGTATGGCTCTGCGCGTCCTTCCGTTCTCCGGCCTTTGGACACTATTCACCATCAAGCACTGCGTCTTTGTTCAGGAGCATTTCGAACATCTCCGATTCCCAGCCTTTACGCTGACGCGAACGAGCCATTGCTTGAATTACGCCGTCTGCAGCTGTCTATTCAATTCTACCTGAAACTTAGATCTCTTCCAGACCATCCTTTATACGATGCAGTTTTTCATCCCCAGCATGCTCGTTTATTCGGGAACCGGCCCTCGTGCGTTTCAACCTTCGGTCTTCGTATGGCGGCCGTAGCCCGTGATGTAGGGCTCGAATTGTCACTTGTTGGAGAGACCAGGGGCTTTGGGGATCCGCCATGGCACCCACTTGGTGTCATGGTTGATACCACCTTTACATCTTTCAATAAATCCTCAACCCCTGCGTCAGTGTACCAGCAGCTCTTCGCTGAGCACCGTGACCTACATTCTGATTACACTCCCATTTTTACTGATGGCTCCAAGATGCATGGAGTCGTTGGATCTGCGGCTGTCTGTGTAGATGACGTTTCAGTAGCGCGGATTCCAGCTGAGGCCACTGTGTTTTCAGCGGAGATGCATGCTGTGTATCTCGCCCTTCTCCATGTTCAGTCGAGTTCTCATCACCGGGCTGCGGTGTACACTGATTCCTTGAGTGTTTTGCAGGCTTTGTCATCGTTGGACTGCTGTGACCACCCTTTTCTTTTTACCGTACGAAGGCTTCTTTGTTCTTTGCTCGAGGCCGGTGTCCAGATACAATTTTGTTGGATTCCCGGGCATGTTGGAATCTCGGGTAACGAGTGTGCTGCAGATGCGGCTGCTAGATCTGCTTCCTCTTTGGTCGTCACACCCTTGCCACTGTTTCACCGGGATTTCCGCTTTCTGGTTCGCGACCATATCAAGCGAACGTGGCAAGGTCTGTGGGACCAACAGGTGGAAAATAAACTGCATCGTATTAAACCTAATCTTGAAGTCTGGAAATCCTCATATCGTCGGAACCGTAGGGAGGAAGTGGTGCTTGCTCGTCTCCGCATTGGGCATTGTCGATTCACTCACCGCTTTTGCTGTGTGGCGACACTGCGCCGATGTGTGAGACGTGCAACTGCCGACTCACAGTCACTCATCTTTTGTGTACCTGTGTTCGTTTTCGTGATGTACGTTTTCATTTCTTTCATTCTCATTTGTTGAACGAGGACGCCGCTACACTGCAGCGGCTGCTAAATGACCACTGCAATACTGTTGCTGTTTTTTCATTTTTTAAACAAATTGACTATTTTAAACGTATCTAGATTTTAGCCCTATCATCATCCTCATTTCTCAGTTTTACTGAATCAGCTAGATTTTAATTATTGTATCATGTTTTTAATACTGTTTGTTTCATTATCTTTTTTAGCCCTTTCATCGTCCTCATTCTTCAGTTTTATTTGATCAGCCATATTTTAAGCTTTATCGCACGTTTTTAATACTGTTTGTTTGTCTGTCTTTTGTCTGGCGCTCTTTGGCCAACCATGGCCCTTGCGCCATTAAAATCAACCAACCAACCAACCAGCAATAGGCTGTACTTGCTTATCACTTGATACACATAGCAATTTATCAACAGTTAGTGGAACATTTTTACAGCTTTCTGTCAACATACTATGTTTTTTTTCTTTCATGTGGCTTCTTAAAGCGGATTCCCCCATATTCGAAACATCTATTACTTTAATGCATAAAAAAGGCATTTTGCAACATGGCAATGGCTTTCATCTTTTTTAATCCATAGACCAGCATATTTAGGATTTATTAGATAAAGATCACTAAAAGTACACTTACCCATATTTATTGGGGTGGGGGGTGGGGGGATGAAAAAATGGGTAAATCAACTGAAACAGTAAATGAAAACCAAAAACATATCTAAGATCAGGAACCACACTGAATTAGAATGACTGTCTGACACAAAGGAAAGCACACAACTAAAAATTGAGAATTTCCCCTGAGTAAGGGGCTACACATGTGACCAATTACTACAGGCCAGCTTTTAAGTAATTAAAGAAAAATGGGTCTTACTGCTATGTTCTTTCCTGCTCCCACAGCTTTGTCCTTTAGGCAGCCTGGGTTGCAAATGCTTTGGCATTGATTTAGTCTCCATTCAAAACAAGGAAACAACACTTAGAGAAGTTACTGTTTTATGACCTGTCTTCCATCAGTACTCTGAGAGTATTGTGCTAAAAAACTGTTACAAAGCATCACCTCTTACAGCTGGACTCCAAACCAGAGAAAAGGAAATGTCAACAAACACTTAGTGCCTGAGGGAAGCAAAACTTTGTACTGGGTCCCCTCCTCAAAGTCTCAAATATTTCATACTTACCCAGCTGGAGAGTAGACGTAGGGCTTTAAGGTCAGGAGATTCACCATGACATTTAATCGCGATATACCCTCCAATAATTAAAACTTCGCACAAATCTCGAGACTGCCTTCCCAGAACAAAAACAACAACAACAACAAAAAAATACCGGGTTATTTCGCTATTTCAATTTCTTACTCAAAAGTGCAATATATTACCAGATTTTCATAAGATTTTTACTCCCCGAAAAAATCAGTAGTTCGTCAAAAATTATAGACCTGACAAAAATGCTATTCAGTAAGCATACAACTTACAAAGAGCTGAAAGTGAAAAAAAAAATAATAATAAATAAATAAATAAAAAAAAATGGTGATGCCCTCAAAAGGCACCACAACAAATGCTTTGAATAAGATGTATTTACAGGGGGGATGTGAGATCAAATCAACAATCTGAAATTAATGCAATGCAATGAAGATAACGGGCAGTGTATGCCAAGTGAGCTTACAAGTACGAAATTTAAGATTTTTTATTTTAGCTTTTATATAAACTGGTTCATCCTGCAAAAACTATAAAATCTTTTGCTTTCAATTTTAAAATTAAAAGTCTAATATATATGGACTTTTAATTTTCCAAAATTTGTGTGTTTAATTGGTAAAAAAGTCCGGAATTCAGGAAAAATCCCAACCACAATCACCCCTGTAATTAGCAAAGGATCTGCATTGGGGGGGGGGGGGGCCTAAAAGGGCAAGGAAGGAAAAATGATGCAGTTGCATAGATTATAAAATGCTTTTCAACATATGACTGACCTTGCACATCTCCGCAGTTTAAGGTATATTACGCAAGTTTATCAAGCACAAGATCGTAAAAAACGGATTCCGTTCTTATACCGACCTTTGAATTCAATTTGGACTATTTTCTACAAGGGTAGGTTTCTCCAGGTATCTACTCCCTGATAACATAACAAAACTTCGTTGCAATCAAACAGATTTTACGTGAGCTAACATTCCTAAGCTTGGAGAACGAATACTGCTCTTATGTCTTGGCCTTTGAATTTAATTTCGACCATTTTCAACAGGGTAGGTTCCTAGGTTGTACCTAACAGCATACTAAAATTTCGCCGAAATCCAACCCCTTTTACGTGAATTATCGTACGGACAAATGGAAAAAACCAAAGCATAAACGTTTCTGCAACCTACAGTTCGAAAGGGTTAGTAATTTCGAAAATAAAAACATAACGAACAGTAGCTCATAAGCAGAACATTTAAAACTATAGTATGCACTCTCAATTATTAGGGATGGTAGGGAGGGGAGGGAATAGAACTGTCCAAAATTAGGATGTTTTCGTTGCGCTAGGCGCTTAGCACTGCTGAATTCCATCAGACCCCCATGTACCCCCAATGGTCAAATGATTGAAATGTGCTGATGTTCATGGAATGAAATGGTTGATCAGCTATGATAACCACATAAAACTCTGATGGGGCGGGGGGGGGGGGGTAATTTATGCAACATTCTACATTACTCCAGCATTTATCTTGTCATCATCAACAATAGCAATGTAACTACCGCTTACGATCACGGATATCAGCCAACTGAAAATCTGCCATATCACTAAGGGATACAACACACAGGTATTCATTCTGTTACAATATATTGTAATTGCAAAAGAAAAAGAAAAAGATTTCAGAAATCAAGATCATCATCAAGTCATCGTGTTTCAAAAATCTGTTTTCCTTTATAATGTTTAAAAACATGTTTTTGCTTTTTTACCTGTCGTGTATAATAAAAGAATTTACTCTAGAGCCACAATAGGTGGTGTGGGAATTTTCACGTCTACGATATTTGACTTACGATATCGATTCTAGGGGTTGCCAGCATGCATTTTTGATTGGTCACATAATGTGAATCATGTCAGTTTGGCGGCCATTTTGAAATATCCACCATTACAGAAAAATGCATTTTCATTAACATCTTCAATATCAAATTACTTAGAGCATCCATTTTTTCACTAAACATTGATTTCCATGGTCTACAAACACAATAAGAACCGCCAAAAGACCATAGCAAATTTCAAAATGGCCAACATCCGCCATTAAGCAAAAATCGATTTTAATTTATATCTACACTACTAATGGATTTAGAGCGCTCGTTTTTTTTTTTTTTTTTCCAGACGTATGTTTTAAGGGTCCTTTAATGCAATAAAAATAGTATGTTTATTAAGGCTTTAAAAATGGCTACCATTTTATTACAAGCAACAATGCCTTTGGCACAGTGCCATGAATGGTTAAGTGCAATGTTAAGAATTTGGTTTCCAATTCATGTTTTTAGATCTTGGATTAATTAAGGTATTTTATGTAAAGAGTGAAGTTTACTCTGTGTACAATACATTGTTGTGTTATTTGCATTCATTATGGTTTAAAAGATGGCAGAATATGAACTAATTTAGGTGTAAATTGGCATAGTAAAATTTGACTACTGGATTTTTGCTTAATTGTTTATACACTAATAATAATTTTTGTTTTCAGGTTGTTGAGTAAAGCAAAAATGAAAGGTGTAAATCTAAAGAGGTCGCCAAAGAAAACAACTGAAAAAAGATACTAGGATTTGCATTCTATGCAAATTGAAAGATGTTACATATGGAACGGACAATGGTAGACATCTGCTGCAGCTATCATCAAGTAAGCTTCAAGACAAGCTAGTAGAATCAATTCCCGAAGAATCATTTAAACAGTGTGTATACCATATGGAATGTTACCACAGATATGTTCTTAAAGCAAACAGAACTGATGTCAAAATATTAGAAAGCGACAATGCAGAATTAAGTCCTAAGAAGCGACGATTGTCAAGATCAGAAAGGCCAATACTAGCTGTATCTCTGTGTGTTGTGTGTAACCAAAGAACCCATAAACGTGATGCAAAGTTGTGATGTATCTGTGAAGCTGATCAAGCCACTGAGTTTTTTAAGGCGACAAAACATTTTCAAGATGATGCATTTACAAGAATGTGCACCTGTGAAACTCCAGATGATGTATATGCAGCTGATATACTATACCACAAGGACTGCATGAGCAGGTACCTTTTGAATTACCAAAGATTCACAGCTGAATCTTCTGCCAGCAGAGATGAGTCCAAGTCAAATTTTGTTGAAGAAATATTCCACAAGCTTCTTAATCGAATTGATTTCTCAAATGTTGGATATCCGTTATCGGAAATTCGTCACCAAATAAACATGCACTAAGTTGAATCTAACACAACTGTAAGTAATAAGGAGGTGAGAAACCTGCTCATTAATAAGTATGGAGGTCAAATTGCATTTTCATACCCATGAGAGAACAGTAAATCATTACTAGTTTTTTCAGCATCAATGAATCAAACAAAATTCGCTGATAAGGTTAGATCGTTTGACGCAGTGCGTAAATGTGCAGAAATGCTTCAGAAGGAATGCAAGGAGTACAATTTTGGATTGGATGGCACATTTTGTGATGAGGAAGACCTTAAAGCTTCACTGAATGCATTTTAATCTAATAAGCCACCAAACTGGCAACATTTTTTCGACGTAATTTTACCTCAGCACAAATCATCACCTGCAATAACTAGAAAGTGTGATTCAGTGTTCCAGATAATGTACAATTTAGTGCAGAATGGACAGAGCAAAACACCTCTTCACGTCAGCGTAACCCAGCTAGTACACAATACTAGCCGGTCAAAGTCATTAATTGCTACTTTTAACCATTTGGGTTTTTGCAGCAGCTATGATAGTGTAAAGAGGCAAGATAATGCTCTATCATCCAGAATTGTTACCTTAGCAAGGGACCATCGGGTGCCGCTACCACGTTCAGTTCGTAAGGATGTACCTCTCCATGGAGCAATGGATAATTTTGACCATCTTGAAGAATCATTATCTGGTACTGGCAGTATGCATGATGCAGTG
Source organism: Macrothele yani (assembly GCA_039090855.1). Taxonomy (NCBI): domain Eukaryota; kingdom Metazoa; phylum Arthropoda; class Arachnida; order Araneae; family Macrothelidae; genus Macrothele; species Macrothele yani. Next base: position 55,288,390 of record CM077011.1, on the reverse strand, counting down.
TTAGGTCAGTCAAAGGATGACTCATCATCCTTTGACTGTGCCTAAAATAAGTTGGAATGCTCAACTTTGTGTATATGCGTATACACACACACCTGCTACCTCTTTTTGATCTATGTAAAAAGTTACCCCTGCCCTTCTGCTAGTAACAAAAAATTGACTCATTACACTTTGACAGTGCCTAAAATATAAAATAAGTTGAAATGCTCACCATTGTGTTATATGATTTCATAACACACCTGTCTTTAACATTTATACCTGGAAAATGTCATGATTTCATAAGCAGCATATTTTAAATTGCTAAATTGTTCTTGCAATTTTGTACATATATTTATATGCTAAAAGGTTTTTTGCTTTAACAGTTTTTTTTTTTTTTTTTGTGGAGGAGTTCATAAGTGTCCTTCTTTGGATACTTGGATCATTACACGGAAACCACATTTACGTCTTATGTGGTCAGTGTGCATGGGAAATTACTTCAATTGTCACTAGAAAATGAACAATTATTAAAAATAAAAAGAAATTTGTGACCCCAAAACAAAATTCATGACTTTTTCATGACCCTTTTCTAAATTCGTGACTTTCAAGACCAGTGACACCCTCAGTGTTTCCTGTACCTTCAGATATAATTTTAATATTTATTTTTTTGCTTCTAAACCAATTTCAAAATCATCATCATCATCACTTTCTTCCTTTTCTGTGCATGGAAACATTAGTAACTTATGTTCATGTATAGATTTGTCTCTGATCACTTCAGGCTTCACAAATCAGCCAAGCAGTATTACTTCAGGCTTCACAAACCAGCCAAGCAGTCTTCAAGGAAAGACACCAATGTTCATGAACGATTAGGCATTCTTCAGACTGAAACAAGTTCATAAACCACTCAAACATTTTGCTCACAGCTAGAAGGAAGTCCATTCAATGTGATTGTTGAAAGCGGTGTTTTCAAGCACACCACAATTCATTTGTATCTTGCATTATCTTGTATTTTTTGTCTCTTTTTGGAAGTTATTTAAGGAAATATTCTTTGAGAACAGTCCACTGGCTTTTGACTTGTTCAATCGTTCGGGACAATATAAGCCACTTGCACTCAACATGCTTCAAAAACTTGAACTGAAAGGCACCAAGTTTACTTTGTAGATTTTGGTATTCCTTCATTCTTACACGTGAAAGTTAAAAAAAATATATGTAGATTAACGAACTAAGTCCACTACTTCCTTTCCAAACTCTGCTATTCCTTCCCAAATCCACCATGGACAGCATGCAAAGTACTTGTCCCTTCACCTAAAAGTGCGGGGAGGTCTTCGTTTTCTTTACTTCACTAACTGTATGAAAAAATTGTTGTATTGACATTTGGTCCATCACTTCTGAATGTAATTAGATCTTTCAAGAGAAGTTCAGCACCATCAATTGATTTCATTATTTTTTTCTTAAAGGTACCTGTTGCTCATCCCATAAGGTAGAAATCCAGATGATGGAAACACTCAGAAGTTTTCTCATTTGACCAATATCAGATCTTAAGGTCCAGTTGTTTTTTGACCTGTTTGTTTGTTAGTTTGAGGTGGAAAATGGTGACATTGATTTGTTCATATCAAATAACAACACATCATGGAAGTGAGGACTTGTTACCTCAGAAATGAGATGAGATAATTTTAAAGGTGCACAAGAAAATTGAGATGCTACTCTTATCTGGAAACATTGCACTAAATAAATCATTTACATCATCAGAAGTACTATAAGAAAATTTACTCTTCACAACCTTTACAGCCCATAAAAGCTCTGCTTGTTGAGTTTTCTTTGAAAGATGAACAAGCCAAAGACTGTGATTCAGATTGAATAGAACCACAAGTTACACTTAATCTTAGATGTGATGGAGTTTCACAACTACCACTTGAAGACAAGGTTCCACTTGATGACAATCCATGATATATTTGGAAAAGTCATCTGAGTTCCCTTCACAATATCTTTAATAAGAGCAATATGGCTGCAAGTCCTTGCATAATTTAACAACTAAGTCCATGATAATCATGATTATCTGGATAGTTTTCCTATAAAAGCGACAGAATAGCTTGTAATTTGAACTGATGTCTTTACACCACTCATGTCTTCTGCAGCCTTTTTGTTTAACGTGTCTATTGCAGTCTTATGTTTTAAAGATTTGGGTTTCTTCTTCTTCTTCTTCTGTAGGTCAAAAAGTAGGAGTTTTTTTTCAAAAGTAGGACTTTTCCTACTGGATGGTAGGACAAGAATGGGCCCTGTAATGATGACTTAACTTTTTCTCTCTTTCTAAACCCGTTTCTGATTGATGAAGAAATCTGAGCCAACAATTTATACAAGAATTTACCATGTTTTAAGATAATAAGAATTGGGTAGATTACACCAAAACGATCACAAAAATGAATTCTAAATCCGTTTTAATGGTGTAAAATAATAAAGTAAACAGACAGTAAGCTTTCACCACTCATGGGTGGCTTCACCACGCATAACTGAGATAAACACCGTAAACAATAAACAGAAAGTAAAGAAATTCTGAGTAATTCAAACTTAGATATATAATCAAAGTTGAGTAATGCTTATGTCATGTCTCGTGAAATCATCAAATATGGTAGATATATCTCATGCAGAACCCATAAGCTAGCATGGGTGATGACGTGGATCTTTTATTACTATGCGCCGGATATAGGGAAGATCAGTTGATGCTTCTTCATTGCAGGCATCCGTGCTGGTTATTATTTCTACTGATTCTCGCATTGCTGTGGCCCTGGGAGTTGTGTAAGCAGCTATTTTTCGAATTTATTTCCAGTTGGGTTTAGCTGCATTGTTTTGACCTCTCTTGCTAGAGGCTGTGGTAAGCTTTCCCAGTTTGACATCACGTTTATGTTCTGAAAGTCTCAATTTAAGGGAATGCTTAGTCATTCCTATGTACTTTTTTCTGGATTCATCTGGGTATTGCAAAGAGATAGCATAAATTCCTGCATTTGTTAGGTTTGTGCCAGATTGCTTGTTTGTTGTTAACCAGGAGGAAATCAATTTAGGCGATTTTATTCCTATGCCAAATCCTAGTTTTTAAAGGCAGTTTTTAGGGAAAAGGTGAAACCTGGGACATAAATGCATGCACCTATAAAATTGAGTTTAGGGCTAATTGTTGGAGCAATTGCCTTATTAAATGAAACTTCTGCCATGGCTCTTCGACATAGAGCAAGAACAAACAGCCATGGCACTGAGCTCAGATCAACACACGCAACATCTTAAAATTGAATCTTTGAAATCTTTGGCAGGATTTGATACTTATCTTATTGAGTATATTATCAAGCAAGCAGAAGTTTCATTTAATAAGGCAACTGCTCAAACAATTTTTTTTTTTTGATTGGAGGTTTAACGACCGCCGTGAGTAACTCAATGGGCTATAAGCAGTCGCCCGTCCCTAATCTAGGGTCACTGGTTCCAGGGAAGGGAGAGAGCCAGTGCCGTAAGACAAACACAACACCCATGCCTGACCAGGATTCGAACCCGGACCCCTTACGGACGAATGATCAGAGGCCAGCGCCTTAGACCACTGCGCCACCGGGGCGGCGCTCAAACAATTACCCCTGAACTCAATTTCATAGGTGCATGCCCTTATGTCTCAGGTTTCACCTTTTTCCTAAAAAATGCCTTTAAAAAAATAGAATTTGGCATAGGAATAAAAGTGTCTAAATCGATTTCTTCCTGGTTAACAGCAAACAAGCATCTGGCACAAACCTAACAGATGGATCCAGGAAAAGGTACACAGGAATGACTAAGCGCTCCCTTAAATTGAGACTTTCAGAGCATAAACGTGATGTCAAACTGGGAAAGCTTACCACAGCTCTAGCAAGAGAGGTCAAGAACAATGCAGCTAAACCCGACTGGAAAGAAATTTGAAAAATAGCTGCTTACACAACTTTCAGGGCCACACAGCAATACGAGAATCAGTAGAAATAATAACCAGCACAGATGCCTGCAATGAAGAAACATCCAACTGATCTTCCCTATATCTGGTGCATAGTAATAAAAGAACCACGTCATCACCCATGCTAGCTTATGGTTCTGCATGAGACATGACATAAGTGTTAATCAACTTTGATTATATATTTAAGTTTAAGTTTGAATTACTAAGAATTTCTTTACTTTCTGTTTGTTGTTTACTGTGTTTATCTTAGTTATGCCTGATGAAGCCACCCGTGAGTGGTGAAAGCCTGCTGTCTGCTTACTTTATTATTTTACACCATTAAAATGGATTTAGAATTCATTTTTGTGATTACCATGTTTTACTAATTAGCTGATAGTTTTCATGAATAATTAATAAAATTTACTCCAAACTTATAAAGCATGGCAAGTCTAAATCAATCAATAGAGATCACAGATTACTGGAGTTGCATGATCTTTGTTTAACTGCAAGATGATGTTTCTTTTTTTGAGATTGTCGATTTTTTGAGAACACTGTCTTCAACACGCAGATAATTTGATGGAAGTGAGTGGGTGAGGAGATCAAGCACACTTAATGACGAAGTAAATATAATTTTATGCAGAATCAACCTTACCTTGTACTTTTCATTGCACCACCCATAACTGGGCACAGAATACATTGGGGCTTAACATTTAAGGCACAGGTTCTGCAAATCCAACTTCCTTCAGGAATTGTAGTTATGCCATAACAAGCCTGATGCACACAAATATTGCAAGAATCACAGAACACCATTTCATTGCCTTCTTCAGAATCAGGCTATAGCATGAAAAAAAGGGAGGGAGGAAAATTAACATAAAAGAACAATCCAACATAGAAATTTTATCATGTTACTTTATTATGACAATGCATCATAATTAAAATCTGTTGAAAGATTAAAAAATAGTTAATCAAGAAAGGCATATTCACCAGTCAGTTGAGCATACTGGTTACACTCTAATCTTAACTACAAATCACACAATGATTCTACAGAAAACCACACAGTATAATTAACGCTGAATAATTCATTTCTCAGTTTTAAAACGCATATATTTTAAAAATGTATCAGAAGGCACATAACTGCCAAAGCCTTTTCTCTATTTAATTATTATTAATCCACTAGAAACCTAAATGCATACCCACTTTCATATCATTACAACTTTGAAATACAGAAAAAAGGATGAAAAGCAAACCACATATTATAAACTTGCAACAACAAATATTTCTGGTTCTACCACAGCCCCAAACATACAAGCAAATAAAATGAAATGCTTATAAAAAGTCAAATTTAGGTTAAATAAGAAGCTCTTGCATGATGATGAAAACATATGCACTGCATGTATTGAACTCCTAATGGTCATCCAGGCCTATACACACACTTTAATTTTAAACATCTAAATTCATGCATTTAAAAAAAGTTTTACCTTAGAATCTCCTCTTCTGATTTAAACTCCAATATATTCAGAACCTCAGGGTCTCTTCAAACACGGTAAACCAAATAAAAATGTGAAATTTTTAAACATAATATTTACAAGTTATTAAAATATTCTGCATATACAGAAATTCAAATCAATTAGAAAAGGGGATTTTAAGGTTACAAAATTTTAAAAAGGCATGAATTTATATGTTTAAAGTTAACAAAAGTGTACAGGCCTGAAGGATCATTAGGAATAAAAGAAAGTACATATGGTTTTTATAATCTCTTAGTTAGTTAAGAGCTTTTTATTTAGCTGAACTTTGACCTTTTTGTAAGTGTAATTTGCACATGTTTTTATTATTATGATTATTACTATAATTATTATTAGGCCTTTACAAATAAGCCTAAATATGTTCTTTTATGAAACAAAATGCTTTTCGAAACTTTTCTTTGCATGCAAACAAGAAAATAGGTGTTTTGTTGGTCAATGTGTTGTCAAACACGTATCTGGAAGATATTCTAGTAACGCACCTGACGGAAATTTATTACTAAAACCAAATTGAAACATCAAATTTGTTAACTGATTTCCAGTACGCACACTTATGAAAAATTATTACAGTAACTAAAAAAGTAAAATATTTGCTAGTGTTAACAAAACATACTCCACCTCCTAGATTGGCCATAACCAGAGTGAATTTTGCAGTTGCTGTTACAATGAAACCCTTAAATTTTGATTAACAAGTGAATTTTTGCCTTGCACTAAAAAACTGGAAGGATGTTCCTCTATACTTACAAGTGACATTCATAACATATGCATAAAGTTGAAAAATCTCTCTACTGTCAATATACCTGGGTGTTCCACTCACACGTATAACAAAAGAAAAATTTGTAACATACATAGTACTTGGTTTGAATGACAGAAGATGGGCACCATTGTAAAGAGCAGATGTGAAATTTATAAACCAGGCAAATTTCGGAGCACAGCACATGCACAGAAGCTATCTAGATAGCTTTTGGGTCAGTCACCATATGGACTCCATAGCAGAAGGTGTTTTGTGTGCTATAGCTTGCGAAATTGAAGTCCATGAAGCTTGTACAGCGCTGCTTTCACCAAGAGTGAAATCTTGGAGTGAGGCAAATGTCCCAACTTACATGTCCATTATGAAATGGGACAAACAACTCAGAGAAACAGGAAGTTTGTTACTGATGACTGGTATATATGCTAAGTGTATGTATGGCATTTGAGGAAAACGTTGAATGGATCCTAAAGTCATTTCAGAGAACCCCAAGGATATCCATCTGAAGGGTTAGTGTGCAGCTAGACATCCCACCACCAACAACAGTGCATTGGGTACTCCACAAAAGGTTGTGTTTATATGTGTGCTGGATTCAACTGCATAAACAAGTTAAGCTGCATGACAGGACAGCATGGAAAAAATTTGCAGAGACAATGTTGGTCAAAATTGATGCCGATGATACATTCCCAGACTGGGTATGCTTTTTAGACGAGTCAACATTCCAGATGTCTGGAAAAGTAAACAGACATAACTGTCGCATCTGAGGGCCCAAAAATCTGTACGTTGTTCATGAACACGAACAGGTTTCTCCAAAATGCAATGTTTAGTGCAGGATCATGAAGGACAAAATCATCGGTCCCTTTATTTCTGTAGAGGCCATGGTAACTGGACTAACATACCTGGACATGTTACAGGAATAGTCCATGGTTCAGCTGCCTGAATGAACAATTTTCCAACAAGATGGGGATCCCCCGAACTTTGCAAATGATGCCCACACATTCTTGGATGACCACTTCACTACAGGATGGATTGTGAGAAGATCAATGTTCACTGCATGCCCCCTCACCCCAAATCACCAGACCTAACTCCACCTGACTTTATCCTGTGGGAGTTTGTTAAGGACCAGGTGTACGCTACACTGGTGTGGGAAAGAATTTGTGCTGAAATCAACAATGTGACATCACAAATGCTTCTCAACATGTTCGCTGAGGTAGAATACCAGTTGGACATTTGCTACAGAGCCAGTGAAGCTCATGTTGAAGATTATTAGACATGTAAAAAAGATTTCTCAGTTTCTGTATCTGGAACAATATGTATTGCTAATCAATTCTGGTTAAGTTCAGAATTTATGATACTTCCTTTTATCAAATGTCTCATAGGAACACCCTATATAAAGACCATGTTCACAGGCCTGGCCTCTTGTGATCCACTCTGCCATCTATGTGGCTGATTTTACTTCACACCACACTTCCAAGGGATACTCCCCTAATGATTTCAACTGTAACCTTCTAGCAGACTGAGTTACACAAAACAATCTGATGCCGAGAAAGGTGGAACCTTCTACTTAGCTAATGGAATCAATCCCAGGATCCAGGCTTTGTTGGCTGCAATGAAAATAACACCAATCCCATCTGTATATACAGTTCTCAGTAAATTTCTGAAATCCCAACATAGTTCAATAGTCACAGTTCTAGGACTTACAATTCCTTATTCTCACTACCCACTTTTACCAAGATGAAACCTTCTTAAAGCAATTGGCCTCTATTCAGAAGCATACTTGACATCATTTATCCTATTGCCATGGTTCATACACTCTTTCAATCACATAATTCCAGGACTTTTCCAGAACATTTGGACTTTTTTCCAGGACATATGATCTAAATGCTCCTACTTAAAATATAGTGAAACCATAGGTCTGTTCAACCTGTAACTACCCTACAACAAACAACTCCCTACATGCTTGGAGAAACTTCATACAGAATGCTGAAAATGATGTCTGCTGCAGCAGCTAATAAGAAACTCAGAATCACAGATAAATACTGAAATACCAAAACTGTCATTGCAAATGTAACCAGGTTTAATTTCTACAAAACCTCTACGAGTATATACATTATACTATGCTGATTCTGAGAAAAAAATATTTTTCTACTTTGGCTTCAGTTCAATTATTGAAGCAAATTACAGAATAAAAACAACATAAAACTCAAAAATATTTAGGTACAAAATCCATAGTTAGAACATAAATGTGTTATTACTCTTGAAATGCTTTTATATATCACACAATCAATACCAAAACACTATTTATATTTAATTATTTTGAAATAATGCTTCCACTGGAAATTTAAGGATAACGAAAGGTGAAATATTTGGAACTTTTTCAAAGGAACAAAGGGATTATTATTTCTTAAACAAATACTCTTGGGAGTAAGAATTTGTATTACATTTTATTTAGGGAAGGAATTTTCAAATACTATAATTTTCGGACTAAGAGCCGCAGGTGAGAAATTTTGCGATCTTGGAAGCAAAAGTTGCCATAAGGGCCACACCCGTGAAGTCATGGTACTGCTCAGAAAACTAAATTATCTTCCTTATTTTCATGAATTAACTCACACCCAACGTGATTATATGTATACTTCAAAGGTTAATTCTGCAACTCAGCGTCGATCTGCTTTATGAACTTATTCAGGGTTCCCACTCAAAAGTAATAAAAAAAATTCCCTGACTTTTCCAGGTGGTTTTTAAAGTTTTCCAGAGTGGCATGTTGCAAAGAATTGTTACATTTCATTCCATTTCATTCATTTTTCTCACCAAAGCACACACTTGTAAATTCTTTATGTAATTTAATTTGTCTTTATAAAATTACCTGCTTTTCATTAATAACAACTAACTGTGCACATTATTTTCTGTACCAAAGTTCCGTGAACTTTTGTGAATACTACCCACACAGAATTTGTAAATACATTCCCATAGAAACAGGGCATATGTAAGGAAAAATCTGTCAGTTGAATAGTTTCAGTTTTTCTATAACACAATGCAGCTAAGCTTAATGATGGAATGGCTCTGTTCAAAGAAACATGTTTCAAGAGAACCAACAGATAAAGGACTTTGATACATCATTTGGTTGGTTCTCTAGTGAAGTGTTTCTTCAAGCAGGAGCCATTGTGCCTAATTGTTCCATGTTATAACAACAACTGCCTGCAGAAATTGAACAAAAGCTTAATAACTGGCAATTTTAAAAAATCAATTTTGCATCTTTTTTTAGAGAATAAAGGAAATACTTAATATAACTGAAAGTAAGATCTACCAAATTCTAGGCAGGCAGTAATTGCAAGCAAAAGTTTAATAAAGTATCCATTGATTTTTACATTTGGAAAAAAAGAGGGGGGGGGTAATTTTCCCTGAGTTTTCCCTGACTTTTACAAAAAAGGGTAATTTTCCCTCAGTTTTCCCTGATTTTTGGAACCATTTTCAAATTCCCTGAGAATTCCAGTTTTTCCCTGTTTTCCAGGTTGAGTGGGAACCCTGTTATTTTTTCATACAGGCAAAAGCTTTTATTTATACATTTTTTATTAATCATGCTCATGTTATTTGTTTGCCTTTATTAAATGCTCAAAACCATTTATGTAATCAATATAAATCACAGTTAATCTTAAGACTCCCGTTAGAATATCGCGTAGCTCGTAAAACCGCACAATTGTCTAAATTCCATTCAATGAGGATGTCCGCTACCGGATGGTTCTCTATTCGCAATAGAATCTGTCTTAGAAGTAATTAACTTATAAATTATCGCTTGTAATGCTTTTGATTAATGTTTTCTTTAATAATATGTTCCTTCTATGTCTGTTATGCTTTTTTTTTTTTTCTCATCCACAGATGTTTTTGTTAGAATGAAGTTGCTTTACGCTTCCTTTTACCAGCTGCCTTCGCACATGTTTGCGGATCTCCTCGCCAATGCTTCGAAACAGTGGTGTCTCCGCTTTCTCGCTTTTTCTTTCAAGTGGTTTGACCACCTTCCAATACTGCGCACTGAGCCTTCGCGTTGAGCTCCGCTTTTATATGAATGGGAAAGCTCTCCCTTCTTTTTTTCTTTTGCATTTGTGAAGATTTTATCTTCAGCCAAGTATTAAATTAATTACCCATTGTTAACATCAGATGATAATGCTACAGCGCTTATTAGTGAGAAAGCATTTCCAGCTCAAGCCTTCAACTTCCACTATCGTCAGTAAATAAAAAAAAAATTTTTAAAATTAAAATCGAAGCAAAACTCAGGAGCACAGAGCCAAGAAACACCTGTATCGCATGCCAGATTAACCAAGCCTCGGACATCATGCTACTGGTCTGTGTGCTTATGTCCCCATTCCATCCCCCACTCCCCCAGGCAAAGGGCATTTAAGTCAGGCATTCCTTTCACAAACAAACCTCCTAACCATAAGACCTACGTGAGTATTTCCCCGTTCTCCCCCACTTTCCATCCTAAACCAACATCAGGACAGCAGAGTTATCGTTTAAATAGATGTGTCTAACGTATGAGTAGAAGGGGGGGGTGGATCACAGTCGAGTTTGTGAAAAAAAAGACGTTGTTTGAAAAAATTTACTAAGCATCTGCTTGAAAAAAAAAAAGGGAGGGAAGAAACAGTCTTATCGAAAACAAATTCAGCATAAAGGCCGCACACCAGAAAAATTTCACTTTTAGTAACGCAAGAGCCGCGGCTCTTAGCCCAAATATTACGGTAATATTGATGCTTGATCTTCTAATATTGATGTTGTAGCTATGTTTTTAATTTGTACTCGCCAGCAAACAGAGTATGCATAACAATTTCCAAAATGAAATGGCGGAGAATAACGCGAAAAAACCTTAAATCCAAGAGCTATGTATACAGCTGCATTCATCAGTGATCAAGGCGATTTAACTGAGCATGATTAGAAAACTAATTATAGCAGATGAAAAGTGATTAGTTAGCTCAGAAAAAATAAGAAACAACTTGTTAAGTTTCTGATATTAGAAAGCAATCTGATTTTATGGCAAATTTTTACATAAAGTATTCATTAGCAAATTTCAGTAAAAGTGAAAATCAGCCACAAAAAAAAAAAAAAAAAAATAATAATAATAATAAAAAATCAGCTACTTCCACCAGTGGCTAAAAAGTATGTTATGAAAACAAATGGCGCACATAAAGTTTCTCATAGCAGAAGGAAGGTATCAGAGACTGATATTTTCAAATCAAACAGTTAAAAGAATATCAAAGGAAACATGATATAACTCTATGCCTTCAAGTGGAAGAATTTTACATACTATAGCAAATTAATTGGGACAAAGTAAAAAATCACTCTTTTTCCAAAACTATGCCTTTATATCATTCTATGTCTTGATATACACTGATAAATACCTGTATTAGTATGAAGTATGTCCTCCTTTAACAGAAATGACCTCTTGAATTCGTTTTGGCATTGACTCCACTAATTGAGTGCATATATTTTTGACTTCATGATCGTGGAACTACACTTTTATAGCATTAATTATCATACATTCTTTGGTTGTGCAGTCCATTTTACCTAAACGTCTCTTCAAAATATTCCACAAGTTTTCTATGGGATATAAGTCTGGTGAATTTTCAGGCGAATCAAGCAAATGAATTTGATTTTCCAGCATGAAATTCTTGACCAATTTCGAATTGTGACATGGGGCCAAGTCATGTTGAAATGTCCCGTCAAAAGTTTGCAAGAATGGAACAATCCTACGTTGTAATATTTCTACGTACTTGGCTGAATTCATCATACCTTGAACAGGAACTAAGCTTCCAGTGCCATTTGATGTGAAAAAACCCCAAAACATCTGTTTCAGAGGGTGTTTTACAGTTTGTTTGACATGCTCAGGTCTTAAGGGTTCACAGTTGCTTCGTCTAATGACATTTGCTTGGCAACCCTGCACAAATAAATTAGTTTCATCACTGAAAATTACCTTTTTCCAGTCGTCAGCAGTCCATGATTTATATTTTTTGGCCCATGCTAAACGTTTTATCTTCATTTTCGCATTCAAATATTATTTTTTCTTGGTTTTTTTTTTTTTTTTTTTTTTTGCCCTCCGACCAACTTCCAGAAGCCTACGGCGTCCAGTTAAATCACTAACATCACAACCACTAGCCAATAAATCTCTTTGAAGGTCGGTGCTTTTTTTTTATTCATTTTACTATTTCTGATTAGATATTTATCGGTTCGTGGAGTTGTTTTTCGCTTTCTTCCACACTTACCTCTGCTTTTTGGAGACAATGATCCAGATGCATTGTATCGCGTAAGCAGTCTTGACACACTTGATTTGCCTACACCAACTGCAGAAGCAATATATCTCACTGTCATAGAAGTGTGATCCTTCAGAGCAATTATTTTTGCACGCTTCCTTGGGGAAATATCCATTTTTCAATACACGAAAGCAACATGTACTCACAGAGAGCAAAAACTAACATCCATCTGTCACACACGAAAGCTCACAACTGAAGCTTAAGTGCCTATTTCCTGTTTAAAACAGGTCAAACCACATTCTTACTATCAAGTTCTAACAGTCACACCACCTCACAGCTGATAAAACCGGTTTACGTATGTTTCCAACATCAACTGGCGATCACATTACAATTCTGAGAATAAAATAGCTTGTCCCAATTAATTTGCACGGTATAGTAATGGAAAAGCTGAAAATATGTGAAAAGTATTCTTCATGGAAAAAGCTATGGTAAGAAAAAAGAACTTTTCAAATATGTCACCTGGAAGCAGAGATAGCAAGCAGAAGGTTTTGACCTTTACACCCCCTAGGGGGAAAGTTGTGCATTATTTAAAGAGGATCTTCTTATTGGAGCAAAAATCTTATTCCCTCCCCATCTCAGACCTGCCAAACTCTCAGAACCAAAAAAACGTAACACTCAAATAGAAAAATCATAACACGACGCGTGCTGACATTCTTTGAAGCCTATTTCAGCTAGGTAAATTCTTGATGGTGTAGCTATATAAATTCCTGATGGTTGCAGGTGTAAGGGAGGGAGGTTGCTTCGAATAAACAGACACTCTTCCATATTCAAGCACCCACCAATCAGCAGCTTTAAGTATGACGAAGAGTCGGATTCGCCCATTGGTTGCTGATTGCACTTGACCATCTTTATTTCCGTTTGGGAAACTATACTCAGAGTCACCCTAAAAGTGTACTGTTGTTAAAGGCAAGAGCCTTATTACGACTCGTCGTGGAACACAAGGATGGTATTCATCCAAGTTAATGTGCTCTCCTGCCGTTTCCTTTCTGATACCCCCACCCACCCACCCACACATCACACAACAGTAGATATTGTGAATGAGGGTCAGGTGAAGTCCGAACTTCTTCTTCCCCTACTGCCTGCTTAAGTAACCTACCCTTCGAGTTTCCCCGATCATCAATTTATTGCCTCTTTGTTGTGAATGTTGGGAGAGGTCTTCTACCCCTCCCCCTCTCTCAGTTGCATCCCAAATGGTCAAAAACAGCCAAGAGTGCGAAGCTCTTGATCGAAAAACTTCTCATATCAAATTTATTTCTAAAAGCACTGTAACTTCTTTACGAAAATTTTTTTAGATAGCAATTTTGTCTGATAAACTGTTGAGCAAACAAAAATGGATTCTAAGCAATAATTCTATTGCTTTTCGCCCTGAACACTAGGGACTACTTTTCACAGTGGAGATAGCTGTTTCGTACCCTTCATAATGGTACACTTTTAGGTTGACTCGGAGTATAGAGGCACGGGAATTTGTTAAGAGAAATTGGAAACCTCTCCGAGAAAAATTCTTTCGAAGGGGGAAAACAAATTACATATAAATTTTTCCTTACTTCTGTCTGAAAAGGAGGAAAACATTACTTTATTTTGAAAAATCATATTTTTGGCGAGAAAATCATATTATCGTACTGCAGCATGATTTATCATACTAAATATGATAAAATTGTAACAGTTGACAGGCTTGCCATCTTTATTGTAGCGAATGGCATACAGTAAAAAAAAAAAAAGAAATTTCTCAATAGGGATTTTAGAAGCGGAGATACAGCTGCAAATGGAAGTACACAAACACCACCTAGCGGCAGAACTGTGAACTTCAAACCTCCGCAAATACAAACCTAAAATGTTCCATAAGTTAAATGGTATAGTGTTAAAAGAATTTAAATCGGACATTTAGAAGTACAGGCATTGAGAAAATAGATTAAATACTTTTTGGCCCTTGCGGCGAAATTGTGCGTTACTTTGGAAAGAAAATACACAGAAGCAGTTTTGATAGTTAGTAGTATCTGATTGAAAAAGTATGTTTTTCCATCAAGTTTTTAGTCCTGCAGATATTGCTGTAAACGGAAATGTGAACTTATGCCCTCTACTGGATATACTTGTTCATTAAGAAAAATTTGAAATTATACAAGAAACATTTCACACCAAAAATGCTTTCCATCAAAGAAAGAATTTTTCAAATCGGACTCATAGATTCAGAGTTAGTGGAAATATGCATGTATGTACGTACCCTGGCAGCAGAAAAACTATGCACTATTTTTAAGCAGGAGGTATTCTCAAAAAGTTATAGAAGGTAAGTCATTTGGTTCACGAAGGAATTTTTTCAATCGACTTTCCAGATGCTCAAATAAATGCTTATGCCCCTGGTGGCCAAACCATTCTTTACCAAAAATGAGAAATTATATGCAAAACATTTCGCATGAGGAGCTGTATCTGACACAGGAAAAAAATTTCAAATCAAACTCTTAGAAGCAGAGATACGAGGAAAACCATGGTTTACCTTTACACACCCACCTAATGGAAAATCTATGCATTATTTGAAAATGAGACTAACTAAAATAGTCTTCATAATAAATAGCATCAAAAGGAAAAAGATTTTTTTCAATCAGATATTAAGAAGCAAATATATTAAATAAAATATATTTTTAATTCGATAGGTTCTGCATTTACGCCCTCTAGCGGCCAAATTCTGCATCTGGGGAAGAAAAAAAAAAAAAAACGGAATTAAAGGATCATCATTCTCACATTTCAAGCTTCCCAATACAAAAAGAATTTTACGAATACAAATAATAGTTGCAGAGATATGGTGTCCTTGGCCAGACAGATAAAGTGATAAAATACCCACGATCTCATGAAAGATATGCTAATAACGCAGCTTCAGTACCGCTAACAGACAAGAAAACCAACAGCCTCCTCACATTATGCTGGGGATGGGGAGGGATATTTGTCAGATATAGGTGCAAATTAGCACTCGCTAGATGGCAACTGACTGGCAACTTTGGCGATTAAATTTATTTTAGTGGTCGCCAGTTTGCCCATTTGCTATTAGAAGTGCCAATTTACAAAGGTATAATAATTGTAGGAGTGCAGAAAATATTTAGGGCCCAATATTTCCCCAGAACACATTTTTTTTTATCTGAAATTTCCCCCAAAACTGCAGCTGATTTTCATACAAGTTTAAGCGATTATTAGAGTATATGACGATGATCAAGAACTATCCTTAAAGCCCATTACTTAAAAATTTGAAAAAACAACAACTAATATTTATTCCAATGAATAACTAGCCTTTTTTTTTTCACCAAAAAAATTGTCCCTTTTTTTTTAACGCACGAAAGAATTAGTGCTCCAGGCGAATCTCTCCCCTCTGGCACGTGAAATGTTTAGGCAAGACAGGAATAGGTGAATCAATAATTCCTTTCTCGCCTAAAATGGCGGAACCCATTAACTTTCGACGTACAAAGAATAAAGAATCAAGAAGTAACCCGGGGCAGAGAGGTTGAAAAATAAACAGCAAAAAAATTCTGTAACTATAATTTATTTCATTCCAGCATTCCAGGCATCTAATTGTGCCAGATAATTTTACAGAATGAAATTTACGTTCCACTTAAATCCTTTGAAAATGCATGGGTCATTCACTTTAAAATGTCAGGAGCCCACAATAATTTTTCAAATCGGTGCCTATGGACACATTTGCTGCCATTATTATTTTTTTTTTCTATTGGAGGTTTAATGATCACCTAGAGCAACTCAGTGGGCTTAAGAAGTCGCCCGTACCTAATTTAGGGCCACTGTTTCTGGGGAAGGGTGAGAGCCAGCCCCATGAGACAAACACAACATCCATGCCTCACCAGGATTCGAACCCGGACCCATCTCGGACGAATGATCAGAAGCCATCGCTTAGACCACTGTGCCGCCGGTGCGGCCCATTATTTTCGGAAATGTTTATTAGCGTGACTAGTGGTTGTGTCATACTTGTTACTCATGCCACGCTGTCTCCGCCTTGGCATTGGTAAAGTCGTTCACGCTCTGTGAACGAGTGGCAGTTCACAGTACGTCACAGCACTCGTGTATTTACAATGACACATTTTTCAAAATTATTACCGTGAAGTAAATTACTCCTATTTTTAATGTTATATTCGTTGTTAAAAAGTAAAATTTTCGTTTTATTATTACTATTATTATTTTACCCCCAAACAAAAATTATCTCCAGGGCTGCCTTAATTTCCCCTGAACCTTGTTTGCACGTTCAGACATTCTGCACCCCTGAATAATTCAGAATTAAAGGTAAAGGGAAGTGAAATCAGTCCTAAGTACGGACGGCAAAAAACCTTGATGTTTTTGAACATCGAAGTTTTGCCACCAATAAATGATGTTTAAACCTCAATGTTGTGCGATGTGGTCAGTTCGGTCTGCGCGTGTTGAGCTAAGTGCAATGGACTGAATTATCAGCCTTCGATTTTGACCCGAGTAGTTCCCGAATCAGACAGCAGATATCGACGTGAATGATCATATCATTTATTAATCCTATTGTTTTAAAATGAAATCTCCACGAATCATACCACCAAAGAGAAATATTATTGAAAAAATCATGAGAATATACAATAAGAATCATATAAAAATTTCGCTTTCGCAGCTTTCCAAGCACTTTCGCCGTGTTACCGGAGCAATGCTAATTTTAGCATACACTTTTCCTACTACAGTTGAGGCAGGGCTATTCACAAGGGATTGTGGATTGTGGGTAAATTACAGAACGTTACACTGTCGGAAACCACTTTTTCGAGCCCCATTCAAAATGCAATAGCGTGCAACTCGTGATCCAATGACAATGATGTGTTTATTTTTCTTGCGGACTTTGCCACGCAGGAGAACGAAATGTATTTTATTACTAGAAACTCTTTGCATTATTCATTTCTTTTTTCCCAAACAAACTGACACCATCGCAAAACTTGGTAAATTACAAATCTTACACATCTTTTTCCAAATTCTAGTGTTAGCGTGACTAGCGGTTTCCAAGCACTTTCGCCGTGTTACCGGAGCAACACTAATTTCAGCATACACTTTTCCTACTACAGTTGAGGCAGGGCTATTCACAAGGGATTGTGGGTAAATTATAGAACGTTACACTGTCGGAAACCACTTTTTCGAGCCCCATTCAAAATGCGATAGCGTGCAACTCGTGATCCAATGACAATAGTGTGTTTATTTTTTTTGAGGACTTTGCCACGCAGGAGAACGAAATGTATTTTATTACTAGAAACTCTTTGCATTATTCATTTCTTTTTTCCCAAACAAACTGACACCATCGCAAAACTTGGCAAATTACAAATCCCACACATCTTTTTTCCAAATTCTAGTGTTAGCTGAGGACGAACTTTATTCACAGCTTGTTCCTCAGTATTTGCAGATGAGTGTTTTGAATCACCTTAGGTTAACATCAGCCTGTAAGGAAATCTTGAAATGGCTAGTTGTAGTGAATGTGAAAGTTTGCCAAGTGATAGTGATGATTTTGAATCGCTTTAGAATAAGATCAATGTGTAAGGGTATATTCAAAATTAAGGTATTTATTATATTTCCTCAATTTTTTTTGCAGAAGAAAGAGCAGTCTTTGAAAATCTGTTTTCAATTTTCAATTCCTATTTCAAAAATATTTCACGTACAGTTATTTTTTAAACAAAATTCAGTTATCTGAGATGTAATATACACTATCTATCAACAAGTAATTGGACACCTGTGATAGCAAAGGAAAACGAAGTTTATTCACTATCAATAGTTGGTGGAGCCTCCATGAGCGGCGATTACAGCTGCGACCCTCCGGGGCATACTCTCAACCAGGCATTGGACGACGGCTAGCGGTATTTTCTTCCACTCGGCTTGGAGAAGACAGGTCAGTTCCTTCACCGATTTCAAATGGTGGGGGCACCCCTTAAGTTGACGCTGCAACTCGTCCCAGAGGTGCTCGATTGGGTTAAGGTTCGGGCTCTGCGCAGGCCAGTCCATTCGATTAACCCCATTGTCACCATACCAAGCCATGGTGGACCTCGCAACATGACAGGTGGCATTGTCATCTTGAAAGTAACATGGGTACACCCCGCAAAACTGCCACAATGTAGGAAGCGCATGGTCATCCAAAATGGTGCAGTAGGTCTCGACATTAAGTCTACCAGGAATTGCGGCCAAGGGTCCCGTGCCATACCAGGAGAAAAACCCCCATAGCATAATTCCACCGCCGACGAACTTCACAGTTAGTACAATACATTCTGGCAAGAGGTGTTCTCCAGGCAGACGCCAAACCCAGACCCTGCCATCCGAACGGAAGAGGGTGAATCTTGATTCGTAGCTCCAGAGAACCTGTTTCCACTGTTCAACGGTCCACTGTCGACGTTCTGTGCACCACGTTAGTCGAGCAGCGCTATTGGACTTGGTGATCAAAGACTTGTGGGCGGCAGCACGTCCATGATAACCGAGCAGATGGGCTTCTTTATGGATAGTATTCATCGAAAAAACACTTCCGGATGCCTGTTGAAACTCCTCGCGGATGTGGCACATCGATTTGGTGCGATTCTTCCAAATTTCTCTGGCCAGCACCCGTCAGTCTTTAACTCCTAGTTTTGTGGGTCTGCTGGATCGGGGCACATTCCGACAGTCACCTCTCATCTTCCACTTGCCGATCACGTAGGCCACTGTCGATTTTGGGTACTTCAACTCGCTGGATATGTCACATATGGATCGGCCATTTCTGTGATACCCGACGATTACACCTTTCTCGAAATCAGAGAACTCCGAACTTCGTAGCATCTTGCATGCGACTGGTTGCGTTGTTGTTTCCCACACGATATTTAAAGGCGGCGGCCGTGACGTGTATCAGGACCGCAGATATTGTCGATTGCAGGGGTGTCCAATTACTTGTTGGTAGATAGTGTATATACACTGAAGTGCCATAAAAACTGGTACAGACGAGCTTATGCAAAATACATAGAAATGGCACCTATGCGAATACTTGGTTGCATCCGCTAGTGCGTTTATAAAGCAATAGACATCCTTGCCAGCTGTCAGAGCTGTTTTTGCCATGAGAATGACAAGTAATAACAATTTAAGTGATTTTCAATGCGGTGTCATAGTTGGTGCTCATGAGATGGGCCATAGTATTTCAGAGGTAGAAACGAAGTTCGGATTTTCACGGACGACCATGCAAGCATGTACCGTGACTACAAGAATTCCGGCTAAACCTCCAACCTACGATACCATCATCGGCTGTCAAGAATCGTTTCATGCAATAGGTGTGCAACACTCTCGCAGGTATCATCGGAATTCAATGCTGGAGCCTAAACAAGAATCAGCGTCCAGACTGTACAACGTTCCCTGCACGATATGGGCTTTGGAACCCGGCGCCCAACTCGAGTATTCTTGATGGGTGCACGGCACAGAGCTATGCACCTCGCTTGGGCACAGCAACACCGCCACTGGACACTTGATGGCTGGAAACAAGTAGCCTGGTCTGACGAGTTGCGTTTCCAACTGCATCAAGCAGATGGAAGGATTTGAGTGTGGCGCAAACTCCATGAAGCCATGCATCCCATCCCGCCTGTCGACAGGAAACTGTACCAGCTGGTGGGGGGTCCGTAATGGTATGGGGTGTGTTTAGCTGGACTTCACTGGGACCCCTGGTACGTCTACAAACGTCTGTGACCGGCCATCGCTATGTGTCCATCCTTTCTGACGAGGTACGCCCATTCATGTTGTGCATTCATGCTGATGCAAGTGCATTGTCCTGTTCTAACAGGACAATGCACCTCTACACAAGTGTCGGGATGCCACATTATGGTTATGGGAGCATTCATCTGAGTTTGGGGTGTTGCCATCCCACCCAAGTCCCCAGATCTGAACGTGATAGAACACATTTCAGATGCCATGCAACGCGCTGTCAAAGACAGGAACCCGAGACCTCGGAATACACACGAATTGTGGAACACTCTGCAGGAAGTATTGTGTGCATTGCCTACAGCATATTTCCGGAAGCTAGTGGAGTCCATGCCCCGTCGTATTTCAGCAGTCCTGCGCTCCCGTGGGGTACCTACCAAGTATTAGACTGGTGTACCATTTTTTTTGGCACTTCAGTGTATATACATAGATGTAAGGTCAGGTGATGCACAACATACTACAGCCTCTAGTTGACAAATGTGAACCCTGCCTTCTCGTGGTGCATCCTGTTCCCACTAAAGGGGCTCTGACGACCGCCAATAGCGGTATAACTATACCATCAGGATGAGAGGAAATGCTATCCCACATTCACCAACCCGCTTGGCCAGTGTGGTGAGTTATGGCCAAACCCCTCCAAAATGACTCCATAACTTAAATCTTGGCCTTCAGTTTCCTGCAGCTGGAATGTACCTGGCCAAGGCAGTGGCCAGTGTGACATGAAGGCAGAGGGTGCTATGAATCACCAGAGGACCGGACTAGGCTGCCATCTGATGCTGGCCTTGACTACTTACAATGGACGCTCTCTATCTTCTGATTTAAGGCTCCTTGAATTGGAAGAGGAACTACAAAGAAACAACTGGGACATCGTCGGGCTAAGTGAGGTAAGGAGATCTCACTGAACTGAAAAGTGGACATCTCTACTACTGTCGTGGGACAGATACTGTCAGAACTAGTGGTGTTGGATTTATAATAAACAAGAAACTGAAGGATAAAGTTGTAGAAGCTGAAAGTTCCTCTGACAGGGCTGCACGACTCGTTATCCAACTCTCGAGAAGACCCCAGTCTCAGATTATCCAAGCTTATGCACCCACCACAAGTCATCCTGAAGAAGAAATTGAAGAATTTTATGAGGAAATTCGTCATCTAAACAATACAGGCAAGCAGCACTTGAAGATCATTATCGGAGACTTCAATGTGAAAATAGGGCAACGGCAGCAAAACGAAACTTCAGTAAATCAATTTGGTCACAGTAACAGAAACCAGCGTGGAAATACTCTCGTAGAGTTTGCAGAGGCAGGAGGGTTTTTCATCATGAACTCCTTTTTCAAGAAAAAGCTGCAAAAGAAATGGACGTGGATGCATCCCAATGGATTGACATCTGAAATTGATTTTATTATGTGTAACAAGAAATTTGTCATGGAAGACTGCAGTGTGCTGAACAAGTTCAACACAGGTAGTGACCATAGAATGGTCACTACGAGCGTGGCAAGCTCATAAAACAAACAAAGCGTATTGGCATGACCAACCTTAAAAAAACATCATAATACTTTCAATTTGGAAATGAGGAACAGATTATCTGCTCTAGAAGGCCTAATGTCGGAAAGAAGTGGACATCTCTGAAGTTAACAGAAAATTAACCAAGGTTCTTATGGAAACAGCAACAAAAATAGCTGGTACTAAGAACAAGTTGCATATGAACAAATTCTCAGGTCAAACCAAAATTCCGATGCAAAAAAGAAGGGAGATGAGGACAACTAAAGGAGATGTGACTTCCAAAGTGGAATATATAGAGCTATGCAAGACAGTACGAAAAAGTATAACTGAAGATGTAAGGAAATTAAACTGTGAACTAGTGAGAGAGCAAAGAGACATCTGAGTAAGGGAAGAAAGCAGGTTATGGCACTGGGAAAAGAAGATGGTTCTGTAACAAGAAATAGAAGCGAAATTTTGACAAGAGTGAAAGATATCTACTCAAAACTATATGAAAGGGATGATACATGTACTCCAGACATTACGAAAGGTACCAATACCAGAGTTCTTCCAGTCCTCCCAGCAGAAGTTGCACATGCAATCAAGAACATGAAACGGGGAAAAGCTCCAGGAGATGAAATTACCGTGGACATCATACAAGAAGCAAGTGGAGAAACTGAAACAGTACTTGCTCAAGTTTTCACTAGATGCCTTAATGAAGGGAAGATTCCTGAAGATTGGAACATTGCTACAATGATCCTGCTACATAAAAAAGATGACATTGAGGAACTCAGGAACTACAGACCTATCAGCCTCCTATCAGTGGTTTCTAAAATCTTCACTAAAGTTCTTTCACATCGCTTGAGGTGACACTGGAC
The DNA here is from genome assembly GCA_039090855.1 of Macrothele yani. Classification (NCBI taxonomy): domain Eukaryota; kingdom Metazoa; phylum Arthropoda; class Arachnida; order Araneae; family Macrothelidae; genus Macrothele; species Macrothele yani. The sequence goes on along the minus strand of CM077011.1, from coordinate 55,265,888 downwards.
ATGGCTCAACCAAGAGAACAAGCTGGATTCAGAAGCGGCTACAGCACAATAGATCATATCCACGTACTGAGGGAACTAATTGAAAGAGCGAGGGAATATGAACTTCCGTTATGCATGGCTTTTATCAATTATGAAAAGGCCTTTAATTTGGTGAAACCATCAGCAGTTACAATGGCTTTGAAATCCTGCGGTATTGAAGATGCATACATTAATATTATTAATAACATCTATGAAAATGCACGTGCAAAGATTTGGCTATTTGAGAAAACAGCACCCATAAAAATTGGAAAGGGAGTGAGACAAGGTGATACTATATCTCCCAAACTCTTTAATGCCACATTGGAAATGTCTTTCAATCACTGAACTGGGAAAACAAAGGGATAAAGATTAATGGAGATTATCTAACTCACCTTCGATTTGCTGATGACATAGTCATTTTTGCAACTACCCTATCAGAGCTGCCGAGTATGAACCAGAAACTTGCTGACAAGAGTAAAGAAGTGGGATTAAAAATGAACTTTCAGAAGACAAAAGTAACATACAATTCTTTTACAAGAAATGAAGATTTATCGATTGATGGGGAAAAGCTGGAGATAACCAATTCCTACATTTATCTTGAACAGCAGATATCAAGTGAAGGTCACATTGATGAAGAAATTAATTGGCATATTAAACTAGCCTGGAGAGCTTTTGGAAGATATGGTATAATTTTCAAGAGCAATATGCCATAATGTCTTAAAAGAAAAGTGTTTGATCAATGCATCCTTTTTTTTTTTTTTTTTTTTGATTGGAGGTTTAACGACCACCGTGAGCAACTCAATGGGCTATATAAGCAGTCGCCCGTCCCTAATTTACGGCCACTGGTTTCAGGGTAGGGAGAGAGCCAGTGCCGTAAGATAAACACAATATCCATGCCTCACCGAGATTTGAACCCGGACCCCTTCCGCATGAATGATCAGAAGTCATCGCTTAGACCACTGCGCCACCGGGGCAGCTATTCTCCCTTCCAGTGCTTACATATGGTGCATAGACGTGGACCTTAACTAAAAGAGACAAAAAAAGACTGCAGACAACTCAAAGCAGCATGGAGAGGTGCATTCTTGGTGTAACCACGAGAGATAGGAAGAGGAACTCATGGATCAGAAAAATGACCAGTGGAAGACATCATGATCAGAGTAAAATCCCTGAAATGGCAATGGGCTGGACATATTGCCAAAAGGACAGACCATCAATGGACAGCCAAAATTTTAAACTGGATTCCAAAGGACAGGAAAAGATCAAGAAGAAGACCACATGGGAGATGGGTGGATGAAATTCGAAAGTATGCGAGAGTAACATGGAAGAGACTGGCACAAGACAGACCGTTGTGGAAGAAACTTGAGGAGACCTTCGAGATATATATATATAACAGGGATGTAAGGTCAGGTGATGCGTAACATCACAGCCTCTCCTTGACAAATGTCAACCCTGCCTTCTCGTGGTGCATCCTGTTCCCACTAAAGGGGCTCTGACGACCGCCAATAGCGGTATAACTATACCATCGGGATCAGAGGAAATGCTATCCCACACTCACCAACCCGCTTGGCCAGCTTGGTGAGTTATGGCCAAACACCTCCAAAATGACTCCACAACTTAAATCTTGGCCCTCTGTCTCCGGCAGCTGGAATGTACCTGGCCAAGGCAGCGGCCAGTGCGACATGAAGGCAGAGGGTGCTAAGAATCTCCGGAGGACCGGACTAGGCTGCCATCTGATGCTGACCCTGGCTACGTATGATGGACGCTCCCTATCTTCTGATTCAAGGCTTCTTGAATTGGAAGAGGAACTCCAAAGGATCAAGTGGGACATCGTCGGGCTAAGTGAGGTAAGGAGAAAAGGAGATCTCATTGAACTGAAAAGTGGACATCTCTTCTATTATCGTGGGACAGATACTGGCAGAACAAGTGGTATTGGATTTATAATAAACAAGAAACTGAAGGATAAAGTTGTAGAAGTTGAAAGTTCCTCTAACAGAACTGCACGACTCGTTATCCAACTCTCGAGAAGATACCAGGCTCAGTTTATTCAAACTTATGCATCCACCACAAGTCATCCTGAAGAAGAAATTGAAGAATTTTATGAGGAAATTCGTCATCTAAATAATAAAGGAAAGCAGCACTTGAAGACAATTATGGGAGATTTCAATGCAAAAATAGGGCAACGGCAACAGAATGAAACTTCAGTACGTAAATTCGGTCACGGCAACAGAAACCAGCGTGGAAATACTCTAGCTGAGTTTGCAGAGGCAGAAGGGTTTTTCATCTTGAACTCCTTTTTCAAGAAAAAGCCACACAGGAAATGGACATGGTGACATCCAAATGAGAAGACAAGTGAAATTGATTTCATTATGTGTAACAAAAAATTCGTCATAGAAGACTGCAGTGTGCTAAACAAGTTCAACACAGGTAGTGACCATAGACTGGTGAGATGTAAGATGCACCTCAACACTAAACTCGAACGTGGCAAGCTCATAAGACAAACAAAATGTATTGACATAACCAACCTTAAAAAACACCATAATACCTTCAAGTTGGAACTGAAGAACAGATTCTCTGCTTTAGAAGGCCTAACATCGGAAGAAGTGGATATTTCTGAAGTTAACAGAAAAGTAACCAAAGCTCTTATGGAAACAGCAACAAAATTAGCTGGGTCTAAGAACAAGTTGCATGCGAACAAATTATAAGGAAAAACCCAAAATGTTGATGCAAAAAAGAAGAGAGATGAGGACAACTAAAGAAGATGTGACTTCCAAAGTGGAATACATAGAGCTATGCAAGACAGTACGAAAAAGTATCACTGAAGACGTAAGGAAATTCAACTGTGAACTAGTGAGGAAAGCAATTGAAAGCAACCAAAGCCTAAAGATAGCAAAGGGACATCTCAGTAAGGGAAGAAAACAGATTATGGCACTGAGAAAAGAAGATGGTTCTGTAACAAGAAATAGAAGCAAAATTTTGACAAGAGTGAAAGATTTCTTCTCCAAGTTATATGAAAGGGATGATGCATGTACTCTAGACATCATGGAAGGTACCAGTACCAGAGTTCTTCCAGTCCTCCCAGCAGAAGTAGCACATGCAATCAAGAACATCAAGCGGGGAAAAGCTCCAGGAGAAGATGGAATTACTGCAGACATCATACAAAAAGCAAGTGGAGAAATCGAAACAGTACTCGCCCAAATTTTCACTCGATGCCTTAATGAAGGGAAGATTCCTGAGGATTGGAACAATGTTATAATGATCCTGCTACATAAAAAAGGTGACATTGAGGATCTGAGGAACTACAGACCTATCAGCCTCCTATCAGTGGTTTAGAAAATCTTCATCAAAGTTCCTCCACACCGTTTGAAGGTAACACTGGACATGGCTCAACCGAGAGAACAAGCTGGATTCAGGAGTGGCTACAGCACAATAGATCATATCCACGTACTGAGAGAACTAATTGAAAGAGCGAGGGAATATGAACTTCCATTGTGCATGGCTTTTATCGATTATGAAAAAGCCTTTGATTCGGTGAAACCATCAGCAGTTACAATGGCTCTGAAGTCCTGCGGTATTAAAGATGAATACATTAATATTATTAATAACATCTATGAAAATGCAAGTGCAAAGATTCCGCTGTTTGAAAATACAACAAACATAAAAATTGGAAAGGGAGTGAGACAAGGTGACACCATATCTCCGAAGCTCTTTAACGCCACATTGGAATATATCTTTCAATCACTGAACTGGGAAAACAAAGGGATAGAGATTAATGGAGATTATCTAACCCACCTTCATTTTGCTGATGACATAGTCATTTTTGCAACTACCCCATCAGAGCTGCAGAGTATGATCCAAAAACTTGCTGACAAGAGTAAAGAAGTGGGATTAAAAATGAACTTTCAGAAGACAAAAGTGATGTTCAATGCTTTTACACGAAATGAAGATTTATCGATTGATGGGGAAAAGCTGGAGATAACCAATTCCTACATTTATCTTGAACAGCAGATATCAAGTGAAGGTCACATTGATAAAGAAATTAATTGGCATATTAAACTAGCCTGGAGAGCTTTTGGAAGATATGGTATAATTTTCAAGAGCAATATGCCATAATGTCTTAAAAGAAAAGTGTTTGATCAATGCATCCTTCCAGTGCTTACGTATGGTGCAGAGACGTGGACTTCAACTAAAAGAGACATACAAAGGCTGCAGACAAATCAAAGATGCATGGAGAGGTGGATGCTTGGTATAACCAGGAGAGATAAGAAGAGGTACTCGTGGATCCGAAAATCGACGAGAGTGGAAGACATCATGATCAGAGTTAAATCCCTGAAATGTAAATGGGCTGGACATACTGCCAGAAGGACAGACCATCGATGGACAGCTGAAATTTTAGATTGGATTCCAAGAGACAGCAGGGATCATAGCATACTTCTGGAAAATTTTAGGTAGGAATTTTAGGAATTTTTAGAAAAATTTTAGGAAAATTTTAGGAGTGTATTTCAATAAAAACTAAATGTATATTTGTATACATCTAGTAAAACAACTTTGTATATATTGTAAAGAGTTTGCTTCACACCCTTTAACCATATATACTGATAGACTGCGCATGACATCAAAATTTCTGGCTCCAACATAAAATCACATGACTTCAGTCAAAAAGATGGGTTACACCTGCTGTGCTTATGGTTTGCTCTGAGCGATATAGTAAAGGAAGTTCTATGATTTTTCATGGGTAAGAAACAAATTAAATACCTAAGTCAATAAAGTTCAATTACTTAACCAGAAACTTGCAGCTATTGATATAAAAATATAGTAACTTAAGAAAAAAAAAATGGAATGCATGTTCCAAATTCTTCGCAAATGTTCATCACATTATAAATCACGAAATGTAAGCAACCCGATCATGCATGTATATAGCTCATAAGTAAACTTACCTGAAGAGTTTTCATTATATTTGAGGCGCATTCACATAATACACCGAAAACACTGAAGTCCTGCAGCGTAAATTAGTAATCATAACAGCATTTTTACACGAAATTTGGAGTCCGATGATGACGTGCCCAATGTTGGAGCCATGGCAGCTTTGATGCAGCTATTGCCAATGCGCAGTCCATTAGTATATATGATCGAAGTTCACACCCAAATTTTTTGCATAACGTCTAATGTCTAAAGTTTAAGTATGATTTACTTCTAATGTTCAGTTCTTATCTTTTCACATGTTATTATCATATTCAAGTATATTTACCACATTCAAGTTTCACTTTGAACATTAATATGCTGTTGAACCAGAAGCAATTCACGATTTTCACAGTAAAGTTTTCAGGTTTCACATTAAATTATAATATCCTAAAAAGGTAATTGAAAACCAAGAACTATGTACAATTGTTCACTGAATTACTTTTTTCATATTATTGTTTTAACCTTTTCCTGATAAGCCTATCTTTTTTTTCTTCCATCACAACTAATTTACTTTCAGTTTTCTTTATTTCAGCTGAACCTTGTATGATCATGTTAGAGGCAACTGCTATTTCAACAGTATTTTGTTTTTCTACAGCTTTTCTCATTCTTTCTGTTCCCTCTTGAATTACTGCTAGGGAGACTTCTTTATATTTTTTAAGCCTATTTATTTCTGCATCATTTTCTTTTAGTTTGTCATCAAACTCAGCTTTTCTTTTTTTCTCTAGCTGCTTTTCCTTATTTTCCCTCTCTTTCTGCTTCCTTTCTTTTACCTTTTTTGATTCTTCTTCCTTCAGCTTACCAACATACTCTTTATAAAATTTATGTGAATCACGAACACTATTTAACAAATTTCTTGTTATGGGAACTTTACTTACACATCCATAGTGTTTAATGGCCCCTTTAACTATTCTTAATGATGTTATAGTTGAGTCTTTTAAGTTAGCCTTGTCCTTAAGAGAGCAGTGTTAACCGAAAATCCGCTTTCTGCATCAGCATTGCCATGAGGTAAAACTAAAATTGACTTGATGAGTTTAGCAAGATTTGAGTATTTTTCTTTTCCGCTAGTCTTTTAATACTAAATATATTACGATAGTAATGATCAATCCGCACTGGAATATGCCCTTCCTCTGAAAATTTCACTAGTTCATCTAAAGTTGGCTTATCGCAATTTAAAAGTTTCCACTCTTCGCTTACTCTATCAATTTCTTCCTCAGAAAGATGCAAAACACTTGAAATTCTGGTTATTTCCGAAAGTCCTTCAGTGACTGAAAGTTGAGTTGACTCTTTCTTTGGTTCTTTTACCTTTAAAACTTCTATGTCTCTTAGCTTTTGATTGCAGAATGGCAAATTTGACTTTAAATATTTTGTGGTTGCAATTAGTGATGATCTTACATCTAAGAGAAATAATTTCTGCCTGGTCTCTTGAACATTCCTGAGGATATTTTTTGTCTTCATACCAACTTCTAACACCCCTAGTTTTTTCCATGAATTTTTGTTTTCAAAATCTACATTCTTTAGGTCTTCTCCAAATTTCCCTGCAATAACATCATCTTGGATAAACTGGGCCATAACATTCCTCATTAAAGTATTTAAATCAGAATATAACTGGTGTATTTTTGGTTCTTTACTCTGATAACATAATGAAAACTTTTCAAAATTTTGGTGTGAAAATGAAATTAATGCTAAATAGCAAGGAGTTAGCTCATTTTTCAGGAAACAGTGAATTCTTTTATACCTTGCCAAATTGCGTAGTTGTTTTTCAAATATTTTTTGAGATGGCAAGAAGTTTAAAAAATATTCTGTAATATTTAGCCATTGATCCAAGAGCCTCTGGGCTACAGAACCAACGGTTAACCATCTGTTGCTGACATGACGCAAAAGAAATTTGGCTGTGACCAATGTTATATCCTCGACAGATTTATAATCCTCTCGTCTTGCAGCACTACTCTTTAAAAAGTAATGCATATCAGTAGCAAATTCGTCAAAATCTATATTTAAGCTTGTCAAAAAAATTTTAAATGCATTACTAACAACATGCAGGTTGCAAAAACCTAGTTCCAAAGATTTTTGGCCTGTTTCTTGTTTTACAACTTCATTGAATTTGCGTAAAAAGCACTTACTTACATTTAGGCTGTCCATGGATACACAAATAATTCTGTGCAACGAAATATTGAAGGATGATAACACATCAAGAATTTCTTTTAGCAAAATGTCTGCTGTTGCATGACCCAGAAAAACGCTTCTTAGGTATAGGCAAGAAACTGAATTTATTTCTGAAGACCAGTACCTGAGATACACATCCAACTGCCGTTTCACTTGTGTATTTGTAGTTTCATCAAATGCTATAGTAACCTTTCCTGGGCTACTAGATGCAATGTCTTTTTTCAAATCCTCTTCAAAATATTTTGACAATCCATGTGATATCACATAAGCAACTTTTTTTTTCTTTAAGTTGCATTTTGGCTACAATAGCAGAATCAGGAAACATTTCTTTGAAAAGTTCAACTGTTTCAGTGCATGAAAGAAAAGACATATTGTGCTTAGCAACTTTCATGGACCATAATGCTTTGGCTTTAGCCAAATGTAAATCATGACTCAGTACTTCACTAATATTTGTTTTGGGCTGAAGATCCCGTCCTCCAAAGGCTTTCAGGATGGACTTATTTTGAAATTTAATTTGAAATTTCTGCAAATGTTTTTTCCCTTTATGATGTGCTTTTACTTGTGAAAAGCCACTATTAGAAATATTGAAAATTTCTGAACACAATATACACTTAGCAGAAAATATTGTTTCAGTTGCAGAACACCATTTTTTCACCTTCACTCCGTCCAATTCTTTGGCGAGCCACGCATCTTGAAATTTCGTTTTGGATTTAGGCATCTTAAACACTTGTATTACTAACCAGAAAATGAAAGGGAAGTACAAAAACACGTTCCAATATTGCAAAACCAGACAACTTCCCGAAGTTTGGCTGCGAGGATGTCACAAGATAGAAGAAAAAAAAAAAAAAGCAGGTCACCACTAGAGAACTGAACCTGCACACAGCACAGAGAACACCATAAAAGACGCAAAACCAGAAACTATCATACGCATCTCACGCAAGTTCAGTCAAAGCGAGTCGGAGCCGAGATATATTGCGCATCGAAGGTCAATGATCCCGTGCTCTACTGCCTGCCACGATAACACTCAGCTACCATCCCATCGTCATTACCGGAGGTTACGGAAAGAGACCACATGTTTCCTCTTTGCTTCCACCCACCTGCGATTTACAATAACAAAACATCAGCAGAAAGAGGAGGTTCCACGAGGCATGTCCAAAAATAAAGTACGATCTTCTGCGTGCCACGGAGTTCGTCTGCAAAGCACAAACCAGGGGTGAAAATGACCCCTCCCTTTTTTCCTTAGATCTCTTGTTACTCTCGAAAACTGTCCGAAGGCACGAAAGTGGAGCGCCCGCCCCAAAGCAAGTGCATCTCGATGGCGTCATTTTCCCTCCCTTCAGCAGCACAGCATATAGGCTGTGTTTCTACAATAACAGGTCTTTTTCACCTTACCGTAATGGTAAATTTATTGGCGTTAATAACGGTTGTATTTTTAATAAATAAGCTTACGAAAATTTTAGGAAGAATAGCAAATTTTAGGTATAATTTTAGGAATTTAAGGAGGGTCACAAAATTTTAGGAATTTTAGGAGGAATGCGATCCCTGAGACAGGAAAAGACCCAGAAGAAGACCACATGGGAGATGGGTGGATGAAATTCGAAAGTATGCGGGAGTAACATGGAGGAGACTGGCACAAGACAGACCGTTGTGGAAGAAACTTGGGGAGACCTTCGTCCAGCAGTGGATTGATAATGGTTGACAATGATGATATATATATATATATATATATATATATATATATATATATATATATATATATACCGAGAGAACAAGCTGGATTCAGGAGTGGATACAGCACAATAGATCATATCCATGTGCTGAGAGAACTAATTGAAAGAGCGAGGGAATATGAACTTCCATTGTGCATGGCTTTTATCGATTATGAAAAAGCCTTTGATTCGGTGAAACCATCAGCAGTTACAATGGCTCTGAAAACCTGCAGTATTGAAGATGCATACATTAATATTATTAATAACATCTATGAAAATGCAAGTGCAAAGATTAGGCTGTTTGAAAATACAACACACATAAAAATTGGAAAGGGAGTGAGACAAGGTGACACCATATCTCCGAAGCTCTTTAATGCCACATTGGAGGGTGTTTTTCAGTCACTGAGCTGGGAAAACAAGGGGATAAAGATTAATGGAGAATATCTTACCCACCTTCGTTTTGCTGATGATGTAGTCATTTTTGCAACTACCCCATCAGAGCTGCAGAGTATGATCCAGGAACTTGCTGACAAGAGTAAAGAAGTGGGATTAAAAATGAACTTTCAGAAGACAAAAGTGATGTTCAATGCTTTTACAAGAAATGAAGATTTATCGATTGATGGAGAAAAGCTGGAGATAACAGACACGTACGTTTAAAGAAACAGCATAATTTTCAAGAGCAATATGCCATTATGTCTTAAAAGAAAAGTGTTTGATGAATGCATCCTTCCAGTGCTTACGTATGGTGCAGAGACGTGGACCTTAACTAAAAGAGACATACAAAGGCTGCAGACAACTCAAAGAAGCATGGAGAGGTGCATACTTGGTGTAACCAGGAGAGATAAGAAGAGGAACTCGTGGATCCGAAAAATGACAAGAGTGGAAGACATCATGATCAGAGTTAAATCCCTGAAATGGCAATGGGCTGGACATACTGCCAGAAGGACAGATCATCGATGGACAGCCGAAATTTTAGATTGGATTCCAAGGGACAGGAAAAGACCCAGAAGAAGACCACATGGGAGATGGGTGGATGAAATTCGAAAGTATGCAGGGGTGACATGGAGGAGACTGGCACAAGACAGACCGTTGTGGAGGAAACTTGGGGAGACCTTCGTCCAGCAGTGGATTGATAATGGTTGACGATGATGATGAGATATATATATATATATACTGAAGAGCAAAACTGAAAACTAAGGAAAAACTTTAGAATTTAAAACGAAAGTTGCAAAATAGCCTGAAGATCAAAACGCGCAACGCAGCAGTTTTGAAAATTCAGAATTCACATTCTATTAAGAAGAGACCTAAGCAAAAAAAATACATATATATTTTTGACTCATACCAAGTATAACATGGATAAGGTTATGTATCTACCGGCGTTAGTAAAAGGAGAAAAGATAAAAAAATAAAATAAAACAACTGAATGTAGAAGGTGTCGAGAATACTGAGCCTTGGCTTTATCAAGGACCAGCAAAAACTCTGCATTTTCTCACTTCCACAAAGACCTAGTTGGAAATGGGTTTCTGCAAGGCCATAGATGCAAGTAACAAGCCCACCAAAAATTGTTTTAAAAAATATATATATGTCATGTCCTCCGCAGAGTTGTATGACCTAGAACTAGTTAACAATTTCGCTTGCATCCATAACCCTCCTGGCCCGACCCATGCTCTTCATCTGTTACTATTAAACATCGAGAAGAAGATTAAAGAGAACTCAAGCTGTGATAGTGACATAATAATTAGAAATAATTTTCAGCTATAACGAAATGCCAAGTTCGCCTGAGAGAGAATTTAAACCTGAAAAACAATGCAAAAGAAATCCAAATTTTTACATTGCAATTAAAAAAGGAAATATTAATTTTTTAAAAAATCAGATTTTTGAAAGAAAACTTGATTCTAAAACCCCTACTCTACGACTTCTGACAACACAAAAACGAGAATAAGTTTAAAGACAATAATTAACTAAAGAAAAGCTTTGTGAAAGTTATATGACTTAAACAATTAGTTGCAATATGTACAAAGTATTTCAGCAGTGCTTTAAGTGCATAATTAAGTAGTTATTAAGAACTTAACTACTTTGAAAATACAGCGCAAAGAAAAAGAAACTATGCTTAGCCATCTGCTGTGCCTAAGTTCCCTAAAGATGCGCAAAATTACCAAGAAAAGAAAGAGTTAAACCCGCAAAAATGTTAACAGACAAGCCAGTGCCTAAAAGCTGAAAAGCAAAAAAACAACAGAGAAAAAAAGTACATGAAGTACAAACATTGAACTGATAAAACCTAAAACCCAAAGACAAGGAAGAGAGCTTACCTCTTGTGTAACTAAACTTTCTCCACACAAGAGAAAAACATGGCTGACCTCTTCCCCACGCTTCCTAACACTTCTGCCACTCCCTAGTCGCTGGGGGGCAGTGTGGGTGGGGCTGATGGCCTCCTCATACTGAAAGAAACCAACTCGCGGAGAGTTTAACCAGAGAAAAAAAATTATATATATACTTAAGACTGTGGATCTGTATGATCAGAAAGAGCAGAATTAACTCTCCAGAATACATGAGAAATATTATAAAATACACGAGTGATGTATTTAATAATCTTTGCATGTATTAAATCACCTTAGTGAGCTTCTATAGATTAATCAGAATCTTATTAATTTTAATGTTAGTTTTACTATTTTTAGTATAGCTATCCTAGTGATGAATAACTAGTTTTCTTTTTATTTGTTTTTATTTTCTTTTATAAATAGATTTTTAAGCTTTTTTTGTGATTTTGTTTATATTATTATTTTTTTTTAATAGGACCTTCATATCCATAGCACTAAGGTTCCTTTTAGTAGTTAATAGGCATCCTCTAGCCAACTTCCTTACGGCTTTGATTGGTCAGAATCATATTATTAACTGTGTAGAAAATTAAAGCAGATCTGCCAACCTCACTCTATTATTCAGAATAATTTTTCTTAAAGTTCTTTTGATGAAAGAAGAAGGAATTTCGTTCTCTAGAAAACTATCTAATAGTATATTAATGTGGTAATTGAAGTCCAAGTTGTTGCTGCAAATTCTTGAAATTCTTAGGACCTGAGAAATTAGTACATTCTCAATTACTTTGGTTGATATGTTATTATTCCAGTGTAGATATTTAATTACTTTGAATGGAAAATTAACTCTTTTATCAAAGAGGCTAATAGATGGGTTACCTCTGTTGAGCTTAATGCTTAAGTCTAGGAACTCAAGTTACTGATTACTGTGGTTGGTTTTACATAAGTTAAGAGAGCTAGGATAGATATTATCAAAATCACTCTCTATAACTTCTGAATTATTGATACACAGCAGATCATCAATATATCTAAATGTGTAAAGGTAGTTATCTGAGCAGGTGGGGTGATTTTTAATGAATTTATATTCCTTAAAGAACAATAATAGATTAGCCATATTCGTGGAGGTTGATGTTCCCATGGGAATCCCGTTCACTTGCTTATAGAGAGTGTTATTATATAAGATATGGTTATTTTGAATGCAGCAATTGAGATAAGAGTTCCAAGCTCCTGCATTAACAAATTGGTTAAGTTTAAATTCTGCATACAGCTCTTTAAAGGTAGTGATTATATCTGATAGAGGCAGATTAGTATATAGGTTCTCAAAATCATAACTATTAATATCTAAGGGACATACTTTGAGTATAGTAGAAATTACTTCTGCATTATTATTAATTATCCAAAAATCTCTGTACATCAAATTAGTACAGTTTCTAATGTGTTTCAAAACCTTCTTTAAGACATCTTCAAAAGCAAGATCTATTTTCTTTTTATGACTCTTTACTCCACTAGCTATGAACCTGAACTTCACAGGATCTTTATGAAACTTAACCGTTGCAAAAAGAAATGGAAATTCAGGCTCATATCGTCTAGTTTGTGGAATTTTAAGTTTCTTGAAGAATGCCTTAAACCGATTTTCTAACTGCTTGGTAGAATAACTTACGGGCTCGTACGTTACTCATATTGAGTTCCATAGTTAACAATTCAAAATAGAACTTCTTACAGATAATTGCAAAATTATTGCTAGCTTTATCCGTAGTGGTAAAAATAAATAGGTCTTGTAGTTTGGAGAGTGACCTTTTAGCTTCTCCAGAGAAAAAGAGATTTCTATCGAAACAAAAGTCAAGACCTGCCAACTCATTAGTGAAGCTATTGATTATATTATATTTCCATTCTAGATTGATTATATTATATTTCCATTGCAACGGTTAAGTTTCATAAAGATCCTGTGAAGTTCAGGTTCATAGCTAGTGGAGTAAGGAGTCATAAAAAGAAAATAGATCTTGCTTTTGAAGATGTCTTAAAGAAGGTTTTGAAACACATTAGAAACTGTACTAATCTGATGTACAGAGATTTTTGGATAATTAATAATAATGCAGAAGTAATTTCTACTATACTCAAAGTATGTCCCTTAGATATTAATAGTTATGATTTTGAGAACCTATATACTAATCTGCCTCTATCAGATATAATCACTACCTTTAAAGAGCTGTATGCAGAATTTAAACTTAACCAATTTGTTAATGCAGGAGCTTGGAACTCTTATCTCAATTGCTGCATTCAAAATAACCATATCTTATATAATAACACTCTCTATAAGCAAGTGAACGGGATTCCCATGGGAACATCAACCTCCACGAATATCGCTAATCTATTCCTGTTCTTTAAGGAATATAAATTCATTAAAAATCACCCCACCTGCTCAGATAACTACCTTTACACATTTAGATATATTGATGATCTGCTGTGTATCAATAATTCAGAAGTTATAGAGAGTGATTTTGATAATATCTATCCTAGCTCTCTTAACTTATGTAAAACCAACCACAGTAATCAGGAACTTGAGTTCCTAGACTTAAGCATTAAGCTCAACAGAGGTAACCCATCTATTAGCCTCTTTGATAAAAGAGTTAATTTTCCTTTCAAAGTAATTAAATATCTACACTGGAATAATAACATATCAACCAAAGTAATTGAGAATGTACTAATTTCTCAGGTCCTAAGAATTTCAAGAATTTGCAGCAACAACTTGGACTTCAATTACCACATTAATATACTATTAGATAGTTTTCTAGAGAACGAAATTCCTTCTTCTTTTATCAAAAGAACTTTAAGAAAAATTATTCTGAATAATAGAGTGAGGTTGGCAGATCTGCTTTAATTTTCTACACAGTTAATAATATGATTCTGACCAATCAAAGCCGTAAGGAAGTTGGCTAGAGGATGCCTATTAACTACTAAAAGGAACCTTAGTGCTATGGATATGAAGGTCCTATTAAAAAAAAATTAAATAATATAAACAAAATCACAAAAAAAGCTTAAAAATCTATTTATAAAAGAAAATAAAAACAAATAAAAAAGAAAACTAGTTATTCATCACTAGGATAGCTATACTAAAAATAGTAAAACTAACATTAAAATTAATAAGATTCTGATTAATCTATAGAAGCTCACTAAGGTGATTTAATACATGCAAAGATTATTAAATACACCACTCGTGTATTTTATAATATTTCTCATGTATTCTGGAGAGTTAATTCTGCTCTTTCTGATCATACAGATCCACAGTCTTAAGTATATATATAATTTTTTTCTCTGGTTAAACTCTCCGCGAGTTGGTTTCTTTCAGTATGAGGAGGCCATCAGCCCCACCCACACTGCCCCCCAGCGACTAGGGAGTGGCAGAAGTGTTAGGAAGCATGGGGAAGAGGTCAGCCATGTTTTTCTCTTGTGTGGAGAAAGTTTAGTTACACAAGAGGTAAGCTCTCTTCCTTGTCTTTGGGTTTTAGGTTTTATCAGTTCAATGTTTGTACTTCATGTACTTTTTTTCTCTGTTGTTTTTTTGCTTTTCAGCTTTTAGGCACTGGCTTGTCTGTTAACATTTTTGCGGGTTTAACTCTTTCTTTTCTTGGTAATTTTGCGCGTCTTTTAGGGAACTTAGGCACAGCAGATGGCTAAGCATAGTTTCTTTTTCTTTGCGCTGTATTTTCAAAGTAGTTAAGTTCTTAATAACTACTTAATTATGCACTTAAAGCACTGCTGAAATACTTTGTACATATTGCAACTAATTGTTTAAGTCATATAACTTTCACAAAGCTTTTCTTTAGTTAATTATTGTCTTTAACTTATTCTCGTTTTTGTGTTGTCAGAAGTCGTAGAGTAGGGGGTTTTAGAATCAAGTTTTCTTTCAAAAATCTGATTTTTTAAAAAATTAATATTTCCTTTTTTAATTGCAATGTAAAAATTTGGATTTCTTTTGCATTGTTTTTCAGGTTTAAATTCTCTCTCAGGCGAACTTGGCATTTCGTTATAGCTGAAAATTATTTCTAATTATTATGTCACTATCACAGCTTGAGTTCTCTTTAATCTTCTTCTCTATGTTTAATAGTAACAGATGAAGAGCATGGGTCGGGCCAGGAGGGTTATGGATGCAAGCGAAATTGTTAACTAGTGCTAGGTCATACAACTCTGCGGAGGACATGACATATATATATTTTTTAAAACAATTTTTGGTGGGCTTGTTACTTACATCTATGGCCTTGCAGAAACCCATTTCCAACTAGGTCTTTGTGGAAGTGAGAAAATGCAGAGTTTTTGCTGGTCCTTGATAAAGCCAAGGCTCAGTATTCTCGACACCTTCTACATTCAGTTGTTTTATTTTATTTTTTTATCTTTTCTCCTTTTACTAACGCCGGTAGATACATAACCTTATCCATGTTGTACTTGGTATGAGTCAAAAATATATATGTATTTTTTTTGCTTAGGTCTCTTCTTAATAGAATATATATATATATATATTTTACATTTATAGAAATGTTAAGATAAATCTTATAAAGTTCAGGGAAAGTTTTGGCCCAAAATATTGAAATATATGGAAAGCACAGCATTTTTTCTTGAAGCTTGCAATTTCTAAGCAAATGGCTTAGTATTTCTGGCATATACACACACACATTACATGTAGCACTAAAAGGGCTTAAACTTCAATGTTTCAGAAGCTGATATATTGATTTAACATCGAAGTTTCATTACTGATGTTTGAAACTGGTAAAGAATATTTTCTGAGTAAAGTAAATGAATTTCTTTTTGTTGCATTCTTATAAAGAGAAAGGGAATATCATACTTTTGTGTCAAGAATTGGCTGTTTTGGTCGAAGTTTCAGCAACGAAATAAGAGTTCTTTCCCTCGATGCTACAGGAACCGATACATAAAAACCATCAAGGTTTCATCCGATACATTGAGCGTTTTAACAGATATTATTGGTTACTCAATTTGAATTGGTGAGTAATCACCGCTATATTGAGCAGCGATTTCACCCACCAATGTGACCATTTACTGCTGCAGATGAAAAAGTATGAATTCATTGGCTAATTAGTAAAAACATTGAAACATCAAAATTTTCACTGATGCTATCGATGTTTTCGGAATGAGTAAACCCAGAGGAAACAAAAGATTTACAAATTAATTTTTATTTTGCACAGTGAGTGGCTTCTTTTAGGTTCAGATAAAGTCATCCATGTTTATTATAGCAGTCACATTGAAGTCTTATTAATCTCCCTCCCCCTCCTTTAGATTTGTTAACTTACCAGCCAGTTTTTTTTTTTACTTTGGCCTCTAACCTTTTTGGACTTACCGGCCACTGGCCACTTATTTAAAATTCCAGTTTGCACCTATGTCAGACATAAGTTATATCAATAAAAAAATCCTGAGCTGCAAAACATCGTGCAGGGACAAAAAGGTAGGAATGGATAAAATTCCAGGATATGTAAGAGAATTATAGGACATTTCCAGGACAAAATGAAATTTCAGGACTTTTCCAGGATGCGTAATATTTCCCCTTTTCCTAATAACTACACAATATTCCAATCATCTTTTAAAGGCAGTAAAAATCAATTTCAAGGGAATTCAGGAAAAATATACAGGGTGTCTCAAAAATACATGGCAAAACTGCAGAAATGAGTTCCTCATAGATAGATAAGAAAAAAAAGTTTATATCAACATATGTCCGGAAATGCTTGGTTTCCGAGTTATGAAGGTCTATGACACTTAACTGTTCATATTACCTTATAGTAATTGTTCAAAATGTCCACCTTCTGTCTCAATGCAGGCCTCACATCGATGTCTCATGGACTCGCGAACACACTGCCAAATTCCTGGCATGTGTTGTATTGTTTCACAACCTGCCACAATTCGATGGCGGAGAGTTTCCACATCTGCTACTACAGTCGAATACACCAATGATTTTAAATGGCCCCAAAGAAGAAATCTAGAGTGTCTAAATCTGGTGATTGTGGAGGACAGGCAGTTGGTCCACCTCTACCTATCCACCGACTAGGAAATTTTTGATTCAAGTAATTGCGAGCCAGGTGGCTAAAATGTGTGGGAGCGCAATCGTGCAAAAAGTGTGCTTGTTGACGAATGATCAGTGGTGTCATAAAAACAAATACCACCGTTTATGTACGATATTTAATTAAAAGATGAAATCTATTTACAAATTAAAACCTCCACTAGCACTTTCGGGGTAACATTTACCCCATCATCAGGTGGAACACAGAGGTTAATGCAGTACTCGAGTACACCTTTATAGGAGCGCAGCAATGCACCATGGTATAGTTCTGAAGCGTCACAAGGTTAAGGTGTTGCCATCGTAGCCGAGAAATAGATAAAATTTCCGACTTTAGTTACACATAACACAAATTGGTTGCACTGTTAAAAATTGTCAAATTCAAATGCTAATGTTTTACTAAATTTATTTAATAATTATAATTTAAAGTTCAAACCGGCGACATGGTTTTTCCAAACTTTTGGTATGTCCACTGGCGTGTTATCATTACAGCACTTGTCCCCCAAGGCTTCAATGTACAGGCTTTTCAGCAAGGTGCAGTGAGTGTACATACGCAGGGGTGTTCAGCAGTCTAATGTTCGCCCAGTCTGGTTGCATTGAGACTGGGTGACCAGACTGGGCGAACATTAGACTGCTGAACACCCCTGCGTATGTACACTCACTGCACCTTGCTGAAAAGCCTGTACATTGAAGCCTTGGGGGACAAGTGCTGTAATGATAACACGCCAGTGGACATACCAAAAGCTTGGAAAAACCATGTTGCCGGTTTGAACTTTAAATTATAATTATTAAATAAATTTAGTAAAACATTAACATGTGAATTTGACAATTTTTAACAGTGCAACACAATTTGTGTTATGTGTAACTAAATTCGGAAATTGATGGTACGGATACAGGTGTTCTCGCAACAATCTAGAAATAGTCGAACGATGAACAGGCAGTTGCGTTGCTAATCTGTGTATGCTGATTCCAGGAGTCACATGCACAACTTCCAAAATCTCCGCGCCTCTACTTCAGGATTCGTAGATCTTGGTCGTCCTCTGTCAGCAGCACGAGATGTAAAGGTCCCGTGCTCACAAAGGCGGCAATGGATAATTTCAAACGTTTTTCTGTCTGGACATCTTCGTCCTGAGAACCTTTCGTGGTACAAACGGCTAACTTCCAGAGCATTGCCATCCACCAAACCGTACATAAAGTGCATGCCTGCTTGCTCCTGATTTGAGTACATTGTCAGAAAGGAAAACCACCAGATTCTGTCAGTACCCTGTGATGAAGGAATTCACCTGCAGGAGATAAAACATTCTGGTGAATAACTGAGAAACCCAGGCAGACCTGAGTCAGGTAATGTGAACAGTGAAGGTGGATATAAAGGCATGTCGAATGTAATGCTTCTGCTCATAGATGGCGCTGAAAATTGCACGGTTATTTCCTACCCTCTTCTTGTGGGGGTCTTAGTGTTATGACCACTTTCCCTTATCAGATGCAGGATCAGTTTTCAGCCCCTATCCTCCTTCCTCACCCCCATGTTTCCCAAGGGGGAAGCTCAGCACAACAGTCCCTTTACTACGTCATTTTAGGCAAGTAAAATGCAAGCCTTTTTTTTTTTCTGCTGACAGAAATGATCCGAAAATTTGTGATATACGTCAGCACAGGGGAACTGATAAATAATTCAAATTTTAACAGATAACGGGGTGAAGGAGGAAATTTACTTTACTATTTTTAAAGTTATATATTCATTTTTACTCTATCCTTGCACTTTCTTACCAGTAAAGCCTGGATAGCCATATGAATGTCATCTAAAAGACATCAGCAGGTGCCTTGCCAATAAACCATTTTCTTCAACCTAGATTGAATTTCTTGTCCTTTTATGGCTATTAGGTCTCTTGTGTGGAGAGTAAATCCTCTTTAGAACATAGGATGTTGTGCTCCGATTGCGCTTGCATTCAAGAAATTACACGTGACTTGAAATATAAAGCACATGTGCTATGGGCATAGTGCTGGCCCACATTAATCCGTATTTCTCCAGTACTACAGAAGAATAAACCAAGCACATAATTACGAAGTTCATAATGTTAACATTTTTAGTTTCATACAGGGAGCCTAATGGTCGAATATATCGGTGCACTTTTCTTCCGTTACGTTAGTTGGGATCGATTTCGTCCGCTAGCGCCATTTTACAAATTTGTTTCAGCATCTACGGATGTCACGGAATCGCTAATATTTCCCTGCAAAGAATAAATGCAGTCTCTATTATCCTTAGAACAAACTAGGTGAGTAATAATGTCATAGCAGGATTCATTAATTTGGCTGACTGCATGAAGGAGCAGTTTGACATTCTGGTATATACTGCATATACATAAATACCACATGGGTACCTGATGATCCTGCCAAAACACATCACTTAGATCTTAGCATGCAGAACTTAGTGAATCGAACAGTAGCTTCTGGATATTCCAATTTGAAAGCAGCATACAACTCGTGTGAATTAGTACGAATAATTCGTTTTAGCTTGTGTACATTCCTAGCAACACTAACTATATCCTTCTTTCCAGGTATTATTCTGGAATAGTCATCACTTATATAAAAATTGCGTACCAGTTCTATAGTCTCCGGGCTTAATGCTTTCGCTTTCCTTTGTTCAGGCATAGCTAGAATACCCTTTTCTTTAAGATGTCTTGAATGCTTCACTGCACAGCCACTGACTTCAAATTCTTCCATAATCCTTCTTCTGCTCCAGGAAAGTGGAACTAAGTTTAAAAGTTGAATCTTCTCTGCTTGCTTTAATTGTGTACTCTTTAGCTTATTCTTAAATTAAGTATAAGAGCCTATCTAGATCATCAGTCTTTTGTTTGATGTCTTTTCAAATTTTTTCAATGTTAACAGTCCTTCACAGGAGAGAAATCCTTTGCAAGTACTTTACAAACTTTACTTGTTAAGCTGTCACATGCAGATTTCCTTTTTGCACATTTTGACTTGTTGTGTGAGGGGACAGCATGTAATTTTAAAGAATACATTCCTAATATGTTGTATTGAAAGCTTCCTGTTTGCAAACTGATGTGTCCAGATTACTGATACTGCATTCATTGCCTGTGTCATATTTTTCTAATATGTCCTGTTCTGTTGTATTACCAGGAATCAGATTTTGTATGTATTTTCTGCAAGATGAAAAAACCTTCTGTCCAGGTGGTATTTTCATGTTTAATTTACTAAACATTTCCCTAGGAAAATCTTCACTTACACATCGTAGTGACGTGGCAATTATTTTTTTGTTTCTTGAGTGAATCACAACACTTAATTTGATATATTTTACATTTTTTTCATATAGTAAATCCAGTGGTGCTCACAGATGCTCACAAGGAGATCAATTCTCAATCCAGTTCTAAATGATAAAGAGTTCTTTTTCACAATTGCTGTTTCAATTCCATTCAACTTCTTCAAATGAGTAAAGTTTCTTTTATGGCACTCAGTTCCAGTCTCTTTACCTATGCTACATTATTCAGTACTTGCTGACTGTTGACCTTCCATTTAATTATGTTTCTTCTTTCCAACTATAAACTTTTCAATCAGTTCAAATTGTCAAAAGGCTGCACTGTGATCATGCAAAACTGACGCACAGGCTAACAACAACTAATGCCTCAAATTCTCTGAAGTTCTAGTTGCAGACACTGCTACATCACATTTACAAGCAACACTTCACACTGATTAGTATACCTTTCCTACTTTTGTTGCTTTTATACCGTCATGCTGTAATACCATTCCAATTCCAGAAAAATCTGGAAAACACTAGAAAATTCCAGAAAGACAAGGAAACATCAGAACATTCTAAACAGCTGTAGAATGACCCAGAAAGATCCAAGCAAAACATTACAAATCCTAGGAGAGACTACCAGGTTCAGGTTCCTAAAAGGAAAGCAAAAGAAGTGTTCCTATCATTTTCATAACATGAAAATTCATGAATACAAGTACTTTTCTTTAATAATCATAAATACAAGCATCATCATGCTTTGTTGACGGTCATAATAGAAGAAGAAAACTATTTGCAGTTAATCTCATTTTTTAAATGAAATCACCATGAATGTGTTTCATATTTTACAATCAATTTTGAACAAATGCCATTGAAACCCCACAACTTTTTCATAATATGTTAGAACACAGTTCAAAGATTAATGTAAGATAAATACAAGCCAGTTCAATTCACTGCCTTTTGCTAAATATTGTTATCTGTTATTTGATGTTTTTCCCCAGTAAGAAACATGTTTTGTTTGTATAACATTATTTTTGCAACAACAATAAAAAAACCCAGACGTCTTTACACTCAGGTCTTAGCTTTGCATGTATGGCAGGATACAGAGTGAATATGAAAATACTTTGTTATTATTCCTTTAAGAAAATGTTTGGTTAGAGAAATCTGAAGAAGTTAGCTAGGGTATTATTTTAGTATTAACTAGTATTTGTACAGCTTTTTCGTTTATATTGCCAAAATGTTGCAGCACACATTTTTCATCTTGGAAAGCTAACAGTGAAAATCACAGAGAAGTGGTCATTTGTAAGTGTCCAGATCATTAGATTATCTGATATTCTTCACTGTCATAAAGTTTATTCTAAATCTTCAGTGAAATAAATCCCTGTTGTGTTTTATTGAGCCATAATTGCAGGGTAATTCAAAATGATTGCCCCGATTACAAATGACAATACCTGGTTTATGAACATAGACAGAGATCACATTGTTGCACAATAAAGAAGTTTAGAATTTTGTTTCCATACCTTACAAAATGTTCTATGCGATTCCCCTGGGCCACGCAGGCAACATCTTAACGGTAAGCCATTTCACGCCATACACTATGAAGCATGTCCATAATCATTGATGCCAGTGCAAGCTGAATGCACAAATGCACATCTTTCTTGCAGTGTTTTCGGCAAAGGTGACACATACACATGATACACAACGAAATGACACTTTTCAAACTTCAGCACGCAAAATGCCATTTCTGCTGCGGTTGCCATTTCTTCCCACTGGCTTGGGCGTTGGGCAGCTCACTTTCCTATATCACCATAGCAACACAGCAGTAGGTTACAATAAAATTCTAAACTTCCTTCTTTCTTGTGTAGGGATATCAGCTGTCTATTTATCTTCATAAACATGTTATTGCCATTTGTAATCGGGGCAATCATTTTCAATTACCCTGTACCATATTTCTTAACTATAAGAAATAACAGAAATTGATTGTAAAAATACAAGGGTCATACAAAAATGGAGGGTACAGCAGCAATGGTAACATGTAATTGTCAGAGAAATGCTGATAACTACATGCTATTCTGTTAATGCTATCAACAATATTCAAGATTTTTAAAACTCAAAGCAAGATAATCACGAGTAAATAGCAGCAATTTTACTTAAATAATCATTATAATCAACATTATACATTATAAAGTTTAGCAACTCTTAATGGTTGGTTTTTTTTTTACAATCTGCACTGCATATTAAGATAATGCATTATGTTTTATATCTGTTGGAAAAATGTATACTAGCTTTGCTTTACTAAATGAAAAAGTTATGTGCTTGTGTAATATATGATTATTCATTATCCCACCCCCTCCCTCTCTTGCCTAGTACAGTAAAATTTGTGTGGAATTCTACATACACTTTAGTTTCATGAAGAACAATACATTATTTTAATAAAGCTCAGATTGAAACTAAGAACTAACCTCATAGCACCACTTTTTCCAGTTACACATTGCACCTATCAAACCTGATATCTCACAAAGCACATACTCACTGATGGACACTAAATTCTGTTGCACTGTAGAGCAGTTTTAGAAAGACTGTTCAAACAGATTTAAAATGATTTCACAGACATATATCCCATAAAAGAGAAGTGTAACTTACTGATCTGCATACATCACAAACAACATCTTCATCATATTCAATTCCTAGACCTTCTTCAGTTCGTAAAGCTTCTTGAAATTTGTCAGAGCACTGGAATGAAAAACCACAACAACTGAAATTTACAAGTGCCCATTAGCACTATAGCATTCCTTTTATAAAATAAATCTCTATAACACATTTTGATCTTCAATAGAATAATGCTAACTCAGAGCTTCAGATTATTTCCTGTGACGTTGGAAAGGAAATTGTATGCAACAACGTAAAACACAACGCTAAAAATGCATTTCAATCACTTTGAAATCATATTATAACATCAGAAATATGAACACAAACATTGACAGACTTTATTTTTACTAAAATAAATCCACTCTCTCCAAGATGAGCAGTCAGTCTTGGCTCCAGAGAATGCGATTGTGGTCGTGGTGGTAGATGTTTACAAGGTGGAAGAGATAGTTGCAGGGTCACTGGAGTCAAACTTATCCAAACCAGGAAGTGCTATATCAATGAGCAAAACTTATTGGGCTGTTAAAAGCACACAGCACCTCTGGCAAAAGTGAAGTTGAAGGTGGTACAAAGTTCTCTTTCAGGAAGGGGACTTGACATAATGATCCTGGTTCAGGAGTAGTTGGAACAGAAGAAGCAAATCATGGTCTGTGTTATAACATCATACTGGTCTGCCTTGCCAGTTTTTGTTGCTGAGCATAGATTTTCTTCAAACAGAAGTCATCGCCCTCTACACGTTTATAAGTGAGTCACGGAAAAATTCTCATTGGCCGCCACCGGGGATCGAACCCAGGGTCTTCCAGTTAAGCACCGGACATGCTTCCACTGCACCACAGCGGCCTCGAATTCCTACAGACTCACATAGTCTGTATTAATTATAGATTTTCTTGTAAGACAATGATGTTGTCAGGACCATGCTTAAACAGCAGGCTTCACTCAAAACTTGGGTGTTTATCAAAAACTGTTGTACAATGTTATCTAACTGCAAAAATATTGATGCCAATCTCTTCAAAATTAAATCTTTCACTTGGAGAACTTCACTCTCCCCTCCTCCTTTTTCTGTGTCACATCCATCAAATCTTCAACATTAAGTTTCACCATGTGATTCAATCAGATTCATCACACCCTCCTCTTCCATGTCAGAGAAGCTGTCTCCAGCCATCTACCATTGAAGAAATTAACTCAAGCACCAAAAGCTATTAAATTGAAAACAAATGCCGTCTCCTGCACGGTACACTTTAATGATAAAAAACTATGTACAATTAAAATAAGCATATGTTTAAGAACTTTCAATGCCACAACGGTGTCATCCTCAGAAACATCTACCATTCATTTTCCACAAGGTTATGCAATGTTGCTGTGAAACTAGGGAAGCCTTGGTAGTCATGATTCATTGTGTCTTGACCCATGACATTTGAATATTGTTGATAGCACACTTGATGATGTAGCTGCCGCCCCGGTGGCGCAGTGGTCTAAGGCGCTGCTCTCTGATCATTCGTCCGTAAGGAGTCCGGGTTCGAATCCCGGTCAGGCATGGAAGTTGTGTTTGTCTTACGGCACTGGCTCTCTCCCTTCCCTGGAACCAGTGACCCTAGATTAGGGACGGGCGACTGCTTATAGCCCATTGAGTTGCTCACGGTGGTCGTTAAACCTCCAATAAAGAAAGAAAGAAAGAAGAAGAAGATGATGTAGCTTTTCTACCACTCTCAAACTGAAGGCTTACTCCTTGTGTTATCAAAATCATCATTGTCTTTAAGAAGCTGGTATATGATCCTGCACATGCAATATGCCTTAAAGTTTGATATGACTCCCTGGTCTAGTGTGGCTAGATCAAAGAAGTTGCATTTGGGGGCAAAAACAACACATGAATGTATAAATACTAAGAGTTAATATTATCCAAGTGTTTAGCATGGCCAGGAGCTTTATAGAGGATGAGTAACACTTTAATAGAGGCTTTATTTTACAGTCACTTGCTGCAACATCACATAGCAGCAGCCTACCTTTAGCTGCTTTCAATCCAGCAGGAACTTTTTTTTTATTGCTGATGCTAGTTCTGGATGATATCTGATTTCAAAGTAAACCTGTTTCAACCTCATTGAAAACTTGCTTGGGGTGGTGGTATCCATTTACTCTTTGATGACCAATTTTAATTCTTCAGGAAACTTGCCAGTAACTTCATGATCAGCACTTGCAGTTTCTCTGACAATTTTCAAGTTGTGCAAGTTTTAGTGTCTAATAAACTTCTCCAACCATCCTGGACTTGCTAGAAATGGCCGAGGTTCAATCACACTTTCCTCTTGAAGAAGACTCTCAATAATCTTGACAGCTTTGGATTTCAGCACCAGTTTAGTAAAACTTCTTCATTTTGTGTTCAATGCAGAGCGATAAAAGCATTGCCCCATATTCTTCATTAGTAGAGTTCCAATCTCCATGGTTATCTTGGAAAACAGCCGCACAAGATGAAAAACAACAGTACAAATTTTGTCAGCATTCTTCTTTATGTTCATTACTGTAGTCTTGCCCAAGCTGAATGCATGCTAAAGTTCCAACAAGCTGTCACCATCATCAGCACATCGTAAAATTTCTAACTTCAATTCTAATGTTAAGAGTTTCATTTTCCATTTGTTTACTACTCCATCAGTAGTAAAAACACCTGCAGGATATTTGGTATCCATAATAACAATAGAATGAAAGCAGAAGGCAATCAATGGTACAGTAAGTGACAACAACAGCGCAGATCAGCACAGCACAATACCTGCTGCGAGACTAAATGATCCTTTTTTCTGTATACCAAGACACCTCCCACATGTCCCATTAAGACCGCATACGAAAGCATCTAGTCACTTTGTGCTCCACCACACAGAATTGCCCAACAGCAAAATTTTCTCACACATAATGAGAAGCAAAGTGTCTCTCTCTCTCTCTCTCTCTCTAATATAAACAAAATCATATAAATTGGGAGAACTTCTACAATCTAAAATGTCCTGGTAAAATGATTTTAAACACAAAATTTAAAATTACCTGATTTTCAAAATCTTCTAGAACTAATTCCATGGTCATTTCATTGACGGTTGAAAGTCCTGTTGAAAATCAAAAACAAATGACTGCATCTGCCAAAACAACAAACTGGGTTAGAAATAAAAAACATAAAAATAAATATACTGGTGTACAAGTTGAAAGTTTTTGGAAGAAATCCTGCTTTCAAAGTTGGGAGGTCGACTTATACGAAAGTCAGTACAAAATAGGGCTGGACTTCTGTGAATTCTCCAGTGTTTACGTTTTAGACCACGGCTGCCTGTGTGTTTTTTAAAAGTACTTCACACACAAAGAACAAAATTACGAAATATTTCCCCAGAATACGATTCCTATGGGAATAGGTGCCACTAACATACGT
This sequence comes from Macrothele yani, assembly GCA_039090855.1. Taxonomy (NCBI): domain Eukaryota; kingdom Metazoa; phylum Arthropoda; class Arachnida; order Araneae; family Macrothelidae; genus Macrothele; species Macrothele yani. The sequence continues at coordinate 55,239,388 of CM077011.1, read as the reverse complement.
GTAAAACCTAACCCCGTTTCAAATTGATACTGTGAAATACCTCATTACTTTCCTGTGCAACTGCATTAATCTGGACATGCAATGAGTTAAGTATTACAAAGTTTCTTACCTCTTTTAACATTTCACTACACGTTTCCACTCTTTCTGCCGTCATGCTTGGTTTAGGCTTCCGGCGCGGTGTTCTATATTTGGTCTTCAGGTTCTTTCAAATGCTCTACCAACGCTGAAATCCCTGAAGTGCCTTGTTGTCCAGGTTGTAAAATTGTATCCCCCTCCCTTCCCACCAGCTTGTAAAACCTAACTTTCGTTGCTAAAAACCAATTATTGAACACAAAAAACTTTTGATATTATGGACAAATACAAACTGCCTATTTACAAACATACAAAATTCCGAACGAAAAAGTTAAAAACGTATATACAAATATTTACACACGACTCATTCCTTGGACTCCTCAACACCCCACGAACAACCAACCACACCCTAAGCCATTCCAACGCAAATTCCCTCAAGCACTTTCTTACCCTCTACAGGGTCATCCTCAGGAGGTGTTCTAGAAGTTTTCTCTTCTGCCACTGCAGCAAGAGTGAGTGATATGCCCGGCTTCCTCGACCCGCCCCATCGTCATCCACGAAACACTTCCACCGTGGCTCCATCTGTTATTGACCCTAGTGAACTCTTCATTTTCTTTTTCCCTTCTGTGTTTTTGGTTTTTTTGGTCAATTTTTTAACTAATAAAAAAAAAAAAAAACACAGAAGGAAAAAAGAAAATGAAGAGTTCACTAGGGTTAATAACAGATGGAGCCACGGTGGAAGTGTTTCGTGGACGACGATGGGGCGGGTCGAGGAAGCCGGGCGTATCACTCACTCTTGCTGCAGTGGCAGAAGAGAAAACATCTAGAACACCTCCTGAGGATGACCCTGTAGAGGGTAAGAAAGTGCTCGAGGGAATCTGCGTTGGGATGGCTTAGGGTGTGGTTGGTTGTTCGTGGGGTGTTGAGGAGTCCAAGTCTAAGGAATGAGTCGTGTGTAAATATTTGTATATACGTTTTTTACTTTTTCGTTCGGAATTTTGTATGTTTGTAAATAGGCATTTTCTGTTTGTCCATAATATCAAAAGTTTTTTGTGTTCAATAATTGGTTTTTAGCAACGAAAGTTAGGTTTTACAAGCTGGTGGGAAGGGTGGGAAAGGAGGGGGATACAATTTTGCAACCTGGACAACAAGGCACTTCAGGGACTTGAGCGTTGGTAGAGCATTTGAAAGAACCTGAAGACCAAATATAGAACACTGCACCGGTTGGTTGGTTGGTTGGTTGATTTTAGTGGCGCAAGGGCCAGATTTGGCCAAAGAGCGCCAGAAAAAGAACTATCAGCTACAGATTTTTAAAAGCGTGGAAAATGATTAAGAGCAGACAGGCTTGGTAAAAGTTGGAAAAAAGGATGATGAAAGCCGGGAAGACAAGTTAGTTAATTGGGTTTATTTAAAAATTTATTAACTTACTATTATAATTATTATAATTTGTTTTTTATTTAACACAACTACACAAAGGATGAGTCACAGGAGGGGGACGAACCGTCACTCTCCTCCCCCACACACTCCAATGCAATGCTGGCCGAGGGCGGGGACGAACTGTCACTATCCTCCCTCTCATGTTCCTCTGCAATGTTGGTTGAGGCTGGGGACGAACTGTCACTCTCCTCCCCCCGATGTTCCTCTATAATGTTGGTTGAGGGTGGGGACCTCGCTGAGTCCGAGACAGTTGCAATGGTGGTCAGGTGGACCGCGACAGTTGGATGGACACTGCACACCTTTGCGGATTGAGGGCCGGGTCTTCCGCAAGTGCAGGCTTTCTGCTGGGAACTGGAAGAGTCGGTCGTCTTCAAAAGAGAAGGCGCAGACTCAGCTATTCGAAAACCTGGAGCTCGGGGAAATCCACCTGTGTCGCTTGTTCAGCTGTAGATCGCTTGGCAAGTGCGGCAAGAGCTACAGGGCGCGGAACAAAGGGCTGCACGGGTTGTGGCAGAGACTGAACTACTGCGGCAAAAGTACGCTGTCGGTTGTTGGGAATACCCAACTTGGCCTTGGCAGCAGGGTACGAGAGGCCTTCCAGGGTCTTGAGGCGCTGGATCGCCATCTCGTCCTTCCATTTCATACAGTTGCGGGAGTAAGCTGCATGGGCCTCACCGCAGTTAACACAGCAGGCCGCAGAAGTGCAACCTTCCCCGTCATGTGCACTGGAGCCACAATTTGCTCAACGAGCAGAACTCTTACAAAATCGTTGTGAATGCCCGTACCTCTGGCACCGGAAACAGCGCAGAGGACTGGGAATGTACGGGCGAACTCCCCAGACCAAGTAGCCAGCCTTGATTTCGGTCGGAACTTTCGGGAGTTAAAAGTCAAGATTACATTTTTAGACTTAATCAAGGAACCATCGCACCGGAACATCATACGACGTGCAGCAATAACACCCTGATCTGCAAGTTCAGTCACCAATTCTTCCTCACTGCATGGCAAGAGATCAAACTCCGAAATAACACCCCGAGAGGTGTTAAGAAACGGGTGAGGTGCCACTTTGACAGGAATGCCTTGAAGACTAGTGAGGTGCATAAGAGTGTTACTCTGAGAAACACTGCAAGTTTGGACAAGCAGGTCCCCAGAGCGAAGCTTCCTCACAGACTTCAAGGGGCCAACCACAGCGTCCAAAGCTTTAGAAATGAAAAAGGGAGATCTGGTGGACAGTCTCTCATTCGGATCGATGGATTCTACAAGTAAGTGTGTAGCATGCGTAGTCACAGCAATCGAGGGGAGACGACGCTTCGGAGCGACTGGTACAGCTGCCGAAGAAGAGGTTCCACATTCTTGGTCCAGGTCAAGGTCTAAAGACCGTTTAAGGGTATGAGACTTGGTAGGTTGAGAAGACGAAGGAGAGTCGTTGTCAACGATCAGTTTCTCAGGTGACTTAAATCTGGAGTTTTTGTTCTTGTGTTTACCCATGGAAAAAAGGAGGAAGATTCGTCTGCAGACTACTCCACCCACCACCGAGCCCTACAAGGGAGAACTGGAGGTCTGCAAGCCAAGAAAATGACGCTGGACACAGTTCTGGAGCTTATACGTTGCAGATATAGTCCGTTGGCTGTGATCACACGCACTCGGCGGACACTTCGGCCTCCGGGTACCGTCATGCCAACGCCTTTGGCATTATCCCACAGCCCCCGTGCTTACCCTGCCGTGCTATACGACAAAAAAGCCGCTAAAGCCCTGCACACAACTTGGTACAAGACTTCTGACTAGAGGTGGGTTAGTCTCTAGCCTCCCGTTTACAGCGAAGCCGGGGTCGAAGAGGAGTGTTGGTACACAGGAGGCACTTATCCGGTCTCCTGCGACCTCAGCCGCCAGACATCCCATTTCCGCCTAACGGGTCTCCGCACGCGGCAAACATGCAGGTAGGTCTAGCACCCAAACCAGCTAAAAGGAAAAAAAAAAGAAATCCAAAGAAGACAAATTCTGGCAGGGAACCTAAACGGAATCTCAGCAACCTACGAACTGAGCGGTTAATATAATACAGTTAGTGGTGGAGGGTAACAAAACCACAAGACCGGGGTGTTAGTACATAACGTGGTAGCGATTAGGTAGAGAATACAACACGGGCAACTAGCCAGTGGAGAAAATAAATAAAAACAAAAAAGCGAGACACAAGACCAGCTCGGGATCGTGGGGCCGCGACTCCCCAACAGCTGGATGAACAGCCGTCCCTGCAAACACCAACAGCACCAAAACAAAAAACAGGCGGTGGCATGACATCAGATGTTGACCAGTCACAAGGTCAGCTCGGGCCGTGGGGCGCCGCTCCCCAAATCACTGGAAAAACAGTTATCCCCGTGCGGGGCACTGCACCGGAAGTCTAAATCAAGCATGACGGCAGAAAGAATGAAACATGTAGTGAAATGTTAAAAGAGGTAAGAAACCTTGTAATACTTTTATTTGTATGCACATAAATTTAAGAACAACTGTGGCTTCCGCTATAGATGTTTTAACCTGAATTTAAATAATGCAATGAATTAGACACGATATAAATAACTTAGCTAGCTGTTGGAGTGAGTCACAGCCAATCAGGCATCTCTCCCCTCTTGGGTTTTCACAGCAAGTGTTGCCGTGCGTATCTACCTCACCACGCTCGCGAAAGCCATTCGTGCTATCAAAGAACGATGATAGTGTTTTACAAAAGTGGTAAATTGAACAACAACAACAACAAAAAAAAAAAAAGACTGACATGGCCTTGTTACTTCTTGGGTAAAGAATTGTGGGATGCAATTTCATCAGAAATGATTACAAAGTCTCTCAAAAAATGCTGCATAAGTAATGCAATGGATATTACTGGAGTTACTTGGAAACTCCAATAGCAAATCATACATCGAAGGTTTTTGCAGAAGACAATCTCAGAAATTTGCAGAATTCATTTCAATAAATATATTTTCCAAACTCTTGAAATTTAACATCAGCATATCAAGGTTTTCCCAATTTTTTAGCGCTCTTGAAGTAGGGTCTTATATGTGAGTATATATGGTAGGTTCTATGAAGTTGACTGCACTTGTGCTGTACTGGTAAAAATAAATAAAAGAGCTAACAACTCACAAATTTCATTTAGGAGTCATTACGTGAATGAATGTGTGTATGTGCAATTCTTTTAAATAATAGTATCACATACATTAGAACATATTATAACAGAGTACATACAAAAAAAAAAATAATTATCTCTTACCTGAATTACTCCAGGATCATGAGGTTATTATACAGGTCTACAAAATGTTACATATTAAAAGGTGTGAGTTATTTTGTGGCAGATGTTCAACATATTTGTGGTGCAGACTGCAAATATGATTTTAATTTTATTCTATCGTTTAAGGGTTTTTTTTTTTATAAAATAATTCAGCACTTTGGTCACAGCCTGCATAAAATAGTACGTTCTTAAACAAAAAGAATGTGGAAAAAAATAATTTATTTATTTAAGGTACATCCATCATATTTAAAGCATTTACACATTTCTTTTATTCGTACATCTAATGAGTTTCAGACTCCTTGTAAAGTATGTCTTTTACCTTCAAGAAAGAGCCTCATTGAGCAGCAGTTTCACATCATTAATTTTAGTGTTGAATCCAGTACATTTACAAGAGCAAATGTAGCAGTCATTACTGTTTTTTTTTTTTTTTTTTTTTTGGTTCACTCCAGAACCCCCAAATGTTACCAGATTCCTGTTTAGACCTGATACACAAATTTGAATGGTAACATTATTTTGTAGGGGTCACACAAAATCAGTAAATTATAAAACCTTTATTTTTTTGCTTAAACTGCTGATTTCAAAATTTCATTTTGAGGAAAAACTATGTGATAGGCAATTTTGAGCATCATTTTTTTTTTTTGTTTAATTAGCACACCAAAATTAAGAAACAGGCAACAAATCTCAAACAATAAAACTGTTGTAGACTTGCATTATTATTAGACAAAAGAAACTCAGATAAATAGATAAAGTACCTGCGTAGAAGTAATAAGTTTATCTGTTAGAACAAAAAAGTCATACGTGGGTCATTCCATGTCAGATCACCCAGGGCATGACACCCACTCATCTCAGATATTTGTGGAAATTGGCACAAAGTATTATACTGGTGAGATATGAAACCTGTTAAAATTTTAGGTCAGTCGGTCCAGTAGATCTTGAGTAAAGTAATGCCACTTTAAAAAATGGGTAGCTCTGCCTTTGAAGTTTTTGCGCTATGAGTTTTCACAACTAACTGTTACAGCCAGACGGGTTTTTTTTTTGTTTTTTTTTCTTAAATGATCTGCATGATCCATACGTTTTGGCACAACTTGTTTCTGCACATTTTTAGAATCAAAAGAATACTTTTTTTTTTTTAATTTAATGACCAAAGGAAAAATGAGGCCCAATTTTTGTTAAACAAAACATTTTGTTTCAAAATGAACCCCCACTTCAAATCAGCTAAAAATATTTTCATGTGTGTATAATAACGTAAAGAAGAATTGAATCCACAATGGGAATTTTAGGAGATGAATAACCCTGAAATCAAATCCTGTAAGTGGGAAGCAGCACTTACAAAAGGGGCTGGAGACTAAAGACATGTTCGATTGGCTCCTGTCCTGCGAGATGCAAGCTAGGCCCAGTGGACCAGAAATTTGCATCACTGCGATGTGGAAAACAAGGGGAAACTACCACATTACACTCTCAAATAATCAGTAATGAAAAAGTCTCAACAAAGAATGAGTGTTTCTGGCAACTCCGATCCCTGGACAGTTCCTGGAGTCGGGCCCGGCAGGAGAAGAGGCAGGGATTCTCAGGTCAACAGCATGCGAAATCCCTACACAAATATTGCAACATGGAATGTTCGGAGAATGACGAGAGTGGGTAAACTAGAAAATATTAAGAGAGAAATGGAGAAGCACAGGATTAATATTTTTGGGCTGTCTGAGACTAGATGGAGGAAAATAGGAGAATTTCAGAGTGCCAACCATCATGTGATTCATTCTGGAAGTGAGTATAGCCAAGGAGGAGTGGCTCTGGTGTTGGATAAGCAGTCTGTGGCTGCCTTAAAGGATGATAGGGTATTGAGCCACAGAGCGATTATGATCAGGCTTTTTACAAGAACTGTTGATACGGCGATAGTCCAAGTCTACATGCTGACACTACAGGACATGATGACTAAGAAGTGGAAAATATGTATGAATGTTTGGAAGAACTAATGAGTTTGACAAAATCAATTGACAATGTAATCATAATGGGAGACTGGAATGCTGTAGTGTGGGAAGGTCTGGAAGGAGATATCCTTGGAAGTTATGGATTGGGACTGAGAAATGAGAGAGGTCAAGGTTGATCAACTTCTGTGAACAAGAAAATTTGTAATAACAAATATGTGGAATCAAGTTCATAGATGGAGAAGATACACATGGAAAAGCCCGGGGGAAAGGAATAGATACCAAATTGATTACATTTGACGTTATAGAAACCAGGTAAAAAAGTCGATAGCCTACCCGGGAGCAGATATTGGTTCCCATCATAACCTCCTTAAGATAACTTATCATTTAAAACGGAAGAAGATAGTAAAACCAAATAGAAGAATGAAATTTATTCTGGAGGTGTTAAGACATAAAAATATAAGGCTTAATTATCAGACCAGGATTTTAAATGCAGGGATCATAGCATACTTCTGGAAAATTTTAGGTAGGAATTTTAGGACTTTTTAGAAAAATTTTAGGAAAATTTTAGGAGTGTATTTCAATAAAAACTAGATATATATTTGTATACATCTAGTAAAACAACTTTGTATACATTGTAAAGAGTTTGCTTCACACCCTTCAACCATATATACTGATAGACTGCGCATGCCATCAAAATTTCTGGCTCCAACATAAAATCACATGGCATCAGTCAAAAAGATGGGTTACACCTGCTGTGCTTATGGTTGCTCTGAGCGATATAGTAAAGAAAGTTCTATGATTTTTCATGGGTAAGAAACGAATTAAATACCTAAGTCAATAAAGTTCAATTACTTAACCAGAAACGTGCAGCTATTAATATAAAAATAAACTTAAGAAAAAAAAAATGGAATGCATGTTCCAAATTCTTCGCAAATGTTCATCACATTATAAATCGCAAAATGTAAACAACCCGATCATGCATGTATATAGCTCATAAGTAAACTTACCTGAAGAGTTTTCATTATATATGAGGCACATTCACATAATACACCGAAAACACTGAAGTCCTGCAGCGTAAATTAGTAATCATAACATTTTTACACGAAATTTGGAGTCTGATGATGATGTGCCCAATGTTTGAGCCATGGCGGCTTTTTGATGCAGCTATTGCCAATGCGCAGTCCATTAGTATATATGGTCGAAGTTCACACCCAAATTTTTTGCATAACGTCTAATGTCTAAAGTTTAAGTATGATTTACTTCTAATGTTCAGTTCTTATCTTTTCACGTGTTATTATCATATTCAAGTATATTTACCACATTCAAGTTTCACTTTGAACATTAATATGCTGTTGAACCAGAAGCAATTCACGATTTTCACAGTAAAGTTTTCAGGTTTCACATTAAATTATAATATCCTAAAAAGGTAATTGAAAACCAAGAACTATGTACAATTGTTCACTGAATTACTTTTTTCATATTATTGTTTTAACCTTTTCCTGATAAGCCTATCTTTTTTTCTTCCACCACAACTAATTTACTTTCAGTTTTCTTTATTTCAGCTGAACCTTGCATGATCAAGTTAGAGGCAACTGCTATTTCAACAGTATTTTGTTTTTCTACAGCTTTTCTCATTCTTTCTGTTCCCTCTTGAATTACTGCTAGGGAGGCTTCTTTATCTTTTAATCCTATTTATTTCTGCATCATTTTCTTTTATTTTGTCATCAAACTCAGCTTTTCTTTTTTTCTCTAGCTGCTTTTCCTTATTTTCTCTCTCTTTCTGCTTCCTTTCTTTTACCTTTTTTGATTCTTCTTCCTTCAGCTTATCAACATACTCTTTATAAAATTTATGTGAATCACGAACACTATTTAACAAATTTCTTGTTATGGGAACTTTACTTACACATCCATAGTGTTTTTTTTTTTTTTTTTGATTGGAGGTTTAACGACCACCGTGAGCAACTCAATGGGCTATAAGCAGTCGCCCGTCCCTAATTTAGGGTCACTGGTTCCAGGGAAGGGAGAGAGCCAGTGCCGTAAGACAAACACAACATCCATGCCTCACCGGGATTCGAACCCGGACCCCTTACGGACGAATGATCAGAGGCCAACGCCTTAGACCACTGCGCCACCGGGGCGGCCATCCATAGTGTTTAATGGCCCCTTTAACTATTCTTAATGATGTTATAGTTGAGTCTTTTAAGTCAGCCTTGTCCTTCCTTAACAGAGCAGTGTTAACCGAAAATCCCCTTTCTGCATCAAAGGCATTACCATGAGGTAAAACTAAAATTGACTTGATGAGTTTAGCAAGATTTGAGTATTTTTCTTTTCCGCTAGAGTCTTTAATACTAAATATATTACGCCAGTAATGATCAATCCGCACTGGAATATGATCTTCCTCTGAAAATTTCACTAGTTCATCTAGAGTTGGCTTATCGCAATTTAAAAGTTTCCACTCTTCTCTTACTCTATCAATTTGTTCCTCAGAAAGATGCAAAACACTTGAAATTCTGGTTATTTCCAAAAGTCCTTCAGTGACTGAAAGTTGAGTTGACTCTTTCTTTGGTTCTTTTACCTTTAAAACTTCTATGTCTCTTAGCTTTTGATTGCAGAATGGCAATTTTGACTTTAAATATTTTGTGGTTGCAATTAGTGATGATCTTACATCTAAGAGAAATAATTTCTGCCTGGTCTCCTGAACATTCCTGAGGAGATTTTTTGTCTTCATACCAACTTCTAACTCCCCTAGTTTTTTCCATGGATTTTTGTTTTCAAAATCTACATTCTTTAGGTCTTCTCCAAATTTCCCTGCAATAACATCATCTTGGATAAACTGAGCCATAACATTCCTCATTAAAGTACTTAAATTAGAATATAACTGGTGTATTTTTGGTTTTTCACTCTGATAACATAATGAAAACTTTTTCAAAATTTTGGTGTGAAAATGAAATTAATGCTAAATAGCAAGGAGTTAGCTCATTTTTCAGGAAACAGTGAATTCTTTTATACCTTGCCGAATTGTGTAGTTGTTTTTCAAGTATTTTTTGAGATGGCAAGAAGTTTAAAAAATATTCTGTAATATTTAGCCATTGATCCAAGAGCCTCTGGGCTACAGAACCAACGGTTAACCATCTGTTGCTGACATGACGCAAAAGAAATTTGGCTGTGACCAATGTTATATCCTCGACAGATTTATAATCCTCTCGTCTTGCAGCACTACTCTTTAAAAAGTAATGCATATCAGTAGCAAATTCGTCAAAATCTATATTTAAGCTTGTCAAAAAAAATTTTAAATGCATTACTAACAACATGCAGGTTGCAAAAACCTAGTTCCAAAGATTTCTGGCCTGTTTCTTGTTTTACAACTTCATTGAATTTGCGTAAAAAGCACTTATTTACATTTGGGCTGCCCATGGATACACAAATAATTCTGTTCAACGAAATATTGAAGGATGATAACACATCAAGAATTTCTTTTAGCAAAATATCTGCTGTTGCATGACCCAGAAAAACGCTTGTTAGGTATCGGCAAGAAACTGAATTTATTTCTGAAGACCAGTACCTGAGATATACATCCAACTGCCGTTTCACTTGTGTATTTGTAGTTTCATCAAATGCTATAGTAACCTTTCCTGGGCTACTAGATGCAATGTCTTTTTTCAAATCCTCTTCAAAATATTTTGACAATCCATGTGATATCACATAAGCAACTTTTTTTTTCTTTAAGTTACATTTTGGCTGCAATAGCAGAATCAGGAAACATTTCTTTGAAAAGTTCAACTATTTCAGTGCATGAAACAAAAGACATATTGTCCTTAGCAACTTTCATGGCCCATAATGCTTTGGCTTTAGCCAACTGTAAATCATGACACAGTACTTCACTAATATTTGTTTTGGGCTGAAGATCCCGTCCTCCAAAGGCTTTCAGGATGGACTTATTTTGAAATTTACTTTGAAATTTCTGCAAATGTTTTTTTTCCTTTATGATGCGCTTTTACTTGTGAAAAGCCACTATTAGAAATATTGAAAATTTCTGAACACAATATACACTTAGCAGAAAATATTGTTTCAGTTGCAGAACACCATTCTTTCAACTTCACTCCGTCCAATTCTTTGGCGAGCCACGCATCTTGAAATTTCGTTTTTGATTTAGGCATCTTAAACATTTGTATTACTAACCAGAAAATGAAAGGGAAGTACAAAAACACGTTCCAATATTGCAAAACCAGACAACTTCCCGAAGTTTGGCTGCGAGGATGTCAGAAGATAGAAGGAGAAAGGGGAAAAAAAAAAAAAAAAAAAAAAAAAAAAGCACGTCACCACTAGAGAACTGAACGTGCACACAGCACAGAACACCATAAAAGACGCAAAACCAGAAACTATCTTACGCATCTCACGCAAGTTCAGTCAAAGCGAGTCGGAGCCGAGATATATTGCGCATTGAAGGTCGCTGTCGCCGACGCACGATCGAAGGTCAATGATCACGTGCTCTACTGCCTGCCACGATAACACTCAGCTACCATCCCATCGTCATTACCGGAGGTTACGGAAGGAGACCAGATGTTTCCTCTTTGCTTCCACCCACCTGCGGTTTACAATAACAAAACATCAGCAGAAAGAGGAGGTTCCACGAGGCATGTCCAAAAATAAAGTACGATCTTCTGCGTGCCACGGAGTTCGTCTGCAAAGCGCAAACCAGGGGTGAAAAATGACCCCTCCCCTTTTCCCTTAGATCTCTTGTTACTCTCGAAAACTGTCCGAAGGCACAAAAGTGGAGCGCCCGCCCCGAAGCAAGTGCGTCTCGATGGCGTCATTTTCCCTCCTTCAGCAGCACAGCATATAGGCTGTGTTTCTACAATAACAGGTCTTTTTTTACTTTACCGTAATGGTAAATTTATTGGCGTTAATAACGGTTGTATTTTTAATAAATAAGCTTACGAAAATTTTAGGAAGAATAGCAAATTTTAGGTATAATTTTAGGAATTTAAGGAGGGTCACAAAATATTAGGAATTTTAGGAGGAATGCGATCCCTGTAAATGGTATTGAAGCAGTTCAAATGGACATTCAAGAACCTGAACAACATTTGAAAATGATAAAAAGTATAGTAATAGATGCTGCTAAGGAAACAATTCTAATTTCTAAGACAAAACTTAGAAATTAGAAAGAAATGATGACACCGGAGGTGATAGTCAAAATGGAAGAAAGACGTAAATGGAAAAATATTAACACAGAGCAAGGAGTATTCATGTATAAGAAACTAAAAACTGAAGTGGATAGTGATTGTAAAAAAGTGAGAGAAAAATGGTGGATGGATCGTTGTGAAGAAACAGAAAACCAGGGCTGGTCAGACCTTGTTCACAAGGCTATCAAAAGTACGGCACAGAGGAAGAGAGGAGTGCAATCCTGTAACATCCAAAACAAACAGGGAAAGCACCTGACTGACCCAAAGGAGAAAAAAAGAGGTGGAAAGAATGTGTGCCAGAACTATATAGTGAGGAGAAAACAAGAACTACATCAGCCAAATTGAGACTTAGTACATGATAGAATGGAGAGGGGTCTGGAAATTACAAGAGAAGAATTTGAGGAGGCACTTAGATCAATTCCAAACAACAAAGCTCCAGGGGTAGATGAAATACCCATTGAACTACTAAAAGCATCTGGAGAAATTTTAATTAATCAATTATTTGCCTTTGTAAATTGTCGCTATCAAAAAGGAATTTGGCCTGCTGACCATTCGACCTCCATAATTATTCCTATACCACAGAAACCTAAGGCAACAGAGTGTGAACAGAATTGAACCATAAGTTTAATTTCACATGCATCCAAGATTCTGCTGAAGATCTTTAAAAAGAGATTGGATTTTAAGGAGGAAGAGGCACTGGGAGAGTACTAATTTGGATTTAGAAGAAAAAAGGGTACTAGGGGTGCGATTGGCACCCTGAAATTCTTGGCTGAAAGAATGATCGACAGGGGGTGCTCTCTCTTTGTATGTTTCATTGATTACGAGAAGGCCTTTGACAGAGTGCCTTGGACAACACTTTTTTCCAATCCTAGAGAGACTCGGCATGGATGATAACAGTATCCAGCTTATCAAAAATCTCTATGTAAATCAGGAAGCATTGATTTCAATTCAAGAGGGAATGACTGATCCAGTCCCAATAAATAAAGGTGTAAGGCAGGGATGCTTGTTGTCACCTGAGCTTTTTGGTATTTATGCCGAAGTTATGATGGAACAGGCTTTGGGGAGAGACAGTGAAGGAGTTTGGGTTAAGAGAGAGAGAGACTCAAGGCCATTAAGTTTGCTGACGACCAGGCAATAGTTTCAGGATCAGCCAAATCATTACAGTGAATGTTGTCAAAAATACACAAAAATGCAGATATCTATGGAATGAAGATAAATAAAAATAAGACAAAACTAATAGTAATAGGGAAGGTTCCAAAACAGGCTTTCCTTAAACTTGAAGGACAAAACATCAAACAAGTTAAATAATTTCACTATTTGGGTCAAATTATTACTGACGATGTGAGATGTGAAAAGGAAATTAGAATGAGACTGAGGATAGCAAAAACGGCTTTTAGAGATAATCAAATACTACTGACAGCCAAAAATATAAATCTAAAACTGAGGAAGAGAATTTTAAAGGCATATGTTTGGCCAGTAGCTCTCTACGGTTCTCAGACACGGACATTGACCAAGAGGGAAGTGAAAAGGCTAGAGGCATGTGAGATGTGGAGCTATAGAAGAATAGAGAGAATGAGTTGGCTCGATAGAAAGACTAACGAGGAGGTCCTGGAGATAATGTGAGAACCCAGGAATCTGATTCAACATGTTAAAGAGAAAAAGATTGTTATAGATAGGACACACACTGCGCCATGGAGGCTCGATTCTGAAAGTTTTGGAAGGGAAATTTCAAGGCAAGAGACGAAGAGGACGGCCAAGGAATAGTTTTGTGGAACAGTTACTCCGAAACACTAATACTAGGACATACTATGACATGAAGAGAATGGCAGAGAACAGAAAGGAATGGAGAGACAGAGTGCATCTACTGCATTTACTGAATAACAAATCCTTGGACCAAGTAGCCAAGAATAAGAATGTGACCTTTCATCCGGGGAAAAAAATACTTTGGGCAATTTGCAATTTTGGCGAGGAAAAAAATAACCCAAAATGGTGTGTTTTACAGACCTGCCAACCTCTCAGAACCAAAAAATGTAACACTCAGATAGAAAAATCACAACATGACGCATGCTGATAATTTTTGAAGCCTATTTCAGCTATATAAATTCTTGATGAGAATGTAGGGATTTTTTCCCTACATCAAAATTTTATTGAGAAACTAATTAAATCTAATCAGCAAACACTTTTATGTTGTTAATTATTAGAAAAAAAAATTTACGATTACGGGAGAAATCCTCACTTCGCCTAACTTCCCGTTTTCGGAAATTTTGAAAGGCTGAAAACTTGCATCTTAGGAGGTCTGAAAGATGGTTTAATCGGTTTTTGGGTGTGTTGTTTTTGTCTGCAGGACCCAAATAAATCTGCGACTTGCATCGGCTGTCACCGTGATTCTGCTACAAAGATTAATAGAAAATGAATCTGCGATGTTCGTCGGCCGCCGCCGCGATTCTTCTACGGGGGTGGGTACAAAATAAATCTGCGATGAACGTCGGCCATTGCCGCGATTCTGCTACACGGATGAGTACAAAATAAACCTACGGTGTACATCGCCGCGCTCCTACGGGTAAGAGTACAAAATAAACCTGCGAGGTACGTCACAGAGATTCTTCTACGGGGATGAGCACAAAATAAATCTGAGATGTACGTCGGCCGTAGACACAATTCTGCTACGAGGATGAGTACAAAATAAACCTGCGATGTACGTTGCTGCGATTCTTCTACGAGGATGAGCACAAAATAAATCTGTGATGTACGTCGGGCGTCGACGCGATTCTGTTACGGGCATGAGTACAAAATAATTCTGCAACATACATCGTCCTTCGCGAGAAAAAAAATTTACGATTATGGAAAAAATCTTTACTATGCCTAACTTCCGGTTTTGGAAATTTTGAAAGGTGGAAAACTTGCATCTGTGATAGAGAGTCTGCAAGATGATTTAATAGGGTTCTGGGGATGTCGTGTTTGTCTGCAGGACCAAAATAATTATATACGAAACATTCCGACATGATATTACCCAATTTTTTAATTAAGTGGTTGCTTGACCATGTTATAACCCCCCCCCCCACCTCCCATAGTTTAACCCTATCAGTGAGTAGCATAAAACAATTTTTATTTTATTTTTATGTGCCACCATCTTGGATATAGGTTCATTTTTCTTTTCTGTGGCAGGCCAAAATAGGGCCTCACAATGGTTTTGAAAAAAGGCAGCCAAAAGTTTTGGTTTTCACTACCTTAAAGAGGACATTTTAAGGTAGTGAAAACATGCAGAAAATGTATAGAAATGATACAAAATAGTTTTTTAACCTTGCTTAAAATGGCGTTGAAATCTGCAATACTCGCAAACATAAATCCCCATTTTTGATGGACTGTTAAAGTGACTGGGAGTTGGAACCCCAAGTTGGGAATTTTTGTGTTATAACTATGGCTAGTAGTTTTCAGCTATGGAGAACTTAAGTCTGGGTTTTGCCCCCCCCCCAATTGCAAAATTTTCGACTTTTGCAGATTTCAAGGTTATCTTGAAAGAGGGACCAGATAAAAAAACATTTTTATTTTTCCACCAAGGATACCCCTACTAGTACCTGCGAGTTTCATTTTGTGGTTCAAACTGGTTTAGAAGTTACAGGCTCTGAAATATTTAACGGTAACATTTCAGAACTTGGAAATGCACAGAAACTGATGAATATAAATGCTTATTTCTATTTGAAAAATATTTTTAAGTCTTACGAAATTATATTTTAAACACCTTTAACTACCAAATACTATATGTACAACTTATCATCATCATCATTGTCAACCATTATCAATCCACTGCTGGACGAAGGTCACCCCAAGTTTCCTCCACAACGGTCTGTCTTGTGCCAGTCTCCTCCATGTCACCCCTGCATACTTTCGAATTTCATCCACCCATCTCCCATGTGGTCTTCTTCTGGGTCTTTTCCTGTCCCGTGGAATCCAATCTAAAATTTCGGCTGTCCATCGATGATCTGTCCTTCTGGCAGTATGTCCAGCCCATTGCCATTTCAGGGATTTAACTCTGATCATGATGTCTCCCACTCTTGTCATTTTTCGGATCCACGAGTTCCTCTTCTTATCTCTCCTGGTTACACCAAGCATGCACCTCTCCATGCTTCTTTGAGTTGTCTGCAGCCTTTGTATGTCTCTTTTAGTTAAGGTCCACGTCTCTGCACCATACGTAAGCACTGGAAGGATGCATTGATCAAACACTTTTCTGTTAAGACATAATGGCATATTGCTCTTGAAAATTATGCTGTTTCTTCCAAAAGCTCTCCAGGCAAGTTTTGTACGCCGATTAATTTCTTCATCAATGTGACCCTCACTTGATATCTGCTGTCCAAGATAAACGTACGTGTCTGTTATCTCCAGCTTTTCTCCATCAATCGATAAATCTTCATTTCTTGTAAAAGCATTGAACATCACTTTTGTCTTCTGAAAGTTCATTTTTAATCCCACTTCTTTACTCTTGTCAGCAAGTTCCTGGATCATACTCTGCAGCTCTGATGGGGTAGTTGCAAAAATGACTACGTCATCAGCAAAACGAAGGTGGGTTAGATAATCTCCATTAATCTTTATCCCCGTGTTTTCCCAGCTCAGCGACTGAAAAACACCCTCCAATGTGGCATTAAAGAGCTTCGGAGATATGGTGTCACCTTGTCTCACTCCCTTTCCAATTTTTACGTGTGTTGTATTTTCAAACAGCCTAATCTTTGCACTTGCATTTTCATAGATGTTATTAATAATATTAATGTATGCATCTTCAATACCGCAGGTTTTCAGAGCCATTGTAACTGCTGATGGTTTCACCGAATCAAAGGCTTTTTCATAATCGATAAAAGCCATGCACAATGGAAGTTCATATTCCCTCGCTCTTTCAATTAGTTCTCTCAGCACGTGGATATGATCAATTGTGCTGTAGCCACTCCTGAATCCAGCTTGTTCTCTCGGTTGAGCCATGTCCAGTGTTACCTTCAAGCGGTGTGAAAGAACTTTAGTGAAGATTTTATAAACTACTGATAGGAGGCTGATAGGTCTGTAGTTTCCGAGATCCTCAATGTCACCTTTCTTATGTAGCAGGATCATTGTAGCGGTGTTCCAATCCTCAGGAATCTTTCCTTCATTAAGGCATCGAGTGAAAATTTGGGCGAGTACTGTTTCGATTTCTCCACTTGCTTCTTGTATGATGTCTACAGTAATTCCATCTTCTCCTGGAGCTTTTCCCCGCTTCATGTTCTTGATTGCATGTGCAACTTCTGCTGGTAGGACTGGAGGAACTCTGGTACTGGTATCTTTCATGATGTCTGGAGTGCATATATCATCCCTTTCATATAATTTGGAGTAGAAATCTTTCACTCTTGTCAAAATTTCACCTCTATTTCTTGTTACAGAACCATCTTCTTTTCTCAGTGCCATAATCTGTTTTCTTCCCTTACTGAGATGTCCCTTTGCTATCTTTAGGCTTTGGTTGTTTTCAATTGCTTTCCTCACTAGTTCACAGTTGAATTTTTTTACGTCTTCAGTGATACTTTTTCGTACTGTCTTGCATAGCTCTACATATTCCACTTTGGAAGTCACATCTTCTTTAGTTGTCCTCATCTCTCTTCTTTTTTGCATCAACATTTTGGTTTTTCCTGATAATTTGTTCACATGCAACTTGTTCTTAGACCCAGCTAATTTTGTTGCTGTTTCCATAAGAGCTTTGGTTACTTTTCTGTTAACTTCAGAGATGTCCACTTCTTCCGATGTTAGGCCTTCTAAAGCAGAGAACCTGTTCTTCAGTTCTAACTTGAAGGTATTATGGTGTTTTTTAAGGTTGGTTATGTCAATAGATTTTGTTTGTCTTATGAGCTTGCCACGTTCAAGTTTAGTGTTGAGGTGCATCTTACATCTCACCAATCTATGGTCACTACCTGTGTTGAACTTGTTTAGCACACTGCAGTCTTCTATGACGAATTTTTTGTTACACATAATAAAATCAATTTCACTTGTCGTCCCATTTGGATGTCTCCATGTCCATTTCCTGTGTGGCTTTTTCTTGAAGAAGGAGTTCAAGATGAAAAACCCTTCTGACTCTGCAAACTCAACAAGAGTATTTCCACGCTGGTTTCTGTTGCCATGACCGAATTTACCTACTGAAGTTTCATTCTGTAGCCGTTGCCCTATTTTTGCATTGAAATCTCCCATAATTATTTTCAAGTGCTGCTTACCTTTATTATTTAGATGACAAATTTCCTCATAAAATTCTTCAATTTCTTCTTCAGGATGACTTGTGGTGGGTGCATAAGTTTGAATAATCTGAGCCTGGTATCTTTTCGAGAGTTGGATAACAAGTCGTGCAGCTCTGTCAGAGGAACTTTCAACTTCTACAACTTTATCCTTCAGTTTCTTGTTTATTATAAATCCAACACCACTAGTTCTGCCAGTATCTGTCCCACGATAGTAGAAGAGATGTCCACTTTTCAGTTCGATGAGATCTTCTCCTTTTCTCCTTACCTCACTTAGCCCCACGATGTCCCACTTGATCCTTTGTAGTTCCTCTTCCAATTCAAGAAGCCTTGAATCAGAAGATAGGGAGCGTCCATTGTAAGTAGCCAAGGTCAGCATCAGATGGCAGCCTAGTCCGGTCCTCCGGGGATTCTTAGCACCCTCTGCCTTCATGTCGCACTGGCCGCTGCCTTGGCCAGGTACATTCCAGCTGCCGGAGACTGAGGGCCAAGATTTAAGTTGTGGAATCATTTTGGAGGGGTTTGGCCATAACTCACCACGCTGGCCAAGCGGGTTGGTGAGTGTGGGATAGAATTTCCTCTAATCCCGATGGTATAGTTATACCGCTATGGGCGGTCGTCAGAGCCCCTTTAGTGGGAACAGGATGCACCACGAGAAGGCGGGGTTGACATTTGTCAAGGAGAGGCTGTGATGTTATGCATCACCTGACCTTACATCCCCTTATACATAAGGTAAATAAAAAAATGTACAACTTATACATAAGGTAAATAAAAAAACTGAAAAAAAAAAAAAAAACTTTATCAGAGCATACTGTACAGTTTGCGATTCGCAAACTTTAGCAGCAACACTTTTCTAGATGTACAGCCTTATTTCTGTGAGTGCGCTCGCAACTTACTATATTTGTTACTGTTGAATTTAAAATTTCAACCAATTTATATCTGTAACTGATCAAAACGCTAACCCGCAAAGCTGTGCTCACAATCGCCAAAGATTTTTTTTATACATGGTTCATACTCATTTTCAGAAATTGAAAATAAGGAGTTTCTAAGGACTTTTTAAGGACCTTAAAAAGCAATTTTTAAGAACCTTAATTTTATAAAAAGTTACAATTTGTACCACTTTTAAAAGGGCATTCATATTAAAAAACACTTTTAAAAGAACAAAGATCGCTTAAGTAACACGATTTTTAATCATTTATAATAATAAATTATCACATATTCATAAACAAAGACAATTTTTGCATGTAATTAATGTATTTAATTAAATTAAAAATTTACAAGGTACAATTATTTGTCAACAAGCCTTTAATAAAAAAGAAATTAATTTTTAAATCCTGTTTTGAGTTCTTCTATCTTTCAATCAGTGGCTTCAAGTTCTAATTTTTTCTCTTTCAGTAATTTTTGAAAATTGTTGCATTTTATAAAAAGATTGACATCTTTTAAAGCTTCTGCTTGTTCAGCCATGCTATCAGCAGACTTTTCCAATTGGATTAAATCTTTTTCTACCTTAATCCTTTTAGTTTTTAACATATTTAGGTCATCACTTTGTTTTTTTCTCTTTCCTGAGATTACTGCGTCTTTCTTTTCATTCTTTTGCTCTTCCAAATGTTGCATATATCTACGGCGAGCAGAAGATACTGAAGCTCGCAACTCCTTTGTAAGCTCTACATTGTGAATTTCCCCACAAAAATTAATGTGATCATAGACAATTCTTTGGCTTATGTAAGAATTTTCTTTTAAGTTTTCTACTTGTATCTGCCTATTAACAGAAAAACCCCTTTCGACTGTTGCTTGGCCATGTTACAACACTAACAACATTTTTATCACATTCCAAAGATCATCAAGACCTTTTGATAAGTATTTAGCTAAGAAAGCATCTAATTTGGTTTCAGAGGCATTTAAGTCAGAAAAATGAGTAAAGTCTCTTTTTACTTCATTTATTAAGAAGCCTCTAAATTGCAATAAAATATTTTCACATTGTTGCTCTTCTAATTTTTTAACTTCACTCAGATGGAAAAGGATTTTTTTCATCTTGGCTAAACAATCACTGTCATTGTTTGCCATTCTTTTGGGGTCTAAGCAAACTATATTGCATACAATTGAATAATTCACTGGGCATTTTTCAATAAGATTTGATAACATAGTTACAATAAATTTTTGGCAATCATGTTTTAGTGAAAGAACATCATTTTCAGTAACCCTTTTCATTTTCTGTAGATGATTTACAATTTTGTCACCTGCAAATCCACAACTGATATCACTAATTCTAGAAAAGCCAGATTTGTTATCAAAATCTACTTTACACATTTTAATGACAGAGCTTATTGAGTTCAGATAGTCTTTCTTCAATATGTTAAAATTTGATAGACACTGTTTGAAAAGTTTAAATATGTGAGATGCAAAAATTGACAACAAAGGAGCATCACTTTGATAAAAAGTCAGAAAAGGTTTCAGTAACTTTAACACAGACAAAAAAAAAGTTAATCTTAACTTTTGTGGCATCTATAACTGTACGTAAAGATTTTGTCATTTTTCTGATTTTAATTGTCCTTTTTTCAACACTTGCAACAAAAACTTTGAGATCATTCCAGATTTCTAAGGCTCTCTCAGCAGCAGGAACATTTTCTATCCATCTATGTTTCACAAACTTCAAAGGAAATTTCTTTAACTCAGATACTTTTAAAAAGTCATCTCTTCTAGCTGGTGTATCTTTAAAGAGCCAATAAACAGAACTTAAAACAGAAGAGATATCCCACTCTGTTGCTGTATCTCTACTTTTAAATGCATTATGTAATGTATGCAGTCCACAAGAGCCAATGTTTAAAACCTGGCATTCATACTTATCTTTCAGGTCAGCCTGCAACAAATCATAGAAAGCCCAATTGACAGATGGACCATCCATTGATACTTGAATAGTTTTAGACAGATTCAGCTCTTTCACATTGTCATAGAAGACGATTTCAAGATATCTGTGGCAGTTCCATGGCCCATAAATACAGATGAAAGATATCGTGTGCACACTTCATTTAATACTAGGTGCACCCTGACATACAAATCCATTTGTTTTGTTTGAGTGCCAAGGTTTAAAGTTTCATCAAACAACAATGTATAACAATTTAAATCTTGAAGGCATTTCAACAAGTTGTTGAAAATGGGGAGCTAACCCAAAACAATATATGTATGCACATTTTTTCTGTCCACAAGAGAACTGCTTTGCAATGGAACTATCAGAGAACATTTTCGAAAATAATTTGTCAATGCCTTCACAAGACCTATACAAATAATGATTGTTTACACATTTTAAAATCCACATGATTTCTGCATTTTGAACATCATGTCACAGTACAAAATTAGAGACTGTATTTTCAGAAGCTGATTCTGCAGTTATGAGATTTGAATGGGATGATGTTGATGCAATAGCAGGACTAGGTTGCTCTGTAACTTTTTGTGGCCTTGAAAAAAACTTCAATGTACTTCTCGGTTTTGTTTCCTCTATGGATCTGTGTTGTTGACCTATGGAAAGAAAGCTCAGTATTAGATTTTTTTATCACTTACAGACAAGTAATTAATAAAACATGTACATTTTTTTTAATTCTCAATCTTCTTACATTTTTAATAACAGATGGTGCCAGATCCACACCACACTGCAGACTCTGCATGACATAACAGTAAAGTAAAATAAATGCAAATATATGTGCATTTGACAATTTTAGATGTTTATAATATAAACAAATTATATCACATTTTGATACCATACTCTATGTTTTCCGTCGTCCGTAGCGGAACGACGATTTCCATAGCATACTCGATGTTTTCCGTTGTTCGTATAGAGGACCGACTATTTCCATAGTAACTACGTAAATCCGCAGAATCTTTCTTCCCACCGCATGATCTTTTATTCAGCGTCAAGCATAACAGTGTGCACGCAGAATTTACTGTGCCAAAGTCCCGACGAGGCACGGGTGTTCTGGCACACAATGGCGCAAAATTCCCATCTCTGTTATATATTTTATTTATAGGGATATTTTTAACAAAAAATACAGAAAATTTTAAAAATCTGGAAGAAAAGTTCTTCTGGCAGAAAAACCGGATGACTGTGTATATATATATATATATATATATATATATATATATATATAAAACAGAAAACTTCCGCAAAATCCGGAGGAGTTGGCAGGTATGATTTAACTGAAACATTAACAAATACTTCTCAATGAAAATCTATAATTTTTTTTTAAATATACGGAAATGCGTAAAAAACGTGTTCGATGCGTAAAATCGTAAAGAACAGTTAAAATACATAAATTTTATGCGTAATGCGTAAAAGTTGGCAGGTATGCCCTACATCTGTCATCCAGAATGGATTCTTACGAGCCTTTGAAAGCGCCGTTCAAAGCGACAATGAAAATTCATCCCAAGCAGAAGAGCAGGTCTAATTGTGAAATTGATGGCGGGGGACCCTTGGCTGAGAATTCCAATCTTTTTCACTGTGACAGCGATACGGAAATCGACGATTAAGAATCTCTCTCTCTCTCTCTTTTTTTCCTGTCAGGCAATTCATTAATTGAAAAAATATCTATCATTTATATCTATCTACCATTTTATTCATGTATTGTACATATTAAATTTGTAACTGTATGCTGTTTTTATTCGCTAAATTCTAAAGACAGATACAGTACCGTATGTCTTGCCAAATTCTTTGCCAGTACGAAGCATTTTTACCAGCTTTTATGGATTAAAGGTTGGTGAAGTGGAAAAGAAAAATGGGTAAGTCACAAATTTAAGTTACTTATTTTGTTTAAAGTTTGGAAGTGCGGACTATCTGGGAAATTTTGTCGTTTTCAATACATACTTTTTTCCTTGGGAGATTATCTACAGGGCGGACTATGCGCACGAAAATACGGTATTAATATTACTATACAGTACAATCTCAAAAATCCGGACTTTGCCGATTCCGGATTTTAGAGTTTGGATAAAATTCAAACTTATTAATAACTAAATACACTATAGAACACTATTTTTTGGTAAAAAATGACAAAAAGTCAAGTTATTTTTTAAAATATTATTTAATACAAAAATAATGGAAAAGAAGAAATTTTAAGAAAAAATATACACATACGAAAAAGACTACCTTTTTTTTAAATATTTCAACTAACGATTGTTGTTTAATTAATTTTGGTTTATGAGAAAGCAATTTTTTTTATTCTGTAGACTGACATTATTTCCAGTTCAGTTGTGAAGTTTCTTTGTTCAAGACCTTTAATTGCATCATCGAGTATTTGCAAAAGATTATCAATTGGCATTTTTATTTCTCCACGTTTTCCATCACCACTTTCATCATCTCCGCCGCTCAGTTTGTTTTGATTTAAAGCGGATGGGGAAACTCGGTCAGGATTAATTCGTAAAATAATGTTTTTCTTTTTAGCCGCCACTTTGCGACGCTCAAATGCCCACAGGTGGTAGATGCCCCTAAATGCAACACGGGATACGGCACAGAGAAAGAGCGAGTACGACTACGCAGACTTTCAGCGAACATTCATTAAAAGTAATAAAAAGAAAATGCCTAACTTCTAAAGTTTTCAGTGGATTTTGATGAAATTTCACATGTGAGATTACTTTGACACGTCTTGACTACTGTAAAATTTGCATGAGGTTATTTACGAACTTGGAGAATTTTTTTATCGTAAATATTTCTCCCAGTACGACGTTTATTTATTTATTTATTTATTTATTTTTTTGCAGCAGTTGAGCTGTCCACCACCTGCAAGGAAGTGATTCATTGGCAAAGGGAAGAGATTTCATACCCCCACCCCGGCAAACTTTCAAACACCCGTGGCGCATTCTTTCTGATCAAAAACCGATGCTCTCGCCTTTTTTATAAACTTTTTTTTTTTATTCTTTCTGCTGTTCAAACAGAATAGGAGAATGAAAAAGTGATGGCCGACTTTCGTGCATGAGCCTTCTGTACAACTTGTGCCATTTCGTTCGATTTCGGTACATCTGGAGTAACATTTTTCAACAGCGTGCAAGTTCCATACAAGTTTAAAAAGAATTCCGTACAGTCAAGGCCCTGTGCACATCCGTAGCTGAGGCCCCCTCGGTTAAAATTTTCATTTCCACAGTTGAAAATAATAATTTATTTTATTTTAATACCACCATATTCTGAAGCCCTATGCACGTGCAGAAATCAGGCTTTACATACAGTACAGTACAAGTTAATTGAAATTTTTTTATGAAATCATTGTGAAATTTACTGTTTATTTAAACTCAAATCATATACAGTACATAACTTAATACATAAATCACTTTAAGTTATACGGTACAGTATGTACAGAAATCGCATGAATTGGCAGAGCCTGATTTCCGCACATGCACACGGTGAACCAAGGCTCTTACTTTAGCCCGAAAATTACGGTATTATTAAAGCAAAAAATAAAAATAAAAAATAAGTTTATTTTTTACAGCATTGAATTTACAACAGTAAAATGCAATTAAGTTGTGACTTACCTGCCATGTGAGCTTTCAGAGCAGACTCTCCCATTCTTCCAAGATCAATTACTTTGTTACACAACGTACATCGGGCCTTATGTTTGTCCACTGAACAGATAGCCAGCCATTGCTGATAACGTGGTTGGCCTAACCACAATGGGTTGAAGATGCATTTACCGGGCATGTTCGTATTATTCTGTACGACAAAATATTTTTAAGACATCACATCAAATAAAGCTTGAAGAAACCTAATGACAAAGCAGACAATCCGAAAACCTCACGAGCGAATGAATGCAATTAAGTGGAATGGAAGTTAAGAGAAACAGGCTCGATCTCCCGTGTACTCTACCACCTGCTGCGCATGCTGCTGCGTTCTACTGGGTCTACCAAAGCCAAGGGAGGAGGACGTCAGTCAACACTGACAGAAAGATCGGGAACGCGCACAAAAGCGACGGGGGCAAGATAAGTAGCATTTGTTCCTACTAGAAAATGAAAAAAAAAAAATCCAGCAGAAAACCGAATTTCAGAAAGATTTTCACGCCTGTTTGAAGGACTTTTTAAGGGCCCTTACAAACATTTAAAAAAAAATAAGGAGTTTTTAAGCACTTTATAAGGGCCCTTAGGAGCATACATTGAAAATAAGGAGTTCCTAAGGACTTTTAAGGATCGTACGCACCCTGTAATATAGTTGATGTGTTTAAAAATAATTGCCAATTGCATAAAATACAACCGACAGGGCCACCTATGCTACCCCAAGCTGTTTCTTTTTATTCTTTTTTTTTTTTTTTTTAAGAATACGAGCAACTGAAAATATTAGGTGTCTTTAAATTTCTCACTAATTTTAATAAAAATATAAACAAATGGAACAAATCATTTCATGAATTATTTTGACATTGAATGATACGTTTATGTATGATTTATAAATGAACTTTTCCTTGGTTACATAAAAGATAAATGAATTCTTTTCTTGGTCAGTTTGAATTAAAACTTAACACAATTACTGATTTTCATATGAAAAAAAAAAAACTGACTGAACTAGGTCTTCAGCTTATTTGGATAGGCTGTATGTTCTTCCTGTTGCAGTGTTTACCTCAACCAAACATAATATGTGTGTCAGATGTACTTCACAATCATTACTAGGCCAATAAAAAGATGGAGAAGGCCCATGCATGTGCATGAATCAAACAGTCACATCACCTTCATCATAGTTAATCTTTTCAACAAATCCCACATACCAATAGGAATCATAAACACATGCTACATAGCAGTTAGCACGCAACTGTAACTCATCTTGAAAATTAGTTACATTGATTGAGGAAATAATGCTGTAATGTTTGTCAGAATCTCTTAGCACCAATTTTGAAAATGGGAAGTAGTGTAAAGTGATGCATTGTGTGTGTACAAGGAAGAGCTTTTGCTTTCTCAAAACAGGGACTAAGCTGATTAACACACTTTGTTCATTTCTTCTGCACACACAAAGAAAAATGTAACTTCTTTTATATTATCTTTGCAGAAGTTATACATTGTTGCAGCAGATGTTATTTGTTGAGCTAAAAGGTTGCTGTAAACTGGCTTTTGTTGTTAAGTCTGTTTACAACTGCACCAATAACATCACATGACTTGCCATGGCTTGTTGTTGCAAAAAATGACCACTTTTCTACCAATTTAAAAAAATCCTGTTCATGATAGTGCAAGGTCAGAAAATTCTTGCAGTTTTTATACTGTGCAGAACAACCATCAGTTAAATACTCAATATTTCTTACAGTCTGTGAAAATGCACAACCTTTTTTTTTTTTTTTCTAAACTGAAGGAAGTAGATACATCAGCAATGACTAGAAATTTTAGTGGGAGGCAAAAACAGAGATAGCGGGTGAGGGGATAGAACTTTATTTAGAAGTCCTGTAAGGAGGAATGATGGGGGGGGGGGCTGAACATTCATTAGTAACAATGGCAAGCATTTCATTATTGATACAAAAAATTTGGGTTGGATGTTTTGTTTTGTTTTTTTCTTTAAAGCATTTATGTGCACTGGATGAAGAACTAACAAAAGAAAATTCCAGTACCTTATTACAACTTTACATTCAACAGGCTAAATTAATTTTATTTGATTGCACATTTAATATGAAAGTAGAATATTTCTCCTTGTTGAGTTTATGTACTATGTACTTACGAAAAAAATCTGAAGATCCAAAATAAATTATTTTATTTGCTGATGATCTGAAACGTGTGTGTGTTCTCCCAGACTAAAGTTCTCCATAGCTGAAAACTACTAGCCATAGTTATTACACCAAAATTCCCAACTTGGGGTTCCAACTCCCAGTAACCATACCAGTCTATCAAAAATGGTGATTATGCTTGCTGGTGAGTACTGCAGATTTAAATGCCATTTTTTAAGCAAGGTGAAAAAATATTTTCTGTCATTTCTATACATTTTCTGTAAGTCGAAAATGCCTCTTTAAGGAAGTGAAAACCAAAACTTTTGATCTACAATTAAGAGGAAACCCAACTGCCTTTTTTCAAAACTACTGTGAGGCCTTATTTTAGCCTGCCACAGAAAAGACAAATGAACCTATATCCAAGATGGTGGAACATAAAAAAATAAATAAAAATTGTTTTGAGCTACTCACCAATAGGGTTAAGCTTGGGGGGGGGTATAAAATGGTCAAGCAAACACTTAATTAAAAAAATGGGTAATATGTCGGAATGTTCCATATATAAAGCATGCCATTTTGTTTTTTCCCCTCAACAAAATTGCAAATTGCCCAGAGTATTTTTTTCTTCTGCTGAAAGGTTACGTCACAATACACACAAGAAAATATTTTTAGCAAATTTGAAATGGGGGATTATTTTGAAAAAAATTGTTTCGTTTAACAAAAATGTGGCCTCATTTTTCCATATCTTTTGTCATTAAATTAAAAAAACAACTGTTCTTTTAATTCTAAAAATGTGCAGAAACAAGTTGTTCCCAAATGTATAGATAATGCAGATCATTAAAAAAAAAAAAAAAATTATGCGTCTGTAACAGTTAGTTGACTGACCTAAAATTTGAACAGGTTTCATATCTCACCAGTACAGTACTTCACCAATTTTCACAAAAATCTGAGACAGGTGGGTGACATCTAGTGAAAATGCTGGGTGATTCGACATAGAATGATCCACATGGTTTAGAGAAACATAATCACCAGTAAAAAATAATAACAAGTTCTGTGATGATAAATTCTGTGAATCAATTATAACTCCTTTGCAAGACAGGTCTTCAGTTTCTTCAGATGAACAAATATCAGCTAACAATATTTTTAAACATGCTATATTTTAACCTACTAATTCATGTCGCATCTGCGTTTATTCACCTCTGATTTAGGAGAAATTACCCAGCTTTCCCTTTTGTTTATAAGGAGCACAATAAAACTTGCTCTTATCTGCAATGTAAAGGTAAACTTTTCACTGCTGGAAAACAACCAAAGCATCAATTCTTACAATTTATCAACGGAACAGGAGAAAAATTTATTATACACTTACTCAAAACATTTTCTGATATTCCGTTCTGAACATCTTCTCTAACAATGAGATCCACTCCTTGATTAACTGCTTTATTAAACTAGCTCAAAACAACTTTAGGTTCATCTCAGAAGCCATCTTTACAAGCTATGAGCTATTTTACCTCAGGAGAGAGAACAAGCCTTTGTAGTAATGTTTACATATTCTATAAAAGCTTAGCTTTCCCACTTACACAGGACCACAGTGTGACAGATGCACTTATTTTGAGACAGCACAACAAAGTTTCAGGTTTAATGCTATAAAGTTCGTTTCAGGTTAAATAAATATCAGAAAATTACAGTATTATCTGAAATCACCTACTTTGAGAAACCATCTCAGTTTTTAAAAATACCTCAAGAATTCTGCTTCCGGCATGTTGAAGCAAAAGGAAATTTTCACACAGCATGGATGGAAATATTAGAATATTCTTCTTAAAAGTGCAGAGTGAAATGAATGACTTTAGAAAAGGGTTTCAATTCTAGGTTTAATGTAATGCTAATAAAATGCTACATTTCTTTATAGATAAATTTAAATTTACTACTGAAACCTTGAATTAATTTCTTAATCAGTTGATATTGTGTTTTGATATTTACTACCTAGAAATTTTCTTCTTATACAGTGTCCAATTACATCCAGACATACTATTACATACATCAAGATCTGAGACTAAAATGAAACTGAAGATTAGAGAAAGAGAGAAAGAAACTGAGTAACATTTCTGTTCACGCACAATTTTTAAACTAGACAATATTTCTTATGCATAACATGCAGTATGATCCACTAAATTTGTTTACAGGCCCAAATCACATTATAAATAAGGAAAACAAATTACATACACATAGCTGCCAACTTTCAAAATAAAAAGGGGGGGGAGTAGTGAATTTTCACATTGTTAATTTCTCCAAGGTTCACTGCAATCTTCCCCCCTACACATTGGCCAGCACGAATCCCATGGTTTTTCAAAAAGATTGTTGACTGTTGGAGATAATGATATCAAGTGTCACTGTTACTACAACATCAGCTCTTTTCCCAATTTTAGCTCTGTCCTGTCTACCCTCCCACTCAGTGGTGTTTACTTCTGACAACTATTGCACATATATTTGTTGTTTTCTCAATCTTACCCTTCACTTTGCTGGCCTGGAGTTCATCAAGTCTGCTCATAAAAGGAATTTAAAGTATTGCAGGAGATCTTCAGCAGATTTTTCAAAGATTGACTGATAAAATTATATAGTCTATCACAACAAAATGAAGCTGTATTTTTGTCTCAATAGAAACCAACTGGAATTATTTCATTTTTATCACAAAAATGTAATTTCCTATATTGAATAGTTAAGGGACTTCTAATGTTACTTTAATAACATTAAGTTATCACATTTAAAAAAGGTCTTACACTTGATTAGCAATGTACATCAGAAAATTTTAACAGGAAATGATTTGTGTTCCCAAAATTTAGTTCTGACTGCTACCAATGGAAGGGAACTTTTCTTTTTTAGGTAAGGGGTTTCAATACAGTTAATATAATACTAAAGTAGGCTATGATATAATCAACCTAACCATTTGAAGAAAAAGTCACATCCTTGTTGTACTGCACAAGCAGTCTGTAATTCCAGTCACCAGAATGAATGTTCATATAAATCTTCTAATTTTCTTGCTGTCACCAATCATATTCAAATAATGAAGTGCTCTTCATGCTATTAAAAATCATACCCAAATAATAACAAAATTTTTGCATTGCTGGAAACTGTGCTCTAATAATGTTGTAACCTTCCTTCAACCACAATACATGTTCTTTGGTTGAAATGAAGATTCCAAAGCAATTGAAATTCATGTGAAGTCATACTCTTCAAAGTATCAGAAATCATAGTTTTTGTATTCCCAACAACCTGCATTAATTAAAGTTGTAATCATCCTGGTGACAGAAACTGAATTTCCTGACTGAAGTGTACGATTAAAGTACTGTGTACACAAAACAATTAAAATTCACTTATCTGCCATAATATTTGTTTCTACGGAGCACACAACAGAACAAGAAGTGATTATCAAATAATAATTAAGTATAAGATGGAAGTTCATTGTTCTTGTCTTACATATCAATTTTGCAAAACTTCCAACATTTGAATTCAGAAAACAATTTTGCATGCATTCTAAAAAATTCATTTTCCTACAAGATATAAATCTCTCTCTCTCTCTCTCTCACACACAAACTTTTCAGGAGCTTTATTTTATTTTATTTTTTGAAAAAGACAGGAGATTAAAGAATAACATATGTTCATATGTAGAGGATTTTAGGAAGGGAGTGTCTGACCCCAGGTCTTAAACAACCCTTAGAAATAGGAAGCTAGGAGATTTGGGCTAGAGTGCCCGATAGAAAAGTGACACGGAAGCGAAGTAGAAAGGGGAGGAAGACCCCCTTATTTATTATCGGGGGTCAGTACCCGGGGTCCGACGGCTTAACGTGCCCATCCGACGCACGGCGGATATTTAGTGGATCGAGCATTCGTACCTGCCTGGGATCGAACCTGAGGTCCTTTCCGTGGCAGTCACGAACGTTGCCCACCAGGCCACTCGCGGCCCCATTTAAAGAATAACAATTGGAATGCACTGACAATAACTGGGAGTCTTCCAGAAAAAACAGTATAGCTGGTGGCTGCTATGCATATTATATAGTGACATAAAAGGGAAAAATCAACAAGTGGTTACCAGCTTACCATAATCTTCTCTGCGATCATTAAATACTGACAGCCAACAACAATCTAAATCATCCATATCGTATCGACACACCTTTTCAGCTTTAGCAGCTACATTAGTAAGTACGTGGTGCTCATTGGAAAAGAACTGATCATGTGTATTCCTGATCAATTTCTTGGGCCTGTAATAAAATTAAACAGTTGTGCCACAATTACATATGTATACATATACACAATCAAACATCTGTTTATATGAATGTAGTCAGAAATTATTCCCTTCCCCCTACAACTTGATAGATGAAAAACTGAATAGAGCACCATTTCAGTGACTCATACAGTTGTTTTCATGGCAGAGTTAGAAGCAGTAATATTGCATTTTAAACTTTCATTTCACTAAAAATGTGTGTTTTTCCATTCCCTAGACCAAGGCTGAACTAGATTGCATACCAGGCTGCAACATTAAGCAAAAACAGCGAGGACAAAAATGAGGAGTTTGGATGCAGCGCATCTATTGACATGCAACTCAAACAAGCACGTTGTTTCTGTGTCATTACTTACATCGTTCGAACAGATGAATTTCATTTACATTCTGAATTCGTATCATTTGAGCAAGGGAATTTTCCTATAGGAAATGATTTAATTTTTACATAAACTCAGTCTTTGTTTAATACATCATAAAACTATTACGTAGCTTGCAGACTAAAATACGTGAACTGGCTACTTTTTCTACAAAAATGTATAATCAATGGTGAAATGATACATGATGAAATCTGCCATTACTGATGAAATCTGACTACCGATGAAATGATACATGATGAAATGTGCCATTAAAATCATTCCTGGCAATATTTACAAAATGAACTAATAATTATGTATTATCCAAGTATGTTATACTCACTTTCCTTTTTGTATTAGTACAGTTAGTCTGCAGCATCATTCCTTCTTTTAAGAACACATCTGCTATTTTTGTAGGAGGCTTTTTTTTATATAATATTTATAACTTGGAAATATATGGATGGTACAGCATCTTCCTTCAGTCGCTTGTACCTCACGTTAGGTACATAATTATCAGACTGACAATGCTTACCACAAACAACACTTGATGGTGACTGCCAAGATATTGCTTCCAACCATAGTTGCTTCAGATTCTGATCTAGTGCGAACTCTTGGAATGGCACTTAAATAATTTTCTCTTTAGAAGACTTGCACATCGGCAAACAGCAGTAAACTGTAATGAACATAAATTATATTTTGCTGTAAAAACATTTGTAAAACTGTAGTGGAATTTTTTTTTAACAAACACAGTCTAGCTATGCAAGCAACATGGAAACTGCATTCTTTATACCTTGGGACGCAGTGCCATCTAACGTCAAAAATAGTCTTTCATGGCCACTGGTGAATCACCAAAATTATATTGTCTCTAAGGTTAATGTTATAGCCTGTTCTTCATCTAGTTCAGCCTTGCCTAGACACTATTTGCTGTATCAAGAAATAAAAGGTGCAAGTGTTTTTCCTTTAGTTTGACAAGAAATTAAAGTTCAAAATAGGAACTTCAATTGTCCGTCACAGTATATCAAGACATGCAATCATTTTCTCTGCACATAGGTAGTGGCTTTTTGAACTTTAGTTTTGTTAAAAAAATGGCAAAATGCCTTCTCTGTTTATTGATGTAGCAAGAGGTGTCGTCTTAAGGAAAGAACAAAAACATGCATTTTAAAAAAGTTAAATTAATTCAAAAAATCAACAATTCCATAGCACACACACACTGTCATGAAAATTATTTTATTGGTTGCAGAAATGGTGCAATTCCTTCAAAAACAGATTAAGCACAGAGTTTGAAATTTAATTTCACTTAAAAAATTGGAGATGGCAGGGAAAATTATGAGCTCCGTTGATTTATTTTGGATGGACTATATTAAATAGGAAAACATGCATTTCATTCAGAAAAACTCTTTAAAATATACAAAGTTGTTATTTGGACCATTACGAAAAAATATGAAATGAACTTTGTCAGAAACAATAAAAAATGAGGAATAAATACACTCAGGAAGAGCAATAATAATAAAAAAAAACTTTGCCACAAAAATTCAAAATGTGGAAAATCGTGAAACATTTTCATTCCTGCTAGAATGTGCATTTCCGCCAATTCAAAAAAAAAAAAAAAAAATCATTTAGCGGACGAACCTTTGGCAACTTACTGAAATGTGATGAAATCTGAAAAAAAAAAGGCACTTTTTGACAGGAGAACAATTGCAAAATCTGGAAACTTGGTAGGTATGCAATAGTGTCAAACTTTATAAAACATTTTGCTTACTTTTAAAATATTTACAACTTTACAATTTCAGTTGCAGAAATATGATGTTACATAATTTTTGGAGGGAACACAAAAAGAGAAACAGTTTTAAAATAATCTGACAATCATGACAGATTTCCAAAATTTTCAAAAGACTGAAATCTGTCCCCAGGATGGAAGAATGGCAGCCGAAAGATGACACATTTTTGACAGTCTCGCCTCCTTGGTATTGCCAACAAATGTGCAGAGGTTAGCTCCTTTGTTTCTTTAACAATAGTTTTTATTTCAAACAGTTCTTGGCAAGCTTTAGATTTAAAAAACAAAAACAAAACAAGAATTTCCAGTTCCCAGGAATTCTTTGTGTGCCACAGAATGCTGATAGACTTCGACCCATCAGCCATGCGGCGAGGATAACCATCTGAACCAATAACATCAAGGTGCTGTTTATCAGTATTTATTGTTCATCACATAACATCAGAAAGCTTGAAAATCACATCACCCTGGAACAGGCATCGAACCAGCATCTCCCAATTTCTGTGTGAGCATGCTATCCATTACACCACCCATGACAATGAAGTCCCGAGTATCTGAATGTCAAGAATCAGAACATTCTCAGATAAATAATTCTGATGTATTTCCACGTATTATGAGAAGAATATTTCTTCCATAATATTCAGTAGTGCTGGAAGTTCGGAATGGTTCCTCAGGATTGGAGGGAAGCTATCATTTTTCCCTTGAATGAGGAAAAGGTTATTAAACTGAATGCAAGAACTATTGTGGTATCAGCTTGCTGAGTGTGCCAGGGAAAGTGTTTGGAAAAATCATAATTAAAAAGGTACAAAGTATGAGGTCTTACACAGAGAAAGTGTGGGATGTTTAGAGTGGTTTTATGCCTGATAAGGGCTGCACTAATCAGATTTTTGCATAACGTATGATGATTGAAAAGTATCTGTCTGTTGGTAAGAGTTTTTGCTGCTCTCATAGATTTAGAGGAAGCTTATGATCAAGTAAATAGAATGCTTTTGTGGAAGGTACTGAACAAATATGACATTACCAGAAATTTATTAATAGTGTGAAATCTATGATGGCTGTAGAGCATGTGTATGAATGAATGGTGTTTTATTGAAATAGTTTTCTATTGGTGCAGGAGTCAGACAAGATTGTGTAATGTCACCATGGCTGTTTAATATATATAAATGGATGCATGTATGACAAAATGGACGATACTGATTTATGTCTTGTTAATAATATCCATGTGTGTAGATTGCTGTATGCTGATGACACAGTCCTGTTGGCAGAGAGCAAAACTGAGTTGCAGATTATGTTGTCCCAGACATAGGAGGTTAGTATGAAATTCAAACTGAGTATAAATAAGAGAAAAACCAAAATCATGGTTTTTGAGCATGGAACTGTTAGTATCAAATGCAGGATAAGTCTAAATGGTACACTATTGTCCAGGTGAACGAGTTTGTATATTTAGGAAGCATGTTTGACAGAAAGAACAAATTAGATGGTGAAATTAGTAGGCGAATGTATTATTTTGTGAAAGTCGTAGCTGCTTTAGGAGGATTTTTCAAGAATGATGGGTTCTCAAGAAATTCCCAAATGGCTGCATATGAAAAAATATGACAAAGATCAAAATAGTGTATTGCCAAATCACATACAGAAATGCAAATGTGAGCCTTTATGTGGGGAAAAATAATTAAATATTGGACTATGAATCTCATAAAAACAAGAGACTAATTAAAGAAAGTTTTTACATCCACAATAAAAAAAAAAAAAGTTTCTCTCAACGAACCTTCAAAACTTATAAATAGCGTTTTCAACAACTTAATTAAAATATAATAGAATTACAAAATACGTAATGAAAAGATTTCAATTTAATAACTGGTAACAGCAAGTAGAACCGAAAACAAAATTTAAATTCTTCAGGTATATAAACAAAACTTCAGGTATATAAACAAAACAAGAAAAGTGTAATCGTCGGTTATCACAGAAATGGCCGATACATACGTGACATATCCAGCGAGTTGAAGTACCCAAAATCGACAGTGGTAGATAAGAGGTGACTGTTGCAATGTGCCCCGACCTGGCAGACCCACAAAACTGGGAGTTAGAGACCGACGGGTGCTGGCCAGAGAAATTTGGAAGAACCACACCAAATCGATGGGCCACATCCGCAAGGAGTTTCAACAGGTATCCGGGAGTGTTCTTTTGACAAATACCATCCGTAAGGAAGCCCATCTGCTTAGTTATCATAAGCCTTTGATCACCAAGTCCAATAGTGCTGCTCGGCTAACGTGGTGCAAAGAACGTCGACAGTGGACTGTTGAACAGTGAAAACAGGTTCTCTGGAGCGACGAATCAAGGTTCACCCTCTACCGTTCGGATGGCAGGGTCTGGGTTTGGCGTCTGCCTGGAGAACGCCTCCTGCCAGAACGTATTGTGCCAACTGCGAAGTTCGACGCCGGTGGAATTATGCTATGGGGGTGTTTCTCCTGGTATGGCAGGGGACCCTTGGTCGCAATTCCTGGTAGACTCAACGTCAAGACCTACTGCACCATTTTGGATGACCATGCGCTTCCTACGTTGTGGCAGTTTTACGGGGTGGACCCATGTTACTTTCAGGATGACAATGCCACTTGTCATGTTGCGAGGTCCACCGTGGCTTGGTATGGTGACAATGGGGTTAATCGAATGGACTGGCCTGCGCAGAGCACGGACCTTAACCCTATCGAGCACCTCTGGGAGGAGTTGGAGCGTCGACTTAAGGGGTGACCCCACCGTCCGAAATCGGTGAAGAAACTGACCTATCTTCTCCAAACAGAGTGGAAGAAAATACCGCTAGCCGTCGTACAATGCCTGGTTGAGAGTATGCTCCGGAGGGTCGCAGCTGTAATAGCCGCTCGTGGAGGCTCCACCAACTATTGAAGGTGAATAAACTTTGTTTTCCTTTGCTATCACAGGTGTTCAATTACTTGTTGGTAGATAAAGTATGATTTACTTCATTGTGCTACAGGAAACAGAAGAATTTGCTTCAACTGGCAGAAATCTGAGAATGTTCTGATTCTTAGCTCTCAGATACTTGGGGCTTAACTGTCTTGGATGGTGAAACGGGTCTCAAATGAAAATCGAGAGATACGGTTTTGATTCCAGCCCCAGGCAGATGTAACTTTCAAGTTCTCTGCTGGGATTAGTGTTATATGATGAGCAGTGAATACAGGCAATTCAGAAATGTCTGATTGCTGTGTTAATAAATCTGGCGTATTTCCACGTATTATGGGAATAATATTTCTTCCACAGAATTAGATTGGGTTCTTTTATACACTGAAGAGCAATTGAATTAGAGATACCTGTCTAGTAATATGTAGCACCACCTTTCGCCCTGATGACGGTGGCGATTCGTCTCAGCATGGACTCAACAAGACACCGGAAGCGTTGGGAAGCCATACGGATCCGCGACCCCTGAACAAGCTTCCACAGTTCACGAAGACTTGATGGAGGGGATCATCTCTCTCGATGGCATCCCAGATGTGCTCGATGGGGTTGAGGTCAGGTGACCTAGCTGGCCAAGGAAGCGAGGTCACATCGGTGGAGTGTTAATCCAACCATTAGGATACAATTCGGGAGTGATGGCATGGTGCATTGTCTTGTTGCAGGATGAGGTCCCCAGTGGGATGTTGAAGACGCACAAACGGGAGCAAACGGTCGTCCAGGATATCCCGGTAATGTTGACCTGTAAGGGACGATGTCACACATACCGGGGGGTCCCCCATTTCAGTCCACGTAAACAGTCCTCAGACGAGAATGCCACCCCCACTAGCTTGAAGAGTACCCTGCTGGCAAGAAGGATCCATTGCTTCATGTGGTTTGCACCATACTCGTATCCTGCCATCCGCATGTACCAACGTTAATCTCGACTCATCAGTCCAGGCAACATTTTCCCACATGTCTAGGGTCCAGTGGCGAAGTTCCAGCGCCCATGCTAATCTTTGCACCCTGTGATGTGCGGTCAGCAGCGGTACACTCGTAGGACAATGGCTTCTGTACCCCATAGTGAGGAGATGGTTCTGGATAGTGTGGCTGCTTACATGTTTTTGTGCACCAGCGTTAAATTGCCGAGTGATTTCTTGCACTGTGGTCCGTCTATCCGCTGTTACAATGCGAGCTAGCCGACGATGACCCCGCTCATCCACAGGCTATTGTCCACTGCAGTTGGCCCTTGCATGAATGGTTTTACCGGATTTGATGTACTCACAGTGCACCCGTGATATAGTGGCTCGTGAAAATCCCAGTCCTGCACGACTTTCGAGATGGAGTGAACCATTCGTCGGGCCCCGACAATTTGCCCACGATCAAATGCGCTTAGATCCTTTGTCTTACCCATACTGCGTTCGACTCTTACTGATTCCCATCGCATCACTCCTTATATTGTCAGATCGCTGCATGCATTATGTCGTTACTGTTTACAGGGCCGCCCACAGCGCCACATTTGCATAACGCCAGCTGTCTCTAATTCAATTGCTCTTCAGTGTATGTCCACAGTAATTCCATCTTTTCCACTTCCTGTTCATTACATGTGCAACTTCTTCCGGGAGGACAGAAACTTTGGTGCTGGCATATTTCTTTATGTCTGAATAGATGTACTATCCCTTTCATAAAATTGATTGTAGAAATCTTTAACTTGAGTAAAAATTTTATTTCTATTTCTTGTTACAGTACCACCTTTTCTGAGAGCCAAAATATCTTTTCTTTCATTGCTGAGATGCCCATTTGCTTTGTTCAGGCTTTAATTGTTTTCAATTGCTTTTCTCACTAATTCACAATTGAATTTCCTTATGTACTCAGTGATACATTTTTTGGACATGGCTCAACCGAGAGAACAAGATGGATTCAGGAGTGGCTACAGCACAATAGATCATATCCACGTATTGAGAGAACTAATTGAAAGAGCGAGGGAATATGAACTTCCATTGGGCATGGCTTTTATCGATTATAAAAAAGCCTCTGATTCGGTGAAACCATCAGCAGTTACAATGGCTCTAAAATCCTGCGGTATTGAAGATGCATGCATTATTATTATTAATAACATCTATGAAAATGCAAGTGCAAAGATTTGGCTGTTTGAAAATATAACACACATAAAAATTGGAAAGGGAGTGAGACAAGGTGACACCATATCTCCAAAGCTCTTTAATGCCACATTGGAAAATGTCTTTCAATCACTGAACTGGGAAAACAAAGGGATAAAGATTAATGGAGATTATCTAACCCACCTTCGTTTTGCTGATGACATAGTCATTTTTGCAACTACCCCATCAGAGCTGCAGAGTATGATCCAGGAACTTGCTGACAAGAGTAAAGAAGTGGGATTAAAAATGAACTTTCAGAAGACAAAAGTGATGTTCAATGCTTTTACAAGAAATGAAGATTTATCGATTGATGGAGAAAAGCTGGAGATAACAGACACGTACGTTTATCTTGGACAGCAGATATCAAGTGAGGGTCACATTGATGAAAAAATTAATTGGCGTACAAAACTTGCCTGGAGAGCTTTTGGAAAAAACAGCATAATTTTCAAGAGCAACATGCCATTATGTCTTAAAAGAAAAGTGTTTGATCAATGCATCCTTCCAGTGCTTACGTATGGTGCAGAGACGTGGACCTTAACTAAAAGAGACATACATAGGCTGCAGACAACTCAAAGAAGTGTGGAGAGGTTCATGCTTGTTGTAACAAGGAGAGATAAGAAGAGGAACTCGTGGATCTGAAAAATGACAAGAGTGGAAGACATCATGATCAGAGTTAAATCCCTGAAATGGTAATGGGCTGGACATACTGCCAGAAGGACAGACCATCGATGGACAGCCAAAATTTTAGATTGGATTCCAAAGGACAGGAAAAGACCCAGAAGACCACATGGGAGATGGGTGGATGGAATTCGAAAATATGCGGGAGTGACATGGAGGAGACTGGCACAAGACAGACCGTTGTGGAAGAAACTTGGGGAGACCTTCGTCCAGCAGTGGATTGATAATGGTTGATGATGATGATGATGATGATGATGATGTGTACAGTTCTATATATGCCACTTCGGAAGTTACATTTTCTTTGTTTACCTCCACCTCCCACCTTTTTGTTTGTTTTGACATTTTCTTCATAGGCAATGTGCTTTTAGCACCACCTGATTTTGTCACTGTTTCCATAAGGGACTTGGTAAGGTTTTTGTTAACTTCAGATGTCTACTTCTGTTAGATCTTTTAGTGCTGAGAATCTGTTTCTCAGTTCCAATTGTCAAGTTTTAAGATGACTTTTAAGGTTTGGCATGTCAATATGTTTCATCTGCTAAATTTTGTCTTGCAAAGTTCAATTTTTATGTTAAGGTACATCATTCACCTCACCACTCTATGATCACTCTCTGTGTTGAAACTGTTAAGCACACTGCAGTCCTCAATGATAAATTTATCATTACACACAACAAAAATAATTTATCACTTGTTACCTTATTGGGGTGCTAATGTCACAGTGTGTTTATCAGAGTGTGTTTCATCTTCAATGAAATGGCAAAATTTCCCTGAATAAAAATTACTGTGTATAAAATTTAAATCAAGCAAACTGAAGCTTAGCACAATGATAATAATGCAACACAATTTTGCCATGGCACTGAAGATTTCGCTAGCAAAGACATGGGCTTAAAAATGAACTTAAGAAAATAAAGCTGATGCACAATGCATTTAGAACTGAAGATTTGAAACATGAAATCTGATTGAAGTTAGAACTGAGAAAATCCAAGCAGCTTTGTTGGAGTGGTTTCCCAAAAGTTAGAAACTCCTGTGAGTAAATTAAATAACAGGCCATAGGAGAAGTGCATCAACTAGTCAAGATAGAACATTGTAACACATCAATGTTCAAAGAGTGCCCATTGTTGGTTCTACCTGCCCAGAACTTTAAAAATATCTGAAAACTTACATGCCCAGCAGGGCATGTGCAATCATTATTTACCTGCCCAGGTAGTAAAAGCTAGATGCCCAGGAAAATTTATCTTTTATGATAACAAATCAGAACTCTCACTTTGTTAAAAAATATGAACTTTTTATATGTGTTTCGCATTTCCTATTTAAGGGTATGTACTTAAAATGTTCAATGCACAAAAACTGTGTATCTGAGCTTTTAAGATGATGGTATGATAATGAAATTGGTATTTGAGAAATTCGGTAATTCTACCATGTTCCTTTCATTGAAGTTTTCGCCTTTTGTCACTAAACACCGGAGGCTAGTTCCATCACAGGCATACATGCCTTCACTGACTAAAACTACATTTGGAGCAATACTAAAATGCTTAAAATTTCTGGACCTAGAGCATAATATAATTAAAGAAGTGATATTCTTCTGACCTTAACACTCCATAACAATAATACAATTTCCGGTGATTATAGCAGTGAAATGATACATGACATGCGAAGAGTCTTTTTTTTTTTTTTTTTTTTTTTTCGTGTAGGCAATTCTATATTCCAACCTTTATTTTTAAATTTACTTGCCCAGACAGAGCAACTAGATTGTTTTTTTACTTGCCCAGGCCAATAATTTACATGCCCCGGGCATCTCAGGCATGGTATTTTTCCAGCCCTGCTGCCTTGTGAAACTGAAACTAGATTGAGGGAAATTTGCATGCACAGAGAAGCACATCTTATCCACAAAGTATAATCACGTGACTAGTATGAATTCCGAGAAACAACCGTGACATTCCCCGCTTCCAATTACTCATACCTGCCAACATTAGCAACAGCCTTGTCAGTAGTAACTAGTATTATTGCGTGGCACATATAGACGCTTTTTCACAAAACGATCCATCTTTGTGAAAAATAAATACGCTAAACACAAAGTTGATTACCCTGGTGAGGGCACAATAGGTAACACTGC
This sequence comes from Macrothele yani, assembly GCA_039090855.1. NCBI lineage: Eukaryota > Metazoa > Arthropoda > Arachnida > Araneae > Macrothelidae > Macrothele > Macrothele yani. The sequence goes on along the minus strand of CM077011.1, from coordinate 55,198,338 downwards.
AAGATTTAAATTCGAAACTTTCACCTATAAAAATCATTCAGATGCGATCAGAATTCAACGCTTCACAGACGAGAAATCCGAAATTTATAAAAAAAATCCATCAATTTTTACTAATTTTCCAAATTCGTCAGTTCCGTTTTCGGGAATTTTTATCTCCTTTATCAAGTTTAAATGCAAAAACTCATGGGATGGGGGTTATTTAACAAAGCAGGAGAGTGGGAACATCGCGAGGGAGGGGCGATTACGGAAGAAATCTTTGCTCCATCTGACCGGTTTTAGAAATTTACCCCTATTTTCAAGCTGAAATAAAACTATTTATAGAGTAAAACGTTTTTGAACAATAACACTGGACAGAAGCAACATCGCCTGAAAAGGAAATTACGACTACGGAAAAAACCTGAACTCCGTGGACCTTCAGTTTTTGAAAGTTGGAATTCCGTCCTCCGATGAACAACCCCTCCCAATTTCTGTTCACGTGTGCATCGATCTTGTGATGACCAAAATAATTATAAAAATGGTGGAATTCCTTGAATTCGCGGAAGAATCTTATGCCTGAAGATTACAGGGAAATTTTCCCGGCGTCTAACTTCCGTTTTCACAAATTGTTGCCTACAGTTTCAAGCTGAAATACAATCATTTATGCAATAAAATGAAATTTAACAAGAATACTGAACACAAGGACAGCAACATCGGGAGAAAAAAAAATTAAATTACGACAAAAGTTTTTACTCTATTTAACTACAGTTCTTGAAAGTTTAAAAACACGAAATACCATTCCCAAAGAGAAGACGACACCAATTCTCTTCAGTTTTGCATCAATCTTGAAATGATCTAAATGATGAAAAAAAAAAAAAAAATCGGAACTCCGCGAATCAGCTTAAAAAATTTCATGTATATCCTAAAATATTAGCAAAATAAAAAAATTAAACAAAATAAGAATCCGTAGTTTCGACAGTGAGTTCCACAATGCCGTAGTCAGACAACAAAATCCGTAGAAACTACAGACATTCCACAGCAGTTGGCAGGTATGATTACTAATGATACAAGACAATACTAAAGAATAGAGCAAAGCACACCAGTTACTTTTTATGATCAGTCAAAATCTCTGTTCACTCCCTCTCTAAGCTTTCTGTTTCAGAACCTCTATTTTTGTTTAATTTTGTGCTGAAGCTAGAACAGAACATTTTGCCTCCAAATTCACAGCGAATTTCAACTGTCTCTCTATTCTAAAAAAAAGTAACTGCCACCGTCGCTGTTTTAGAAATTCCGTGACACTCGCGCTTTTCTAGCTTGCAGCGCAAAAAGTATTGAACACAAAAATAAGAAATTTACATCATTTGTACAGAATTGTTTGGAGAACATGCTGAAATAAACTGTTTTTCAATTTTGGCGATACTTCAAGCTATTGTATTTCAAAGTTAAGGTAAGGGTCATTCCATGTCAAATCAACAAGGCTCACAACCCAACATTTTTTTATTTTTATGAAACTTGGTATAATTGTAGTATTCATTAATATAAATAAACATGACTTTTTTCAGAATTTTTAATGCACCCGTTTTTGAGTTATTGATTTTTGAAATTTCAAAAAAACCTAAAATTTCATCATCTGAGCAAACTTTAACTGCCAATTACTAGGGTTCTAGTAGAGCTAGGTCATGAATTATGGCTCATTTTAAAGATCTTAAATTGGGCTTTCATTTGATATGCCACATGACACTATTAAAAAAATTAATGTCAATTTTAAAATTGAAATATTAAAAAACATGCTTTTTAAAAAATCTGAAAAAAAAATATATGTTTAACAAACATTATTTTTCTACATATCCTGAAAGTTTCATAATGGGATCGCTATGGGATCACTATAAAAAATAATAATAACGTAGAACAATGCAACTGAAATGTGCCAGATGTACTTACCGGTTCCACCGATGACTGGAAAGGTATTCTTTATGTGGTTTGTGTAAAATGTCATACTTGTTCTTTTAAACATTGTGAATGTTAAAGAATGAAAATAAACATCTAAGTAATTAGAAACTGTGTCCCAAAGTAATTCATTTCATAATTCAGTATAAGGTTCTGTGTGCATATTTACACTTGCAAAATTATTTTCTCTTCTATATGTATCCTGCTTTTTCCCTTTCTTTTAAATTTTGCCGCACTTGTATGCCAGTGCTTGATTTGCCTTCTTTGTCTCAGTCATTGTTAAATTATATACTCTTCCAGTAGCTGTTGTCGGGTCAACTTTTAACAAAACATAAGATTTATGAACCAACAGAATATCCGGTGATTGAGGATACTTCTATGATGGAGATGGACCATGCGGCACCAGGAAGCTCACTTTTACCTCTTCTGTGTCCTCATTCACACCAAGTACACATCCCAACTACCAGTGCTCTGAGTACTTACTAATCACAAAACCTACCATATTTTCAAAACTAATGTTCCTTTCTCCTTCATCTGTTGCACATATCTCTTCTTTAAAACGCTCAGAAAGTGAGTAAGTTTTGACTAGTAATTTGTGTTTTCCTGCAGTAAAGAAACAATGGAGTTTCTGAGTACCACTTATTGTCTTAGCAGAAGATCTACTTTTAAGGAAAATTTCCTCCTCTTTGTAATTTTCTGTTGTTGCAAACCGAAAGTGAATGGAGGCAATATTAGCAGTGACCCATTCAAAGAGTTGGCGTGGGGTCATAATTTGATTATTATAAACAAGTTATAAACTTGCCTTTGCAGCTAATCGCTTCACCGTACCCCCTATCCCATCACATGCATTTTTGCCATGTGATGTTGCAAAAAAAATTCCATTCTGCTTTTATATTAAAGTCAGTCTCGTGGTAGCACATGCTGAGGAAGTTTGACTTGTTTTTGTATTGTGAAGCTGCTCCATCCGAAAAATAAAATATTTTTGAATAAAGCTCATGTTGAGAAATGGCTTCCTAGTTTAATTGAATTAATAATCTAAAGTAACTTATGGGATTTTACTAGGAAATTTTTTCTTTTCAGGTTTTTGAGAAAAATGTGACTGCATGAAATTAATTAGGTAACGCTGAAACAGATGGACAGCTATACTGTTATGAATTAGGCAGTCGGATATAATCACAAAACTTACATGTCCTAGGTTCTGAGTTTTCTCATCTCGATAGTATATAACTATAGGATGCAGGGTTGCTTGGGCATTGTTCCAGTGAAAACCCTGAGCTGCATCTTGCAATACAAAAGAATAATTTTCAGCAAAGCCACACATTATTATATATTGATTTTCTGTTATTGTGTCTTTAAGTTGTCGTAACTTGACTGTTGAGTTGCTATAAAGGAATGGTGAAGCAGGGCTGGAAGTTTTCCAAACAACAGGTCCAAAAATTCCTGTGTGGATTTTGATAATGTTTCAAGTACTGTCCTCTTCTCTAATTGCATCCATTGCTTGAATGTCACATTTTCTATACTATTTAGATCAAAACAATCTTCAAATCGTTGCTTGAGCTGTTCTAATCCTGGACAGTTGTTGCACTGACTGAAGTAAAATGCAGGTGTAGGGTTTCCACAAATTATGTTTGCAAGGACATCTTTATAGGAGTTTATAGGCTGAACAGTGTCTCCTGTTAATTCAGGTAACTTGCATTGTGTCATCATCAGTGTAACATTCTGATGCATTGTACATACACAAACAGAATGTGTGCCACTTGCTCCTGCAAGAACGCAGTGCTTAGGGCGAAGTTCACAGAACTTGGAGAACCCCACCTTTTTCTCTTGAAACCTCTCTTTAAAAAGAGCATACAATTCACGCATATTACTCAGAAGCATTTTTTTTTTTTACCTGTTGACACTTATCTATTTTAATGTAAGCAAAGGTTTTTTTTCCTGGCATTTGGCAGTTTACATCGTCACTCTCATAAAATTCTTGTATACAATTTGCGGTGTCTTTCTCTAAAGTCTTTCCTGGCTTTGGATCAGGAGAAGACATGATACCTTTTTCTTTTACTAGCTTTTTAGCGTTTCTGGCCATAAAATTTGAAACTCTAAATTCTGTTTCAATTCGTTTCAGTGACCAAGATTTAGGCAGTGTACTCAATATCTGCATTCTTCTTTTATTTTCTGTGGAATGAATTTTTTTTTCAACTGTCTTATAATTTCTGGTTCAGGAGACGAAATATCCTTTGGTTCCAACGCAGGACTTAACTTTAATAATTTTGCTCGAAATGCTTCTTGGGCTTTTTTATATTTCTCTTCGGGGTATTTTTTTCTTGCAGGCGTTTTTTCTTGATTGTTGTTTCATCCAGACATTGTAAACTTCTGTTAAATGCTTCTATAGCATGCTCTTTTTCAGGAGTTGATACTTCAATGTTTTCAGATGGAACAGAATGGCCTTCGGCTCTTGTTCATTATAGCTGTCAGAAGGTGAAGAGGAATGTTCAGTAGCTTCAGAGTGAAATTTCTGGATTGCTTTACGACAACTGTCACATATCTTGTTTCCAGTTTTGGGCAACTTGTTCTGTAGCAATAGATTCTTGGAAACTGGTCGTAGATTTTTTTTGTTATATTTATGGTTTGGTTTCCCAAGGGGTTGCGCAACAGTAACCCACACTTGAAACTTTTGATGTGGATGGTCTGCTGGCATCCATCTTTTACTTTGCTTTTACTTTAAAACCTAGGAAAGAAACACAATTTTTTACCTTTATGGATATATATTAACTTTTTAACTAATTATAATTAATTCATTAACATTTGCAGTGTCTGTAAGACCAGGGATAACATTTTAGACAAAATAAACAATTCCTCAGTCACTGATGGTGCGTTTAGTTACGTCCTTCTATGTTATTTATTTTTTTATAGTGATCCCATAGCGATCTCATAATGAAACTTTCAGGATATGTAGAAAAATAATGTTTGTTAAACATATATTTTTTTCAGATTTTTACATGTTTTTTAATATTTCAATTTCAAAATGTTAAAATTTTAAAATTGAAATTATTTTTTTTTTGAAGTGTCATGTGGCATATCAAATGAAAGCCCAATTCAAGATCTTTAAAATGAGCCATAATTCATGACCCTAGCTCTACTAGAACCCGAGTAATTGGCAGTTAAAGTTTGCTCAGATGATGAAATTTCAGGGTTTTTTTGAAATTTCAAAAATCAATAACTCAAAAACGCATGCATTAAATATTCTGAAAAAATTCATATATGTTTATATTGATGAATTCTACAAATATACCAAGTTTCATAAAAATCGAAAATGGTCAGGTTGAAAATGCTATTTTTGCTGGTTGATTTCACATGGAATGACCCGTAAGTAAAAAAGTGCTACCAGTCAACTTTCCAAACACCCTAACTTATACTATATTCTCCGTAGAAAAATTAATCAAATGCGTAGTCCGTAGATGTGGTTGTTAACCATAGACACTACAGAGAATTTGCAGTAAACGGCATTTCTACACACAACACATACAAAAAAAAACTAAAAGTAGTTCTGATAATACATAACTAATAAAACGGTCGACGATGAAATAAAAACAAAACCACTTATCATCACCCTCCATCACCACAGCAGGGCGGTTTTTTTTATGTTGTAATATCAACACTGCAGATTGTGAGAAATTTCCCATCATCCCACACTGTGCACCTCTGCAATGTGACACGCCATACACGCGAGAAACAATGAAGAAGCACTCCACTTATAAGTTGGGGGAAAGTTTACTTAGTGATGAAAATCGTGAATCAAACGTTCTGAGTTCTAAAAGCAAAATTAACGCCTTTTTAAGGACTTGGTGAAATATTTAGTACTTTTAAGGGCCCTTAAAAAATAAAATATATTTAGCACTTTTTTTGTCCCGTGCGAACCCTGAGTATCATGGCCAAATTATTTTTTAAAAGCAATTTTGGTTTTAAGTAATAAAAATGATGAAATACATAAATGGATTAGTGTGCTCTTTTACTCATTACATTTCTTTTTAATGTTTTTAATTGGAGAATTACCCAATAATGCAAAACTGAATCATGGTGGGGCAATAACCACAAGGCCTATCTCAGGAAATCCTTTCCCTCAATCTGAAAATGATTATTTCATTACTATTCTGCATTATCTTCCCATGTAATCAGTTGATTATTGATAAAAGTTGAAATTATCATAAAACAAAGCAAGGGAAAATCCAGAATTTAAAATTGGGAGGGCACATGTCTAATCAGTTAGAATAAGATATATAGAAGGAAACATGATATAAGTCTATATGCCTGTTAGCAGAAGAATTGAGAATAATGGAAAAGTTGAAAATAAGAGAAAAATATTCTTCATGGGTAATAATATTCTTCATGCTAAGGAAAGAGAGAGAGAGAGGGGGAAAAAAAAAAAGGTTTCCACCTTAACGCCCTTAGTGGGAAATCTTTGCATTATTTAAAGAAGATAATGCTCCACATCTCTACTGTATATTGCAAATGGCATACTAAGTAAAGAAGAAATTTCTCAATAAGGTTCTTAGTAGCGGCAATACAGCTGCAAACTGAAGTACAAAAACACCACTTAGCAACAGAACTGTGAACTAAAAAATTCCCCATATACTAGCTTACAGTGCTCTACAAGGCAAGTTGCATCTGGTGTTGAAAGATTTTTTTAAATCACACATGTAAAAACAGAGATATTGCGAAAACATATTAAAATTTGGCGACCCGAGCGGCGAAATTGTACATTATTTTGGGAAGAAAATATGCACACAGAGTTTTTGCGAAGTTAGTAGTATCTGACCAAAGAAAAAAGTTTTTCAATCGGATTTTTAGTCCTACTGGTAATGCTGTAAATGGAAACGTGAATTTAAGCCCCCTGGTGGCAGACTTGTGCATTAGGAAAAATTTGAAATTATATGAGACACATTTTGCAGTGGATTTTGCTATCCAGGAAAAAAAGAATTTTTCAAATTGAACTTTTAGAAGCAGAGATATTGACAAAAATAAGATGCATCAACATCACCTGACAGAAAAACCATGCATTATTTTAAAAAGAAAGTATTCTCAAAAGGTTGTTCAATGTGAGCGGAATCGGTCCATGAAAAAAAAAAAAAATTCAATCAAGTTTGCAAGAGCTCATATTTTGCAGCAAATATATCGAAGAAGAAATAAACACTTGCACCCCCTAGTGGCCAAACTATTACTTACCAACTATTAAAAATTATATGCAGAACATTTCCCATCAGGAGCTGTATCCAATACCGGAAGAATTTTTCAAATCGTAGTTTTAGAAGAAGAGATATCAGGAAAAACACAATCTGCTTTTACGCCCCCTAGTAGAAAGTCAATGAATTACTTAGAAATTTTAAAGATAATGTGAAAAACATTTCGCACACAAAACGCTATCCGGCAATGAAGGAATTTTTCAAATCACACTCTTAGAGAAGCAGAGATATAGACAAAAATAAGATATACATCTACACCCTCTGATGGAGAAACTATGCATCATTTTAAGAAGGAAATATTCTGAAAAGGTTTATCAGCGTGCGTGGTATCAGTCCATGAAAGAATTTTTTCAATCGAGATTTTAGAAGCTCAGATTTTGCTGCAAATTCATCAGAAGCAGAAATTAACATTTACGCCTCCTAGTAGCCAAACCTTTATTTACGAAAAATTAGAAATTATATGCAAACATTTCCTATCAGGAGCTGTATCTGCAGACCTCAGCACAGACTTCATTGTAAAAAGTAGTGAGAAAAATGACTTTTTCAGAGAAAAAAGTGAGAAAAGTGACATTTTTTTTTTAGTGACTAAATAGTGACTGCTCAAATAATTGAAAACCAGACTAAACCGTTTAAAACGATAGGACACACACAGTATATGGATAGAACATATAACTTGCGCTTAGAACGGATTTACTTTATTCTTTGTTCAACAGTGAACAATTCACTTTATATTTTGTGATAGAACATATGTTAATCAATGTGATTATCTGTTGTAAAAAAAAAAAAAAAATATATTGGATGGGCAGGCAATTGTTTTCAATATTTTTTTATACACTACTGTTTGTGAAAATTGCAACACCAAGAAGGAGGAACCATGAGATTCCAATGAAATTTATACCAAACATTACTGATATGACTGTACACAAGTGATTTAATTTTTGGAACAATACAACAATTTTTACCTGCAAAAATCAGTATCTTGTGAAGCCTCTGCGAGCTGCAATAAAGAGCTTGGAGACGAGTTGGCATTGAATTGAAAAGGCGTTGGATGGTGTCCTGGGCAATTGCTTGCCAGGCAGTGTGTACACAAGGCCACAGATAACTGGCACTGACCATTGGAAGACTTTGATGGGCCAGTTGCCAAGTGACCATATCCCAGACATGCTCAATAGGCGACATGTCTGGTGAACGTGCAGGCCGGGGAAGAAGCGGTATCTGCTGTGCTGCGAAGAGGGCTTGAACATTCCTGGCAACATGAGGTCAGACATTGTCCTGCTGGAATATAGCGCCTGGAGTGCTATGAAGGAAGGGGTATGACTTCTGCCTGTACAACTTCACTGATGTAGTGGTCGCTGGTGATATTGCCCTGTCATAACAGCAGAGATCGCGAATGTTACCCAATGGCACTCCACACCATCACACATGGCATTCGGCCTGTATGACACTCATAGATGCCAATCTCTAAAAGTAGTTTTCAGTAACCAACATGTTCATTTTTCAGTAATTTTCAGTAACAAATTTTTTTCTCAGTAATTTTCAGTAATCCAGTCTACAGCGGCAAATTTGGGTATTTAACACTGCAACAAATTTTAATCTGTCAGAACTATTAACAAAATAATAATAATAATAATATAAATAATAATAATAATACAATAAAAAATAATTTGCTAGTGGGAAAATTTAAAATACTGTCTACCAAAAAAATATAATAAATTACCTCCAGACATGAAGAAAAATTATTCCTTGGAATGTTGCCAAATTATTATGATAAACTGGCTGTAGTTGCCATTTTGGCCTTCCTTAGTTCAATTTGCGAAAACTTCTTCTGATAGCATAGTTCACTGTGTGCAATGCTGTTTATTTTTTCTACTAATAAAGAAGACAGCACATGACTACTTAAATTAGGTCTGAATCATTCATGGGGTTTTTTTTTTCACAATACTGAAAATTCTTTCTGTACTTGCATTGCTATGAGGGACTATTAAAATCATTTTCATAATTTTTTTTAATGATTCATACTTTAACTGGCCACTTTCATTTTTCATTAAATAAATTCTGTGCCACACTTCATCCATTCTCCCAGAAGTAACAGCACAGTTAAAATTTTCAAACTGGTAGTGAGCAAATTCAGATTCCACCTTGTCAGATTCTTCTGGTTTCAAAACTGAAAACAGGGAACACATATATTGGACTGATGCAAAAGAAACACTTTGCCTCAATGCTACATCTGCAATTTTAGCACGACTCAGAAATTCATCATTAAGAGGAAATTTTCTTAAAATGTAATTGCAGCCTGCCTTGTAAAATTCCCTTACCTCAGAATAAAAAGTAGCCACTGTGTCTTCACTCAGATCTGCAGTTGTGCCTATATAAGATCTCGCTTTTGACCCAATTACGAGATCACAGTTTTCTTTTCGATTTCTCCTTTCAAAATTTCCATCTGCAAGAGATGTTGCTGTCATATCAAATGCCGATGGCTTGATAAATCGTACAAGAAATTCAGATAACAGACTATGAAGTTTTCTTTTTAATAAATGCACAAGCGGAGCTTCCTGCTGCAAGAACACGTTAACAGATGTAAACAAAGGAAGAGTAGCAGATAAAAAAAGACAATTAAGTTTAGATGAAGGATTTCCAATCATACTTTCAAGGTTCTTATACTGTGAATTAGCTTCTTCATTGTCACTAAAATAATGTTCTAGAGCCTCCCACTGTTCTAAAATTATGTCAATGGATTCCAAAAGTGATAACCAGCGAGTATTGACATGCTTTAGAATTTTGTGTGGTTTAGTACCACAAACAGCTTGACTCAGTTTTAGATTGTGTTTCCTCTTTGAACTTTTCTCCAAAAAAAAAAAAAAAAAAAAAAAAAACTATCAGAAACTGCTCAACATTAAATCCTTTTAGTTGAGTAGCAGATTTCAGTGCAGCTAAATTTACTAAATGGCATGAACATCGCTGCACTAAGATTGCAGGCTGAACCTTCTTTATGTGAGAAACAACACCTTGTACTTGACCTATGATAGTGTTAGCATTGTCACAGGAAAATGACACACAGTTGCTCCACGAGATATTTTTTTAACAAACTCATTGTTGAAAACATTGAATATTCCTTCACCTGTATTATTACTTGATTCAACCAATGATAACAAAACAGTTGAATTTTTCCCTATTTTTTCGACAAAATATGTTATTGTAATGGGATACAGTTTATTTGCTTGAGCATCATTACTTCCGTCCGTAGATAGAGAAAAAGGACTTTTTTTAACTTCAGATATGATGTTACTTGTAGAAACACTGGCCATGTGCTGAATTAGTGCAGTAGCCTTGGTTCTTCCACACGAATATTTTTTTTGTGATTGCTGAATCGGGAAACATGGCTTGAAATAATGGTTTTTCAAGCCTTCAGTTTTCGGAAATTTATCCAACATTTTCAAGCAGAATTGACTTCACTTTTCGGAAGTTTATCCAACATTTTCAAGCTGAAATACAAATATTTATGGAATAAAATGATATCTAACAATACTGGGTAGAGGAAACCGCGAAAAAAAATAATTATGATTACCAGAGAAATCTTATCTCCGTCTACTTTCCATTTTCGAAGGATGAAATTCCGTCCTCCGACGGAGAAAAGGAACCCCCACCCCCACCTCCGCTGCCACCAATCCTCCCAAAATTTAAGTTCAGTTATGCATCGATTTCGTACATGGTGCAAATGATCACAAAAAAAGACGGAATTCCTTGAGTCAGCGCGAGAATCTCGTCGCCGAAGATTACGGGGAAATTTTCGGGCGGCCTAACTTCCGTTTTCGGAAATCGTTACCTACCATTTCAAGCTGAAATTATGCAATGAAATTATATTTAACAGTACTGAACAGAAGCAACATCGCGCGAGAGAGAAAAAAATACGATTACGGAAAAAATCTGCACTTCGTTTAACTTCCGTTTCCGAACGTTTAAAAAAACAAAACAACGTCCCCAGACGGAATACGACCCCCACCCCCCACCCAACTAATATTCCAAAAATTTCTTCACTTTTGCATCGATCTCGAAAAAAAAAAAAAATAGGGTACTCCGCGAATCCGCGGAGAATCTCACGTACGAATTCACCGCTGAATCGATTTCGAATGTCGTAAAATAACGCTAAAATATCGATGACCGGTAAATTTGAACTTTTGGCGCAAAATTGGCGCAGATTTCGTCGAAATGGCGATTTTTTTAGCAGAATGGCGCAAGAACAACGTTTTGGCGCGGGCTGGCGCAATTGCCGCAGGTCTGGCAGCCCTGAACGTAGCATTTAATTTTTTTCCCCCAGAAAGAGCCAACAAAAAATTTTAAGTTGATGAAAATTTGATTTCTCTCTCAGAAAATTAAATCAAATGGCGATTTTCCGTAATTTCAGCGGTGTTTCCGTACTTCCATTTTAAGTTGATGAAAATTTGATTTCTATCTCAGAAAATTAAATCAAATGGCGATTTTCCGTAATTTCAGCGGTGTTTCCGTACTTCCGTAACAGCAACCAAAAATCCGTAAAATTACGGAAAATCCATACTAGTTGGCATCTATGGACACTCAACAATGCATGCTGAAAGAAGGCGCTCACCACAATACCGTCTAATGCGTATGAGGCCATCATGGTAGTCCAAGCTGAATCGGGACTCATCCGAGAACACATGTCAATTAGCATGCTATTGTCTGCATTGAAAACCCCATTGTAGCCTGAGGCGTCCATGGTTCAGGGACAAAGGAATCTGCCACAAAGAGATGCATGCAACCAGTCCTCTGTGCAACAGACACGTCGAACTGTGAAGGCAGACAATGCCACACCTATTTCAGTGCTCCACTGTTGTGCTAACACTTGCGAATATGCGGCCATGCAGACGAGGTGTCCACCATCCGTGGTGTTGTCAGATTTCTCGGTCCACTGCCGGATTGTCGATGCACCTGGTTCTCCTCAGTCCACTGTTGCCACACGCACATCACTATCATGGCATTATGTCTCGTCCGAGCCACAATGCCACAGTACGAAAATGCACCTTCACACAGACCAATCATTCGTCCCTGTTCAAACTGTTGTATGGTGATATTGCGCCCTTCGCCGTCGCCAAAGCATTATTGAATCCTGGAGACACTTTCACAACTTGCTGTCTGCGATGCACTACTGGTGTGTATCCTAAACAGCCCTCTCTTTATATCTCTCACTTGACTGTTCAGGCGGTGCTGCTGGGCCAAGACATGCGCAATGACTCTGCATTTCTAATCATTTGCATGTCCTACCCTGCTCTGCATATCCTGTAAGTTTCCTGTGATTACCATCATTCCTTCATGGTGTTGCAATTTTCACAAACAGTAGTTTATTTTATTAGCATGATGGCATTTGACGATTTGTATACTGCACTAGCAAAATAAGTATGCTCTAGAAATGATTACATATACAAACTACCATAGGTTTATACGTATAATGAAAGACTAATAATAAAGAATGAATGTAATGTTTAAAAAAAGTACAGAAACTCTTTGCATTTTTAACTCTCTACTGCCTGCATTTTCTTACAATCATATTAACAAATTCAATTTCCAAAGATGTTTCGACAAATTTGCCTATTTTAGTTAGATTTAAATGAATTTTTACTTGTAAACTACTCATACACACACATTTCATCAAACCTTTAATTTGTTAGCAGACAGTCTGACATTGGTTAGATACCTATTTCAAACATCAATGCAATCGAAAATGGAAGCACAGAGCAACATAGCAATAAAAAATGCAATTCTGCAGATTTTGGTTATAAATCAAAATAGCGCCAGATAAATTCAAGCTATACTTTTTAACACAAATCTGTTGTAATTTTTTAAGCTAATTTAAAGTAATGATGTATTTAAATGGCAATAAGTTTAATATCCTCACTTACCACATCTGCAAATAATCTGGGACTGATGTGCTGGTGGTTTCTCTATATTTGGTTGTTGGGTTAGCAAAATTCACATGCTTTTTAATGTCAACATTATGAAGTTTCTCAATCATTTTCAACTTTGCTGTCTCATAAAAGTATAATGAGTAAAATTGGGAAGCAGATTTTCTCACTACATTATATAAAGGCTCTTTATGTACAGGGTGCTTTTAAGTGAAATCCATAATGAGTCAACAGAGTCTACGACAGGAAATTTGATTTTGTAATTGCAATTTAACAAGAAATGTAGATTTAGGAAAGCATAAAACTCCAGGGTGTCTACCAAATTTGGAAAATTCAATTTCATGACCAATTAACCATTTTCATGACGGTTTTTAAAAGCCATGTGTGTGTGTGTGTGTGTGTGTGTGTCCAAGTATGCATGCATGTGTGGGTACATACATATGTTAAAGATGGGATACACTCTGCTTCCCATTTTTTCTACGGAAAAAGTACACCCCTGCCCTTCTGCTAGTAACAAAAATCTGACTCATCAAACTTTGACTACGCCTGAAGTAAGCTGAAATACTCAACATTGTGCTAAACTATTCATTACACACCTTTCTTCAACATTTATATTTGAAAATGTCAATGACTCTATAAGCAGTATAATTTAAATTGCTAAATTGACCATAACATTTTGCAAACAACATTTACACATATATTTCTATGCTAAAACATTTTTTGCTGTAACAGTTCTTTGCGGAGGATAGCACAAGTACCCCCTTTTTTAAACTCTTGTACCATTATATGGAAACCACATTTATGTCTTATGTGGTTGGTGCATGAAGAATTACTCAGATTGTCACCAGAAAATGAACAATTACTAAATATAAAAAGAAATTCATGACCCCAAAGCAAAATTTGTGACTTTTTCTTCACTTTTATTACCCTTTTCTGAATTTGTGCCTTTTTCATGATTTTCATAACTAGTAGAACCTGAACTCCTGCTATTCTGAAAATACAAACACGAATCCACAATTTCTTTACTCATTTATTTTTCGAAGTTTAAAATCCTAATAAAAAAAGGGGGATTTTACTGCTATTTATGCAATATTTTGAACACTGTGATGATGATGCTAAAATTAAAAACATTACCGGAAAACATGAACGCAACAAAATTATAAAAACAAAACAAATACGAAAAATAGTGAGCTCTTCACGACTTAGTCCCCCCTCCCCCCAGGGAATCTCGAATCAGAAAAGAAAAACAAACAAAAAAAAATGCTGAAAAAAGACCATCAGATTTGCCCACTATTCCTGCATTTTTCAACAGAAATTTAGTTTTTTCAGCTTATATTTAAAATGATGCCGATTCACATGAAGAAAGCAATTCCACAACTTTGCTGATCACCCCAGGTCACGTGATAAGCAAGTTTTAGTGGTTTATTTTTCAAGGACCAGTTTGGAATAGGAGATGGGTTTGATTCCCGTTGCTGACTAACCTTTCCACTGGTTTTCCTTCGACATCCTTACATGAATAGGGGGGATAGTTCCCATTGAAGTTGGCTCTGGACACATCCAGACCCTCCTCACCCAACACTACCATGTGCAATAATCGTGCCCGGTTGGGTTTCAACACAAACATCAAAACTTTCACTAAATATTTTATATAAGATTGCGTCCGCCAAAATTTTATGGGGGGGGGGGGGATTCAAATTTCTGCACTTACGCCAAAAATAAAACAGATAGTGAAAAAAAATTCAAATAAAATTCCACTAGTTTGCATAAAAGTTAAAATAATATGAGGGTTGTGCCGAAAGCAATGCAAAAGTGGACATGACATTTTTATTAACTGAGTGGACATGACATTTTTATTAACTGAGTGGACATAACTTTTTTATTAACGTTCAAATTGCACATGTTGGTAGAGTAACTCAACATATTCTCCATCACAAGCGATGCATTTGCATCATCGTTGAACCCAACTCTTGAATCCTCTTTGAAAAAATTCAGGTGTGGAGTGTTGTACCCACTTCTTCACAGCCACTTTCATTTCATCTGTGCCATCAAATCATTGTCCCCGGAGACTGTTCTTCATTGGACCGAAAAGGTGGAAGTTGGACAACGCCACAGCGTGGCTGTGCAGTGGATGGGGGACCACTGAACAACATAATTTGCTGATCACCTGATTTGTTCTCAAAGATGTATGTGGTCTTGCATTGTCATGGTGAATGTGGATCCATTTCAGATTCTTGTTCATTCTCTTCCTTCTTATGGCTTCTCTATGCTTCTTGAGTGTCTCAATGTACCGCTTGCTGGTCACAGTATGGCCATGTTCCAGAAAATCAAGAATGACAGCCCTGTCATCCCAAAAAACAGTCACCATGACTTCTGAGCTGATCGCTGGCTCTTGAACTTCTTAGGCCTTGGTGAAAAGGTGTGACACCATTCTATTGTTTGATTCTTTATTCCAATATTTCGGATCATAAAGATACACCTATGTTTCATTCCCTGTCACCAGATCGAAAAAAAAAAAAAAAAACATGTCTTCATTGGCTTCAAACGCTTCCAGCAAATCAGAGCAGACTTCCACCCTTCTCTCCTTCAAATCGGGTATCAACTGCCGAGGTACCCACTTAGCACACACTTTCCAATACCCTAAGTCTTCCACCATCTTCTGTATGGCATTGTGACCACAGTTCAGTTGTGCAACAAGCTCACGGATTGTGATTCATTTCTCTGCGCGAATCAATTCCACTCACTGACTATTCATGTCACTGGTCACAGATGATGGTCTTCCACTCCGTGGCTTGTCGTCAATGCTGGTTTCCTCTTTTTTTAAACTTCTTTATCCATCTATGCAGATTGCTCTTGTCAATAGTGCCATCTTCGTAAACATTCTGTAGCCTTCTGTGGATATCGGACAGAGTGCACCCTTCCTTCCTTAGTCAAGAACTCAATGACAGCATGTTGCTTCTGCTTGGAATGCATTATTTACCTGCAATGAAGAAAAATTGTTACTACAGAGGAACAGTTACTCTACCAACATGTGCAACTGAACGACCTCTGTCAGTTAATAAAAAACTTATGCCCACTTTTGCATTACTTTCGGTACAACCCTCGTAACTAAAAATAATTTAAAATAATAATTAAAAATTAAAAATGTTAACTGCAAGTAAAAATATGGATGGCACTGAGAAAAAATTAAGACTTCTTCAAGATCTTCAATTTTTGGCAGCATCATTACATGCTTTTGACTGTCCATCTTTACGCTGTTTTACGAAGAAAATATTCTCAAATGTTTATTAACATAAGCGGTATCGGTCCACGAAAGAATTTTTTCAATCGAGTTTTTAGATTTTAGAAGCTTAGATTTTTCTGCAAATACCTACGAAGCAGAAATTAACTCTTACGCCCCCTGGTGAACAAACCATATTTTATAAAAAAAAATTAGAAATTACAATCAAAACATTTCCCACCAGGAGCTCTATCTGGTGCAGGAAGAATTTTTCAAATCAGAGTTTTAGAAGCAGAGATATCAGGGAAAGTACAATTTACCTTTACTCCCCTAGCGGACAGTCAATGAATTACTTGAAAATTTTGAAATTATATGGAAACATGTTGCGCAGGAAACTCTATCCACAAAATTTTTTTCAAATCGGACTATTAAAAGTAGAGATATTGACAAAAATAAGATATGCATTTACGCCCCCTGGCGGAGAAACCATGAAATATTTTAAGAAGAAAATGTTCTGAAAAGGGATTTATCGACGTGAGTAGTATCGGTGCACGAAATAATTTTTTCAATCGAAATTTTAGAAGCCCCGATTAGGCTGCAAACATATCAGAAGCAGAAATTAACACTTACGCCCCTTGGTGGCCAAACCATTTTGTACCAAAAATTATAAATTACATGGAAAATATTTTCCATCAGGAGCTGCATCCGCTGTAGAAAGAAATTTTCAAATCGAAGTTTTAGAAGCAGAGATATCGGGAGAAATGCAATTTACTTTTACGCCCTAGCGGAGAATCTATGCTTAACTTAAAGTAGTGACCATACCTAAAATAGTCTTCGACATAAATAGAATCAAAAGGTAACAGAATTTTTTCAATCGGTCGTTTAAAAGCAAATATATGGAATAAAATGTATCTTGAATTTGGCATTATCCACATTTACGCTTTCTGGAGGCAAAATTGTGATAGGTGATCATCATTCCCACATTTCAAGCTTCCCAATGCAAAAAGAATTTTTGAAATTGGGCAATTGGTTGCAGATATATGGTGTCCACAGACGGACGGCCGAACTGATAACATAAGCACGATCTTTTTTACAAACCACGTGCTAATAAAGGCACACACAAAATGCCTAGCTACCAATCAAAACTAGAGCATGAAAAGACTGCCGACTTTCTTATTTCCTTGGCTCCTAGCAACAGCGTCTCTTTGCTTTAGTTTTCCCCATGGCAGGACTAGATAAAACGAGAAAGATGACACCGAATTTTCGAATGTAATTAGCACGTCTTTTTAATCCATTCTGACGCAAATTAAATTTATCAAAGCTATTCAAAGTCAATGGAACAGATATGGAAAACAATGGTATCTGACGGAAGAAAGAAGTTTTTCAATCGGGTTTTTAATCCCTCAGATATTGCTGTAAACGGAATCGTGAGCTTAAGCCTTCTGGTTGCAGACTTGTGCATTAAGAAAAATATGAATTTATAAGAGAAACATTTCGCACCGGAAACACTCTCCAACACAGAAATAATTTTTCAAATTGGACTCTTAGAAAAGGAGTTATCGATAAAAATAAGATGTGACTTTACGCCCCTGGTGGGAAAACCATGCATTATTTTAGGAAGAAAGAATTCGTAAAAGGTTTTTCCATATGAGCGGTATCAGTCCAAGAAAAAAAAAATTTAGTCGAGTTTCCAGGAGCCCAGATTTTGCTGCAAATACATCAGAATCAGAAATTAACACTTATGCTGCCTAGTGGCCAAACCATTCTTTATCAAACATTAGAAATTATATGAAATATATTTTCCACCAGGTGTTGTATGCAATACAGAAGGAATTTTTCAAATCTAAGTTTTAGAAGCAGATATAGTGCAAAAACGCAATTTACCTTTGCGCCCCTTAGCGGAAAGTCTTGAAAATTTTGAATTTATAGGAAAAACATTTCGCATCGGAAACACTATCCAACAAAGAAGAAAATTTTCAAAACGGACTCCTAGAAGTAGAGATTTTGACAAAAATAACACATACATCTACGCCCCTGGCGTAGAAACCATACATTACTTTAAGAAGAAAATGTTCCAAAAAGGTTTGTCAACCATGAGTAGTATCGGTACACAAATGACTTTTTTTTTCAATTGAGATTTTAGAAGCTCATATTTTGCTGGAAATGCATCAGAAGCGGAAATTAAGACTTATGCCCCCTGGTGGCCAAACCATTTTTTACAAAAATTAGAAATTAGGTGTAAAGGATTTCCCATAAGGAGCTGTATCCGCTGCAGAAAGAAATTTTCAAATCGGAGATTTAGAAGCAGAGATATAGGGGAAATGCAATTTACCTTTACGACCCCTAGGGAAAAGTCTATGAATTACGTGAAAATTTTGAAATTATATGAAAAACATGTCAGACCGGAAACTATCTAATAAAGAAAGAATTTTTCAAATCGGACCATTAGAGGCTGAGATATTAACAAAAATAAGATATACATATGCGCCTCTGGCAGAGAAACCATGGAATATTTTAAGAACAAAATACTCCGAAAAGGTTTATCAACATAAGTGGCATCGGTCCACGAAAGAATTTTTTCAATCGAGATTTTAGAAGCTCAGATTTTATAGTAAATACATAAGAAGCAAAAAAATTAACACTTACGCCCCCTGGTGGCCAAAGTATTCTTTACCAAAAATTAGACATTATATGCAAAAGATTTTTCACCAGGAGCTGCATCCGCTAAAGAAAACGTTTTTCAAATTAGAGTTGTAGAAGAAGAGATATCAGGAAAAACGTAATTTACTTTTACGCCCCCTAGCAGAAAATCTATGCGTAATTTGAAAAAGCAACTATTCCTAAAATACTTTTCGACATAAATGGAATCGAAAGATGAAATAATTTTTTCAATCGGATGTTTAGAAGCAAAATACGTGGAATAAAATGTATTTTTGAATTCGACATCATCTGCATTTACGCCCTCTAGCGGGTGAAATTGTACATCGTAAAAAAAAAAACGAAATGAAGGATCATCATTCGTATATTTCAAGCTTCACAATGCAAAAAGAATTTTCCAAATTGGGCTAATAGTTGCAGAGATATCGTGTCTACAGACGGACGGACAAACCTATAACATAAGCACGATCTTTTTTTACAAAAGACCTGCTAAAAAAATTAAGAAAACTATTTTTCCGAATTCTTCACGTAACTGGCTGAAATTTGTACATATATTATAATTGGCCAGGAGATGATGACCTTAAAAATTTCAAGTGAATTGGCAAAAACGTTTTTAAATTAGTTGTAAAATGCCGATTACGAACTCTGGTCATGCCAGCCACATGATAAAGAGCAAATAAAAAAAATTATGGCCCGTTTAAAAAGTTTTTAATTGATTTACGCGAAATTTGGAGGGCTCATTCTTATTAGCAATTTATGGCAATCAAAATTTCAGAGATTTTCATGAAAAATCCACGGAGATAAACTTTTGTCATTTTTATTAAACTTGAAAAAATCCTTGAGAGAACCAGCTGGCTGCTGTGGGCGGGGTTACGGGGAGAGGTACGCCTCTTGCCAGAGCTCCACTCTGCTCCTGCTTCATTACAAAGCTCGCTCTTGTTGCTGCGCTGAGTGGTTAGTCGCGTTTACAACTCGTGGCCCCACCCACATGTGTGTTCGACAGGGATGGGTGTTTAACAAAACAATTTATTTTTTATTTTTGTTTTTTTTTGTTTCAGGATTTCTCTTTTCATCTGACAAAAAATCCCCTAGATATAAAAATCAACAACACAAAACTATAGCTAAATTGAAAAAAAAAAAAGGTGAGAATAGTGACAAAATTTTAAAAAAGGTAGCAAAAAGTGACAAATTTAAAAAAGGTGACAAATAGTGAGAAAAGTTAATTGCGCCGAGGTCTGTATCTGGTTCAGAAAGAATTTTTCAAATCGGAGTTTTAGAAGCAGAGAAATTGTGGAAGACGTGATTTACTTTTACACCCCCTAGCGAAAAATCTTTGAGTTACTTAAAAAAGTGACTATACCTAAAATAATCTTCACCTTAAATGGAATCGAAAGGTAAACAATTTTCTCCAATCGGATGTTTAGAAGCAAATATATGGAATAAAATATATTTTTAATTCGGTATCTTTCTGCGTTTATGCCCTATAGCAGCGAAATTGTGCACCGTAAAAAAAATTAAGTGCAAGGATCATCATTTGCACATTTCAAGCTTCCCAATGCAGGGGGGGGGGATTGGACTAATAGTTGCAGAGATATCGTGTCTACAGGCAGACGGGCGGACGAACCGGTAACATAAGCACGATCTTTTTTTGCAAAAGACGCGCTAAAAAAGATTTAACACCGATGATTTTCTGAAAGAAATTCGAACTTAAGCACTAATTTCAAATTTCAAGGCTTTTCAAGACAGCTTTAAAAAAAAAACACCGTTTTTCCATTCCAGGCCTTGAAAACGTTATCGTGATTTTCAAGGACTTTACAGGTTTTCAAGCATCCGTGCTCACCCTGCAGACAAGAAAACCAACAGCCCCTTGCTCCTTCCGACATTTTACAGGGGGTGAGAAATTTGTCAGACATAAGTTATATCAGTAGAAAAATCTTCATCTACACTGCTGGCCACCCAAAATGCAACACCAAGAAGAAAGCATCCGATTGGCCTGAAATTCGCAGCATGCGTAGCCAGAGAGACGACATGCAAACGATTAGCATCGCAGGGCATATGCAAAACATGAGCGCCCGGCATGCCACCGATAAGCACTATAAGAACGGTGCACAGAAGGCAGGGTGTAAGTAGTGGAAGTGTGTTGTGCTGCCGGACCTGTGTGTGGAAAGCTTCCTGATGCCTCGTTGCAGAATACGGCAGTCATTCCAACACGTTTCGGAGTTCGACAGAGGACGAATAGTGGCTTATCGCGACACCAGTTTATTGTACCAAGACATCGGCCCCCGTGTGGTACGACATCCAGCCACAGTTATGGATTCGGTGGGTGCAGGAGAGACAGACGGACCGATGTGAGCGATTGCCCCAGCCGCAGCACACCACCGAACCAGAGGACTGGCATGTTGTGCGGGGGCATTGACGGCTCGCACCGCCACATCACGAACGTTAGGGCAGAAATTACGGTGTGTTGCGCAACAACCTGTGTCAGTACGTACCGTTCAACGTCGTCTGCAGGAGCGGGGATTTGTCGCACGGCGGCCATTGCTCCGATTACCATTGACGTTACACCACCAGCAAGTGCGGCGACAGTGGGCCGTTGAACGCCGCACCTGGACCACGGTATGGCACGACATTGTCTTCTCCGACGAATTCCGCTTCTGCCTGCAACAACACAATGGTCGGATCCGCGTGTGGCGGCACCGCGGCGAGAGACTGTATGACAACTACATTATGCATTGCCACACCGGTCTGTCACCTGGCGTTATGGTTTGGGGCACAATTGGATATGACACCCGCACTCCTCTGGTACACATCACCGGTACACTCAACAGCCACCGCTACATCTCCGACGTTTTGGAGCCTGTAGTCCTTCCTTACCTGCAGGACTTGCCGGCGGCCATGTATCAACAGGACACGCATCGTGCAACAATTCTTCACGGCCCACCAGGTGTCACTGCTGCCATGGCCCGCCTGTTCTCCCAATATGTCGCCCATTGAACACGTCTGGTCGCTGATCGGCAACCAAGTGGCCCGGCAAGCTCCACCCGCGGCTACGCCTGATGAATTGTGGCAACGTGTGCAAGCAGCTTGGACTGACATACCCCAAGCCCACATCCAAAGCCTTTTTCGTTCGATGCTGCGATGTGTGGCGGCCGTTATTGCCAGCCATGGGGGCCACACGAACTATTGATGTCTGCGTGTTCCGCAAGTCACACGGGCCTGTAAGTTCAATCGTTTCATCTTTGTATCTGTTGTTATGTGTCCAGTAAATCTGGCTTTGCTATCTCGTGTCTTTGGTGTTGCATTTTGGGTGGCCAGCAGTGTACAAACCATCGCGCAGGGACAAAAAGGCACGAATAGATGAAATTCCAGGACATGTACAAACCATGGTGCATGAAAGGTGGAACAGCCATTTGAGGTTCACACTGGTCAGAAGGAATGCTACACATGAAAATATTATCTTAATCTCTCATTGTGACTGGCCTCAGTGTTAACTCTTGTAACTGAAAACTGAGGACCACACTGTTCATCAAACCATGAGCTGCTCATCAAATAATCACTTATATGCAAAAAGATGGTCAAGCAATGAGAGAAACAAAAACTGAAGTTTCAGTGCCTTCAATCATCTGTCACAAGAAGTTGTCAGTCAGGGTGCAATAGGTAAGAAAATCATGAACTGACTAGCAGATAAGCCAGCAACTAATTTTCCATAATTCTAGTTGTATTAAATGTAATGCCATAAAGTCAGCTGAAAATCCATAATATTTGGCAGCTCTGGGAATATGAAAGTAATGTAGCCTGTGCTTACTGCTAGCACATTAAAAACTATTTCTTCCAATCCAATCTGTGTAACATAAGACACACTGCCAAATCAAAACCCTGTACATACACTACCCTGTGGTGAAATAACAAATTTTTAATTTGACAGGAGAAAATGTGCATTAAAGAGGCTTTTGGAAAATCCATGGATATATATGGTAATAAATATAGCTACAGAAATTTTAAAAGAACTTTTCAAAACAGAAATATTGTACAAAATGAAGTCCAGTCATGCTACCTCACAAAAATTAAAGCTTTAACATTATCTAGAAGAGAAAACTGCATACCACGTAATAAAGAAATTATGTAAAAAAAAAAAAAAAAATGTGCTTTTAATTTTAAGTTCAGGCAAAGCTAATTTTTTTTTTTTTTTTTTTTTAGTTTGACTTGCTAAGTGGATATATAAACAGTACTTAGATATATTTACACTACAGTACTACACTCTTCTTTTGAAAATTCATAAGTCTGATCTGCTACATCTATAAACTAACAGACACAGATATGTTGAAGGCAATATTTAAAGAAAAGAAATTTATGCACATATGTTTTAATACTTACAATTTAAAACTCCCAGCTTTTGAAGATTTCTCTAAATTTCTGAAAAAGACCAATGATAAATAATGGCAACTGTATTTATACTAAAACTATGTTAAAAAATGTTACTAATGATTTTTATATACATCAAAAATTTGAATATTTTTAACATTACATAGCAATCCATGTTGGTAAAATGAAGTATCATTAGAAATGATATAATAAAAATACATTATAACCTGCCAAACAGACTAATGAAAATGCATCATTCATAGCATCACAAAAACATAGCATGCATTAAATATGAATTAAACTTTTTACAGTCATGTGTATGAAAGCATTATTTCACATTAAATAAGTGGAAAAAGCCACTGAATCATATTGAAAATTGGAAGAAGGTAAACACCTTGCACAAGTGATTACGAAACCTACCTTCAGTTTCAGAGAAAATTGTAAGAACATAAAAGCTGATTGGATCAGTCAAAAATACAACTGCAGAAATTATACTTGCAGAATGATGCAACAGAAGACATGAACAGATGAAAACTGGGAGGTGTGCACTCAAATGCTACTTCATGACATGACACGACATGACACATTTCCTTGTTTTGTGGAAAAATTTTGGGACACATTGCAATCACTACACACCTCCCTAACAACTGTTAGGAAGATGTCTAGCAAAACAAGCATCAGGGGTGATTGTGAGGTGGAACATAAAAACCAGGAAACTCTGAGCTCAGTGCCAATATATATATATATATATATATATAAACACGAGGGTGAATCAAAAAGTAAAGTCAATGCTCTCATTACGCAGGCAAGCAGAGCTGTGTGGCAGATTGTTATTTGAGGAGGGGAGGGCACGTAACCTTGACACGTGGCAGATGCAATCGCTTAATCTTCTAACTGCAGTTACTCAACAGTTGTAAGAGCGTAAACATGGCTGCTCGTTTGTCGGAATGCTCTATCACCGAGCAGTGAAGTGTAGTGAGATTTTTATGGGCTGAGGGTGTGCAACCCACTGAAATTCATCATAGGATGCTTGTAATATATGGGAAGGACAAGTGTATGAGCCAGAGACATGTGTACTAGTGGATAGAAAAGTTTCAAGCTGGCCGAACGAATGTGTTTGATGAAGCTCGCCCAGGCAGTCGGTTGACCTCTTGCACAAAGGACAATCTGGATCACATCGATGCGCTCATTAAAGAAGATCACCAAGTTACTCTGTCTGAGATTGCCCAAAAGGCAAACATTTACTCTGGTTCTGCATTCTCAATGGTGCATGACAATCTTGGATATCATAAAGTGTGTGCCAGGTGGGTGCCACGGCGGCAGTTGTCTGATGCACACAAACAGCAGCGCCTGGAAATTGGCAGAAAGTTTTTGCAGTGGTATGAGTCAGATCCTAGTATTCTAGTGAGGATTGTCACCGGGGATGAAACATGGGTACATCATTACAAACCCGAAAGCAAAAGGCAAAGCATGGAGTGGAAATATACAAGCTTCCCATGCAAAAAGAAGTTCAAAAATGTCCCTTCGACACGAAAAATAATGCTGATTCTCTTGTTTGACAAGGACCTATCATTGAACACTTTCAAGCACAGGATGACTCAATTAACAGTCGATCATATTGTGACTTGCTGAAAAAAGACAAATTGAAACCAGCATTTCGCACAAAACGACAGGGAATGTTATCCAAAAAAGTGCTGTTGTTGCACGACTACGCTCATCCACATACAGCATAGAGACAACTTGATAAACAATCACCGAGTTGAAGTTTGAGGTGTTACCACACCCTGCTTACAGCCCCAATCTAGCGTCGTGCAACTTTCATGTATTCGTGCCTCTGAAAGACGCTTTGCAAGGGCGCCATTTTGAAAGTGATGTCCAGGTGCAGGATGCAGTGCATTCGTGGCTGCAGGAACTCAAAACATTCTTCTCTGCAGGAATCCAGAAGCTTGTAGACAGATATAAAAAATGCGTTTAAAGACAGGGGAACTACGTTGAGAAATAACGGAATTGTCTGTATGCCTCTTAGTTTCTTTAATATATGACAGCACTGACCTTACTTTTTGATTTACCCTTGTGTGTGTATATATATATGCCTAGCAGCATAACTATACCACCACGATTAAAGGAAATGTTATCCCACACTTACCACCAACACCTGCTTGGTCAACATGGTGAGTTATGCCCCCCCCCCATGATTTCAGAACTTAAAATTGGCTCTCAGAGTCCCCAGCAGCTGGAATGTATCTGGCCAAGGCAGTGGCCAGTGTGACATGAGGGCAGACTAAGAATCGCCCGAGGTCCGGACTAGGCTGCATTCGGACTCTGACTTTGGCTACGTTCAATGGACGATTTCTGTCCTCTGATTCAAGGCTCCTTGAATTGGAGGAAGAACTACAAGTAATCAAGTGGGACATCATTGGGCTAAGTGAGATAAGAAGAAAAGGAGAGGATTTCACTGAACTGAAAAGTGGACATCTCTTCTACTACTGTGGAACAGATACTGGCAGAACTAGTGGTGTTGGATATATAACAAATAAGAAACTGAAGGATAATGTTATAGAAGTTGAAAGTTCCTAAGACAGAATCGCGCAACTCGTTATCCAACTCTCACAATGATATCAGACTTAGATTATTCAAGCTCACGCACCCACTACAAGTCAACCTGAGGAAGAAATTGAAGAATTTTATGAGGAAATTTGGCATCTAAATAACAAAGGCAAGCAGCACTTGAAGATCATTATGGGTGATTTCAATGCACAAATAAGGCAACAGCATGAGAATGAAACTTTGGTAGGTAAATTCAGTCATGGCCACAGAAACCAGCATCAAAATACTCTTGTAGAGTTTGCAGAGGCAGAAAGGTTTTTCATCATGAATTCCCTTTCAAGAAAGTCACACAGGAAATGGACATGGAGACATCCCAATGAGAGTTTGTAGGAAGTGGAAGGTGCATTTTTATATTTATGTTTACTGGCATTTCAAATCATAAAAGTTTAAAGAAAACCCTAAACAGAATTAGCAATGTTTGAGATAAAGAAATTGCCAAACCCTGAAATGTTTGGCATTTCACCAACAAAGAATATAAGAATTAATAAAGCTATTCCACCATATAACTTTTCTATAAATCTAACATATGATGGATATGGTCTGCAATTAAAATGCACTTATTGTAAGACAATATATTCCCAAGTGTTGTACTGAATGCAGCGGAATCTGTTATGTGTTACTCCGTTATAAGATTTTCACTTTTATACAGAATTCTGCGCCAGTCCTGATATTTTACTGTACTCGGTGGTGTTAGTGCCCCTTCCATGTTTCGGGGCAATTCTTGGAGCAGGAAAATATGCAATTTGGAGCAGAAACGTTGGGTTTTGGAGCGAGAAAATCTGCATTTTGGAGCAGAACTCAGGTTTTGGAGCAGCTAATGATAGTATTTTTAATTGTTTTAGGTACATGCTGTGATTTAAGTTATGTTTATATACTGAATTACCATTATTTTATGAACTATGAAAAAATGTTATATTTCAGGTTTGTTGACATTTTACTGCATCTCTTACGACTGTTAATTAGCATTTCTGTCATTCCTACAGTGAGACAAATGGGAAAACAATTGTACTAGCCACGATTTATTGAACACTACATGACCTGCAATATTTTAAGTGTAACACATTAGTATCAGGGATTTTCTTCTGAATGCATTTGTTTTGCTGTAACACAAATAGGATGCTGCAGTTTCCAAGAACTGTTGCTATTGTTACTGAACGCTTGTGAATATACACTTAGGAAGAATAAATAATATGTAATTTCTGTTTGTTGTTTGGTTGGTTTCTAGCAGCATATTTTTCAAGATTTATGGCATTCAGATGAAAATACATTATTTCTGAAACCAACCAACTGGCAAGCCACGCGTACGGGGTTTGCGTGTGCATCACAAACTCCTAAAGTTTTCTGAAGGAAAGCGTACCTTCGATATAAAAGGAAAACTAATGTAACATTTAATAATCAAATTGTAAAATCACCTTTCAGCAGTTGCATCTTGATACCCTTCATACAATGTTTTTCATTCAGTAACTATCAATGTCAAACTTTTGTTATTGCTATGAACAATTACAACTGGAACCAAAACTATAAGATAACAGTGAGATTTAGTAAAGTTGGTTAGGTAAAAGCTGATTCCATCACTTAACACTTGCACAGTGACATTTTGGTGCGAGATCCCCCCTCCCCTTTCTTTAGTAGTAGTAGAATCAGTGTATGACTTTTTCATTGTTGCTGTCTGAAAGAGCCACTGCTCTTGCATACGTGGGGTCCTGCGTGTATGGGTATGGACATTAAGCAGATGATTGCTAGTATGAGGGAAGATGTTCCCCAAGTAAGGTCCAAATGAGAAAAAGAAAACATCATAAAAATTCTGCTCCCTGAATGTACGAAACAAAATTCTGAATTTTGTCTAAAGAACCAAAAGATCGGTATTCCTGATAATTGATTACAAGTTATGTGAATAAACAATCCTTTCATTTATCCATAGCGCTCGTGAGCGATTTTAATTACATACACGAGAGTGACAAAGAGAAAAACAAAGCCGAACTTTTTAATTTGGTGAAAAATCAGACTGTGCGGTGAGAAAGTGTGAATATTACACAACATGAACAAAACTGAATCGTTCACTGTAATTTATTTATGAAAATATTTAACTAGATCACACCACTGTA
Organism: Macrothele yani; assembly: GCA_039090855.1. NCBI lineage: Eukaryota > Metazoa > Arthropoda > Arachnida > Araneae > Macrothelidae > Macrothele > Macrothele yani. The sequence goes on along the minus strand of CM077011.1, from coordinate 55,170,317 downwards.
TTCACAATTATAAAATTAGTGAATTCTAAACAAAATAGGGTGGTTTTAAAAGACAATACATAGCTTCAAACAGCTTTTTTTTTTTTTCTGGTTTTATTCTTGTACTTGCTAGAAAATTAGCTCTGGTTTCCTCTTGTGAGCAAATCTTACTTTCTTCTCAGCAAGTTCCATTGCCATATTTATCTTTTGTTGACTCTGCCACAGCACAGCATCCACTGTTTACTTTTTTCTGCTGATAGTTTTCCCTTACCATTTTTCTTTGTTACTTTTCTTTCTTTTTTCTTTTTTTTTTTTTTAATTCCCTCAGATGACAATTTTATCCATCATGCTTAAAGAACTTTTAGTCTGAGAACCATGAAATCAGAGCTTTCACTATTTTAGATAAATGGCGTAATTTTCAGAGAATGAATACTTTTTTTTTTAACAGCATGCATCAATTCTTACACACATTTATGAGGGTGATGACATTTAACAACTACAAAGGAGTGAGAACATCGCAGAAGGGGGGAGGGGGATTATGGAAGAAATCTTCGCTTTGTCCGACTTCGGTTTTCAGAAATTTATCCAACATTTTCAAGCTGAAATACAAATATTTATTGAATAAAATTATATCTATCAATACCGGGCAGAGGAAACATCACGAGAAAAAAAAAATTACGATTACGAGAAAAATCTTACCTTAGTCTATTTTCAGTTTTCGAAGGATGAAATTCCGTCCTCTGACGGAGAAAATAATCCCCTGCCCCCAGCACCAATCCTCCCAAAATTTCAGTTCAGTTGTGCATCGATCTCGTGTATAGGTCCAAATTATACCAAAAATGACGGAATTCCTCGCATCAGCTTAAGAATCGCGTGGCCGAAGATTACGGGGAAATTTTCAGGCGGCCTAACTTCCGTTTTCAGAAATCGTTGCCTACAATTTCAAGCTGAAATTATGCAATGAACTTATATTTAACAACAATACTGAACAGAAGCAACAGCGCGCGAGAAAAAAAAAATACGATTACGAGGGAAATCTGCACTTTGTTTAACTTCAGTTTCCGAACGTTTAGAAAGACAAAACAACGTCCCCAGAATACGACCCCCTCCCCTAATACCCCGAAAATTTCTTCACTTCTGCATCGATCTCAAAAATGACAATAAATAAAAGGGAGGGAACTCCGCGAATTCGCGGAAGAATCTCACGTACGAAGTAACCTCTGAATCGATTTCGAATGTCGTAAGATTACGTTAAAATATCGATGACTGGTAAATTTTAATTTCTGGCGCAAAATCGGCGCAAGATTTCACCAAAATCGCAATTTTTTTTTTTAGCAGAATGGCGCAAGAACAATGTTTTGGCGCGGGCTGGCGCGATTGGCGCAGCCCTGTGTACGTTTTATCACTTTCTCAATGCGGTTATACGTAACTCATTCATACGTTTTTTGTGGTTATATGTTACATTTTAAATTTCAGATTATCAAAAACATGCGGTTCTTGAATTATTATTTTTTAGTCATCTAATTGATGATACGAAAGTTTTCTAAAGATTTACTAAATAATGTTCACAATTATGTTTTTTCCCTGAAGAAATATGAAGCATGAAAAGATTAGTGAATATTTTTCTCAGCACTAATGCTAAATGAACTAGTGGACAAACTGCTTAGAAAAGAGCAATGCTTATGGGTAAAGAATGAGAAATAGAAAACAAAATCGTGTTTGGATTTACTACCAAGTATTTTGAAGGATTTTTTTTTTTTTTTCCATACACAGGCGTGCAAAAATTAAGGACGAGACGGTTTTTCGAATGTAACGTCGTGCAGAAGTGCTCCACGTCGACCCAAATCATACCATAAGATCCTCAAGATGTAAGAATATGGGACAATTCAGCAAAACTGTCCAAACAAGGAATCCAAAGGAACAAAAGGCACTTTATTGAAAAAGTAGCTTTGAGCACAACTGGACAGAAGACAGAAACGTCCATGTGACAGGCGGCTGCCAAGAAAAATCCAGTCTTTAGTAGGGGATATGATCATTGCAGGATTTACAGCATCTGTCCATGCTGAGGACGAGGATGTCAAGGAGCTGTTGAGGCATCGCGGCCCATTCCTCTTGTAGCGCCAATCGCAGCTGCGGAATCGTTGCTGGCGGCTGGTGACGTGCTGCCAAGCGTCTCCCGAGAAGGTCCCGTACGTGTTCAATTGGATTTAGGTCCGGGGACCTAGAGGGCCAATCCATGTGTTGAATATCTTCACTCTCCAACAGCTCTGCGACAGCCACTGTACGATGAGGTGTAGCGTTGTCGTCCATGAAGAGGAACTCAGGACCCACAGAACCTCTAAACAGACACACGTGAGGCAGGAGAACCTTGGTACAATATCGGACACCAGTGACTGAACCTCATTGGAAGATGTGGAGGTCAGTACGGTTACCAAGTATGATACCACCCCAAACGAGAACTCCGCCACCTCCAAACCGATCCCTTTCGATGATGTTGGAGGTGTGATTGCGTGTTCCCTGCTCTCTCCAGATGTGTATACATCCAGAATCGCTCGTCAGACTAAATCGGCTCTCATCCGTAAATGGAGCTCGACCCCATTGCTGATGTGTCCAGTTCTTGTGTTCCTGGCACCACAGAAATCGCCGTCTCCGATGAGCAGGCGTTAATGGCACACACTGTACTGGTCGTTGTGCAAATAGACCACCTTTGTGCAGCCTCCTGGCCACAGAGCTGTTGGAGAGTGAAGATATTCGTCTCCGATGAGCAGGCGTTAATGGCACCCACCGTACTGGTCGTTGTGCAAATAGACCACTATTGTGCAGCCTCCTGGCCACGGTAAAACGCGATAACAGACGTCCAGTTGTCTGTTGCATGTGCCTTGCGATTTCTCCCGCTGTCAGCCATCTGTCTCTTCTCGCCTGTAGGACAATATACCAGTCGTCCTCCGCCATGGTTGCTCGTGGACGACCACTCCTAAACTCTCTCACAGCTGTTTCTGTCATTTGAAATGCTCTCCAAGCTCATGAAACGATCCTGAACTCCTCTGCCGCACTAGTCACACTTCGACCTTCTTCCAACTTCCCAATGACGCGACCTCGGGTAAAGTCATCAAGTCATCCAGATGTCGTCTACTGGATTGCCTGTTGGCCATATCACACGGTGGCAGCAACTCGACGTCATTCAAACCGATGTACACCGTGCAATAGCTTTTACCGAATTGCTGAGCGTACACCGCCCATGTGCTTTATACCCTTCCGACACTCCCCCCCCTCCCCCCGCTACGTCATGCTGCATATATGCGCATGCCCTACCGTACCGGACCCTAGTCTATCTCCTTAGTGGTCTTTCAGCCCGTTCTGCCTGCTCGTTCCGCTGTTATGCTAATTTCTCCTCTTCGTCCTTAATTTTTGCACACCAATGTATACTGAAAATACAGAATTTTTAGCCTAATTTTTATAATGAAATTAGAATTAAAAAAGTAATAAAAATTCAAAATAGATATAGCCTTAAGGTTGAAAACAAGGTATCCATGTATGTATGTCTTACATTATAAATAAGCATAATCTAAAATTATGGGGTCTCCCTCCCTTTTTTTTTGGAAGCATTCAAAATTTTACAGTAGTTTTGGACATTTTGAAATTTTTTTTATATGTTACTTACATTTGCTAAAGCCATCCCCTAGAAAAACATATAACTAGGGTCCTACTGTAAGTACAGTTCAGGACTTGGGAAATATTGAAGCTATAAAAATTTCTTATTTATAATTGCAGTAATCAGAGTTTCAATGCACAGTGTACATTTCTTATGCAAAACCACAAATATCTCCACTACTTGCAATATCAGAAATGCAAAGAAGTCACCATTCCCAAGTTATTTTTCCTGGGGAATGAATTAATGCAATACTCAAGTTTTCATCTATGTATTATAGTTTGCAACTTTTCAAATGACACAGAAAATTGTTTTGAATAACATTGGTTTCGGGATCCACCAGGCATATACTTTTACATAGGCAGAACCTCGTGTTCTAACATATTAGCCACAGCAGATCCGTTGGTCTGCTTGAATGAAGAGAGTTCACATGACTGATGTGGTCTTGAGTTTGCAATGCTGACATGTGCAGTAATTGAGCTAGGTCAGTCACACTTGTTCAGCGAGATTTAAAATTCTCTACTCCCTATTCATAAACATTCAGTACACTTGTTTAGCCATATTTAAACTTCTCTACTCATGTTTGTTAACTTTTATCTGGCCCATACACTTCCATATGGTGATACCATTCTTCTGCAGATTTCAGCAGGCTTGACCTCTTCTTTCAAAAGAAGCCTTATTATGGCACACCGTTTTGAACAGCAGTGCAATCTGAAAGAGGAGTTTCCATAAACGATAAAAGAATGACTTCGCACAATACGTCAAATGAAATGAAAACCTCACCGTCTATGTACAATATTTAATAAAATAAAAAAGATATTTACAGTTAAAATACCCCACTAGCACTTTCAGGGTAACATTTACCCCATCATCAGGTGAAACAGAGGCAATGCAGTACTCCTTTATATAGCAGTGCAACGATGCATTATGGGTATAAGTCATCAAACGTCGCATGGGTCGTGACCGTTGCCATTACAACAGTGTAACGGGCATAATTTCACAAATTATTAGTTTCACATATCAATACAAGGATTTGTTAGAAATACAAAGTTATGATTAATTTTATATATTGTTGGAATTGTTAATATATATTACTATAATTTAAAGTTCAGGTTGGCAATACGCTCTTTCCAGATTTTTGATATGTCCACAGGCAAGTAGTCATTGCAGCATTTGTCCCCTAAAGCTTCGATATACATACTTTCGACAAAATGCAACAAATGTATATATATATGCTGGAGTGTCCAGTGGTTTAATGTTTTCCCAATCTGGTTTTAGCATTCCGTTTACCACATTCCTTGATAATGCTGTATTATTGCTGTTGGTTCAAATATTGTATTTGTGTTCCTGGACACGGATACCCAAACTTCTTCGTGTCGAGCCTACATAGTTGTTAACATGTTCTCCTGTTAAGGGGTCCAGCAGTGGGATATTATACACACCTCATTTGTTCATAATATCTGTTGTTGCTCGATCCTTTTTAACTGATGATAGGAGGTTCTTCGAGCGAGTGCCGAATTGTATGTTATGTTTTGAACAGATACGAGATAGTGTGTTAGTGATATGGGGGTGCTGGTCCAATGCTCCCACGAATCGTTTATTAGGCCTTGTATCTGGCTTCAGATTAATAGTTCGTTCACTTGATATTCTAGTGTATAATCTATTAACCATTGTCCTGGGGTATCCATGTTTATCCGCTAATTTGAAAATGAACAGTATCTCAGATTGGAAATGACTATCATTTGTAGAATGTGTGCTATCAATTTTCTTCTAAAAAGAAAATTGATAGCAGAAAAAAAATTTTTGGAGTTGGATGTGAGGAGTTAAAAGGGATAAGGCTGTTACAATCAGTAGGCTTTCGATAGACACAAAAGGATAGTGAGTTAGTATTTGAATCACGAAATAAACGAAAATCAAAAAAATGCAAAGAGAAATTAGATTCGAGTTCTATCGTGCGCCCGATAGTAGGAAATACAGATGATAGTGTGTCGGCGAATTGTTTTAAATCATATATGCCATTCACTTCTACCCCAATTTCCTTCTTCTTTGGTTTTACTTACACACAGCACATCCAGTCTATACTTATTCATCTCTTCAATCACCTCATTCATCTTGCCATTTATACCTCTAGTATTCCATACACCAATCTTACTTACATTCACTCAGCCGATATCTCTTTCTCATATGCTGTTTAGAAAGTCCAGGTCGATTCTGTGGTGGACCGTCCTTCTGAAGTGTGGTAGGTCCACCATATCCCCCACTTGAGTCATTCTTAATATTTCTTTTTGTCTTTTTAATCAGCTAAGTACATCAGTGTGGGGAATTAGCCCACAGCTAAGGGTTACAATTGGTCATTCAACCTAAGGATTCTGGAACAAAACCCAGTGAGTTGGGATATTTTCGCCAATGTCGCACAGAGCTAGCTGGCACCTCTCCAAAATTCACAGAGGCCCTAGTTGCTGTTGTGTGCCATTGTCACCATGGAGCGCCCCGAGGAGGCAAACCCATCGCTCACTACCCCATGATCAAACTCACTCATGTTGCCATGTTTACACCTATCATTACAGTTGTAGGGAGACTGTACAACAGATAGGTAACCTATTTACCGGGTGCATCAGCTATGTGAGAACACACTTTGTAGAGGCCATAAGTGGGCCACATTGTAACTAAATATTTTCTTTCTTTTGCAGTCCCAACATGGAAGCTTCAAATATAACGCAGGAAATGAAAAGGCATGCCATTCTCGTCGCCTTAGCCGCCAACCATGGAGATTCAGAGATTACAATCTTCTTAAATGTCACCCGATCCTTCGTGTTCAAGATCAGAAAAGGGTTTCTGGCCTCTGGTGGGAATGTATCTTCAGTGGCCAAAGTTATAGTATTCAAAAACATATACGTGTCAAACTTTTTCTTTCTTTATTGCTGCTTTGGTGAAAACAAAATATATCATAACATTCCTATTTGTTACACTCCACAAATGTACTGCGTAATGTACCAGAAAACTGGCTGTCAGACAAATGGAAATATAAAGTCTTTTCACCATGCACAAAAAACATCTTGTGACTGATGGTTTGACTACTGAATGTGGAGCATTATTTACTCAAAACTGCAGGCCTGTTCGTGTTGAAATAATAGGCATAATAACACTACACTGTACTTGAATTTGCTTAACTCTGGTGTTCTTTTTATCTTTACCACAAATGCAGTGTACACAGACTTTTGTTAATATAATCATTGGGTTCAAACAAATATTTTATGAGTTGTGCTGTTGATTTTCTATGAACTCAGTCATATGGCGACAAAAAGGCACACGGCAAAAGAGCGAACATCAAAAGGGTGCAAGACAAAAGAGCGATGCCCCAAAAGGACGATACAACAAAAGGGCGCACTACAGAAGGGTGCCACAATGAAATAGCGAACCCATGGACGTGATATTTTTCAACTCCAACTGCAAGATTTCTAAGATATTATTTCTTAAAACAGCACTGGGGTCCCTTTGAACAAATTATTAATGGTTCTGGGTGAATTCATCGAAAATGAATTAATCAAAAATGAATTAATCGAAAACGGATTCACCGAAAAGCAAATTCTTCGAAAATTTGGGCTTCAGGTGAATTCATCGAAAGCGAAATCATCAAAAGATACAATATCGTAGGGTAAGCTTTTGTCGAAAACTTTAACTATAATTGGAATATGGCTAAGTGGTCGCAAAAGCATTTGGGGATCGTATAAAAATTGCATTTTTTTTATTTCTTAGATTACACTTTCATGTAGGATGACCACAAAACCGTTCTGGAGCCTAACAAGAATCAGACTTTTGATTTCATCATGTCTAATATCCCCGCAGACCGCCTCTAAAAATACGGCCTGTGCAGTGGCCTTTTCAACAGTTTTTAATCCGCCGTGGTCATATTTATAAGGTTTGGATTCCCAGACAGGTTAGTAATATCATGCTTTTTCTTTGGCACTAAAAATAAATTAATATGCAGAGGCCTAAACTTAGGCCTTTTAAACAGTTTTTATTCCATTGTTTTCATATTCGTAAGGTTTAGACACCAGCTCAAGATAGTATTATTGCACTTTTACTTAGGCCTTAAATATTAATACCTTGACCTAGACTTTTTTAACAGTTTTTATTCGATTGTGCTCATATTCATCAGGTTTAGACAAGGTAAAGTTAGTATTATTGCACTTTTACTTAAGCATTAAATATTAATACATAGGCCTAGGCCTTTTTAACAGTTTTTATTTCATCGTGTTCATACTCACAAGGTATAGACACCAAATCAAGTTAGTATTATTTCACTTTTACTTAGGCATTAAATATTAATACCTTGGTCTAGGCCTTTTTGACAGTTTTTGTTTGATTGTGCTCATATTCATAAGGTTTAGACACACGTTTTAAGTTAGTATTATTGCACTTTTACTTAGGCATTAAATATTAATACAAAAGCCTAGCCCAGGCCTTTTTAACAGTTTTTATTCTATCGTGTTCATATTGAAAGGTCTAGACACCGTGTCAAGTTAGTATTATTACGCTTTTAATGAGACATTAAATATTAATACCTTGGCCTAAGGCTTTTTAACAGTTTTTATTCCATGGTGTTCATATTCATAAGGTTTAGACACCAAGTCAAGTTACTATTATTGTGCTTTTACTTAGGCATTGAATATTAATACCTTGGTCTAGGCCTTTGTAACAGTTTTTACTCCATCATGTAAGGTTTAGACACCAAGCCATTTACGTAATATTGTAGTTTTACTTAGGCAGTAAATATTAACAAATAGGCCTTAGGCCTTTTTAACAGTTTCTATTCTGTTGTGCTGGTATCATAAGGTTTGGATACCAAGTCAAGTTAGTATCATTGCACTTTTACTTAGGCACTAAATATTAATCAACAGGCCTTAGGTCCAGGCCTTTCTGATATATTTTGTTCAAGTTCATGAAATATTTTTTCTCACGTAAAATCACAATATTACTAACTTTACTTGATGCAAAGCTTATAAATATGAGCACGATGGCATAAAACTGCTAAAACGGCCTAAGTCTAGGACAAGGCATTAATATTTAATGCCTAAGTAAAAGTGCAATAATACTAACTTGACTTGGTGTCTAAACCATATGAATATGAACACAGTGGAATAAAACCTGTTTAAAAGGGGCCAAGGTATTGATATTTAATGCCTAAGTAAAAGCACAATGATACTAACTAGACCTTGTGTATAAACCTTATGAATATGAACACGATGGAATAAAAATTGTTAAAAAGGCCTAGACTTAGGCCAAGGAATTAATATTTATTGAGTAAGTAAAAGTGCAATGATACTAACTAAATCTTGTGTCTAAACCTTACGAATCAGAGCACAATCAAATAAAAACTGTTAAAAAGGTCTAGGCCAATTTGTTAATTTTTAATGCCTAAGTAAAAGCGCAATACTACTAACTTGACTTGGTACCTAAACCTTATGAATATTAGCATGACAGGAGAAAAACTGTTAAAACAGCCAAGGTCTGTTTATTAATATTTGATGCTTAAGTAAAAGTGCAGCATTATTAGTTTGATTTATTAAGTAAATGTTATGATTATACTGTGTTGTGCTCAGATTCATAAGATTTAGACACAAAGACTAGTATTATTGCCCTTTTACTAATCCATTAAATATCAATTCCTAGACCTTTTACTAATGCATTTAATATTAATCCCTACGTCTGAAACCAAGAAACTTCTATTTTTATATGGCCCCTAACCTAAAGTGGGTGTCTGCACTTGTCCATTTGGCCAACCGTTTCGTGGCCTGTTGTTATCTTAAACTCTATTTCAATTAATTAGTTTCATTTTTTAAAAAAGTCGCCTTTCGGTACATTGCGCTTTTGATAAATTTGTTCTTGGTGAATTTGCATTCAACGATTTCATTCGTTTCACTTTTTTCGATAAAGTCATCTTTCAGTAAATTGTTCGTTTGATAAATTTGTTTTCGATTAATTCGTGTTCGATGAATTCGCCTGCTCCCATTATTAATACATATTTCTTTGGGTATTCAAATCCCAACTGAAATCAGACGTCTCATCCAATATACTTTTTTTTTTTTTTTTTTTTGATTGGAGGTTTAACGACCACCGTGAGCAATGCAATGGGCTATAAGCAGTCGCCCGTCCCTAATTTAGGGTCACTGGTTCCAGGGAAGGGAGAGAGCCAGTGCCGTAAGACAAACACAACATCCATGCCTCACCAGGATTCGAACCCGGACCCCTTTCGGACGAATGATCATAGGCCAACGCCTTAGACCACTGCGCCACCGGGGCGGCCATCCTATATACAAGGCTTTTTAAACGATGTTACTGTATTTCCAAACAGGCCCCAGGGCCCTTTCAGTAAATTCAGTATTTCTTTGTGTATTCAAATAATCCCAACTGAAATCAGATGTGTCATCTTTTGTACTATAAGTGAAATTGATACAGAATGCTTTCTAAACTATGTTTTTTTTTCAAAAAGGCTATGGAGCCCTTTTCTGAAATTGCATTCTTTATACATTCAAAATGAAATTTTATGCATACATGAAATTTTTTGTGCTTCAACTGCAACCTACAGAAATGACCCAAGAGATATTTCCAAAAAGGCCTCAGAACCTTTATTTTGTTTTATTTCTTGTTTTTAAGAAAAGCATTTTCTTCAGAGCAAGAAATTCCTAGTAGTTCAACCCTTCCTTGGACATGGTTTGAGCTACTTAGGATTGTCGAGGGAAAAAGTAAAATAAAAATAATAATTATAACACCAGACCCATTATTAGTCTTTTGCCTTGTTAGGACTTGTTAGGACGACTTTTATTAGTCTTTTTGCCTTGTTGGGACTGTTAAAAAAGCCTAGGTGTAGGGCCTATGAATTAATTAAGTAAAAGAGAAATATTAATAACTGAACATGTTATGTATATATTTAGCGCCTAAGTAAAAGTGCAGCGTTATTGAAGAATTTCACCATATCGTCCTTTTCTGAACACAGCACGAGTCATGCAGCAATTCCTTTGTTTCGTCGAACACTATGATTTTAAAAAATGTACTAGGTCACAACAAGTTATTTCCTCAAATTAAAGTAAAATTCTCGCTTGGTTTACATAGAACGCCCCCCCTCCCCAAACTTTTGTGGCTAGGTGCATAAACTCGTATGAACCGGCCTGAAAATTGGAAGTGCTGAAAAACTGCTGAAAATTGTATGTCAGACTTCAATTGCCTTGTAATGTACTACAGAAGACAAACTGGTTAGGGTAACTGGGAGAGATAGATAATTTTTTTGCTACACAATAATAAATATGGACAGGTATCATGCTTATATGCCTTCTTATTGCATACACATTTTTGTGCTTCAACTACTATAGGACCTTGGGATGCATTTAGAGTACAAAAAATGTCACGTCTGATTTCAGTTAGGATTTGAGTACACAAAGAAATAAACAATTTACTCAAAGCATGGTTCATACGCTTTTTCAATCACAAAATTCCAGGACATTTCCAGGACTTTTGGATTTTTTTCCCCAGGACATACGATCCAAACACTTTTACTTAAAATATAACGAAACCATAGGTCTGTTCAACCAGTAACCTACAACAAACAACTTCTTACATGATTGAGCAAACTTAATGCAGAATGTTAAAAATGTTGTCTGCTGCAGCTAATCAGAAACTTAGAATCATGGATAAATACTGAAATACCAAAACTGGCACTGAAAATGTGATCAGGTTTAATATCTACTAAACTTTTGTATACTATACTACACTGATTTCGAGAAACTTTTATTTTTCTACTTTGGCTTTAGTTCAATTATTGAAGCAAATTACAGAATAAGAAACAACATAATACTCAAAAATACATAGGTACTGTATGTGGTATTACTCTAAAAATGCTTTCATATACCACACAGTCAATACATAAAATACTCAGATAATTGGATTGTGGGTTGTACGCCACTTACAATAATACGACATAATACATTAATATGTATTTTTAATCCGTTAATAGGTGCAAAATTACAAAAGTTTCACAAGCTTTCACTGCCAATGGACAGCTTCTTCCGGCTTCTGGATATAAACACTTAACAGAAACAAAGAATAAACGCAAATTTATTTTTTGTCTGTTTCTGTTAAGTGTTTATATCCAGAAGCCTGAAGAAGCTGTCCGCTGGCAGTGTAAGCTTGCAAAACTTTTGTAATTTTACGCCTATTAACGGATTAAAAATACATATTAATGTATTATGTCGTATTATACATAAAATGCTATTTATATTTAATTATTTTGAAATAATGCTTATATTGGAAATTTAAGGGTAAGGAAATGTGAAATATTTGGAACTTTTCCAAAGAACCAAAGGGATTGTTATTTCTTAAACACATAATCATGGGAGCAAGTATTTGTGTTACATTTTATTTTTTTCAACATAATATTGTTGATGCTGTAGCTATGTTTTAAATTTGTACTTGACAGCAAACAAAGTATGCACAAAAATTTCTAACGTGAAGTCAAAGAGAATAACGAGAAAACCTTAAATCCAAGGGCTGTGTACAACTGCATTCATAAGTGATCAAGGCAATTTAACTGGGCATGATTAGAAAACTAATTATAGAAGATGCAAAGTGTTTATTTTGCTTAGAAAATACTAAGAAACAACTAGATTTAAGTTTCTGATATTAGAAAGCAATCTAATTTTATGGCAAATTTTTATATAAAGCATTCATTAGCAAATTTCAGTAAAAGTCAAAATAACCCACAAAAAAAAAAAACAAAAAAAAAACAGCTACTTACTCCACCAGTGGCACGAAAATTAACAAATAGCGCAAAAAATATTTTGCATAGCAGAAGGAAGGTATTAGAGACAAAACTATTTTCAAATCAAACAATTAAAAGAGGAGATAGAGAAGGAAACGTGATATAACTGTATACCTTTTAGCAGAAGACTTTTTGCACAATGGAGAAGTTGAAAATCTTTATTATAGCGAATGGCATACAGTAAAAAAAGAAATTTCTCAATAGAGTTTTTAGAGGCAAAGATAGGCTGCAAACAGAAGTGCATAAATTTACACTACCACCCAGCGGCAGAATTGTGAACCACAAACCTCCTCAAATACAAGCCTAAAGTGTTCCATACGGTAAATGGTATCTGTTGTTAAAAGAATTTTTTTAATCGGACATTTAGAAGAACAGATATTGAGAAAAATAGAATAAATATTTGCCCCCTAGCGGCGAAATTGTGCACTATTTTGGGAAGAAAATACACACAAGGAGTTTTCATAGTTAATAGTATTTGGTCAAAAGAGAATATTTTTTTAATTGGATTATTAATCCCGTAGATATTGCTGTAAACGGAAACATGAACTTACATCCTCTAGTAGCGCACTTGTGCATTACGAAATATTTGAAATTATATGAGAAACATTTCGCACCGAAAATGTTCTTCAACAAAGAAAGAATTTTTCAAATCGTACTCCTAGAAATAGAGATATGGACAAAAATAAAATATACATGTACGCTAAGGTGGTCCACTTTGCAATGGAAAAAAAAACAACAACGTAATTTTGTCCATTATGATGTAGTATGTGTGCACCAAATTTTAGCTCGACACGTGTAAGTTTAGTGGTCGCCCAGAAGTTTACTTTTTGGTAGCTAACTCAAATTTCTCTTCTTTTCAGGTATAAACAACCATGTCGATATCTAGCTTGAGATCTGCCCCCACTAACTGGCTTCTTGGAAAGCCAATCTCTAACTTCTCTACAGCAAGACTTCCCCGTGGATTGGATGTGCTCCGGATGGTCCAGTTTTACCATTTAGAAGAGGGCAAGAGCTTGTCAGTGAGTTACAAATTAACCTGTGAAGCTTTTGTGATTGGAAGCGTGCGAGGATTCCCATACAGTGGATTGATTCGTGTGTGAGAAAACTTTCTTCATCATCTTCACATAGCTCCGAAAGCGAAGGCGAATATCAACCTGTAGCGTCCACATCTGCCCTTCTACTCCATTCCCATCCAAACGACGTAAAAATATATTTACGTTACCAGAAGTCGCCGGAGCTCTGGATCGAATCAATCTTCCAGATAGAGGAGCTGTGTTCGTTGCTGGAGCCGTTGCAGGGGCGCTTGGACACGATATTTCCGAAATTACTCTTTCCCGAAGCTCCATTAGGCGCTCTAGAAGATTAGAAAGACAAAGCTGCAGCAGCTGAACAAAAGAAATCGTCTTTGGAGGGGTCTTTTCTTTTACATTGGGATGGCAAACTTTTGCCTGATATTGATGGATCCAAGGTGACAGTTGATCACATTGCTATACTTCTCACTGGAAATTGGCCAAGAACAGCTTTTGGGAATTCCCAAGATAGACAGAGGAACAGGGAAAGCTCAGGCACAAGCTTGCGTTGAAGCAATCGAGAAATGGAATGTTAAGTCTGAAATCAAAGGACTTGTGTTTGATACGACAGCGAGTAATACTGGGCTTCACACAGGAGCTTGCACAACAATTGAAAAAACCCTAGGCAGTGAACTCGTTTGGATTGCATGCCACCATCATGTTATGGAGATTATGCTTTCAGCTGTTTTCTTATGTGTATTCGGTTCTACTGGAGGTCTAGAAACTGCACTCTTCAACCGCTTTCAGAAAGGGTGGCCAACGATTGATCAAAGTGCTTATAGCACAGCAGACATTGACCTCTTTCAGGATCCTATATTAATCATATTACGACAAGAAATGCTGCAGTATTTACCAAGTGCATTGGAAAAACAGCAACCAAAAGATGATTATCAAGAACTTCTGCGCTTGTCTCTTTCGTTTCTTGGTGGAAGAAGTGGCACGGAAGCATTTCGAGCTCCTGGCCCTACAAATCATGCTCGATGGCTGGCTAAAAGCATTTACGCTCTAAATATATGCCTCTTTCAAAATCAGTTTCAGTTAAAACCTCGAGAGACAATAAATACAGTGAATTTGGCTTTGTTTGTAAGCCTGGTTTATGTGAAGTATTTGAATGAAGCTCCACTTGGAATTAGAGCTCCATATAATGATATCCAGCTTCTAAGTCTCCTAAAACTTTACCCTAATAAAAAAATTGGCGAGAAAGCCTACAATGCTTTTGCCAGGCACCTTTGGTTTCTTTCTGAGCACTTGGTAGCCTTAGCTTTTTTGACGATCGAGTGCCCACGAAAACTAAAGAAAAAATGGTCAAGAATCTGAAACGTCCACAGCTGCCCGATTTTCCGCAACATATAGCAATATCTGAGGAAAAAGATCTCAATCTAGAAAATTTTGTAACTGAAAGGACTAGCTTCTTCTTCGATGTCCTTCTTGTTGGAGGAAAAATTAAATCTAAAGCATTTCTGAAAATGCAACCCCAACAGTGGAGAAATGATCCTGTTTTCACTAAACTTCGTGAACGTTGCTGTAAAATGAGGGTTGTGAATGACACTGCCGAGCAAGGCATCAGCTTGATTTAAAAATACAACCAGTCACTTACCAAGGATGAAGATCAAAAGCAGTTCATTCTTCGACTGGTAGCAAATCATAGAAAACAGTTTACTTCACCATCGAAGGCATCTCTTATGTCATAATTATTCAATTTTCGAAATTTTTCATTTTCAGTTGTGTAGTACCCAAGTTAAATATTGGGTGATCCCTAAATATCATTTTTTTTTTTTTTTTTTTTTTGCAAAACCCTTTGGTGTACTTATCATTCACATACTACGGCATAAAATAAAAGTTGTGGAGAAAGAATATTTAACTTTTTTTTTGGACCACCCTAGTGTACACCCCCTAGTGGAAAAATTATGCACTATTTAAGCAGAAGGTATACTCAAAATGTTTTTGAAGGTGAACTGTATCGGTCCACGGAGGAAATTTTTCAATTGAGTTTCGAGCTCAGATTTTATTGCAAATACATCAGAAGCAAAAATAAACACTTACGTCCCCTGACGGCCAAACCATTCTTTACCAAAAAAATGAGAAATTATATGCAAAACATTTCCCCTCAAGATCCAACGCAGGAAGAATTTTTCAAATCGGACTTTTAGAAGTGGAGATATTGGGAAAATCGTGATTTACAGTTACGCCCTCTAGCGGAAAATTTATGCATTATTTGAAAACAGGACTCTAACTAAAATAGTCTTTGATATAAATGTTTTTCGAAAGGAAGAATTTTTTCAATTGGATATTTAGAAGCAAATGTACGAAATAAAATGCATTTTAAATTCGATATGATCTTTATTTGCGCCCTCTAGCGGTGACGTTGTGCATCGGAAAAACAAAACGGAACAAATGGATCATCATTCTCACATTTTAAGCTTCCCAATACAAAAAGAATTTTACAAATTGAACAAATAATTGCAGAGATAGGGTATTTCCGGTCGGACAAAGTGATAACATAAGTACGGCGCCAAAAGATGCTAATGTAAATTGCGATTTTCCCAATATCAGTCCTTCTAAGAGACAAAAAAAATAATAATAATAAATAAACAGCCCTTCCCCACCGCATTTTGCAGGGGGTGGGGAAGAAAATTTGTCAGACATAAGTTATGTCAGTAGAAAAATCCTCAACTACAAAATATCGTGCAGGGACAAAATGGATAAAATTCAGGAATGGATAAAATTCCAAGACATGTAACAGAATTTTAGGACATTTCCAGGACTTTTCCAGAATTTCCACGACGCGTACGAACCATGCCAAAGGGCTCCTGGAGCCTTTTTTTAAAATAACATCATTTGGAAAGCCTTCTGTATAGGTTGTATTTCAGTACAAACAATGTCACGCCTGTGCTCAATTGGGATTTGAATACACACAGAAATAAGCAATTTGCTCATTTTGGAAATAATAGCTTTTGAACAGAAAAATTAACACTTTCTTTCAGTTGGGATTTAAATATAAGTGAAATAAGCAATTTGGAAATTTATATCTTCTTAATGTTTTTTGCAAATTGGTTAAATAGTTCTCAGAGTTTAGTGAATCATTAGTCTGGTAGTTGTGTGCCCTTCTGTCGCAGCGTCCTTTTGTAGTGCGCCCTTTTATCGCATCACCCTTTCATCATGCGCATTTTTGTTGTGTAATCGAACTCAGTTACCAATGTGAGCAACTCGTAGATGCAGTTCCATGGGTTGAAATGCCCAATTGCTTCTGCATATCAAAAACATTGATTTAGCATATATAACAGTGTTATGGCCTGCTGCCATGAATGATTGACTGCACCTGAAATACATACTTTTGACAGCATAAATATAGGGACATGTCACTTAAAGTCAAGCATACTTCCCATAAAATTAAAACAAAGTGAAATAGCATTAAAAAATAAATATTTCCTTATAAAAGAAACTACATACAGGAAAATATTAGCCTCTAAACACATTGTTCTTTTGCTTCTGAAACATAGTTTGCTGACTTTTAATGTGCAAGGTTCGTTAGAGAAAATAAGATTTATGTTCTGCATAATTCCCACACCTCATCAATAGTATCTCCCAACCCTCCTGCGACACTAATAGAAGCAGAACTGTTCTTGTCCTACTCCATGCTTTCAAGCATTCCCACAGCTCACCTCACACTTCCTCACACTAAATAAACACTGCTTCAGTCATGATTTTAGACAAACTTTTCTCAGCTGTACTTGACACTACTATTAACAAACAAACATACACACACATTAATACATGTCATTACACTGTTCTCTGAGATTCAGAGGTTAGCAACTCAAAGAAAGACAGTCTGCCAACATAAACATTTAACTCAGTGGTTCCTAAAGTGTGCGCCGCAGCACCCTAGGGAGCCACGGCTTTCTCACAAGGGCGCCGCGAAATATTACAAAATGTTCATATTTTTATTTCCATTTTCAATTCAATGAGATAGAACGCAACATCTAGCGGACCTGGTGCAAACCAGTAACTCACTTAGTAATAACTGTTTGCAGAAGCCTTTACAAATTGTTACTAGATGGCACTCTACAATGGTTACTAGACGGCGCTCTTACAAGCGTGAGCTTTCCCCTCACACGCTTGCCGCCTGATGGGCGCACATGTGTGTTTTGTGCGGCTGATACCGGAAGTTAGTAACCTGAGCTTTCGCACCAGCCTCCGTGCTTCTGATAAACATTCCTCCCTCAATCTACAAGCGTCTAGAAATGAGACTATCAGTCCAGATTTTTCGAGAAGGTCACCAGATCCTTTAAATATGCTCATCCGTTGTCATTTGTGACTCATTTGGCGGTTAGCAATCTGTTATGTTGATGCTCTGTCACTGAGTTTCGGCATTAGTAAGCTTTTGGCGTATCAACTTATTATTGTTGTGATTCAGTGAAGTGAAGTTTTTCTTCTCATATGTAATTTTAATAATGGTAGAAACTAAACAGTAAAACCGAAGTGAAATTTTCCTTCTCATATGTAATTTTTTAATAATGGTAGAAACTAAACAGTAAAAACCGATCAATTTACTTATTTTTTTATCACATCGGTCGCTGTGATAAAAACTAAGTATCGCGCGAAAATCAATGTCGAGAAGGAAATGAGGATGGCTGTGTCCAGTTTGATTCCAAGATTTGAGAAAATATGTGGTGATCAACAGGCTCATCCATCCCACTAATTATAAGTAGTTGAATTTTTTGCAATTACATTTTTTTTTTTTTTTTTTGTGATCAATATGTTGTTGTTTTCTTTTACCTAAGTGTGCTTGTTAGAATTTGACATAGGGCACCTTGGGAAAACCTGGATTCAGCAAGAGCGTCAAGAATCAAAAAAGTTTGGGAACCACTGTTTTAACTGATGGAACTAGATTTTACTTACTGTTGGTGTATCAGACGTCTCCATTTAAAGATCTTGGCACACAGCTTGAGCTTCATTCACATCCATCACGTGTTGCACACAAGACCTTTTATACTTTATACCCATGATCTTTTCCTCAAGCACACATTCCCGAATCTGGTCCTCCCATGATTTTCTTGGCCTTCCTCTACGGGTTCCACATCAAATCATCCAATTTTTTTGCAAAATGTCGCCCATCGACTCGGATTTGAACGAAACTCAGCTGGTAGATATACCTAATAAAGTTATGGAAAAATCCTGAGTTTTAGCTTTTTTCATCCCATAGTTTTTAATATACAGTGCTCCAAAATTTAGCTGAGCACTCTCTCTTCGATAGCAGTGCAGCAACATACCACTTTTTACAAAACTTGCTGTAACTGCTATGCTAGTGAATTTAGGAGGACAAAACGTAAGGAGTTCATGGAAAAGGGTTCACAGATTTCAAAACCATTTCAATTTTACCAGATACGCTAGATAAATAAGCGCTACCTAGTGGTGAAATGAAAAAGCACCATAAAATTTAGCTATTTTATATCAAGCTCTGAAGATGAAGAGTATTGCTCTAGCATGGTGGAGCTGATTTTTCTTTTATACTGATCCTTGACACATCCTTGTACACCATTCACAGATAAGTAAAATTATTTGAAATGCACCTGGGGGTTTCTTCCAACACTCCAGCCTTTTTTTTTTTTTTTTTCTAAATTCTGATCTACCTGTTTGGATGTTTAGGAAAGTTGGCATATATGTTTACCTAACAATATTAAGTTTCAGCTTCCCCCCTAATCTCATTAGGCCTAACAACTGTTTCATCAGCAAATTCACCTATTTCAAGCTTCTGTGTGTGTGAGACTTGGCATCAATTGAATAAATATGTTGAATGTGTGACCGCATTTTCTGTTCTGAACAGTAAAAAGCAATCATTTTGCAAATGATTAAAAAAATAACTAGAAATTAATATTTATATAAAAGTAACAATCATTATCATGGGAAATGCTTTGTAACCAAAACGTTTTTTGTAGTTAATTTCCTTGTGCTAAGGACCACTTGAATTGAACTAATTTCATATCTACTTCGGAAAAGTAATATGTTCTTCCTATACCCATTGTCACTGGGGGTTGCACTGTACACAGTACACGATGAAGAGGCACATGACAAATATCATCATGAGTTGGCCAGTAAAATGATGCTGCAGCACTATGTGGATGCATAAATTTAATTTTCTGCAGCCCCTTCTTCCTTTTCAATGCTCGTAACCATACAAAAAAAAAAAAAAAAAAAAAAACAGTTATTGTCATAGGTGCATGCTACATAACACTGTTTGTATTTGGAATCATTGCCACTTCTGACATCAAATCTCAAACTGTATTTTTCCATCTGCACTTATCCTTGTCATTGCTATTGTGTTTGATGAAAGTGGACAAAAGTGGTTGAAGCCTCTACCTAGTACAACTTTTGTTTTCTAAAAATGTTGCTGTAGATTATTTGGCAGAGTTTCAACTTCAGATTTTGATATGAAGTGAAACTATTTTTTTTTATTTTTCTACACAAATTATAAATATGTACTGCTTTTGTGATCTGATCTCCTCAAGGCCGTTACAGGCTTGCTCTACTAACAATTCGTTTCGCTGTATCACCAATGCCACCACAAGGTGACTTGCCATGGCTAGTTGCAAAAAACGACCATGATTCATATGTAGCAAAATAATTTTTATGCTCACATAAATTTATAAAGCTCTTGTGATTTTTGTATTGAGCAGCACACTCATCTTTAAAATAGTGAACTTTAACAACAACTGGATATTTATTCTTAATATATTGCACCATTTCTTGCTGAATTCTGTATACCATGCAAATATCATGGTCAAGATCATCAGATAAGAAACAGTGACTGGATATTTTAAGCAACTCTGTTTCGCTTCTGGTGTAGACAATAACTGGATGAACTGTGCATACCTGAGATATCCAATGCTTCATCTTGTATAAGAAATGAATAGTTCTCACTGAAATCCACGAGAATAATTGCAGTGTCAGACACAAGTTTCTCTTTTAGTTCCTGTTCCCTTTGCAGTATATGAATGTGGGATAAGTTTTTTCACTTTACATAAAATCATCCATTATTTGTATAAAATCATCCATTGATGAACTTTGTTTTATTAGTTCTATTCTGTCATTAGATACCCACTGAATGTATTCTATGATATCTCCTTCTTAGTCCTCGAAATTAGTTTTAAAAAAAAATCAGTCAAATTGTAGATGGGCAATTTTTGCATTGTCTCAGCATGAAGTTACAATCCTTCAAGTCACAAACTACATAATACATTCAAGTTTCATACGATTCCCTCAGCTGTGCAGCACTGAGTAGCAATCTGATGTATTGTGTGTGTGCATGCACCCACCCACACACACACACAGGGAATGAGTACCACAGCACTGGCTAAAACACACCATTTTGTCTCAGACTGCAAAATTTTGAAAACCCAACCTTTGTATCAGGATATTGAATTTTAAATGCCAAAGGTCGGTCAATAAGTAACGCACAATTGCCTGTAACTCCCCAGTTTTCTAAGGTTGAATCAAGAAAGTTGGTGGGTAGGACTTTCATTCTATTATCTTCCAAATGATCATTGACAGTTGTTTCTTCTCTTTGCAGGTGAAGCGTAATGGATGGTGAAATGGACACCCTACAACGTCAACGGTCGGTAATAGAGTTTCTCTACAAATCTGGGGATAGCTCAGCCACATCGATCCACAGACAATTGTTGCCAGTGTATGGTGAGAAAACAATGGATTGCAGTAATGTGCAGGAATGGTTGCACAGGTTCCAGAGAGGTGATTTTAGCATTCAGGATAAACCACGATGCAGCAGACCGATCACTGAGACAGCCACTGCAACTGAGGAAGCCATTGAGAAGCTGGTTCAGGATAACAGATGCATCACCACTTCCCAACTTATGGGCCTTGGCCTGTCAAAAGGAAGTGTTTTAACAGTGGTAGAACGCTTAGGATACCGGAATATCTGTGCTCGTTGGGTATCATGGCTTCTAACAAAAGAGATGAAGAGAATTCAGAAAGAGGTGTGTGACGATCTGCTTGAACATTTTGCTGGTGACTTTCCACAATGTTCTCATGGTGTGATAACAGGTGATGAAACATGGCTGTTTCATTATGACCCACAGAGCAAATGTCAGTCAATGGAGTGGAAGCATGTGGGATCACTGTGGAAGAAGCCACTTTCAAGGTCATCAAACAAATTGATGGCCACATTTTTTGGGATCGTCAGGGTGTCATTTTCATCAACTTCCTGGAAAGTGGGACCACCATTACCAGAATGTTATTGTTCATCCTTGGAGAAGCTCATGCATGCCATCAGAACTAAGAGGCCACACTTGCAAGCCGAGGACATCAAACTGCATCACGATAATGCAAGACCGCACACTGCACAGATGACAGTGCAGAAAGTGACTCGACTGGGCTGGACGCTGGTGCCACAACCACCGTACAGCCCAGACTGGGCACCATCAAATTTTTATCTGTTGGTCATCTGAAGGCTCGTCTACATAAGAAAGCATTTCAGAGGGACGCAGAACTCATTGCGTGTGCCAGGAAGTGGTGTGATGACCAACCTCCGGAGTTTCACCAACGTGCGTTCTTGTCATGGAAACAATGTTGGCCGCAATGTAGTGAAGCCAATGGATCCTACATTGAGTGACTTATCTCTAAAGCCAAAGGTCCAAGGTTGCTACCCACCAACTTTCATGATTTAACCTTTGAAAACTGGGGAGTTACCGGCGACTGTGCGTTACTTATTGACCGACCTTTGTACTATACATTTCTTTCAAATTGCATAAAATTAGCTTTTTCTAAACATGCTGATTTCTCCTTATGTTTATAAAATCCTTCTTTCCTGGCATCTGTCAAGAAAAAACGTCATTTTCATAAAAAGCCCGAATTAATTACAATATTTCATTGCTTAATTTTTTCCCTTTTCCTGGTAGGGACATAATGCCACTTTTCCTAATCAATTTTTTTTTTTATCATTGTACTAGAAATTATGAAACCTGAAATGTTTTAGCAATCATTTATCAGGACCAAGATGGAGGTGCCATTGTTTGTTAACATTTGGATTTTTCTTTGCCTGTTCAGTGTGGAAAGTTTATCTTTCATCAAAGTCACTAGTATTTCTGAATCTTTGGTCTTTTGCTGTGTTACACTGGCCTGGGCATAATCGCTTTCAGAGCTTGGTAAATCCTGTTCCAGTATACGGGCTACTTTATGCTTAACAGTTGATTGGAGTTTGTTTCATTTTCCTTCCACTGTATGACAGGGAACAGAATGTAATATCAAGGAACAACAAATACTGCTTATGCTAATATTTATTTCCTCCAGTGTTTGGTCCTTTGAAACAGATTCTTATCGTCGTATTAAATCACTATCTCACTTATACCTTCACTTTCATGTTGTGCTGCTCTGACCAGCATACCTGGGTAACCATATAGTACACATAAATATTAATTTCCAATTTTTTTTAATTGTCTGAAAAAATCGTCATTTTTAAGGTTCAGAACAGAAAATGTCAACATATTCAAAACATTTATTCAATTGATGCCAAGTCTCACACACAAGGAAGCTTGAAATAGGTGAATTTGCTGATGAAACAGTTGTTAGGCCTAACTGTTGAGTACTGTATCTCGGAGGTTATGGAGAGCAAAAAAAGCTGAGACTTCAGTATACGGACTGTTAGGTAAACATACATGCTGACTTTCCTGAACATCCAAGCGGGTGGATCAGAATAAAAATAAAAAATAAAATAAAAATAATAATAATAATAATAATAAAATGGCTGAAATGTCGGAGAAAAACCCCCATGCGCATTTCAAATAATTTTACATATCTGTGAAAGTACGCTGATACCCACGGGGTTTTTTTCCCTGAATAAGTTTAAAGGATGTGTTAAGGATCAGTATAAAAGAAAAATCAGTTTCATCATGCTAGAGCAATACTCTACAGAGCTTGATATAAAATAGCTAAATTTTATGATACTTTTTCACTTCACCACTAGGTGGCGCTTATTTATCTACTGTTTCTGGTAAAATTGAAATGTTTTTGAGATCTGTGAACACTTTTCCATTAACTCCTCACATTTTTTCCTCCGAAATTCACTAGAGTAGCAGTTACAGCAAGTTTTCTAAAAAGTGGCATGTTGCTGCACTGCTGCCAAAGCGAGTGAGCAGCTAAATTTGGGAACACTATATTAAAAAATATGGAGTGAAAAAAACTAAAACTTAGGATTTTTCTATAACTTTATTAGGTATACCTACCAGCTGAGTTTTGTTCAATTCCGAGTCGGTGGGTGACATGGTCGGGATGATTTGACATGGAATTAAATTATCCCTTTCTTTCTTTCCACTTGGGCTGAATAAATTCTCAGTAAGCATCTCATCACTCATTCTTTCAACATGGCCAAACCATCTAAGAATATTAATCTCCACCTTACTAACAACATTTTGCCTCACATTACACAACTGTAACACATCTTCGTTCCTCACATGATCAGAGCATGTCTTGCCACAAACCCCCTATACATACCACATCGCTCCAGCACACAAACAACTCCTATGTCTCTTCTGCAGTAACCAGGTTTTGTTGCAATACATCATAGCAAGAACAATTACACTTTCATTTGCATGCATTCGGGACTTTCTTGAGAACCCATCATATCTGCAAAATTCTCCTAAAGCATCTATGACTTACAGAGAACAATTCATTTGCCTGCTAATTTTGCCATTTAATTTGTCCTCTCTGTCAAACATGCTTCCTAAATATACAAGCTCATTCATCTGGTCAATCTGTGCCATTTAGACTTACCTTGCATTCAGTACTAACTGTTGCTCGCTCAAAAACCATAACTTTGGTTTTTCCCTTATTCATACTCAGTTTGAATTTCATACAAACTCTGTACATCTGGGAGAACAAACTCTCCAACTCACTTTTGCTCTCTGCCAACAGGACTGTGTCATCAGCATACAGCTCACATGGATATTACTAACACATAAACCAGTATTGTCCATTTTGGCATCATGCATACATGCATCCATAAATATATTAAACAGCTATTGTGACATTACACAACCTTGTGATTCCTGCACCAAAAGAAAATCATTCCAATAAAACACCATTCACTCTTACACATACTCTACCGTCATCATACATGCATTTCTCACTATTAAGTAGATTCCCAGTAATACCATATTTATTCAGTACCTTCCACAGAAGTATCCTATTTACTCGATCTTAAGCTTTCTCTAAATCTATGAAGGCAGCAAAAACTTTCTTACCGACAGCCAGATAATTTTCGATCATCATACGTAATGCAAAAATTTGATTAGTGCAGCTCTTACCAGAGTGAGACATAAAAGCACACTGTACAATCCCCACTTTCTCTGATGTAAAACCTCATACCTTATCAATAATGACCTTTCCGAACACTTTCCCTGGCACACTCAGCAAGCTGATACCATGATAGTTTTTGCTTCAGTCTCATCACCTTTTCACTTATACAAAGGAACAATGATAGCATTCCTCCAATCCTGAGGGACCCTTCTTAACTCCAATTACAAATGGCAAACTTCAGTTAACCAGTCAATCACAGTCACCACCATATTTCAACAACTCAGCAGTTATGCCATCAACTCCCGATGCCGTACCATTCTAAAGAGCAAAAGAGATTTAAGAGCTTCACACACCTCTTCTTTTGAGATCTCACCTGTGCTTTCAACTCTCACTGTGACATCATCTGCTTCTGCCTCAGAATCACCTTTGCTTTCATGATCTAATAGCTCACAGAAGTATTAGTTCATTGGGATCCTATATCATTTCTCCGACCTTATTCTTCATAAAACTTAGAATTTTATTTCCCCTCTTTTTCCTATATCTTATATACACTACATTGACAAAAGTCACCAGACACCCCTTCAAAAGCAAATGAACTGAACGGATCTGCTGCGTTGTTAAGATGCATGATACTGCTGCAAACGGTATAAAAACAGGCCTGCAGCTGACCGCGAACATATCACACTGTGAGGTTGAATTAAAATGTTGCGCCGGGAGAGAACTGACTTTGAGAAAGAAAAGATTGTTGGGTGTTATATTAGTGGGTTGTCCGTAAGAGAAACAGAGAGGTGTTTAAATATACCCAAGTCAACTGTTTTGGATGTACTGAATAAGTGTAAGACACATGGCGTGCCTGAAGCAGCAAAACTTACAGGCAGACCAAAGAAAATCAGTGATAGAGGACGTCGAAGCCTCAGGAGAGTCGTTACAGCTAATCGATGGAGTATTGCACAAGACCTGAGTGTACAGGTGAGTAAAAATGCCGGATCCCCAGTATGTACACGTACCATTCGCAGAGAACTTCATTCCATGGGTTACCGTGGTCATGCGCCCGCTGGATCATTCCACGTCACTTCATACAGGCCATGTAACCCACCATCTCAGATTTTAATGAAATTTGGCATGGAGGCATACTTCACCAAGATATAGAAAATGACCAAATTTTAACTTCCTGCACCTCATAGTTTCTGAGATACAATGCTCTAAAGTTTCACCGAACATCAATCTCGCACGTAGTCACGGAGTGCCACTTTTCACAAAATGCTGCATAACTGTAGTGCTCTTTAGTTTAGAAGAAAGAAATGTTGTACTCTTATGCAAAAGAGCTTCCAGAATAAGAAACCATTTCAAATTTCATTGAAAACACTGAGTAAATAAATGAAATATAGTGGTAAAGCGAAAATTTAAGAAAAGAACTTGCTATTCTATATTAGGCTCTACAGCAAACAGCAGATGTATGAGGGAGCTCTTTTTTAATGTATATTGGTCTTGGACATATATTGTCACATAACAAGAAAAAAAAAATAGTGCCTTTCAGCTTGCTTTTGGAGATATGTGCAAATATCTGAAATGTGTGTAGGGTTCCACTTCATCAATTCAACTACTTGTTTTTTATTAATTATAACTCATCTCTGACATTCAAGAAATTTCACAAGGAAATATAACCAACAAGGACACAAAAATATAAAAAAATTATGTTTTCTTACACCATATAGTTTCAGAAATACCATATTAACAAATTTGACAAAATGGCTAGTTCAGCTGCACCCCACAACAAGTTAGGTGAGCATATGCAACAAACTGCTAAGTCATACTCACCTATGGTACTTAGATCTATTTTTTCATAATTAGTTTTGACTTGAAAAAAATAAACACAAGCAAGTAGTTTTGCACTGTTCATAAATATTTTCATTAATGTTTTTAATATGCCATGATCAACTCTTGAGGATGGAGTCCTTATAATTCAGCCACTTAGTTTTGACAGGTTTTATCACCAGTGGGTGTCTGTAGAATATCATCAATGGCATCACAATCTAAATTTATGCAACTATAACTGATTCAGATTTGTACTTTTTGGACACTGAACAGCACCAAAGCATGCACTTTGAATCCTTACTGCTGCAGACAAGACTATTGATAAAGTCCTGATGTGATTCTTCAAAGTGTACTGCACTAATCAAAAGTTAGACATTTTGATGTATAGTGCACACACATACAAGAATGGGTTCTAGGAGCCTGCAAGAATGCACCATTTTGGATGAAGAGCACAAAATTTAGAAAATCCTACTTTTTCATTAGTATTTCTTTGCTTAAATTGTTGATATAATTCTTTCAAATTGCACAGAATAAGTCTTTTCTGAGCATGGACGTTTCTAGCACCACTTACTTTGTCCTTCATTCCTGGCATTTGCCTAGAATAGTTATCTTCATAAAATTCTATTATCTGTTTTATGGCATCTTGTGAAAGTTTCTTACCATGGCTGGGTTCCGGAACTGATATAATGCCTTTATCTTTTGCTAATTTTCTTGCCTGATGTACTGTGTATTCTGAAACTTCAAGCTGTTGTGCTACTTTTTTCTGGACCATGATGGGGGAGCCACTGTTAATAACTGATTTTTTTTTTTTTATGACTAACAGTAGGTATCTTTTCTTTCATTAAAGCAACAAGTTCATCCAAATCACGAGCTTTTAGTTTTAATTCATCTATGGAGTATTCATCATCACTGTCCCTAGTAGAAGACAGAGCTGTAAAGCCATACTCCAAAACACAAGATATTTTACTCTGCACAGCTAACTTTGCTTGAAGAAGTTTTCTTTTTCCGTATGCTGGTTTACTATGGGATGGCAAGGAATGTAATTTTAATGGTGACAATTCTAAATCAGATAAATTTTCATTTACTTCTTTAGCAGCACATTATTTAATAATAAAATCATCAGGGACCATTTCACTATCATCAGTCTCACTTAAAACTTCATTTTCTACAGGTTGTCCTAATTTAGATGCTTTCCCATGACACTGAGGACATAATTTTTGACCTGGGCATACACTGATGTTTTTAGATTGCAGCTGTTGGGCTATTTGTATACTGGCTTGATGCAGGGACCTCTTCAACAGGTTTTTTTACATCATGGTCACCAAAAGGCTTGCAATAATATTGTTACTTGGTAGGTTTCATATTTCTTCAGATAACATTTGTGATGTAAACATACTGAGATTATATCTTTATGTGGAATATTAGGTCTTAAAGAAATAAGTTCCTTGTCAGCAACAGAAAATTCTTCACTACTGAGAAACCCTCTTATCTTCACATAACTTGATTCATTGCATTCTGTGTTAGTAAGTGATCCAACACTACACTGGTCCATTATCTTTTTCCATGATTGAGGTTGACAAACTTGTCCCAAAGTCAGATTAACACAGATCAGCCAATACACAAAAAAGAAAATATTAGAAGCAATATATTTCACAGCAAAATGTAAGAGACTTCTGGATAGCCTGCCCACAGTGAAATCAGCATGAGCATCTGAACCATTGTTTTCTTAACTGGGAATGAGGGACTGAAACCTTATTTCTCTTTAGCTGGAGGGCATCCCTAATAGAGTGAGGTGAGAAAAAAGAAATCTTTTTCATTTGACCCTTATCTCAGCACTTGGAGAGTTTTAAGATGTCATAAAACTTACCCCATTTGAACTGGTGGTCAGTTGAGCACAGGATCTGGGATGAAGACAAAACAAATTCTCATGACCTTAGGAATCATGCTGTATGTATCCTTTGCCCTATGCCACATTTTCTTTTAAAAAAGTGCTCTCTGACAAGTTGCAATTATTTCCTAGTGCCCATCCATTGCAAGCTTACTTTAGTGTATTATCCAGTCATGCACATATAAAAACTGTTTATATCTTTTGTGGGAATGTTTTTTTTTTTTTTTTGGAGGGGGGGGGTGTAAATTTCCAAAATTCTGTTTTAGGGAGATTTGCCAGAGTAATTTTTTTTTTTTCAGGAATTTTTTCAATCTGCAATAAGAGAATAACAGATATTTTGAAATGACTGAAAAGCTTTAAAACCTCACCACACTTGTTGTGGGGTGCAGCTGAACTAACCATATCGTCAAACTTTTTAATTTGTTATCTCTGAAACTATATGGTGTAAGAAAACATAATTTTTTTATATTTTTGCGTCCTTGTTAGTTATATCTTTTTGTTAAATTTCTTGAATGTCAGAGATGAATTATAATTAACAAAAAAAAAAAAAGTGGTTGAATTGACAAAGTGAAACCTCACACACATTTCAGATATTTGCACATATCTCCAAAAGCAAGCTGAAAGCCACTATTTTTTTCTCTTGTTATGTGACAGTATATATCAAAGACCAATATACATTAAAAAGGAGCTCCCTCATACCTCTGCTATTTGCTGTAGAGCCTAATATAGAATAGCAAGTTTTTTTCTTAAATTTTCACTTTACCATTATATTTCATTTATTTATTCAGTGTTTTCAACAAAATTTTAAATGGTTTCTTATTCTGGAAGCTCTTTTGCATAAGAGTACAACATTTCTTTCTTCTAAACTAAATAGCACTACAGTTATGCAGCATTTTGTAAAAAGTGGTACTTCGTCACTCTACGTGTGCGATTGGTGTTCAGTGAAAATTTAGACCACTGTATCTTGGAAACTATGAGGTGTAGGAAGTTAAAATCTGGTAATTTTCTATATCTTGGTGAAGTATACCTGCACGCCAAATTTCATCAAAATGTGAGATGGTGGGT
The DNA here is from genome assembly GCA_039090855.1 of Macrothele yani. NCBI lineage: Eukaryota > Metazoa > Arthropoda > Arachnida > Araneae > Macrothelidae > Macrothele > Macrothele yani. The sequence goes on along the minus strand of CM077011.1, from coordinate 55,140,729 downwards.
TACATTTCCCAAGAAAATTGGATGAATTGATGCGGAATGCCCCGCTCCTAAGCCTTTCATCTCCACTCAGAATGCTACTTGTCGTTTAGCATGGTGTAAAGAACATTTATTGCGGAGTGTAGATCAATGGAAATGGGTCCTATGGACTTATGGCCGTGTGTGGGTATGGCGGCAGCCGGGGGAACACTATTTACCACAGTGTACTGTTCCTACGGTCAAGTTTGGAGCCGGCAGTGTACTCGTATGGGGGTGTTTTTCATGGTATGGTCCCGGCCCACTGGTTATCGTGGACAAACCTGTTAACCAGCATGTCTACCTCAAAATTCTGGACAATTATGCCCTACCAACTCTGTGACAATACTATGGAACCGAACCTTGTTGGTACCAGCAGGATAATGCACCGAGCCATAAAGCAAGGACTGTTACGGCGTGGTTTGACGATAATTCCGTACTGTGTGTGGACTGGCCAGCACAGAGCCCTGATCTTAACCCCACAGAGCACCTATGGGATGAATTAGAGCGCCGCATAAGAAGTTTGGAACCAAGGCCTACTACTAAGCAAGAGTTAGCGGCAGCATTATGTACTGAATGGAAGCGCATACCTATCGCTGTGTTCCAAAACCTTGTCGAAAGCATGTCTCGAAGGGTCACTGCATGCATTAAAGCCAAAGATGGACTGACACCATACCAATGTTTGTCAATAAATGCTATGTTGTGTTTCTCTTCTAGGTGTCTGGTGACTTTTGTCAATATAGTGCACATCCAGAATGTTTTTCTATCTTTTCAAAAAGTCAATTCATGCCTTTCTACCTTTTGCCTTACCCCAGTGAACTAGCTTCACTGACTCATGCTTCTTACAAAGGAATTCATCTTATGAAACTATACTTTGCAGCATCCTACTATTTAATTGTAGCTACTATTAGTGTGTGTGCGTGCGATTACTTGCGTTTTCCCCATCGTTTTCCTTTCCCATTATACTTCAGTTGAAAAACCTGATTTCAGTTCAAAAACTTTCAAAGATCACACCTGAAAGACACCAGGTATCCCTCCATAGAAAAAAAAACTGATACATATAAAAGACACTGGTAATGGACATTCTGTTAAACCAAACACAGAAAACAAAGCTACAAGGTTCTCTGTCTACTGACACAGCATATTAAATTAGCAAAACCAACTTTTTCTTACTGCTTTCATTTTTGGCCATTCAATGACAGATATGAAGACCACTTTGATGTTAAGCAACCTTAATCCTGCATTGTTTAGTAACCAAAAGTGGGCAATGTTAAGCTAGTACTTGTAAATAAGAAATTTTGCTCATTCTTTACATATTAAAATGCTTCATTTTCATGAACAGTAGAATTTTATGTCAAACTAACCCTAGATATTTTAAAATCCTGCAGCATGTTTAGTATGCAAAGTTTTTTATGACAAAAATTCCCACAAAAGCAAACTTTTTTAGTGAAATGTGAGTTCCTGCTAACAAAATACCAACTTAGTAAATCATCACAACAATGAAGTCACTTTACCTGACACATGGAAGAGGTACGTTACTTGAATTCACTGGAACCTGAACACCACGTTCCCATTCTTGTTTCCAAGTATCACTTACATACCAAAATGAATCTGAATCTAGTTGCTCACTGTCAGGCAATTTCATTGCACTGATCAAATCCTTACGAAAAAGCTGAAAATAAAATTTGAAAAATGAAAATGCATATACATGTCATGTTTTGATCATATAACAACATAATCTGCATCAATTTATTGTTTGCAACTAGCAGTTATGCATTAAAATTTTAAAATATGCACTAAATATGTAGGCCATTTGGATATCATGAAGATGTGTTGCAGTTGTGTTACATGAAGCAAAATGTTGTTAACAAGGTGGAGACTAATATTCTTCGGTGGTTTAGCCATGTTGAGAGAATGAGTGATGATGAGATGCTTACTTACTAAAATCTTTTTAGCCTAAGTGACAGGAAGGAAAGGCAGAGGAAGGCTAAGGAAGTCATGAGAGGATCAGATTCAGGAGTGTTTGTATGAGAAAAAGATTATGAGTATGAAGTATAGAAGGTTGTGTGTACATCATATGATGGATGTCAGTGAAGCCAGAGTTGTGTGTCAAGATCACTGTAAATGGAAAAGTTTGATACAGCAACTATAAGTGAATAATCAGTTATAAATTTATCTGGTAGTTTGTATTTCTTTGTGGAGCTAACCTCTGAATATCAGAGAACAGCTTAGTGATATGTGTATGTATTTATAAGAGAACATGTTTTCATACACTTTTAAAAAACAGCCTAAGGCAGGTTAAAAATATTTACAAAAAGTCTTGTTTTTGTACAGAGGAGTAGAAAATTCACTTCACTAGTTTGTGTTGTCTTTGTGACAAAAGAATTTAAGATCTTGAAGGGTTACTTTTACTTAATGGGTAAACATATATCCTGCTGGAGTATGAGGGTTCACTTGAGTTTGCACAATATCAGCTGTAATATGTTGGACACTGGACTATCAGGGATGATGAATAAAGGTGATAGTTCTCTCAGGTGGATAAAGCTGATTTTCCATTTGGCAACTTATGTTTGACAAGAACACACACCAGCCACCATACTTCATCATATTCAGCAGTAAGATAACCAGAAAATACAGTGGGAGCTGAATAAGAGCTTTGCGTGGAAGTACTTTAGATACAGGTAGTTTTATTGTTGCTGAATTAATAAAGCTTGGTAATGAGGTCAGATTATGAATTTGACACAACACAGCGAATCTTCAGTGTCCCAGAAATAGCTAATGCATCTTGAAATCTGCCAAGTAATTTAAAGTAGTGGTTATCACTTGAGTATTCAAAGCGAATGTTATGAATGGTCTGCTTCAAGAGCTCGAAAAAGGTCCTTTGGTGTCATGATCTGATTATAGAGGTATTGGAGACTTGCTTTGGTAGCAAGGTGCTTTACTTGTTACCAAAGCCATCATAAGCAATCTTGCCATGAGATGTTGCAAAAAAATGCCATTCAGTTCAAAATCCCTTTCATGGTGACACATTCCTCAACCACCTCCCTGTTTTTACATTAAGTAGCACTGTGCAATGTGCAACCTGACAAGGAGTGGTATACTCTTGCTCTGAAATGTATAAAAGCAACAGTATATTGGTTATTAGTCAGAAATGAACATTAAGTTCATTTCTTCTCAGTAGTGCACAACACATGGGTGAACTGTTACCTGCACACTTGTTCAGTGATAAGATCAAACTTCATCGTGTAGGACAAAGGAGCAATTTCCTGCAAAATCCTAGGTTGAGAGTCTCCACTTGACCACAGAAAAATGAGTTTATTGCACAACAGCAGAAATCAAAGTATTAAGTTTTATTAGACCACCATAACAAGCTCCAGTAAAGTTACCAACTTCTTTTTTTTAATAAATACAGTCTGTCGTGTACAGCTATCTGTAAATACCACTGTTTAAAAGTAAATTTTATGATCAACAAACTAATTCATAAACTTTTGAATCAAGGCATTTTTAAACAGATCAACTCCAGGGCATCCCCTACAATCATGTGGCATTCTGTATGAGCTAGATCTTTAATTATTTTATTACAGACTACACAAACTAGTGAATTTCTTATTCCTCTGTATAAAAACAAGACATTTTATTAAAAAAATTCTACCTGTCTTCTTGGGATGGTTTTTTTTAAAATGCCAAAAAAAAAAGGTGTACAAAAACATTCTCTTATGCTCAAGAATTTTTTTTATTATTATTATTTTTTTACATTTCAGAATTAATGATTGAGTTTGGTAAGTGAAGATTAGGTTTTAAGATTACAAAGGGAACAATTCCTGTAGTTTTCATTAGTTTGAGTTGGAACTTGTGCATGAGGTTCTAACTCAAACTAATGAAAACTACAAAAATGGCATTATTTTTTATTTATTTTTTAACCAATAAGCACAAGATAGATCATAAAAAAAATGACCATTTAAAACTAATATTGTATAGTACAATTCGGTACAGAAATCCAATGTTGAGCATTTCATTCTTGGTGCATATCACTAAAATCTATGTAAAACTTATTTCAAAATTTTTTAAATATGATCCCATTTTTATTTCATTCTGAAATTTTGCCAGCAAACTCATGAAATACCTCAATTGAACATATATATGTGTTCAAAAATCTTAAAGATGGCTGAGATTTTCAAAAATTAAAATCAGCCAAACAATTTTTCTTCACAATTAGTATGTGCTGCATTCAACTAAAAGCCCTTTTAAAGAACTTGTAAATGAACCTAGATGATCTCTTTATGACCAAGGGTCACAGATTTATGGGCACTTTTATATATATATATCATAGTGCACCTAAATTTTGCATTTTTTGAAAATTTTCAAAAAATTTCATTAAAAAACTACTGCTTCAAAATATCTAAGAATTCAGATTTTCCATGTACTCCATAGGTACCAATGTACTTAAAAAATCAAGCAAATCTGAAAAGTCAAGATCAAAAATAAAATTTTAATTGGTTGATTTGACATGGAATGACCCTTCTGGAACTGAATGACCACAGTAGCTGTCTGTGCCTCCAACAAATATTGAAAATGGCAGAAATTATCAGGTGAAATGCATGTTTTTAATGCTGATTCGAGAAAACATTTTTTAGCAACTCTTGACTTCTGCAGTGATTCTTATACTTTAGGTTTTATACAACCAATGTTAGAATTAGAAATAAATTTTCTACTGGCCTAGTGAACCACTAGTATTTGCAAACCACTGGTCCACCAAAATGCCCAGTGGTCTGTATAAAAAAAAAAAGATTTGTTTTTAAACCTATCATTAGTTTGCAGGCTTTTAAAAAGAAAACCATACAAGCAAGGTAAAAGAAACAGAAATTCATTTTTTAACTTCTCACAAATTAAAAAAAAAAAAAAAAAAGATCTTACTGGCCATCCGGGCCAGTAAAATCAATAGTTAAGTGGTCCAACAAATCAATAAATAGTTTAGTGGTCCAACAGAAGTTTTACTAGTCAATGGCCAGCAGACCACTGGGTAATTCGAACGCTGACAACCATGTCTTTTAATCTGTAAAGGGGATGAAAAACCAGATAATTTAACACCGGGGACTGTCAGTTTTACATTCATACTGGAGCCAAATAATTTATAATTTGTATTAGCCCAGGACTACTGTTCAAAAGTTTGTTTTTCCAAAGCTGCAGCACTCAAAATTGTGTGACCCTTAGAGCAGATATATTTTTTCAGAGATTTTACCTTTTTTTTTCTGTTGAATCTTGAATATTTTGATAAGTAAAATTTGTTTTTTCAGAAATTTCACCTGCTATGGTGTGGGGTGTGGAGTACAAGTGTCTTGGGAGAAAGGGGAATCAGGAAAATGATCTTGATCAAGGTTGCCTGTATACACAGTTTTCAGTATTGGTAAATTGGAGTGGGGGGGGGGCCTGAAGTTAAATGTAGGCATGCTCTACAATATTCCTGGATTTGAAAGGGTTGATAATATATGAAGAAGCATAGGATTGCTTTGACTCGCCAAATCTGAGGTTGTTCAGATTCCTAAGCTATAATTGCTTAGCTTCAATTAATTTCTTGGAACATCATTGCCCAGGATGATGTAACAGATAGCACGCTCAAATAGAAATCGGAAGAAGTGGATTCAATTCCTTTTCCAGGGCAATGTTATTTTCAAGTTTTCTGAGCAGATGTTACATGGTGACCAGTAAACTACAAACAATTCAATACACAAATTTGATTGCTGTAAATATTCTAGGAAATTTTCCACGTATTCATAAGGAATATTTCTACCTCAATTTTGATATTGGCGAGGACAGATAAGGACAGATAAAGAGTGTTTTATTTGTCTACCATAATTTGCTTAATCTACATTTCTGAAATTAGAGCTTTACTTTATCCTAATTTGTTTGGGACTAGATCAAAGTAAGTTGGAACTTCTGAATTCTCATTTCAGCTGGCTTGCATAATTGCCAACTTTCGAGGGGTGTGTGGGGGTATTAATCAATATGTTAGATTCAAATTTTTATCGATATACTCACTTAAATTACTTATTGCATATTGATTAAATGTAGAACACATCGTCGATTAAATGTAGCTATGTTATATAATTCAAGTAACTTTTAATCGAAATGACTACAGATGTTTGCATTCATTGGCACATTTATATCAAGTAAAATAGAATCTATATACATAATTTCTCATTACTATGCTATCATTATGATCTATAAAAAGATTAAAAAAATTTTTTTATGGAAGTTTGCATCTAAAGGGAAGAATGTTCCACCCTTTGACTCCTAATTTCAATAGGGTTGTATCCGACATCATCATGGAATGTACTAAAATGTTTCAAAAATGAACCACCTTCGTGCTATTAATAGTTATCTCCCATAACCCCATGTGATGACCGGAGTTAAAGAAAAATCCCGACGTAACCCATGCATGTCGTAGAAGGTGACTAAAATGGGTACTCAATCTCCAGGCGTATAGCCAGGTTCCTTCTTGCAAGGTTGGATGCAGGGCTAACAACTCTGTCCTGTAAAAACTCGACCCGGCCGCCCCTGTGGAGCAGTGGTCTAAGGCGTTGGCCTCTGATCATTCGTCCGTAAGGGGTCCGGGTTCGAATCCCGGTCAGGCATGGATGTTGTGTTTGTTTTACGGCACTGGCTCTCTCCCTTCCCTGGAACCAGTGACCCTAAATTAGGGACGGGCGACTGCTTATATAGCCCATTGAGTTGCTCACGGCGGTCGTTAAACCTCCAATCAAAAAAAAAAAAAAAAAAACTCGACCCGATAAGAAAGCCAAGGGAATTAGCCGAATAGACTTTACAGAACGACCTGGACAACGAAAAAGGATTATGTATATTGGTTTGGAAGCTGCAATGTCTTGAGCCTGAACAGACCAGGAGCATTGAGGAGTGTGTGAGGAACTGAGGAAATACAGAGTGAGGATAACAGCACTGCACGAGGTGAGATGGAAAGGAAATGGCATACATGATACCAGAACACATAATATTTTTTATAGTGGAGGAGACCAAAAAACCTTTGATACTGTATTCTTGGTTGACAAAAAATGGAAACATTTGGTTCTTGATTTTAAACAAGTTAATGACCGACTTTGTGCACTGAAAATAAAGTTTCAGATGTTCAATATATATATTTCACTCATGTGCACATGCACCAACCGAAGACTCCTGTAAAGAAGACAAGGATAACTTCTATGAATCACTAGAGAGAATATATGATCAGTCACCAAAGCATGATGTTAAAATGATACTGGGAGATATAGATGCCAAAGTAGAAAAGGAACAGACCTTCCAACTAACAATTGGAAGAGAGAGCGCACATGAAGAAAGTAATGAAAATGGCACGAGACTAATTGATTTTGAAAGTGGAAAGAATATGACCATTTGTACAACCTGTTTTCCACATAAAAAAAAGTACATAAAGTTACCTGGAGATCGGCAGATGGAATAAAAGAAAATCAAATAGATCATGTTATGACTGATAGACGATATGCGGCAGATATCGCTGATGTACAAAGTTTTAGAGGAGTGGATTGTGATACAGATTATTTGTTAAGAATTAAATATAAACAAACAATAAAAATTAATAAGGTGGGTAGAAGAAGAACACCAAGATACAACCTCCAAAAATTAAAAGGTGGAAAAAACAGACAAAAATATTTCATTTAATTCAGAAAACGACATTTATAAAATGCAATTTTCATAATTTAATCTACTATAGTTTTGCTGAAAGCTATGGTTCAGCTTTGTCAGGACTAAGCATTTTCATTTCTTGCTTCTGACAATGTTACCAGTTTCACGTGTCAAACTCCTCGTGTGGCCATCAGATTGCAGATTGACGAGTGCTTTCCATGTGCTTGATAGGTATGGAGATGAAGATAAATCGTTTACCAGGTTATTACTGTTTTGAAATACATGAACTATTTCACAGACCAAAATATGTTGAAAGATTGAGAGAAGAAATAAGTGATGGAAAAGATGACAACTATGCCAATACTATGATCTATAGATAAGAAATGGGAAAGGATTAAGAATAAAATTACCAAAGTAGCTGAGGAAGTTCTGGGATTCAGAAATAACGACAAACGGAATGAATGGTATGACTTGTAATGTAGAAAATGTGTTGAAGAAAGAAGTACAGCTCGTCTAAAGATGCTTGACTAGAAAACTCGAGCAAATGAGAATGAATATAGAGAAAAATGAAAACAGGCCAAAACGTTGTGCAGAAGAAAGAATCATGAATGGGAAAAGTCAAGGCTAAATGAAATTGAGACACTGAAGAATACAGGACAAATTAAGGAAATGTATAATAAGATAAAGGAATTCAAGGCGGATTTCAACCCAGAACAACTTTCTGCAGAGACCGTGATGGTAACTTGCTTGGTGGAAAGGAGGACATTTTGAGAAGGTGGGCAGAGTATTTTGAAGATCTCCTTCAGAACAAAACAAGCTTAGAAATTAACGTTTCAGAAGATGAGCTTAATGAACCCCAGGAAAGTATAAGGAGAGCTGAGATACAGGAAGTCCCAAGACTACATAAGGCGGAATTGGCCCTAAAAAGAAAAACAATAAAGCAACCGGTGAAGATGGAAATACCAGTTGAGCTATTAAAATATGGTGGACAATCACTATTAATCAAAATTCATGAGTGCCTGTCAGAGGTATAGAAAACTGAGTCTATGCCTACTGAATGGAATACTGTTATTATCTTCCCTATCCATAAGAAAAATGATATGTCTCTGTGCCAAAATTATAGAGGAATATCACTGTTAGTAGTGATTTACAAAATATTTGCAGGGACATTGGCAGCTAGATTGCAGCCTGTCATAGAAGAATTGCTGGGTGACTATCCAGGGTGTCCACAGAATTATCAAACCTGATTTCCCTGACCTTACACAAATAGGTTTATTTGAGCTTTACAATATATGTGCCATGATAATAAATAAAATTGAATTGGATAATTGAGAAACTTATATTATTTAAAAGTGTTTCCGTTTGACATATAAAGTTTCCCAAATAACTGATACATTTAATTATTATTATTTTTTTTTTATAAGCCTCCATCTTCCCCATAGCCATCCAACTCACACCTTTTTAACTTTAAGTTTACTCTTTTTTTTTTCACACTCAAACAAACCCATTCACAATATTCAGAACAGTTACTATAAAAATATTACAGTAGGAACACAGTCACTGTTTTTATATTACACACCACTTTTCTTCTTTTCCCAATCTGAAATCTTCGCCTGCAATGCTGCTTCTTCCAACTCTAGTTTCTTCTGTTCTCTGTCTTTTTTCCATCAATTAATTTATTTCATGATCATTTTTTCTTTTTCCTTCAGTTTTCTTTCTTCCTCATTTTGAAGAACACTTTTTTTCTCAAGATAATCCTGATATCTTCGTCCAGAGGCTCTTACAGAAAGAAGAAGCCTTCTGTTGATGGCAATGTGTTCTAATCCTCCCACATTTTTAATGGCATCAAAAACTGTTCTCGGACAAATCAGGGATTCTTCCAGGAGATTTTCCACAAGAAGAGACTTACTGACAGAAAATCCACCTTCCACTGAAGCATTTCCATGAGACATAATGAGACAAATTTTTATTACATCCCAAAATGCACCGAATGGTTTTGGTTGTCAAGTAGAGCACTGTAAAATTTGTCTAATCCCCACGGACAAACTTAAATTTTAGTGGGCTTTTCTCACGAAGTTTTTCAATCATACTGGTCACAAGTTTCCTAAATTCAAGCTTAAACTCTAATTTCTCCCTTTCTGAGCACTTCACTTCTTTTAATAGCTTTTTAGCGCTAAATCCAAGGTATCAACTTTCTCAATTGAGAAAAGATTTTCACTTTTTGATACATCTAAAGTTAAACAGTTTTGAGACACTATCAGCCTTCACTTAATTTGTCAGGCTTCAAGCTTCGTGCCATCAAATTTTTCATCAGATCCAGCAAATCAGTGTGTAAGAAAGGAATTAAAGGTTTTGGGTTCTGGAACCTTCTCAAAAACGATTCACACTCTGAAGCTATAGTCCTAAATGCAGCCAGCCAATCTGCATTTCAACGGTGGACTTTCCACGAATTCTGCAAGAAACATGTGCGGTTTGCTGGAAACCAACGATTCTTGAACATATTTTTTGATATGATCATAGACAAGCAATGCCCTAGTCAAACAATTAATGTTTTCAAATCACCTTACAGTGCAAAATTTCAAAGGGAAATCTTTACATCCAGTAATCAGTATAATTTGCATGGCGAGCAGGACTATCTTTTAAAAGGTACTAAAAGTTACGCAGAAAGTGATGTATATCCCATTTCACTGCTTCAAGTCCAGTTTTCATAGCTCCATTGACCACGTGCGGACCACATACTCCAATGTCAACTAATAATTTACCATCTGGATTTTCAGTTTTAAATTTATCTTTCAGCTTTTGAAGAAAGCTGAGATTAATTGTTAAGTCCATCCATTGACACTTTTAAGCATGTTATCCAAGGGAAGAGGTGCACCTTTAATGAATTTCTCTAAAAGGTCATTAGCTGTTGCCCATCCTAAAAACACACTACTTAAGTACCTAGTAGAAACTTTTTGCAGATTGATGTCCCAATAACGAACAAACAGATCCATTTGCCCACACTGAGCAATTTTGTTTAGTGATTCATCAAAACAAATTACAAAGTCAGTGCACTGCTTCAGATTGTCCACTAAACACTCTTTGAAATGTGGTGCCCATCCATGGTTTATCACATAAGATGCTTTGCTTTTGCCTAAAGTAAATTTTGAAGCTATCGTACTGTCAGGAAACATTAACTGAAATGTTTTTTCAATTACTAATCTAAAGCAACTATTATGGGAATTTTACTAGGAAATTTTTTCATTAATAGCAAATTTTCGGAGAAAACTCTTCTCCTTCTTCAGGCTGGCTTGTTGTTGTCACTTTTTCCTGTCACTAACACGGTTACGGTTTACCTTGACGGTTACGGTTTACCTTGACGGTTATGGTTAACCTTGACGGTTTAGGTTATTTTTCAACAAATCCTGCCAAATGTTAGGCAGGGAAAATCCTTTGCAGTCATTGATGATGGAATTTTGTTTTTTCTCAATCTCTATTCCTTCTTTCAGTTTTCTTTTTGGAAATTGCTTTGGAAACTGATTACTTTAAGGGAATTCCAATCCATGCTGTGCCGAGTTTCTCTAACTTGCCTATCTAATCCAGTCTTGTTGGAGCAATTTTTTATAGCTGCTTTATGCTCAGCTATACGAGTTTCTAGTCTGCGACCTGTTTCACCTATGTAAGATAGTCCACAACTACAATTTACTTCATAGACTACTCCTTGCATTTTTAAAATATCTTCTTCTCTTTGAACTATTTTAGGGAAAAATTTTTTAACTTTGTTCTCTAAACTTGGAGCTAGCCTAATATTGTACTTCTTACTAATTCTCTTTAAAGACTCAAATAAACCTTTTAATTCTCTTTAAAGACTCAAATAAACCTTTTAATTCTCTTTAAAGACTCAAATAAACCTTTTAAAGAGAATTAGTAAGAAGTACAATATTAGGCTAGCTCCAAGTTTAGAGAACAAAGTTAAAAAATTTTCCCTAAAATAGTTCAAAGAGAAGAAGATATTTTAAAAATGCAAGGAGTAGTCTATGAAGTAAATTGTAGTTGTGGACTATCTTACATAGGTGAAACAGGTCGCAGACTAGAAACTCGTATAGCTGAGCATAAAGCAGCTATAAAAAATTGCTCCAACAAGACTGGATTAGACAGGCATGTTAGAGAAACTGGGCACAGCATGGACTGGAATTCCCTTAAAGTCATCAGTTTCCAAAGCAATTTTCAAAAAGAAAGCTGAAAGAAGGAATAGAGATTGAGAAAAATCAAAATTCCATCATCAATGACTACAAAGGATTTTCCCTGCCTAATATCTGGCAGGATTTGTTGAAAAATAACCTGAACCGTCAAGGTAAACTGTAACCGTGTTAGTGACAGGAAAAAGTGACAACAACAAGCCAGCCTGAAGAAGGAGAAGAGTTTTCTCCGAAAATTTGCTATTAATGAAAAAATTTCCTAGTAAAATTCCCATAATAGTTGCTTTAGATTAGTAATTGAATTAAGAAACTAGGAAGCCATTTCTCAACATGAGCTTTATTCAATGAAATGTTTTGTTAATCTGTGTACAGGAGTTCAGAGACATTCGCTTGGACAACACTTCCATGGCCCATATTATTTCAGACTTTGTTACATCATCTTTCACTACATAAGCATTAAGGTCACTGGGCTTCACATCATCTTTCATAACATAAGTATTTGAGTCATTAGACTTAATATTTTCTAGAAGTACTGATTTCACATTTCCTGAGCTTGTTGATGGCAAGAGTTCATTATTATTACAAAGAGTTCTTTTTCACAGAGGAAGTGAAAGAAGCAAGACTGAGCCGAGACATTTTAGCACGGATGTTTTTCAAATGATTAGGGCCATTTCCGTGGCTGGAGACTGCCTGACGCCCCATGTTGCTAAGCTTGAAAGTTTTAGAGCACACTTTACAAAATGCTGATTCATTGTCGCCGTTCACAGCAGCTATCCAACCAGAAAACTCAGGATTTAATTGTTCGTCTAACCATTGTTCATTAAACACACAACGCTTTGACATTGCTGCAGTCTTAATTGCCTTTTAACAAGGTATAACTTATATCACAAATTTTCTTCTACTCTTTTGACCCAAAACAAAAAGAGAAATGTTAACAAGTAATGTAACACAACTTACAATAATAGGTAGGAAATACAAGGTTACATTAGTAGGAAGGGGAAGTTAGTGACTGTCTGCAACACCAAGTGCAAGTGTGTTGGGCGATGAGGGCGTCACTCCCCGACGCGTGGTTAAAACAAGTTGTAGTCTAACTGCGATTGAAATTTCCCTGACTTTTTTTTAAATATCACTGATTTTCCCTGACTTTTACCAACATTTCAGGCATTTCCCTGACTAATTTTCATTTCCCTGACTTTCCCTGATTTCCCCTGACTTTCCAGAATGTGGACACCCTGCTATCAATGTGGCTTTAGATATGGGAGATCAACAATAGACCAGATTTTAACAGTACAAACTATAATGGAGAAATGCTACGAGTTTAATATCAATCTGCACCATGTGTTTGTGTGGACTTCAAACAAGCCTATAATAGCATTGATAGAAAAGCTATTCAAAGTCATGAAGGAATTCTAAGTTCCACCCAAACTGATAAGATTAGTAAAAATGACACTCATAAATACCATGGGTAGAGTGCAGTTACAGGGTGAACTCACACCAGAGTCCAGGATTACCAAAGGATTACGACAACGGGATCAACTATCAACAATGCTTTTTAACCCAGATGTCTGGAAAGGGTTATGAAAAATATAATTATAAATAGATGTGGAACTATTATGAACAGAAGTCCACAACTTTTGGGCTTTGCAGATGATCTGCAGTGTATAGAAAGGACTGAGAAAAAAAGCCTCAGAGAGTGTTAAGACAAATGAAGGAGGAGGCAAAGAAAATGGGACTACAAACAAGCCAAACTAAAACAAAATACTTAATTGTTGCCAGAGATAAACAAAAATTCAGAAACACCCAAAATTTCACTGTTGATGATGAAACCTTTGAGCGAGTACAGCAGTTCTTTGGTTCAGTAATAACAGAAAGTAATGATGTGTCAGTTGATTTACTTATTGAATAGCTGCAGCAAAAAGCACCTATTACAGTATTCGACCACTATTAAAATCTAATTTGATCTCAATAAAAGTAAAATTCAGCTATATAGAGTAATCCTCAGACCGTACTTTTTTACAGCTGTGAAACATGGACAATGAATGATCCAGAGAGATCAAAACAGATTACAAATATGGGAAAAGGTATTAGGAAAGAAAGATCTTTGGCCCAATTAATGAGAATGCACTTTAAAGAGTGAGGAACAACAAAGAAATAATAATACAATTTAATAGCTGTTGAAGCACGATAAAATGATGTAGGTCTTAAGGTGTTTAATAATATCTAAAATACACTGGTGGGCAAAAATTAAGAACGAAGAAGAGAAATTAGCATAACAGTGGAATGAGCAGGCAGAATGGACTGAAAGACCACTCAGAAGATAGACTAGGGTCTGGTGAAAGCTATTGCACGGTGTACATCGGTTTGAACGACGTCGAGTAACAACCACCGTGTGATATGGCCAACAGGCAATCCAGTAGACGACATCTGGATGACTTTACCCGAGGTCGCGTCATTGGGAAGTTGGAAGAAGGTCAAAGTGTGACTAGTTGGCAGAGGAGTTCGGGATCACTCACAGCATCGTTTCACGAGCTTGGAGAGCATTTCAAACAACAGGAACAGCTATCCGAGAGTTTAGCAGTGGTCGTACATGAGCAACCACGGCGGCGGACGACCGGTATATTGTCCTACAGATGAGAAGAGACAGACGGCAGACAGCAGGAGTAATCGTAAGGCACATGCAACAGACAACTGGACGTCCGTTATCGCGTTTTACCGTGGCCACAAGGCTGCACAAAGGTGATCTATTTGCACGACAACCAGTACGGTGTGTGCCATTAACGCCGGCTCATCAGAGACGGCAGTTTCTATGGTGCCAGGAACACAAGAACTGGACACATCAGCAATGGGGTCGAGTTCTCTTTACGGATGAGAGCCAATTTAGTCTGACGAGCAATTCTGGATGTATACACATCTGGAGAGAGCAGGGAACACACAATCACACCTCCAACATCATCGAAAGGGACCGGTTTGGAGGTGGCGGAGTTCTTGTTTGGGGCGGTATCATGCTTGGTAGCCGTACTGATCTCCACATCTTCCAAGGAGGTTCAGCCGAGGTTCTCGTGCCTCGTGTGCGTCTGTTTAGAGGTGCTGTGGGTCCTAAGCCCCTCTTAATGAACGACAACGCTACACCTCAAAGTACAGTGGCTGTCACAGAGCTGTTGGAGAGTGAAGATATTCAACGCATGGATTGGCCCACAGGGTCCCCGGACCTAAATGAAATCGAACACGTGTGGGACCTTCTCGGGAGATGCTTGGCAACACGTCACCAACCGCCAGCAATGATTTCGCAGCTGCAATTGGCGCTACAAGAGGAATGGGCCGCAATGCCTCAAAAGCTCCTTGACAACCTCGTCCTCAGCATGAACAGACGTCGTAAATCCTGCAATGCAGTCGGGGGTGATCATATCCCCTACTAAAGACTGGACTTTTCTTGGCAGCCGCCTGTCACATGGACGTTTCTGTCTTTTGTACAGTTGCGCTCGAAGCTACCTATTCAATAAAGTGCCTTTGTATCCTTTGGATTCCTTGTTTGGACGGTTTTGCTCACTTGTCCCATATTCTTACATCTTGGGGATCTTATAGTATGATTTGAGTCGATGTGGAGCACTTCTGCACGACGTTACATTCGAAAAACCGTCTCGTCCTTAATTTTTGCACGCCAGTGTATATACACACAAAAAAACGCTAGATCTTTTGCATGTACTACACATGCATCATCAGGCTATGTACTGACCAAGTTCGGTGCATGCAGGTATCATCATCATCATCATTGTCAACCATTATCAATCCACTGCTGGACGAAGGTCTTCCCAAGTTTCCTCAAAAACGGTCTGTCTTGTGCCAGTCACCTCCATGTCACTCCCGCATAATTTCGAATTTCATCCACCCATCTCCCATGTGGTCTTCTTCTGTTTCTTGGAATCCAATCTAAAATTTCGGCTGTCCATCGATGGTCTGTCCTTCTGGCAGTATGTCCAGCCCATTGCCATTTCAGGGATTTAACTCTGATCATGATGTCTTCCACTCTCGTCATTTTTCGGATCCACGAGTTCCTCTTCTTATCTCTCCTGGTTATATCAAGCATGCATCTCTCCATGCTTATTTGAGTTGTCTGCAGCCTTTGTATGTCTCTTTTAGTTAAGGTCCACGTCTCTGCACCATACATAAGCACTGGAAGGATGCATTGATCAAACACTTTTCTTTTAAGACATAATGGCATATTGCTCTTGAAAATTATGCTGTTTCTTCCAAAAGCTCTCCAGGCAAGTTTTGTACGCCGATTAATTTCTTCATCAATGTGACCCTCACTTGATATCTGCTGTCCAAGATAAACGTACGTGTCTGTTATCTCCAGTTTTTCTCCATCAATCGATAAATCTTAATTTCTTGTAAAAGCATTGAACATCACTTTTGTCTTCTGAAAGTTCATTTTGGATCCCACTTCTTTACACTTGTCAGCAAGTTCCTGGATCATACTCTGCAGCTCTGGTGGGGTAGTTGCAAAAATGACTACGTCATCAGCAAAACGAAGGTGGGTTAGATAATCTCCATTAATCTTTATCCCTTTGTTTTCCCAGTTCAGTTATTGAAAGACATTTTCCAATGTGGCATTAAAGAGCTTCAGAGATATGGTGTCACCTTGTCTCACTCCCTTTCCAATTTTTATGTGTGTTGTATTTTCAAACAGCCGAATCTTTGCACTTGCATTTTCATAGATGTTATTAATAATATTAATATATGCATCTTCAATACAGCAGAATTTCAGAGGCATTGTAACTGCTGATGGTTTCACCGAATCAAAGGCTTTTTCATAATCGATAAAAGCCATGCACAATGGAAGTTCATATTCCCTCGCTCTTTCAATTAGTTCTCTCAGTACGTGGATATGATCTATTGTGCTGTAGCCACTCCTGAATCCAGCTTGTTTTCTCGGTTGAGCCATGTCCAGTGTTACCTTCAACCGGTGTGAAAGAACTTTAGCGAAGATTTTATAAACCACTGATAGGAGGCTGATAGGTCTGTAGTTCCTGAGATCCCCAATGTCACCTTTTTTGTGTAGCAGGATCATTGTAGCGTTGTTCCAATCCTCAGGAATCTTCTCTTCATTAAGGCATAGAGTGAAAATTTCGGCGAGTACTGTTTTGATTTCTCCACTTGCTTCTTGTATGATGTCTACAGTAATTCCACTTTCTCCTGGAGCTTTCCCCCGCTTCATGTTCTTGATTGCATGTGCAACTTCTGCTGGGAGGACTAGAAGAACTCTGGTACTGGTCCCTTTCATGATGTCTGGAGTACATGTATCATCCCTTTCATATAATTTGGAGTACAAATATTTCACTCTTGTCAAAATTTCACCTCTATTTCTTGTTACAGAACCATCTTGTTTTCTCAGTGCCATAATCTGTTTTCTTCCCTTACTGAGATGTCCCTTTGCTATTCTTAGGCTTTGGTTGTTTTCAATTGCTTTCCTCACTAGCTCACAGTTGAATTTCCTTACATCTTCAGTGATACTTTTTCGTACTGTCTTGCATAGCTCTATATATTCCACTTTGGAAGTCACATCTTCTTTAGTTGTCCTCATCTCTCTTCTTTTTTGCATCAGCATTTTGGTTTTTCTTGATAATTTGTTCGCATGCAACTTGTTCTTAGACCCAGCTAATTTTGTTGCTGTTTCCATAAGAGCTTTGGTTACTTTTCTGTTAACTTCAGAAATATCCACTTCTTCCGATGTTAGGCCTTCTAAAGCAGAGAATCTGTTCTTCAGTTCCAACTTGAAAGTATTATGGTGTTTTTTAAGGTTGGTTATGTCAATACATTTTGTTTGTCTTATGAGCTTGCCAAGTTCGAGTTTAGTGTTGAGGTGCATCTTACATCTCATCAATCTATGGTCACTAAATGTGTTGAATTTGTTCAGCACACTGCAGTCTTGGATGAAGAATTTTTTGTTACACATAATAAAATCAATTTCACTTGTCGTCCCAATTGGATGTCTCCATGTCCATTTCCTGTGTGGCTTTTTCTTGAAAAAGGAGTTCAAGATGAAAAATCCTTCTGTCTCTGCAAACTCAACGAGAGTATTTCCACGCTGGTTTCTGTTGCCGTGACCGAATTTACCTACTGAAGTTTCATTCTGTTGCCGTTGCCCTATTTTTGCATTGAAATCTCCTATAATTATCTTTAAGTGCTGCTTATTTTTATTATTTAGATGACGAATTTCCTCATAAAATTCTTCAATTTCTTCTTCAGAATGACTTGTGGTGGGTGCACAAGTTTGAATAATCTGAGCCTGGTATCTTCTTGAGAGTTGGATAACGAGTCGTGCAGCTCTGTCAGAGGAACTTTCAACTTCTACCACTTTATCCTTCAGTTTCTGGTTTATTATAAATCCAACACCACTAGTTCTGCCAGTATCTGTCCCACGATAGTACAAGAGATGTCCACTTTTCAGTTTAATGAGATCTTCTCCTTTTCTCCTTACCTCACTTAGCCCGACGATGTCCCACTTGATCCTTTGTAGTTCCTCTTCCAATTCAAGAAGCCTTGAATCAGAAGATAGGGAGCGTCCATTATACGTAGTCAAGGTCAGCATCAGATGGCAGCCTAGTCCGGTCCTCCGGGGATTCTTAGTACCCTCTGCCTTCATGTCGCACTGGCCGCTGCCTTGGCCAGGTACATTCCAGCTGCCGGAGAGTGAGGGCCAAGATTTAAGTTGTAGAGTCATTTTGGAGGTGTTTGGCCATAACTCACCACGCTGGCCAAGCGGGTTGGTGAGTGTGGGATAGCATTTCCTCTGATCCCGATGGTATAGTTATACTGCTATTGGCGGTCGTCAGAGCCCCTTTAGTGGGAACAGGATGCACCACGAGAAGGCGGGGTTGACATTTGTCAAGGAGAGGCTGTGATGTTACGCATCACCTGACCTTACATGATTTGAGTCGATGTGGAGCACTTCTGCACGACGTTACATTCGAAAAACTGTCTCGTCCTTAATTTTTGAACGCCAGTGTTTACACACACACACACACACACACACACACACACACACACACAAAAAAACGCTAGATCTTTCTCATGTGCTACACATGCATCATCAGGCTATGTACTGATCAAGTTCGGTGCATGCAGGTATAGATACGCATATATCAGAAAATGTATGTGCATAGATCTGTGCAGGGTACAATAAATAAACATGGGAAGAGGTGTGTATATAATTTAAAACACTAAATTAAAACTGAATTTCTTGCCAAATGTTTCCAAGAAGAAGGTATAATAACTGGGGTTTCATTATTGCAACATTGCTTACCATATGCGATAATAAACATACTTTCAGAAAATAAAGTAAGTCTTTTGATTTGAGTTTGCAAGATAATAAATGCGTCGTTCCATAGTGGTATAAAAGAATCTTCTTTCATGGCGAGTGAGGGCATTAACAGATGAACGAGTTCTTACAGAATACTTGTGCTCCTGGATTCGAGTTGATAAGCTACGAAGGGTGGATTCGATGTAAGGTATTGTGGTATGTGGGGAGTCGTTACTCACCAAGGGAATACTGTATACACCACATTGTCTCAGGTTATCGGGTTTATCTTTATCATTACGAAAGGCACCAAAAAGACAACAAGTAGAGTCACCAAAATCAATTTTGTTTTTTTGACATAAATTATAAAGTAGTGGAGTGATAAGTGGGTGATAAGAGAATGAACCGATGAATCTTTTTGTTTTATTATCCACAGGTGTAAGGGTGGTAGAGCTTTCATGACGATACCTTGATATAAGGGTTTCAACACGCGAGGCAGGGTAACCAAAATGTTCAGCAATGCTAGAGACCCTAGAAAGTTCTAAGTCGCGGGAGACTATAGTAGACGAGTGAGTATGGGCTCATGCTACCAAACTGCGAAGGGCAGCAAGCTTATGTTTTCTGGGGTGACAGGAATCATGAAGGATAAGGATGGGTGTTAAAGATGGTTTACGAAATACAGTGAATGATAAAGAGTTGGTCAAAGGGTCTCGGGTTGGTTGGTTTGGTTGATCGATTTTAATGGCTCAAGGGCCATGGTTAGCCAAAGAGCGCCAAACAAAAGACATCAAAACAAAACATAATTAATAAAAAATGTACACAAGGTTAAAAACAGGCTGATGTGGTAAAAACGAAAGATGAGTGTGAACAAGTTAAAACCTAGATGAGGTTAATAAAGGCAATTTCTTGTAAAAACGAGAACACTGCTTTCACGTCGCAGGCTGCACCAATAAGAAATTGCAGCGTAGCTGCTCCTTCGTCCAACAGATGAAAGTGAAAATGACAAAAACGATGATCACAAAAACGAACACAAGTACACAAAACATGAAGGACAGTGAGACAACAGTTGCACGTCTCACACATCGGCGCAATGTCGCCACACAGCAAAAACCGGTGAGTGAAACGACAATGCCCGATGCGGAGACGTGCAAGCACCACTTTCTCCCTACGGTTTCGACGATATGAGGATTTCCAGATTCCAAGATTAGGTTTAATACGATGCAGTTTATTTTCCACCTCTTGGTCCCACAGACCCTGCTATGTTCGCTTGATATGGTCGTGAACGATAAAGCAGAAATCCCGGTGAAACAGTGGCAAGGGTGTGACGACCAAAGAGAAAGCAGATCTAGCAGCCGCATCAGCACACTCGTTACCCGAGATTCCAACATGCCCAGGAATCCAGCAGAACTGAACATGAAAACCGGCCTCGAGCATACGACGAAGTAACTGTCTCACATCCAAGAGAAAAGGATGGTCACGGCAATCCGCAGATGACAAGGACTGCAAGACACTTAAAGAATCCGTATAGACCATAGCACGATGATGAGAACCTGACTGAACACGGAGAAGGGCGAGATACACAGCATGCATCTCCGCCGAAAACACTGTGGCCTCAGCTCGGATCCGCACTACTGAAACGTCATCTACACAGACAGCCGCGGATCCAACGACTCCATGCATCTTGGAGCCATCAGTAAAAATAGGAGTGTAGTCATAATTAAGGGCACAGTGCTCAGCGAAGAGCTGCTGGTACACAGAAGCAGGGGTTGAGGACTTATCAAATGAAGTAAAGTTGAGATCAGTGACAACCTCAAAAGGCTGCCACGGCGGGTCCCCAATGACCCTGGTCGCTCCAACAAGAGATAAGTCGAGCTTTGCATCACGAGCTACGGCCGCCATACAAAGACCGAAGGTTGGAATGCACGAGGGCCGGTTCTCAAACAAACGAGCATGCTGGGGATGAAAAACTGCATCGTATAAAAGATGGTCTGGAAGAGATCGAAGTTTTAAATAAAAATGAACAGACAGCTGCAGACGGCATAATTCTAGAGATGGTTCGTTTGCATCAGCGTAAAGGCTGGGAATCGGAGATGTCCAAAATGCTCCCGTACAAAGACGCAGCGCTTGATGGTGAATAGTGTCCAAAGGCCGGAGAACGGAACGACGAGCAGAGCCATACACGATACAACCATAATCCCGTTTCGACCAAATTAAGGAATGGTAAATGTGAATTAAAGACACCCTGTCTCCGCCCCCACGAGACTCTCGAAAGGATCTTAAGGATAGATAGAGCCCACAGACAGGAAATCTTGAGCCGCCGAACGTGCGCACGGTCGACGGTCAGTCCAAGGAACTTGGTCTCCGGCAAAACTGGTATGGCTGCACGGTCTAAATACAGCTCTGGGTCAGCCCGCAGACAGGAAATCTTGAGCCGCCGAACGTGCGCACGGTCGACGGTCAGTCCAAAGAACTTGGTCTCTGGCAAAACTGGTATGGCTGCACGGTCTAAATACAGCTCTGGGTCAGGATGGAGGCCAAGCCTCCGGCAGAAATGGACACACGCTGTCTTGTCGGGAGAACGAACGAAACCATTGCTATTCGCCACTTTAAAGATCTGGGTAATTGCAGACTGCAACTGCCTTTCAATAAAATGCATGCTTGATGACGAGCAGAAAATGTGCAAGTCATCAACATAAACAGCAGCCGAAACCGCAGGAGGAAGATTTATGAAAAGACAATTAATGCGGAAGATGAACAATGTGACAGATAAAATGCAACCTTGAGGAACACCTTGTTCTTGATGGAACGGTGCCGAGAGCGTCGTACCCAGGCGCACCTGGAATACCAGATTGCGAAAGAAATTTACAACAAAGGTTGGGAGATTTTCTTGCAATCCGCATGCGTGGAGGTCACGGATAATACTGTGCCGCCACGCTCGATCATAGGCTTTCTCAATCTCAAAAAATACAGAAACCAGGTGCTGCCTACGCACGAACGCCTCCTGCACAGATGTCTCAAGGTGCAGAAGAGGATCGTGAGGTGAACGATGACGGCGAAAGCCGCTTTGTGATGGTGAAAGTACTTGATGATATTCTAAAAAATGAACTAACCAGGAATTAACCATGCGTTCAAGAACTTTACACAGACAGCTAGTGAGAGCAATTGGACGATAACCAGAGGGACTTGGGATCAGTGTTTAAGCTGCGGTCGCTATTTTCGCGAAATGCGATGAGTTAATCTAAAATGCGAGAAAAAAATGAGTGCCTGTCGCAAAATTGGGCCCGCCGTTTAAATATTAACCCATCAGCGGATTCTACTCCGGCTATTCTATTTTTGTGGAAACTAAAGTTTCCAAAATTCTGGCAGCGATTTGTACTCCGCTAATGTTATTTTCTTAATCCTTAAGGAATAATAGGTTCCTACTGTGTCCCTACAGCACCTTTTGAATCACTCCCCACCCCCTACATACACTCTAGAGCGCTCCATAAAGGGTGGGGTAGGCTGGCAGGGTAAGATAGAGGCTAGAGGGATTAGAACACTTCTCCCATTCAAGTCAACTGCGATGCCCTGACGGCGATGTCTACGGCTTCATTCCCACCCCCAAGGCCATAAACAACCTCTGCATTCGTGACCGGAGTGACCTTTCAAACTTCTATAGAGAAGGAACACATATTAGGAAAGATAAGTGCAAGCTAGGGGTTGCTCTCATCACTCAAGGTGCTGTCCATCATGCAACGTGCCGCATTACAATGGATAAATTCATTATTAAGAAACGCAAAGATTGCGAAGACAAAGCCGATAAAACAACTGAAAAAGAATGTGAGTTTAAAATTTAAAAAAAAAAAAAAGTAAAACTGCTACTCAATCTAATATACCTTCCGAGCAACTTGTGCGAAAATGGTGCTCCCTTTAAATGGGTGCAAGTTAACTGGAGGGATAAAATACCATATTTAAACTGCGAACTGTGCATTGCAGCAAGAAAAAGCTATGTCCTAGCAAGTGATAAATTAAGTGAAAATTCCCAATTTCCAATTATTTTCATATATTTGTTTTTGCGCAAGGCTGCTAACTAATAAAAAAATTTCCTACGCGGAAGGAGTTCGATTGAAGCATCAAACATTTAGGGCGATTAAAACATCAATCAATTTAGGTTGATCGAAATATCAAAACAATAATATGTGTCAACTTTCCATCGCGCATGACAGAGACAACGCGTATGCGTAACTACAGAAGAAAAAAAAAGTTTTTAATTTCAGTTGTTGCCGAAACCACGGCTTCCCAGCTGGAGAAAAAACCTCAGGAAATACTTGCTTGTAAACAACTGCTAAGGGCGCGCTCTTCACCTTACGATACTGGAAGCGAAAACACACACAAGACCGAAATAAGAAAATAAAAATAAACAAAGAATCCCGGCGGCCTCGATCTCCAGAAAATGTAAACACACTCAACAGTCTGTCAGACAAGTACAGTTTTACCACGTGGTTTGTCATCACATATTTTACAAGCTAGAGGGGGATGGATTACGAGGGGAGGACGTACCAGAAACGGTTGTCGAGTGTAATTAACAATCACAAGGGGTAGGAGGTCATTTTTTTCTTTTTCGTTCTCTTTTCCGGCAGTACTGAAAAAGTTAACGCTATTTTTTAAAAAATATTTATTTTTATGTATTGTAATTAATCTCGAGTGTTAGCAATTACAAAATTCCCTATTCGAAAAACATTTAACACTGCTATGTTAACGATTCAAAAGAGACAGTTCTGTCTTCTGCAAAAATAGCATGAATTCCATGAAAGCTGAAGGACCGATTGCGAAATAAGTTCTAGCCCGCGATCGGCAGAAATGACATGGAAGATGTAGGAGCGGGAGGAGAGAGAGGTCCCAGAGCAAAACGAGGAAGCACATTCAAAATCACACATCCGGTGAAGTAGCCGTTACCCTCTGTACTTTGCCCACCCCCTCTTCTATAAGAAGTGAGGAAGTGCGAACGCAGAGGAATGATTTCACCACAAGCTTTTTTTTTTTTTTTAACATTTGCAAGTAACTGTGAATTAATGTGTGAAATACACATATACTCACACTACAATAATTGTAGGACTAATATTATTTTCATAGCGCATTTTTTTTTTTTTTTTTTGCCGATTCGCGATATGAACCATGTGTACTTTGTCTTTGTTTGATATTAAAAAATAAATATTTAGAAGGCTGAAATGGTAATATTTTATTATATTGTAATTAAAATAATAGTTGGTTTGAGGAATATGCTGTTACTATTAATAAAAATTTAAATTTAACTGGTTTTAGAAATACTTGGATTGAGAAGGGTTATTGATGCTCAAATACTGTTTTTTTTTATTTATTTATTTACACTTATATACCTTTTTTTATATATATAATAGTCTTTTTTTAATAAATTTTAACCTAAAATACGAGTAGATGGGGTACACAGTACGTTCAATCGCGAAAGCAGCTTATAATGTCGTAACCCGGGTTTTCGGTGCATCTCTTGACACAAATTAAATTTTTATTAATAGTAACAGTATTGGCATTTTACTTATTCAATTCATACTGGTCATTAATCAAATCATTCATGCAAAGACAATGGTAACTCACAAAATCAAATTTCAGATTTGGATTTTATGCTTATTTAATAATGATTTTAGAAAAAAAAAATCCTTATCCTGTTAGGAGCTGTATATCAACTTACACTGCCCAATACAATTTTCTTTTAAATATGTTAGTATCTTCCAAGCTAATTAGTTTTCCATTGCTGTCCAAGGCATTGTTGGAGCGAACAATTAATTTGATATTACAATTTTTTGACTGACAAAAGCCGCTAACTTTCTTTAGCATTTTGCTACAACTTTTTTCCCCATTTTAGCATTTTTGCTACAGCATTTTTTGAGCCAGCTTAAACCCTGCTTGGGATCCTTGCCAGGTTTGGGAAAAGGCAGAACAAATGCTTTTCGCCAAGATTCCGGGAAACTGTGCTCTGACCAAATATGATTGTAAAGGATTAAGAAATTCTCGAGAGATAACTGCGAGAGATGACGGAGCATGTCATAGTGGATGCCATCGGGACCGACAGATGTAGCGCCGGACCGATGCAGAGCCACCCTGAGTTCAACCATGCTGAAGGGGAGTTATAACTTGTGTCATTAAAAGGCGCCAAGGAGATTCTCTGGCGTTCCGCAGTGGATTTAATCCTCTGAAAGGAGGAAGGATACGCCAGGTCACTCGACACAGAAGCAAACGCCTCTCCCAAACAATCAGCAATCTCCCCGACTTCAGCATATGTGCATCCGTTACTCTCGAGAATAGAGATCTGGTGAGAGCTGTAGTCACCACGGATCTTACGAATCTTGTCCCACACACTTTTCGAACTGGCACGTGAAGTGAGAGATGAAACATACTGGATCCAAGACTCCCTCTTGCTACGTCAACGCACCAACCGAGCATAGGATTTTGCTCGTTTGAATGTATAGAGGTTGGCATCGGTTGGATAATGCCAAAACTTAGACCAGGCTTTATGTTGAGCTCTCCTAGCCGCTGCCCATTCAGGTGTCCACCAAGGTTTTGGAATTCTGGGGAGCTTCGTAGATGTTTTTGGAATAGAAAGATCAGCTGCCTGAAGAATACAAGTTGAGACTTCAAGTACAGCTGCGTCGATTGACTCTTGGGTCACCATGTCAGAAGATATCACAGCGGACGATGTGAAGACCTCCCATCTGGCGCGATCCATCCTCCATCGAGGTGGGCGGGAGGCAGAAGATGGCACGTTTGCATGGTGCCAGAGGACGATGGGGAAGTGGTCGCTCCCGTGGAGATCTTTACACACCGTCCACGACCAGTCAGCAATAATTAATGGTGAACCCAAGGTCAAATCGATCGCACTGAAGGATCTTGTCGGCTCATGAAAGTAAGTGTCAGCACCGGTGTTTAAAAGGCACACAGAGGCCGAGCACAGAAGAGACTCTATACGACGACCTCTCGCGCTGGTGCTGACTGACACTATCCCACAAAGGATGATGAGCATTAAAGTCACTCAAAAGAAGGAAGGGTGAAGGCAGCTGATCAATCAAGCTCTCCAGAACAGAGACGCTAACATCCTCATCCGGTGGCAGATAGACACTGCAAACAGTAACAGGCACAGGCATAGAAATACGAACCGCCACGGCCTGCACAGTTGTGGAAACCGCGACGGAAGATACCGGAACCCTGTGAGGGACAAGAATAGCGACTCCCCCACAGGCTATATTTCCAGACGAGTTATCTGTCCGAAATGCACTGTAGCCGCGAACTGAAAGCAGGTCTGATGGTTTAAGCTTTTTTCCTGGAAACCAAGGCACACCGGAGAGTACAAAGAAAGCAGATGTTTCACGTCATCAAAACTGGTGCGAAAACCTCGGCAGTTCCACTGAATTATTGAACCCATGGGTAAAAATGAAATGAAAAAGGAAATAGTTAAACTTGGTCATCCTCCATTTCCTCTGATGAGTGTTCCCCCAGATTTGGGGGTGTGTGACCAGGGCCAAGATAGGGGAATGTTTTGTCCCAAGTGTCTTAGCGGGATTTGCTCGCCGTTGAGTGTTGGGCTGAGACTTTGGAGGAGAAGAAACGCTCTTCTTATCCTTGGCTTTGGTGTTCGTGTTTTTGACAGAAGAAGTGGCCTGAGTTCCCTTGCTGGTGTTGGGGTGAGTCTGCTTCGGTGAAGTGGCGGGTGCCGCTTTCAGACCCCTAGCTTGCGACTGGAGTGCCTCCAGTCTGGCTGCGATGATTTTGTCTACATTGTATGGACATTTAGGGGGGATCTGAATGTCGGTCTGAATGGCAACCGTAGATTTGGCAACCACCACTGAAGCGTATGATCGCCGATCAGGTGTAGCAGGAACTACTCTTCTTCTGGCCTCCGGATAGGAAATATTTTCCACCGTTTTGAGCCTTTGGATTTCCTTCTCCTCCTTCCACTTGGGACAATCTTTGGCTGATGCTGGGTGTGAACCCTTGCAGTTCACACAAAACTCGGCCTCGGCCACACATTCTGAAAGTAGATGCTCTGTGGCACCACAGCGTCCACACCTAGGAGTACTCCTACATGACTGCTGAGAGTGGCCATATGGCTGGCACCTAAAACATCTCAACAGGTTAGGAATGTACGGTTGTACCTCAAGGTGGAGATACCCTGCCTTGATGGATGTAGGCAGGGAAGGGCTGTTGAATGTCAAGATAATGTTCCAGGATGGGACAAACTACCCATTCCTCCTGAAAGAAATACGCCGCACACCCGTAACATGTTGGCTCCTCAGTTCTTCGAGAAGTTCATCCTCAGTGCATTCAATAAGATACCGAGAGGAGACAACACCTCGAGATGAATTTAGGTAACCGTGTGGTGTTATTTTGACCGGAGTCTCAAGCAGCATGCTGGTGTTGATAAGTGTGGAACTGTAGGCCACAATAGACATCTCAACAAGAAGATCTCCAGACTGGAGCTTCTTGACACTCTTAGGAGAGCTTGCGATTGATTGAAGTGCTTTATGGATCCAAAATGGACTTTTGGCACTCAAAGGCTTTGAAGGGTCCAATGAGTGCACAAAAAAGAATCTAGCATTGGAAACATCAGCGACAATTTTTTTGGTGGAAGGACCTGAACCTTCCTCCATACCTCTTTTAGTTTTGGGTTCGTGGGAAATTTTATTGTCTTCCATGAAAAAAATAAAGGATTCATCCGCCGACGTCCCCACCCACTACCGAGCCCAACAGGGGAGAGCCGGAGGTCCGCAGGCCCAAGTGGACGCAGGACACGACTCCAGGGATAGCAAGCGGATATAGCAAGTTGATAGGGCAGACATGCGCTCGGCGAGCACCCAGACTTTCCCATGCCTGGGGAATACCCCTTTGGCATGCCCACCCTATCCCCAGACTCACCCTGTCGTACGAGACGATAAGCCGTTAGAGGTCTGGACACCACTCGGCCACAGACCTCATTGACTAGGAGAGGGTTAGTTCCTAGCTGCCCGTTTAGGATGAAGCAGGGGGCAAAGAGGAGTGTTGGTTACTGGCAGCACAACACCCAGTCCACCAGAAACCTCAGCCTCCAGCATCCCTTTTTCCACCTTACGGGTCACCACACACGGCAAACGTGCAGGTAGGTCTAGCTAACCAGCTCGGAAAAACAAAGAAGGGAACATAAAATGCAGAAGACTGAAAAGAAAAAGATAAACGAAAATCCTGAGCTGGCGCATAATCACAACCTCAGCAACCTACAACTGAGGCGGGAGCGTGTCAAGTGAAAAAACAAAAAACATAAAAAATGTGAAAATTCACATCTAGTACATGTCGGCTTGGGCCGTGGGGACGCCATCCCCCAGCAGCTGGATGAACAGCTGTCCCTTCGGTAACATAATCCCCACGGCCCGGTCAGCTCGAGCCGTGGGGGCGCCGCTCCCCAAAAAACCGGAAAACCGGTTATCCCCGTGCAGGGAAAGGGTCTCGGGTAACTAAACAGTCAAGGAAAGGCAGGGAGAAATTACTTTCATGTTCGACAGGTGAGTGGAGCACCCATGGGCTCCCCTTTTGTCCAGCGCACTTGCGGAACTCGCCATGCAGTACCTTGAAACTTCCACACTTTCTTCATTCTCTTTACCCCCTCTAGTATATATGTGTTATGTTGATGATATTTTTATGCTGCGGCCACATTCCATAGATCTTCTGAATTTGTTTAAAGCTCACGTATCTCTGCCGTTTCCCTCCATTCAATTCACCATTGAACATGAAAGTAATTTTTCCCTGCCTTTCCTTGACTGTTTAGTTACCCGAGACCCTTTGACCAATTCTTTATCGTTCACTGTATTTCGTATACCATCTTTTACTCCCATCCTTATCCCTCATGATTCCTGTCACTCCAGAAAACATAAGCTAGTGGCCCTTTGCAGTTTGGTAGCACAAGCCCATTTTCACTCGTATACTATTGTCTCCCGCGACTTAGAACTTTTTAGGGTCTTTAGCATTGCTGAACATTTTGGTTACCCTGCCTTGCATGTTGAAACCCTTATATCAAGGTATCATCATGTAAGCTCTACCACCCTTACACCTGTGGATAATAAAACAAAAAGATTCGTAGGTTCATTCTCTTATCATTCACTTATCACTTTAATTTATGTTGAAAAAACAAAATTGATTTTGGTGACGCTACTTGTTGTCTTTTTGGTGCCTTTCGTAATGATAAAGATAAACCCGACAACCTGAGACAATGTGGTGTATACGATATTCCCTTGGTGAGTAACTATTCCCCACGTACCACTATAATTTACATCGGATCCACCCTTCGTAGCTTATCGACTCGAATCCAGGAGCACAAGTATTCTGTAAGAACTGGTTCATCTGCTACAGCCCTCGCTCGCCTAGTGAAAGAAGACTCTTTCATACCACTATGGAACGACGCATTTATTATCTGGTGAACTCATACCAAAAAACTTACTTTATTTTCTGAAAGTATGTTTATTATCGCATATGGTAAGCAATGTTACAATAATGAAACCCCAGTTATTATACCTTCTTCTTGGAAACATTTGGCAAGAGATTCAGTTTTAATTTAGTGTTTTAAATTATATACATACCTCTTCCCATGTTTATTTATTGTACCCTGTGCAGATCTATGCACATACATTTTCTGATATATATGTATATATACTTGCATGCACCAAACTTGATCAGTACATAGCCTGATGATGCATGTGTAGCACATGTGAAAGATCTAGCATTTTTTAGTGTATATATTTTAGATGTTATTAAACACCTTAAGACCTACATTGTTTTATCGTACTTCGACAGCTATTAGATTGTATCACTATCTAGCGCAAAGATATTTTGATATTTGTAAAGAAATAATTCAGAAATTCAATAAAATGATATTATTACTGAAATAAGGGTGAGAAGACACATGAATGAGGCATTGCTCAGCAAATGAAAGATGACACAGCAGCAAAGAAGGTCTTCATGTATGGGCCTGGTGGATCTGGGCCCAGAGGACGACCAAGAAGATGGCTTGATGATGATTTAAAGAAAATGAGAATAAATAACTGGAGGAACAAGGCACAGAATCATGAAGAATGGAGAACTATCATGACACAGGCTCAGGTCCTAGATGGACTGTAATGCCAAGGAGTAGTAGTAATAGTATCTGGCATAAACTAGAAGAATGAAGTCTGTGAGTTACCGGATGAATATAGAGAGTGAAAAAAATGCTTCCTGTATCTATTAACATGTAGTAACAAAAAATAAATAAATAACTGAAATAAATAAAGAGTGATTCAGGATAGCGTGATGATAATATTTGTTTCAAATCGGACATTGGGGTCTCATAGTAAGGTATGCTCAGCAATGCTAAAGACCCTATCTTAAGGACAGAAGGGTGATGATAGTAAAAAAAAGAAAAGAGAAACAGAAAAAGGAATAAGAGTAACTGAAGGACACTAATTAGTAAATTATATTCAACTAAAAACAAAGTGAACAAACATTCTGCACAAATCACATTCAGTTTATAACTTTCAACAAATGAAGTTAATTATGTATCTTTTCCACACAGTCAACATTAGATTTATGTATATAGCTCGCGGGACGCCAACACCAGAAAACTAATTATAAATATAATGATCCGATTTATTGGTGTCTAAAGTAAGAAATCACACAAATTTCACTCCGCAAGCTTCCTCCGTCAACGGACGGCTTCATCAGGCGGTTATTTAGAGAATATAGAATCAAAATTGTAGACAGAACGTTAATTCTAATATGACAAATGAAATCATGCGTGAAGACCGCGCGCAGAAATAACCACGAATGTGGTGAATACAATATCTTAAAAGCTAATGCAAAAGCAAACAATGTAAACTTTAGGAAGAAACTAGAATCATGAAGACCATCTTGCGATGCCTAGCAGATGGTTCCAAGCCACCGGTAGTTCGAAAGAGACATCGGTGTTGCATACATCCTGTTTCGTTAATATCTCAACTGTTTCCCTTATGGCAGCTGTTCTTGCGTCTCCATATGGTGCGATCTTCGAGATATTCTGCCATTGGGATTGAGCTTGATGGTTAGCTACTTCTTTGGCAAGTGACGTAGAAAGTTTCTTTTGTGCAACGTCCCTCTTATGCTCATCCATTCTCTCCTCAAATGACCTTTTTGTGAGACCTACGTAAAATTTAGTTGAGGAGTCTGGGTATAACAATGGGATTCAATAGATGCCCGCATCTGTGAGCTTCAAGGTACTATTACTTCTTGCTGTGCTGAGGACGATTGCCATGTGTTTAGAAGCTTTAAGGCCAAGATTCAATCCTTCTTCTGAAAGTGATTTTTAATAAAATAAGATATTTTTGGGATGTACGGGATCGAACCAACAAATTTTAAAGGTGCTCTTCTGTTCGGTGTAGCAAGTGTGTTGGCTTCAACTTTCGCTATTGTGTCCTCTACGCGGGAGACGTCAAACCCTCCTGCAAAGGCAAGATCTTTCAAAGACTTAATTTCGGCATCATAGTCAGATTTCAAGGTGCAAAAATCTTTGGCTCTTTTAGCCCGGTATTTGAATAGAGCATACTTGTGTGTTGTTGGGTTGGCTGATCCTGGTGGAATAGGGTTAGGTACGTGCATGGGTTTATAGTAGACTTTGGTAGTGAGTGTACCTGAAATCGATTTCGTCACAAGTACATCTAAATATGGTAACTCTCCTTGATTTTCTATTTCCATCGCAAATTTAATGTCTTCATGTATGTTGTTTATGCCTACCATAAAGTCTTGCAAGTAGGCTTCTCCGTGCTCCCAGACAAAAAAGATATCATCTGCATAGCGTAGCCATACTCTTGGTGTCCTGGGAAGAGTGGTGAGTATGATCTCTTCAATAGGTCTCATGATGGCTTCAGCGAGTATTGGAGACAAGGCTGAACCCATCGGGACTCCTTTTGATTGCTTGTAGACGTGGGAGCCATAGGCAAAGGAGTTGGATTCTACAGCTAAGTCAAGAACAACAAAGATATCTTTCAGAGCTTCTTTATCATAAAGGTTAGCTCCAGCCAGGGTTCGTTTGATGTTTTGCGTTGCTTCTGGTATTGGAACAGAGGGGTAGAGGGAGATAACATCAAAGCTGCCAATAAGTTCATGTTGTGCAATGGTGATACCTTTTAGCTTGGAGATGAAGTCATTCGAGGATCTAAGGACTCTCTGTCTGTGTTCGGAAGGAATGGCATAAGAAAAGTTGACAGGGCTTTCTCAAGGTGTGCCAAAGAAGTAGCTAACCATCAAGCTCAACCCCAATGGCAGAATATCTCGAAGATCGCACCATATGGAGACGCAAGAACAGCTGCCATAAGGGAAACAGTTGAGATATTAACGAAACAGGATGTATGCAACACCGATGTCTCTTTCGAACTACCGGTGGCTTGGAACCATCTGCTAGGCATCGCAAGATGGTCTTCGTGATTCTAGTTTCTTCCTAAAGTTTACATTGTTTGCTTTTGCATTAGCTTTTAAGATATTGTATTCACCACGTTCGTGGTTATTTATGCGTGCGGTCTTCACGCATGATTTCATTTGTCATATTAGAATTAACGTTCTGTCTACAATTTTGATTCTATATTCTCTATGTAACCGCCTGATGAAGCCGTCCGTTGACGGAGAAAGCTTGCGGAGTGAAATTTGTGTGATTTCTTACTTTAGACACCAATAAATCGGATCATTATATTTATAATTAGATTTATGCTTGAAACTAGAAATATGATTTGTAATATCATTCATTCCACCACGAAAAATGCTGAAATTACATCGACACATAATACAAAATGCATATTTTTCATTTTTTTAAGATTTTGCAATACACAGGAATTCTGCAGAATACGCATCGTGGAAGGTTTGATAGCACTGTTTTCTCCCCTTTATATTGCTGCACAAAGGAAATCCCTAATACTAAATTTATTTACACTTGAGAAAGAAAAAAAAAAGGGGGGGGTCTGTATTAACACAATAACAGCTTAAAGAGTTGTAGTTCGCAGAAGAAAAAAAAATAATGATTCCAAAGTCATCGGATCGAGCTAGTCAGCTAGGAAAGCACTTGGCTACAATGAGATCAACTGAAAGGCTGTTTCATCTAGAAACAAAGATTTGGGTTTTAGTAACAAATATGTCATTTTCTGTTTTCTGGGGTTCCCCATCTCCCCCCTCCCTGATTGATCACAGGCCAAACAATGCCTTGCAGCAGCATTTTAAAAGCTTTACTAAATCTGAGCCTTTTAGTGGCATCCTTTATACTCCAAATAGCGCTAATTTTATAATTATTTTCTTCCCCCTCCAATCTTACTTAATAGAGCTTTTCTAGTTATTCCTTTGGATTTACAAAAACAATCTACGCCCATCACCCTTTGGAACACCCCTCTCTAATGCAGTGAACTAAAACTACGTATTCAGCCAGGAAAAAATCAAAGGGGGCACAGTAACAACTGCTTTGCAATCTACAACATAGAACTATGTCAACTGTCACTTTTAATGGCACTATCTCACTAGTTCTACGTACTTAAAAGTATTCAGCAAAGGACAGTTGACATAGCCCTACGTTGTAGATTGCAGCACAGCTGCTACTGCGCCCCTTTGATTTTTTTATATTTAAAAAATAAATAATCCACTTTCAGTTTATCACATGTCCATTAGCTCTGACCGTAAGCTACGGAATGCGGGGCTGAGGTCATCACTATCATTATCCATTCACTAGTTATCAACCATAAAATGGCATGCGGCGAAACAAAGTCACGCGAAATTAGCTTAACTTTCTAACTCTACTGTATCGAAGGGTTAAAGGGTGGAGAGTTGAAACTTGTTTTGTTACAAATGACACTCTATAAACTATCTAATGATGTATTATTTATTAATTTATGATTATTAGTTTCGAAAATATAAGCGTACAAAGTGTGACATGTTTTCGCTGCACCTGTGCTCCGAATTTAACCCTCAACTCAATGCAGAAGACATAGTTCTACGTCACAACTAACACCATCTTTTTACACTAAGTGTTATGGGGAAATGATGCAGCCAATGTGTCAGCAATTTCCGTCCCATCTCGTTCCCTCCATTTGTGCGCAGCTGCAGCACAAAATGTTGTAACTGGGGTTTTCATTCCAATCGCATATCTTGCAAAAAAAAAAAAAAAATGGCCTAGTATGACAAAATTTAGAATATATGTATTTTGCTATTAGAAAATAAAAATCTCTTAAATATCACACAATTCGGTTTGATAGAATACAAGTTACAAAACCAATAGTGTTTTTTTGTTTTCAAGTTATTATACAAATAAAGAAAAAGAAAAAGAAAAAAAGGCAGCTCCCTCCCTAGATTAAACTTATGCTGTCAAAATCAGAGTTGCTTTTTAAAAGCCAAAATTTCATACATCCAAAAAATGTGGGTTTGCAAAAGCAACAGTGTTTGTTCTCTGCAATACTTTTTATTTATGAATCCCTTAGTATGTGTAATCATACCTGCCAACATTGGCAAGAGCTTTGTCAGTAGTAACTAGCATTATTGTGAGGCACACATAGCGCTTTTTTTATGAACCGAACCATCTCTTTGTGAAAAAGAAACACGTGCCGCAACAAAGACGCACTAATGAAACAAACTTAACACGTGCGGAACACAAAGTTGGTTCCCCTTGTAAGGGCACGATAGGTAACATTGCAAGATTTAAGTTCAAAACTCCCACCAGTAAAAATTAGGAGATGCATTCAGAATTTCACGCTTGACAGACGGGAAATCTCAAATTTGTAAAAAATGCATCAATTTTTACAGATTTTCCAAATTCGTCATTACCGTTTATGGGATTTCCTCCTCCCTTATTAAGCTTAAATGGAAAAACTTATGGGACTGGGGATATTTAACAATGCAACAGAGTGGGAACATTGCTGGGTTACGGGGGGGGGGGGGGTTGCGGTTACAGGAGAAATCTTTGCTCCATCTGACTTCCGGTATTGGAAACTTTTCCCCTACATTCAAGCTGAAATAGAAATACTTATGCAGTAAAATGTCAATATCGTGTTTTTAAGGTTGTATTGACATAACCAACCTGAAAAAACACCAAAATACCTTCAAGTTGGAACTGAAGAACAGATTCTCTGCTTTAGAAGGCCTAACATCGGAAGAAGTAGATATTTCTGAAGTTAACAGAAAAGTAACCAAAGCTCTTATGGAAACAGCAACAAAATTAGCTGGGTCTAAGAACAAGTTGCATGTGAACAAATTATTAGGAAAAACCAAAATGTTGATGCAAAAAAGAAGAGAGATGAGGACAAGTAAAGAAGATGTGACTTCCAAAGTGGAATATATAGAGCTATACAAGACAGTACGAAAAAGTATCACTGAAGACGTAAGGAAATTCAACTGTGAACTAGTGAGGAAAGCAATTGAAAACAACCAAAGCCTAAAGATAGCAAAGAGACATCTCAGTAAAGGAAGAAAACAGATTATGGCACTGAAAAAGAAGATGGTTCTGTAACAAGAAATAGAGACGAAATTTTGACAAGAGTGAAAGATTTGTACTCCAAATTATATGAAAGGGATGATACATGTACTCCAGACATCATGAAAGGTACCAATACCAGAGTTCTTCCAGTCCTCCCAGCAGAAGTTGCACATGCAATCAAGAACATGAAGCGGGGGAAAGCTCCAGGAGAAGATGGAATTACTGTAGACATCATACAAGAAGCAAGTGGAGAAATTGAAACAGTACTCGCCCAAATTTTCACTCGATGCCTTAATGAAGGGAAGATTCCTGAGGATTGGAACAATGCTACAATGATCCTGCTACATAAAAAAGGTGACATTGAGGATTTTAGGAACTACAGACCTATCAGCCTTCTCTCAGTGGTTTATAAAATCTTCACTAAAGTTCTTTCACACCGCTTAAAGGTAACACTGGACATGGCTCAACCGAGAGAACAAGCTGGATTCAGGAGTGGCTACAGCACAATAGATCATATCCACGTACTGAGAGAACTAATTGAAAGAGCGAGGGAATATGAACTTCCATTGTGCATGGCTTTTATCGATTATGAAAAAGCCTTTGATTCGGTGAAACCATTAGCAGTTACAATGGCTCTGAAATCCTGCGGTATTGAAGATGCGCACATTAATATTATTAATAACATCTATGAAAATGCAAGTGCAAAGATTCGGCTGTTTGAAAATACAACACACATAAAAATTGGAAAGGGAGTGAGACAAGGTGACACCATATCTCCGAAGCTCTTTAATGCCATATTGAAAAATATCTTTCAATCACTGAACTGGGAAAACAAAGGGATAAAGATTAATGGAGATTATCTAACCCACCTTCGTTTTGCTGATGACGTAGTCACTTTTGCAACTACCCCATCAGAGCTGCAGAGTGTGATCCAGGAACTTGCTGACAAGAGTAAAGAAGTGGGATTAAAAATGAACTTTCAGAAGACAAAAGTGATGTTCAATGCTTTTACAAGAAATGAAGATGTATCGATTGATGGAGAAAAGCTGGAGATAACAGACATGTACGTTTATCTTGGACAGCAGATATCAAGTGAGGGTCACATTGATAAAGAAATTAATCGGCGTACAAAACTTGCCTGGAGAGCTTTTGGAAGAAACAGCATAATTTTCAAGAGCAATATGCCATTATGTCTTAAAAGAAAAGTGTTTGATCAATGCATCCTTCCAGTGCTTACGTATGGTGCAGAGACGTGGACCTTAACTAAAAGAGACATACAAAGGCTGCAGACAACTCAAAGTAGCATGGAGAGGTGCATACTTGGTGTAACCAGGCGAGATAAGAAGAGGAACTCGTGGATCCAAAAAATGACAAGAGTGGAAGACATCATGATCAGAGTTAAATCACTGAAATGGCAATGGGCTGGACATACTGCCAGAAGGACAGACCATCGATGGACAGCCGAAATTTTAGATTGGATTCCAAAGGACAGGAAAAGACCCAGAAGAAGACCACATATGAGATGGGTGGATGAAATTCGAAAGTATGCGGGAGTGACATGGAAGAGACTGGCACAAGACAGACCGTTGTGGAGGAAACTTGGGGAGACCTTCGTCCAGCAGTGGATTGATAATGATTGACAATGATGATGATGATGCAGTAAAATGTCATTTAACAATAATACTGGACAGAGGCAACATCACGATAAAAAGAAATTACGATTACGAAAAAAATCTGCTGACCTTCCATTTTAGAAAGTTTCGTAAAGATGGAATTCCGTCCTTCGACGAACATCCCTACCTCGTTTCCCCTCCTCCCTATTTCTGTCCACTTATGCATCGATCAAACGAATGACCAAAATAATAGCGAAAGTGGCGCAATTCCTCAAATTCACGAAAGAATCCTGTGCCTGAAAATTACGGAAGAAAATTTGCGCCGTCTAACCTCCGTTTTCGCAAACTGTTGCCTGAAGTTTCAAGGTGAAATACCAAAAATAAAATGATGTTTAACAATACTGGACCCAAAGGCAACATCGGGAGAAAAGAATTGCAATTATGGCAAAAAAAATTTAAACGCGAAAAATGTCCCCAGATGGAGAACGACACCACCCGTCCAAAATTCTCTCCAGTTTTACATGGATCTTGAGAATGATCTAAGTGATGGGAAAAAAAAGCGGAATTCCTCAAATCTGCTTAAGAAACTCGTGTATGTCGTAAAATAATAGCAAAATAAAAAAAAAAAGTTTAAACAAAATGAAAATTCGTAGAATCCGTAGTTTTGACACACAGTGAGTTCCGTAGTCAGACAACAAAATCCGTAGAAACTACAGACATTCCGTAGTAGTAGGCAGGTACAGGGGTGTTAGCACCCCTCACGTGTTTCGGAGCGATTTTTGGAGCGGGGAAATCTGCATTTCGGAGCAGAAAATTTGAGTTTTGGAGCGAGAAAATATACATTTTGGAGCAGAACTCAGGTTTTGGAGCAGCTAATGATAGCTCGTTTAATTATGTTTTAAGTCCATGCTGTGCTTTAAGATACAATTACATATTGAATTATTATTTTATGTATTTCATAATTCATTAGTACACTCACAAGACATGATAATGAAAGGTAATGTGTTTAAACATATAATATATATATACATATATATATACATGATTACTCTGAATGGATGATTACTGTGAAGCGGAAAGATATAACTGAAACATGTGATGTAAATATCACCTACCTTGTGAAGTTACATGCTTAATCTGCAGAGTAAAATTTCCTTAACCTTCAATGTCTCCTGCATATGCGGTTATAACTCACTCAGTATACTTGAAAATTTGCAATTTGCACTTCAGAAAAATGCAGTAGGTAGAAGCTAAGCTTATTTATGCAGTCATGGTGGCATGTGGTATATGCATATCCATATGTTCTATTAACAATGGTGGATCAAAATGCACTTGTGCATTTTATGTTGTATGTACAAATATTTTTCATAACAAAGAATGGCCAAAGTCCATATAACAAGATGACACTACAAAGATTCATGGAGAAGCATTCCTAATATAACATTGAAAATGAAAAATGAAGGCTCTTCTTCAGCCATGGAATACATGGAGATTTCATTTCCAATGTCTTATTAGGAATACTTTCCCATGAATCTCTGTAGTACAAGTATTTTATTTACAAGGGTTCAAACTGCATTGTAGATGTAGGTCAGCAAAATGATTTAATTTTTTTCGATGCCAATTTTTGCTGTTTACACCTGTTGTTTTCGATTTGCAGAAGAATTGTGGAAATTTTTTCGTTGGATTCCTTTAAAAGAATCTGCCCACTTTCTAAGTCAGCAAAGTTTCTCTTTTTCAATCCATCATCTATAATCTTTTCTGCATTATTCAGCACTCTTTGAGAAGCAGAAAGCTGTTTCTTCAATTCCCTTTCTTCTTCTCTGAGCTTCAACTGGTCATCTGCTGGCTTTTCTTGTCTTGTTTTCTTCCTTGAATTTTCTTCTCAGCTTCCAAGCGATTTTGATATCGTTTGTATGAACCTTTTACAGCTTTGATAAGCTCTGGAGTTACATTGAGATTTTCAATGTTCTTGCAATGCTCCTGTACATAAGATTTAATTTTTGTTATGCCATTTATACTTTGTAGACTTAAACTACTCCTCTGATCTAAGATGTGCTTGTTTACACTAAAGCCTTGTTCACAATCAGCATTGCCATGTGCAAGGGACAACAGTGCTTTTATTAGGATTGCAAGCAATGGAAATTTATCATTTCCATCACAGACCTTAAGTGAAAACATTTCAGTCCAATAATAATCGATTCTTTTGTACTGTTGCTTACAAAATTTATCTACCTCGTGCTATTTTCCATCCCAATTTTGTTATTTTGATAAAACTTTTCATCAATAGTCTGCAGTCTAATCCATTCATCTGTCAATGCTGTGACATCAGCAGCTGCAATAACATTTGGAACAGCAGCAGCTAGTTGCCTAATGCATGCTAAAGATGAAATTTTGGTACGGAAAAGGGGATGAAGGCACTTCATTGACACTGTTGTCAAAAGGCAATACCTTTACCAAGTATTTCACACATGATTGATAAAACGAACGTGCACCTAAATGGAATTTTTTTTTTTTTTTTTGTGAACTTGTCCATGTTTCCATTTCACCTTCAGTGTCCAAGCCAATTTCAACCTTTTTCTTCCAGTTTTCACTTTTATCTAATGAAAAAATTCTTTTAAATTGAAGCCTTTCTTCTCTTGAAAGCAGGTTACAATCAGGAAACCACCCATAATCCTTTTCACCAAAGTTACTAATTCATCATATAAAATATGAACTAGTGGCTCATTTCTTTGAAATAACTTCAGAAATCCAACAAATAAATCAGCAGCATTTTTCAGAAACATTGCTTTTGCCAAAAGTGTTTTGTCCTGAAATGCTCCAGTGATGCGTTGCAGCCACAGCGTTTCCCTTCTGGAATCCTGACTCTTCCTGAAGAAACTCTGTAGCACTTGGAACTGCTCAATGAATCGTATTAATGATGTTTGCAAAGTTAGCCATCGACTGCTAACATGTCTCAGGAAAACATGTTCCGGAACTTCTATCAAGCACTGAAGATTATGAAAATCATCACTTCCTGCAGCGGAGCGTTTAAAAAAATAATATATATCGATTAACAAGCTCTCCACATCACCCCCAAAACAATTTAGTGCAGAAGCATAAGCATTGTGTACTTTGTGGAGGGTACATTCCCCAATGTCAATCAAATGAGGGTTTGTATATTTTATTTTCCCTTTAAGGCACTTCATTACATTAGGGCCATCACTATGAAAACTGAGCAGTTTTGCTTGTGAGAGCTCAGATAGGGCAGAAGCTTGCTCTACCACAGAAGAAAGAAAATAAAAACCATAGGAGAATAAAATATATTTATAACATGAAAGAGAGTAAAAATCAAAACACGAGGCAGAGAACACAAATTCTCAGCTTAGAAAAGATGAACTGAAGAAATGTTTTGCACAGAAGATTAATTACTTAAGCCTGAATGGTTAATTATAAGGTTTCTGATTAATTATAAGGTTTCTGAATCATTTCTTCCATTCTGACAACAGTTACTTTGATTAATTTCTGAAATAATAGGAATGCAGAATTCAGCATCTTCATCAAAACATTCCAAAAGCTTGTTCACCAGAGTTCCAACACAGAGGTATGGATTCTTTCACCTATTGCTTATGCTTCCTTTAATGATAAATCTATGTAGTTATAAAATTACCAAATTATATATTTTAAGGGGAAATTTTTTGCAATTGGAATCTATTAGACCTACTACATATTTATACATTACATATAATTCTATTCAATCACTTCCCATTAAATACAAAATCAAAATTTTGAGCTAGCTGTAACAATTCCTCAAGTAAAAAACAGCATTTCTACTATTATTCTGCATTTGTCTCGAATAAAGAACTTTTTTCATAAAAAAATTCAGTATTATTATAGCATCCTAATTATTACTATTTAAATACAGCGCAAGCAATACATACAGCCGTGGAGCTAATTTCTTCACTCCATGATAGTGGGTGGAGCTAATTTCTTCACTCCATGATAGTGGGTGGAGCTAATTTCTTCGCTCCAGGACTTGTATAAATAAAGCACATTGATATGTGGAACTACTTAAAAAGCTGACATTCATGAGTCCACCAGGCTTAGATAGTTTATTTATACTGGTTGTCACAATATGAACAATTGGAAGTGCTGAGGGATAAAAATGGGACTATTATAATTCTATGAAAAAGTTCAATCAAGTTATTAATTTATTAATTAGTGACTACAGTAACATTCAAAAGAATGAACTTAGCATTGCATACTTTCTCATTTAAAAGCAGAAGACTCGCTTCAACAGTCTCTGACATCAAGCAGTCAGTTCTGTTTTTCTCCATGGCCTGAACTGACAATTTCATACTTGCACTCAAGGAACGAAACTCAATAATAAATGCATTTCCATAAAAATTTAAGTTAATAAAATTATCAAACAGCAAAGAGTAAGAACTAAAACCCTAGGCTGTTATTATTACACTAACTCTGTCAAATTTGTAATAAGCATCAGTTTGCTTTATTTCTGTTATTAAGCTGGTCTATTCCCTTATTCTTCTCAAAAAAAAAAAGTTGGACAGCCTAACAGCGAAAAAAAAAAAAAATTACAAAAATACCCTTGTTCTTATCTTTGGTAGGTTGGTTGGTGCATTTTTATGGCACAAAGGCAATGTGTGGCCAAAGAGTGCCAGACACAAGACAATCAAACAAACAGTGTTAAAAATGAGGTATAATGCTTAAAATCAGGCTGATATGGTAAAAATGAAAAATGAGAATGTGGCAAAGTTTAAAAGATTAAAAAAGCCAATTTTACGATTAAAAAAGCCAATTTGTTTAAAAAAGCAAAAGACAGCGAAAGTATCGCTGTGGTCATCTAGGAGTCGCTGCAACGTAACTGCATTGTCGTTCCAACAAATGAGAACGAAAAAAATGAAAATGCACATCATGAAAACAAACACAACTACAGAGAAGATGAGTGACAGTGAGTCGGAACATGACCAGACCTCTTCCTTTATTCAACTCACGTCTTAATCCAAAGAGCTTTTTTATTTTTAATCTTAGGTTGGGTCAATTAACTTATTTTTCTTGAATTTTCTCAAAAATATAAGAATGAGTGAAAGCAGACCTACAAACCTCTCAGAACCAAAAAACAACACAGGCAGGGCATGAAGAAAATAAAATTAAAAAAAAATAAGATTACAGGAGAAATTTTCCCTAAAGGCTTTCAATTCCAAGCCTCCATTTTCAAGCTAAAATGCAAACATCTCCTGACCCCGCCCCCAAAAAACATGGCATTTAACAGCAATTCAAAACAGGTGAAACACCAAAAAAGAAAAAGAAAAAAAAAACGCTTGCGGGAGAAATTTTTGCGTTATACTTCCGCTTCCGGAAATTTTTCTTTCTTTTTTTTTTTTTACGCTGAAGTACAAAAATTTATGCGAAAAAAAATAGTATTTAAAAGCAATTCATTACAGGCGGAGCACGAAAAAAAAAATAAAAAAAGCAATTACAGAAGAAAGTTCGCTCTGTCAAGACTCCCGCTATAGAAAGTTTCGCTTTGTGAAGATTCCCGCTATAGGAAATTTCTGCCTTTTTCAAACTGAAGTGCACACGTACTTATGAATATAGGTATATATAATGGCACTTAAAAATTCAGGTCAGACGGAACATCGGGGGGAAAAAATAACGATTGCGAGAGAAATTCTCGTTCTGTCAAACTTCCGTTTTCGGAACTTTTTGTCTACTTTTCCAGGCTAAAATACAATATGTATGGAATAAATTATCTTTACAAACAATAACAGTAGCGAACATCACAAAAAAAAAAAAAAAAAGGAAAAAAAAAGACGATTACTGAAGATAGTTTTGGAGCTCCGTCTAACTTACGTTTTCGGAGAAAGAAATTTTTGAAAGACAGAATTATTCCGTATTCAGCACGCAAAAACTTTCATGCGTGAATAAAGTTAATTGGCCACTCTAACCGCAAAAGTAATGTAATATAAAAACACCAC
Organism: Macrothele yani; assembly: GCA_039090855.1. Taxonomy (NCBI): domain Eukaryota; kingdom Metazoa; phylum Arthropoda; class Arachnida; order Araneae; family Macrothelidae; genus Macrothele; species Macrothele yani. The sequence goes on along the minus strand of CM077011.1, from coordinate 55,097,518 downwards.
CACCAAAAAAAACAAAAAAACAAAAAAAACAAAAAAAAATGGCGTTTTGAAGTGTGCGGCTTTAGCGAAGACAAAAGAACATTCTTCCGATGACACAAAAAAGACAGTCGTGGAAGACAAAGACAATGGCACAGGTGGTACTTAGTCTCTTTTCGGATACAAAGAAATTTCCTGAACTACGAAAAATGTTATATTTCGGATTTTCTGACATTTTACTGCTTCTCTTACGACTGTTAATTAGTATTTCTGCCATTCTTAAAGTGGGATAAATGGGAAAACAACTATACTACCAGCAGTTTATTGAATAGCCATAACGCAGGAATTAGATGCTGCCGCGTCCAAGAGCTGTAGCTATTGCTAATGAACATTTACAAATATACACTCAGCAAAAATAGCAAGAATAAATAAAATTTAATTACTGTTCATCGTTTGGTTGGTTTTTAGCAACATATTTTTCAAGAATAGCGGCATTCACATGAAAATAGATTATTTCCGAAACCAAACGGTCGCAAGCCCGTTCTGGATTGCGTGTGCATGGCAAACTCCTAAGCTTTCCCGAGGAAAAGCGCACCTCAGACATAAAAACACATAAAACAAAACTCAATGCAATATTTAATGATCAAATTGTGAACTTAACTTTTAGCAATTGTGTCATGATAACCTTTGTACAAAGTTTTTCATATAGTCTTCATCAACGACAAACTTTCATTACTGCTGCTTACAATTGGAATCAAAACTATAAGAGAACAGAAATATTCACTAAAGTTGGTTACATAAGCGCTGCTCCCTCACTTAATGTTGCGCAGAGACGTTTTAGAATGGGATTGCTCTTCTTTCCTCCCCCCTCACACTCTTCAGTAGAAGAATCTGTTTAAGACATTTTCTTGTCGTTCCCTGAAAGAGCCACTCCTCTTTTCGTGCGTGAGGTCCCGCATGTCTCACGCACGAAGACATAAATCAGACAATTGCTTGTTAGTAAAGGGTTCCACCCCCACGCAAGGCGAAAATGAGCCTCGCTCTCCGCATGCACGGGGCAAAGTTCAAACGTAAAGGACGAACCAAAAGAATGGTATTCCCAGGTTACAAGTTACACGATATAAACATAATCCTTTTATTTATTCACAGAACTCGTGAGAAATTTTAATTTATCACAGAAATGATTTTGAATATCCTAATATTACACTAAAATATCGATGACCAGAAAAATTTCACTTTCAGCGCAAAATTGGTGCAGATTTGATCAAAATCGCAATTTTGTAGCAGGATGGCGCAACAACAACGTTTTGGCGCAGGCTGGCGCAATTGGCGCAGGTCTGGCAGCCCTGCAGGTATGTATAATGATAAGCTGTTCATTTCACGTGTTTTTACTTTATTATAAAACATTATTTTTGCACCTATTAATTTCTAAAACAAAAAGTTAGCAGACATGCACTGTTATATAATTAGGAATTCTAACAAAATCAGTCAATTTCCACGGAAGTTATTGCGCTAAAATTCTCTGAAACAAATCAATAGTGGACCAATCCTATTGAAAATGGTTGTTGTCAGTGTGCATACAGTAGCAAACAAAAGTACTTGGCGAAACACTTTTTCAATCATAATTTTTTTCGGCTGGACCAAATCGGGTCATTTTGGGATATGATATGTGTTGATTCGTGGGTTACAATGGCACGTAGTTTGTATCTCGCTCAGAGCGAATTTGTCGTTCAAAATGGGCCATATTCAAAAGTTGCCAATTATTACCCATTTATTTGCTGCATGTATTAATGTTTTTCTTGTGATTTTTGTGAGTTTTGTGATGTGTAGTATGATAATAATTCAATCTTAGGTTTTCAGAAATGGGTAAAAAGGCAGAGATTCCTGTTGGAGCTCGCCAGGCGGCCGTGAACATGATGGAATCCGGAATGCGTGTCACCGACATTGCGAGGGCCTTGAAGATCCGACACCAGTCCATTTCAGCTATCCTGCAACGTTATAAGAAGACTGGGACCGTCGAGAACAGTCCGCGATGTGGTAGGCCTCGTTTCACTATGTTGCATCTGGATAGACGCATGCTCAGTCGACCTCGTGCTGATCCCGCCTTGGACATCGCTACCGAATTCCACTACAGCGACTACCTGAATATCAGCCGAATGACCATCTCCCGTCAACCAAGAAACCACTCATCGGAGTCAAGAAACGACGAGCCAGATTCGCATTCGCGCGCCGTCTTCGACACTGGACTGCGGCGGACTAGGGTAAGGTGCTTTTCACCGACAAGACAAGTTCAACTTGTTCGGAAGTGATGGCATCCGACATGTACGACGTCCGTGTGGTCAGAGATTCAACCCCCAGTTCATTCAGCCGATTGTCAAGCACGGAGGAGGATGGCTCATGGTTTACGGCGCCTTCTCTCGCAATGGAATGGGCCCCATCATCAAGATTGATGGAATAATGACCGGCCAGAGCTACACGAACATGCTCATCGGCGATGTCTTCCCATGGGCAAATCGGAACATGCCACCCGGATGGATCATGCAGCAAGACAACGGCCCGAAGCACACCTCCAGAGTAGCGAAGGCAGCCTTCCAGCAGCAACAAGTCACACTTCTAGACTGGCCAAGCCAATCTCCAGACCTCAACCCCATCGAGCATATGTGGGAGGAGCTGGAGAGACGATGTGCAAAGAAAACCTGCCGGAATAGGGCCAAGAAGTTCAACCAGCTGTCTGCAGAATGGGCGTGAATTCCACAGGTCACCGTCGAGAAGCTAGTGGACTTGATGCCGGCTCGTAGTGCAGCTGTTATTAAGTCTCATGGTTGCTCCACTAAGTATTAGTTATTGTCTTGTCGTTTTCCCGCACTTGTTTTCTGTTATCCTTGCATTAAATGAATGTGATACACACCTACTTTGTTGGTCAATTTGTGTGATCTTTGCGATTAAGCTCAGTACCTGATCTGCGTTAAGGTCTCCGATCCATCTGCATATGGGTCATGTTTACAACTGAATAACACATATCATATCCCAAAATGACCCGATTTGGTCTAGAAGAAAAAATATTATGGTCGAAAAAGTGTTTCGCCAAATACTTTTGTTCACAACTGTATGTGCGAGATACTGACAAACAAATCTCGCACATGTGCACACTGACAACAACTATTTTCAATAGGATTTGTCCACTATTGGTCCTCAACAGCATACTGAAATTTCACTGCAATCATGCTTCGATTTTACGCAAGTCACCACCCAAAAGGGCAGAAGAATGAATCCCCACTCCTATGCCCTGATCTTTGATCTCATTTCAAATATTTTCAACCCACTATCATGGAATGATATAGACCCTTTCCATCTCAATTAAGGCAGGTAATACCAACATGTGTCAGTTGATCACCTCCAATTCTTTTGAAAAAATTATGGTAGCTACTCTTAATGGAGATAAACTACTGCAAAAGGATTTTTCACGAAAAAATTTTTCGGACATTTTGAAAAAGGCAAAAAATACAGCCGTGGCGAAAATCACGTGAAACACCAAATTTTTAAATATACACTGCTCCTGAACTAAACAAGTAGAGACTTGTTTTTTTTTTTTTTTTTTTTTGAAGCTATTGAATTGGCCTTTCTTTGAGTTCACAGCAATTGATCATAGGAATGTTGCCAGATGGCAAAAACAAAATATATATATTTATTACAACAAATTTGAATTTTAGATTAATTTAGGATTTTTTTAAAAAGAAAAAGACTGGTAAGTGTGACCTGTACCTCTACAGGGTGGCTACAAAATCATGAACAAAAAATTCCCTGACTTTTCCAGGTTTTCCAGGTGAAAATGCCCTTTTTTCCCTGACCACTGCATACAAACCAGAAAAGTTAATGAATACAAAGGCAAATAATAAAAAAACTTTTTTACTTCTATTTTTACAAATGAAGTCAACTCTTGATAACTCTTAACTTTGATAACACTGAATTTCTGATAACTCAAAAAAAAAAAAGTAAAATTCCTTGCAAATGCCCTAGACACATAATGAAGTTATGGTCTTGATAAGTCAAAAAAAAATTTTAGTGGCCAACATGATAACTCAAAATATTCTTGTTTAAAAATAAAAAATAGCCCATAAAATGCAAACAACATAAGGATTTGATGCACAACTCATTCATAACAATAGACCACAAAAGCAAACATTCCATGCTGACCACTTTAACCTTGGAAAAAGACCATCCTCTGAAATAATTCTGCCACCACTCAGCCAGGGATAGACTGTGCAACTACACTCCTTGCAGCACATCTTCAATTCCACCAATAAGTAATCAAAAGGTCATCTTTAATTAACATTCAAAAAGAATTTCAGACTGGCATCTTACCATTCGACCTAATAGACAGATGGTGTTCAGTAGCACTTTTTATTAATTTTATGTTGCATATTCTTGTTCTGAACAAATTCAAGCTTTGTTTCATAAAACTTATTTTTCTAAACTTGTGGCTTCAAATCAAAAGTTGAACACATTGTCCTTTGCTGATAAAATCAGTTATTAATAAAGATGTTGAAAGCAGCCAAAAAAAAAAAATTCTACAGCATTTTGTAATACTGGAAAGCACAATGTCTACAATTCTAAAGAATAAAAAAGTGATTTAGAATAATTTTTTTTAAAGGAAGCCTCATCAAAAAGAAAAAAAAAAAAAAAAAAAAAAAGAAATGTGCAGAGTATTAGAATATTTGAGGGATGCTTAATGGAAATGAAATATGTATTCAGTGTAAAGATAAAAATGTGAATTCGACACGTAGAGATAAAAATCAGAATTTCACAATGCTTGACAGACAGGAAATCCAAGAAAGGGAACGCGCAGTGCACGAACCTCCACTTACCATATGATCATACTGCCTCAAAAATTGCAGTTTGCGACAAGATGGGACCAAAGAAGATGGGGGGGGGCTGAACATTTTAACTGGTGAAAAATCAAAACAGACAGCAAGAATGCAGACTACTGTTCGTCTGTCTTTTGTTGACTCTGCAACTGCACAGCATCGATTGCTTAATTTTTCTTTCTGCTGCTATCATTCTCTCCTACTTCTTCAATGTCACTTTTCTTTCTTTTCTTGATTTTTGTGCTCCCTGATAACAACCATCAGCCTGAGGACCATGAGCGCATGATATCAAAGCTTCAACTATTTCAGATAAATGGTGTAACTTTGGGAATATCAATACTTTTGAACACCATGCATCAAATTTTACAAATTTTCCAACTTCGTCACTTCCGTTTTTGGGAATTTCCTTTTTCCTTTATCAACAAGATTAAATGCAAAAACTTATGGGGCGGGGGATATTTAACAACGCTGGAGAGTGGAAACATCAGGGGCGCGGGGGGGGGCAATAGCGATTACGGGAATTTCGTCCGACTTCCGGTTTTGGAAATTTTTCTCCTATTTTCAAAGTGAAATGCAAAAATTTATGCAGTAAAATATTACTTTAAAATACTGGACACAGGCAACATCACGAGAAAAAAGAAATTACGATTACGGAAAAAATCTGAACTTTGTCGACTTTCTGTTTTCGAAAGTTTCGTAAAGATGGAATTTCGTCCTCCGGTGAACATCTATTCACACACACACAATTCTGTTTACTTGTGCATCGATCTCATGAGTGGCCAACATAACGTAAAAGGTGGAATTTCTCAAATTCGCAGAGAACCTCAAGCCTGAAGATTAGGAGGCAATTTTCACGGCGTCTGACTTCCTTTACACAAAATGTTTGCCTACAGTTTCAAGCTGAAATACAAACATAAATGCCATAAAATGATATTTAACAAGAATACTAGACACAAACGCAACATCCGGAGAAAAAAATTACAATTAGGGCAAATTCTTTTTACTCCATTTAACTACTGTTTTTGAAAGCTTTGTAACACGAAATACTGTCCCCAGACGGAAAATGACCCAACCCCCAAATTCTCTTCAGTTTTGCATCAATCATGATAGTGATCTAAATGATGACTTAAAAAAAACAAAAAAAAAACCCTGGAGAATTCCGCGAATCTGCTTAAGAATCTTATGTATATCATAAAATAATAGCAAAATATTTTTTTAAACGAATGAAAATTCGTAGAATCCGTAGTTAGACAACTAAATCGGTAGAAAATACGAACATTCCGTGGTAATTAGCATGCATAACAGCCGTATAATCGGCACCACGTGATCCGCACCTATCATGTTAATCATGAATCGTAATTTCCGACAAAAAAAACTGCAATTCACAGGACCGACTCAGAAATCCAAAGATGCAAGAAAAAAATGATCATCTTATTGAAACAGTAACTGTCATTTTGAAGTACTTTTGTGTTACTTTTAAGTAAAATAAGAACTAAAATTGTTAGCTGTTGCCACATTATCGCAGTTCATTTGTTAGAATAAAAAATCCGTTGAAATTGCGGACAGTCCATAGCATTGTCTTATTTCTGAATACGTTTCAACTGAATACCAAAAAAAAAACTTAACTAAAACAATCAGCACATCAAAACTAGGCGATGTGATTCGCAGAATGGCTACACACTACGGAATATCTCTGCGCGATTCTCGAGAGTCACGAATTCTCACACCGCGTAGGCTTCCGCACGCGCAAATAGTAACGCCTTCCTTGCATCATATTTTCTGTCAAAATACTTCTAAGAAAAAATATATTTTCTTACAATCTTTTTGCGGTCTTCTATCTCGCTGTTATGTTATATTTTTTTCTGTCACCGCATTTTTGGTACTTTCCCAATAACACCACCTGTCCTGACAATTACCTCGCAGACTTTTTAAAACGACGCACCGTTTTTTGTTTGTTTTTTCGGGTTTTTTTACCGGTGTCCGCAGCACTTAAATTTATAACCTTTTAATAGATAGTCTATGGATTACACAACAGAAATTACGGCATTTACTGCAATATATTACGAAATCTCAACTAAGAAGAAAATTAGGCGCCATGGCCCGAAGATTAGGCGCCTGGGCGACCGGGATTTTTCAAGCAATGGACATACTGATAACAGAAGCACAATCTTTTTTTACAAAAGACATGCTAAAAAGACAAAGCTTGCAAAATTTGCTGAAAACCCAGCTGGTCTTGCGCAAAGGATGTCTCCTCAAGCTCACTCCTAAAGCCGAACCCGAGAAAATGCGAAGCGTACGTAACATCGCGATCTCCGATATCAAACTTTTGTACCCAAACAATCAGAAGGAAAAAGAAATAATGCACACAGCGGGCATCCGTCCAATGCAAAAGGTACTTCAAAGCACACAAAGTAAATAATTTAAACTATTACACTTCATAAATAAAAGAGAAAATACGACCTATAAACATGAATTAAAAACAATCTGATTCCGAAATTGTTTTCTTCCTTTTTTTTTTTAACACATTATTATATCTCTTTTCGATTTTTTTATCATGTGTGAATGGTGTATATTTACAACAACATGAAGCCATTCCAGAAACATCGTGCTGGCATTAGGGGCAGATGCGGAATTGTGGACTGATTGAACAAGGGAGTGTTGGAGCCTGAGTCAAAGAAAGCATGGCCATTTAGACGATAAAACTACATCGTTTTAATGAAATATTAATAGTATGCAGACATAAAGCTCGCAAATATATTTGGCTACAACAACATCCAATGTTTTATTATTTTATCACTGGCAGATGAGCTAGGACGACGGAAATAAAAATTCCAGACTTCGTTCGATTTGCCACAAATTTCCCTGACTTTTCCACGACTTTTCCCAATCGAAGGAAATTCCCTGACTTTTCCCGATTTTCCATATTTTCCAGGTCTGTCACCACCCTGCTCTACTAGGGTTGTCTTAGCAGTAATTTCATTTCTAGCCTGTGATGCATGTAACTCATAAAGTTAATTTTTAAAATATACGAAATTTCAAAGAAATAAACATTTTTGTATTGCAATATCTCAAAAACACCATTTTTAAAAATTCTGAAATTTTGGCCAAACAGTGTCCTAATGGTAGGAAGTTAACTGGGGGAATCAGATTACTGGATTTTTGCCTTGAAAACTTCTCACATATTTTTGAAGATGACACTTTTTTTTTATTTTTGAAAAATGGCACTTTTTTTCAAATTTCTTGAATTCAGAGAAAAAAGAGAACTGCAATCATTATTTAGGAAATTTTTAATAACAGGAGAACACAATTCCTGGCAGGGCTCACACTAAGCATTCGCCAAGTCGCTAAATGCGACTAAATCTGAAAATGGTGAAAAAAAATTGGAATTGGCGAAAATGGTGGCGAATGATTTTATGAACCTTAGGCAGTTTTTGACTCATTGGCAAACTGCATTTTACAGTAATATTTTGGGCTAAAATGCAGCTGATATGATTTCAAAGTTTTGATTTTCCAAAGCTGTGGTGTTTAAAATGGTGATGCCCAATTTGATTGTCATGAAATCCTTACTAAGACCTATCAAGGCTGCTCGAGAGTCATTGCGGGGAGTCGATGAAAATAAAAGCTACTGAAGGGGGGAGGAGGGTATCAAGAGAAAAGAAAAGATACTCTTCCGTAATTTATAACGAGCGGGTCAGCAGACGATTTCCCTTAGGGTCATCCCACTCTCTGTGCGACACGCCACCAACACATAGTCCAGTGTTGGTGTTGCATTTTGACTTTGTTGAGAACTGGTCTGTAATTGTAACTGATGATGTGCAATGATACCACTGGCAAAATGTCCAGATCTCACTATTTACATGCACTGCATACTTGCAAAATGAGACTAAGTCTTTCATGGTAGCATGCAATGACATAAGCCATGACACAGCACATGCTGTGTGCTATTCAGCTCATAAAAATTTAAATTGCTCAGACTTGTCCTTTGGAAGAATTTAAAACAATGGTTTACATCTCAGATGCAGCAGTGGGCCACTTCAAAAACAAGTATCAGTTCTATGAACTTACAAAGCAGGACCCAAAAGGAACAAGGAAGTGGGTCTTCTCAGCCACAGGCCATGGCAAGAGTGCATGTGATGGTGAGGATCTCCAGTGCAAACATTTTGCTACTAAATTCAACTTACAAAAAGAAACTTTACAAGCTATAAAAGATGCATCCTTTATTTGTTAAAACTGATCCCAAAGACTAAACTACTTTTCATAACTGAAGTACAATCCTACTAAAGCAGAAGAGTGGGATACGGTAAAATCTGTTGTTGGGATACAGTCACAGCATTCCTGGCTCATACAAGGAAATAAACTATCAATGGCCAGAACAGTCCAGCACCCACATCAAACAGGACAATTTGAAACCAACAACAACAAAAAAGAACCCATTTTCTGTTAATGATTTTCAAGTAGGAGAATTTGTAGGATGCATTTACAGGGGTGTTAGTGCCCCTACCATGTTTCGGAGCAATTCTTGGAGCGAGAAAATATGCGTTTTGGAGCAGCTAATGATAGCATTTTTAATTATTTAAAGTCCATGCTGTGCTTTAAGTTGTTTATATGCTGAATTACCATTATTTTATGAACTATGAAAAAATGTTATATTTCAGGTTTGTTGACATTTTACTGCTTTTCTTATGACTGTTAATTAGCATTTCTGTCATTCCTACAGTGAGATAAATGGGAAAACAATTTTACTACACACGATTTTTTAAAAACTACATGACCTTTAATTTTAAGTGACCTTTATTTAAGCGTAACATGACCTTTTATTTTAAGCGTAACATTAATATCAGGGATTTTCTTCTGAATACATTTGTTTTGCTGTAACACGAATAGGATGTTGCTGCGTCCAAGAAATGTTGTTATTGTTACTGAATGCTTGCGAATATACACTTAGGAAGAATAAATAATATGTAATTACCGTTTGTTCTTTGGTTGGTTTTTAGCAGCATATTTTTCGAGATTCATGGCATTCAGATGAAAATACATTATTTCTGAAATCAACCAACTGGCAAGCGATGCGTACATGGTTTGCATGTGCATCACAAACTCCTAAGGTTTTCTGAAGGAAAACATACCTTTGATATAAAAGGAAAACTAATGTAGCATTTAATAATCAAATTGTAAAATCACCTTTCAGCAGTTGCGCCACGATACTCTTTATACAATGTTTTTCATCCAGTAATTATCAATCTCAAGCTTTCGTTATTGCTGTGAACAATTACAACTGGAACCAAAGCTATAAGATAACAGTGAGATTTAGTAAAGTTGGTTAGATAAAAGCTGCTTCCATTGCTTAACGCTTGCACCTTGCGCAGTGACATTTTGGTGCTGGATTGCCCCCCCCCCCTTTTCAGTAGTAATAGAATCAGTTTATGACTTTTGTTGTTGCTGTCTGAAAGAGCCACTGCTCTTGCATATGTGGGATCCTGTATGTATGGAACTGGACATTAAGCAGACGATTGTGAGTTAGTAAGTGGTTCAATGCACCTTCCATCTGGAAAAAGAAAAGTGTGAGGTTGAAGAATTTTTAGGTTTTCTTTTCTCATTTTGACCCAAGATAGGGCAAAATTCAGACTTTAAGTAAGAACCAAAAGATCGGTATTCCTGATAATTGATTACAAGTTATGCGATATAAACAATCCTTTAATTTATCCATAGCGCTCGTGAGCGATTTTAATTAACATACACGAGACTGACAAAGAGAAAAACAAAGCTGAACTTTTTAATTTGGTGAAAAATCAGACTGTGCGGTGAGAAAGTGTGAATATTACACAACATGAACAAAACTGAATTGTTCACTGTAATTTATTTATGAAAATATTTAACTAGATCACACCACTGTATTCACAATTATAAAATTAGTGAATTCCAAACAAAATAGGATGGTTTTGAAAGGCATAGCTTCAAACAGTTTTTTTTGATGGTTTTGTTCTTGTACTTGCTAGAAAATTAGCTCTGGTTTCCTCTTGCGAGCAAACCCTTTCTTCTCAGCAAGTTCCACAGCCATATTTGTCTTTTGTTGATTCTGCCACTGCACAGCATCCACTGTTTACTTTTTTCTGCTGATAGTTTTCCCTTACCATTTTTCTTTGTTACTTTTCCTTCTTTTTTCGTTTTTTTTTTTTTATTCCCTCAGATGCCAATTTTATCCATCATGCTTAAAGAACTTTCAGCCTGAGAACCATGAAATCAGAGCTTTCACTATTTTAGATAAATGGTGTAATTTTCAGAGAATGAATACTTTTTTTTTTTTTTTTTTTTTTGAACACTATGCATCAATTCTTACAAATTTCTAAACTTCGTCACTTCCATTTTTGGAAATTTCTCCCACCCTTATCAAGCTAAAGTGCACACACATTTATGAGGGTGATAACATTTAACAACTACATAGGAGTGGGAACATCATGAGGGTAAAAAAATACGATTACGGAAGAAATCTTTGCTCCGTCCAACTTCCGTTTTCGAAAATTTATGCAACATTTTCAAGCTGAAATACAAATATTTATGGAATAAAATGATATCTAACAATACTAAGTAAAGGAAGCATCACGAAAAAAAAAAAAATTACGATTATGAGAGAAATCTTACCTCCGTCTACTTTCCATTTTCGAAGGATTAAATTCCGTCCTCCGACGAAGAAAACGATCCCCCACACCACTACCACCAATCCTCCCAAAATTTCAGTTCAGTTATGCATAGATCTCGTAAATGGTCCAAATGATAACAAATAAGATTAAATTCCTCGAATCAGCGCAAGAACCTTGTGGCCGAAAATTACGGGGAAATTTTGGGGTGGCCTAACTTCCGTTTCCGGAAATCGTTCCCTACAATTTCAAGCTGAAATTATATTTAACAACAATGCTGAACAGAAGCAACATCGCAAGAGAAAAAAAATATGATTACGGGAAAAATCTGCACTCCATTTAACTTTCGTTTCCGAACGTTTAAAAAGACAAAACAACGTCCCCAGACGGAATACGACAACCCGCCAACTAATTAATACCTAGAAAATTTCTTCACGTTTGCATCGATCTCGAAAATGAACAAACAAACAAACAAACAAAAAACAAAAACAAAAAAAAAAAAAAAAAAAAGAGGGAACTCTGCAGAAGAATCTCACGTACAAATTAACCGCTGAATCGATTTCGAATGTCGTAAGATTACGCTAAAATATCAATGACTGGTAAAATTTAACCGTTGGCGCAAAATTGGCACAGATTTTGTCAAAATCTCGATTCTTTAGCAGAATGGTGCAAGAACAACGTTTTGGCGTGGGCTGGCGCAATTGGCACAGGTCTGGCAGCCCTGCATTTATGACAATAACTGGTGGATGGGACAGATTACAAACATATCTAAAGAACTTGAAGACATAACAGGACCAGCCAGAGGTTTTCAGTGGCTCATGGACCAGCCAGAGGTTTTCAGTGGCTCATGGACCAGCCAGAGGTTTTCAGTGGCCAGAGGAATGTGGCAAGAAGAGAGACACGTGTCCAGTGCTCTTTACCAACCTGTTTTTTAACCTTGTGTGCATTTTTTATTGATTTTGTTTTCTTTTGATGTCTTTTGTTTGGCGCTCTTTGGCCAACCATGGCCCTTGCGCCATTAAAATCCATTAACCAACCAACCAGTGCTCTTTAAAAATGTACTTCTAAAGGTGAATGCTACAACTCCTGTCGGACATTTTGAATGACTTTATACCTTTTGATGAGAAGGAAATCAATAAAATCCAGCAGCTTTTCTCAGCTTGAATAATTTGTAGTTACGTAAGCTCGTAATTTTGTTTTTGAGGCCCTTTTTCTTAAGTAAATAGAAATTGAATCTTAACTGCAGCCGAGATAATGTATGGTATGTGTGTAGATTATGGATTAAATAAGAAATTAAACATGTACATAGGTGATGTTTATTATTAAAAATCATAAAAATGACTTTAAAATATAGATTGACACTTGAATTTGGAATATAAACTCAGGTGAACTTATCAGAAATATCTTTCAGTTTCTTTCTTTTTTTTTTTTTTTAATTGGAGTTTTAACGACCACTGTGAGCAACTCAATGGGCTATAAGCAGTCGCCTGTCCCTAATTTAGGGTCACTGGTTCCAGGGAAGGGAGAGAGCCAGTGCCGTAAGACAAACACAACATCCATGCCTCACCGGGATTCGAACCCGGACCCCTTACGGACGAATGATCACAGGCCATCGCTTAGACCACTGCGCCACTGGGGCGGCTTTCAGTTTCTGTTTGGTGTTTTTTTAAATAATAACAATGTGAGGTGTGGGAAGGAGAAAAGCGCATTTTAATAAATTTTGTAGGAAACTTTAAAGGAAAAAATACAGTAATCTGATTCCCCTCGTTAATAACCTACATTTGGGCATTAATTGGCCAAAATTTCAGAATTTTTAAAAATGGGTTTTTTGAGATATTGCAATTCAAAAATGTTTATCTTTTGAAATTTTTTATACTTTAAAAATTAATTTCATGGGTTAATGCATCAGAGGATAAAAATAAAATTACTGTTAAGACAACCCTAGTAGGGGTACACGTTGCCACACTTACCCACCTGATAAGCAGAGTTCGCCAAAAAAATAATTTGAAGGAGCATTTTTACTCCTTTGGAAAAATTTAGGGGGTAATTTTTAAAAGTGAGGAGTATTTTAGAAAAATTAATAAGTGAAATAAAAAAAAAAAAAGTTGCGAAAACACCGGGAAATCATAAAAAGGGGGGGGGGGGTTCATGTTAAAAAATATTTCACTACTACTGAATGTATTTGGATGTTTTGCTTCTTTTTTTAGTTAAAAATATATATATATAATACATAAATAACGTTAACACTACAAGCGCATGGAAAGTAATCCCTGGAAATTCTTTGTACCATTTTGGTAAAGAACAAGAATGAATTTCCTACTTTGACGTCGATGTAACACAACGCATTCTTCATTTTCTACTGAAGTGTCCATGTTCGTTGGCTGCTTTCGTATTTCCACTGCTAGTTTTTTCAAATTTCATTGTTTCCTTCCTCTGCGTTTTGTTTATTTTCTACACCATTGGACTGAGTCTAGCCGAAAAAAAAAAAAAAAGACGTTAAAGTATGCTGTTTCGACACATCATTCGATACTACAGTGTCTGATAAAGCTGTTTCAATCTCTACAAATCACGACCACATACCACCGTCATGACGAAGTACAAATCACGACCACAAGGCGCTCCGGAATTGCGATTGCAAAAGCGTACTTCACTCAACTGATCGAGCATGAGTTGTAGCAGCAATGACAGGAGTTTTGCGATGCGATTGCGCTCCCGACAAGGTTAAAAAATTTTTCCCTAAAATAGTTCAAAGAGAAGAAGATATTTTAAAAATGCAAGGAGTAGTTTATGAAGTAAATTGTAGTTGTGGACTATCTTACATAGGTGAAACAGGTCGCAGACTAGAAACTCGTATAGCTGAGCATAAAGCAGCTATAAAAAATTGCTCCAACAAGACTGGATTAGATAGGCGTGTTAGAGAAACTGGGCACAGCATGGATTGGAATTCCCTTAAGGTAATCAGTTTCCAAAGCAATTTCCAAAAAGAAAACTGAAAGAAGGAATAGAGATTGAGAAAAATCAAAATTCCATCATCAATGACTGCAAAGGATTTTCCCTGCCTAACATTTGGCAGGATTTGTTGAAAAATAACCTAAACCGTCAAGGTTAACCGTAACCGTGATAGTGACAAGGAGAAAGTGACAACAACAAGACAGCCTGAAGAAGGAGAAGAGTTTTCTCCGAAAATTTGCTATTAAAGAAAAAATTTCCTAGTAAAATCCCATAAGTTACTTTAAGATTATTAATTCAATTAAACTAGGAAGCCATTTCTCAACATGAGCTTTATTCAAAGAAGCCGATGACGTCAAGGTAAGGAACAATGTCTCCCTGACGTCACGCCCTGACTGGCTGGAGGGTCACGCCGCCATAGCTCCGGTCGCCAAGCAAACCACAGCCAGGTATGGATCGTATACAACGTGAGATCTGGCCTTAGGTAACAAAGGATATCGTTGATCATACACTTGAAATACAAAATTCGAATAAAAAGTCGAAAATAAAAAATGTTCAGCTTAAAATTCTCGATTCGTATTTTTACGCGTTGGCAAAATTTTTATGCGTATTGTTACCCGTTGGCGAAATTTCAATGCGTAAACACACTTTTCGATGCGTCCTAGACGCGTAATTACGCATTTTTGCGAACTCTGCCGATAAGTCTTTCCTTTAAAAAAAAAAAAAAATCCTAAATTAGTGGAAAATTCAAATTTGTTGTAATAAATATAGATTTGTTTTACATCTGGCAACATTCTTATGATCAATTGCTGTGCACTCAAAAAAAGGCCAATTCAATAGCTTCAAAAAAAAAAAAAAAAAAAAAAAAAAATCACTGCTCCTGAACCTGTTATAGTTCAGGAGCAGTGTACATTTAAAAATTCGGTGTTTCATGTGATTTTTGTCACGACTGTATTTTTTGCCTAGCGTGGAAACAACTCACTAAAAACCATGACCATCGGAACTCTGATGATGACACAATGATTTGAATGTTTATGCTCCATTCGTTCTGATGATGTCGAGCCAAACGCTCTGCGAAACTATAGTCGATGTATAATAAACCTTTGATTGTGGTAAACGTTGGTACTTTTACTTTATATTAAAAACATATAATCCTTAGCCCTCTTTTAAGTAAATTATGATTTGCAATTTTTTGCAACTTTGATTCTCTGTAAGTAAAAAAATACTTAAAAACACAAAACAAGTAGGGATTTTACAGTTCTTTGTAGACGTACAAAAAGAAAAGTATTTTGTGAAATTTCAAAAAAAAAAATTTATATCTTCCTCTTTTTAGATAAGAGCTTCAAATTTTGTGGGTTTTTTTTTAAATTGGCAACTTCAGACCCCACCCCCTTTAAGTTATTATTAAATTAATAAGCCATTATTTTTTTGTTTCAGCATAAAGTACTCCTTGTAAACTAAAAATAAACTGACTAGCTTTTTTTCATCCCTGATAAAGTACTTTTAAATGGATCAAAAATTAAAAAATAAATTTCGATCTTGAATTTGAGTTAAGGATTTCTCATTGTTTAAATTTTTAGTAAATATTTACATATTCCCTTTATACATGGACCTGTGCTCTTTAAAATGAGACCAGTCAGAGCTCCCTACCATTTATGGTTTTTGTCCAGTTAAAACAAAAAGGCTGAGTGATTTTTCCACTCTGACAAAAACTGAAATTTTTTTAAATGTGTCACCAACCACCTTGGGTGATTGGGTGATTTTCTACGGAATGACCCTGATGAAATACAGACAATTCAGGAGGATGCTCAGAAATAAAAATGGTACATTGTTTTATACATATTGATTTTTTTTATCTCAAGTAGTACACACGTCATCAGCCAATGTGGTATATTGCAGTAAACTGTCTACGTGATGAACAGAATTTTCAAGGACTGACTTATTATGTCCTATTATACTATACTTGCACAGGTAGGATCCAAAAGTTTGGGGACTTGGCGTATTACCTTGAATACTTTAAAACACTGATGCACAACTACCTTCAAAATAACCCCCTTGAACGACAATGCACTTTTGCCAGCGCTCGTAAAGCTTCTGGAAGCATTGCTGAAAGCCATGCTTTGCAACCCCTCGCAATGCCTCCTGCATTGCTGTTTTTACCTCATTTGTCGACAAAAAACAACGTCCCTGCAGATTTTGTTTCATCAGTGGAAAGACGTAAAAATTGCAGGGTGCTAAGTCGAATGAATAGGCAGGATGTGGAAGCACATTAGTACGATTTCGGGTGAGAAACTATGTGACCAGTAGGGATCAATGTGCAGGTGCGTTGTTGTCATGGAGAAGGTACCATTGTCCACTTCACCACATCTCTGGTCGTTTACGATAGATTGACTCTCATAAGCAACGTAAAATGTCCAGATAACGTTCCTTGTTAACTGTTATGCCCTCAGGAATAAATTCGGAATGGACAATGCCGTCAGAATAAAAAAACACCTCCAGCATGACTTTTCCTTTGGTGCGATCCTACCTGAATTTCTTTGATCGCCGTGAAGACTGATTCCCATGTTGAAGAAGCACGCTTTGGCTTAATATCAAATAAGTAGCACTATGTTTCATCACCTGTGATGTTATCCAAAAACGTAGGATCGCTATCGGCTTTGTCGATTTTTTCGCTTGATATCCGCATCCGTTCATTCTTTTGTTCAGAGGTCAAAAGGTGAGAGGCAATGTGCTGACACACGTGGCTCCATCAAAATGCGCTGGCACATGGTCTCTCATAAGTTAGTTGCATTAGCGATTTTCTCAATGGTTCGGCGACAATCTTGACGAACACACTGCGCCACCATCGTAATGTTTTCTTCATTCCGTGCAGTCAGAGGTTGATCACAGCACTAATTATCTGCGATGGATTCTCGGCCCTCTTTGAAATGCTGATACCACTCGTACACCTTTGATCTCACTATCATAGAGCGACCATACACCTTCGAAAACATTTCTAAAGTCTCTGCCGCTGTTTTACCCAAACGCTGACATAATTTAATGTTACAACGTTGCTCTTCAAAAGCCATGTTTCTCAACAGACAACTAACCACAGCAGCAAACGTCTGCGTGCATTCCAATCACTTTCCATGGGCCAAACCATTCTGACTATGGAGGGGAGGGATGGCGAGATGTATTTCAGAAGCCGTAACTTTAACTACATGCTTGCGTTGTCATGGTTAGGCGCTGTCCCCAAACTTTTGGATCCTACTCCATATATGAATCCATGTAATTATTACTTAAATGATGTGCAACATAATTTTCAAGTGATTTATAATGGCACTAGTCCGTTTACTCAATTTAAAATATGGTTTACTACAGTCCACCCAACTAAAAAGAAAGGTCATTCCATGCGAAATCAACAAATGGCGGTTACCTCATATTCATGGATTTTGCTGTGATTTTAATCATGGATAGAATATATAGAGAAAAGACAAAATCAAAAATTTCAATTTTTTTTCAATGAATAGAGGGGAGGGGGAGATTTTGCCCTCTAAATCTTCATTCAAGGTCATATTCTTGAAAAAAGTGGTGCTCATTGTTTTACTAATAAATTGCTTGTATTTCTCTTAAACAAATCATTTAGGTGCCATTTTAAAGGTAAGATTAACATCTTTTTGCAAAAGTAAGTCAGTTGAATTTTTTTTTAATTTTCAAACATTTTTTAGTCAAAAAAATTTTTTTTAATTAATTTTTTTTTTTTTTTTAAATCAAAAATTTATATTTTTGACTTGCAAATGACACCAGCCATAGGGCTTGGCCTATTTGAAGAGTTAGAACTACTTTGTCTCCACAATTAATTTCAGGTTCATACTCCAAAATTTTCTTGGCTTTTTGGGTTGCCAAACTTAAAAGAAATTGAAAATTGCCAATTTTTACACCACAAAAACTTGTGATGTGGACAAGGTGATCAAAATTTGAAAATTGTGTCAACGAAGAGACCAATGTTTCTAGATTTGCACCTGAAAGTTTCATTTTGCATCTCTGACTGTTTCTATTTTTTTTTTTTTTAAATAAATGTGAGGGACGTTCCCGTAGAATTTCTGTGATTTAGAAAGTCCCGACCACTTTCCCCATTGGTTTTTTATGCTAATAATTTTTATCCTCTTTGTACACCTGGGAGTTCTATACTATCACTATTAATTTCATGAATATATTTCAACATAATCGTTGTTACTGGTACTAAATTTATATAAAAAAAGTTATTTATGCTAGGATAACATAAATAACCCACTTTTTATATAAATGTGGTACCAGTTTTTTTTTTTTTATATAAATTTGGTAGCAAGAGCATGCTGGGAAAACTGATTAACAGAAATTGCTTCATGTACTAATGCTGGACAAAATTACTGGATTCCTGTCAAAAAGCCTTGATGTATTCAGATTATGTAGCAGATTATGCCCTTAAATCATACATGTGCTTTAGAATACACAGATTTTAATTCTTCTTAACTTTGAAAAAATATTTCAAAATGTTATAATCTTTTTTCAGAAAATCTAAAAAATGTTTCAAAGGAAAAAATTAGAGTTAAAAAAATGAGTGTTAAAAATAGTCTAAACTGTAAACAAGTAAAAACATGTACAATATTCTAGAGGACAATGCTTACCTTGGCATTCCTTGCTAGCAATGAAAAACATTTCACACACGTGTTTTCCGGTCTTTGTTTTAGTAGTCTGAATTAGAACTACTAATAGGAAGTAAAAACAATGTTTATGCAAGAGACTAGTTTATACAGAAAACAGTTTGCAACAGTGCTAAAAATATTATTGCTTAAAATATTTTGTGTTAAATCATTTTGGAGAGAGCCATCCCAAAGAAGTGTTTTTTGCCCTACCACACATGGCATTGCTTGAGGGCTTGTCCTTCCTGTTCTTCAAAGATAAGACATCCTGCTGGGCTACAATTGTGGGTAAAATGTGTCCATTTGTTTTTGGTCAAATCACTGGCTGTTCTTTCCTCACTACTTCCATAAATGCTGTATCCTTTGTTGAATGACAGTTCAGAATGTCGGAACACACACACACACTCACTTACTCTCTCTCTCTCTCTCTCTCTCTCTCTCTCTCTCTCTCTCTCTCTCATGTGTTCATTTAGTTGATCTGTACAGAACAGAGCAAATGTCTTTGTTTTAGTTGTCTTTTGTTTTAGTTCCTGTTTAATCAGTCTGCTTAACTAAAAGTATGGAAACTTGCTCAGTGGGTCTGTTCTTGAATGAAGACTGCCATAAGTTATCTTATTGCAGAACAACTGGAATTAAAAAAATTTCAATGTATGATAAAGAAATTAAAGATACATTACTTGCTCAGACTGAATGTTCTAGGTTAACTACCATCTGTTTCCATTATGAGAAAATCTATCTTGAGAAATACAGTTACCTATTTGGATGCACTTGCTGTGATCCATTTTCATTTCACAAAGCTGCAGTAAAAAAAGGCCTCAGAAAAATAACTTTAGTGTAATCAAAAGCCACAAACTTGCATCTAATTCCTGGTAAGTCCTTATGCCCAAAATGTTTATCAAAAGCAAATGCATCCTGTGAAAATTCTGGGGACAGTAGTTCAGAAGAATACCAGGAAAGTGAAATTATTACTGAAACAGTTAATACAGCATGTGAAGTACTAGGTGTGTCATTAATTAAAAGAAAAATAAGTAAACATAAAAAAACATCACACGGAAAAGAAAAACTTAAAAAATTGTCAGAAGCTGTCGAATTAAATATTGAAAGGAGTTTACATATTGAACTACCTACAGATCAGTCAGAAACATTTATTACTTCACAATGTTAGGACTGCATCTACCTAGTACAAAAACTTAAGGAACATTTTTCTTTGTGCAGTTCACCCTCAGATAAAATTAAAATATTAAGTTTTGTGCCTCACAGTTGGGCCATAAAAATGACAATGGAAGAATTTGGGGCCAGCCAATATTTAGTTTACAGAGCTAAAGAACTTGTTAGAAAACAGGGTGTTTTACCTGAACTGGCAAAAAGACAAGGTAGCCCTTGACTTAGCCATAAAGGAGACAGTCTGCTCCTTTTATGAAGATGATGAAATTAGGTGTATGTGTGCAGGAAAAAAACAGTATTTGTGCAAACAGATACAGGTAAGAAAGAATTTAAGCAAAAGTGCCCCCTTTTAGGAAACCTGAAAGAGTTATATGCTCAGTTTAAAAAACAGCAACCTGACTGCAAAATCAGTTTTTCTAAGTTTGCAGACCTAAGACCAAATTAATGGTGCATCTTAGCTGGGATGAGTGGCACTCAATGTGTGCACATATAATCAAAATGTAAAGCTCATGTTGTCAGCAGTAAATGTAAAACACTTGGACATTACATCCCTACTAAAAATAATAGTCTGTTCCATTGATGATGAAAAATGTTGTGCTAAATGCCCAGGAAATTCAGCCATGAATGAAATGTCAGAAACAGAGGAGCTTGAGACACCCAGTGACATTATATATGAGCAATGGGTTGCAACTGATAGATGCACAATTTGACTATAATGCAGTCTACTGATGAATTTCTAGTTCATGACAAACTTAATGCACTAAAAAGTCCTCATTATCTTGCAAAGTAATTTTCTGTGTCATATCTTGCAAAGTCTATTTCTGTGACAAACTTAATGCACTAAAAAGTAATCATTATCTTGCAAAACAACAATCCAGTTATTTAAAACATGTCAAAAGCACACTTCAATTTGGAATGTGCATACTTTTGGCAGATTTTTCAGAAAATCATTCTTTAATTGTTCAAGATGCATTCAAGGTTTTCACTGGGAAAACATGCAAGCTACTGTGCCCCTTTTGTTGCCTATGTGCCATCTGAAATACTGGAGAAGCCAAGGGTCATAAGTGCATGTATAGTCAGTGATTATCTACAACACACAACTGCAGCTGTCTATACACTTAAAAAAAAAAAAAAAAAAAATCATTACCTTAAGGAAGATTATGCATATATAAAAAAAAAAAATTCTATATTTTTCTGATGGTGCTAGTAGCCAATACAAGAACAGAAAAATTTGCCAATTTCTCTGTCACCTTCAGGATTTTGGAATAGCTGCAGAGTGGCATTTTTTTGCAACCAGTCATGGTAAAGGGTGTCAGACAAAAGCCCACCGGCAAGATGCCCACTGGACACAAGCTCACTGAACTTGGGCACACTTAGCACACTAACTTTAGTACACTGCCGGACATTTGCTAAGGACGGATGACAATAGCAACGATAGCAACCATAAAATGGAAGGCAGGAAAATGTGGAAATTAGCATAAGTGCGGGATACAGTAAGACGTGTTGTGCGTATGCAAAATTTGGATTGCCGAACTTGTTCGTGACGTCATAGCGCTGATAAGAGATATAAAGGATTTGACGCGTATTGACCGTTGTTGTTCAAACGCAAAGTTGAAAGGGAAAGAATCAATTGACGAACTTGCAATTTTCAGTATGTCTTCCCGACATCACCTAGATGATTTTACGCGTGGCCGTATTATTGGCAAGATTGAAGAAGGGCAAAAAATAACAGATGTTACCAGGGAGTTCGACGTCAGCCACAGTGTTGTTTCAAGGCTTTGGTAATCATTTCAAACAAATGGAGAGGGTAGCAAACGTCACGGGGGAGGTCGTGTTCACAGTACGACACCTGCAGAAGATCGGTACATAGTGCTATCAACAAAAAGACACCGGCACAGCACAGCTAGTGAGGTAGCAAATCAGTTTATGGCTGCTACTGGCAAGCGGATCTCCCGAAAAACTGTCGCCAGACGTTGCATGAAGGAGGACTATACGCCCGCCGTCCTGTGGTGTGCATCCCCTTGTCCAGACGTCACCGCACCGCCCGTTTGCAATGGTGCCATCAACATCGCAATTGGACGGATAACGACTGGTCTGCTGTCCTCTTCTCAGATGAGAGTAGATACAGTCTATCATCTGATTGTCGACGACAACTGATCTGGCGTGATAGTAATACTGCATATTGTCCAGCAAACATACAGAAAAGGGACCGATATCCGACATGTAGTGTCATGGTATGGGCTGGCATCATGATCAATGGCCGTACGTCACTCTATGTGCTTCCAACTGGGACTATGACTGGCCAACGATACATTAATGATGTTCTGCTACCTCATGTGCGCATGTTCCGTAGTACTGTCGGTGATAGATTTATTTTCATGGACGACAACGCAACATGTCATCGAACAGTCGCTGTCCAGGAGTGTCTTGAGAGCAAGGATATTCAACGCCTCGTATGGCCAGCACGTTCTCCAGATCTGAATCCCACTGAAAATGTGTGGGTTGCTTTGGGGAGGAGTCTTGCTGGTCGCCAATGCCCTCCAATAAACAAGGACACCCTCATCCGTGCACTGACAGAGGAATGGGATAAATTACCCCAACAGCTGCTTGATAATGTTGTGTAAAGCATGACACGGCGTGTGGAATCTTGCATCGCCCTCCATGGTGGCCATATCCCGTATTGACATCTTACGCCGGAACGCCTGCGGACGGTAATTGCATTTTTTTCACGTTTACGTATTCTGCACAAAATGGCCTGTTTGTCCCTTGAACACGTTCCAAAGCCTTCTGGATTTCAGAGCACAATAAATTGTCTTTCTTGTAATGTCCTGGCATTCTGACATTATTTTATTTCACTTGGCATCCAACCACACTTACTTTTTTATGCGCTATATAGCCGTTTATGATCCGTCCTTAGCAATTGTCCAGCAGTGTAATAATCGCTACCATATTTTCGAAATTTAAGCAACATGACCTGCTTTGATTTCGGGAAATGGTGTACACGTGCCGAAATTTTAATTCTGTATACCGTGTGACCCAACACACATTTGGGATATGATGTACACCCATCGAATTTGTACACCTGCCGAAATTTAAATTTGTATACAGTGTGACTCAAAGCACATTTTGAATTTCTGGGGCAAGTTTAATATTAACTTTACTTGCAAAACATTGAAAAAGGATTTTTATTGCTTTTTTTACTACTGGCTGCAAAGGAAGTCGGCACTAACCCCCCCCCCCCCCTCTCTCTCTCTTTCTCAGAAACATACATTCCCTACACCTGGGTTTGACAAGTTACACCACTGGTAAACCAACAAGATGAGACGAAAACGAGTAGTGGGTAGTGGTATAAAGAAGGTTCGCGGAAAACCGCCACACGGGAAAACTGCCACATGGTTTTCATTAAGGGGCCAGGCACAAATTGCTGTTCCTCCAAGGAACACTTTGAATATGTGGCAGTTTTTCAAGGCGCCTAACGACGGGAAGGAGCTCTATTGTTTGTCTGATTTTTCATGCCAGTTCATACTTAGGGCAACTGGTCACAGAAGTTCAACAGGGGAGGGGGTTATAAAAATTTCTGTTTCCTGGCCTATATTGAGAATTGAATTGGGAACTCCAAACAAATTTCGAGAAAATGTTCTATGCAAGCCAAGCGAGAATTGCTGTGTTCAGAAAAGGACGATAAGGTAAGATTTTTTTAACAATGCTGCACTTTTACTTAGGCACTAAATATTTACATAACATGTCAAGTTTGTAATATTTTTCTTTTACTTAATTAATTCACAGGCCCTTACATCTTCACCTTTTTTAACAGCTTTTAATCTGCCGGCTTCATAATCATAACGTTTACATATCAAATGAAGTTAATAGCATTGTGCTTTTACTCAGGCACTAAATATTAAAGTCATAGGCCCCAGGCATATGCCTTTTTAACAGTTTTTATTCTACCAATGTCATATTCACAACATTTACACATCAAGTCAAGTTAATAATATTGCGCTTTTACTTAGGCACGAAATATTAATTCACAGGCCCTAGGCTTAGGCCCTTTTACCAGTTTTTATTCTATCAATGTCATATTCACAACATTTACAGAGCAAATCAAGTTAATAATATTAGTTGTTTACTTAGGCACGAAATGTTAATTTCTAGACCCTAGGCCTTTTTTAATAGTTTTTACTCCATCAATGTCATATTCACAACGTTTACACATCAAATAAAGTTAATAATATTGCACTTCTACTTAGGCACAAAATACTAATTAATAGGCCCTAGGCCTTTTTGACGGTTTTTAATCCGTCAATTCCATATTCATAATGTTTACTTATCAACTCAAGTTAATAGCATTACGCTTTTACTTAGGTACGAAGTAATAATTCATAGGCCATAGGCCCAGGCCTTTTCGACGGTCTTTATTTCGTCGACTTCATATTCATAACGTTTACATGTTAACTCAAGTTAATAGC
Source organism: Macrothele yani (assembly GCA_039090855.1). Taxonomy (NCBI): domain Eukaryota; kingdom Metazoa; phylum Arthropoda; class Arachnida; order Araneae; family Macrothelidae; genus Macrothele; species Macrothele yani. The sequence continues at coordinate 55,072,802 of CM077011.1, read as the reverse complement.
ATTGCGCTTTTACTTAGGCACAAAATATTAATCCGTAGGCTCTAGGCCTAGGCCGTTTTAACAGTTTTTATTCTACCAATTTTATATTCACAACGTTTATACATCAAAGTCACAAGTTAATATTATTGGGTGTTTACTTAGGCACTAAATATTCGTTCATAGACTCTAGGGCTGCGCCTTTTAAACAGTTTTTACTCTACCAATGCCATATTCACAACGTTTACAAGCAAATCAAGTTAATAATATTTGGCGTTTACTTAGGCACGAAATATTAATCTATATGCCTTAGGCCTAGGCCTTTTCAACAGTTTTTAATCTGTCGACTTCTTATTCATAACATTTACGTATCGACTCAAGTCAATAGCATTGCGCTTTTGCTTTAGCACTAAATATTAATATAGGCCCTAGACCTAGGCTGTTTTAACAGCTTTTATTCTGACTGTGTCGTATTTATAACTTTAACATAATGATACAAGTTAATATGTTGCGCTTATTAAAATTTTCGAAAATGGCCAGGCCCATAGCCCTATAATTAATGTTTAGTGCCCAATTTTTTATGTGACACTATATATTTACTTGTTACGTAAACCTTATAAATATGAACATGGCAGATAAAAATTTCTAAGAGCAATACAAGCCTAGGGTCTTTTACTTGATGTCTGGTGTCTCAGTAAAAGCTTAACATTAACTTGATTTTTTTACATCAATTTTCTGAGTTCAAGCACGGCCAATTGAAAAGTGTTTAAATGGCCTGGGCCTATTAATTTACGTTTCGCGTCTGAGTAAAAGTACAGTACGATAATCTTGACTTATTATACGTACATACTCTATATGGACACTGCAGATTAAAAAATAATAAAAGGGCCTAGGTGTAGGACCACGTAAACACTTGAAGGCTAATGTGTAGAAACCTTTCTACAAGCTTTTATCACACGTTTGCAAGCACCAGTTATGTAGATTGTAACTTAAAATCTTCCAAAAAGGCCTGCCGCCTAGTCGCTTTATAAATACCTGAAAGACTGATCCCTTAAGTCATTTTTTTTTGCCTTTAATACCTTAGTATTTACTCTGAATGCCATATTGTGAGAATGTACATATGAACATTGTCCTCCGAATCTGCAGTCTTAATCCTAAATGTAAAAATATAATTGTAGAGCTGTAGCAACCTAATTTCAAAAAGTAGCTTTTCAATCATGCTGATTATTAAACATTATTCTTTTTCCCAGTCGCTCTCTCTCTCTCTATTGGGATGCATCACAGTAAAATGTTTTTTCTAACTTCATCACGGTAACACGATTTTTTAAACTTCCACTATAGTACGGAAGAAACGTCCGACATATGTCAAGATTTCCTTTCCATAGCCCAGAAGTGGTGCTGTTTTTATAGTGCCATCAAAAAAGCAAAGACGTTGTCTCCAGGACTATTGATACAGCCCTGCGTTGTCTCTCCTAACAGTATAATTGTTTTATTGTCGACAGGGAAGGGTAAAGAATAATCGGAGATCAATAGCCCCAGGTGTGTCCATCCGATGCCTTTGTAACAACACCGCCAATGTCCGCAGTATATGACTTCCTTCTCAGCGCTATTAAGATACAACGGTTGTACCATTCCTTTGTGGTAAACAAACCGCTCTAGTTCCCAGCAGTGGAGCGATAGCTCCGAGTGGAGACTTCGCCCCTGCTGTGATGTCGCCAAAATGGAGAGGAGAGAGGTGATTTGTCTGTTGCATGTATATTAACGGAAACAGACCGTTTTTAATGTTTCACAAATTATCGCTAAATAAATATACCTCTTATTTTTCTTTTCTTCTTTTTTGTACTTTGGTAAACTGAAGCAAGTACTTCTTTTTTTACTTTTGTGTCAGAGATTAAGTGGATTTCTGATATCGCTTCGTATGCCTTTTTCCGGAATCGGTCTGCATTTTTTATTCCGTCATTCTCATATTCATAATGTTCACGTAACACATCAAATTAATAATATTGCAGTATTACTCAGTCAGAAAATAATATTAGGCCTAACGTCTTCTAAAAGTTTTCATTCCATCATTCCTAAAATTTACATAACAAGTAATGTAATAATATTGCGCTTCTACTTAAGCACCATACAACAATTAATAGGCCGTAGGCCTAAGCTTTTTCAACACTTTTTTCTTCGCCCATGTGACATTTGTAAAGTTTACAACAAAGACAAGTAAACAGCTTTGCGCTTTTACTTAGGAATGCAATATTAATTACTAGGCATTAAGCCATGGGCCAGTGAATTAATAATCCAGGGTTCGTACACTTCTGGGGAGAAAAATTCAAGGACTTTCCAGGCCTTTTCCAGGACATATACAAAAAATTCCAGGATGATTATTACGCTTTACAGTATCATGTTCAATTTATTTTTTAAAAGTAATTTCAGTTTTAAGTAATAAAAATGATGAAAGATGCAAATGGATGAATGTGCTTTATACAAATGGATCAAGTTTATCAAGCACAAGATTGTAAAGAACAGATTTTGTTCTTATGCCCTGACCTTTGAATTCAAGTTGAACCATTTTCTACAAGGGTAGGTTTCTCCTCGCTGATAACATACCAAAACTTTGTTGCAATCGAACAGATTTTATGTGAGTTAACATTCCTAAGCTTGGAGAACAAATACTGCTCTTATGCCTTGGCCTTTGAATTTAATTTCGACCATTTTCAACAGGGTAGGTTTCCAGGTTGTACATAACAACATACTAAAATTTTGCCGAAATCCAACCGCTTTCATGCGAATTATCGTACAGACAAACCCAAAGCATAAACGTTTCTGCAACCATAGTTCGAAAGGGTTAGTAATTGCAAAAATAAGAACATATCGAACAGCGTGAAAACTAGCTCATAAATAGAATATTTGAAACTAAGTATGCACTCTCAATTATTAGGGATGGTAGAGGGGAAGGGAATAGAACTGTCCAAAATTAGCATGTTTTCGTTGCGCAAGGCTGAATTCTTCAGACCCCACCTACCCCCAATGTTCAAATGATTGAAATGTGCTAATGTTCATGGAATGAAATGGTTGATCAGCTATGATGAATGCATAAAAGTTTGGGAAGGGGAGGGGCGATTTTTTTTTTTTAGTTTATGCAACATTTTACATCACTCCAGTATTTATCTTGTCATCAACAATGACAACGCAACTACTGCTTACGATTGCAGATATCGGCAACCGAAAATCTGCCATATCACTAAGTGATACAACACACAAGTATCCTGTTACAATGTATTGTAATTGAAAAAAAAAAGGATGTGGAAAAAAGAAACGTTCAGAAATTAAGATCATCATCAAGTCATGGTGTTTCAAAAATCCGTTTTCCTTTATAATGTTTAAAAACATGTTTTTGCTTTTTTACCTGTAGTGTATAATAAAAAACTATGTTGATTTTTTTATGGAATCAGATGTCCGTATGTCCGATTGTCTTCATCTGAGTTAACGCGTTAGCTACTGTGTACAATAATAACTTATTCACAGTATAAGTTATTCCTTATCCCCACAGAACTGAATTCAGCAGATGCAAAATGAAGAACATCAAGACCTGCCCAACACCATGTTTCTGATTGTCGGCTGTTTATATTCAAGAAATGAAAATATGGATCAATGGTGAATGCAGCAACAATGATTATTCTGATTAAGCTCAAACAGCAGGAGCACGCGTCCACGCACAACCTTTGGAATGTCCTGATGGAACGGCTTCTTTTCATTTGGCACATCGCCATAAATCTAAACCTGCAGCTCACCAAACTGTCAAGTGGCACCCTTCCTCCTTCACCCTAACTAAAAGAGAAAATGTAAAAAAAAAAAAAATGCTCCCCAATTTTCGACAAAAAATTTAATGTCATGATGTTGCAATTTACTAAAATGCGTTTATCTGCTGAATTTCGCCTAAATCCATTGAAAACTTTATTTTTTTTTATTAAAACAGTAACTCAGACGTCTGAATAAAAATGTATGTTTGTAATTCAAATAGAGTCCATAACATCACAGAAAAAAAATTTAAGGATCACTCTTGCTTAAATAAAGCATGGCATCTAAAAAAAATAATTCACTTGCTTTTCCCGTAATTTATATTACTGTTTCTTTTTTTTCAATCCGATTATGCAACAGAAATTTTTTTTTTCTTTTTTTGCATCTGCTAAAGTTCCTAACGGAATTTGGCGAAATTTGCACTAGAACTTTATTGTGATGTATCTTAACCACTGTAAAAATTTTACTGTGTTATTTTCAAAATTCGGGGAAAATGGATTTCTGAAAATTTTCTTCTAATCCTTTTGACCCGTGGAAGTGATAAACAGGTGTTTGCTTTCTTCCCAACCAAGGGCTTTGGATCAACGCTCGCAGCTGTCAATCAACCGTTGCTATGGTAACACTCTTTCTGCTGGAGACTCACTCTGTCCAAAGAGGCACACATACTTGTCCATAATAAAAATTTCCAATGCTAACTTTTTAAGTTTTAAACCGATTCCATTGGAATTTTGGGAGGGAGTTTCTGTAATCCAATTATAGTGAATGTAAAAATTTCAGCCACTTTCGTGAAAAATTCGCAAAGATAGTTTTCTTATTTTTTATCATAAGTAGCCAAAGTCTCTTGAAGGGAGGGCTGGCATGCACATAAACAAGAAACAGATGAATGTGTTATTCAGGCATACTCTGGTGGCAGTTGTCGGACGGACATCAAGCTTCCCTTCCTAACAGACCTACTAGTAATCATCAAATTTTATTGCACTGGAAGTAGTGCTTTCCCCCCCAGCAAAATTAGGATTTGGTGCACGTCCGAATCACCACTGTTACCGGCGGTTTCTTTGAGAACTGAGGAGAGGAACTTTAAAAAATTAAGGGTAATGGCAACACGATTTCCTAAAAGGGCATTTTTTTAAGCACTAATTTCAAATTTCAAGGCCTTTCAAGAAAACATTAACAAAAACACAGTTTTTCCAGGATGTTCCAGGCCTTGAAAACATAATCATGATTTTCCAGGACTTTCCAGGTTTTCAAGCACGCGTGCACACCCTGATAATTGGAATCTGATTAAAAGTACAATTTGATTGTCAGTTCATGCGTAAATGTTATGAATATAACATCGTTAGATTTAAAGCTGTTAAAAAGGCCATGGCCTAGGACCTATGACTTAATATTTACTACCTAAGTAAAAGCGTAATGATATTAACTTGAGTTGACATGTAAACTTTATGAACATGAAGTCGACGGATTAAAAAATGTCCAACAGGCCTAGGCCTATGATTTAATATTTCATGCCTAAGTAAATGCCAATATTATTTACATGATTTGCTGTGTAAACATTGTGAATATTGGTACGATAAAAACTGTTTAAAAGGCCTAGGCAGAAGAATTAATATTTGGTGCCTAAGTAACAGCGTAATGCTATTAACTTGAGTTGATACATAAATATTATGATTACGAAGTTGACGTATTAAAAACCATCAAAAGGCCTAAGCCTAGGGCCTGTAAATTAATATTTCATGCCTAAGTAAAAGCGCAATGTTATTAACTTTATTTGATGTACAAACGTTGTGAATATGACATCGGTGGAGTAAAAACTATTAAAAGGGCCTAGGCCTAAGGCCTATAAATTAATATTTCGTGCCTAAGTAAACGCACAATATTATTAACTTGATTTGCTCTGTAAACGTTGTGAATACGACATTGATAGAATAAAAACTGGTAAAAGGGCCTAGGCCTTGTGATTAAATACTTCGTGCCAAAGTAAAAGTGTAATATTATTAACTTGATTTGATGTGTAAACATTGTGAACATTGTATTGGTAGAATAAAAACTGTTTAAAAGGCCTAGTCCTAGGACCTATGAATTGATACTTAGTGCCTAAGTAAAAGCGCAATGCAATTCACTTGATCTGATTTTTTTTTTTAATTGAGGTTTAACGACCACCGTGAGCAACTCAATGGGTTATAAGCAGTTGCCCGTCCCTAATTTAGGGCCACTGATTCCAGGGAAGGGAGAGAGCCAGTGCCGTAAGACAAACACATCCATGCCTCACTGGGATTCAAACCCAGACCCATCTCGGACGAATGACCAGAAGCCAGCGCTTAGACCACTGCGCCACAGTGTTTTTCTTTTAAATCATATACGTATTTTTGAACGATCAAAACTGAGCATATAAGCTTCTTTAGTCATAGGTTGAAGAAGCGTATATGAAATGTTGTTTTAGAAACGTTAAATGAAGCCCCTTACATTTTAACATTTCTAAAACAAAGTGCAATTTTTATACATTCCATAAATATGTATGTGATCAGTTTCTTTACAATTGACCGGAAACATCCTCCAAAGTTACATATTATCTACAAATCATCCATAGTGGGCAAGTGTCTGGTGGGCAAATGTCCGGACCCCTAAAAGTCCATGTGATGGTATTGGTGGGACTGTGAAAAAACTTGCTGATAAAGCTAGTTTGCAGCATCCAGTAAATAATCAAATTTTAACTCCAGTGCAGTTATATGAATTTGCAAATCAAGAAATTAAAAGGATTAAATTCTTTATTGTTTCTTCAGGAGATATTACTACTACTTAAAAAGAGATGAAAATGAGATTTCAAAGTGCAATTGCCATTCCACAAATTCGAAAGTACCATAAATTTGTACCTACAGCAGCAATAGGAAAATTAAGACTATTTCATGTTTCATCTTCTTCTAAAAGCCTAGAAGTATGTGTTTTACAGAACTACAAGGAAAATGAAATGTTTATGTTTGATGACATACACAAGTCATCATACCTTGCATGTGCTTAAGATAATAAGTGGTACTTAGCATTTGTTAATGATGTTTCTTCTAAAAATAAGGATGTTCATGTGACTTTTCTAAAACCTCCTGGTCCAGCTACATTTTTTACGAGACAAATGAGAAAAGCTGGGTGAAATTCGATCAAATACTTATGATAAACATTTTACCTGACACATTTACTGGCAGGCAATATATTCTGCCAAAAACACTGCAAGATAATATTAACTTTACCTTTGATAAAACTCAAGCCTCCAGTACTTGTAGTTCATATATTTTAGGACAGTGAAATCTGACTTACACACACTATATATATGTTTAGAAAGAAATCCTATAGGTTTTTTTTTTTTCACAATTTAATGCCACAAAAAGGATCAATAGAAATTGTGACTGTTTATTACTGGAATTATTTGTTTTTGCTACTTTTTATCACCGTGCCTGTGCAAAGGTATTTATCTAATTTTATTTTGTCACCTTACAAGGCCACAGCATCATAGTTATTTTACAATATCTCATTTTGTACTTCATAGTCTTAATATCTTACACATGTCCTGTCGAGAATTTTCATGTTCGTGAATCTCTACGAAACTGATCACTTCGCTGAGATTTACGGGGAAATAAAATAAATAAATAAATAAATAGAATGAAAATTCTCTCCAGTCCACGCTTCAAAGTATTTGTTTGGAAGGAGGTGGTGGAATAATGGCCATGTTTCTCATCCCTGACCAGACAAGCAAAATTTCATGAAAGAAAAAAAAAGGGGGTTATAATAAGAATTAGACTTTTTTTTTTTTTTTTTGGGGAATAATTTACTTTTTTTTTTACTCTTGTAAGTTAGATAGGAAAAGGCGAGCAAGAAGTCACCATCAACCCTTTTCGAAAACAAAATTATTTGCTATTTATCACGGAATAAAATTGTGCAAAACCCAAAATCTTTCTTTTCAGAGTCCGCCATTTTAGGCAGTTTTAGAAGCCTCTAAAAAGTCACCAAAAATTCTCTTAAGCAAGCGTCAGGCTATTTTTAAATCAGCATGCAGGCAGGAGGGCACAGCGTTTCCTACTGTGAAGGTCCAGGTTGCTGCTTTCCTGCGAGTTGAAGCCATGTGGTCAGTATCATAGTTTTGGCGCTTTTAGCCAAAACTATGATAACTATTAGCCAATGGCCAGCAGAGTCGTTGGTTACTAAGGGAAGTTTTTTAGCCAATTGGGGAGAGTGAAGCCAAGGTCAGCCACCGTTGGTCCCTGGACTTCAGAAAAAGATCGCTCTTATGCTGTATCGTCTGACGTGAATAAGTCGCCCGCCCGACCTGTGGGAGAGAGAACCAAAGTGATTATTAGCAAAAAAAAAAAATTTCATAATTTTTTTAGCCACGCTGGCTTAGCCGGCTGAGGCTGGGCTAGGCCAACCACCAATGCATGCCAAAAGAACAGAAACTTCGGCGGCTGCCTAAGATGTCTCCCCGTAGATCATATTCCCCTGATAACCCTAACCAGCGTACCAATTTTGAGGACAGCACAGATGTATCGCCAAGCTGAGGAGACGGAAGTACCCCTTTTCCCTCTGCATGGCTGAAGGAGGCCCAACGAAGGTTTTGGATCTGACCCCGGTCAAAGATAGGGGCTTTTGTGCTACACCACCCCACTCCTTTCCTGGAAGCAGATATTGTGGAACGTTCCTAAGGACACAGAGTCCTGATGCTACCGATGGCTCCCAAAGTTTACCGTGAAAATAGGAGGTAAGACTTCCTTTTCCTTTGAGGGCCAGGCGATGATATAGGCCCCATTATTTCACATCTGCGAGGAAGTGTCTTCACTTAAGAACTGAAGTTCTGCAAGTTTAAAAGCGAACTATACAGCCTAGTTCAGCATCTTTAACAGCCTAAAGGGCCCTGTTCGAAAAAAAAGAAAGAAAAATCTTGATTATTGAAATTTATCTGTATAAAGAGATTCTTCTATTTAGGGTAGAGCCATGAGGAGAAAGTCCCTTGAAAAGTTTGGGGCAGAATGAAAAAGAAAAAAAAGTATATATACATATATGTATTCAGTAAACAAATTTTGTTTCGGTTAGTTCATATATATCAGGTAGTTCCTTGAAGAATTTGTATCGTTGAGCATGACGGTGGGGTAGGACTGGTTTCCGTTGAGGTCTGCTTGGGTCGGTAAAAATTAAAGAAATAAAAATTTAAATGTTTTTCATTCAGAATTTTTTTTTTTTTTTAGTATGGTAGTGTTATGCTGTGTAAAGAAACCTCCATGGCATTTTCTATAAATAAGAAAGTCTATATTAAAGGGGAAAGGCAATGTGTAATTTTTACATGTGTAAGGAGTATCTGGGATGTAAGGTCAGGTGATGCATAGCATCACAGCCTCTCCTTGACAAATGTCAACCCCGCCTTCTCGTGGTACATCCTGTTCCCACTAAAGGGGCTCTGACGACCGCCAATAGCGGTATAACTATACCATCGGGATTAGAGGAAATGCTATCCCACACTCACCAACCCGCTTGGCCAGCTTGGTGAGTTATGGCCAAACCCCTCCAAAATGACTCCACAACTTAAATCTTGGCACTTAGTCTCCGGCAGCTGGAATGTACCTGGCCAAGACAGCGGCCAGTGTGACATGAAGGAAGAGGGTGCTAAGAATCCCCGGAGGACCGGACTAGGCTGCCATCTGATGCTGACCTTGGCTACGTATAATGGACGCTCCCTATCTTCTGATTCAAGGCTTCTTGAATTGGAAGAGGAACTACAAAGGATCAAGTGGGACATCGTCGGGCTAAGTGAGGTAAGGAGAAAAGGAGAAGATCTCATTGAACTGAAAAGTGGACATCTCTTCTACTATCGTGGGACAGATACTGGCAGAACTAGTGGTGTTGGATTTATAATAAACAAGAAACTGAAGGATAAAGTTGTAGAAGTTGAAAGTTCCTTTGACAGAGCTGCACGACTCGTTATCCAACTCTCGAGAAGATACCAGGCTCAGATCATTCAAACTTATGCACCCACCACAAGTCATTCTGAAGAAGAAATTGAAGAATTTTATGAGGAAATTCGTCATCTAAATAATAAAAGTAAGCAGCACTTAAAGATAATTATGGGAGATTTCAATGCAAAAATAGGGCAACGGCAACAGAATGAAACTTCAGTAGGTAAATTCGGTCACAGCAACAGAAACCAGCGTGGAAATACTCTCTTGGAGTTTACAGAGGCAGAAGGGTTTTTCATCTTGAACTCCTTTTTCAAGAAAAAGCCACACAGGAAATGGACATGGAGACATCCAAATGGGACGACAAGTGAAATTGATTTTATTATGTGTAACAAAAAATTCGTCATTGAAGACTGCAGTGTGCTAAACAAGTTCAACACAGGTAGTGACCATAGATTGGTGAGATGTAAGATGCACCTCAACACTAAACTCGAACGTGGCAAAGCTCATAAGACAAACAAAATGTATTGACATAACCAACCTTAAAAAACACCATAATGCCTTCAAGTTGGAACTGAAGAACAGATTCTCTGCTTTAGAAGGCCTAACATCAGAAGAAGTGGATATTTCTGAAGTTAACAGAAAAGTAACCAAAGCTGTTATGGAAACAGCAACAAAATTAGCTGGGTCTAAGAACAAGTTGCATGTGAACAAATTATAAGGAAAAACCAAAATGTTGATGCAAAAAAGAAGAGAGATGAGGACAACTAAAGGAGATGTGACTTCCAAAGTGGAATATATAGAGCTATGCAAGACAGTACGAAAAAGTATCACTGAAGACGTAAGGAAATTCAACTGTGAACTAGTAAGGAAAGCAATAGAAAACAACCAAAACCTAAAGATAGCAAAGGGACATCTCAGTAAGGGAAGAAAACAGATTATGGCACTGAGAAAAGAAGATGGTTCTGTAACAAGAAATAGAGGTGAAATTTTAACAACAGTGAAGGATTTCTACTCCAAATTATATGAAAGGGATGATACATGTACTCCAGACATCATTAAAGGTACCAGTACCAGAGTTCTTCCAGTCCTCCCAGCAGAAGTTGCACATGCAATAAAGAACATGAAGCGGGGGAAAGCTCCAGGAGAAGATGGAATTACTGTAGACATCATACAAGAAGCAAGTGGAGAAATCGAAACAGTACTCGCCCAAATTTTCACTCGATGCCTTAATGAAGGGAAGATTCCTGTGGATTGGTACAATGCTACAATGATCCTGCTACATAAAAAAGTGACATTGAGGATCTCAGGAACTACAGACCGATCAGCCTCCTATCAGTGGTTTATAAAATCTTCACTAAAGATCTTTCACACCGCTTGAAGGTGACACTGGACATGGCTCAACCAAGAGAACAAGCTGGATTCGGGAGTCGCTACAGCACAATAGATCATATCCACGTACTGAGAGAACTAACTGAAAGAGCGAGGGAATATGAACTTCCATTGTGCATGGCTTTTATCGATTATGAAAAAGCCTTTGATTCGGTGAAACCATCAGCAGTTACAATGGCTCTGAAATCCTGCGGTATTGAAGATGTGTACATTAATATTATTAATAACATCTATGAAAATGCAAGTGCAAAGTTTCGGCTGTTTGAAAATACAACACACATAAAAATTGGAAAAGGAGTGAGACAAGGTGACACCATATCTCTGAAGCTCTTTAATGCCACATTGGAAAATGTCTTTCAATCACTGAACTGGGAAAACAAAGGGATAAAGATTAATGGAGATTATCTAACCCACCTTCGTTTTGCTGATGACGTAGTCATTTTTGCAACTACCCCATCAGAGCTGCAGAGTATGATCCAAGAACTTGCTGACAAGAGTAAAGAAGTGGGATTAAAAATGAACTTTCAGAAGATAAAAGTGATGTTCAATGCTTTTACAAGAAATGAAGATTTATCGATTGATGGAGAAAAGCTGGAAATAACAGACATGTACGTTTATCTTGGACAGCAGATATCAAGTGAGGGTCACATTGATGAAGAAATTAATCGGCGTACAAAACTTGCCTGGGGAGCTTTTGGAAGAAACAGCATAATTTTCAAGAGCAATATGCCATTATGTCTTAAAAGAAAAGTGTTTGATCAATGCATCCTTCCTGTGCTGACGTATGGTGCAGAGACGTGGACCTTAACTAAAAGAGACATACAAAGGCTGCAGACAACTCAAAGCAGCATGGAGAGGTGCATGCTTGGTGTAACCAGGAGAGATAAGAAGAGGAACTCGTGGATCCGAAAAATGACAAGAGTGGAAGACATCATGATCAGAGTTAAATCCCTGAAATGGCAATGGGCTGGACATACTGCCAGAAGGACAGACCATCGATAGACAGCCGAAATTTTAGATTGGATTCCAAGGGACAGGAAAAGACCCAGAAGAAGACCACATGGAAGATGGGTGGATGAAATTCGAAAGTATGCGGGAGTGACATGGAGGAGACTGGCACGAGACAGACCGTTGTAGAGGACACTTGGAGAGACCTTCGTCCAGCAGTGGATTGATAATGGTTGACAGTGATGATGATGATGAAGGAGTATCTAATATTATAACTGTGTTATAAGCTATTTTGAAGAACCTCTCAAACCAGTAATTTTTTATTTAGGAAATTTAACTTTTTTGTGCTTGGTAGCTTTTAATAATATATAAATTGCATTTGTATTTATACACATACAGGGCCATGTAGTTAAAAATTTTGTCTTGGAGGCAGGTTATGATGATTTTCGAGTTTGCAAGTAATGGGTATAAAATAGTCTGTACCATTTTGTAGTAGGGTGGACTAGTTTCCAATATTAGTCAGTGGATCTGGAAAATGGATTTTCATGAGTGGGAGACGTTAAAAAAAAGCATGCATGCAGACTAGGTTAATAAAGTGTTGGCCTGTATATTACCATTGTATAATGTTGGAATTCTTCAGGAGGTGATGATTTCTGGATATAGATAGTTCTTCGATAGGTGTAATTTTCTAGAAATAAATAGTTCTGCAATGTAGTGTGTTTACCTGGGAAAAAGGTGATTTGATGGTTTTCCTGGGAAATAAGTAGTATAGTGTATTTTTCTGGAAAATTGTGTTAATTCTCCTGGAAGTTGCATGCCTAGGGAATGACAAGATAAGGGCATTTCTGGAAATAATGTGTCTTCGTATGGTGTTTTTCTAGAAGCTGTGTGCCTAGGGAATGACCAGATAAGGGTATTTCTGGAAATAATGTGAATCTTCGTATGGTGTTTTTCTGGTAGCTGTGGATACCAGGGAAAAATAATTTTGGGCAAGAAAGTTCTTGCATGGTGCTGTCCATATGTGGAAAATGCTTCGTGTCTGAAAGGGTATAGATGGAAACAATTGGGGGTTGTTCTTTCACCCCCAGTAAGCCGAAGACCCGTAGGAAGCTACCCCGAGCAAGGCGAGTTCATGAGTGTCGCCCCAAAACAGTAAGTGAAGAAAACAGTACAGGGTGATATGTCACACTCATACTCCCATTTCGGTGCATAGGCCTGATTGGATTCACGACCCAATCTCATCTTCAGCCTAAATAATACTCCCTCACAGTGAGAATTTTGCTTTCAGTGAAACTGAGTGATTTGAATGAGATGTTTGTCTAGCTAGTGCCTGAATTTACTATATAGATCTGTTAAATTGGTGAAAAACTTAGTGTACCTTTGCAAATGTAGGTTAAGCTGATTTAGGAGTTGCATTGTCAGAAATAGTTGTGTATTTTAAAATTTTGGTGAGCAGTAAGAGTACATATAAAAACAAGTATGAATTTAGGTCCAGGAGAGTTGAGAGTTAGTGTTTGCCTTTTATTTGCATGGTGGGATATTGAGTACTCAGAGCAAGTTTGTATAGTGGTATTTTGAATTTTCCAGATGATAGGGTGAATTTTAAGTTTATTTGTCAGCATTGTGGTGTAATGATAACTTGTTGAGTTAATGTGGTAAGATATTTAGTGCAGTATGTTTAGTATAGTGTCTAGAATTGATTTAGTATCAAATAATGCTAGAGTTTTGGGCCATGTTATTGTAAGGCAAATTTTCCTGGGAGTGTAGAACCATTTAGTAAAGTAACTATTGGTTATTTGCAAATTTTTGCTCAGTTATTGTAACAGGGATCATAGCATACTTCTGGAAAATTTTAGGTAGAAATTTTAGGAATTTTAGGAATTTTTAGAAAAATTTTAGGAAAATTTTAGGAGTGTATTTCAATAAAAACTAGATGTATATTTGTATACATCTAGTAAAACAACTTTGTATACATTGTAAAGAGTTTGTTTCACACCCTTCAACCATATATACTGATAGACTGCGCATGACATCAAAATTTCTGGCTCCAACATAAAATCACATGACAACAGTCAAAAAGATGGGTTACACCTGCTGTGCTTATGGTTGCTCTGAGCAATATAGTAAAGAAAGTTCTATGATTTTTCATGGGTAAGAAACGAATTAAATACTTAAGTCAATAAAGTTCAATTACTTAACCAGAAACTTGCAGCTATTGATATAAAAATATAGTAACTTAAGAAAAAAATGGAATGCATGTTCCAAATTCTTCGCAAATGTTCATCACATTATAAATCACAAAATGTAAACAACCCGATCATGCATGTATATAGCTCATAAGTAAACTTACCTGAAGAGTTTTCATTATATATGAGGCGCATTCACATAATACACCGAAAACACTGAAGTTCTGCAGCGTAAATTAGTAATCATAACAGCATTTTTACACGAAATTTGGAGTCTGATGATGACGTGCCCAATGTTTGAGCCATGGCGGCTTTGATGCAGCTATTGCCAATGTGCAGTCCATTAGTATATATGGTCGAAGTTAACACCCAAATTTTTTGCATAACGTCTAATGTCTAAAGTTTAAGTATGATTTACTTCTAATGTTCAGTTCTTATCTTTTCACGTGTTATTATCATATTCAAGTATATTTACCACATTCAAGTTTCACTTTGAACATTAATATGCTGTTGAACCAGAAGCAATTCACGATTTTCACAGTAAAGTTTTCAGGTTTCACATTAAATTATAATATCCTAAAAAGGTAATTGAAAACCAAGAACTATGTACAATTGTTCACTGAATTACTTTTTTCATATTATTGTTTTAACCTTTTCCTGATTAGCCTATCTTTTTCTGCTTCTACCACAACTAATTTACTTTCAGTTTTCTTTATTTCAGCTGAACCTTGTATGATCAAGTTAGAGGCAACTGCTATTTCAACAGTATTTTGTTTTTCTACAGCTTTTCTCATTCTTTCTGTTCCCTCTTGAATTATTGCTAGGAGGCTTCTTTATCGTTTTTAAGTCTATTTATTTCTGCATCATTTTCTTTTATTTTGTCATCAAACTCAGCTTTTCTTTTTTTCTCTAGCTGCTTTTCCTTATTTTCCCTCTCTTTCTGCTTCCTTTCTTTTACCTTTTTTGATTCTTCTTCCTTCAGCTTATCAACATACTCTTTATAAAATTTATGTGAATCACAAACACTATTTAACAAATTTCTTGTTATGAGAACTTTACTTACACATCCATAGTGTTTAATGGCCCCTTTAACTATTCTTAATGATGTTATAGTTGAGTCTTTTAAGTTAGCCTTGTCCTTCCTTAACAGAGCAGTGTTAACCGAAAATCCCCTTTCTGCATCAGCATTACCATGAGGTAAAACTAAAATTGACTTTATGAGTTTAGCAAGATTTGAGTATTTTTCTTTTCCGCTAGAGTCTTTAATACTAAATATATTACGCCAGTAATGATCAATCTGCACTGGAATATGCCCTTCCTCTGAAAATTTCACTAGTTCATCTAGAGTTGGCTTATCGCAATTTAAAAGTTTCCACTCTTCTCTTACTCTATCAATTTGTTCCTCAGAAAGATGCAAAACACTTGAAATTCTGGTTATTTCCAAAAGTCCTTCAGTGACTGAAAGTTGAGTTGACTCTTTCTTTGGTTCTTTTACCTTTAAAACTTCTATGTCTCTTAGCTTTTGATTGCAGAATGGCAAATTTGACTTCAAATATTTTGTGGTTGCAATTAGTGATGATCTTACATCTAAGAGAAATAATTTCTGCCTGGTCTCCTGAACATTCCTGAGGAGATTTTTTGTCTTCATACCAACTTCTAACTCCCCTAGTTTTTTCCATGAATTTTTGTTTTCAAAATCTACATTCTTTAGGTCTTCTCCAAATTTCCCTGCTATAACATCATCTTGGATAAACTGAGCCATAACATTCCTCATTAAAGTATTTAAATCAGAATATAACTGGTGTATTTTTGGTTCTTCACTCTGATAACATAATGAAAACTTTTCAAAATTTTGGTGTGAAAATGAAATTAATGCTAAATAGCAAGGAGTAAGCTCATTTTTCAGGAAACAGTGAATTCTTTTATACCTTGCCGAATTGCGCAGTTGTTTTTCAAATATTTTTTGAGATGGCAAGAAGTTTAAAAAATATTCTGTAATATTTAGCCATTGATCCAAGAGCCTCTGGGCTACAGAACCAACGGTTAACCATCTGTTGCTGACATGACGCAAAAGAAATTTGGCAGTGACCAATGTTATATCCTCGACAGATTTATAATCCTCTCGTCTTGCAGCACTACTCTTTAAAAAGTAATGCATATCAGTAGCAAATTCGTCAAAATCTATATTTAAGCTTGTCAAAAAAATTTTAAATGCATTACTAACAACATGCAGGTTGCAAAAACCTAGTTCCAAAGATTTCTGGCCTGTTTCTTGTTTTACAACTTCATTGAATTTGCGTAAAAAGCACTTATTTACATTTGGGCTGTCCATGGATACACAAATAATTCTGTTCAACGAAATATTGAAGGATGATAACACATCAAGAATTTCTTTTAGCAAAATATCTGCTGTTGCATGACCCAGAAAAACGCTTGTTAGGTATCGGCAAGAAACTGAATTTATTTCTGAAGACCAGTACCTGAGATACACATCCAACTGCCGTTTCACTTGTGTATTTGTAGTTTCATCAAATGCTATAGTAACCTTTCCTGGGCTACTAGATGCAATGTCTTTTTTCAAATCCTCTTCAAAATATTTTGACAATCCATGTGATATCACATAAGCAACTTTTTTTTCTTTAAGTTGCATTTTGGCTGCAATAGCAGAATCAGGAAACATTTCTTTGAAAAGTTCAACTGTTTCAGTGCATGAAACAAAAGACATATTGTCCTTAGCAACTTGCATGGCCCATAATGCTTCGGCTTTAGCCAACTGTAAATCATGACTCAGTACTTCACTAATATTTGTTTTGGGCTGAAGATCCCGTCCTCCAAAGGCTTTCAGGATGGACTTATTTTGAAATTTACTTTGAAATTTCTGCAAATGTTTTTTTCCTTTATGATGCGCTTTTACTTGTGAAAAGCCACTATTAGAAATGTTGAAAATTTCTGAACACAATATACACTTAGCAGAAAATATTGTTTCTGTTGCAGAACACCATTCTTTCAACTTCACTCCGTCCAATTCTTTGGCGAGCCACGCATCTTGAAATTTCGTTTTGGATTTAGGCATCTTAAACACTTGTATTACTAATCAGAAAATGAAAGGGAAGTACAAAAACACGTTCCAATATTGCAAAACCAGACAACTTCCCGAAATTTGGCTGCGAGGATGTCAGAAGATATGAAAAAAAAAAAAAAAAAAAAAAAAAAAAAAAAGCAGGTCACCACTAGAGAACTGAACCTGCACACAGCACAGAGAACACCATAAAAGACGTAAAACCAGAAACTATCATACGCATCTCACGCAAGTTCAGTCAAAGCGAGTCGGAGCCGAGATATATTGCGCATCGAAGGTCGCTGTCGCCGACGCATGATCGAAGGTCAATGATCACGTGCTCTACTGCCTGCCAAGATAATACTCAGCTACCATCCCATCGTCATTACCGGAGATTACAGAAGGAGACCACATGTTTCCTCTTTGCTTCCACCCACCTGCAGTTTACAATAACAAAACATCAGCAGAAAGAGGAGGTTCCACAAGGCATGTACAAAAATAAAGTACGATCTTCTGCGTGCCACGGAGTTCATCTGCAAAGCGCAAACCAGGGGTGAAAATGACCCCTCCCCTTTTCCCTTAGATCTCTTGTTACTCTCGAAAACTGTTCGAAGGCAAAAAAATGGAACGCCCGCCCCGAAGCAAGTGCATCTTGATGGCGTCATTTTTCCCTCCCTTCAGCAGCACAGCATATAGGCTGTGTTTCTACAATAACAGGTCTTTTTACCTTACCGTAATGGTAAATTTATTGGCGTTAATAACGGTTGTGTTTTTAATAAAAATAAGCTTACGAAAATTTTAGGATGAATAGCAAATTTTAGGTCTAATTTTAGGAATTTAAGGAGGGTCACAAAATATTAGGAATTTTAGGAATTTTAGGAGGAATGCGATCCCTGTTGTAATTTTAAAATTAATGTTGGTTAAGGAAACTGGTTAGAGGGGTGTGTTCGAAAGAAAATGAAATCTGTATTGTATATACAATAAGCTATAAATTCATGAAGAGAGAGAGAGAGAAAGAAATAACACTTCAGTTATCAGAACCAATTCACAATGTTAAGTCTTACTGTGTCATCGATCAAGTGTTTGTGATTAGCAAATCCTTATTACATTTTTTATAAATAATGTGCCTGGTGCTACAAGATAAGTTTTGTTACATAATTTGTGAACTTTAAATATGCGAGATATTATGCTAATACAAAGTAGTGTGTTTAAAATTTGTCATGTCCTGAAGGCCAAATTGTTAGCCTATTACTGTTAAAGCTGTAATTAAGCTTCGTTGAGTTTTCAGATTGCCATACTAATTTAAAAATCCTAATGCAACTACATGTTAGGCATAAATTAAGAAATTTCACATTTTGTGTGCAGAATTGTTTGTTTCTTTCGAAGCATCTAAACTGTGTGTCATCTGATATTTATTAGGCCAGTGGCCAAAGTTAAAAGAAATTTTAAAATTTGAAAAGCTGAATGTGTCGAACAGAAAACATTTGTTGACGTGGGTATTCCTCAACTCCTTGAAATACTTTGTTGTTGTTTAAATGGTTTAAGTTTTTAAAATAAATGCAGGCCAAGTGGCCTTTCAAAAACCCAAACCTTGTGCAGTGAAGAATTAGTTGATTCAGTTGAAGTTCATCGCAGGGTCACATGCTAATCCACCTTAGCTTGCCTAAGGCGGGAAACGACCCTAGAAGTTAGTTTATTTAATTAATGCATTTTGTCCTAACTACTAAAGTGATCATCACGGCCTCCAAAAGTTATTTATTACACATGTACATTGTATCCAATCTATTTTCTTTGTGTTTACAAATTTGGCACACATGTAACCAATAATTACGTATTTTACACTTGAAGGTGCTTCAACTCATCGTATATTCAAGCAACACAAACCTTCAATAATAATTTTTGGGTAGTTTCAAACATCAGAGTTGCATTTTACTTATATTTTCATTTATCATGGCCTTAAGATAATTGAATTTACATTTTGTTTTGAAATGCATCTACCCATCTCCCAAATTTTAAGTTTCACCCTAATTACAACATTTACCTCAATTTTATTATTTGCATAAATTTAACTATTAATTACCCAGAGAACCTTTCCTGCATTATCACCATAACACACAATGAGTTATGTTTGTCTATATTACATTTAAATCCTTTCAAACTAGGTGCACAGGCATAGTTAGATGAACAATAAGAAAGGGAATATCATACAAATTTTGAAGATGACAATCCGATTTTTGGTGTAAATGTGACAAGGATGGTAAGTCAGATAATTTCCGAAAACTTGAAAATTTCATCGTCCTGGAGCGGGACTCGAACCCGCGTCTCCCAGATAGCGCCCGGGTATGCTAACTTGAGACTTGGTCGTTCTGGGTGGTGTAGTGGTTAGCATACCCGGGCGCTATCTGGGAGACGCGGGTTCGAGTCCCGCTCCAGGACGATGAAATTTTCAAGTTTTCGGAAATTATCTGACTTACCATCCTTGTCACATTTACACCAAAAATCGGATTGTCATCTTCAAAATTTGTATTATATGGTGTAATTGCGTATTTCTTTCATGAAAGGGAATATCAGTAACCCATTTTTTTTTTTTAAAGTGGCAACCTTAGTGTATTTATAGAAATATTTCAATGAAATCCATAGTGATGGCAAAGCACTTTCAGGTGTACAACCAGGATAAAAATTATTAGCATTAAAAACTAGTGAGGAGGTGAGCGAGTCCTTTGAAATCACAGAAATTCAATGGGAACGTCCCTCGCACTTTCTTTTTCTTTTCTTTTTTCTTTAAATAGAAGCAGCCAGAGATGCAAAATGAAATTTTCAGGTGTGTATCTATACACATAGGTCCCTTTATTGAAACCATTTTCAAATTTTTATCACCTTGCCCACATCAAGCTTTTGTGGGGTAAAAATTGGTAATTTTCAATTTTTTTGAGGCTTGCCAGCCCAAAAAGCAAAGAAATTTTGGAGTATGAACCTGAAATTAATTGTGGAGCCAAAGTAGTTCTAACTCTTCAAATAGGCCAAACCATATGGTTGGTGTCATTTGCAAGTCAAAGATATAAATTTTTGATTTTCAAAAAAAAAAAAATTTTTAATTTGAAAAAAATCTATGAAAAATGTTTGAAAATTTTAATTTTTTTTCAACTAACTTACTTTTTTAGAAAGATGGCAATCTTACCTTTAAAATGACACATCAATGATTTGTTTAGGAGAAATACAAGCAATTTTATTAATAAAACAATGAGCACCACTTTTTTCAAAAATATGACCTTGAATGAAGGTTTACAGGGCAAAATCTCCTCCCTATTCATTGAAAAAAATTGAAATTCCGGATTCTGTCATCTCTCTGTATATACTATCCGTGATTAAAGTTGCAGCAAAATCCATGAGTATGAGGTAACCAAAAAATTTAATATTTGTTGATTTCGTATGGAATGACCCAGAAATCATGAATATAATTTAAATCAATGTAACCCGTGGTTTTCCTTTAATTAGACTGATGTACATCTACATGGCAGTCAGGGGTAGCACTGCCAGTTGCATTCTTAGTAATTTGCAAAAAAAAAAAATCGTTTTGGAAACGGAAAAAGAGTTTTGGTGAAAATATTGGCAATTATCTTTTTGTACTGTTATAACACTTCGGCAAAAAAAAAGTAATTGAATTTGGCGAATGAGTGGCAAAAACTTTAAAAGAAGACAGAGCAACTACTGCCAGTTTAAAAGTTTTATAATAGTTTTATAATGCCTCAACTACTGCAAAATTACATACTGCTTCCATGCACATTAGTATGACTGTTCTACTGCCCTCTAATTTAATTTTAGCGAAAGCCTCCTCTTTCCTCCTACTATGGATCTACTACTAGATCCCCTGGTTCATTATTCTAGTAAATGGCCCATTTTTAGCATTCACAAACCTAAAACAACTATCGAATCTGCAAACTGATGAAAAACGTACATCTCGATGGCAGTCATTCCCTCGTAATGTCCCTACCAGAGATATTCATACATGCAATATTCATTGTAAACATTTAATCCCATGTATACAACAGTAAATGAGGCAGATAGAACAAAAGTACAAGAAAAGAAAATACAATCAGCATAAATTGAAAATCATACACATTTCACTTCTCTTACCTCAGCAGGTTTACTGCTCCTGTAACCACTATTATATATCTTGGACATAGGTGAATGGTTTCGCTTGGATGTACACTGAGACCCTAAAATATTTTTAATATAAAAAAAAAAGTTTAAAATACACTTCTTTGTAAAATGAAAAAGTTGGGAACAGCTGAAAGAAATTACTGAGTATAATGCTATATCATGTTTAAGTAAGGTTTCATAAGTCTTCAAATATTCTAACACATATGTAATGCACTTAAACTTTCAAAGGCTTCAAAATGAAGTCACTACTGCGAATCATTATTCAAGGTACAATGAGAAATCAAACATATATATATATACACAAAAATTGCATGCATATACAAACTGAAAACCTACTACATTTGGTCTATCAACATATAATTGTAATAAGGCAATATGTTGCATTTTCCAACCACTAAAAAAAAAAAAAAACTTTTGCTAGATATCTGTAATCTGATTAAGTGTTGCCCATACTGAACAAGTCTGCTTACTCTCCACTCAGCTCAAGCATCCATCCAGTAGTCATTGACAACCACAAGTTCAAAAAGTAGGAACTGTACACCAAATTATACTCCAAATAGTATAACTATACTAAAAATCCGAAAATTCTTGGCGTAGAATAAAGATAAAATTTTCCAAGCTTTCGCACATCAACCAGATGGCTTTCTCAAGGAAGGTAGCCAGCTAACGGTGTCAGCATAAGGTCTCTGGCATCTTTATACACAATGCTTAAGAGAAATATTGACAAGCCCCTCTTCTCAATGAGGCAGGTGTTTATGCCATCCCACTAAAATATCCGGACGGCTCCAGGAGATACTACATCGGAATGACCAAACGTTCGTTTGGAATTAGAATCAGCGAACATAAAAGGGATACAAGAGACGGGAAAATAACCGCTGCCCTATCATGAGAAGTCAAGTTCAAGTCCGCAGATCCTATATGGAGTGATGTAAAGAAATTAGCTTCATACTCCACACCCAAATCTACCGCCATTCGCGAAACTTGCAATGATAGCGTTTCTCTGGAGTTGCCACGTATTTGGAATCAGTTCTTCAAATAATGCTGAGTTCTCTACCATTGCACTGCGTGCCCAACCAACGTGACCTCGTTTCTTCGAAATATCAAGTTTGCTCCTAATCATTTATTGTCTAGTCAAGTCACTGCGTTCAAAGTGTTGAAACGTTCTATTATCCAGTTTGCAGTTAGCTGTCTACCTTCCTTGAGAAAGCCATCTGGTTGATGTGCGAAAGCTTGGAAAATTTTATCTTTATTCTACGCCAAGAATTTTCGGATTTTTAGTATAGTTATACTATTTGAACAACCACAAGACTCAGACCCATTTTTTTTTCTTGGTAAGTCCATTCTCTGTAATTTTAACAACAGCTGCCTCGAACATTTCACAAGTGCAGCCATTAAGCTAATGCTTGCACCAATCCTTTGAGCACCCATGATCATTCCATGTTCAAAGTCCATCAAATCACATCTTTTACCCATTATTTCTTGTGCAATGCTCTTCATTAGTTTCTGCATGCTTTCACTGTTCCCTTTTTATACAGATTTAGCCACCTTGTACCAGCAGCATCTGCGAGATAGCTACTTTGCATAACATAGTCTGGTGATGGTGGTCATAATAATTTAGCCATTCGGTGTATGTGCAGGGGAGTGCACAAAGAAAATTTTCCTGATTATAAATAGCATATTGAAACTGTAGTTCAGCTCACAAGCTGCAATGTACAATGGCAAGACAATAATGTTAGTCACAACAGCTATATGTCATAAGACAAACATATTTTGATAGTAGCATTATAAGAAATCACAACATATGTTAACCAATTGCTTAAGATGCAACGTTTTCTTTAACGGTTTCAACTAAACACACGAAGAACTGATGTCCAGAATAAAAACATAGATACACAGACAAAGCTTATAATCCAACTCCAAATAAATTGATTTATCTGATGAGGTGTTATAGAAGAATTACATAATGAACACAGTTCATTTATGCCGAACTCCAACTATACATGCAATACTGTTTGAAATTAGTTCACTCGTTACTGTATGACATCATCAGCAAATTCAAAAGTGTTCAAGTTTACAAGGCAAACAAAAACATAGAATATGGAAACAGAAAATTGGGAAGGGGGGGTTAGATCATTTACAAAATTTTCCAGTGATCTCAGATTGCAAGATTTCCTCCCTCTGAAAAATTACAAACTGTCACTAACACCCATTTAACCCATGAATCCTTCTTGTTGTAAGTCTTCCTCTGAGTCAACAACTAGCTACTTACAAAATTCAGATCCTATCACAGTAATCTTTCATCCCCATACAATAAATGTTTGACATCGGCCTACCTAAGTATGTTTTCATTAGCTTGATCTGCTACAGAAGCCCCCAACACAGATTAATCTAATATCTACATTACTAGTCCTGTCACACCACTGAAGCCACCAAGCTTTCCTTCACACACACAGTTTTCTTACCACTCTCATATTCGGCACATCTTTATTTTGCAAGACCCTTATCATGCTTAACACTTACTTCAATGGAATGGAGTAGGTCAAAATACAACACTACATGCAACCAACTTTGTTCTTTGACCAGAGAAAATCTCTCTTTTACTCTTCAAATACCATTTTCCCCACTTTGCTAATCCGTTGTCAAGCTTTTGTTCCTATGAATAACATAATACCTTTGTATCTGTCGGTAGGATGTAAGGTCAGGTGATGCGTAACATCACAGCCTCTCCTTGACAAATGTCAACCCCGCCTTCTCGTGGTGCATCCTGTTCCCACTAAAGGGGCTCTGACGACCGCCAATAGCGGTATAACTATACCATCGGGATCAGAGGAAATGCTATCCCACACTCACCAACCCGCTTGGCCAGCGTGGTGAGTTATGGCCAAACACCTCCAAAATGACTCTACAACTTAAATCTTGGCCCTCAGTCTCCGGCAGCTGGAATGTACCTGGCCAAGGCAGCGGCCAGTGCGACATGAAGGCAGAGGGTGCTAAGAATCCCCGGAGGACCGGACTAGGCTGCCATTTGATGCTGACCTTGGCTACCTATAACGGACGCTCCCTATCTTCTGATTCAAGGCTTCTTGAATTGGAAGAGGAACTACAAAGGATCAAGTGGGACATCGTCGGGCTAAGTGAGGTAAGGAGAAAAGGAGAAGATCTCATTGAACTGAAAAGTGGACATCTCTTCTATTATCGTGGGACAGATACTGGCAGAACTAGTGGTGTTGGATTTATAATAAACAAGAAACTGAAGGATAAAGTGGTAGAAGTTGAAAGTTCCTCTGACAGAGCTGCACGACTCGTTATCCAACTATCGAGAAGATACCAGGCTCAGATTATTCAAACTTATGCACCCACCACAAGTCATCCTGAAGAAGAAATTGAAGAATTTTATGAGGAAATTCGTCATCTAAATAATAAAGGTAAGCAGCACTTAAAGATAATTATGGGAGATTTCAATGCAAAAATAGGGCAACGGCAACAGAATGAAACTTCAGTAGGTAAATTCGGTCACGGCAACAGAAACCAGCGTGGAAATACTCTAGTTGAGTTTGCAGAGGCAGAAGGATTTTTCATCTTGAACTCCTTTTTCAAGAAAAAGCCACACAGGAAATGGACATGGAGACATCCAATTGGGACGACAAGTGAAATTGATTTTATTAACTATATGTCAACAAAATAGTTTCCATATCATCTACTGTTTTCAAGACGTTATTAGAAATTCGAGCACGGGAAAAACGTCCATATAATAAGAAAATTTTATTTCAACTTGTCACTAATATTCCTTTTTTTCTTTTTGATGTTCTTTATAATAGTTTAGAATTTTATTATGAAGATTACAAATTTATATGAAAAAATGTTTTTATATGTGCAGTCAAATGCATCATAAGTTGTCAAAGTCCTCCAATACGTAGAGACAATATGTATTAAAAGATTAATATTATTCCAGTTTTTTAAGTCATGATTTACGAAATTAATACAATAGAAAAGAACTTTCGAACCTTTTGATTATGATGCGTTGAATCAGTAATAAGCCATCTTGTTATCGAAGAAGGCATGATTTTCCTTTCCTGTGGTATCAGCTTCCAAGTTGAACTTCGATCTTATAATTTCTTATTATAGATGATGGTTGCATGTTTTATTTTCCGTGGCTCGATATCCCAAACTAGTTTCAATTCCTTCTTTTTGGAATCATCTTCAGTGGGTATTATGATCTTCTCATACATGTTGTGTTTCGGCCACTTACATCGATTCTACTGGCACTGCCCGACTTTTCACGGCAGTTGTACTTGCGCATGCTATTTTTGGTATTAATGCACGTTCTTAGTCGTGTTTTGATAATCGATGACATGAATTCCGACTCCAAATTAATTGGTGTTGCCATTCGTTTGTTGAAAATAATTAATAAGGTCTTTTATTATATTTTTTATCGTTAATTTCTTTTTCGATAAAATATTTCCAAGCGTACGGTAGATTCATTGATCATTATTATTACAATTTATTTTTAGTTTTTCAATCATTATCGCTTCTGAGGTTAATATTTGGTTTTTAGTTTTATGTGAGGTTATTAATTTTGCATCATACCAAACAGGATAAGCTTCATTTTCAATACAATGATTTATTAATGATGTTTTGTTTTCTTTTTTATTCCAGTTCTGATATATGTTCTTTTAATCTGGTCTTAAATCTTCTTTTGTACTTCCTATGTATACTTTATTTCTTTCATTTCTTTCTATTTCTGTATAATATTTTGTTGGTATAGAATATACTCCGGCTTTATCAAGCATTGATCTTCTTTCATTTCCATTAGTTAATATAGTTTCGTTATCTATGACGGTTTCTGCCAATATCATTTTTTCTTTAATGCATTCCTTCTTTAAGATATCTGTTATTGGAGGAATGTAGGGAATTTTACCAGCAAATTTTATTTCATTTTTTTGTTTATTTTTATTTTCATTTAAAGATTTCTTTATATTTTCAAGTATATCATCTATGATCTTTTTCTTGTATCCAAATTTCATAGCAGTTCTTTTTATCCAGTTAATCTCAATCTTTTCTTTGTGTTTATTACAGGAATGGGTTAATGCTCTTCTTATGTAAAATTGAAGTGCTGCTCTTTTATATTTCCAAGGATGATTTGAATCAATCGGAATTATCGTTGGAGTATAAGTTGGTTTTCGATATATGCATAAGCGCTGATAAAGCCAAACAAATTATTATATTAGACAAAGATGATTATGATATAAAAATGAAAACGGCTATAGAAAAATTGGATATCGAAGAAACTACACTTGACCCAACAGATACAATTCTAAGAAAAATGGCTTATATAAAAAACCATGGACATTTACCTGATAATATTAAAAACAAAGCCATTCCGCCCGTTGGAGCGTCTATTCCAAGCATATTCAGCAAAATCAAAACGCATAAAAAAGAAGAACCATTAAGACCAATAGTAAATAAAACAACGTCTCCAACAATTCTCCTTGAAAAAGAACTATTTAAACATTTAAAACAGTATTACTTTCAACATATTTATACAATTAACAACTCCATTGAAGTGATTAAAAAAGTTAAAGAACTAAAAACAACCGATTTTCTGATGATCAGTCTAGATATTGTTTCCCTATATCCAAATACACCTGTTTATGAAGCAATTCAATTGTTAAATCAGAAGTTAAAAAGATGAAAAAAAAAATACCTGAAGCACAAAGAATTAGTATTATCCAGGCATTGAAACTAGTAGCTGATAATAACTACTTCACATATAATAAAAAAATATACCGACAAAAACAAGGTGCACCAATGGGATCACCAATTTCGGGACTTCTTGCTGAAATAATATTACAAGACATAGAAAATAAACTTTTGGATTCATTCAATCAAAAACAACTAATACTATACGTAAGATACGTTGACGATATCCTTATCTTCTGGAAGCAATCTGAAAAAGAACTTGAAACATTTGTAAACAAATACAATAGTTTTTATCCTACAATACAAGTTACTATGGAAAAAGAAGTTAAGAGACAACTAAACTATTTAGACATTTCTTTATTCAGGCGAAATAATATGATTGAATACGAAGTATATCGAAAACCAACTTATACTCCAACGATAATTCCGATTGATTCAAATCATCCTTGGAAATATAAAAGAGCAGCACTTCAATTTTACATAAGAAGAGCATTAACCCATTCCTGTAATAAACACAAAGAAAAGATTGAGATTAACTGGATAAAAAGAACTGCTATGAAATTTGGATACAAGAAAAAGATCATAGATGATATACTTGAAAATATAAAGAAATCTTTAAATGAAAATAAAAATAAACAAAAAAATGAAATAAAATTTGCTGGTAAAATTCCCTACATTCCTCCAATAACAGATATCTTAAAGAAGGAATGCATTAAAGAAAAAATGATATTGGCAGAAACCGTCATAGATAACGAAACTATATTAACTAATGGAAATGAAAGAAGATCAATGCTTGATAAAGCCGGAGTATATTCTATACCAACAAAATATTATACAGAAATAGAAAGAAATGAAAGAAATAAAGTATACATAGGAAGTACAAAAAGAAGATTTAAGACCAGATTAAAAGAACATATATCGAACTGGAATAAAAAAGAAAACAAAACATCATTAATAAATCATTGTATTGAAAATGAAGCTTATCCTGTTTGGTATGATGCAAAATTAATAACCTCACATAAAACTAAAAACCAAATATTAACCTCAGAAGCGATAATGATTGAAAAAACTAAAGAAATAAATTGTAATAATAATGATCCAATGAATCTACCGTACGCTTGGAAATATTTTATCGAAAAAGAAATTAACGATAAAAAATATAATAAAAGACCTTATTAATTATTTTCAACAAACGAATGGCAACACCAATTAATTTGGAGTCGGAATTCATGTCATCCGGTTATATCAAAACACGACTAAGAACGTGCATTAATACCAAAAATAGCATGCGCAAGAGTACAACTGCCGTGAAAAGTCGGACGCTGCCAGTAGAATCGATGTAAGTGGCCGAAACACAACATGTATGAGAAGATCATAATACCCACTGAAGATGATTCCAAAAAGAAGGAATTGAAACTAGTTTGGGATATCGAGCCACGGAAAATAAAACATGCAACCATCATCTATAATAAGAAATTATAAGATCGAAGTTCAACTTGGAAGCTGATACCACAGGAAAGGAAAATCATGCCTTCTTCGATAACAAGATGGCTTATTACTGATTCAACGCATCATAATCAAAAGGTTCGAAAGTTCTTTTCTATTGTATTAATTTCGTAAATCATGACTTAAAAAACTGGAATAATATTAATCTTTTAATACATATTGTCTCTACGTATTGGAGGACTTTGACAACTTATGATGCATTTGACTGCACATATAAAAACATTTTTTCATATAAATTTGTAATCTTCATAATAAAATTCTAAACTATTATAAAGAACATCAAAAAGAAAAAAAGGAATATTAGTGACAAGTTGAAATAAAAATTTTCTTATTATATGGACGTTTTTCCCGTGCTCGAATTTCTAATAACGTGCGAAACAGTAGATGATATGGAAACTATTTTGTTGACATATAGTTAATAATTTCTGAAACCACGTAATGTTTTCGACAAATGTTGAATTAATATAATTTATGGAAACTGGAGATTTAAAAGGCTCATAATGTTGATTTTATTGGAGAGAATCTGAAATTCGCGGCTGAAATCATAATATATACGAACTAAACAAAATGAATATCACGAACTTTAAAAAGCATAGAATCCAGTTGAGCAAAGAAGTCGAACATTTAAACTTTTTGACAACTTGTAAAAACAATGGAATTACACCTAAATTTTTACAAATTAGAAATAAACCAATGAATTATAAAGATAAAACCATTTTACAAACTTGTGAAATTAAAAGATTAAGAGCCTCTATTAGAGAAAAACGAAAAGACATTGATAGATTGAGTAAGAAAAACTACAGATTATATAATCAATGCATGCAAGAGAAAGATAAAGAAGAAATAAAAATAGCATTAATTAAAATATTTGCTATTATAGAAAGACAACAATTTAAAGACAGAAGGAGACACTTTCATAAAATTGAAAACCTCATAAGAGAAAAGTATAATAACAAAGAAGGAAAAGAAAAACTACCAACATTAGAAGACAAACCACTGTTCATTAACAAATCTAATAATGAATTGACATATCTACAAGTTAAAGCACTCAATAGAGGAACGAGATATGCATATAAACAAGAAATTCCGAAAGCCGAGATAATAATCCCATATATAGAAGACGTCATCAAGAAACTACCAAATAAAAGACAAAACCCTACAAGATTTAAAATATTAAGAGCAATCAATAACAAAGAAAAAGAAGAACAAATACCAGCTATAAAATATGAGAGACAAGAGCTAATGAACCTCAAGAACAACCCAGCAATTAAATGCATAAGCGCTGATAAAGCCAAACAAATTATTATATTAGACAAAGATGATTATGATATAAAAATGAAAACGGCTATAGAAAAATTGGATATCGAAGAAACTACACTTGACCCAACAGATACAATTCTAAGAAAAATGGCTTATATAAAAAACCATGGACATTTACCTGATAATATTAAAAACAAAGCCATTCCGCCCGTTGGAGCGTCTATTCCAAGCATATTCAGCAAAATCAAAACGCATAAAAAAGAAGAACCATTAAGACCAATAGTAAATAAAACAACGTCTCCAACAATTCTCCTTGAAAAAGAACTATTTAAACATTTAAAACAGTATTACTTTCAACATATTTATACAATTAACAACTCCATTGAAGTGATTAAAAAAGTTAAAGAACTAAAAACAACCGATTTTCTGATGATCAGTCTAGATATTGTTTCCCTATATCCAAATACACCTGTTTATGAAGCAATTCAATTGTTAAATCAGAAGTTAAAAGATGAAAAAAAAAAAAAAATACCTGAAGCACAAAGAATTAGTATTATCCAGGCATTGAAACTAGTAGCTGATAATAACTACTTCACATATAATAAAAAAATATACCGACAAAAACAAGGTGCACCAATGGGATCACCAATTTCGGGACTTCTTGCTGAAATAATATTACAAGACATAGAAAATAAACTTTTGGATTCATTCAATCAAAAACAACTAATAATATACGTAAGATACGTTGACGATATCCTTATCTTCTGGAAGCAATCTGAAAAAGAACTTGAAACATTTGTAAACAAATACAATAGTTTTTATCCTACAATACAAGTTACTATGGAAAAAGAAGTTAAGAGACAACTAAACTATTTAGACATTTCTTTATTCAGGCGAAATAATATGATTGAATACGAAGTATATCGAAAACCAACTTATACTCCAACGATAATTCCGATTGATTCAAATCATCCTTGGAAATATAAAAGAGCAGCACTTCAATTTTACATAAGAAGAGCATTAACAAATTCCTGTAATAAACACAAAGAAAAGATTGAGATTAACTGGATAAAAAGAACTGCTATGAAATTTGGATACAAGAAAAAGATCATAGATGATATACTTGAAAATATAAAGAAATCTTTAAATGAAAATAAAAATAAACAAAAACATGAAATAAAATTTGCTGGTAAAATTCCCTACATTCCTCCAATAACAGATATCTTAAAGAAGGAATGCATTAAAGAAAAAATGATATTGGCAGAAACCGTCATAGATAACGAAACTATATTAACTAATGGAAATGAAAGAAGATCAATGCTTGATAAAGCCGGAGTATATTCTATACCAACAAAATATTATACAGAAATAGAAAGAAATGAAAGAAATAAAGTATACATAGGAAGTACAAAAAGAAGATTTAAGACCAGATTAAAAGAACATATATCGAACTGGAATAAAAAAGAAAACAAAACATCATTAATAAATCATTGTATTGAAAATGAAGCTTATCCTGTTTGGTATGATGCAAAATTAATAACCTCACATAAAACTAAAAACCAAATATTAACCTCAGAAGCGATAATGATTGAAAAAACTAAAGAAATAAATTGTAATAATAATGATCCAATGAATCTACCGTACGCTTGGAAATATTTTATCGAAAAAGAAATTAACGATAAAAAATATAATAAAAGACCTTATTAATTATTTTCAACAAACGAATGGCAACACCAATTAATTTGGAGTCGGAATTCATGTCATCCGGTTATATCAAAACACGACTAAGAACGTGCATTAATACCAAAAATAGCATGCGCAAGAGTACAACTGCCGTGAAAAGTCGGACGCTGCCAGTAGAATCGATGTAAGTGGCCGAAACACAACATGTATGAGAAGATCATAATACCCACTGAAGATGATTCCAAAAAGAAGGAATTGAAACTAGTTTGGGATATCGAGCCACGGAAAATAAAACATGCAACCATCATCTATAATAAGAAATTATAAGATCGAAGTTCAACTTGGAAGCTGATACCACAGGAAAGGAAAATCATGCCTTCTTCGATAACAAGATGGCTTATTACTGATTCAACGCATCATAATCAAAAGGTTCGAAAGTTCTTTTCTATTGTATTAATTTCGTAAATCATGACTTAAAAAACTGGAATAATATTAATCTTTTAATACATATTGTCTCTACGTATTGGAGGACTTTGACAACTTATGATGCATTTGACTGCACATATAAAAACATTTTTTCATATAAATTTGTAATCTTCATAATAAAATTCTAAACTATTATAAAGAACATCAAAAAGAAAAAAAGGAATATTAGTGACAAGTTGAAATAAAAATTTTCTTATTATATGGACGTTTTTCCCGTGCTCGAATTTCTAATAACGTGCGAAACAGTAGATGATATGGAAACTATTTTGTTGACATATAGTTAATAATTTCTGAAACCACGTAATGTTTTCGACAAATGTTGAATTAATATGAAATTGATTTTATTATGTGTAACAAAAAATTAGTCATCGAAGACTGCAGTGTGCTGAACAAGTTCAACACAGGTAGTGACCATAGATTGGTGAGATGTAAGATGCACCTCAACACTAAACTGGAACGTGGCAAACTCATAAGACAAACAAAATGTATTGACATAACCAACCTTAAAAAACACCATAATACTTTCAAGTTGGAACTGAAGAACAGATTCTCTGCTTTAGAAGGCCTAACATCGGAAGAAGTGGATATTTCGGAAGTTAACAGAAAAGTAACCAAAGCTCTAATGGAAACAGCAACAAAATTAGCTGGGTCTAAGAACAAGTTGCATGTGAACAAATTATCAGGAAAAACCAAAATGTTGATGCAAAAAAGAAGAGAGATGAGGACAACTAAAGAAGATGTGACTTCCAAAGTGGAATATATAGAGCTATGCAAGACAACACGAAAAAGTATCACTGAAGACGTAAGGAAATTCAACTGTGAGCTAGTGAGGAAAGCAATTGAAAACAACCAAAGCCTTAAGATAGCAAAGGGACATCTCAGTAAGGGAAGAAAACAGATAATGGCTCTGAGAAAAGAAGATGGTTCTATAACAAGAAATAGAGGCGAAATTTTGACAAGAGTGAAAGATTTCTACTCCAAATTATATGAAAGGGATGATACATGTACTCCAGACATCACGAAAGGTACCAGAGTTCTTCCAGTCCTCCCAGCAGAAGTTGCTCATGCAATCAAGAACATGAAGCGGGGGAAAGCTCCAGGAGAAGATGGAATTACTATAGACATCATACAAGAAGCAAGTGGAGAAATTGAAACAGTACTCGCCCAAATTTTCACTCGATGCCTTAATGAAGGGAAGATTCCTGAGGATTGGAACAATGCTACAATGATCCTGCTACATAAAAAAGGTGACATTGAGGATCTCAGGAACTACAGACCTATCAGCCTCCTATCAGTGGTTTATAAAATCTTCACTAAAGTTCTTTCACACCGCTTGAAGGTAACACTGGACATGGCTCAACCGAGAGAACAAGCTGGATTCAGGAGTGGCTACAGCACAATAGATCATATCCACGTACTGAGAGAACTAATTGAAAGAGCGAGGGAATATGAACTTCCATTGTGCATGGCTTTTATCGATTATGAAAAAGCCTTTGATTCGGTGAAACCATCAGCAGTTACCACGGCTCTGAAATCCTGCGGTATTGAAGATGCATACATTAATATTATTAATAACATCTATGAAAATGCAAGTGCAAAGATTCGGCTGTTTGAAAATACAACACACATAAAAATTGGAAAGGGAGTGAGACAAGGTGACACCACATCTCCGAAGCTCTTTAATGCCACATTGGAAAATGTCTTTCAATCACTGAACTGGGAAAACAAAGGGATAAAGATTAATGGAGATTATCTAACCCACCTTCGTTTTGCTGATGACGTAGTCATTTTTGCAACTACCCCATCAGAGCTGCAGAGTATGATCCAGGAACTTGCTGACAAGAGTAAAGAAGTGGGATTAAAAATGAACTTTCAGAAGACAAAAGTGATGTTCAATGCTTTTACAAGAAATGAAGATTTATCGATTGATGGAGAAAAACTGGAGATAACAGATACGTATGTTTATCTTGGACAGCAGATATCAAGTGAGGGTCACATTGATGAAGAAATTAATCGGCGTACAAAACTTGCCTGGAGAGCTTTTGGAAGAAACAGCATAATTTTCAAGAGCAATATGCCATTATGTCTTAAAAGAAAAGTGTTTGATCAATGCATCCTTCCAGTGCTTACGTATGGTGCAGAGACGTGGACCTTAACTAAAAGAGACATACAAAGGCTGCAGACCACTCAAAGAAGCATGGAGAGGTGCATGCTTGGTATAACCAGGAGAGATAAGAAGAGGAACTCGTGGATCCGAAAAATGACGAGAGTGGAAGACATCATGATCAGAGTTAAATCCCTGAAATGGCAATGGGCTGGACATACTGCCAGAAGGACAGACCATAGATGGACAGCCGAAATTTTAGATTGGATTCCAAGGGACAGGAAAAGACCCAGAAAAAGACCACATGGGAGATGGGTGGATGAAATTCGTAAATATGCGGGAGTGACATGGAGGAGACTGGCACAAGACAGACCGTTGTGGAGGAAACTTGGGGAGACCTTCGTCCAGCAGTGGATTGATAATGGTTGACAATGATGATGATGATCTGTCGGTATCTTTAAAGCACCTTCCAAAGAAATATACAAAATCTTTAGTAATTAACCCTCTACTTGGATGGAGTGAATTAAATATGGATTTATAAAATGGGCTAAAATCACCTACAAAGAATACATATTTGTTTGCTTTTCTCAACTTTTGTCCTCTCATTCCAAATTCTTCATAAGTCCTACACACCTGAATAAGATTATGTTTCAAACTGCAGTTACTAAAGCTGTCCATTTCAGCATCCATCACTAAGGTATCTTTTTTAAACAAACTAATATTTCCATATTTTTAGTAGAAGTTCAATCTATACATATATACACCTGAACATCAAATTATGTGGGAGATAGGCAATGTATATTAGGACAAAGTCCTCTATAATACTGTTACACACGTAGTATATGAGTTTCGAATAGACAAGTTGACTTCAATGATAATGGAATATTTATAGTTGAAATTAAGAATATTTATTTATGTACAGTATTTAAATGTTGGAACCTAACATAGGTTATATATAGTGAGACATAAAAACAGCAATGAAGCAAATGGAGCAAGACGTATTGCGCTCACTTTACTCCGGTTTCAATCCTTCTGGCTTGCAATCTATTATGCTTCTTGTCTGGTGTTGTATCATGTCATTAAAGATATTCCACGTTCAAACTTCAACACAAATACAACATCAGCACAATTCTTACAAGAAGGGGGTGATGAGTTAAAATAATTTTGAGATCACTGTCAAGACTAGGTTATGTTGACGCAGCCAGAATTTTAGCAGTTGAAACATATGCCAAGCTATGAAGTATCCAAATTAAAAGATTTAAAAACTTAAATTTTTTTTTTAAAAAAGTCAACTAGTCCTTCCTTGATCGTCCGAACATGTCTCTGGCAATACTGTGCCCATCTTCAGCGGTCAGTTGTATGAGACATCCGTATGCCTTTATTGTGCTGATTACCTCTTTGTCACCAGTCGACTCATCGCTCATTGGTCCTGTATCCGTGCGTAGGTTAATCATGTGATTTACAACTTTTTGCTATTGTTGCACCATCTGGTGCTCTTTCCTGTAATTTCATTATTAATCGTTGTTGGATGAGATATTTTCAACAAATTTAGTTTTTATATACTTTTCTTCAGTTTCTTTTTCTTTTATTATAATATGTATCCCCAGGCAAACGGCAATTCAAGTGGTGCTTGTTCATTGCAATTAAATCCTCTGGTTTTTTTTATCACAACGGACTCAGAATACAATATCTTTCTATGTGTGTCATGTGTAGTATATATTTTTGCATTTTCCCACACGGGGATAGAATTATTATTGATGCAATATGTAATAAGAGATGTTCGTTGCTCACCCTTTTTCCAATTTCTCTTGTGTTCTTCCATTCTTGTTTTTAGTCGCCTTTTAGTACTACCTATGTAGATATTATTAATATTACTGGTGTCGTTATTCTTCGTTGGTATGCCGTATACTCCTGCTCTATGCATAATTGCATTATTATTGTAATCAGCTGTAAGGAATTTGTTATTATCTATTACAATATCGGCAAATCTTATATTCACTTTATTACATTCCTTTTTTAAAATGCTGCTTAACTGTGGTATGTAAGGTAAACGTCCGCAAAATTTTGTGATGTTCTCAACGTTATTTTCACACTTAGGTCTGTTAATACTGGTTTTATAATTTCTATACATCTTCCAAATGTATCTTTCATCATATCCAAATACTGTGGCTGTTTCTATGATCCATTTTCATTTCAGCCTCTTTCAAACTTCTATTTGACATATGGGAAACAGCTCTTCTAATAAATGAATGAAATGCAGCTTCTTTATAATGTTTAGGGTGGATTGAATCATTTGGTATAATTACTGGCACATAAGAGTCTTTCCTGTATACTGAGTAGTTAATGCGTCCTTGATGTTTACAAAGCAGAATGTCAAGGAAGGGCAATTGTCCATTATTTTCTTTCTCGACAGTAACCTGTATTGTTGGATAGTATTCATTATATTTTTGAATAAACCTCATTAAGCTATCTTCTGAGTATTGCCAGATGACAAGAATGTCATCCACATATCGTAGAAATATCATCGGTAAATGTTCTTGTTCTTGTTGAAGTAGTTCAAATGATAGAGAAATTGGAAAAAAGGTGAGCAACGAACATCTCTTATTACATATTGCATCAATAATAATTCTATCCCCGTGTGGGAAAATGCAAAAATATATACTACGCATGACACACATAGAAAGATATTGTATTCTGAGTCCGTTGTGATAGAAAAAACCAGAGGATTTAATTGCAATGAACAAGCACCACTTGAATTGCCGTTTGCCTGGCGATACATAATAACAAAAGAAAAAGAAACTGAAGAAAAGTATATAAAAACTAAATTTGTTGAAAATATCTCATCCAACAACGATTAATAATGAAATTACAGGAAAGAACACCAGATGGTGCAACAATAGCAAAAAGTTGTAAATCACATGATTAACCTACGCACGGATACAGGACCAATGAGCGATGAGTCGACTGGTGACAAAGAGGTAATCAGCACAATAAAAGCATACGGATGTCTCATACAACTGACCGCTGAAGATGGGCACAGTATTGCCAGAAACATGTTCGGACGATCGAGGAAGGACTAGTTGACTTTTTAAAAAAAAAATTAAGTTTTTAAATCTTTTAATTTGGATACTTTATAGCTTGGCATATGTTTCAACTGCTAAAATTCTGGCTGCGTCAACGTAACCTAGTCTTGACAGGGATCTCAAAATTATTTTAACTCATCACCCCCTTCTTGTAAGAATTGTGCTGATGTTCGTATTTGTGTTGAAGTTTGAACGTGGAATATCTTTAATGACATGATACAACACCAGACAAGAAGCATAATAGATTGCAAGCCAGAAGGATTGAAACCGGAATAAGGTGAGCGCAATACGTCTTGCTCTATTTGCTTCATTGCCGTTTTTATATCTCACTATATATAACCTATGTGAGGTTCCAACATTTAAATACTGTACATAAATAAATATTCTTAATTTCAACTATAAATATTCCATTATCATTGAAGTCAACTTGTCTATTCGAAACTCATATACTACGTGTGTAACAGTATTACAGAGGACTTTGTCCTAATATACATTAATATTTCCATATATATGTTATCGTTAAAGTATGAAATCCGTTATTTCATAGAATACCTAGTTATTTCATGAAATAACTGATCATGTCAGTTAAAGCGTAAAACTCACTTGTATTCTATGGTTTAACTAGTTATTTCACAGAATAATGATCTACACTCCGTTAAAGTGTAAAATAACCGAGCAAACAAATCCCAAATTCAAAAGGCTATAAAGTAAGAACCACTGGTCAGAAATAGCACACCATTTTCAACCCACTATAAAGTGTTATAAAATAATAATGATATTAACTTTTATGTTTCGTTTAAGAATATGGAAAGTATTACTTTCATTTACATGCAATATTTCTGTAATTAATGATAATTTGCTGAACTTAATATATAGAGATTACTGCAGCCGAATATTTTTCTGCACTACACTCTCAGAACATCAACGAGAAACACATTTACTTTCCACCCCTACTGAATTTATGAACTCTTCCAGACCGTAGGGCTGGACTTGTTTGGTAGACCGTCTAGTGCGTTGTGCAACTGTTGGCGTGCTGGTGCCAGTTCATTCAAGTTAGTTGATTGCTTCCATGTGCCGGCTGCTGTGCGTCTAACGCTGCTTCGATGTGTCAGGTATTGAGTTAAAGTTATTTTCTCAAGTTTCATAATTACCTTAGTTTAATTAAGTTTCTTATGTTAAAGTACAATTTTTTTAAAACCTCAGGTTGACTTAAACAATTAATTCTTTAAGTGACGGCAAAAAAAAAAAAAAAAAAAAGACGCAATGAAAGAAAGGTTTGAATCTTTACTAAGTAAGCGTGATGTGAAAGAGAACAGTTCTTTGCTCACCCGTGAAAAGTTATTACGTTTGATAGCTGACGTAAAGAAATCTAAAACATCAGATAAGAAAGTGCCACGTTATTATTGGTTACTTCAACATTATGATGTCCTTGAAGTTCAAGGAGTAGAAAAATTAATAGTCCCAGTGACAGATGCAAAACCAGATGTAGTGTTTTATTGCTCAAGTGATTCTTTGTTTGCCATTTTATACGAAACTCATTTATCTATTGGGCATTAGGCATGGTGGCAGAGATCAAATGATAAAAGAACTTAATTGTCGTTATAGAAATATTACGCAAAATGATATTAAGATTTTCCTGAATTTTTGCGAGCCTTGTCAACAAAAAAGGAAAACAGGCAAGAAAGGTGTTGTTAAACCTATGGTTTTTTCACATATGAACTCAAGATGTCAGGTAGACCTCATAGATTTTCAATCACAACCTGATGGAAACTATAATAAATTTATTTTAGTTTATCAAGACCATCTTACTAAGTTTGTTGTTTTAAGACCTCTTCAAACAAAGAGCGCAGAAGAAGTTGTAGCACAGTTGCTTGATATATTCCTGTTGTTTGGAGCCCCATGTATATTACAGTTGGACAATGGAAGAGAATTTTGTAACAGACTTATTGATGACTTAAAAGTACCCTGGCCGGAGCTTAAAATCGTGCATGGTAAACCAAGACATAGCCAAAGCCGTGTTAAGAGAGCTAATCTAAATCAGGATATAGAAAACATGTTGACGACTATTGACGCAAGACAACAAGTGCACTTCCTGGAGTAACGGGCTAAAATTTATTCAGTTCATGAAAAACAGCGTTTAACTCAGGTATTAAAAGGTCCCCTTATGAGGCTATGTTTGGTTGCGCAGCTAGAGTCGGACTGGGTTTTTGGGTTTGGAGGTTTAACGACCACCGTGAGCAACTCAATGGGCTATAAGCAGTCGCCCGTCCCTAATTTAGGGTCACTGGTTCCAGGGAAGGGAGACAGCCAGTGCCATAAGACAAACACAACATCCATGCATCACCGGGATTCGAACCCGGACCCCGTTCGGACGAATGATCAGAGGCCATCGCTTAGACCATTGCGCCACCGGGGCGGCAGAGTCGGACTGTCAACAACTCCTATTCCGAAGGAAGCATTTGATTCACTGGATGATGAAGATCAATTGCAAGGTGCTTTGACTGCAATGAGTACTTTGTCTCAACCTGATAATGAAGTGCTGGTTGAAAAAACAAGGTTAAATAATGCCATTAGTAAAGTATGTATAGTTCGTTCACAAAAATACAGTGAAAACGTAGTTTGTTCGAAATGTAATGAGCCTGTCGACATGTCATGTTTAGAAGACTATGTTTTGGAAGACAAAGTTGTACAGAAGATCTGCAAATTGTGTTTTAATGAACTGAATGTTCAGAGGGAAAGAGAAAACTCTAAAGAATGTTTGGATATTCAAGCTAAGATGAAATTAATGTCAGATAAATCTCATTCTGAATCCTCTGTGGGGCTTACAGTCTGTATCCCAGTACCTAAAAAGTTGACAGAGAAAGGGGTTGACGCCAGATCTATTTTAGCTGTTATCATGAAAATAACCGAAGAAGGATTTTTTCAATTGGGAACAAGAAATGGCCGCATAAAACAGCTATATTGCCGATCCCAGTTCAGCGTCTGTGAACAAAAACTAATTCAGATCGAAGAAGTGTCGGATATAGAAAAATCGCTCCGGTTGGTTGCTACAGCTCAAAGTTTAGGTACCGGTCAGGGATTTAAAAAATGTTTATGTAAAACGCAGTGTGTCAACAAAAAATGTATTTGTTTTAGAAATAATGTTCTATGCAATTTCAAATGCCATTTTAGTAATCCCTGTTGTAACAAATGATTTTATTGTGTCTTTATATAAATAACATTTTGTATGCTGTATAATTCAGTGAAATTGTTCATTTTACACTTTAACTGTCTATCATTAGTTAAGTTATAGAATACCTAGTTATTTCACAGAATAACTAGTTAAAGTGTGGAATTATTAATTTATTACACACTTTAACTAACTTTATCAGTTATAACTTATTTCATGAAATAACTAGGTATTCTATGAAATAACTGAATTATACGCCTTAACGGTAACATATATATATATATACACAGCCTCTCCTTGACAAATGTCAACCCCGCCTTCTCGTGGTACATCCTGTTCCCACTAAAGGGGCTCTGACGACCGCCAATAGCGGTATAACTATACCATCGGGATTAGAGGAAATTCTATCCCACACTCACCAACCCGCTTGGCCAGAGTGGTGAGTTATGGCCAAACCCCTCCAAAATGATTCCACAACTTAAATCTTGGCCCTCAGTCTCCGGCAGCTGGAGTGTACCTGGCCAAGGCAGCGGCCAGTGCGACATGAAGGCAGAGGGTGCTAAGAATCCCCGGAGGACCGGACTAGGCTGCCATCTGATGCTGACCTTGGCTACGTACAACGGACGCTCCCTATCTTCTGATTCAAGGCTTCTTGAATTGGAAGAGGAACTACAAAGGATCAAGTGGGACATTGTGGGGCTAAGTGAGGTAAGGAGAAAAGGAGAAGATCTCATTGAACTGAAAAGTGGACATCTCTTCTACTATCGTGGGACAGATACTGGCAGAACTAGTGGTGTTGGATTTATAATAAACAAGAAACTGAAGGATAAAGTTGTAGAAGTTGAAAGTTCCTCTGACAGAGCTGCACGACTCGTTATCCAACTCTCGAAAAGATACCAGGCTCAGATTATTCAAACTTATGCACCCACCACAAGTCATCCTGAAGAAGAAATTGAAGAATTTTATGAGGAAATTTGTCATCTCAATAATAAAGGTAAGCAGCACTTGAAAATAATTATGGGAGATTTCAATGCAAAAATAGGGCAACGGCAACAGAATGAAACTTCAGTAGGTAAATTCGGTCACGGCAACAGAAACCAGCGTGGAAATACTCTCGTTGAGTTTGCAGAGGCAGAAGGGTTTTTCATCTTGAACTCCTTCTTCAAGAAAAAGCCACACAGGAAATGGACATGGAGACATCCAAATGGGACGACAAGTGAAATTGATTTTATTATGTGTAACAAAAAATTCGTCATAGAAGACTGCAGTGTGCTAAACAAGTTCAACACAGGTAGTGACCATAGATTGGTGAGATGTAAGATGCACCTCAACACCAAACTTGAACGTGGCAAGCTCATAAGACAAACAAAATCTATTGACATAACCAACCTTAAAAAACACCATAATACCTTTAAGTTGGAACTGAAGAACAGGTTCTCTGCTTTAGAAGGCCTAACATCGGAAGAAGTGGACATCTCTGAAGTTAACAGAAAAGTAACCAAAGCTCTTATGGAAACAGCAACAAAATTAGCTGGGTCTAAGAACAAGTTGCATGTAAACAAATTATCAGGAAAAACGAAAATGTTGATGCAAAAAAGAAGAGAGATGAGGACAACTAAAGAAGATGTGACTTCCAAAGTGGAATATATAGAGCTATGCAAGACAGTAAGAAAAAGTATCACTGAAGACGTAAGAAAATTCAACTGTGAACTAGTGAGGAAAGCAATTGAAAACAACCAAAGCCTAAAGATAGCAAAGGGACATCTCAGTAAGGGAAGAAAACAGATTATGGCACTGAGAAAAGAAGATGGTTCTGTAACAAGAAATAGAGGCGAAATTTTGACAAGAGTGAAAGATTTCTACTCCAAATTATATGAAAGGGATGATACATGCACTCCAGACATCATGAAAGATACCAGTACCAGAGTTCCTCCAGTCCTTCCAGCAGAAGTTGCACATGCAATCAAGAACATGAAGCGGGGGAAAGCCCCAGGAGAAGATGGAATTACTGTAGACATCATACAAGAAGCAAGTGGAGAAATTGAAACAGTACTCGCCCAAATTTTCACTCGATGCCTTAATGAAGGAAAGATTCCTGAGGATTGGAACACCGCTACAATGATCCTGCTACATAAGAAAGGTGACATTGAGGATCTCGGAAACTACAGACCTATCAGCCTCCTATCAGTAGTTTATAAAATCTTCACTAAAGTTCTTTCACACCGCTTGAAGGTAACACTGGACATGGCTCAACCGAGAGAACAAGCTGGATTCAGGAGTGGCTACAGCACAATAGATCATATCCACGTACTGAGAGAACTAATTGAAAGAGCGAGGGAATATGAACTTCCATTGTGCATGGCTTTTATCGATTATGAAAAAGCCTTTGATTCGGTGAAACCATCAGCAGTTACAATGGCTCTGAAAACCTGCGGTATTGAAGATGCATACATTAATATTATTAATAACATCTATGAAAATGCAAGTGCAAAGATTCGGCTGTTTGAAAATACAACACACATAAAAATTGGAAAGGGAGTGAGACAAGGTGACACCATATCTCCGAAGCTCTTTAATGCCACATTGGAGGGTGTTTTTCAGTCGCTGAGCTGGGAAAACAAGGGGATAAAGATTAATGGAGATTATCTAACCCACCTTCGTTTTGCTGATGACATAGTCATTTTTGCAACTACCCCATCAGAGCTGCAGAGTATGATCCAGGAACTTGCTGACAAGAGTAAAGAAGTGGGATTAAAAATGAACTTTCAGAAGACAAAAGTGATGTTCAATGCTTTTACGCGAAATGAAGATTTATCGATTGATGGAGAAAAGCTGGAGATACCAGACACGTACGTTTATCTTGGACAGCAGATATCAAGTGAGGGTCACATTGATGAAGAAATTAATCGGCGTACAAAACTTGCCTGGAGAGCTTTTGGAAGAAACAGCATAATTTTCAAGAGCAATATGCCATTATGTCTTAAAAGAAAAGTGTTTGATCAATGCATCCTTCCAGTGCTTACGTATGGTGCAGAGATGTGGATCTTAACTAAAAGAGATATACAAAGACTGCAGACCACTCAAAGAAGCATGGAGAGGTGCATGCTTCGTGTAACCAGGAGAGATAAGAAGAGGAACACGTGGATCCGAAAAATGACAAGAGTGGAAGACATCATGATCAGAGTTAAATCCCTGAAATGGCAATGGGC
Source organism: Macrothele yani (assembly GCA_039090855.1). Taxonomy (NCBI): domain Eukaryota; kingdom Metazoa; phylum Arthropoda; class Arachnida; order Araneae; family Macrothelidae; genus Macrothele; species Macrothele yani. The sequence goes on along the minus strand of CM077011.1, from coordinate 55,029,159 downwards.
TGGACATACTGCCAGAAGGACAGATCATCGATGGACAGCCGAAATTTTAGATTGGATTCCAAGGGACAGGAAAAGACCCAGAAGAAGACCACATGGGAGATGGGTGGATGAAATTCGAAAGTATGCGGGAGTGACATGGAGGAGACTGGCACGAGACAGACCGTTGTAGAGGACACATGGAGAGACCTTCGTCAAGCAGTGGACAATGATGATGATGATGATATATCATCATCATCATCATTGTCAACCATTATCAATCCACTGCTGGATGAAGGTCTCCCCAAGTTTCCTCCACAACGGTCTGTCTTGGGCCAGTCTCCTCCATGTCACCCCTGCATACTTTCTAATTTTTTCATAATCGATAAAAGCCATGCACAATGGAAGTTCATATTCCCTCGCTCTTTCAATTAGTTCTCTCAGTACGTGGATATGATCTATTGTGCTGTAGCCACTCCTGAATCCAGCTTGTTCTCTCGGTTGAGCCATGTCCAGTGTTACCTTCAAGCGGTGTGAAAGAACTTTAGTGAAGATTTTATAAACTACTGATAGGAGGCTGATAGGTCTGTAGTTTCCGAGATCCTCAATGTCACCTTTCTTATGTAGTAGGATCATTGTAGCGGTGTTCCAATCCTCAGGAATCTTTACTTCATTAAGGCATCGAGTGAAAATTTGGGCGAGTACTGTTTCGATTTCTCCACTTGCTTCTTGTATGATGTCTACAGTAATTCCATCTTCTCCAGGAGCTTTTCCCCGCTTCATGTTCTTGATTGCATGAGCAACTTCTGCTGGAAGGACTGGAGGAACTCTGGTACTGGTATCTTTCATGATGTCTGGAGTGCATGTATCATCCCTTTCATATAATTTGGAGTAGAAATCTTTCACTCTTGTCAAAATTTCGCCTCTATTTCTTGTTACAGAACCATCTTCTTTTCTCAGTGCCATAATCTGTTTTCTTCCCTTACTGAGATGTCCCTTTGCTATCTTTAGGCTTTGGTTGTTTTCAATTGCTTTCCTCACTAGTTCACAGTTGAATTTTCTTACGTCTTCAGTGATACTTTTTCGTACTGTCTTGCATAGCTCTATATATTCCACTTTGGAAGTCACATCTTCTTTAGTTGTCCTCATCTGTCTTCTTTTTGCATCAACATTTTCGTTTTTCCTGATAATTTATTTACATGCAACTTGTTCTTAGACCCAGCTAATTTTGTTGCTGTTTCCATAAGAGCTTTGGTTACTTTTCTGTTAACTTCAGAGATGTCCACTTCTGCCGATGTTAGGCCTTCTAAAGCAGAGAACCTGTTCTTCAGTTCCAACTTGAAGGTATTATGGTGTTTTTTAAGGTTGGTTATGTCAATACATTTTGTTTGTCTTATGAGCTTGCCACGTTCAAGTTTAGTGTTGAGGTGCATCTTACATCTCACCAATCTATGGTCACTACCTGTGTTGAACTTGTTTAGCACACTGCAGTCTTCTATGACGAATTTTTTGTTACACATAATAAAATCAATTTCACTTGTCGTCCCATTTGGATGTCTCCATGTCCATTTCCTGTGTGGCTTTTTCTTGAAGAAGGAGTTCAAGATGAAAAACCCTTCTGCCTCTGCAAACTCAACGAGAGTATTTCCACGCTGGTTTCTGTTGCCGTGACCGAATTTACCTACTGAAGTTTCATTCTGTTGCCGTTGCCCTATTTTTTGCATTGAAATCTCCCATAATTATTTTCAAGTGCTGCTTACCTTTATTATTTAGATGACAAATTTCCTCATAAAATTCTTCAATTTCTTCTTCAGGATGACTTGTGGTGGGTGCATAAGTTTGAATAATCTGAGCCTGGTATCTTTTCGAGAGTTGGATAACAAGCCGTGCAGCTCTGTCAGAGGAACTTTCAACTTCTACAACTTTATCCTTCAGTTTCTTGATATATTTATATATATTTATTTATTTATCTTGTCGAATATTTTTTTTTACTGTTGTTGCGGCGGATATCTCAGCCACGTTATAGTAAGGTGATTATAATAGACAGCCAAAAGTAAACTTGAAGGAAAATTTTGAATTTAGACTAAAATTTAACTTTGGGAGATGGGTAGATGCATTTTGAAACGACAAAACATAAAATTTATAAAAAGAAACTTTGAGATGTCATATTTGTTATAGCACACATGAGTTTTCACCGGTGATATTACTTCTGTGAATACTGAACATGTTTTATCTTATTTTTCACACCTGAGGAATAACTATAGCACTGTGTTTTTGGTACATGTGTAACATATGTGTCAACTCACAGAGACCGTATTTATGAACTCGTGTTGGTAAGCATGGAAAAAAATTATCAGACCGTAATTATTTTAATTACTAGGACATTATCATTATTTAAACAACACCCAAGGGACTTCCTAGCCAACGTTAGAGCATTGGGTGATTAGTGCTATTGCTCAGAAATTTAGGAGACATCAAGAAACTGAATTGCCAATTCGTACCAAAATTAGGTTTTTGAAACGCTAATGCCTATATTTATTTATTTTTTAAACAATAACAATATGGTATCAAAAAGAATAACAGAAGAACAAAACCGTACTGATAGTGTTTCGAGATCACAACCTTTTTCTTATGTCATAGCAATTCCTGTTGATACATTTTTGCCTGTTCTTGTAGATTCGGTTTCACATGCCTCTCCCATTTTCAGGATTTTTGAGGCCATTACAAAACATCATGAGTGATTTTAATGATTTTTAGTTTCTTATTCTGAAGAAAAAATTTTTTTTTCTTTTAAACTATAACACTAGTTAAATGTTAGATTCTTACGGTCAGCTACAGCCTCTCCCCTTCCACAGTGCCTTGCTCTTAAATTTTTTTTTTTTTAACAAATTCATACCCCCTATCCAAAAAAACTTTTAACCATATTATAATGATACAAGGCAATGAAAATACAACTTACATACGTACTCAAGGGAGACATCCATCGTTATGTCCAGCTGTTCCTTATTGTTATTATTAGCACAGTCCATACAGTCAACTCGCAGGGAGTAATTGCAGTCCGGAAGGCTGGTTTTCACCCAAAATTTTGGCCGGCCTGTCGGTTTCGCTGGTGGTTCCTCCAGCTGTCGTTAGGTCGACTTTTCTGTGCGATTGTATTTGATGACAACGCTCCTCCGCCTTTTCTTCTGATATCGCGAGTTCCAATGGTAAAAGCATGCAGCGCGGCATTAGGGTTAGGTGCTCCTCTCGGAAACTATTCTGGCATGGGCACTCCAAAGGACTTCAGCTTTGCAGGGCATCGGCTAAAATAGGTGTGATCGAACAAAATGCCGCACAAACCCCGGCGTTCTCTTTTGTTTATTTTGTTTTAAGAACCAAAACCAAAACCAAGTGTATTCTCTTTAAAGACTCAAATAAACCTTTGTGATAAGAAATTTTTCTAGTGAATTTTACTTGTTGCTTTTGTGGGTTCTTCGTATTTGACTCTTTAAAGAGAATTAGTAAGAAATACAATATTAGGCTAGCTCCAAGTTCAGAGAACAAAGTTAAAAAATTTTCCCTAAAATAGTTTAAAGAGAAGAAGATATTTTAAAAATGCAAGGAGTAGTTTATGAAGTAAATTGTAGTTGTGGACTATCTTACATAAGTGAAACAGGTCGCAGACTAGAAACTCGTATAGCTGAGCATAAAGCAGCTATAAAAAATTGCTCCAACAAGACTGGATTAGATAGGCATGTTAGAGAAACTGGGCACAGCATGGATTGGAATTCCCTTAAAGTAATCAGTTTCCAAAGCAATTTCCAAAAAAGAAAACTGAAAGAAGGAATAGAGATTGAGAAAAATCAAAATTCCATCATCAATGACTGCAAAGGATTTTCCCTGCCTAACATCTGGCAGGATTTGTTGAAAAATAACCTAAACCGTCAAGGTTAACCGTAACCGTGATAGTGACAAGTAAAAAGTGACAACAACAAGACAGCCTGAAGAAGGAGAAGAGTTTTCTCCGAAAATTTGCTATTAATGAAAAAATTTCCTAGTAAAATTCCCATAAAAGTTGCTTTAGATTATTAATTAAAAAAATTATTGTTTACTGGAACCCTGTGTTACTCTATTTTTCATAATTATAACCCCAACTCAACCTTTTAATTTCCACTGGCGTATGCTCTTACAAAATTTTCAGAAACTACTCAGCTACTTTCATTTAACAACAACTTATCAGTATTATTACAACACTTTGGAATTATTTGGCATTCAGTGTCTTAAAAAATTGAGCCATGGCACGCATCCTGGTCACGGCACCATTTATGTTGCGGCAGATATCTCAGCCACGTTATAGTAAGGTGATTATAATAGACAGCCAAAAGTAAACTTGAAGGAAAATTTTGAATTTAGACTAAAATTTAACTTTAACTTTGGGAGATGGGTAGATGCATTTTGAAACGACAAAACATAAAATTTATATAAAGAAACTTTGAGATGTCATATTTGTTATAGCACACATGAGTTTTCACCGGTGATATTGTTTCTGTGAATACTGAACATGTTTTTTCTTATTTTTCACACCTGAGGAATAACTATAGCACTGTGTTTTTAGTACATGTGTAACATATGTATCAACTCACAGAGACCGTATTTATGAACTCGTGTTGGTAAGCATGGAAAAAAAATTATCAGACCGTAATTATTTTAATTACTAGGACATTATCATTATTTAAACAACACCCAAGGGACTTCCTAGCCAACGTCAGAGCGTTGGGTGATGAGTGCCATTGCTCAGAAATTTGAGAAATTTAGGAGACATCAAGAAACTGAATTGCCAATTCGTACCAAAATTAGGTTTTTGAAAGGCTAATACCTATATTTATTTTTTTTAAAACAATAACAATATGCTATCAAAAAGAATAATAGAACAAAACTGTACTGATAGGGTTTCGAGATCACAACCTTTTTCTTATGTCATAGCAATTCCTGTTGATACATTTTTGCCTGTTCTTGTAGATTCGTTTTCACATGCCTCTCCCATTTTCAGGATTTTTGAGGCCGTTACAAAACATCATGAGTGATTTTAATGATTTTTAGTTTCTTATTCTGAAGAAATTTTTTTTTCTTTTGAACTATAACACTAGTTAAATGTTAGATTCTTACGGTCAGCTAGCCTCTCCCCTTCCACAGTGCCTTGCTCTTACATTATTTTTAACAAATTTATACCCCCTATCCAAAAAAACTTTTAACCATATTATGATGATACAAGCCAACGAAAATACAACTTACATACGTAATCAAGGGAGACATCCATTGTTATGTCCAGTAGTTACTTATTGTTATTATTAGCACAGTCCATACAGTCAACTTGCAGGGAGTAGTTGCAGTCCGGAAGGCTGGTTTTCACCCAAAATTTTGGCCGGCCTGTCGGTTTCGCTGGTGGTTCCTCCAGCTGTCGTTAGGTCGACTTTTCTGTGCGATTGTATTTGATGACAACGCTCCTCTGCCTTTTCTTCTGATATCGCGAGTTCCAATGGTAAAAGCATGCAGCGCTGCATTAGGGTTAGGTGCTCCTCTCGGAAACTATTCTGGCATGGGCACTCCGAAGGACTTCAGCTTTGCAGGGCATCGGCTGCAATAGGTGTGATCGAACAAAAAGCCGCAAAAACCCCGGCGTTCTCGGTGGTGGGGGTCATCAGCATTCTGGTGAGAATGTTTTGGCAGTATGCTCGGTGATGGTATCATCAGCAGCTATTCTGCACGTTTCCGGCAAATAAATTGTGGCTCCCAAGGTGGCGGATAACCACCGAGACTGAGTCTCTCAGGCTCAAAAACTTTCTGAGCCATTTTTTGCTGACTCAACAGCCAGCCACGTTCTTTTTTTTTCCTCCTCCCTCTAGCAGTTCATTTTTCCGAGCTTCTCTCGAAAATCAATATGGACACTCAGAACTCCTCTCCCCTTGGAAGGGTCAAGTGACCAATCGGATCAGGCAGAGAGGACGCCAGCCATCCCATTGGCTTGCTTCCAGCCAAGAACACGTGGGGACCGCGTGTTAGACACCTGCATGCTTCTCTGAGTCCACTTTTCATAAACAACCTCATAAATTTTGGCACGAGGGACTGCTGCTTCCCACATTCAACCGGCCAACACATCCCCTTTCATAGTGCTTTACAAGGGTATCTATCTCTTTCAGTTCCTAAGCCCCTTTTCAGCTAGTGAGATTTGCCAGACCTCAAAAAGAAAAGAATGTTTGCCCTCCCGGTGGTCTTTTCTAAGAAAGAAAATCTCCAATAGGGTCGAAAGAATTTGCTGCTTTAATCCCTTTTTCTGGAAAACCCAGAGCAATGACTGCTATTTGTTAAAGGAGAGAGACTGCGGCTGGCTCACAAAATGTTTTAACATGTTACTTCATATACTGAACAAAGCAAGAAATACAAAATATTCTTTTTTTTTTCATAATTATTATTATTATTTTTTTTTTATGAGCATACCCCAGGTTTATTCTCTTGAATGTTGCGACATCGCACCTTTTTGGTACTGCGTCGTATAAATGCTACATTTTGTTCATACACATAGAAAAAAAGTTATTTACACTGCTCTTACTTTAATTCTGCTGAGTATGTTTTTCTTTTCCTCCTTCTGGGCTGAGTAATACCAAAACAAAAGGAACAGCATTGTGACTGCCAGTTCACACTATATACATTTTTTTTCTTTCGTAAATAAAGCGAACACCTTTCTCAGAGGCCTCACAGAACAAAGAAGGGAAAAAAATGAGATAGAATTTCTGTAACTTTTTCTTGACTTTCTCTCTCTGGATCCAAAGATCGAACCCAGGGGAGGTGAAATCTAAGTTTATGAAAAGTTTAACAGCAAATACATTGTCATATCTTTTGATCTGGGATATAGCGGAATTTTCTAGCATATCCAAGTATAAATGTCACCATTTATGGTTTTTTCGCAGAAGAAGAAAGGGACAATCACTTCTCTTTTTGATAGGGCGCAATACACATTAACTTTTGGAGAATCACGTTCCAGTTCAATAGCAGCATGAGGCAGTTCACTGCCCCATATCCTACAGTTGTGACGATTCACAATGCCTGATACATGAAATGTGGATTCATCACTAAACACTACAGTACTGAGAAAGTTTTCGTCGTTTTCCACTCGATTCAGCATATCCACAGCAAAATCATATTGCAGAGTGTGATCATTTACATGCATCTTTTGCACTATTTGAATTTTATAAGCACGAAACTTTAATTTCTTGTGTAAGATATCATGAACTGTCGATTTCGGAATGCACGGTTCTCTGCTTGCTTTATGAACGGATTTCCTAGGGCTTCGTCGGAAACTTTCATTAACTTGGTCAACCATCATCACCGCAGATGCTAGGCCTACCGGCTCCTCCACGATGTTCCACATCGCCAGTTTCTTTAAACTGTTTCATCCACCGCTTAATTGAATTTGTTGACGGAGGATTACAACCATACTCTAAACGGTACCGTCTTTTAACTTTAATGAGAGACTTTAATTCTGCAAGCCATAACACACACATCGCCTTCTGCTGTACGGATGACATGACTACTGGTTGTGCATATCTCATACATTTCTCATCAGGCCACACCTATCGCCATCTATTGGATTCTGGGAATAACAATTCTGCAAAACAAAAATATAGAAACCGTGTTAGTAATACGTGACATAGAAAAACAGACAATGCTCATAGTTTTCTTTGTACATAATTTTTTAATGTGTCCAATAATTCTCGGACACCCTGTATATACTGAGGAGCCAAAAAACTGGGAAGGGTGCTACCATTTCCATTACTTACCACCACACCCATGCAGTGAATGGTATTGTCCGCAAACAAAGTATATATAGAGGCAGATTCGCAGTTCAGATGGCACTTTATCAGGATTTAAGCAATTTTGAACATGGTATGATAGTCGGCACCTGGGAGATGTCTCACTCCATCTCGGAAATTACCATGAAATTTGGATTTGCACAGTAAACAATTTCAAGGGTGTACCTGGACAACACAAACTTAGGGAGAAAATCCTGAGTGAGAGACCAATGTGGCCGTAGAAACACGCTGGATGATCATGGACATTGGCATCTGGCACATATCGTAACATCCGCCCAGTGTGCGATATTGCCATAAATCACAGCGCAATTCAACACTGGGGACAGCAGTATCATTAGCATTCAGACAGTCACAGTGCAACGTTCCTTGTGCTCTATGGGGTTCCACTGCCGACGGCCCACTCTGGGTTTTTTCTTTTTATTGAAGGTTTAACGACCATCAAGAGCAACTCAATGGCCTATAAGCAGTCGCCCGTCCCTAATTTAAGGTCACTGGTTCTAGGGAAGGGAGAGAGCCAGTGCGGTAAGACAAACACAACATCCATGCCTCACCGGGATTCGAACCCAAATCCTTCTCGGATGAATGGTCATGAGCAAGCGCTTAGACCACTGCGTCACCAGGGTGGCACCACTCTGGTGCCATTGCTGACCTGACAACACAAGGCTGTGTGCGTCGCCTAGGCATGGCAACAGCGCCATTGGACACAAGATGACTGGAAGCTTGTAGCCTGGTCTGACAAATTGTGGTATTAACTGTTTCAGGCAGATGGCCGACTCTGGATGTGACGACAACCCCACGAGGCAATGGATCCTGCATGCCTACAAGGGACAGAGCAGGCCGGCGGTGGCTACATAACAATCCTTGGGGATCATTTGGACCCGTTCATGGCATGCAACCAATCCGACAAGTGCAACCTCTTTCAACACGACAACTCCGACAGGTGCAACCTCTTTCAACATGACAATGTGCCACCGCACATATCCACAGTCGCCCAACTATGGCAGCAGTAACATGTCACAGAGCTAGGTGTCCTGACTCCCCCTCCCCCCCCATGATTTTAACTTCATTCTTGACTGACAGTTTTGCCTTAGACCTTATTATAAGCCTGTCAATATCAATGAACCTAACAAGCCTGTGACCTTCAAATTAAAAACTTCATAAATGCCTTTTTCTTTTCTTTAACAACTCAAGTTGCTTCTGCTGTCCACCTGAAAATTCTAGACTCTTCATATTCCACACCCTCACTCTTTGTGGCCTCAATGACACAGTTTCCACTCATCTTCAATGTTGTAGTGTTTTCACAAAATCAGACTTTAATTTTAGCAATTACCTTCCATAACGTTTTTCTGGAAATCCTACCAAATTTAGTTTCTGTTCAAATTTGCAGGCATGTTGTCTTAGTACATGAGAATTTCTAATTATATAGCAATTGATTGTACAAATTGATGCCACTAAACTTTTGTAAACTAATTTTTTCTATGCCAAAGCTTTTGTAAACTCTAGTGTCATTAATCACATGTTAGATACTTTTTATTAGGGACTTAATCATTTACAATTTTTTTTAATTGCACATATTATACATGCAATGATTTACTGTCAGCCTTTTTCCAAGTCTGACGCCCCCCCTCACCATTGCATTGGGAGGGGGAGTATGCATACTTTTAAAGGGGTATACCCTATCTTAATAAGGTTTGCATTCAAATTCTGTACATTAGACTTGTTGAGATAGTGGAGTTCAAAAAGCCTGTTTCAATTATGATGGTTTCTGATGTATTATTGTTTTGGTTACAAGAGTGTAAATGTTGGAAAAAACTGTTTTTTTTTTTGTTTTGTTTTTTTCCCCAGGAGGGACTGAAATTTCCGTTTGCACTCTTCCAAAATCTAGGGCAGGATGTTTAAAGCTTAGTGGCATCATTTGTCAGAGAACAGAGACCTTAAATAAATGTTCAGCTGTAGGGTCAAGAGCTTTCACACTGGTCACCTACCCTGCACCATTAAAGCTCTCTACCCTACAGCTCAGGGATTAAAATTAAAATTTGAAATGGAAGGGAGTCTCCCCACTTGTGTTTGTAAATGGAGGGGATTGAAAATTTCAGGTGGGGAGTTTTGAATAAACGACTTACATTAAAAGACTGGGTAAACAGTAGTAATTTTTCAAACAATATAAGCTACACTTGGTTCTTAAAACAAACAGGTGAATTAGATCAAAAAATTTATTACATTCAATCTAATACAAATTACAATGATTCATTTTACAAAATTAGAGTTGTTTGTTTTGCAGTACGTTGATATCATGAAGTATATACAGTGGTGCCGCATTTTACACGGATTCAATTATACGCGGTCAGTCCCACTGCGAGATTCATATCACTCGGGAAATGGAGCTGCGAAAGTAAATTGGAGCTTGAAAAACGACGTAAGAAATATACATGAAATGTAAGCTTCACTAAAGTAATCTAGCGCGTTGATAATGGAGAAGACAGTTCGGTTTTCGCACGTAAATTAGGAGAGCAACAGTATGCATGTATGTACTAACAACAATCCTTCCCCCATGTTAACAGGATAGACGGCGCCTCTCGTAGCCGTTGGCGACCAGACTTCTTCCCAACCGCTTCCAGTCAGTGGCAGCTAGTTACATAACGTGCGCACAAACCCGCCGCTTTGTGGCAATGAGCATTGCACCTCTGCACCTAACTGACGTTGAATGACTTTCAGAAAAGAGAACATGGCCCCAAAACGTAAGACAGCTGCTTCACCTGATGCTATGCAAAAGAAACAGAGACATGTGTCATCACTGCATGAAAAAGTAGACATTTTAAATTTGTTGCAAAAAGGTATGTCTCTGGCAGATGTGGCCCGCAGATATGGTTGCAATAAGTCAAGCATCCGCGACATTAAGGTTCGGGAGAAAGTTATTTGCGAAACCATGGAATCCAGCGCTCCCATAACGTGCGAGATAAAACTTTAGTCAAAACTGAATCGCCATTGAACTTGTGGCTCGAAGATATGAATTGAAAACATGTACCGATTGATGGAAATTTGCTAAGAGAAAGAGCTCTCAGCCTCTATGCTTATTTTACGCCTCCTGTTGAAGAGAGAGAAGCTTCTGGTTCTAAAGAAATGGGCTTTAAAGCCAGCAGAGTTTGGCCTGACAGCTTCAAAAGGCGGTTTAACCTCAAAAACGTGCAAATGACGGATGAAGCTGCATCTGCTGACGAAAAGCAACAGAAGTTTTCGTGGAGACCTTCTAAAAGATTCTAGGAGCATCTTCCAAAAAAGTCTTCAATACAAACGAGACTGCATTATTTTGGAAAAAAATGCCCAACTGCACATACATTTCGAAAACAGAAAAACTGGCACCTTGCTTCAAGTCATCAAAAGACAGGGTTGCAGTTCTGCTCTGCGGGAATACAGCTGGAACTTAATTAAGCCGGGTATGCTACACAAATCAGCTAATCCTCGTGCTCTAAAAGGTAAAAACAGAAATAATCTTCCCGTGTTTTTGGCAGTCCAATAAAAAGGCCTGGGTCTCAGCAGCATTATTTCTAGAATGGTTTCATAAGTGTTTCATTCCAGAAGTGACAAGTTACCTGAAGGAATAAAGAATTCCGTTTAAAGTGTTGCTGAGAGTAGATAATGCACCTGGTCATCCTGTAGAACTTAAAGTTGCACATCCAGACGTTGAGGTCATCTTCCTACCTCCCAATACCACCGCCATTCGTTAACCTCTTGACCAAGTCATTATTCGTTCACTGAAAGCAACGTATGCACGGCTTATGTTCTCTCGAATACGTAGCGCTATGAATGAGGATCTTAATGTAGATGTGATAGCGTGCTGGAAGTCTTTTAAATTGCGGGCTGCATCGTTTACGTTAAAGAAGCAGTGGATGCAATCAAGCCAGAATCAATCAATGCGTGCTTGTTGCCCCTGTGGTGTGACTGTGTCAATGATTTTAAAGGTTTTCCTACCATCAACGAAGAAGCAGAACATATTACTCAGATGACCAAGTAGACTGGGTGTAAAGGCTTCGTCGATATTCTGGAGGAAGAAATAACAGATTTGATTAATGGACATCAAGAGCCATTGACAATAAAGATGATGACGCCGACGAACAAGATGAAACTGCCAGCGGTAATCTGCACAAACTTGCCGAATTTTTTTAAGCAGCAAAGAACTTGAAAGATTTAACTTCTAACTATGATCCCTCTATGGAACGTAGCCTTAAAATAAACTGAAGTATTGTGGACTCTTTAAATGCCGTGTAATGAGATTTTTCAGCGGCTAAAGGTGCAGCGGCAACAGTTGAAGATAACGATGTTTTTCCAGAAAAAACTCCTTGTACTGGCTCCACATTGCCCCGCCCAGAATTCTCAACTATTGCACCTAATGCATCAACTTTGGACCTCAGCGTTGACGAACCCGCAGTGGTGTTACGTAGTGAAGGCAACGATTATGTAATTATGTATAAGGATTTGCATCATGCTATCTCATATTTTAACTGTAACCGTAACAGAAGTACATATACATTTTTCTTTGTAAAATACACATTATACTGTAATAGATATAGACCATTTCCATCTCAATTCAGGCAGGCATGACCAACATGTGTCAGTTGACCACCTTCAATTTTTTTGAAAAAATTATGGTAGCTACTCCTAATAGAGGTATAAAAGCACGGCAAAAGGATTTTTCATAAAAAAAAAATTTGGGTTGAGCCACAGCATTTTGAACATAGGCAAAAAATACACTCGTGACGAAAATCATGTGAAACGCCAAATTTTTAAGTGCACACTGCTCCTGAACTATAACAGTTACAGACATGATTTTTTTTTTTTTTTTTTTTATGCTATTGAATTGGCTTTTCTTCAAATTTACAGAAATTGGTCAAACGAATGTTGCCAGATGGCAAAAAAATTATATTTATTATAAAAAATTTTAATTTGCCACAAATTTAGGATTTTTTTTTCTTCAAGAAAAAGACTTATTAGGTGGGTAAGTGTGCCAATCTGCACCCCTACTAGGGTTGTCTTAGCAGTAATTTTATTTTTATCCTGTGATGCTTGTAACTCATAAAATTGATTTTTAAAATATACAAAATTTCAAAAAATCAACATTTTTGAATTGCAATATCTCAAAACGCATTTTTTTAATTCTGAAATTTTGTCCAAACAATGTCCCAATGGTAGGTAGTTTACTGGGGAGGAGTCAGGTTACTGGATTTTTGCCTTGAAATTTTCTTACATATTTTTGAAAATGACATTTTTTTCAATTTCTATCCCCCCCCCCAATTTTTGAAAAATGGCACTTTTTTTTTTATTTTTGAATTCAGTGAAAAAATGATAACTGTAAACATTATTTAGCAAATTTTTAATAGCAGGAGAATAGAATTCCCGGCAGGGCTCGCACTAAGCATTCACCAAGTCGCCAAATGTGACTAAATCCGAAAATGGCAAGAAAAAATTAGTAACAGTGAAAATGGTGGTGAATGATTTTATGAAACTTGGGCAATTTTTGACTCATGGGTAAACTGCAATTTGCTGTAATTTTTTAGCTAAACTGCAGCTGATATGATTTCAAAGTTTGATTTTCCAAAGCTGTGGCACTGAAAATGGTACTGCCTGGTGCAATTTTTATGGAGTACTGTGAAACACCTATTAAGGCTGCTTGGGTCATTAAGGGAGCCAATGAAAATAACAGCTACTGAAGGTGGGGGATATTGAGAGGGAAGAAACTCTACTGTAATTTATAATGAGTGGATCCAGAGAAATGGGATAGCAGAGGTCAAACAGTCTGCAGCACATAGTCCAGTGTTGGTGTTGCACTTTGACTTTGCTCAAAACTGATCTGTAATTCTACCTGATGAAGTGCAAAGTTACTACTGGCAAACAATGTCCAGATCTCACTCTTTACATGCATTGCATACTTTCCAAATGAGACTTTGTGGTAGCATGCAATGATATAAGCCATGTCTCAGCACATGCTCTGTGTGTCATTCTGCTCATTAAAAGTAAAATTGTTAAGACTTGTCTTTTGGACGAATTTAAAACAATTGTTTACATCTCAGATGGAGCAGCCGGGCACTTCAAAAACAAATATCAGTTCTATGAACTTATGAAGGGGGACCCAAATATAACAAAAAACAATTGTTTACATCTCAGATGGAGCAGCCGGGCACTTCAAAAACAAATATCAGTTCTATGAACTTATGAAGTGGGACCCAAATATAACAAGAAGTGGATCTTCTCAGCCACAGGTCAATGCAAGAGTGCATGTGGTGTGGGTGGCCTGTGCAAACATTTTGCTACTAAATTCAACTTACAGAAAGAAGCTTTACAAGATATTAAGAGATGCACCTTCATTTGTTGAGCAACTGTCTCCCCCTTGATCCCGAAGACTAAACTTCTACTCCTCACAACTTGTGAAGTTCAATCCTATCAAACCAGCAAAGTAGAAGAGTGGGATACAGTAAAATCTGTTGCTGGAGTACAGTCACAGCATTCCTGGTTAGTACAAGGAAATAAACCATCAATGGCCAGAACAGTCCGGCACCCACATAAAGCAGTGCAATTTTCAAGCCAACAAAAATAGAACCCATTTTCTGTGAATGATTTTCAAATAGGAGAATTTATAGGATGCATTTATGACGATAACTGGTGGATGGATGGGACAGATTGCAAACATATCTAAAGAATTCGAGGACATAACAGTATCTTTCATGCACCCTCATGGACCAGCCAGAGGTTTTCGGTGGCCAGAAGAATGTGGCAGGAAAACAGGTCAAGTGTCCAGTGCTCTTAAAAAATGTACTTCTAAAGGTGAATACCCCAACTCCTGTTGGACGTTCTGCACGACTTCATACCTTTGATGAGAAGGAAATCAATAAAATCCAGTAGCTTTTCTCAGTTTGAATAATTTGTAATTATGATGGTAAGCTCATAATTTTGCTTTTTTGAGGCCTGTTTTCTTATGTAAATAGAAATTGAATCTTAACTGCAACTGAGATAATGTATTGTATGTGTACAGACTATGGATTTAAAAAAAAATCAAACATGTACATAGGTGACAATTATTAAAATTCATAAAAATGACTTTAAAATATAGATTGACACTGCAATTTGGAATATATACTCAGGTAAACTTTTCAGAAACATCTTTCGAAGTTTTTTTGTTTTGTTTTTAATAATAACCCAACCACGAGGTTTGAACAGGAGAGAAGTGCATTTTCAAAAATTTGTAGGAAAATTTCAAGGCAAAAATTCAGTAACCTGATTCCCCCAGTTAACTACCTTACACCTACCATTAGGACATTATTTGGACAAAATTTCAGTTTTTGAGATATTGCAATTCAAAAATGTCGATTTTTGGAAATTTTGTATATTTTAAAAATTAATTTTATGAGTTGCATGCATCACAGGATAAAAATAAAATTACTGCTAAGACCACCCTAGTAGGAGTGCAGGTTGGCATACTTACTCACCTGATAAGTCTTTTTCCTAAAAAAAAAAAAAAAAAATCCTAAATTTGTGGAAAATTAAAAAAATTTATAATAAATATAGACTTTTTTTGCCATCTAGCAATATTCCTTTGATCGATTTCTGTGAACATAAAGGCCAATTCAATAGCTTCAAAATAAAAAAATTCAAGTCTCTACCTCTTATAGTACAGGAGCAGTGTACATTTAAAAATTTGGTGTTTCACATTATTTTCTTCACGGGTGTATTTTTTGCATATTTTCAAAATGCTGTAGCTCGACCAAAAATTTTTTTTGTGAAAAATCCTTTTTGCAGTACAGTAAAAGCTCCTTATTCGCGGGGTATATGTTCCGTGAGCATGCCGCGAATACAGAAACCGTGAATATGGAATGGTAATTTGAATGGGATTATAAGGGATACATTCCAAGGTTCCAAAATAAAAAAAGAAATCAAAATAAAATCAATTTAATGAGAGTTTTTAACAATATCTATTAATTATTATTGTCAGGCTTAGGCAAGGGTTTAAAGAACTTAGTAATTTTTTCTTGTTTTGCCGCTTTTAAAAGGTCTTTCAATTCAGATTGATATTCAGCTGTGGCATTAACAATTTGCCTTTTAAAAATAAGACTTCTTTCCATAAATGGATCAATTTTCATGAAGAAATCACAAAGCTCATTTGCCATCTGTAAACCTTCACTCAGGTTTTTCAAGTTAAAGGTCACCTTTTCAGTGCTCGTTGAAGCCTCTTCTTCAATGGAATGCGGATTTAACATTTCCTTCAAGTCGGTTTCGGTCAAATCTTAATCTTGTGATTCAAGCAACTCTTGAATGTCACTTGATTCTATCTGTTCAAAGCCAACTTGAGCAATTTTTGCAGTTAAAGTTTGAATTTGCACGGATTCATCATCATTTCCGACAGTCAGAACAGGCCACAGTTTTTTCCAACATGGTTTCAATGTGTATGGTTTCAGTTCTTCCAACGATTATTTTATGTTAACAATGCATTTTGCTTTGTCAAAATGTTTCCAGCATTGCATCACATACCATGGTGTCCAGTAAGATTTTGAATGTTCATCTAATGTAATAGAGCTTGAACACCTGGATTATTCCTTGGTCCATGGGTTGGAGTAAAGCCGTCGTGTGTTAGGAGGTAAAAATATCACCTTTATATTTGGATGCATAGTTTCAAGCTCACGAGGGTGACCTGGAGCATTGTCCAAAACTAGAACGGCCTTAAAGTCTAAATTATTTTTTTTTCAAACAAGTCTCAACTTCAGGAACAAAAGAATTCCGGAACCAGTCACAAAAAATAGCACTTGTAGCCCACGCTTTCTTATTTGCACGCCAAAACACTGGCAGGTTGTCCTTGTTTTGATTTTTTAAAGCACGAGGATTTAACGATCTGTAAAGCATTAGTGGCTTTATAACACAATCTCCAGATGCATTAGAACACAGCAGCAGTGTAACTCTATCTTTTGCTGCCTTGAAACCAGAGGCGGACTTCTCACTTTTGGATATGAAAGTTTTGTTTGGCATTCTTTTCCAAAACAAGGCAGTTTCATCTGCATTAAACACTTGTTTCGGTTTGTATCCACCATGAGCAATTAAGTTTGAAAATTCTTCTGGATATCTTTCTGCTGCGGCGGTGTCTGCAGATGCAGCTTCTATAACAATTTTAATACTATGCAATGATTGTCGCACCTTGAATTTATTGAACCAACCTTTCTGATGCTTGAAATCCTCCATCTGTACGTTCATCACCAGGTTCTTTAAAATGTGCGTAAAGACGCTTTGCCTTCTCGCGGATCATAAGACCATTTAGGGGCACTCTTTTCTAGTTACGATCTTCAATCCATATTGATAACGCAGCTTCCATTTTTTCAATTGCTGGATCACGAACAATTTTTGCTGATAGTGAGGTTGAAGCTATAGAATTCCTTATTTTGTCTTCGGATTTCTTGATGGATCATACAGTTGATTCATTAACATTGAAAGAGCGTGATATGGATGCAAACGACTCACCAAGGCGTAAACGGTCAAGCATTTCCATTTTTACTTTAAGCGGCAACACTATTTTTTTCCGCGTCGGAACTAATTTTTCTTTCCTTTTACTCGACTTTATAAATTGGGAACAAAGCATAAGAGACACGTGTTATTCAATCAAAATTATTGCAACGACTGACAAGTTGAAGCAATAAAACACCGACCGTGGCGAAGGAGGCTCTTATCAAAGGACATAGCGGAACGTGTAATACGGCAGCGGCAGCATTTGACAGCATACTTTAGGCATAGTGGCAATAAGGTTTGTTTTACTTTGATATTAGTCCATTCGGTTATACTCTTTGTAAAAGCCGCCTCGGCACTTGCCAGCAGTACTCAAAAGATGTCGATGCATTAATAAAGAACACCGAATCCTTTTAATATACCGACTGGATCCGCGAATAAAGAAATTTTTAGTCGCGAATACAGGAACTTGGTCACAATTTTTTAACCCGCGAATATTGAAAATGCGAATAAGGAAACCGTGAATAAGGAGCTTTAACTGTACTTTATACCTCTATTAGGAGTAGCTACCATAATTTTTTCAAAAAATAGGAGGTGGTCAACTGACACCCCCTGCCTGAATTGAGATGGAAAGGGTCTATACATAAGCAAATAACACCATACATACATAACGAAAGAAAGCATGTGAAGTGATTTATTGTATGTAGTTAGATTATTGGTTTTCAATACATGCAATTTCGGCTTTGCGCGATCTCGTCAGAACGTAACCCCTGCATAAAATGTGGCACTACTGTATGTCTGTCTTTCATTCCTTGCCACAGTTAGCAAGCTTTACTCAGCTGTTGTTTTATTTCTGAGGGTTTATCTGGCCCAATTTCAGAAATATTTATTAAGATTTTTTTTTGTTCAGTGAATTGCTAAATTTTGACTGAATTTTGTTTTGTGTATGCTAAAGCCACGTTCACATGGTACATTTGTTAAACGTAACACAAGACTTACTTACAGAAGAACCTCCTTTGACACTAATGAAAATGTATGCAGATGGTTGCTTATAAAACTCTTATAAAACTTTGGACATTGGCACATATACTCTTCATTTTCTACAACTATGTTTGAATAGTGAATATTCCATAATAGCATCTTCACTAATTTGCAATAAAAAAAAAAAAAAAAAAAAAAAGGGGGTCTGCCAGGCTTTTGAAAGACTGCACCAAAACTTGCATGTGTGTGTGTTGCTTCACCGATTCAGATTCTACACACTCAAACTTCAAAAAGAGTTCCATTGTGGAAAAAGGAAATCAACAGTCTATCTCAATCACAAAGGATAAAATAAACCTTCACTGGACATTGTGATGTGCAAGTTTAGTAATACAAGGGTCAACTAATTTATTATTTTAGAACATGTTTCCCTTCAGCTCTGAAAAAAATATCTTGTTGAATACTATGTGGGTCATCATTCCATGTGAGATCACCCAGGGCATATCACCAATCCATCTCAGATTTTTGTGAAAATTGGTACAAAGTATTGCAGCGGTGAGATAAGAAACCTGTTAAAATATTAGGTTAGTCGGTCCAGTAGATCTTGAGTAATGCCACTTTAAATTGGGTTGCTCTGCCAGTTGCTCAAGTTTTCGCACTATGAGTTTTCACAACTACACTGTAGGACAAAAAAATTCATAACTTCACAACTAACTGTTGCAGCCACATAATGTTTTTTTCTTAAATGATCTGCATGATCCATACATTTCGGAACAACTTGTTTCTTCAAAAGAACACTTTTTTTTTAATTTAATGACAAAAGACATGGGAAAATGAGGCCACATTTTTATTTTTAAACAAAACAATTTTTTTCAAAATGAGCCCCCACTTCAAATTTCCTAAAAATATTTTCATGTGTGTGTATTATAACATAACCTTTCAGCAGGAGAAAAATCAAATCAAAATGGCCTGTTTTATATATGGAACATTCCGACATAATATTACCCAATTTTTTAATTAAGTGGTTGCTTGACCATTTTATACACCTTTCCATCCATAGTTTAACCCTATTGGTGAGTAGCTCAAAACAATTTTTGTTTCATTTTTATGTGCCACCATCTTGGATATAGGTTCATTTTTCTTTTCTGCAGCACGCCAAAATAGAGCCTCACAATGGTTTTGAAAAAAGGCAATTGCTTTCCTCTTATTGTAGATCAAAAGTTTTGGTTTTCACTACCTTAAAGAGAACATTTTAGGCTTACAGAAAATGTATAGAAATGATAGAAAATATTTATTTTTTTAACCTTGCTTAAAATGGTGTTGAAATCTGTAATACTTGCAAGCATGAATCACCATTTTTGATGGAGTGTTAAGGTAACACAGTTGGAACACCAGGTTGAGAAGTTTTGTGTACTAACTATGGCTAATAGTTTTTAACTATGGAGAACTTACAGGGTGTCCACAGAATTATCAAACCTACTTTCCCTGACCAAATATATATAAGAAATCCCTGACCTTACACAAATAGGCTTATTTGAGTTTTTCAATATATGTGCCATAATAATAAATATAATTGAACTGGATAATTGAGAAACTTATATTATTTAAAAGTGTTTCCGTTTGACGTATAAAGTTTCCCAAGTAACTGATTCATTTATTTTTTTTTTTTTTTTAAATCGGCCTCCACCTTCCCCATAGTCGTCCAACTCACACTTTAATTTTAAGTTTACTCTTTGTTTCATGGTTTTACATTTATTGAAGAAACACTCAAACAAACCCATACACGTATTCAGAACAGTTACTATAAAAATATTACAGTAGGAACACAGTCACTGTTTTTATATTACACACCACTTTTCTTCTTTTCCCAATCTGAAATCTTCATCTGCAATGCTGCTTCTTCCAACTCTAGTTCCTTCTGTACTCTTTGTCTTTTTTTCCTTTAATTCCTTTATTTCATGATCAATTTTTCTTTTTTCCTTCAGTTTTCTTTCTTCTTCATTTTGAAGAACACTTTTTTCTCAAGATAATCCTGATATCTTCGTCTGGAGGCTCTTACAGAAAGAAGAAGCCTTTTGTTGATAGCAATGTGTTCTACTCCTCCCACATTTTTAATGGCATCAAAAACTGTTCTCTAACAAATCAGGGATTCTTCCAGGAGATTTTCCACAAGAAGAGACATGACAGAAAAGCCACCTTCGACGGAAGCATTTCCATGGGACATAATGAGACAAATTTTTATTACATCCCTAAGTTCACCGAATTGTTTTTGGTTGTCAAGCAGAGCACTGTAAAATTTGTCTAATCCAATGGAGTCATCATGACTGTCTAAAAATTCATCAAACTGAGACTTTAAAGCAGATTGAGCTTCTACACACAATGAAGCGTACTGTTTATTAGCTTTTTCAGCACAGTCATCTGAAATCCTGTTTGCACTAAGTAAAACTTCGAGCACAATTTCCACTCTCTTCTTGCCAAGTTTCGGCTGCTGCACTATAATATTTAGGTCCAAACAATGTTACCCCACAGAAAAACTTAAATTTTAGTGGACTTCTCTCACAAAGTTTTTCAATCATACTGGTCACAAGTTTCCTAAATTCAAGCTTAAACTCTAATTTCTCCCTTTCTGAGCACTTCACTTCTTTTAATAGCTTTTTAGCACTAAATCCAATATCAGCTTTCTCAATTGAGAGAAGATTTTCACTTTTTGATACATCTGAAGTTAACTGTTTTGAGACACTATCAGCTTCACTTAATTTGTCAGGCTTCAAGCTTCGTGCCATCAAAATTTTCATCAGATCCAGCAAATCAGTGTGTACGAAAGGAATTAAAGGCTTTGGGCTCTGGAACCTTCTCAAAAAAAGATTCACACTCTGATGCTATAGTCGTCCTAAATGCAGCCAATTTGCATTTCAGGATTCAGTGGACTTTCCATGAATTCTGCAAGAAACATGGGAAACCGATGATTCTTGAACATATTTCTTGATATGATCATAGACAAGCAATGCCCTAGTCAAACAATTAATATTTTCCAACCACCTTACAGTGCAAAATTTCAAAAGGAAATCTTTACATCCAGTAATCATAGTATAATTTGCACGGCGAGCAGGACTATCTTTTAAAAGGTAGTACAAGTTACGCAGAAAGTGATGTATATCCCATTTCACTGCTTTAAGTCCAGTTTTCATAGCTCCATTGACCATGTGAAGACCACATACTCCAACGTCAAGTAATAATTTACAATCTGGATTTTCAGTTCTAAGTTTATCTTTCAGCTTTTGAAGAAAGCTGAGATTAACATTAGGTCCATCCACTGACACTTGTAGCATGTTATCCAAGGGAAGAGGTGCACCTTTAATGAATTTCTCTAAAAGGTCATTAGCTGTTGCCCATCCTAAAAACACACTACTTAAGTATCTAGTGGAAACTTTTTGCAGATTGACGTTCCAATAACAAACAAACTGATCCATTTGCCCAAGCTGAGCAATTTTGTTTAGTGATTCATCAAAACAAATTACAAAGTCAGTGCACTTCTTCAGATCGTCCATTAAACACTCTTTGAAATGTGGTGCCAATCCATGGTTTATCACATAAGATGCTTTGCTTTTGCCTAAAGTAAATTTTGAAGATATCGCACTGTCAGGAAACATTAAATGAAATGTTTTGTTAATCTGTGTACAAGAGTTCAGAGACATTCGCTTGGACAATACTTCCATGGCCCATATTATTCCCGACTTTGTTACATCATCTTTCACTACATAAGCATTAAAGTCACTGGGCTTCACATCATCTTTCACAACATAAGTATTTGAGTCATTAATTCGACTTAATATTTTCTAGAAGTACTGATTCCACCTTTCCTGAGCTTGTTGATGACAAGAGTTCGTTATTACAAAGAGTTCTTTTTCACAGAGGAAGTGAAAGAAGCAAGACTGGGCTGAGACATTTTAGCACGGATGTTTTTCAAATCATTAGGGCCATTTCCGTGGCTGGAGACTGCCCGACGCCCCATGTTGCTAAGCTTGAAAGTTTTAGGGCACACTTTACAAAATGCTGATTCGTTGTCGCCATTCACACCAGCTATCCAACCAGAAAACTCGGGATTTAATTGTTTGTCCAACCATTGTTCATTAAACACACAATGCTTTGACATTGCTGCAGTCTTAATTGCCTTTTAACAAGGTATAACTTATATCACAAATTTTCTTCTACTCCTTTGACCTAAAACAAAAAAGAGAAATGTTAACAAGTAATGTAACACAGCTTACGATAATAGGTAGGAAATACAAGGTTACATTAGTAGGAAGGGGAAGTTAGTGACGGTCTGCAACACCAAGTGCAAGTGTGTTGGGCGATGAGGGAGTCACTCCTCGACGCCGGGTTAAAACTAGTTGTAGTCTAACTGTGATTGAAATTTTCCTGACTTTTTTTTTAAATATCACTGATTTTCCCTGACTTTTACCAACATTTCAGGCATTTCCCTGACTTTCCCTGACTTTTCCTGATTTCCCCTGACTTTCCAGAATGTGGACACCCTGACTTAAGTATTAATTGACCTTTGTAATACTAAACATTACTGCTACTACTGTGTGCCAAAAGATGAGTCATACAAAAGGCACAGAAAAATATCTAGACCCAGCCAAGGTAGTAAGGGCTTATCCAGAAAACTTACATGGGTGCAGCAATAAAAATGAAACAAACTGTAAATGAAGCAACAAATGCACATCATTTGAATAAAAAATTAACTTTACACATAAGTCTGCTCCTAGTCTACAACAAAACTACAGAAAACTACCAAAATTAAAATCACTGCAACAATTATAATATAAGCTTAACTCCAACTGCACAAAGTGAGATGTTAAAACTTAATTTAATAAACTCTCACATGGGTGGGGGGGGAATGACCTCTTTTGGCTTCACCCTTGTATATGCCTACTATGCAGCTCCAGGTGGCCAAGCCCATTTCACAAGGTGCATCTCCATAAGTGTTTGTAGAATTTACGGCAAAACAGCCATATTTTGCTAAAGAGTACTATATCAAAATACATTATGTATAAGGTAAGGTTAGGCCATGGGGATGGGAACCCCCAATAAACAGGAATACCAACTCATTCACTATTTGCTGAAAGGGGTAACCATTTAAGTGCCTTGTACATTTTGTTGTAACTTTGTGAAAAACAGCCAAAGATGAAACATATCCTGCTTATCTGACATTAGAGACTATAGAATAGCAGGGAAGTTCATTTTTACAGTCTACTATTGGCCCCTCAGACAACCAAAAGTTAAGACCTTCAAAAGATCAAATGAAGGTTCAGCAGTATGTGAACAATGAGGTAGGTAGTTTATGGGATCATCCATACATGGTTGCTTGGAGTTGTAGAGGTCTTCTCTCACCACAGGATTTTTAGGCTTCTACAGCAGTGGCAAAAATGCTTGAATTGATCTGCAGGGTTCAAAAAAGTGAAGAAACATGTTTATATATTACTGACATTTTTCACTGTATTAGGTCTATGTATAAGTTTCCAGAGTTTCACATAGCAGGCTATAAAAGTGAAAAGGATAATTTTTTGTTATAATTCTGTGCTGTGGAGGTAAGGTGGCAACACTGCATTGAACAATACATGTTGGCACCCAGGACATGATCAACCAAGTACATATTAGTCACTGTCTATTGTTCATGTTTAATCTCAGGAAAGCCACTGCACTTGCACAAGTGTATTTGTTCAGCATATAGCGAGAAAGCTGCAGGTACAAGCACATGTCATGAGTGGATTGTGAAGTTCAGATGTAGTGATTACGGTGTGGAGGACAAGCACTGTAAAGGACAGCCAAAGATGCCGAGAAGCAGATTTGCGAAGCTCTTCTGGAAGAAAATGCTGTCCAGTCAACCACAGAACTGGCAATACAATTAGGCATGAATTAGACTACTGTGGTTCAAATATTGAATGCCATTGTGTAGGTACGACATCTATTTGATCATAAAATGTGCAAAACTTGTGTGTTGCATAGACCTAACATAAATATAACAAAGCTTATTGCATGACAAATATGCTTAATACAAATATGCTTATGGCCTTTGTAATTAAGGAAACTGTTTCCACACTCAAGTTTCAGAAGTGTATGACCACACAGCTAACAACCATAATAAAAAATACTGCTTAAGTTCTGAATTTCCAATTATTTCTGAGGTACAATCAAGTATTTCTGAATAAGGAAATCCTGTATTGCCATCTCTAGGCACTAAAACAAAAGAATAAAAAAAATATGATACTATCAAATTTTAATTCAACTGAACTTGAATGCAAAGAAATCCTAAAATTAAACATATACATAAAAAAAGCAGAAAACATTAAATTACATGGTTCAAAACTGCAGGTATACATACAAAGCACAGCCAGTGTAGTATACTGACAGCATGAAAAGAGCTTGCATAACACTCGCAGAAACATAAATGGCATTTCTGTTTGCTGGAGCTATATTCATTGTGGAATATCTAGAGAATAAGCACTTAGAACAAGTCCTGAGCCAACTATTCAGAAACACTTCCAAATGGTAGGGTGGAAAATTAATATTTTAGATAAAAAAAAACGAACATTTCTTATTGTTCTTACAAAATTCCATTTTTAAAAGAATCTACATCAATTCAAATCAAATTACCTAGATCTTCATCTTCGCTTGCACTAAATCTTCTTCTCCTCTTAGAACTTGCCATTTCTTAAAAAAGGCCAAAAGAAAAAAAGTAAAACATGAATAATTGTTGATATGCAACAGCATACAAAACACATGAATGTTTACACTAGTCCGGCAGTATATCAGAACCAAAATGCAAAAGGCTACTAAACCTATGTATTGTCGTTTTCTGTGTCCCACTTCCCGAGCGATATAATCAAAACCAATGGTTCTTACTTTTAATTATAATTATTTATTATAAAATAACTAGCATTTTTATGTCTTTATATATTTATTTCATATTTTTCATGTTTTAAACAAAATCAATAGTTATTTTTTTTATGGAAATAAATTCTGTGATTCTAACTTCTTTAACAACTTACTTTAAATGTCAAAACACATGGCAACTGTGAATTTTTTTTATTTTTTTTTAAATATCAGTAGGTCTTCATGTGTGCTCCGTTGATTGCTCACAGGATGTCTAAACGATAGTCCAGTTCCACCCATGTAAGCCGCAGAATATCAGGTGTAACAAGGAAGAAGGCTACAGTAATGCATTCTTTGAGTTCAGTGATATATGTAACCTTTTGCTTGTACACAATGTCCTTAATGAAGCCCCAAAAAATGCATGGGGTAATATCAGGAGAACAGGGTGGCCATACTGTCAGATCCCGACATCCAATCCATCACCCTGGAAAATGGTGGTTCCGTGTTGACGAGATTTTTCATTACACAAGATACCTAGCACCATCTATCTGACTTAACAAACTTTAACACTTGCCACATCTCTTGACATTTAAAGTAAGTTTGTTTCTGTCATACGAGGGTTGTGCCGAAAGTAATGCAAAAGTGGATGTAACTTTTGTATTAACTGACAGAGGTAGGTTAAAGTACTGAAAGAATATGGTTTTGTCACCATTTGCGAGACAGACAGTGGGATGACTGCATGAATCTTTTGCGTTCCGTATACTGTTTGTGACTCGTTAAAACATGAAGACAGCAGTGGCCGAATAACAATTTTTCGGTTGCTGTGTGTTGCTAAAACGTGGAAAGAGCGATGTCTTTGTTTATTCACTGATGCCACGTATTTGGAGGATTTTCACTTTGGATCTCATGAAGACAGTCTTTTCTCATTTTCATAGTACTCTTCATTTGTGCAGTACATGAAATTTATGCCAGGTATGATTTCTTTTGCAAAATCATAAAACTGTGTCAAGGAATCATTATCTAACAGGAAGCGACGTAACAAGTGTTAATAGGAAGCAGGTATGGGATTATTCAGCATGTTGGGTCTTGAATAATATCAGCATTACTTCATATTTATTACCTGTTCCTCTCTTTTGGATGTTGTTCTTGCAAGTTACAGCATGCCAGAACTTTCACTGAAATAATCATTTAAAAACTTATCTGGTAGTTGTCTTTCTCTGCGGAACTAACCTTCAAATATCAGAAAACAGCTTAGTGATATGCATGTATGAAGAACTTTCACTGCTCTTTATCATAACTACATGCAACCTTCTTAAATTCAAAAATCTGTTTTATAAAAACCCATCATTTCTCCATCTTTAAACTTTGCATACCTGTAGCCAACATGTGTAAGAATAACATGTGTTTGTTTGTTTTTTTAAATTCAAAAGGGGTGTTTTTGAGATTTTCAAAATCAAAAGTTTTGAAAATTTGTACAAAAAAAAAACTCTAAAATGGGTCGTGTTGCATATCAAATTAAAGCCCATAAAAAGAGCTTTAAAGAGAGCTATAGGTGAGCCCTCTAGCATCAATATCTGCAGACTTATTTTTGTGAATGGCATTCTTGCAAAATTTGCCATTTTTGAAGATCAGAAATAAAAAAACCACTGACCCAAAAAATCTGAAAATTTTAATTTTTCTATACTCCATAGGTACAAACTATAAGCCAAAAATCATTGAAATCTGAGACATCAAAGTCCAAAAATATTTTTTTATTCGTTGATTTGACATGGAATGACCCAAAACCGTGTAAGTCTGTTTTAACTTCACAACATCAGGGCTTGAAAAATACCATGCCAGAGATGCCCAGGGCATGTAAATTATTGGCCTGGGCAGGTAAATAAAAAAATCTAGTTGCCCGGTCTGGACAACTAAATTTTTAAATAAAAGTTTGAAATAAAATTTCTTACTACAAGAAAAAAAATAGTCGTCACATGTTGTGTTTCACTTCACCGCTAATCACCAGAAGTTGTGTTATTGTTACGGGGTGATAAGGACAGAAGAATATCACTTTTTTAATTGTATTATGTTCTAGGTCCAGAAATTGGAACCATATGTAGTTTTGCTCCAAATGTTGTTCATAGCCAGTGATGGGATGCATGCATTCCTCTGATGGAACTAGTCTCTGGTGTTTGGTGACAAAGGGCAAAAAACTTTTACGAAAGGAATATGGAAGAATCATTAAATTTGTCAAATACAAATATCATCATCATCATCATCTTAACATTTGAGATACATGCTTTTGTGCACTGAACATTTTGAATACAGACCCTTAAAACAGAAATGCAAAACATGTAAAAAAAGTTCATCCTACTTTTTAACTTAAAAAAAAAAAAAAGAGGGTTCTGATTTATTATCTTAAAAGATAAATTTTTCTAATAACTTTTCAGATATTTTTCAAGTCCTGCAACATAATTTTTCTCTCCTGCTATTGGTTAATTGACATAGTTCTTTTATATTATCTTGGTATCTTGGTATCATCTGGTGTTAGCTTGTGTTTGCCTTTTGTTCTTTACTATTTTCGTCTTTCCTTTTTTTATTTCTATTTGCTATTATTAATTTCTTTGTGTATTCAGGGCATGAAAGTGGTCATGGCAGAAAAAGGCTGAACTTTTCCCACATAGGAATATGAACAAATAATTAAATAATTAACCTTTCAGCATTTATTAACTACGCTAAGCGCCATATATGCATAAATAAAAGCCATAAACTTGTCTAACATTTCTTTAGAAACGAATAAGAATTTTATTTTAGCCAATGTGCTTACACCAAACCAATAATGTCAATCCCATATTTATACTGATTTAATTTGTTATATCACAATTATTGCATCAATCTCAGAAACTCCTCAGATGACTTCCAAAAAGGCTGAATTCCTCCTTTTGGAGGAACTATTTCACCCAGTATTAGTTTCTTCCAGGAATACACTAGGCCTATACTACTGTTGCTACAGTTATAATCAAGATGTTTTTTCAAAATAGACTCTGCTGTTCTTAACATCTTTTCATTTCTAGGCTGTTTTAAAATTTTGATATTTTCAAAATCTGTTTTATGGTTTTTTGTAAAGTACTGTCTGTATAAGTGAGATCTGAAATTCCAATTTTCAGCGTGTTGAATTAAGCTTAGTTTTCAGCCTTTAAATATAACTCAGAGGCACCTGTTCAGCTCTCTGTTTCCCTCCAATACCATTGGCCATAAACAACAAGCTCGAATGAACTCGCGAATGCAGTGAAACAGATTGGCCTTGATAACACGACAAGCGTCCAGAAGAGCGAAACATCCCCTTCTTCCATAGTTAAACACACATACTGAAAGACGGCATTTAAAGAACGAGAAAAGGGGGGGGAAGCATACTTTAATACGCTTGGAAGAATTTTCAATTTAAGCTTTTAAAAAACACTGAAAAATAAGGATAATAACAACAAAAATTAACTTCTAACGACCGGAGTTTTTAAGCCTTGAGCGGAGCAAGCGGGTTTA
This sequence comes from Macrothele yani, assembly GCA_039090855.1. Lineage (NCBI taxonomy): Eukaryota > Metazoa > Arthropoda > Arachnida > Araneae > Macrothelidae > Macrothele > Macrothele yani. The sequence goes on along the minus strand of CM077011.1, from coordinate 55,000,486 downwards.
GCTGTCGAAAACAAAGCACTTGGCATGTCTGTTTATGCTTTCAGTTTTATACATAAAGTCCTGTGCAAGTTTTTTTCTAAAGATCATACTGTGTAAAAATATATATATATATATATCCTAAACTAGCATTCATACTGGGTAAAAAGAAAAATCCTAAACTAGGATTGTGTTAATACAATATCGATCAATTTTAATAAAGCTAATATTAATCCAAGTTTGTTATTTGAATTGTTTAATGGATCCAAACCGTAAGTTAGGAAAATCACCAAAAAACACCAAATTTGCAAAAATAATTACGAAAAAAAATTGTCCAAACTCGTGCTTCAGTTTCTAATGTACAGATCTTGCAGATTAGCCCGGGCTTGTATCTAATATGCAGCTTTGTTTACAAAATGTCATAAATAAACTTGCATCGATCAGAAAATTTGGGAGTAATGTATTAGATATCTTTTCATTAAAATTAGTACTTTTAGAACTGAATTAGTTTATATTTTCGCTGGCAAGATTTTTCAGGTGGCTGGTAAAAAATAGACCTTACCAGCCAAGGCGGCTGGTAAATTTGGGCACATTCAGGGAGGTTGCACACACTGTATGAAACAAGTGGTTTTTGGAAACATTTGAGTTCGTTATGCACGGCCACAGGGCTCTACAAATGCAGTCGCCAGGTCACCAATCGCGACCAAAATATTTCTATGTTTTCAGCAGTTTTAATTAGAACAGTTATTATTTTTTAAAATGTAATGAAGTAAATTTTGAATTGGCTGTATTTTTATTTTCTATAGAAATCAGCAAACAGCGGCATGCCGCCACATGAACTGCAGAATCTCTCTCTCCTATCTCCCACCACACATCACGTGACCGGTGGGAAAGGCTCACTCCCCGTAATGTTCTCTGTCGCGATTCAGGAAGGGTAGGGGCCCCAGAATCCTTTGCGCTGAATGAATCTTAACTGGGAAACATGCTTGTTGGCTGCTATGTTGCATAACACAAAATATTTGTGATAAAGCAACTTCTGTCCCAGTCGTAACTTTCTTGACCTAGTTAAAAAATTAACAAAACAACTGCATTAAGAGAGTTTGATATGGAAATAAACCGTATAGATTCTCTTTTCTTCGTTTACTGTAAAGAAAAAAGTGTTTTAGTGATTAGGTAATTCTGCATAAAAACATAAAAGCTTTGCTTTATCACTTTAATTTCTCAGTGCATGATTTTTTGTAAATAGCCCCGTACTTTTTTGTGCACTGTTAAAGTAAACCAAAGCTCTCCGTTTTCCAAAGTGAAATATCATCACAACTTGTGTCATGGATTGGATTTGTTTCAAGTTAAGAGTTTCGGCTGTGATGACATAGCCTGAATCTGCTACGCGTAGCGCAGGTGGCCATCTCAGAACCCATTATCTTTTTTTTTTTTTTTACCTTGGGAGTGGGGATGGAGGCATAGAGTGGCAAGGTAAAAGCATGGTTTTTTTTTTTGTTGTTGTTGTTTTTAATCATACAGAAGTGTGCGAATCCAATTTGTTTTAATCAGGGTTCAAAATTAACGGGGGCCATGAGCAAAACGCGACTGCATTTTTGCATTTGGCGACCAGTGATTTGACATCAGGGGCCAAATTGCGACTACATGTATTTTCTACTGCATTTTATTATGATTTTTTAAAATCTGAATAACTATTTTTGTTCTCAATTCTTCGTAGTTTGCAAGAATTGTTTCCTTTCACATGCGGCTCAGTTTCTCAATTCATCTTCAAGATGCACTTACATGTAAAACTGTTTTTCAATGGCGTGCACTCACGTTGAGGACTTTCCCTTCTCGCCCGCACTACTGTCACACAAGCAAGTTAAAGAGGAGACCTTGAACAATGAGCAGGATCCTCCCATAGTGATCATTGGACCTTTGCGAGCACCCCCGCTCAACCTGAAGCAGGGCGGAGCCACAGCTTGCCTGAAATTCAGTAATCACAACTGAAGAATTGTATTGATTATTTGTTCATTGCTTTACACATCGGTTATCCTTTGAATCGATTCATTGTAAATCTAGTGTCAATATAACTTCTTGGCTTATGGCACATCAATTTTTAGCATGGTGCACTAAAAAATAGTTGGAACCATTGTTAACTTTACTTAGTTCTGAAAGTTATCTTACATTTATTTGTAGGAGTTTTATCAATCGATCAATCACCATGAAGATAATGGATTTTTTAATCGGCCTCAAAAACAAACCCAATTTGGATGAACATATGTACACTTGAAATATGGATGCTGCGCGTGTGTCGAATATCAGTCAGTTCAAGGTTTCACGGGAATCTACTGGTATTAATGAGCCAAGCCTGGACGTCGGTGTTACTCTTTCACTACCGTCGACTTCAGAAATGTTGGAATCCATTGATCCAAGCATGGATGTTGCCCTTACACCACCTCGACTTCTCAAAGCATTAGGGTATCTCAAATGGGGAAAAATTTAAGTGACGACATATTTCCGTCAGTCAAGGGACCCAGCAAAAGTGGAAGAAAGAATTTGTGTGGTTACGATTGGAATTCATTGATGGTGAAAATAGGATGAACGGTCAAGTGTGCCGTGATAGGAATAACAAACAGCTCATAATGATATTATTGTTACAAAAACATCGTTTATTAATGGCTGTGGCACCTATAAACATGAGACGCTAGTGAGACACAGTAAGTCTAAGTTCCATAGAGATGCACTTGAGACAAAGTCTGTTAAAGAAAATCCTTCGTCATCTGCGTAGTTAAGTGTGTTTCTACTATGGGGGAATCAGTTCATGAGAAAATGGTATTTCTTTTTAACACTGCATATTCTGTCATTGATGGAAATCTTTCTTTCTGCCAATTTGAAAGATTATGTCAACTGCAGAAGAAAAATGGAGTGAATATTGGTGACACACAGAGTCGCAGAATATAGACGTACACGCGTATGCGGATAGTTTCCAAATTATTAGCAGATTTTGCAGATAGTTTTTGCTTGTAGGTTAAAAAAATAAAAAATGTATTTATGGCAATTAAAACACTCAAGGCTTTACTCAGATTAATATATTTAATTCTATTTTAACATAAGAATGTTCAACTATTTTTCACATCTTCCGATAGCGAGTTCTTTTGTTTTTACAGACGTTTCTAGCCTCTTGATTTTATCAAGACCTGTTCTCAATATATAGGAACTGTAACAAAAGTTTCGTTTACATAAAAAGATTTTAAATTTTGTTGCCAGGTTCCTCTTGCAAGTTGCCAGTTATTTAATTAAAATATTTTCCTTATGTATTTTATAAGTCTACTATTTTTAAATTGTTGAAAATGCTATTTATAATTTTTGAAGGTTCATTAACGGAACTACTTTTCTAGATATAAAAACTTTCTTTAATTAGCCTTGTTTTTATGAGGTTCATAGTCCAGTATTTTAAAGTTTTGGCCTTAAGGTCCATTTTACACACATTTCTGCGCATTCAGTCGAAATGTACTTTTGTCCTCTCTGAATCTGTAATGTTCTAAAAATTATTGCCATATTAATTTTTCTTTATCTTATTCTATTGTTATCGTGATTCGCGGGTTTGCAGCAAGTTTTCTATTTCAATGGTTGTGTACGTAGATACATTTTATTTTTATACAACTCTGGGGATACATACCTAAATGAAAAGTCATGTTCTCTAAAGCAATTCACAAGCAGCATGCTGACGTTTTATCAAATTCGAAATTTACAGCTTTGATGCTTGATTCTTCTACTGATGTATCCACGTCTGAATCAGAGATTATTTATGCTATTGCTTGAAAGAATTGTCATCTTCAAAATGTGTATGCTATTGCTGTTGATGGTGTTCGAACAAACTTTGTGAAATTGCAACAGCTTGTGAGTGGAAGTGCAGTGAGTATTGTTTCAGCCATTGATGAAGCCATGTCAGAAAGTCATATCCGGTGGGAAAAATAAACTGGTAGCAGCTTGTTTTGATGGGGCACGTGTAAATGTGGGTAAACACAATGGTGTTGCAGCACGTTTATCTATGTACAGTCTCCTGGAGTAGTATCAGTACACTACATTGCACACCGATTAGAATTAGTAATTTCTAACACATTACAGGATATTCCATTTGCTTTAAAATGTGAAACCTCTTGAAATCTATCTATAAAATGTATCGTAAGAGTCCAAAGCTTTTGAAACAACTGAAAGAAGTTGCTGAAGTATTTTCAGAACCAATATTAAAAAATACAGCTGTAATTAAAGTTAGATGGGTGGCATCCAAAAATGAAGCACTATTAAAACAACTTAGTCATTACAGTTTACCACATGGAAAGTTTCTGCTTAAATAGTGAAAATGAGAAAACTAAAATATCTAAGATGAAAGGCCTACTCAAAAGTTTAACACCTGTTCACATGATTCGGTTCATGCACTTTCTGTTTGACATAATTACAACCTTAAAGAAGCTTTCAAAGTCTTTTAAAAAAGACACATTTCATTAGACATAGTGAAGGTGTGTTTAATGAAAACCAAAGTTTTGCTAAAGGGTATGAAGGAAAAAGATGGAGAGCAACTATCAGCCTTCAAACAGTCCTATGATGAAACAAGGAACTCATTTAAGAGATGATCGCCAATCACAGTTCCTTAAAGACAAAATAGCCATCGGTGATAAATTTGTTGAATATGTAGAGGAAAGATATAATGACATTACTACTAACCCAATTTTAAGTAATCAGCACATATTTGACCCAATAAACTTACCAGTTCCAATGCTAAATATGATGGTGAAACTGAAGATAATGAGGATTTACTCATCCGATATGGTGTTAAAGAACTTGACATTATTTTAGCAAACTTACCAGGATGTGTAAAGGTTTCTGCTGACGAAACTAAAGAGGAGTACTTGCAATGAAAGTTGTGGATGAAAGACAAAATTTCTCAAAAGTCTGAGATTCTGTGGGACAGACTGTTCATTGAGACAGAGTCTTCTGACGAATTTAAGAACTTGTTGACTATCACTTCATTTTTACGTTGCATTCCATTTAGAACAGCTATTCGTGAATGCGGATTCAGAACAACTAGCCTTATAAAGACTGATTTGAAAAGCAACATGAAAATTAGTAATGATTTGTTGACTGTTAAAATGTCCAGATTACCTTTAAAAGACTATTCTCGACCAAGTTATCAAGATATGGTGGGAGAATGTGAAAGTTGGGCAAAATTGGCACTCAGAATTTTAGTCAAGGTACTTAGAAGAGAGAGGTAGGTCAAAGATTGTAAACAAACAGCAGGAGGTCCTCCCCTCCATGGACGATGTGGCGTCAGCTGGTTCTTTCTGTAGCCCGACGTGCTTCACAACGGATGTGAAAAAGGAACCAGCAAAGACTCATTTTACAGTTGTGTTGGTTTTTTTTGTCTGTTTTTTTGTTTGTTTTAAATATGGAAATGTTTTAAACAAACTTTAAATCGTGATAATATAATAATTTCTTCTGTTTTCTGAAAATACACAGATGCAACATTGCTTTCGTTCTTAAACGGCTAACTTTAAATTCCTTGCTCATGCTGTGCGAAACAAATAAAATTTTACTACGTAGAATATTTCCACTTTGTGTTGCACATGTAAAATGAATTATGCCAGAAGATTTATGCCATGAAATTTACATTTCAAATTCTAAGTATGTTAAATTGTTGACAATGCAGAAAGAAAAAAATCTTACCTTATTTAGATTGTTGCTAGTGGCGGGAACTTCGCTTCCATTGTTTTATCTTATTTTCCTATCTTGATAAAGAAGAGTTTCCTCTGTCACAATCTTTCCGTTTCATAGACTTCCTTGACTGAAGAGAATTTAGATGTTTCATGCGGGAAAATGTTCAGGCTCGCGAATATGTTTTAATTACTCTTGGATCAATATCCGGAAACTTGACGTAGTTTTTCTTGCAGTTTTTCAACTATTCCTTTCACTTTAGACAGGCCATTACCATGAATTTCGGAGAAAACGGTTTCAAAATGATTTAAAGTTCTTACCCAATCTTCGTTCGGTATCATAAGGGCACCCCTTGACAAAGATTCGATCCATCCTTTCTGGTTTGTATTACGTGCCTGAAATTTATAGGTACCTAGATTTTTATCTTGATGTTTATATGCCAAGTAGCCAGCAAAATACTGTATCACTTCCTGTCTCTTAACCTCTTTCTACAGATAGTTCATATGGGATGCACTTTATTTCATCATTGCCTATTTCGTCATCCGTACTAGTAGTTGGGAATTCTTTATCGCAAAAGTCAAAAAATAATGTCGCACTGAGTATTTTATCGCTGTCATTTTGGACATTACAAATTCACAGGCAAAGGAAGGTTCAAACTAAGCAGCAGCATTTTCAGTCGCACTTTGATGTTTGTTGGAAGTGGATGCGTGTAAAAAATGTCCTAAACCCCTAATTTGAGAGAAGATATTTTCTAATGTATCTTGATTTAATCTGCTGATCATAACATATTTCACATTGAATGCTGCTACATCATCATACAGTCTGTATAAGCTCCTAATCAAAACCAAAATTCCTTTCTGAAAGGGAAGCATGGTTTTTCTACCAATGACCCTTAAATCAGAAATAATTTGCTTAATTTTGTATAAAATTTGGTTTTGCTCAGTAATATTGTTTCCGTAGGTTGAGATATATTTACTTTTTTTTGCAACCGGCACTCTTGAATTGAAAACATCAAAGAAATAATTTACGGTCTGGAAAAAATTAGGAGGCAATAACTTCATCCGGGAGAATTTTTTTTAGTAATGTAGCAGTATGAGTGGAAAATGATTGTGCAGCAAAATGCCCTTTGCCTTTCATTTCCTTTTACTTCCAAGAGTTTAGTTGTAAGTTTCGGGCATAGTCGCATTTGATCACTGTCAGATTTTAATATTTTGTCAATTAAATTAGCTGTAACAAGTTTTCCACCAATCTGATAACCTTGGTCTATAAAATGGTTCCTTCTTCAAAAGTTTTATCATATGTGGAATATCAGCAAATGCCCAAATCTTCCTTTCATTATCCCACGGATTTTGAATAAATGTTTGAGTGACAACATAATTTTTTTCATTCCCAACGCTTTCCATAAACTTTGGTTACCACCTCCAAGGTCAGAAGAAAATGCTACCACTTTAAAGCCAATCTTTTCCAGAGAACATATAATTGTTTCCAGCAGAGACCGTGTCAGTTTTGTATCGAAATTGTAATAAATTGGTTGCTTCCAATTATGGGTTAATCCCCTAGGTAAAACAACTTGGACGTTTTAGAAAAGGCCTAAAAAATGCGATCTTCCACATGGTCACACGTCATTTCACTCCTCGTATTCATTTCATCAAAAGAAATAACTGTAAGTTAATTTTTTCCATATCTGTGAGGCTTTTTCCTTGTTCTTGCATCATGTGCGAAACTTAGAGAGAATTCCAGGTGAGCAATTGAAATCGCGAGTCCATAATTTCAGTGTGCTCAAATTAGGTAAGGGAAGTTTAATCTGCTGTCTTAAATATTCGTAGGTTTTCTTAGAAAGTGTCCGCAGAAGGGGTGACCTAGCTATGTCTGATGTTTGCCAATGGGTTTTTTTTTATTACCATTCAGTAATCTTTCGATCTGACCAGGAGTAAAAATTTGATACAGAAGCTCTAAAATTTTATTTCTAACATTTTTTTTTTCCTCTTTTGCTTTCTAAAGAATGGAATGTTTTACTCATTTCATTTAGTTTCTCATTTAAGCTTGAATTTTCTTTTTGCAAATTTCTATTGCATGTCTTCAGATTTTCATTTTCTCTTTCTATTACAGTGAGCTTTTTTCCAGCAGTTTCACTTCAGCAGAAAAATGTTGATTCTCTGAACACATTGCACACATGTTGGAGGAAACAACTTCTGTTGTGGTATCTCTTAAAATTATTCTTGATTGGGAAAGCCCATTTAAATTTTCAGCATCTTCATTTCCTGTATGACTTAACAGTTCTGCAACACTTTTCTTGGCAAGCCATTTTTCTTGGTGAGTATTTCTTTCGCTGTCCGTGGCACATAATGTAGAATTGACTACTGGTATTTGGTAGAAACAATTCTGGTAGAGCATTGCGGTTTCAACATTGCTTTACTGATAAATTATAAAGTTCAGCTTTTAAATCTCTTACATATGACTCTTTTTTTGAAATGCATAGAACAAATTTGTGCGTTTTCAGCAGACCATCTATCCTTCCTACGACATCTTGAAATTCACTGTTTACGTAGCTCTCTGTTTCTGTCTTTAGGAAACCTATGAAGCATAATATCATGGCTTGTTTCACTGCTATTACAAGTTGCGACCGCACAACGAACCATGTTTGTACAATACGGATTGAAATATAGATAGAAATCCTATATGTATATGTGAAAACAAATCAGACAATTCAAGAAACCTGATCAGTCAACAAACAGATATGGTTACAATGCAAAGAAAACACTAAAAGTGGATCCCTTAAGTTTTATAGTAGGTGGATAGGTTGATCTTGCATTACATCATCCCTCCTCAAATGAGCGCTAGGAACCAGTTGACGTCACGATTTCTAGAAGCAGAGAGGGAGAAGATCGCATAAAATTTTTGACCTACCTCTCTCTTCTAAGTACCTTAAATTTTAGTTACTCTTCAATTGTGTATGTAAAAAAATTAACTTTTGGCTCCTAAAAAATTGTGAATGGCTCCTAAATATTTAGCTGCATAGGCCATTTAGCACATGGCATATTTTTTTAATTTCATACCCTGGTTTTAATGTAACTATATTTCTTGCATTACCTGATGCAGCTCCTTAATGCTTCAAAGGGAGAACAAGGTAAAAGGTTTTTTTTTTTTGTTGTTGTTGTTAAGTAAATTTATGACGGTAAGATTACGAAAACAACGTGTGTTGATTTCTGGAACTTCTTTCGTCCTTTCCAGAGGTTGGCATCTCGGTATATATTTATACAGCTTTATATAACTGTGTGTGTGTTACTTATTTATTATGCACTCACAAATTGACTTTTGCACCATATTTTCTTCTTGATTTTTGAAATATCTTCTAGATATTTTTAAGCAGTTTTCTAGATTTTCGCTAAAATTAGTTGGCAGGTATGCAATTAGGAAATTCACTTCTTTCATCAACTCTATTATTTTTAGCACCCAGGGTTATGCTAAAGCAAGCAGATCTTTGAAGTTGAATGGTTGTTTCATTTTTTTTTTTTTTTTTTTTTTTTTTTTGCAGAAAATGCCGTCGTAACAAAGTAGAAAGAACAAGAGACTCGAGTGTCATCATCCTTTGGTGTCACCTCCCCTCCCCGTCACAGGTGTGCATCTTTTGTCCCACTGGACTTCAGGTTCACTGCTGTTTATGGAAAAGCACATGTTTCTTGGCTGTTCTGATGCTTTGGAAGGATTGTGGCTGTGATGATAAAAATTTATAACTAGCTTTATGCGACTTAAAAAATATTTGGTGCTATTTGCTTCAAATTAAAAGTGCTTGACTTCCTTAGTTCACTTCGAGGCATGGTTCTTTTATGCTCAAATTGTTTTTATGATGGAACAAAAGAGTCTACTTCATTTTTTTTTTAAAGCGACCGCCATATGGAACTTCGCAAAATGATAACAACGGCCAAATTGAACAAGTGCCCCAGAAAAACAAATTTGGATTGCCTCAAAAGATTACAAGTGAAAATAAGAAAAAAGATGGCAAGAGAAATTTTCAGAAAAAATGGTGTGAAAAATTCCCATGGTTAGTGTTTGAAAACAATAAAGCTTCATGCAAAATATGCTCAAAATAACCCAATATTTCAGATAAAAACTCAAAATTTCTTTGTGGCTTCCAGTGGCCTTTCAAAATTGAGACTTTTAAGATACACCAGCTATCAAAAATGCACAGAAACTGCATTGAACATGATGTTGCTGTAGAAAAATCAGAGTGTACACCATTAGCAGTGTGTCACAAAAAGATGGATGAAAAAATGTTTAACCATCTTGAAAAGCTCTTTAGCACTGCATATTATGTGGCAAAATATAATAAGCCATTTACAGATTTTTCAAATCTGATTGTGTTATTAAATAAATTTTATGTAAATGCGAGTCTTGAACAATAATAAGAATGATATGAGGTGTAGAGTTCACAGCACATATTGCAGATGAGGTTAGGCAAGAACTAATTGCAGAAGTTAAACAGTGTAACCATGCAACTATCCTTCTTGATGCATCAACTGATAACTCCACAGTAGAAGAGTTATTTATATTCGCTCTATGTCAAAGACAAGGAAGTGAAAGAAGTGTTTTTGTCAGTAGTACCTCTTCAGTCATCTACTGCTGAAGGGTACTACTACAAGGTCTTGGATGAAGAAATGAGAAATTTAGGAATTGGTTGGTTAGAAGGACAGTGGTTGGTCGGACTTGGTACCGATGGCACGGCTAATATGACTGGGAAAGAAAATGGACTAACTACAAAAATAAAGAGGAACATTCCAGATGTTGTTTTCCAACACTGTGTTGCTCACAAATTAAATTTGAGTGTTCTGAGCTCAATAAAAAAATTTAAATACTTAGATGAATTACATACTCTTTTCAAAAAGCTATACAAGTTTTGCTGGAATTCACCTAAATGAATGTGACAGTTAAACAGTATTGCTAAAATTCTGGAGTCAAAGCTTCTGAAATTTCAATATCTACACAAGGTTTGATGGGTTTCAAGCAAAGTTGGTGCTCTTACTGCATTAGTAAAGAATTATAATGTAGATATAACTCATTTAGAAGATGTATCAAATGAGAAGGGCGAAAATTGCAATTCATGAGGCAACCTTATGGGTTGTCTTATGTTATAAACGTGCTTTTGATTAATATATACATAATATCTAAGGTATTTTACCTGATATTGTCGAAGTATTTCGCACGTTGTTTGCTCTGTGAGGCACGTGCTCCTGGCCCAAGAGGTCCCTTCGTTACGAACCTTTGGTTAGTTACAAAAAAAATTTGCAGAAATAAAACAGTTAGGTTATATATTTTCAGTTCCACATTCATTCATTCGCACAATCAAACGTTTGAAATTTACTATTAATTAAAAAATTTTAGTAGAAAGAGTTATACTCATCGGGTCAGGAGACTTCTCACAAGGGGTTTGTTGTTACGGCGAGCGCTTTCAGCGGTGTACAACCGCCATCTTTCTGCACGAGGGTTCCTCGCGTAGAAATATTTATATTTCTACGATGTTGTCTCAATAAATATCATCTAGAAGATATTTATTGTATATTGAAATACCTGACGATGGAGCACATGGTGCTTTGAAAGATCTTGTAAGTTGTTGTGCCTTATAAATGTCTATTTTTTAGTACAGACTGTACTATTAAATATATCTTATCGTGCTGAAAGGCTTTTCGAATTAAAATATTGTTTAGCGCACGAAGAATCCTTATTAAAGTCAACGCCTTGTAAAACTTCTATTTACATTTGCTTCGTTTTCGAACTATTTGTAATGACGGATGAGAAAGCAAAAATGTTCTTCAAATGCAAGCGACGCCTGGTAACAGAAGAAGCCCATCTTGCTTTTCTAATAAATTGCCGAGACCTTCAAATTATTCCTAAGTACTTATGGATAAGATGCCATATAGTTTCTATACGCGATAGAACTGTTATTCAAAAAGCAGAATATAAACGACTAACGGCCGAAATAAGAAGAAAGCGGTCTTATATAAATATTCTGCAACGTAACACGTATTCTGCCTACAAAACTTTTATGGCTTGCACTCACCCTATTATTCAAGATAGAACTATGGTTTTATTTACGTCTAAACTTCTTCAGAGAGTTGCTACAATGCAAGAAAGACACATTAGAAAACTGAGAAATCTCATTGCTGACAAGGTGGAATCTCAACGAGAACCATCGAATATGAGCAAAAATGCAAATGGTCTATATCAGACAATTCTTAAACCTGAGTAACCTAGTCCTTAACCCCACACAGTCTGAGGCTCTAAAACGAGGACTAAAGTTTGCTTACCTGACAAACAAAGTTAATAAATGTCACCTCATTACGCAGATGAAAAATATCGTTGAAACCATTCCTCAAACTGAAAGAGAACACGTACGATATAAACTGGCAAAATCCGTACAAAAGTTAGCCAATAAGTCTAGAACACCGGATGACCGTAAATTTTGTAATGAGATTAAACAGCTGAAGTTATTGAAGTCTGATGAAACTATCTCCATTTTAAAAGCTGACAAGACGCAACAAATTGTCATCTTAAACAAAGCAGACTATGTTAATAAGATGAATGATGCCATTGCGAGTATACCGCACAAGATCCTATCTTCGGATCCAACCTCATCTACAGTATCAGCAGTGGCAAAACTCAGAAACCATGGAGGCTTACCTGCAAATGTTACTAAGGATATATACCCTACTATAGGCCCTCGAATACCTGAATTATTTGGCCAAGTAAAGACTCATAAGGAGGGTCTTCCTGTACGCCCACTTCTATCAGGATATGCAAGCCCAACCCGCCAGCTCGAAAGTGCTCTAGTAAAATTCCTCAAACCATTAACTACAGGTTCCTCCTACTCAGTTAACAGCTCTGTTAAGGCTATTGACAACATTAAGCCATTCTTACGAAAGGGAAAGTCGTTTGCTATGGCATCACTCGATGTTGTCTCTTTGTACACCAATGTGCCGATTGGAGATGTACACTCCATTATTGAGAACCGTCTATTGGCTTTGAATTCTTATACTATTAATGAAATCCAAGCAATTATAAATGCTCTACGTTTTGTACAGAAACACACATTCTTCCGGTATGAAGGAACCATTTACCGCCAGACTGGAGGTGCGCCGATGGGTTCCCCACTTTCAGGGGTGCTCGCTGAGTTGTTAATGCAAGACCTAGAAAACAATGTTTTACAATATTTCCAACTTAAGCCTGATCTCTACATTAGATATGTAGACGACATACTTGTTTTCTGGCCGCATCATAAAAACAAAATTGAAGAGTTTGCTAAAGAGCTCTAAAAACATTACAGTTCCATAAATTTTACCATTGAGCATGAAAATGATAATACTCTTCCATTCTTGGACATATTACTAAAAAGACACCTAGATACCAATTGTTTATCCTATTCAGTGTACAGAAAGCCTGAAACACAATCTGCTACTATTCCGCATAATTCATCGCACCCAAGAAAACAAAAACTAGGAGCTATAGAGTACATGGTCCGAAGAGCCTTCACCCACTCCTCCAATATCCAGGCTAGAAGAAATGAGTTAAATCATATCCAGATGATTACGATGGCGCATGGCTACCATAAAACGATCGTTGAAAAAATTGCTCGATCAGTGAAATGTCTACACAAAAGTATCTTAAAAAGGGAAACCAGAATTACAAAATATGTTGGCACTATGGACTATATACCTGAAGTCACTACAATACTAAAGAACATATGCAAAAAACACCACATTGCGTTTGGTGAAAGTACGAAAAGTATTCGAGCCATCGTGCAAAAAGACCGTGACCAAGTTTCCACACTCAACAGACATGGGGTTTACAAAATAACCTTAATTCCTATTGACCCAGAAGATCCAGCAATTGCATATATTGGATCCACTGCACGCCCATTGCGAACAAGAATATATGAGCACAAGTACTCAATTACTAATAACTCTGATGCTACCTCTCTTGCACGATTAGTTAATAGAGGTATCTACCGACCAATGCCAGTGTGCTGAGCTCAAATCGTACAAAGCGATCTCTTCGATTCGCTGAGAGTTTATGTATATTATTGCACAACTCTGACTGCTGTAATGAAGAAACTCCACGTTTCGTTCCAGTGCCTTGGGCCATGTTAATGCGGCCAGAACAGCATACTCCTATCCAGCAAACACTTAACTCCTAATAATTCATTTACAGTTTGACGAATAATGTCAACTTATTAATTATCCTCTGTGTATATATTTTCTTCGCATATGTAATAGCAATTCATAGTATCATTTGTTGAAACCCTTTAACGCATGACAAAACTTCTACTATATTTAACGTAAACATCGTTATTGTTATCACGTGCTCGCATAATTTGAAAATGCTTCTTGCTTTTATCCGTTGTTTTGTTTATGTATATTGAAATACCTGACGATGGAGCACATGGTGCTTTGAAAGATCTTGTAAGTTGTTGTGCCTTATAAATGTCTATTTTTTAGTACAGACTGTACTATTAAATATATCTTATCGTGCTGAAAGGCTTTTCGAATTAAAATATTGTTTAGCGCACGAAGAATCCTTATTAAAATCTTTTCATTAATAGTAAATTTCAAACGTTTGATTGTATGAATGAATGAATGTGGAACTGAAAATATATAACCTAACTGTTTTATTTCTGCAAAAATTTTTTATGACTAACCAAAGGTCCGTAACGAAGGGACCTCTCGGGCTAGGAGCACGTGCCTCACAGAGCAAACAACGTGCGAAATACTTCCACAATATCAGGGAAAATACCTTAGATATTATGTATATATTTAATGAGAAAGAGGATGATGCTGCTGTAGCCAGAGGAATTGTAAAAAAAAATGAGAAGTTTCAGATTTGTTGAAATGCTGCACTTTTTACTGGATTTTTTGTTAATATTTAAAGAAGATTCATTGATTTTTCAAAAAGAGCAGTTACTTTTAAGCCTAGTTCAGCTACACATTAAAATATCACTAAATGAACTTAAGACCTTGGAATCTAGGCCAGCCTCATATGAAAGCCAGTTAACAAATGTGACAACTATCAGTGGAAACTACTTGGGCATTCAACTTACAAACACTGACAGTAAAAGCTTTAAGTTGGACAAGAACAAAATGATCAGCGATTAGATAAGGTACCTTCAGGAACGATTTTGAGTCTGAGACAACATTACAAAAAGCTTCTTTAGTGTTTGATACCTTTGGCCAGAAGAAAACTTGGAAGATTTTGGGAAAAGTGAAATTGAAGTTTTTGCCAAGCACTTTCAAAATCATCTATCCTCCCGTAATGAAACCTCGTGGGAAACTAAAATGAAGTCACTGATGAGTGAGTGGTATGAATTTAAAATTTTAGGGCGAGGTTTGCAGATTGCAGATATTTACTACAAAAAAAAACACTATCTAAAAAAGAGAGATTTCCAGTTCTTGGCCACTTACTAGAAATTGTTGCAGTTCTATCAACATGTACTGCATCATTTGAACGTGGTTTCAGCCACATGAATTTGATAAAAACAAACAACAGAACATCCATGGAAGCAACAACTTTGAATGATCTCATGATGATTCACTTGAATGGCCCTCCACTTAAAGACTATAAACCACATAAAGCTATTGATAGGTAGTTCTTTGGATCCAAAAAATCTAGACGCACACAAGGGCATATGCCAGTAGTTAAGAAGCAAAAATTAGGAAACACAGAATTTGAAGAACTACATCAGAAATAGAACGTTAAAAGAAATTATTTTTTTCCATAGTGGGATGTCCTAAATAAGGCATACTACTACTGCACAAACATGTGAGAATGTATTAATGTAATTTTCATTTACAGTTTCTTGAACCTTGATTATGAGACAAATGCTTATTGACATTTTTTCAAAATCCCTATTAATTGTGAACATTTGAAGTTACCAAATGCAACATCTGAATTTGCCATCCATATTACTACACTGAAGAGCAACTGAATTAGAGATACCTGTCTAGTAATATGTAGCACCACCTTTCGCCCTGATGACGGCGGCGATTCGTCTCGGCATGGACTCGACAAGACACCGGAAGCGTTGGGAAGCCATACGGAACCACGACCCCCTGAACAAGCTCCCACAGTTCACGAAGATTTGATGGAGGCGGGTCAGAGCCTCGAACATCTCTCTCGATGGCATCCCAGATGTGCTCGATGGGGTTGAGGTCAGGTGACCTAGCTGGCCAAGGAAGCGAGGTCCCGTTGGTGGAGTGTTCATCCAACCATTCGGATACAATTCAGGAGTGATGGCACGGTGCATTGTCTTGTTGCAGAATGAGGTCCCCAGTGGGATCTTGAAGACGCACAAACAGGAGCAAATGGTCGTCCAGGATATCCCAGTAACGTTGACCTGTGAGGGACGATGTCACGTGTACCAGGGGTCCCATTTCAGTCCATGTAAACAGTCCCCAGATGTGAATGCCACCCCCACCAGCTTGAAGAGTACCCTGCTGGCAAGAAGGATCCATCGCTTCATGTGGTTTGCACCGTACTCGTATCCTGCCATCCGCATGTACCAATGTGAATCGACTCATCAGTCCAGGCAACATTTTTTCACATGTCTAGGGTTCAAGTGGCGATGTTTCTGCGCCTATGCTAATCTTTGCACCCTGTGATGTGTGGTCAGCAGCGGTACCCTCATGGGACGATGGCTTCTGTACCCCATAGCGAGGAGATGGTTTTGGATGGTGTGGCTGCTCACACATTTTTGAGCACCAGCGTTAAATTGCAGAGTGATTTCTTGCACTGTGGCCCGTCTGTCTGCTGTTACAATGCGAGCTAGCCAACGATGACCCGGCTCTTCCACACGCTGTTGTCCACGGCAGTTGGCCCTTGCAGGGGTAGTTTTACCGGATTCGATGTACTCACAGTGCACCTGTGACTCAGTGGCTCGTGAAAATTCCAGTGCCTGCACGACTTCCGAAATGGAGCGACCCATTCGTCGGGCCCTGACAATTTGCCCACGATCAAATGCGCTTAGATCCTTTGTCTTACCCATACTGTGTCCGACTCTTGCTGATTCCCGTCGCGTCACTCCTTATATTGTCAGATCGCTGCATACGTCATGTCGTTTCCGTTTACAGGGCCGCCCACAGCGCCACATTTACATAACATCAGCTGTCTCTAATTCAATTGCTCTTCGGTGTATATTAGTGATTACTCTTTTTCAATCAATACAATAAAAACTCTTATGATTTTTCGAAAATGCACAGTTAACAAAATGTGTCCCACAAATCCAAATAAATAAATGTATGTATTAAATGTACAAATAAGTTTTAAAATGTTTTAAAACAACGCAACATGTAATTTGAAAGAAAACAACAATACCTTTACGAATCAAAATATGCACCGTCATTATATATCACCTTCCACCATCGGTCGGGCAGCTGGCGGATTCCAGCCAAGAAGAATACTTCGTCATGTGACGCGATGAAGTCGTCAAACCATTTTTGCACTTTGTCACATGTCCAGAACCATACAGCAGACAAACCATGTTGCATCGATCGGAACAAATGATAGTCTGAAGGGGCTATGTCAGGACTATACGCCAGGTGCTACAAAACTTCCCAGCGAAGCGTCAATAACGTTTCCTCGACTGATTTCGCGACATGCGGCCTAGCGTTGTCATGCAGTAATTTCATGGGATGCAATCTTTGCTGTGAATGGATGTTTCCGACAGATTTCCTGGTTCAATCGCTGCAATTGTTGCTTGCAGCGATCAACAGTGACAGTTTGACCCTGTTCCAATAATTCGTAATAGAGCACACCCTTTATATCCCACCAGATGCACAGCAGAACTTTCTTGGAGTAAATATTGCATTTCGGTGTCAAATTTGTTGTTTCACCGGGGTTTAGCCAGTGTTTTTTGCGTTTGGGATTGTCGAACCATACCCACTTTTCATTACCCGTAACGATTTTTCACAGGAAAAACTTTTTGTGCTGTTTATTCAACAGATTCAAACACTTCTTGGCCGCGCCGGTGGCGCAGTGGTCTAAGCGATGGCCTCTGATCATTCTTCCGAAATGGGGTCCAGGTTCGAATCCCGGTGAGGCATGGATGTTGTGTTTGTCTTACGGCACTGGCTCTCTCCCTTCCCTGGAACCAGTGACCCTAAATTAGGGAAGGGCGACTGCTTATAGACTATTGAGTTGCTCACCGTGGTTTTGTTAAACCTCCAAACAACAACAAAAAAAAACACTTAATGACTCGCTCAACCTTGTTCCTCAGGCTTAGGTCATGTGGCACCCATTTTCCTTCTTTCTGAATCTTTCCCATTGTGCGTAAACGATTGGAAATGATTTGTTGAGCTATTCCCAGTTGTTCAGCTAGTTCTTTATGCATTTGGGATGAATCTTAATCCAGCAATACTTGCAGTTCCTCATGTGCAACCTTCTGCGGGGCGCCGCTACGTTTTCAATCGCTAGCATCAAAATCACCCCTTTAAACCGTCTAAACCAAAACTCACACATGCTTTTTGATACAATATTCTCCCCCAGAACAGATCGATGCACATGCTTTTGCAGCACTTTTTTCTTGATGAAATTCGTAACGAATGCAATGTCGAATAAATGCAGTATCGCTTGTCATCTTTTACCTACCGATGTGCAAGTGAGTTTGACTGTTGGGCAAACTATTGTGTCACAATTTTATACTCTGGACCAGTTACAGAACAGATCAACAATGCGGGGAAATGTCGGTTATATAAATTAGCGGTATACTTCACACAAAAAACGCTTTAAAACTTATTTGTGCATCTAATAATTTATATAAAAGCATGTACAGTAATTTATACTTGTAACTAGGGGTCCACAATTATGTTTGCCACTGGAAACTATGGTTTCAGAAGTTTTATTAGTATATCTTTTCAGCCATGCAGTGAGCTACAGCTAAAAAAAAATCTGTGCTATTGAGCTATAACAAATCCTCAGTCTGTGAAAAAAGTTTTGTATATGCAATTTTTCCTTCCATCAGATTTTTTTCAATAATGCTTTCGAGAGTCTAGGGAAATGGTGCTGGCGTTTCATGTCTGCACCCAAGACCTGTTCCTTTCGTATTTTACAAAAGAGACTGAAAATAAACAAATTCTGTACACTATGATTTTTGTAAAACTTTTCTGGATGTTTGTCTTAGTCCCAGACTATTATGGTGGAAGAAGCGCATGAACAGCGATTCTGCGAGCCAAATCACCTGATTGTTGGGGGTAGGGGGTGGGATGGGGGTGGGGGTAATTTTTTTCACTTTGTGGAGGCCTGCACGGCCATATTTTAGAGTATTCATCCCGGTAACGTTGCTGGACTGACTCTCTTACTTCCTTTCGTATTTTCACTCATCGTCAAAAACAGACAATTAAGGAAAAACAATAAACATTACCGACATCAAAAGTGACAATTTGTTGTCAGTAGAAATAAAAAACAAACAAATGATGTTTGCTTGTTTTTGTTTGAAAATTTTGAAATTATATGAAAAACATTTCACACCGGGAACGCTGTCTAACAAAGAAGGAATTTTTCGAATCGGACTGTTAGAAACAGATATTTGACTAAAATATGATATACATTTACACCAACATCGGAGAAATCGTGCATTATTTTAAGGAGAAAATATTCCGAAAAGGTTTATTGATGTGAGTGGTATCAATCCACGAAAGAATTGTTTCAATTGAGATTTTAGCTCAGATTTTGCTGCAAATGCATCAGAAGCAGAAATTAACACTTACGCCCCTGGTGGCCAAACCATTTTTATCAAAAAATTAGAAACTATGTGCAAATGATTTCTCATCAGGAGCTGTATCCTCTGTAGAAAGAATTTTTCAAACCCGAGTTTTAGAAGCAAAGATCTCGTGGAAAACGCAATTTACCTTTACGCCCCCTAGCAGAAAATCTATGCATAACTTGGAAGTGACATATAACTAAAATAGTCTTCGACATAAACAGGGATGGAAACCAAACCTAAGACTAAAATTACTGACTTACTGACCATTTTGATTACAAAAACTGACTTTAACTGATTTGGACATAAAAAAAAAAAACAGACTAAATACTGACTCAAATTTCTCATTAGGAAAGAAGGGTCAAAAGCATTTTTTTTTTTAATCTGGCCTCCACCATCCCCACAGCCAGCCAACTCACACCTATTTATTGTTTTAATTGTAATCAACATATAAAACTATTACAAAATTACATATAATAATAATAATAATAAATAATCAGGAAAATCATTGCACTTTATTATAATAATACTGACATGCTCCTATTCAGCACAAATATACCTAAAACTAGAAAAAGCTTTAAAGTGCAGCTGTACAGTACCATTTTCAGAATAATACAAACAAAATGTTTACAACTTTGAATTTTTAAATGTAATGTGGAAAATCATCTAGCTTTCTTTACAAAATTAGGTCATTAAGTCTCACTTTGTTTTTGCTTCTTTGAAAAAAATGTTGTTATAACACTGCTTTTTCGCTTATCAACTGCTTTCTGTACCTTTAGTTTTCTTCACTTTTTGTTCCCTGACTTTCGTAGCACTCTCCAACATAGCTTGGGCCACACTAATTCCCACCAAGTCCTTTTTATTTATTGCTTCTTTTAAACACTCGCTTGCATCATCCAGTAATCTGTCAACAGTCAATCTTTTCTCCTTTTCTTCCTCTTTCATTTTCTTCGGTGCCTGTTCACCGTGTTCAATATTTACTTTTTCTTTTTCAAACTTACTCTTCATACTTGCTTGCAACAATTTTTATTTTTCCTGTTCTTCTTCTCTGACATGAGCTGTGCATGCCAATTGAAGAAGTTCCTGAGTGATAATTACAAAGTGAGCCTTCCCCTTAAACACATTCACCACAGCATCTCTTACAGTCAAATGAGCATCCAGTGTTCTTTCACACATATTTGCGGTGTCTTCATTCAAGATGTTCTCGACAATGAGAATCCCTTTTCTACATCTGCATTGCCATGCGAAAGTGCAAGTGCAGCCTTCACAATTTTCGTAACAGTAGGGTATTTCTTTTCTCCAGAGGTATATGTCTTCTCAAAAACTGACTCCAGTAAACGTCCACTGAGTTCTTATCACTACCTGATTTTTCTTCTTCTAACGTCAATAGTTTCCATTCATCAACTAGTGCATGTTCACTGTACTCAATTGGAAGAACTGCAGCTAATTTCACTATGTTTTTGTATGATCCTTCTTTCACCCTCTTTGCAGGATGCAAACATCGAAGATACCACAACACAGGTTTATCCAAAGACTTTTCCAAAATATGTGTACAAGCAGACACATGGTGCTTTCTAGCTTTCATGGAAATATAGCATCTTTCTTGTGCACTTAGCTTCTTGAGATATTCACTTTCTCTGGTGTAGAACACTATGTTTTTCAATGGCAAGTAATACTTATCACAAAATGCTTCCAGACTCAATGGAGCAGCACTAACACAAAATCGATTCATGAGTGTTCTGACGAGGTTTGAGCTCATTATATAGTGTTCCCCCTAGGCCATTTTAGCGGGGCGCAGCGCCCTGCCTGTTTTTGGCATGTTAAAATCCGCCCTGCCCCGTTTTTTAGACGGCAAAAGGCCGGCCGCCCTCCCTTAATTTTTACCCTGCCCTTAGTCTCATATTGCCTCTTCCTTTCCACACCCACGATCGCAGCGGCAGGCACGAACGTACCCCTGTTATTACCCGCTATCGATGTTACCCGCAAACCTTGCGGCTAACATGATCACGTGGAAATTGCCGACGCAGTGTTATAAAAGGAGGAACATTTCCATAACTGTCTTTTCTTTGGTGTCTGACTTGGAACTCCCGGCTGTGGTTTTGTTGTTTTTTGTAGTTTTTTTTTTTTTTTCAACTCCGCACCAATTTATTTGCTCGTTACCGAACATTGGACGCAATGCCTACAACGAAAAGAAAGCTTAAGGAGAAAGAGAGGGAAAAAGTAAAAGCAAGCTTCAAATGTCAGAAGATATACGACATGTTCAGTTTGCAGAACAAGGTAAGCTCTATTTGAGTTGTTTTTAATTATTTTATTGTGTAAAGTATATACTGTGAATGCACTGAAAAATTAAATGTAACTCGTCGTTACATTTAATCTTTTTTGTTTTGGAAAAAAAATTGCCCAAAAAAATGTCTTATTTTGTGTAATGTCGTATATTTTCATTTCGTGAAAGATTTTATAATTTCTGAAAAACTTTCTAAAGTGTTTATTGTTAATTTTAAGTAACGTGATGCATACCTGCCAGCTTTTACGATTTACTTGAAAAATTTACGGAAATGTGACTGGTTTTATGGGCAAAATGTTAATTTTACGGAATTGGCGATTCTCCGAGATTTTTTTTTTTTTTCTAATTGTTTTGCACCCACTATTCAAATTTTTTTTATTTAACTTAATTCATTCAAAGCAAGTTACGAATAACTTTTCAGTTACACGTGTTTATATGGGAACATTTGCTGCAGTTTCCCACGTGTTACGTTTATTGTTTCAGACACTAAAACTTGCGCCGCACCAACCAGCTGGTCTTGTTTAACCTTGGGCTAGGCGCGCTCTCTTTCTCTCGCTATCTATCTCGCCTCTCCTTTTTAGATAACGCACTGTTCGTCTCCCGGGTCGTAACTTCTCAATAGGCCAGCGTGGAGCACATGTCTCCATTAGTCCCAGTTCGAAATGCTATCTCAAAACGTAGTTATCGTAGAAGAAAAATTCCAACGGATTTTAAATCTGTGGAATTTTTAAGCCCAGATCGATACCCAACATGACAAAATTAAGCAAAAGCTGCCCGTTTTGCGAAATTAAAAATGCATTGGGGCATGGTTTCATAATTTCTTTTCTTCTGGCAATAAATGTGACCTAAAGAAAAAATGCGATATAATAGGAAGTATAAAAATAAAAAAAAATAAGTCCAATGTTCAATCGAGCCAGTTTTTTTCCAGCAATGATTTATTTTGCTGGTCCGTTTGTCAGTAAGTTTTCTACGCTTTGTTCGTCGCTCGACAACGTGCATAAAAATGTCTTGGCTTGATTCAACAAAATTCATATGTTGGGGTACTATTTTTTTGCAAATTGCATCTCTTTAAGCTGTTACTGTTTTACTTTAGCAGTTTTACTCGCATTTTTTTAAGTGAATAAATCTAGTGTTAGTGATTCGCTATGAGCAGTAATATAAAAAGGGGGAAAAGTATTATCAAACATTCCGTAATGTGTATTCTGTGGAATTCCCGTGTATTGCAGAAAATGAAAAATATGCATTTTGCACTACGTGTTGAAGATGTAATTTTAGCGTTTCGCGTTGTGGAAAGAATGATATCAGTAATCATATTTCTAGTGCCAAGCATAAATCTAATGTTGACTGCGTGGGAAAAAAAAATACGAAATTAACTTCTTTTGTTAAAAGTTGTAATGAACTGGATGTGCTTTGTGCAAAATGTTTGTTCACTTCGTTTTCAGTTGAGCATAATTTACCAATTAGTGTCCCTTAGTCACTCATTTATTTCTTTTTTTTTTTTTAATTTGAATGTCTCATCGTCAGTCTCCCCGTAAGATAAACCCAAAGACCTTGGATAAACCTAGCATGAAAATGGTTCGTTTTTGAAAACATTTTAGTTTGTTCCGTGACGGCGTGGGATACGATCCTATTGGATTTGGGTGTCAAAGGGTGGAACATTCTTCCCTTTCGATGCAAAGTTCCATAAAAATAAATTTTTATCTCTTTACAGATCATAATAATAGCATAGTAATGAGAAATTCGGTACATATTTTATTTTAATCGAAATAAACGTGCCGATAAATTCAAAAATCTGTAGTCATATCAATTAAAAGTTGATACTTGATTTAGGTAACATTGTTTTTTAATCGATATGTTCGGTACATTTAATCAATATGCGCAACAAGAAATTTCATTGAATATATGTATTTTTTTTTATTTTTTTTTTTACGGGTTTCGGTTTTTGAGAGTTGGCAGGTATGGATTGATGCAACAAATGTTTAAATCGTTCCCTTCAATAGTTTTCTGCAGCTAGCTTCTCATTGTGGCGTGATTCTGAAGTCCAGTGGGCTAAATCTGTGTAGCAGTGCATTACTGTGAGTGAAAACGAAAACTCCCGAAGTTAAGTGCGTTTAAAATCGGTCCTAAAGCGTGCAGGTGGTTTGGCAGTGAGCCAAGTGGGTTTGTGGCTGTCGCCTGTAAGGGGACAGAGAAAGTTTATTATTTTTGGAAGAGCAAGTGTTTCTGGCCCAACTTTTTTGTAAAGAATCGTGGTAGTTTTATTGAGGCAAAGAAAAAAAGTGCAACAAATTTTTCCATTCAACAGGGCTTAATATTCAGGGAGGGTTAGGCGGGATTGCCGCCAAAAATTTTAAACTCCCGCCAAAATAAAATTGTCAGGAGCGAGTCTCCCGCCTTAAAAAATTTTAATAATAAAAAAAAATTCTTGGGTCCATTTTCAGACCACTCATAAAATTCGATCATTTAAAACGTATCCTTCGTAAAATTAAGTATGTTAGGTAACTTCAGAGTTCCGAAAATTGCCATCAAATACATCGTTCATGTCAGAAATATAGTCAGGGCCGGTTTAACCATTAAGCGAACTAGGCGGGGTTCGGACATTTGGGCACATTCCCTATTAAAGCAATGAAATTGTGCTGCGTAAAAACATAGTGTGCACGAAAAACATGTGTGGCCCTATAGTAAGAGTTTGATTGAGAAAATGTTCACCATAAGACAAGTGGCAATTATATAGCAATAGGTATGCGCTTCCATTCAATACATAATGCAGACGCTAACTGTTGCTTAGTAGTAGGCCTTGGTTTCAAACTTCTTATGTGAAGCTCTAATTCATCCCATAGGTGCTCTATGAGATTAAGATCAGGGCTCTGTGCTTGCCAGACCACACACGATACAGACATCGTCAAACCACGCAGTAACAGTCCTTGCTTTATGGCTCAGTACATTATCCTGCTGGTATCAACAAGGCTCGGTTCAACAGTACTGCCACAGGGCATAATTGTCCAGAATATCGAGGTAGACGTGCTGGTTAACAGGTTTATCCAAGATAACCAATGGGCCGGGACCATGCCACAAGAAACACCCCCACAAGAGTACACTGCCAGCTCCAAACTTGACGGTAGGAACAGTACACCATGGTAAATAGTGTTCCCCTGGCTACCGCCATACCCACACAAGGCCATCAGACTGATGGATCATGTCTCTGGATTCATCAGTCCATTGATCTGCAGTCCATGATAAATGTTCTTTACGCCATGCTAATAGACGAGTAGCATTCCGAGTGGAGATGAAAGGCTTATGAGCAGCCGTATGACCACAGTAATCCATGGAATGAAGTTCTCTGCGAATAGTACGTGTATATACTGAGGTTCCAGCATTTTTACTCACCTGTACACTGAGGTCTTGTGCAGTACTCCGTCAATTAGCTGTAACAACTCTCCTGAAGCTTCCACATCCTCTATCACCGATTTTCTTTGGTCCGCCAGTACGTTTTGCTGCTTCAGACATGCCATGTGTCTTCCACTTATTCAGTACATCGAAAACAGTTGCCTTGGTTATGTTTAAACGCTTCTCAGTTTCTCTTATTATGGACAACCCACTAATATAACACCCGATAATCTTTACTTTCACCAAGTCAGTTCTCTCCCACTGCAACATTTTCACTCAACCTCACAGTGTGATACGATTGCAGTCAGCTGCTGGCTTGTTTTTATACTGTTTGCAGTTGTACCGCACATCTTAACAACACAGTGAATCCATTCATTTGCTTTTGAAAGGGTGTCTGATGACTTTTGTCAATATAGTGCATTCAGGATGTTTTGCTCTTTATTATTGTTAAATGTTTTTGGGTTTTTTTGTACCCACTGTCTGCATTATTGTTAAATGTTATCCCTTTCCCCAATAAATTGCTGCAAAGTAGAAAATCTAGATATTTCTCATATCAGAAGAATGGTTGAAACAACCAAGTCACGATTATGTGAATGCGAACATCATGTAGTATTTAGGAAGAGATGGTTTTTTATTCAGAACTGAAAGAAAACATGTTCAAAAATAATAAATTAGTTAACCCTTCTAATACTAAAAGTTGGACATGACAATGTCAAGTCAAGGTTTATTTCATCTTTTGTGAATGAAATGGACTGCAGATTTCCTTCCTCTTCAACTTATTTTGAACTTTGAGTGTGTGGAACCTGAATCTATAAAACAATACAGACAACACAAGTTTTGGTACAGTATTTCAAAAGCCTTGCAGATCAGTTTTGTTCAAAAATTAATGACGAATATGCAGTTATGAAATATTCACTATTCAGATATAGCTGTGAAGAGTATATATGTAACTTATGTTCGGAGGACTTTGTCATTCCGAACAAATGTCAAACATTGTGACTGACGTATGATATAGTAGATTTTGCCACAAGAAAATCGAGAAAAATCTGTTAGTTGCAAGTAATTTTACTGATTTATGTTTATTCATTTCCTTTTTTCTCTTAGTCATTCAATCGATTTACAATGAATACTGGTAGTCGCACTAGGTAAAAAAAAAATATCCTAAAAATAGAATTGCTTACACTGAAAAGGCTGCAAATATTACATGCTGCATAACCTGTTATTTTGCTATTGGAAAATATATTAGTCTTTAAATTAACATTAAATACTAAATTGAATTGTTCATAAAGCTGGAACATGTAACATGTACTAGCATTAATTGGCCCATGAAAAGTGTTTCCTCTTCACTCAAACTGTTTTTTTTTTGTTTTTTTCTATAATTTGCATAGTGTAAAAGACACCTTCCAGCAAGATGCCCCAGCTGAAATGAGTAACAATGCTAAACAGCAACCTGATGGAAGTATATTTTAGCAGCTCCAAAGATAATGAAAACCCAGATGACCCACCTGTAGCTGCTACAGCAATTCCAGATAATGATAAAAATCAAGACAATTCAGCAGTGTGTACCACCACAATCCCACATGAGACTGCAATTAATTATGATGCTGAAATACTACATGAAGTGCCTTGTGAGGAGATTTATGAAGAAAATTCCAATGCATCTGTAAGTGCTGTTACATCTGAAACCCTTTTCATCATCCCAGATAACAGTTTCAAGGAAGAAAGGATGTCTGACATTGCCAAGGTGAGAGGTGAGACAGCAAGTGCCAACATCAACCTAGATACAAAAGATGCTACACCTTCTGGAGACCAAACCATTGCCCAAAAAGAGAAAACTACAAAAAAACAGCAAGCATAAGACTGAGTTTTGTACAGCATTGAAAAAAAGTTCCCATGGTTAAA
Organism: Macrothele yani; assembly: GCA_039090855.1. Lineage (NCBI taxonomy): Eukaryota > Metazoa > Arthropoda > Arachnida > Araneae > Macrothelidae > Macrothele > Macrothele yani. The sequence goes on along the minus strand of CM077011.1, from coordinate 54,973,502 downwards.
ATGTCAGAAAACAAGTGGTAAGGAAACATTAGTTTGCACATTATGCATAAAAAACCTATTGGCAACGGCAACATATCAAAATTCACCTTGGGTAACAAAAGGCATTTCAACTGTGCGACTGGACAAAGTGAAAGAACATTAATCTTCAGAAATGCATAATCACGCAATTGAAATAGAGATGGAGCAGCACATCAGTGCAGAAGACAGTGAGCAGGTCAAAGATTTGCATTTGTGCAAGTCTGTTGAATACGCTATGAAATGCTTAAATTTTTTAATTCAGCATAATATTGCCCACACAACAGTTTTTAAACCATTTCTGGATTTCTGCACAGATGAACTGCAATCCCCTGTGCTTACACCTCTCAAGAGAGCAAATAATGCTTCATACAGCAGCTACCGGACAGTTTCAGAATTTCTGGATTCTATGGCAACTGTTCAGAAGAATGAGATTTTAAAGTCTGTGAATGAAAGTCCCAGCTTTTCCGTAATGACTGATGAAACAATAGACATCAGCAATAGAAAACATCTAGCTGTTGCAGTTAAATATTTGAAAGATGGAGAACCAGCAACTGTATTTCTTAAAGACAAACAAATCCCAGATGGCAAAGCTGAAACCATATTTGCAGCACTATCAGAAGAAGTTCAAAACTGTGGTGATTTCCAGAAATTAACTGGATTTGGTAGTGATGGTGCAAGTGCCATGACTGGTAGCAAAGATGGTGTTGCCGCTAAAGTTAAAAGAGAAAATGCGCAAATAATTTCAATTCACTGCCATAATCATCGTCTGGTACTTGCAACTAAAGACAGTTTTCAAAACAGACCCTTTCTTCAAGTGGATGAGATTTTAATCAGTTTATTTAAATACTACAAGTACAGCACAGTCAATAGTACTAGCTTGTCGGAAGTGCAAAAGGGTGAGGGTACAAACATAAAAAACCCTGCTCACACAAGATGGCTCTCACATGAAAATGCTGTCAATTCAGTTCGAATTAATATGGATAGCATATTAATAGACTTGGAAAATGCAGTAGCAAGTGGAAGGTCAAAGTAGTACCAGGTATATGTGTGGTCCCACTGCAGAAGGCCTTTTGAAAATTATCAAAACATACAAATTTTTCCAAATGGTCCATTTTCTTTGTGATGTGTTATCTGTCATTTCTAAGCTGAGTTTAGCTTTTGAGAAAAGGGACAGACATATCTTACGTGGAAGGTCGAGTGACAACTACTTTAGATATGCTGAAAAGACTGAAACGAAAACCTGGTGGGCTATACTGTCGAGATATGGCTAATCGTGCCAGAAAAATGGGAATTTGTGTACCATTTGATGATGATCAGGATTTTATCAGAAATGCTACAGTATTCATTGATTTGTTGTCAGAAAACATTACCAAAAGGCTAGAAAATATTCTAGTGATAACTCATCTAAGTGTTTTTGACTTATCACAAGCAAAGGGACCATCACTTGCTTTTTATGGGCTGTCAGAGTTGGCAGGATTTTACAACATAGATGAAGACGAACTTTTAGCAGAATAGGACTCATTCAAATCAGTATTCTACTCTGAAAATGATCAGAATCTTTCAGTATCACACCTGTGCAAAGTGTTAAAGCAATATGAACCAATAATTGGTCCGGGCTTTCCTAACATCCAAAAACTGCTGGGCATTGCTTGCACTTTGCCAATGTCCACTGCTGAAGTCAAACGAATATTTTCGCAGGTTAAAATCATTTTGACTGATCACAGAAATTGGCTTAAGGTGGAAAATGTAGACAACTTGTTGGCAATCAAATTGAATGGTGAAGTTTGTTTTCATGAAGCAGCAAAACACTGGATGATTCAAAAGAAAAGGTTATTTTCATAGTTTTTCTGTGGGTAGCCACACTTTTATCAAGCCACACTAATTCCCATGGTTAAAATGTCTAAAAACAGTAAGGGAGTAAGTACCTCTTAAGATAGCAATGAACACTTCATACAGCAGTTTCCGGACACTTTCAGGATTTCTCGCTCCTAGGGCTGCTTTTCAGAAGATTGCAATCAAATTGAATGGTGAAAGACTTTTGTTTTTGTTAAGTAGCAAAACAATGGACGGTTCAAAAGAAAAGTTAATTTCATGGTTTCATTTGGGTTACCCAGTGAATTCAACTAAAGTTAGAAAATAAGGGCAATTTGTTGGCCATCAAATTTAATGAAGTTTCTTATTTACTTGAAGCAGCAAAACATTGGGTGGAAGTAAATAAAATATTTTATTTCAACCGTTTGGTTCAAATAAGTTATTTTCAATAAATTTTATTGTATGTTTTGATGTATGTAATAATCCATTGATTAAAAGTATGGTTAGCAGTATTTTCTTTTATTACTTGTTATCCATGCAAATAAAAAAGTTACGTTCTTTTGGTAATGAAAAAGTAGATCTAATTCTGCAATTACTGAGTACATGAATATTGTTAACAAAACCATTTCAATACATTCAAATCATTTTTATAATCTTTGGTTTTCCTACAAAAATAGTATTTAAATTAAAAAACAAAACAAAAAACTTACAAAAACCATAGAGCCCGTTGAAATATTCCTACCTCAATACTGTATGTAACAGTTATTATGTTTAGGATGAAAATAGTGTTAGAGGTTTATTTCAGGGTGGGGGGGGGTCAAACTATACCTTATACATACATAAAGTGCTCCTTTTTTCAGATATAACCTTTTGTAGGCATAAAGTGCCCCTTTGTGATACAAAAGTGCCCTTTTTTTAGATCTTGCAACGTTTTGCACGCATAGTGTGCCTCTATTTTTATACAAATGTGCCCTTTTTCAGAAAATTACCCCGCCCTTTTCATTTTCTAGGGTGAACACTATTATAGATTAGATGCATTAAAGGATCTATCTTCTGAAGGAAACCAGTGAATCTTGAACATGTATGAGCACTTGCACAAGCAAACATAATTTCTGCTTTGGTAGTTTTGTCTTTTAATAGTTTAACAATATTCTTGTATTTCAAAGAACTCATTAACTTGCTTTTGTGCTGGGGTATGAACTGAAGAAAGTATTTTTCAACAGCTGACCATTGTTCTAAAAGTCTCTCTCCAGCTGGTTCTAATGTCAGCCATCTAGAGGAAACATGTTTCATAAACCGATGACCCGGAAGTTTCATATCTGATTGTATTTTTTCAAAATCTTCCCAACGAGATGTTTGGCCATCAAAAAAATTATAGAGAAACAAGATCATGTACGAAGCATTTTCACCAAAGTCTTGTAATCCTTTTTGGAATGCATTACGGATGATGTGTATGTTACATGTGCCAACATCAATCAACTGTTTTCTTCCTAACAGGATCAGAGAATCATTCATAAGACGATTCACAGTTTTGTTAACATTGGGTCCATCACAACCTAGCATCAATAGCTTTGAACGAGAAAGCTGGGCATTATCCAAGGCTTCATTTAACTTGGAGTAAATATCACTAGCAGTGGCTTTACCGATGAAGAAAGTCTGAAGATGTTGTGTCATAATCATTTGTTTGGAATCAGACCAGTATTTAACTACAGTTTGAAGCTCTTCCTTTGAAGCTGCATTCACAGTTTCATCAAAACAAAGAGAGAAATGTGCTCCTCCAATATCATTCACCAACTGCTTTTTAAAATATGGAGCTAAAGCATCACATACTAAATATCTTGCCTTTGTCCTTGAAAGGGTGAACTCAGAAGGAACACTTCCAGGAAACATTGCCTCAAAGGTTTCTTTGACATCTTCACAAGCTGGCTAAACAGCAAAGTTCCCTCCAATCATTTTCAAACACCAGATCAACTCTGCCCTTGAAGCAGCTTGTCTAGCAGAATAAAGCTGAATTGATGGTATAGCTCCGGGAGATGAAATTACGCCATCACTGCTACATCCAGGATGGGCTGAAGACAATTGTAGTTGTGAAGAACTCAGTTTCACTTTACATTGTTCTCTGTGCTTCCGAGTAGAAGCATGCTGCGCTAAAGCACCAAGAAACTGAAAATGTTTGTGCGCACAACATACAAAAAACTTCACTGTCACATTTTTTCTGTCCCCATTCAGAAACCATGAAGCCATTGCTGTCCTTTTTTTGGAACCATTCTGATTTTACAGTACATTTTCCCATACATTTGTTTAAGTAATCCAGTTAATCAAAAAACGTATGATTTTATAAAGACAGCTGCATTACCTGAAACAACAAATAAAAAATATTAGGATTACTATTCATTACAGCATGAAGTGAAGAAAAACACATGCACACACAACTATTCCCTATATATATATATATCATCATCATCATCATCATCATTGTCAACCATTATCAATCCACTCCTGGACGAAGGTCTCCCCAAGTTTCCTCCACAACGGTCTATCTTGTGCCAGTCTCCTCCATGTCACTCCCGCATATTTACGAATTTCATCCACCCATCTCCCATGTGGTCTTTTTCTGGGTCTTTTCCTGTCCCTTGGAATCCAATCTAAAATTTCGGCTGTCCATCTATGGTCTGTCCTTCTGGCAGTATGTCCAGCCCATTGCCATTTCAGTGATTTAACTCTGATCATGATGTCTTCCACTCTCGTCATTTTTCGGATCCACGAGTTCCTCTTCTTATCTCTCTTGGTTATACCAAGCATGCACCTCTCCATGCTTCTTTGAGTTGTCTGCAGCCTTTGTATGTCTCTTTTAGTTAAGGTCCACGTCTCTGCACCATACGTAAGCACTGGAAGGATGCATTGATCAAACACTTTTCTTTTAAGACATAATGGCATATTGCTCTTGAAAATTATGCTGTTTCTTCCAAAAGCTCTCCAGGCAAGTTTTGTACGCCGATTAATTTCTTCATCAATGTGACCCTCACTTGATATCTGCTGTCCAAGATAAACATACGTATCTGTTATCTCCAGTTTTTCTCCATCAATCGATAAATCTTCATTTCTTGTAAAAGCATTGAACATCACTTTTGTCTTCTGAAAGTTCATTTTTAATCCCACTTCTTTACTCTTGTCAGCAAGTTCCTGGATCATACTCTGCAGCTCTGATGGGGTAGTTGCAAAAATGACTACGTCATCAGCAAAACGAAGGTGGGTTAGATAATCTCCATTAATCTTTATCCCTTTGTTTTCCCAGTTCAGTGATTGAAAGACATTTTCCAATGTGGCATTAAAGAGCTTGGGAGATATGGTGTCACCTTGTCTCACTCCCTTTCCAATTTTTATGTGTGTTGTATTTTCAAACAGCCGAATCTTTGCACTTGCATTTTCATAGATGTTATTAATAATATTAATGTATGCATCTTCAATACCGCAGGATTTCAGAGCCGTGGTAACTGCTGATGGTTTCACCGAATCAAAGGCTTTTTCATAATCGATAAAAGCCATGCACAATGGAAGTTCATATTCCCTCGCTCTTTCAATTAGTTCTCTCAGTACGTGGATATGATCTATTGTGCTGTAGCCACTCCTGAATCCAGCTTGTTCTCTCGGTTGAGCCATGTCCAGTGTTACCTTCAAGCGGTGTGAAAGAACTTTAGTGAAGATTTTATAAACCACTGATAGGAGGCTGATAGGTCTGTAGTTCCTGAGATCCTCAATGTCACCTTTTTTATGTAGCAGGATCATTGTAGCATTGTTCCAATCCTCAGGAATCTTCCCTTCATTAAGGCATTGAGTGAAAATTTGGGCGAGTACTGTTTCAATTTCTCCACTTGCTTCTTGTATGATGTCTATAGTAATTCCATCTTCTCCTGGAGCTTTCCCCCACTTCATGTTCTTGATTGCATGAGCAACTTCTGCTGGGCGGACTGGAAGAACTCTGGTACCTTTCATGATGTCTGGAGTACATGTATCATCCCTTTCATATAATTTGGAGTAGAAATCTTTCACTCTTGTCAAAATTTCGCCTCTATTTCTTGTTATAGAACCATCTTCTTTCCTCAGAGCCATAATCTGTTTTCTTCCCTTACTGAGATGTCCCTTTGCTATCTTAAGGCTTTGGTTGTTTTCAATTGCTTTCCTCACTAGCTCACAGTTGAATTTCCTTACGTCTTCAGTGATACTTTTTCGTGCTGTCTTGCATAGCTCTATATATTCCACTTTGGAAGTCACATCTTCTTTAGTTGTCCTCATCTCTCTTCTTTTTTGCATCAACATTTTGGTTTTTCCTGATAATTTGTTCACATGCAACTTGTTCTTAGACCCAGCTAATTTTGTTGCTGTTTCCATAAGAGCTTTGGTTACTTTTCTGTTAACTTCCGAAATATCCACTTCTTCCGATGTTAGGCCTTCTAAAGCAGAGAATCTGTTCTTCAGTTCCAACTTGAAAGTATTATGGTGTTTTTTAAGGTTGGTTATGTCAATACATTTTGTTTGTCTTATGAGCTTGCCACGTTCCAGTTTAGTGTTGAGGTGCATCTTACATCTCACCAATCTATGGTCACTACCTGTGTTGAACTTGTTCAGCACACTGCAGTCTTCGATGACGAATTTTTTGTTACACATAATAAAATCAATTTCACTTGTCGTCCCAATTGGATGTCTCCATGTCCATTTCCTGTGTGGCTTTTTCTTGAAAAAGGAGTTCAAGATGAAAAATCCTTCTGCCTCTGCAAACTCAACGAGAGTATTTCCACGCTGGTTTCTGTTGCTGTGACCGAATTTACCTACTGAAGTTTCATTCTGTTGCCGGTGCCCTATTTTTGCATTGAAATCTCCCATAATTATCTTCAAGTGCTGCTTACCTTTATTATTTAGATGACGAATTTCCTCATAAAATTCTTCAAGTTCTTCTTCAGGATGACTTGTGGTGGGTGCATAAGTTTGAATAATCTGAGCCTGGTATCTTCTCGAGAGTTGGATAATGAGTCGTGCAGCTCTGTCAGAGGAACTTTCAACTTCTACCACTTTATCCTTCAGTTTCTTGTTTATTATAAATCCAACACCACTAGTTCTGTCAGTATCTGTCCCACGATAATAGAAGAGATGTCCACTTTTCAGTTCAATGAGATCTTCTCCTTTTCTCCTTACCTCATATATATATATGATCATCATCATCATCATCATCATTGTCAACCATTATCAATCCACTGCTAGACGAAGGTCTCCCCAAGTTTCCTCCACAACGGTCTGTCTTGTGCCAGTCTCCTCCATGTCACTCCCGCATACTTTCGAATTTCATCCACCCATCTTCCATGTGGTCTTCTTCTGGGTCTTTTCCTGTCCCTTATATATATATATATATATATACTAAAGAGCAAAGCCGAAAACATAAGAAAAACGTTAGAATTTAAAACGAAAGATGCAAAATAACCTGAAGATCAAAACACGCAACGCAGCAGTTATGAAAATTCAGAATTCACATTCTATTAAGAGACTGAAGCAAAAAAATTTTTGACTCACACCAAGTACAACATAGAAAAGGTTATGTATTGACTGGTGTGAGTAAAAAGAGAAAAATAAAACAACTGAATGTAGAAAGTGTTGAGAATACTGAGCCTTGGCTTTATCAAGGACCAGCAAAAACTCTGCATTTTCTCACTCCACAAAGACCTATTTTGGAAATGGGTTTCTGCAAAGTCATAGATGCAAGTAATAAGCCCACCAAAAAAAAAATTTTTTTTAAATATATATTTTAAAGAATATATATAAATGTCATGACCTCCGCAGAGTTGCATGGCCAAGCTTTAGTTAACAATTTAGCTAGCATCCATAACTTTCCTGGCCCGACCCATGCTCTTCATCTGTTACTATTAAACAGAAAGAAGAAGATTATAGAAAACTCAAGTTGTAACAGTGACATAATAAATCAGAAATAATGTTCAGCAATAACAAATTACCAAGTTCGCCTGAGAGAGAATTTAAACCTGAATAGCAATACAAAAGTATTACAAATTCTTAACATTGCAATAAAAAAGGAGATATTAATTTTTTTAAAACATATATATAGTTAAGAGCATAGCCGAAAACATAAGAAAAACTTAAGAATTTAAAACGAAAGTTGCAAAATGACCTGAAGATCAAAACGTGCAACGCAGCAGTTATGAAAATTCAGAATTCACATACTATTAAGAAGAGACTGAAGCAAAAACAAATTTTGACTCATACCAAAAGTACAACATAGAAAAGGTTATGTATTGACCGGTGTGAGTAAAAAGAGAAAATAATAGAACAACCGAATGTACAAAGTGTCGAGAATAATTAGATTAGATTAGATAGATAGATAGATATGCCAGTATAGGGCCCCACCTCGCCCAGTGGTTAACTACCTGGAAACAACAATGTCCAAATTTCACCTCTGTATTATTATTTTCAGAGAAATTTAAAAAAAAAACAGCACTGATGATATCACGTAAATCTTTTTAAAAAAACCATGGTATAAAACTGACTTTACAGACCAAAATTGAAAAATACAGACTAAAACTGACCAATCTGAAAAATACTGATTTTACTGACCATTTTCCATCCCTGCATAAATGGAATTAAAAGGTAAAAGTTTTTCCCAATCAGATCTTTAGAAGCAAATATATGGGAAAAAATGTATTTCGAATTCAACATCTGCATTTAAGCCCTCTAGCGGCAAAATTGTGCATCGTATAAAAAAACTACATGAAGGATCATCATTTGCACATTTCAAGCTTTCCAATGCAAAAAGTATTTTTGAAATTGGACCAATAGTTTCAGAGATATGGTGCCCACAGATAGACGGACAAATGAACAAACCGATAACGTAAGCACTATCTTTTTTACAAAAGACGTGTTAAAAAAGTTGGCTTTTGAAATTTTTTAGGAAACCATACAATATTTTTTTTTAGTTTTACAAATTTTCCCTCAATTCATAGTATTTTAACAGAAATGGATACAAAATTGAGATTTTCCGAAACACAATGAAATCTATAATTCTTCCAACCTGTCTGCGATTCCGTAATCTGACAGTCGAAACCGTAATAATTGTACGAAAAACCCGTAATCGTTAGCATCTCTGATAACTCGATTCACTTCGTTTTTCTTTTCTTTTTTTAAACAGGAATGATATATTAATTACAGCTGCTTTTTCAATTGGCCTAAGACCTTCATTCTCTCATGTGTTTTATCAGTTAGCCCAATGTATAAATAGTATGGATCTAGTTTATTCCAGAAAACTAATACAAAAGAAATTAACATGGCTTATACCCTTATTTAATCACAGAATTCCAGCACTTTTGATTTTTTTTTTTTTTTAAGAGCATATGATCCAAGTACTCCTACTTAAAATCTAGTGAAACCACAAGTCTCCTCAACCTGTGACCTAAAATTAACAACTGAACTCCTACAGTATTGAGTAAACTTAATACAGAATGTAGAATTTTGAAAATGTTTGCTTCACCTAATCAGAAACTTAGAATCAGAGATAAAAATCAAAATATATGTATCGAAACTGCCATTGAAATGAAAATGTCTCCACATTTAAATTTCTACAAAACTTTTAAGTACACAGTATACTCGTTAAGTAATAGACAAAAATTATCATATCAAAACAACTATATTTTGAATTTTCACTCAGACAGATTCAAAATAATCTCCAACTCCACACAACAGTGAGATATTTTATACAGGTGTTTGAGGGCATGATGGAAGTCCTGAACCAGAACCTCCTTCAGTCTGCTGGTCACACCTCATTGGATGTCCTCAATGTGACTGAAGTGCTCCCCTTTTCAAGGCATATTTCACCTCTGGGAACAGAAAAAAGTCTGCAGAAGCCAAATCTGGTCAGTAAGGTGGATGCTTAATCACACAGATCGACTTTGAAGCCAGAAACTGCTTCACAGGTAGAGCACAATGTGTAGGCACGTTGTTATGCAACAGAAGGCAATTGTTTTTATGGAACAGTTCTTTCCTGACACATCACATGCAGGCATAGAGACGTTGGATTACTCCTAAATAATACTGACAGTTCACAGTGGTGTCCTCAGGAACAAATTCGCGGTGGATAATTTCAGCAGAGTCGAAAAAAACAATGACTATTGTCTTGGCATGTGATTTTTGCAACCAGACTTTCTTCTGCTGGGGAGAAGATGCTCCATTCCATTCCATGCTCTGGTATTTTGTTTCAGGATAAACTGAGAACACCAACTTTCATCACAGGTGGCAATTCTTTGCAACAAATCATGATCTTGATCAACTACACAGATGAAATTTTGACAACATGCAACCCGCTGCTCCCTCTGTTCGGGTGTCAACATGTGCTGCACAAACCTTGAACAAATCTTCCTCTTGTGCAGATCTTTTTCTAAGATTATCCTAACCATTTCCTTACCGACACCAAACTGTTCAGCGAGCAAGCAGCGTGTGGTTATTCGCCTATCATGAGGCAACAATTCTGCTAGCCTTTACCACATTTAGAAACTGGACGTGCTGCATGTGGTTCATCCTCGGGGAACTCCCTTCCATCTTTAAACGTTGAAAGTGGCAGTTTCCCTAATTTACAGTAAAATTTTATCGCAGCTCTTTGTTGCATTATGCAACTTTTAGCCTGCTCCACTCACAGTCTTACTTCAACAGTGGCCACAGAAAAACTGCTGTGCCACCAGACTTGAAAGTTGCTCCTGCGATTTACAGCATGCTCCAGTGGTCAAAACTATTGACATATTTGTTACTTTTATTCAAAGGGCTGTCCTTTAAAAAAACATCTCATTACTTAACGGGCACATTGTATATATCATGCTATAACGATATTGACACAATTTACACCAAGTGATCACTGAATTATGACCATCCCTATCACAAGTGGATGCGGCCCGTCAACACCACATGATTTTTGAGAGGGTGAAATCAGTCAACCGACGTAGCATACATAATGTGTGAGTAGAGCAGTAAATAGTAAATTTCAGAGCATGATGGATAAACACAAGGATTTAACGGACTTTGAAGAAGGTCACATTGTGGGAGCTCGGAGAGCGGGTGCCTTGATTCCCCAAACGTCTGAACTGGTGGGTTGTTCGCAAGCTGCTGTAGTTAAAGTTATCAAGACTGGCATGGAAATGGTCAAACATCGACCCTCAGGCAAAACTGCACTGGACAAGTAAAAGGTTGATGTGAGAGGTGAGCATTGGGTCCGACAACTCGTACAGCCCAACAGATGCAGCACTGTTAAACAGACGACTACGCAATACAACAGGTCAACCCAGAACAGTATCTGTCATGACTTTGTGTCGGGCTATAACAGCAGACGACCCCGACAACATTCTCTCCTAACCACGGTTCATCGGCACTAAAGACTCACCTGGTGCAAAGATCATGCAAGTTGGATGTCAGATGACTGGGGAAAAGTGTGCTGATCTGACGAGTCATGTACGTATTCGGAACAAACAGCACACACTTTATCCATCCTGAATGGTCTCCACAGTGCAAGTTAGTGGAGACGGCTGTATGGTGTCGAGCATGTTTACCTGGCAAGAACTAAGATCCCTGGAGCATGTGGAACAACGTATGACTGGTGCCCACTATCGTGAATCGCTTGCTGACTCTGTACACTCAGCAATGTTGCACTTTTTCCCGAATGGAGACTGTGTCTTCTAAGATGCCAATGCGCCAAGCCACATGCCCACTGTTGTGCAGGAATGGTTTGAGGAACAGAGCTCAGACTTCTGGCATATCAATTGGCCTCCGAACTACCCCAACATCAATCCCATGGGGCACTTGTAGGACACTATGGAATGGCATATCAGGCATCTGGATACAACAATCACCTCCATAACTGCATTGAAGGCCGCATTACACACCGCTTGGTTGGCCATACTTCCGAACTGCTTCCAGCACCTTACTGAATCGATGCCATGTTAGATAGCTGTTGTACTGTGGGTGAATGGAGGACCTATGAAGTATTAGGTAGGTGGTCATAATTCAGTGATCATTCAGTGTATTTCTACTTTGGTTTAATTCAATTGTTGAAGAAATTACAGAATAAGAACAATGAGACTTGTTTATTTTCGTTTAAAAACCATCAATCTTAACTGTGGAATTAACTTTTTTACAGGTCTTATAGAGGTTATTATTCAAAAAAGTTGATGGTCAAATTTTCGAACTAAAGCCTAGTTCGTCATCAGGACTACGTCACTGGAGTAGTTGCTGCCACTCAGTTGGAAGAGTCCAACCACACAATTATCGTTAATTGTGGTACTTCTTCTTCTTGCTATTTCGATCCCTTCTTCTAGTTTCCTCTTTACTAAGTTTGACTGGTGGGCGATTATTCTTACTGAGTCCCAATTTATGGAGTGTCCACTTGCTTGTATATGTCTGTCTAGCCCTGTTTTGTTACTAATGTTCCTAATAGCTGCTTGGTGTTCTTTTCATTCGGACTTATGAAAGAACACCATGTTCTAATAGCTGCTTGGTGTTCTTTCATTAGTCCAAATGAAAGAACACCAAGCAGCTATTAGGAACATTAGTAACAAAACAGGGCTAGACAGACATATACAAGCAAGTGGACACTGCATAAATTGGGACTCAGTAAGAATAATCGCCCACCAGTCAAACTTAGTAAAGAGGAAACTAGAAGAAGGGATTGAAATAGCAAGAAGAAATACCACAATTAATGATAAGTGTGGTTGGACTCTTCCAACTGAGTGGCAGCAACTACTCCAGTGACGTAGTCCTGATGACGAACTAGGCTTTAGTTCGAAAATTTGACCATCAATTTTTTTTTAATAATAACCTCTATAAGACCCGCAAAAAAGTTAATTCTACAGTACAATATGAATAGAGGTGCCATAAATACATTTACAACTAGGATAAATCTTAAGTCTTTTTTTTTTAATAAGGTGGATTTAAAATCTTCTTGGAAAACTAGGAACAACATATCTCTTGTAACACAAAAATCTATCAATTTATCCAATAGGGACAAAATACTGTCCTCCACTCTATCTCTAACTGTAACAACAATAACACAAACCTCAATAACTATGAGAGTAAAATTATGTGGCAGCTGAAACACTTAACACACACATACAGTAAGCATTGAACTAACATCTTCCCTTTCAGAACTGAGATATGGACACAGTGCAATGATGCTATTGTATAATAAAAACACGTTGCAAAGGTAAAGGAGTACCAAAACGTCACTGATTAAAGAATAATACTACACTTATATACACTGAGTAGAAAGATTTTCCAAACTTTTAGCATGACTATATATTAAGCAAATTTAACATCTGCTGTTGCTGCCTTTGTGAAATGGTACTTCTATGTAAAAGACAAGTATTTACTTTTGGTTAAATAAATAAAACCCAATATGCTGGCTGCAAAATGCCTGGTGACCATATGCTGTGCAGTGTTGGTTTTCACTATCAACAATAATAAAACTATCATTCAAAAAAAAAAAAAAAAAGAAAAGAAAAGAAAAAAAAAAGAAAGAAAATCACTTACTTCCTCCACCATCAGAGAGGGAATATAGCCTTTTCATCATTACTTGCAGTTAAAATCACTGAGCGCTCTAACGGGATAAACTGCAAAAAAAAGCAGCATATAAAAAGCTTTACAACAAGTCATGTAAATTCCATTACATTGTCAGACACGTGCCATTTATGAACACTGAAAACTTCAAAAAGCTGTACATAATCTAATGAAATAACAGAATTAAAAATTGCATGAATTGAAGTTTCATTTTATTTTTTCTATCTTTAAACCTTCTTGTTTAGTTACATACACCTACAGTAATTGTTTTTCAGCAGACACCACTCGGTACCAACACAGAAAAACAGCACAATAAGTTTAAAGAGCAATAGTGATACCATCTCAGCTCAGACAGAGCATGTCAGGTGACCATTTCATATTTTTTTCCAAAAAAATTACAGTAGTTATAACTACTGGAGAAATAAAATATCCTGAAAGGATTTTCCTCAAAAAAAAATTTTTTTCCCTTGCTGCAGTGTTTTGAAGTTTAGCTAAAAACTAGCTATCTTCAAAAAATCGGGAAAATGCTGTATTTTAAAAAACAAGCACTGCTTCCAAGCTATTTAATCTATTTATTTATTTTTTATTTTGTAGCGATTGAATTTTAACTTGGCATAATTTGAATAAGCCTGATGACATAATTAATAAGGAAAAAAATAAATTTTTATCATATATATATATATATTTTTTTTTTTTTCAGTTTGGGAATTTCTTTCTGACACTAAATAATTATTTTTCAGGTAAGTAAGGATGGCAATCTGAAGTCCCTAGTCAGCAATTCCATGTCAGATCAATCACCTTCTTCACCTCACCATTTCTGATTTTGATGAAATTTTGTATGAAGCACACATATGACAAGGTAAGTAATTCTGCCAATTTTCAGATTTTTATTTTAAAAATTGTCCAAGATACCACATAATAAAAATCGAAATTTTCGTAAAAAATGACAAACTCACACACTTATAAATGGCTGTAAATTTTTTCCTAATTGTAGTAGAGTGACAATTCAAACACAGTTGCAAAGCTAAAGGATTGAGCTTTCTATAGATACCATACATGACCTTCTTATAACAGATTAAAGTTTCAAGGTCGTGACCTTTGACCTTGAATATCTCAAAACATGCCACTTAAAAAAATTACGAAAAAAATATATTTTATTGCTACAACATTCATCTACCCATGTGCCAGATATTAGGCTGGCACCACTATGGCAAGGCAGTGTAGGATTAATAAGAGTGTCATGCTGCACCCTTCTGTATGTAAAGCACAGAGACATACCATGCAATAAATAATTCTTACGTTGAGGATTTGTGTTTATTATACATGAAATGTGTATATATTATAACAGAACAACAGATTTATCAGAAATATGCTATGTGACAGCAATTTTACTTGATAGACACAATTTTCAGCAGTAAATAATGTCAACAAATCTTTGAGATCAGAGATTGAAACTCCACCCATTTTAGCCAATGGCAGGGTTTCTTATTAAAGCCAATGGCAAGGCTTCTTATTACAGCCAATGAGAAATCTTACTGGTACACCATTTTACATTTGCTGTTATTTCAATTCTGAGCTTGTGAGTGTGTGGTTATCAATTTATCTGTAACATTGTTAACTGTTTAATTGTTATTTTATTTTATCTTTATTGTTATCTTTATTTAATCAATTTCTTTTTATCAAACTATATTTATTTATCATTTTTTTTTTTTTGCAGGTGCAGTTTCATTAACTAAAATGGACTTTAAAAGTCAAATTTTTTGTTGCAATCCTCTGGGTAAAAGTGGACACATATAACATTAAGGTTTAGAAAGAATCTGAGAAAAGTACAGCCTTGGATGGTTCAGAAATGTCCAAATATAACATTAGAACAGAAAATATGTAGTTCATGCAGAAAATCTATCTCTGAAATGCCAGGTCCTTCATGTATAATTGAAACAGATGCAGAGGCAGAACAACCTCGGTTAAGTGAAGATAATTCAGAAGGAGTGGTGAAGAGTGAGATATGGACTGACAGAGACACAACTTTGGATAGTCTGAATGATACGTTACTTTATCTAGGCGAATCTCCTCTGAAAAAAAAAGATTAGGTGTTGGACAGGTACAGTAAGAAGAAATATCAGAAAATTGGTGAAGTGATAAAAGACTACATAGGTATTCCAGAATGTGATAATCCTGTGACAGTGTCTGATGAATCAGTCATGATTTCACAGTTGAAAGAAAAATTTCACAGTTGAAAGAAAACTAGCAGTGTTAAAGTCCAAATACTAACAATATTACCTAGAACCTGGAGTATTCGTAAAATTCAGGAAGAATTTGGTGTAACATATTACATGGCACGAAAGTCTAAAAATCTTGTGGAAGAGCAGGGTATTTTAGCAACTCCAAATCCTAGGCCTGGGAAAACTCTCAGTGACAGCACAGTTGAAAACGTTATTGCATACTATAATAGTGATGAAGTGAGCCATTGTTTACAAGGAAAAAAGATTTTGTTACAATGATGGAATCAGGATCAAAAGTACAAAAACAGAAACGTCTTATTCTAGGAAATTTGAAAGAGATATTTCAAGGATTTAAAGACAAGAATCCTAATGTCAAAGTAGGGTTTTCAAAGTTCTGTGGTTTACGCCCAAAGAATTGTGTGCTGGCTGGTGCAAGTGGAACACACTGTGTCTGTGTGTGTTGTGCTCATGAAAATGTAAAACTTATGCTAGCAGGGTGCAAATTGCAAGACTTAGCTTGTAATGATGAATTACCAGTTAGGACATACAAAGATTGCCTTGCAAGAATAACTTGTAACCCTCCTCTTCCAGAATGCTTCTTCTTCAAGTGTGATTCTTGTCCTGGTATAGCACACTTACTAGAGCAAATAAGTAGCTTATTCACCATGAATGGGATTGATGAAATTGTATATAAAGTGAGGACTACAACTGATCGCACAACACTTATGACAGTCTGTAACACTGCAGAAGAATTCCTTGAGACCTTTGAATCAAAAGTGAAATTGCTATTGCCACATTCTTTTATAGCTATTCAGCAGTCATACTTTCTGTCAAATCTGAAAGAAAACCTTGGTGATAATCAGTGTGTTGTGTTGTGCGATTTTGCTGAGAATTATTCCTTCATACTGCAGGATGCAGTCCAAGGATACCACTGGAACAATTCCCAAGCTACTATTCACCCTTTCGTCGTGTACTACAAAAGTTCACACACACTTCAGTTGGATCATGTTTCTTTTGTTGTCATCTCAGAATGTCTTAAGCATGACACTACCAGTGTTCACCTTTTCCAGAGCCAATTGTTGCAGTTTATATCATCACATTTTGACAAGAAAGTAGAGCACATCTATTACTTCTCAGATGGTACAGCCTCACAGTATAAGAACAGGAAGAATTTTGTCAATCTGTGCCATCATGATGTAGATTTTGGTATCACAGCTGAGTGGCATTTCTTTGCCACCTCACATGGAAAGGGGCCATATGATGGCGTGGCAGGCACCATTAAGAGATTAGCTGCACGTGCCAGCCTTCAGTGTTCATACAATGACCAAATTATGACACCGCGACAACTGTATGATTGGGCTTCCAGAAACATTCCTTCGTGCCATTTTAAATACAGCACGGACAAGGACTATGAGAACCACAAGGAGTTCCTTGAGATACGTCATGCTAGTGCTCGACCAATTCCTGGTACTCAAAAACTTCACTGTGTAATACCAGTAAGCCGCACAGCTATTAAAGCCAAGATGTATTCAAACTCAACTGAATACAAGGTTGAGTCAGTATTGCTAAATCCAATAGAACTGGATCTGGAGGATATTCGTGGCTATGTTATTGTTGAGTATGATAACCAGTGGTGGGTTGGTTGTGTTTTGGATGTGAACATTCATACAGAACAAGTTAAGATAAGTTTTCTGCACCCACATGGACCTTCAGTGTCTTTCACATACCCACAGAAGCCAGATATATTAGAAGTGGATAAAACAGCGGTCATTACGAAGGTTGACCTACGAACAGCAACAGGTCAGACATATTTTATGGAGAGAAGCGAAATAGAGATGGTCACTAGCAAGATGGCATCACATTCTTTTGGTTTGCAACCTTATTAACCAAGCGGTTCACTTGTATGTGTACACCACTAATATAACCTGTAACACATTGTGAAATTAATACATACATGCATCTGGAAAACAGTTATTGTACATTTGTCCGAACCTAACCTGGAGGACATATACTCCTATTAATCCTACACTGCCTTGCCAGTGCCAGCCTAATATCTGGCACATGGGTAGAAGAATGTTGTAGCAATAAAATATTTTTTTTCGTAATTTTTTAAGATGGCATGTTTTGAGATATTCAAAGTCAAAGGTCACAGTGGATGACCTTGAAACTTTAATCTGTTGTAAGAAGGTCATGTATGGTATCTATAGAAAGCTCAATGCTTTAGCTTAGCAGCTGTGTTTCAATTGTCACTGTACTACAATTAGGAAAACAGTTACAGCCATTTATAAGTGTGCGAGTTTGTCATTTTTTACGAAAATTTCGATTTTTATTATGTGTGTAACTTGGACAATTTTCAAAATAAAAATCTGAAAATTGGCAGAATTACTTACCTTGTCATATGTGTGCTTCATACCAAATTTCATCAAAATCAGAAATGGTGAGGTCAAAAACTTTTTTTTTTTATTGATCTGACATGGAATGTCCTATAGCTATGGTGGTAGTTTTACAGCAAATTTTATTTTAAACCCGAGATGCATGCAATGCAGTCCATAAAATTCAATTTTAAGTTATGCGGAAGTTCAAAAATGTTCAATTTTCGAATGGCAGTTACTCAAAAACCCCATTTTTCAAAAATCTGAAAATGTGTCCATTTGATGCCCTATCAGCTGTTAACAAATTACTCATTGTATATAGTGTTTTTGCCAGGCAATTTTTTTTTTAATTACACATTTTTAGCATCTCCGCATTGTTGCATAACACAGCACAAAATGCAATAGATTGTCCATATTTGACAGAAAACATCATTTAATCAGTTTTCAAAGTTGGATCATTCCATGCCAAATCAACCAAAACAATTTCAATATTCAACCTGACCATCTCAGATTTCAATGAAACCTTCAGGGATCATTCTCCCTAATGATATAAATGAGAATATATTTTTTATAATTTTTTTATCTCATTGGGTTTTCATGTAATTAATTTTTAAAATTTTGAAAAATCGTCATTTTTTGGCTTGCATAAACTTTTTCAATCTTGAATTTCTCAAGTTCAATAGTTTTATAAGGCCTAGAGAGTTGTTTAAGCCCTCATTTTAAAGAGAATTTCATGTTTTAATTTGATATGCAACTAGTCAAAAAAAAGAAAATTTAATTTAAAAAAAAAATTAAAATTTTTAAGATAGTGTTTTGTTTTTTTTAATTTTGAAAAAAAATATGTTTTTTGTAATATTATAAGCTTTAAATCCTGAAACTTTTAGAGTGGGATCTCAATGGGATCAGGAGCTATGGCAAAAAAGCAAAAAACTTAGTTACTGTATACGTAATAATGGATTATAATTTTCGTTTTAGTGTGTTTACATGATAACAGACACTGAGTTTTAAAATCTACATAATACATTATACTAATACATAGTCAAACATAAAACAAGGGAAGGATAGTCCCAACAGGCTAAAAGTTTTACCTGGTAAAATTAATTGGCATTCTGATGTATTGTGCAAACGCACACAGAATGTGTCCCACTGGACCCAGGAAGAACACAATGCTTGGTACGAAGCTCACAAAATTTAGAAATTCCAATTCTTTTATTAGGGTAACGCTCCTTAAATAGTACATATGGTTCTTTTAATGTACTTAGAATTAAATACTTTTGAACATGTACACGTTTGCCATCTTTTTTGACTGAAACAAAGCCTTTTTTTTTACCAGGCATTTGATGACTCATCTCATCATTTTGATAGAATTCTTTAGGGCTACCGTTGCAGGGTCCAATGTTCTTCCAGGCTTTGGGTCAGGGGATGACATTATACCTTTTTCATTTAACACTGTTTTTGCCTTTCTAGCAGTAAAATTACACACTCCAAATTCAGTTTCAATTTTTTTCAGAGTCCAGCTTTTGGGAAGTTTAGTTAGAACTTGCATTCTAACACTTTTGTCTGTAGTGGAATTGAACTTTTCTTTCAATTGATTAATAATTTCATTGTCATAATTTTTTGCAGCGTCAGATTCATTGGTACCTGGATTTAAATTAAGTACTTTTGTTCAAAAAGCTTCCGTCAATTTTTTAATCTTTGCTTCTGGGTATTTTTTTTCAATCAAACATTTTCTTTTAATAGGTGTTTCTTTGATAGCAGTCAGACTTTTGTACAAAGCTTCAATTGCCTCTTTTTTCTGTGGAGTTGACAATGTATTTTGAACTGGTATTTCAGGAACAATCAAATGCAGGGTTCATACTCATTTTCAGAAATTGAAAATAAGGAGTTTCTAAGGACTTTTTAAGGACCTTAAAAGCAATTTTAAGGACCTTAATTAATTTTATAAGGCGTTATAAGTCAATTTTTACCACTTTTAAAAGGGCATTCATATTAAAAAACACCCTTAAAACATACTTTTAAAACAGCAAAGATTGCTTAAGTAACACGATTTTTAATCATATAAATGATAAATTATCACACATTCATAAACAAAGACAATTTTTGCATGTGATTACTGTATTTAATTAAATTAAAAATTTACAAGGTATAATCATTTGTCAACAAGCCTTTAATAAACAAGAGAAATTAATTTTTGTTAACAAGCATTTAATAAAAAAGAAATTAATTTTTGTAAGTTCTTTTTTGAGTTCTATCTTCAAATCAGTGGCTTCAAGTTCTAATTTTTTCTCTTTCAGTAATTTTCAAAAATTGTTGCATTTTATAAAAAGATTGACATCTCTTAAAGCTTCTGCTTGTTCAGCCGTGTTATCAGCAGACTTTTTCAATTGGATTAAATCTTTTTCTACGTTAATCCTTTTAGTTTTGAACATATTTAAGTCATCACTTTGCTTTTTTTCTTTCCTGAGATTACAGGCTCTTTCTTTTCATGCTTTTGCTCTTCCAAATGTTGCATATATCTATGGCGAGCAGAAGATACTGAAGCCCGCAACTCCTTCGTAAGCTCTACATTGTGAATTACAACAAAATATTTTTTAAGACATCACATGAGATAAAGCTTGAAGAAACCTAATGGTAATTGGGCAAAACAGGCAATCCAAAAACCTCACGAGCAAATGAATGCAATTAAGTGGAATGGAAGTAAAGAGAAACGGGCTCAATCTCCCGCACACTCTACCACCTGCTGCTGCGTTCATCAGGTTCAACCAACGCCAAGGGAGGATGACGTCAATCAACACTGACAGAAAGGTTGGGGAAACGCACAAAAGCGATGTTGGGAGAGACCACACACGGATGAAAAATATGTGGCTCATATGCTTTTTCAATCACAAAACTCCAGGACGTTTTTAGGACTTGGATTTTTTTTCCAGAACATATGATCCAAACACTCTTACTTAAAATATAATGAAACCATAGGTCTGTTTAACCTGTAACCTACAACAAATAACTTACTTCATGCTTGGGCAAACTTAATACAGAATTCAGAATGTTAAAAATGTTGTCCACTGCAGCTAATCAGAAACTTAGAATCACGGATAAATACTGAAATACCAAAACTGTCATTGAAAATGTGACCAGGTTTAATATCTACTAAAATTTTGTATACTATACTACACTGATTTTGAGAAACTTTTATTTTTCTACTTTGGCTTTAGTTCAATTATTGAAGCAAATTACAGAATAAAAAACAACAACATAATACTCAAAAATACATAGGTATGTGGCATTACTCTTAAAATGCTTTCACATACCACACAATCAATACATAAAGTACTATTTATATTTAATTATTTTGAAATATGCTTACATTGGAAATTTAAGGGGAAGGAAAGATGAAATATTTGGAACTTTTTCAAAGGACCAAAGGGATTGTTATTTCTTAAACACATAATCATGGGAGCAAGTATTTGTGTTGCATTTTATTTAGGGAAGGAATTTTCAACATAATATTGATGCTGTAGCTAAGTTTTAAATTTGTACTCGCCAGCAAACAAAGTATGCACAAAAATTTTCAACATGAAATGAAAGAGAATATCGGGAAAACCTTAAATCCAACTGCATTAAGACTGCATTCATAAGTGATTAAGGCAATTTAACTGGGCATGATTAGAAAACCAATTATAAAAGATGAAAAGTGATTAGTTTGCTCAGAAAATACTAAGAAGCGACTAGATTTAAGTTTCTAATATTAGAAAGCAATCTAATTTTATGGCACATTTTTATATAAAGCATTCACTAGCAAATTTTAGTAAAAGTCAAAATAACCCACAAAAAAAAAAAAATTCAGCTACTTACTTTCACCAGTGGCTAAAAAGTATGTCACGAAAATTAACAAGTGGTGCAAAAAATGTTTTGCATAGCAGAAGGAAGGTATTAGAGACAAAAAGATTTTCAAATCAAACAGTTAAAAGAACAGATAGAGAAAGAAACATTATATAACTGTATGCCTTTTAGCGGAAGAATTTTGCACAATGGAAAAGTTAAAACAAGCTAAAAGTATTCCTCATAGCAAAAGCTATGCTAAGGGAAAAAAAGTTTTCAAATACGTGTCACAGAAGCAGAGATAGCAAGAAAAATGTTTTGACTTTTACAACCCCTAGGGGAAAAGTTGTGCGCATTATTTGAAGAGGATCTTCTTATTGTAGCAAAAATCTTATTCACTCTCCATCTTTATCATAGCAAATGGCATACAGTAAAAAAAGAAATTTCTCAATAGTTTTTAAAGGCAGAGATAGGTTGCAAACAGAAGTACATAAACACCACCTGGCAGCAGAATTGTGAACCACAAACCTCCTCATATACAAACCTAAAGTGTTCCATAAGGTAAATTGTATCTGTTGTTAAAAGAATTTTTTAAATCGGACATTCAGAAGTACAGATATTGGGAAAAATAGATTAAATATTTGCACCCCTAGCGGCAAATTTGTGCATTAATTTGGGAAGAAAATACACACAAGGAGTTTTCATAGTTGATAGTATCTGGTCGAAAGAGAATATTTGTCAATCGAGTTATTAGTCCCGTAGATATTGCTGTAAACGGAAACGTGAACTTAAGCCCTCTAGTGGTGCACTTGCGCATAAAGAAATATTTGAAATTATACGAGAAACATTTCGCACCGAAAATGTTCTCCAACAAAGAAAGAATTTTTTAAATCGTACTCCTAGATAAGATATATATGTATATGCCCTGGTGGGAAAATTATGCACTATTTAAGCAGAGGTATTCTCAAAACGTTTTTGGTGGTGAATGGTATCGGTCCACGGAGGAATTTTTTCAATCGAGTTTCGAGCTCAAATTTTATTGCAAATAATACACCAGAAGCAAAAATACACACGTCCCGGGTAGCCAAAACATTCTTTACCGAAAATGAGGAATTATATGCAAAACATTTTCCCTGAAGGGTTGTACCTAACACAGGAAGAATTTTTTAAATTGGACTTTTAGAAGCGGAGATACTGAGGGAAATGCCATTTACAGTTACGCCCTAGCGGAAAATTATTTGTCCCATAGATATTGCTGTAAACGGAAACATGAACTTACATCCTCTAGTGGCTCACTTGTGCGTTGAAAATATTTGAAATTATATGAGAAACATTTTGCACCGAAAATGTTCTCCAACAAAGAAATAATTTTTCAAATTGGACACCTAGAAACAGAGATATGGACAAAAATAAGATATGTGTACGCCCCTGGTGGGAAAATTACGCACTATTTAAGCAGGAGGTATTCTCAAAAAGTTTTGAAGGCGAGATGTATCGAACCAGAAAGGAATTTTTTCAATCGAAGTTCGAGCTCAGATTTTATTGCAAATACAACGCTTACGCCCTGGCGGACAAACCATTTTTTTACCAAAAGTGAGAAATTATATGCAAAATATTTCACCTTAAGAGCTGTATCCAACGCAGGAAGAATTTTTCAAATCAGACTGTTAGGAGCGGAGATATTGGGAAAATCATGATTTACCAATTACACCCCCTAGCGGAAAATTTATGCATTATTTGAAAAGGGACTAACTGAAATAGTCTTCGATATAAATGCCATCGAAAGGAAAAAGATTTTTTTCAATTGGATATTTAGAAGCAAATGTATGAATAAAATGCATTTTAAATTCGATACGATCCTCATCTGCACTCTCTAGCGGCGAAGTTGTGCATCGGAATAAGCCCGGAACGGATGCATCGTCATTCACACATTTTACGCTTTCCAATAAAAAAGGAATTTTACAAATAGAACTAATAATTGCAGAGATACGGTCTTCTCGGTCGGACAGACAAAGTGATAACCATAAGCACAATGCCAAACGATGCTAATAACATAGCTTCAGTCCTCCTAACAGACAAAAAAAACAAAACCCCCGTACATTTTGTAGGGGGTGGGGAGGAAAATTTGTTAGACATAAGTTACGTCAGTACGAAAATCTTCAACTACAATACATCGCACAGGGACAGAAAGGCCAGAATGGATAAAATTTCAGGACATGTAACAGAATTTTAAGACTTTTCCAGGACAAAATGGAATTCCAGGACTTTTCCAGGATTTGCAAAATGCAAGCTGAAACAGGCATGAACATGCTGGATCATGCAACACTAACAGATCCATTCCTCTCCTCTCCAAATTACTGCACTTAGCTCAGTCTCCCAGCAGAGTTTGTGAAGACAACTTGCCTTTGTTTATTGTTGATAAATGTGAATATAGTGTAAATGATTTTGAATGTGAAGTGATAGTGTGAGACAGTTTTTTTGTTAGTAAGTTTTCAACAAAACCTCTCTAAAATGGATAAGAAATGGGCCTTAAATTGTTTTAATCCATTTAAAAAATGAAACCACTCCAATGTAAGGAAGGGATTAAGACCAGTGACAACATGGATGTGTTCCCTTTTACTGAAACACAAATGATAGCTAAAGTTTGTGACAGCTGTAGGAAAGAACTGAGCAAGATGAAATTACAAGTTTTCCAAGTACTAGCCAGCATGTAGGTTACGATTGCAGTACCTATTGTGATAGTGATCCTGCTGTATTATTTCCTTCAGAAGCTTTAAAAACATTGAATACATCCCTCCAAAACATAGGAGAGTCCCCCATTGACCAGAAAAGGGCAGAATATAAACAATATTCTACTGAAAAGTTAAAAGAATCAATACTGCTGTAAAGCGCAAACTTCTTGTCAATGCAGAGTCTTCCGACAGTGAAGTTGAGTCCCAAGATGAAACTATTTTAAGTCACCTAAAAACAAAATTCCAAACTTTGACAAA
Source organism: Macrothele yani (assembly GCA_039090855.1). Classification (NCBI taxonomy): domain Eukaryota; kingdom Metazoa; phylum Arthropoda; class Arachnida; order Araneae; family Macrothelidae; genus Macrothele; species Macrothele yani. Next base: position 54,948,680 of record CM077011.1, on the reverse strand, counting down.
CAGAAAGGAAAAGCTCATGATGCTGACTATTTTGCCTGAATCGTGGAGTTTTAAGAAGATTGTGCGGGAATTTAATGCACCAAGTTATATGGTAAGACAGTCAAAGAAACTTTTGAAACAAAAAGGAATTCTATCTACTCCAGGGTCAGAAACCTTGAAAAACTCTACTTGCGAAGACAGCTGAAACTATAAAAACGTTTTATGAAAGTGATGAACCCAGACCTATGACTGACATGAAAGACTGTGTTTCCATGAAGGACAGCACTGGCCAAAAAATTCATGTCTCCAAACGCCTAATGCTTAATAATTTAAAGGAGGTGTACATATTTTTTAAAGAAAAGTTTCCAAATGTACATGTGGGTTTTTCAAAATTTGCAGAGCTGCACCCAAAGAATTGTGTTCTAGCTGGTCAGAGTGGTACACATGCAGTTTGTGTGTGCACCATACATCAGAACATAAAACTTATGACTGAAAATGCCAAGTCATCATCATCAATTACTAAAATTAATGGAGAAATAAAAAACTACAAAGATGTCCTTGTAAAGATAGTATGCAACCCAGCATCAATTGACTGCCACTTGGGTAATTGTGCATCCTGCCCTGGAGTTCAAGTAATCCAAAGTTTGCTAGAAAATGCCTTCAAAGAAAATCTGATCGAGACAACTTTTCGCCAGTGGATATCTGTACACAGATGCATCTTAGAGACATTGCAAAAACAGTCTCTGAATTTGTCAACCTATTTTGTGAAAAAATTTTCATTTTACTTCGCCATGACTTCACATCTAAACAACAAAGTTCATTTATGAATCACGTCAAAGAAAATTTGTCCGATTCAGAAATTGCTGTTGTGTGCGATTTTTCAGAAAACTATTCTTTTGTCATGCAAAACGAAGCACAGTCCTATCATAGGACCAGCAACCAAGCTACAGTGCATCCATTTGTTGTATATTTTAAAACAGTAGAAAAAACTCAGCATATCAGCTTTGTTGTGATTTCAGAGTGTCTCTAACACAATACTGCAGCTGTGTATTTATTTCAACAGAAACTCTTACATTTTTTGAAGAGCAGATTTGAGAAATTGCCCAAAAGAATCTATTATTTTTCTGATGGCTGTGCTGCATAATATAAAAACAAGAATAACTTTTTAAATTCATGTCAGCATAAAAAAGATTTCAACATTGCAGCAGAGTGGCATTTTTCTGCTACAGCTCATGGCAAAGGGGCATGTGATGGCGTTGGGGGGACGGTGAAAAGGTTGGCAGCAAGAGCAAGTCTCCAAAGACCATGAGGACGAAATAATGACGCCGAGACAACTCTATGAATGGGCAAAAGAAAACTTTTCAAAAATTGACTTCACATTTGTTACACAGGAAGAGTACATTGCAACAGAGCAATTTTTGACAGATCGTTTCAGCAAGGCACAAACTGTACTAGGAAGTCAAAAACTACATGCTTTTATACCTTTAAGTGAAACAAAAATCTCAGTCAAACCTTTCTTTTTGCTCAAACATCAGTTGAACATACTGTAACAACATGTACTGGAAGACTGCTTTTCAGTGAAATATGTGGTTATGTCATTGCACTCTACAGTGGCAATTGATGGTTGGCCTATGTTTTAGCAAAACAGGAAGAGAAGGATGAAGTAAAGTTAACATTTCTTCACCAAGCAGGTCCATCTTCATTTGCTTATCCTAAAAATCCAAATATTCTATGGATTCTGTCGACATATGTCCTGTGTAAAGTGAACCCTGTAACACCGCCAATTAGTGAACCCTAACTGGCCGTACAAACACTCTCTGTGCTCAAGAACTCCAACAAGCTATTCAAGCCTTTTCACTAGCTCAAGAAAATACTGAAAATATGACCACTTGTGTAAAAATGGATTGAACTAAAACAATCATGCAAGTTAATCTTTTTAATGATATAAATTGCATGTGCCTATTGATTTTATAATTATATTGCACTGTGTATTTATTTTCTTCATTTTTATGGCCCCACATCATTGGAGATACACAGGGTCACTACCTAGAGATAATATAACAAACAAAAAAATCCCAAAAGCTACAGTATATGGATGGGGGGGGGGGGGTGAAGTACAAAACAGCAAATCTGGGTCACATTTATCTTGATCGTGCATATGTGTTACCTCTCATACCTTATGATCCCAAAAAAATATTTTGTGGGTAGTTATAGATAAGTATAAACTAATTGAGATTTTTTTCAAAATTTTCAATTGGATTTTGAATTTTTTTTTTTATAAACCCTATTGTGTTGTATATCATATAAAAGCCCATTAAAGGAGCTTTAAAATGAGACCACTTCCAGCTCCATATCTCAATTGGGAGGCCCGCTAAAGCAATACAAAAAAAAATCTCCAAGCCAGTTTTGAACCGAAAATCAAAAAACTTTACATAGCTCTAACATTTCACATAATGAACATAGGCTCCTAAAAATTGGCATTTTTGCACTACACAAAGGACCATTAAGCACCCCAAATTTCATAAAAATATAAGGAGGTCAGTCTGAAACAGTGCAATGAGTTGACATGGAATGACCCAACGGTCAAAACGGCGGAAGACGAACTAAACACAAGGCAGCGCACATGCGATCCGAAAGGAGGAACTCATAGGTTCGTGTAGCAAGTGCTGTGCGTACTTCTTTGGCTTTTTCATCAGAAGCAGAAATTAAGACTTACGCCCCCTGGTGGCCAAACCATTTTTTACAAAAATTAGAAATTATGTGCAAAGGATTTCTCATCAGGAGCTGTATCCGCTGCAGAAAGAAATTTTCAAATCGGAGATTTAGAAGCAGAGATATAGGGGAAACGCAATTTACCTTTACGCCTCCTAGCGAAAAGTCTATGAATCACTTGAAAATTTTGAAAATATATGAAAAACATGTCACACCGGAAACTATCTAATAAAAAAAAAAAATTCAAATCGGACCATTAGAAGCAGAGATATGACAAAAATAAGATATACGTATACGCCCCCTGGCAGAGAAACCATGGAATATTTTAAGAAGAAAATACTCAGAAAAGGTTTATCGACGTAAGTGGCATCGGTCCACGAAAGAATTTTTTCAGTCGATATTTTAGAAACTCAGATTTTATGGCAAATACATCAGAAGCAAAAAATTAACACTTACGCCCCCTGGTGGATAAAGTATTCCTTACCAAAAATTAGAAATTATATGCAAAAGATTTTTCATCAGGAGCTGTATCCGCTAAAGAAAACGTTTTTCAAATCGGAGTTGTAGAAGAAGAGATATCGGGGAAAACGTAATTTACTTTTACGCCCTCTAGCGGAAAATCTATGCGTAATTTGAAAAAGCAACTATTCCTAAAATACTCTTTGACATAAATGGAATCATAAATGGAATCGAAAGATGAATGAATTTTTTCAATCGGATGTTTAGAAGCAAATATGTGGAATAAAATGTATTTTTGAATTTGACATAATCTGCATTTATGCCCTCTAGCGGTAAAATTGTACATCGTAAAAAAGAAAAAAAGAAATGAAGGATCATCATTCGTATATTTCAAGCTTCCCAATGCAAAAAGAATTTTCCAAATCGGACTAATAGTTGCAGGGATATCGTGTCTACAGATGGACGGACAAACCGATAACATAAGCACGATCTTTTTTTACAAAAGTTGTGCTAAAAAATTAAGAAAATTAGTTTTCCGAATTCTTTATGTAACTGGCTGAAATTTGTACATATACTATAATTGACTAGCAGATGACGACCTTAAAAATTTCAAATGAATCGGCAAAAACATTTTTAAATTAGCCGTAAAATGCCGATTACAAATTCTGGGCATGCCAGCGACATGATAAAGAGCAAATTAAAAAAATGATGGCCCGTTTAAAAAGTTTTTAATTGATTTACGCGAAATTTGGAGGGCTCATTCCTATCAGCGATTTATGGCGTTGATCAAAATTTCAGAGATTTTCATGAAAAATCCACGGAGATAAACTTTTGTGATATTTATTCCACTTGAAAAAATCCTTGAGAGAACCTGCTGGCTGCTGTGGGCAGGGTCACTGCCTCTTGCTTCGTTACGAAGCTTGCTTTTGCTTTGTTACGAAGCTTGCTCTTGCTGCTGCGGTGAGTGGTGAGTTGCGTTTACAACTCGTGGCCTTACCCACGTGTTCACATGGATGGGTGTTTAACAAAACAATTTATTTTTGTTTCAGCATTTCTTTTTTCATCTAACAAAAAATCCCCTAGATATAAAAAACAACATAAAACTAGAGCTAAATTGAAAAAAATACCGGCACACTTAAGAAAAAGGTGAGAATAGTGACAAAATTTTAAAAAAGGTAACAAAAAGTGACAAATAGTGAGAAAAGTTACTTGCGCCGAGGTCTGAAATTAGCCGTAAAATGCCGATTACGAATTCTGGTCATGCCACCACATGATAAAGACCAAATTAAAAATTATGGCCCGTTTAAAAAGTTTTTAATTGATTTGCGCGAAATTTGGAGGGCTCATTCTTATTAGCGATTTATGGAGTTGATCAAAATTTCAGAGATTTTCATGAAAAATCCACGGAGATAAAATTTTGTCATTTTTATCCCATTTGAAAAAATCCTTGAGAGAACCAGCTGGCTGCTGTGGGCGGGGTTACGGGGAGAGGTGCGGTGTGTGCATCACTGCCTCTTGCGGGAGCTCCGCTCTTGCTGCTGCGGTAAGTGGTGAGTCGCGTTTACAAGTCGTGACCCTACCCACATGTGTGTTCCACAGGGATGGGTGTTTAACAAAACAATTTATTTTTGTTTCAGGTTTTCTTTTTTTCATCTGAAAAAAAATCCCCTAGATATAAAAAACAACAATGCAAAACTATAGCTAAATTGAAAAAAATATATATGGGCGCACTTAAGAAAAAGGTGTATAGAATAGTGACAAAATTTTAAAAAAGGTAACAAAAAGTGACAAATTAAAAAAAACGTGACAAATAGTGAGAAAAGTGACTTGCGCTGAGGTCTGCATACGACATCGCGCTTATCCTGAGAAAAGGCTATTTGGCTTACAGGACACAACAGTTCAAAACCTCAGTAACATAAAGATGACAGATAGTACGCAAGCATCTTTAAAGACATTGCTTCTGCTAAATTGTCTGTGGCTAAGTGGCTTTGCAGCTGTTTCAAAGGCTCAACCAGGCTGGAGTCAGTAAGGACACAACAATTGTTCAACAGAGTTATTTGTGTTTGTGACAGTCCTTTGAAATTGAAATCATACTTCAGATATGAACAAGCATCTCGTCCACTAGCTTTATTTGACGAAGTGTCACTGCGAAAAGGAACGAAATCCTCCATAACTAAATCTTTCATTGGTGGTATTGTTGAACAGGAGAATATACCTACTGGTGCAGCTGTTATAATCAGGGCTTGAAAAATATCTGAAAAGTTACATGCCCAGCTGGGCAAGTGCAGAAAATATTTACTTGCCCAGAAGTAAAATCTACATGCCCAGAAAAATTTATCTTTTAAGATAACAAAACAGAAGCCTGATTTTTTTAAAGTTAAAAATTATGTTAAACTTTTTATACATCTTTTGCACGCCATTTTAAAAGTGTCTGTGTTAAAAGTGCACAAAAGCATATATCTCAAGTTTTAAGAAAGGTAATTGATGGCATTTGAGAAATTTAGTGATTATGCCATGTTCAAGAATTTTTAATATACTTCCCGTGTTTTGCAAAAAAATAATAATAGTTAACTGTACAGCAGTTTAAGTAGTTTTCAACAATTTTGAATATAAAAATTATTTACCTTTTTCTCTTATGCAAACAGAAGTGATTTTGCATCATAAAATATCCCAAGAATTGTTTAGAAACAAAGACAATCCTTACGTTTTCGACTACTGTTGTATGCACTTATAGTTATTAAACTATATTATCATCTTGGACCCCACCCACCCACCCACCCACCCACCCACCTACCCACCTACCCACCCACACACGCACACACACACACACACACACACACACACACATTCCTTGAAAAAATTGCTGGTGGTATCGGCAATTTTAGGATGGTTTTACAAGCAGTGCACCACATAAGTCTTGTCATCATTTGAATTTAGCCAATTAAATGTTTTTATCCAAGATTCCTGAACTGTCCGACGGCGTTTTTTGCATACACTTTATCATAGTCCGCTTGCGTAAGTTTCAATTTTGCCAACAACGCAGATCCCGATTCTAAAATTACGTCACTCAACAATGAGACGAATTTGTAACAACGGCTGACAGATCGGGAATTTCACATAATTGCTTACTATGAGATGTACTCTTATTGCTAGATCTTCTCAAAAAAAAAAAATCATGTCCATTTCTAAATACAACTTATATCTACAGCTAACACAAACTACTGTTCTCTCAGACAAACTAGGTAAGTTGTCAGTGTCGGTAATTTTTGCTCTTCTCCCGGCTAAGTGCACAGGCTCGTTCTTAAATCTTAAACGAAACTTAGGGCTTTGTTTCAGTAGTACCACTGTTGCTCGTGTGTGTGTAAGGAAGGGTACGCGTGGGGGGGAAGCTTCCATTTCCCCTACCTCACTCACACACGTTGTATCAGAGTCCCAACCCCACCCAGGGCTGTGCAATAAATATTCCGTTGTCATTCCCTCCTCATAAAGCACTGCTTTTTTGCCCATCAGTCTGTGTCCTCCTGTTTCATGGCAGTTTACACATTTTGTCACTAAACACCAGAGGCTAGTTTCATCTGAGGCATGTATCCTGTCGTGACGACAGTCTTTTTTTTTTTTTTTTCTAGAATAGAAAATTCTCCATTCTATACTTTTTTTTTTTTTTTTTTTTGACCTAGTTGCTCGACCGGGAGACTAGATTTCATTTTTACTTGCCTGCAGGGTGGGAAATTAGTGGTCGCAAGGCGCAAAACGCGACAGTAATTTTTTGTTCTGCGACAAGTATTTTGAGCTCAGGCGCGAATTGGCGACAGCTTAAATTTATAAAAAATTGAAGATCTGGATTACTACAGTTTCCATGTAAGCATCTTCTAAATGTTCAGCCTTATAGTTGTAAAATTTAATGCTGGCTTACAATTGCAAATATTTTCAGATATTTTGGTGGGTATTAGTGAAACATTCATTAGCTTTCCTAAGTCCATCAAATCTTATGTGCACACAATACCTTTGGGGTCATAAAATACCCCAAGGTAAAATATCTAACACTTACCAATTACTCAAAACTAATAATCACTAAAGGTTTTGTGCTTTGTACCAGATAAATAAAAGTCATGAAATGGCGTTAAAAAATATAACAGAGTTACCAAAGCTCATAGATCCACTGGGGTCTTTCTTTATAAGACCCCAAATGCCACAGGAAGGTTAATGAATCTTTGATTTGTGACACATATTAATAGAAAGATGTCTGGATAACTTTTGATAATAGTTGTATTTTTTTGACGTACGGGCTAAGCAGCTTCTTAACTTCTGTGACTCGTGTAGTGATGAACTCAGAAAATGGCTAAAGATCCACACACACTCCCCCCACCCACCCACCCCTCATCCTTTTGTTTTCAAACTGACAAATCTGTGGAATGTGAGACATACGTGAATTCATGTATGTAGTGTATTTTAAGTACAAGAAGCTGAATAAAGTGGACCTCAATCTCTAAATTAAATTATAAAAATACAACAAATTTCAATTTAGTTTAGGTGTTTATGGTATTTATTATACACCCGATAGAGAAAATAAATGGCATTTTACTGGTAAAATGAGAGTTTTAAACTAAACTTTACAGTGAGTTTTGATAAAATGTGGTTTAAAAATCTACAAAAATTATCCCCCACCCCACCTCCAACCCCGTGCACAATATGTTTTATTCACATAGGTAAAATTTCAAACATGAGACATTCCACGTCAGATCAATAAAAAAATAAGTTTTTGACCTCACCATTTCTGATTTTGATGAAATTTGTTATGAAGCACACATATGACAAGGTAAGTAATTCTGCCAATTTTCAGATTTTTATTTTGAAAATTGTCCAAGAGACACACATAATAAAAATCGAAATTTTCGTAAAAAATGACAAACTCGCACACTTATAAATGGCTGTAACTGTTTTCCTAATTGTAGTACAGTGACAATTGAAACACAGCTGCAAAGCTAAAGCATTGAGCTTTCTATAGATACCATACATGACCTTCTTACAACAGATTAAAGTTTCAAGGTCATCCACTGTGACCTTTGACTTTGAATATCTCAAATCATACCATCTTAAAAAATTACGAAAAAAATATATTTTATTGCTACAACATTCTTCTACCCATGTGCCAGATATTAGGCTGGCACTGGCAAGGCAGTGTAGGATTAATAGGAGTATATGTCCTCCAGGTTAGGTTCGGACAAATGTACAATAACTGTTTTCCAGATGCATGTATGTATTAATTTCACAATGTGTTACAGGTTATATTAGTGGTGTACACATACAAGTGAACCGCTTGGTTAATAAGGTTGCAAACCAAAAGAATGTGATGCCATCTTGCTAGTGACCATCTCTATTTCGCTTCTCTCCATAAAATATGTCCGACCTGTTGCTGTTCGTAGGTCAACCTTCGTAATGACCGCTGTTTTATCCACTTCTAATACATCTGGCTTCTGTGGGTATGTGAAAGACACTGAAGGTCCATGTGGGTGCAGAAAATTTATCTTAACTTGTTCTGTATGAATGTTCACATCCAAAACACAACCAACCCACCACTGGTTATCATACTCAACAATAACATAGCCACGAATATCCTCCAGATCCAGTTCTATTGGATTTAGCAATACTGACTCAACCTTGTATTCAGTTGAGTTTGAATACATCTTGGTTTTAATAGCTGTGCGGCTTACTGGTATTACACAGTGAAGTTTTTGAGTACCAGGAATTGGTCGAGCACTAGCATGACGTATCTCGAGGAACTCCTTGTGGTTCTCATAGTCCTTGTCCGTGCTGTATTTAAAATGGCACGAAGGAATGTTTCTGGAAGCCCAATCATACAGTTGTTGCGGTGTCATAATTTGGTCATTGTATGAACACTGAAGGCTGGCACGTGCAGCTAATCTCTTAATGGTGCCTGCCACGCCATCATATGGCCCCTTTCCATGTGAGGTGGCAAAGAAATGCCACTCAGCTGTGATACCAAAATCTACATCATGATGGCACAGATTGACAAAATTCTTCCTGTTCTTATACTGTGAGGCTGCACCGTCTGAGAAGTAATAGATGTGTTCTACTTTCTTGTCAAAATGTGATGATATAAACTGCAACAATTGGCTCTGGAAAAGGTGAACACTGGTAGTGTCATGCTTAAGACATTCTGAGATGACAACAAAAGAAACATGATCCAACTGAAGTGTATGTGAACTTTTGTAGTACACGACGAAAGGGTGAATAGTAGCTTGGGAATTGTTCCAGTGGTATCCTTGGACTGCATCCTGCAGTATGAAGGAATAATTCTCAGCAAAATCGCACAACACAACACACTGATTATCATCAAGGTTTTCTTTCAGATTTGATAGAAAGTATGACTGCTGAATAGCTATAAAAGAATGTGGCAATAGCAATTTCACTTTTGATTCAAAGGTCTCAAGGAATTCTTCTACAGTGTTACAGACTGTCATAAGTGTTGTGCGATCAGTTGTAGTCCACAATTTATATACAATTTCATCAATCCCATTCATGGTGAATAAGCTACTTATTTGCTCTAGTAAGTGTGCTATACCAGGACAAGAATCACACTTGAAGAAGAAGCATTCTGGAAGAGGAGGGTTACAAGTTATTCTTGCAAGGCAATCTTTGTATGTCCTAACTGGTAATTCATCATTACGAGTTAAGTCTTGCAAGTTGCACCCTGCTAGCATAAGTTTTACATTTTCATGAGCACAACACACACAGACACAGTGTGTTCCACTTGCACCAGCCAGCACACAATTCTTTGGGCGTAAACCACAGAACTTTGAAAACCCTACTTTGACATTAGGATTCTTGTCTTTAAATCCTTGAAATATCTCTTTCAAATTTCCTAGAATAAGACGTTTCTGTTTTTGTACTTTTGATCCTGATTCCATCATTGTAACAAAATCTAGGCGAATCTCCTCTGAAAAAAAAGATTAGGTGTTGGACAGGTACAGTAAGAAGAAATATACACTTATGACAGACGTTTCTGTTTTTGTACTTTTGATCCTGATTCCACATTGTAACAAAATATTTTTTTCCTGGTAAACAACGGCTCACTTCATCACTATTATAGTATGCAATAACGTTTTCAACTGTGCTGTCACTGAGAGTTTTCCCAGGCCTAGGATTTGGAGTTGCTAAAATACCCTGCTCTTCCATAAGATTTTTAGACTTTCGTGCCATGTAATATGTTACACCAAATTCTTCCTGAATTTTACGAATACTCTAGGTTCTAGGTAATATTGTTAGTATTTGGACTTTAACACTGCTAGTTTTCTTTCAACTGTGAAATTTTTCTTTCAACTGTGAAATCATGACTGATTCATCAGACACTGTCACAGGATTATCACATTCTGGAATACCTATGTAGTCTTTTATCACTTCACCAATTTTCTGATATTTCTTCTTACTGTACCTGTCCAACACCTAATCTTTTTTTTTTCAGAGGAGATTCGCCTAGATAAAGTAACGTATCATTCAGACTATCCAAAGTTGTGTCTCTGTCAGTCCATATCTCACTCTTCACCACTCCTTCTGAATTATCTTCACTTAACCGAGGTTGTTCTGCCTCTGCATCTGTTTCAATTATACATGAAGGACCTGGCATTTCAGAGATAGATTTTCTGCATGAACTACATATTTTCTGTTCTAATGTTATATTTGGACATTTCTGAACCATCCAAGGCTGTACTTTTCTCAGATTCTTTCTAAACCTTATGTGTCCACTTTTACCCAGAGGATTGCAACAAAAAATTTGACTTTTAAAGTCAATTTTAGTTAATGAAACTGCACCTGCAAAAAAAAAAAATGATAAATAAATATAGTTTGATAAAAAGAAATTGATTAAATAAAGATAACAATAAAGATAAAATAAAATAACAATTAAACAGTTAACAATGTTACAGATAAATTGATAACCACACACTCACAAGCTCAGAATTGAAATAACAGCAAATGTAAAATGGTGTACCAGTAAGATTTCTCATTGGCTGTAATAAGAAGCCTTGCCATTGGCTTTAATAAGAAACCCTGTCATTGGCTCTAATAAGAAGCTTTGTCATTGGCTAAAATGGGTGGAGTTTCAATCTCTGATCTCAAAGATTTGTTGACATTATTTACTGCTGAAAATTATGTCTATCAAGTAAAATTGCTGTCACATAGCATATTTCTGATAAATCTGTTGATCTGTTATAATATATACACATTTCATGTATAATAAACACAAATCCTCAACGTAAGAAATATTTATTGCATGGTATGTCTCTGTGCCTTACATACAGAAGGGTGCAGCATGACACTCAGACTATTAATCCTACACTGCCTTGCCATAGCAGTGCCAGCCTAATATCTGGTACATGGGTAGAAGAATGTTGTAGCAATAAAATATATTTTTTTCGTAATTTTTTAAGATGGCATGTTTTGAGATATTCAAGGTCAAAGGTCACAGTGGATGACCTAGAAACTTTAATCTGTTGTAAGACGGTCATGTATGGTATCTATAGAAAGCTCAATCCTTTAGCTTTGCAACTGTGTTTGAATTGTCACTCTACTTCAATTAGGAAAAAATTTACAGCCATTTATAAGTGTGCGAGTTTGTCATTTTTTACGAAAATTTCGATTTTTATTATGTGTGTATCTTGGACAATTTTCAAAATAAAAATCTGAAAATTGGCAGAATTACTTACCTTGTCATATGTGTGCTTCATACCAAATTTCATCAAAATCAGAAATGGTGAGGTCAAGAAGGTGATTGATCTGACATAAATGCTCACATATAAGAGGGTTCACCAAATACTACATATTTAATTATTTAACTCACAATTTCTTTTAAATGCATGTCAGCATACTTATTATACGCTTTTCACTCGAAAAACAGATTCTGCGCATGGTACTGTGAGATTTGCGCCTAGAATTTTAGCTACAGGCACGTTTTTGCACACATCCAAATTTTCCTAATTTCCCACCCTGCTTGCTCGGGCCAATAATTTACATGCCCCTGGCATCTCAGGAATGGTATTTTTCAAGCCCTGATAATAGATGGTGGCTATCTCCTTCATTTAGTAATTTGGCCTAAACTCACAACATTTGATCAAATTCTGCAAAATTATGTATATATCATGTACTTTCCCATTATGGTACAAATTGCTACGTTGTTTTTGATGGATACCCTGAAATGCCAACAATAAATCAGGAAGAACAAACAAGATCTGCTAAAAGAACGTCAGCGAACATTATATTTACCAAAAACATGGAGTGCACTCCAGCGCAGACTGATTTTCTGTCCAATCCCCACAATAAGAAAAGAATTATTGCAGCATTAACAGAGGAATTCCTCTCTGCCATTAATATCACGGTTTTCATGGCTAATAATGACGCTGGTGTAGATATAGTTCGAACCTCTATAGAAATGACAAAACTAAACCGTACTGAAGTTACTGTAGGTACGGATACAGACCTTATTGTCTTATTAATTGTACTGGTGCTAGAAGAAACAAAATCTTTGTTCTTTCTTAAACCGGGCACTGCTGCAATACCTTCAATATTTTACAGCATTGAAAAACTGAGTTATTTACAGTCATGTACGCAAATGCCTGTTATTCATGCATGCCATTACAGGGTTAATTAAATGTCTGCACTTTACGAACTTGGGAAACAAAAAGAAGTTAACCTAATACCCAGGAGCAGAAAGTACTTAAAACTGCGAGGTACGTCGAAGAACAAAGCTCCCCCCCTTGCAGAACATTTTCTTTTTAATCTTAGATTCCAATGTCTTGTGGAATATATTTTTTTTAACTTAGATTTCAGTTCCTTGTAGGATATTTTTATTTGTAGAATATATTTTGTTAAATCTTAAATTTCAATCCCTTGCAGAAAATTCTTTTCTTTAAATTTGCGAGCGCAGCACTCGCTCGCGTGTCCGATTTGCCGGTAACTCCTCTTGCCAACATCTACCTCCCCACTGCGCTTCTTTTTTTCTTTTTTTTTTTTTTTTTGCTGGAGTTTTAACGACCGCCGTGAGCAACTCAATGGGCTAAAAGCAGTCGCCCGTTCCTAATTTAGGGTCACTGGCTCCAGGGAAGGGAGATAGCCAGTGCCGTAAGACAAACACAACAATCCATGCCTTGCCGGGATTCGAACCCGGACCCCTTTCGGACGAATGATCAGAGACCATTGCTTAGACCACTGCGCCACTGTGGCAGCCTGCACCTTTTGAAGGTCCCTTTTCCTCCTCCCCGCTAGTATGTTGTGAAAGTGGGAGGCACCAAGCCATGTTAAACCACATATTTATGGGGAGAGTGTAAGGTGTCCATCTTGGAAAAAATCACCTCAAGTCAACAACAGCAGAACACACAGGATTCCCGCCCAAAGTTTTAAACTCCCGCCGAAGTAAAGTTGCTAGGAAGAAGTCTCCCTCTTTAGAAAATTTTAGGGAGGGGGGGGTATATTTATAAAATATGGGTCTGTATTTTGACCACTCACAAAATTCGAGCTTTAAAAACATATCCTTCATAAAATTAGGTGTGTTAAAAACGAATCTTTTGAGTTACGAATATTGCGGTCATATATATCGTGAATAATTTGTATTCCGGTCGGATACATCGGGAATAATTAATTTTATGGACACGTTAATCGACTTCCATACGTAGCAGCCTGGACAATTCCTTTTGCATGTTGCCAACTGTTACAAATCAGGCACAAGAATCTTTCACAGAATTCCACGTTTTTCATTATTTGGGATCGATACAAAACAAAACTGAAGAGAATTTGCGGGGGGGGTTAATGTGTGTGTGTGCGGGGGTTGTTTCAATTCCCGTCGGGGAACAGTATTCAGTTCTTCAAAACTTAAAAATTTTCCTGTTTGCCAATCGTTATTTCTTCTTGCGTAGTTGCTTCTGCCCAGTATTGTTGCTAAATATCAGTCTATTGCATAAATGTTTACAATTCAGCTTGAAACTGTAGGCAAGTTTTCCGAAAACGTAAATTTGACGAAGCGAAAATTTTCCTGTAATCTTTAGGCACGAGTTTCTCCCGCAGATTCGGGAAATTTTGCCTTAGTTGTCATCATTTGCGCCATTCTCGAGAGTGAAGAGAATTGCAAGGTGGGGTGCGGAATGACATTTTCCGGCTGTAAACAGAATTCCGTCTTCAAAACATTCGAAAACTGAAGCTAAACAGTTTTCGAATGTTTGTCCTGCAGACAAAAACGATATCCCTAGAATCCTATTAAAACCATCTTGCAGACTCCTTATCATAGATGTAAATTTTTCGTCTTCCAAAATTTTCGGAAGTTAGGCGTAGTGAGGATTTCTCCCGTAATCGTAATTTTTTTCTCCAAACGTTCCATCGATGCTTGAAGAGGGAATTATCCGATACTGTTGTTAAATATATTTTGTTAAATCTTAAATTTCAATCCCTTGCAGAAAATTCTTTTCTTTAAATTTGCGAGCGCAGCACTCGCTCGCGTGTCCGATTTGCCGGTAACTCCTCTTGCCAACATCTACCTCCCCACTGCGCTTCTTTTTTTTTTTTTTTTTTTTTTTGCTGGAGTTTTAACGACCGCCGTGAGCAACTCAATGGGCTAAAAGCAGTCGCCCGTTCCTAATTTAGGGTCACTGGCTCCAGGGAAGGGAGATAGCCAGTGCCGTAAGACAAACACAACAATCCATGCCTTGCCGGGATTCGAACCCGGACCCCTTTCGGACGAATGATCAGAGACCATTGCTTAGACCACTGCGCCACTGTGGCAGCCTGCACCTTTTGAAGGTCCCTTTTCCTCCTCCCCGCTAGTATGTTGTGAAAGTGGGAGGCACCAAGCCATGTTAAACCACATATTTATGGGGAGAGTGTAAGGTGTCCATCTTGGAAAAAATCACCTCAAGTCAACAACAGCAGAACACACAGGATTCCCGCCCAAAGTTTTAAACTCCCGCCGAAGTAAAGTTGCTAGGAAGAAGTCTCCCTCTTTAGAAAATTTTAGGGAGGGGGGGGGTATATTTATAAAATATGGGTCTGTATTTTGACCACTCACAAAATTCGAGCTTTAAAAACATATCCTTCATAAAATTAGGTGTGTTAAAAACGAATCTTTTTGAGTTACGAATATTGCGGTCATATATATCGTGAATAATTTGTATTCCGGTCGGATACATCGGGAATAATTAATTTTATGGACACGTTAATCGACTTCCATACGTAGCAGCCTGGACAATTCCTTTTGCATGTTGCCAACTGTTACAAATCAGGCACAAGAATCTTTCACAGAATTCCACGTTTTTCATTATTTGGGATCGATACAAAACAAAACTGAAGAGAATTTGCGGGGGGGGGGGTTAATGTGTGTGTGTGCGGGGGTTGTTTCAATTCCCGTCGGGGAACAGTATTCAGTTCTTCAAAACTTAAAAATTTTCCTGTTTGCCAATCGTTATTTCTTCTTGCGTAGTTGCTTCTGCCCAGTATTGTTGCTAAATATCAGTCTATTGCATAAATGTTTACAATTCAGCTTGAAACTGTAGGCAAGTTTTCCGAAAACGTAAATTTGACGAAGCGAAAATTTTCCTGTAATCTTTAGGCACGAGTTTCTCCCGCAGATTCGGGAAATTTTGCCTTAGTTGTCATCATTTGCGCCATTCTCGAGAGTGAAGAGAATTGCAAGGTGGGGTGCGGAATGACATTTTCCGGCTGTAAACAGAATTCCGTCTTCAAAACATTCGAAAACTGAAGCTAAACAGTTTTCGAATGTTTGTCCTGCAGACAAAAACGATATCCCTAGAATCCTATTAAAACCATCTTGCAGACTCCTTATCATAGATGTAAATTTTTCGTCTTCCAAAATTTTCGGAAGTTAGGCGTAGTGAGGATTTCTCCCGTAATCGTAATTTTTTTCTCCAAACGTTCCATCGATGCTTGAAGAGGGAATTATCCGATACTGTTGTTAAATATCATTTTATTGCAT
This sequence comes from Macrothele yani, assembly GCA_039090855.1. NCBI lineage: Eukaryota > Metazoa > Arthropoda > Arachnida > Araneae > Macrothelidae > Macrothele > Macrothele yani. The sequence continues at coordinate 54,932,539 of CM077011.1, read as the reverse complement.
AAATCTTTGCGGTTTATTTTGAAAATGGAGGCCAACAATTTCCGAAAACGAAAGTTTGACGGAACCCAGTAATCTTGAATTCTTTTTCTTACGATATTCCCTCAGCCCTGCATGGTCATTAAATATCATTTTATTAGATGTCTGCATTTAAAATTGAAAATGGAGAAAAAATTTCTGAAAACCAAAGTTCTACAAAGCAAAAATTTCTCCTCTAATAAACCTCCACCCACTGTGCTTCTGTATTATTGCTTAATCATCGTTTAATCACATAAATGTTTGCACTTGAGATGGGAAATGGAGAAACATGTTCCGAAAACGAAAGTAGAACGGAACAAAGATTTCTGTTCTTATGACAATTTTTTCCTAGTGATGCCCTCTGCGCTTTATTGTTGTTACATATAATTTTATTCCCTAAATCTTTGTGTTTCAGCTTGAAAATATTGGTAAAATTCCAGATACAGAGGACCAGAATGTTCTTGATTCCAATTAACATTGCAATTGCTGTAGTACCTAGGTTAGACATTTTTTAGGTAGAAAAATATGTCTGCACAATTTTTATTGTTTTCCACATTTAATAATTATCTAGCACAATGACCACCTTCACATTATTTTGTGGCACAATGATATCTGACGCAGACTTACCAGGAACTTTCTGCTATGGGGATTTAGAAAATTTTAAAACGAAAATGTGTAAAAACGCTTGAAATTTTTCGCATAACACTTTGGGCAACCATGAGAGATTGGCAATATCCCTCTCTGATGCTCTTGGTTCACCCATTACCAGTTTTATTTATCATCATGAGATTTTAGATAATAGAAACACTCAAGTAATCAAAGACAGTGGAAACGAACTGGAACCATGACAGCTAGAGACAGGTTGAAGGACAAGGACAGCGACGAGGACCAAATAACGTGTGAAAAACGTAATGTTTTTTCCAGGAGCGGACCTCAACGGTAAACAGTACGTCTGGCGAGATCGCGATAACGCCTCGACACGCGTATTTCACGCCTTAAAAACGCCAAATACGCTTTAAAATTTAGAAATGCGTATTTTTAAGCATTGTTTTTCCATATGAAATTTCCTTTTATAATTGGTGATTACACCGCGATTTTGTCATAAAAATGACCATTTTTTTTTTCAAGAAATTATGTGTTAACTTTTATGTCACAGTTTATGAAAAAATCATGATTTGGTTCCCACTGCCGAGCCACGGCCCGAAGCAAAGCATTACCGCTCGCTCAATCGAGTATGGCCGTGGAGCAGCTCAACCGATGAGCATGCACATTACAGGGAAGGAGGTTTCAGCGGCGTCAGGATTGAGACGCTAGTGTATCGGTGTAGCGTGGTGCAGTAATGCAGTTAAGCCTTGGTGTGGAGGAAGTGAAAAGCGACGTGTTTTGAAGTTCGTTTAATTGCCATTTCACGGCGGGATTCCCGCCGAAACAAAGCTGTTAAGCGGGAGTCTCCCGCCTTTAGAAATTTTAAGAAAAATATAAATAAATATGAAATTTGGGTCCGTTTTTGGATCGCTCGCAAAATTTGCGTGTTAAAAATGCATTCTTTGTACAAATACATGATTTAGAAATGGACCGTTCAGTTCCGAAAATTGCAATCGAACATAATCAGTTTATGGACCCGTGAATCGGCTTCCATGCGTAGCTGTATGAGTAGTTCATTTTGCATATCGCAAGCTGTTACGAATCAGGCATGAGATTGCTCTTTGAATTTGCGGAATTCCACATTTCGGTTATACTTGAGAGTGATGAAAAAAACAAAAACAACTGAAGATAATGTTTTATTTTCGGAGGATTAGTGTGGGAGGGTCGTTTTCCGCCTGGGGAGCAGTATTCCGTTTTTCAGAACTTACGAAAGCTAAACGGAGTGAAATTTTTCCCCGCGATTGTAATTTCTTTTTCTCGTGAAGTTTCCTCTGTCCAGTATTGTTATTAAATATCAATTTATTGCATAAATGTTTGCATTTCAGCTTGAAAGTGTAGACAATAGTTTCCGATAACGAAAGTTCGACGGACCAAAAATTTCCTTAGTAAACTTTAGGAACGAGTTTCTTTTGCGGATTCAAAGAGTAACTCTGACTTTGTTGTCATCAAAACTGAAGATAATTTTTTGGTGGGTGGTGTGTGTGCGAGGTGGCACTGGAGGAGGGGGGAAGGGTCCGGCTGGGGACGGAATTTCGTCTTTCAAAACTTTCGAACGGAAGTTAGACGAACTGCAGATTTCATCTGTAATCATAATTTTTTCCCTCGCAATATTTTCTCTGCTCATTTTTATTGTAAAATATAATTTTATTTGATAACTGATTGTGTTTCAGCTTGAAAACGGAGGAAAACTTTCCGAAAACGGAAATCGGACGGAGCAAAGATTTTTTCGTAATTTTTTTTTTCCTGATGTTTCCACTGTCCTGAGTTATTGTTAAATGTTATTTTCCCTCTATAAATAGTTGCAAAGGGAGAAACTGGACATTCCTCATATCAGAAGAATGGTTTAATCAACCAAGTCTCAATTATGTGAGCTGTAAAAATCTCATACATAGTATTCAAGGAGATATTTTTTTCAGAGCTGAAGGAACAAAAATAATAAATTAGTTGACCTTTGTAATACCAAACTTGCACATCACAATGTCCAATGAAGGTTTATTTTGCCTTTTGTAATTGAGATAAACTGTAGATTTACTTCCTCCACAATAAAACTCTTTTTGAAGTTTGAGTGAGTAGAATCTGAATCTGTGAAGCAACACACACACACATACACAAAAGTTTTGGTACAGTCTTTCAAAAGCAAAACAAAATTTTTTGCAGCCTCATGGATAAAACAAGACAAGTAGGTAAGATTTTGATAAATTACGATTAACTTATTTTATATAAAAGAAATTCAATTACATGCTAATTCATTTTGACATATTTATATATAGATATAATTAGTTTTTATATTAAATATTATTTAGCTAAAAATTTAATGCGATAAGTGTTCACTCTCTAAAATGACTATTTTGGAAAGAAAAATACTCCTTCAAAAAATGTGAAGGAGTATTTTTACTCTTTTGAAAAAATCCTAGCACGATCTCTGATGTCTGGAATATTCCAATATAACGGGTGATCCAAAAGTCATGCACATTTTGAAAATTTAATAACTCACGGAGTTTTGAGAGTAAGGCAAAGCGGTTTGCATAGAAATGATCAGAATGACATAGGGTTTTTTTATGAAATCACATAAATTTTTACTCATTTTACTTACATTTTTCATCGCCAGATGGTGCCATAGGCGAACAGGTCTGGGATAGTGGGTATAAAAGTAGCAGCTGGGAAGCAACCACACAAGTCACAACGGTCCATGTCAGTAAGCTATCTTACTGGACAAAGCGCTCCTGGTGAAATTGTTCTATTACAACGCTGAATGTGCAAGTGCTGCGTTGAGAGCCTACCGGTTACTGAAAGGTGATCGCAGTCGGAAAGGACTGGTGGAAAATGCTGCGCTGCGGCGAATGGTGAAAAATTTTGAGGAAATGGGATCTTTGGCAGCGTGCCTACAAAGTGGTAGACCACGAACTGGTGCTGCTGCAGCAGAGCCGATTACGCAGGAAATGGATGTGATTGCAATGTCATCCACACATGGCGACTCCAGAGCTCACCAGCAAACAGGCATTTTATACAGGACTGTATGGCGAACACTACGACGGATTCTGCACAGATACCCATACAAGCTGCCACGGCATCACGAACTGCAAGCTGACGATTACATGCAGCACCAGGAGTTCACAGCGTGGTTTTTTCGACAAATGGATGTCGACGAGAACTGGCTGATGCACGTTTAATGGACTGATGGGGCACACTTTTCCCTAAACAGAGCGGTAAACACTGCCCTATCTGGGCCACGGAACATCCCCGAGCAATCATCGAAGCGCCACTTCATCAGCCAAAAGTGACAGTGTGGTGTGGATTCACGGCTTTCTTCATTAACAGTCCTTTATCTTTGGAAGAGGCCCGCAGCATCTCCTTCGAAACCGTTTCAGTGACAGGTGCATGTTATGCGAACATGTTACGAACGTATGTTATCCCTAGCTTGCAAGAGTGGGATGCAGTGAATCTGTGCACATTTATGCAGGATGGAGCACAACCCCACATCGCACGTTCCGTTCAACACCTGCTACAAGAGACGTTTAGCGCAAATCGTGTGTTGAGCCGACACTTTTCGAAGGCCTGGCCTCCTCGGTCACCAGACCTGACACCCTGCGATTTCTGGCTCTGGGGTTACCTAAAATCACAAGTGTACAGATGACGCCCCACTTCATTGGCCATGCTGAAAGATGCCATTCGACACCGGACATGCTCTTCAATGCCGTCCATGGTATTTTCTCTCATCTGCAGGAAGTGCTGGAACAGGACGGCCATCACATTGAACACCTGGTACAATGAGGTGTCTAACCTGGTACAATCAGGTGTCTATTTTTCTCAACACTTCCAATCTGTGGTTGCTGCGCCATCTGGCGATGAAAAATGTAAGTAAAATGAGTAAAAGTTTATGTGATTTCATAAAAGAACCTGGTCATTCTAATCATTCTACGCAAACCGCGTTGCCCTACTCTCAAAACTCAGCGAGTTATTACGTTTTCAAAATGTGCAAGACTTTTGGACCACCCGGTACATTGAAATAAAGCATGTAGAACACCGAATAATAGTGATATCTGGCCTATACATTAAGCCTAGATATGAGCTTCAAGTTTGAGTCACTTTTAAAACATTTCTTTCTGTAGCTTTCACAGCATTTTATGTAAATTTACATATTTGAACATTGTGCATAATTTTCCCTCAAATTTCCTGTCAAATAATTTAGGATAGAACTGTTATCAATCAAGTTCATTAATTAGTGTTAAGATTTATTCAACAGTCGAATTAAACCTCTACTTCACTCTGAAACCACAGGAAGCAAAATATGCTGGAGAAAAATAAATTCATATTTTCAAGGTGGAAGACTTATGTTGCATGCTGTCATTTTATCCCCTTCCATTTTTGGCAGGCACATTTTCTTTTATGACTGGCACTCCAATTAATGGGTATTTCCCTTTAATTGGATACAATTCAATGCTAAGGTTCGTCCTCTACTAATGTTGGATTATTTGGTACAGAGTTCACTCATTGCCCCAGTTTTCACACTTGTGAAACCAATTACTTCAGTTTTTGAATTGTGCAACACTGAATTTGATACCACAGGCACATATATTGGAACAGCAATGCAATCATATCCAAAAAAACCTATGCAATTTTTTCTTTTTTTTTTTTTGATTGAAGGTTTAATGACCACCGTGAGCAACTCAATGAGTTATAAGCAGTCGCCCGTCCCTAATTTAGTGCCACTGGCTCCAGGGAAGGGAGAGAGCCAGCGCCGTAAGACAAACACCTCACTGGGATTCGAACCCGGAACCATCTTGGACGATGAGTGATCAGAAGCCATCGATTTGACCACTGTGCCACCGGGGCGGCTATGCAAAATCCCAGAAAAAATAGGATGCATCAGGGCATGAAAAATATCGGAAATTTTACCCGTCCTTCTTTGAAAGTAACCAGTCAGACTCATATAAATACCATAACTACGTAGAATTTAAATATCGTCATGCTTTTTCAGTTTTCCATTCAATAGTGACTTAACTGTTGGAACTTTTTACATGTTATAGTACCTTTGTGTGAAATGCAATTTCTCAGTTCGAAATTATTAGTATTTAATGCTAACAAATACCTGGGTAATCAAATGTAATTCAAGGAAAAACTTTTCAAGTACCTCTCAGTTTTAAGTGGTCGATGTTTGAATCTTTGTATGGCTATTCTCATCAGGCTCTTGAGTTTAGACTTTTAAGAATTTAATCGGTACATTTTCGTCACAGGTCCCGAAATTGGATCGACAAATTAATTTATTCGATTAATTTGTCTATCCGATTTCGGGACCCGTGAAGAAAATGTGCAGACTAAATTCTTAAAAGTCAAGACTCAAGAGCCTGATGAGAACAGCTATACAAAGATTTGAACATCGACCACTTACAACTGAGAGGTACGTGAAAAGTTTTTCCTTGAATTACATTTCATTACCGAGGTATTTGTTCGCATTAAATACTAATAATTTCCAACTGGAAATTGCATTTCACACAAAGGAACTATAACATGTAAAGTTCCAACAGTTAAACCACAATTGAATGGATTTAACCGAAAAAGAATAACGTATATAAACATATTTTTTAATCTCGATACGTCAAGAAATATGAGCGTATTAAATATCGTCACTTCACAGAATTTTATTTTTTTTTATGTACATACAGAAAATAAATATATTTCTGCTTTCATAGCAAAAAGCTTGTTACACTGAATCTAGAATTTTCAACTGCAAAATGGCCGGCATTAGGTACGATTGTCGTTAAGGACGCCAGGAAACATGCTGCAAAGCGGTAATGCACGGGAAGCCAATATTACGGTGGGCATCACACGTGCGAGATGTCAAGGTCACACATGAAGGGAAGAAGCAACAGGTTTAGTTGCATTGGTTAATACTGGGCCACTCCTGTATTAACAAATGAAAGTAAACAAGGGATGACTGTGGGGGGGGGGACGGAGATGGACGGGAGAGAAAGGAAGAAAAAAAAAAAACTGCGAAGTCGCTATCCTTGTAGTTACACCTCAAGTTTCAGGTGTAAAATTCACACGGGAAAACTTCGAGAGGGAATGAGAAAGCAGCACACTGGCTTAGTACGTTAAAATTTTGGAAAGGAGGGTGTCGTCGTGGAACTATTTCGCCAAAACAAAGAACAGCTTATCGATTAAGTATTTCGCCAAAACAAAGAACAGCTTATCGATTAAGAGAATGCGTAATTTTGTAAAACATTGTGGCACTTGACATGCGCAAATTTTAAATTGGCAAAAAAAAAAAAAAAAAATTTATAATGTTCTAATTACAATCAGTGCATGCAGGCTTGCAGGAAAAACGGCTGTCTGCGCGTACGGGAAATTAAGTGTCCACAATGAATTCTTGATTGCCGCGGACGGGCGGTTTTGCACGCCCTGGAATGCATTTAAACTGATGACAACCGTTTCAAGTTCTGTTTGCTCCACTCTCCAGAAAAGCAACTAGAGGAATATTTCAATGGGAACTTGCAGCAATTAACATTTCAAATTTGTCAAGAATTTTAGTTTCGGATCTCAACACTCAACAGCACATTTACTTTACTTTATTATGTGAACCTATTCACTCCTGTTATTCTATACTGATAGCAGTGGTGAAGAAAAATAAAAATCGTCAATATCTATCAGATCAGGAAAAAGGTTTCATATATAACACATTAAATTTGATACGATTTTCAAAGGAAAGTAAGGGAAAGGAAATGGCTACGAAATATGAAATTATATTTAAATTTGGCAGTGGGTAGACCAAACCACGCCACAGCGACTGAAAGTTTTTACCTGGCACCCGAGTTTCCAAATTTTATTCTGAAAATGTGTTTTCGAATTCCATTCTCGAAATTTGAATTTCTATTGTGAAGCATATCTTTAATAAAACAACAAATACAGTATACGGATTTTTTATGTTTGTGCTTTTATTATACACTAATTACCGTACAATCAAAATGATGAAGTTGCTAACAAATTTTTGGTACCACCGCCAGCAGAGTTATGCATTTGGCAGAGATTGTCAGTAGTGGTTCAGGCTGAAATTCCGCAGCGCAGTCCAAGAGAGGTGCCTGGACTCATGTGGAGTGTGCATCAGAATGTCACACCAGCAATAGGGGGAGGGGGTGCCCACAGGTGAAGTGTGGCGTGGAGTGAAGATCAACACCTGCCCGAAATCTTGACCTTGGGAGGGACAGAACTGTAGTCCTGAGGTTTTTTCTATTTGTTTTCAGCTTTTCATTTATCAAAATAGTCATAACTTTTTTTTTATAAGGAAAAAAGCATTTTCAATCTTTAAAGAATTTATACGCACACGAGATGTGTTCACAGAAGTATCACGACTGTCTGTGGTCAAAACCAAGACCCCAGGTGGTCCGCTTAATCTCCCTACCTTGGCGTGACACTAAAGAATGTGTGTGGGCACTTTTAGCCATTGCATTAATTTTTTTTTTTTTTTTTTTTTTTTTGAGTGGAGGTTTAACGACCACCGTGAGCAACTCAATGGGCTATAAGCAGTCGCCCGTCCCTAATTTAGGGTCACTGGTTCCAGGTAAGGGAGAGAGCCAGTACCGTAAGACAAACACAACATCCATGCCTGACCGGGATTCGAACCCGAACCCCTTACGGACGAATGATCAGAGGCCAACGCCTTAGACCACTGCGCCACCGGGGCGGCTCATTAATTTTGCACGAGGTGCTTATGTGTATTTATTCATTAGTGCTGTTATTGAATGTGGTACACCAGAAGGCAAAGCTGAATTTTTTGCAGTGAAAACCTATTTTGAAGTGTAACTTTTAATTCTTTTTTGATTGGTGGTTTAACCACCACGGTGAGCAACACAATGGGCTATAAGCAGTCGGCCATCCCGAATTTAGGGCCACTGGCTCCAGGGAAGGGAGAGAGCCAGTGCCATAAGACAAACACATCAATGCCTCACAGGATTCGAACCCAGACCCTTCATGGACGAATGATCAGAAGCCACTGCTTAGACCACTGCGCCACCGAGGCGGGCGGCACTTTTAATTCAAGTACATAATATGTTCCCTAGTTTAAGTTGCAGATTTTGCGCTGAATTGTTTAAACAATATGTAAGAAGTATATTAATTTGGACTGATGGTCACAATTCTGAATGTGTCGTTTTTATTTAGATCGTGCGTGGTTTTCTTATAGTATCTCTTTAAAAAATTCAATTGGCTCTTGAAAAACTGGAGCTGGCACCTGAAAATTTTGGGTTTTTGTCTACCCCTGAAATTTGGTATGTGCCCAATTAATTTTGTTGTCATGATTTATTTGGCCCAAGCGAAATAAGCCCAATTTTCCGGTTTTTACCCATAACTTGTTTCAAAATTTCTACTGCACCATCCCGGCATTAAAATAATACACCACTTTAATCACCGTGCTAAAGGAAATTAAATCAACAGCTGCCGAGAACCTTCTTAATCAAATCTGCGCCACTGTCTTAGCAAAAACAATAACAACGCATACATTTTGGGAATTCCGGCTTAATGAAAACTGATAATCCTACTAATGACAAGGAAATACATTTATGGCAAAAAATATTTACAATCAGACCACATTTAAAGACCATCCTATGAAATAAAACGCATATAGCCGAAACTTACAGCATTCTTCCCGATTTCTTCATCAAACCTTAAATGAATGCAAGATTTAGAAACATCACAAAGTACGCCACACACGATCTTCAAGTGTTTGGAAGGTGCTAAGGTGCTGCCATATTGGATGTGAACTACGATTCTACATACGAAGAGCAGAACGTATTTCTGACACTAGAATATTTCGTAGCAAAACTTGATTTCCGATTAATATAACCGTATCATTTTGTCCTAGAAATACGCACCGATGCACTTACAATATACCCATTAAATATATTTCAAAAATCTTCACCACATAATTGTTTGGCGCCATGAAAATTTCACAGCAAAACAGATGAATTTTGTCACGTGATGAAAACCAGCCAATTATCCTGGAGCTAACATGAACCTTCCTTCCCTCCCTCCCGGAAATATAACGACCAAATTGACTCGACTAGGCTTACTGAATTTAAACGTATTTCTTATTCACCTCCTCTGATCTGGCAGGTTGACCCCCAGCTCACATAATAACACACCCAGAGAGGTGACATTCATGCACAGTCACGAAAAGAAAAAAGCGCGTCATAATGCAGTTCGAGTCCCTCGATAAACAAAAATTGTCTGGAAATTCGACTTGTGAAATCTTGTTGCCTATCCTACATGCGTCTGAAGGGCTGCATACCCATTAAAAAAATCGTAGACAATTACCTGACTGCGTTATATACTGCTGAGTAGGAAGTGAAAAATAAATTACAAGAAAGAAAAGGAAGTACTTCCCAATTTCCTTTTCATTTCTATCAGCTGTTCCGCTTTACCAGTGGCGGCCCGTGACCAAAATTGCTGGGGAGGCAAACTACTTTTCAGCCTGGGTTCAAATAAATTTATTCAAATTTTGAAGATGACAATCCGATTTTTGGCGTAAATGTGACAAGGATAGTAAGTCAGATAATGTCCGAAAACTTGAAAATTTTCATCGTCCTGGGTGGTGTAGTGGTTAGCATACCCGGGCACTATCTGGGAGACGGGGGTGTCCCGCTCCAGGACGATGAAAATTTTCAAGTTTTCGGATATTATCTGACTTACTATCCTTGTCACATTTACGCCAAAAATCGGATTGTAATCTTCAAAATTTGTATTATATGGTGTATCCCGTATTTCTTTCATGCTAAATTTATTCAATTTAATGCCATTTTTTACAATATAATTTTTTTTATTTACTTTCTCATGTGCGAAGTATGAAATTAGTAACGTGACCCGTGAAAAGATTTATAAATTTTTACCGGAAACGCACGTTTTACATGACTTACCAACACAAAACCTGTTTATGTAAGGCTCCGGCCCTTCGCCGAAATATATTTTTTTCAGTCTGAATTGCCCTCTTGGACTATTTGGGAACTGTTAAGCCAGTTTTAATATGAAAAATATATTGCATCGAAATAGATTTTTATTAAAGAGATCAACAGAAGATAAAAAGCAAAACTGAACTATACATCTTATTCATCTCAAATGAAATTCTATTGTATGTACGCCTCTGCCTTCACTGACTCCAAAAGTAAAAAGTTTTGAAGACTTCTGAACACAGCGTTTACCTATACACCAAGAGAGAAAGCTTACCTTAGGCTTATATTGTCTTGTATATGAGATCTATCTTTCGTTTTTTCTGTTTGGCGAAGTGATTTATTATATGGTCATACCATGTCTGTTCTGCTTCCATCCTCTTCACAAGCACCTTCTCGATGGACAGAAGTGATAAACTTGACAACCTTTCTTGCCCAATGGAGTTTCTCTTGTAGTTTTTCATCCTCTTCAGGCACGAGAAACTGCGTTCCACAGAGGCCGATGTTGCAGGAATTGTTACTACGAGGGAAAGAAGTTTAAATAGCTCTGGCAGTTGTTTTTTTTTATTGGAGGTTTAACGGCCACCGTGAGCAACTCAATGGGCTATAAGCAGTCGCCCGTCCCTAATTTAGGGTCACTGGTTCCAGGGAAGGGAGAGAGCCAGTGCCATAAGACAAATACAACATCCATGCCTCACCGGGATTCTAACCCGGACTCCTTTCGGACGAATGATCAGAGGCCATCGCTTAGACCACTGCGCCACCGGGGCGGCACTCTCTGGCAGTGCCTGTGCTAGATTATTATTGTATATGGCAGATAGAAGTTTTGTTGTACTTTTGGTATTGTTCCACAGATCTCTGTCTGAATACAGAACCTGCAGCTCACTATGCAGCTTGGTGCTGTTAAAGTATTTTTCATAAGTTTGAAGCAGAGCTTTAAAACAGTGTTCAAGAAAAATTCTAGAATGAGCTTCAAAGCAGTGTACATCGACCAGCTGAAGAAACTTTAATTTCTCAATGTCAAAAAACCGGCATTTTAACTGAGTTGTAACATTGTCTATTACCTCATAATACAGTCTTCTGTATTGCACGGTGGCAGGAATATCATTGCTTCCTTTAAATCTTTTATTTGGAGAACCAACCTCACTGCACACGTTATGATAGAGATCATCAAACTGTCTCTTTGCCGCCCCGGTGGCGCAGTGGTCTAAGGCGCTGGCCTTTGATCATTCGTCCGTAAGGGGTCAGGGTTCGAATCCCGGTGAGGCATGGATGTTGTGTTTGTCTTACGGCACTGGCTCTCTCCCTTCCCTGGAACCAGTTACCCTAAATTAGGGACGGGCGACTGCTTATAGCCCATTGAGTTGCTCACGGTGGTCGTTAAACCTCCAATCAAAAAAAAAACTGTCTCTGATCTCGAAAGTACAACAATTTTTCACATAAGCCAGTAATTCGTTTGTTACAAAAAGTAACATCGGAACTATTTGATTGCAGTACAGAGAAAGTAACCTCAGTTAAATCAAATATTTTTTTATGTGAGAAGAGAAGAAAAACGAAATTAAAATCTTGGAGCCACCGTTTTAGTCCTTCTGCTTCGTGAATTGTCTCGTCGTCATAGTTGGAATCATCCTCAATTTTTTCAAATACTTCAATTAGCAGGCACCTGTGGTCAGCTATGGTAGACACTGAACGGAATTTGAACCTGGTCTGGCCGCCCCGGTGGCGCAGTGGTCTAAGCGATGGCCTCTGATCATTCGTCCGAACGGGGTCCGGGTTCGAATCCCGGTGAGGCATGGATGTTGTGTTTGTCTTACGGCACTGGCTCTCTCCCTTCCCTGGAGCCAGTGACCCTAAATTAGGGACGGGCGACTGCTTATAGCCCATTGAGTTGCTCACGGTGGTCGTTAAACCTCCAACCAAAAAAAAAAAAAAAAAAAAAAAAAAAAGAACCTGGTCTGAGATACACCAGGTGGTCTGGGTCCACCAACAGATTCTAGTAAATGAACACGCTTTGTCGATTTGGAAAAGAATGCACAAATTCCATTTAAATCTGCACAAAAAATACGTGGTTCCTTCAACACTGACGCTGCTCTGCTAAAAACTAAGTTCAGCCTGTGTGCCTAGCAGTGAACAAATAATGCTTGAGGGGCATCACACTTCACTTTTGCTTGCAATCCATTCAGCTCTGATGCCGTCACTGCTGCGCCATCATATGTCTGTGCAACTAGTTTTTCTTTGTATCTAAATCTTTCCAGCTCACGATCCAGTAATTCTTTAAGCGAAGTAGCACACCGATCAGAACTTACGTCCAAAAATCCCAAAACTCTTTCTACTGGTACTCCATCTTCCACGAGTCGAACTATAATTGGGCCGCCCCGGTGGCGCAGTGGTCTAAGGCGCTGGCCTCTGATCATTCGTCCGAACGGGGTTCGGGTTCGAATCCCGGTGAGGCATGGATGTTGTGTTTGTCTCACGACACTGGCTCTCTCCCTTCCCTGGAACCAGTGACCTTAAATTAGGGACGGGCGACTGCTTATAGCCCATTGAGTTGCTCACGGTGGTCGTTAAATATCCAATCAAAAAAAAAAAAACAAACTATAATTGATACTTGTGCATGGGAGCTAATGCCTGTCGTTTCATCAATCTGCCAAGAAAAAAAACCAGACATTTTCAATATCTGCATTGATTTCATTTCTAACTATATGAGCAACTTATTCGATTAAATCATTCTGTATTGTTTTTGAAGTTCCTGAAAATGTTGTACTATTCTCCATAAACACTCTCAATGTTTCGTCACTAGTGGAGAGTAAATCAATCATCTCGAGGTAATTTCCTTTATTTTCAGAGACTTCGCTCTCATCTTGTCCACGAAATGGGAGCTCTTGCCACGCCAGTAGTGTTGTAATACCAATCAACTTCTTCATTACATCACGATCCTTTTTTACTTTTTCATTATGACGTAGTTACTTGTTATCTTCTCTTCGTTGAGAGAGTAGTCTATCCTTGTTTTGCCTAGCAACTGTAATTTAACAACTGCCAGAATGTGATCTTTACACTTTTTGTGCCTGTCCAAAGCACGTGGTAAATTTTTCAAATCATTGAAGCCTTTCTCTTGCCAGACTTCTTTGCCACTCACAGGAAACAGCAAACATGGCCAACAATATAGTTTGTTCGTTGATTCATTACCAGTTAGCCATTGTTCTTTTCTGTACCAGTCAATATTGAAACCTCTGTTTGAAGTTTTGCTCTTTGAAGTCATCTTTTTCATTTCAGGTGTAGGCTTACCATCATTTTTAATTTGATTCTTTTCTTCAAAATCTCTTCTACTGAAGGGCTTTTCCAGTAAGCTATCCAACATATTTGATATGTTTGAAGCAGAGGCCATGGTCTGGTAAACAACTCTTCATAAAACATAAATAAAATTAGTTACACAAACATTAGTGTGAAAGAAAAGCAACTAGGAAGAAGACGCTATGTAATGACGCTCGAAGCTGTCCGAATGAGGAGTTAACATAGCGGAGCTGCTGCAGCTGTTCACATGAGGCAAGATAGCATCTGCCTCACGGGAAATCCACGGTGCGCGTGCGCTCTTTGTACTGGCAGTTCCACCGCCTACCTTCATATCTACTGATTCAGTGGAGTAAACAGGTTTGGCGCAAAATGTACGAGAGGCAGTTTGCTTCCTGCCTCAAAGACGGATATCTCCAGCTGAGGACAATTCGCAACTCCGCGCTACCGATTGTTTTCGAAAAGCGTCAATTTAAAAAAAACTGAATGAACGCATAGAGACATTTAACTCAAAAGAGTTAACTAGCATAAACGTTTGCTCTCCTATCCCCAAAAGTACTAAATGAACAAGGCGAATAATTCTAACTAAGAGTCTTAAATTCTGAGGAGGCACTGCCTCCCTTGCCTCCTCCCAAAAGCCGCCACTGCGCTTTACGTATGTTCCACCATATTCTTATGAAATTGATGCTCCTTAGCCCCCACCACCACCAACACGCGCGCAGTGATCTATGAGCTGGCTTTTGGATCTTTGCCTGAGAAGAGTCCGGGTTCGAATCCTAATAAGGCATGAATGTTGTTTTCGTTTTACGGCGCTCGTTCCCTTCCTTCCCTGGAACCAGTGGCCCTAAATTAGAGACGAGCGATTGCTTATAGCTCATCGTGTTGCTCACGGTAGACATTAAACCCTCAATAAAAAAAAATGATTCCTTTCAAAATCGAGGTCTCAGTGTCCAATTCGGATAAGTCATCCTAGTTTGATCCGGGCTCAAAGGATGGCCTCAGCTGGAATAGCCGATGAGGTTCGGTGGCGGAGGGTAGTTATAGATGTTGGAGGGGGCACATTCCCAGATGATGAGATCAGATCCGTAGCACGTCAAAACATCACAGGTCAAAAATCGCGCCACATAACATCGCAGGTCAAGACATCGCGGTGACAAAACATCGCAATCCATAACATCGCGAGCCATAACATTTCACGATCGGGCATTAATTAAACGGCTTTTTTTCTTTTCTTTTTTTTTTTTTTCTTTTGTATTTTTCTAAACATTTGATCTTTGGTAGGAAAAATTCGTTCAAATTCTGATTTAATTTGCGGAAGACTAGTATGCGGCACTTATCAAAATATTTCAGGAGGGTGCACTAATTAATTTTTCATCTCATACAAAATTTTCGTAAAATCTACAGTTTTCAATTTAGAACCACCAAATTTGGTATACTAACTCACGGTGACCGTAGACGGTTTGGGGAAGTGTTCGCAGCCCGGGGTCGAGGGGCCCCCATACAATATTTTCGTAAAATCTAGTTTTCAATTTAAAACCACCAAATTTGGTATACTATCTCATGGTGCTCTAACTTAGCACGTAGAGGGATTTTGCAACGGGTGGGGTGCGCGGGGTCGAGGGGCCCCATAGAAAAGTTTCGTAAAATCTACAGTTTTCAATTTACAACCACCAAATTTGTTATACTACCTCATGGTGCTCTAACTTAGACCGTAGACAGTTTTTGGAAGTGGTCGGAACCCGGGGTCGAGGGGCCCCCATAGAAAATTTTCCTAAACTCTACAGTTTTCAATTTAGAACCACCAAATTTGGTGTACTACCTCATGGTGCTCTAACTTAGAAGGTGACGATTATTGGCACGGGTGGAGGCCAGGTCCGAAGGGGGCCCCTACAAAATTTTCGTAAAATCTACAGTTTTCAATTTAGAACCAACAAATTTGGTATACTAACTCACGGTGTTCTAACTTAGACCGTAAACGGTTTCTGGAAGTGTTCCAGCCCGGGTCGAGGGGCCCCCATACAATATTTTCGTAAAATCTAGTTTTCAATTTTGAACCAGCGAATTTGGTATACTATTTCATGGTGCTCTAACTTACACCGTAGAGGGGTTTTGGAACGGGTGGGGGACCCGGAGTCGAGGGGGACCCATTGAATATTTTCGCAAAATCTAGTTTTCAATTAAGAACCACCAAAATTGGTATACTACCTCGTGGGGCTCTAACTTAGACCATAGACAGTTTTTGGAAGTGGTCGGAGCCCGGGGTCGAGGGGGCCCCATAGAAAATTTTCGTAACATCTACAGTTTTCAATTTAAAACCACCAAATTTAGTATACTTCCTCACGGTGCTCTAACTTAGACCGTAGACGGTTCTTGCTTTTAAAGGTAGGGGGCCCTGCGTCAAGGGGCCCCAATACGCAATATTCGTGATAACTACAGTTTTCAATTTAGAACCACCAAATTTAGTATAATATCTCATGGTGCTGTAATTTAAACGGTAGAGTGTTTTTGGAACGGGTGGGGGCCCGGGATCAAGGGGGTCCATACGCAATATTCAGCAAATCTTCAGTTTTCAATTTTAAACTACCAAATTAGGCATACTTCCTCATGGTGCTCTAACTTAGACAGTAGAGGGTTTTTGGAACGGGTGGGGGGCCCGGGGTCGAAGGGCCCCATACAAAATTTTTGTAAAATCTACAGTTTTCAATTTAAAACCACGAAATTTTGTATACTACCTCATGGTGCTCTAACTTAGACCGTAGAGGGTTTTTGGAACGGGTGGCAGGCCCTCGGTCGAGAGGTCCTACAGAAAATTTTCGTAAAACTACAGTTTTCAATTTAGAACCACCAAATTTGGTATACTATCTCACGGTGCTCTAACTTAGACCGTAGAGGATTTTTTGGTACGGGTGGAGGGTCCGGGGTCGAAGGACCTCCATAGAAAGTTTTCGCCAAATCTACAGTTTTCAATTTAGAACCACCAAATTTGGTATACTCCCTCATGGTGCTCTAACTTAGACCGTAGACGGTTTTTGGAAAGGTAGGGGGCCCGGGGTCAAGGGGCCCCCGTACGCAAATTCGTAAAATCTACAGTTTTCAATTTAGAAACACCAAATTTGGTATACTATCTCATTGTGCTGTATTTTAGACGGTAGAAGGTTTTTGGAACAGGTGGGGGGGGGCCCGGGATCAATGGCGCCTCATACGCAATTTTCGTCAAATCTACAGTTTTCAATTTAGGACCACCAAATTTGGTATACTATCTCATGGTGCTCTAACTTAGACCGCAGAGGGTTTTTGGAACGGGGGCCAGGATCGAGGGTCCCATATAAAAGTTTTGGCAGTTTACAGTGTTTCTTCAAATTAAAGTGCAGTTCTCGCTTGCCTTACGTAGAACGTTTTCTCGAAATTGTTTGGAGTTCCCAATTCTACTCTCAAAATATATATATATATATGCCAAGAAACGGCGATCTTTATTCATACTCCCCCCTCGTTGAACTTTTGTGGCCAGTTGCCGTAAACTCGTATGAACCGGCATGAAAATTCCGACAAACAAAAGCACTCCTTCCCGTTATTAGGCACTTTGAAAAACTGCCACACATAATTCGCAAACTGGGAAAACTGACACACATTCAAAGTATTCCTCAGAGGAACAGCAATTTGTGCTTGGTCCCTAGTGAAAAGCATGTGGCAGTTTTCCGAGTTGCTGAAAGATGTGTGGCAGTTTTCGTGTGCGACGGTTTACCAGGAGACCAAGAGTTTTAGAAAGTTCTTTGGATCGAATTAAAACTTTAAATTTAAAAAAATCCCGTATCAGCGGCGGGGTAGATTCGATTTAGGACGAAACAAGATAGTAATTCCGCAACTTCATGTATGTTTGAAATGTGAAAAGATGAAGGAGAGTAAAAAGATTGCAGGAAAAAATATCTGATCTTGAAAGTGTACTAGGTGCTTTAAAGAATGAGAAACGCGAGATTATTAAACATCTGTGCACAAATCAGAAATATATACATCATTACAAGGTTCTGGTCAAAACAAATTTTCCAACTCAAGAAACAATTAAAAGAAACTAAGAGAAACTGTAGTACGTTGGAAAGATTAGGTAAAGGTATCCATGATATATTTACGATGCCCAAGTGATCTTACGAAAGGAAGCAATGGATAAAATGGGTACCTGAAGATGTATCGAAATGCATCGTAATAAGAGCTATCTTTAGAAAAATCATATTAGACTTCTGGAGGGGGAAAAACATTATTCCATTACTTTGAAAAGATGGTGCGCAAGATTTACCCGTAATCCAGGCATTCAGCACGATGTCCTTTTGTTGATGGGGGAAAAAAGCTATGAAAGTTTAAATCGCTCTGTAAAGCTTTATGTTTTAAGCTTTGACGAAGGCTATACTACGACACCAGAATGGACAAAATTCTTTGCCCTTTCAAGAAAGCCCAATTTGTCTCAATCCGAGGATTATTATCGAAATGGAAGCAGCCAATATTCTTTAACTTACAAATGAAAAAAAAATATTGTTTGTTTTTAATAAGTCAAGGTTTGGAATCTACTGGGGTTGAACTAAAAGTTATTTCTGACTTGGGATGATGCAATACGTTGTGGAGAGAACTTGAAATTTCTATGGACAGGTCATTTTTCGATAATCCTTTTTTTCAGGGGTCAAAAATATGGGTATTTGCTGATAATTTTAGCTTTTAGATCTTCGAATATGTAACATTCTCAGCCGCCCCGGTGGCGCAGTGGTCTAAGGCGCTGCCCTCTGATGATTCGTCCGTAAGGGGTCCGGGTTCGAATCCCGGTCAGGCATGGATGTTGTGTTTGTCTTACGGCACTGGCTCTCTCTCTCCCTTCACTGGAACCAGTGACCCCAAATTAGGGACGGACGATTGCTTACAGCACATTGAGTTGCTCACGGTGGTCGTTAAACCTCCAATAAAAAAAAAAGAAACATTCTGCCATTGGCGGCTTTTCAGGTGAAGTAGGTGAAGTGCCTGTTCACCTATTTTACTCAAAATAAAGTTTTTTTTTCAGTATTGTTTATAATATATTCTTTTTTGCCTTTATGCAGTTCCAAAATACTCAAAATTTTGAATAGATATTAATTCACATGGCGCGCTCAATACGGAAAACAAATCCTTATACGCAAAACAGTGCAAGTGAAGAGCCGAAATGAGAATGCTAGTAAGTCTGCAGTTTTCCGCAGAGTTGCCATGGTAACCGTGACGTCACCCTCCCCAATCTGCTCGCTCAAGTGAAGTGTTTCAGCTTCACGCGCCTTACCTCTGCATCTTTCAGTTTCTGAGCGTAAATTCGGGAGAGATCACGGTGGAGTGGGCGGACTACCAGGGTACCATGCAATCGGCTATGACTTTTTTTCTTGTGGTGCTGTGGTACATTATTTTCAGAAAGGAATTTGTACTTTCGTGCTTTGTGATTATTTGTTAAAAGCTTTAACTGATATTTTAGGTTTGTGTACAATTTAACTGATAGTGATAGTTTTTAGTATACATCCTGTGGACGACATTGTTTGTAATTTATTGCAAACTCCATTTACTCTGTGGAAAGATGAAGATAAAAGGGACATTTTGCTTCAAGGACGACCAACGGATTCACTGACAATTGTTGCCAAGAACGAAATCAAAAAGAGCGGTAAATCTAACAATATTAATTTTAAAAATTGTTGGTTTACTGAATATAAATGGATTTGCAGCACTTCTGTGTTAATTTTTTTTTGGGGGGGGGGGGCTGCTTACTTTTTAGTAATAAACATTCAGCGTGGAATAAAGACGGATTCTCAGATTTATTAAGCGTAACACGGTCACTTCATAAACATCGTGATTCTAGCGAACACCTGAAATGCGGATTAATGTTCAGGAATTTCGAAAAAATTCAAACCACCATTGCCGATGCCCTGAGGAAGAATGCTAGGCTTTTGAAAACGCATTTTAACGAAAACGTTCGTTTAAATAGACTTTTCCTGCAGACAGTGATTGATGCAGTATTAGTCTATACTGTATTTGAGCAAACAAGAACTAGCATTCCATGGCCATGACGAAAGCATGGGCTCGATAAATCGTGGAAATTTCATTGAAGTACTTTCATTGTTGATATGAAGAAGTTCTTTAGAAATTGAATATCAATACGAAAGGATAAAAAAACTATTCAAAATGAATTAATTGAATGTATTTCTGAATATATAAACGATCACGTCAAAAATTAAATAATTTTTTATTGCTGATTCGGAAGGTGTATTGGTTGAGGGATTTTTGGGTTTTCTTGATGTGAATGAAGATAGAACGTCAGGAGCTTTATACAAAATGCTAGCCAAAATTTTGGAACAGTTTGATTACCAACACAAATAAATAGGACAATGCTACGATGGGACAAGTATAATGTCTGGACACTTAAATGGGCTACAGAAAAAAAGTCAAGGATAAAGCTTCTCAATCTGTTTTTGTTCAATGCTTAGTTCATCGTTTGAATCTTGTATTACACCAGAGTTTTTCTAAAATTTCTAAGTGTCGAATACTTTTTGCAAGCCTCAGTGGAATTGCTTCGTTTGTTCACCATTCTGCGAAGCGGTCTTATACACCTTATATCAACAACCGCAAGATGCAGACCAACCATAACAGAAACCCGATGGTCCTCCACTTCGAAATTAGTAAGTGTAGTTGTTGAAGATTGGGATGAATTGAAGGAAGTGTTCGGATTTCTGACGAATAGCGAATAATCAGACAAAAAATCAATTCATCTTGCCAAGGGGTTTTTGAATGATATGAACACTTTCGAATTTACATTTTTGGCTCCACCGATCTATTATTCGAACTTTTGAAGAAAAAATAGGTAAACATAAACTACTGTGTAACTCAAATTAAAAAAAAAAAAAGCCTCGTGAAATT
The DNA here is from genome assembly GCA_039090855.1 of Macrothele yani. NCBI lineage: Eukaryota > Metazoa > Arthropoda > Arachnida > Araneae > Macrothelidae > Macrothele > Macrothele yani. The sequence continues at coordinate 54,911,750 of CM077011.1, read as the reverse complement.
TTGAGCCATAAAAGGAACGATGAGTTATTTGAAACACAGTTTGGAAAAACTAGCAAAATCACAGAAATAAGCACGGGAATATGCTGCTTTTACACAGGAAACAATTTTTCAAAATTATAAACAATTGTATTTCGAAATTTTGGACCACATTTTTATGGAAATGGTATAAGATTTCAAGACTAGGGAACTTCAATTTGTCTGACTTGCTGACACAACCAAATTCGAATAATTTAATGCATGTTTTCCTACTCGCGCTCGCGAAAATCTACATTTTTACGGAAACATATTTACTAAACACCAGCGCCTTAAAAATGAACTGAGTCTTGTATATGCCGATGAAAAATTAAGGAATATATTGACTCAAGAACTCCTTCGAGTGTTTCACGGAGACAAAGACATTTTTACAGAAGATTATAAATTGGTTTTCCTCAGTTTAACAATTCCATCTACAAGTGTGCCAGTGGAAAGAAGTTTTCTTAAAAGAATACAAACTTGCTCAAGAAACACTAGTTCCCAAGATAGACTTGCTTCTCTGGAAAATATTTCTATTCAGGAAGGCATTTTATTGATGCTCACGAAGAAACAACCATCTTATGACGACATAATCGACAAATTTGCAGCTTTAAGAGGAAGAAAATTTGATTTAATATACAAAAAATAAGTAAATCCTCATTAAGGGATTTTCATTGTAGACAGTATATATCTTTTCATACTGCTCTTGTACCTCTTCACCTATTTTTCCAACCACGAGCCGCCACTGCATTTTGCTTAATGATTTCAAAACAAATATTCCTTCTGTTTTAATGGGTTTCAGTGATGTTCGTTGGATTTACTGGGGTATAAACATGGATTTAATTCCTTCCCACGCTTGCTTCGTGCGCTTAGATATCGGAGGGGATTAGATTACTCTTGCGAAGAGAGATGGCACCGCAACTACGGCCACAGCCTCCCTCTTCGAGAAGCAAAATGTGCTTCGCTAAAAGAACCAGCCTTTGTACCAATAGCACTGAGTTTTTATGCTCTTTTACCTCCTCCACTTTGCGCCGTTCTGTGGAACAATAGCAAAACAACCACTCCATCTCCAGATGTTTACTTGCTGCGGTTTACTTTTAAAGACCAAACCCATTGTCCTCGTTTAAGAAAGTAGTCTCGTGGGGAAAGAATCACAATGCGACGGGCACGTACTAAGATTGCTTCCCTCCTGAACAAGGAAGGGGGTGAAAAACTTAACCGTACCAATGCTTCTTCATTAGTTCCACCGCCCAAATCCAGATGGCTTTGGGAATTGTGAGCTATTCTTACAGATCACATGTCACCCAGTGACGAGGCACTTTTTTCCGTTTTGTGGAAAAACAAATTTTAAGTCATTAGTCGGAAGAACAATTTACCACAAAATAAATGTTTTGTTGCAATTATCTTACCATTTATTAATCAATACATGAAGTTGATCAGTCAATAAAATGAAATTGATAAATGAAAAATAAAGGTCCTTATCATTCGCTGAAAATAACTTAAAAACAGCATGTCATGACTGAATGGAACTGCAACCACATAAACTTGATACTTTGATTGAATCCCTACTGGATGTTTTTCACTTATATAACAGTAGACAACACAGGCGCCGACTTGGAAAAATTATTGGGGGTTCCGGAAACTTTTAATCGAATTACCAATTCATTTTTCAGAGTATTTAAGTCTAATTTAAATTTCATTCAGTGAGATTATCTGGCACAATAAGACGCCTGAAATGCTAAAATGAAGCAAATTATAGTTAATTTCAGATTTTTTTTTCTCTAGATAATTATTTATTTCATTTATTTTGCGTTTGTAGGCGCGGTATTATTATGAACAATGCACAGATACTATGTGAATTTTTAACTCATTTGTCTTATAAAAGTAGCTAAAACATGTAAAATATATTTTAAGGGTTTTTTTACCAATTTTAAAAATTCCAATTTTTTTTCTTCAAATGATTTCTGAGTTTAAATAGGAGGTTAGAAGGGAGAGGACACGACATCAGCCTCATGCCCTACGTTTTCCGTGGGCTCTACTTCGTATCAGCTGTGTATGCCCAGGATGCTCAACTTAGGCTGCTTCTGTATTTATACTATAGGGAAATCGTTGACTTTGAAGAGGTTTCAGAGGCACTTGTGCATCATGTACAGTCAGGAAAAAATGAGAGCCGGCACCGGTGCCGCAGTGGTCTAAGCGATGGCCTCTGATCATTCGTCCTTGAAAGGGGTCCGGGTTCGAATCCCGTGAAGCATGAATGTTGTGTTTGTCTTACGGCACTGGCTCTCTCCCTTCCCTGGAACCAGTGACCCTAAATTAGGGACGGGCGACTGCTTATAGCCCATTGAGTTGCTCAAGGTGGTCGTTAAACCTCCAATAAAAAAAATAGACCGAAATATACATGCACATAACTAAAAATTTGCAAAAAGTTACAGAAATACTGTTTAATATTTTCTAAAAAAATTAAACAGAATTATGCTTCGTCGAGTGGAAGTGCATATTGCGTATTTACCAATCACGGCCTTGCTAAAGCTGTGGGAGTTTTGTTGACCTTCAGGGTTGCTGCTGAGAGTAAGAAACGGCCGCTATCATCCTGTGCTCTAGCACAAGTCTTTAGCAATTGGTCTTCAGTAAGTGACGTCACGCCACTGAACCTCCCCACCCGGAGGGCCCAAGAAGCCAGATGATCAGACTTGGCTTCACCAGTGGTTGCTGATGCCATCTTCTCTCTTTTCTAACCTTCTTGTTTCCTGACTGCCCGAAGATAGGGCGGGTCAACTGACTGTACAACATATTTCCACCTTTATCACTATGACCTCGAATAGGTTCTCGTCTCCGATTGTAGAGCTAGACTTTTGTATTTTGTGGGAACCCAGACAAACCAAAGAATTTTCTAAAGGAGGCAGTTTTAAATGCTCTTAAACGGTACTTGAGGTATTGTCTGTTGCGTCAAATTTTATGAGCACGAAAAAACACTAATTCTTTTTTGAGGCACAATAAACAGTCAGAGGGGTAAATTTCTATACACACTTTTTATATATAGTAAACGAGGAATGAATAATAAAAACCTTGAAGAATTGATAACGAAAACCAATATTTATGCACATATGCTTACGTGTATTTTTTCCACGAAATACGCGCAAAAATATTAGGGGTTCGGGGAACCCTCAACAAAATCATTGGGGGTTCAAAAACTGTCTGGAACCCACGAAGTCGGCGCCTATGCTAGACAATATAAATATATTTACACACAATGTTGAATAATCCAATAATGGATTACGGGAGATTGGTACCCGGCAAATTGGTGCCCAACAAACTCGTACCCATGCAGTTTTGTTCCCTCCTGCTCAGTTTTAATGCCTGATTTTCAGGATTTGGCATCATCTTCACCTCTTCTAACTATTCCGATACATTTCCCCTATTCAAATTCGTAAATTATTTCACAAATTAAAGCAATCACGGCATTTTCCTAAAATTGAATTTTAGAAAACTCGTACCCGGGAGATTGGTACCCTTCTGTTAGTGAGACGTTACGGGGACATATACAAATTGCATTAACGGAAGGTCTTTCCTCTTTCGTGAATGTCGTTGTTGAACAGCTGTTCTCTTGGCGGAAAACTCCTATTCTTTCTTCCACCGTTAGCAAAACACACAGCATAAAACTCCTACACCTTAGACACCGAGTCTCCACTTTATTATGACCACCTGACAGTTTTAAGCAAATGAGCTATGGCTGTATGCTGTTGCCGCCAGAGGACGAAGCTAGTATAAAAAGGGAAAGCTTAGATCTTGCGACAGTAGTAGAAGGGATTTTGGGGTGACGAGATGGGTAAAAAATGCGATTTGACGGACTTTCAACATGAGATTATTGTAGGAGCTCAGAGCCATGGAGGTAATATCACCAAAACCGCCGCATTCGTGAAATGTTCCAGGGAAGCTGTTGTTTAAGTGTTTGAAGACTGGACTGTCAGCCAAAAAACTGAGTCTCTACGTGCAATGTGTGGACGTCATCGACTAGTGACTGCTCGGACGGAACGGAGAGTGTCCAGACTGGTAACAGATAACAGAAGGGCAACAGTGCAGCAAATTACAAACCATCTTAACCAAGGATCCCCTCAAATGATCTCTGCACACACTGTTTGCCGTACACTGCATCAGATGGGATATGGCAGCCGAAGCCCTGTTCGAACACCTTTGCTGTCTGAAGTTAACTAGAGAAACCGTCTCCAGTTCACACAGGAGCACAAGGATTGGACAGTCGATAATTGGAAACAAATTATGTAGTCCGATGAATCACGTTTTCAGTTGCACCATGCCGATGGCCGAGTGAGAATTTGGCAGAAACAGCACGAAAGCATGGACCCCAAATGCATTACTACAACCCTTCAAGCTGGTGGAGGCAACGCTATGGTTTGGGAAATGTTTTCCTGGCATGCTTTGGGCCCTTTAATTCGTGTTGATCAACGTCTGACCTGCACATCATATCTAAACATTGTTGCGGACCAAGTGCATCCTGTCATGTGGATGGTTTATCCCAATGGTGATAGCTATTTTCAACAAGATAATGCGTCCTGCCATAGTGCTCGTATTGTACAGGATTGGTTTCAGGAACATGGTGGTGAGTTTACTTTGCTTAGGTGGCCCCCACAATCTCCAGATCTCAACCCCATTGAGAATTTGTAGGATGAAGTTGAACAAGCCATCAGGCAGCTAGATCCACAACCCTGCAATCTCACACTCCTGGAAAGTGCTATTCATCAAGCATGGTCTCAGATTCCACAAACCACCTATCAACATCTCGTGGAGTCCATGCCACGAAGAATCGACGCAGTGTTAAAGGCAAAAGGTAGCCCAACGAAGTACTGAGGGGGTGGTCATAATAAAGTGGCCAGCACTCAGTGTATAAGGGAATGTTTACGCAAATTGCATTTCGTACTAGATTTGTTAAAATGTAGGAGTTATTATAGTGGTATAAAATTATAATAGGAGATTCCTACTTACATAAAATGGCATGTAAGATCCGGTTCACTATAAACCGCCAAACAGGAAAACTCCCACATGTTTTTCATTAAGGGGCCGGGCACGAGTTGCTGTTCCTCCGAGGGGCACTTCGAATTTGTGGCAGTTTTCCAAGTTTCCGAATTATGTGTAGCAGTTTTCCAAAGTTACATTGACATACACACTGAACTTGATGGACAGATACATATAGTATAGACATTATGTGTTTCAACGACAGGAATGTACATAGGTGAACTAGGAACTCAGCGGATAAACCTCCGAAAGACAAACGCAAACAACCATGCATTTCCCGGGATTCTAACACAGACCCCTCCGTTGGGCGAATGACCAGAAGTCATCGCTTAAATCACTGCGCCACCGGGAGGCCGTAGGACAAACACGACATCCATGTCTTACCGGGATTCGAACCCAGACCCCTCCGTTGGGCGAATGATCAGAAGCCATCGCTTAGACCACTGCGGCACCGGGGCTACTCCCCAAAGGTATCAAGAGCGCCATACGTCAGAACAAAACATACGGTATATATATATACACTATCTACCAACAAGTAATTGGACACCCCTGCAATCGATAATATCTGCGGTCCTGATACACGTCACGGCGGCCGCCGTTAAATATCGTGTGGGAAACAACAACGCAACCAGTCGCATGCAAGATGCCACGCAGTTCGGAGCTCTCTGATTTCGAGAAAGGTGTAATCGTCGGGTATCACAGAAATGGCCGATCCATACGTGACATATCCAGCGAGTTGAAGTACCCAAAATCAACAGTGGCCTATCGTGATTGGCAAGTGGAAGATGAGACGTGACTGTCGGAATGTGCCCCGACCCGGCAGACCCACAAAACTGGGAGTTAGAGACCGACGGGTGCTGGCCAGAGAAATTCGGAAGAACTACACCGAATCGATGGGCCACATCCGCGTGGAGTTTCAACAGGCATCCGGAAGTGTTCTTTTGATGAATACCATCCGTAAGGAAGCCCATCTGATAGGTTACCATGGACGTGCTGCCGCCCACAAGCCTTTGATCACCAAGTCCAATAGCGCTGCTCGGCTAACGTGGTGCAAAGAACGTCGACAGTGGACCGTTGAACAGTGGAAACAGGTTCTCTGGAGTGACGCATCAAGGTTCATCCTCTACCGTTCGGATGGCAGGGTCTGGGTTTGGCGTCTGTCTGGAGAACGCCTCCTGCCGGAATGTATTGTGCCAACTGTGAAGTTCGGCGGCGGTGGAATTATGCTATGAGGGTTTTTCTCCTGGTATGGCACGGGACCCTTGGTCGCAATTCCTGGTAGACTCAACGCCGAGACCTACTGTACCATTTTGGATGACCATGCGCTTCCTACGTTGTGGCAGTTTTACGGGGTGGACCCATGTTTCTTTCGGGATGACAATGCCACCTGTCATGTTGCGAGGTCCACCATATCTTGGTATGGGGACAATGAGGTTAATCGAATAGACTGGATTGCGCAAAGCCCGGACCTTAACCCTATCGAGCACCTCTGGGACGAGTTGGAACGTCAACTTAAGGGGTGCCCCCACCGTCCAAAATCGGCGAAGGAACTGACCTGTCTTCTCCAAGCCGAGTGGAAGAAAATACCGCTAGCCGTCGTACAACGCCTGGTTGAGAGTACGCTCCGGAGGGTCGCTGCTGTAATCGCCGCTCGTGGAGCCTCCACCAACTATTGAAGGTGAATAAACTTCGTTTTCCTTTGCTATTACAGGTGTGCAATTACTAGTTAGTAGATGGTGTATATAGTCCTTCAAAGTTCTTGTATATAAACTATAGGCGTACAATATATATATACACACACACACACATTGTGTACATATGCTATATATATAGCCCCCTTCAACAAGAATTCCTGAGTGCGCCACTGCCTAGGCCTAGACCTTTTAAACAGTTTATATTCTGCTTATGTCACATTCATAAAGTTTACGTATCAACTCACGTTAATAATATTGCGCTTTTACTTAAGCACTAAATACACTGCTGGACAATTGCTAAGGACGGATCATAAACGGCTATATAGCGCATAAAAAAGTAAGTGTGGTTGGATGCCAAGTGAAATAAAATAATGTCAGAATGCCAGGACATTACAAGAAAGACAATTTATTGTGCTCTGAAATCCAGAATGCTTTGAAACGTGTTCAAGGGACAAACAGGCCATTTTGTGCAGAATACGTAAACGTAAAAAAAATGCAATTACCGTCCGCCCGCGTTCCGGCGTAAGATGTCAATACGGGATATGGCCACCATGGAGGGCGATGCAAGATTCCACACGTCGTGTCATGCTTTGCACAACATTATCAAGCAGCTGTTGGGGTAATTTATCCCATTCCTCTGTCAGTGCACGGATGAGGGTGTCCTTGTTTATTGGAGGGCATTGGCGACCAGCAAGACTCCTCTCCAAAGCATCCTACACATTTTCAATGGGATTCAGATCTGGAGAACGTGCTGGCCATACGAGGCGTTGAATATCCTCACTCTCAAGACACTCCTGGACAGCGACTGTTCGATGACATGTTGCGTTGTCGTCCATGAAAATGAATCTATCACCGACAGCACCACGGAACATGCGAATATGAGGTAGCAGAACATCATTAATGTATCGTTGGCCAGTCATAGTCCCAGTTGGAAGCACATGGAGGGACGTACGGCCATTGATCATGATGCCAGCCCATACCATGACACTACATGTCGGATATCGGTCCCTTTCCTGTATGTTTGCTGGACAATATGCAGTACCACTATCACGCCAGATCAGTTGTCGTCGACAATCAGACGATAGACTGTATCTACTCTCATCTGAGAAGAGGACAGCAGACCAGTCGTTATCAGTCCAATTGCGATGTTGATGGCACCATTGCAAACGGGCGGTACGGTGACGTCTGGACAATGGGATGCACACAACAGGACGGCGGGCGTATAGTCCTCCTTCATGCAAACGTCTGGTGACAGTTTTTCGGGAGATCCGCTTACCAGTAGCAGCCATAAACGGATTTGCTACCTCACTAGCTGTGCTACGCCGGTGTATTTTTGTTGATAGCACTATGTACCGTTCTTCTGCAGGTGTCGTACTGCGAACACGACCTCCCCCGTGACGTTTGCCGCAATCTCCATTTGTTTGAAATGATTTCCAAAGCCTTGAAACAACACTGTGGCTGACGTCGAACTCCCTGGCAACATCTGTTATTTTTCGCCCTTCTTCAATTTTGCCAACAATACGGCCACGCGTAAAATCATCTAGGTGATGTCGGGAAGACATACTGAAAATTGCAAGTTCGTCAATTGATTCTTTCCCTTTCAACTTTGCGTTTGAACAACAACGGTCAATATGCGTCAAATCCGTTATATCTCTTATCAGCGCTATGACGTCACGAACAAGTTCGGCAATCCAAAATTTGCATACGCACAACACGTCTTACTGTATCCCGCACTTATGCTAATTTCCACATTTTCCTGCCTTCCATTTTATGGTTGCTATCGTTGTTATTGTCATCCGTCCTTAGCAATTGTCCGGCAGTGTATTAATTCATAGGCCCTAGGCCTAGGCCTTTTAAACGGTTTTTATTTTACTGATGTCACATTCACAACGTTTACATATCAACTCATGTTAATAATATTGTGCTTTTACTTAGGCACTAAATATTAATTCATAACCCCTATAGGCCTTTTAAACAGTTTTTATTCTACCAAATTTTATTGAAAACTCCTAGAAAGGCCTAGGCATAGGGCCTTACAATTAATTTTTTGTGACCAAGTAAAGGAGAAACATTGTTTACTTGATTTGTAATGTAAATCTTTTTACTATGAGCTCCGTGGATTATAAATTGCAAAAAAGGCCTAGGCTTAGGGTATGTTAATAAATGTTTTGTGCCTAAGTAAAAGTGCGATACTGTAACCTTGACTTGTTATGTGAATGTTCAGAATCTGAGCTCGGCTGATACAAAATGGCTAGAAATGCCTAGGCCGAGCGCCTTGCAGGTAATGTTTCGTGGCCGAGTAAAGGAGCAGCATTATTAACTGGATTTGTTATGTAAACGTTAAGAATATGAATGCAATTATACAAGCTTTAACTCGTCATGCAAACCTTATGAATATCAGCACGGCAGAATTAAATTTGCTGACAATCCTCTTCAATTTCGCCTGCCCCCAAAAGAGCTTCCAAGCCGCACAGCTTCCGAGGGGTTCGCTACAAACCGGATGGTGAAAATACCGTCAAGATTAAGAGAGACGTAGCTGAAAGGAAAGATGTTCACAAAAGCGACCAGCCGATCGTCCGCTAGTGCAATAAAACCATCCCACCTGTGTGAGGGGGTGGGAACAAAGTGCTGTTGAACAAAGAGCCACAGATAGGGAAGCTCATCCTTCAGGCATTTTTTCCGGCGTTCTAGCAATGAAATAGCTTGCCAAAAACTGTACTGTGGGGCGGTTTTATTGCTTCGGCAGAAAAATTCCGCAGGTATGAAACGGATCAAAAAGAAATTCCATACTACCCCCTTTTCGGAAATAGAATCAGTCTTATTATGATTCTATTGTTTCACCGAACACCATAGCGTAAAAAGATCTACAAATTAACGGCAATTTGTTAGCCATGCAATTTGTATATGCCCCTGTAACGTCGTAGCACCAGAAGGGTACCAATCTCCCGGGTACGAATTTGCCGGGTACCAATCTTCTGGGTATGAATTTGCCGGGTACAAATTTGCTGTTCCCCTGAAATAATTACTTTTCTGTAGGAACTTTTTTATTTTATTTCATTTATTTATTTATTTATTTTTGAGAATTCCGTGCAAATAATGATATACAATAAATGAAAGAGACTATTTCGAACTGGTAAAGTACGTAAAATCCCTGGAAAAACATGAAGTTGCAATCGCAACAAATTGTAAGTTTAGGGTAGAATAGATTTTGGAGTTCCTAAATTTAAGAGTTGTGTACAAGATGTAACTACCTTATCAACGACAAATGAAATCATGCAAATATTTTTATTCATTTTTTTCGATGTTTAACAACCATCATCAGCAAATCATTAGATTGCAAGCAGCCGCTCGTCCCTAATACAGAGCCACTGGTTCCAGGGAAGGGAGAGAGCCTGTGCCCTAAGAGACAAACACAACGTCCATGTCTCACTCGAACCCAGACCCATCTCGGACAAACGGTCAGACGACATCGCTTAGACTATTGCGCCACCGGGAGGGAAGGCATGCAATTACTTCTGTTATTTTAAATTGTGAATTTTGAAATTGAAAGTCTTTAATTAAAAGAATAAAACTTGAAGAGAAAAACTTGTCTGTTTAAGTTGTAAGTATGAAAAATTAAATCATTAAAATTTAAAATAATTTACATGAGAATGTAGTTCAAACTTGTCAATCAAAACCAAACAAAATGATTTTAAAATGCTTTTCTTTTTCATTTACCGTATGAATTTAATTTTACTAGAAATTCTTGCAGAAAGAACCACATGCCACAAATCCTGGACACGGCGAACTTTTAAATTTCTTTTCTTTTGGACGAATTTGTCGTTCAAACATCTATAGAATGTGTGGTCACGGAATATTTCTTCATGGTAAATCCCTTCCAGATCTTTTTACTTCATGTTTGATGACACCACATTGATATATTCTTGCATCTTCCTTAAGGCCTGCGACCTGAGTTCAGGACAAGTTTCCGGCATAGGTCTTTTTAGAATTTTTTAATAAGCGCAATATTATTTACTTGATCTGTTGTGTAAACATTTTGAATATGAGCACCGGCTACGTATAATGAACGCTCCCTATCTTCTGAGTCAAGGCTTCTTGAATTGGAAGAGGAACTACAAAGGGTCAAGTGCGACATCGTCGGGCTAAGTGAGGTAAGGAGAAAAGGAGAACATCTCGTTGAACTGAAAGGTGGACATCTCTTCTTCTATCGTGGGACAGATACTGGCAGAACTAGTGGTGTTGGATTTATAATAAACAAGAAACTGAAGGATAAAGTTGTAGAAGTTGAAAGTTCCTCTGACAGAGCTGCACGACTCGTTATCCAACTCTCGAGAAGATACCAGGCTCAGATTATTCAAACTTATGCACCCACCACAAGTCATGCTGAAGAAGAAATTGAAGAATTTTATGAGGAAATTCGTGATCTAAATAATAAAGGTAAGCAGCACTTGAAGATAATTATGGGAGATTTCAATGCAAAAATAGGGCAACGGTAACAGAATGAAACTTCAGTAGGTAAATTCGGTCACGGCAACAGAAACCAGCGTGGAAATACTCTCGTAGAGTTTGCAGAGGCAGAAGGGGTTTTCATCTTGAACTCCTTTTTCAAGAAAAAGCCACACAGGAAATGGGCATGAAGACAGCCAAATGGGACGACAAGTGAAATTGATTTTACTATGTGTAACAAAAGATTCGTCATAGAAGACTGCAGTGTGCTAAACAAGTTCAACACAGGTAGTGACCATAGATTGGTGAGATGTAAGATGCACCTCAACACTAAATTTGAACATGGCAAGCTCATAAGAGAAATAAAATCTATTGACATAACCAACCTTAAAAAACACCATAATACCTTCAAGTTGGAACTGAAGAACAGATTCTCTGCTTTAGAAGGCCTAACATCGGAAAAAGTGGATATTTCTGCAGTTAACAGAAAAGTAACCAAAGCCCTTATGGAAACAGCAACAAAATTAGCTGGGTCTAAGAACAAGTTGCATGTGAACAAATTATCAGGAAAATCCAAAATGTTGATGCAAAAAAGAAGATAAATTAGGACAACTAAACAAGATGTGACTTCCAAAGTGGAATATATAGAGCTATGCAAGACAGTACGAAAAAGTATCACTGAAGATGTAAGAAAAGCCAACTGTGAACTAGTGAGGAAAGCAATTGAAAACAACCAAGGAAGTCAACTGTGAACTAGTGAGGAAAGCAATTGTAAACAACCAAGGAAGTCAACTGTGAACTAGTGAGGAAAGCAATTGAAAACAACCAAAGCCTAAAGATAGCAAAGGCACATCTCAGTAAGGGAAGAAAACAGATTATGGCACTGAGAAAAAAGATAACAAGAAACAGAGGCAAAATTTTGACAAGAGTGAAAGATTTCTACTCTAAATTATATGAAAGGGATGATACATGTACTCCAGACATCATGAAAGATACCAGTACCAGAGTTCTTCCAGTCCTTCCAGCAGAAGTTGCACATGCAATCAAGAACATGAAGCGGGGAAAAGCTCCAGGAGAAGATCGAAATACTGTAGACATCATACAAGAAGCAAGTGGAGAAATTGAAACAGTACTCGCCGAAATTTTCACTCTATGCCTTAATGAAGGGAAGATTCCTGAGGATTGAAACAACGCTACAATGATCCTGCTACATAAAAAAGGTGACATTGAAGATCTCAGGAACTACAGACCTATCAGACTCCTATCAGTGGTTTATAATTGATTAAAGTCCTTTCACACCGCTTGAAGGTAACACTGGACATGGCTCAATCGAGAGAACAAGCTGGATTCAGGAGTGGCTACAGCGCAATATATCATGTCCACGTACTGGGAGAACTAATTGAAAGAGCGGGGGAATATGAACTTCCATTGTGCATGGCTTTTATCGATTATGAAAAGGCCTTTGATTCGGTGAAACCATCAGCAGTTACAATGGCTTTGAAATCCCGCGGTATTAAAGATGCATACATTTATGTTATTAATAACATCTATGAAAATGCAAGTGCAAAGATTCGGTTGTTTAAAAATACAGCACACATAAAAATTGGAAAGGGAGTGAGACAAGGTGTCACCATATCTCCCAAGCTCTTTAATGCCACATTGGAAAATATCTTTCAATCACTGAACTGGGAAAACAAAGGGATAAAGATTAATGGAGATTATCTAACCCTCCTTCGTTTTGCTGATGACGTAGTCATTTTTGCATGATCCAGGAACTTGCTGACAGGAGTAAAGAAGTGGGATTAAAAATGAACTTTCAGAAGACAGAAGTGATGTTCAATGCTTTTACGAGAAATGAAGATTTATCGATTGATGGAGAAAAGCTGGAGATAACAGATACGTGCGTTTATCTTGGACAGCAGATATCAAGTGAGGGTCACGTTGATGAAGAAATTAATCGGCGTACAAAACTTGCCTGGAGAGCTTTTGGAAGAAACAGCATAATTTTCAAGAGCAATATGCCATTATGTCTTAAAAGAAAAGTGTTTGATCAATGCATCCTTCCAGTGCTTACGTATGGTGCAGAGACGTGGACCTTAACTAAAAGAGACATACAAAGGCTGCAGACAACTCAAAGCAGCATGGAGAGGTGCATGCTTGGTGCAACCAGGAGAGATAAGAAGAGGAACTCGTGGATCCGAAGAATGACAAGAGTGGAAGACATCATGATCAGAGTTAAATCCCTGAAATGGCAATGGGCTGGACATACTGCCAGAAGGACAGACCATCGATGGACAGCCGAAATTTTAGATTGGATTCCAAGGGACAGGAAAAGACCCAGAAGAAGATTACATGGGAGATGGGTGGATGAAATTAGAAAGTATGCGGGAGTAACCTGGAGGAGACTGGCACAAAGCAGACCGTTGTGGAAGAAACTTGGGGAGACCTTCGTCCAGCAGTGGATTGATAATGGTTGACAATGATGATGATGATGTCGAATATATTTTCATTTGTTCGTATTAGTTTGGGAGATATTTTCTTCTTGGTATTTTCATTTGCATCTTCCATATTTTGGGATACCCCATAAAGAAATACGGAATGCGCCACTAAGCTCTTGGTAACATGTGATTGACCCAGGAAAAGTACTTTTATATGTCGGAACAAAGCGTTTACAAGGCCCTTTGTGATTGGGGTTTAGGAGAACTGGCCACAAAAAATTTAAGGGGCCATATAAAAATTGCGTTTTTGACCACTTCGTGGCCACGACCCCAGAGGTTGGTTATTTGAGTCATATAAAGTTCCCGTAATTTCGTCTTTTCTTAATTGCGATAATTAATGTAATTCTTTATAAAAATGTTTGTGATCTACAACTTAACAAAAGATTTCAAGGTTTACAAAGTACGCACAAGTCTGCAAATTATCTGAGGGCATGTGCTGAGTGCTGACTCGGGAAACCTGTTGGGGGAGGGGATACCAAAAGTGTAAAATATAAAAAAATTTTGGTCTGATCGGGAAATTTTCAGTAATTACAAGCTACAACTCGACACATCATCTGAGGACACGTGCCTACTCAGCAAACCTGTCGGGGGGGGGATACCAAAAGTGTAAAATATAAAATTTTCAGTAATTACAAGCTACAACTCGACACATTATCTGAGGGCATGTGCCTACTCAGCAAACCTGGTGTGTGGGGGCGGGGTTATATTCCAAAAGTGTAAACCATTATAAAGAATTTCTGGTCCGATCTGGAGATTTTCAGCATTTAGAGCCTGCAGATCAACAAATTATCTGAAGGCATCTGCTGCCTCAGGAGGCCTGTCGGGGAAAGGGGGGTGGGTAACAACGAAAGTATAAAATATAAAGACCTGTAACGTACCAGGAGATGTGACGTACCTGCCAGCAGGACGCACACGACATAAAGGCAGATAAGAATCAGAATACATGTCCGCGTAGCTTAATTGGTAGAGCAACTTATTCCGGAATGAGGGGACCCGCGTTCGAATCCTGGCGCGGATAAAATTGACGGAGAAATTCACTTCGTTATAATGGCGCCCGAACTATCCGGATGACCCGACCGTTCAAAATCTCGCATTGGTGTGATGTTATTTCCACACCGCGAGATAGGAAAAATAAGAGAATCCTTTCTCCAGCACTTCGAAAAAAAAAAAAAAAATAAGGGGGAGATGATGTAACGTACCAGGAGATGTGACGTACCTGCCAGCAGGACGCACACGACATAAAGGCAGATAAGAATCAGAATACATGTCCGCGTAGCTTAATTGGTAGAGCAACTTATTCCGGAATGAGGGGACCCGGGTTCGAACCCCGGCGCGGATAAAAATGACGGAGAAATTTACTTCGTTATAGACCTTCTGATCCGGTCGGGAGATTTTCCGCATTCACAACCTACATATCTCAGCAAACTCTCTGAGGGCATGTGCTGACCCAGGAAACCTGTCGGAGGGGGGGGATTAATACCTAAAATATAAAACAAAGTATTTCTGTTTGTAAATGGTGAAAATCTCCCGAACGGACGAGAAATTCTTTATATTTTACACTTTACACTTTCGGCATTACCCTCCCCCATCCCTGACAGGTTTCTTGGGTAGGCCCATGCACTCAGAGAATTGTTTTTGTTGAGTTGCAGCTTGTGAACGCTGAAAATCTCCCGATCAAACTGGAATTTCTTGATATTTTATATTTTAGGTTTTAAGCACACATCCCCCCCCCCGACAAGTTTACTGGGTTTGCACATAACAGCAGAGAATTTGTTTAGCTGTAGTCTATAGACCTAGAAAAATATCGTAAATAAGAAAATACGAAATTATGGACATTTTATGTGTGGCAGATATCTCGGGAGACGTTGCCACGGAGCAGTCTAGAACGCAATTTTTATACGGCCCCTTAAATTTTTATGGCCAGTTCTTCGTGCTGCCACTTCTCCGGTGGTCAGTTCTCTGGTGGCCATTTCTTCTCCACTTTGTCTTTTGCCCGAAAATCATGGAAATGTCTAAATTTCTTACTGAAAATGAAATATTAAAAAAAAAAATTATGAACAATAGTTGCTCAAGTAGTGGGGAATACAGCCACACGAAATTTGTTTATGCAGAACAATTTTATGGCACTGAAATTCCAATGTGTCCAGTTCTCCGTGTAGCCAGTTCTCCGGTGGCCACTTCTCCGTGCCCGTTGTGGAGTTGTGATTGATAGGGAAATTTTATGTCAAGTTTGTTAAAACATATAAAATTCTACTCAAGAATAACAGACTTACTTTGCCGGTAATAGGTATAATCAATATTTTATTCTAGCTGCAATACATCGAATATTTGATCCGATATTAAAAGAAAATATTCTGCACATGACCTCTTCCCTCTGAACTACAGCCCGATGGCGGGAGCTTTTACAGGGCCTGGGGCGAAATTTTATTGCGGGGCCCGGACCAAAAATTCATTGTTGGCACTAGGAAATAAATTTCATATTTTAATAAAGTCGTTACGTGAAAAATGTTCTCAAAGAACACACACGATGTGAAATTCCCAAATTTTGACGGTGAAAAGAAATCCTCATCCCTCTACTCCAGAGCCAAATGCTTTACCAATTAAGCTACACCGAAATAATTTATTGTTGCAACTTCTCCGTCTTGATATGTGCCTCACCTCTGTAGTATGTCATAAAGAAAACTATCATAAAGAAAGTTCAGAGATAGAGAGCGAGAGAGAGAGAGAGAGAGAAGAGATAGGGAGAGAGAGATAAGAGGGAGGGAGAGAGAGAGATAAGAGGGAGGGAGAGAGAGAGATAAGAGGGAGGGAGAGAGAAGAGGGAGGGACAGAGAGATGAGAGGGAGGGAGAGAGAGGGAAGAGGGAGGGAGAGAGAGGGAAGAGGGAGGGAGAGAGAGAAGAGAGGGAGGGAAAGAGAGAAGAGTGAGGGAGAGAAGAGAGATAGAGAAGAGGGAGGGAGACAGAGAAAGAGAGGGAGAGTAAAAAGTGTTGAAATCTACGATTTTCTTTCCGGTGAGATGGGGTTGAGATTGTATTATGACTCTTATAAAAACTTCCTTACAAAATGATAAAAAAAAACCTGCATAGCGAAATTTTTTGAATTGCGAATATTTTAGTGTAGGAATTAATAAGGATTCCTCTAAAATAAATTCATACAAATAGTTGTTTATCCCCTGATACAAGGTTTTAGTGATTGATTTTTAATGCAAAGTGGAGCAAGTGACAAATTAGCGACTTTTTAAACTTTTATACGCGCTCATATATGATTTTTTTTTTAATTTCCAGTAATGTTTTTAAAGTCACTGAATAAATGGCTTCTATATGTAACCTGAAATTAACTTTGATGTTGTTCTTTTTATTTCTTTAAATTTAAGTATCTGGTTTGCACGCAAATTGTTAAATACATAAAAGTAAGGGTCACGAAATGATGAAATTTAATTTGCTATTTATCAATGCGGAAAATAGAAACGTAGTTTCAATAATCACTTAAAATCCCCAAATTTAAATATTTGTACGGCGAAGGACGATAGAGAGTAAAAAGTGTTGAAATCGTCCTTCGCCGTACAAATACTTAAGTATGTCATAAAGAAAACTATCATAAATACAATCTCAACCCCATCTCCCCGGAAATAAAATCGTAGATTTCAACACAAAAACTCTATTCGGAAATGGAGGGATTGTAAACGAAAAAAAAAAAAAACTTTTGAAAAAGAACTTTTTAAGGGCTTCGGACACCAAAACTTACACATGAAAGAAATAATTGTTAAAAATTCTACCAAAAATGATTTTTTTGCTAAACTGCCGAGCCCCTTGAAAGCATGGGGCCCGGGGCGAAAGCTCCAGTTGCCCTTACGGTCCAACCGGCTTTGCTCTGTACTGTGGATCAAATTTAGGGCTTTGCTGAAGGACTGATTAGAGCAGACGGGAACAGTTCAAGTATTCGTTGTTGATAAGCCCCATTCCTTTTCCGTACAGCTAAAACTAACGGGGGACGCAATTGTTTAGACACGGGGACATCCTGTGTGACCTTGTAACATTGCTCTTGGGAATAGTGAACATTCGAGTTTCGGCCTCCCCGATGTTTTGAATGTTCTTAGATTCTACTAACGGATATTTCACTTACAAAACACGGGACCTAGAAACGACAGCCGCGTCCAGGAATAAAAAGACGCTGAACGCGGTTCCTTTCGCAGCATGAAACTGGTACCCTCTATGAAAATAGCGTCACAGAACACGTGATAATGTGCCTATATTATCATTATTATTTTTTCCAATTAACAAAACAACGGAAATAAAATTTAAGTTTTCTTTTTGGTATTTTGAGGCCCCTTCGATTCCGAGGCCCCAAGCGCTCGCTTCCTGCGCCTGTGCGGTGATCCACCCATAGTAGAGGCTATTTAAGGTTTTGTACTCGAGTAAAAGCGCAACACAATAAACTTGACTTTCTGTGAAAATTTTATGCATATGAGCACGGTTGGGGTTGATTGAAAACTGATAAAAATGCTTAAGGCCTGTTTATTAATTTTTGTGCCTGTGTAAAAACGCAGTATCGTAACCTTGGCATGTTATCGAAACCTTATGAATACGTCGAACTAAAAATTCCTAAAAAAAGGCTAGGCCTAAGGTCTTGCAATTAAGGTTTTGTGACAGAGTAAAGGTGCAACATTAATAACTTGACATGTTATGTTAACGTTGTGAATATGAGCCCAACGGATTAAAAATTTCAAGAAATCGCCTTTGGGATTAATGTGTTCTAGCAGAGTAAAAGTGTAACATTACCTTTTTATTTTCTATATAAGCCATACTACGTGCTGAAATGGCCCAAATATTTATACGTATCTTCAACCATATACCGAAGCACGGACACGGTGAAACAAAGTGCGATTTTGTACGCTCCCCTAAAATTTTGTGGCCAGCCCACATGGAATAGGACACGTTGATGTCAAAAACGTACTTTTAACACGGCTCCATAACAGAAAGCAATGGACATGTCGCAATCTTTATTTTTTTTTAGTTGGGAGGTTTATCGACCACCGTGATCAATTCAGTGGGCTGTAAGCAGTCAGAAGTTCCTAATTTTGGGTCACTGGTTCCATGCAAGGAAGGGGGAGAGTCATGGCCAGAAGTCAAAAGCAAAGTCCATGACTCACCGGGATTCAAACTCGGACCCTTCTAGGACTAGTGATCAGAAGCCATCGCATAGACCACTGCGCCACCGGAGCGGCTCACGTTGAAATCAACTATGTATTTTTCATGCTGCCCCAAACGCTCTTATGGACATACTAATGGAACTGGATGCAAAGAAATCATTAATGTAATTTGTACTAGCAGGGTGGTATTTCCCGGGTAAATATTACTATCTGTATAATCACTAAGTTCAGCGGGTGAAAATTAATGAATGAAAAATATATTCCTGTAATTTTCCAGTAAACTTATCTTTAATTTTTTTATTTAGTCAATTTAATTTTATGAAACAAAAAAAAAGGAAGAGGAATGGAAAAACTTATATCCGAGGAGACATCTATAGAACTGCCGTACATTTGGCGTGTGCTTCTGAGAAACCACGACACTGAAATGCAATGCACCTGTGTGATATCGCGTGCATGCGACTTGACTTTGATCATCTTTTTCTTACCGTTTTAAATTTTGAATATCTGGAATTCTCTATTTACACCATTAACCGGATATTTTTGCACTTTATTGTTATCTACGGTCTCACACTTGGACCGTAGGTTGGGTATTGGAGTGCTAAATTGTGTTGCAGATCTTAAGAGTAAAAAATTGAACTTTTAACAAAATTTTTGTATGGAGGCCCCTTGATCGTGTGCCCCGACCCTTTCCAAAAACCATCTACGGTCAAAGAGTACCGTGAAATAGTATCCCAAATTTGCTGGTTCTAAATTGAGAACTGTAGATTTTACGAAACTTTTGTAAGGGGCCCCCTTGACCCTGAGCCCCGACCTGTTCCAAACACCATCTACGGTCAAAGTTAAAGCACCATGAGGTAGTATACTAAATTTGGTGGTTCTAAATTGAAAACTGTAGAATTTACGAAAATTTTCTATGGGGCCCCTCGATCCCGGGATCCGACCCGTTCCAAAAGCCGTCTACCGTCTAAGTTAGAGCACCATGAGATAGGATACTAAATATGGTGATTGTGTATTCAAAGCTGTATATTTTACGATAATTTTGTAGGGGCCCCTTCGGATCGGGCCTCCACCCGTGCCAAACACTGTCACCGTCTAAGTTAGAGCACCATGAGGTAGTATATTTGGTGGTTCTAAATTGAAAACTGTAGATTTTAAGAAAATTTTCTATGGTGGCCCCTCGACTCCCCCCCCCCCGCGTTCCAAAACCCCTCTACGGTCGAAGTTAGAGCACCATGAGATAGTATACCAAATTTGGTGGTTCTGAATTGAAAACTAGATTTCACGAAGATTTTCTATGGGTGGGCCCTCGACTCCGGGCAGCGTATTTCACAAGTGAATGTAGGAAATTGCGATTAAGGGCATTTCCGCCACGCGATTGGTTCAGAGCTACTCTGGATATTGCGAGTAGGCGGGGCCTATGAGGAGAGTCATGTGATAGGAACACTCTTTTATCCGGGAAAGTTCTGCTTACTCAGAAATTCATTGTGAGGCATATGTGACAAATGATCATATTGAATTATATTGTGGAAAGTTCTGCTTCCTAAGAAATTCACTGTGAGGTTATTTAACATATGTGAGAAATAATCATATTGAATTATATCGTGGGAAGTTCTGCTTCCTAAGAAATTTACTGTGAGGTTACTTAATATATGTGACAAATGATCATATTGAATAATACGGTAAAGTAATTTTGTGCACGCTATCATAAGGAATATCTGCAGTTTCTCAGACGAATACAAGTCGAAATCTATCTTACTATTAAAATTGAGGACAACTTCAGTAACTAGCTAGTTGTATACCATACTCCGTATCGCCCAATAGATGGCAGCACATACCCTACCCATCAGATTTGTGCTGTTGTGAAAGTGTGTATATAAGGATACTAAAAAATACCCTTTTAAAGGTCCTTTCTATTACCCTTAAAAAGACCTTTAACAATGAAAAGCATGCCTCCACACCGAAATATTTATTCTGAAGATTAAGGTTTTTCCTTCATGAATGCGAGAAAGTCTAGCTAGAAAAAAATCAAACAGAGTGATTTTGCATTGGCAAAGAACTACCTAATGACAGGAAGTAAGACCTCAAAACAGTGTTCTGTTGAAGTAAGATACTTCCGTTGAAATAAATACTCCAGAATGTTGTTTGCCATATATTGTGTCTGAGAAAATAGTAGTGATCTGTCATATATATATTTTTTCTAATATTTAGGAAATTCTTCATATTTTTGTCCCTCCAAACTTCATCAAACATGCCTTCAATTCCACATTGCAACCCCTCTTCTCCCCGAAAAAAATAAAAAACGTTAAACAGCTCATGGGTTCCTAATACAAAACACATCAGTACTAATCCTATGCTAGAGTAGTGAGCGCTGACGTGCTGACATCTGTCGGCTCTGTCAGGACCACGGTGTGGTCAGAATTATATAGATTGGAGGTAGTTCGGAAGAAAAGTCACAAGTCCATGCAGTCATGTTGATATAAAAAACCAAAAGTTCCCCTACTAAAAAATACACTCGCTATTTACCTCCTGTCACATTCCGACTGTACGGGTAAAACAAATGAATATCGCAATGAAAACAGACGAACATTTTATTATTAGGACAACTTCATGAGGAGAGTCACATGACTCTCCTCATGAAGTTGTCCTCAAGCCTACTCGCAATCTCCAAAGCAGCTCTGAACCAATCGCGTGGCGAAAATGGCCCTAATCGCGATTCCGTACATTCACTTGTGAAATACGCCTCCGGGCCCCCCACCCAGTGACGTGCCAACATTTCATAAATTGCGGGGGTAAAATATTTTCCTACTTTCTAGACAAAGCTCTAAAACTATATCAGAACGTCGCGCTCGCGCATATATATATATATATATATATATATATATATATATATATACAGGGTCGAGTTGCATTATTCCGACCACTTACGCCGCCAAGCGCCTGTTGGAATTTGTACCATACAGGGCGAATTCCTCACACAACCCACAATCAATATCACCAATTCACCATGATCTCACAACTGAATTCAAAATACTTTTATGTGAAACAAGCCATTGGCGCATTCCCCCCAGAATATCAAATATATGTTAAAAAGGATTTTTAAAATGAACTTACATTTATTGATTCTGCACCCGTCTCAAGTGTCCCTTTGCTTGTAAGTTTCTCCATTCAGACTTCAAAGATCAAAATTCTTCTCTGATCACGAAACCGATCTGAAAAACACTCCAAAAAAATTGCACTTTTGTAAGCACGCATAAAGCACGCAGTGTTTCTTTCAAGACTTTTCGGCCGAGGGCAAGTTTTTCATTTGCTATATATATATATACTAAAGAGCAAAGCCGAAAACATAAGAAAAACTTTACAATTTAAAACGAAAGTGGCAAAGCAACCTGAAGATCAAAACGCGCAACGCAGCAGTTATGAAAATTCAGAATACACATTCTATTAAGAAGAGACTGAAGCTAAAAAAAATGTTTAACTCATACCAAGTTCAACATAGAAAAGGTTATGTATTGACCAGTGTGAGTAAAAAGAGAAAAAAAACAACTGAATGCAGAAAGTGTCGAGAATACTGAGCCTTGGCTTTATCAAGGACCAGCAAAAACTCTGCATTTTCTCACTTCCACAAAGACCTATTTGGAAATGGGTTTCTGCAAAGTCATGGATGCAAGTAATTAACCCACCTGAAAATATATATATATATGTCATGACCTCCGCAGAGTTGTATGACCTAGCTTTAGTTAACAATTTAGATTACATCTATAACCCTCCTTGCCCGACCCATGCTCTTCATCTGTTACTATTAAACAGAAAGAAGATGATTATAGAAAACTCAAGTTGTAAGAGTGACATAATGAACTAGAAATAATGTTCAGTAATTAACAAATAGCCAAGTTCGCCTGAGAGAGAATTTAAACCTGAATAGCAGTACTAAAGTATTACAAGTTCTTAACATTGCAATAAGAAAGGAAATATTAATTTTTTTCTAAAGCACAGATTCTTGAAAGAAAACTGGATTATAAAAAACCCCTACTCCACTACTTCTGACTACACAAAAACGAGAATAAAATAAAGACAATAATAAACTAAGGAAATGCTTTGTGAAGGTTATGTGACATAAACAATTAGTTGCAATATGTACAAAATATTTCAGAAGTGCTTTAAGTGCATAATTAAGTAGTTAATAAGTCCTTAACTGCATTGAAAATACAGCGCAGACTACAAGAACAATGAAACTTGCGGCTGCTTGGCCTTAGTTCCCTAAAAAACGCGCGAAAATACCAAGAAAAGAAAGAGTTAAAATACGCAAAAAAGTTGATAGACTTGCTAGTGCCTAAAAGCTTAAAGCAAGAAAAGAAAAATGTTCAAGAAGTTCAAATATTGAACCCGGAAAACCTAAAAACCAAAAGTCAAAGAAGAAAGCTTACCTCTTATGCAACTTTGCTTCTTCCACACTTGAGGAAACATGGCCGACTTTTCAACCCAAACTTCCAAACACCCCTGCCCCTCTCTAGTCTCTGGGGCCAGTGTGGGTGGGGCTGAAGGCCTCCACACTCTGAAAAAATCCTACTCGTGGAGATTTTAGCTGGAGAAAAAATATATATAATTAAGATTGTGGACCTGTATGATCAGAAAGAGCAGAATAAACTCTCCAGAATACATGAGAAATATTATGAAATACACAAGTAGTGTATTTAATAATCTTTGCATGTATTTAATCACCTTAGTGAGCTTCTGTAGACTATTCAGAATCCCATTAATTTTAATGTTAGTTTTACTATTTTTAGTATAGCTATTCTGGTGAGTGAATAACTAGTTTTCTTTTATATTTATTTTTATTTTCTTTTACAAACAGATTTTTAAGTTTTTTTGTGATTTTATCTATATTATTTAATTTTTTATTTTTAATAGGACCTTCTTATCCATAGCACTAAGGTTCCTTTTTGTAGTTAATATCATCCTCTAGCCAACTTCCAAAATATAGAAAATATGACACCAAAGGTTGAGGTCATAGTGTTCATGGATTTGTAAAAAGACTCTACGAGATATGTCACAATGATCGAAAAAACTATCCCAAGGCCCTTATTATATACCACCAATGACTTGCAATTTGTAAAAACTCCCTTTTTATATACATAATATGTCACCTATGGTTAAAAGACTTGTAAAAACTCAAAAACATGAACCAATGGTCAGAAACTTTGACAAAAAAAAATGGGGAATGAGGACCAAAGTCCTCTTTCCCCATTTTTTTTATTTTTATTTAGGAATAATAGTATATACAACAAGATATAATGAATATAAATGTAATATATGTATAAATGAAATATTTACAATGAAGGTTGTATAATAAAAGTTAATGATGAAGAGTCACCATTTTTAATATAGGAAACTTCAATGTGATACCGTCCTTCTACATCAGATGTTTCCAGCACCGGAGTGATGGGATTTCCAACAACCACCAAAGGAACAGTTATTCTCAGAGCGGGAACTGTAAAAATTGATAATGGCTCCTCTGGTGCAGACACTGGTGCTGGTTCTTGTTGTTTTGATGACTTACGTTGCTTTGATCATTGCTCTGCTGATGTTGAAGGCTCTGGCTGTTCTGGTAACGGCTCCGTTGACGAATATTCCGTAGACGGCTCCGTTGACGAATATTCCGTAGACAGCTCCGTTGACAAATATTCCGTTGACGAATATTCCGGCTCTGGAGGCGGCGAGTCCTCAAGTCTTTCATCCGTCGTTAGGACAACTCTCACATCACGGAGACAGCGTCCGTTGATCCTCCTCGTTCTCCTCTTCATCCCTTTGTTTTTTCTTTGGTACACATTTCTTGTCGTATTCATAAGTTCCCCGCTTGGCAGGAAACCCATCATCCATATTTTGATAACATTTACGTTTCAATTGTCTCAACGCATACATATTATTGGCAGAGTGAAATGAAGGCGCGCGCTCACTCCTTTTATATTCTCTCTCGACAGGATATCCTTCACGTGCACATCTCATGTTACTCATGATGGTGAAGCGGAAAAGAAAACAACAACAACAAGTTAACTCTATGGAACACGGGATGTGTAATAGGATACGATTAAACCATTGGGATGAATGTTTTTTCAGTAGCATCCTTAAGAAGAAAATATTTTGTATGAATGATATTATGTCGCATATCAAATGCGACATGATAAAAATAGATTCACCTAAATGACGTCAACGGGAAGTTATAAAACCCGATAACTATAAAACTGGAGGCGTGATCCAACATTCTCTCTCATTCTATATCTCTTTCAGCTTGACAGAAAACCATCATGCGACAACAAAAGAATAATCTGCTAAAGGAATCCAATCGGCTCATGGATAAAATAATAGCGTTGCAGCAAAGTGGTATTTTAGAAATAATATATCCGCTGCCCAATGACCTGATACAGAGATTTAATCAATTATTACAAGAGATATTGACGCTACAAGAAGAACCGAATGAGATTATAGACACTCTGGACAGAATGGTGAGGGAGTTGGATGGTCTAGACGAAGAGCAATTCCTTTGCGACAAGAGATAACTCAAAGATGTAACACAGGAAGAGATTAAACAACTATTGGAGGAGCCAAAAGAAGATTTAACACCAGATGAGATAGTTGAAATTGTGGAATCTTTGGAGAGGGACTATCCCGTTATGAAATAAAATATGAAATAAATCCTAAGGGAAAAGAAAAAGGAAACTCATGTTGGAAATTCTCAGAAATTTGATATAAATAGATCATGATGCAAGATATCAGCATCCTGTTTCATAACAGGTTATGGTTTGCGTATAAAAGAGAGAGAGAAATGTTCATTTCTCACCACTTTGCCAGCCAACCTCGTTAATCTCCAGAGCTCTCTCGCCAGCCATCTAAGCCAGCCAGCTAAGCTAATCTCCGGAGCTCTCTCGGCAGCCAAGCTAAGCCAGCCAGCTAAGCAAGTCTCCGCATCTCTCTCGGCAGCCAAGCTAAGCCAGCCAGCTAAGCCAGTCTCCGCACTCTCTCGGGAGCCAACTTTGCCAGCCAACCACCTCAGTTTCCACGCCAAGTTTCCACTTCTCTCTCGCCAGCCATCTAAGCCAACCCCATCAAATTTCATCATGTGCTTCTCCTTAGTAAAGGAAAATGGAGCAATCTGCACGTTCCAGTGCAGCATCACGGAAAGCTCTCACCTAAACATCGTGCGCATTGAAAAATTCGGTGAAAAGGTGTTCCATCAAGGAGAGAGTGACCCCGATCACTTAAACAACATCCTTCCAGACCGGGTCACGTCTCTCCTCCTGAATAATGTACCCGCAGACAGCTTCTGCCACGTGCAAGCTCAGCTCAGCTTTGCTCCGGATTCCCTCAGCAAAGGAGAAGCCATACAGGGACTGTTAGATGGGACTCTCTTAACGGCAGAGTATACCGTTACTTACGAAAACCACGTTTCCCAACACAACAGATACCTTGGCATGGTATCGGTGGAAAAAGAAGTGCTCCCGTGCTTAAGAAACCTGGAAGACGACTGCATTTTGCAGATGTAGAGACTGTTTGTCCTTCACATTGTACATAATTTGTAAAAAAGTACTGTAAAAATCTTTATAAATAAGTGTTGTATATATAAAGGATTGTTTTAAACCTGTTTTGTAATGCATATATTTTGAAAATAGCAATAAAGACTAAAAAAATGGGGAAGAGAATCTCGTTTTGAGATTCTCTTCCCCATTTTTTTTTACAAGTCCATCTAACCATTGGTTCACCATGTATATTAGCAATAATGACTTGGAATAACTTGATCCTGACAAAAAAAGCCCATATTTGGATTTTTTTTTTAAGTATTGCTGACCATTGGTTTAGTTTATGTGAATCAAGACAGGAAAGAGTGTAGGAAGTATAAAAAATGGAATAAACATCCGGTTATGAAACCGGATGTGACTTGTTATATAAAAGAGCTTGACATTTCTTGTCTACTCACTTGGCTAAATCAACGTCCAACCAGTAACTTTGAAAGCTTTTTTTTTGATTGGAGGTTTAACGACCACCGTGAGCAACTCAATGGGCTATAAGCAGTCGCCCGTCCCTAATTTAGGGTCACTGGTTCCAGGGAAGGGAGAGAGCCAGTGCCGTAAGACAAACACAACATCCATGCCTGACCGGAATTCGAACCCGGACCCCTTACGGACGAATGATCAGAGGCCAACGCCTCAGACCACTATGCCACCGGGGCGGCTAACTTTGAAAGCCAACTCAGTCTTAGCTTCAGCCTAAGTTTCGTCAGAGTTGTCAACTTAGCCCCAGCTACTTAGTTTCGCCAGCCAACCCAGCTACTCAGTTTTGCCAGATAACCGACTCTGCCAAGATGTGCTTCTCCCTCATTAAAAGAAATGGAGTGATATGCTCACTTAAATGTGGCCTAGGAGATGCAAAGCATCTAAACTTCATTTATATCTGCAAACTGGAAGGAAAAATGCTAACACAGGGACAAAATGATCCGGAGTACCTCAAGAGCATCCTGTTGGACAGGGTGTATTGCGTTATGCTTAATGATGTTCCTCCAAAAAGCTCAGGAGAGGTGCAAGTCCTGGTGAGTTACGGATCTAAAACAATATCCAAGGAACAAGCTGTCCAAGGTCAAATGGACGGGACATTTTTAATGGCTGAATACCTAGTGAGATGCCGTCGCCCGGTTCCCGTCTATTCAAGGTGCTTGGGTGTCGTTTCCATTCAAGATGAAGTGCTCCCGCTCTTGAGGAAAATTAAAAAGGACTGCCAGGTATACATGTAAAAAAAAGTTTGAAATGTGTCGAAACGCGTCGTGTGTTGTGCAAATATTGCTGTGTGTTGTCAAATATCATAACCTTTTGTTAAATCATATTATATTTTATATTTTAACCTCACATCTCATATTGCATGAATCAAATCATATTTGTAAATATATTGTTGGCAATAAAAATAAAAAAATGAAGAAGAGAATCAAGTATTTTGGGATTCTCTTCTCCGTTTTTTTTTAAGTCATATTAACCATTGGTTTCGTTAAACTGTATCATGTTGTATCCCCATTTTTTTTAACCATTGGACAAAAGTTGTCTCGATGCCTTATTTTTCTTCAAAGCGGATATGTTACACAATATTTTGAAATTCATTCTCGATAAGAATAGCTATAACGTCATCTGTCGATAACAACATAATGCGGGTATTTAAACGGAGGAAGATATTATTTTTCTACACTTGACTACCTTCTCTTTCTGGACTTCATTTTTTGCATTACCGTATATCATGTGCCGACCAAAGTATATGGAAGAAGAAGTTGAAGGAGTAGATATTTGGTCTTTTCCAGATAATCAATTAGACGAAGAAGAAGAACCAAGTGATGATGATCTACCAGATAATAATACCTGGGATGAGTTTCCTCCAGAGTGTTATATTCTAAATGAAGAACATGAACCTTACTGGGATTACGATTTTTATCCTCCGTATAACTTGCCTCGTGAGTAATCCGTCTTCAGGAATCTTTTCTCGCTGTGATTGAACTCACAAGTGAATATTTGATTTTGCTAACTCATTTTAGAAAACGGTGCTGCAAAAATTCTGTACTATATAATGTGAGAAAACTAAATTAACTTTTCATTCTTTATCACTCTCAATATTAGAAAAATCATGGAAACTGGCTCGTGAAATCTAGTAATCAGTAAACTAATTTGAACTGCTATATTGAATTTTCATTCTTTATCGTGTGATCTATTGACTCTCGATACATCTTGTAGAATCAAATAAAATAAACGAACCATAACATAAGCAAAGGTATCATTCTCGATAAAATGATATCTTTATAACATAAACAAAGGTATCATTCTCGATAAAATGATATCTTTATAACATAAGCAAAGGTATCATTCTCGATAAAATGATATCTTTATAACATAAGCAAAGGTATCATTCTCGATAAAATGATATTTTTATAACATAGCAAAGGTATCATTCTCGATAAAGATAAAATAACTCTAACGTCATTTCTCGATAAACAGAACACGGGTATTTAAACGAAAACAAGAAAATAACACGCTTTTTTCCAAGTGAACAAATGTATATTTATTTTATGCATTAGCCTTTGCACGTTTTGTTACATTCTCATCGCATGATGATGATGTACATTTTCTACAAAAAGTATCTCTCCAATAAGGTTTTGAAAACTTTTCCATTCTAACATCATAATTCAAAAGTTGAGTGACTTGAGGAACTGAATAACAGTGTAACATAAAAAAATTAGTAAAATATCTCTTCAAAGGATGCCGCATTCTAAAGACGCGAACACATTCGATTCCGCAAGCGTTCAACGCATCAAGACATTCATTATCTGACACCGAAAGAGGAAATCCTTTTAACAAAAACTTTTAAAAATATCGTCTTGATTGTGGTCTTGATCCTGTTGCACAACAATTAGGATCCACAACAGGACTTGGAAAAATACTTTTCAAATAATCTGGAGTGATCATCTCTTCAATCGTTTTTCGCACTATAGTCTGAATGTTAGCTTTTTCAGAATCTTCCTTAAGATCTTGTATTACACTCAATATCTTACAAATAACAGCCTTATTTATACTGTTAATCAAGTTTTGCTGATTAAATTTATCCTTAGCATAACGAGTGCTAGACATTTCTTGTAATATAAAACGCACATTAGTGTCATAATCCAATTTCGTATCGGCAATATCCTTGCTCTTCATCATTTGTGATGTGACTGCTGGCGATGAATTGACATATTCGTCTACTTCTTCTGAATTTAGTTGAACACGGAGTTCCATGACAGCACCTGTAAAAAATAAAAGAAAAAGAAATAATAATTTTACATGTGATTTATTAAAAAATACACATTATAAAAGAAATATATAACGTAAATCGGTTTCCACGCCACCCAAGAGGTACGATTTACGGCGCGTTTCTCCCTTTGAAATGGGTAGAGTTCCCCTATGAATAAATCATAAGGCCTATTCATTCCACATCCAAGTTTTGGATAAAAATGACCCCATGTAAGGGTGTTATTGCATAAAATGACCCCACGAAAGGGTGATATTACATAAAATGACCCCATGCAAGGGTGATATTGCATAAAATGACCCCATGAAAGGGTGATATCACATAAAATGATCCCATGAAAGGGTGATATCACATAAAATGACCCCATAAAGGGGTGATATTACATAAAATGACCCCATAAAGGGATGATATTACATAAAATGACCCCACGAAAGGGTGATATTGCATAAAATGACCCCATGCAAGGGTGATATTACATAAAATGACCCCACGAAATGGTGATATTGCATAAAATGACCCCATGCAAGGGTGATATTACATAAAATGACCGCATGAAGGGGTGATATTACATAAAAATGACCCCATGAAGGGGTGGTATTACATAAAATGACCCCACAAAAGGGTGATATTGCATAAAATGACCCATGCAAGGGAGATATTACATAAAATGACCCCAATGAAGGGGTGATATACATGGTAACAACTTATGGATAACTTTTAGAAAATCTATCTAGATACCGTGACATGTTGACTTTTTCAACAACGGGTCATCGTTCGCAGCGTACTATGAACCAGGTGGTCCTTTCTAGCACTTTGGAAACACTCACCCTACTTGCAAGCTTGTTCATCCCGAATTGTGCTATGACCATAGGACTCATACGAGCGTTCGAGTGAGTGCACACTAGCTGCTACCGTCTTACGACTTGAAAAATATTCAACATCGGTATCTTCTCTGAATGGGTTCAGAGTCTTCCGCGAATTAACCAAACGCAGAAGAATATGATCAACTAAAGAAATCCATCAGACCTTATCAAACATAAAAATATATATATACTTACCAACAGAAGCGATGAGAGGTAGTAATCCAAAAGGCACACCACAGGTTGAGTATATTATCCAACAGAAGCGATGAGAGACAGTAATCCAAAAGGCACACCACAGGTTGATTATTTTTTCCAACACAAACGAGGAAATATATAGCAAAAAAAAAAAATTTTTTTTTAGGCCACCGATAAGAATTAATCATGGTAACGTATTCGTACAGTCCAGACGTCTATGTTGAACTCCTGGTCCCTCGTGATTGATTATACTTCTGTGAGCATTACAAAACGCAGATACGTTATGACAGTTATCAAACTTAATAAAAATATACTTACCAGCAGAAGCGATGACAGGTAGTAATCCAATAGGCACACCACAGGTTGAGAGTAATGTCCAGCAGAAGCGATGACAGGTAGTAATCCAATAGGCACACCACAGGTTGAGAGTAATGTCCAGCAGAAGCGATGACAGGTAGTAATCCAATAGGCACACCACAGGTTGAGAGTAATGTCCAGCAGAAGCAATGACAGGTAGTAATCCAATAGGCACACCACTGGTTGAGAGTAATGTCCAGCAGAAGCGATGAGATATATAGCCCCACAAAAAAATTGTACCGATAAGATTTAGTTATGTAAACGTATTCGTACAGTCCAGACGTGTATTTTTGAACTCCTGGTCCCTAGTGATTGATTATACTTCTGTGAGCATTAAAAAACGCAGATACGTTATGACATTTATCAAACTTAATAAAAAAAATATTGAGTATACTTACCAACAGAAGCGATGACAGGTAGTAATCCACGAGGCCCACCACAAGTTAAGTATACTTATCAACAGAAGCGATGACAGGCAGTAATCCACGAGGCCCACCACAGGTTAAGTATATTATCCAACAGAAGCGGAGAAATATATAGTTTAAATTTTTTTTTGTGAGTTCAAGAGTCTGAAGTGATAATGTCACTTCACCTTTGGGGCGTCATCACAGCTGGAGATGAAGCAGAATCGGCTCTTTCTCTCTACTACCTACTCTACCAGACTTTGGGGCGTCATCACAGCTGGAGATGACCAGACTTTGGGGCGTCATGACAGGTGGAGATGAGGCAGAATCTGCCCTTTCTCTCTACTACCAGACTTTATGGCGTCATCACAGCTGGAGATGAGGCAAACCCTCTACTCAACCAGACTCACAGACCGACGTTGAGCCAGACTCCACCCCTTCCCTCTACCACCTCACCCTTATTTTTTTTTTATTTTTTTTTTTGCGAAACAGAAAATTTTAGTACCAACCAATAGGAATCAGTCACCCGGAAGATTTAACAAGGCACAGACGCGTCTGAGGAGCTCCGAGTTATGTAATCATGATATCGCAGAATAAAATAAAGATACGTAGCAAGAATAGAAATCTCACAACGTTTATAATAAAACAAACGAATGTTGCACCACCCTATCCAAAGACGTAAATATTTAAACTTGTAAGTTCCAAATGGATATATAATATAGTTCAAGTTATGTAATCATGATATCGCAGAATAAAATAAACAAATCATGTAACAAAACAAACAAATGTCGCACCCTTCAACGTAGATATTGAATTTATTGTTCTTAACCCACTAAATATCTTTCTCAACCATTATTTTTCTCTTTTCAGTCACTATTTTTATTATTAACATCGTTAACAACGTAATATTATCCTTTTAAGTCCATACTTTATCAAACAATTTGTTTAAAAATAAAAAGTAAATGTCAAATTTAATATTTTATTGTCAAATCATGACATATTTTGAAACACCCGTTATTTTTTAAGGACGAAAGATTTGTTTTGCAGGTTTTAGGAGAGGAACCTGAAACTTGAAAGTTCCAAATGGATATAAAAATATAGTTTCCAGTTATGTAATCAAGATATCGTAGAATAAAATAAACAAATCATGTCACAAGAATTGAAATCTCACATCCTTTAAAATAAAACAAATAAATATCGCATAACTCTATCACAACAACCTTCAACGTAGATATTTAATTTTTTTTTTACAATTTAAACCGTTCAAGTCTAGACGGAGCTAAAATGTTAACTAATAATACTCATACTGATGAAATTTTCTTACATTATATTGTAAAAGATGTGACATAAGCGAATCATAACATAAGCAAAGGTACGTTTACTAGAAAAAGCAATAATATTAACATAAGCAAGGGTTAGTTTACTAGAAAAAGCAATAATATTAACATAAGCAAGGGTACGTTTACTAGAAAATATGATAGTTATAATAAAAAATTAAATTTTATAACAAAAAAAAAACAATATTTATAATGAAAAATTAAGTTTTATAACGCAAAAACCATATTTATAATGAAAAATTAAGTTTTATAACGCAAAAACAATATTTACAATGAAAAATTAAACTTTAAAACTCAAAAGCAATATTTATAATGAAAAAATAAATTTTATAACCACAAAAACAATATTTATAATGAAAAATTAAACTTTAAAACTCAAAAGCAATATTTATAATGAAAAAATAAATTTTATAACAAAAAAAAACAGTATTTATAATGAAAAATTAAACTTTAAAGCTCACAAACAGTATTTATAATGAAAAATTAAACTTTAAAACTCAAAAGCAATATTCATGATCAAAAATTAAACTTTATAACTCAAAAGCAATATTTATGATCAAAACTATATTATTATGACATTAGATTTGAAGTGAAAGATTTATAAGAAGTATTTTTGAACAATAGATTTTGGGAAAAGTGAAACATGGCGTCCAACGTCACTTAAAATAAAATATCCTCTACTGAAATCTTGACACACTCTTACGTAAGAAAACATGTCGGATATTATAAAACACATTACATAAAAAAACAAGAACGAGATTTATTGACAACAAAGGTTCATTTTTGCAACAGATTACATTATACGCATAAAAAATATCGTGTGATAACAGTAACAACAAGAATTTTTACATAATATTCACGAAACGTAACCACTTATCAATAAAAACATATTTCAAGTCTTTCATCATCAATTACAATACACATGGCAATCGTATCTCAGTCCTCTCAAACACCTGACCACATCATCTACCAAGACGACTCCCATACAATATTCCTTGGTATACTCTGGACAGGGAAATGTCACCATATACTCGGTCAGCAAGAATCTTGCAGACAATAAACCGTGGATGGCGTCTTCTCTACTGATCCTGACTTTAGAAATCAAATCAACAGTCTCTTCTCTATAATTGTCTGAAGGAATATCGTTCATCATCATGAAATCCACATATTCGCACGAAAAGAGAGATTCCAGGTAGTCACGATCGCTTTGACCGTAGTAAGTGATGAAAAGTTTGCTGGGTGTCATATAATACTTTAAAATCATGTGATTGGCATTATAACTACAGTGGAATGCCGTCGTAACTCCAGACGGATTAATCAACGTGAGACACATTATTTATCAATCTCCCCAAATCAAATTTCCTATCTCCCCAAATCAAATTATCTTCCCAAAATCAAGTTTTCTTTAAATCAGTCAAGTTTTCAATCAACAATCTGAAGAATATCCAGTTTTTGAAACGAAAACATCTCTGCTTCCCGATTTTATACTCACCCGATTGCGCAACCCATCCTTTATCTCTTTTTTCCCCTCTTTACTTCCTGTTGTTTATGGATTCGTAACGTGTGTAATAATGAATATCGCTCTCTAAATTTTAAAAAACAAACAAATAATCAAGTCTCGTCACAAATCTCACATCCTTTAAAATAAAACGAACAACTCTATCCTATTAGGATAGATAAAATATAGTTTCAAGTTATGCAATCATGCGACATGCGTTAGTTTTATTTGAAAGGATGTGAAATTTATGACGTGACTACTCTATCCCAATGGATAAAATATAGTTTCAAGTTATGTCATCATGATATTGTAGATTAAAATAACCATGTCACGTCATAAAATCTCATATCCTTTAAAATAAAAACAAACGCATGCTGCCTAACTCTATCCCAAGAGATAAAATATAGTTTCAAGTTATGTCATCATGACATTGCATCTCATATTTCAAATAATGTAAAACGTATGTCACGTTACCTATCCAACATGTCGTAATTCCCAAAATGTGATATTGTTGTTCAAAACTGGGGAAACATGCCATCTGGTAACTTTAAAGAACTAAATAATATAAAAACATAATATTTACCCAATCTCACGAAACGAATCGAATGCCAAGCAATAGTTTTACGATATTATAGAAAACCAATTCTCAGGGATCGATCGTTTCATTTTACTTTATGGGAAAGAATTGTCTCCTAATATTTATTCCTTTTATATGTTAATAAAAAAAAATAAACGAATCTTTTTTTTTATTTAAATCTCACATCCTGTAGAAAAAAATAAACGAATCTTTTTTATTTATTTAAATCTCACGTCCTGTAGAAAAAAATAAACGAATCTTTTTTTTTATTTAAATCTCACATCCTGTAGAAAAAAATAAACGAATCTTTTTTTAATTTAAATCTCACATCCTGTAGAAAAAAATAAACGAATCTTTTTTTTTTAATTTAAAGTATTTGTGAGATCACAAATGGCTTTATTATCATTATTATAGATTGTTAAATCTAACAAACCACCTAGTTTTAATGTAATTGCATTTTTATGCATTTTTTTCTATTGTGGCATTGATCTCTACAACTGAAATAAACCAATTTTGAGTTGCACTTTTAATTTAAGAATAGAATTGAAGTATAAAATCACTTAACAGTCTGTTGTCTTTAAATATAATAGGGTTGATAATAAAATATCTTTCCAAGTAACTAATAATGTATTATCGTCGTCAGTTGTTGCAAGTCTTGACACAATTTGATACTTGGGCAACTTACACATTTAATATCATCGCTTAACGCTTTACAAGTAACTAATAATGTATTATCGTTGTCAGTTGTTGCAAGTCTTGACACAATTTGATACTTGGGCAACTTAAACATTTACTTATTTCGTAATATGATGAAACAAATCTCACCAAAGCAGCTTTACAAGTATCTTTTGTCATAAATATAGAATATAAGGACCATCCAAGTCATGGAATAAAAAATGATATTTAGAAGCCATGGATGGCTTGTTAATATCATTTTTAACAAAATGTCCAAAAAGTAAATAATACAACGAATATTACGTTGGTAACCATGTTAATGGATAAAATGATGATTCAAAAAGATATTTGGTGGGAAAAAACGTCATTAATCATAATTTAGTGGTTAAAAGACGCTATTTAGCATATAATATGGGTAAAATTGCGTGAAATAATTCTTGGGATCGACAAGGTATCGATACTTAGGTAATCCCCCCCCCCCAAAAAAAATAATGCCAAAAAATGAAATAATACAACAGATATTACGTTGGTAACGATGCTAGCCAACGCAAATCTTGTCACAACTATAGGCTAAGCATCTTAAAATATAACATGGTAGCCACTCGTCGCAATTCTTGTCACAACTATAGGCTAAGCATCTTAAAATATAACATCGTCCCCACTCGCCGCAATTCTTGTCACAACTATAGGCTAAGCATCTTAAAATATATTATCGTCCCCACTTGTCGCAATTCTTGTCATTTTAAAACTCAACATCGTCGCCATTTGTTGCAAGTCTTGTTTCAACGTTAATCTTGTCACCTTAAAACTCTACATGGTAGCCATTTGTCGCATTCCAATCATCTTAAAACGTAACATCGTCGTCACTTGTATTACAGGCATCTTAAAACGTAACATCGTCGTCACTTGTATTACAGGCATCTTAAAACGTAACATCGTCGTCACTGGTCATATTACAGGCATCTTAAAACGTAACATCGTCGCAAGTCTAGTCACAACGTTAACCTTGGCATCTTAAAATATAACATCGTTGCCATTTATTGTATTCCAGGCATCTTAAAACGTAACATCCTCGTCACTTGTTGTATTCCAGGCATCTTAAAACATAACATCGTCGTCGCATGTCTTGTCCCAACTATAGGCTAAGCATCTTAAAATACAAACATCATCGCCCCTTGGACAACTCTGAAGAAATAACATAGCGTCGCTTTCCGAGGTACGCATTCCACTCAACGTAAAACATGACACCGTCGCAAGTCTTGTCACCACGTCGTCCAGGCAACCGTCACCATTCAGGGCGTTGGTATCTTCGTGCGTCGCATTTTTATGTATCTGGTTACTTTTTTTTACAATGCGTGGTGTATGGTTGTTCTTAGAGATTAGAAACGGTATTCTTTTACACAAGTTACGAAACGGAGTCCATAAACAGGATGTAAAGAACAGGATGTGTTGTGAAATCAAGCGAGTATAAAAACAGGATGTAAAGAACAGGATGTGTTGTGAAATCAAGCGAGTATAAAAACAGGATGCAAAGAACAGGATGTGTTGTGAAATCAAGCGAGTATAAAAACAGGATGTAAAGAACAGGATGTGTTGTGAAATCAAGCGAGTATAAAAACAGGATGCAAAGAACAGGATGTGTTGTGAAATCAAGCGAGTATAAAAACGGGAAGCAGAATATCGTCGCCACACTCTCATTTTTGAAAGCAGCCATCTATTTTCCCGAAAAGTTAATATTTACAACACTTGGAGATAATGTACCTCACCTTGACTAATCCATGTGGTGTAACCACGAAATTTTATTGCAGTTATGAGGGAGACCACATGATGTTAAAGTATCGTATGACCTCAGGCAAAGTTTTCAAGATTCATCAAGGGGAAAATGATCCCGAATACTTGGAATCACTCTTTGAATGTGATTACGTGGATTTCATGATATTGAGCAATATTTGACCAGATAATTACAAAGACGAAACTGTTAATTTGCAGAGAAGATGCCATCGATGGACTATTAACTGGCAGATACTTACTCACGGAGTACACGGTGAGATGCATCTTTCCGGAATTCTTTAAGGAATATTGCATGGGAGTCGTCTCAGTGGACGATGTGGTCAGATGTATGAAAGACTTGAAACATGACTGTGATGTCACTCATAATTGACTCTGATTAGAAACATTTCAAATATTTTATTCCTTACAGGTTCCATCTCATGAATTTGTAAATACGAACAAGTGATTTGTCACACAATATACAAAAACCTTGTTGTAAATATTAGCATTCAATATTATCATTCCATATTTATATATTTGTAAACGTAATCTGTTGTAAAATAAATACTTTTTGTCAATATTAATCTATTGTGTCACGTTTTCTTCATATCGTATTCCTTTTTAAAGCAAATGGCCACCATTATGATTTCTTATATACTAAAAAGGGGGAAACAGGGATAAAAAACGCCACGCATTGTAAAAAAAAAGGAACCAGATACATAAAAATGCGACGCACGAAGATACCAACGCCCTGAATGGCGACGGTTGCCTGGACGACGTGGTGAGAAGACTTGCGACGGTGTCATGTTTTACGTTGAGTGGAATGCGTACCTCGGAAAGCGACGCTATGTTATTTCTTCAGAGTAGTCCAAGGGGCGATGATGTTTGTATTTTAAGATGCTTAGCCTATAGTTGGGACAAGACTTGCGACGACGATGTTATATTTTAAGATGCCTGGAAAACGACAAATGGCGACGACGATGTTATGTTTTAAGATGCTTGGAATACAACAAGTGACGACGATGTTACGTTTTAAGATGCCTGGAATACAATAAATGGCAACGATGTTATGTTTTGAGATGCCAAGGTTAACGTTGTGACAAGACTTGCGACGATGTTACGTTTTAAGATGCCTGTAATACGACAAGTGGCGACGATGTTACGTTTTAAGATGACTGGAATGCGACAAATGGCTACCGTGTTGAGTTTTAAGTTGCCTGGAATACAACAAATGGCTACCATGTTGAGTTTTAAGGTGACAAGGTTAACGTTAGCACAAGACTTGCGACAAATGGCGACGATGTTGAGTTTTAAGATGACAAGAATTGCGACAAGTGGGGACGATAATATATTTTAAGATGCTTAGCCTATAGTTGTGACAAGAATTGCGGCGAGTGGGGACGATGTTATATTTTAAGATGCTTAGCCTATAGTTGTGACAAGAATTGCGACGAGTGGCTATCATGTTATATTTTAAGATGCTTAGCCTATATTGTGTATCATGTTTTACTTTTACCAGGATCTATTATTTATTATTTAAAACTATATCTCCTAAATCTATACAACAAATCTTTCCTAAAAAAAAATGTTTTTTTTAAAGGAGGAAAGATTAATATGACTTGAGATGGTCCTTATATTCATATATTCTATATTTATGACAAAGGATACTTATAAAGCTGGTTTGGTTGGATTTGCTTCTGATATGTTGCTGAAAATCTGTGGACACCTGATCAATGTTTTCAGATTTTCATCAACATTATCCACGTTTTTTTTAAAGAAAAATAAATAAACCGAAGGGATAATAGTGGTCAGTTCAGGAAAGGGTGACGATTCTTCCCTGGAGTGATTTGCTGTTAAACTTTTCGTAAACTTAGATTTCACCTCCCCTGGGTTTGATCTTTGGATCCAGAGAAAGAGAGTCAAGAAAAAGTTACAGAAATTCTATTTCTCATTTGTTTCTTTTTTCCCTTCTTTGTTCTGTGAGGCCGGAAAGAAAGGTGTTCGTTTTTTTCCCACGAAAGAAAGAAAAAGAAATGTATATAGTGTGGACTGGCAGTCACAATGCTGTCCTTTTGTTTTTGGATTACTCAGCCCAGCAGGAGGAAAGGAAAAACATACTCAGCAGAATTAAAGTAAGAGCAGTGTTAATCATTTTTTTTTCTATGTGTATGAACAAAATGTAGCATTCATACGACGCAGTACCAAAAGGTGCGATGTCGCAACATTCATGAGAATAAACCTGGGGTATGCTCATAAAAAATAATTAAGAAAAAAAATATATTTTGTATTTCTTGCTTTGTTCAGTGTATGAGGTAACATGTTAAAACATTTTGTAAGCCAGATACAGCCCCCCTCCTTTAACAGATAGCGGTTAATGATCCAAGTTTCCCAGAAAAGGGCTGGAAAGCAGAAAATTCTTTCGATCCCTTTCAGAGATTTTCTTTCCTGCGAAAAGACCACCCGGAGTTACCAACATTCTTTTCCCCGAGGTCTGGTAAATCTCCCTAGCTGAGAAGGGGCTTAGCGAACTGAAATAGATCCCCGTGTCAGGCACTATGAAAGGGGAAGTGGTTGGCCGATTGAATGTGGGAAGCAGCAGTCCCTCGCGCCAAAATTTCTGAGGTTGTTTTCGAAATGTGGACCCTTGCGAAGCATTCAGCTGTCAGGTGTCGAACACGTGCATTTCACGTGTTCTTGGCTAGAAGCAGCCAATGGGATGGCAGGTGTCCTCATGGCCTGATGCAATTAGTCGCTAGAAGTATTGAAGGGGAGTAGAGCTCTGCACGTCCATTTTGGATTTCAGAGAGAAGTCGCAAAAATGAACTGCTAGAGAGAGGACTAAAAAAATGATTGCGGGCTGGTTGGTGTAAAGAAAATGAGGCAGATTGTCTTCGAGAAGCCCAGAGTGAGGTTAGGTGGTTATCCTCCTCCTGGGAAGCTAAAAAAATTTTTTTTTTTTTTAACATAGGCTACCTACTTGGACCTGCAGCCCCAGTGAGAAAAGAAAAAACCCCACGCATTATGATGCCTCTCCGAGAACAACAGCGCTAAGTCTGGTTTTTTTAAACAGCTATCCCTAGCTGTGAGGAGAGCCCTGGGCGGCTAGTGGCAGCCGACCCACCTATGTGGCCGAGGTGAAAAAAATGAATGGAGACCAGGTTATCCACTTCGCTACGAGGAGTGATCAAATAGCCTCATAACAGTCTCCCCTCCGTACTCTGTGCCTCATCAAAAAGGAAGAGGAAAAACAACACAAGATTGAGGAGTAAGAAGATAGTGTGGACAACCCAAGGTACCATTCCGAGAATAAGGACCCAAAAGAGAAGTACAGTAATTCAACTAAGAGCGGCGGGACAGTAGGAAAAAAAAAGAAAAAGAAAGAAACAGGTGAAACGTGAGCCCACCAACAACAGGTCCTCGAGCTTAATTATGTAAGTTGTCTTTTATTGCTTATCTTTCTCATAATATGGTTAAAGGTGGTTTTTTTTTTTG
Organism: Macrothele yani; assembly: GCA_039090855.1. NCBI lineage: Eukaryota > Metazoa > Arthropoda > Arachnida > Araneae > Macrothelidae > Macrothele > Macrothele yani. The sequence goes on along the minus strand of CM077011.1, from coordinate 54,870,941 downwards.
GATAAGGGGAGGTATAAATTAGCTGAAAAATTTACTAATCGAAGCACTATTGAAGGGGGAAGGCTGTGGCTGACCGTTACTAATGTTATTGTTCAAAAAGAAAAAAATTCTTATTAAAAATCACTCATGATGTTTTGTAATGGCCTCAAAAAAAACCATGAAAATGGTAGAGGCATGTGAAGCCAAATCTACAAAAACAGGCAAAAATGTATCAACAGGAATTGTTATGACATAAGAAAAAGGTTGTGATCTCGCAACACTATCAGTACAGTTTGTTCTTCAAATATTCTTTTCTGATACCATGTTGTTATTGTTTTACAAATAAATATAGGCATTAGCCTTTCAAAAACCAAATTTTAATAAGAATTGGCAATTCAGTTTTCTTGCTGTCTCTTAAATTTCTGAGCAATGGCACTCATCACCCAACGCTCTGACGTTGGCTAGGAAGTCCCTTGGTTGTCGTTTACATAATGATAATGTCCTAATAAGTAAAATAATTATGGTCTGATATTTTCTTTTTTGTTCATGCTTACAAACACGAGTTCATAAACACGGTCTGTTTGAATTGACACATATGTTACACATGTACCAAAAACACGGTGCTTTAGTTATTCCTCGGCTGAAACAAAATTCACAGAAACACTGACACAGGTGAAAACTCAGTTGTGCTATAACAAATATGACATCTCAAAGTTTCTTCTTATAAGTTTAATTTTTGGTTGTTTCAAAATGCATCTACCCATCTCCCAAAGTTAAATTTTAGTCGAAATTCAAAATTTCCCTTCAGATTTAATTTTGGCTACCTACTTAATAAATATATAACGTGGCTGAGATTTCCGCCACAACACTTCATCATAACACGAAATAAGTAAATCTTGGTTGTCCAAATCTGAAAGTGCGTCAAGACTTCTGTAAAGTGGCTACCATGTTATATATTTAGTTATTTGAAATGTGAGAAGTGACATATATTATATTTAAAGTTGCCTGGAATACGTAAAGTGTCAAGACTTGTGTAAAGTGGCGACAATATTATATATTGAGTTACTTGGAATGTGATAAGTGACATATATTATATTTTAAGTTGCCTGGAATACGTAAAGCGACTACGATGTTATGTTTTAATATGCTCAGCCTAAAGTTGTGATATATATTATATTTTAAGTTGCCTGGAATACGTAAAGCGACTACGATGTTATATGTTTTAATATGCTTAGCCTAAAGTTGTGACATATATTATATTTTACTTTTACGAAGATTTAATATATTTATTATTTGAAACTATATCTCCTAAATCTATACAACAAATCTTTCGTCCATAAAAAAAAAATATATATTTTTTTTTGTTTAGGAAGGAAAGATTAATATGACTTGAGATGGTCCTTATATTCATATATTCTATAATTATGACAAAGGATACCTATAAAGCTGGTTTGGTTGGATTTGCTTCATCATAACACGAAATAAGTAAATCTTGGTTGTCCAAGTCTTAAATTGTGTCAAGACTTGTGTAAAGTGGCGACTATCTTATGTTTTAAGTTACTTGGAATGTGAAAAGCGAAATATATTATATTTTAAGTTGTCCAAATCTGAAATTGTGTCAACACTTGTGTAAAATGGCGACTATATTATATATTTAGTTACTTGGAATGCGAGAAGCGACATATACTATATTTTAAGTTGTCCAAATCTGAAATTGTCTCAAGACTTGTGTAAAATGGCGACTATATTATATATTTAGTTACTTGGAATGTGAGAAGCAACATATATTATATTTTAAGTTGCCTGGAATACGACAAACGACGATGATGTTATATTTTAAGATGCTTAGCCTATAGTTGTGACAAGATTTGCGTTGGCTAGCATCGTTACCAACGTAATATCTGTTGTATTATTTCATTTTTTGGCATTATTTTTTGGGGGGGGGGGGATTATCGATCCCAAAAATTATTTCACGCAATTTTACCTATATTATATGCTAACTAGCGTCTTTTAACCACTAAATTATGATTAATGACGTTTTTTCCCACCAAATATCTTTTTGAATCATCATTTCATCCATTAACATGGTTACCAACGTAATATTCGTTGTATTATTTACTTTTTGGACATTTTGTTAAAAATGATATTAACAAGCCATCCATGGCTTCTAAATATCATTTTTTATTCCATGACTTGGATGGTCCTTATATTCTATATTTATGACAAAAGATACTTGTAAAGCTGCTTTGGTGAGATTTGTTTCATCATATTACGAAATAAGTAAATGTTTAAGTTACCCAAGTATCAAATTGTGTCAAGACTTGCAACAACTGACGACGATAATACATTATTAGTTACTTGGAAAGATATTTTATTATCAACCCTAATATATTTAAAGACAACAGACTGTTAAGTGATTTTATACGTCAATTCTATGCTTAAATTAAAAGTGCAACTCAAAATTGGTTTATTTCAGTTGTAGAGATCAATGCCACAATAGAAAAAAATGCATAAAAATACAATTACATTAAAACTAGGTGGTTTGTTAGATTTAACAATCTATAATAATGATAATAAAGCCATTTGTGATCTCACAAATACTTTAAATAAAAAAAGATTCGTTTATTTTTTTCTACAGGATGTGAGATTTAAATAAAAAAAAAGATTCGTTTATTTTTTTCTACAGAATGTGAGATTTAAATTAAAAAAAAAGATTCGTTTATTTTTTTTATTAATATATAAAAGGAATAAATATTAGGAGACAATTCTTTCCCATAAAGTAAAATGAAACGTTCGATCCCTGAGAATTGGTTTTCTGTAATATCGTAAAACTATTGCTTGGCATTCGATTCATTTCGTGAGATTGGGTAAGTATTATGTTTTTATATTATTTAGTTCTTTAAAGTTACCAGATGGCATGTTTCCCCAGTTTTGAACAACAATGTCACATTTTGGGAATTACGACATGTTGGATAGGTAACGTGACATGCGTTTTACGATATTTGAAATATGTTTGTTTGTTTGTTTGTTTGGAGGTTTAACGACCACCGTGAGCAACTCAATGGGCTATAAGCAGTCGCCCGTCCCTAATTTAGGGTCACTGGTTCCAGGGAAGGGAGAGAGCCAGTGCCGTAAGACAAACACAACATCCATGCCTCACCGGGATTCGAACCCGGACCCCTTACGGACGAATGATCATTTGAAATATGAGATGCAATGTCATGATGACATAGCTTGAAACTATATTTTATCTCTTGGGATAGAGTTAGGCGACATGCGTTTGTTTCTATTTTAAAGGCTATGAGATTTTATGACGTTACATGGTTATTTTAATCTACGATATCATGATGACATAGCCGGTGGCGCAGTGGTCTAAGACGCTGGCCTCTGATCATTCGTCCGTAAGGGGTCCGGGTTCGAATCCCGGTGAGGCATGGATGTTGTGTTTGCCTTACGGCACTGGCTCTCTCCCTTCCCTGGAACCAGTGACCCTAAATTAGGGACGGGCGACTGCTTATAGCCCATTGAGTTGCTCACGGTGGTCGTTAAACCTCCAACAAAAAAAATGATGACATAACGTAAAACTATATTTTAACCATTGGGATAGAGTAGTCACGTCATAAATTTCACATCCTTTAAAATAAAACTAACGCATGTCGCATGATTGCATAACTTGAAACTATATTTTATCTATTAGGATTGAGTTGTTTGTTTTATTTTAAAGGATGTGAGATTTGTGACGAGACTTGATTATTTGTTTTTGTTTTTTTAATTTAGGGAACGATATTCATTATTACACACGTTACGAATCCATAAAGAACAGGAAGTACAGAGGGGGAAAAAGAGATAAAGGATGGGTTGCGCAATCGGGTGAGTATAAAAACGGGAAGCAGAGATGTTTTCGTTTCAAAAACTGGATATTCTTCAGATTGTTGATTGAAAACTTGACTGGGTTAAAGAAAACTTGATTTGGGGAGATAGGAAATTTGATTTGGGGAGATTGATAAATAATGTGTCTCACGTTGATTTTTTTTTTTATTATTGGAGTTTTAACGACCACCGTGAGCAACTTAATGGGCTATAAGCAGTCGCCCGTCCCTAATTTAGGGTCACTGGTTCCAGGGAAGGGAGAGAGCCAGTGCCGTAAGACAAACACAACATCCATGCCTCACCGAGATTCGAACCCGGACCGCTTTTGGACGAATGATCAGAGGCCAGTGCCTTAGACCACTGCGCCACCGGGGTGGCCTCACGTTGATTAATCCGTGTGGAGTTACGACGACATTCCACTGTAGTTATAATGCCAATCACATGGTTTTAAAGTATTATATGACACCCAGCAAACTTTTCATCACTTACTACGGTCAAAGCGATCGTGACTACCTGGAATCTCTCTTTTCGTGCGAATATGTGGATTTCATGATGATGAACGATATTCCTTCAGACAATTATAGAGAAGAGACTGTTGATTTGATTTCTAAAGTCAGGATCAGTAGAGAAGACGCCATCCACGGTTTATTGTCTGGAAGATTCTTGCTGACCGAGTATATGGTGACATTTCCCTGTCCAGAGTATACCAAGGAATATTGTATGGGAGTCGTCTTGGTAGATGATGTGGTCAACTGTTTGAGATGACTGAGATACGATTGCCATGTGTATTATAATTGATGATGAGAGACTTGAAATATGTTTTTATTGATAAGTGGTTACGTTTCGTGAATATTATGTAAAAATTCTTGTTGTTACTGTTATCACACGATATTTTTTATGCGTATAATGTAATCTGTTGTAAAAATAAACCTTTGTTGTCAATAAATCTCGTTCTTGTTTTTTTGTGCAACGTGTTTTATAATATCCGACATGTTTTCTTACGTAAGAGTGTGTCAAGATTTCAGTAGAGGATATTTTATTTTAAGTGACGTTGGACGCCATGTTTTACTTTTACCAAAATCTATTGTTCAAAAATACTTCTTATAAATCTTTCACTTCAAATCTAATGTCATAATAACATAGTTTTTATCATAAATTTTGCTTTTGAGTTATAAAGTTTAATTTTTGATCATAAATATTGCTTTTCAGTTATAAAGTAAAATTTTTCATTATAAATATTGCTTTTGAGTTATAAAGTTTATTTTTCATTGTAAATACTGTTTTTTTTGTTATAAAGTTTAATTTTTCATAATAAATACTGTTTTTTTGTTATAAAGTTTAATTTTTCATTATAAATATTGCTTTTGAGTTTTAAAGTTTAATTTTTCATTATAATTACTGTTTTTGAGTTTTAAAGTTCAATTTTTCATTATAAATACTGTTTTTTTGTTATAAAATTAATTTTTTTATTATAAATATTGCTTTTGAGCTTTAAAGTTTAATTTTTCATTATAAATATTGTTTTTGCGTTATAAAATTTAATTTTTCATTATAAATATTGTTTTTTATAACTATCGTATTTTCTAGTAAACGTACCTTTGCTTATGTTAATATTATTGCTTTTTCTAGTAAACGTACCTTTGCTTATGTTATGATTCGCTTATGTCACATCTTTTACAATATAATGTAAGAAAATTTCATCACTATGAGTATTATTAGTGAAAATTTTAGCTCTGTCTAGACTTGAACGGTTTAAATTGTAAAAAAAAATTAAATATCTACGTTGAAGGTTGTTGTGATAGAGTTATGCGACTATTTATTTGCTTTATTTTAAAGGATGTAAGATTTCAATTCTTGTGACATGATTTGTTTATTTTATTCTACGATATCTTGATTACATAACTGGAAACTATATTTTTATATCCATTTGGAACTTTCAAGTTTGAGATTTATCTCCTAAAATCTGCAAAACAAATCTTTCGTCCTTAAAAAATAACGGGTGTTTCAAAATATGTCATGATTTGACAATAAAATATTAAATTTGACGTTTACTTTTTATTTTTAAACAAATTGTTTGATAAAGTATGGACTTATAAGGATAATATTACGTTGTTAACGATGTTAATAATAAAAATAGTGTCTGAAAAGAGAAAAATAATGGTTGAGAAAGATATTTAGTGGGTTAAGAACAATAAATTCAATATCTACGTTGAAGGGTGCGACATTTGTTTGTTTTGTGACATGATTTGTTTATTTTATTCTGCGATATCATGATTACATAACTTGAACTATATTATATATCCATTTGGAACTTACATGTTTAAATATTTACGTCTTTGGATAGGGTGGTGCAACATTTGTTTGTTTTATTATAAACGATGTGAGATTTCTATTCTTGCTACGTATCTTTATTTTATTCTGCGATATCATGATTACATAACTCGGAGCTCCTCAGACGCGTCTGTGCCTTGTTAAATCTTCCGGGTGACTGATTCCTATTGGTTGGTACTAAAATTTTCTGTTTCGCAAAAAAAAAAAAAATAAAAAAAAAATAAGGGTGAGGTGGTAGAGGGAAGGGGTGGAGTCTGGCTCAACGTCGGTCTGTGAGTCTGGTTGAGTAGAGGGTTTGCCTCATCTCCAGCTGTGATGACGCCATAAAGTCTGGTAGTAGAGAGAAAGGGCAGATTCTGCCTCATCTCCACCTGTCATGACGCCCCAAAGTCTGGTCATCTCCAGCTGTGATGACGCCCCAAAGTCTGGTAGAGTAGGTAGTAGAGAGAAAGAGCCGATTCTGCTTCATCTCCAGCTGTGATGACGCCCCAAAGTCTGGTAGAGTAGGTAGTAGAGAGAAAGGGCCGATTCTGCTTCATCTCCAGCTGTGATGACGCCCCAAAGGTGAAGTGACATTATCACTTCAGACTCTTGAACTCACAAAAAAAAATTTAAACTATATATTTCTCCGCTTCTGTTGGATAATATACTTAACCTGTGGTGGGCCTCGTGGATTACTCCCTGTCATCGCTTCTGTTGGTAAGTATACTTAACCTGTGGTGTGCCTCGTGGATTACTACCCGTCATCGCTTCTGTTTTATAAGTATACTTAACCTGTGGTGGGCCTCGTGGATTACTACCTGTCATCGCTTCTGTTGGTAAGTATACTCAATATTTTTTTTATTAAGTTTGATAAATGTCATAACGTACCTGCGTTTTGTAATGCTCACAGAAGTATAATCAATCACTAGGGACCAGGAGTTCAACATAGACATCTGGACTGTACGAATACGTTAACATGATTAATTCTTATCGTTGACCAAAAAAAAAAATTTTTTTTTTGCTTTATATTTCCTCGTTTGTGTTGGATAAAATACTCAACCTGTGGTGTGCCGTTTGGATTACTACCTCTCATCGCTTCTGTTGGTAAGTATATATATATTTTTTTATGTTTGATAAGGTCTGATGGATTTCTTTAGTTGATCATATTCTTCTGCGTTTGGTTAATTCGCGGAAGACTCTGAACCCATTCAGAGAAGATACCGATGTTGAATATTTTTCATGTTGCAAGACGGTAGCAGCTAGTGTGCACTCACTCGAACGCTCGTATGAGTCCTATGGTCATAGCACAATTCGGGATGAACAAGCTTGCAAGTAGGGTGAGTGTTTCCAAAGTGCTAGAAAGGACCACCTGGTTCATAGTACGCTGCGAACGATGACCCGTTGTTGAAAAAGTCAACATGTCACGGTATCTAAATAGATTTTCTAAAAGTTATCCATGAGTTGTTACCATGTATATCACCCCTTCATGGGATCATTTTATGCAATATCACCCTTTCGTGGGGTCATTTTATGTAATACCACCCCTTCATGCGGTAATTTTTATGTAATATCAGCCCTTCATGGTGTCATTTTATGTAATATCACCCTTGCATGGGGTCACTTTATGCAATATCACCCTTTCGTGGGGTCATTTTATGTAATATCACCCTTGCATGGGGTCATTTTATGCAATATCACCCTTTCGTGGGGTAATTTTATGTAATATCACCCTTTCATGGGGTCATTTTATGCAATATCACCCTTTCGTGGGGTTATTTTATGCAATATCACCCTTACATGTGGTCATTTTATGTAATATCACCCTTACATGTGGTCATTTTATCCAAAAATTGGATGTGGAATAAATAGGCCTTATGATTTATTCATAGGGGAACTCTGCCCATTTCAAAGGGAGAAACGCGCCGTAAATCGTACCTCTTGGGTGGCGTGGAAACCGATTTACGTTATATATTTCTTTTATAATGTGTATTTTTTAATAAATCACATGTAAAATTATTATTTCTTTTTCTTTTTTTTTTTACAGGTGCTGTCATGGAACTCCGTGTTCAACTAAATTCAGAAGAAGTAGACGAATATGTCAATTCATCGCCAGCAGTCACATCACAAATGCTGACGAGCAAGGATATTGCCGATACCAAATTGGATTCTGACACTAATGTGCGTTTTATATTACAAGAAATGTCAAGCACTCGTTAAGCTAAGGATAAAATTAAGCAGCAAAACTTGATTAATAGTATAAATAAGGCTGTTATTTGTAAGATATTGAGTGTAGTAGAAGATCTTAAGGAAGATTCTGAAGAAGCTAACATTCAGACTATAGTGCAAAAAACGATTGAAGAGATGATCACTCCAGATTATTTGAAAAGTATTTTTCCAAGTCCTGTTGTGGATCCTAATTGTTGTGCAACAGGATCAAGACCACAATCAAGTCGATATTTTAAAAAGTTTTTGTTAGAAGGACTTCCTCTTTCTGTGTCTCATAATGAATGTCGTGATGCGTTGAACGCTTGCGAAATCGAATGTGTTCGCGTCTTTAGAATGCGGCATCCTTTGAAGAGATATTTAACTAAATTTTTTATGTTACACTGTTATTCAGTTCCTCAAGTCACTCAAGTTTTGAATATGATGTTAGAATGGAAAAGTTTTCAAAACCTTATTGGACAGATACTTTTTGTAGAAAACGTACATCATCATCATGTGATGAGGATGTAACAAAACGTGCAAAGTCTGATGCATAAAATAAATATACATTTGTTCACTTGGAAAAAAGCGTGTTATTTTCTTGTTTTTGTTTAAATACCCGCGTTCTGTTTATCGAGAAATGACGTTAGAGTTATTTTATTTTTATCGAGAATGATACCTTTGCTTATGTTATAAAGATATCATTTTATCGAGAATGATACCTTTGCTTATGTTATAAAGATATCATTTTATTCAGAATGAAACCGTTGCTTATGTTATGGTTTGTTTTATCGAGAATAATACCTTTACTTATGTTATAGATATATTTTCCTGTTAAAGGTACCTTTGCTTATGTTATGGTTCGTTTATTTTATTTCATTCTACAAGATGTATCGAGAGTCAATAGATCACGCGATAAAGAATGAAAATTCAATATAGCAGTTCAAATTAGTTTACTGATTACTAGATTTCACGAGCCAATTTCCATGATTTCTCCAATATTGAGAGTGATAAAGAATGAAAAGTTAATTTAGTTTTCTCACATTATATAGTACAGAATTTTTGCAGCACCGTTTTCTAAAATGAGTTAGCAAAATCAAATATTCACTTGTGAGTTCAATCACAGCGAGAAAAGATTCCTGAAAATGGATTACTCCAGTGGCGGCCCGTCAGATGAGGCAAGTGAGGCGCCGCCTCACCTGAAATTCCGCAGAATGAGAAGTGAAAAAAAAAACTTCGGTCAGTAACAAAGATATAAGAACTTTGCAGGATAAATGAAACACTGAAATTTACATTGTGATTCATGAATTAGGTAAAAAAAAAGGCTTTCAAGAAGAGGAATGAATCATTATTTTTGCAAAGCAGCTGCATGTTTTAAGCGCTTAGAGGCGACCGGCTGAATCGTCTCGATGAGAAGCCGGTTTTGGGAACTGGGGATTAGAGAAGAGCCTTACAGAGTGAACCCCCCACCCCCACGGTCTACCTAAGGAGGTGCCGGACTTCCAGTGAGAAAGGAAATTTCTGAGGCGACCCTCCATTTCGCTTAAACTAGAATCGCATCTCTGCTGTTATTGGAGAACCCAAGGATTGTGTATCCAATGGGCGCGGGATAATGAGCAGATGACCTAGGTAAAAAGTGGTTTTACAGGCGATGACGCCGTTCGCCTCTATATGCTTTGGAGTAGGATGATTTCTACGTAGCTTTAACTATTCGTCAGAGTGTATTTGAGTCTAACTTTTTGTAGTGTGTTTTCAATCCTCTCTTCTGCGGGTGTTGGCTAGTTCATAGTAATGTTGAGTTTTTCTTCTTTTTTATTTTGTTATTGTTACTAAACAGCATATTTTGATTTTGGTTGGAAAATATGAATGGCCCAACAAACGACGTGATTTGTGTTCTGGAAGAAATTCCTTTTAAACACTGGAAAGATTATGATAAAAGGGATGTTCTCATATCTGGAAGACCGACACCTATAATAAGTTCAATATCTAAAGATAAGAAGTGCGGCAAATCGTTTTTTAGGTCTTTCAATAAATCATGGTACGAGATTTTCCCCTGGCTTTCTGGTAGCTATTACAAGCAAACTCTCTTTTGCTGGCCATGTTTACTTTTGAGCAATAAGAAAAATGTGTGGAATACAACGGGTTTTTTATCTGAAAAACTTTTCTCATAGTGCAAAATTGCACGAAAGCTCTAAAGAGCATATAACTAATCACGTAGGTCTGAAACGAATGGAAAAAAATATAAACACTATTTCTGATATGCTCAAAGAAAATGCTGCTCTTCATAAAGCTAAGTTTAATGAAAAGGTCAGACTAAATAGGCTTTTTATGGAACATATAATCGATTTAGTTGTCGTTCTAAGCAAGCAAGAACTGCCTTTTCGAGGACATGATGAATCTATTTCCTCATTAAATATAGGTAATTTCAAGGAGATGTTCCATTTGTTACTTCGTAGGAGCACCCCAGAATTAAAAGCACATTTTGAAGAAATACGAAGCTTATTTTCTGGACAATCTAAAACGATACAGAATGATTTACTGGAGTGTATTCATGAATATATAAACGAATGTGTTAAAAGCGAAATTAATGAGTCAAAATTTTTTTCAGTGCAAGTTGACGATACAACTGATATTACTCAAAAATCACAGTGTTCAATAATTGTCAGATACATATTGGACTCAAATTGTGAAGTAGTTGAGCGCTTCCTTGGTTTTTATGATATCAGCAATGACAGGACTGCTGTGGCACCGTATGATCTGCTAGCATCGGTTTTGGAGGAGTTTGATTTTAAATCAAAGTTAGTAAGCCAGTGTTATGATGGTGCAAGCGTTATGGCTGGAGAGTTGAGCGGTCTGCAGAAAAGAGTCAAGCTAGAAGCCCCGCAAGCTTTGTTTACCCACTGTTTCGCCCACCGCCTTAACCTTGTCCTACAACAGGGGTGCAAAAGTATTGTAAAATGTCGCATATATTTCGCAACTGTATCCAGCATACCCTCATTTTTTCATAAATCTGCCAAGAGAACCCACGTAGCAGATTCAGTTGTTGGGAAACGGATTCCTCAAATAGCGGAAACACGTTGGGCATCACGTTCGCAAATTTTGCGTTTAATTGTAAGCGAATGGGGCAAACTAAAGAATGTGTTTGAAAACATAATGAATGACCCGGAATTAACGGCAGAATCAATCAACGGAGCCATAGGATATTTGAAAAATTTCACTAATTTTGAATTTGCTTTTTTATCACTGATTTTTGATGACATTTTTGGAATTACGGATGTACTGTTTGATGTTTTACAAAAAAAGACTTTAGATATCAGTTATTGCCAAAGACAAATTAAACAATGTTGCGAACGAATAAATAAGAAAAGGAATGTAACCACTTACTTGAAACATTTCAGTGAAGCAATTAGTTTGAGTGGAGTTCCTAAATGTCGCCAAAAGAAACATTTGACTGAAGAAGAAGTGGAAAACTATTACAAAATTTTGTTTTACGAAATCGTTGACAGCATAATAGTCCAAATAAATACCAGATTTGAAGATATGGGAAAGCTCGAGTTTCTGCAGCTGGTTGACAGCTCAAAATACCATAGTTATTCAGAGTCATTTCCATCCAGTGCCCTTAACACTCTCAAAAAAATTTATCCAAACATTTTTACAGACACACAACGACTAAAAAACGAATTAGATTTTTTATATAATGATCACAACTTCAGGGAACTCAGTGTTCAGAAAACCTTGAAAACAATGAAAGAAAACGAGCTGAAAGATGTGTTACCAGAAGCCTACTAATTATTTTCTCTTGTATTGACACTGGCATCAACAAGTTCTTCTGCTGAAAGGAGTTTTTCTTGTTTGAAGAGAATTAAGACTTACCTCCGTAATACAACGGCACAAGAGCGTTTGTCTTCACTCGCTAAAATTTCAATCGAGAAAGAATTGCTGAACCATCTAATGTCCACTCAACCATTTTATGATCTGATCATAGACAAATTTGCAGCCAAAAAGAATCGCAGAATTGAACTTATTTATAAAACATAAACTGAAAGCATTCTGTTCGAGACCAAAGCAAATTAATATCGTATTCCTCTGTTTTTAATTCCAGGTTTAAATTACCAAATACTTTTTTTATATAGAAATGTGCTTCCTTAACTTGATTTCTCCTGTACATAGTTATCACGAGCCTGGACTTCAGTTTGTGACCCGTGCTAAATGCATCTTCAATAATATGCCAATCGAACTGTGACTTTTATTCAAGCTCAAGAAACATTTCGTGAGAAAACAATTTCTATTCAAATGATTTACTTTGAATTTTTTAAGAAGTGGATCTCCGACTGGCGTTGGGATGTGAGTGACGCATTGACTAGCTAAAGAAACCGCACAAATTACGTATTTTCGCTCAAGTGTATTACATAAAAGAATACAGGTGAAATATTTCTTTCTTTGTTGTAAAATTATCGAATAATTGTTTTCATAAAAATATTGTTGTAAAGGTAGCGTATATTACACACACACACACACATATATATAGTGGTATATGCACATTTTCCCTCTAAAATTTTTGGATTTTTTCGTGAAGAAAGACTCCCCACGCCGTGTTTCATATATTTCTAGAATTTTATTCCATTACTGTTGAATAATATTTGTATATAAGGGCTAAATGGCATGGGCTGAAGCCCCAAGGGATGGGGTTTACAGCTGTTTATAACAAGGCGCCTACCCGAGACCAATGGCTTAACGAGACTTCCGAATCTCAGTGGATTTAAATGATTCAGCCGACTCGAACCCAGGACTTCAAAGATATCCGATGGGTGATACTGCCTTTGACATGAAACTTTTTGAGGGGGGGGGGGTTCTGCACTTCTGCTGTATAACTGTGTATAAGTACATGTAACAATTTGGGGGGGGGGCGCTTCGACAAATATTTTTCTATTGGTACGTACGCACATCTTGAACATTAATACAAAACGAAGCTAAATTAATAAAATGAAGAAAATGCAATAAATTATAGTTGTTTTTATAAGAATTTAATAAAGCAACTTCTTTGGCCGCTTTGCTTTACTTTCTCTTCTATTATCAAGAAATTACATTGATATTATGTATCAATGTAATTTATTTGTATTACATTGTAAGTTATGTAAAAATCAATGAATTTAAATAGGGAAATGATCTATAAAACGTACTTAGAAAAAGCTAACTGTCTCGCCTACCTAGGGGGTGCAAACCACGACCCCCCCCCGCTACGCCACTTATATATATATATATGTTCATATAACGTTATACGAATTTATATATTTTTCAATAACATATGTTTTACTGATTTACATCAAGACCGTTCGCCTCACCAGCATTTTACACCACGAGCCGCCACTGGATTACTCACGAGGCAAGTTATACGGAGGATAAAAATCGTAATCCCAGTAAGGTTCATGTTCTGCATTTAGAATATAACACTCTGGAGGAAACTCATCCCAGGTATTATTATCTGGTAGATCATCATCACTTGGTTCTTTTTCTTCATCTAATTGATTATCTGGAAAAGACCAAATATCTACTATTTCAACTTCTTCTTCCATATACTTTGGTCGGCACATGATATACGGTAATGCAGAAAATGAAGTCCAGAAAGAGAAGTTAGTCAAGTGTAGAAAAATAATATCTTCCTCCGTTTAAATACCCGCATTATGTTGTTATCGACAGATGACGTTATAGCTATTCTTATCGAGAATGAATTTTAAAATATTGTGCAACATATCCGCTTTGAAGAAAAATAAGGCATCGAGACAACTTTTGTCCAATGGTTAAAAAAAATGGGGATACAACATGATACAGTTTAACGAAACCAATGGTTAATATGACTTTAAAAAAAACGGAGAAGAGAATCCCAAAATACGGGATTATCTTCTTCATTTTTTATTCTTATTGCCAACAATACATTTACAAATATGATTTGATTCATACAATATGAGATGTGAGGTTAAAATATAAAATATAACATGATTTAACAAAAGATTATGATATTTGACAACACACAGCGATATTTGCACAACACACGACGCGTTTTGACACATTTCAAACTTTTTTTTTACATGTATACCTGGCAGTCCTTTTTAATTTTCCTCAGGAGCGGGAGCACTTCATCTTGAATGGAAACGACACCCAAGCACCTTGAATAGACGGGAACCGGGCGACGGCAGCTCACTAGGTATTCAGCCATTAAAAATGTCCCGTCCATCAGACCTTGGACAGCTTGTTCCTTGGATATTGTTTCAGATCCGTAACTCACCAGGACTTGCACCTCTCCTGAACTTTTTGGAGGAACATCATTAAGCATAACGCAATACACCCTGGCCTCCAGGATGCTCTTGAGGTACTACGGATCATTTTGTCCCTGTGTTAGCATTTTCCCTTCCAGTTTGCAGATATAAATGAAGTTTAGATGCTTTGTATCTCCTAGGCCACATTTAAGTGATCATATCACTCCATTTCTTTTAATGAGGGAGAAGCACATCTTGGCAGAGTTGGTTGGCTGACGAAACTGAGTAGCTAGGGCTAAGTTGACAACTCTGGCGAAACTTAGGCTGAAGCTAAGACTGAGTTGGCTTTCAAAGTTACTGGTTGGACGTTGATTTAGCCAAGTGAGAAGGCAAGAAATGTCAAGCTCTTTTATATAACAAGTCACATCTGGTTTCATAACCGGATGTTTATTCCATTTTTTATACTTCCTACACTCTTTCCTGTCTTGATTCACACAAACTAAACCAATGGTCAGCAATATTTTAAAAAAATCGAAATATGGGCTTTTTTTGTCAGGATCAAGTTATTCCAAGTCTTTATTGCTAATATTGATGGTGAACCAATGGTTAGCTGGACTTGTAAAAAAAAATGGGGAAGAGAATCTCAAAACGAGATTCTTTTCCCCATTTTTTTAGTCTTTATTCCTATTTTCAAAATATATGCATTACAAAACACGTTTAAAACAATTATTTATATATACAACACTTATTTACAAAGATATTTACATTACTTATTTAGAAATTATGTACAATGTGAAGGACAAACAGTCTCTACATCTGCAAAATGCAGTCGTTGTCCAGGTTTCTTAAGCACGGGAGCACTTCTTTTTCCACCGATACCACGCCAAGGTATCTGTTGTGTTGGGGAACGGGGTTTTCGTAAGTAACGGTATGCTCTGCCGTTAAGAGAGTCCTATCTAACAGTCCCTGTATGGCTTCTCCTTTGCTGAGGGAATCCGGAGCAAAGCTGAGCTGAGCTTGCACGTGGCAGAAGCTGTCTGCGGGTACATCATTCAGGAGGAGAGACGTGACCCGGTCTGGAAGGATGTTGTTTAAGTGATCGGGGTCACTCTCTCCTTGATGGAACACCTTTTCACCGAATTTTTCAATGCGCACGATGTTTAGGTGAGAGCTTTCCGTGATGCTGCACTGGAACGTGCAGATTGCTCCATTTTCCTTTACTAAGGAAAAGCACATGATGAAATTTGATGGGGTTGGCATAGATGGCTGGCGAGAGAGAAGTGGAAACTTGGCGTGCAAACTGATTTAGTTGGCTGGCAAAGTTGGCTCCCAAGAGAGTGCGGAGACTGGCTTAGCTGGCTGGCTTAGCTTGGCTGCCGAGAGAGCTCCGGAGATTAGCTTAGCTGGCTGGCTTAGATGCCTGGCGAGAGAGCTCCGGAGATTAACGAGGTTAGCTGGCAAAGTGGTGAGAAATGAACATTTCTCTCTCTTTTATACGCAAACCATATCCTGTTATGAAACAGGATGCTGATATCTTGCATCATGATCTATTTATATCCCATTTCTGAGAATTTCCAACATGAGTTTCCTTTTTCTTTTCCCTTAGGATTTATTTCATATTTTATTTCATAACGGGATAGTCCCTCTCCAAAGATTCCACAATTTCAACTATCTCATCTGGTATTAAATCTTCTATTGGCTCCTCCAATAGTTGTTTAATCTCTTCCTGTGTTACATCTTTGAGTTGTCTCTTGTCGCAAAGGAATTGCTCTTCGTCTAGACCATCCAACTCCCTCACCATCTGTCCAGAGTGTCTATAATCTCATTCGGTTCTTCTTGTAGCATTAATATCTCTTACAATAATTGATTAAATCTCTGTATCAGGTCATTGGGTAGCAGATATATTATTTCTAAAATACCACTTTGCTGCAACGCTATTATTTCATCCATGAGCCGATTGGATTCCTTTAGCAGATTATTCTTTTGTTGTCGCATGATGGTTTTCTGTCAAGATGAAAGAGAGATAGCATGGGAGAGAATGTTGGATCACGCCTCCAGTTTTATAGTTACCGGGTTTCATAACTTCCTGTTGACGTCATTTAGGTGAATCTATTTTTATCATGTCGCATTTGATATGCGACATAATATCATTCATACAAAATATTTCCTTCCTAAGGATGCTACTGAAAAAACATTCATCCCAATGGTTTAATCGTATCCTATTACACATCCCGTGTTCCATAGAGTTAACTTGTTGTTGTTGTTTTGTTTTTCGCTTTACCATCATGAGTAACATCAGATGTGCACGTGAAGGATATCCTGTCGAGAGGGAATATAAAAGGAGTGAGCGCGGGCCTTCATTTCACTCTGCCAATAATATGTATGCGTTGAGACAATTGAAACGTAAATGTTATCAAAATATGGATGATGGGTTCCCTGCAAAGCGGGGAACTTATGAATACGAAAAGAAATGTGTACCAAAGAAAAAAAAAGGGATGAAGAGGAGAACGAGGAGGATCAACGGACGCTGTCTCCGTGATGTGAGAGTTGTCCTAATGACGGATGAAAGACTTGAGGACTCGCCGCCTCCAGAGCCGGAATATTCGTCAACATAGCCGTCTACGGAATATTTGTCAACGGAGCTGTCTACGGAATATTTGTCAACGGAGCCGTCTACGGAATATTTATCAACGGAGCTGCCTACGGAATATTTGTCAACGGAGCCGTCTACGGAATATTCGTCAACGGAGCCGTTACCAGAACAGCCAGAGCCTTCGACATCGGCAGAGCAATCATCAAAGCAATGTAAGTCATCAAAACAACAAGAACCAGCACCAGAGTCTGCACCAGAGGAGCCATTACCAATTTTTACAGTTCCCCCTCTGAGAATAACTGTTCCTTTGGTGGCTGTTGGAAATCCCATCACTCCGGTGCTGGAAACATCTGATGTAGAAGGACGGTATCACATTGAAGTTTCCTATATTAAAAATGGTGACTCTTCATCATTAACTTTTATTATACAACCTTCGTTGTAAATATTTCATTTATACATATATTACATTTATATTCATTATATCTTGTTGTATATACTATTATTCTTAAATAAAAATTTAAAAAATGGGGAAAGAGGACCAAAGTCCTCTTTCCCCATTTTTTTGGGTCAAAGTTTCTGAACATTGGTTCATGTTTTTGAGTTTTACAAGTCTTTTAACCATAGGTGACATATTATGTATATAAAAAGGGAGTTTTTACAAATTGCAAGTCATTGGTGGTATATAATAAGGGTCTTGGGATAGTTTTTTCGATCATTGTGACATATCTCGTAGAGTCTTTTTACAAATCCATGAACACTATGACCTCAACCTTTGGTGTCATATTTTCTATAATCATACTGTCATTTCTCAGCCTTTGGTGTTACATAATGATGGATAATTGTGACAACGCCATTGGAAACGTTCAGATCGGTTGACTTCACCTTTAAATTGTGAGAATAACGGACTTTTCACGTTAGACGGGTTTCCTTCGCTTTTAAATTGTGAAAATAACGGGATTTTTCACGTTAGACAGGTTACCTTAACATTTAAATTGTGAGAATAACGGGACTTTTCACGTTAGACGGGTTGCCTTCCCATTTCAATTGTGAGAATAACAGGATTTTTCACGTTGGACGGGTTGCCTTCACCTTCTATATGATGTAATATTATGAGAATAACGGTATCTTAACATTTAGACGGATTGCCTTCACCTTTTAAATGGTGGGAATAACGGGACTCTTCACCTTCTATGTAATGTAATATTATGAGAATAACCGGATCTAAACATTTAGACCGGTTGCCGTGACCTTTTAAATGGTGGAATGATGTGCTAGTAACGGGATCTTAACATTTAGACGAGTTGCCTTACCCTTTTAGAATCACGTGATCTATCATTTTTAATTTTGTTCGGATACATATTGGAGTGAATGTACAAACTAAAATGAAGATTGTTTCCTTCATGATTCCCAGCCCAGAGGATGGGAAACCCAGATGGAGTAGGAAGCGGGCGCGGCAGGAATGAAGGGTCTTTACACTGGAAAAAAACAGTCCCTGACCCTCTGCCCCCTCTACACACATTCACACAACTATTTGTTGTTGTATTTGTGTAGGATCATTCTCCCTCACTCTTCCCACCCCCACCCATCAACCAGTCGTAGAAGAGAGCAGAAAAAATCAGGAGCACAGGGGAGGTTCTTTTCCCAGTACTATTTTGTTTTCTTTTTCTTCCTTTACCATAAAGGTAAAAATGCTAATTAAAAACTGCTAAAACGCTATAAAATCACTTGCATTTCGTTTGTTTTTTAAACAATTTGAAGGCTTTTTCTTTTCTGTTAAATTAAATGAACTTATATTTTGGGTGCTAAAACTGGAGGGGCAAAACATACAGTCTGCCCCTCCACTTAGATATCTAAGGGGAAGTCGCCCCTCCTGCCCCCTCCCCTGTTGGCACGTCCCTGCCTCCACCCGTTCCAAAACCCCTCTACGGTCGAAGTTAGAGCACCATGAGTACCAATTTGGTGGTTCTAAATTGAAAACTAGATTTTACGAAAAAATTTTATGCGGGGCCCCTCGATCCCGGGCTCCGACCCCTTCCAAAAACCGTCTGCGATGTAAGTTAGAGCACCATGAGCTAGTATACCAAATTTTGTGGTTTTAAATTGAAAACTGTAGATTTGACGAATATTGCGTATGGGGGCCCCTTGACCCCGGGCCCCCTAACTTTCCCAAAACCGTCTACGGTCTAAGCTAGTGCACCATGAGGTAGTATACCAAATTTGTTGGTTCTAAATTGAAAACTGTAGATTTGGCGAAAATATTCAATGGGGGCCCCTCGACCCCGGGCTCCGACCACTTCCAAAAACCCTCTGCCGTCTAAGTTAAAGCACCATGAGATAGAATACCAAATCTGGTGGTTTTAAATTGAAGACCAGATTTTACGATAATTTTGATTGAGGGGCCCTGGACCCCGAGCCTGGGCACTGTTGGAAAAGCGGTACGGGTAACCCCACTTTCTACCAAAATTTAATCAGGACATCAATTTCTATGAAGTCTCCCTCCCTTTTAAATATACTTTTTTTGCAATTCATCAAAAGCTATCGAAAGCAATTTATTTAGGGATTACTGCGATGTTATGACTTGCGATGTTATGGTACCACGATGTTTTGCCCTGCGATGATATGGTGCCGCGATGTTTTGACCTGCGATGTTTTAGTACTGCGATGTTATGGTACCGCGATGTTTTGACCTGCGATGTTATGTCGGCGATCATATGTTTGTGTTGCTATGTTTTGACTTGCGATGTTATGTCGTAGACCCGATCAGATCATGTGTAGAAGATTTCAGAAAGGGAGTATCTGACCGTGACCCATGGAAAGTTTTTTTTTTCTTTTTGGAGCTTTAACGACCACTATGAACTCCACAACTTAAATCTTGGCTCACAGTCTCCGGTAGCTGGAATGTACCTGGCCAAGGCAGCGGCCAGTGCGACATAAAGGCAGAGGGTTGCTAAGAATCCCCGGAGGACCGGACTAGGCTGCCATCTGATGCTGACCTTGGCTACGTATAATGGACGCTCCCTATCTTCTGATTCAAGGCTTCTTGAATTGGAAGAGGAACTACAAAGGATCAAGTGGGACATCGTCGGGCTAAGTGAGGTAAGGAGAAAAGGAGATAATCTCCTTGAACTGAAAAGTAGACATCTCTTCTACTATCGTGGGACAGATACTGGCAGAACTAGCGGTGTTGGATTTATAATAAACAAGAAAGTGAAGGATAAAGTTGTAGAAGTTGAAAGTTCCTCTGACAGAGCTGCACGACTCGTTATCCAACTCTCGAGAAGATACCAGGCTCAGATTATTCAAACTTATGCACCCACCACAAGTCATCCTGAAGAAGAAATTGAAGAATTTTATGAGGAAATTCGTCATCTAAATAATAAAGGTAAGCAGCACTTGAAGATAATTATGGGAGATTTCAATGCAAAAATAGGCCAACGGCAACAGAATGAAACTTCAGTAGGTAAATTCGGTCACGGCAACAGAATGAAACTTCAGTAGGTAAATTCGGTCACGGCAACAGAATGAAACTTCAGTAGGTAAATTCGGTCACGGCACCAGAAATCAGCGTGGAAATACTCTCGTTGAGTTTGCAGAGGCAGAAGGATTTTTCATCTTGAACTCCTTTTTCAAGAAAAAGCCACACAGGAAATGGACATGGAGACATCCAATTGGGACGACAAGTGAAATTGATTTTATTATGTGTAACAAAAAATTCGTCATCGAAGACTGCAGTGTGCTGAACAAGTTCAACACAGGTAGTGACCATAGATTGGTGAGATGTAAGATGCACCTCAACACTAAACTCGAACGTGGCAAGCTCATAAGACAAACAGAATGTATTGACATAACAAACCTAAAAAAAAGCCATAATACCTTCAAGTTGGAACTGAAGAACAGATTCTCTGCTTTAGAAGGCCTGACATCGGAAGAAGTGGATATTTCGGAAGTTAACAGAAAAGTAACCAAAGCTCTTATGGAAACAGCAACAATATTAGCTGGGTCTAAGAACAAGTTGCATGTGAACAAATTATCAGGAAAAACCAAAATGTTGATGCAAAAAAGAAGAGAAATTAGGACAACTAAAGAAGATGTGACTTCCAAAGTGGAATATATAGAGCTATGCAAGACAGTACGAAAAAATATCACTGAAGACGTAAGAAAATTCAACTGTGAACTAGTGAGGAAAGCTATTGAAAACAACCAAAGCCTAAAGATAGCAAAGGGACATCTCAGTAACGGAAGAAAACAGATTATGGCACTGAGAAAAGAAGATGGTTTTGTAACAAGAAATAGAGGCGAAATTTTGACAATAGTCAAAGCTTTCTGCTCCAAATTATATGAAAGGGATGGTACATGTACTCCAGAGATCATGAAAGGTACCAGTACCAGCGTTCTTCCAGTCCTCCTAGCAGGAGTTGCACATGCAATCAAGAACATGAAGCGGGGAAAAGCTCCAGGAGAAGATGGAATTACTGTAGACATCATACAAGTAGCAAGAGGAGAAATCGAAATAGTACTCGCCCAAATTTTCTTTCGATGCCTTAATGAAGGGAAGATTCCTGAGGATTGGTACAACGCTACAATGATCCTGCTACATAAAAAAGGTGACATTGAGGATCTCAGGAACTACAGACCAATCAGTGGTTTATAAAATCTTCACTAAAGTTCTTTCACACCGTTTGAAGATAACACTGGACATGGCTCAACCGAGAGTACAAGCTGGATTCAGGAGTTGCTACAGCACAATAGATCATATCCACGTACTGAGAGAACTAATTGAAACAGCGAGGGAATATGAACTTCCATTGTGCATGACTTTTATCGATTATGAAAAAGCCTTTGATTCGGTGAAGCCATCAGCAGTTACAATGGATCTCAAATCCTGTGGTATTGAAGATGCATACATTCATATTATTAATAACATCTATGAAAATGCAAGTGCAAAGATTCGGCTGTTTGAAAATACAACACACAAAAATTGGAAAGGGAGTGAGACAAGGTGATACCATATCTACGAAGCTCTTTAATGCCACATTGGAAAATGTCTTTGAATCACTGAACTGGGAAAACAAAGGGATAAAGATTAATGGAGATTATCTAACCCACCTTCGTTTTGCCGATAACATAGTCATTTTTGCAACTACCCCATCAGAGCTGCAGAGTATGATCCAGGAACTTGCTGACAAGAGTAAAGAATTGGGATTAAAAATGAACTTTCAGAAGACAAAATTGATGTTCAATGCTTTTACAAGAAATGAAGATTTATCGATTGATGGAGAAAAGCTGGAGATAACAGACACGTACGTTTGTCTTGGACAGCAGATATCAAGTGAGGGTCACATTGCTGAAGAAATTAATCGGCGTACAAAATTTGCCTGGAGAGCTTTTGGAAGAAACAGCATAATTTTCAAGAGCAATATGCCATTATGTCTTAAAAGAAAAGTGTTTGATCAATGCATCCTTCCAGTGCTTACGTATGGTGCAGAGACGTGCAGAGACGTGGACCGCCGCCCCGGTGGCGCAGTGGTCTAAGGCGCTGGCCTATGATCATTCGTACGTCAGGGGTCCGGGTTCGAATCCCGGTCAGGCATGGATGTTGTGTTTGTCTTACGGCACTGGCTCTCTCCCTTCCCTGGAACCAGTGACCCTAAATTAGGGACGGGCGACTGCTTATAGCCCATTGAGTTGCTCACGGTGGTCGTTAAACCTCCAACAAAAAAAAAAAAAAAAAAGAGACGTGGACCTTAACTAAAAGAGACACACAAATACTGCAGACAACTCAAAAGAGCATGGAGAGGTGCATGCTTGGTGTAACCAGGAGAGATAAGAAGAGGAACTCGTGGATCAGAAAAATGACAAAAGTGGAAGACATCATTATCAGAGTTAAATCCCTGAAATGGCAATGGGCTGGACATACTGCCAGAAGGACAGACCATCGATGGACAGCCGAAATTTTAATTTGGATTCCAAGGGACAGGAAAAGACCCAGAAGAAGACCACATGGGAGATGAGTGGATGAAATTCGAAAGCATGCGGGAGTGACATGGAGGAGACTGGCACAAGACAGACCGTTGTGGAGGAAACTTGGGGAGACCTTCATCCAGCAGTGGATTGATAATGGTTGACAATGATGATGATGCGCAACTCAACAATGGGCTATAAAGCTAGGCTAACCAGAAGTCCCGAATTCTTGAGGACAGTCCTCGAATTTAGTTTACTGTCCCCCAAAACGTCTGATGCCTTTGGAGACGTAAATTGTCCTCAAATTTCAATTTCTTATCAGCCCTTTAGATTCCTAATAAAAAATGTTCTTAAAAGTTGTTTTCGCTGTATTAATTTTCCAACATATACTTCCTGTGAAAACAAATTTTTACTGTTTTTTGTTCTTCTTTTCGAGTTTAACGACCACAGGAAGCAACTCTAAGGACTATAAGCAGTCACCTGTCTCTAATTTGCAGACATTCGTTCTAGGGAAGGGAGAGAGCAAGTGCTGTATGACAAACACACCATTCATGTCTCATTCAGGACTCGAACCCGTACCCAATTGTATGAATGTTCAGTGGCCAACACTAGGACACTGAACTACTGGCGCAATCAAATTTAACCAGTACTTGTTTTAAATTTCTCCATAAACTTTGGTAAAATGAAAAATTCGCAATGCAATTACTTTCGGTGGCCAGCTTAATTTTAATTCGGCACATTTACCTAAGGTAAAGCATTTCACTTTTGTTAACATGTTCTCGCCATCATAGTTCTATTTTGTCAATACAAATTACTAACATTCTACAAGATATATCCTTTTAAGACACAAAGTTTCATATGTAATATCACACTTATTGAAGCAATGCAGTTTTGTGACATAAAGATTTGCATATTTATTTTGAGTACATATGTGTCCACAAATGAACTGCCGATTTGGGGACGCCACACCCTTTTGTCCTCAAACTAGTGTTCCAATATCTGGTTACCTTACTATAAGCAATCGGCCGTCCCTAATTTAGGCCACTGGTTACAGGGAAAGGGGAGAGCCAGGGCTGTAAGACACAACATCCATGCCATACCGGGATTCGAACCTGGACTCATCTCGGACGAATGATCAGAATCCATCAAGTTCTCTAGTAACTGCATTTCCGGGATGGGCTATAGTAATTTCCGTAACACACCTTGTCCGTAACCTTGTAGGATTTGCGACTACTCTGCAATCTGCTTAGTTAGGCCAACGAGAAGAAGTTAAGGCTCAGCGAGACGTAACTAGCACAGCCATATCTTCAGGGAAAACATGGAGTGCACAGAAGCCAACATACAGGCTGATGCCGGAGACTGCGCATGCGTATTTCTGTTGACCTCAATTCTTTGGGTAAAGAACACTCAGCCGAGCTACTCACAGCACGTGATTGTTACCTTCTCGGTAGCAAAATCAGTTCGCAAATCGGATATGTTAGTATTGTTACGCCAGCCGGGTTAGTTAAGGCTTTTGTTTGTTCTTCAGTTTTTCAGAAACATTTTAAGTAATGCCAAATACTAGGGAATGTCTGCATTTTCGGATCCTTAGGCCTAACTGTAATATTTGCTGAAATTTAATTTAAATAGAAATACTAATGTTATTGCATGTTTTTCTCACCAAAATAAGGTATGGGCGGGATATCAGAAAACTACAACAACAAAAAAAAACTGCTCTAAGCAAACAGTCATCAGATCGAAGAAAACCATCGTGGATCAAAGAAAAGCTTCACTGCCGTAGTCCCGCTTAACTTGTTTTGCTTCTGAATGTTAACTTTCCCGCAGAGCATATTATCTTTTAAGATGTGGTGGCGCTGTTGCCGCCTGTTTTACGTTATCTCTATGAGAGTTGACCTTCTTTAAGCGGTAGGTAGATATTCTTTGGTTAGGCTTAGTTGCGTAATGTATATTAATACTTGTGTTCATTTCTATTCCGTTCCTTCCAGTTCAAAACCAATGTAAGATAGGTTGGTAATCGTGTTAGTAGTTTGATATCGCTAACTTTGGTGGAGATTATTGGTTGTTCGCTGAAGTCTTCGGAATTATATGGAATGTGGTACGCCATTCGTATGTAAATTACGCCTTTATAGAGTGTAAATCTAAATATGGATAGTGTTGGCGAGGCTGTTACCTACAAAATTAGGGAAGCTATAACGAATAAACTTATCGAACTAAATGTTCCTTTCGAGAAAGAGCTCCCAGACTACATCATGGTCATGGTTGCAAACAAAAAGAGTAGGCCTCAGATGGAAGATGATTTATTTTTATTCCTTGGAGATGGCACAGGGGAATTTATGAACTGGTTTGATAGTGTGATGAAGAAATTTCAATCCAATTCTCTGAAGCAGCTAGATGAAGTCAATTTTTCTGAGACCGATGACAGTAAGGTGTACAATGTTAATTCCTTTTCCAAGGGAAGATTAGAACCTACTACCATTACTAAGCAGCTCTCCAATTGGAGCAGCGAGTCTGACATTCTGACGCTAGAAATTCCTGAGCAGGACGTTGATTTTCTGGGCGAAGAACTGAAGGAAGTTTCCAGATCATCCTTGATTTCCAGCAGTAATAATGATAACAAAACACAGCCAGGTACGCTTGGTGTGAAGGTTGTGCCACCATCTATAGACAGTAAGTTGGTAAAAGAATTGTCAGCTTCAAAAAAGAGATTGACAGTGCAGAAAAATATATTTCAGCAGAAAGGTAAAATTGTTCCTTGCTCTGCTGTAGTCCCTGTGAAGAGATCTAAAACGTCGGAAGATGAATGTGAAGCAACAGAACAACCATTTGGGTCTGTAGCAAGTATAATTCGCGTGACTGAAAGGAAGTCTAGTGTTCCTCTTGCGCTTCAAGCTAATAAATTGCTCCTATTGAAAGCTGTGGATGCTGCTAATAAATCTGTTATGGCACAGCATGGGCCTTTTAAATGTTTGAAATCAAACTATGAGGAAAATTGTAAATCAAAATGTGATTTGCCTATGGAGAAAGATATTAGGATTGCAGTTTTAGATGAAGAGGTGGGGGAAGATTCAAGTTTGATTTGTGCTAAGAAATCAGTAAGTACTGATCCATCATATTTATTACTTGAAAGTGGGCATCAGAGTGAGAACATTGTTTATCCAACTGTAGTTCCTGAACTAACAGAACTTGTAGAATCACATAATGTGGGAATGGTTTACAGTCCAGAAGATCAACCATTTGAGGAAAATTCGTCAGCAGTGATCACGCATGCTTCAACTGCTTCCAATTCTTCGAAGACTCTCCAAGTGTGCGAGACTAAGTTGAAAAAATCTAAGGCGCGATCTTCAGTAACGCCACGTTTTGTTGTGACACTTGATGGATTTGATCCTAGTACTCTAAAAAGGAAATACATTGAGGAAGAGGAAAATGATTCAGCCTTTTATCCGAGAGTCATTCTGGATACTGACTCCAGAAATTTTGTTCCTTTAGTAAAAGAGCCAACATCATCTGTAGAATCTGTAGAGAAAAAAATGAAAATTAATGAAAAGTGTCGTTATTGGCCAGCATGTAAGAGTGGAGATCTATGTTGCTATCATCATCCTACCACTACCTGCAAGGCATTTCCGAACTGTACGTATGGTGATAAGTGCTTATTTATTCATCCTAATTGCAAGTTTGATGCTTTGTGCACCAGGAAAGATTGTCCATACACACATGCCAGCAAGCGCAAGATCCCAGCAGTTGCTGATTCATTTCCATCCAAAAAATCACATTCATCCACTGTCATTTCATGCAGGTACTTTCCAAACTGTTCAGCAAAGAACTGCCCATATTTTCATCCCAGGACATGTTGGTATGGTAACTTGTGCAAACTTCCTGACTGCCCGTACAGTCACTCACTGCCAGTTCGTAATCAGCTTAAATGGTGTGCATAAAATGTGTGGTTATTACTTTGGCCTTTGTTCTTCATGTGGTTATATTGTTATGATATGTGGGGTAAAACGGGCATTTGTGTTTTTGTTGCTGGTTATAAAAAATAACACTTGCATTATCACTACTTTTTATTTTTACTGGAGATGTTATATGTTTCGCAATAATTTCCCCCGTTAAAATTAGTTTCACAATATTTTACTGTAATGATAATGTGTACTAATCTCTTTCTTTGGGGGGGGGGGGGCTTCTGATTACCAGCTCGTCTCGTCAAGTAGACCCACCATCACAAAGTAAAGAAACTAGATGCTTTTTCAATTACCTTTGTTAGAGTAATGATGATGCAATAATAACACAGATATTTTTTTTTATGTGGAAGAAGTGCAAAATAATGAAAAAGCCTTTTTTTATTTTCTTCGAGAAATAGTTACAGTTCACTCAAAAGATTTTGTATAGTTTTTAATGTGTAATTTATCAGTAAGTAACAGGTCTCAAATATCAATTGCAAAAATCCTTTCCATTAAAATATGTAATTTGGTAATTTTATAACTACTTACCCGAGTTGTATGTCAAGATTGCTGTAAATTTTGAAGTCTGATGCGGCAACAGTAAGTAAAAGTTATATGGTAGTTTGTATTTCTTTGTGGAGCTAAACTCTGAATATCAGAGAACAGCTTAGTGATATGATATATATGTAGATTATCATAAAAGAAACAAGCAAAAGCTGTGAATCCGTACCTTTAAGGTGGACGTCAAGTAATTTTGCTTCCTATACTTCCAATGGAAAAACTTCTGTACACATTTCCTTCACAATTAGTGTGTTCCCAAGGATGGAAATTTTAACAACAATTAAAATAGCTTCATATTATAATGTGGAATACTTAATATTTTCTAAAACATAACCATAATTATATTAAAAATCAAAAACTTTTCCTTTGATGGTGTTGGAACCAGAAAAAGATGTGCGACCTTTACTTTGATGACATCAGTAGACAAATGTTGGATTGCATAATTATGGTTATGTTTTAGAAAATATTAAGTATTCCAAGTTATAAAATGAGGCTATTTTAATCGATGTTCAAATTTTTACCCTTGGAAAAAAATTAATTGTGAAGGAAAAGTGTACAGAAGTTTTTCCATTGGAAGTATAGGAAGCAAAATTACTTGACGTCTACCTTAAGGCAGAACATTTGGTAAATGTGTAGTTTAGTGTCCTAAATTATTTAGCTAGACATTTCGAGAAACTCGAAAAAAAAAATATATATATTTTTTTTTCTTTAATTTTTTCAGTTGCCACATATTACAATTCAAAATTCAAACAATATAATCAATTACAAAAAATGTAGCTACCAGGAGGAGGAGGGAAAAGGCCGTAAGGCCTGACATAGCCCTCCCACCCCTAGTACTAAAAAAAAAAAAAAAAAAAAAAGGACACGAACAACAAATAACAATACAAAAGACAAGTCAAAGGCACATTGAATATAACTGATAGATTAAATAAATACATACGTGTATATAGATGCAAGGTCTATTCATAAGCCGTGAAATCAATCCAGCGACCAGATCAGGTCAACTCAGCACTAATTGAGAGACTTTTTAATAAGGTGATGCTTGAATTTTTTTTTAAATAGGTCAAAATTGTTAATAGATTTTATGTCATAAGGCAAGGAGTTCAAAAGTTTTGGACCCAAATAATTAATCATTTTAATTGTTTCTGTCCGAGGGAAATTAGGTATGAGTGTTGATCGATTCCTGGTTTCATAAGTATGAGTGCGAATATTTAATGATATTAAGTCATGGTATAAATCATTTTTAATTCTTCTGAACATTATTTTACCAAGATTCATCATCATCATCATTGTCAACCATTATCAATCCACTGCTGGACGAAGGTCTCCCCAAGTTTCCTCCACAACAGTCTGTCTTGTGCCAGTCTCCTCCATGTCACTCCCGCATATTTTTGAATTTCATCCACCCATCTCCCATATCGTCTTCTTCTGGGTCTTTTCCTGTCCCTTGGAATCCAATCTAAAATTTCGGCTGTCCATCGATGGTCTGTCCTTCTGGCAGTATGTCCAGCCCATTGCCATTTCAGGGATTTAACTCTGATCATGATGTCTTTCACTCTTGTCATTTTTCGGATCCACGAGTTTCTCTTATCTCTCTTGGTTATACCAAGCATGCACCTCTCCATGCTTTTTTGAATTGTCTGCAGCCTTTGTATATCTCTTTTAGTTAAGGTCCATGTCTCTGCACCATACGTAAGCACTGGAAGGATGCATTGATCAAACACTTTTCTTTTAAGACATAATGGCATATTGCTCTTGAAAATTATGCTGTTTTTTCCAAAAGCTCTCCAGGCAAGTTTTGTACGCCGATTAATTTTTTCATCAATGTGACCCTCACTTGATATCTGCTGTCCAAGATAAACGTACGTGTCTATTATCTCCAGCTTTTCTCCATCAATCGATAAATCTTCATTTCTTGTAAAAGCATTGTACATCAATTTTATCTTCTGAAAGTTCATTTTTAATCCCACTTCTTTACTCTTGTCAGCAAGTTCCTGGATCATATACTCTGCAGCTCTGATGGGGTAGTTGCAAAATGACTACGTCATCAGGAAAACGAAGGTGGGTTAGATAATCTCCATTAATCTTTATCTCTTTGTTTTCCCAGTTCAGTGATTGAAAGACACTTTCCAATGTGGCATTAAAGAGCTTCGGAGATATGGTGTCACCTTGTCTCACTCCCTTCCCAATTTTTGTGTGTTGTATTTTCAAACGGCCGAATCTTTGCTCTTGCATTTTCATAGATGTTATTAATAATATTAATGTATGCATCTTCAATACCGCAGGATTTCAGAGCCATTGTAACTGCTGATGGTTTCACCGAATCAAAGGCTTTTTCATAATTGATAAAAGCCATGCACCATGGAAGTTCATATTCCCTCGCTCTTTCAATTAGTTCTCTCAGTACGTGGATATGATCTATTGTGCTGTAGCCACTCCTGAATCCAGTCAAATAATTGTTTTATTGTAAGTATGTTATATTTATTGGAATTTACTTCTGATCTGAAGGTAAAATTAGGTATAGAATAGTTACGAGTTTTTAGGTCTATTAATCTTATATATCTATTCTGTAATACCTGTATTTTTTTAAAGTTATATTGTGTTGTTTGCCCCCCATGTCAGTATACAGTAATTTATATGTGTTTGTATTAGTGTGTAGTATAAAAGTATCATTATTTTAGGGGACAAATTTATAATAATCTTACTAACTACCCCAATGTTTCTAGATATTATATTAGTCAGGTTGTCAATATGCATATTCCATTTCGAATCAATACTCCCAAGTAAGAATGACTGTTCACAAAATCAATTTTAACTCCATTCAAGACCACCACGTCACTCATAGATTGTAGTATTTGTAGTTTCGAAAAGATCATATAATATAGCCTTGGGTCTTGTTTACATTAATAACACAGGCCTGCAAAATTTGAGTCATGAAAAGTGTTTGCAATGTAATGACTGATTTTTATATTGTTCGGTGCGCTGATTTCAAATATGGCATCCATTTCTCTCAATCACGTAAGGATTTTTCACAAAATGGGCTTGAATATATGGGGAAGAAAGCCTATTTTACATATTCTGTCTAAAGGTAGGTCTTTTCAAAATATTTTTAAGTGTTTTATTTACAAATGTATTTTTATCAAACTATTGGAAATGATTTGCTAAATTATATTAGTAAGAGCAGTTACCATTGTTAATACATCCTGATATTCATAGGTCCTTATGCTGTCTTTTCCTTTTCTCCTGAAAGCTCCTTTTGGCACTGTCTCTTGTAGGCAGTATGCGGGTCTTCTCTGTGCAGCATCCAACAGTAGTCTGCCATCGTATTGAAGTTCCACCTACCTTGGTATCTACGCTCCATCTCCTTGATATCTTGGTGAAATCTTTCTCCTTGTTCTTCACTAACAGCACCAAGATTTTCAGGAAAGTAGTCCAAATGCAATTTTAAAAAATGCACTTTCAAACTCATCGAACAACCCAAGTCTTTGAATTTCGTTAACATGTTTTCCACGATATATTTAAAGTTGCGGTCCTTAAAAGTTCCCGAGGAATTTTTGACGACTTTTTTAAAAGCTCCCCAGGCCTCTTTTTCACTCAAAACCATTTTACTTTCAAACACCTCATCTGTAAAAAGTTTCCGAATATCTGGACTTACGAAAACACCTTCCTTTAGTTTTGCCAAGGTATTTAAAGCACTCTCCTTCTTTTGATAGAGTCTTAACAAATTGTTTCATCAAGTCAAGCTTGATGTGAAGTGGAGGCAAGAGGACTTTACAGGGATCAACCAAACTTTCCGTTACTACATTTTTGTTTCCAGGTTTTAATGCTTTCCTGTGCGGCCACTCCTTTTTGATCCAGTGATTGCCCTTATCCCGACTGTCCCATTCACACAAGAAGCAAGGGTACTTGGTGTATCCTGCTTGTTGTCCAAGAAGCATGGAAAGCACTTTTAGATCACTGCATATCGTCCATCCAATATCTTCATATTTCAATTTGGTGAGAATCGTGGCTAAATTCTCGTAACATTCTTTCAGGTACACAGAATGCCCTAATGGCACTGAAGCATACTTGCTGCCATTATGCAGAAGCACTGCTTTGAGGCTTCTTTTTGACAAGTCAATAAAGAGCCTCTACTCGTTCACGTCATACTGTATATTAAACATCTCCATCAATCCAGGGACATTGCTACAGTAAACCAAACCACTATCTAAAGTATGGAACAAAATCTGTTTCTCTCTTTCTGAACCATGAGAAAGAGGTACCAGGAGCCAATAAATTCTTTTTTTTTAGCCTAGAGCCTAAGAGTTCTGCAGATTCTTTAGAAAGGCCCAAATCTCTGACTAAATCATTCAATTCCAGCTGGGAAAAAGGTTGGAACTCGCTGCTATCTGAAACACTGAAAGACCTCGTCATAAGCCTGACCTTCGTCTTCAGGAATGGCTTCTAGTTTCTCAGTAGGTTTAGGTACAGGTATTTCTGAGCTATGAGGAACAGGGCGTATTGCCGACGGGAGGTTTGGATAAAATATTTCTCCCTTATTAATTAAATTGTACCCCTGCACGTTACATGAACAGAAATAGCAGTCATCACTATGATTTTTTAGGTTCTCTCCAGATCATAGGGATTCCAAAACGGAAAGACTTTTTCAAGCCTTTTGACCTCTTTCGCAATTCTTCTACACAAGGGTAACACACTTTATGTGGGGCCCATGACTTATTCTTATCACCAAGTTTTACACCGAAATATGCATAATATACTTTCTTCACAAAATCTGTTATATTTCTTTGATGTTTCTTCACTACAAATTCCCCACAAATATAACAAAAGGAATTGAGGTGAATTAAGACACGCCCTTGCTGCCATTTAGTACATTTTATAGGTTAAAACTTTAACCTAAACGTGAAAACTATAAAAATGAGTATACTCATCCGCTGCGGGAAATTTTTTTAACCTCTACAGATATAACACCTTGAGAAAATTGCACTGCTCAGCACAAAACTGTTTCACTCAAAGATCAAAGTACAACTGAGCAGAGAGTGGGAAGCGTCGAATAGGGGAGAGGAACGAAAGGGAGTTAGTCATCAACTAACTCATTTCCGGTCACACTTGATGTTCCTGGAATTCTCCTCATGATAACGACTGGTTAATCATGGTGATTTTTAACGTAGGCTCTTGACGAATAAGAGCCATTTTGAAGTAAAATCTGTCCAAACAAAACTTTTTTTTGGACATATTATTACTTGAAAAATTGTTTTTTTTTTTTTTTTTTTTTTTGCACCAGAGACTGCCCTAAAAATCTCCAGTTTTCGCCAGTAATGACGACTTATGACACTAAATGCTCATCCCCTTCCTTAATAGATTATAACACAACAGATTGGTGGCTACGAAAATCAAAATTTTCAATTTGTGAAAAAATGGTACGTGATGGAATTTTTTGACTATTTTTCCTGAAATCAGCATCCAAAAATCTATCACAGGGTTCGTACGGTCCTTAAAAACTCCTTAATTTCCATTTACCTTTTTTAAGGGCCCTTAAGAACTCCTTAATTTCTGTTCTGTTTTTAAGGGCTCTTACAAAGTCCTTGAAAACACTAATTATATTATATTCCGTCGTTAAAAAGGTCGTAAGTTTTTTTTTTTTAACCAGAGAAATGCCGGCGTTACGCAGGCCAGCTGGTTTCATTAGCGTATTGATGATGGTTTTACGTCACAAGATCCCATGTTGCAAAAGTTTACCCATGTTCTGTATTGCTTTTGGCAGTTTGCCAACCAGCTACCTTCAAATCCCTTTGGTTTAGATTAGATTTATTGCTGGCTTCTTGTTTTCTTTGCGCAGGGTCAGTGCAGTTCAGATCGTTATCTTCTGTTATTTATTAGAGAATGTGGTACTAAGTAAAGAGCTTAGAGCTTCTGTCTTTTCAGCTAGACAGAAATATGTTCAATATTTAGATGCCAAAAAAATAAAATAAAAAATAATGTGCCAAGCAACATCTGGGAGGAAACGTAAATTGATTGAGGAGGAATTGCAAATGTTTAGTACGAAAAAACAAAGTAGAAAAAGAATATTGCTGAATTGGGGAAATGTGCAGATGACCTTGCCGCCCAAGGGGAATTGATGAGAGATATGAACAGCTTCCTACAATGAAATAGTTTTCAAAAATTAATAAAGGAAAAAAATGAAGAATTGGCAAAAATTACCATGCCAGTAGTTGCAAAAAAGGAGCTGAAAAATTGATTTCATTGTAGGCCTACGTCCTTTGTTTGACCTCAAAAAAGTGAATATGTACATAATATAATTTCCTTGCAGTCATTGTTAAATTGCATTACTGTTTTTTAAATTTAAAAGCAAAAAAAGATGTATAATAGAAGTAAAATTTCTGAAGGAAATTTCATAGGTGTCTTGTTGTTACTGCAGTTTGTTTTAGCTTTTACACCTATACGCTATTGCAGGGCTGCCAGACCTGCGCCAATTGCGCCAGCCCGCGCCAAAACGTTGTTCTTGTGCCATTCTGCTAAAAAATCGCCATTTCGACGAAATCTGCGGCAATTTTGCGCCAAAAGTTTAAATTTACCGGCCATCGATATTTTAGAGTTATCTTACGACATTTGAAATCGATTCAGCGGTTAATTCGTACGTGAGATTCTTCCGCAAATTCGAGGAGTCCCCTCCGTTTTTTTGTTTTTTGTTTTTTCTGTCATTTTCAAAAGTGAAATAATTTTTGGGATATTAGTTGCGTGGGGGGGGGGGTCGTATTCCGTCTGGGGACGTTGGTTTTGTCTTCTTAAACGTTCGGAAACGGAAGTTAAACAAAGTGCAGATTTTTCCCGTAATCATATTTTTTTTTCTCTCGCGATGTTGCTTCTATTCAGTATTGTTAAATATAATTTCATTGCATAATTTCAGCTTGAAATTGTAGGCAACGATTTCCGAAAACGGAATTTAGGCCGCCCGAAAATTTCCCCGTTAATCTTTGGCGACGAGATTCCCGCGCTTATTCAAGGAATTCCGTCTTTTTTTTTTTATCAATTGGACCATGTACGAAATCGATGCATAAATGAACTGAAATTTTGGGAGGATTGGTGTGTGTGTGTGGGAAGGGGGTGGGGGTCGTTTTCTCCGTCGGAGGACGGAATTTCATCCTTCGAAAACGGAAAGTAGACTGAGGTAAGATTTCTCTGGTAATCGTAATTTTTTTTCTCGTGATGTTTCCTCTGCCCAGTATTGTTAGATATCATTTTATTCCGTAAATATTTGTATTTCAGCTTGAAAATGTTGGATAAATTTCCGAAAACCGAAGTCAGACGGAGCGAAGATTTCTTCCGTAATTGTATCCCCCCTTCCCCGTGATGTTTCCACTCCTATGTAGTTGTTAAATGTCATCGCCCTCATAAATGTGTGTGCATTTTAGCTTGATAAGGGGGGGGATTTCCAAAAACAGAAGTGACGAAGTTTGGATATTTGTAAGAATTGATGCATGGTTTTAAAAAAAAAGTATTCATTCTCTGAAAATTACACCATTTATCTAAAATAGTTAAAGCTCTGATATCAGAATTCATGGTTCTCGGGCTGAAAGTTCTTTAAACATGATGGATAAAATTGTCATTTGAGGGAATAAAAAAAAACAAAAAAAGAAAGAAAAGTAAAGAAAAATGGTAAAGTGAAAACTATGAGAAGAAAAAAACAAACAGTGGATGCTGTGCAGGGGCAGTCAACAAAAGACAAATATGGCCGTGGAACTTGCTGAGAAGAAAGTAGGGTTTGCTTGCAAGAGGAAACCAGAGCTAATGTTTTAGCAAGTACAAGAACAAAACCAGGAAAAAAAAACTGTTTGAAGCTCTCTTTCAAAACCACCCTATTTTGTTTGGAATTCACTAATTTTATAATTGTGAATACAGTGGTGTGATCTAGTTAAATATTTTCATAAATAAATAACAGTAAACGATTCAGTTTTGTTCATGCTTTGTAATATTCACACTTTCTCACCATGCAGTCTGATTTTTCACCAAATTGAAAAGTACAGTTTTGTTTTTTTCTTCGTCAGTCTCATGTATGTTAATTAAAATCGCTCATGAGCATTATGGATAAATGAAAGGATTGTTTATATCGCATAACTTGTAATAAATTATCAGGAATACTGATCTTTTGGTTCTTACTTAAAGTCTGAATTTTTGCCCCGTACGTTCAGGGATCAGAATTTTTAGGAGGTTTTCTGTTTCTCATTTTGATCTACCTTGGGGAACATCTTCACCCTCACACTTTCCTTTTTCCAGATGGAAGGTGTATTGATCCACTTACTAACTCGCAATCGTCTGCTTAATGTCCATGTCCATACATGCAGGATCCCATGTATGCAAGAACAGTGGCTCTTTCAGACAGCAACAACAAAAAAGTCATACACTGATTCTATTACTGGTTTTCTTTTTCTCATTTTGATCTACATACACTGATTCTACTAGGAGGTTTTCTTTTTCTCATTTTGATCTACCTTGGGGAACATCTTCACCCTCACACTTTCCTTTTTCCAGATGGAAGGTGTGTTGATCCACTTACTAACTCGCAATCGTCTGCTTAATGTCCATGTCCATACATGCAGGATCCCATGTATGCAAGAACAGTGGCTCTTTCAAACAGCAACAACAAAAAAAGTCATACACTGATTCTACTACTGAAGGGGGGGGATCTCGTGCCAAAATGTCACTGTGCAAGCGTTAAGCGATAGAAGCAGCTTTTATCTAACCAACTTTACTAAATCTCACTATCATTTTATAGTTTTGGTTCCAGTTGCAATTGTTCACAGCAATAACGAAAGTTTGACATTGATAATTACTTGATAACAAACATTGTATGAAGATTATCATGGTGCAACTGCTTAAAGATGATGCATATAGTTTTCACTATTATCTTATAGTTTTGGTTCTAATTTGATTATTAAATGTTACATTAGTTTTCCTTTTATATCGAAGGTATGCTTTCCTTCAGAAAACTTTAGGAGTCTGTGATGAACACGCAAACCACGTATGTGTGGCTTGCCAGTTGGTTGGGTTCAGAAATAATGTATTTTAATCTGAATGCCATGAATCTCGAAAAATATGCTGCTAAAAACCAACCAAACAACAAACAGTAATTACATATTATTTATTCTTCCTAAGTGTATATTCACAAGCGTTCAGTATCAATAGCAACAGTTCTTGGACGCGGCGTCATCCTATTTCTGTTACAGCGAAACAAAATGCATTCAGAAGAAAATCCCTGATATTAATGTGTTACGCTTAAAATATTGCAGGTCATGTAGTTTTCAATAAATCGTGGGTAGTATAATTGTTTTCCTATTTATCTCACTGTAAGAATGACAGAAATGCTAATTAACAGTCATAAGAGAAGCAGTAAAATGTCAACAAACCTGAAATATAACATTTTTTCATAGTTCATAAAATAATGGTAATTCATTCAGTATATAAACATAACTTAAAGCACAGCATGGACTTAAAACAATTAAAATTACTATCATTAGCTGCTCCAAACCTGAGGGCCGCCCCGGTGGCGCAGTGGTCTAAGCGATGGCCTCTGATCATTTGTCCGTAAGGGGTTCGGGTTCGAATCCCGGTGAGGCATGGATGTTGCAGGGATCGCATTCCTCCTAAAATTCCTAAAATTTTGTGACCCTCCTTAAATTCCTAAAATTATACCTAAAATTTGCTATTCATCCTAAAATTTTCGTAAGCTTATTTTTATTAAAAACACAACCGTTATTGACGCCAATAAATTTACCATTACGGTAAGGTAAAAAGACCTGTTATTGTAGAAACGCAGCCTATATGCTGTGCTGCTGAAGGGAGGGAAAAATGACGCCATCGAGATGCACTTGCTTCGGGGCGGGCGTTCCATTTTTTTGCCTTCGAACAGTTTTCGAGAGTAACGAGATCTAAGGGAAAAGGGGAGGGGTCATTTTCACCCCTGGTTTGCGCTTTGCAGACGAACTCCGTGGCACGTAGAAGATCGTACTTTATTTTTGTACATGCCTTGTGGAACCTCCTCTTTCTGCTGATGTTTTGTTATTGTAAACCGCAGGTGGGTGGAAGCAAAGAGGAAACATGTGGTCTCCTTCCGTAACCTCCGGTAATGACGATGGGATGGTAGCTGAGTATTATCTTGGCAGGCAGTAGAGCACGTGATCATTGACCTTCGATCATGCGTCGGCGACAGCGACCTTCGATGCGCAATATATCTCGGCTCCGACTCTCTTTGACTGAACTTGCGTGAGATGCGTATGATAGTTTCTGGTTTTACGTCTTTTATGGTGTTCTCTGTGCTGTGTGCAGGTTCAGTTCTCTAGTGGTGACCTGCTTTTTTTTTTTTTTTTTTTTTTCATATCTTCTGACATCCTCGCAGCCAAATTTCGGGAAGTTGTCTGGTTTTGCAATATTGGAACGTGTTTTTGTACTTCCCTTTCATTTTCTGGTTAGTAATACAAGTGTTTAAGATGCCTAAATCCAAAACGAAATTTCAAGATGCGTGGCTCGCCAAAGAATTGGACGGAGTGAAGTTGAAAGAATGGTGTTCTGCAACTGAAACAATATTTTCTGCTAAGTGTATATTGTGTTCAGAAATTTTCAACATTTCTAATAGTGGCTTTTCACAAGTAAAAGCGCATCATAAAGGAAAAAAACATTTGCAGAAATTTCAAAGTAAATTTCAAAATAAGTCCATCCTGAAAGCCTTTGGAGGACGGGATCTTCAGCCCAAAACAAATATTAGTGAAGTACTGAGTCATGATTTACAGTTGGCTAAAGCCGAAGCATTATGGGCCATGAAAGTTGCTAAGGACAATATGTCTTTTGTTTCATGCACTGAAACAGTTGAACTTTTCAAAGAAATGTTTCCTGATTCTGCTATTGCAGCCAAAATGCAACTTAAAGAAAAAAAGTTGCTTATGTGATATCACATGGATTGTCAAAATATTTTGAAGAGGATTTGAAAAAGACATTGCATCTAGTAGCCCAGGAAAGGTTACTATAGCATTTGATGAAACTACAAATACACAAGTGAAACGGCAGTTGGATGTGTATCTCAGGTACTGGTCTTCAGAAATAAATTCAGTTTCTTGCCGATACCTAACAAGCGTTTTTCTGGGTCATGCAACAGCAGATATTTTTCTAAAAGAAATTCTTGATGTGTTATCATCCTTCAATATTTCGTTGAACAGAATTATTTGTGTATCCATGGACAGCCCAAATGTAAATAAGTGCTTTTTACGCAAATTCAATGAAGTTGTAAAACAAGAAACAGGCCAGAAATCTTTGGAACTAGGTTTTTGCAACCTGCATGTTGTTAGTAATGCATTTAAAATTTTTTTGACAAGCTTAAATATAGATTTTGACGAATTTGCTACTGATATGCATTACTTTTTAAAGAGTAGTGCTGCAAGACGAGAGGATTATAAATCTGTCGAGGATATAACATTGGTCACTGCCAAATTTCTTTTGCGTCATGTCAGCAACAGATGGTTAACCGTTGGTTCTGTAGCCCAGAGGCTCTTGGATCAATGGCTAAATATTACAGAATATTTTTTAAACTTCTTGCCATCTCAAAAAATATTTGAAAAACAACTGCGCAATTCGGCAAGGTATAAAAGAATTCACTGTTTCCTGAAAAATGAGCTTACTCCTTGCTATTTAGCATTAATTTCATTTTCACACCAAAATTTTGAAAAGTTTTCATTATGTTATCAGAGTGAAGAACCAAAAATACACCAGTTATATTCTGATTTAAATACTTTAATGAGGAATGTTATGGCTCAGTTTATCCAAGATGATGTTATAGCAGGGAAACTTGGAGAAGACCTAAAGAATGTAGATTTTGAAAACAAAAATTCATGGAAAAAACTAGGGGAGTTAGAAGTTGGTATGAAGACAAAAAATCTCCTCAGGAATGTTCAGGAGACCAGGCAGAAATTATTTCTCTTAGATGTAAGATCATCACTAATTGCAACCACAAAATATTTAAAGTCAAATTTGCCATTCTGCAATCAAAAGCTAAGAGACATAGAAGTTTTAAAGGTAAAAGAACCAAAGAAAGAGTCAACTCAACTTTCAGTCACTGAAGGACTTTCGGAAATAACCAGAATTTCAAGTGTTTTGCATCTTTCTGAGGAACAAATTGATAGAGTAAGAGAAGAGTGGAAACTTTTAAATTGCGATAAGCCAACTTTAGATGAACTAGTGAAATTTTCAGAGGAAGGGCATATTCCAGTGCGGATTGATCATTACTGGCGTAATATATTTAGTATTAAAGACTCTAGCGGAAAAGAAAAATACTCAAATCTTGCTAAACTCATAAAGTCAATTTTAGTTTTACCTCATGGTAATGCTGATGCAGAAAGGGGATTTTCGGTTAACACTGCTCTGTTAAGGAAGGACAAGGCTAACTTAAAAGACTCAACTATAACATCATTAAGAATAGTTAAAGGGGCCATTAAACACTATGGATGTGTAAGTAAAGTTCCCATAACAAGAAATTTGTTAAATAGTGTTTGTGATTCACATAAATTTTATAAAGAGTATGTTGATAAGCTGAAGGAAGAAGAATCAAAAAAGGTAAAAGAAAGGAAGCAGAAAGAGAGGGAAAATAAGGAAAAGCAGCTAGAGAAAAAAGAAAAGCTGAGTTTGATGACAAAATAAAAGAAAATGATGCAGAAATAAATAGACTTAAAAACGATAAAGAAGCCTCCCTAGCAATAATTCAAGAGGGAACAGAAAGAATGAGAAAAGCTGTAGAAAAACAAAATACTGTTGAAATAGCAGTTGCCTCTAACTTGATCATACAAGGTTCAGCTGAAATAAAGAAAACTGAAAGTAAATTAGTTGTGGTAGAAGCAGAAAAAGATAGGCTAATCAGGAAAAGGTTAAAACAATAATATGAAAAAAGTAATTCAGTGAACAATTGTACATAGTTCTTGGTTTTCAATTACCTTTTTAGGATATTATAATTTAATGTGAAACCTGAAAACTTTACTGTGAAAATCGTGAATTGCTTCTGGTTCAACAGCATATTAATGTTCAAAGTGAAACTTGAATGTGGTAAATATACTTGAATATGATAATAACACGTGAAAAGATAAGAACTGAACATTAGAAGTAAATCATACTTAAACTTTAGACATTAGACGTTATGCAAAAAATTTGGGTGTTAACTTCGACCATATATACTAATGGACTGCACATTGGCAATAGCTGCATCAAAGCCGCCTTGGCTCAAACATTGGGCACGTCATCATCAGACTCCAAATTTCGTGTAAAAATGCTGTTATGATTACTAATTTACGCTGCAGAACTTCAGTGTTTTCGGTGTATTATGTGAATGCGCCTCATATATAATGAAAACTCTTCAGGTAAGTTTACTTATGAGCTATATACATGCATGATCGGGTTGTTTACATTTTGTGATTTATAATGTGATGAACATTTGCGAAGAATTTGGAACATGCATTCCATTTTTTTTTCTTAAGTTACTATATTTTTATATCAATAGCTGCAAGTTTCTGGTTAAGTAATTGAACTTTATTGACTTAGGTATTTAATTCGTTTCTTACCCATGAAAAATCATAGAACTTTCTTTACTATATCGCTCAGAGCAACCATAAGCACAGCAGGTGTAACCCATCTTTTTGACTGTTGTCATGTGATTTTATGTTGGAGCCAGAAATTTTGATGTCATGCGCAGTCTATCAGTATATATGGTTGAAGGGTGTGAAGCAAACTCTTTACAATGTATACAAAGTTGTTTTACTAGATGTATACAAATATACATGTAGTTTTTATTGAAATACACTCCTAAAATTTTCCTAAAATTTTTCTAAAAATTCCTAAAATTCCTACCTAAAATTTTCCAGAAGTATGCTATGATCCCTGATGTTGTGTTTGTCTTACGGCACTGGTTCTCTCCCTTCCCTGGAACCAGTGACTCTAAATCAGGGACGGGCGACTGCTTATAGCCCATTGAGTTGCTCACGGTGGTCGTTAAACCTTCAATAAAAAAAAACAAAAAAAACTGAGGCACTAACACCCCTGCTATTGCCAAATGTTGAAAATCAACCTGCATTAAGTGTGTGGAAGAAGTTACTACAAGTGCTACAGCTGTAGAATTTAAAAATAAAATAAAAATAAAAATGCAACAGTTACACAAGCAAAAATGTGTTATTCATACAAATCTATGAAAACCAAATTTTTCTCCAGATTTGGGAATTCGGAAGCTGTGTAGTAAATAAAAAAATAAATAAATAAATAAATACTTAAAAGAAAGTGATGCTTCACTGTTCAGTTTTGATTCTTTGAATTCTGCCAATGTAGTTTTAGAATTTATGCAAACATTTTTATTGAACTTAAGGCTTTCAATTCCGATGATACGATTTAAGTTACGATGAACCTGTGTGTTTCGATTTGATTTAGATAGTGTGTTTACTTGCTTCATTAACTTAAAACAGGTCTAACAAGCTGTGTTGCATTTTTATAAAAGTGTTATTTTTCCAGCTCCAGCACTTGTAGTGATGCCACCCACAGAATTAATGCATTTAGTTTCTTAGCCTGTGTCCGTACATATTTGTAAAAGTAATTCTAATGGAAGGAATTAAGTTATTGAATGGAAAGGTAAAGATACCAAAAATTTTAGACTGACAATCACAGCCATATGAAATTCTAAGCTGTATTTGTAATACTGTTTTCGTTAAAATGTATTTGTAAATTAATAAAAAAATATAAATTCGGATAAACTTTGAAGGAAAAAAATGCAAATTTAAAAAGTTTCTGAAACCACAAAGATGGGCCTATAATTACAATTAATGGGTGAAAATTTGTTGAAAATTGAAATTCCAAAGTAAAAAAAAATTATGCTTCACACCACAATACGAAGAAGCAGAGTGGTAGTTCTGTAGATGCAAAGATATGCTTCAGGACAAATAATGGATCCAGTATTACCAGTAAATAATGTATATAAGAAACTTTTAAGTTAGTTGGTTTTTCTGTTGGAGTATTTAGGTTTATTTTAGAACTAATTTTAATTCATATATTTGTGCAATGGAATATTCATTAGTTTCAACAAAAGTGATTTATTGTGTTAAAATGACTTATGTTGTAATAGTTAACTCACATTTTGTATATTGTGTGTATTTGCATGCAGCGATTATGAAGTCCTTAAAAAATATTTAAAGGTCCTTAAAAATAGCCTGAAGGTCCTTAAGAACTCCTTAATTTACATTTTCAAAAAAGAGTATGAACCCTGTATCAGAATCAGCTATTGGTTTCTAAACACTTTTTTGGTGGCAGGTCTGTGTAATCAATTCATTGCTATTTAACCAATTTGTCACCAACAAAAGTTGTGCATTTATTCTGGATGTAAGATCTAAAGTATTATTACCCTTGAATAAGATTGTTGCATCATCAGCAAATAAAATTAAATCATTATCTTTTACCACTGTAAAGAGATCATTAATTAGTGTTCTCCCTAGAGCTTTTTTATAGCTGGGTGGGGAGAAATTTTAGCTGGATGGTACTTTAAACGACCCCTTCCTCAATCAAAAAAATAAAAATAAAAAAGGATATTGTTTTGCTTAACATGATTGTACTTATTAAATACTTACTGATAAATCAGGTTCAACACAGATTTGAGTGGTTTTCACTAATATGTATGGTGTATGTGGGAGTAAGTTTTCCACTCTTACTATTATGTGTGTTGTGAAACATTCATTAAAGAAAATTTAGCTGGGTGGGCCGCCCAGTAAAAAGGCTCTAGGGAGAACACTAATTAATATACAAAT
Organism: Macrothele yani; assembly: GCA_039090855.1. Lineage (NCBI taxonomy): Eukaryota > Metazoa > Arthropoda > Arachnida > Araneae > Macrothelidae > Macrothele > Macrothele yani. The sequence goes on along the minus strand of CM077011.1, from coordinate 54,827,464 downwards.
TAAATAATATAAGACCAAGGACCGAACCTTGCGGCACTCCAGAAATTACACCTCCCATTGTGGACTGACCGTGTCATATCAATCACAGTATATTGCTTCCTAGCTGATAAATAACTTTTGAATAAATTATATGTAGAACCCCTAATTTCAATAGAAAATAATTTGGTTAGTAGAATATCATGGTTTAGCGTATCAGAAACCTTAGAATAAATCTAAGAAAATTGCAATTGTTGATTGATTTTTTATAGCATTTTGTTGGATTAAATTATGTGTAAATGAAATTGCTCTGTTGATTTATTTGGCAGAAAGCCAAATTGATTTTTGTTAAATATATTGTACTTTTTGTAAAAAGGAAAGTAATCTAATGCAAATTTTTCTAGCAATTTAGCAAAAATAGTCAAATTTGCAATTGGCCGATAATTATTTGCTTCGTTTACCGAACCTTTCTTGTATTTGGGAGTAATTTTAGTTATTTTTAAAGCATTTGAAAATATGCCTGTAGTAAATAATAGAATTATAAATCAACAAAAGTGGCTCCACAATAATATGAGCCACATGTTTGATAACCAATGGTGAAATTTCATCATATCCAGGTCCACTATTGACATTAATTTGCAACAACAAGTGTAAAAGTTCAGATCGTGTAATTTTAAGCAAGTGAAACGTGTTTGGATTGGTGTGAATTCTGAAAGTACTGATGATATTGAGAATTTGTAAGTAAAACTTGTTGTTTAAGAATTTGCAGAGCTAATATAAAGTGATTATTGATTTCATTGACTATATCTTGTTTGGATTTAAGTATTTGGGTTAAATTATTTAGGTATTGTGGTGTAATTGAACCTGAAGATTTACCCAGTAATATGTTTAAATGTTTCCAAGTTAATTTAGAATCGTTTTGAGAAAATATATTAGTATAATATGCTCTTTTAAATTTCCTAATATCAGAATTTAATTTATTTCTATATGTTTTAAATATTTGAAAATCAGTATGTATTTTACTTTTTATAAATTTTGAGTATAATTGATTTTTTTTATTAATTCGGTTTAATAGATGTCTAATGATCCATGGTTTACGTTGCTTTTTAGCTTTCTTCTTGTTAAGTAAAGTTGGAAAGGCTTGGATGTATAATTCATTTAGCACTGTTGCAAAGCTGCCATATAAAAGATTTGGATCAGTCAACTGTAAAACATTTTTCCATTTTATATGTTGTAATAGATTATAGAATTTATTTAACGTATTATTGTTTATTAATCGAGTTGCTATATTAATTATTTTTTTATTTACAGCATGTGTATGTTTGTAAAATGTAAAAATTGGTAGATGGTCACTAATATCATAAACTATAACTCCTGAAAGAGTTAACTCTAAAGGAGCATTCGCAAGAGATAGGTCAATGGTAGATTCAGTTACTGGTGTTAATCTCGTTGGAGATGTAATTGTATTGCTAAACCCGACAGTATTTAGCAATTGAATAAATTGTTGAGTTTGTAAGTTATTTTGGGAAATATCAATATTAAGGTCTCCCAACAAGAAACCCCCCTTTACCTGTCAAGTTGATATAATTAAGAATTTCAAATAGTTTATTAATAAATAAGGATAAGTTAGAACTCGGAGGGCGATAACAAACCATTATTATATAATATTCATTTTCAATTGTCAAAATTTCTATATAAGGGTCAATAATAGTTAAATTTGTTATCAAAGAATAGTTTTGGTGAATAGTATTTACATAAATTGCCACTCCACCTCCCTTTGTTTTAATTCTATTATGGAAAAATATTTTATAACCAGGTATATCAATATTATAATTTTGAGTCGGAAACAGTGTCTCAGTTAAACAGAGTATGTCAGTCCCCGATCCGGTCGCCTGAATCAATGCCTCAACAAGAGTAACCTTAGACATAAGAGATTTGGCATTTATATGAATTAATTTCAAGGCATCATTAAAGTCACCAGACAACAGACTAGAAACTTGCTGTAGTGTATATATGTCACTCATTATTATTAACAATCACAGGCCACACATGAAGACCAAACATCAATAAACAGAACCTCAAAGTATGATTTATAATATACTATATAAAAAAATTAAAAAACTTATTTGAATTAACCTAATTCAAAGACAAAATACCAAATGCCACCCTTTGCCACATTTTACTAAAATTATACATCCCAGTATCTAGCCACATCCTACTACTCACCATCTCATCATTATTAAGAATATAGGGAGTAAGATTATGAAATTTAAGGAAACAAGGTATCGTCTCATAAAATGCAAACCACTTTTTAGTAAACGGGTGTCCAATTCACTATGACAGACAAAAATTCAACATGTAATTACAAAATGATAAATCACCAACATAGAAATATAATAAACAGAAGATAAACAAATCAATCACTGTTTAGCCTTGTAGAAGAAAGAAAATTTATGATTGAATCACAATTGGAAGTACATGACATTGAACATGATAAGCCTAAAAATACAGAAGACAAAAACTGATGACTAATAAATACCTATTAGGCAAGAGATAAACAGCAAATTTGCCAAAATATAATCATATGAATCATGTATTATGAATAATAAAATGCCCCTATGGAATACCTATTCATAAGAGCTTTCCCCTTTTCTCCCTCATTCCACTTTCCCTCCCCTATTTTTCCCTTCACATCATTTTTCCACCTATACCCTCTTTCCCTATTTCTGTTCTTTCCTTCCTTTTTTATTATAAAACAATAAAATAGAATCAAAATTAATAAGACAGACCGAAATCCAAATTCAGGTTACATTAACCACTCCAAAACTAAAATAGATAACAACACCGCCACCAACTCATACTCAGAAAAGAAAATGAAAAGAATATAAAGTTAAACTATCAGATCAAAAATAAACAGGTAAAATTTCTATTTCTATTACATTACAGTGGTGAGCATAGTATTACGCATGATAAACAAAACTGTAAAAAATAAAACCAACTACCAAAACACCCATAAGAAAAAGAGAAAAAAAAATTCAAAGTATAGTTGACACATAAATTAATTTTGACACCCTCCATCATAATCCAAAGAACTAAATTAACATAACATATTTAATTAATCAAATCATTGGTAAGTAAAAAATCTCAAGGTAATGAACAATTCACAAAGTAATCACTATCAACCATTACATTTGTATACATATATTATCACTATTAAAACATGAAGAGTCAAGTCACAATAGTGTAAACACCCCCAAATTCCAATCTTATCCCATAGTATTAAGTCAGTTAACAGACTAAGTATTTAATTCACAATAATCTTATATGATTAAAAAAAATAATAATATACCCCTTTCTCTCTCGCCAATAAGAGTGAAAAAACTCAATAGATAGACAAACCAGAAAAAATTAATCTGATATCATCATCATCATTGTCAACCATTATCAATCCACTGCTGGACGAAGGTCTCCCCAAGTTTCCTCCACAACGGTCTGTCTTGTGCCAGTCTCCTCCATGTCACTCCCGCATACTTTCGAATTTCATCCACCCATCTTCCATGTGGTCTTCTTCTGGGTCTTTTCCTGTCCCTTGGAATCCAATCTAAAATTTCGGCTGTCCATCGATGGTCTGTTCTTCTGGCAGTATGTCCAGCCCATTGCCATTTCAGGGATTTAACTCTGATCATGATGTCTTCCACTCTTGTCATTCTTCGGATCCACGTGTTCCTCTTCTTATCTTTCCTGGTTACACCAAGCATGCACCTCTCCATGCTTTTTTGAGTTGTCTGCAGCCTTTGTATGTCTCTTTTAGTTAAGGTCCACGTCTCTGCACCATACGTAAGCACTGGAAGGATGCATTGATCAAACATTTTTCTTTTAAGACATAATGGATATTGCTCTTGAAAATTATGCTGTTTCTTCCAAAAGCTCTCCAGGCAAGTTTTGTATGCCGATTAATTTCTTCACCAATGTGACCCTCACTTGATATCTGCTGTCCAAGATAAACGTACGTGTCTGTTATCTCCAGCTTTTCTCCATCAATTGATAAATCTTCATTTCTTGTAAAAGCATTGTACATCACTTTTGTCTTCTGAAAGTTCATTTTTAATCCCACTTCTTTACTCTTGTCAGCAAGTTCCTGGATCATACTCTGTAGCTCTGATGGGGTAGTTGCAAAAATGACTATGTCATCAGCAAAATGAAGGTGGGTTAGATAATCTCCATTAATCTTTATCCCTTTGTTTTCCCAGTTCAGTGATTGAAAGACATTTTTTTCCAATGTGGCATTAAAGAGCTTCGGAGATATGGTGTCACCTTGTCTCACTCCTTTTCCAAGTTTTATGTGTGTTGTATTTTCAAACAGCCGAATCTTTGCACTTGCATTTTCATAGATGTTATTAATAATATTAATGTATGCATCTTCAATACCGCAGGATTTCAGAGCCATTGCAACTGCTGATGGTTTCACCAAATCAAAGGCTTTTTCATAATCGATAAAAGCCATGCACAATGGAAGTTCATATTCCCTCGCTCTTTCAATTAGTTCTCTCAGTACGTGGATATGATCTATTGTGCTGTAGCCACTCCTGAATCCAGCTTGTTCTCTCGGTTGAGCCATGTCCAGTGTCACCTTCAAGCGGTGTGAAAGAACTTTAGTGAAGATTTTATAAACCACTGATAGGAGGCTGATAGGTCTGTAGTTCCTGAGATCCTCAATGTCACCTTTTTTATGTAGCAAGATCATTGTAGCGTTGTTCCAATCCTCAGGAATTTTCCCTTCATTAAGGCATCGAGTGAAAATTTGGGCGAGTACTGTTTCGATTTCTCCACTTGTTTCTTGTATGATGTCTACAGTAATTCCATCTTCTCCTGGAGCTTTCCCCCGCTTCATGTTCTTGATTGCATGTGCAACTTCTGCTGGAAGGACTGGAAGAACTCTGGTACTGGTACCTTTCATGATGTCTGGAGTACATGTATCATCCCTTTCATATAATTTGGAGTAGAAATCTTTCACTCTTGTCAAAATTTCGCCTCTATTTCTTGTTACAGAACCATCTTCTTTTCTCAGTGCCATAATCTGTTTTTTCCCCTTACTGAGATGTCCCTTTGCTATCTTTAGGCTTTGGTTGTTTTCAATTGCTTTCCTCACTAGTTCACAGTTGAATTTTCTTACGTCTTCAGTGATACTTTTTCGTACTGTCTTGCATAGCTCTATATATTCCACTTTGGAAGTCACATCTTCTTTAGTTGTCCTCATCACTCTTCTTTTTTGCATCAACATTTTGGTTTTTCCTGATAATTTGTTCACATGCAATTTGTTCTTAGACCCAGCTAATTTTGTTGCTGTTTCCATAAGAGCTTTGGTTACTTTTCTGTTAACTTCCGAAATATCCACTTCTTCCGATGTTAGGCCTTCTAAAGCCGAGAATCTGTTCTTCAGTTCCAATTTGAAGGTATTATGGTGTTTTTTAAGGTTGGTTATGTCAATACATTTTGTTTGTCTTATGAGCTTGCTACGTTCGAGTTTAGTGTTGAGGTGCATCTTACATCTCACCAATCTATGGTCACTGCCTGTGTTGAACTTGTTTAGCACACTGCAGTCTTCTATGACGAATTTTTTGTTACACATAATAAAATCAATTTCACTTGTCGTCCCATTTGGATGTCTCCATGTCCATTTCCTGTGTGGCTTTTTCTTGAAAAAGGAGTTCAAGAAGAAAAACCCTTCTGCCTCTGCAAACTCTACGAGAGTATTTCCACGCTGGTTTCTGTTGCCGTGACCGAATTTACCTACTGAAGTTTCATTCTGTTGCCGTTGCCCTATTTTTGTATTGAAATCTCCCATAATTATCTTCAAGTGCTGCTTACCTTTATTATTTAGATCACGAATTTCCTCATAAAATTCTTCAATTTCTTCTTCAGGATGACTTGTGGTGGGTGCATAAGTTTGAATAATCTGAGCCTGGTATCTTCTCGAGAGTTGGATAACGAGTCGTGCAGCTCTGTCAGAGGAACTTTCAACTTCTACAACTTTATCCTTCAGTTTCTTGTTTATTATAAATCCAACACCACTAGTTCTGCCAGTATCTGTCCCATGATAGTAGAAGAGATGTCCACTTTTCAGTTCAATGAGATCTTCTCCTTTTCTCTTTACCTCACTTAGCCCGACGATGTCCCACTTGATCCTTTGTAGTTCCTCTTCCAATTCAAGAAGCCTTGAATCAGAAGATAGGGAGCGTCCGTTATACGTTGCCAAGGTCAGCATCAGATGGCAGCCTAGTCCGGTCCTCCGGGGATTCTTAGCACCCTCTGCCTTCATGTCGCACTGGCCGCTGCCTTGGCCAGGTACATTCCAGCTGCCGGAGACTGAGGGCCAAGATTTAAGTTGTGGAGTCATTTTGGAGGGGTTTGGCCATAACTCACCACGCTGGCCAAGCGGGTTGGTGAGTGTGGGATAGCATTTCCTCTAATCCCGATGGTATAGTTATACTGCTATTTTGGATGATGCTAAAGTTCCATCAAGATCTGAATTCAAAACAGTTATTTTTTCCCTGAGTAACCATCTATCTCTAGCTGTTCTAGTCATAAATTGTACAATTACTGCTACATTTGGTTTTAGATATGAGTTCACTTTTAGTGGATGAATAATATCCATATCATCTTGATGATAATTAAAAACACCAAATGCATCTGCAATTTTATCAATATAGTTTCTAAGTTCATTCTCATTGCGAATCAATGTCAAATCCAGACCATGTAGTTCTAAATTTTTATTGCGATGATATTGGTTGATTTCGTTAATATCACTTTTTAATTTCTGTATTTGAAGATGTTTTATATGAACCTGTTGAGTAAGATCATTCTGGGTTGTTCTTAAATTTTTGTTTTCATTAAGGAGTGATTCACATTGTCTAGCAATCTCATTATATTTAGTAGATACTAGTTCAATAGTTTTTTTATACTCTTCCAATTCCTTCTTAAGCTCAGGAATTGACTCGAGCTTAATATTTATTTCATCCAGTGATTTCTTCAATTCCTGTCTGATCTCAACATTTGATTCCTGGACTTTTAAATTAATGTCACTCAATGCTTTCAATAGTACATCCATATTAAGATCAGATACACCTCCAGTGGGTGGTGTACTCGTCCTAGATATATTTGAATGAGCGCCAGTTTTCCAAGTCCCCCATTCTATATAAACCAATATCAAACTTGATACAACAAGTAAATTATAATATGACCTCAAAACCAAATTAATACTTCAGCCTTCTCAAATCGAAGATAGATGGCAGCACTCCACCAAGATGTATGTGGAAATCTGTAAGGTAAATTTTAATGCCCTAAGGCTGTCATAACGAACAAACACAATAAAATAGATGGCAGAGTTAATTATATTCCTTATGGTTTGGTCTTCAGAAATTCCAAATCACAGAATTTAATTATAATTAATTGCATATGTCAACATATGCTAATAAATAACTCACCAAATTTCATAAGTCCAATTCTGTCGCAAGAAGACCACACAATTATCTATATCGATGTTATATAGCACTACCAACCATTCTAAAAGTAATTTATTAATTTATAATCCTTGACATAATTACAGCGAATGTATGATGTATTTTATCATTTACTATATGCTATTTCATGACAAGCAAGGGTGGCACAACATATTACTTCAACATGCCTGACTTGACTGCCGATATTGTTATTACATATTTTAAAGCATGTAAGTTTGATGTCAAATGCTGAAGAATTTTCAGCTTTACAAGGCATTTTAAAGATTTTTCCCATAAAATTTACTTGCGAGTATGCGGATATAAACGCATGCTATGGCCAGCAACGGCAAATTATGGTGTACTAGAATCACTGGTGCCGAAAGCGACGGATTTCTGTGCTTCACTCTCATGATTCCGCTGCCAGATGGCGCCCCAAAGCAAAAGTCCCCTACGTCTGATAGAGAAATGTACGGTGCACTGGTGTTTTCAGTCTTCAAGATTTCTTTATTTTTTAATTAAAGATGATTGCCAAAAATTCTGTTTTCAGAATATTATTTTTTATTTACGTAAAGCATTTTTCACACTTTAACCATTATTAACAGTTCTTTTTAATTTCGCAAGAACTCAAATCTATGAAACTTGCTCAAGAACGCAAGTTTTTACATCTACTGTGCTGGACCTTACATCTACTTAGGAAAAAAAAACTATTAAGAGACCATAAAATAAATGACGTTTTGAAAACATTGTTATAAATACAAGCAATAAAAAATAACCAGGGTTCAATGACAAATAATGTTTAAAATTTTACGACTGAATGTGTAGAAATACTACTAGAAAATATTATTTGTTATAGAATGTATATACCCCCTCCTCCTTTTACTAATAAAAAAAATTGTTAACATAAGCGGTTTTTTTTTTAATTTTAATGTATTGCCGGTGCTTAGGAACTTTAATAGACTCTTTTTTCTCGAGAAAGCATGTTCATATTATTTACTCTTAAAAACAATCCTATTGAAACAAAAACAAAACATTTTGAAACTGTTATAAATGCAGTCAATATGATAAAACAAATAGTCATTGGAGTTAAAAACCAAACATAACATTTTTTGCCCCCCCCCCGATACTAAGACAAAGCATCCGTTAAGTTATCTAATTTATATATTCCACCTCTTTCTTTTTTTTTTCTACAATTTTTTTTACTTAAGCATAATTTTTTATTACTCTTAATTAAATGCAAGAATATTTGAATATACTGCCAGAATGTCAAGGAATTTTACTCGGAGAACAGATGATTTTTCTTGGAAATTTACTATCTTTGTTCCATTATTTGTGCATTAATATTAGAAGATAAGCCCAGGCTCCAGTTCATAACAGCATGGGTCTAGGCCCACACTGAGCTCGAGTGGGTTCAGAAAAAGATTACTCTAAAGAACAGAGGCCTAGTTATACAATGGTTCAAAATTTGTCAGATAAGATGTTTTGAATATATTTCATTAAAAATATATCACAAGCCCCATCAGGGATATTGCTGAAATTAAATACAGTTGCATTAAAAAATTTAAGTGTAGACTTTGTTACAGCCTTTGCTCCTTCACACCTGGATAGGAATAATTGATATGTGGTAAAAATACTGCAGAAGAATATACTCCTAAAATTGTAGAGAACTGAGAAAATCCTTTGACCAAATCCCCCTTCAAAGAGAGAAACATACCTTACATTTTTTATAATCAGATATGCCATTAAAAAAAGTAGTTCTGTATCTTAGGGTGATGACATAGTAAATTTTCACGGAGGTTTGCGCCTTCCCCTTGTGATGCTGCTGAACTCAAAACATATAGATTACAAAAAGCCAGGTTACATCTTAGATGCTGTTTAAGATGTGATATAATTCTTGGGGGCACTGGAAAGTAATGTCATTTTTAAAAAGAGAAACACCATTTGTAACTGAAGAAATTTATTTTGTAATCAATTATATAATCACCATCATTATCAATCGCACTTTCCTATCATGAAACCAAACTTTGCCGCCTCGGTGGCGCAGTGGTCTAAGGCGCTGGCCTCTGATCATTCGTCCGTAAGGGGTCCGGGTTCGAATCCCGGTCAGGCATGGATGTTGTGTTTGTCTTACGGCACTGGCTCTCTCCCTTCCCTGGAACCAGTGACCCTAAATTAGGGACGGGCGACTGCTTATAGCCCATTGAGTTGCTCACTGTGGTCGTTAAACCTCCAATCAAAAAAAAAAAAAAAAAAAAGAAACCAAACTTTCAATGCTGTCTCTATAAGACGTTGGCTGTGATGCAAAGAAGTCTGAGAGCCCTATTTTGACATCATCAATATTGTAGAATCTTCTCCCATTAAAAAAGTTCTGCAGAGATCTGAACAAATGGTAATCAGATGGTGCAAGGGAATAAGGGGACTGGAGCAGAACTTCCCTGACAAAATCTCCGATCATCTGCTGGGCTTGTCTCGCTGTGTGAGGTCTTGCGTTGTCATGCTGAAGGATGACACCTTTTCATTTTTTTCACAAGTTTGTTGAAATTAAGTGTATTTAGGAATAACACTTAAGAACCTCTTTCCCCTTCCCTTTTGTGTTTCCCTTGGTTCAGGATAAGCATTTTGATAGTTGCAGAAGGAGCATTTGTGGACTTACCTATTTGTGATGGCATTTTCTGAGAATTCTCTTTGGTTTATGCCTTTCTTCAAGTTATGCAGAGGTTTCTCCAAAAAAACAAAACAAATTCTACTATTTTTTAGTTATAATTTGATAAACATGATCTGGTAAGAAAATATGTATGTTCGATTTTTCATTTTCTATACAGATTTTTATTTCCTTGGAACACTTTACCCTTCAGCTTTATTCGTTTACCACTGATGGAAGATGGTTACAATGTAATGCTTTGTACCCCGAGATACATAAGTAAATGTGTTCCTTAAACTGTTACATAACTTGAATTTTATGTGAATCAAATTTTTTATTTTTTAATTACATTCATAAGAAACTAATATTTATTACGTACATGTATATTTTTTATTATTTTACAAAAGAGACATCATGTAGCAGTATTTACTCTGATGTACATAAACTATAAAAGTATGAAAAATATATGCATACATAAAAGAATATAAAAGCAAACTGAAATACTGTATATGTGTATTCACTTTTCACATAGGTAAAAAAATGTCTTGTGACAGCTAAGTTGGCTCTGTATGGGGAGAGCCGGCGCTGGGGGTGGATGGTTGTGAAGAGGAATGCTGTTCTGCGGCAACTTCTACCCCTCGATGTTGAAGGCTGAGGTTAGTCGAGGTCGTTTTAGTTGTCATGTTGACTTTGTTGTGAGTGGCAAGCTGTCAAAGCAGCAGCTGCGCAAAGCCACAAACATATATATATATATGTAAGGTCAGGTGATGCGTAACATCACAGCCTCTCCTTGACAAATGTCAACCCCGCCTTCTCGTGGTGCATCCTGTTCCCACTAAAGGGGCTCTGACGACCGCTCATAGCGGTATAACTATACCATCGGGATTAGAGGAAATTCTATCCCACACTCACCAACCCGCTTGGCCAGCGTGGTGAGTTATGGCCAAACCCCTCCAAAATTATTCCACAACTTAAATCTTGGCCCTCAGTCTCCGGCAGCTGGAATGTACCTGGCCAAGGCAGCGGCCAGTGCGACATGAAGGCAGAGGGTGCTAAGAATCCCCGGAGGACCGGACTAGGCTGCCATCTGATGCTGACCTTGGCTACGTATAACGGACGCTCCCTATCTTCTGATTCAAGGCTTCTTGAATTGGAAGAGGAACTACAAAGGATCAAGTGGGACATCGTCGGGCTAAGTGAGGTAAGGAGAAAAGGAGAAGATCTCATCGAACTGAAAAGTGGACATCTCTTCTACTATCGTGGGACAGATACTGGCAGAACTAGTGGTGTTGGATTTATAATAAACAAGAAACTGAAGGATAAAGTGGTAGAAGTTGAAAGTTCCTCTGACAGAGCTGCACAACTCGTTATCCAACTATCGAGAAGATACCAGGCTCAGATTATTCAAACTTATGCACCCACCACAAGTCATCCTGAAGAAGAAATTGAAGAATTTTATGAGGAAATTTGTCATCTAAATAATAAAGGTAAGCAGCACTTGAAAATAATTATGGGAGATTTCAATGCAAAAATAGGGCAACGGCAACAGAATGAAACTTCAGTAGGTAAATTCGGTCACGGCAACAGAAACCAGCGTGGAAATACTCTCGTTGAGTTTGCAGAGGCAGAAGGGTTTTTCATCTTGAACTCCTTCTTCAAGAAAAAGCCACACAGGAAATGGACATGGAGACATCCAAATGGGACGACAAGTGAAATTGATTTTATTATGTGTAACAAAAAATTCGTCATAGAAGACTGCAGTGTGCTAAACAAGTTCAACACAGGTAGTGACCATAGATTGGTGAGATGTAAGATGCACCTCAACACTAAACTTGAACGTGGCAAGCTCATAAGACAAACAAAATCTATTGACATAACCAACCTTAAAAAACACCATAATACCTTCAAGTTGGAACTGAAGAACAGGTTCTCTGCTTTAGAAGGCCTAACATCGGAAGAAGTGGACATCTCTGAAGTTAACAGAAAAGTAACCAAAGCTCTTATGGAAACAGCAACAAAATTAGCTGGGTCTAAGAACAAGTTGCATGTAAATAAATTATCAGGAAAAACGAAAATGTTGATGCAAAAAAGAAGAGAGATGAGGACAACTAAAGAAGATGTGACTTCCAAAGTGGAATATATAGAGCTATGCAAGACAGTACGAAAAAGTATCACTGAAGACGTAAGAAAATTCAACTGTGAACTAGTGAGGAAAGCAATTGAAAACAACCAAAGCCTAAAGATAGCAAAGGGACATCTCAGTAAGGGAAGAAAACAGATTATGGCACTGAGAAAAGAAGATGGTTCTGTAACAAGAAATAGAGGCAAAATTTTGACAAGAGTGAAAGATTTCTACTCCAAATTATATGAAAGGGATGATACATGCACTCCAGACATCATGAAAGATACCAGTACCAGAGTTCCTCCAGTCCTTCCAGCAGAAGTTGCACATGCAATCAAGAACATGAAGCGGGGAAAAGCTCCAGGAGAAGATGGAATTACTGTAGACATCATACAAGAAGCAAGTGGAGAAATCGAAACAGTACTCGCCCAAATTTTCACTCGATGCCTTAATGAAGGAAAGATTCCTGAGGATTGGAACACCGCTACAATGATCCTACTACATAAGAAAGGTGACATTGAGGATCTCGGAAACTACAGACCTATCAGCCTCCTATCAGTAGTTTATAAAATCTTCACTAAAGTTCTTTCACACCGCTTGAAGGTAACACTGGACATGGCTCAACCGAGAGAACAAGCTGGATTCAGGAGTGGCTACAGCACAATAGATCATATCCACGTACTGAGAGAACTAATTGAAAGAGCGAGGGAATATGAACTTCCATTGTGCATGGCTTTTATCGATTATGAAAAAGCCTTTGATTCGGTGAAACCATCAGCAGTTACAATGGCTCTGAAAACCTGCGGTATTGAAGATGCATACATTAATATTATTAATAACATCTATGAAAATGCAAGTGCAAAGATTAGGCTGTTTGAAAATACAACACACATAAAAATTGGAAAGGGAGTGAGACAAGGTGACACCATATCTCCGAAGCTCTTTAATGCCACATTGGAGCGTGTTTTTCAGTCACTGAGCTGGGAAAACAAGGGGATAAAGATTAATGGAGATTATCTAACCCACCTTCGTTTTGCTGATGACGTAGTCATTTTTGCAACTAGCCCATCAGAGCTGCAGAGTATGATCCAGGAACTTGCTGACAAGAGTAAAGAAGTGGGATTAAAAATGAACTTTCAGAAGACAAAAGTGATGTTCAATGCTTTTACAAGAAATGAAGATTTATCGATTGATGGAGAAAAGCTGGAGATAATAGACACGTACGTTTATCTTGGACAGCAGATATCAAGTGAGGGTCACATTGATGAAGAAATTAATCGGCGTACAAAACTTGCCTGGAGAGCTTTTGGAAGAAACAGCATAATTTTCAAGAGCAATATGCCATTATGTCTTAAAAGAAAGGTGTTTGATCAATGCATCCTTCCAGTGCTTACGTATGGTGCAGAGACGTGGACCTTAACTAAAAGAGACATACAAAGGCTGCAGACAACTCAAAGAAGCATGGAGAGGTGCATACTTGGTGTAACCAGGAGAGATAAGAAGAGGAACTCGTGGATCCGAAAAATGACAAGAGTGGAAGACATCATGATCAGAGTCAAATCCCTGAAATGGCAATGGGCTGGACATACTGCCAGAAGGACAGATCATCGATGGACAGCCGAAATTTTAGATTGGATTCCAAGGGACAGGAAAAGACCCAGAAGAAGACCACATGGGAGATGGGTGGATGAAATTCGAAAGTATGCAGGGGTGACATGGAGGAGACTGGCACAAGACAGACCGTTGTGGCGGAAACTTGGGGAGACCTTCGTCCAGCAGTGGATTGATAATGGTTGACAATGATGAATGATGATATATATATTTTTTTTTACTGAAGGTTTAACGACCACCGTGAGCAACTCGGTGGGCTATGAGCAGTTGCTTGTCTCTAATTTAGGGCCACCAGCTCCAGGGAAGGGATAGAGCCAGTGCCGTAAGACAAACACAACATCCATGTCTCGCCAGGATTCAAACCCAGACTCCTCCTGGACGTATGATCAGAAGCCATCGCTTAGACCGCAGCGCAAACGTGTTCATTCGCACTAGTAAGAAGTTCTCCGAATTTTATTTTATTTTTACATCAGGATGGTCACGGGTGAGACAGCAAGTGCAGAATACACAGGAGGAAATCATTGCGTAACTGCGAATTTACGCAAGTCATGCGTTACGCAACTCGGGGTGTTATTATACATGGTTTCACCATTTTTAAGGTTTATTCAAAACGGCAACTCTGTAGAGGCCCAAAACATCTGTGTGCATCACATCTCAAAAGTACCCCTCCCAATGTGTGTGTCACATCTCAAAATTATAAAAAACAGCAAAAAAAAAACTTAGTGTAGTACATCTGAGCAATTTCAAAACAAACACAAATATGTGTGTGTGATATTTTACCAGGTATCATTTTACAAAACTTTGCAGGATTTGGGGTAGAAATTGAATCAGCCGCCATTGTATAATAATCATATCTGTTAGTCTTATAAGGGGGAGCGAGTTAGTTTTTTTTTTTTTTTCTATTGAGTTTTCAATGTAGGAAGTCTTTAAAACCGTTATGTGTCATTGTTTAGACTTTACTTTTGTTGTAATTCATTTTATTCCAATTCTTCTTTCTGATTGCCATACTATGAGATTTATAGTTTCGTTTTTTGCCCAAGCGATGGTTTCTGATTTGGACATTTTGTGATTACTTCTGATTTGGATTTTTTTTTATTTTGAACAACAGGTAAGTTATTTTTTCATTAAGTATTAGATTTTTAAGATAGTAAAGCTGTATTTCGAGGTAAACTATTTATTTTGAAAAGTTAGCTTACGGACTCGGAAGTTAAAATTTCGAAAAAAAAAGTTATTTTGCGCATTTCGACACCAAAGTGCTTGAGCTTTCTGACATTTCGAAAAACATGCCATCAGGTGTGAAATTTCTTGGGAAAAATTACTTAAAATTTGCTTTTCCGAGTCATTCTGAAGTCCTACTCATAATGAGGTGTAACGTAAGAACTCTCAATACTTAAAAACCCATTAAAAAAAAAAGAAAAAGAAAGGCTCCCCCTTATAAGACTGATGGATATCGTCAGCGCATAATAAGGCAGTACGGTGGTTAAAAAAAATTTCTACCAAAAAAACTAAAAAAATGCCCTGTAAAACAAAACAAAAAATACCAATAAATGCACATTTATTTCCTTGCAAAGCTAATTAATTAAAAAAAGAAGAAGAGGTGCATGAGACAAAACAAAATGAATCCAAAAAACATAATTTAAGCTGTTAACTGTGTTGCTGTGTCAACTGAAATTCTTAATTTTACTAGCCAACACAGCCTATGTAAAAACAAATAAACAGTAAATACAACTTAATTGTTTTACAGTTTGCAGGGATCGCATTCCTCCTAAAATTCCTAATATTTTGTGACCCTCCTTAAATTCCTAAAATTATACCTAAAATTTGCTATTCATCCTAAAATTTTCGTAAGCTTATTTATTAAAAACACAACCGTTATTAACGCCAATAAATTTACCATTACGGTAAGGTAAAAAGACCTGTTATTGTAGAAACACAGCCTATATGCTGTGCTGCTGAAGGGAGGAGAAAATGACTCCATCGAGATGCACTTGCTTCGGGGCGGGCGCTCCACTTTTTTGCCTTCGGACAGTTTTCGAGAGTAACAAGAGATCTAAGGGAAAAGGGGAGGGGTCATTTTCACCCCTGGTTTGCGCTTTGCAGACGAACTCCGTGGCACGCAGAAGATCGTACTTTATTTTTGTACATGCCTTGTGGAACCTCCTCTTTCTGCTGATGTTTTGTTATTGTAAACCGCAGGTGGGGTGGAAGCAAAGAGGAAACATGTGGTCTCCTTCCGTAACCTCCGGTAATGACGATGGGATGGTAGCTGAGTGTTATCGTGGCAGGCAGTAGAGCACGTGATCATTGACCTTTGATCGTGCGTCGGCGACAGCGACCTTCGATGCGCAATATATCTCTGCTCCGACTCGCTTTGACTGAACTTGCGCGAGATGCATATGATAGTTTCTGGTTTTGCGTCTTTTATGGTGTTCTCTGTGCTGTGTGCAGGTTCAGTTCTCTAGTGGTGACCTGCTTTTTTTTTTTTTCCGTCTTCTGACATCCTCGCAGCCAAATTTCGGGAAGTTGTCTGGTTTTGCAATATTGGAACGTGTTTTTGTACTTCCCTTTCATTTTCTGATTAGTAATACAAGTGTTTAAGATGCCTAAATCCAAAACGAAATTTCAAGATGCGTGGCTCGCCAAAGAATTGGACGGAGTGAAGTTGAAAGAATGGTGTTCTTCAACTGAAACAATATTTTCTGCTAAGTGTATATTGTGTTCAGAAATTTTCAACATTTCTAATAGTGGCTTTTCACAAGTAAAAGCGCATCATAAAGGAAAAAAACATTTGCAGAAATTTCAAAGTAAATTTTGAAATAAGTCCATCCTGATGAAAGCCTTTGGAGGACGGGATCTTCAGCCCAAAACAAATATTAGTGAAGTACTGAGTCATGATTTACAGTTGGCTAAAGCCGAAGCATTATGGGCCATGAAAGTTGCTAAGGACAATATGTCTTTTGTTTCATGCACTGAAACAGTTGAACTTTTCAAAGAAATGTTTCCTGATTCTGCTATTGCAGCCAAAATGCAACTTAAAGAAAAAAAGTTGCTTATGTGATATCACATGGATTGTCAAAATATTTTGAAGAGGATTTGAAAAAAGACATTGCATCTAGTAGCCCAGGAAAGGTTACTATAGCATTTGATGAAACTACAAATACACAAGTGAAATGGCAGTTGGATGTGTATCTCAGGTACTGGTCTTCAGAAATAAATTCAGTTTCTTGCCGATACCTAACAAGCGTTTTTCTGGGTCATATAACAGCAGATATTTTGCTAAAAGAAATTCTTGATGTGTTATCATCCTTCAATATTTCGTTGAACAGAATTATTTGTGTATCCATGGACAGCCCAAATGTAAATAAGTGCTTTTTACGCAAATTCAATGAAGTTGTAAAACAAGAAACAGGCCAGAAATCTTTGGAACTAGGTTTTTGCAACCTGCATGTTGTTAGTAATGCATTTAAAAATTTTTTGACAAGCTTAAATATAGATTTTGACGAATTTGCTACTGATATGCATTACTTTTTAAAGAGTAGTGCTGCAAGACGAGAGGATTATAAATCTGTCCAGGATATAACATTGGTCACAGCCAAATTTCTTTTGCGTCATGTCACCAACAGATGGTTAACCGTTGGTTCTGTAGCCCAGAGGCTCTTGGATCAATGGCTAAATATTACAGAATATTTTTTAAACTTCTTGCCATCTCAAAAAATTTTTGAAAAACAACTACGCAATTCGGCAAGGTATAAAAGAATTCACTGTTTCCTGAAAAATGAGCTAACTCCTTGCTATTTAGCATTAATTTCATTTTCACACCAAAATTTTGAAAAGTTTTCATTATGTTATCAGAGTGAAGAACAAAAATACACCAATTATATTCTGATTTAAATACTTTAATGAGGAATGTTATGGCTCAGTTTATCCAAGATGATGTTATTGCAGGGAAATTTGGAGAAGACCTAAAGAATGTAGATTTTGAAAACAAAAATTCCTGGAAAAAACTAGGGGAGTTAGAAGTTGGTATGAAGACAAAAAATCTCCTCAGGAATGTTCAGGAGACCAGGCAGAAATTATTTCTCTTAGATGTAAGATCATCACTAATTGCAACCACAAAATATTTAAAGTCAAATTTGCCATTCTGCAATCAAAAGCTAAGAGACATAGAAGTTTTAAAGGTAAAAGAACCAAAGAAAGAGTCAACTCAACTTTCAGTCACTGAAGGACATTCGGAAATAATGATAGAGTAAGAGAAGAGTGGAAACTTTTAAATTGCGATAAGCCAACTCTAGATGAACTAGTGAAATTTTAAGAGGAAGGGCATATTCCAGTGCGGATTGATCATTACTGGCGTAATATATTTAGTATTAAAGACTCTAGCGGAAAAGAAAAATACTCAAATCTTGCTAAACTCATCAAGTCAATATTAGTTTTACCTCATGGTAATGCTGATGCAGAAAGGGGATTTTTGGTTAACACTACTCTGTTTAGGAAGGACAAGGCTAACTTAAAAGACTCAACTATAACATCATTAAGAATAGTTAAAGGGGCCATTAAACACTATGAATGTGTAAGTAAAGTTCCCATAACAAGAAATTTGTTAAATAGTGTTCGTGATTCACATAAATTTTATAAAGAGCATGTTGATAAGCTGAAGGAAGAAGAATCAAAAAAGGTAAAAGAAAGGAAGCAGAAAGAGAAAGAAAATAAGGAAAAGCAGTTGGAGAAAAAAAGAAAAGCTGAGTTTGATGACAAAATAAAAGAAAATGATGCAGAAATAAATAGGCTTAAAAAAGATAAAGAAGCCTCCCTAGCAGTAATTCAAGAGGGAACAGAAAGAATGAGAAAAGCTGTAGAAAAACAAAATACTGTTGAAATAGCAGTTGCCTCTAACTTGATCATACAAGGTTCAGCTGAAATAAAGAAAACTGAAAGTAAATTAGTTGTGGTGGAAGCAGAAAAGGATAGGCTAATCAGGAAAAGGTTAAAACAATAATATGAAAAAAGTAATTCAGTGAACAATTGTACATAGTTTTTGGTTTTCAATTACCTTTTTAGGATATTATAATTTAATGTGAAACCTGAAAACTTTACTGTGAAAATCGTGAATTGCTTCTGGTTCAACAGCATATTAATGTTCAAAGTGAAACTTGAATGTGGTAAATATACTTGAATATGATAATAACACTTGAAAAGATAAGAACTGAACATTAGAAGTAAATCATACTTAAACTTCAGACATTAGACGTTATGCAAAAAATTTGGGTGTGAACTTCGACCATATATACTAATGGACTGCGCATTGGCAATAGCTGCATCAAAGCCGCCATGGCTCAAACATTGGGCACGTCATCATCAGACTCCAAATTTCGTGTAAAAATGCTGTTATGATTACTAATTTACGCTGCAGAACTTCAGTGTTTTCGGTGTATTATGTGAATGCGCCTCATATATAATGAAAACTCTTCAGGTAAGTTTACTTATGAGCTATATACATGCATGATCGGGTTGTTTACATTTTGTGATTTATAATGTGATGAACATTTGCAAAGAATTTGGAACATGCATTCCATTTTTTATTTTTTTCCTTAAGTTACTATATTTTTATATCAATAGCTGCAAGTTTCTGGTTAAGTAATTGAACTTTATTGACTTAGGTATTTAATTCGTTTCTTACACATGAAAAATCATAGAACTTTCTTTACTATATCGCTCAGAGCAACCATAAGCACAGCAGGTGTAACCCATCTTTTTGACTGTTGTCATGTGATTTTATGTTGGAGCCAGAAATTTTGATGTCGTGCGCAGTCTATCAGTATATATGGTTGAAGGGTGTGAAGCAAACTCTTTACAATGTATACAAAGTTGTTTTACTAGATGTATACAAATATACATCTAGTTTTTATTGAAATACACTCCTAAAATTTTTCTAAAAAGTCTTAAAATTCCTACCTAAAATTTTCCAGAAGTATGCTATGATCCCTGAGTTTGTGTGCCAAACTAAAGATTTATTGCTTAAAAAAAGAAAAAAACTTAAAAGTACTAAAAGTACAATTTAACTTTTTATAGTTTCTGTGCAATTTTTTTTTTGTTAACAAAAATATGCCCTGTGAAAGAAAACAAGAAAAAGACAAAAATGCAACTTACATTTTCTGACAGTTCCTGTGGCAAATTGAAAGTTTTAATAATACAAACAAAAAAGCTTATTTGAATATTTTTAGTTTGCCATGGGAAAAAGTTTTTATTTCAGCAGTCCAGAATTGCAATGCACAACTAAAACCATGTGCAGATTTTCAAAAGAGAATGATTTTCTATTGTCTTCCAACAAAGCTTTAAACATTGAAAAGCTCCTTCCCACTTCTACTGACACCACAGGAGCATACTTGAAATAACATATGTCACTTTGTTTAAAGTCTTCTGAAATTTCACCAAGGGAAAAGTTTCTCCCTGATAACACATCTGCAATTCAGCACAGCTGTTCATATCCTACATTTTTTTTTTTTTTAAAACTTGCTCAATTTTATTTGCACCGCCTTTCCCACTTTTCCAGTCACAATATCTAGGTCATTCACAACTTTCTTTATCAAATCTATTTGATCCACAAATAGCACTACTGACTTCTCAAAGGAAGTAATGGAACCAGGCAGATATCCAAAATTTGACTTTATGTGGGAAAATTCACCTGCAATTTCAGGATCAGAAAGTAGTCTATGCAACTTTAACTGAAGATTCTTCATTGCTGTCAAATGATTCGATGATCTTCACCACTGTGAAGTTGTCACAGTAATAACTGCATGCTTCAATCCATGCCCCCCCATCTGGTTAAAATGGGAGTAGGTGTCAAAGGAACTTTTGGGGCCTCCGACTTGAATGATGCCACTCAAGACGGTTCCTTTACAAAGACTTTCTTCACACACACAATCAGCTGGTCAACTCCGATGAACTGTCATCTTATCTCTTAAGCAACTCTATGACAGGCATGAGCTAAACATGTCAGGTTCACCATTTTTGAGTACAGGGCTTTCAGAGCATTAACAACCTTTATCATGTAAGGTGCAGCATCAGTCACGAAGAGCAGGAAATTGTCGTGTTGGATGCCATTGGGCCTTATTAAACTCGAGGATCTATCAAAGAGTTTGATTATTGTAGAAAAATTCACTTTTTTTTTAGGTGTTTACAGTTGATGAGAAAATGTTCAACAGGGCCATCTTCTTCCATCGTACCTACCACTACGTTATCTACATATCATCCAAAAGAGTCAGTTGTCTCATTCATTGACACCCAGATTTTCTTGTTAGCTACTTTTTTACTTATCTTCTGCATGGTGTTTTTATAGCTGTGGCTGATGTAATTTTCCCTTGCTGTGACTTACTGTGACACTGGAAGTCTGGCAGATTTGCCAGTGTGCTTTTCTAAAAGGCCATGCAATTTCAGATTAATTTTGCTCAAGGGTATATCGGCACAAATGAAGGCTTCGCACAATTCTTCATAACACGCAGGTTTAGTCAAGGAGAATTTGATGTAACTGTTTATCGTCCTAGAGTCGCTGTAGACCTCGTTTGTGTTTTCCACTGTTGGCATGCTGATGCGCTGTAAATTTCTTTTCCATGGCGATTCTCACGTCGCAGAGTTTGAAATATAGTATCTGTCCATCAGTAGAGAAATAAAGTGTTTTAATTTCTCTGAGGCACTTTCTTTCACTTTAGGCATGTTGGGTATTGAAATTCACAGTTGCTATGCAAAAATTATTCACAGCTAGCAAACAACTCGTGCAGCTTCCGAAAAATGTCGAGAGACAATGAACCCCCGTTATCTGTAGAACTTGCGCAGACTAGTTTGGAAGAGTTCATTTACAGTCACACTACACTAAAGGGAAGGGGGAGAGGAAGGCAGGGTTATACAGTGAAACCTGTATCGGCGGCATGACTGCCCAAATTGAGAGCTTTGAAGCCTGTGGTGTTCGTTATCTACCCTCACCAGCACCGAACCTCGCCTTCTGACAAAATGGCAATGACCGTACTCCAAACGGGAGAACAGCTTATCACTGGCTTGAAGGAAGAGACAGGAGGGGAGAAAGTGCTTTTACCGACGCATGTACAGATGTTTTGAGCACGAGCACCCCTTTCGTTTTCTCAGTCATGCTTCTGGCTTTCAGAGGGAAACATGGGGTTTCGGGGAAATTCATTCAAAATGCCAAAATATGCAAAATAATGACTGAAAAATACCAAAAAATGTAAAATGACCGAAAAACCTGAAAAAATTCCATATCGTATCAAAATCGCAAAAAAATGAACTTAACAAACGTACTGAAATCAGCTTAGTTTTTGTATGAAACTACTTGTATGCACACGAAAAACGTTTTAGTATTGCCAAAAAAAAAAAGAAAAAAATATGCAAAATCATAAAAATCCTAGCCCTAATAATTACAATGGTAAAAGAAACGTCAACACAGCTGATGATTTTTACCACATGAATTCTCTGAAATAATTGTAAAAAATTACCATAACATAATCTGTAATTAGTAACATTTTTCATAGAATGATGGGTAGGTATTATACTTTTGGATCCTTGCTTATATATGTCACTTGAATTTTAGAGAACTGATTGATCAATTTGTAACAGCCTTTATTTTATTCTGAAATATGCACATTTTTATAAGTGACTGAATTGAAAAAAAAAAAAAAAATGGTCCATAAGTGAGCATAAACCACACACACTCCTGCTCTCCAATTTTTGTCACAGTAAATTTCATGGCCAAATTCTTGCCTAACAGAAATTTCTAGGATTCCTAAGTTTATGTGCATTTCCTTACATGCCTGTTTTTCTTGCGGCTTATTGAACTCTTCTCAGTTTTAGAAACTTATTTTTCTTTTGCTGTGTATTTCCCTGTTTATTTAAACTTTAAAGCTTTAGTGTAAAAATGCAACCTAGTAATTACATAAAATTTCAATTATTTTTTTTGTTAATGCAATATTATGCTGTGTGCATCCTAAATTGCTGGTTAATTCAATTGAAAACATGAACTCCATTAAACTATTTTTTTCCAACACGTTTACACTGAAAAAGCTAGTCAATTATTTTTCAAGTGAGTTAATGAATGCATATAGTGTTTCTGAAGGATGGAGCAGCCCCCTTTATCAATTCAACACATAAACTGTGCACTGTTAGGAAAATTCTGTACCTCTACCTGCACTTATGAATTGAAACAGTCAGTGCATTTCTTAGTTTTAATCCATTTTCTGGCAACATAACCAACCTACTTACTCGTACTACATAGCAAATGAGTGTGCTGTCACTCTCCTTTTCTACATATTTTGCATGATCAATTAGCCAGGGGTGATTCTGAATAGATGCAGAGACACTGGCTATTTGACCATTTTCAATTAGTTCATCAATTAAAATTTCAACAGTTTTGGAGTTTTCCCAGTTGTCCTTTTCATTTTGCGCGTTTACTAGCATCTCCAAAACCTGTTCTGGTACATTTGCATACTTACCAGTTCTTGTAAGGTTGTAAAAGTGCAATGTCTCAACAATTGTAAGGAACTCTGTTGGGCTTGGGTGATCGCTACATCCCTTCGATTGTCAAAAAAAAAAAAAGCTCTCTAATGCATCTTGGCTTAATTTTGAGGTAAACATGTAGGGTCATTCTGTATCAACTCAACACAGCGACTTGACTTGACCATCTCAGATTTTAATGAAATTTGGTACATAGGTGGCCTCTATATAGATTAAGAAAAATACCAAATTTCATCGTCATATATCCACTGGTTTTGAAAATACTGCTATATAAAATGTCCAAAAACACCCCCAAATCGGAAGATTGATATGTTTTTGAATTGTGATGGCAGCTCCCCTAATTAAGATAGAAAGATGGGATAGGTATCTTTTTGTAGTATTTTTTATGCTCTTTTATTTGATGTACGGCACCATAGGGGTTAAGATTTTAAAAATTTCAAAATTAAAATTTTGAATTTTTCAAAATGTGACGCTCCAAAAAATTCGATTTTTTTTTAAAACAATATTTATATGTTTGGTATTTGATTGTGTGAGTTGTAACTTGGGATGATAATGGGTGTACTTAAAAAGCTATATCTAAATTGAGCCTAACACAAGAGTTTAATGAAAAAAAAAATTAAAAAACATTTAAACTGAAAATAAATTTGGGCTAAATCTTTAAAAAGTTTCATTAATAACAATAGATATAGTATTTTTGTTATTTAAAACCATTTATTTAAACACTGTTTTATTTTTAATTGATTTGTTTAAAATCTGAGACTACGTGGGTTTCAAAATTTTCTTAATTTCATTATTCAGAATTTATAATACTTCACAATACAATATAAAAAAAATAAAAGACTGTGCTGTTGTACTATAGGCTACATTTTGTTTTGGACAAAACTCTGCATGTTCTGACTTGAAAAACTGATTCTGTTGTTTAGATCATTGGTAACAAGACCCAACAAGCAGCAACTTGCATTCCTACCTTGCAGACCTCAGTCTGCTTTAGGTTTTGATGGTGATCATATGTGTTTCATGCAGTGAAAGTGATATGTGTTTGAAAACTTTTGTGGTTGAAAACTTTAAATTGAAAAAAGTATATCCTTTTCAGTTTTGAAACTAGACTTATAAATTGAAGCTGTCCAGGATTTTTTAGGAAAAATAAAAAGAACAGGTAAATGGGAGGCAGTTATTTTACTATTTAAATTTTACATTTTATGCACAAATAATCAACAATGGAAAGTACAAGATATGCAGTAATACAATGTTTCAATCCATTTAAAAAAAGTGACCATAGAGTAAGGGATAAAGAAAAGCTAAGAAATGTGACAGACTGGATGTTGAAAAATTTTGATGACATCAGAAGAGACTAAAATTTGTGATTCTTGCAGAAAGCAGCTGAAAACTTTAAAAATTAGTCAAGAAGCAAGTGAAACCTGTGCTGATGAGAAAATGGACAAAAATTTTGCATCTATGTCAGAAGTAATTGAAACACTGAATACTTCACTCCATGAATTGGGTCAATCACCTGTCAATAAGAAAAAGCTAAAATCTAAATGTTATGCTTCAACCAAAATTAAAAAAATCAGTTCTGCTATGAAATGGAAGCTTTTTACAAATATTCAAGAGTCGTCTGATGACAAGGATGAAATACTTCATGACTCTCTTATGGACAATCTTAAAAGTAATTTTTCTAACTGCACTAGAGATAAATAGTTGATGATTTTGACTTGCTTACCAGAGTCATGGAGTGTTAGGAAAATCATGCAAGAGTTCAATGCTCTTAATTATATGGTAAGGCAATAAAAAAAAAATTCTGAAGGAGAAAGGAATTTTGGAAAGCCTTAATAGAAAACCAGGTAAGAGTATCTCTTCTGAAGTACTTGAAGTAGTACGATCATTTTACCAAAGTGATGAAATTAGTTGGGTTTTACCTGGAATGAAAGATTGTGTTTCAGTTGGGACTGAAAATGGAGATAAAGTTAAATTGTCAAAGAGGCTGATTTTATGTAATTTGACAGAAGCTTATAAGTCATTCAAAGATAAATTTGCAAGCATGAAAGTCAGTTTTTCCAAAGTCGCAGAGCTCAGACCAAAAAACTGTGTCCTGGCAGGGTCTAGTGGTACTCGTACGGTATGTGTATGCACCACACACCAAAATGTAAAACTGATGATGGAAAATGCAAGAATTTGTTCACTAACAAATGGACAATTATCTTCCTACAAACATTGTCTTGCAAGAGTATTGTGCAACCCTGTTTCCATAGATTGTCATTTGGGAAAGTGTCCCGCCTGTCCTGGGAATGAGGAAGTAAGAAATGTAATGGAATACGGTTTTGAGGAGAACTTGGTTGAAAAACTAACTTTTCGCCAATGGATTACAGTTGATAGATGAAACTTAGAGACATTAAAAAAATCAACTTCTGATTTTATTGATTTGTTTTGTGAAAAACTGTCTGCTTTGGTCAGACATGACTTCATTGCTAAGCAGCAAAGGTCTTTTATGAATAGTACTAAGGAAAACCTCAAGGACTCAGAATTTCTCGTCATTTGTGATTTTGCCGAAAATTATAGTTTTCTTCTTCAAGATGAAGCCCAAAGCTATCACTGGACCAGTGGGCAAGCCACAGTCCACCCATTTGTCATCTATTACAAAACAGAAAAGACTGAACATGTAAGTTTTGTAGTAATTTCTGAATGTTTAGAGCACAACACAATTGCACTGTACTGCTTAACAAAAAAAAAAAACTTATTAACTTCTTGAAAAGTAAGTTTGGTGACAACAGCTTCAAAAAAATTTACTATTTCTCCGACGGGTCTGCAGCCCAGTACAAAAATCGGAAAAATTTCATAAACTTATGTTTCCATCAAGATGACTTCAACATTGATGCTGAATGGCATTTTTCAGCAACAGCACACGGGAAGGGGCCATGTGATGGCGTTAGTGAAATGGGGAAAAGGTTAGCTGCCCGAGCCAGCTTACAACGCCCTTATGAGAATCAAATTCAAACACCATTTCAGTTGTATGAATGGGCAATTCAGAACATTTTTGTGGCTAACTTTACATATGTAAGTCAAGAAGAATACATAGAAACAAACCAATTTTTGGAAAATTGCCAAAGCAAGTCTCTAACAATACCAGGTACCCAGAAACTTCATGCTTTTATTCCTATCCCATTGAGTAATTCAAAAATAAAAGTGAAGATGTTCTCAGAATCAAACGAGTCTGCTACTGAAAAAGTATCAGCATTACAAGATAGACTGCAAATAACAGAAATTTGTGGTTACATAACCATAATCTATGAAAACAACTGGTGGGTAGCATATGTTCTAGCAAAAGAAGAGAAGAGAATGAAGTTAAGGTCTCTTTTTTACATCCAGCTGGTCCATCTACATCCTTTTCCTACCCTAGCCCACAAGATGTATTTTGGCTTCCTGTAAGTTATGTCTTGTGTAAAGTAAATCCTGTGACTCCGACAGGAAGACAATCTCTCTGAAACAGAAATACACCAAACTACTGAAGCTTTTAAAGACTGTGTCAAGGATCTACAGTTGTGAGTTCACTTCAAAACAATGATGCAACTTTTTTTTTAATTTTAAGAGATTCTGCTTTAAGTGACGGTTTAAGATTAGGAATATAATTTGCATAAATGTAAGCAATTCAATGCCATATGTTATTATTATTTTGATGTGTTTCTTGAGCAGCAATTAAAATAACTTTAAAGTCTGTTTATTTTTTTTATATTGTGAATTATTACAAATTCTGAATAATGAAATTAATAAAATTTTGAAACCCATGTAGTCTCAGATTTTAAACAAATCAATTAAAAATAAAACATTGTTTAAGTAAATGGTTTTGAATAACAAAAATACTGCATCTATTGTTATTAATGAAACTTTTTTAAGATTTAGCCCAAATTTATTTTCAGTTTACATGTTTTTTTCATTAAACTCTTGTGCTAGGCTAAATTTAAATACAGCTTTTTAAGTACACCCATTACTATCCCAAGTTACAACTCACACAATCAAATACCAAACATATAAAAATTGTTTTCAAAAATTTCGAATTTTATGGAGCGTCACATTTTGAAAAATTCAAAATTTTAAATTTTTTAAATCTTAACCCCTATGGTGATGTACATCAAATAAAAGAGCATAAAAATACTACAAAAAGATACCTATCCCATCTCTCTATCTTAATTAGGGGAGCTGCAATCACAATTTAAAAACATATCAATCTTCTGATTTTGGGGTGCTTTTGAGCATTTTATATAGCTGTATTTTCAAAACCGGTGGATATATGACGATGACATTTGGTATTTTTCTTAATCTATATAGAGGCCACCTATGTACCAAATTTCATTAAAATCTGAGATGGTGAGGTAAAAAATGTCTTCAAATTGTGTTGAGTTGATACGGAATCACTCTATATACTTGTACTGTAAAGAACTGTTTAGGTATTCCATCAGATACAAAGCACTATGAGTAGTTACTCTAAATCCATCTGCTGTACCTCTGCTAACCATGGCATTTTTTAGGGTGACGACGCATTTTTTCCAGTTATCCATATAATGTAAAAAATTAACTAATGTAGCATGATGTGAATTTAATGACAGAGCCTCTACTGGATGACATTTCTTACAAGTGTAATAAATTTTGGGGTTGGTTCAAGGCTTCCAGACTGCTGTTCTATATCCTTATGATAAAATTGTAGACCATTAATTACATCTTTGCCGAACAAGCTGAAAGCGCCGCCCCGGTGGCGCAGTGGTCTAAAAGGGGTCCGGGTTCGAATCCCGGTCAGGCATGGATGTTGTGTTTGTCTTACGGCACTGGTTCTCCCTTCCCTGGAACCAGTGACCCTAAATTAGGGACGGGCGACTGCTTATAGCCCATTCAGTTGCTCACGGTGGTCGTTAAACCTCCAATTGAAAAAAAAAAAAAGTTGAAAGCTAAGTTTATGCTCATTTTCTTGAAGTTGTTAGGGAAAATATGAGTTTTTGTAATTTTGGGTATGACCTTCAATGCCAATGGATCACAGTCTTTTCTCCATGCACAAATGATGTGCTCTGGTCTAGCTTCTCCATTTAGTGTGCAAAAAACATGTTCCTTAAGCATTTGAGCAAATAAGGAAACTCTGAAATGAAACATAAGTACCTGGAGATATCACAAGGATGAGGTATCTTATCCTGAGTAATACCATCATGAACGCCTATCCCAAACTGTTTCCACATTACCTTGTTCCGTGATGCACCATCACAGGTAATGTAGTCCACAAATAATCCAGCATTTTTGGAGAGCACCACAGCCTCAATCAGAAGCTGAGCTAACAGATCCCCTTTTAAATTTCTTGATGTGGCAAATACAGTAATAATTTGAAGCCAATCACCACTGAAAGGCTGGTACAAAAAAACTAGGCCATGGTCACTTTGCTTACCTGGCTTACCTCCATGTCCAGAAGATCCCAAGTGCCGCCTCGGTGGCGCAGTGGTCTAAGGCGCTGGCCTCTGATCATGCGTCCGTAAGGGGTCCGGGTTCGAATCCCGGTCAGGCATGGGTGTTGTGTTTGTCTTACGGCACTGGCTCTCTCCCTTCCCTGGAACCAGTGACCCTAAATTACTGACGGGCGACTGCTTATAGCCCATTGAGTTGCTCACGGTGGTCGTTAAACCTCCAATCAAAAAAAAAAAAAAAAAAAAGATCCCAAGTCAACAAATCCTTTGATTACAACTCGAGAGTTCAAATGCAAACTTTCAGAAAGCTTCATTTCATCAATTAGTATTCCACCATGACGAAAATAGGGATCCATAGTGTCAGCTTTAACTTTTATTGCTTCAAAAATTGAAGCATGAAAGCCAAATCCACTGTGATAATGTTTAACATATTTTTGCATGCACTTATCACTAGAAAGAACTAAGATCTTGTTCTCTCTTCAATGACGATATAATTTTGAACCTTTCATTTTCATAATGATGCATTCAATTAGCCATTGTGGGTCATATTTCATGCCTTGAATAGCATTCCTTTGCACTGCTTCAAAGAAAGTGTTTACAACAAGCTGTTGTTTTCTTGGCAAGCAAGAATTTTTTTTCCACAAATAGTGTGATGTACTTTTGCTGCTGAATTTTGTTCAGATTTGGAACATGGAACTCCTTTTTTTTTTCAACCTGGAAATTAATTTCCTTTTTGCTCCCAAATTATCTGTACGTTTCTTTTTCATAGAGTTTCAGTTTCTGTCTAGTAAATTGGTTATTTGTAATTTTATTTGAATGTTTGCAATGTATACACACAGTTGAATCATGTGTAACTACAACCAAACATGACTTACTGTACAGTTTTGTTGAAAACATTAACTTTTCCACTATGCAGTGCAGGAAAAAAATTCCTTAGACATTCCAATTCCTGTACAGATTTGCTTGGAATCAATGTCGTGAACCCTTTCATTCACTTGACTTACTGTAGTCAAGCTTTCGAAAGATATTCTTGAACCACAAGCATATATTTCCACACGGAGTTCTAAGGATAGTACTTTCACCAGAACTATTTTTTCTGCCATAGGAAAGGATGTTTTCATAAAGATATGTTGAACATGTAAAAGCCGCCCCGGTGGCGCAGTGGTCTAAGCGATGGCCTCTGATCATTCGTCCGTAAGGGGTCCCTGTTCGAATCCCGGTGAGGCATGGATGTTGTGTTTGTCTTACGGCACTGGCGCTCTCCCTTCCCTGGAACCAGTGACCCTAAATTAGGGACGGGCGACTGCTTATAGCCCATTGAGTTGCTCACGGTGGTCGTTAAACCTCCAATCAAAAAAAAAAAAAAAACGTAAAAATTACTACATTTCCAAAACACTGCTTGGACCAGCATGCTGAAGGCAATCCAATTCACTCTATATCTGCCACTGAAATGGATTGTTCCATTTCAGTGCTTTCAATGTTGTCCAGCAAACAGGAATCGTCAACACAAACTTTTCGGAATTTAGTGTCATTGAAGCAATTTTTATTCAACTTCCTCTTCGTGCGAATCGGTTTTGTAAAGTGTTTGGGGCTGCTGTAAAAATAGTAGGAATTGCTCCATCCTTCAATATTGGTATCCCCATTCATTTTAAAATAACTGTTTCTTTCTATAAACTGTTTTTCAAAGTGCAACTCACGCACACAACAATGGCTATCAAGCTTACGATCAGAACGCAAAATATTTTTCTCCCATTGCGACAGTAAAATCACATCAACGGGTGCTTTAAATAACGATGCTTTGGCAGCATTTTTGTAACCACTTCGACAATTTGGCACAAAGCATTTTTTGGAAAGTGTTGATCGCATTTTTAACTGAGTAATAAGCCTGCTGCTGACCTGGAAAATTTTCTTTTACATGTTTGTATAAAGAAAAATTAACCTCTGATCATTCGTCCGAAGGGGTCCGGGTTCGAATCCTGGTGAGGCATGGATGTTGTGTTTGTCTTACGGCACTGGCTCTCTCCCTTCCCTGGAACCAGTGACCCTAAATTAGGGACGGGCGACTGCTTATAGCCCATTGAGTTGCTCACGGGGGTCGTTAAACCTCCAATCAAAAAAAAAATAACATTAACAAATTCTGGCCCATCATAACACATAAAACAACTGCACAGCAACACACTAAAACAAGAAACGTAGGGGAAAATTGCAAAACAGCGCCACCAAATGGTGTTCTTAAAACCATGACATTTTTTAACATGGGAAGTATAGCACGCTTTCGGCACCAGTCATTCTAGTACACCGTAGCCATATTGTCGAAACTACAATCTTCGGCTCATGCTGTGGCGGCCATTTTATGGGAGGAAAGGAATGAAACAGACCAAGTCTTTGCATTTTACAACAATCTACTTTACTCTGTTAAAAAGTTCTAAATTTACCATTATTGACTGTAGAAAAGGCATTACAACTCGGTTTTTAAGTGGGTTACAGTGATAAAAATAAATAAATAAAGACTGACACAGCAACACAGTCTACAGATCCACAAAATGGCCACCATAGCACGACTCGAAGTTCATTTCTTTGCCGGAGCCTCTGACGACGTTCCAGTGGAGCTTGGGAGTAAACTCACACAACTTGTATTTACATCTCCATACTTGCAGGTAAATTTTATGGTAAGAATCTTAAAAATGTGTTGTAAAGCAGAATTTTTTTTAATTTCATTTCAAAATACATACTTTAAAATGTGTATGTAACTTTTTCTTGAAATCTTCTGCCAAATAATTTAGGACACTAAACTACACATTTACAGAACATTTACCCATTAGACTCGTGGAACTTTTGTTCCAATAAAGGTTTCAGATGCAGCGTTCAGATCCTTCTCAGGAATTAAAGTAATTCAGTTGAAATGATTTGAGAATATTGTAATTGCTCATTGAGGAGCAGTTAACTATCTATGCAAGAAATGTTTTCAATTCTTGTAAAACTATGAATTTTTTTATATCATGTATTGATTTTGGTAAATGTCTTATTATTATTATATCACTAAGCTGTTCTATGAGATTCAGAATTTACCTCCAAAAAGAAATACAAACTACCAGATAGTTTTTACTTACTGTTGCCGTATCAAACTTCTCCATTTACAGCGATCTTGACATATAACTTGGGCTTCACTGACATTCATTGCACGCTGGACACAAGGTCTTCTGTACTTCATACTCATAATTTGTTTCTCACATGCAGACACTCCTGAATCTGATCCTCCCATGACTTCTTTGGCCTTCCTCTACTTTTCCTTCCTGCCACTTGGGCTAAAAAGATTTTCTTAGTAAGCATCTCATCACTCATTCTTTCAACATGGACAAACCACCGAAGCATATTAGTCTCCACCTTGCTGACAACATTTTGCTTCACATTACACAACTTCAACACATCTTCATTTCTCACACAATCAGTCATATTTTAAGCTTCATAGCACGTTTTTAATACTGTTTGTTTGTCTGGCGCTCTTTGGCCAAACATGGCCCTTGCGCCATAAAAATCAACCAACCAACCAACCAATCACACAATCAGAACATGTCTTGCCACCCCACCCCCGTAAGTAACGCATTTCTCTAGCGCACAAACGACTCCTATGTTTCTTCTGTAGTACTCAGGTTTCACTTCTATACATCAGAGTAGGAACAATTACACTTTCACACACAGCCATGCGGGACTATCTTGAGAACCCATCATTCCTGTGAAAACCTACCTCCCAGAGCAGCCATGACTTTCAATGAAGAATTCACTTGCCTACTAATTTCACCATGCAATTTGTTCTCAGTTAAACATGCTTCTTAAATACTCAAACTCATTCACCTGGTCGATCACTGTGCCATATAGACTTACATTACATTCAGTGCTACCAGTTCCTCTCTCAAAAACCATTACTTCGCCGCCCCGGTGGCGCAGTGGTCTAAGGCGCTGGCTTATGATCATTCGTCCGTAAGGGGTCCGGGTTCGAATCCCGGTCAGACATGGATGTTGTGTTTGTCTTACGGCACTGGCTCTCTCCCTTCCCTGAAACCAGTGACCCTAAATTAGGGACGGGCGACTGCTTATAGCCCATTGAGTTGCTCACGGTGGTCGTTAAACCTCCAATCAAAAAAAAAAAAAAACCAATACTTTGCTTTTTCCCTTATTTGTACGCAGTTTGAATTTCATGCAAACTTCGTGCATCCGAGTCAACATACTCTGCAACTCATTTTTGCTCTCTGCCAACAGGACAGTGTCATCAGCATACAGCAATCTGCACACTGATATCACCAAGACATTAACCAGTATCGTCTATTTTGGCATCACACATGCACGCATCCATAAATATATTAAACCGCCATGGTGACATTACACAACCTTGTCGGACTCCTGCACCAAAAAAGAACCGTTTTGATAAAACACCATTCACTCGTACACAAGCTGTACTGCCAGCATACATGGCTTTTACACTGTGAAGTAGATTATCATTAACACCATATTCATTCAATACCTTCCATGCCGCCCCGGTGGCCTCTGATCATTCGTCCGTGAGGGGTCCGGGTTCGAATCCCGGTGAGGCATGGATGTTGTGCTTGTCTTACGGCACTGGCTCTCTCCCTTCCCTGGAACCAGTGACCCTAAATTAGGGACGGGCGACTGCTTATAGCCCATTGAATTGCTCACGGTGGTCGTTAAACCTCCAATCAAAAAAAAAATTCCTTCCACAAAAGTGTCCTATTTATTTAGTCGTAAGCTTTCTCTAAATCTTTGAATGCAGCAAAAACTTTCTTACCAACAGCCAGATACTTTTCAATCATCACGAGTATAATGAATATGATTTTACTACTAAGCTAATTATCGTGAATATAGCTTTCACTAATATTATAATGAATTCAATGCTTGTACTAAGCTAACGCTTCTTCTAATGGTTGTTGTGTTATTAATTATGAATAAACTTTCCTGCTAGTAGTGTAGTAATAATAATAATCAAGCTTATAACTGGTAGTAATGTTGTAGTAGTAATTAAGATGAATAAAGTCTTATGCTGGTTGTTACTAATAACACTAAATGAAATAAACCTAACAGCCAGACAGAGGTCTGACAGTAACTATGAACTGAGAAAAACGTACTTACAACAAATTCTTTATTATTGAGACTTCTCGCTCTCACATAAACGAACTCTCTTTATACAGCACCAGCTTTCTGACACATAAACCACAGCTCACTTCGTACAACAACAAACGCTCTCTCTATACAACAACAAACGCTCTCCTTCACATAAACCCACGCTCTCCCTTGTATCGTTGAACGCGCCTATTTATACTGGCTACCACCACGTCATGACTTACACTCATTGCCAGATCTCATTCAGCGGGTGAAATAACATCTCGTTCAGTAAGAAGATAATTTACATAGTAAAATAAAATAACCAGAGATAGTAAAAATCAAAAGGAAAGTGAATATAGAGTATACGTTACACGAGTAATGCAACAATTTGGTTAGTGCAGCCTTGACCAGGCATAAAACCACTGAACATCCCACACTTTCTCTGATGTAAGACCCCATACTTTTTCAATAACAACCTTACCAAACACATTCCCTGGCACATTCAATAGGGTAATACCAAGATAGTTCTTGCAGTCAGTCTGATCACCTTTTCCCTTATACAAGGGAATAATTATAGCATCCTTCCAATCCCGAGGAGCCATTCCTAACTCCCAGCACAACTGGCAAATTTCAGTTAACCAGTCAATTACAGAGTCACCACCATATTTCAACATCACAGCAGTTGTGCCATCAACTCCAGGAGCCGTACCCTTCTGAAGAGATTTTAGAGCTTTACACGCCTCTTGAGATCCTTCCTGTGCTTCCATCCTTCACTTTGACATCATCTGCATCTGCCTCAGAATCACCTTTGCTTTCCTGATCTAATAACTTACAGAAGTACTTACCCCATCTTTCACTTAACTCATTGGGCTCCCATATCATTACCCCAACCCCAGTCTTTCTCTGAGTACATCAGAATAACGCTGATTATATTCAGGAAGCCTTTCAACCTTTATTTTCTCCATCCTGGGCCTCTTCCTATTCCTTTTCCTCCAACCAACATTGTTTCACTTGTGACACTACCAAGTAATGATCAGAACCAACACCTGCACCTCTCATCACACGAGTGCGAACAACTATACTTCGATTCACCCTAAGATGATACCCGTTTAAGGTACAAGAGCCTATGCACTCACTGAGCCTCCGGGAACAGCCGAAAGTTATGTTCATCCACGTCACTCCCCACTGTGTCCTGTTGTTTGCAGCTATCAATCACTTCCCCCATCAACTCATTGGCATTGTCACTCCCACTCTCTCTGGTTTAATTGTTGCTGATAAGGGCGTTTTAAGGGGCAGATTCTTTTTTCTCAATAATGCTTCAAATTTGTCGATATTTTATTGTATGATGTTTAGCAACAGTCTGAGCCTACCTTTTAAATTTCGCCGGAATGATTAAAAACTTCCAGTTATTTTTTTCTCGTCATCTTTTAAATTTCTATCAGAGATTTTTCTGATCATGATTAACTATTACTTTTTTTCATTTTTTATTAGAAGAAATCAAAGTGGGGAAATTATGGGAAAGGCCTTCATTCCATTCATATAACACTCAGTAATTTGCTGGCATATGAAAATACTTCTCATCCTGATATCAAAAGTATAAACTTCACTTATAACTTTGCAATTGCACACGCATACACACCGACATGGGTGTGAGTATGCATGTGTTTCATGATTTTTTTTGTTTATTTCTTTTTTATATGTATCTTATTATTTCAATTTATTCTTTTTTAATCATCTTTTATTTTTCTTATTTATTTGCACATAAAAATTCTGACAATGATTACATAATGTTTTCACATAAAAATTCTGACAATGATTACACAATATTTCCACATAAAAATTATCACAATAATTACACAATATTTTTCATAATAATTTTAATTACATTTTTTTCCAATTTCTGTAAAAGGTTTTTTACTCTATTTTAGCGGTCATTTTAGTCCATTTCCTGAATACCGCTCATATCCTCCAAGTCATCAGAATCACTGTCATCTGAATTTCCAATATTAATAATTAAATTTTGGCTTTCCATTATTTCTTCAAAGATACCATTCATTTTCCCCAGTTCACTTTCTTTTTTCACTACACGGGTAATGCAGGCTTGCCATCTTTCCACAGTCACTTGGTTAACTGCTTCTCGAAGAAGTTCTTCAGCGTCTTTAATTTTGAAGCTGTTGTTCTTCCCTGAAACATGACCTTTCACTTGGCTCCATATAAGTTCAATCGGATTCATTTAGCAGTTGTATGGAGGCAAGCGTAAAACTGTGACCCCCAAGATGGGTGATGGTGTCAATTCGAAAGGCATCATAATTACTCTTTACAATGTCACCTTTGTTCGTCAGTTCAGTTTTCAGTATGTCTTGTTCCCAGGTAATATTTTTATTTGTTAACCACTGCTGAATTTTCGTTTTTGTCCATGATTTTGTGGGCAACTTTTACCGAATGGTAACGGAGCATTGTCCATCACTATAATGCTGTTAGGTTTCAAATGTGGCAAAAGTTTGGTTTGAAACCATTTTTCAAAATAGTTACCATCCATTTCTTCGTGGTAGTTGCCAAACTTGTTGCCCATGAAGACATCAGCTGTATCTTTGATAAAACCGTCTTCACTCCAGGCGTGTGTTATAATAAGGCGGCTGCCTTTTCCGTTGGGACTTTTCCAGTCGTTAAATTGTTTCTTTTCGCTTGCTGGCTGCTCTTAATTGTATCGATTCACACTTGGTCCTTGTGTGTCCCCGCATTCACCCAAGTTTCATCCAAGTAATAAATATTTTTCTTCAGTTCTCTGTATTTTTTTTATGTCTCGAAGATAGTTTCTCCTCCACAAAACAATATCTTCTCTTTCAATTGGTGCTGCCTGTCTGGCACGCTTTTTGAAGAAAATTCCAAGTCTTTAAGCAGTTGATTCAACGTTGATTTACTAATTTTCTCTGGGAAAATAGCTCTCTCATTGTTTAGGTCCAGCAAAAGGTTGTTGAGGGTAGGAATTTCATTTCTCATGTAAAAGGAATGTGCTTTCCGACGAATGCATGAGAGTGTAAAATTGTCATATTGTGATAGACGGGTTTTATGGACTGCACCTGGTCTTTTTTTACTGGGTGTGGAAGGATGTTTTCTGGTCGCTGCAACGGCCTTAATTCTGTAGATTGTCGAACGTGACACTCTAGTCAACTTCACAGTTTTATCAACAATGCTGCTGATACTTTCGAGTGGATTTTCTTCTCTCAGCTTCAAAAATACATTTTAGATACTTTTTCTCGCAGAACTCTGCAATGGCTTTCTTTTGACACTTGACAAAAAGAATCATTCAGAAGAACCTGCGCTCGTTGACACCATCGCTGTCGTTTTGATCACAAAATAAAAAGATAGGACAGTAATTACAGAAATGGCTGAAAGGCACAGTGAAACAAACTGCATTTCACTTGTAGATTTAAAAAAATTATAAAATGTAAGCTACTGTTTCCTTCCAATCAAAGAATATGATACAAAAATACGAGTAAATGAAAACAGCGATGTGAAAGTCAGAAAGAGAATGAGTCAGTTACTGAAATGACATGCAGAACCCCTACTTGAACAAATTGCAGGGTATCTACCAGGTCACGGAAGTCACAGAATTAAGGGCGTAAGTCACGGTCAATTTTTTTTTCTTTGTGCCTTATTCTGTAAAAATAAAATTTCAGCTAAAAAGAAGTCTTTGTCAATGACAACGACGTCATTTCCTTCAGACGAGTTTTGAAGGAACACACTGTAATGCCGTTTTCTCCTTCAGCGTTCATGGACTCCTTTTGACACTCTACCAACCGCAGTTATTTCAACTGTGGGCCGACAGTAAGGTCTTTTTGTCGAACGTAAGCTACTGATTGATAACCTGCTTGTTTGTTTTCCAGAAAAATTCGTCACGGGTCATTAGGGCTGGGCGATGTACCGGTATATCGCAAAAAAACTGGTTTTAAGTTTTATATCGAAGCTCCAATATTTTAGCTAACAGTACTACGATGTGTCGTCCATCGCGACGCGATGTATCGTGAAGTACGATGTTGATGAAACCACACGATGACATCGCGAACATTGGAGCTTTTTCACGTATGATGGGAATCCATCACGAAGCAAACACGATGTTCAAACCTGTTCTTAACGGGTTTAAACATCGTTTAACGTACCCGGTACAAACACTAGTTGTGTACGGGAGTGATAGCTGATCGCTCCCCACACCCGGAGACCAGGTGTAGGCACTGTGTGTTGCTGGCGGATACACGAAGGGTGGAGACGCTCCCCTGTGCGTCTGCGAACACGCATACGGCCATCGGAGACTCGCCAAGCTGAATCTGCTTTCATCGCTGAACACGACAGATTGCCATTGCGTTCTCCAGTGCAGACGTTGGCGACACCACTGCAGCCGTTCCTGACGGTGGGCTGGAGTCAGAGGTACACATGCCAGAGGCACACGTGCACGTAGTCTTGCATCCAGTAGACGGTTGTGGATTGTTCACACAGTCACCTCAGGTGCAACGGCAGCTCGGATTTGCATCGCAGTGGATGTTATGCTTGACAACGCCGCTCTTCTTATGCGTCGATCGGTCCGCTCATCAGTCCGTCTGTGACTCCCGGTTCCACGTCTTCTCGTGTGGGAATGTTCCTCAGACCATCTATGCCACCATCTTACCACCACCGATACTTCCCGTCAGATTCGCTCCGCAATACGGCGATACGACCACCCGGCCTCGCGGAGTCCGACTGGACGACCTCGCTCAATGTCAGATAACTGCTGAAATCGTACACTTCTTCCATGTCCAGGCATTGCAGCTTCTTTAGGGTCTTCGCACGTGTCCGTACACCGACGACTGATTACATTCACTTCTCCGTACTTCTTAAATACTACCGACGATAATTTGCATATTATGCCGTGCTGTGGCGTAAGCGCTCACCGGTTGGTCCCGAAATTAACATCACACCTACGTAAGCTCGACCCCATTAACATATGTAAATTTCATGATCGTCCGCCAATTCCTTCTTGGTGTTCTTTTTTCACTTTCCGCCAGTGTATATTGTAAATATCTAAATTTTTTGTTTTGTTTTTTAGAGACCAGTGGGCATTTTGGTTGACCAGTGGTTTGCAAATTCTAGTGGTCCGCTGGGTCAGTAAAAGATTTATCTCTAATTCTAACACTGAATTTTTAGTAAGGAACGATTTCGCCACCCGGGGGCGTAAGTGTTTATGATGTATTTGCAGCAAAATCTGAGCTTCTGAAAGCATAGACTGAAAAAATCCTTTCATGAACCGATGTCGCTCACCTCGGAAAACATTTTGAGATACATATACATCTACACTCCCTGGCGGGAAAACTATTGCTTAAAACAGCACATAGTTTTCCCGCCAGGGGGTGTAGATGTATATCTTATTTTTGTATACGATATATATCTTATTTTTATGAGTACAATTCAAAAAATTCTTTTTTTTTACCGAGCGTTTCTGGTGCAAAATGTTTCTCATATGGTTTCAAGTAATGCATATATTTTCCACTAGGGAGCGTAATGGTAACTTGCGTTTCCCCTGATATCTATGCTTCTAAAACTCCGATTTGAAAAATTCTTTCTGCATCAAATACTGCTCATGATGAGAAATGTTTTGCATATAATTTCAAAATTTTTATAAAGTATGGTTTGGCCACCAGGGAGCGTAAGCGTTAATTTCTGCTTTTGATGTATTTGCAGCAAAATCTTACACTGACGGAAAAAAATCCCAACAACAAGAAGGGGTTGTGTTTGATAAACGACAGTTGGTAGGCGTTGAGAGAACATCTGTAAGATGACGTCTATGCAAATTTCGCGCTCGGCGCATACGTGTGGCGCTAGTAGCGCCCCTCGGAACATGCAAAGCAGGTTTGCTGTAAATACGCGCTGTAACGTTTGTGAGCATTAGTTATCGTTGAGATTCGACGTAGTGCGTTGATGTTAGTCAAGAATGCCTTTAAGAAGATGAAGAAGCCATTATCAACAGCTCATGGAGTTTGAACGAGGTCGTGTAATAGGGCTACGAGAAGGTGGATTTTCTTTCCGCAATATTTACAGAACGACTTGGCAGGAATGTAGCCACTGAGCATGATTGTTGGCAGCGGTGGTCAAGGGAAGGTACTGCCTCAAGAAGACCAGGTTCCGGCCGGCCACGTGGCAATACT
Organism: Macrothele yani; assembly: GCA_039090855.1. Lineage (NCBI taxonomy): Eukaryota > Metazoa > Arthropoda > Arachnida > Araneae > Macrothelidae > Macrothele > Macrothele yani. Next base: position 54,787,376 of record CM077011.1, on the reverse strand, counting down.
GAGAGGGAAGACCGCCGTGTACGGCGTATGGCCGTGGCACATCGTACCGCGTCTGCGGCAGCAATTCGAGCTGCAGTTGCAACCACAGTGACACAACAAACTGTTACAAATCGGTTACTCGAAGGACAGCTCCAAACCAGACGCTCTGTAGCGTGCATTCCACTTACTCCAAACCACTGCCGTTTGCGACGTCAGTGGTGTCAAGCTAGAGCTCATTGGAGGATGGAGTGGAGATCTGTTGTGTTTTCTGGTGAAAGCCGGTTCTGCCTGGGTGCTAGTGATGGCCGTGTGTTGGTTAGAAGGCCAGGTGAGCTTCTGCAACCAACCTGTCTGCGGCCGAGACACACTGGACCTACACCTGGAGTTATGGTCTGAGGAGCAATTTCCTATGACAGCAGGACCACTCTCGTGGTTATCCCACGCACCCTGACGGTACAGTTGCACGTCGGTCTGGTGATTCAACCTGTTGTGCTGCCATTCATGAACAGCATTCCAGGGGGTGCTTTCCAACAGGATAACGCTCGCCCGCATACCGCTGTTGTAACTCAACGTGCTCTACAGAGTGTCGACATGTTGCCGTGGCCTGCTAGATCACCAGATCTTTCACCAATCTAGCACGTATGGGACATCATTGGACGACAACTCCAGCGTCACCCCGAACCAGCATTAACCGTCCCTGTATTGACCGACCAAGTGCAACAGGCATGGAACTCCATCCCACAAACTGACATCCAGCTCCTGTACGACACAACGCATGAACGTTTGCGTGCTTGCATTCAACATTCTGGCGGTTACACCGGTTATTAATGTACCAGCATTTCACATTTAAAATGGCTCTTCTCGCGCTTACAATAAGCTGTGATCTTGAAACCTTAATCGATTAAATATGTTACCTATACGAATGTATTACCGCCATTTCATTCCTCTAGAACTATTTTTTCGTGGTGTTGGGATTTTTTTCCGTCAGTGTAGTTTCTGAAAAAGTCGACTGAAGAAATTCTTTCGCAGACTGATACTGCTCACCTCGGAAAATGTTTTGAGAACCTTCCAGCTTAAAATGACTCATAGTTTCCCCTCCAGGGGGTGCATATATATATATATTATTTTTGTCAATATCCCTGCTTCTAAGAGTCTGATTTGAAAAAATTCTTTCTTTTTTTGGAAAGCATTTCTGTTGCGAAATGTTTCTCATATAATTTTAAATTTTTCTTAATGCACAAGTCTGTCACTAGAGGGTGTAAGCTCACATTTCCGTTTACAGCAATATCTGTGGGACTAAAAACCCAATATAGAAAATTCTTTTAGTTCAGAGACTACTAACTATGAAAAGTCTGTGTATTTTCTTCCCAAAATAATGCCCAATTTTGCTGCTAGGGGCGCCAATGTTTAACCTGTTTTTCTTAATATCTCTACTTCTAAATGTACGATTTAAGAAATTCCTTCAACACCAGATGCCATTTACCTTGTGGAGCATTTTAGGTTATTATTTGAGGAGTTTTATAGTTCACAATTATATCACTAGGTGGTGGTTGTGTACTTCTGCTTGCAGCTGTATCTCTCCTAAAAATTCTATTGCGATTTTTATTTTCTACTGTTTGCTCTACAATAGAGATGTGGTACATTATCCTTTTTAAAAAATGCACAGATTTCCCTCTAGGGTGCGTAAAGGTCAATACCTTTTTTTCACTGTCTCTTCTTTTGGGAGACTTATTTGAAAAGTTTTTCTTCCTCAGCATAGCTTTTCCTACGGATATTTTTTTACTTTCTCATTATGCAAAATTCTTCCGCTAGCAGGCGTAGAGTTATATCATGTTTCCTTCTTTATTTCTCTCTTTTAACTGTTCGATTAGAAAATCTGTCTCCAATAACTTCCTTCTACCGTGAGAAACTTTTTGTGCACAGTTTGTTAATTTTTGTCACATACTTTTTAGCCGCTGGTGAAAGTAAGTAGCTATTTCTATTTCTGGATGTTTTGTCTATTGAAGAAATCCGGTTGATATTTTTTTAACTGGTTGCATTGACTTCGAATAACTTTGATAAATTTAATTCGCATAAAAAAAAAAGATACAAAGAACATGCTCATTACAACCGAATATTTGATGTCATTTTTCTTGTTTTCTTTTTTGTTCGTATTATAGCAAAACAGTATAAAGAGATGTATGGGCATTTAAAATTACATCTGTATAATTTTCCGAATGTCAGTCAGTAGAAAAAGGTATTAGAATAGGCTGAAGAAGCTAATGTAATATAAACAGAAATTAAAGCATATGCACACAAACTACGGAGTTAAAGCTATGTCATACATTGCATTTGGATTGTTAAATCTCTTCATTAGTGTCCTGAGGGCTAAATGTTATCCAATGAGGAAGTATGTGATTTAGGTAACTTTTTCAGTTTTATGTTTGCACAGTATTACATATGTCTACTTAATGCATGTTTGCGATAACGTATCTACAACATTTTTACCCATTCTTGACATAACTTATCAACACCACACTGAAAATTTCCACCAATTGGAAGCTGCATACATTGAAGTCTAAAAATCTTCGTTTACGCTACGCTTGTTTCTGGATTCCTTAATCGGAGAAGGGGGAATTCTCATTGGTATTGCTTTTTTATTCATTTACTAATGACATTCTTGTAAAAATGTCTTCCCATAAAAGAAAAAGTGGTGCTGAAAGTGAAATAATGCTAAAATGTCACAGAAATCCATAAAATTACAAGAAAAAGTGGACATAGTAAATATGAAGCTGGTGAGTTAATAACTAAACTTTCAAACTCTATGAAATGGTCCCAGCCACCCCACATATTCAACAGACCACACCCTTATGTAATTTTTTTTCTTTTGCTACCTAACAAACACACCTTAATTCAACCTATGGATCAAGGAGCTATTGCCACTTTTGAATCGTATTATTTATCGCATCATGATCTGAAGACAGCTTATTTTAGTAACAGTTAGTAAAGACAAGGTTTTGCATGCAGTATCACAGGAACTTCGATAGTGCACGGAAAACGATGACATGGTATTGCATGGTTGGACTTTGACATAGACTTTTTGTGACTGATTTGAAAGGATTTGAACCAACTGTTAGATTAATAATATTGTTCAAGAAATTCTGCAGCTACCTGAAAAGCCTGATTTAGAAACTGATAATGTGAAAGAATTGTTAGCCTCACACAACGAAAGACTTAGCACTGAGGGTTGATTAAACTGGAAACATGGTCAAGGAAAGTGGCTCATAAGAAGACTCAGTTGAATAAACTACTAAAGAAAATCTACACTAACAAGCATTCTCGATAAAACTTTCAAAATCATAGAACAGATTGTAAATAAGTGTGGTCCTAATTGAGTGCAGTTTTTCAGTTGTGTATCTGTTTGGATACTTTGTGCAAAAGTGTGAAGCTTGTTTTGAATAGCATTTATTTGCTAAGTAAATAGTGTTATCAAAAATTAAAATAAATTCCTATTAATTTTAATCGTTGATCACAGTCTAAACCTTTATAATGTACTCCCTATACTCGCTTAACGCACTTTTGGGTAACATGGTTTCCCGGTTACAAGTAATTCTTTATAGTAGGATATTTTGAGTTTTTCACTAAATGCAAGCTTATTGGTAAAAAAATTACTGTTTATTTTAACTTTTTAGAAGTCATTTTATATACTCAATTTACCCTGTTAATTTCTTAATTACATAATCAGATTTTATATTTAATTAAAATGGCCAAACTGCTACACTATTGACAGAAAGAACTGTCGATAAAACTTAGCTTTAAGGTCTTGAAAATGGTAGACACCCTGAATTGTTTCGGCACAAAAGTCGCTCCTGTCTTCAAACCTCCCCCCATCCACCACCCTCAAACATTTCTTTGAAACACAGCTGCTTCCACATAACACCAGCTTGTTTTCAGCTGTAAATAATGGGTGAAGAGTGATTGTCACCACCCCGTTGCAGCAGCCCCTTCAAAGCATTACTACTGCCCAGGAAGGATTAGTGGTGGTGGTGGAGGGGGAGGGGACCTTGTCTCCCAAACACTGCATATCTACACATGCGTGTGTTAGTCTAATTTTAAAACTTAATTTCTGAAAATAGATAATTTTTATTAGATTTATATCTAAAATAACTATATGCACTTATGAGTAAACAGCTAGGGCAATATAATATGATTCGGGCAATAAATGCGTTAGTTTTCACGGAAAATGTTGGGAACTACTTTCAGTTGTGGAAATAGGTTTCACGTACCTTTTCCTTCAATGTCATCTTAGGGTGGATCGAAGTATAAATGTTTCAGATGCTGATTATAGACAACAAAATCTATCACACTCTTTTGACCAAGAGTACGATTTTCCCAAGTATATGCGTGGATATCCTTGTTGTTGAAAAACGTATTAGATACACACAAACCATTCTCAATGCAGAGTTCAATTAATCTTTCACCTTTATCATTCACACTAGGATAATTAAACTTACCCAGAACATTGTTAGAAATTGCATTCTGCACACCTACTGTAGCATTGAAATCTCCTGCTATTATAACTTTCTCTTTAGCACCAAACTGGCTCAAAACAGCTTTCAGCTCATTTCAGAAATCTTCCTTCCTATCAGAAAGTTCCTAGTCACAAGGAGCATACACAACAACAATTACTGTTCTCTGAAGTTTCACTTTCAAACGAATGCAAAGAATTCTCTCACTTATGCAACTATAGTGAATCAAGTTGTTCTTCATCTTTTCACTTAAAATCACACCTACACCAGCCTGTCTTCTCACGTTATCAAATACTCCAGACCACACACTCAGAGTTCCATTCACTTCTTCTATCCCAATTTCCTTCTTTTTGGTTTCACTTACACACAGCACATCCAATCCATACTTATTCATCTCTTCAATCACCTCATTCATCTTACCATTTATACCTGCAGTATTCCATACACTAAGCAAGCTGAATTCCTTTCACCAAAACAACTATTCCAAAAACAGTATTCCATACACCAAAACAAGCTGTAAACTCATTCAGCCAAGATCTCCTCCTGATTCGCATTTTTCCAGTTCCAGGTTGATACCGTGGTGGACCATCTTTCTCAAGTGTGGTAGGTCCACCACATCCCACACTTGAGTCGGTTTTTGCATTTCTTTTTGTCTTTTTAATCAGGTAAATACATCAGTGTGGGAGATTAGGTCACAGCTGATGGTTCCAGTTGAATATTCAATCTAAGGGTTCTGGAACAAAACCGAGTAAGTTCAGGTCTTTTCGCCAATGTCACACAGAACTAGCTGGCACCTCTCCAAGATTCACATACGCTTTTGTTGCTGTTCTGTGTGCCATTGTTCCCACGGAGCACCCCTAGGAACATCTCTCGCAAAGATTGCCTGCGTAAATGTGTAGTTTAGCGTCCTAAATTATTTTGCCAGAAATGTTGAAGGATTTTGAAAAAGTGAGACGTACAGATTTTGAAGTATGAAAAACGTGGCAAATAGTGAAAAAATTTCATCTGTAAAACGCATTTTAAAGATTTTTACCATAAAACTGACCTCCAAGCATGACGACATGAACGGGGCTGCGACTGGCCTAACACAACACTGCGGACCATGTCAAGCTTCGCCCCGCCGAAACAAATTTCTCATTCCTGCAACCATTTTGCTGGCGGAAGAATACAAGAGGAACGAGGAAGTTCTTGCCAGGAAAGCATTCCAATATGTAGTGCTACCCGAAAGAAAATAGTTCATTTCTTTCGCAGTTTTTCAGAACACGTGGTGACAATTGCTTCGATCTTACACATGATTCCCTGATACGAAATAAAAATTATGCAGATGCCTTTCTTTCTTGTAGAAAAGTGTTAAAGTACATGTGGTGTTTCTTCAACAAAAGTTACATGGCATTGGATAAAAAAAGTTTTACTCCTATTGATGGCGTGGTTCGCAGTTCATTCAAATTAGATAAAAAAGACCTGTAAGAAGTGAGTTTATTATATATTGCGCATCGAAGATTCGTGTGCAAAAAAAAAAACAACAAGAAATTGTCAGATTGTGATGTGAAAAACTGAGACAGAAATTATGCGCTATTTTCTGTTGCTTAGCACTACAAAATGGAATACTTTCCTTGCAAGAACGTTACCCGTTCCTCTTGTACTCTTCCGCCAGCAAAATGGCCACCGGAACGAGACCATCGTTTCACCAGAGCCAAGCTTGACGTGGTCGCCGCGCCGTTGTGTTAAGCTTGTCGCAGCTGGTGTTTACGTCGTCGTACTTGGAGGTCAGTTTTACGTTAGAAATCTTTAAAACCTTTTCAAATAGGACATTTTTTTTCACCATTTGCCATGAAATTGCATACTTTAAAATCTGTACTTCTCACTTTTTCAAAATCCTTCAACATTTGCAGCGAAATAATTTAGGACGCTAAACTACTCATTTACCTTGATTTGTTCTCTATTTCATGTTTTTGATATGTTCTTTTTGGGAAAAAAGATTCAAATTGTAGGATTTTTTTTCTTCTGTTTTCATTGTTTCTTTCTCTTTTATTGGCAGAGCTAGATTTTTCATCATGTGATGGTGACTGCATGTGTAGGCTTTATGTGAAGGATGTGCATTGATATACAAAACTTCTTGAACAGCTTACATATCCAGGGTGCGTGCGGGTGCTTGAAAACCTGGAAAGTCCTTGAAAATCATGCTAACGTTTTCAACGCCTGGAATATCCTGGAAAAACGGTGTTTTTTTTTAAGCTGTCTTGAAATTTGATATTAGTGCTTAAGTTTTCATTTATTTCAGAAAATCAGTATTACAACTTTTTTAGCGCGTCTTTTGTAAAAAATATCGTGCTTATGTTACCGGTTTGTCTGCCCGTGGACACCATATCTCTGCAAGTTCAATCAAGACCAATTTGAAAAAAAATTCAGCATTAGGAAAGCTTGAAATGTGCAAATGATGATCCTTTCACTTCGGGGTTTTTTTGCTTTTTTTTACGGTGAACAGTTTCTGTGCTAGAGGGCGTAAACGCAGAAGATATCGAAAATTCAAAATATATTTTGTTCAATATAAAATTTGCTTCTAAACAACTGATTGGAAAAATTATTTTACCTTTCGATTCCATTTAAGGCGAAAACTATTTTGGGTATAGTCACTTTTTGAAGTTACCCAAAGATTTTCCACTAGGGGGCATAAAAGTAAATCAGGTTTTATACGATTTCTCTGCTTCTAAAACTCCATTTTAAAAAATTCGTTCTGAACCAGATACAGCTCCTGATAGGAAATGTTTGCATATAATTTCTAATTTTTGGTAAAGAATGGTTAGGCCACCAGGGGGCGTAAATGTTAATTTCTGCTTCTGATGCATTTGCAGTAACATCTGAGCTTCTAAAATCTCGATTTAAAAAATTCTTTCATGGACCGATACCACTCACACCAATAAACCTTTTCGAAATATTTTCTTCTTAAAATAATTCACGGTTTCTCCATCAGAGGACATAGATGTATGTCTTATTTTTTTCTATATCTCTGCTTCTAAGAGACCGATTTGAAAAATTCCTTCATTGCAGGATAGCGTTTTGTGTGCGAAATGTTTCTATTTTTAAGATTTTCAAGTAATTCATTGACTTTCCATTAGGGGGCGTAAAGGCAGAATGTGTTTTCCTAGATATCTCTACTTCTAAAACTCAGATTTGAAAAATTCTTCCTGTTTTTTTTTATTGGAGGTTTAACGACCACCGTGAGCAACTCAATGGCTACAATGGCCTATCAAAAGCTGTATCGGATACAGCTTTTGATTAGAAATATTCTGCATATAATTCTTAATAGTTAGTAAAGAATAGTTTGGCCACCAGGGGGCATAAGTGTTTATTTCTGCTTCAATATATTCACAGCAAAATCTGAGCTCTTGAAAATTCGATTGAAAATTATTTTTCGTGGACCGATGCTGCTCACATCGAACAACCTTTTGAGAACACTTTCTTCTTAAAATAATGCATGGTTTTTCCGCCAGGTGATGTTGATGCATCTTATTTTTGTCAATATCTCTGCTTCTAAAAGTCTGATTTGAAAAATTCTTTTTTTTTTTGGATATCATTTCCACTGCAAAATGTTTCTCATATAATTTAAAATTTTTCTTAATGCACAAGTCTGCCACCAGAGGGCTAAATTCATGTTTCTATTTACAGCAATATCAGCGGAACTAAAAATCCAATTGAAAAACTTCTTTCTTTGGTCAGATACTATTAACTATGAAAAACCTCTGTGTGCATATTTTCTTCCCAAAATAATGCACAATTTTGCCGCTGGGAATTGTCAATTTTTAATCTGTTTTCTCACTATCTCTGTTTCTACATGTGCAATTTAAAAAATTCTTTGCCGCCCCGGTGGCGCAGTGGTCTAAGGCGTTGGCCTCTGATCATTCGTTCGAAGGGGTCCGGGTTCGAATCCCGGTGAGGCATGGATGTTGTGTTTGTCTTACGGCACTGGCTCTCTCCCTTCCCTGGAACCAGTGACCCTAAATTAGGGACGGGCGACTGCTTATAGCCCATTGAGTTGCTCACGGTGGTCGTTAAACCTCCAATCAAAAAAAAAAAAAATTCTTTCAACACCACATGCCACTTACCTTCACTTTAAGCTAGTATATGGGGAATTTTGTAGTTCATAGTTCTGTTGCTAGGTGGTGGTTTTGTACTTCAGTTTGGAACTGTATTGCCGCTACTAAAAATCTTATTGAGAAATTTCTTCTTTACTGTATGCCATTTGCTACAATAGAGATGTGGAGCATTATCGTCTTTAAATAATGCTGATATTTCCCACTAGGGGCGTAAAGGTTGAAACCCCCTGTCTCTCTCTCTCTCTCTCTCTCTCTCTTTCCTTAGCATAGCTTTTACCCATGAAGAATATTTTTCTCTTATTTTCAACTTTTCCATTATTCTCAATTCTTCTGCTACCGGGCATAAACGTATATCATGTTTCCTTCTATATTTCTTATTTTAACTGATTAAACGTGTGCCCTCCCAATTCTTAAATTCTGGATCTGCCCTTGCTTTGTTTTATGAGAATTTCAACTTTTATCAATAACAGACTGATTACATGGGAAGATAATGCAGAATAGTAATTAATTAATCATTTTCAGATTGAGGGAAAGGATTTTCTGAGATAGGCCTTGTTGTAATTGCACCAAAATGATTCAGTTTTGCATTATTGCGTAATTCTCCAATTAAAAACATTAAAAAAAATGTAATGAGTAAAAAAGCTCACTAGTCTATTTACATCTTTCATAATTTTTATTACTTAAAACCAAAATTGCTTTAAAAAAATAATTTGGCCATGATACTGTAAAGAGTAAGAATCATCCTGGAATTTTTTCTATTTGTCCTGGAAAAGGCCTGGAAAGTCCTTGATTTTTTTTCTCCCCAAAAGTGTACGAACCCTGATATCGTTGGGAAACGAATCGCCCGGAAGAAATAATTCTTCACATATACATGGAAGGCAATACAGATGTCATTGTTGGCACAGTTGTGCCACATTTTCACTGTTTCCCAATGTTGCCTCCTCTTCAGAAAACTTTAAAATTACATGTAACTGATAGCATGCTTGAATGGAAATCGGGAGATGTGGGTTTGATTCCCACCCCGGGACGATGTAATTTTCAAATTTTCTTGAAAGGAAGCTACATAAACGTAGATATTGAGTGAAAAACACACAGAGTCATGTGTAGTAATGAAGTTTGTTAAGCTGTTGCTTTCGGCCATTCTACGGCCTTGATCACCTGCGATTGACTGAATCTGAGGTGCAGGAACTGTTGCCAGAATTTATTATAGAGATCCAAATTGATGGAATTCGCTGAGGGGTCTCTGAATTGCAATTCTTGGTAAACAAAAGAATAAATGGGATTTGGGGAGGGGGTCTGAATTGCAATTCCTTGGTAAACAAAAGAATAAATGGGATTTGGTGAGGGGTCTCTGAATTGCAATTCTTGGTAAACAAAATACCCCTCACCAAATCCCATTTATTTGTATCTCTAATAAATTTTGGCAACAGTTCCTGAACCTCAGATTTAGTTGATCGCAGGTGATCAAGGCATGAACCGTAGAATGGCCGAAAGCTACCGCTTAACAAATTTCATTACTATACGTCACTGTGTTTTTTCACACAATTTCTATGTTTATATGATATTGTTGCCTGAAGCCTAAGTTTTAAACTGAGAAGGCTGTATAGGAAACTCTAAATGTGATACATTTGTGCTGATAACAACACTTGGACAGCTGATAATCAAAAGTCCACCCTTCTGTTGATGTGAAGTCATCAGTGCATGATGTCAGTTCTTTGAAGGGGACTCAGCTTTGCTCAGTGTACTGTGATATGATCTTAGTTTATAGCCACATAAATGTTTTGATGCATTAAAATAACTGGTTTTGGATATGCTTCCACAGTTTTCCACATTCTGTGCACTACCTGTGTTACATGGTCATCCTGTTTGGAAAGTATTTAACTTCTTTTTATCCATTACTGTACCGTAATGCCTCAGAAAGGAAAATATGTATTTTAATGACCTAAATTATTTGTTAGGAATTTTCAGTGCTAAAGAATAATCATATTTTAAAGTATGTAATTTGATGTTAAAGAAAAATTACAAATAAGGTTCATTTGAAGGTTTTTATAATAAAATTTACCAGAAGGCCATGAGGTCACAAATCAATCATTGTTGTGGTGATTGTCTTTCAGCTTTGCCAAAGTAAGCATAGTCATTGTTCGTGGGCTCCATAGGATTAAGCCACAGGCTGCAATTCACTAAGTGAACTCTAATCCAGTTTTTTTTTTAGCAATCCTACTTTTGGACATAGTGTGACTGTTTTTAAATGCTCTTTTAGGGACATAAAATTTTTAAAAAATTTAGAACTCCCTTCTGAAGCAGATTACTATTTGATGCATTGTACTCGGACATGAGATTCTTCTATGAATTCATAAAATTCCGCTTGGGGGGGGGGGGTCATCATTTGGGTAATTCTTAAGATCGATGTAAAGCTGAAAAAAATGGGGGGAGGGGTTCCCATCTTGAAAGTTAAATAGAGTGAATATTTTTTCCATAGTCGTAATTTTGTTCTTGCGGTGTTGCCTCTTGTTGTTAAATGCTACTTTAGCATATAAATGTTAATATTTCAGCTTGAAACTGAAAGCAACAATTTTCAAAGACTGAAGTAAGACTGCGAAAATTTCTGTATAATTTGCAGGCATGTGATTCTTCCGCAGTTTCCAGGAATTCCTCCTTTCCCATTATCATTTGGGCCATTTGCAAGCGATTCACAAATATGCATAATATTTTTAGGGGGAAGAAAGAAACAAATGAGCATAATTTTTTTCCATTGGTGAGCAGAATTCCATTTTTCGAAAATGGAAGGTACACAGAGTGAAGATTCCTCCCATGATCTTTTTTTTTTCGATTTTTTTCTGCCTGGTATTGTAGGTAAATATCCTTTTAGTCCATAAATGTTTGTGTTTTGCCTGCAGGAGGAAACTTGAGCTGGTGTTATGTCAAATACAACAACAAAAAAGAAAAAAATGTTTGAATCAATTTCTTAAAACAATTTTTGTTTTGAATTGAGAAATTTTATATTGTGAATATAATGATGTGCTCCAGTTTAATATTTACATAAGTAAATTACAATGAACAATTCTGTCTTGTTCATGCTGCATTATATTCGCCCTTTCTTACCGCACGTTCTGATTTTTCACCTGGTTTAAAAAGTTCATTTTTTTTCTTCTGCAGTCTCATGTATGTGTATTCCATCCATAAATACTGATAACCTTGGTTCTGGTTGAGCTGCAAGATGGTTGCCATAAAGCAGTTTACATCCTTGTGTATATAGGTCAAGTAAAAATCTTTAGAATGCGTTTTTAATGCTGTAATTTTTTTACCGTATTACATCAAATTATGTACTTGTTAATGTGTAAATCCTTATTCATTAAAGTTTACCACCAAAGCATTTAGGACATTAAAGTACGTACACACGTTAATGTGAGCTCAGATAGTCTTTGTTTACATCATCATGCTTGCAGGTAAATTTTACAATAAAAATCCATAAAAACTAACTCATTGCTATAATTTGTTCATCATTTTGTGAAAATTTACATATTTTAAAATATTTGTATTGCTGAAATTTGTCACCAAAAGAATTTGGAACACTAAAATGCATGTGTACCACAAAAGTGAAGTATGCTTAATGTATTACATGTTTCTGTTCTGAATGTTATTGTTTGCCAGATATATCTCGACCATGAAAAATGAATATCATGCATTGTTGTCATATTTCAAAGTTAGAACCACTATAAATTATAAAATTTTAATTTTCATTTCATTTAGCCTACCATATTCCCTATACCACAAATCTGGATACTTTGCTCTAGTCATTGAAAGTTTCTAAGCCGCACCAGTGGCGCAATGGTCTAAGTGATGGCTACTGACCATTCATCCACGATGGGTCTGGGTTCAAATCCCGTTAAGCCATGGATGTTGTGTTTGTCTTACGGCACTGGTTCTCTCCCTTCCCTTGAACCAGTGGCCATAAATTAGGGACAGGCGACTGCTTATAGCCCACTGAGTTGCTCACAGTGATCGTTAAACCCTCAATAAAAAAAAACAAAAAAAAAAAAAAAGTTTCTAAATAGCTGTCCATTGGCCAATTGCAAAATAGCATTTGCTGCTATGTCATCCCTTGGTGAGACCCTGCATTTTGCATGTTCTTAGTTTGTACAATTTAACCACTAGTAGACTTGCACAATTTTTTCTTGAGGAGCTGGAATTGTGGACATCCTTAAAAGTTTATTGATTATTCTGAGGATTGTCCACACAATGTTAAAAGAGAGAGACATCAGCAGTGAAATATGTATATCATCTCCAGGTTTGCATTGTTTAACCATTGTGTTTTTACCACTTGAAGATGTGAAATGCATGGATAAAGTGAGATTTCTTTTCACTAACATATTTTGGTAAGATGGTGTGTTTAGAGTATGTTAACATAATATAAAATGAGTTACTTTAAGCAAGACACTGTTATTATTTAAGCATGTATATTGTTATATACGTTGGAAGAATTATAATAACTGGTATGTTGAAATTCCGCAAACAGATATAATTTAATATGGATATATCCATATTAGTTATAATGTGGAATTAATTGATACTGCACTTATATTCATTTCCATCCGTGGGTGGTGTTAAATCTGCTTGTTTGTATTCTGAGATGCAACTACACGAGCAAAAATGTTAGCGTAAGCAGGTGCAGCAATTTACATTTCTAGCAAACTGCCCTGCATATTTGGTACTAACAATCGAAAATGTATATCATTTTATATTTAAGAAATGCTTGCAAAACTACAAATTTGCATAAGATCAGAGAAATTTTGATTCAGTCTCCACAGTTTGTATTTTTTGCTACATGATTGGCTGTTTTGAAAGAAACTATTACAACAGTGAAAAACAGGGACTTCTTGAAAAACTCTTGCGTGAAATGAAGTTAACTTATTTAAATTAATCGTAGTTCTTGGATAGAATGTCTAACAATTTAAAACTACAAAACCAGATTTCATTTAAGAATTGTATGCAAAAATCTTGTGTGAAAGCTTGCAGAGACAGTGCTTTATGACAAATTCTTTCATCAGGAATGTAGCCAGAGAAAAACACAGAATTTTCAGCATGTGGCTTAGGAAAATTGCTCACTTAATGAAAAGTACAGGGTGTCCATAAGTGAAGTATACAACTTCAGTATGCTATTGAGAAAAAACTACAATAAGTAACAACTTACTTTTAATGTCAAAACACATGATAACCGTGAAAGTTATTTTTTTAAATGTCAGGTCTCCACTTGTGCTCCGTGGGTTGCTCGCAGGATGTCTAAACGATAGTCCTGTTCCACCCATGTGCTTTAGAATGTAAGGTGTAACAAGGAGGATGGCTGCAGTAATGAGTTTTTTGAGCTCTGTGATAGATGTAACTTTTTTCTTGTACACCATGTCCTTAACAAAATACCTCTCACCCCCAATTGCTTGGAGTAATATCAGGAGAATAGGGTGGAAATGCCGTCGGACATCTAATTCATATCCATGAAAACTGGTGGTCTAAAGATCTGCGTACATCCAAAGACCAGTGCGGGGGTGCTCCATCTTGCTGGTAAATGATGTCTTGAATATCCTGGAGTTGTGGAATTGCAAATTGTTCTAACATGTCCAGGTATATTATGGCAATAAAAGTTGGTTCAGCAAAGAAAAAGGGCCCTATCACTCTGTCTTCCATTAGGCCAGCCCAGACATTAACTTCAAGCTATCTCTCTCATGTGCTATGACCACATAGGGATTTTCCTTGCCCCAGATTTGGCAGTTATGTTTATTCACTCTGCAAGAAACATGAAAATGTCGACTCATCACTGAAACAGATCCATGAAAGGAGTGTGGGGTCTTTGTCAATGCAATTGAGCATGTCTACCACAAATGCTTTTTGACGTGGTTGATAATTTGGTCAAAGTTTTTGCACTAACTTTACTTTATATGCATATAGACGTACACGTTTATGCTGAACTCTGTGAACAGTTGCCCGCGGTATTTTGAGTTCACCACTGACGACGTGGATGGACTTCTTTGGGCTCCTTAGATACGCCTTGTGCATGTCTTCCACATTTTCATCCGAAATGGAAGGTCTCCCAGTGCTTTTGCTTTTCAAGACACTTCCTGTTGCTTTGAATTTATTTACCCATTGTTCGATGCTCCTTCGTGTCAGTGGCTGTCTCTTGTACTCCGTTCTGAACTGTTGTTAAAGATTTTGACTCCGCAAACCAAAACACACTCTGTTTTCTTCACTGAGGAAGCCATTTCTGTTGTATTCCTTGTTTGACGAGATTTTTCATTACATGAGACACCTAGCGCCATCTACCATCTGACTTAACAAACTTTAACGTTTGCCACATCTCTTGACGTTTAGTCATTTTTTTCTTTTTTTTTTTAGCATACTGTGTGTACTTCATTTATAGACACCCTGTATTTAAATTTACTGCATTTATTAAAGATAAGGTTGCGAGACATCCATGACATTCCGTGTCCCACCTGATGAAAAAATGCTCTACAGAGTTTTGATGACCTGCTTTTTATAGTGAATTCAGTAGTTGAAGAACTGAAAGATAGTAGTAATAATATACATGTCTCTGGATCAACAATGGATAATTTGGAATTGATTCATCCCCAAGCATTGAAAAAATTGTAGAATACATTTTTTTTTTGCATTTCTCACTTGCAATGCTTTAGTTCATAATTTTGCTTGATGGTAACTGGAGATAAGAGTGAAACCAATTGCTTTTCAAAAACTTGGAAACTAAACTTATGATTAAAGTAAATGTTTTACTGACTTGCGGAGAATTTCAGCTGTTCTCAAAATCTGAAAACAGAGCCAATTTTTTTTAAATCGTGTCTTTTGTGCGTGTTAAAAGTAGGGGGTATTTTTGCTCTTTCAAAAATTTCTACAGCTGTGTTTTGTTAAAATTATTTTATGCTTTTACTTTTGTTGTTTAAATTGTATGTAAACTAGTGGTGTAAATACACAATTTCCCACAATGTGACTTCCAAAGTGTTAGGTCTTCGTATCTGAATAAAATTTATAAATTGACTTGGTTTTTCTTTCTTTTTACTTTATGATTTTCACCCACCTTTGATATAAATCTCGCAAGCTTAGTTATAGAACCTCGGTAACTTCAGCTTCATCCTTAATCCTATTAGGTGGCATGTTTATTTTGTATTATATAAAAAATATGCCAAAGCATATTTGTATATAATGTAGTGTGTGCAATCTGAGACCACATTTGCCCTTCAGAAATAGAATTAAAGAGAGTTCGAAGAATTCTGTAGTTTGATTTTGTCTCGTGGTCGGTTGTAAGATTCTCAATTTATAATAATGAAGATTCAGGACTCGTATCAAAGTATTTTAATGGCTACGAAGTCTGACAACAGATTTTTCCATTAATATATATCTTTCCCATACATATTCATTTCATTCTCTATAAATATTAAGTTGCCACATCTCATACCATGTCTTTCATCTGTTTTGCGAGACTGCAATAGCTGTAAAGTAACTATTGCAATTTCGAAGTGTTTCAGAAAATTAAGATTTTCCTTTTTGGAGGACATCTGCTATTAAAATTTCTTAGGGTAGTGAACCTGAGAAGAAAGCACGTCATGTCATTAGAAATCAGGTGCTATAACCTATATGATGTTGCATAGGCTTTGCGACCCTATTACCTTCAACAACCTTACCCGCCGGATGGATATGTTAGTCGAAAGACTCCAGTCTTTTCATCCAGACACAGCAAGAAACTGTATTACCTGAAGTCTTCTCAGACTCCTAAACCTAAAGATTTCAACATTTCCTTCGTCAATATTTCTAACCGAACGCTCACCCGAGAGGAAACTAAAGTTTTGGAACTTGTACCAAAGTTCCGATCGAGACCGAACCCAGAAAGCGTCGTTTCTGAGTTTGAGACAGGGTTGGCGCAACGCACCAGAGCGGCATTTTTTTTGTCAAAAATGGTGAAAGCAGAGAGAATGAAAAAAAGGAAAATAAAGATGAGAAGAAAAAAATGATAAAATACTAAAAAAATAAATAAGTAAATCTAATAATTTAATTTCGCAGACAATTAGATAATATTGTTTCAGTTTGCCTGGGTTCAGCTAGAAAAAAATTCCGATGGCGACAAAGATCTGGCATGCCAACTTTGACAAGAAGCCATGATGTACGATAGACAGGTGATTCAACTCCGTATGACCGTCGTGCTGGAAAAAAAGGTCACTTAATGTAATGACCACTAGAGGGCGTTAGAGGAAATGCAGGCCACTCGAATCGTCATGTGAGTAAACAAATCGAAGAAGGTATTGGTTAGAACAAGGTAAGTAACTGAAATCTTTGCCTTTTCTATTTCTTGACCTACTTTAAAATCAGTGTAAACTGCCTATTTTGTCGGTTATTGCTTTTTTACTGAAGCGTTTAGTTTTTCGGAGTTTTCGATTCCCTTGACATGGGACGAAAATGTTTCGTTCCGAACTGCTGTTCTGGTTATGCTAGTAGTGAAGAACATGCTTCTTTATTTAAAGCACTTAAAAATGAAAAAAAAAGCTTGTTAAATGGCAGAAAGCAAACCCTCGAGCCGATAGGAAACTCGGCACTAACGATTTTGTTTGTGAGAATCCTTTCCTGTCCCATGATGTAATTAGACGCAGGAGTGAGACATTCAACGGCCAAGTTTTATATGATGTGCCTTTCCGTGTCAGACTTACCTCCACTGTTATTCCTGTAACATTTCATGAATGTCCAACCTACCTTTCAAAGAAGACAGCAAAGTCATTACTTGGTAAATGTGTAGTTTAGCGTCCTAAATTATTTCGAAAACGTGGAACATAAATAGGATTTCAAAAACGTGAGAGCCGCCGCCCCGGTGGCGCAGTGGTCTAAGCGATGGCCTCTGATCATTTGTCCGTAAGGGGTCCGGGTTCGAATCCCGGTGAGGCATGGATGTTGTGTTTGTCTTACGGCACTGGTTCTCTCCCTTCCCTGGAACCAGTGACCCTAAATTAGGGACGGGCGACTGCTTATAGCCCATTGAGTTGCTCACGGTGGTCGTTAAACCTCCAATAAAAAAAAAAAAAAAACGTGAGACGTACAGATTTTAAAGTATGCAATTTCAAGGCAAATGGAGAAAAAATTTCATCATTATGGTGCATTTTAAAGATTTTTACCGTAATATTTACGTGCAAGTACGACGCCTGTGAACAGAAGCTGCGGCACGCCTAACACAACGCCGCTGCAACGACTTTGCTCCGCCGCCATTCTGCTGGTGGAAGAGTACAGGAGGAAAGAGGAACGTTCTTGCCAGGAAATCTATCCAGTTTGTAGTGCTACACTGTAAAAAATTTCATGGTCAAATTACGGTAGATACACCGGCAGCTGAGTGGCCGGTCAATAAACCGTAATTGTACAGTACCATACTGTAATGTTCATTAGCGGTCTAATGACCCTAAATTAGGGACGGGCGACTGCTTATAGCCCATTGAGTTGCTCACGGTGGTCGTTAAACCTCCAATAAAAAAACAACAACAAAAAACGGTCTAATGACCGGGAAATGAAAAACGGTCAAACTACCAGAAAATGTGGCCTAACACAGTAGATCAACCATAAATTTAATACGGTAGATAAACCGTATCTTAAAGAAAAAACATGGCAAAGCCTGTTAAATAAACACGGTGCAAAGTTTTTTGTTTTTTTTTCAAAAATGTTTAGCCACCGTTTTTTAGATTTGGTTTAATGACCTTTTCTTAATATGTTTTTTTTTTTTGGTCTAATTAGGGCTTCAGCCAATTTTTTGGGGCGGACTTAAACCGCTGTTTTAAGAAAAAATACGGCAAAGCCCATTAAATAAATATGGTGCAAAGACAGTTTTTTTATTCAAAAATGTTTGCAAAATTGCATGTGTTTTTCACGATCTATAATGTGTTTGAGCTTTTGTTTTCATAATTCGTAAAACTCTCAAAAATACCGTATAATATATACACCAATCAGCCAAAACATTAAAACCACCTACCTAATATAATGTGTCTTCACCTGATGAGACAGATTCAATGAGATGTTGGTGGCCATCTCTTGGTATCATGACTGCAACAGATCCCACACTTCCTGTAAATTACGCGGGTGATGCTGCTCATACCCCTTCCTCCAACTGAAACCACAAATGCTCCATAGGATTCATGTCCAGTGAATTTGGGGCCTATGCATTAAAGGGAATTCCAGTTATGTTCTTGGAACCATTCCTGAACTTTCTTTGCAGTGTGACATGGATTACATCCTTTATTTCAAGTCTTGTTGAAAGGTGCCATCTCCACTAGGGAATACAGTCACGAAAAGGTAGTTTTAATGTTGTGGCTGATCAGTGTACATTTATGTAAAGATTTCAAATGTGGTCATCCCTAGAACGCCACTCTTAGTCTACCATAATGGTCAAAATACAAATACCACCAAACTTGCTTATAATGAGTACTGTCGAATCATTTTCATCTAAGAAACAATATGCATTATGCAGTTTTACTGACGTAGATCACTGGGGTGAATGACTTAACTTGTAAGTCCCGTGCAAAATATTCATGCCATTGAAAATATAGATGAGCAAATTGTTAAAGCTTCCTCCAAAGGACTACTAAAAACAGTTAATTTCTACATGACAGCACAAAGTAACACATTTTTCATTTTTGTCCCTACAACTTCTGGTGTGACAATTGCAGTTCACTGTAGGTGTTTAAATTGGAAGGAGTCAGAAAGCCAAAGTGCACGTTGTTTGCAAGTATAACAAACAGATGTCAAAACTACAGAGATAATGGTGTATAGCAGTTGGCTTGAAGACACCGGCGAATCAGTAGTATTTAAAAAAAATAAATGTTGCATATGCAGAGAACTAGAAACAAATTACCAACAGATATTTTCCAATGTGCTCAGGCAAAAAGTAATTTGTTTCTTAGATTTAGGACTACCATTACTAAAATACTGATATATAATTGAAACTTAGATACACAGGAAAAAGTACTGAATCAACTGGATTGCATTTTTTTAATTTAAAAAAACCAAACTTGATTGGTGTAACAATATATATACAGATCAACTAATATCATAGACAATGTTTTTTTTATGTGCCACTTATTGTCTGATATCTTTTAGCAAACTGTTGTGGTCTTTTACTTTGTGCCATAACTTTGCAATTTTTGGATTGACTTCAGAATAAAGCTTCTTCACTTTCTTCCTTTCTACCTTTGATCCACATACAGGATTTATACCCACAAAGCACCTGTGATTAAAGTGAGAAATTAACACAATGAAATACATCATAAAAATTCTGGCTTCTAAAAAAGTAACAATATATATACAAAAATAATATGTATCTTTACAGCACACTACTAGTTTGATTTTAAATTATTACAAAAACTAAATTATTTGTGTAGTGAGAAATCCTGAAGACCATCAATAATGGAAAAGATTTGATCAATTTGAATGCTGTTTTTATCCCAAAATAAGAATACTGGTTATACAATACAATGTTCATAATATTTGGCAAGTGTAGTGGTAAAAATTTGCAGTCAACTCAAGAAAATGAAGACCACCAAAAAAAATTGTCACAATGGCCAGGTCTGAAAATTAGCAAGGCAGGTGGAATTACTAGAGGGCAACTGAAAATAAAAGACTGATGCCTTCATGGACTGAGCAGATTCCTAATACCTAGCAGAGTTGTATAAAATTAAATGTATCTGCATACACAACCATTGAAACAGAAAACTTGCTGAAAACCCATGAATCATAACAATAGAATAAGATAATTTAAAGAAAAATTAATATGACAATAAATAATTATTAGAACATTACAGATTCTAGAGAGGACAAAAGTATATTAAGACTGAATGCGCAGAAATGTGTGTAAAATGGGCCTTAAGGCTAAAACACTATGAACCTCATAAAAACAAGACTAATTAAAGTTTTTATATCTAGAAAAGCAGTTTCGTTAATGAACTTTCAAAAATTATAAATAGCATTTTCAACTTAATTCAAAAATAGTAGACTTATACAATACATAAGGAAAAGACTTTAATTTCATAACTAGCAACTGCAAGAGGAACCTGGCAATATAATTTATAGTCTTTCTGTGTAAATGAAACTTTTGTTACAGTTCCTATATATTGAGAACAGGCCTTGATAAAATCAAGAGGCCAGAAAAGTCTGTAAAACCAAAAGAAGTCACTATCGGAAGATGTGAAAATTTCTCGTTGAGATAGAAGTAAATATATTAATCTGAGTAAAGCCTTAAGTGTTTTAATTGCTGTAAATAACATTTTTAAATCTACAAGCAAAAACTATCTGCAAAAGCTGCTAATAATTTGGAAACTATCCGTGTATGGCATACGCATTCACGTCTATATTCTGAGACTGATACCAACTGCAAAAATCCAGGAAAAGCAGCAGATCCCTTCTAGTAAATAGGTGGACACAATTTATTTTTACACCCAGTCATCAAGAAAGAGAGACTACTTATTTTCCTCGGTAAAGTGGAGGCTTAGGGTTAGAACAGATGAAAGACCAAAATTATTTTAGTATTATACTTCGTTTAAAAAAATAGGTTTATATTCTCAATAAAGGACATGTCACTATTTTTTGTATATCATGCAATACATACACAATTATAGATGTAAAAATATATTTTATACACTTTGTTAACATTGGAGAGAGAAAAAAACTTTAATAAAATCAAAGTTTTATCCAAAAGTTCCTATACTAATCTTTGCAAAAATTCCAATGTCACTTTTGCCTCAAAGGGGTAGTGAATATTAAACACAAAATAGGCAGAAAACAGCATGCACACTGCTTTTATTGGATTTTGCACACTATTGACACACATTCTGTCAATTATTAACATGAAGTTCTCTGGGTTTAGAACAGAGGAACCTAAAAAAATAATATATATATATATATATTAAATTCCTAAAATTTTATGTAAAATTAACAAATTTAACAATGGTAATTATGCAGTTTTAATTTTTTACTGCATCAAACAGCAGTTATAAAATGGTGTAACCAAGATACCCCTATCCTGTTAGACATCAGGATCTTTGTATTACTGTCATCAAATTTAGTTAAGATTTTTGCTAGTAACTTTAATAATGCTAACACTCACTGCAGAAGCAGGGCTCGCTTCCAACAACTTCAGAACAAAATAAGATGGACTTAAGTAGTGGGGGAAAAAAGGGTCAAATCATGGACATGTAAAAAAAAAAACTTTTCATTTTTATAAATCTCCGAAGTGGCTGGTTAAGTCAAACCCAACCAACCATCTGCAGAATAATTAATTCACTACCCATTTATTAACTGCCGATCTTGGGAACTCCCAAATGACTTCCAAAAAGGCGGAACTCTTTCACCCCTAATAATAGCAATAACTTTGCAAAAATTACTGCCTCAGAGTGCTCAGGCATGGAAATTTAAAATCATATCAAGTTGAATTCAGTTCATATGGGGTATGCAGATGTGTCAACTCTCCGTATGAATGTCAAATTCTCCTGATTTTCACCGAGAATTAGCCATTAGGATGGTCAGCATTCCATCAACCACCATGATTTTGAATCGCCTGTGAAATAATTTTCTTTCTGCGTCAAAGCAAGGCGACAATTGCAGTCATTAGTTTTGTATTTGTCCTCTCCTCCTATCTGCAAAAAGAAAGCTTCCCAGGTGGTGCAGCGCAGTGGTCTAAGCGCAAGCTTCCAACCAAACAAATTTGCTTTTAAAAAAATTTCCCCTAGCCCGATTGTCACATGACACCTTCAGCAAAGAGCTGACCTGCTCTGGCACTAGGAATGCCGGGGAGGGTCCATAATTAATTGACAGATGGCAGCTACCCTGCCTTCTTGCAGTTCAGTCTTTTTCAACCCTTCGCCTCAAGAAATCCGGCGAATTCACTTAACGACAAAATTTGGCCTTGCCTTTTAACGAAAGGCGATGTTAGTACGGTGCTTTTTGTTGTTTTTGCCGTCGCGCACAACCTAAAGAAGACTATAGCATGCGGGCCATTTTACGTTTTTATTATCTTGCAGAATCTACGTACCCGAAAAACCTATTTCAGTAGGGAGTTGGATGATCCGTGGAAGAGAGGAGCGTAATGAAGAATGTAATTTCCAATACCAAAAACAGACCACAACCCTTAGGAATACGAAGAGCTTGAATGTTTTTAAACTGCACCCCCCAATAACTATACGTAATGGACACCGATTACATGATCTTTATCTAAGTTAGGAAAAAAATATCTGGGGTGTATACATTTACAATACAAAAACTAACAATGCAATAAAATGGGTATTGCTTTTAGTTTAATTTTTGTTTTGTTCTCCAGAACTTTTAGTGGACCAATAATACTTCTGGAAAATATCGATAAAAATAGCGCTCATGTGATTTTACGAGCTGTAATAATCTCCCGATTTTCAGATTTTGAAGGTTGGCATGTCTGGGTATGACATTTTTACTTGCATGAATGTAAGAATACAATAATTAAAAAAATACAGTATTATAAAAAAAAATGCAGAGGACAATATACATACAAGTGAAATAAAGCAAATACTTAAAAAATCAAAACATTGTACTGTTAAGAGTGTGAAAACCAAATATGATACTAACAATTGGTTAGGCAGAATTTTAACAAAAGCATGGCACAAACTTTCAAAGCAGAAACATTCAGCAAACAATGATAAGTGAAGAAGTATGTCACTCTTAGAACTGCAGCTTTTTATTTCTCTAAAAGATCCGTGCATTTTCAAGCTTTGAAAATGCACGGGTCCATTTGGCCATGAACCTGAGCAAAATTTGGACAATTTTGGAGATGGTATGGCTGGCAATACTTGAAGAATATTTTCAGAAGCTTTGAAAATGTTCGGCATTTTGCCGCATGAAACAGACACGAGACTGACCAATGAAAAAATAAAGGCTGAATTTTTTAGCGATGCGAGGGAAAAAAAGCATTGAACGTTATAATTACTAAGCACATCAGAATATGCAATCATCCTGTATAAGCCAATATAAAATAATTTTATTAATTACAACTACAAAAAAATTAACTTTTTTCCTGACCAAGTCACACTCTGTTGTCTCACAGGCTGTTGGAACTTTGTTAGAGCAATTAAATAACCAGTGCAACATCAGATTTGGCAAGACGCACTGAAAATGCTTCTTGGGGAACTATTATATCAGTCAACCTTATAATAATAAGTCCAACAATGACACTGCCACAGGACTGTAGCAGAAAAATCAAAATGTCAGAATAAATAAAAGTTTATTGATGTTTTCAGAGAGCTATCTATGGCAGCAGCATCAGGAAGTCCAAATTACTAAAAATTTTGAAGTGATTCTTATAAGAGCCTGATTTTCACAAAAGTGCAATAAATTAATACTGTAATACAAATAGTAGGAAAGAGGATGATTCAGAAAAACTTTTTCTTTAAAGAAAACAAAAATTAGTTCTCTTTGGTTTCAAGTTGTACGTACAGTTCAATTGCTTTTATAACAGGGTAACCCCCCCCCCCAACAAAAAAAAAAACTTCAGTTTTGTAACAATATAAAAAATAACCAAAACAATGTTAAAAAAGGCTGAATTCAGCCAAAAGGTGAAAAAAATTTATGCATTATTAAGACAGGTGGCTCAGCATGGTTACTAGAAAGGTATCTATTTTAACAGTACATCTCTCTCTCACACACAATGTGTACATACACTCAAAGGACAAAACATTAGATAGTTTGGAAGTGTGCTTCCACATGTTTTCTCTATGCGGAAGCACACTCCGAAGCAAATATCGAGAGTTGCCCTTCCGATTTTCCCCACATGCAACAAATGGACAGAATACACTGAAATATAGACCCACAATAAGATATAAAGGTTAAAATCGTGCAGAATTTTTTCAATATGTCACTGATTGCCAAACACTCCACTTTTATGAATCAGCACAAAGGAGATCTTCAATATCAATAATTTATTGTTGGCGGAAAATGAAAAAAAAAATAAAAAAATCTTAGAAATAAAAATCACGATCTTACACAAAACATTTTCTTAATTTCTTTACATATGTAAGGAGTTCCAATGGAAAATTAGGAACATTTGCTAGTTCTTCCAGAAAATTTTAGAGAATAACAATGTATTAGCCTATATTGATGGAAATTCATGTATTTAACAACTTTATAGTTCCTTTACTTTTTCATCATGAATACCTTTTATTTGCAATCCCTTTTCCTTAGCAGCAAACTACTGGAATAGTTAATCTTAGTCAATAGTCTGTTCCAAGTTAATCCTCCGCCCAAAAGAGGAACAAAGATTGGAAGTTGAAACTCGGATGTACTACAGTGGTAAAGTCAACACCAGCTTTCATAGCTGGTTTCCCTTGCGAAAGCAACGACTTAAAGGTTGATGCACAGGGAAAAGAAAACTCATTTAACAAGCTTTATGTCTACATAATTGTTCTCACCTCTCTACAAAGGGGAAGGTACATAGCTATTCACCACAGCAATCAAAACATTTAAAAATAGTGCAGGTAATTTACTTCAAAATTTATGAGTTAACACCGTTAAAAGACAGTTTATTCTTCTAATACACAACAGTATGAAAATGTACAATAATTGCTAAACTATGATATAGAAAACGTGGGTTATTGCAGATGAGGCTTTTTAGGCTACTGTGCATTTCCCTTAACATACAAACTGGAAGTGCATGTTTGCCAATACCCTGAATATGACGTGTGGTGTCATCATATTCTAAGAAAACAAAATTTTATGGTATGATAAAACCATAAGCAGTTTGAATAAAATTCAAAATATTCAAGAGGAAAATCATAGTATTACCTTTTACATCTAGAAATGGAGATGTTACTGCTTCATTAGGAGGACAGTGAGGATTGAGCACCTGAAAAAAAAAATCAATTACTTTTGCATCGCAAAATCAAGATACTGATAAAATATTGTTGCACTTCATTTTAGTGATGCTATAAAATTCTACAAATAAGAAAAGGAACCAACATTAAAACATACAGCATGTTGAGGACTGATGTAGCTTTTGGGGGGGTTGGGGGGTGAAGCATGCTCATTTTGCGCATATTATTCCATCTAGACTGTTTATATATATAGTATAGGTGGCTGCACCCTCACCCTTGCGTTTGCCATGATAAACCGGCAAAACTTGGGAGAAATTAATATTTTTGCCAATTATTTGTAAATTAAAAACATTAATATGACTTATCAGCCAAAGAATATTGTGTTGTACACAGCCCTTCACTCTACAGCTTCCCATATCTTTATCCCTTTGCCAACATTAGATCAGAATACCAGCAATCAGAAAGTTAAGCTAGCTGATATTTTTTTTAACTTCCTTTTACTAGTGATAAAACTGTAACGGCCAAGAAAACGTATAATTTAACATTAAAAAATGCTGCGTGTTGCCTTATATGTTGGCTGAATTTGCAAGCGAATCAAGTAAGGTTTTCCATGATCCTGCTCCGAGAATTACACCACCCACGCTCAAGGCCATTTGCATTGAATAAGCTAATTTATGCCAAAAACACCTCCAGTAACTCTTATGAAGAGAACACGGTTGTAGGCGAAAAATTATGATCTGTGATCACAGATAACAAAAGGTCAGATTTTAAATTTTAGATCCACTTCTTACCCGCAAAGGCCCCTTCTGTTACTCCTGCATCCTGCATGCAAGGGTCAGTATTTCCCAAAATAAAGGTGGGAGATATCTGTAGATGAAAGGGTGGGCAACAAATTTGTTGGAAATCTCCACAACGTGTACACATGTAAATGGAAAACCACTTAAGTCTACAAGAGAGTTAAAAAACAACAACTGTGGACCAACATATTTTATCTGTAGGTCCATAAAAAAATCCACACCAGACATCTGTAAAAGTAATATCCAAATAGATGTGGGGCACTCTTCAAAAAAATAGATGTTAGCAGAAATTCATATATTTGGTGTAAGTAGGTCAATGTTTGAAAAATAATAGATAAGTGTACTACAGACTGTTTCACCCTTTCAAAACTTTTTTGAGACGCACTCCCCACCCCCTCAAATGACCCATCTTACTGATATAGCACATTAAACTATTGAAAATCTGTTAGTAGATCTTCATACTTATACAACAGTATCATTTGATGTGTAGCCAATTATCAATGAAATGGTTGTTAAAACATAGTGATAGTATACCAGCTGACAATATCCAAATTATTGAAATCACAATATTCAAGTAGATATGAGGGTAATGCTAATATTCAGAGATATACTGATCATCAATTATAAAATGTACACTACATTTCTCTACTAAAGAAAATATTCCAAATATTTGGTTTCTCTGTAAAAAGCTAAAATTTCATACAATTATGTTGGTTGTAATTGCAATGATCATTGTGTTTTATAAAGTTTAAAGAAATCAATAGAATAAATTCAAAATTACCTCAGAAACTGCCAGAAGAAATTTTACATCTTCATCAAAATATGCTGCAATTAGCAAAATGACTTGATTGCCATTTCGCACATCGGCTTCTGCAAATAGCTGCAGTAAATTTGTCTTTTTCTGAGCACGAAAAGAAGTCAAAAGTTCGGCCTTTCGATCTTCAACCGACTTGCAGAATTGGCTGTATATATCAATGCCTGTTAGTAATCGAAAGTGTTGCAAAAGGCCAACACCCGAAAACAACTGTGGCCAGTCTTCAACCAATTTCACCAGGCTTGTTCCACTATTTATGTCAAGGCGCTGTAAGTAAAAGGTGTCACTGATTAGCTCAATTAGTTTTTCATCTCCCTCAGTGAGCTGGGTTTTTTAAACTGAAGGGACTCTGTAGTCTCATTGTGAGGCCAGTTAGGTGCCCTGTTGATGCATCCATAACTATCTATCTTTGGGCTAGGAAGGGAACCAGGTGTGTTTTCTTCCTCTTCATTACAAGAGACCTTCCTTTTCCTAACTGGCATTTTTTTATGTAGCCTGCACATGTTCTCAACCCTGTTCAGAAGTTGCTGAGCTAGGGAATCATAGCCAGATCCGAGAATGATCCCATTGATATTGTCGGCTAAAGAGGCATTGTACGTCTGTACACATGATTTTGCAAACTCCTGGACTATTTTTTGGAGGGGTTTGTAGTGTACTGAAATACGTCATCTGCAACGACCCTCACCAATTCTCCTCTGAGACTTGGTTTGGGGGTTCTGCCTGTATTTAAAAATTTGTCCCTCATATTTCAAAAGGAAGAAATTTCCTTCCTGTATTTAAGAATTTGTCCCTCATATTTCAAAAGGAAGAACTCATCATTAGTGCAGTGGAACTTCATGTTAATAATGCAATTTCAACACCTCAGATAATGAAGGATGCATCTGGCACTCATGAAAATAATTTTGTTAATAATAACACACTTACAGGAATACATCAAGAAGTGCAGCTGCTAGAGGAATGGTTCCTAGGACTGTCTAGAAGCATTCACAGGTGTACAAAGGTCTTTGACACATTTTAGTGTCCAACAGGAAATAACTTAAAAAAACTTTAGGAAGGAGAACATTACAACACTGGGTAAACACTTCCATAAACAGCTTGGATCTCATGAATCTCTTGGAAGACTGAGTAGTGATTCAGTCTGCTAGCTAGGTGAGTGGTAAGAATTCAATTAAGGTTATCAGGCAAGGAATGAAATTTCACAAGCTGCTAGAAAAAGTTCTGACCCACAAGGAGCAATTTCCGGTTTTTTTTTCCAAAGCTGATGGCCATAGACAGTGTGCTGCAAACAAGGGTTCAGTTTGACGAATTTAATAAAAACAAAAACAAATTCAGATCAAATATGGAAATTAACAGTTTGTATAACCTAATGATGATCCGCATGAATGGACCACCACTGGATAAATTTGATTTATCAGCTTCAGTGGACTACTGGTTTATGTTTAGATTTTTATCAAAACTATAGAACCCCGAGATTTACAGACTAAATTCGAATTTCATTTAGCAATAAGTAGTTTGGGTAATAGGCAGTGCTCAATACACTTATACTGTATTATTATTAGTAGTATTTGTTCCCACATCATCACCAAGAATTATGCTTGTGCATGAATACCCTGAAATTTGCTTTTGTTTCACCTGACTCCTAAATTTTGGAGCTGGTTCCTAAATCTGGAGCTTATTTTTCCAGCCCTGTATTATGTGTTGTTTCACAGGTTACATTTGTACAAACTTTTATATTACAATACATCCAACTGTTTTTGAGATATCACATTTTTTTTATTTGTAACTTAACCTTTGCACCATAGTGTATATATAAACCTCATGAAAAGTGAAATAGGGCAAAAATAAATTCTTACCAGTTTTTTTAAATGCCCTCAGTAGTTTTCTTGACTGTACTGGCTTCAAACATTCTTTTAAATCTGATTCTTCAACATATTCAATGTCCTTATACTTCGAAACTCCAGCATCAGTTAGTGCCAGAATAACTTCTTCAGTCTTGCTTTCATGCAGTGTAACGTATACTCTAGATTCACTTTCCTTTTGATTTTTACTATCTCTGGTTATTTTATTTTACTATGTAAATTATCTTCTTACTGAACGAGATGTTATTTCTCCCGCTGAATGAGATCTGGCAATGAGTGTAAGTCATGACGTGGTGGTAGCCAGTATAAATAGGCGCGTTCAACGATACGTAGTGAGAGCGGTTGTTTATGTACGGGAGAGCCTTTTGTTGATGTGCGTAGGAAGAGCTGTTGTTGTATGGTGAGAGCTTTGTTTCGTGTGTAAAGAGATCTTCGTTTATGTGAGAGCCAGATATCGAGTAGTTGTGTGACCGATGAAGTGAGTGTGGATAAATAATAGAAGTTTACCAAATAAAAGATTGTCTTAGTAAGTACGTTTTTCTCAGTTCATAGTTTTGTCAGACCTCTGTCTGGCTGTTAGGTTTATTTCATTAGTTGATTATTATTAACAACCAGCATAAGACTTTATTCATCTTAATTACTACTACAACATTACTAGCAGTTAAAAGCTTGTTCATTATTATTACTACACTACTAGCAGGAAAGTTTATTCATGATATAATTAACAAACAGCAAGGATTAGAAGAAGTTGAATTCATTATAATTTAGTAGAAGAAGTTGAATTCATTATAATTGGCGCCCGAACTTTTCTCGAACACGAGATCTTGACAATTATTACCCATGTCTTCCTTACCTGAGACAACTCCAATTTTTCACCCTAAATCAAACTTCGAAGGTGATGGTGTTTTTTTTTTGACAATTTGCAAGAAGCCTGTGGGTCTCACTTTGATATGAATGATTTACAAGTCCCCAGTCATTCTTCACAATTTCGTAATTCACCAGCTTCCTATTACTCTGAGTCGCGGGTCGTACCTGAGAGGGTTCAATCCTCTCAACGAAGCAGAATGCTTGCCCATTTCGTGCCGCATGCAGGAACAATTCATTTCAATGGGTTGGAGGAATCCTTAAAATTCCTCGAAGATTTGGAAGATCATTTTGATCTCTACAATATTCCTCAAGACTGCAAAGTACAAATCGCAGGCACTTGCTTGAAAGATACCGCTAAGACCTGGTATCGGCAGTGGAGAGTGTCGAACCCGGATTCTCATTATGAGAATTTCCGTGCAGATTTTTTGGAAGTCTTTCCTTTCGGCCTCAGTCGAGCTAGCCTTGCACAACAACTTTTTTCTCCTCAGCAAGGACCCAACGATAGCCCTGTTGCATTTGCGTTGGAAACAACACGCTTATATAACTTATGGGATCCACATGCCAGTCATGTCGACATGTTGGACACCCTATTGCAACAGCTCGACCCATTTCTACAAGATTTTCTTGAAGTTCGACACCCTGCTACAATTCATGAATGCCTTCGCCTCATACGAACGTATGAAGAGCGACACGGCAAACATGGTCCAACTCACCATGCTCGGGCACCCCGCGAGGCTTATTACGAAAACCCTCAGCGGCATAATAGGCCTAATAACTTTCAACGCGAGCATACACAAGTGCACGCCCAAGCTTCATACGTCCCACCACATAGAAGAGGGGTACACCAACCGCTTGTTTCTGAACAATCTTCGGGATACCGTACAAATGCACAGTATGCTCGACCCCGTTCCAATCCGCAGCATTCGGAACGTTTTCATGCTCAGGACAATGATGATTTTTCTGCCCGTGCTGAGGGAACTAATAGATATGAAAATGTCAACAGACATGCGGAGTTCCCGCAGCAGTTTTCACGCAGTTTTCCTCATCGTGAAAATTTTCCCGATACCCGGCAGGGTCGAGGTTTCAGACCGCATGATAATCCAACCAGGAATCCTTTAAACTTCCAAAGGAAGTAGACCAAGGGTCGGTCCTGCTGCCTGATACCAAGCATTCTGACCCTAAAACAGTATTAGTGACTGTTCAAACTCCTCAGTTGCCTGATGTATTCTTGATAATTGAAGATATTATTGTCGAGACAAAGTTCGACACTGGTTCTGAAATATCAGCCCTAAATACGAAGTTTTGCACTGACAATTTTCCTGCAATACACGTTCAGCCTGCGACGCAGTATTTGCGAGGTGCAAATAACGAAATCTTCAGTATCACAGGAACTGTCACATTATCTCTAGGGCTGGGAAATGCTCGTTTTACGCATTCTTTCCTGCTTATAGACGAACTACCTGTTAAATGTCTAATGGGAATGGACTTTATTAATACGTTTCAAGTTACTCTGAATTTCGTACAACATGTGATTTCCTTTCCGGAACCTATCGAAGTGATTCCTACGGTTCCTGTAGATATAACGAGTTTGTTATTGAGTAACCAGTTGAATGAGAGGCAACGAAACCAGCTTTCTCTACTTTTGCAGGAAAGTCCTGGTTTATTTTCTGATCAACCTGGTTTCACACAGGTGGTTTATCATGTCATTGACACTGATGGTTCGAAACCGATAGCGACGGAACCTTACCCTTGTGCTCCCCATAAGAAACAGGAAATGCAACGTCAAATTTCCGAGATGATTAAACAGGGCATAATAAGGGAATCAACAAGCGCCTGGTCTGCACCTGCCTTTTTGGTTCCAAAGAAACAACCCAATGAATATCGTTTCGTGACAGATTTCCGCAAGCTCAACCAAGTCACGAAAGCGATAAATTATCCACTACCTGTCATGTCGCATATTTTGCATGACCTGTCATCAACTAAATGGATGTCAACCTTGGATTTGGCGAGTGGATATTGGCAGGTGGCGGTACATCCGGACTCTGTCGATAAAACAGGCTTTGTGACTCCTTTTGGGGCTTATGAATACCTGCGTATGCCCTTTGGACTAGCTTCTGCACCTGCTACTTTCCAAAAGCTTATGGATACGGTTCTCAGACCTGTTCTGGGTCCCCATGTGCATGTATATTTGGATGACATTATTATTACATCCGAGACTTTTGGTGAGCACCTTTCTCTGCTCAAACAGGTGTTCCAACTCATATACAATGCTGGCTTGGCGTTAAAACCTAGTAAATCCCAGATAGCGAGGGACGAGATTGTATATCTGGGGTTGAAAATCACTCCCCACGGCTTATTTACGGATAATGAAAAAATTAGGCCTGTTGTTGACTTTCCTCGGCCTAAAACAGCAAAAGAACTATCACGCTTTCTGGGAATGACCGGATGGTATCAGCAGTTCGTCCCCGCTTATGCTACAATCTGTGAGCCATTGTATGCTTTGAAACGTAAATACAAGAAGTTTGTTTGGACACCTGAGGCTAACGCTGCATTCGAAACACTGAAGTCTGCGTTGACTCAGCCTCCTGTGTTGGCTTTCCCGGATCATACTAAGGAATTTGATAATTATACTGACGCATCCGGAGTTGGTCTTGGTTGCGTTTTGTCACAAGCTTGGCATCCAATAGCTTTTGCGTCTCGTACTTTAGCCAAAGCTGAACGCAATTATTCAGCTACGGAACGTGAATGTCTTGCTGTTGTGTATGCTCTTGACAAATTTCAATGTTATCTTAACGAATTGACAGTTAACATAATTACGGATCATTCTGCCCTTCAGTATTTGAATTCTGCTAAGCACCTATCTCAAAGACTTATGAAGTGGGCTCTGAAGTTACAAGAGAGCAATATCAAAATTTCGTACAGCCAGGTCATAAGAATCAATTACCGGACGCATTGTCTCGCGTTCCGATTAGTGGGGTCCCCACAGAAACTACTCCTGGATGTCAGCCTTTACTTCTAATAGCTGATATAACATCCAGAGAGCAGATAATGGCAGAATTAGTAAATGATCCAGATTTTGGGGATATCTATAATTTTTTGCTTGCGGGTTCGCCCCTACAAAGTGATCCTTCTCTGGCTGGGAGGTCACAGCATTTTGAAGTCATAGAGGGTCTTCTTTACTATACAAAATCTAGGACTACTAGGGCAGAGTTTCGCCTATGTATTCCGCGAACCTTTAGAATGGCCCTTTTAAACGAATTTCATGACAAACCTCTTGCAGGCCATTTAGGTATTCGCAAGACCCGTTGTAAATTGCGGGATGTTGCCTATTGGCCTGGCATGTACCAAAGTGTGCTCGCATACGTTCAATCATGTCACTTGTTTCAGATTAATAATTACCGTAATGTAAGACCGGCCGGTCACTTGAAATCTAGTTCAAGTTCTCATGTTTTTGATATTATTTCAATAGATTTATTGGGACCTTATCCTTTATCTGTTAAAAACAAAGCTCGTTACGTTTTAGTATTAACTGATAATTTTTCTAAATGGGTTGAAGTTTTTCCCATTAAAGCCGCTACGGCAGAAGTTATTTGTAATGTATTAATTAATGAAGTATTCTCTAGATATGGTGCACCTAATAAAGTAGTTTCGGATAATGGTCCTCAATTTATTTCTGACATTTTTGAAAGAATGTGTGCGAGACTACACATTAAGCATAAATTCATTTCCCCATATCATCCCCAGAGTAATCCTGCGAAACGAGTAAACCGCACGCTTGTTAAAATGATTGTTACATTTGTCATGGATCATCACGAGCGATGGGATGAACATCTTGAGCTTTTTTCGTTCGCCCTCCGCTCGTCTGTTCACGAATCTACTAAAACTAGTCCTGCAGAACTTTTTCTGGGTCGCAAAATTAAGACCCCTTTTGAAAATTTAACGGGGATTATCGACGAACTAAACCAGCGACCAACTCCGCAATCAGTGCGAATCATAGCTGAAAAAGCTCGTGTTGCAATGCTAGGAGCACAAGCGGCTCAAGCAAGATACTATAATACTAGGTGTAGGGAACCAGATCATGTCGTTGGAGATCTCAATCTCGTGGAAACGGACTTCCAGTCTTCTGTTTCTCATACTTTAGTGAAGAAATTTGCACCCAGCTACGAAGGTCCATATCGGGTGGCAAATGTGTTTCAAAATAACATTGTTCTTGAAAAACCTGACAATCAATTTCAATACGTACACATTGCTCAGTGTCGCAAGTATCATGAACGAAATATCGATTTTATAATCAACCCTACTCAACCTTCTGTTCCACAGACTCAAGAGTCTATATCTCACGATCAACCTCCAGAAATTTTGGACGAACCAACAAACATTTTTGAAGAATCTCCAGTGATTTTTTCTTCACCCTCTCCTCCTCAAGATGGGTTTCCAAACACGCAACCTGATTCTCCCATGAGACGAAGGCTCGAATCAAGTTCTTCAAATACTAGTATCGTTCCTTTCCCTCCAACCATTGCTAAGACTATTGTTGCACCGTTTCCTGATAACTCTGCACCAACACAAGCTCCTACTTCCTTGAATACCTCGTCAGAGAGTATTCCTATAGGCAGAAATAAACATCGCCCTGCGCGACCACTAAATTACAGCAGCGACACAGAGTCTTCGGATATTTCTGATTTATCAGTTATGGACAAGAATTTGACGATTCCTAAACGTCAAAACCAATTACAAACCGTCCAGTAACACCAAAAGCTGGTCAAAAACGTAACTTGTCTCCCCAATCTGCTTCGCCGCAACAGCGACGAAGGCAGAGATCCTTGCATCCACCCGGGTTTCGCCCCTGGAACCTACGCTCAGGGCAAACAGGGCCGATGCCTGCTTCTACTCTCATGCCACGAGGGAGAAAGCGAAAACAAACGATGTGGCCGGATCCACGTCCGTCCAAAAGAATGCTGGAAGGACACCATGGGCCCCAGCACAAAGGGACTATATATCAAAAGCCTGGGGGAGCCCGTTCCTGTCAGCCGCAGGGATTTCAGGACCGACAGACTTCAGCCGTTCCTGACCGTTCCTGTAAGCCGCAGGGATTTCCGGACCGACAGACTTCAGCCGTTCCTGACCGTTCCTGTAAGCCGCAGGGATTTCCGGACCGACAGACTTCAGCCGTTCCTGACCGACGGACGTCAGCCGTTCCTGACCGTTCCTGTCAGCCGCCGGGATTTCTTGGTTGGTTGGTTGGTTGTTGGATTTTATTGGCGCAAGGGCCAGGTTTGGCCAAAGAGCGCCAGACCAAGAACTATCAGCCACAGATTTTTAAAAAAAACGTGGAAAATGATTAAGAGCAGACAGGCTTGGTAAAAGTTGAAAAAGAGTATGATGAAAGCTGTGAAGACAAGGTAGTTAATTAGGTTTATATAAAAATTTATTAATTGACTATAATTATAATTTTTTTTTTTTTTAAACAGAACTACACAAAGGATGAGTCACTCTCCTCCCCCCCCACACTCCCCTGCAATGCTGGCAGAGGGCGGGGACGAACTGTCACTCTCTTCTCCCCCATGTTCCTCTGCAATGTTGTTTGAGGCTGGGGACGAACTGTCACTCTCCTCCCCCCTATGTTCCTCTATAATGTTGGTTGAGGGTGGGGACCTCGCTGAGGCCGAGACAGTTGGATGGACACTGCACACCTTTGCGGATTGAGGGCCGGGTCGTCCGCACGTGCAGGCTTTCTGCTTTAAACTGGAAGAGAGGGTCGGCTGCAAAAGAGAAGGCCCAGAATCAGGTAGTCGAAAAATCGCGAGCTCGGGGAAAAACACCTGTGTCGCTTGGTCAGCTGTAGATCGCTTGGCAAGCGCTGCGAGAGCTACAGGGCGCGGAACAAAGGGCTGCACGGGTTGTGGCAGAGACTTAACAACTGCGGCAAAACTACGCTGTCGGGTGTTGGGAATACCCAACTTGGCTTTGGCAGCAGGGTACGAGAGGCCTTCCAGGGTCTTGAGGCGCTGGATCGCCATCTCGTCCTTCCATTTCATACAGTTGCGGGAGTAAGCTGCATGGGCCTCACCGCAGTTAACACAGCAGGCCGCAGAAGTGCAACCTTCCCCGTCATGTTCACCGGAGCCACAATTAGCGCAACGAGCGGAACTCTTACAGAATCGTTGTGAATGCCCGTACCTCTGGCACCTGAAACAGCGCAGAGGACTGGGAATGTACGGGCGAACTGCACAGACCAAGTAGCCTGCTTTGATTTCTGTCGGAACTTTCGGGGAGTCAAAAGTCAAGATGACATTTTTTGACTTAATCATGGAACCATCACGCCGGAACATCATACGACGTGCAGCAATAACACCTTGATCAGCAAGTTCAGTCACGAATTCGTCTTCACTGCATGGCAAGAGATCAAACTCCGAAATAACACCCCGAGAGGTGTTAAGAAACGGGTGAGGTGTCACTTTCACAGGAATGCCTTGAAGATTAGTGAGGTTCAGAAAAGTGTTACTCTGAGAAACACTGCAAGTTTGGACAAGCAGGTCCCCAGAGCGAAGCTTCCTCACAGACTTCAAGGGGCCAACCGCAGCGTCCAAAGCTTTAGAAATGAAAAAGGGAGATCTGGTGGACAGTCTCTCATTCGGATCGATGGATTCTACAAGCAAGTGAGTAGCATGCGTAGTCACAGCAATTGAGGGGAGACGACGCTTCGGAGCGACTGGTACAGCAGCCGAAGAAGAGGTTCCACATTCTTGGTCAAGGTCTAAAGACCGTTTAAGGGTATGAGACTTGGTAGGTTGAGAAGACGAAGGAGAGTCGTTGTCAACAAACATTTCCGCAGGTGACTTAAATTTGGAGTTTTTCTTTTTGTTTTTGCCCATGGAAAAAAGGAGGAAGATTCGTCGGCAAACTACTCCACCCACCACCGAGTCCAACAAGGGAGAACTGGAGGTCCGCAAGCCAAGAAAATGACGCTGGACACAGTTCTGGAGCTTATACGTTGCAGATATAGTCCGTTGGCTGTGATCACACGCACTCGGCGGACACTTCGGCCTCCTGGTACCGTCATGCCAACGCCTTTGGCATGATCCCACAGCCCCCGGGCTCACCCTGCCGTGCTATACGACAAAAAAGCCGCTAAAGCCCTGCACACAACTTGGTACAAGACTTCTGACTAGAGGTGGGTTAGTCTCTAGCCTCCCGTTTACAGCGAAGCCGGGGTCGAAGAGGAGTGTTGGTACACAGGAGGCACTTATCCGGTCTCCTGCGACCTCAGCCGCCAGACATCCCATTTCCGCCTCACGGGTCTCCGCACGCGGCAAACATGCAGGTAGGTCTAGTACCCAAACCAGCTAAAAGGAAAAAAAAAGAAATCCAAAGAAGACAAATCCTGGAAGGGAACCTAAACGGAATCTCAGCAACCTACGAACTAAGCGGTTAATATAAATCAGTTAGTGGTGGAGGGTAACAAAACCACAAGACCGGGGTGTTAATACATAACGTGGTAGCGATTAGGTAGAGAATACAACACGGGCAACTAGCCAGTGGAGAAAATAAATAAAACGAAAAAGCGAGACACAAGACCAGCTCGGGAACGTGGGGACGCGACTCCCCAACAGCTGGATGAACAGCCGTCCCTGCAAACACCAACAGCACCAAAATAAGAAAAAAACAAGCTGTGGCATGACATCAGATGTTGACCAGTCACAAGGTCAGCTCGGGCCGTGGGGGCGCCGCTCCCCAAATAACTGGAAAACCAGTTATCCCCGTGCGGGGGCCGGGATTTCTTGACCGACAGACTACAGATGATCCAGTCACGTCCTTAAAGAGATCTACGCCATCTGAATTTACCAGTCCGATTAGGCCTGGAAAACGTTATCGTGCTAGAGTTTTTTATGCGTCCTCGAGATAAGTAAGTTCTCGTGGACAGGTTCTTTTCTCCGTTTGTTGTTTTTCCTGCACGACCAGTTGGCGTGTCAGAATTTCTTTTTTTCGTGTGGGCCTATGCATTCTTTTTAGTGTATATATGTGTGTTTTTTTTTTATATTTCTTCTATGTCCATCTACTAATCCAAATTTTTTTATATATCTATGTGCTTAGGGGTAAAATAATAAAAATTGTTACTGTTAGGCAGCTCCAGGCAATCTTCGCTGCTGATACAGTTGGTGTATATTCAACGATAATATGAGAACGTAATTTGAAATTAAAAAAGTGATTCCTGCTAGGCAGAATAAAAGGAAGGTATGCCGATGCAGGTTTGTTTTGTTCAAATATACAAAGTGTTTCACATACAGATTTCTTGATTTTGTCATGCCAAGTTTGAAATTGTATATACTGCTGCCACCAAAACAACAACAAAAAAGAGGTCGATAAACGTCAATCGACGAAGTGTAAGACTTACACTCCAAAATTGATAGGTTTTTCGAAAAAAAAATAAGGGGGAGATGATGTAACGTATACTCTAGATTCACTTTCCTTTTGATTTTTACTATCTCTGGTTATTTTATTTTACTATGTAAATTATCTTCTTACTGAACGAGATGTTATTTCACCCGCTGAATGAGATCTGGCAATGAGTGTAAGTCATGACGTGGTGGTAGCCAGTATAAATAGGCGCGTTCAACGATACGTAGTGAGAGCGGTTGTTTATGTACGGGAGAGCCTTTTGTTGATGTGCGTAGGAAGAGCTGTTGTTGTATGGTGAGAGCTTTGTTTCGTGTGTAAAGAGATCTTCGTTTATGTGAGAGCCAGATATCGAGTAGTTGTGTGACCGATGAAGTGAGTGTGGATAAATAATAGAAGTTTACCAAATAAAAGATTGTCTTAGTAAGTACGTTTTTCTCAGTTTATAGTTTTGTCAGACCTCTGTCTGGCTGTTAGGTTTATTTCATTAGTTGATTATTATTAACAACCAGCATAAGACTTTATTCATCTTAATTACTACTACAACATTACTAGCAGTTAAAAGCTTGTTCATTATTATTACTACACTACTAACAGGAAAGTTTATTCATGATATAATTAACAAACAACAAGCATTAGAAGAAGCTTAGTAGAAGAAGTTGAATTCATTATAATTTAGTAGAAGAAGTTGAATTCATTATAGCAGTTGTAGTGTTTTTGCGACAAATTCACGAACTTGCTCCATTTCTTAAAAAGCAACACAATAATCAACATCATGTATAAGCATGTTTTATTTAAAGAATATAATTAATCTAAGTTAACATATAAAAAAAATATCAGTTCAGTTTCTGTCGTGGATTCTTCCAGTTATAACCACAATTTTTCACTTGTGAATTGAATCATAATTTTTAGATAAAGATTCTTCCGCACATATCCACAGCAGCATTTCTCACTGTCTTTTAGGAATTTAAATGCCCCATGGGATAACTTTACTGACTAATTAAAAAAAAAATTACTGAACAAGATGAAAATAATTTACTTCTACTGACCATTTTGCACTCCTGGAACCAATATTCAGCTGTGTCAGTAGCAATAATGGCAGTGTACAAATAGCTGATAAAATATGCATTATCTAGTGCTCTATTGCTGTTGCTAAACCATTAAAAAACTTATGTTTCAAAGCAATAACTTTTTTATTACCACAACTGTAGCATGATAAAGGGTAGAAATCACCTAATTTTTTGACATTCATACACAAAACTCTGTCTGTACTTTTAGAAATGTGCAAACCACTATCTGAGCACCAACGACCCTCCCACACATTAACAATAAAAAATATTTCCTTGTTTTTATCGTCTAATATGAACAGTATTTCTCCAAAGACACAATCATTATCTTTGGTCTTTACGTTCAAAAACTGGCCTACAGTATAAAGAGTACCAAAAATTTTCACTTTGTTTGAAATGTGCAGAGGTTGACATTCTGATTCTTTTATTGCCCTTTGTATTTGAATGGAGTACAACTCAATAATGAAAGTTTGACTGTCTTCAAACTGAACCCTTTCAGCAAAAAGTGAGCCATTTAGAAGATAAGCTTGCAATAACTGATGTTTGTTTGACAGTGTATCAGTGAGGTTTTTGAAGTTCTGACATCTTCGGGCAACTCTTTTGAAATATGAATGTTTACTCTCAAAGCGCAATGTCCAAAGACGAATAAGTGGTCCAAATTTCATCGTTAACTCAGGATAGTGCAGAAGGAAGTGGTGCTTTGGTCGAAGAGGCACATCTGCTAAAGCAACCTTCCTTCCCTCCAAGTACTCTTCAATTATGATTTTGAAATATACAATTTGTGAATGACTTATGCTAGGTGCACAGGCAAATTCCACAATTTCTCTGAGTGTAACAACTAGTTTCCATACAGAATCATCAGTATCTATCTTAGAGTACAGAAGGATTGGCAAAAAGCGAAGTAAGGCCCAGTTCTGACAAGCACTGCCATTTAACCTTTTGCTTTTTGGGTGAAACACAGCAGGCTTGC
Source organism: Macrothele yani (assembly GCA_039090855.1). NCBI lineage: Eukaryota > Metazoa > Arthropoda > Arachnida > Araneae > Macrothelidae > Macrothele > Macrothele yani. Next base: position 54,747,171 of record CM077011.1, on the reverse strand, counting down.
AAGAAGCATCATGCTCAGAAAATGAAAAGCCACGTATTAGATCATTTAATAAAGTATACGTAAGCCAGCCTTTCTGAACAAAGTAATTTAGGTAAAGTGACAAATCATAGTCACAAACCCCTTCAAACAAGTCATGACCAACACAAGGAGGGAGCCCAGGAAGACAAACATGAAAGTACTGCAACTCATTGAACAGAGACGGGAAAATGATTCCTTGGCTACCCATGGCTAATTGCAAAGCAGATACATCATAATTTTCAACAGTTCGTGATGAAGCACTCAAATATGGATACTCTGAACTCTTCCAAGTATCTCTTTGCATTAGACAATAACGGCACATATATTCTGAAGTTGAGAAATTCTGGTTAAATCCACCAATAAAATGTGCTCCAAAATTGTCAGCAGTAATACAAAAAACCCTCCCTACATAACATACACCATCCACATTAAATTCATTCTCAATTTCTTTAAGGTCACCAATCAATTGCCTAAATACTACTTTTTGGCCAAACAATTTTAAACCTTTTTCACAGCACAGTAAAAGAAGCTGCATTTGGTGAACTGATGACCTATACTGAGGGTAGATGTTTCCTAATGTGCAATAAAATCCGAGAATTTTATGTTTATTTTGTGAAGAACCTAACGGGTTAACAACCTCAAACGCATCCTGAAAAAGGATAAGCTGAAGGATTTTTATTGATCCATCTGCTTGGCATTGCTGAAACACGCTAACGTCAGTAAAATCACTCATTCGATCTGCTACTTCATTTTTCAGTGGATGATCTACTTGATCCTTTGCAGACTTATCGTGGAACAGATTAACAAGATTTTTTTTAATTGGAATGTAGTGGCAGTAAAGCAAGCGATTTACCTCATCGCGACCCATGCAAATTTCAATGGGTTTGACAAATTTCATGCTTTTTTCAAAATATTGTTGTCTTAAATAGATAGATTTAAGAAGTCCCGATTCAGTATCGAATGCAGATTTTAAAAACTTTGAGTCATGGACATATTTTACAATTGTTTTTTTCTCATCTTTAGATATATTTACTAATTCACTCAATTTATCAGTGAAACTCTGTGTGAAAAAGGAATCCTTCTGAATCAGTAAATAATATCTCTTCCGTTATCAACTGTACTGTTTTAGATGGGATTAGGCATTTTGATTCCAAAAGCAAGCAAAAAAGAGCAATATTTTTCAGTGTGAGTTCTTCAGAGATATGGCTGTCTGACTGATTAAGTTGCTCACTTACGTCAGAAGTGACTAGTTCCACAGTACTGTCAACTCTCAGGGTCAGGGCAACTGGCTCAGAATTAAGAAACTGTGGAGATACGAATTTTGTACTGTGATTCAGATGATATCTAGATAAATGGGATGAAAATGAAGATTTGACTTTAAATGTTTTGGCACACCCCTTAAAACAGCATCTAATAAAGCCCCCGGAGGTTAGATGTGACTTAATGTGCGATATTAAATCAGAAACTCCATTAAATGCCTTATGACACAATCTTTGTTTGCACTTTAAATCCACTTCTGAATTGCAAAGTTGTAAACCACGCAATCCACGGTGGTATGGCGAGACATGAGTATTAAAGCCATAGTAAGAGCCAAATGTCGTGGAGCAACCACGCACCCCGCACTGAAATCTTAAATTATTTACATTTCTATGAATGCTCATGTGGTGAACACATTTCTTTAAAGATAAAGAAACATAGTTGCAATTGACACACTCATACATGATGTTAAGTATTAAGTATGCACTTTTATGCAAAATGTTTTATAATATGAGATATTCCTAAGAAAAACAGAAGGAAATACTGTTTTATGTATTGAATGTAAAATTTCATGTATCAAAAATAAACAATAACTGACACTAATTGCCAAAGGCTTTGATTCCTCTGAAACCAAATTCTTTTACATATTTTTTAAAAATTCAACCAATTCAGCATGCAGAACAAAGATTCATTACCAAAATTATTTACAATACAAAAATATGTCCGCAAAAAGATCCTCCGTAATTGTCAGCACTGTTGTCTTAAGCAATATACAGGGTGTCTCAGAATTATTGGATACATTACAAAATTATGTAAAAAAAAACTGAGCATTGTCGGTTTTTCTGTCACGTATTACAAACACGGTTTCTATATTTTTGTTTTGCAGAATTGTTATTCCCAGAATCCGATAGATTGCACTAGATGTGGCCTGATGAGGAATGTATGAGAAATGCGCAATCGGTAGTAATGTCATCCGTACAGCACAAGGCGATGTGTGTGTTATGGCTTGCGAAATTAAAGTCTGTCATTAAAGTTAAAAGACGGTACCATTTAGAGTATGGTTGTAATCCTCCATCAATGAATTCAATTAAGCGATGGGTAAAACAGTTCTGGCAATGTGGAACCTCGTGGAGGAGCCGGTTGGCCTAGCATCAGCGTGAGACGGTTGACCAAGTTAATGGAAGTTTCCGACGAAGCTCCAGGAAATCCATTCGTAAAGCAAGCATAGAACTGTGCATTCCGAAATCGATAGTTCACGATATCTTGCACAAGAAATTAAAGTTTTATGCTTGTAAAATCCAAATAGTGCAAAAGATGCATGTAAATGATCACACTCTACGAAACGATTTCGCTGTGGTTATGCTAAATTGAGTGAAAAACAACGAAAAATTTCTCAGTACTGTCATTTTCAGTGATGAATCCACATTTCATGTATTGTGAATTGTCACAACTGTAGGATATGGGGTAGTGAACTGCCTCATGCTGCTATTGAACTGGAACGTGATTCTCCAAAAGTTAACGTGTGGTGCGCCCTATCAAAAAGAGAAGTGATTGGCCCTTCCTTCTGCGAAAAAAACAAATGATGACATTTACTTGGATATGATAGAAACTTTCGCTATACCCAGATCAAAAGATATGTCATTTTCCAACAAGATGGTATGACTCCGCATTGGTCAACATGTATACATAAGTGCCTAAATGAGCCTTTTCCCCAACAGATAGATTGGCCGTGGCGGTCCCATTCTGTGGCCTCCTCGCTCTCCAGATCTAACTCCATTGGATTATTTCATGTGGGATTAGGATCGTGTCTATCAGACGCCTTGTACTGATTTGCAGGAACTAAAGTAGCGTATCACAGCTGCTATTTAATTCCATAACTCCTCAGATGCTTGCCAATACATGGCATGAAATTGAGTATCGACGTACTACGAGCAACCAAGGGATCTCGCATCGAAATTTATTAACTTGTGCAGTTACATTGTAAGTTAATACAGTCAGTTTATTTCTATCTGTTTAATGTTTTGTTTTATATAATTTTGTTATGTGTCCAATAATTCTCGGACACCCTGTATATATACATTTTTGTAGCAAATAAATGCAACAGAATAAAAACAAGAATTTTATTTGTTGAGAAGGAAATAAGAAACTAAGACTTTTGAATCCAAAAGATTTTGAAAACCGGTAGAAACAGTAAACATTTTGTGTGTGCAGCTCTGTGGAGCACCACATTAACAGGACCTGCAATTTTATGAGAGTTCCTAGTTCTTTTTTTTTTATGTGGAAAAGACTTTTTCCTTTTTCATACATTAGCATGAGAAAGTATTGTAATCATGAAAAATTCGACTTGAAGATGTCAAAGGAAATGCAAGTTGTGATGTACTTTGCACAAAAAAGAGTAGTCATGACTACTTTCTATTTTTGAATAAATCCGGTACCTGTATGTACCTCTTGTTTTTCCAGTTTTTCAAAAAAATAAGATTTTCATTTCTAGAAACTTGTCTCCTGCCTCATTTATTTAGCACTGATGGAGATAATGCTTCACTGGTGATGTGACTTCATTGCTGATATTCAATCAGAATGGCGACACAAGAGGCCTGAATGTTACATTGTGATTAAAATTTTCACCGATTCACCCTTTCATGATGTACATTCTCGGAGATTTGTTTCAATTCATTTATAGTGACAAACTGACAATGAGGGACAGAGGTCCCTTGAGATATATCAAATATGGCATCAGCCATCTTGATTGAAGTCCATGGTAAAGTAAGGTTTAGAAATTACCAGATGATTATATTTATATTTGGTGTTTTCACTAACACGCTGCAATTTTTTTTATTGGATTTTGCCTTTTTTAATGGGGGGGGGGCAGGTTTGGTCTTTGGAAAAAAATTCTCTTATCAGGAATTCAGGGTGTTATTTTGGGTTCTGTATTAGGATTACAATTTATCTGTGGTTGACTTTATTACTATATATATACAGCTCAAAACAATTAGGGAATAGGGAATATCGTAGTTTTGTATTAAAACTGAGTGACAGAAAACTTTAGAGGTTGGAATAGGAACTACAGACACTTAGTACGCTATGCAAAAGAAAAATATGGCCAAAACAATTAGCAAATTTAAATTTAATAATTTTTGAGGAGACAAATGTACAAAGGCATATTTATGATCATATCGTAAAAATGAAAATAAAGGTAAATTTCTCACTGAAAAACATGTACGGCAATTTGCATTGTATAAGCCACGAATAAACGATTTAAAAAATAAAATAAAAAAACGTTTTGCTGCCGTTCAATTTGAAAAATAATCTGCAGGGTAATTGTGCTGGAGATGGGGCTATATAATTGGAAAAGGAACTCTCTCGGAAAAAAATTTCAGTCCAGGATTTGCACGAAGTGAAGAGGACGGAAAAGGGATGTCATAATGAAAGACCGGGAAAGCTGTATAAAGGGGTGGCGGGAGTTATTTTGTCTTTGTATTGTTGGGAAAGACAAAACGCTGACTGTGCTTGTGCCCTCTCCTCATCGATTGGCCAATAAAAATGTATGCACAGTGCTTGCTGCAGGAACCTAAACATGCACGCCTCATTTCAAAGTTCCATGTTCTGAATCTCGTGTACACTGTGCCTTGTATTTTAGTTTGTCCTTTGCCACTTTGACCAAAGTCTTTGTTTCATTTCTTCGGACGCCTGAACTTTTTTTTTATTGGAGGTTTTTTTTTTGATTGGAGGTTTAACGACCACCGTGAGCAACTCAATGGGCTATAAGCAGTCGCCCGTCGCTAATTTAGGGTCTCTGGTTCCAGGGAAGGGAAAGAGCCAGTGCCGTAAGACAAACACAACATCCATGCCTCGCCGGGATTCGAACCGGGACCCCTTCCGGACGAATGATCAGAGGCCATCGCTTAGACCACTGCGCCACCGGGGCGGCCTTATTGGAGGTTTAACGACCACCGTGAGCAACTCAATGGGCTATAAGCGGTCGCCCGTCCCTAATTTAGGGTCACTGGTTCCAGGGAAGGGAGAGAGCCAGTGCCGTAAGACAAACACAACATCTATGCCTCACCGGGATTCGAACCCAGACCCCTTTCGGACGAATGATCAGAGGTCATCGCTTAGACCACTGCACAACCGGGGCGGCAAACTTTTGTTTTTGTGCATTCATTTTTAATTTATGTTGTCTACACTTGATTCAATGTTTGAATTTTCTTTAGTATAAAATTTTTGTAAGATATGTGGACAATTGAGATTTTGGGGTATACTAGCAATGTTTATTTCTTACATAGTACACCTGACGAGATTTTTTGAGGGGTTTTTCTTAGCTCACGAAGCAGTTCTAATGTAATTACTGCCTAGCATCAGTGACCTGTTTGTAAAACTTTCTACGTGCAATTGTGTTTGCATTGAAATACACCTTTAGGGGTACTCATTTTATAAATAAAACAAACAGATATTGGTACTGCTATTAAGTTTACGCGACGCGCCTCCAGTTGTGCGTTGGGCATCAGTTGAGTGATATTTCTGTTATTTTTTTATAATTTTACAGAAAACACTGGCAGTTATTACTACACAAATACCTGTGTATTGATATATTTCAACTAATTTTTAAGAAATTGAATGGTTCTGATAAATTTCCATCTTACCACAGATGAGGTATACACACTGCTCACATGAGATTTCTTCAATGTGTTAGTTTGCAGAAAAAAATGTTTCAACATCTTTAAACAGACATTTTAAAGACAAACTCCTGAACTATGTGTGAACTTCTGTTTTTGTGCATTCATTTCAAATTTTTGTTATCTATACTTGATTCAATGTTTGCATTTCTTTAGGAATAAATATTAAAAATAATACATTTCCTTATGTCTGCAAACACATAAGATGTATTTTACAAAGCCTTAACATACATATATAAAGGAAATAGGTATCCAACATATGTACAAGACATACATATCTATCGTATAGTCTGTAGGACATTCGTATTTTACAAGCACTTGTGACCAGAAATAGGGGCCACAAAATCTTCAGTAGCCCAGATTCCAAACAAAGCTGTCTGGCACTGAAAAAAATGTAGGAAGCAGGAGCATGGTGTTAGAATTTTTAGCACCTGCGATTGCGAATGCTAAATAAAAATTTCCTGGCACCAACGTGGTCAGGATGAAATTGACCATTATACAATTTGTACCTTGTTCTCCAAAACTAGTTGTCACCCTAGTCACAGGACAAGCGAGAAAAATTAGTTAGCAACTGCATTCGTTTACTTAACTTGTTCGGCCTAACAAATAATTTGAACGAAATACATGAAATAAAAAATCAAACTTGTTTCAATTGTTACCAAAACCACTTCATATTAACATTCTCATCATAATGCACTGTGACTTACACAAAACAAAAAAATTACTTACCGAAAATAAATGCTGCGGTGCTTCTATAAATCAGTAACATAGAATCCTTACTTTATGTAGAGAGACGTCCATCGCTTCGTACCAACATGGCGTCCGCGACCAGTCCGTTGCCATTCGACAGCACGTAAAAAAACAGGTATTATACCGTAATGGTTAAAACAGTTTAAACACCGTGAACATGTAGTTTATCTACTGAAAATGTACGGTTAATCGCCCGTTGGCGTGCTTACGGTCCGTAAACCGTTTTAATACAGTTGAAACACCGATAATTCACGGCAATCTTTTACAGTGTACCTGACAGAAAATAGTTGTTCATTTTTGTCGCAGTTTTTCAAAACACATAACGAAAATTGCTTCATTCTTATGCATATGATTCCCTGGTACGAAATAGAAAGTATGCAAATGCCTTCCTTCTACCAAAGCGTTAAAGTAGAGGCCGTGTTCTCTTCAACGGAAGTTACATAGCATCGGAAAATCAAATGTTTGCTCCTCCTGTTGACAGCGTTGTTCGCAATTCATTGAAATTGGATAACAAAACGAAAGAGCTCTTGCAGAAGTGAGTTCATAAATCGCGCATTAAAGAATCATACACAAAAAACAAAAACCCAAAAAATGATCAGATCGTGATGTTAAAATGTGAGACAGAAATGATGATCTATTTTCTGTAGCGCAGCACTACAAATTGGATCGCTTTCCTGGCAAGAACGCTCCCCTTTCCTCTTGTACTCTTCCGCCAGCTGAAGGCAGCCGGAACGAGACCTTCGTTTCAGCGGAACAAAGCTTGATGTCGCCGCGGCGTGTGTTAGGCCTGCCGCAGCTTCTGTTCACAGCGTCGGCGTCGTACTGACACGTAAATATTACGGTCAAAATCTTTAAAATACTTTTTCACCATTCGCCATGAAATTGCATACTTAAAAATCTGTACGTCTGACTTTTTAGAAATCCTTCAACATTTCCGACGCAATAATTTAGGAAGCTAAACTACACATTTACCCATTGCTTATTCATATGGTATACCTAATATACATACAACTTATAATTGCCCAAAAAGCAGAGGGCTTTTGAATACTGCTAAGGAGCGTTTAAAAAATTACGCACTTAAATTTAAGAACCTCTCATTGATATATTTCATGTATTATGCACAATGATATCTTGCTAGTTATTTAGAAGTAAACAGCTACTGTTGCTACATTCTCAACACATACCATCACCTTTAAATGCATGCAGGGAAAGCTAGAAGCATATCTGCTGTATAAATACACAACAACTACATTAAAGCGAAAAGGTAATATAAATTTACGTGTCCTATATTTATCTAAAAAAATTAAAATAAGTGATTCAAAATGTTACGTGATCATAATTATGACGCTAGTACCTTTCTGCAACTGTATATTAAATTAGATCTGTAACACTGTTTTTATATAACAGAAGCCTACATTGTCATATATATATATAAAACACGAACGTATTATCAATTCATAAATAAAATTCCTTTCATCCCTACCATCACTGTTGTCGTTTAAAGGCGTGTCATTTCTACATGGAAATCTGTCTTAAAAATATGTCCTCTTTTTTAATTTTTATGTTGGCCTATTTGATAAGGACTAATAATATTTGAGAAGTACAATACGGCTATTTTCACGCTTAAAAACATTGCAACAGCAAACTTATACATCATCGTAATACAGACAGCGGTTTCCTCTCCTGGGCCGCCCCGGTGGCGCAGTGGTCTAAGCGATGGCCTTTGATCATTCGTCCGAAGAGGTCCGGGTTCGAATCCCGGAGAGGCATCGATGTTGTGTTTGTCTTTCGGCACTGGCTCTCTCCCTTCCCTGGAACCAGTGACCCTAAATTAGGGACGGGCGACTGCTTATAGCCCATTGAGTTGCTCGCGGTGGTCGTTAAACCTCCAATAAAAAACTCTCCTGGAATTGATGGCCCGCATATCCCCAGCGGCATCTGGTTCCCGATCACATTAAGAGTCCACATTTTAGATAAGTTGAATTACCTGTCTATCGTACACCGTGCGAGAAGCTTTAGTGGATCACGTGAGTGCAGTGAGTAAGCCTTCTCCGGCTGTCTCGCTCTTGGAGCAGTGGGTGTACGGGAACTCAGTAGTGAAGTTATATGTCCTCTATCATGTTTGTTCCTCCTGTGTAACGTCATGTACTTAGTGATTGCAGTATGTACAGAAAGTGTAATTTAATTTTGTGTTAGTAAACTCCATCGTGTGAAAGTGCTATCAGCAGTCAGCTATTTATTTGTGTGCAAAAGCAGCGTGCTTAGCTCGATGAGCGTGAGCTTCAAACAAGTACACAGACATATATTGATACTACGACGGTGGACCTACAATTTTTGGTTTGTGAATAAGTGTCATCTCAAGCAGATTTTGGTAAGAATGATCTAGCTTACCAGTAATCTGGTCATTAAAGGAAACAATTGAACATGCAGTGTTGGCAGGCTCTTTTTTAACTTTTTCATTCATTAGTATGGGGAAGTGTTCATTGTGCAAACATTCGACTTTGAGATTTCAACGGAAATACACGATCTGGGGACCGCCGAATACGATATCACTATTTTGGCCGTGGTGTCTTGTGTGTCTGTCTGTTTTGTGTCCACCATAACTCAAAAGCTATATTAGCGAAATTTAATATTTGGGGGAGTTTGTGGTACCTTGTCGTGCTGATTATACAGTATTTTGGTACAAATCGGGGGAACGGAAGGGGGCGTTCCTCACAACGCGTTTGCTCTTTTTTTTTATAAACCTCAAATACTATTGTGAATATCTAGACGAAATTTATTATTTAGCAGTTTTGTTATACGTATATTCATGTGCTCACTAGATTTTAGTAAAAATCGGGTAACCGGAAGTAGGCGTTCACTATTGAATTTTTGTTATGCATCTTCACATCTCAGTTTACGGCTATTCTTCTGCAAACGGGCGCACTCCTCATTTCTCACAGCTAAGACAGCGGAGCGCTAGAACAGCTTCGCGAGCAATCTACTGTGTTAGATCTGGCAACGCATATGTTGTTAACATCCGAATGCAAACATTAAGGGAATTTACAAATTGGTTATTTTGCATTATGTTCTTATTTTTTAATTGATCATGATGACTTTGGTTTCATCAAAAAACTATTTCATGTACTAAATGAAACAATAACTGAGATGTTGAAAAATAATAAAAAAAAAAAAAAAGAGAGAAAAGAAGAACGCTCTTACCACTATATACGTTGGGAGACTGGAAACAAATTATACCTTCGTATTTACAAGTATTTTAATTCGTGCTGAGTAATATATAGCAAAAGACAGTTTAAGAGAAAAAGGATCGATATTTATTGCCATTCGTGATTCCTTATTATTTCAAGGATTTATTCGAAAACGTCTTTGTTCTTGGCACTACATTCCCTTCGGAATAAGAATTCCATCAAACGATCTGCTAAACTGTCATTGTGAACACCTTGTTTCATCATATCACTTTTTAAATGTCTCCAAAACATTCAATATTTTGAATGTCGGCTCCAGTGTCTGGGTCGACAAAATTTTCACTATGGTTAACAGTCAGATGTGCATAGTTCTCATCTTTATCCAGACAATTATACGCTTTCCACTGATCAGTTATTATAGTTATACGCGGTGCTACATGTTACTTGATAACTGGAAACAATTCTTTGGCTGATCTTTTATTTTCAGGACATAATTCAAGCCTCACTTGTTTAAATTCCCTGTCTATTATACCAATGACCCATGATCCTTCAACGACTCATCCAACATGAAATTTTCTCTTTCCCAGCTTCGTCTCATCTATCGCTACAGCTATTCCAAAGTCCCCAAGTTGTCCACTATATTCATTTTTTGTTAGCATGAGTTCCGTTATAATATCTCGGCAGTAAGTATACCAATCCGATATAGTTTCAGAAGATGCAGAAACATTGTCTTCTATACTTGTCTCAAGAATTGCTGTCTTATAATTATAACTATTGCAAAAGCAATATGTTAGCAACATAACTTTCTGGGGTGAAACTTTTGCTTTTGAGAACCACTTATTCGAACGAGAAATTTTGAAATTTCTTGACCCATCAAAATGAGTCTTGCTACATCTAAAAACTCCTAGACCATAATCGTTTGATAGCCGCATTTGATGACCTTCGGAACATAATTTTTTCTGTGTGTAGCAAACCAAAACGTTCACATAATGATATACATGTTTTCCTATCTCGTACATCGTTAACGAGACGAAACAAATTCCATCGAGGCATTATTAAATACAACACACCAATTCAACGACAACTTCATGCATTCGGATGTTAACAACGTTGTGCCGCCCCGGTGGCGCAGTGGTCTAAGCGATGGCCTCTGATCATTCGTCCGAACGGCGTCCGGGTTCGAATCCCGGTGAGGCATGGATGTTGTGTTTGTCTTACGGCACTGGCTCTCTCCCTTCCCTGGAACCAGTGACCCTACATTAGGGACGGGCGACTGCTTATAGCCCATTGAGTTGCTCACGGTGGTCGTTAAACATCAAAAAAAAAAAAAAAAAGACAACGTTGCCAGATCTAAAACAGTAGATTGCTCGCGGAGCTGTTCTAGCACTCCGCTGTCTTAGCTGTGGAAATGAGCAGTGCGCCCGTTTGCGGAAGAATAGCCCAGTTTACGTATGAAAAAGTCCAGTGGATGTCACTGCAAAATTTTTTTGTACGTCTTTTGGAAAAAAAGATCGTGCTTATGTTATCGGTGTTGAGTTCAGTTGACTTGATTTTATCGTTTCTACAACTAGTTTGTGTCCAACCGTATGGCAACAGTGTGTTCTTCTTTCTTGGCCTTTTACGTCATTATAAACAAGCTGTGTTCTGCTTCAGCTAGTTATTATTCCAGTTCTTGTGGTTTAGTTATGCGTCTAGCTTTCGTATAGGGTATGGCCTATGGGGCACAGGTAAGGCGCAATTAAATAACATTATGTGCAAGTTTTAGAGATTAATTTTCAGTCCTGGTTACGTTCGGTGTTTCGTATCTGGTAAGCCAAACTTAATGGCGGACTTCAAGAACACCATCAAGTTTAACCATTATTTTGAAATCATGTTAGAGCGACGCTTGGTTTAAATAGTTACAGACATGAGCACATTGAATACATATTATGTAAATGAGAAAAAAACAACAACACATAAATCACTACCATTCACCACAAACTGTTTAAAGTCATCAAGATTATTTTGGTGGTTCTTCCCATGGGTATTGTAAGACGAAATTTCTCCAGGCACTAGGGATGTTGACAGGAACGTCTTCATTGCAGCACTCAGGTCCAAATTTTATAATATATAGGCTCTCAGTGAGGAGCATAGAGCTTTTTGTAGAAGCTGTTGATAACAAGTTCGCTTTTTCCCAATCAGGTCTTAAATACCTTTCAATGACGGTCCTAGGCAATGTCGAGGTAGTAGCTCCTTTACGGATTGCATATTTATGCTCAGCCCATCGAATTCCCAGGCTTCTGAAGGTCGAACCCACATAGCAGAGATCCGCAGATTGTCCATTAATGTCCATCAAGGAAACACTATATACACCAAAGCGGGAAACAGTTGGTATTATATCTCTATCATGTCTAATAATAGAGAAAAGGTTTTGAGTTTTGACACCAAACCCTAAGGAGTATTTTTACGAGTGTTTTTCAGGAAGGAGACAACTGATTTTTGGTAGGGCATACTTCCTACGTATTTGATTGTGGGTACACTTCTAGCCAGGGATGTTGAAGTCTTCCGTTTATATTGTTCTATAAGTCGTTGGACACTACCCGTAGGGTATCCATGTGCATTTGCAATTTCATTAATTTCCCTCAATTCCTGATTTCGGTAAACAGAATTCGAAGAGTGAGTAAAAGCTCTTTTACAAGGAATCTAAATACGGAGTATTTATAAGTGGTTGGAGTACATGAGTTGAGTCAAAATATTCATGATCTGGGGAATGTGAGACTAAACAGTCAAGATAAGGTAGTGACCCACATTTTCCCACCTCTATAGTAAATCTTATACCGGGAGTGATAGAAGATAAGTTTGAAGACATATTATGTAGTTCGGAGACAGAGTGAGGCCAGATGAGAAAAACATCATCAATATGTCTTATGTATAATGACGGTTGAACAGTACAGGATTTTAGGTATTTATTTTCTAAGTCCTGTAGCAAAATCACTGCAAGAACAGGTGATAAAGGGGAAACTATTGGGGCCCCCCTCATTTTGTTTGTAGATGGTTTTTTGAAAGCGGAAAAAACATCGGTCCCAACAAGTTTCAAAGCTTGTAGGGTTGAATCGATTTCTGCTTGGCTGTAAGTGTTCTGTGCATGTAAGATTTCTTCAATGAGAGTATAGACAACTGTACGAGACATATTGGGGAAGAGGTTTTCAACATCTAGCGAGGCAAGGATGAACTGAGTCTTCGGGAATTGACAATATTTTATTTTGTTAATAGCTTCTATTGTACTATTAACTGAAAAATTAGATTCAGTAGTAAATGGTTTTAGGAAGGCTACAAGATATTTTTCAAGATTTTGATTGGTGTTTGCATAACCCGAGATGAGGAGTCGAACAGGTTGATCAGGTTTATGAGTTTTTACTTTTCCGAAGGCTTCAGGAACTCTAGATCCTAGGGGATAACATATTGTGAGAAATACAATCCGGTAGTAAGCTTGACTACCGGATTATATTTTTCGGAATATGTTACCAACCACAGGATCTAGAGTTCCTGAAGCCTTCGGAAAAGTAGCAAGAAAGATAACACCGAATTTTCGGGCGAAATAAGCACGTCTTTTGAATTCGTTCTGACGCAAATTAGGTTTATCAAAGCTATTCAAAGTCAGTGGAACCGGTATGAAAACAATAGCATCTGACAGAAGTTTTTCAATCGGGTTTTTAATCCCTCAGATATTGCTGTAAACGGAATCGTGAGCTTAAAGCCCTCTGGTTGCCGACTTGTGCGTTAAGAAAAATATGAATTTATATCAGAAACATTTCGCACCGGAAACGCTCTCCAACACCGAAAGAATTTTTCAAATCGGAGTCTTAGAAACAGAGATATCGACAAAAATAAGATGTGACTTTACGTCCCCTGGTGGGAAAACCATGCATTATTTTAGGAAGAAAGTATTCTCAAAAGGTTTTTCCATATGAACGGTATCGGTCCAAGAAAAAAATTTTAGTCGAGTTTTCAGGAGCCCAGAGTATATACTCATCTACCCTACGTTGTTTTCTCTCTCTATATCTCTCTCCTTAGTTCTTTAAAAATTGTTTTCGCTCTCGGAGAAGTTGGACCCCCTTTGAAAATATTAGGTTCCGCCACCCATGAATAGGTCGCATCGCTGATGGTTAGTTGAGATATTTTAAACTGTGTTTCGACTTACTTGTGATTCCCTTTGTATTTGTTATACAGAAATAACAGTCCGAAGAATGATCTTTCGACTCTCTCCACCCCATAGAAACTGCATATGGCCAGAACCGTTTTTTTTTTTTTTTTTTTTTTTTTTTTTTTTTTGATTGGAGGTTTAACGACCACCGTGAGCAACTCAATGGGCTATAAGCAGTCGCCCGTCCCTAATTTAGGGTCACTGGTTCCAGGGAAGGGAGAGAGCCAGTGCCGTAAGACAAACACAACATCCATGCCTCACCGGGATTTGAACCCGGACCCCGTTCGGACGAATGATCAGAGGCCATCGCTTAGACCACTGCGCCTCCGGGGCGACCCAGAACCGTTTGCCCACCCCGTTAAAAGTCTTGAACATGTATCACAAAAAATATGTGGGGCCCAACTCCTGTCCTGATCTCCTACTTTGCATCCAAAGTAAAGCTGATAACACTTTCATATTAACGGGGTAAAGCTCCGCCTTTGAGGATTGAATGTCAATTCACCGCACACATAACAAAATGTATCCGGATGGTTGAGGCACTTGCGTTACATTTTTCAGTTTTCACACACAAACAAAAGCTACTAATAAAAAGTAATATCACAGCGCTCACTTCGGCTGTCTACAGAGAACTGAGACGTAGTCGAGCAGTCGAGTGAGCAGCCGGGAAGGGTGCAGGTGGTGCCATGTCTATGACTCATTCGCACGTGCGGACAGGACCCCCTGATAAAACACGAACGCAACAGCGTCTGTAAGCTGATGACTTCTACCTGCACCACCTAAATGCGGACTTCGCAGGGAAACAAGGAACTCTCTCTAAATTTAGCAGTGAAGGCGTTGCGAGAGCAATCCCACCAGGATCCGGCTGTCCTTCATCCGGACAGGATCGGCCCGTAGACAAGTAGATATTTGCCAACCCCCACGGACCCCCACTCCATGCCATTGCCCGTGTGTCAGACGTGCTAATGGGCAGGGGCTTTTAACTTTGCGTCTGGCTGGGAGATTTTGTTCGCCAGCGCGAGTGTTTTGGGGCAAAAGCCCTTTATTTGGTCCTGGCTAAAAAATAAACATGCACATTTATACACTAGGAGTTCCGTGCATATGGGTAGACACCTTTATTTTCACGTACTCCCTCACAGAAAAATCATAAAATACACAGGAGAAATGATAAAAATACACAGAAATATTTACAAATTTACATGGCAGCACTAAAGTCCGTGCCGCCTGGACGACGCTAGGGCAAGTCCTCGCTCCTCTCCAGTCTTTGGTCTTCTGTCTTCTCTACTCTTCAATGAGTATTTCTTCCTGCCTCACCACGAAGTCTTTGACCAACTCAATGAGCCCTTGACGCGCTCTGGGATACGCGATCAAAATCGAGAGGTCCTTCATTTTCCCTAAGTCGGAGGCGATTACTTTTCTCCAACCCTGCAAGAGAACTGCACTCTAGAATCATGTGTGCGACATCTGCGGTTCGGGCCCCGCAGCAGCACACTCTGTCCCTTATCGCAAAGCGGCGAAAATATTCCGGCGATACGCCATGGCCGGTGAATGTTAAATTCAGGGACCGTTCACATTCTACGCGTCTGATGGAGACGCAGGGAAAGATACGGAGGCACTTTCTACCCGTATCCCCCTTGTCCCATCGTGCTGCCACTCAACTTTGTGGTATTTTTAAGCCTTGTGCGAAAACTTTGCACCGGTGTTCGTAATTCAAAGTTGATTCTATCTTTTCCAACCGCTTCCTTTGCTAGCCGGTCTGCCCTTTCATTGCCACTGGTTCCGACATGGCTTCGGACCCAGTAGAACGATACTACCACATCGCTCCTATGAACGACTAGAGCTTTTACGTCTCAGACAAGGGGAAATTTACTCCCGAACTGACCAAGTGCTTTAAGAGCCTATAACGAAGTAAATTTCTCCGTCATTTTTGGTCTACGCCGGGATTCGAACCCGAGCCCGCTTATTCCGGAACAAGTCGCTCTACCAACTGAGCTACGCAGACGATTATTCTGATTCCTATCTGCCTTTATGTCGTGTGCGTCCTGCTGGCAGGTACGTCACATCTCCCCCCGAAAGAGGGCCGGGGGCATGGCCCACGGGTCAGCCGTGACCATGAATCGTTGCAGGCAGCCATCCACTGTAGAACGTGCACTTGAGAACTCCCAGTCAATCTGCTGTGTGGAATGCAACATCACACATTTTTATTTTTCGAAGCGCTGGAGAAGGAATTCTCTGATTTTTCCTGTCTCGCGGTGTGGAAATAACATCACACCAATGCGAGATTTTGAACGGCCGGGTCATCCGGATAGTTCGGGCGCCATTATAACGAAGTAAATTTCTCCGTCATTTTCGGTCTACGCCGGGATTCGAACCCGAGGCCGCTTATTCCGGAACAAGTCGCTCTACCAACTGAGCTACGCAGACATTTATTCTGATTCCTATCTGCCTTTATGTCGTGTGCGTCCTGCTGGCAGGTACGTCACAAGCCGCTTGGCTGTCTGAGAAGACCTTGACTTCCGTGTCACTGCCATTGAGCCTAGCCCAATGCATTGCCTCTCTGATCGCCAACAGCTCTGCTTGAAACACAGAGGAGTTGGGAGAGAATTTTATTAAGAGAGTCTGTATGTCACCTGCAGCTTTTTTTTTCTTTTTTTTCGCATATGAATAAACGATGCTATGTGCTCTAAGTCAATACTGGAATCATTTCTCGCAAAAAAAAAAAAAAAAAAAAAAAAAAAAAACATTTTTAACGTAAAAAACCATATTCTTATAAAAATATACGTGATCGTAAAATTCGGATAGAAAATCTGGATTCCTCGTATGAAAATACTAAAGAGTAAAAAAATTAAGTCTGGGACAAAACATGTGTTTACCAGTGTAATCTACGGCATGAATGGAATCGAAAAGTAAACGAATTTTTTTATTGAATGTTTAGAAAAATATACACTATCTACCAACAAGTAATTGGACACCCCTGCAATCAACGATATCTGCGGTCCTGATACACGTCACGGCGGCCGCCGTTAAATATCTTGTGGGAAACAACAACGCAACCAGTCGCATGCAAGATGCCACGCAGTTCGGAGCTCTCTGATTTCGAGAAAGGTCTAATCGTCGGGTATCACAAAAATGGCCGATCCATACGTGACATATCCAGCGAGTTGAAGTACCCAAAATCGACAGTGACCTACGTGATTGGCAAGTGGAAGATGAGAGGTGACTGTCGGAATGTGCCCCGACCAGGCAGACCCACAAAACTGGGAGTTAGAGACCGACGGGTGCTGACCAGAGAAATTCGGAAGAACCGCACCAAATCGAAGGGCCATATCCGCGAGGAGTTTCAACAGGCATCCGGGAGTGTTATTTCGATGAATACCATCCGTAAGGAAGCTCATCTGCTCGGTTATCATGGGCGTGCTGCCGCCCAGAAGCCTTTGATCACCAAGTCCAATAGCGCTGCTCGGCTAACGTGGTGCAAAGAAGGTTGACAGTGGAAACAGGTTCTCTGGAGCGACGAATCAAGGTTCACCCTCTGTTATTCGGATGGTAGGGTCTGGGTTTGGCGTCTGCCTTGAGAACGCCTCCTACCGGAATGTATTGTGCCAACTGTGAAGTTCGGCGGCGGTGGAATTATGCTATGGGGGTGTTTCTCCCGGTATTGCACGGGACCCTTGGTCGCAATTCCTGGTAGACTCAACGCCGAGACCTACTGCACCATTATGACCATGCGCTTCCTACGTTGTGGCAGTTTTACGGGGTGGACCTATGTTACTTTCAGGATGACAATGCCACCTGTCGTGTTGCGAGGTCCACCATGGCTTGGTATGGTGACAATGTGGTTAATCGAATGGGCAGCCCTGCGCAGAGCCCGGACCTTAACCCTATTGAGCACCTCTGGGACGAGTTGGAGCGTCGACTTAAGGGGTGCTCCCACCGTCCGAAATCGGTGAAGGAACTGACCTATCTTCTCCAAGCAGAGTGGAAGAAAATACCGCTAGCCGTCGTACAACGCCTGGTTGAGAGTATGCTCCGGAGATTATTTGTAAGCTAGATCACTCCTACCATACATCTTGAGATGACACTTATTAGCAAACCAAAAATTGTAGGTCGACCGTCATAGAATCAATATGTCTGTTTCTTATTTGAAGCTCACGGTGGCGCAGTGATCTAAGCGATGGCCTCTGATCATTCGTCCAAAAGGGGTCCGGGTTCGAATCCCGGTAAGGCATGGATATTGTGTTTGTCTTACGGCACTGGTTCTCTCCCTTCCCTGGAACCAGTGACCCTAAATTAGGGACGGGCGAATGCTTATAGCCCATTGAGTTGCTCACGGTGGTCGTTAAACCTCCAATCAATAAAAAAAGAAGCTCACGGTCATCGCGCTAAGCACACTGCTTTGCACAGAAATATATAGCTGACTGCTGACAGCATTTTCACACTATGAATTTCACTAACACAAAATTGAATAACACTTTCTGTACATGCTGCAATGACATTCACTAAGTACTTGATGTTACATAGGAGGAATAAACACGATAGAAGATAAACAACTTCACTACTGAGTTCCCAAGCACCCACTACTCCAAGAGCGAGACAGCTGGAAAAGATGGCTTACGCACTGCACTCACGTGATCCACTAAAGCTTCCCTCGGCAAAGTTGGCACGCCAGATCTTTGTCGCCATCGTTTTTTTATTTATTTTTTTTTTTTTTGCTGAACCCAGTCGAACTGAAACAGTATTATCTAATTGTTTGTGAAATTAAATTTGAATTATTAGTTTTAATTATTTATTTTTTAGTATTTTATATCATCTTTTCTTATCATCATCATCATCTTTTTTTTTTTCATTTTCTCTCCTTTCACTATTTCTGACAAAAAAATGCCGCCCTCTGAGGATGCCACATTGTTGCGTCGCACTCCCGCACCCTAGTCGCGCCGGCCCTAAATGCATGCCTTAGGTCTACAAAAGATTTCCACTTAACCGGGAGTTCTTGGTCACTTTAAAATTTCCCCGCTGGATTGAAGTAATCCATTTTCTTAGGAGGTTCCTGTTAGTAGAGAATTTGAATACTCCGACGATTTTCAGTGAAAACATAAGCAAATAATAAAACGTGGTCCATCAATATAACACGTGGTCGATCGTCATAAGTACCGCGACAGTAGGGTACACTGCATCTAAATGGCATAATGAATTTTCTTCTGAAACTGTTTGTCCTACAAAGAGAGGAAAACTTAGTTGAAACCCAACGGCAGCCACGAACATTGACAGCGATGCTTATACATTATACAGCGAGCGAGCTAAGCTCGACCGTTCGACTACCCACTACGGATTATCAGACTACCCTCTCCCACGTCACCCAGCTTCCGGTATTTGGTGCGCGTGTCTGTATGCTATAACGGGATAACGGCGCGGGCCTGTAAGCTATAAGGGGGTAATGTCGCTGGCCTGTAAGCTATAAGGGGTGATGGTGTAGCAAAGCCTACATGTCTCCGTCACATGATTCTCCTCATAGGCCGCGCCTACTCGCAATCTCCAAAGTAGCTCTGAACCAATCGCGTGGTGGAAATGGCCTTGATCGCAATTCCGTACATTCACTTGTGAAATACGTAACCCGAACCTATCTCGGACGAATGGTCATAAGCCAGCGATTAAACCACTGCGCCATCGGGGCGGCTGATTTGTTTTCAATCTACGTCAATTAAAAATTTCACCCCGTCTGAAGACGGGAAACATCCCCTATATATTGATATTTATTTAAAGCTTAAAACAACCGTCCTAGGACGGGCTATAGTAAGGTGACCAGATATTCGAACATTGATTTGAGGACAAAAGGGCGTGGCGTCCCCAAATCGGCAGTTCATGTGGGGACATATACGTACTCAAAATAAATATGCAAATCTTTTTGTCACAAAACTGCATTGCTTCAATAAGTGTGATATTACATATGAAAATTTGTGTCTTAAAAGGATATATCTTGTAGAATGTTGGTAATTTGTATTGACAAAGTAGAATTATGATGGCGAGAACATATTAGCAAAAGTGAAATGCTTTGTATATGTGCCGAATTATGTACCTGTATATGTGCCGAATTAAAATCAAGCTGCACGAATTTTTCATTTTGACAAACATTTTTGGAGAAACTTAGATCAACTACAGTCGAAATTTGACCGCGCCAGTAGTTCAGTGTCCTAGTGCTGGCCACTGACCATTCGTATAAGTGGGTACGGGTTCGAGTCCGAATGAGACTTGAATGGTGTGCTTATCTTACAGCACTTGCCATCTCCCTTCCCTAGAACGAATGTCTCCAAATTAGAGACTTTCTAATTTCTTCACCATTAGCGGCAGGTGACTGCTATAGTCATTAGAGTTGCCCGCGGTGGTCGTTGAACTCGGAAAGAAGAAAAAAAAAGTCAAAATTTGTTTTCACAAAAAGCATGTCGGAAAATTAGTACAACGAAAACTATTTTTAAGAACATTTTTCATTAGAAATCTAACGAGCTAATGAGGAAGTGTAAATTCGAGGACATTTGAGGACAATTTGCGTCCCCAAAGGCATCAGACGCTTTTGGGGACAGTAAATTAAATGCAAGGACTGTCCTCAAGAATTGGGAACTTCTGGTCAGCTTAGCCATAGGCTATAAATCTGTAGACCGTATCAAGGCCATCTTTATACCTCACCAGGCCTGCAACAAGGTCACGTGACTTGGTAGTGACGTCACAATCGTAGGGCTACTCTTTTCCAGTAGACCTACAGATTTGACTCGTTTCGTAGTTGTGATTGTGTTATCAACTTATCATATTCGTTCTTGTTGGCGAGTTGTGCTATTCCAGTGACTGTTGTGTGGATATCTACAGCGTGTTTTAAGTTTATTGTGAAAATCCTGTTCGATTAAAAAGATATTTTCAGCGGTAAGGTATGTTTCTTTTCTTTTATTAGTATTCAGTAGTAAAATTTTATAAATACGTATTGTTGATTGAGCGTTATTTAATCCTTCATGAAGTGCGGGTTTTACGTTTTATAAATGTTCTTATTGCTGCGGAATAAAGCGGGATGTAATGTTATACGTTATGTTATATGCATTATGTGCATGCTTCAAATGGTACAAGGGGAAATTGTGATCAAAGAAATGGATACATGATTCTGAAGTTGTCATAGCCAGTGGTCTAAGCGATGGCCTCTGATCATTCGTACTAAAGGGGTCCGGGTTCGAATCTCGGTGAGGCATGGATGTTCTGTTTGTCTTACGGCACTGGCTCTCTCCCTTCCCTGGAACCAGTGACCCTAAATTAGGGACGGGCGACTGCTTATAGCCCATTGAGTTGCTCACGGCGGTCGTTAAACCTTCAATCAAAAAAAAAAGTTGTTATATGAAAAATCATTTCTTTATTCTGTAAAAGTTAGTTAAGAATAATGTTAGAATTACAGGAAATTACCAAATTTTCGTTTTGAATAACATGTTTAATGGTTGTTCAATGAATTTAAAACTGATAGCTTGGAATTTCAATACATACCTTCTATTGTATGCCACCAGTAATTCTGTATATAACCCTACACACGTAGCTTTCATTTTTGCGTCCTGGGGCTTATTGTGGATACATTTTCGTCTTTTGAAAATTTTGGAGCCTTGTTATGATTGTCAAGTTATTCAAAAACTCATTTCCTCTTCTTTTACATTTCCTTTCCATCCGAGAACTATGCAATAAAGTGAAATGTATTGTGCTCATAGCTTTTTTACACTATAACAAAATAACTGATGATCCTGAAATGCTTTCTGCTTTGTAAATAAGACAGCACGTAATGTTAGAATGCCAAACAACATTGCGATGACTGGAAACTGGGATACCTGGAGATATTCGACATTTTTTTATTTTTTGGAAAATAGAGTGCTTTTACCTGAAAAATTTACTCAACATGGATTCAGGGATCATGTTTTTAACTCTTAGTGATACCTACAGCATAGCTGTGTAATAAGTGTATTCGCGTTTTTTTACCACACATACACACAGACAAAATAAAATTATTTTAATTGCTATGCATCCATGAATTGAGTGAAGTTGCTACACAATGTGCCTGTACCAACCAACAACAGTAAATGTGATAGTGCATCACCTATCAGATATACTTATACAACGCACTTCTCGTTTTCTGTAAAAGTAATACTTTCAATATGCACACATAGTAATAAATACAGTAGTATTTCAGTCTGATTGCAACTTCCATTTTCCAAAACATGAATGACGACAAGTTAGCAAAAGATTTCACCCACATGATGTCTCCCAATCACGATGCAAATTTAACTTGAACTTTTCAAGTGATACTTAAACAAATACTATACACACAAAAGTATTAAGAGTGCTACTTACCTTGCTGAAGAAATTATATTCCAAAATAGTTCCGAGAAGTACCCGAGACCCATCATAACATATCCCTTATGATGTGAACGCTAACCTTTCTGTTACCACGAAAAGCAAAGCAATAGCACCACGATTGTGACGTCACAAATCCTTGTGGCAGGCCTGGTAAGGTATAAAGATGGCCTTGACCGTATGCATATGACGTCACAGCGAGGTAAACCGTCCTAACAGACGTCTTGGTGATCTAGTGGTGTAAAAGTACTGCTTTGTTTGCATTGCCGAGCGTTAAGGAAGATGGTGTTATGTGCTATTTTCGACTACAGTAACCGAAGTGGGAGAGATAACGATGTGTTTATTCATATTTAGTAAAGATACTTTTAAGTTCAAAGCTGCGAAGCGAGCTTAGCTATTAATTTCCTGTGGAGGTGGCGATAGATATCCTGGGGTATCTAATACCATAATGTCAACAGCAGGTCCTCCAGTTCCCGTACATTTCGGGGTGGTGGTGATTTAGCTTGAATCCGCTTTTCCAAGTCGAACCACAAATGTTCTATAGGGTTCATATCAAGTAAATTTGGAGGCCAGGGCATTAACAGAAAGTCACCAGCATGCTCCTCGAGCCACTCTTTGACGATTCTGGAATTGTGGCATGGCGCATTATCCTGTTGGTAATGGCCATCACCAGCAGGGAACACAGTTGCCATGAATGGGTGAACTTGGTTCACAACGATATTCAGATACCTGACAGCCGTCAGGGATTGTTCTATTGGGATAATGGGGCCTAAAGTGTCACAAGAAAATATCACCCACAGCATAACACCGCCGCCCCTGGCCTGTTTCCACCTAACAGTGCATCCACGTGCCATAACCTCCGTTGGTAATCAGCGTATCCGTGCTAGGCCGTCTATGTAATGCACCAGAAATCTTGATTCGTCAGACCAGTCCACTTTCTTCCAATCATCCACAGTCCAATCTCGATGATCTTGGGCCCATTCCACGCGTTGTTGGCGATGACATGCAGTGAGCATGGGGACCTAGCTGGGTCTTCGGCTACGCGGGCCCATGCGCAGAAGGCTGCGATAAACTGTGTGCTATGACACATTGCCCTGATCACCACTGTTGTAGCTGCTGGTGATTTATTGCACTGTGGCCCTGCGGTCGCTGTGAACAATGCGCGACAGTTTCCGCTCCCCTCTGGTATTGAGCTACGGATGACACACGGTTGATCGACGGTTCGTTGTTTGGCCATCTGTGCACTACTTTTGATACGTACTCACGACAGCGGCACGTGAACAACTCACAAGCCGCGCCGTTTCCGAGGGGTCGTAGTTTCGAGGTGCTGTGACATCACAATTTGTCCTTTATCAAACTCCAATAAATCGGCAGCTTTTCCCATTCTGACTCTGAACGCTCTACTGATCGAAAGCCGATCCTCGGGTTGTATATATATACTGCTCTGTGAAGTTCACTTGCGCCACCGTTCGGTCTCCAGGCGTGTTCATTTCTCTATGCTGGTGGTGGTCATAATGCAATGGCTCATCGGTGTAGAAGAGGAGGAATGTGAGGTAGATGATTAATCATAACAGCTTCCCATTACAGACGTTACGGAGTGTATGAGAATGAAAGATTCAGAGGTGAAATTCCATATTGAGCATCAGCAACCCAACGATGGAATGTGGGGGTGGAAGAATATCTCACATCTACAGTAACATAAATCCTTGGCTGGTATAATATAATTTCAAGAGATGTCAGCCTACAAAACTTTCACCAACGGTCTGAAACTACCTACAAAAAAAAAAAAAGTTATGAGAAAACGTATTGGTTACTAAATTCGAATAATGCGATTTTGGAAAAAAAACCGAAAAGAAAAACCGCTCCAGCCGCGTCCCAACACGCGATCGCGTGACTGGCCGATCCAAACCTGGATACAGTTGTTGTCATCAGGTCCCTGTGTGACGTACCTGCCAGCAGGACGCACACGACAAAAAGGCAGATAGTAGTCAAAACAAACGTCCGCGTAGCTCAATTGGTAGAGTGACTTGTTCCGGAATGAGGGGATCCGGGTTCGAATCCTGGCGTGGACAGAAATGACGGAGAAATTTACTTCGTTATAATGGCGCCCGAACTATCCGGATGATCCGACCGTTCAAAATCTCGCAATGGTGTGATGTTCTTTCCACACCGCGAGATAGGAAAAATAAGAGAATCCCATCTCTAGCGCTTCTAAAAATAAATGTGCGTGACGTTGCATTCACGTTCTACAGTGGATGGCTGCCTGCAACGATTCATGGTCACGGCTGACCCGTGGGCCATGCCCCCGGCCCTCTTTCGGGGGGGGAGATGTGACGTATCTGGACGCACACGACATAGAAGCAGATAGTAGCCAGAACAAACGTCCGCGTAGCTCAATTGGTAGAGTGACTTGTTCCGGAATGAGTGGATCCGGGTTCGAATCCTGGCGTGGACAGAAATGACGGAGAAATTTACTTCGTTATAATGGCGCCCGAACTATACGGATGATCCGACCGTTCAAAATCTCGCAATGGTGTGATGTTCTTTCCACACCGCGAGATAGGAAAAATAAGAGAATCCCATCTCCAGCGCTTCTAAAAAAATAAATGTGCGTGACGTTGCGTTCCACACACCAGATTGACTGGGAGTTCTCAAGTGCACGTTCTACAGTGGATGGCTGCCTGCAACGATTCATGGTCACGGCTGACCCGTGGGCCATGCCCCGGCCCTCTTTCGGGGGGAGATGTGACGTATCTGGACGCACACGACATAAAAGCAGATAGTAGCCAGAACAAACGTCCGCGTAGCTCAATTGGTAGAGTGACTTGTTCCGGAATGAGGGGATCCGGGTTCGAATCCTGGCGTGGACAGAAATAACGGAGAAATTTACTTCGTTATACCTGAACAAAGGAGAGCTCCTCCAGGACTTTCTCAGCTGGAAATCTACTATACTGACTGGCGAATCTAGATCAATCCGTCTAAAAGAGCAGTGCGCTGTTGTTCTAGGGAGCTCTCCAAGGAATATCGAAACCTATAATGTTTCGAGAGACAATCTCCTGGTTTACTTCCTCTAAAGTACCTGGGGTTTGGAATAGATTGTCGACTTTCGTGGGTAGCGAACACCTACAACCATACGAACAA
Organism: Macrothele yani; assembly: GCA_039090855.1. Taxonomy (NCBI): domain Eukaryota; kingdom Metazoa; phylum Arthropoda; class Arachnida; order Araneae; family Macrothelidae; genus Macrothele; species Macrothele yani. The sequence continues at coordinate 54,721,600 of CM077011.1, read as the reverse complement.
AGCTAGACAATGACTTGGGCAGCTAGCTCCATTACTCCACCGGAGAATCTTCCTTAGAACACGGTACAAAGTATTGCTGTATAAGACGGTCGTCAGGCCAGTGCTCACCTACGCCACCCCATCTAAATATGTGCTAGTAGGAGTCAGCGTAAGAGAATCGAGAAGCTGAAGAGCCGAGCACTTCGTATGATTACTGGGTCTCTCTCTGGACCCGTCTTCGGAACCTGAGAAACAGACTTGGAGTTCAGAAGGTACACGAGCTCACCGGACTCGCCAAGAACGTCTTCAAGAAAGCGGCAGCCCATCCTAATGAACTTGTTAGGGGTGCAGTTGACTACGATCCCAGAGAAAATCTTAGGTATAACAGAACTAAGGTGGCGATCGTTGTTACCTTCTGACCGGAACATGCGGGAGGGCAGCACTGTTCCCTGGGCTGAAGGCCTTGGATCAGATGGAGGACTGGAACGGATGGAGCGTGAGTGTGCGAACATTAAATGGGTGTTAGACAAACCACCACCCCCTTCCTTTTTCGGATTGGCGTGAGATTATGAGTACTGATTGCTGCTCCGGCTTCAGAATGTGGTTTTCGTGAGTTTCATTCCTGCCCGGAGGCATCGGCAGCTGGGTAGTTGTGGTATGCTGGGGGTCGTCCATCTTTGGTGGTTGTTCCTCCTTCCCGTTTCCTCTCCTCCCTGCCTCCCGGACTGGCGTCACGGTTTGCTTCAAAGATCAGCTCTCTCTCCTGTCACTAATTCTTCTGTTTCTCTTTTCTATTGAGCTCAATTACACAAATTTCCTGTCTTCCAATTTCTAAGGGCAGTTTTAGAACTGGGGTCAGACACTCCCTTTCTAAAACTATTTCAAACAAGTGCAAGTGAGTTGTAAATTCTTGAAAAAAAAAAAGAAAAAGAAGGGGCAGATTCTCACGGTTATGGTTTCTGCGCTTTAGTTCTATGTCCGTCCACTGGCGCGCTGTTCCATACGTCGTCGAAGTGTGGCGTCACAAGATGGCGCTGGGCATAAACAAATGTCTGTTCCTCCATGATTCTCATAACGTTTCAACGTGATTGGTGAAATGTTCCCCTATTTTGCAATTTCTTCATTTTTTTCTGATAATTTGAAGCTAATTCAACGCGGTGAAAATGCTCAGAAGTTCTCTCACATCCAGTCATTTTATTATGAACCACATACTGAGGAAATACGTGTCAAATTTATGCTTCTGTGAAAGATAAGACAAATAGCATCGAGGTACTGTCTGCTTTTTATGCTTATGTTTAAATTAGTTTATCTAACTTCTTTCAGTTTTTATATCATATTTGAACTGACCACCAAAAAAGTCCAAAACTTTAAGGCCGGACCGTTTCAACTTTAAGGCTGGACCGTTTTCACACTGGTGAGAAAATTCACCAATGTACAATATGTAACAAGTAATTTATGCAAAAAAATCATCTATCAGCTCATCTACGGATTCACACTGGTGATAAACCTCATCAATGTGACCTTTGCAACAAGTCATTTACACGTAAAGGAAATCTGCTAATTCCTGTCCATTTACATGCTTATATTGAAAAGTGGTTGCACCCGGTGGCGCAGTGGTCTAAGCACTGGCTTTTGACCATTCGTCCGTGAAGAATCCGTGTTCGAATGCCGCTGAGGCATGGGCGTTGTGTTTGTCTTACGGCACTGGTTCTTTCCCTTCCCCGAAACCAGTGACGCTAAATTAGGGACAGGAGACTGCTAATAGCTCATTGAGTAGCTCACGGTGGTCGTCAAACCCTCAACCCCCCAATTGCAAAGTGTACATTTTATGATTTTATGGATGCTTTTTTTGTTCTTGGAGGTTTAACGACCACCGTGAGCAACTCAATGGGCTATAAGCAGTCGCCCGTCCCTAATTTAGGGCCACTGGTTCAAGGGAAGGGAGCAAGCCAAACACAACATCCATTCATCACCGGGATTCGAACCCGGACGTCAGACAAACACAACAGCCATGCCTGACCGGGATTTGAACCCCGGCCCAACTCGGACGAATGATCAGAAGTCAGCTCTTAGACCACTGCGTCAATATATATATATATATTTTTTTATTGGAGGTTTAACGACCTCCGTGAGCAACTCAATGGGCTATAAGCAGTCGCCCGTCCCTAATTTAGGGTCACTGGTTCCAGGGAAGGGAGAGAACCAGTGCCGTAAGACAAACACAACATCCATGCCTCACCGGGATTCGAACCCGGACCCCGTTCGGACGAATGATCAGAGGCCATCGCTTAGACCACTGCGCCACCGGGGCGGCCCGTTAATATATTTAACACCTATAAGTGAAATTTATATTTTTGTAGAGGGTACGTAAAATCTCTCAAAGGCATCGCATGTTATAAAAAACTTCACATGACTTTACCCGTAAATCGGTACGGAATTTGATATAACAGCCTGAAGGCAAAATCTAACGTTCTTAAAACAAAACCAAACAAAAAAGGAGAGAGAGAGAGAGAGAGAGAGAGAGAAAGGGTGGAGGGTGATCCAATTTCATATTTTACAGACTACAAAAAATATGCTTGTTCACAAGAATACCAATCAGTCCACAAACGCTTACCTTGACATTTTAGTCCACAGGGCATGTTTCCGTTTGTTTCTCGAAAATCTATAAAATGAACACTGATTTTTGACAGTCTGGCGATTACAGAACGCTGCAAAACATAAAAGCATATCTAATATATTCACTTTCACCTTAAAAAATCCATTTTACAGGATTATTGACAGCCGCCAATGACAAAACTAACGTTAGTTAGGATGTAAACAATGTGTGTTTATGCCCAGTCGCCATTCTGTGACGTCACGACTACAACAAGGCCCGAACACCTCCTGCCCTCCGACGTCTGACGTCACTACAGGAAAACCTGTTGAATTTGACGAACGACCATAACCATAGTTAGCATGTGTGGTTATTGTAGCTTTGCTCCACGAGGTTGTTCGTTGTGCTTGCTGCTGATTGATTCATATTATTCCACTTTTTGTAACTTATTTCAGAGTGTTAAAAAAATTGCAGTTCTAATATGCCTTCACGTTGTTGTGTACCAAATTGCCGTAGCAATTACGATATAGGAAGAACTACGCTCCAAATGGATTCGGGCAATTCCTCGAGATTTCCAGCCTACAGGAGCTTCAAGGGTATGTGTGTTTTATTAGCTCTTTTATAATACAGTTTCTTTGTCATTTAATATTTAGTGTGAAATATAGTCTAGTTAAGAGAACGATCTTTAACCTTAGTAATGTACCGCAATAAAGTGTTCTATCTGAAGATGTTTGCACAGGCAATCTGTAAAGTAGGTTGTAATGTATTGTTAATAAAGTTAAATTATTATTAAAACCATCCAGACAGGAGATGTTACACGTATGGTCCACTGAGATAAATATATGCTGTTGGGTGATTTGAATCGTGAAAGTACTGTCAGTATGAAACAAAAATACGCACAATTCTTGTACAAAAACCATCCTATCTTTCTTAGAGGAACAAATCGATAGCATTTTAATTTTGGTGTGTTATTAATCACGTATTTTTTCTATTGAAAGCATGGCTAATGCACTCACTTCTTTCCTCACTCGAGGTACTTTTTAAAAATGTTTTTATTCTCTTCAAAGTTGAGAGGTAATTTTGACCAAAATTACCTCTCCACTTGAAACATTAAAAAAATTAAAAATTAAAAAGACATTTTTTTAATGATGCTAAAGTGACAGTAGGAAATAAATATAAGCATAGTCTTAATTTGTGTTTTTCAAAGAAGGTACCTTCCTTCAAAAAAAAACAAAAAAAAAAACACTTCATATTTTCCAGTCTTCTTTTTTTTTTTTTTTTTTTTTTTTTTTTGATTGGAGGTTTAACGACCACCGTGAGCAACTCAATGGGCTATAAGCAGTCGCCCGTCCCTAATTTAGGGTCACTGGTTCCAGGGAAGGGAGAGAGCCAGTGCCGTAAGACAAACACAACATCCATGCCTCACCGGGATTCGAACCCGGACCCCTTCGGACGAATGATCAGAGGCCAACGCCTTAGACCACTGCGCCACCGGGGCGGCTTTCCAGTCTTCGCGCATCTTTCCTAGTGATCTACATCTTGCATACAAAGTAATTGGATCTAGGTTTAAAAATTTGCTGCATTTTGAACATGAAACTTCATTAATAATTGCGCCATAACAAACAACAAATTGAACGGCATCTATTTCTGTACATATATTTGAAGATTGTCGTTTCAAAATCATTGAATTCATGTCAAAGATATCATTACAAGAAACAGTATATTCAGACAAGGTTAATGGTCTTGATAATGCCATACTACTTTAGGAGCAAACAACCAATTTTAAATCACTCTTCAACAATATAATTGTTCTATTGAAATTAACAGAATATAACACTATTCACCATGCTAAAAAAATATCGGCCGCCCCGGTGGCGCAGTGGTCTAAGGCGTTGGCCTCTGATCATTCGTCCGTAAGGGGTCCGGGTTCGAATCCCGGTCAGGCATGGATGTTGTGTTTGTCTTACGGCACTGGCTCTCTCCCTTCCCTGGAACCAGTGACCCTAAATTAGGGACGGGCGACTGCTTATAGCCCATTGAGTTGCTCACGGTGGTCGTTAAACCTCCAAAAAAAAAAAAAATATCGAGCATTTTAAACAAGAGTGCAAATTAACCAGTCAGCATCGAAAATATTCTTCACCAGCACAGTCAAGTATCACTCCGCCTTTCCATAATAAAACAATGCAACAACTAGTTCCAATATTAATAAATAGATAATAAGAAAAAAGTAGAATATAATGACTCTTACTTACCATTAATTTCATGAATATTTAAAAAACAATGGACTTGTTTTTTAAATTAAACCGCTACTATTCAAGCAGTCGAACCGGGAATTGCTTCTCATATTCTTAGATTTTTTCAGCATCAAGAAGAATTACAACAGAGTATGGTAGTATTGCAGTTAAAGGTCGCAGGGCTGTTTGACTATTTCTTTTCCCTAATGCCTTTCTATAGTAATTTTACAGTTTAAGGTGCAGCAGGTATTGGCTGAATTTTTTCGAATCTACTTCTGAATCTTCCTAAATGATGTCGATATCCATTAGTCTGATAAGCCGCAGACAATTAGTTTCTTTTTCTTGATTTTTTAAAAGTGGAACTATTTCATCCTCCACTTATAATTCTCCTAATGGCCGCGGAAGGTTAAGTCGACTATAAGCTTCGGTAAAGTGTCAGCAAAGCGAGTGTCAGTCAGGCACGAGAAGAGACGAGAAGCGATCGAAGAGGAGTCGGATAAGCGAAAGGCTGGACGTTCGTTGAAAGCATGCGCAGAATGCAATCGCCATCGCTCACAGAGTAAGCAGGTCTCGGCTCGTTTATGTTACTCCAAGATTCGATAGGATACATAGCTGCCAAGTCCTGTATCTATACATAAGCAGGTAATCGAATAAATAGATTCACTTTAAAATGGCCTCGAAAGCCAATGGCGCCGGAATAATACCGCTTGATAGGTGTCGATATTCCAAAACTTTGCCAAAAGTAGTCGTAGCGGGAAAACTCTTAACACATCTGCATCTTAACGTACTATATATTGCCACAGAGAAGAAGAGTAGTGATTGGGCTGAAATAGAACGAAGCTAAAGGAACCCAGCGGCGGAATAATTAAAAGAGCTGTAGAAAGTAGTCTAGAACTAAAAAAAAATGAACCACCGACGGAAAACCAGACCAATGACAAAATTTATCGGAAGTACAGAGGAACCAGGAAAAAAATTAAAAAGACTCCAAAACCCGCTGGACCTTAAACTAGAATACTACCCCTTTCTACTTCTATCAATAGGTTGTGGTTTACTTTTAGGTAGCAGGGGTTTTTGACTATCTTTTATTTTACTCCCCCGATTTGGGATGCTGATCGATCACGATATCCGTTGGTGTTATGTGGTGCAAAGTTTTAGTTTTTTTTTTGCGATTTCTTAAAAGTGGTAACTACTTCTTTCCAATGGCGGCTCGTGGTTGGAAAAATAGGTGAAGAGGTACAAGAGCAGTATGAAAATATATCTAATGTCTACAATGAAAATCCCTTAATGAGGACTTACTTATTTTTTTTTATATTAAATCAATTTTTCTTCCTGTTAAAGCTGCAGATTTGTCGATTATGTCGTCATAAGATGGTTTGATGGTTGTTTCTTCGTGAGCATTAATAAAATGTCTTCCTGAATAGAAATATTTGCCCGATAAGCAAGTCTATCTTGGGAACTAGTGTTTCTTGAGCAAGTTTGTATTCTTTTAAGGAAACTTCTTTTCACTGGCACACTTGTAGATGGAATTCTTAAACTGAGGAAAACCAATTTATAATCTTCTGTAAAAATGTTTTTGTCTCCGTGAAACACTCGAAGGAGTTCTTGAGTCAATATATTCCTTAATTTTTCATCGGCATATACAACACTCAGTTCATTTTTTAAGGCGCTGTGTTTAGTAAATATGTTTCCGTAAAAATGTAGATTTTCAAAAGCGCGAGAGGGAAAGCATGCATTAAATTATTCGAATTCGGTTGTGTCAGCAAGTCAGACAAATTGAAATTTCCGACAGTCTTGAAATCTTATATCCATTTCCATAAGAATGTGGTCCAAAATTTTAAAATACAATTGTTTATAATTTTAAAAAATTGTTTTCTGTGTAAGAGCAGCATATTCCCGAGCTTATTTCTGTGATTTTGCTAGCTTTTCCAAACTGTGTTTCAAATAACTCATCGTTCTTTTTATGGCTCAAAATTTCACGAGTTTTTTTTTTTTTTTTTTAGTTTGAGTTACACAGTAGTTTATGTTTAGTTATTTTTTCTTCAAAAGTTCGAATAATAGATCGGTGGAGCCAAAAATGTAAATTCGAAAGTGTTAATATCATTCAAAAACCCCTTGGCAAGATGAATTGATTTTTTGTCTGATTGTTCGCTATTCGTCAGAAATCCGAACACTTCAATTTATCCCAATCTTCAACAACTACACTTACTAATTTCGAAGTGGAGGACAATCGAGTTTCTGCTATGGTTGGTCTGCATCTTGCGGTTTTGCCGCCCCGGTGGCGCAGTGGTCTAAGCGATGGCCTCTGATCATTCGTCCGAACGGGGTCCGGGTTCGAATCCCGGTGAGGCATGGATGTTGTGTTTGTCTTACGGCACTGGCTCTCTCTCCCTTCCCTGGAACCAGTGACCCTAAATTAGGGACTGGCGACTGCTTATAGCCCATTGAGTTGCTCACGGTGGTCGTTAAACATCCAATCAATCAATCATCTTGCGGTTGTTGATATAAGTGTATAAGACCGCTTCGCAGAATGGTAAGCAAACGAAGGAATTCCACTGAGGCTTGCAAAAAGTATTCGACACTTAGAAATTTTAGAAAAACTCTGGTGTAATACAAGATTCAAACGATGAACTAAGCAATGATCAAAAACGGCTTGAGAAGCTTTATCCTTGACTTTTTTATCTGTATCTGTAGCCCATTTAAGTGTCCAGACATTATACTTGCCCCATCGTAACATTGTCCTATTTATTTGTGTTGGTAATCAGACTGTTCCAAAATTTTGTCTAGCATTTTGTATAAAGCTCCTGACGTTCTATCTTCATTCACATCATGGAAACCCAAAAATCCCTCAACCAATACACCTTCCGAATCAACAATCAAAAATTATTTAATTTTTGACGTGATCGTTCCTCTATATATTCAGAAATACATTCAATTAATTCATTTTGAATAGTTTTTTATCCTTTCGTATTGATTTTCAATTTCTAAAGAACTTCTTCATATCAACAATGAAAGTAATTCAATGAAATTTCCACGATTTATCGAGTCCATGCTTTCGTCATGGCCATGGAATGCTAGTTCTTGTTTGCTCAAATACAGTACAGACTAATACTGCATCAATCACTGTATGTAGGAAAAGTCTATTTAGACGAACGTTTTCATTAAAATGCGTTTTCAAAAGCCCAGCATTTTACCTCAGGGCATCGGCAATGGTGTTTTGAATTTTTTCAAAATCCCTCAACATTAATCCGCATTTCAGGTGTTCGCTAGAATCCCGATGTTTATGAAGTGACCGTGTCACGCTTAATAAATCTGAGAATCCGTCTTTATTGCACGCCGAATGTTTATTACTAAAGAGTAAGCAGGGCCAAAAAAAAAAAAAAATTAACACCCGCTCCACCGTGATCTCTCACGGCTTTACGCTCAAAAACTGAAAGATGCAGAGGTAAGGCGCGTGCAGCTGAAACACTTCACTTGAGCGAACAGATTGTGGAGGGTGACGTCACGGTTACCATGACAACTCCGCAGAAAAATGCAGACTTCCAAGCATTCTCATTTCGGCTCTTCACTTGCACTGTTTTGCGTGTAAGGATTTGTTTTCCGTATTGAGCGCACCATGTGAATTAATATCTATTCAAAATTTTGAGTATTTTGGAACTGAATAAAGGCAAAAAAGAAGCGAACGACGAACATGAAAATGACATAAAATCACATAAACTGCAGCTGCTCAGATCGTATCTCAGAAGTAATCCCCACGTGACACCCATATGTGTCGTCACTGAAGCTGAAAACCGCCCTCTGATTGGCCAAGATTTTCCAAGTCCGGTATCAATGTAAGGTTTGCTTAAATGTACGGTTACCATAAGATATATCTAAGGACCTAGGCTTAAATGCCACCGGGACACCTCTCTCAGAGATATTCGGACATCCCAATTCCACCTAAGTGCTCCCCATTTGCCTTGAGGGAAGAGCAAAAACAGTGCTAAATTCAGCACAACAGCACTTCAAAGAAGGCGATAGTGAGTATGCTGCGTAATTACTTTCTTTTGTCTCTATGGTATGGTACTGGCATTTTAAAGCCATAGCCAGCGTGAAGTGAGACTGATGTATAGGGCGTGATAATCAACCAGGCCGGCATTAATATTGATTGAAAAGTTGGAACAAAAAAAGTAAAGGGTCTGAAAGATCACGCGAAAAAAAACAAAAAAACTCATGTTGAATGACGATTGAAAATGTGCAAAATCAAATAAGTACTACACCTATTTATACATACCCAACCGTTTTCATATGTCAAGCATTAGTGATAGGCAGGTTTCATCACTCATTCTGATTATTTACAGCTTTTGCGGGGAATATATATTTGAAATTTGTGCGATCACCTCACATTTACGTTACCTTTGTAATGTAAATTTTAGATTTTTGAATCTAAAAGGAATAAAATATTTAAAGCAAAAGAAAAGAATATGTATTATTATTAATCACATTTACCTAATTTTTCGAACCACAAAAAATTTGAAGAAATGAAAATTATTAGTGACGTATTTCTAAAAAATGTATTAATCAATGAGTACGCTGTGCGTTTTATCCGAAAATGTATTAATCGCTGTGCGTTTTATCCGGAAATTGATCCGAACGAGAACGGGGCTAATACCATATGTAATAACTGAAATATGTAAGTTTAGCATATGTAATAACTGAAATATGTTAAGATTACAATATATAATAACTGAAATATGTAAGTTTAAACTTACGGGTGGTGATACAATAATCTCAGTCGGAGGGATGGTGTGATGGTGACCTTCACAACTTTTCACGGGAGAAGTGTTTTAAGAAAGTGAAATGTTCTTGGAGTTCGAATGTTTTTTTTTTTTTTTAATCTAAAATCAGTAAAATTACGACGAAGACTTCCCTTTTTCATACACTATCACATGACCACATTTAACTAAAAAGAAATAACGATTTACCAGTATTGGTTCACATAGAGACGCCAACTTGAAGAATTATTGAGGGTTCCGGAATTTTTTTATCAAAGGACCCATGCAGTTTTCTAAGGATTTAAGTCTAATTTAAATTTCATTCAGTCAGATTATCTGGCACAATAAAACGTCTGAAATGCTAAAATGAAGCAAATTATAGTTAATTACAGAAAAATATTTTATTTCTCTAGATTATTCTTTATTTTGCTTTTGTATGCGCAACATTATTAAATACAATACACAGATACTGTGTAAATTTTCAACTCAGTTATCTTTATAAAAGTAACAAAAACATGTAACATTTATTTTTAGGTGTTTTTACCTATTTTAAAAATTCCAACAATTTTTATCTTCAAATATATCTAAGGACCTTGGCTTAAATGCCACCGGGACACCTCTCTCAGAAATAAAATCTTGTATTCAGTACTGAGTTAAAATCTTGTATTCAGTACTTTAGAGAATCCAATGTATTCTTGGAAAATGGTGTAATCCCTGAAAATTAAAAAGTTTAGTGTTGTGGTTGTATGAACATGGCAGAGAATAGAGATCATTGGAAAATTAATATTAAAATTTGAAGTCTATAAATTCGACTTAATTTTTGCCACCCGAAAGTTAGCCTAATAGAGACTTAGATGCTTACTTCATTTTTTCGAAGTCAAAGAAAATGTTTTTCTTCGTAAATCATTACGTTGGATAAATTCTTCTACATCAACTTCGTCTTCTATGATGCTTGAAGGCAGTTCACGGTGTGTGTGTGCAGAATGGCAATGTCATTAAAAGCGGGTTTGTGCCTTGGTCGATTGGGTATACGATTTAGCACGTCGAAGGATTGAAAATGATCTCTTCGCTGTACAGGTCGACACTGGTTTAGTTTAAATAACACGAGTAAATTTCACGAACTCCTGTAGCATATCAGCTAGTAGTAAGTTCTTTTTCAAGACATTCACAACGCTGTCGAAATCAGTAACGGTCAGATTTCGTGATCGCAAAATGTCAAAGAACATAGATCTACAGTATGTAATAACAGTCTTTCCCGATATATGTCGTCTACATAAAATTTAATCACCTCTTTGTCTTCTTCATTTGTTAATTGTCCAATGACAAGTTTTTCCATTAATTGAAGAAGATTAACTGAAGGAGTACCCATTCGGAAAACCAAGCAGGACGAAACATTATCCAGCATTTCATAAAATATTTAATATTCTTTCGGAGAATTAAACCGAAATCCATTCGCTCCATCATCTATTCTTCTCAGAACTCGTTGCTGTCGCTCATCTAATTCCAAAGCATCCAATATTGCTTTCCAAAATTTTGCAAAATATTCTTCTTGCCGGAAGTTTTGAATTGAAGTGTTTGAAGAATCAAGAACAACAATTGCTTTCTGAAATGAGAGTGACATTTTTGGAAGAATTGTATTCGTAGCATCTACATGGCTAAATATCTTAACAAGAACATTTAGATGAAAAAGAAATAAATTACATCATATTTAGAAAGAAGCCATTCGCTTTTGCTCCAGTATCATTTTTCTGCTTTGCAACAGTTTCGTTCATAAATTGCATAAGACTGGAATAATTAGAAACAAAGGAGTTCATCGAAATAAATTTTATAGTCCATCTAGTTGGGAAGAATGGACGAAGGTTTCCTTGGTTCTCATTTTCTTTTTGGAAATGGGAGAAAAATGTTACTCTTTTTGGAGAATTTTTCCCAAAAGATATTATCTCTTGAGCGATATTCAATGAATTTCGGCAGCCTTTTTGGAGTTGAACACTTCCTTGCACAACTAAATTTAAACTGTGTGTCAAGCAGTGAACATAAATTGCTTGGGATTTCATCTCTCTTAGCACGAACTCCATTCACCGCTCCAGAAATGTTTGCCACTCCATCATAACATTGGCCGCGACAAAACGTTAAAGATATACACTTATGAGCCATTCCATTATGCCCACCCCAGCCTAGAGAAATCAGCGCGCCTGGAGACCAAACGGTGACGCAGGTGAAATTCACAGAGCAGTATATGTATACACAACCCGAGGACTGGCTTTCGGTTAGTAGAGTGTTCGGAGTCAGAATGGGAAAAGCTGCCGATTTATTGAAGTTTGATAAAGGACAAATTGTGATGTCACGGTGTCTCGGAACTACGATCTCGGAAAAGGCGCGACTTGTGGGTTGTTCACGTGCCGCTGTCGTGAGTACGTATGAAAAGTAGTTCACAGATGACCAAACGACGAACCGTCGTCCTGCCGTGTGTCGTACTCAGCTCATTGATGCCATAAAGGAGCGGATATAGTCGCGCATCGTTCACAGCGACCGCTGGACCACAGTGCAACAAATCACCAGCAGGTACAACAGTGATGATCAGGGCAATGTGTCACAGCACATAGTTCATCGCAGCCTTCTGCACATGGGCCTGCGTAGCCGAAAATCCAGCAGGGTCCCCATGCTCACTGCCTGTCATCCCCAACAACGCATGAAATGGGCACACGATCATCGAGACTGGACCGTGGATGATTTGAAGAAAGAGGCCTGGTCTGACGAATCAAGATTCCTGGTGCAGCACGTAGACGGCCGAGCGCGGATACGCCGATTACCAACGGAGGCTATGGCATCTGCATGCCCTGTTGTGCGGAAACAGGCCGGCGGCGGCGATGTTTTCTTGGGACACTTCAGGCCCCATTATCCCAATAGCACAATCCTTGACAACAGTCTGGTATCTGAACATCGTTGCGGACCAAGTTCACCCATTCATGGCAACTGTGTTCCCTGCTGGTGATTGCCATTACCAACAGGATAATGCGCCATGCCACACATGCCAGAATCGTTAAGGAGTGGTTCGAGGAACATGCTGGTGACTTTTTGTTAATGCTGTGGTTTCCAAATTTACCTGACATTAACCCAATCGAACATTTGTGGCTTTACTTGGAAAAGCGAGTTAGCTCTAAATCACCACCAACCCGAAATGTACAGGAACTGGAGTACCTGCTGTTGACATTACGGTACCAGATACCCCATGATACTAATCGCCACTTCATCGAATCGATGCCTCGCCAAGTGGCTGCTGTATTGCGAGCTAAAGGGAGTCCTACAGCTTATTAGGTATGTGGTCATAATGTAAGGCTCATCGGTGTATTAAATCTTTGAAGTACGCCGAGAATAATTTTCACAAGCGTGCTAGATGAATTAGCCGATGTCTCGTAAAAGCCCCCAAAACACTCTTCTACAGTAAAGCGGTCAGATACCATGCGACTGCAAAACGACACTTGCTCATGGACTGCAATGTCACTTGTTTCGTTGACAATAATGGAAAAGTACTTTGCCAGATGCACCTCAGCAATAAACTGTCTTAGTACCATATGGCTCATTATTTTTAAGATTTCATTTCCAATTTCATGGAACATCCACTGGTAGGAATATTTACTTAGTCATCGATCTAATGCCAGAGAATCAACTGCTCTCAGTTTAAGCAAATTAATAAATTTACTCGTTTCATCACTATGGCCGCGAATTGCCAAACCTTGGATAGCTAAAAATTTCAATGAAGAAATCATTTTTAGCAGAGCTGATCTTGCATCTCCGTTTCCTTCATTACAGAAAGCTGAGTAGAAACATTATTATGATCGTGAGCATGTATGTTCAATTAAAAAAAAACAGTAATTAAAAACACTAATTCTTTTTTTGAGGCACAATAAACAGTCTGAGGGGCAAATTTCTATACAACGTTTCTGTATATAGTAAATGGGGAATGAATAATGAAAAACTTGAAGAATTGATAACGAAAAATAAAATTTATGCATAATATGCGTACGTGTATTTTCCCCATGAAATACGCGCAAAAATATTGGGGGTTCGAGGAACCCACGACAAAATCATTGGGGGTTCAAAAAGTGTCTCGAACCCACAAAGTCGGCGCCTATGCTGAGTCAAAAAGACGTTTACTCAAAGAGAAGATACTAATACGATTGCGCAGCAGGCAAACAGTGGCGAAATAAATATAAAGAATAATCTCATAGAAAAATTGCCGTGTGACATGTGTATCTTTGAAATTTCAGAATGATCATCGTAATGATTTAGTTGTAAATGCGACTTTCAAGAAACTCCATTTTTTTCCCCTGTAGAAACCAAATTTTTTAAAAGGAAATAATTGTCCGGTTCAAAACCCCGTTTTAAGCGTGATTAGATGCGCTACATCGAGAGAGTTTAGAAAATCTTTTCATCGCTAAATTTTAGTTAAATTTTGTTCTCCAGGCCTACATAGTGAGTGCCTTTACTTCTTCTACCCTATCATCAGGGGCGGCTCCTGCTATGGGGCTGTGGGGCTGCAGCCCCCCCCCGAAGCAGTTTTTTCATGCCGTACCAAGAGAAAGAAATTTGTGAACACCGCTGTACGTTTTTCCAGCATAATGCCACGACTGCAGTTTTCTGAACTCAACTGTAAGTTTTTCCTGCATAACACCACTGTGAGTGGAAAGAACGTTGGTGGACTGCGCTCCTTGCAGCCCTGACGGCTATTGAAACCAACTCATGTGGGAAACTCTGCCTATTCCCACATCAGTTCGTTTCCTTTGAATAAAACTTCCCTGGGGACTGCATTCACGGCAGCTCTCTCTAGCAGGATTGCTCGCGAATGCAGTCTCTCGTTGAGTGGGAATGCATTGCCGGGCCTGTGTGCTTTGTTGATTAATACAGTTCTTGTGCTTCCGAATAAGACATAAAATAGGGAAATGAATTAAAAATAATGACGAATATTGAAATAAAGTATTAAATAAAGTACGTTTGAATGTATTACTCAACCTGTTTTTTTTTCTTCCAATTTTTGGTTTGTTCCTGCTTTTATTCAACGTAATAATTCTAACAACAGTGTTGCTCCCTGTAAGTCATAAAAGCTGTCTACGTACGATTAAAATTTATCCCCGCTGATACTATAGACTAGTTTAAAAAACTTTATTCACAAGTAAAAGCAAGTTAAAGGCGAGATCTTTCGGGATCCCTAGATCCCTTCTTCAGGCTTAAGGCCATAAAGAACAACAAGTGGTCCACTTATATACAATCAGGTTTGACCCATGATGCAACGCAGTAGGCGTTGACATCGGTCAACATAGCAAATCAAAGCGATCAAAAGTTCGAAGATATGAAAGGTTATACAATATTGTCCGTAGTGGTGCTAGCCATATCGATGGTGATTATTTTTTCCATATGTCAGGAATGAATGACGGAAGTTCTGAGTTACAGCATAAAGGCCCATATGAATGGATATATAGGCTCTCGGAGAGGAAAACATTTACCCCCTGTTGCTTTACAGTTCAAAACCACGGCGTTCTTCTAGTCGGGTATTTTCCCCTCTTGGTCCACAGTTTCAGTTAGTGCAGTGTTGGTGGAGCCTGACCTCAAGTAATATTGGTGTTCCGATAATCGGACTTTTAAGGTCCTGAGTGTCGAACCTATATAATATTTCACATCCTCTGGATTATTAGGGTTGACTAAAGGTATGCGGTATACACCAAGTCTAAATAGATCGGGAATCACGTCACGATCAGTTTTGATAATAGAAAAGATGTTACGAGTAGAGACTCCAAAACCAAGACAATATTTCTTGCATGTCTTTCTAAGGATTGTCACAAGTGGTTGAGAAAACTCAGTCTGGCCAATATACCGTAAAATTGTTTTTTGGGGTAGTTAGGGTAGTAGATCGAGTTCGTTGAACTATATTCATGAAGCGCCCGAAGTACGAATCCGGGTACCCAAAGGATCGGGCCATAGTCCGAATGTACTTAATTTCATTGTCCAGGGCCCCGGATAACGACGAATGAGAATAAGCTCGTTTAATATGGAAGTAGAAGGAGGTAGCTTTACGGCAAATAAGGTTAAAGGACGAAAACGGAATCATACAGGGCACAGCGGTTGGTTTACGATACACAGAAAAACTGATAAGATAATTGGTATTTAAGTCTCGAGTGAGTAGTATGTCTAAAAAGGGAGCTTGCCCTCAATTTCCAGTTCCAAAGTAAACTTAATCGTGGGGAACTGTGAAGAGAAGCATTCGGTAAAATCCTCAAGTAGAGACATTGAATGTGGCCAAAAGACTAACATGTTGTCTACATACTTGATCAATAAAATAGGTTGAGCAGGAAAAATTGACATAACTAATTCCTCAAGAGACTGGAGGAAAATTTCCGCCAAAACCGGGGGAAGGGGGTAGCCCATAAGTGCACCCTCCTTTTGAAAATAAATTTTGATCCCGAAAGATCTCGCTTTTCCTTGTGAATAAAGTTTTTTAAACTAGTCAATAGTATCAGCAAGGATAATTTTTAGTCGTACGTAGACAGCTTTTATGACTTACATGTTCCTTTCGTGCGAAACACAGTTTATTACCTGCCAAATGTTGCTCCCATCGAACTGGAGATTATTCGTGTTTGCTAATAACAAATACTCAGGACTTTTGCAAAAAAGTTTTACTTATATTTCTCTTTTGGTCGAAATGGGCATGTGAACAAATTGCGATTAAGAATATCAAACAGAGGACATCGCTCTTTCCATGTTTATAAGTGAGTCACGGAAAAATTGTGACTCACTTATAAACGTGGAAAGAGCGATGGCCTCTGTTTGATGTTCCTGGTCCACGTCAAATGTCTGTATTGATTAAGAAGAGAGTTCAGTATTGGAAAAATTATAAAAAAAAAAAAAAAAAGAAAGAGACCAATTTCTGCAGCGAAATACTTGCACAAAATTGATTTCTTCACTTACCAAGCACAGTGAAATTTTCGCTTGTAAACTCACGTAAATTTTTATTCACCAAAAATCATTGAAGTCACTCCACTGGATACATTTCATTTTTCTGCTGCATCTCCCCTCCCTCCCAAAAGTCAGCTGCGCATTTCAATTGAGGTAGTGTACTTAATTACTTTGAAAAGAACATTTAATCAGATATCATTGTTTATAAAATTTACGAAGTTGGTAAATTTTGGAAAAAAAAATTATACACTAAATTGTTATCATGATGGCTTCAAAATTAAAACTGGACTGAAAATGTTTGCAATCCGTTTCTATTAAAGAGAATGCCGGTGTGTGAGTAACGCAATAACAACTCATCGCGAAATTCTGGCAGACCCTTCAAAATTCCACAAAATGTTTTTCATCGCAGTCCAAGTTTCAAAGGGAGTGAGTGTATCAGAAGAAAAAATATTTATTGTCATATTTCTAGGGGTCACAATGAGACACTTGAGAACGCGTACATGACCTTAAGTGTGTCTCCCCTACCACTGGCACACGCATTAATATATATATATATATATACGTACAGTATATGCATATATATATAATTTGCAACCACTATCAATCCATTGCTGGATGAGTCTCCAAATTTCTTCTTCCACAACAGTCTGCCTTGAGCCAGTTTCTTTCATGCTTTCGAATTTCATGCACGATCTCCCTCTTGTCATCTTCTAGGTATTGTTTTTTCCCTTGCTATCCAGTTCAATATTTCAACTCTCCATCGGTGGCTCTTTCTTCCAGCAATATGTCCATCCCATTGCAATTTCAGGAATTCTGACCATGTCTTCGACTCCTGCCATTTTCCCAATCCACGAGTTCCTATTTCTATCTTTCCTGGTAACATCAAACATGCTTCTTTCAGTTGTCTGCAACAGGTGCATTTCACCAGCCCCCCACCACGGAATTTTTTAATTTTTCAGACACCATTCGTTTGTACCACGTATGAACCGGAATGAACTCGGTTTTTTTCGTTTGAACCGCAAAAGTTTTGGAGATATTTAAAAAACAAAGGAGGGGGGCTGGTGAAACGATAGCCCCCCCACCATGGAATTTTTAAAATTTTTTTGCACCATTCGTTTGTACCACGTATGAACCGGAATGAACTCAATTTTTTTCGTTTGAACCGCAATAGTTTTTGAGTTATTTAAAAAACAAAGTGGGGGGCTGGTGAAATGGTACCCCCAAAAAATAGATATTTCAAATTTCAGCATAGCCATTCGTTAATAAATCGTATGAACCGGAATGAACTCCATTTTCATCGTTTGAACCACAATAGTTTTTGAGATATTTAACAAATAATATTGAGAATTTGCATATAAATATAGGAGGCCGACCATTTCACCAGCCCCCCCACCATGGAAATTCAAAATTTCGAAATAGCCATTCGTTAGTAAATCGTATGAACCGAAAAGAACTCCATTTTCATCGTTTGAACCGCAATAGTTTTTGAGATATTTAAAAAAGAATGTCACAGGCCTACACCATTTACCCCCCCCTTCATCATGGAAATTCAAAATTCCGAAATAGCCATTCGTTAGTAAATCGTATGAACCGGAATGAACTCCATTTTTATCGTTTGAACCGCAATAGTTTTTGAGATATTTAAAAAATAATATTCAGAATTTGCATATATACAGAAAGACCGACCATTTCACCAGCCCCCCATCATGGAAATTCAAAATTTCAAAATAGGCATTCGTTAGCAAATCGTGTGAACTGAAAAGAACTCCATTTTCATCGTTTGAACCGCAATAGTTTTTGAGATATTTAAAAAATATTGTTACAGGCCTATCATTTCACCCCCCCCCCTTATCATGGAAATTCAAAATTTCAAAATAGCCATTCGTTAGCAAATCGTATGAACCGAAAAGAACTCTATTTTCATCGTTTGAACCACAATAGTGTTTGAGATATTTAACAAATAATATTGAGAATTTGCATATAAATATAGGAGGCCGACCATTTCACCAGCCCCCACCATGGAAATTCAAAATTTCGAAATAGCCATTCGTTAGTAAATCGTATGAACCGGAATGGACTCCATTTCTATCGTTTGAACCGCAATAGTTTTTGAGATATTTAAAAAAGAATGTCACAGGCCTACACCATTTACCCCCCCCCTCATCATGGAAATTCAAAATTCCGAAATAGCCATTCGTTAGTAAATCGTATGAACCGGAATGAACTCCATTTTTATCGTTTGAACCGCAATAGTTTTTGAGATATTTAAAAAATAATATTCAGAATTTGCATATATACAGAAAGACCGACCATTTCACCAGCCCCCATCATGGAAATTCAAAATTTCAAAATAGGCATTCGTTAGCAAATCGTGTGAACTGAAAAGAACTCCATTTTCATCGTTTGAACCGCAATAGTTTTTGAGATATTTAAAAAAGAATGTTACAGGCCATTTCATCCCCCTCCCCCCTCATCATGGAAATTCAAAATTTCAAAATAGCCATTCGTTAGCAAATCGTATGAACCGAAAAGAACTCTATTTTCATCGTTTGAACCACAATAGTGTTTGAGATATTTAACAAATAATATTGAGAATTTGCATATAAATATAGGAGGCCGACCATTTCACCAGCCCCCCCACCATGGAAATTCAAAATTTCGAAATAGCCATTCGTTAGTAAATCGTATGAACCGGAATGGACTCCATTTCTATCGTTTGAACCGCAATAGTTTTTGAGATATTTAAAAAATAATATTGAGAATTTGCATATATACAGAAAGACCGACCATTTCACCAGCCCCCCACCATGGAAATTCAAAATTTCAAAATAGGCATTCGTTAGCAAATCGTGTGAACTGAAAATAACTCCATTTTCATCGTTTGAACCGCAATAGTTTTTGAGATATTTAAAAAATAATGTTACAGGCCTATCATTACACCCCCCCTCATCATGGAAATTCAAAATTCCGAAATAGCCATTCGTTAGTAAATCGTATGAACAGGAATGAACTCCATTTTTATCGTTTGAACCGCAATAGTTTTTGAAATATTTAATAAATAATAGAATTTACCTATACGCACAGAGACCGACCATTTCACCAGCCCCCACCCCCATGGAAATTCAAAACTTCAAAACAGCCATTCGTTAGCAAATCGTATGAACCGAAAAGAACTCTATTTTCATCGTTTGAACCGCAATAATTTTTGAGATATTTAAAAAAGAATGTTACAGGCCATTTCATCGCCCCTCCCCCTCATCATGGAAATTTAAAATTCCGAAATAGCCATTCGTTAGTAAATCCTATGAACTGAAAAGAACTCCATTTTCATCGTTTGAACCGCAATAATTTTTGAGATATTTAAAAAAGAATGTTACAGGCCATTTCATCCCCCTCCCCCACATCATGGAAATTTAAAATTCCGAAATAGCCATTCGTTAGTAAATCGTATGAACTGAAAAGAACTCCATTTTCATCGTTTGAACCGCAATAATTTTTGAGATATTTAAAAAATAATATTGAGAATTTGCACATATACAGAGAGACCGACCACTTCACCAGCCCCCCACCCCCATGGAAATTCAAAATTTCAAAATAGCCATTCGTTAGCAAATCGTATGAACCGAAAAGAACTCGATTTTCATCGTTTGAACCGCAATAATTTTTGAGATATTTAAAAAAGAATGTCACAGGCCTACACCATTTACCCCCCCCTTCATCATGGAAATTTAAAATTCCGAAATAGCCATTCGTTAGTAAATCGTATGAACAGGAATGAACTCCATTTTTATCGTTTGAACCGCAACAGTTTTTTTTATTGGAGATTTAACGACCACCGTGAGCAACTCAATGGGCTATAAGCAGTCGCCCGTTACCAATTTAGGGTCACTGGTTCCAGGGAAGGGAGAGAGCCAGTGCCGTAAGACAAACACAACATCCCTGCCTGACCGGGATTCGAACCCGGACCCTGTTCGAACGAATGATCAGAGTCCGTCGCTTAGACCACTGCGTCACCGGAGCGGCCAACAGTTTTTGATAGATTTAAAAAAAAAAAGTTTGAGAAAATTGGGGGACGACCATTGCACACACCCCCATGGAAAAATTCAAATTTCGAAATAGCCATTCTTTAGCAAATCGTATGAACCGAAAAGAACTCCATTTTCATCGTTTGAACCGCAATAGTTTTTGAGATATTTAAAAAAGAATGTCACATGCCTACACCATTTACCCCACCCCCCTTCATCATGGAAATTCAAAATTTCAAAATAGCCATTCGTTAGCAAATCGTATGAACCGAAAAGAACTCTATTTTCATCGTTTGAACCGCAATAATTTTTGAGATATTTAAAAAAGAATGTTACAGGCCATTTCATCCCCCCTCCCCCCTCATCATGGAAATTTAAAATTCCGAAATAGCCATTCGTTAGTAAATCGTATGAACTGAAAAGAACTCCATTTTCATCGTTTGAACCGCAATAATTTTTGAGATATTTAAAAAAGAATGTTACAGGCCATTTCATCCCCCTCCCCCCTCATCATGGAAATTCAAAATTCCAAAATAGCCATTTGTTAGCTAATCGTATAAACCGAAAAGAACTCCATTTTCATCGTTTGAACCGCAATAGTTTTTGAGATATTTAACAAATAATGTTACAGGCCTACCATTTCACCCCCCCCTCATCATGGAAATTCAAAATTCCGAAATAGCCATTCGTTAGTAAATCGTATGAACAGGAATGGACCATTTTTATCGTTTGAACCGCAATAGTTTTTGAGGTATTGAAAAAAGGATGTTACAAGCCTACACCATTAACCCCCTTACCATGGAATTCGAAATTTCATAGCCATTCGTTAGTAAATCGTATGGCCGCCCCGGTGGCGCAGTGGTCTAAGGCGTTGGCCTCTGATCATTCGTCCGTAAGGGGTCCGGGTTCGAATCCCGGTCAGGCATGGATGTTGTATTTGTCTTACGGCACTGGCTCTCTCCCTTCCCTGGAACCAGTGACCCTAAATTGGGAACGGGCGACTGCTTATAGCCCATTGAGTTGCTCACGGTGGTCGTTAAACCTCCAATCAAAAAAAAATCGTATGAACCGAAAAGAACTTCATTATTATCGTTTGAACCGCAATAGAGTTTGACATACCTACAAAAAAAAGGATTCAGAAAATATGGAGCCGACAATTCCCCTCCCCCCATGGAATTTCAAAATTTCAAAATAGCCATTCGTTAGTAAATCGTATGAACCGGGAAAACTCTGTAAGACCGAACGTGTCGTCACGTGACTTAGCGCCGCCTCCTACTTAAGTATCCGAGGAGCACGCGCAGCGGGGCTCTCACAACAAGCAGAGAGTTCGTTTACTCTTCCCGGAAACACACACACTCTCTCTCTCTCTCTCTCACTCTGTTCGAGCGAACAAACGAAACCTCCCCCACTTTACTATATATATATCTGTGAATCGGGGAGGCAGAGCGACAACAGCTGGTTATACGGAAGTTTATCCACTTTCAGACATAATTTGAAAAGAACGCTTGGTTAACACATATACGAAACTAACTCCGTTTCCACTGCAATTGTCGCTCGCCTCCAAGCTGTCCCTGGGTATTCGAAGATTCTCTTCCCAGATGCTGCCAACCCTTGTTCTTTGCCTCTTCTTGTGACGCTGGTTTGGATCCCCTTCTTGACTCACATGATCCAGCTGATTACTCGAATATGATCGAGGATATTCGCTGCTTCCTCCACGTTTTCGTTGACCTCACGAGATCTTACCCCTGAGATATTTCGTTATTAAAGTTTTCTTAATTGCTACCTTGGTGATACTCAAAATCGCCTCATTGATCTGGTTCTGACCGATTAGTTTCTGTCTGCACTTGCATGATGTTTCGCTTCCTGCCGTCTTTGCCTTGCTGCTGTTCCATCTTACTCCTTTGCATGTTTCTGTTTTGCGTTTTACCCAACCTTTTTCTTTCCGTTGTATCCTATGTACCGCCATGTTTTCTCCACATCTCGGTTCTTCAAACATCCGCCCGGTGCCTACTTCCGTGAACCCGTCACATCGTTTTGTTCACAGAGCTTCTTCCTGTGTGCATTGTTATGCGCGATTCTTCTCTTATACCTTTCGTCATTGTCCTGGATTGCCCTATGTTGCTGTTCGCACCCAGTTAGTTTTTTCAGGTGTTCCGTGGGTTTGTTTTTCCTGTCTCGTCGAGTATTTGTCTTATGTCATGCCATGTGCCTCAGCATACCTTCTACTGTTGTGCTACGTTACTTGCTCATCCAGTGTGACTCATCTCGTCAGATACTTACCGTTATTGCTTTGCCTCATGCTAATTGATTGTCCCATACTGTTACCTACACCATGCCATCTTTGCAAGTGTTATCTGTTGCACCTCGTTTTCTGCTTTTCATGCTGCGCCCCGGAGCATGAAAAGCAGGCTCCAGTTCGATGTATTCTCCATCTCCATGTCCGTCGTTCCTTCTGCTCAGTGACTGTTCCAGTGTGCTTCGCCTATCACAGATTGCCTTGTGCTGCTCGTTCAGCTTCGTTTATCTTTGTATGTCCTGATTGGCTTTTACAGACTGCTTTGTGCTGCTCGTCCAGTACCGTTATTCTTATTGTTTTATCATGCCATTTATTTTCCGTTCTCCTGTGTACTAGTCCTCGATACCTAATAAAGCAACGTCACGTTGTTTTCGGAATGTCTTTTCAACTGCTGGGGTTCAAAGCTAGAAACGGGGAGTTCTTTCAGCTAATGTCAGGAACGAATGAAAGACTTTGTGCAAGACAAATTACTTCTTCATTATCCTCCATTATCCTTATTACAAATATCTCAAAAACTATCAAGATTCGAACGATGAAGAAGGTCTTTCTGATTCACACCATGCTAACGAATAGCTATCCTGAAATGGGAAATGTCCAGGTTGGGGTGGGCGGGGGGGGACGCACGTGAAATCGTGGGCTACTAACATTCTTTCTTAAACATCTCCAAAACTATTGCTATTCAAACTATGAAAATGGCGTTTATTCCGGTTCACACCATTTACTAAGGAATAACTATCTTGAAATTTTTAATGAATTTACATGGTGATAGGGGGAGGGGTGATGGTCGGTCTCGAATATATATATACATAAGTTCTCAATATTGTTATATTTTTCTCAAAAACTGTTGTGGTTCAAACGATGAAAATGGATTTCCCCTCGGTTCATACGATTTGCTAACGAATGGCTATTTTGAAATTTTGAATTTTTTATGGGGGTGTGTGCAATGGTCGTCCCCCAATTTTCTCAAACTTTTTTTTTTTTTTAAATCTATCAAAAACTGTTGGCCGCTCCGGTGACGCAGTGGTCTAAGCGACGGACTCTGATCATTCGTTCGAACAGGGTCCGGGTTCGAATCCCGGTGAGGCATGAATGTTGTGTTTGTTTTACGGCACTGGCTCTCTCCCTTCCCTGGAACCAGTGACCCTGAATTAGGGACGGGCGACTGCTTATAGCCCATTGAGTTGCTCACGGTGGTCGTTAAATCTCCAATAAAAAAAAAACTGTTTGCGGTTCAAACGATAAAAATGGAGTTCATTCCTGTTCATACGATTTACTAACGAATGGCTATTTCGGAATTTTGAATTTCCATAATGAGGGGGGGGAAATGGTAGGCCTGTAACATTATTTGTTAAATATCTCAAAAACTATTGCGGTTCAAACGATGAAAATGGAGTTCTTTTCGGTTTATACGATTAGCTAACGAATGGCTATTTTGAAATTTTGAATTTCCTTGGTGGGGGGCTGGTGAAATGGTCGGTCTCTCTGTATATATGCAAAATCTCAATATTATTTTTTAAATATCTCAAAAACTATTGCGGTTCAAACGATAAAAATGGAGTTCATTCCTGTTCATACGATTTACTAACGAATGGCTATTTCGGAATTTTGAATTTCCATGATGAAGGGGGTGGGGGGGTAAATGGTGTAGGCCTGTGACATTCTTTTTTAAATATCTCAAAAATTATTGCGGTTCAAACGATGAAAATGGAGTTCTCTTCGGTTCATACGATTTGCTAACGAATGGCTATTTTGAAATTTTGAATTTCCATGGGGGTGGGGGCTGGTGAAATGGTCGGTCTCTCTGTATATGTGCAAATTCTCAATATTATTTTTTAAATTTCTCAAAAACTATTGCGGTTCAAACGATAAAAATGGAGCTCATTCCTGTTCATACGATTTACTATCGAATGGCTATTTCGGAATTTTAAATTTCCATGATGAGGGGGAGGGGGATGAAATGATCTGTAACATTCTTTTTTAAATATCTCAAAAATTATTGCGGTTCAAACGATGAAAATCGAGTTCTTTTCAGTTCATACGATTTACTAACGAATGGCTATTTCGGAATTTTAAATTTCCATGATGAGGGGGAGGGGGATGAAATGGCCTGTAACATTCTTTTTTAAATGTCTCAAAAATTATTGCGGTTCAAACGATGAAAATAGAGTTCTTTTCGGTTCATACGATTTGCTAACGAATGGCTATTTTGAAATTTTGAATTTCCATGGGGGTGGGGGCTGGTGAAATGGTCGGTCTCTGTGCGTATATGTAAATTCTATTATTTATTAAATATTTCAAAAACTGTTGCGGTTCAAACGATAAAAATGGAGTTCATTCCTGTTCATACGATTTACTAACGAATGGCTATTTCGGAATTTTGAATTTCCATGATGAGGGGGGGGTGTAATGATAGGCCTGTAACATTATTTTTTAAATATCTCAAAAACTATTGCGGTTCAAACGATGAAAATGGAGTTATTTTCAGTTCACACGATTTGCTAACGAATGCCTATTTTGAAATTTTGAATTTCCATGGTCGGGGGCTGGTGAAATGGTCGGTCTTTCTGTATATATGCAAATTCTCAATATTATTTTTTAAATATCTCAAAAACTATTGCGGTTCAAACGATAGAAATGGAGTTCATTCCGGTTCATACGATTTACTAAAGAATGGCTATTTCGAAATTTTGAATTTCCATGGTGGGGGGGGCTGGTGAAATGGTAGGCCTCCTATATTTATATGCAAATTCTCAATATTATTTGTTAAATATCTCAAAAACTATTGTGGTTCAAACGATGAAAATAGAGTTCTTTTCGGTTCATACGATTTGCTAACGAATGGCTATTTTGAAATTTTGAATTTCCATGATGAGGGGGAGGGGGGATGAAATGGCCTGTAACATTCTTTTTTAAATATCTCAAAAATTATTGCGGTTCAAACGATGAAAATAGAGTTCTTTTCGGTTCATACGATTTGCTAACGAATGGCTATTTTGAAATTTTGAATTTCCATGGGGGTGGGGGGCTGGTGAAATGGTCGGTCTCTGTGCGTATATGTAAATTCTATTATTTATTAAATATTTCAAAAACTATTGCGGTTCAAACGATAAAAATGGAGTTCATTCCTGTTCATACGATTTACTAACGAATGGCTATTTCGGAATTTTGAATTTCCATGATGAGGGGGTGAAATGATAGGCCTGTAACATTATTTTTTAAATATCTCAAAAACTATTGCGGTTCAAACGATGGAAATGGAGTTCTTTTCAGTTCACACGATTTGCTAACGAATGCCTATTTTGAAATTTTGAATTTCCATGGTGGGGGGCTGGTGAAATGGTCGGTCTTTCTGTATATATGCAAATGCTCAATATTATTTTTTAAATATCTCAAAAACTATTGCGGTTCAAACGATAGAAATGGAGTTCATTCCGGTTCATACGATTTACTAACGAATGGCTATTTCGAAATTTTGAATTTCCATGGTGGGGGCTGGTGAAATGGTCGGCCTCCTATATTTATATGCAAATTCTCAATATTATTTGTTAAATATCTCAAAAACTATTGTGGTTCAAACGATGAAAATGGAGTTCATTCCGGTTCATACGATTTATTAACGAATGGCTATGCTGAAATTTGAAATATCTATTTTTTGGGGGTACCATTTCACCAGCCCCCCCCCACTTTGTTTTTTAAATAACTCAAAAACTATTGCGGTTCAAACGAAAAAAAATTGAGTTCATTCCGGTTCATACGTGGTACAAACGAATGGTGCAAAAAAAATTTAGAAATTCCATGTTGGGGGGCTATCGTTTCACCAGCCCCCCCACTTTGTTTTTTAAATATCTCCAAAACTTTTGCGGTTCAAACGAAAAAAACCGAGTTCATTCCGGTTCATACGTGGTACAAACGAATGGTGTCTGAAAAATTAAAAAAATTCCGTGGTGGGGGGCTGGTGAAATGCACCTCTCTGCAACGTCTGTATGTCTATTTTTGAGGTCCATGTCTGTGCTCCATGCGTAAGAACTGGTAGGATGCACTGATTAATCAGTTTCTTTTTAAGAAATAATGCACCCTACGAAGTTTTATAGGTCGATTATTTTCTTCATAAATGTGGCAATGTGGCCATCGCTTAATATCTGTTGCCTAATTTAGGTATCGGTACCTCTACTTTTTCCCTATCAATCGCTAAATATAAAATCTAAAAATTAATTTCTTGTAAAAACAAAAGCACTTTCGATCAGTTTATACACACACACACTAACACGCAGACACACACACACATATATATATATATATGTATACACTGGTGTGCAAAAATTAAGGACGAAGGGGAGAAATTAGCATAACAGCGGAACGAGCAGGCAGAACAGACCGAAAGACCACTCAGGAGATAGAAAAGGGTCCGGTACGGCACATGACGTAGAAGGGGGGGGGGGTGTCGGAAGGGTATAAGGCACACGGCGGTGTACGCTCAGCAATTCGCCGGGTACTGGCTCCCCGGTAATAAATAAAGGTGTCTTCCTCCCCCTTTCTACCTCGCTTCCGTGTGACTTTCCTATCAGGTACTCCAGCCCAAATCTCCTAGCTTCATATTTCTAAGGGTTGTTCAAGACCTGGGGTCAGACACTCCCTTCCTAAAATGCTCTACATATGATCAGATGATCAGCTCAGCAATTCGGTGAAAGCTATTGCACGGTGTACATCGGTTTGAACGACGTCGAGTTGCTGCCACCGTGTGATATGGCCAACAGGCAATCCAGTAGACGACACCTGGATGACTTTACCCAAGATCGCGTCATTGGGAAGTTGGAAGAAGGTCGAAGTGGGACTAGTGTGGCCGAGGAGTTCCGGATCGCTCACAGCATCGTTTCACGAGCTTGGAGAGCATTTCAAAAGACAAGAACAGCTGTCCGAGAGTTTAGCAGTGGTCGTTCACGAGAACCACGGCGGCGGACGACAGGTATATTGTCCTACAGGCGAGAAGAGACAGACGGCAGACAGCGGGAGAATTCGCAAGGCACATGCAACAGACAACTGGACATCCGTTATCGCGTTTTACCGTGGCCAGGAGACTGCACAAAGGTGGTCTATTTGCACGACGACCAGTGCGGTGTGTGCCACTAACGCCTTCTCATCGGAGACGGCGGTTTCTGTGGTGCCAGGAACACAAGAACTGGACACATCAGCAATGGGGTCGAATTGTCTTTACGGATGAGAGCCGATTTAGTCTGACGAGCGATTCTGGACGTATACACATCTAGAGAGAGCAGGGAACACGCTATCACATTTCCAACATCATCGAAAGGGACCGGTTTGGTGGTGGCGAAGTTCTCGTTTTGGGCGGTATCATGCTTGGTAGCCGTACTGACCTCCACATCTTTCAAGAAGGTTCAGTCACTGGTGTCCGCTATGAGGTTGTAGCAGACACGTGACTTTATCATGGCAACGAGCCTTAGTAACGTAAGTGAAGGAAAACAAAATGATGGCGTCCTACTTTGAAAGTTTAACTTCCGAGTAAAAATGCGGTATTTGGAAAATATTTAAGAGAATGAAGGAAAATATCTGCATGTGCTGAATGCAAGTATCTTCGAAGGTGACGCAAAAAGTTTTCCGAAAGTACAAATAGTAAATATTTTCTATTACTTTGTTTTGGTCGAACAGCCATTACCATACAACAGCTCGAGGCATATAAAAGTCTTGAAGCAAATAACATTTTACTATCGTGGATATTCTTTTACATGGTAATTTTGTGTGATCACTAATTAGTTAGTAATTAGAAACTCTTCAATAAAAAGTGTTTCTCTTAGTTCTGGGAAACGTTTTCTAAGACTTAGAAAAATTTAGAGCAAAATCTGTTTTTCCACGCAAAATTATGGTGAAAAAAAAACCAATAATTTTGATTTGCGCCCTACGTTATTTATCCATAAATAAATTCAGCAGCATAATCCGTCTGTAAACAGACCTAGACACCAAAAAAAAATTTCGTTTGGAAATAATATACAGTAGTTAAAAATCCAGGTTACTAAAAATAAAATCAACGGTGGTTTGGGGAGGAAATATATAGAACGAAATATTAAAGTAAAAAACAAAGATCTTCGAACAGTGAAAGCCAAGCAATCTTAAAAGTGAAAATACTAAGTGAAAAGCCGAAAATTCGCAAAAAAGTGGGTCAAGCTCTCCTAAAAAATCCAGAACAGCCGAAGAGATTTTATTCTAACTGACAGTCAGATTGGCTAACAAATTAACTTTCAGCTCTATAAAAAGTTTCAACAACTCCTTGATCAGCCAGGAACCTTCTGAATAGAAATCCCTGAAGGTGAAAAACCCAAGCGCACAGAAGTGCAGATTGGATACCGAAGCGTTGATTTAGGAATTTTTTTGACTTAGAGACAAACTCTGAAGGGTGTTCTATCAGAAAATATTCAGTAGCAATAAACCTACGCAAATCAAAAGCCAACACCTTTTAAATTCAACTTGAAAACTTCGATCAACAAGTGAAACGACTGGCCCAATAAGTACAAGCACTGCACGCCAACAGCATTTGAACAAGTAAAAGATAGGTTCCCAGCCTTACCAGAAATCACTGGCTTATAGATAAAACTAACCTTTAAAAGATTTTTTACCTTTGAAGAGTCTAACTCTTCAATATTTTTGTTAACATTGATCGCTAATGATTGCATTTTACACAATAACTGCAGGACAGCCAGCTGTGTTTGTCCTTCAGGAACTTGCAAGGACTGTTGCCACTTAACTGAAACTTCTCAATGACGTCACGTGCTACATCCTCTTTGTACCGAGGTTCTCCTGCCTCACGTGCGTCTGTTTAGAGGTGCTTTGGGTCCTGAGAAAGGTACTTAGAAGGAGGAGGGGTAGGTCCATCGTACCAGCACCGTCTTCCCGCTTCTCTTCGCTGCGCTGTGACGTCACGGTGGCCATAAGCGAAGCTGTAACGCGCAGGGAGCCATACCGAGAAAGTGTCGTGTGCTCTGAATTTTCAATCAAAATAACAGAGCTAGTTTTGAGTAAATAATTTTTAAGTAAAAATTGTACAAACATCCAACCATTTTCAAAATAGAGTAAAAATATATATATATATATATATATATATATATATATATATATATGAGTGTATATATACACTCACCAACCCGCTTGGCCAGCGTGGTGAGTTATGGCCAAACCCCTCCAAAATGACTCCACAACTTAAATCTTGGCCCTCAGTCTCCGGCAGCTGGAATGTACCTGGCCAAGGCAGCGGCCAGTGCGACATGAAGGCAGAATGTGCTAAGAATCCCCGGAGGACCGGACTAGGCTGCCATCTGATGCTGACCTTGGCTACGTATAACGGACGCTCCCTATCTTCTGGTTCAAGGCTTCTTGAATTGGAAGAGGAACTACAAAGGATCAAGTGGGACATCGTCGGGCTAAGTGAGGTAAGGAGAAAAGGAGAAGATCTCATTGAACTGAAAAGTGGACATCTCTTCTACTATCGTGGGACAGATACTGGCAGAACTAGTGGTGTTGGATTTATAATAAACAAGAAACTGAAGGATAAAGTTGTAGAAGTTGAAAGTTCCTCTGACAGAGCTGCACGACTCGTTATCCAACTCTCGAGAAGATACCAGGCTCAGATTATTCAAACTTATGCACCCACCACAAGTCATGTGAAGAAGAAATTGAAGAATTTTATGAGGAAATTCGTGATCTAAATAATAAAGGTAAGCAGAACTTGAAGATAATTATGGGAGATTTCAATGCAAAAATAGGGCAACGGCAACAGAATGAAACTTCAGTAGGTAAATTCGGTCACGGCAACAGAAACCAGCGTGGAAATACTCTCGTTGAGTTTGCAGAGGCAGAAGGGTTTTTCATCTTGAACTCCTTTTTCAAGAAAAAGCCACACAGGAAATGGACATGGAGACATCCAAATGGGACGACAAGTGAAATTGATTTTATTATGTGTAACAAAAAGTTCGTCATAGAAGACTGCAGTGTGCTAAACAAGTTCAACACAGGCAGTGACCGTAGATTGGTGAGATGTAAGATGCACCTCAACACTAAACTCGAACGTAGCAAGCTCATAAGACAAACAAAATGTATTGACATAACCAACCTTAAAAAACACCATAATACCTTCAAATTGGAACTGAAGAACAGATTCTCTGCTTTAGAAGGCCTAACATCGGAAGAAGTGGATATTTCTGAAGTTAACATAAAAGTAAACAAAGCTCTTATGGAAACAGCAACAAAATTAGCTGGGTCTAAGAAAAAATTGCATGTGAACAAATTATCAGGAAAAACCAAAATGTTGATGCAAAAAAGAAGAGAGATGAGGACAACTAAAGAAGATGTGACTTCCAAAGTGGAATATATAGAGCTATGCAAGACAGTACGAAAAAGTATCACTGAAGACGTAAGGAAATTCAACTGTGAACTAGTAAGGAAAGCAATTGAAAACAACCAAAGCCTAAAGATAGCAAAGGGACATCTCAGTAAGGGGAAAAAACAGATTATGGCACTGAGAAAAGAAGATGGTTCTGTAACAAGAAATAGAGGCGAAATTTTGACAAGAGTGAAAGATTTCTACTCCAAATTATATGAAAGGGATGATACATGTACTCCAGACATCATGAAAGGTACCAGTACCAGAGTTCTTCCAGTCCTTCCAGCAGAAGTTGCACATACAATCAAGAACATGAAGCAGGGAAAAGCTCCAGGAGAAGATGGAATTACTGTAGACATCATACAAGAAGCAAGTGGAGAAATCGAAACAGTACTCGCCCAAATTTTCACTCGATGCCTTAATGAAGGGAAGATTCCTGAGGATTGGAACAACGCTACAATGATCTTGCTACATAAAAAAAGTGACATTGAGGATCTCAGGAACTACAGACCTATCAGCCTCCTATCAGTGGTTTATAAAATCTTCACTAAAGTTTTTTCACACCGCTTGAAGGTGACACTGGACATGGCTCAACCGAGAGAACAAGCTGGATTCAGGAGTGGCTACAGCACAATAGATCATATCCACGTACTGAGAGAACTAATTGAAACAGCGAGGGAATATGAACTTCCATTGTGCATGGCTTTTATCGATTATGAAAAAGCCTTTGATTCGGTGAAACCATCAGCAGTTGCAATGGCTCTGAAATCCTGCGGTATTGAAGACGCATACATTAATATTATTAATAACATCTATGAAAATGCAAGTGCAAAGATTTGGCTGTTTGAAAATACAACACACATAAAAATTGGAAAAGGAGTGAGACAAGGTGACACCATATCTCCGAAGCTCTTTAATGCCACATTGGAAAATGTCTTTCAATCACTGAACTGGGAAAACAAAGGGATAAAGATTAATGGAGATTGTCTAACCCACCTTCGTTTTGCTGATGACATAGTCATTTTTGCAACTACCCCATCACAGCTACAGAGTATGATCCAGGAACTTGCTGACAAGAGCAAAGAAGTAGGATTAAAAATGAACTTTCAGAAGACAAAAGTGATGTACAATGCTTTTACAAGAAATGAAGATTTATCGATTGATGGAGAAAAACTGGAGATAACAGATACGTACGTTTATCTTGGACAGCAGATATCAAGTGAGGGTCACATTGGTGAAGAAATTAATCGGCGTACAAAACTTGCCTGGAGAGCTTTTGGGAAACAGCATAATTTTCAAGAGCAATATGCCATTATGTCTTAAAAGAAAAGTGTTTGATCAATGCATCCTTCCAGTGCTTACGTATGGTGCAGAGACGTGGACCTTAGCTAAAAGAGACATACAAAGGCTGCAGACAACTCAAAGCAGCATGGAGAGGTGCATGCTTGGTGTAAACAGGAGAGATAAGAAGAGGAACACGTGGATCCGAAAAATGACAAGAGTGGAAGACATCATGATCAGAGTTAAATCCCTGAAATGGCAATGGGCTGGACATACTGCCAGAAGAACAGACCATCGATGGACAGCCGAAATTTTAGATTGGATTCCAAGGGACAGGAAAAGACCCAGAAGAAGACCACATGGAAGATGGGTGGATGAAATTCGAAAGTATGCGGGAGTGACATGGAGGAGACTGGCACAAGACAGACCGTTGTGGAGGAAACTTGGGGAGACCTTCGTCCAGCAGTGGATTGATAATGGTTGACAATGATGATGATGATGATATATATGCTTTTTTGCTGAATATCTTTTTTTTCTTTTCCAAAAGCACACTGCAATGACTCTTTGGAGCTGGGAAATCTGCATTTCATTACGTCGAATCAGTCATTTACCAATTTTATAAATTTAGCAATTTGTTTTCTTTCTGGAAAAAAAAATATTCTAGAGCTTTGCTTACGTTGTTAGATTGCATCTGGGGAGCTAAAACTAATTCTCTGTCTCATGGGGCCTCTTACATTTGCGTGGATCCATTTTATTTTGTGAAATATTTTTAATTCTGAATTACTACGTTCCAGCAAAAGGTTAAATATCTGGAGAGTGATGGTTCCACACTACAGCGTGTTCCGCGATCAAATATATAATTTCGGAGAAGTTTAATTAGATGGGGCACATCGGAAAATATCCATATTTTTCGATCTTCATTTACTGGATTTGGAAAAGAAGATAATATTAGGGTTATTTCAAGCTGCCTCCAAACCTTGAAATCCCCCCCCGCCTTCAAGATCAGCACTAAATAACACGATTGCTCCATGCACTAAATAACTCGATTGCTCAACGGCTCGAATTATGTCAGTTAACAGCTTTTGATCCATTGATCCATCTGCTCATCAAAGGAATAATACAGTATATGGTTGTTTCCAAGCTTTCCAGAAGCCTCTCAGCATAACTACTAAAACGTTACTATGCGGTCCTAAAATTTTATATGCAGCAGCATCATAACAATATCGGCAATCAACGCTCATTTCACCAAAAGATAAAACTGAAACTTTGTCGAATTCAGTTAGGTGTATAGCATTCATTTTCACCACCTTTAAAACGGGCTCAATTAAACCATCGATAACAACAATTTACCACACCACCGTTTCAGAGAGGAAATGCTTGGAAGCAGTATGTGGATTTTATTTTTGATGAAAAGATATGCTTTTCGAGAAATAGCATGGTGCAAAACAAGTGCTTGACTTATATCTTCTTCATTTCATTTTGCTGGTCTCGTTTTTGACACAAGGGTTTGAATTTGCACTTCAGTGAAACAATGGCACTGTTGCTCAGCAAATTTCTATTCTTGCACTTGCGTTTCATAATATTAATTTCCGTTTTCAGGCTTCTTTTCTCGAGGCAAAAGCATTGTTTTACCATTACCAACTGTTTTCTTACGTTTGATAATTCTTCCCGTAGTGAATTATTTTCACTCTTCAGTTGCATTATATTTTTGTTCAGACATTCGCACTTCTCACATAACGTTGACGGTGATAAATGTTGGTCAGGAATGATGTCACTTTCATTGTGATCTGTGATTTGACGTTTAATTGGAGATCTACTGTACTTTCCATTCGATTTAATGCATTTTTTCCCTGACCTCTCCGATCTTAAATCGTTCACTTCGAACAGAAGTTTGCTCCTCCATCTGCTAAGGAATATTTTTTGTAGGCATGGCATCTTTTCTCAGTTTTTTCTGGGAGGCAAGTTCAGCAATTCATTCTAAGATCTTGCTCTTACTTCGAGACATCAAAATGTTCTGAACACATTCGAGCTTTCTTTGCATCGAATATATCCTTTCGACAGCATTTCGCTACCCATTGCTTCAAGAAATCTCTATCCGATGGGAAAACATGGTATGTAACATCTAACTTAATTTCCTTTGAACTGTTATTACGACAAAGTGCAGCAGCGTATCAGGTATTTTCGAGATAGTTTTACACAGAAAACAAACGAAGAAAAAAATGAATGGAACGACAAAGCAGGTCTAAAATTGACAAAGAAATGCAGCTAGTAATCGACACTACAGCACAAGCTCCGAAATCCGAATGCTCAAGAGATCGTTTATGGCCACTGTGACGTCACACTCCAGCTCGTAGGGTGACAGCTCGTCGGCGGCATGGAAACAACGGCGATTGGACCTACCTCTCCTCTTTCTAAGTACCTTGGTCCTGCGTTCCTCTTCATGGACGACAACGCTACACCTCATCGTACAGTGGCTGTCGCAGAGCTGTTGGAGAGTGAGGATATTCAACGCATGGGTTGGCCCGCAAGGTTCCCGGCCCTAAATCCAATCGAACACATGTGGGACCTTCTCGGGAGACGCTTGGCAGCACGTCACCAGCCGCCAGCAACGATTACGCAGCTGCGATTGGCGCTACAAGAAGAATGGGCCGCGATGCCTCAACAGCTACCTGACAACCTCGTCCTCTGCATGGACAGACGTTGTAAATCCTGCAACACAGTCAGGGGTGATCATATCCCCTACTAAATACTGGATTTTTCTTGGCAGCCGCCTGTCACATGAACGTTTCTGTCTTCTGTCCAGTTGTGCTCGAAGCTACCTTTTCAATAAAGCGTCTTTGTATCCTTTGGATTCCTTGTTTGGACGGTTTTGCTCACTTGTCCCATATTCTTACATCTTGGGGATTTTATGGTATGATTTGAGTCGATGTGGAGCACGACGTTACATTCGAAAAACCGTCTCGTCCTTAATTTTTGCACGCCAGTGTATATATATTATTAAACGGACAGCATCAGCACTGGCTCAGTAACTTAGCTTTCAAAGTGGTATCGTGATATCTACAAAATTGAGATGCAGCCCCCTTCCCATCTCAGCTTACCACGAGCCACCACTGCCTATCATTATACTCCCAGCTAAACGTCCCGTGGAAACGGATGCTGGACAACTAGTGCCATATCCTCTTCGTGGTGGAATGCCAAATCAGCCTGGTGCCTGTGCCCGACAGCCATAGACGATGTGCGTGGTAAGAGCGAGGACCTGATGCATGTCTCCAGCACTCTGATGAGCGTGTTCTGTAGTGCTGCACTTTCAGTGATGTTTTGGGTCTATACAGTAGCGTAGATAGAAATTTTTTAAGGAGGGGGGGGGTTCCATAGGTTTGGTTCATTGGTGAAAGCCTCGTATATACATATACACTATATTGACAAAAGTCACCGGACATCCCTTCAAAAGCAAATGAACGGATCCGCTGCGTTGTTCAGATGCGCGGTACAACTGCAAACGGTATAGAAACAAACTTACAGCTGACCGCGATCATATCGCACTGTGAGGTTGAATGAAAATGTCGCGAAGGGAGAGAACTGACTTTGAGAAAGGAAAGATAGTTTGGTGTTATGTTTGTGTGTTGTCCATAAGAGAAGCCGAGAGGCGTTTAAACGTACCCAAGTCAACTGTTTTGGACGTACTGAATAAGTGGAAGACACATGGCGTGCCTGAAGCAGCAAAACGTACCGACAGACCAAAGAAAATCAGTGATAGAGGACGTCGAAGCCTCAGGAGAGTCGTTACAGCTAATCGATGGAGTACTGCACAAGACTTCAGTGTACAGGTGAGTAACAACGCTGGAACCTCGGTATGTACACGCACCATTCGCAGAGAGCTTCAATCCATGGGTTACCGTGGTCGTGCGGCTGCTCATTACCCTTTATCTCCACTCGGAATGCTACTCGTCGTTTAGCATGGATGGTGTAAAGAACATTTATCGTGGACCGTAGATCAATGGAAACGGGTCCTATGGACTGATGAATCCAGATACACGATCCATCAGTCTAATGGCCGTGTGTGGGTATGGCGGCAGCTGGAGGAACGCTATTTACCACAGTGTACTGTTCCTACGGCCAAGTTTGGAGCTGGCAGTGTACTCGTGTGGAGGTGTTTTTCGTAATATGGTCCCAGGCCCATTGGTTATCATGGACAAACCTGTTAACCAGCACGTCTACCTCGACATTCTGGACAATTATGCCCTACCAACTCTGTGGCAATACTATGGAGCTGAGCCTTGTTGGTACCCGCAGGAAAATGCACCGAGCCACAAAGCAAGGACTGTTACGGTGTGGTTTGACGATAATTCCGTATCGTGTGTGGATTGGCCAACACAGAGCCCTGATATTAATCCCATAGAGCACATATGGGGTGAATTAGAACGCCGCAGAAGTTTGGAACCAAGGCCTACTACTAAGCAACAGTTAGCGGCAACGTTATGTACTGAATGGAAGCGCATACCTATCGCTGTTCCAAAACCTTGTCGAAATCATGTCTCGAAGGGTCAGTGCATGCATTATGGCCAAAGGTGGACCACACCGTACTAATGTATGCCAGTAAATGCTATGTTGTGTTTCTGTTCTTGGTGTCCGGTGTCTTTTGTCAATATAGTGTATATCTCATTTAAATTCGTGCTCAACCTCTCCCTCAAGGGGGAAGGGGTCAAACCCCTCACCCTCACTCTTGGCTACACCACTGGGTCTATAAATGAGGATGTAGCAGACACGTGACTTTCAGTATGGCAACGAGCCTTAGTAACGTAAGTGAAGGACAACCAGCCCCGTTGAAATGATGGCGTCTTACTTTGAAACTTTACTTCCGAGTACAAAATGCGGTATTTGGAAAAAATTAAAGAGATTGAAGGAAAAGATCCTTATGTGCTGACTGCAAATATCTTCGAAGGTCATGCGAAAAGTTTTCCGAAAGTGCAAATAGTAAATATTTTCGATTACTTCGCCTTTGGTCGAAGTGCGTCTTACCGCAGAACAGTTCGAGGCATATAAAAGTTTCGAAGCATATGACAATTTCTCGTCGTCGGTATTCTTTTACAGGATAATTTAGTACGATCACAAATTCGTGAGTAATCAGTAATTTTTGGAGAAAATAGGTACGCTGTCTTAATAAGTAAGGTTCTCTTTCCCCCAGGTGCGGAGACCTGAGTAAGAAAAGATAGGTTTTCTTTGTTTCCAGGAATCGCTGATTTTGGATAAAAATCACCCTTGAAAGGTTTTATGCCTTTTTGAGAGTTTAACTCTTCAACAAAAAAGTGTCTTTCTAAGCTCTGGGAAGCGATTTCCAAGCCTTAGAAAAATGAGAAAAATCTTCTTTTTTTTTTTTCGTGAAATTGTGGTGAAAAAACAAAATCATTTTGCTAGGATTTGTGCGTTGTAATCTATTTATCCGTAAATAAATTTAGCAGCATAACACCGGCCTGTAAACAGAATTAGACATCAAAAAGGATTTTATTTGGACAATAATTTTAGCCATTATTTGCATTTTTCCCCAAAAGTGTGTTTCAGCTCGAGGTAAAACTCCAGGTGTACTAAAAAATAAAATCAACGGTAGTTTGGAGAGGAAATATCATATAGAACAAAGTAGTAAACTAAAAAAACCCAACACCGACAGCCAATAATCATAAAAGTGAAAAGCCGAAAACTCGCAAAAAAAAAAAAAAAAAGTGAGTCAGGGGAACGGTATGCTCCAGATCTAAAAAATACAGAAGAGCCAGAGATTTGATTCTGACCAAAAGTTAGGTTTACTAACAATTAACTTTTAGCCCTATAAAAAGTTTAAACACCCCCTATATCAACCAGGAACCTTCTGAAAAGAAGTCCCTGGAGAGAAAAAAATCACGTTCACAGAAGTGCCGATTGGGGACCGAAGTGTTTATTTAAGAAATATTTTGACTAAGAGACAAACTCCAAAATGTCTTATACAAGAAAATAGTCAGTAGCAATAAAACCTACGCAAAAAAACAGCCAACACCTTTTAAATTCAACTTGGAATCAACGAATGAAACGCCTGGCCCAATAAGTGCAAGCACTGCACTCCAATAGCGTTTGAACAAGTAAAAGATAGATTCTCTGCTTTACCAGAAATCACTGATTTCTGGATAAAACTAACATTTAAAAGGTTCTGTGCCTTTGAAGAGTCTAACTCTTCAATAAAGA
Organism: Macrothele yani; assembly: GCA_039090855.1. NCBI lineage: Eukaryota > Metazoa > Arthropoda > Arachnida > Araneae > Macrothelidae > Macrothele > Macrothele yani. Next base: position 54,682,897 of record CM077011.1, on the reverse strand, counting down.
AAGTGTTTTCTAAGCTATGGGAAGCGATCTCCCTTCGTTTGGCATATAAGCGAATTTTTTCGGTACTGCCTTTAGAGAAAGCAGCTAGTAGCCTGAAAAAGACTAACGGTCTCGATTTCCTCCATTACCGCAATTCATAATGCCACAAAATCTAGGCATTTTTAGCTTCAAATTTTTTATAAACACCGACGGCTAATGATTGCACTTTACACACTAAGTGCAGGACAGCCAGCTATGCTTGTCCTTCAGGAACTTGCCACTCCACTGAAACACTTCTCGATGACGTCACGTGCTACATCCTCATAGATGCCATATGATAATAATTCTCATCCAGTACAACCTGACTGCTAAGCAATATTGGGGCAACATTCTCCTACAGATTGTGCAGCCTGACACCATGGACAGCAGCAATTGGTTCGTTCTACACGATGACAGTGCCTGAGCCTGTTGTGAAAGGCTGGTTAATGTGTACATTGAGGAAACAGTAATCATACAGACAGAGTAGCCCATATTTTTATCCAAGGTGAATTTCCATTACGAATGATTGGGACTAACTCAAATAGTCTATGTGGCAGTGGCGGCTCGTGGTTGGAAAAATAGGTGAAGAGGTACAAGAGCAGAATGAAAAGATATCTACTGTCTACAATGAAAATCCCTTAATCAGGACTTACCTATTTTTTGTATATTAAATCAATTTTTCTTCCTTTTAAAGCTGCAAATTTTTCGATTATGTCGGCATAAAATGGTTGTTTCTTCGTGAGCATCAATAAAATGTCTTCCTGAATAGAAATGTGTGCCAAAGAAGCAAGTCTACCTTGGGAACTAGTGTTTCTTGAGCAAACTTGTATTCTTTTAAGAAAACTTCTTTCTACTGGCACACTTGTAGATGGAATTGTTAAAATGAGGAAAACCAATTTATAATCTTCTGTAAAAATGTCTTTGTCTCCGTGAAACATTCGAAGGAGTTCTTGAGTCAATATATTCTTTAATTTTTCATCGGCATATGCAAGACTCAGTTCATTTTTAAGGCGCTGGTGTTCAGGGGCGTGCCAACGGGGGGGCGCAGGAGGGGCGACTTCCCCCAGAGATCTAAGTGGAGGGGATGACTGTATGTTTTGCCCCTCCAGTTTTAGCACCCAAAATATAAGTTCATTTAATTTAACAAAAAACAAAAACAAAAAAAAAACTTTCAAATTGTTTAAAAAACAAACGAAATGCTGGTTATTTTTATAGCGTTTTAGTAGTTTTTAATTAGCATTTTTACCTTTATAGTAAGGGAAAGAAAAAGAAAACAAAATAGTACTGGGAAAAGAACCTTCCCTGTGCTCCTGATTTATTTCTGCTCTGTTCTACGACTGGTTAATGGGTGGAGGTGGGAAGAGTGAGGGAGAATGATCCTACACAAATACAACAACAAATAGTTGTGTGAATGTGTGTATAGGGGGCAGGGAGTCAGGGACAGTCCACTCCATTTTTCCTTTTGCATTCAAGTGATTTTGAAATCCGTTCTATGCGAATATTCCCAATGGGGTAGGGGGTTCGTGTTTATCTCGCGTAGCCTCACTTCCCCTAATCCGTTTCCCCTAATTCCCGTTTGCCCTAATCACGTTTACCCCAATCGCGTTTTCCCGAAATCGCTTTTACCCGAATTCTCATTTCCCCTAATCTCGTTTCCCCCAATTCCCGTTTGCCCTAAACACGTTTACCCCAATCGCGATTCCCCGAAATCACTTTTACCCGAATTCCGATTTCCTCTAATTTCGTTTGCCCTAAATCTCGTTTCTCCAAATCACGTTTGCCCGTATCAAGTTTTCCCTAATTAGCGTATGTCTATTTTTTTTGTTAACCGAAATAAAACGGTGGGTATTATTCTTTCCCTTAATGTTGATGATGTCTACCACCATGCCAGCAAAAGTTTAAAGAAGTGCACGTGGTTATCTATATATTAATTATATAAGTTTTTTTACTGTAAGACCAGTTGTGAGAGAACGGCTGAACGTAAACATATGGTCGAGGTATCAAAATAAAGGTCTTATCATGTAGATGTGCCAGTCGAAGAGAAAAATGAGAGTGAGGCAACGGTTCAGGCGTTGTGGGGCGGCAAAGTTCCCATGTAAAGGAGAAGCGTGCGGTTGACACCCTATTGGCTGCGGTTGACTCACGCGCTGTTGAAGGCGAAAGTATGGAGAGACTCAGATAGTTCAAAGTCCGAAGTCTCTCTTCTCAACGAACCGTTGGGCAAAACAACGCTAGCAGGAATTTGTTTGAAAGTTCGAACACTCGAAGACCTGATTGCGTTGTGCCATTGAACTGTGTGATGTATATATACAATTTAACATTCATTCGATCCAACTTATTCACGTACGTAAGACGTTTCCCATTATGTAAAGATGTAAACAAACTTCTCATATGAGTATATTCTTTTAAAAAATAATAATAATAATGATCGTCGATACCGACGGGTTTCGTCTACAAGGAAAAAAAAAAACTATTCGTCGATTCCGACGGGTTTCGTCTACCGGGTTCGAATCCCGAAGAGGCATGGATGTTGTGTTTGTCTTACGGTACTGACTCTTTCCCTTCCCTGGAACCAGTGACCCTAAATTAGGGACGGGCGACTGCTTATAGCCCATTGAGTTGCTCACGGCGGTTGTTAAACCTCCAAACAAGCAAAAAAAAAAAAAAAAAAAAAAAAGAGGAGAAAATTATATTGCTAAAGGTATTTATTTCATAATAAAATGAATAAAAATTGAAAAATATTCAATATTCTCATACAAGGGGCGGCAAAAGCCCTTGGCGCGCCCTTGTTTGGATGGTGAACTTTTGGAAAAGACAATACAATTTTCAAGAGCAACATGCCATTATGTCTCAAAAAGAAAAGTGTTTAATCAATTCATTCTTCCAGTGATTACGTACGGAGCAGAGACGTGGACCTTAACTAAAAAAGACATACAAAGACTGCAGTTAACTGAAGGAGCATGGAAAGATGCATGATTAGTGTAACCAGGAGAGGTGAGAAGAGAAACTCATGGATAAAGAAAATGACAAGAGTGGAGGATATCATGATCAGAGTGAAATCCCTAAAAAGGCAATCGGATGGACATGTTGCCAGAGGAACTGACCATCGATGGGCATCTGAAATTCTAGACTGGATTCCAGGGACAGAAAAAAGACCCAGAAGACCACAAGGGAGATGGGTAGAGGAAATTCGAAAGCATGCGGGACTGATATGGAAGAGACTGGGTCAAGACACACCGTTGTGGAAAAAACTTGGTGAGATCTTCATCCAGCAGTGGGTAGATAATGGTTGATGATGATTTGATATATAATACATTTGTTTTCCTGAATTTGACGATAAAAGAAACGTTTTATTTCGCTTAACGGGAATCAGGACAATGGGAAAACAAAAATTTAGGAAAACGCGAATCAAGACAAAGGAGAATTAGAGCAAACCTGATACAGGAAACGTTTCTAGGGGGAACTTTGATACGGGTAAACATGTTTAGGGTAAACTTGAATTAGAGGAAACGAGATTTAGCGCAAACGAAATTAGGGGAAATGGAAATTCGGGTAAAAGCGATTTAGGGGAAATGCGATTGGGGTAAACGTGTTTAGGGCAAACGTGAATTAGGGGAAACGAGATTAGGGCAAACGAAATTAGGGGAAATGGGAATTCGGGTAAAAGCGATTTCGGGGAAACGCGATTGGGGTAAACGTGTTTAGGGCAAAGGTGAATTAGGGGAAACGAGACTTAGGGGAAACGAGATTAGGGCAAACGAAATTAGGGGAAATGGGAATTCGGGAAAAAGCGATTTCGGGGAAATGCAATTGCGGTAAATGTGTTTAGGGCAAACGTGAATTAAATGAAACAAGATTTAGGGAAAACGAGATTAGGGGAAATGGGAATTCGGGTAAAAGCGATTTCAGGGAAACGCAATTGGGGTAAACGTGTTTAGGGCAAACGGGAATTAGGGGAAACGGGTGTTAACCGTTTATCTAGTTCTTTAACAATTAGTGTTGTATTATCGCCTATCAAACATTCCGCTTTTCTTAGCTCAATCCATCAATCGGCAAGACCAGACGGCAAGTGAGTTTCTGCCGAAAGCAATAGTCTGAAGTGTGGCATCACTGGAGACACTTTCTCGGACTCTGGGTGGGGCCTTGAGCTGTTTTTTCCCAGTGTAAAGACCTTTCATCACTGCCGCGCCCGCTTCCTTCCCCATCTGGGTTTCGTATTATCTGGGCTGGAAATAATGAAGGAAACAATCTTCATTGTAGTTTGTGGGTGGCCTGGAGGAGGGAAAATGCTTTCCCCAATCTTCACTTCCATGTTTAATTGTCCATCGTCGTATTCGTACTGTGACTATGTAGCCGGTGTTCAGATACTTCACAAGTTTTACTTCCGTGCTTTATGTGTGCTTACAAAAGTGCAATTTTGTTTTAGTGTTTTCGAGATCGTTTTCGTGATCAGAGAAGAATTTTGATCTTTTAAGGCTGAATGGTGAAACTTACAAGTAAAAAGGAACGTGAGACGGGTGCAGAATCAATAAATGTAAGTCCATTTTAAAAATCCTTTTGAACAGATATTTGATATTTTGGGGGGAATGCGCCATTGGCTTGTTGCACATAAAAGTATTTTGAATTCAGTTGTAAGATCATGGCGAATTGGTGATATTGATTGTGGATTGTGTGAGGAATTCGCACTGGTATGATTCAAATTCCAACAGTTGCTTGGCGCTTCTTCAGACTTTTTTAAGGGTGGGTCTGTGTGACAATATTTTGCCTCTGTTGAAAATCCGAGGGCAAGTTTAAAACAAAAAACAAAAAAAGGAAAAAATTATATTGCTAAAGGTATTTAATAAAGACCTTTCACCAAAAGTTTTAACCTACTCCTAATTTATAATTAGGAGTAAGTTAAAATACTCCTAATTTATAATTAGGAGTAAGGGAAAATACTCCTAATTTATAATTTGGAGTAAGTTAAAATAATCATAATTTATAGTTAAGAGTAATTAAAATACTACTTATTATAAATTTAGTAGGAGTACGGCAATTATTCCTAATAAATTTATAAAACTTAAACTTTATTTTCTTTTTATCTCGAATCCCGAGTAGGCAATTTGTTTTGCCTATTGCCTCTTATAGTTTTATGTTTATTATATGCAAATTTGGGTCTGCTAATTTCAAAGATTTAGCTAGAAATTAAAAACTGTTTTTAATCCACTACTACATTAAAACAAGATATTTTTCCACAATATTTACATATTCAAAAAAAAAAAAAAAAAAAAAAACCTGAAACATAGCACATCTTTATCCTCTCAGATTACTGATTAGTTCCGAACCATTAAATTTGGAAAACTATGAAAAAATTGCTAATATTAACTCTTTGTCTTCTTTCATCTGGAAAACTATGAAACAAAATTGCTAATATTAACACTTTGTCGTCCTACCGCATAATTTGATTTTAAAGACATTTGATTATCTGCTTTTTTCTAAGGAAATGATTTCCGCAGTGCAGTTTCTCGCTTATTTTTAGACCATAGAAACCTACATACTGACGGGATGTAGGTAAAAATACTCCCGGAGAAAATACCCCCGAAAACTGAAAAGCGGTAAAAATACCCCGGAGGAAATACCCCCAGAACAAACGGTTCACTGTAAACTGCCACACAGGAACACTGATGTGTGGCAATGTTCCGGTGTGGCAATTTACCGGCAACCCTGCCACACATCTTTCATCAAGTTGGCCACAAAAGATTGCCGTTTCTGTGCCTATATTGAGAACTGAATTGGGAACTCCAAACGAATTTCGAGAAAACGTTCCATGCAAGCCAAGCGATAATTGTACTTTAATTTGAAGAAATAAATTGCCGAGGATCCGAGGTACACTTTGTTTGGGGGGGTCTCTACCCCCCAACTTCCGTAATATTATATTCTGGGCCGCTGGAGTCTGTCAGTGTATCCAATATGTTCCCCTTGAAGCGTCCGCGAAGTCCGTGAGCTTTGGGTAGGGGGCTTTCCCCCAAAATGTTAAAATGGACGAAGAGTTAGACCCCATAGAAAATACATTAGGTAAGTGGTCAGAATAATGTGACTCGATCCTGTATATATACGTATAAATATGCGCGAGCGCGACGTTCTGATATGGTTTTAGAGCTTTATTTAGAAAATAGGAAAATACTTTGCCCCCCCCAATTTCTGAAACGTTGGCACGTCACTGCTGGTGTTTAGTAAATATGTTTCTGTAAAAATGTAGATTTTCAACAGCGAGAGAGGGAAAGCATGCATTAAATTATTCGAATTTGATTGTGTCAGCAAATCAGACAAATATAAGTTTCTTACAGTCTTGAAATCTTTTATCCATTTCCATAAGAATGTGGTCCAAAATTTTAAAATACAATTGTTTATAATTTTGAAAAATTGTTTCCTGTGTAAAGAGCAGCATATTCCCGTCCTTATTTCTGTGATTTTGCTAGCTCTTCCAAACTGTGTTTCAAATTCCTCATCGTTCCTTGTATGGCTCAAAATTTCACGAGTTTTTTTTTTTAATTTGAGTTACACAGTAGTTTATGCTTAGTTATTTTTTCTTCAAAAGTTCGAATAATAGATCGGTGGAGCCAAAAATGTATATTCGAAAGTGTTCATATCATTCAAAAACCCCTTGGCAAGATAAACTGATTTTTTGTCTGATTGTTCGCTATTCGTCAGAAATCCGAACACTTCAATTTATCCCAATCTTCAACAACTACACTTACTAATTTCGAGGTGTAGGACCATCGAGTTTCTGTTATGGTTGGTCTGCGTCTTGCGGTTGTTGAAATAAGTGTATAAGACCGCTTCGCAGAATGGTGAACAAACGAAGCAATTCCACTGAGGCTTGCAAAAAGTATTCGACACTTAGAAAAACTCTGGTGTAATACAAGATTCAAACGATGAACTAAGCATGAACAAAAACAGCTTGAGAAGCTTTATCCTTAACTTTTTTCTGTAGCCCATTTAAGTGTCCAGACATTGTACTTTCCCCATCGTAAAATTGTCCTATTTATTTGTGTTGGTAATCAGACTGTCCCAAAATTTTGTCTAGCATTTTGTATAAAGCTCCTGACGTTCTATCTTCACTCACATCATGGAAACCCAAAAATCCCTCAACCAATACACCTTAAGAATCAACAATCAAAAATTATTTAATTTTTGACATGATCGTTTATATATTCAGAAATACATTCAATTAATTCATTTTGAATAGTTTTTAAAGTCTTTTTTTTTAAAGAAATTTTTGATTTTCAATTTCTAAAGAACTTCTTCATATCAACAATGAAAGTAATTCAATGAAATTTTCACGATTTATCGAGCCCATGCTTTCGTCATGGCCATAGAATGCTAGTTCTTGTTTGCTCAAATACAATATAGACTAATACTGCATCAATCACTGTCTGCAGGAAAAGTCTATTTAAAGGAACGTTTTCGTTAAAATTCGTTTTCAAAAGCCTAGCATTCTTCCTCAGGGCATCGGCAACGGTGTTTTGAATTTTTTCAAAATTCCTTAACATTAATCCGTGTTTCAGGTGTTCGCTAGAATCATGATGTTTATGAAGTGACCGTGTTACGCTTAATAAATCTGAGAATCTGTCTTTATTCCACGTCGAATGTTTATTACAAAAAAGTAAGCAGAGCCAAAAAATAAAAATAACACAGAAGTGTTGCAAGTCCATTTATATTGAGTAAACCAACAATTTTAAAAATTAATATTGTTAGATTTACCGCTCTTCTTGATTTCTTTCTTGGCAAAAATTGTCGGTGAAACCGTCGGTCGTCGTTGAAGCAAAATGTCTCTTTTATCTTCATCTTTCCACCGATTAAATGGAGTTCGCAATAAATCACGAACAATGTCGTCCACAGGATGCATACTAAAAACTTTCACTGTCAGTTAAATTGTACACAAACCTAAAATCTCAGCTAAAGCTTTCAACAAATAATCACAAAGCCCGAAAGAACAAATTCCTTTCGGAAAATAATGTACCAGAGCACCACAAGGAAAAAGCCCTAGTAGATTGCAAGGTACCCTAGTTGTCCGCCCGCTCCACCATGATCTCTCACGACTTTATGCTCAAAAACTGAGAGATGCAGAGGTAAGGCGCCTGAAGCTGAAACACTTCACTTGAGCGAGCAGATTGGGGAGGGGGACGTCACTGTTACCATGACAACTCGGCGGACACTGCAGACTTCCAAGCATTCTCATTTCGGCTCTTCACTACTGTTTTGAGTATAAGGATTTGTTTTCCGTATTGAGAGCGCCATGTGAATTAATATCTATTCAAAATTTTAAGTATTTTGGAACTGAATAAAAGAAAAAAAGAATACAGTACATTAAAAAAAATACTGAATAAAATTTTATTTTGAGTAAAATAGGTGAAGAGGCATTTCCCCTACTTCACCTGAAAAGCCGCCACTGCAGTATGTAGTTATGCAGAAATCCTCCACAAACCTTGCATGTTATCTGGAGGGCTGCTCTCGAAGAAAGAAGAGGATGCTTTAGTACAAAACCTATGACCCGGTGGACAGCGTGTCAAGAAGTATTTATGTCCGCATTACTGGCAGGGGTTGCATGGCCCTTACTGAGAACTCCTGTAGTGCTGCATTTTGATATGTGCTACCCAGTGACTCGCTTGCCGTTTGTCTGAGGAACTGCCATCTCGTGTTTCTGTGTGTGTATTTTTCTGCTCAATAGATGCTTTTAGCACCTCAGTGGTATGTCATAGCATTCATGTTACAGTTCTCTCTCAGTGCCTGCCCACATAGTCTGTTAGATACCTGGGTGTTAAAACACTTTCAGAAGGTACATAAAATGCACTACCAAGAATGAAAGATTGGTACTACATTTGGACATTACAATTGTAAAGGGTTGTGTCAAAAGTCTTTTTGCATTTATAGACAAAAGTGAAAGACAAGATTTTTTTAATACCATTGTCACTTTATTTTATATTGTAGGCACCATTATTTTCCACTACGTCTCGCCATCTATTGGACAGCTTGAGGATTCCATCCACGGTCCACCCAGAACGTTGCAGGTTTTTGGGCAAATAAGTGGTAAATATGATTTTTGCAAGCCTCCAATGAAGTGAAGTCTGCAGAGACTAGTGTAAATAGAAATATGATGATGCAATATTGGGTGAATAGGGCAGGTAAGTCAGATTTCATCAGAGATTAAAAAAATTCTGGTGACCAAAGGAACATGAGGACTGTCATTGTCCTGGTTGAAGACAGCGCCATTCCGGTTGACCATTTCTGGACATTAGTTATCAAGTGCAGCCTTCAGCTAGCACAATTGGAAACAGCACTTATTAGAATTGATTGTTTGGATGCAATTCATAATACAATAGTCCTACCACAATCTTTACAGCTCTATGCTAGTGTATAAGGTGTGATCAAAAATAATCCAGACTGGTTGCATTGCATAAGTTCGGAACCGCGCGAAACAGCAGGAAGCAGTTTTTGGCACAGGTTGATCTTAGAACTTACTAACTACACATGTGCCGCGACATCGTCTTCCTTGCTCGTACGGTTTTTTTTACAGTAGTGCTTTGTTCTTACATGAGTGAAGCCAATGCCGCCGCCCCGGTGGCGCAGTGGTATAAGGCGTTGGCCTCTGATCGTTCGTCCGAAGGGGTCTGGGTTCGAATCCCAGTGAGGCATGGATGTTGTGTTTGTCTTACGGCACTGGCTCTCTCCCTTCCCTGGAACCAGTGACCCTAAATTAGGGACGGGCGACTGCTTATAGCCCATTGAGTTGCTCACGGTGGTCGTTAAACCTCCAACCGAAAAAAAAAAAGCCAATGCCGTAGCCAGGAATTTTTTTCGGGAGAGGACCAAAATGTTTTTATCGGTGAAGTATTCATTTCTTTTGACGATTGAATAGAAACTAAAATTTTTCAGTCTACAATTCAAAAAACTATACCAACCCTTCCTTCCCCCACCCATTTTTGGGATTAGAATTTGTAAAATTTTCCTCATAAATTTGCGTTACTTCTACAATTTCCGCCTGTAAATTTACATTAAACATAAATCAAACACAACGGGAGGTCATTCCTTTAGATAACTGTTTTTAATGATTTAAAAATTATGTTGAACCAATGTTTTGATACAAGCAATAACAATTACAGTATGTATCGATTGAAAGTTTTAAATTTTAAGGCGAAAATTAAAACATTTAACACAGGTATAATACAATTTGTACAAATCAGCAAATTCAAGAAATTTTTACATTAAGAAGAACAAATAAGGTTTACATTTTCACTCACCTTATAAAAAATTAGGGCACCTTGAAGATTTAATCAATCGATTTAAAATTTCATCCAGTTGCACCTCAGTATTGCAATGGGCTGCTAAAAGTGCTAATCTACTCAGTCTGTTTTCTCCCGTTGAGTTTCTTAAATATGCCTTCAATCGTCTAAGTATTGAAAATGTCCTTTCTGGCGTTCCTGTAGAAATCGGAATTATAACAAGAATCTGTAACAAGGTGTGCGAGTTGGGAAAAGATTTGAATCGCATTGTAAAAGGGCCTCCATTGCGCTACCAGGTCTTGAATTAACATCTATGTTGATCCATTTGTTTCGCCAAACGGACTATGAGAGTACTGCTCTCTGCGTACATGTTTTCATAAAATCCTTTGTAAGTTGTTAGCTCTTTTTTTCTCAGTTTAACATTTTTTTTTTTTGAGATTGGAGGTTTAACGACCACCGTGAGCAACTCAATGGGCTATAAGCAGTCGCCCGTCCCTAATTTAGGGTCACTCGTTCCAAGTCCAAGGAAGGGTGAGAGCCAGTGCCGTAAGACAAACACAACATCCATGCCTCACCGGCATTCGAACCCAGACCCCACGAGGAAGAATGATCAGAGGCCAGCGCCTTAGACCACTGCGCCACCGGGGCGGCTCATTTTAACATAACATGACGAGGTAGAAATATTTGAAGCACTATGATTAATGTCTTGCGAGTCTCGAATCGTTCATTAATTTGTGTTCGCATGTGGTCAACAAATGGCACGAAAAGATTCTTCCGGAAATAATCTTCTGGAGTTTCTGATGAAATATTCCCTCTTTGAATCATCCTGGACGTAACTCTAGGCATTGTGATAACTCCATCAACTTATGTGATAATTTTTTTTTTTGATTGGAGGTTTAACGACCACCGTGAGCAACTCAATGGGTGCCGCAGTGGTCTAAGCGACGTCATCTGATCATTCATCCGAAAGGGGTTCCAATCCCGGTGAGGCATGGATGTTGTGTTTGTCTTACGGCACTGGCTCTCTCCCTTCCCTGGACCCAGTGGCCCTAAATTAGGGACGAGCGACTGCTTATAGCCCATTGAGTTGCTCACGGTGGTCGTTAAACCTGCAATAAAAAAAAATTCAATGGGCTATAAGCAGTCGCCCGTCCCTAATTTAGGGTCACTGGTTCCAGGGAAGGGAGAGAGCCAGTGCCGTAAGACAAACACAACATCCATGCCTCACCGGGATTCGAACCCGGACCCCTTTCGGACGAATGATCAGAGGCCAACGCCTTAGACCACTGCGCCACCGGGGCGGCATTTGTGATCAATTTTGACGCTGCGTTAAAAGTAATACTGAATTTATCGATGGCGTTACTTCTTAGATAGTCGAGGGAAGCTACCACGAGAACAAAATTTTCCAGTGATGTCGTCAAATCACAGTCAACGTTTTGAAGAGTTTTCGACAGCGGTAAGGTCCACGAAAATACAAAGTGTGCAAAGTTTGACTACAAACTGGCCTTGGGTATAGCACATAATAGCTGATGAGCTTTTTGGGAGGATTTGCGATTTTTTTTATATCTTGCAAATTTTGTAACGATAGAACTATTACAACGTAGATTTCTCAGCATCTCAATAAAGCTTCATGCTTGTTTCGCACATTGATATTAACGTCGTGTACCTGGAAGCCGGTAATACTTGCTTGATGAAACCTTTGAGAACATCGTTATTTTTTGCAGATGAGCTAAATAAAGTTCCAACAGACTGAATTGTGCCAATACAGTTTCATATACGTACATGAAATTGTACAAGGATTCCTTAGAGCCAAATGTAGAGAACGTTCTCCACAATGGACGTATAAGGCCAAATAAAAAAAAAAAACAAAAGCATTATTTGTGGAAGTTCAATTTCGAAAAAATTGATTGGGATTTCGGAGGGGGACCGGTCCCTAAGATCCCTCCCCTTGGCTACGGCCATGAGTGAAGCTCTTCGTTGCGTTTGTCATGTCGGAAAAAATTGATCAACGAATTGCATCAGATTTTATCAAAAACTTTGCGAAACTTGCAAAGACACATACTTCAAGTTACAAAAAGTCTACAAAGAGGATTGTATGAGTTGTGCACAAGTTTATGAGTGGTAAAAAGAATTTAAAGATGGTTGTGAAAGTGACGAACTGTCTAGGAGGCCCGCAACCAGTAAAACTGAAGACAAAGTCGAACTTGTGCACACAGCTATGCAGAAAAATCGCCTAATCAGTATTCGTGTGTTATCCGAAGAATTCAACGCAGCCCCGGTGGCCTAAGCGATGGCTCCTGATCATTCGTTCGAAAGGGGTCAGGGTTCGAATCCCGGTGAGGCATGGATGTTGTGTTTGCCTTACGGCACTGGCTCTCTCCTCCCTGGAACCAGTGGCCCTAAATTAGGGATGGGCGACTGCTTATTGCCCATCGAGTTGCTCACAGTGGTCGTTAAACCTCCAATCCGAAAAAAGACTTCAACATTAGTTTCGGTTCAGTTCAATTGATTCTTACGGATGATTTGGGTGTGAGACGCATATTAGCCGAATTTGTACCAAAGTTGCTTTCAGATGAGTAAAAACAGGCTCGTGTTTTAGCTGCTAGTGACCTGCTTGAGCAGGGCCGGGTGAAGGCCTTAGTGGGCTTCCTACAGAACGTATGACGGTTAATCATTATGAAGTCCGTTAAAACACGAAATTGCAGCAATATGCTCTTGATAATTAATACACAATGCATTCTTCAAACTAACAAATTATATGCAGTTTTCAAAATGAGTCACTGTATTTTCTATCGTTCTCACAGGAACACGAGTTAAAAGCTTAAGATTCCTAGATTTTGTCTTGGATTTTCTAATGATTTAGCATTGCATACTTTTCTTAGAGCATCTTTTTTGTTATGCAATGCGAAGCCACAGGGAACTTCTACCATTAACGGTTCCACAGCATTTGTGGGGATGGTAGTGAAAAAGCTGAAACTGCCTCACCGACGCCACTGTGCATAGCGACACGAAACCTTTACCCTTGGAGAGTCACTGCCTTGAAATCTGTTCGTCTCCCAGCCTCTGTTTCTGACCAAGTGAAAATCATACTAGGCACACTCCTCTGGCCCTTTGGTAATGGTGGGCCCCAAGGTTATAGCCCCCCCTCTTATGGATATAACCCTAAAACTAAGACCCAAAATTATCCCAGACCTCAAAAAGCACGAGACAGAGCATCAGGAATGTCAAGACGATACTGTTTTTTTTTCAATGATGAAGGAATTGTGCATCATAAATGCTCCATCAGGCCGGACAATAAACAAGGAGTACTACTGTCAAGTTTTGAGGCATTTGAGAGATACAGTTCGTTGCAAAAAAACCGGCACTACACAGGTACGACAGCAACCCTATTCACCAAATGTTGCTCCCTGCGACTCTTCTCTCTTCCCCCAAATCAAATACCACTTGAAAGGAAAAAGATATTGGGAAATACAACAAAATGTGACAAAGCAGCTGTTCCCTATTTCAAAAGATGACTTCAAAACATACTTCGAGTACTAGCAACAGCGCTGGGCTAAGCGTGTGGCTTCAGAAGGTGTCTACTTCGAAGACAATTAAGTTTCAAATCTGTGGTCTTGTACTTTTTTTTAATAAATCCAGTCGATACTTTTTGATTACACCTTGTACATAATCCATTTTTCATCGCCCATCACCATTTGTTTCTGAAATAAGTCGTTTTCATTCTGTTTGAGAAGTGAATAATTAATTGCAAACGAATGTGCAGTCAAGAATATCCTTCTCAGTGAAATCTTGTGGCATCCAAACATCAAGATGAATCACATATCTATGCAATGAGGTTGGATGTCTGCAGGGTGTACACAATTGCCTTTGCCATGTTGTGTGGATTACTTTTAAGTAATGCCTGCCTCAATTTGGCAATTTTTCAACTGGTCTTCCAGAATGTGGTTCATCAGTGAGTAACCTCCCCAACCCAGAGACCGACTTAAGACAAGTGGGGCCCTGGGCACAAACAACTTCAGGGCCCCTCAGCCCCGGGCATGAATCGTACTCTTATAATCGTACCCTGGTGCTTCGCGTAATTATTCTATAATTGCGCGTATAATTGTATAAAGCACAAGAAGTGCCGCCTTAATACATAAGTACTATCTACTTTAATAAATGCAAGAAACAAATGTTCAAAAATTGTAAATTAAAAGTAAACATTTTATCTCCATCTTTCAAATGGATATTAATAATAGATTTTTTGAAGCAACATGTCGATGCATATTTATGCTCGGTGAAAATTAGCTGCTGCACTCCGCCGCCGCCGTTTTTGCTGCCCATAGTAATAAAAACTAAATGTTAGTGCTCAAATTGGGCCCCCAGTCCATGGGGGCGCTAGGCACGGGCCCCGTGTGCCCTTGCGTAAATCAGGCTCTGCCTCAACCAAAACTTTATAAAGCAATACCGTCGCAGCACACAACTATTTTTGTGTTTACGTCACATTTTTATCCCTGCAATAGAAAAACATCATTAAGTTACAAAAAGGAACCTAACCTTACCGTCCCCATTTTCAAGCCACACTGAACTTTTTTATGTACAGGTGTCGGAACGCCACCTTTTAGAATATGTAAATATGCAAACTAACCTTCACAATTGGTAAAAACAACGTGTACTGCCAAAATTTGAAAATACTTTTTACACAATCCAATACATGGAAACCAAAAGAGAAAGTTTTAAAGATTTTGAAACCCTAATTATTCTTGATGCACTAAGTATATACAAAACTAAGGTTTGCTATTTTTTTAATTAGCTCCCTAATCCAACCCAAAATCAACAGCCTTCCAAGAGACCTTGGAAATCATCACTAGCTGCGATGTGTGCAATGACAATCTTCACGGAGCTTCCAAAAATTTGGATCCAATGTCTTAATGTTTTCCCCCTTCATATTGCCACATGCTCAACCAACATACCTTGTGACTTCAAATGCTGAATGATCTCTGTTTTTAATCATTCTTTATTTGTTCAGTCAAGTCATACTCATATTTTAATTGCAGTGTTTTAGTATTTAGTTTGTAGTCTGCTGTTAGCCTCGAAAAAGCCACAGGTTGATGAACGAAAACTTAACAAAATGTTTTAATTCT
Organism: Macrothele yani; assembly: GCA_039090855.1. Taxonomy (NCBI): domain Eukaryota; kingdom Metazoa; phylum Arthropoda; class Arachnida; order Araneae; family Macrothelidae; genus Macrothele; species Macrothele yani. Next base: position 54,667,494 of record CM077011.1, on the reverse strand, counting down.
TTATGCCAATAAACATATAGTATTTTTGGTTTGCTGGTTGTTCAATATTAAAAAAAAAAAACACATATTATTTTGTTTGGGGGGGGGGGGGGGGGCATGAGTACGTGTAACAAAAAGTTAGAGAATTTTTTTTTTTTTTGATTGGAGGTTTAACGACCACCGTGAGCAACTCAATGGGCTATAAGCAGTCGCCCGTCCCTGATTTAGGGTCACTGGTTCCAGGGAAGGGAGAGAGCCAGTGCCGTAAGACAAACACAACATCCATGCCTCACCGGGATTCGAACCCGGACCCCTTACGGACGAATGATCAGAGGCCATCGCTTAGACCACTGCGCCACCGGGGCGGCCGTTAGAGAAAATGCAGGAAGCATGCAACTAATACAAATCTTCAAAACCTATGCAGTGGGAGAAGTGAACACACACAACTGAAGAAGGAAATCTTTATGCTATAAAATAAAATGAGCTCGTTCGAGAAGCTCATTTTATTTCATAGCATGATGGTTTAGTATGTGTGTGCTTTTGTTCAAAACACGAACTTGCATTTACTTCATGGGCACTATGAAGATGAAACTCTTACAACAAAGGAAATTATTTTGACATAAGAGTTCACGTCATAACAGTAACCATTTCTTTATGATTGCATGCATTCCACTTTGGATTTTAAATGTACAGATAGCGAGATACAAACTCAACTCCTTCAAGCAATGTCAGGGCTTGAAAAATATCTAAAAAGTTACATGCCCAGCTGGGCATGTGCAGAGAATCTTTACCTGCCTAGGTAGTAAAAGCGGGATGCACAGGAAAATTTATCTTTTAAGATAACAAATCAGGATCCTCAGATTTTTTATGTTAAAAAGTATAATTTTTTGTACATGTTTTGCATTTCCATTTTAAGGGTCTGTATTCAAAATGTTCAATGCACAAAAGCGTGCATCTCAAGTTTTAAGATGATGATTCTGAAATTGGTATGAAATGAATGGTGTGATGATGAAATTAGTGTTTCAGAAATTTAGTGATTCTGCCATGTTCCTTTTGTTAAAGTTATAAAGTTATAGCCCTTGGTCACTCAACAGGCTAGTTCCATCAGAAGCATGCATCCTGTCGCTGATTATAAACATTTGGAGCAAAACTACATATGGTTCCAATTTCTGGTCATAGAACATAATACAATTAAAGAAGTGATATTCTTCTGTCTTTGACACCCAGTAACAATAATACAACTCCTGATGATTAGCAGTGTTTTTTCTTGTAGTCGGAAATTCTATTCCAAACTTTTTAATTTTAGTTGTCATGATCGGGCAACTAGATTTTTTATTTACCTGCCCGGGCCAATAATTTCCCGGGCATCTCGGGTGTGGTATTTTTCAAGCCCTGAATATAATACATGTTAAGTAGAAAACAAAAGGAGACTCTTTATTTTATTATTATTAATTTTTTTGTTCAAGCATTATGCTCAGATAAAAAATGCATATCAAAAACTACTTTTTTCACAAAAATTCTGTTCACAACTTGTAGGCATTCTGTATATAAAATTTCTAAAAACTTATGAGCTCATGCAGTATTAGAAACATCTGAACTAAAAATGTGTTAGTCTTTGTGTTGACTAATAATTTAGTATAACTCTATCCCTAATATACTTTGGTATAACGCCTTCCCAGATTCAAATTTTAAAATAAATCCATTGAGCACTCTGTTTGATGACATATAATGAGATCAAGATTGTTCTCCGTTATTGTACTATATACTTTAATGAAACATGTTTTCAATACAAGTTGCTGGTGACAACTGAGTATTTGGTTAGTGGCTTTTTCCCCCCTTAACAGTGGCTGTCTTGAGTTTCCTGTTAATTTCCTGCACAGTATCATATCAGTTCTAAATGTGTAATGTCGATCTACGATTGATCGATCCAAGAAGCAATCACAAGTTTAATTGTTCTAACATTTCAAGTGTATTTAATGGGACGCATATACAAACTTGCTAAACTGTAATATTTCACAGCAACAAAACAAAACTCCTGTGGCAGATCCAGTGGGAATGACTGAGGCACACACACACACAAACAACCCTCCTCCCGCATCTAAAGCTGGTTCTTCATCTTTTAAATGGCCAATACCGTAAATAATTAATATTTTTGTAAAATTATAGGAATAAATGCCCAGATTTTCATGAAAGTTTTCATAATCAAAATTTGCTGTAAATTTAGAGATAAAATGGCTTGTTTCCAGTTTCAGCAGGAGAAAACCCTCCAAAAAAACTAGACTTGCAGAAATAGAGAAAGCTGAGAGCAGAAGTGAAAAGAAATTTTGACATCACAAAAAGCAATGGGTGTGCTTAGTTCTATTCTTTGCTATTGTTTGGTATCATTAGTAATTGAGAGCAGGGAAGGTCACCATGTGGAATAGACTTTGGAGTGTGTGTGAGATAGTACGAGTGACAGAGTGAAGTGGAGTAGGGTTTCCATATAATGAACTTCCATTTAACGAAATTTTTTGCGGAATCTTGACTTTTAACAGCACTTACATGCAAATTACTCTCCATATTACGAAAAACAATTTCTATATAACAAAGTTTTTTCCGACTAAATGAATTTTTTTTTTTTTTTTATGATTTTTTGTTTTGGTGTGATATGTGCGTGCACAACCATAAAAGTAAAGAAGAGAGAACTAAATCCATTCCGACCCACAACAAAGGGAAGGAAGTCGCTGCCTTAAATCCTTATATTTGTGGTGCTGGAAGGTTGTCTTTGGATACAGGAGTTAAAACATCACTGAGTCATGAATGTTTATGATGATGCGCGCGCACACAGTTCTTTTCTCCGAGATTTGGAACCCGTGTGAAAGTCCTCGTTTTTTTTCTCTCTTCTCAATACGAGTTTCTTGCCACTTTGCTGTCTTTCACAAATGCCGAGACGTGCGGCGACCGCCAAGTCTTGCTGGGGGGGGGGGTGTTTGCATGCGGGGAATCATGCATATGACACGAGGCTTTTATTCAAAGGTGGAAGCACCGGTTGTATCCAGTGTGGGCCTGATTCTGTAGAAGACACATTCTTATTCAAGCAGTAAGCGTATCTCTCGCCTGTGTGTTAAATCACTCAAAATGTCGAAAAGAAAGTGTTTGTGTCGTTCGGATCAAGTGAAATTCTTAGATGATATTGATAAAGGAATGAAGAAGAAAGATGTGGCTATAAAGTATGGTATAGCAGCAAGCAGTGTGTCAACAATTTTAAAAAATCGTTCTACAATCATTCCACACGAAAGCAGTATGAATGTGAACAGAAAAAGATTTAAACAATGTTCATATGAAGACGTCAATGTCAGTGTTTTAAAATGGGTAAGGATGATTCGAGATAAAAATAGCCTCTCTCCAGCCCAATGATCCAACAAAAAGCCCTTAATTTTGCTCAGGCTTTAGGACACTCAAATTTCCAAGCCAGCGTTGAATGGCTAGAGAAATTTAAAAAGAGACACAGAATTTCGTTTAAAACCATATCCGGAGAAAGTGCAGATGTTTCAGAAGAGGTGTATGAAAAATGGAAAAAAAAAGCTGCAAAACTTTTGGAAGAATATGGTGCAAAAGACATCTTTAATGCAGATGAAACAGGATTACTTTTTAAGTGTCTGCCGAATAAAACCTTAACATTTCAAGACAAGTGCTTCGGAGGAAAACATAGCAAACAAAGAATAAATGTTTTGTTATGTGCAAATATGACTGGCGATGAAAAATGAAAACCGTTAGTAATCGGGAAAAGTCAAAACCTGAGATGCTTCAAAGGTACGAAATCTTTAGAAGTGGACTATGAATTCAATAAAAAGTCATGGAAGACTTCGGAGATTTTTGAAAAGTGGCTATTAAAATGGGATAAACAATTGAGAAAACAACATTGCAAAATTGTGTTCCTTATAGACAACTGCCCTGCACATCCAACAGAATGTGCTTCAAAATGCAGATTGAAGAACATAAAAGTTATTTTTCTTCCTGCGAATACAACTTCGAAACTTCAGCCATTAGACCAAGGCATAATTAAAAATCTTAAAGTGTATTACTGAAAAAGGATCATGCAAAGAGTTATTCTTGCCTTAGAGAGCAGCCAGTGTATAGATAATGTTATTAATTTGAGAATCTCCATATCGGAGATGACGAAAGCTTGGCAGTGTGATGTGACTCCATCCACTATACACAACTGTTTTGTTAAAGCCGGCTTCAAAAGTGATGCTGAATCCAATACAATGAGCCTGGCAGACTTGAAGGGAAAATGGCAGTATCAGAAAGACATGGGAGCTGTTGAAGAAGGTAGAGAGCTCTCTAATTTTCTCAACGTTGATGAAGACGTTGTGATCGGTGAATATCATACGGAGCACGACATCTTGCAAAATGTTAGGAAATGTAGTGAAGAAACTACAGTAAGTGATGAAGATGATAATGAAGAGGCTATTAAAAAACCTTCACAAGAAGAAATGCTAAAAGCCTTTGATACAATTGTTACAGATGAAGTGTTCCAATCTTTACAAAAGTGCGAATTTTTTTTATGAACAATGCATTTTTTATAATAAACCTGTACAAAGCAGTATTACAGACTTTTTTTATAGTTCAGGATATGTGCTAAAGACCATAAAGAAAAGACATAAGTTTCAGTCTTTGTTTGCTTCTCGTTTTTTCAATTTCAGTTACCAATTTCTATTTAACGAATTTTCTTTATAACGAAGCTTTTAGGTAGAACGATGGGACTTCGTTAAATAGAGACTCAACTGTATATATCTTGATTGAGCCATGAACAAAAACTTGTAAAAAAATTTCCAAGCTAGAAATTTTTCTATTAAATTAACAGATCTGATGATGGGTTATTAAATTAACCCATCATCAGCTTGGGCATTCTAGGGAGAGTCAGATAAGTTTCATTATGTCACTTCTATTTCTATTATGTGTGTTATTATGAATATTTTTGATGTTACATTTCTTAAAAAGTATCTGTGATAGAAAAAAATTAAAAACAGATTGAGAATCAGCACGAAAAACTCTATTGAACTCAGTTACTGTTGTCCAGGGAACATGAAAAAAGTTAAAATTTGTTGAACAGTGTAACTTTACTTTACCTCTATGCTGAGTGACAAGTTTTTTGGCACACATTGCATCCGATGGCCTTCCTACAAGAATATCTGACACTGCGTAGGTTTAGGTAAAAAAAAAAAAAAAAAAAAAAAAAAGGACTAAATATGCAGCAGAAATAAATGCACGAACCTCACTGAACATCATTTCTACCTATAATTGTTGTGCAGGCATTTTTTTTTTTTTTTTTTTTTGATTGGAGGTTTAACGACCACCGTGAGCAACTCAATGGGCTATAAGCAGTCGCCCGTCCCTAATTTAGGGTCACTGGTTCCAGGGAAGGGAGAGAGCCAGTGCCGTAATACAAACACAACATCCATGCCTCACCGGGATTCGAACCCGGACCCCTTACGGACGAATGATCATAGGCCAGCGCCTTAGACCACTGCGCCACCGGGGCGGCTGTGCAGGCATGCTGCGATATAAGTAATCCTAAGTTTTGCTGGCTGTTACTTGTATTGCCCTCTTAAATTACACAAATAGATGTTTGTGGTAATGACTTATTCAAAGAGTTGCAAATAGTGATGTCGAAAAATTAAAAAAAAAAAAAAAAAAGAAAAAGAAAAGAAAGAATACATATTTTAAGGATTTTTGTCATAAAAAAAAAAAACCCTACCAGAAGGCAGCACTCCAGCTACATTTATTCAGTGCCACTGATCTACAGGGAAGTGAATATCACTGCTCTTTCATGTTAGCTTTAGTGTGTCGGTCTCTGAGCCTACACATACTCGACACTCTAGGTGGGGTTACTGCTTTCCAGTCTCCTGCATGTGGGAGTCACTATGAAGTCAGATTTTCTTTCACCCTGTCCTCACAGGAGCAAGGTGTGAGTTACCAACTCTGTATGAAATTGGTAGAGCACACTAAGGGAGTCGCCAAACTTTATCTTTTCAAATAAGCACATCAAATTTTGAAAAAGTCTTCTGAAAACAATTTTGTATCTCAACCATGTGGAACAGCACCATGAAGACCTGACAGTCAGCTGAGTTGCAGGCAGTTTTGACAAAACTAAGTAAAAAACACATTGTACGAATTTTCTTTTCTTGCATTTTAAATTAGTGTTTGAAATTGTCTAGATTTAGCACAACTTTCAGTTTCATAGTTTAGAAAATATTTTTTTTTTTTTTTTTACTTAGCACTAATTTGAAACTCATTTGTTCTGGTACATGGCCAGTTTTTGGAGTGTTCTGGATACTGGGATGCAGGATAAAAAATCGAATACTGCATAACTAGAAATGTAGTTGGTAGTGTGCTGGCAGTAGAGTATGTGTACAAGTAAACAATGTTTCATCAAAATGTTTTTGGGTTGGTGCAGGAGTCAGACAAGTTTGTGTAATGTCACCACATAGCTGTTCAATACATTTATAGATGTATGAACGTGTGATTATAAAATAGACAGTGCTGGTTTATGTCTTGGAAATTTCCTTGTGTGCAGGTTGCTGTACACTGATGACACAGTCCTGTTGTTTGAGAGCAGAAATGAGTTGCAAGGTATGTTGTCCAGTATGAATGGAGGTGTATACAGAATTTTAACTAAGTATAGTTAAGAAAAAAAAACAGTTGATTTTTGATAGAGCAGCTGTTAGTACAAGATCAGTTTAAAAATGGGTATAGTGTTATATATATATATACACACACATGTATATGCACTACGTGAATGGGTCTGTGTACTTCAGAGGCATGTTTGACAGGGAAAACAGATTAAGAGATGAATTTAGTAGGAGAGTAAATTCAGCTTTTAATGTCATAGCAGCTCTAAGAGAATTTATTGACTAAAAAAACTAAAGAGAATCTTTTAGGCAACCCAGTGTATCACTGGGTTGTCAAAAAGGTCCTGAATGGCTGTGTATAAAACTGTAATTGTTCCTACTCTGATGTACGGCAGTGAAAGTGAAACCTGTTTGGTAGAGGAGACACCAGTGTTGTTTGTGTTTCGGAGAGATGTGTTTTGTAGCAAGACTTGTTCTGATCATGAGTGAAATGAAAATGTGTCGCAGTACACAATGTGAAGCTGAAGGCTGTTAGAGGGGGCAGGGGGATAAATATTCTGAGGTGGTTTAATAAGGCTGAAAATGACAACTAAGATAAAACATGCAGCCCAAGTGGCAGGAAAGAAAAGTAGAGGAATGCCAAGGAAATCATGGGATGACCAGAATCAGGAAAGTGTGAAAGAAAAAAATAGATAATTAGTATAAAGTACAAAAGGTCTTGTGTGAGACTGGTGATGTCATAAAGTTGTGAAAAAATTGTTGTAAATTGAGACATTAGACACAACTGTAAGGGAAGCCTAACATCATAGCTTTAATTTAACAGATGATTTTGCTTTGAGGAGGTATATTTTAAACATGAGTATATTGATATATTTGACACAAACATCTAATAAAGTGAACTGACATAAAATGTGAACCTGAAGTTTTGATAGCTTTTTTTCTGGTTACAGAAAAGCAATGCTACATTGGCATGAAAAATTTCTCATAGCTGATTGCTGGCCTACTCACAAGTTATAGATTTTACACAGTCGAGTCACATTATTGTGAATACCAGCTAATATCCAGAGTAACCGCCGCATGCAGCACGGACAGCAGCTAGATGGGCTGGGAGTGACTCAATAAGGTGCTGGAAAGTATTCACAGGTATGTGGAGCCATGCTGACTGCAGTGCATCTGACAGCTTGTGGAGGGTGCGTGGTAGAGGATCCATAGAGTGAACAACACAATCGAGGTGGTCTCACAGATGCTCAATTGGGTTTAAGTCTGGGGAATTAGGGGGCCAGGAAAGTACTTTGAAGTCTTCATCATGCTCCTTCAACCACTCTTGGATATTTCTAGCTGTGTGATACGTCGCATTGTCATGCTGGAAGATTCCATCCCCCACAGGGAAGACAATCAGCATGTATGGGTGTACGTGGTCTGCAAGGATGGATTCATAATGAAATCGGTCCATAGTGCCTTCCACAGGTATGAGTGGACCCAGAGAATGCCATAAAAACATTCCTCAGACCATAACGCTGTCCCCACCAGTTTGTGTTCTTCCAGCAATGATTCAAGAGTGTTTGTTCTCTGATGTTTCTCGCCTCAAACGCCAATGTCCACCCGTTCTATGAAGCAGAAAACATGACTTATCGGAGAAGACAATCTTTCGGCAATCGGTGAAGGTCTAATTCCGATACAGCCATGCAAAGGTAATTTTTTTCCGCTGATGCACTTAGTTAGCGTAGGTGCAGTGACCATCCGTTTGCATCGGAGCCCCATACACAGCAGGGTTCGCTGAACTGTCATTTCAGACACACTTCCGGTAGCTCCTTAGTTCATTTGGCCAGTGAGTTGCTTTACTGTAGCTTGTCGATCAGCCCTTGCATACCTTCAATGCCAACGTTCACCTCTCACATCAATGACACGTGGTGCTCCACAGTTTCTATTTCGCTTATTTGCAATGGTGCCATTTCTCCAATCACGATACACTTTAACCCCAGCAGCACACAAACAGTTCACAAACTGCGCTGTTTCATAAATACTGCCACCCTTGACCCAAAAGCCGATAATCATCCCTTTTTGCAAATCAGATAAATTGCGCCTTTTATCCATGACAGCAATGAGTGATATGTTTTCAGAATGCCTACACCACACCTTATATACCCTCCATGCCAGCTCACAACATGTACCTTCATTTATTGGCCATGCGCTGTTGATGTCAAAAGTAGGAGGTGGTCACAATAATGTGACTCTATTGTGTATAACTATAAAAAATTACATAATCTTTATGTATGGCTAAGCCAGCCATCCACTGTGCAAGAGCTTACAGGTTTCTGCATATACACTTTTCATATCCATACAGTTTAGTGAATACATCAAATACATTACTGATTTCTGTCAATCCTGGGTAAACAATTGCTTTTTTGCAATTCCACGTTTTAAAACAGGACACTTAAACTAATTGTGGTGCTATGTACCAAGGAATTTGTCTTTCATTATCAGCCTAGCCTTAAAAAAATATTAACAAATATTAGGAACACAAAACATACATTGCCGGAAAGTGTAAAAAGAACACCATTAAAAATTGCAACTGCGTCTATGAGATTTATGTCGTAGCAACAACTTCTTATTAAGAAAGGAAAGTGATCACACATGTGAAGTGATTAAATGTTTATTTTAGCTTTTAATGCATATTACAGTGTACAGAAGGCACATTTTAATAAGGTGTTGCACTTCCTCCAGCAGCAATACAAGCTTCCAATCTGGCATGCAATCGATCGTACAAATGCTGGATATCACATTGAAGGATAGCATTCCATGCGCTTTCAACTTGGACACGTAATTCAGAGATGGTCGCTGCCTGCCAGGGTCCGCTGTCTGATCCAGTGGCACACATGCTAGATTGGAGACAAGTCCAGAGAGTGTGCTGGCCTAGGGAGTTGATGCACAGCCTGAAGAGCATGTTGAGTTGCCCATGCAGAGTGTGGGCAAGCATTATTCTGCTGGAATATCGCATCGGGGATCACACTAAAAAATGGCAGGGCGACTGGCTGCACGATGTCGCTGATGTACGTACTGCTATTCAGTGTACCCCGTACAAACGCCAGACTCGCACGAGAGTGATAGCTAATCACTCCCCACACCATGATGCCCGGTGTGGGGCCTGTGTTGGTGGAGGATGCACGATGACAGAAGCCACTCACCTTGTCACCTTTGGACGTGTACACGACCATCCGACGCTCCCAAGCAGAATCGGCTTTCATCACTGAAGATCACTGACTGTTATTCTTCCCTCCATTGAACTCGTTCTTGACACCACAGCAAATGTGCTCGAGGGTGACCAGGGCAGGGGTCAGTGGTAACTGTGCCAGTAGTCCTGCTTCCAACAAATGATTTCGTATTCTTTTGGTAGACACTCTAGGTATGACAGAGGATCAAATTTGTGACGTCGTAGCCATCCGCTCTGCCAACGATGCCCTCCTGATACATCGATCCTCTCGTGCGTCCGTAACTCTGTGTTGCCCGGAACCACATCTGCGAGTGTGCGCCAATGAAGCCTTCCTAGTACATTGATCATATCGTGGATCCGTAACTCTGTGTTGCCCGGAACCCCTTCTGCGAGTGTGCGAATGCTCCTCTGATCACCGATGCCACCATCTTACCACAGCTGATACCTTTCGTTCCACACGGTCTGCAATTTGAAGATAAGACCAACCTCCTTCCCACTATACAGACTCACTCGAACTCCGATATCTGAACAAATGTTATGCACCTGCGCCGTGCAGGCATGGTAGCTTCTTCAACGAGCACTGAACAACATGACACTAGACGAATGATGTGCTGCGTACATTTACATGTTGTTGTCCGCAGTGACATCATTATTTCATCCAATGACATTCCAACTTGGATCACAGTTTCTGCTGCCCTTAACAATTAACATATTATAATATGACATTCCTACCGGCATTCCGGTGTTCTTTTTTTCACTTTCTGGCAGTGTATTTCTTTACTGCTTATAAAGATCTACAAATTCCAAAGAACAAACCAATGTCCTATTTATAAAACAAACATATTGCTCATTGCACAGTGAATGACATTTTACCTTGTTGTCACCACACTCCCTACCCCTATCTCTTCTCTACACACACCATCACACCATTCAGTTTTTAGAAATGAATAGTCCGCAGCTTAGTATATCTATTAGAAAGAAGAAAGTTTCCATCCTTCCAAAGTGGTTACTCACTAGAAGAATTTGCAGTGAAGATGTGCCAAAAATAAAAGGAAACAGAGACACTGAGTAACTTGGATGCATGTAAATAAATAAATTTGTGTGTGTGTGTGTGTGTGAGAGAGAGAGAGAGAGAGAGAGAGAGAGAAACAAAGTCACCTATTCCTCAACAATTTCATAAGAATCCATGGCAAAACTATAAATGAAGTGAAAAGATATGATCCCAACTGTCAAAAAAGATGCCGTATGACTCAGCAATGCTGGTCTTACCAAGGGAATGTCAGTCAACACTGTTCCACATTTATAGCAAGAGACTTACAGCTATTGTTGAAACCCAAATACATTGGGTTTCGAAAATAGCTGTAAGGGATAAACAAAGTAAAAGTAATAAAATAAATTTTGGAAGTGCTCTGCAACATACTAAAACATATGTAATTGAACACTACACTCTTACAAACTATGTATTAATATGCTCCAGCTGTGCCAATGTCAAGGACACTTTGAAATACAGTAGAGCACCGGAAATCCAAACTAATTGGGACCACTGGTAATTCAGATTTTTGATGTGATCGGATTATCGAACATGTAAAAAAATACAAATATGCTAATATTTCTACATTATATTATCCAAATACATGTACCTAAATAAGCAAATGTATACAAATTTTTTTTTTATTATTCAATATAAAACAAGTTAGCCATTTTTACTACTGCTGTTAAATTTTTAAACTTTAAGTACAAATTCTAAAACTTACCAATCATTACAAGCTGGTTCTGATTGCCAAGGGGTGTACTTCATGCTGAGTGCAGGAGAAATAACTTTCATTCGAGCTCACAGTGAACAAGTGACTGGGGAAGTTAGTTTTTGCATTGTGTCTCTGAGTATAAGGAGTCACCTTCAACACATCACCCCCAAAACTAGTTAATTCCATTATCATCAAGTGCCAAGTTTACACGAATGGACTATACATGAAATTTCCACCAGATATATATATATATCAACTTTCGTTTCAAATTCTTAAGTTTTTCTTATGTTTTCGGCTCTGCTCTTAAGTATATATATATACATTCTATTAAGAAGAGACTGAAGCAAACATTTTTTTTGACTCATACCAAGTACAACATAGAAAAGGTTATGTATTGACCGGTGTGAGTAAAAAGAAAAAAATAAAACAACTGAATGTAGAAAGTGTCAAGAATACCGAGCCTTGGCTTTATCAAGGACCAGCAAAAACTCTGCATTTTCTCACTTCCACAAAGACCTATTTGGAAATGGGTTTCTGCAAAGTCATAGATGCAAGTAATAAGCCCACCAAAAATATATATATATATGTCATGACCTCCGCAGAGCTGTATGACCAAGCTTTAGTTAACAATTTAGCTTACATCCATAACCTTCCTGGCCCGACCCTGCTCTTCATCTGTTACTATTAAACAGAAAGAAGATGATTATAGAAAACTCAAGTTGTAAGAGTGTCATAATGAATCAGAAATAATGTTCAGCAATAACAAATTGCCAAGTTCCCCTGAGAGAGAATTTAAACCTGAATAGCAATACAAAAGCATTACAAATTCTTAATATTGCAATAAAAAAGGAAACATTAATTTTTTCTAAAGCACAGATTCTTGAAAGAAAACTTGATTATAAAACCCCTACTCCACAACTTCTGACAACACAAAAACGAGAATAAAATAAATACAATAATAAACTAAAGAAATGTGTTGTGAAGGTTATGTGACATAAACAATTAGTTGCAATATGTACAAAGTATTTCAGAAGTGCTTTAAGTGCATTATTAAGTAGTTATTAAGACCTTAAGTATATTGAAAACACAGCGCAGATTACAAGAACAATGAAACGGCCGGCTGCTTTGGCCTTAGTTCCCTAAAACGCGCACAGAAATCAAGAAAAGAAAGAGTTAAAATCTGCAAAAAGTTAATAGACTTGCTAGTGCCTAAATGCTTAAAGCAAAAAAAGAAAAAATGTTCAAGAAGTTCAAATATTGAACCTGGAAAACCTAAACCCAAAGACAATGAAGAGAGCTTACCTCTTATGCAACTTAACTTCTTCCACTCTTGAGGAAACATGGCCGACCTTTCAACCCAAACTTTCAAACACCCCTGCCACTGCCTAGTTGCTGGGGGGCAGTGTGGGTGGGGCTGAAGGCCTCCACGCACTGAAAAACTCCTACTCGCGGAGATTTTAACTAGAGAAAAAAATATAATTAAGATTGTGGACCTGTATGATCAGAAAGAGCAGAATTAACTCTCCAGAATACATGAGAAATATTATGAAATACACCAGTAGTGTATTTAATAATCTTTGCATGTATTTAATCACCTTAGTGAGCTTCTGTAGACTATTCAGAATCCTATTAATTTTAATGTTAGTTTTACTATTTTTAGTATAGCTATTCTAGTGAGTGAATAACTAGTTTTCTTTTATATTTATTTTTATTTTCTTTTATAAACAGATTTTTAAGTTTTTTTTGTGATTTCTTCTATATTATTTATTTTTTTATTTTTAATAGGACCTTCTTATCCATAGCACTAAGGTTCCTTTTTGTAGTTAATATCATCCTCTAGCCAACTTCCAAAAGGCTTTCATTGGTCAGAATCATATTATTAACTGTGTAGAAAATTAAAGCAGATCTGCCAACCTTACTCTATTATTCAGAATAATTTTTCTTAAAGTTCTTTTGATGAAAGAAGTAGGAATTTTGTTCTCTAGAAAACTGTCTAATAGTATATTTATGTGGTAATTGAAGTCCTAATTGTTGCTGCAAATTCTTGAAATTCTAAGCACCTGAGAAATTAGTACATTCTGAATTACTTTGGTGGATATGTTATTATTCCAGTGTAGATATTTAATTACTTTGAAAGGAAAATTAACTCTTTTATCAAAGAGGCTAATAGATGGGTTACCCCTGTTAAGTTTAATGCTTAAGTCTAAGAACTCAAGTTCCTGATTACTGCGGTTGGTTTTACATAGGTTAAGAGAGCTAGGATAGATATTATCAAATCACTCTCTATAACTTCTGAATTATTTATACACAGCAGATCGTCAATATATCTAAATGTGTAAAGGTAGTTATCGGAGCAAGTGGAGTGATTTTTAATGAATTTATATTCCTTAAAGAACAGGAATAGATTAGCAATACTCGTGGATGTTGACGTTCCCATAGGGATACCGTTTACTTGCTTATAGAGAGTATTATTATATAAGATATGGTTATTTTTTATGCAGCAATTGAGATAAGAGTTCCAGGCTCCTACATTAACAAATTGGTTAAGTTTAAATTCTGCATACAGCTTTTTAAAGGTAGTGATTATATCTGATAGAGGCAGATTAGTATATAGGTTCTCAAAATCATAACTATTAATATCTATGGGATTTACTTCGAGTGTAGTGGAAATTACTTCTGCATTATTATTAATTATCCAAAAATCTCTGTTCTTCAAATTAGTACAGTTACTAATGTGTTTCAAAACCTTCTTCAAGATTTCTTTAAAAGCTAGGTCAGTTTTCTTTTTATGACTCCTGACTCCACTAGCTATGAATCTGAACTTCACTGGATCTTTATGAAACTTAACAGTTGCAAAAAGAAATGGAAATTCAGGCTCATATCTTCTTATTTGTGGAATTTTAAGTTTCTTGAAGAATGCCTTAAAACGATTTTCTAACTGCTTGGTAGAATAACTTATGGGCTCGTAGGTTACTCTATTATTGAGTTCCATAGTTAACAATTCAAAATAGAACTTCTTACAGATAATTGCAAAATTATTGCTGGCTTTATCCATAGTGGTAAAAATAAATAGGTCTTGTAGTTTGGAGAGTGACCTTTTAGCATCTCCAGAGAAAAATAGATTTCTATCAAAACAAAAATCAAGACCTGCCAACTCATTAGTGAAGTTATTGATTACATTATGTTTCCATTCTGCGAAGGCCTCAATAGGCTGATTGTATGTTAAACTGGTATTTATAATGTACCTATTAACATCTTGAGTGAAGCTCTCAAGAATCCTCTCTTTGGAGATTTGGAAGGAAGGTCTAAATTTAGAACCATACTCTAATAAATTCCTAAGCTTGTCATTTTCAACAAAACTCAAGTTTCCAGTGATAATATGCTTATAATTCTTATCATAGTGAACTGTTTCTTTATGTTCATCACAAGAACATGTAGTAACTACAGGTAAGGAACTCGAAGAATTAAGTTTGTAGTTTTTAACTTAGGGTCAATAGTTAAAAACTACAAACTTAATTCTTCGAGTTCCTTACCT
This sequence comes from Macrothele yani, assembly GCA_039090855.1. Classification (NCBI taxonomy): domain Eukaryota; kingdom Metazoa; phylum Arthropoda; class Arachnida; order Araneae; family Macrothelidae; genus Macrothele; species Macrothele yani. Next base: position 54,652,410 of record CM077011.1, on the reverse strand, counting down.
GTAGTTACTACATGTTCTTGTGATGAACATAAAGAAACAATTCACTATGATAAGAATTATAAGCATATTATCACTGGAAACTTGAGTTTTGTTGAAAATGACAAGCTTAGGAATTTATTAGAGTATGGTTCTAAATTTAGACCTTCCTTCCAAATCTCCAAAGAGAGGATTCTTGAGAGCTTCACTCAAGATGTTAATAGGTACATTATAAAAACCAGTTTAACATACAATCAGCCTATTGAGGCCTTCGCAGAATGGAAACATAATGTAATCAATGGCTTCACTAATGAGTTGGCAGGTCTTGATTTTTGTTTTGATAGAAATCTATTTTTCTCTGGAGATGCTAAAAGGTCACTCTCCAAACTACAAGACCTATTTATTTTTACCACTATGGATAAAGCCAGCAATAATTTTGCAATTATCTGTAAGAAGTTCTATTTTGAATTGTTAACTATGGAACTCAATAATAGAGTAACCTACGAGCCTGTAAGTTATTCTACCAAGCAGTTAGAAAATCGTTTTAAGGCATTCTTCAAGAAACTTAAAATTCCACAAATAAGAAGATATGAGCCTGAATTTCCATTTCTTTGCAACTGTTAAGTTTCATAAAGATCCAGTGAAGTTCAGATTCATAGCTAGTGGAGTCAGGAGTCATAAAAAGAAAATTGACCTAGCTTTTGAAGAAATCTTGAAGAAGGTTTTGAAACACATTAGTAACTGTACTAATTTGAAGTACAGAGATTTTTGGATAATTAATAATAATGCAGAAGTAATTTCCACTATACTCGAAGTAAATCCCATAGATATTAATAGTTATGATTTTGAGAACCTATATACTAATCTGCCTCTATCAGATATAATCACTACCTTTAAAGAGCTGTATGCAGAATTTAAACTTAACCAATTTGTTAATGTAGGAGCCTGGAACTCTTATCTCAATTGCTGCATAAAAAATAACCATATCTTATATAATAATACTCTCTATAAGCAAGTAAACGGTATCCCTATGGGAACGTCAACATCCACGAGTATTGCTAATCTATTCCTGTTCTTTAAGGAATATAAATTCATTAAAAATCACTTAACTTGCTCCGATAACTACCTTTACACATTTAGATATATTGACGATCTGCTGTGTACAAATAATTCAAAAGTTATAGAGAGTGATTTTGATAATATCTATCCTAGCTCTCTTAACCTATGTAAAACTAACCACAGTAATCAGGAACTTGAATTCTTAGACTTAAGCATTAAACTTAACAGGGGTAACCCATCTATTAGCCTCTTTGATAAAAGAGTTAATTTTCCTTTCAAAGTAATTAAATATCTACACTGGAATAATAACATATAAACCAAAGTAGTTCAGAATGTACTAATTTCTCAGGTGCTTAGAATTTCAAGAATTTGCAGCAACAATTTGGACTTTAATTACCACATAAATATACTATTAGACAGTTTTCTAGAGAACAAAATTCCTACTTCTTTCATCAAAAGAACTTTAAGAAAAATTATTCTGAATAATAGAGTAAGGTTGGCAGATCTGCTTTAATTTTCTACACAGTTAATAATATGATTCTGACCAATGAAAGCCTTTTGGAAGTTGGCTAGAGGATGATATTAACTACAAAAAGGAACCTTAGTGCTATGGATAAGAAGGTCCTATTAAAAATAAAAAATTAAATAATATAGAAAAAATCACAAAAAAAACCTTAAAAATCTGTTTATAAAAGAAAATAAAAATAAATATAAAAGAAAACTAGTTATTCACTCACTAGAATAGCTATACTAAAAATAGTAAAACTAACATTAAAATTAATAGGATTCTGAATAGTCTACAGAAGCTCACTAAGGTGATTAAATACATGCAAAGATTATTAAATACACTACTGGTGTATTTCATAATATTTCTCATGTATTCTGGAGAGTTAATTCTGCTCTTTCTGATCATACAGGTCCACAATCTTAATTATATTTTTTTCTGTAGTTAAAATCTCCGCGAGTAGGAGTTTTTCAGTGCGTGGAGGCCTTCAGCCCCACCCACACTGCCCCCCAGCGACTAGGCAGTGGCAGGGGTGTTTGAAAGTTTGGGTTGAAAGGTCGGCCATGTTTCCTCAAGAGTGGAAGTTAAGTTGCATAAGAGGTAAGCTCTCTTCATTGTCTTTGGGTTTAGGTTTTCCAGGTTCAATATTTGAACTTCTTGAACATTTTTCTTTTTTGCTTTAAGCATTTAGGCACTAGCAAGTCTATTAACTTTTTTGCAGATTTTAACTCTTTCTTTTCTTGATTTCTGTGCACGTTTTTTAGGGAACTAAGGTCAAAGCAGCCGGCCGTTTCATTGTTCTTGTAATCTGCGCTGTGTTTTCAATATACTTAAGGTCTTAATAACTACTTAATAATGCACTTAAAGCACTTCTGAAATACTTTGTACATATTGCAACTAATTGTTTATGTCACATAACCTTCACAACGCATTTCTTTAGTTTATTATTGTATTTATTTTATTCTCGTTTTTGTGTTGTCAGAAGTTGTGGAGTAGGGGGTTTTATAATCAAGTTTTCTTTCAAGAATCTGTGCTTTAGAAAAAATTAATGTTTCCTTTTTATTGCAATATTAAGAATTTGTAATGCTTTTGTATTGCTATTCAGGTTTAAATTCTCTCTCAGGGGAACTTGGCAATTTGTTATTGCTGAACATTATTTCTGATTCATTATGACACTCTTACAACTTGAGTTTTCTATAATCATCTTCTTTCTGTTTAATAGTAACAGATGAAGAGCATGGGTCGGGCCAGGAAGGTTATGGATGTAAGCTAAATTGTTAACTAAAGCTTGGTCATACAGCTCTGCGGAGGTCATGACATATTTATATATTTTTTTGGTGGGCTTATTACTTGCATCTATGACTTTGCAGAAACCCATTTCCAAATAGGTCTTTGTGGAAGTGAGAAAATGCAGTTTTTGCTGGTTCTTGATAAAGCCAAGGCTCAGTATTCTCGACACTTTCTACATTCAGTTGTTTTATTTTTTCTCTTTTTACTCACACCGGTCAATACATAACCTTTTCTATGTTGTACTTGGTATGAGTCAAAAATTTTTTTTGCTTCAGTCTCTTCTTAATAGAATGTGAATTCTGAATTTTCATAACTGCTGCGTTGCGCGTTTTGATCTTCAGGTTATTTTGCGACTTTCGTTTTGAATTCTAAAATTGTTTCCTTAGTCTTCAGTTTTGCTCTTAAGTTATATATATATATATATATATATATATATAGAGAGAGAGAGAGAGAGAGAGAGAGAGAGAGAGAGAGAGAGAGAGAGAGAGAGAGAGAGAGAGAGAGCAGGGACCTTGTTTGGATTTTTTGATGTTTGGATTTTCAATGCTCTACTGTACTTGTCCAAGGACATCTGTACAGTCGCCTCTCTTTTCGTGTCGTAAATCATTTTGTAAGAAGCAAGGGCATTACGCACTGCTCCAAACACATTTGCGAACTTTTTGGGATCTGAATCCTCAGCCTCAAAACCAGTTAGTCCTTCGTCAATTATTCTGATATCTTCTTAGCTTCAAATCATTTGGGTGATTCAGTTCCTTTTTCTACCTCTGAAACCTCATATTCATTTCTTTGCTGGTAAATATCTACTAACACTTCGGCCCTTAGGTATTTTGTTTTACTTTGCAACTGTTCAATAAAGTCCTTTGATTATGTCCAAATTTCCTCCAGAACCTGAAGCATCTTGAAAAAAATTATGGTGTCAGTTTCTACCATATGGCATTCATGATAGATACTATCCAAATAGACAACCAATACACAACTCCAAAGAAATGAAAAATAAAATAGCCTAACTGTATGCTGATGCATGCTGTCAATAAGTGATCCCAGATGGTCACTATTTTCACATTCAACCCATCCAGTATTTTTCCACTACCGAGTTCCCTAGTGCTATCTCGTAGTTGCAGCTGTAAGTGGAAGATGCACGACAAGACGCAACCGTGCAAGTCTGAAAGCACTTAACTTCAAACCGTGCAAGTCAGGGACTTACTGTGTGTGTGTGTGTGTGTGTGTGTGTGTGTGTGTGTACAGGGGTTGGCCAGAATAATGTGAACACCTAGGAAAAGAAGGTTTATATACTTAATAGGGTGTGGAACCACCTTTGGCATTCAAAACCTCCCGAATCCTCCTTGGAATGAATGCATACAAATCCTGGATGGTGGTTGGTGAGATGTTACACTATTATTCGTGCAGAAACTGCTCCAGGTCCTTGAGAGATGCAGCAGGACGATAATGGGATCTTATTCTGTTATCCAACACAGACCACAGTGGCTTGATGATGTTTAAGTCTGGTGATTGGGGAGACCAAGGAAGGTGTGAAAGTTCGTCCTCATGTTCCTCAAACCATGATTGGACATTCTGAGCTCTGTGAATTGGGGCATTATCAGCTTGATGGATGGCATCTCCTGCAGGAAACAATGCCTGAGCCATTCGATGGACTTGGTCGTCCAAAATGGTTTCATACGCGCGGCCAGTCATCCATCCTTTCAAGGTGATCAGGATACCTGCTGAAAACCACAATAGGACTACCCAAAGCAGGACAGAACCACCACCATGATGCACTGTTGGAAGCAGCAGTCTGGGTTGTACACTTCTGATGGTGTTCCCCACAAGTTAACACGTCCTACGGTGAGAATAGTGGGAATGTGGATTCATCTAACCACATTACACATTCCCATGCATCGGCAGGCCGCGTTGTATGCTCCTGGCACCACTGCCGTTGCTGTTGTGCATTCACCTGGGTCACCAGAGGTTTTGCAATAGCAGCTCTGCCATGAATATCTTTTTTATGCAGTTCCCTGCACATTGTTCTCATTGATACTGCAGTCTGGAGATGCAGATTGGGCTCCGCACTAATTTCTGGCAACGTGGTCTTCTTATTATGGGTAACAATCCTCTTTAACGCTCTCCTGCCTCTATTAGTCATGGTCGTTTTCTGGCCGCTCTTGTGTTTTGCAGACAAGGTTTTGCCACAAACATGGTATGCTGTCATGATGCTAGTAGACACAGTAGCTCTTGATACCCCCACTACTTTTGAAACTGTTGTCACAGAGACACCAACTAGCCGGCCACCAACAATTAACCCTCTTTCAAAGTCCGTTAGGTCACTCATTGCGTTGTCACCTTGAAAGAAATTTTGTAACAAAACACTTTAAATGCACTTAAACAGGACCTTGAGGTTCTAAACAAAGCTATTACAACTAAAAAGTGGTGGATACCTTTGCGTATTGTGACATACACAACTACATTACAAGTCACATCTTTGAGCGTGGTGTTTACATTATTCTGTCCAACCCTTGTGTGTGTATCATCATCATCATCATTGTCAACCATTATCAATCCACTGCTGGACGAAGGTCTCCCCAAGTTTCCTCCACAACGGTCTGTCTTGTGCCAGTCTCCTCCATGTCACCCCTGCATACTTTCGAATTTCATCCACCCATCTCCCATGTGGTCTTCTTCTGGGTCTTTTCTTGTCCCTTGGAATCCAATCTAAAATTTCGGCTGTCCATCGATGATCTGTCCTTCTGGCAGTATGTCCAGCCCATTGCCATTTCAGGGATTTAACTCTGATCATGATGTCTTCCACTCTTGTCATTTTTCGGATCCACGAGTTCCTCTTCTTATCTCTCCTGGTTACCCCAAGCATGCACCTCTCCATGCTTCTTTGAGTTGTCTGGAGCCTTTGTATGTCTCTTTTAGTTAAGGTCCACGTCTCTGCACCATACGTAAGCACTGGAAGGATGCATTGATCAAACACTTTTCTTTTAAGACATAATGGCATATTGCTCTTGAAAATTATGCTGTTTCTTCCAAAAAGCTCTCCAGGCAAGTTTTGTACGCCGATTAATTTCTTCATCAATGTGACCCTCACTTGATATCTGCTGTCCAAGATAAACGAACGTGTCTGTTATCTCCAGCTTTTTTCCATCAATCGATAAATCTTCATTTCTTGTAAAGCATTGAACATCACTTTTGTCTTCTGAAAGTTCATTTTTAATCCCACTTCTTTACTCTTGTCCGCAAGTTCCTGGATCATACTCTGCAGCTCTGATGGGGTAGTTGCAAAAATGACTACGTCATCTGCAAAACGAAGGTGGGTTAGATAATCTCCATTAATCTTTATCCCCTTGTTTTCCCAGCTCAGCGACTGAAAAACACCCTCCAATGTGGCATTGAAGAGCTTCGGAGATATGGTGTCACCTTGTCTCACTCCCTTTCCAATTTTTACGTGTGTTGTATTTTCAAACAGCCTAATCTTTGCACTTGCATTTTCATAGATGTTATTAATAATATTAATGTATGCATCTTCAATACCGCAGGTTTTCAGAGCCATTGTAACTGCTGATGGTTTCACCGAATCAAAGGCTTTTTCATAATCGATAAAAGCCATGCACAATGGAAGTTCATATTCCCTCGCTCTTTCAATTAGTTCTCTCAGCACGTGGATATGATCTATTGTGCTGTAGCCACTCCTGAATCCAGCTTGTTCTCTCGGTTGAGCCATGTCCAGTGTTACCTTCAAGCGGTGTGAAAGAACTTTAGTGAAGATTTTATAAACTACTGATAGGAGGCTGATAGGTCTGTAGTTTCCGAGATCCTCAATGTCACCTTTCTTATGTAGCAGGATCATTGTAGCGGTGTTCCAATCCTCAGGAATCTTTCCTTCATTAAGGCATCGAGTGAAAATTTGGGCGAGTACTGTTTCGATTTCTCCACTTGCTTCTTGTATGATGTCTACAGTAATTCCATCTTCTCCTGGAGCTTTTCCTCTCTTCATGTTCTTGATTGCATGTGCAACTTCTGCTGGAAGGACTGGAGGAACTCTGGTACTGGTATCTTTCATGATGTCTGGAGTGCATATATCATCCCTTTCATATAATTTGGAGTAGAAATCTTTCACTCTTGTCAAAATTTCTCCTCTATTTCTTGTTACAGAACCATCTTCTTTTCTCAGTGCCATAATCTGTTTTCTTCCCTTACTGAGATGTCCCTTTGCTATCTTTAGGCTTTGGTTGTTTTCAATTGCTTTCCTCACTAGTTCACAGTTGAATTTCCTTACGTCTTCAGTGATACTTTTTCTTACTGTCTTGCATAGCTCTATATATTCCACTTTGGAAGTCACATCTTTAGTTGTCCTCATCTCTCTTCTTTTTTGCATCAACATTTTGGTTTTTCCTGATAATTTGTTCACATGCAACTTGTTCTTAGACCCAGCTAATTTTGTTGCTGTTTCCATAAGAGCTTTGGTTACTTTTCTGTTAACTTCAGAGATGTCCACTTCTTCCGATGTTAGGCCTTCTAAAGCAGAGAACCTGTTCTTCAGTTCTAACTTGAAGGTATTATGGTGTTTTAAGGTTGGTTATGTCAATAGATTTTGTTTGTCTTATGAGCTTGCCACGTTCAAGTTTAGTGTTGAGGTGCATCTTACATCTCACCAATCTATGGTCACTACCTGTGTTGAACTTGTTTAGCACACTGCAGTCTTCTATGACGAATTTTTGTTACACATAATAAAATCAATTTCACTTGTCGTCCCATTTGGATGTCTCCATGTCCATTTCCTGTGTGGCTTTTTCTTGAAGAAGGAGTTCAAGATGAAAAACCCTTCTGCCTCTGCAAACTCAACGAGAGTATTTCCACGCTGGTTTCTGTTGCCATGACCGAATTTACCTACTGAAGTTTCATTCTGTTGCTGTTGCCCTATTTTTGCATTGAAATCTCCCATAATTATTTTCAAGTGCTGCTTACCTTTATTATTTAGATGACAAATTTCCTCATAAAATTCTTCAATTTCTTCTTCAGGATGACTTGTGGTGGGTGCATAAGTTTGAATAATCTGAGCCTGGTATCTTTTCGAGAGTTGGATAACAAGTCGTGCAGCTCTGTCAGAGGAACTTTCAACTTCTACAACTTTATCCTTCAGTTTCTTGTTTATTATAAATCCAACACCACTAGTTCTGCCAGTATCTGTCCCACGATAGTAGAAGAGATGTCCACTTTTCAGTTCGATGAGATCTTCTCCTTTTCTCCTTACCTCACTTAGCCCCACGATGTCCCACTTGATCCTTTGTAGTTCCTCTTCCAATTCAAGAAGCCTTGAATCAGAAGATAGGGAGCGTCCATTGTAAGTAGCCAAGGTCAGCATCAGATGGCAGCCTAGTCCGGTTCTCCGGAGATTCTTAGCACCCTCTGCCTTCATGTCGCACTGGCCGCTGCCTTGGCCAGGTACATTCCAGCTGCCGGAGACTGAGGGCCAAGATTTAAGTTGTGGAATCATTTTGGAGGGGTTTGGCCATAACTCACCACGCTGGCCAAGCGGGTTGGTGAGTGTGGGATAGAATTTCCTCTAATCCCGATGGTATAGTTATACCGCTATGGGCGGTCGTCAGAGCCCCTTTAGTGGGAACAGGATGCACCACGAGAAGGCGGGGTTGACATTTGTCAAGGAGAGGCTATGATGTTACGCATCACCTGACCTTACATATATATATATATATATGGTAATTTTTTCAATTCTTCACATTGAGAAACACAGAAAATTTATTACAGTTCAGAAATGACATCTTTTTCTCAACCAAAAATTCCAGAGGCTTTATAAGAAAATAAATTGAAAGGCTTTACACACATAAGGTCAAGCTGAATGTATTATGTTTCTGCTTTATTGCAAGATAACATATTCAGGTGAGCCATCATATTTCAAAAAATGCAATAAGATGTAACCTTAAAAAAAAACAGAAAATACTTCAGTACTTATAGACAAAAGCTTCATTTCTAAAAATAATTGCATCATTCACTATATGACAGACATAATTTGAATCTCTCTACTTACAGGGAAAAAAATTACATTTGACATGCATACAAAAATATAGTGTTTCAACTTACATAGGCAAAATAATTTCACAGAAATGGCTACTTGTATGCTTGCTTTAAATGAGCTACATAACTTTGAATTTTAATCACTCATAACATGTTAGACTGAATATAGCTGCTTGATGTGAAAAAAAACCCAGCATACACCTACCTAACAAATTGCTGTGCTTCACAAACTGGCATGATTTTTGTCTTAAGCAATTTACTGTAAACTGCTGAAGGACAGAAGTAAAAAAAATGAGGTACAGCACATCCATTATTGCAAGGTTATATATTTAAAGATTTCAAAGGGTCAATATGGCACCTGATGTGCACCTCAAAAACAGCCTTACACCAATTTTGATAACATGATATCCACTAAGAAGAAAATTCATGTAACACAAATATAGTTTCATTGATTTTTTTTTTCAAAGTGTCAACAACAAAAGCTCACTAAAATATGATATATTATATACACTCGTGGACAATGAAATTTGCGCACCTATAAGAAAGCATGCTACAACCACGAAACTTTGCAAATAGCTAGAGTGCGTGCTGGTAAGTAAATGATTCAAGTTTGGTGCGATTGTGCACGACTGCACACCCTGTGGCACTGCAAGTACGAATTGGCAGCCTTATAAGCTGGCATGTAGTCGATGCCCCATGAAAGGGAAAAGCACCGGCCGACGCAAGCAAAAGTACAGAGTAACAAGAATGCCAGGTAAATGCCAGAGACGCCGATTTACGCAACTTATGGACTTTGAGAGAGGCCTGATCATCGAGCTGAAAACCGCAGGGTGGTCAGGGTGCCGTATAGCCCACCACATGGATCATCCTGACCATACCGTCCAACTGTGTTAGGAGCAGTGGACACGTGATGGCACTGCCACACGGCAGAGTGGCTCCGGGCGGACCACCGGTAGAGAGGATCGACGGATCGTGTGCCAGGCACGAATGGATCCCACGAGGACCCGGTCCACTATACAGGCAGATGTAGCGATTCCTGTGTGCCCACGAACCATTTCCTGGCGCCTCGCGGAAGCGAGTCTGCAATACCAGTGCCCCTTACGTGTGCTGCCATTAACACCGGAACATCGCCGGCGTTGTTTGCAGTGCTGCCAGGCCAGAGCGATATGGAACGCCACAGACTGGCGACGTGTGGTGTTTAGCGATGAGTGCCACACCTTCCCCCACTGCAGGCATTATGGTCTGGGGAGCCATTCCTTACAATAGCCGATCAGCTCTAATAGTGGTACGTGGATCATTGACGGGCCAGCGGTATGTGGATGAGACCCTATGGCCCCATGTGCTCCCATTCCTGCCCGGGATTCTAGGTGTGCTATACCAGCAGGATAATGCCTGCCTGCACATGGCTTGGGTTTCCCAGGACTGCCTACGTCATGTCCAGATACCTCTGTGGCCTGTCCGCTCCCTGGACATGTCCCCTATCGAGCATGTGTGAGACCAGTTGAAACGCCAGCTGCCGCTGTGCCACACTATCTGGGATTTGGAACACACCGTCCAACACGTGTGGGCCAGTCTGACGCAGGAAAACACCAGCCGTCTATTCGCCTCTATGCCATACTGTACTGCAGCATGTATTGCCACACGAAGCGGTGCAATGCAATATTGAAGATGATCAGACTGCATGCCACAGATCCCTCTGTAATTGTCCTGCATCTCTGTTTTTGCCGTCATGTGCATCATTCATCTGTATCATTACGTCCTGAAATGTTCAGTTCAATCCGATGCTTCCTTCTTGGTGTGCACATGCCATTGTCCGCGGATGTATGTTATGTCATTGGGGTACATGGGAATGAATGTGTGTGTGTGTGTGTGTGTGTGTGTGTGTGTGAGAGAGAGAGAGAGAGAGAGAGAGATGAAAGGACATTCAATTATTCACTTTTCAATGAAGTTTGAGACATCACAGATCCCAAGGTGATTGCAATCAACTCACTTAGGAGTTTGTATTAAACTACAAGTCTTTTCATTACTGAGAGAGCAGGAATGCAAAACAAACCCTTTAAAATTCATCATATAATTTTTATACATACAAGCTAAATTATCCTGCAGTTGTCCTAGTGATGCACTGTATGTACAACTAACAACATATTGGAAGTAGTGTGGTGCAAAAATGGTTAATTAACGTGAAATGGATTGTTTAATTTCTTTAAAGAATGATTAACAATACAGCTACAATTTAGAAAATACTGATTAATTATTTTTCAATATGATTTTCTTCATAATTCATATTAATTTAGCACCTTTGGGAACATCAGAAAGAACATAAGAAAAATAAAATGTTATGCCATTTGCACACAATGAGAACAGATAAGATGCTAATATGTGCATGAGACATATAATAAGCAATGAAAGCACCAGATAATTATTTACAGACCTTCCCCAGAAATATATTTTCACCAGCTCTGCTTAGACTGCAGAGATTCATTCCCCTGGGGATGGGGAGAAATATAGATTTTGTGTGTGTGTGTGTGTGTGTGGAAGGGGGGGGGTAACAAAAATGAGAGTTTTTAAAATCTACCAGGAGAAAATAAAAGTTAATGAAAAATAGAAGAAAAATTAAAGCATTTTTTAAAATGCAAGTTCATGCATTTGTATTAAATTAAAGCATTTTTTAAGTCATTAAAAAAAAAAAAACATTTGAAAAATGAAACACTTTCACAAGGGAGGGCTCATTATTACCAAGGCCAGATCTATGCAATCTGCCACTCATGGCTATGTCCTAAAGACAATACCTTAATCTCTTCATGGAGACTAAGCATGATATTATCAATGGATTTGAATTGTGAAATATATTGTTATTTCAACAGCATGAAGACATACTTTTTATTAAGGAAGTAAGTCTATCCATAAAAACAATTTATTTAAAAAAAAACACCTCGAATAGTGCAAAAATGTTAGAAATTATTTTAAAAACTGACAAATTATTTTTTTCCAGCCTTTCTCTGGTAAAGTTGTTAATAATGTCACCATAACTCACATTGTTCACTATTTCACTTTCAACAGATAAAAAAAAAAAAAAAAACTGCAACGTTGGATCACCTTTTCCAGGTGCTTTGAAAATCTAAGATATGTTTTCATGATAATTTTATTGAAACTTCACTCATAATATGCCCACATTGTAGCAAAGATTCTAAGTGCCACACATAAGTTGGGAAAAGCATGTTGCAAACCATTCTGGTGCAGATCTAATGTTTTTTTTTCTTTAAGAAATGTTAGGACATAAAATTGATCCATGAAAGTCTCCACTTTGGAGCAGAATTCTATTGAATCAGATTGTCAGAGTACAGTGACAAAACTGAGCTGCCTGCTTTTTTAATTCTTCACGATTTTTGTTTATTATTTCCTGGCTATTAAAAAAAAATAGACATATTAATTTAGATTTATGGAAGTTTCATACTTTCAAACCTAGAGTTTATCTCCATAACTATTCTGTCCAAAATCATGAAGATTGTTTGCTGGAATGTATGATTGCTTATAAATTACCCTACTTCATCCTCTGCAAGCTCATTTGCTATTTTCTTTCTCATGACCCCACTTTCTTTGAATGATGGGTCAATGTGTGAAACTGCTGCAATTTCATTCCCTTCCATGAACCAATTTTTAAAGCTTCTGGATTTGGTTTTATCTGTGTAGCAGAAAAACCTTTCAAGAAGATGCACTAATCTTGTCGGGGAAACTTCAGATATCCCTCAATATATTGTTACATGTGGATAAATGCCAAACTAAATTTTAAGTCTTTTATTGAAGTAATAAGACATTGTACACCACATTTTGCTTCTGGTGATATACCCATTTATTTTGATTCTCCCAGTGACTCAAAACCACACTGTAAAACTTTCCAAGAAATGCTCTTACAGCATTGAATTTTGCAGAGTATCTTGCTTTTCTGCATACTTTCAGTGTTATTTTTGCTTTAAGATATTCCACCTTGCTGTGGATGAAGAAATTTATTGATGTCTTAAATTATGGATTGAATGCCTTGTTTACACCAGCCAGGTTTGACTCATTGTCATAAGACTGTACATGCAAGTTTATCCAGAATTCTAGTGATGTACTCTTCCAGTTTTATCATGGATGTCTATGAAATCCAGAAAGCCCTTTCCTTCATCCTTGACACCTTCATGAATTTTAACATATCTAATAATCTGAATTAATTGTCTTCTCAGTGTGTTACACATCCTTGGTGCAATTCATCATGATAGAGTAGTACTTTGCAGCAACTGCATCTTCACTAATTTGCAGACAAACTGTACATTAATTCAATAACTTTGTTTTGTGTGTTTTTTGATAGGTAAGATACTTTGCCTTTTTTAAATGTTCTTATTTACCATGACACTATGCTTTGATAGAAGAGCAACCAAATTAAGAAAGTTGCCTTGATCCTTCAAAGCGAAATTACTTATAAATTCACTTGGCTGTTTATTGGTACTCCCAAATGCATAGTATTGCATCAATAATAACTATAATCATGAATATGACACTTTGAATAACAAATAACTGAAGATAACTCTAAATCTATATTGCAAAGTATATATTACAATAATTTTTCTCACTTGAAATACACATATATTGTGCTGTTTATGTTTCATGTTGGTTATTCTCTCTACCTTGTTCAATTTGTAAATGCTATTCTTCTAAAGTGTTGACATGATATGAATGGGAACTTTTGATTGATTTAAGGAAAAGCCTGGTATGGTATACCATACATAGCATTTTGTAATTTTAAATATTTCGACCAGCATCTTTCATTAACTTTCTCAAAATTTGGTAATACAGCAGACTAACTCTCAAAAAGTCAAATCCAAAGGAAGTTTTCTGAAAAACTGGAAAAATCTACCAATAATGGAAGACTTGAATTTTTTATAGTTAAGAATGGTTCAAATTGGGAATATTTTTTCCAAAACTACACTCAGTTATCTTGTTTTTTTGCTGTTTTTATTTTTTAATTCTCATGTCCAAATGCTTCCCAAAACAAGAGTAAAGCAAAGAAGTATTGACATAGATTGCTGAAGCAGTAGACATTGATATTTTCACAAATCCAGTGCATGCTGGAATGATTCAGAACTATATCCGCAAAATCTAACAGGCTAAAATGAAGAGATATGTCTGTATGTTTTGTGGTTGCAATAAACATGTAATTTAAATAAGAAAAATTAAAAAAAAATGCTAGACTGCTTTATATAGAGATTTAAACTAAAAAAAAATAAATATTGTATTACAGTAGAAGACACTTTAAGGTAAACTGAGGAATTCACGTACATGCTAATTGCTATGGACAACTGTGCTATGTTATAATGAAAAGGATTAATAATTAAAAAATATTATGTGTGTTACACACCTTCAAACTCAGGGGTGTTGAGATTTTTTCATGGAGGGGGGGGGGGGTCTAGTCTGCAGATATTTGAAGGGTGCTGAATGAAGAGGTGTTGGGGATTGTGTATAAATCCCTGCATATCAATGCACTGTAGATGGAAAAGGTATTTTACACAAAATTCATGGTTTGAAAATAAGATATTTTGTACAATGTTTGAAGCTTGAATGATATTTCAGTCACACTGAAAAGGCATCACAGCAAGAATGGAATAAAAGACTGAATTTGATGGATATGTTTTCACACAGAAACAAGCAGTCAAGTGGATATATATTTTTCACTTTTAACTTACACTGTGCACTGTGAAAATACTGACAGAATTCAAGAATATAAAATTTTTGAGTTTGCAAATTCCATGCAATTTTAATTTATATACAGAAAGAACTACAGTTCATGAAGAACTTGATATATGATCATATAAAGACAGAATAATACATCTAGATGCACATTATGGACTACAGCAAAACAACATCATGTCTGAGTATTAACAAACTGATGAAGAACAAACCATGCACCCTTTGGAAATAACATAATTTCAACAAAACTTTCAAAAAAAATTTCTTACCAAAAGATTTATTTAGACAATCAGTAAATACATGTACTTTTTGCATAGTGTAAGATGTGCATGTTTTTTGTACAATAAAAAGACAAATAAGCCTATTTTAATGTTTTCAAAGATTTCAACATATTCAAAGAGACTTGAAACATAAATGATGTATTTTATGGTGACAGAATGAGATATATATTGTTGCAAATGTTCATGAATTTGTTTGGCAAGTTGTTTTTCAATGTGGGTAGAAGAGCTATAAAGAACAGTGTTTGTATTTCAGCCCAGCTTCAGAGGAACCACAAACTTAGAAGTGTGTTTGTTTTGCTGGTGAAGAAAGAGGGTGTGATCACATGATGTACCATCAACCCCTTGTTTTTCACGTTCTAACACTGGAAGGTGTGTGTGTGTGTGTGTGTGTGTGTGTGTGTGTGTGTGTGTGTGATTACTAATCTGCAGATGTGTGAGGTTATGTTTTTTTTTTTTTTAATCTCCATTACCGAACATTTTGGAGCAACAGGAAGGAGATTTATTCTGATTGAAGTGTTGGCAACAGAAGCTTTCTGATGAGTGAAGATGGCTACCTTTGTTTATGAGATACTTTGAGCTGAAGAAGTAAGTTAATTGACAGTATGCGAGGAACTTCAGAAGCTCACTAGTGTGATGAGTGTTTTCTTGTAAACTACTGTCTTTCAGTGAGTTGAAGTGTTGGTTAACTTTATGCTGCACCAGAAATTCTTTTTCAGACTGAATAAGTTGCTAATAGGAGTTTGTTTATTTTATTCCATGTACATGGAGACTTTGTATCATATTTGATGACATTTTCAGACTGAATAAGTTGCTAATAAGAGTTTGTTTATTTTATTCCATGTACATGGGGACTTTATATCATATTTGATGACATTTTCAGACTGAATAAGTTACTAATAGGAGTTTGTTTATTTTATTCCATGTACATGGAGACTTTGTATCATATTTGATGACATTTTCAGACTGAATAAGTTGCTAATAGGAATTTGTTTATTTTATTCCATGTACATGGAGACTTTGTATCATATTTGATGACATTTTCAGACTGAATAAGTTGCTAATAGGAATTTGTTTATTTGATTCCATGTACATGGAGACTTTGTATCATATACTATTTGATGACATTTATGTTTGTTAGTTTATTTTAATGTCCTAAGCAAGTGACTTGACATGATCAAGAATGGAAAAATTAATGCCTAAATTATTAGTAATACCTTTAAAGTTATCATATATTAATCATGTACATTCATGATTATAGTAAATTAAAAAGCATGTTTGTGCACTAAAAAATGAATTAACATTTGAGTAATGACATCTAAGCTGCACCCGATCTAGAGGTACAAGTTCATTTTCGGTCTTGTCCTTAATGTAGTGTCAAAATTGGTTATTAAGCATTTTTAATGTAATATTTGGCTCAGATATGCTATATATAAATACTTTAATTAAGAAAGGTATTCAGAGGCTGCCAACAACAAAAAGAAGCCTGGAGAGAGGCATACTGGGTGTAACCAGGAAAGATAAAGAAACATATGGGTCAGGAAAATGGCAAGAGTTGATGACATCATGATCAAAATAAAGACCCTCATACAGCAATGGGCTGGGCACATTTGCTAGATTCTCTGTTAGGCAACTGAAATACTAGAATAGATACCAAGGAACAGGTAAAGACTCAGATGCACACTGTCTGGGAGATGGAGGGATGATATTTGTAAGCATGCTGGAGTGACTTGGAAGAGACTGGCTCAAAATAAAAAGCTACAGATAAGACTTGGGGAGACTTTCATCCAATCCTGCAGTGGATTGATAAGATCATTTAATTTCCACATGTAACACAGAGTATTTCCATATAGTTACCCTAAAATAGAAAGTATTGCAATTGCAAGTACTAATGTTAATACCAAGATTTCTTTTAAATTTTTTAAACAAAATTTTTAGTGTTGAATCTTTAATTACAGCAGTACACATGATAACGATCCTCTCAGCATAAATATTAATAGTTCCTCCTATATTAAAGAAATAAAGAGATCCTGAATAGGCCATAGCATGTGTAAAATTCTGCAATAATTTAAAAAGAAAGGCCTTCACATGATTGAATGTAGGTATATCTTTGATTACATACCACATCTTCCAAGAAAATGAAATTTTCAAACACTACTGGAGAAAAATAAACTTATTCAGCATGCTTTATGGCCAATTTAGCTCAACAGAATTCTGCTGGACATTTAATCACTATGGCTATATTGCTTGTGCAATTATGCTGTGCAGTAAATACTGTAATCTTTATATCAGCAACTGATTGGTGAGCAATGGAAATTGGTTGCATTTTGATGTATAATTACTTTCCTATCACAAGTTGGTTTAATCATTGCTGACATTTTTTAATACATCTTCAAAAGTGAGGTTGGATCCTCTACTGATCCCACACTTTGTTCATAATAATACTAAAAGAGTGATACTTTGCATCATGCTTTTACACATTTCTGATAACTTACAGATCATACAAAAATGACTGTTTTTATTTCTAAAAGCTTGGTCCACCACAAAAACCAATACAAAAATGTGTACCATAATTTTTAGGCTAAAGGCCACACTGACAAAAGAACAAAAATTCTAAAGGGCCATACTTACTTAATAGCAGCACCCTAGATAACATCATAACAGTGCCAACAGACATTACAAATATTTGGATCACTATTCAAACTTTCTATTATTTAATCATATCTCCTCAGTTCCTTTGAGTAATTTATTTGCTAACACAAAATTAAAATTATTATTGGCATTGAAAATTACATTATTCTGTGAGAAATTATCATTCTTGAAATTTCACAGCTCTTTTCAGTTCTGCCTTCTGAATACTATTTTCATAGCATGAAGGAAAGGTGCTATTTTAAGAGAAAAAACATGTATTTGCCGCTAAAGGATGCGGTGACGAAACTAAGGTAAGATCACTCTAACAGCTTTTAACTGTTACAAGAGAATTCTTATACAAAAAAAGAGTTAAAATGTTTTATACATACATAAGTATCACTAAGCTGTTCTCTGAGATTCAGAGGTTAGCTCCACAAAGAAATAAAAACTACCAGATAAATTCTTAACAGATTATTTACTTACTGTTGCCGTATCAAACTTCTCCATTTACAGCGATCTTAATACACAACTCCGGCTTCACTGACATCCATCACACGACATACACATACTCATAATCTTTTTCTCATGCAGACACTCCTGAATCTGATCCTCTCATGACTTCCTTGGCCTTCCTCTGCCTTTCCTTCTTGGCACTTGGGATAAAAGATTTTCTTAGTAAGCATCTCATCACTCATTCTTTCAACATATCCAAACCACCTAAGAATATTAGTCTGCACCTTGCTAACAACATTTTGCTTCACATTACACAACTGCAACACACCTTTATTCCTCACACAATCAGAACATGTCTTGCCACAACTCCCCCCCCCCATAAGTAACGCATTTCCCCAGCACACAAACTTCTATGTTTCTTCTGTAGTACCCAGGTTTCACAGACGTACATCAGAGTAGGAACAATTACAGTCTCATACACAGCCATGCGAGATACTTTTGAGAACCCATCATTCCTGTGAAAACCTCCCAAAGCCGCTATGAGTTTCAATGAAGAATTCACTCGCCTACTAATTTCACCATCCAATTTGTTCTCTCTGTCAAACATGCTTCCTAAATACACAAACTCATTCACCTGGTCAATCACTGTGCCATTCAGACTAACATTACATTCAGTACTACCAGTTCCTCGCTCGAAAGCCATAACTTTGGTTTTTCCCTTATTTATACTCAGTTTGAATTTCATGCAAACTTCGTACATCTGGGACAAATGCTCGTATTGGAAATTGGAAAGAGAGAAAATGAACTTCGAAAATCGAAATAGGAAACTTCGTACAATGGAAAATGCTCATATTGGAAATTTGAAAGAGAGAAACACACACTCGAACAATGAAAAATTTTATGTTGGGAAATAAAAAAAAATAGCCCTGCATAACATTTTTTAACTGTTGTAAAAAAACCACAAATGCCATTTATACATATTTAAAACTCTTGATTTAAGTAACAGAAGTAAAGTCATCCTTACGCAATATACATTATGAGTTACACTGCTACAATAGCAACAGTCTAAAATATTGTCAGCTCTTAAATGTCAATGATAAATGTTTCTACTGATGACATAAAAAAATATGTTTCAATTACTGTTAAAATGTTTCTGTTACTTCTTCCTGCTCTTTAATGCTGAATGAACTATATGGCATAGTACAAAATTTAGAATGAAAACTAAACTGTCAGAGTTCATGAAATTCTTACCAATCATATCTTTCAAACACACTCCTTAAAGAAAGTGTCATGCAGCTTCCCAAACTTATGACCAGAATTTAACTTACAAATTTTGTCAGGAAAGTTAAGAATGTCAGAAGTAACTAGCTGACCTTGGGCCATTGTGCAGATCAGAAACAAACACAAAACTAGAACAATTGTGTGGAAGGGCTAACAATATGTGTCCATTTCATCTAAAAACGGCCTGTCATTTAATCTTATATAAGTGGTAATCATTAGATTACAGCGCTCTTTAATTTGTTAATTTGTAATTTACAAGTTCCATAAAACTGGAAAGTTGCAAAGCTTATTTTTCAGAGGGAGACTAAATGAATGAAATTCGAGATGTTAGGAAGTAAGGCTGCGCTGAAATGGTGGGACGGGGGAGGACTAAGAGCATGATATTATAAGAGCTGCAGAGTAGGGATTTCAAGCTTCTTTATGCCATCAAGTTGTGCAGCTCTTGGAAAAAAAATTACATACTTTTTTTTACCTCATATTTACTCAATAAATGCATTTCAAATTTTTTTTTTTTAATTTTACTGAAATGAACACTATTATACTATTAAAGGGTTCACATTTACTTTATTTTAGCATGCAGTACACCACATATTGCACGAACTTGCTGTGCAACACATTCCTAAACACATTGAAATAGCAAAAATTTTAAACTCTGGTTCGCAAAAGGCGCAGCAAATGATTTATACACTATACACCATATGTAACCATGAACTTTTATAGACAGTTTGTGCAATTTAATTTTGTATAACACCTAAATATGAAAAAAATTACATAAGGCATTGAAGTATCTAAAGGCATTTTGAAGAACAACAGTTTCATTATATATATATATAAAAATTCAAAGACTATCTATGCATAATTTTTACATAAGATTAAACTATACATTTCTGCCAAAATATGGCACAACAAAATCAGATCAACAACATTGCATCTCATTATTAACAAATGTCCTTATTTCTACAAGCACCAAGACCACTCATTCAAAGTTTGAAGCATTTTTACACAGCGCACAAAAATTTCATCACTCAACACACTGCAAGCAGTCAGCATTACATGTAGCAATATGCATGAATATTAACTAAAAAATATAGTACTTCAGATCATCATAAACAAACTTGAAGATCATAGGGCAAAGTTTTTTTAGCTTTTGCATGTGTGTGTGTGCAAATCACTTTTTCGAACTGCACTGAAGAATGGATCTTCACTGAGATTTCCGGTATGATTCTTCAACATTTTGTCTCATTTCATTGAAAGCTTTAGTTTTCACAAAATCCACTTTTTTGTACACAGTAGATGCAGTTAGACGTTCAGGAGACTTTGGACTTTGAGATGGCTCAGAATCTAAGTCTAAGTCCAGATACTGAATTTCATCCTTTTTGCTTGCAGGAAAGAATAGACGACCCTATAAATGCATTACAGTAGATAAATATATAATAAGATGGGAACTGTATCAAACCTGATAAAATTAAGTGAATGCATTTATCACACAAAATCAAATTCTAGTTGCTTACCAATAAAATCATAGGACATATTTTTACTCATTCAAATCTACTACAATTTTTAGGCCATGTCATATCAATTCATTCATCATGATTTAAAAGATCATAGTGCTAAGAAAAAAATTAATTGCTTTATGGTTTGTTAGTGGCAGGTTCCTGACTGAAAAATTAAGAACTTCTAAATGTTGATGCAAGTGCTAATACTAGACTTGCACAGCCACAGTTTTTTAGGAACCTGTAAATGGGCTTTTCACAGTATAGAAACTACTGCAAAAATCCGCTTTTTACTGGCATAAACAACTGATATCGCCAAGCTTTTGCACACCTATGGGTGGCTTTGTCGAGACAGACAAATAACATAACCTATGTGGGAAAAACATACGAGAAACATTAACATTTGTAAGGAAACACTTAGGTTGAGTTAACTTCAATTTGTATGTACATTCAAATTTTGCATGTGAAGAAATAAGCAAACAAAAAATCCTTACGACTTTAGGATATCCATCCAGAGATGATGCAAATCTCGTGAAACAGAATGATTGCTTGCAGGACTGATATTCAAAATATTTAACAACTGGCATAAAAATACGTACATTAATCAAAAATATTCAAAGCAAACAATATTAATTCTGAATTTGCTTGTAACACTTACTGGTCATCCATGTAACAACTCTCAGAAAACTTGAAAATTTCAAGTTTTCTGAGAGGTGTTACATGAGTGACCAGTAAGCAAATTCAGGATTTATAATCTTTTTGTTTTAAATATTCAATCGATTTCCCACATATTGTGACAAATATTTCTTCCTTCATTGATTTAAATAAAAATTTTTCAAAATACATGCGTATTCGGGCATGTATGCATACAGGAAATTTCCTATTTATTATCGAAACAAACTAAACTATATATGTTAAAAAACACTTACAAATTTATATAACTTTTAGCATAAATCGTTCACCAAATCATTCTGTGAGTAATAATTCCCAAGTTAATTGTTCATCTATCTTTTATTTGATGTAGCTGTCATTAGTTGAATGATAATCTGATGATTACCCTAAAGAATATGCAATGCAGAAGCACTGCCAATGGGCAATTCACAAATAGTGACATTGCACCTTAGTTGCAAATACAATGCTGTGAGTTTATATTATAATTCTACTGCTTATCATAGTTATTATTATGTAATTTAACAACTGGTAAAGAGGTATTTTAATGTCTTGACAACCTGAATGCTACACCAGTGCATACCTGCTGAACATCAGCTCTAGTTGCATGCATTCTGTGTCATATTTCTTAAGTCTCTCTGATGGAAGGTCTCATTTAGGTAGAGTACAGGGGCAAACATTTACATCCTGCCCACTGTCATTAAGACGAACTTCAACAGAAGTTCTTTCAATTCTCTTCAACAGTTCTCTAGTTCAGCAGAAATTCATCTCAACAATGTAATGAATCAGTGGGCAGATGCAAGTGTTAGGCCCCATACACTACCCAAATCGGGATATCGATCAGGAAGACTTTAGAAATACTCACAACACAGAATGCATGCAACAAGTCTTGTCACGAGATCTGCATCCCCTCTGGATGGATATTCTAGAGTCTGAAGATTTTTTGTTTGCTTGGCTTTAACATGCAAATTTTTAATTTACATATAATTTGAAGTTAATTTAAATATTTCTTTTCAAATGTTAACATTTCTAATATGATTCCCCCACATAGGTCTGCTTGGCTTTTCACATGCAAATTTTTAATTTACAAACAATTTGAAGTTAACTCATTTTAAATATTTCTTTTCAAATGTAACATTTCTCATATGTTTTCCCCACATTATTAGTCTGCCTCCACAAAGTTATCATTAGGTGTGCAAAAAGCTTGGCAATATCAGTTGTTTATGCCAATAAAAAAATGGATTTTTATAATAGCTTGTATCAATCTGATGTATAATTGTGCTTATTTATTTATTTATTTATTTATTTGATTTTTACAATATTTTAAAAATTACTGCATATAATTAATGAAAGTCCTATTAAGTTCTCTTTCTTAACAATCTTTATAGTGGGAATCACAGTTATTATTTTAAGAAAAATACAAATTATGTGTCAATTTCATTTCTCCTTAACATGGAATTTAAGTGTTCTCTATTTTTTTTTAGTTTACCTTTTTATCCCATATGAATAGAATGTCATCAACATATATATTTTATATATATGATCAGTTATTTTGCTTATTTTGTGACTGCTTTTCAAGTGTTTGATTTACATCTTTGAAAGTACAGATGAGGATTACAAGTTAACCAATAGGAAGAGACATGAAAAAAATTAAATAAGAGGGAGTTGAAACAAACATTAGTCAGAGCCACGTTGACAGAAGATGACTCAAAACAATCTAGACATGCCATGTCAGTGAGAGTGTTAGGAATGTTTTCCATTAATAAATCCTCTGAAGGAGAAATAATAGTGTGCTTTTGAAATGCATCAGCAGAGGAGATGTTAGTCCATTTATGTCTAAAAGGCATTTTTAAAAGATTTTAATTATTTTAATCTTGTTTAATAAATATACCTGTTTAAATGAAACTTTCATTACATTTTAGCCATTATTTCTGTCACTGAAAATCAAGTGCTAACAAGAATTTTTCCTATGAGGAAAGACAAAACTGAAGTTAAGGTTAGTGACAACAGCAGATGGACAGAACGATTGAAAAATTTGAAAACATATGCTTCCTTGGACGTATATAAAATGATGGAAGTGCATGTGAAGACGAATAACTTGATGGTCATGGGGACATGAATACTTTGAGAAGAAATGATGAAAACCTTTACAACAGACAGTAAACAAGCTACAAAGAAGGAAAACATATGAGATAGAGTTTCACAATTTATAAACTGCAATCTTAATTTTATTTTACTTGGGTAAAATTGTACATTAATAAGTGCTATTTCCTGTAAGAGAGGAATCCAAGAGTCATTACAGTTTATAAGAGAAATGTTAATAAATTAGAATAAACAAGTTTTTTAAATACAAAAACATTTTATAATACTTTGGTGTCATAAATTCTTTTGGTTAAAATAAGGTAAAAATGTGGAATATTTTAATTTACAGGTGAAACAACCGATTATGCACTATTTCTTTACTACTACTACTATAGTGTGCCGCATAAATATAGAGACAGAACAAATTCTCGAATAAAAAAGAAACAATAACGAGCTGAAATGTACACCTCATATTTATAGCAAAAATAGCATAGGACACGCAGCTGCACCATGTTTGACGGAAACATAACAATTTCAACGCCAAGTACAAGAAAAAAAAACAGAAATACGCTGTCACAAAAATATAAAGACTTACTAGTTATGAGCACCTCCGGTACAAATAGTGGAGCCGTTTTTCCGAATAACACTGAAAACCCAATTGGGCATGCTGTCCACCAAGTGATGTAAGTGTTCTGGACAGAGTGCGTACCAGCTTTGTTCAATCTGCTTTTTCAATGCCACCACACTTGAGAACTGTCGTCCATTCGCATACACATCACGAGCTAGGATACCCCAGAGGTTCTTGATAGGGTTCAGATCTGGACTGACTGCTGGCCAATCCATTACGGTCACATAATGAGTGTTAAATCAGCTTTTCGTTGACACAGACCGATGGATAGAGGCATTGTCTTGCTGGAACAGATAATCAACACCCGCTAGAGTTTTGGCAAACAGTAAAAGGTGGCGGCTGAGTATGTCCTGATATGTTTTGGAGTTTTGCTTGCCTTGCAGGAAAGCGATATCCGTTGTCCCATTGAACGCAAAAGCTCCCGAGACCATCACAGATCCCCCTCCTTTCTGTCTGCTGAAGAAGGTGTGTGGCTCGCGTCGCAAATCATGCCAACTGCAGTTCCAACCATCAGGGCCGTCCAGGTTGAACTTTTTCTCATCTGAGAAAATAGTTGCGATTTACTCATCTGTCCAGTGCATGTGGCTGCTTGCCCATAATAATCTAGCTTCCTTGTGGCGCCGTGTGAGGTGTGGCAGATGGCGCATTTTACGGAGCACAATGTTGAGACTTTCCTTGATTCGTCGATGAACTGTGTCCTTTGAGACGGTGATACCAACAGTCCGAGAAACTTGACGTAGTGGTAACCTTTGGGATGAAACTAAACGCATGATGGCACGATCATCTCGTTTGGTTGTTATTCAAAGCCTTCCAGGCCGTTTTTTGGCAGTTAACGCACCGCGTTTCGATAAAGTCTTATAAATGACAGCCCTACTCCTCCCAATGGCTTTATAAATTTTCGCTACAGGCAATCCATTTTGCTCTCAGTCTCCAAATCTTCTGCTCCTCCTCACCAGAAAGTTGACTGTTGCGTGGCATTTCGACAAATGAATGTCTGACGGCAGGTCCGCTGTCTTTTGTAGGCTGGACTGAATTACGGCCCATGCATACAACATGCTAATTTGTACATCTCATTTGCATGTGGCTACTTTACATAGTTGTCTTTATATTTATGAGACACCTAAAGTTACACTATTTCACTTTGTGGTTTTCTTTTCACACAATCCGGTCATCTCGACGTATCGAAACGTTTGTTGTAGGGTTATGTCTAATTAGGTACCACTTTAGCTTCCTACCTATGTCCACATTGCGTTCACGGCGCAAAGTTGACCGTCTCTATATTTATGCGACGCACCTTATTATCACTGCTTCACTGTGAGCAATAGCTAAATTTAGTAGGGATTACTTACTATTTCCAAAACAAACAAGGGTACACAGCATAATGTTCTGAAAAAGTAAGGAAGGAAAGTTTTGGTCTGTTGTGTTGCGTTGTGATCGTGTTCATGGCAGAAAGAGACAGATTATACATATGGATATGCAAGCATTTAAGTGCTGGTTTTAGCATTCTTTTAGTGATGAGTAAAGGAGAAACAGGGGAAAGGAGAAGGGCCGGTTGTGGACTATAAGGGCAACCAGGGAGGGACATCATCCAGGGCATCCCAATTTTGGAAATTTATTTCCAAACAAAATCATTTTTGGTAGAATTTTTAATAGTTATTATTATTACTTTATAAGTTTTATGGCACAAGGACTTAAAAAGATATTTTTTATAATGTTTTGCTTTAGTTTCCAATGCCCCTGCTTTCAAATATGTTATCGCCTTTCATTGTACAGATACTGAGATTTGCAGATTTCAAATGATAATTATAACCCCCCTTAATAGTTTTCACATTATGAAATAACAAATTAAATTTCATCCTTTTGTGGCTCGCTACTTTTATATATTCAACAATTTGTAAGTAAACCAAATATACTTTAATTTAAAATATAAAAAGATCAATATGTGGATGCCAATTGTTTGGTGATTTTAAAAACAGTATTGGAAATAAAATAAAAAAAGCGATTTTCATATATGAGCGGGTGTAAAAGTTAAGAAAGTCACTGATTTGCATCAAAAATCAATCATTAAAACATGTATTAGGAAAAAAACTATTTATATAAATTTATTTTAGAGGGATCCATATATTATTTGCTATGCAAATTAGTTGAAGACATCCTTTTATCATTTTGTGTGGAAGTTTATATAAGAATCACAACACAACCTCACCAAAAAGGTAATTGCAGATTTTAACACTTTTTAACTCTTTCTCTCTGTCTATGAGAAATTTAAATCCGTATTATGGGCTTTCTTTGAGATATTTTTTTTTGTACAATTAATTTCTTGTGTTCTTTACGGACAATATTTTTCATGTAACGACTTTGTTACAATATAAAATTTATATTCTACAGCATGCAATGAAAGTTTGCTCTGGGCCCTACAAAAGTTCCATCCAACCCTGGAAAGGAGAGAAAGAGCATGCCACAGAAGTTTGTTCATCTGTGAAAACAACAACAACAACAAAAAAGTGTGCTGATGGATAACTAAAATTAGCTAATGGTCTGCATTAGTAGCTATTAAGTCAGAAAAGAGAACGTACACTCTGTAATTAAAAAAAATTACCACTCTTTGGAAATGTCCAAATGCATGGAGCTGATTTACTTCATTGCATGACACATAGCACTGTGATCAATTGCTGTACACATCAAATAGAAGTCATCACTCTTTCCACGTTTTATAAGTGAGTCACAGAAAAATTCTCATCGGCCGCCACCGGGAATCGAACCCAGGGTCTTCCAGTTACGCGCCGGACATGCTTCCACTGCACTACAGCGGCCTCGAAATTCTCCAGACTCACATGCGACAAACTGCCATATCAGCTGGCAGATTGCTTTCTTTGGAGCCCCGCGCAATGCTGGGGATTCAAACTTGGGTTCGATTCATGGTGGCAGCCGATGAGAATTTTTCCGTGACTCACTTAAAAAACATGGAAAGAGCAACAACTTCTATTTGATGTTTCTAATTCACGTCAACAGTGTATTTATTATTCATTCGCCTTCTAGTTATTTGTTCAGTTGCTACTGTTCATCTTTGGTGAAACCCCAGCATTGTGCAATGCTCCAAAGAAAGCAACCTGCCAAGTGGTATGGCAGTTTGTCGCATGTGAGTCTGTAGAATTTTGAGGCCGCTGTGGTGCAGTGGAAGCATGTCCGGCACATGACTGGAAGACCCTGGGTTCGATTCCCGGCGGCAACCAATGAGAATTTTTCTGTGACTCACTTATAAAACGTGGAAAGAGCAATGACTTTTATTTGATGTTCCTAATTCACGTCAATGGTGTATTTATTGCTGTAGACATATTTTTTGTGCATACAAACCCACATGTAAAAAATATGTGAATGGGAAATGCAATAATCCACATTTGCATAGGATCAGCACACTGCTTCTTGCAGAATAACACAAGATGTCAAATTAATGACTTATGCTTCAACCACACATGCAGCCACAGAATTGTTAAAAGTGCCAAAAAAGTAATAGAATGTATCAATTTTGTGTTCTTTTGTGCGTGTGTGTTACTGAAAACTGTGGAGTCATTAAACAGTTGAAATAGACTGAATGAGTATAAAAAATATGAAAATGAACAGGAGTGTAAAACAACACTGGGAGAAGAAACTAGATGCATTTGCTGGTAAAAGGAAAAACAGACAGTTCAAAGATGCTGCATATTTAAGCCGAGAGTGGAAAGAGTTAAAGACGAAGTTCCTAATCTCTTCCCAGTTAATTGTTTCAGTCATAAATACACTGCTGGCCACCCTAAATGCAACACCAAGAAGGAAGCATCCGATTGGCCTGAAATTTGCAGCATGCGTCGCCCGCGAGAGGATATGCAAACGATTAGCATTGCAAGGCATATGCAAATCATGCGCGCCCAGCATGCCACCGAGAAGCACTATAAGAAGGGTGTACAGAAGGCGGGGTGTAAGTAGTGGAAGTGTGTTGTGCTGCCGAGCTTGTGCGTGGGAAGCTTCCTGATGCCTCGTCACAGAATACGGCAGTCATTCCAGCACGTTTCTAAGTTCGACAGAGGACGAATAGCGGCTTATCGCAACAGCGGTTTATCGTACCGAGACATCGGCGCCTGTGTGGGATGACATCCAGCCACAGTGAGGCGAGTATGGATTCGGTGGGTGCAGGAGGGACGGGTGGACCGATGTGAGCGATTGCCGCAGCCGTGGCACACCACCAAACGAGAAGACCGGCATGTTGTGCGGCGGGCGTTGACGGCTCGCACCGCCACATCACAAACGTCAGCGCAGGAATTAGGGTGTGTTGCGCAACAACCTGTGTCAGCACGTACCGTTTGACGTCGTCTGCAGGAGCGGGGACTTGTCGAATGGCGGCCATTGCTCCGATTACCATTGACGTTACACCACCACCAAGTGCGGCGGCAGTGGGCCGTTGAACGCCGCACCTGGACTACGGAATGGCACGACATGGTCTTCTCCGACGAATCCCGCTTCTGCCTGCAACACCAGGATAGTCGGATCCGCATGTGGTGGCCCCACGGCGAGAGACTGTATGATGCCTGCATTATGCATCTCCGTACCGGTCTGTCACCTGGCGTTATGGTTTGGGGCGCAATTGGATATGACACCCGCACCCCTCTGGTACGCATCGCCGGTACACTCAACAGGCACTGCTACATCTCCGATGTTTTGGAGTCTGTAGTCCTCCCTTACCTGCAGGACCTGCCAGCGGCCACGTTTCAACAGGACAATGCGCGCCCGCACGTTGCACGCATCTTGCAACAATTCTTCACGGCCCACCAGGTGTCACTGCTGCCGTGGCCCACCTGTTCTCCCGATATGTCGCCCAACGAACACGTCTGGTCGCTGATCGGCAACCGAGTGGCCCGGCAAGCACCACCCGCGACTACGCCTGATGAACTGTGGCAACGTGTGGAAGCAGCCTGGACCGACATACCCCAAGCCCACATCCAAAGCCTCTTTCGTTCAATGCCGCGGCATGTAGCGGTCGTTATTGCCAGCCATGGGGGACACACGAACTATTGATGTCTGCGTGTTCCGCAAGTCGCACGGGCCTGTAAGCTCAATCATTTCATCTTTGTATCTGTTGTTATGTGTCCAGTAAATCTGGTTTTGCTATCTCGTGTTCTTCTTGGTGTTGCATTTTGGGTGGCCAGCAGTGTACATATATCCCTGGGATTCAGAGGGTAGCTCCTCAAAGAAAGAACTGCTGCCAAAATCGAAGTTGCTGACAGTGTTGAATTTTACTTACTGTTGATACCAGAGTTTGTTGATTTAAATCACAAATAAAAATCACTGATTCGAAGATTTATTATATTATTCAAATCAATAATATAATAAATCTTCAAATCTCTATTATGTATTTGTAAAGTCCATTAAAATTAAAACTGCATGTGCTCAAATTAACAGTGCTAAATTTAGAACTGTTATTCATTAAACAAAATCAACTTCATGCTGAAACTAAACACAATATTATTTTAGCCATGGAAGTTAAAATACGTTTTGTTGTAAATGTGTTTTTTTTTTCCATAAAGAATATTTATTTGTGCCATTTCTTAATTGCAACCATAAAGGCATAAGGTAATTCTAAAACTTAACAAAAATGAGATTTGTTCCTTTCCGATGAGATTATAAAGTCCTAGGCTCCCAGGACCATTAATCTCCTTTCATGGAGGTTAGAAGTTGGATATTGTCAATAGCAAAGGAATCTGACCTTTTGCCATCACCAGTGTTCCCTTTCTTGTACGTGAATTCAGCAGGAGGGTTATTTTAGTAGGTGGTAGCAAAGGGTGATTAACAGGGCTTGAAATATTTCATGCTGGTTTACCAGTCAGGCAAATAACTCACTTCTCAGTTGAAAATCAACAGCCCTGCAGGGCTCACAAAAAAAAAAAAAAAAAAAAATCATTACTAAAAATTAAAAGCTAATTGTTTGCAACTTCAATAATATTTATGAAATTGTAAACATTTTCAATAATATTTTATCGCTAACCTAATTTAAATCTTAATTACCATTTTATAATAACCAAACTCAGTTTTCTCCCTCTAGAGTAGGTGATGCAAGAATCCTTCAATCTTTTAGAACTTTTCTAACAACTCCGTGGAAAGATGGGAATCTGTGTTTGCCCTTTGATCTACGACACCAATTGCTAAGCAAGAACTTGCGATGTGCATGTGACTGACTCTTGTACATAAAAATATCAGTTCTTTAATAAGGCTTATTTTAATTTACAAAACTAATTTGTGACTGTGCGCCAGCATGGGGAATCAGTTTCTCTGTGAAAGAAATTGGGCAGTGAATACTGTGAGTCAAAACATCCAGGCACAGCGTGCTTAACAAAGAACATGCAGGAAAAAGCCACAAGCCTGGAGAATGATTTCCCAAAATGCTGTGGGAAAAGATAAGCAGTGTAAACACTGCTTATGGGGAACTGGCTTACACTGCTTATGGGAAAGATAAGTAATGTTTCACTGCTTATCTTTTCCACAGAATTTTGGGAAATCATTCTCTGGGCTTGTGACTTCTTCCCTCATGTTCTTTATTAAGTGCACTGTGTCCGGATGTTTTGGCTCACGGTATTCACTGTCCAATTTCTTTCATGGAGAAACCAATTCCCTATGCTGGCTCACAGTCACGAATCAGTACTGTGAATTAAAATAAGCCTTATTAAAGAACTGATATTTTTATGTATCCAACAATAGGCATAGCAACATTTAAATAATTGTCTATTGAATTTAAACTGCTGTACTAAATTTGTTAAATGTCAACTAAAACTTTTTACTTGTTACAGATGACCACATTTTTTCAAGCACTGGTGATAAAGAACAGATAAACAGGAACCAATGCCAATTTAACAGTACCATTCTCAGTTTCCTGTTGCACTGTACTGTGTGGCTAAAGGTTTCAGTGCTTAGTTCATTTTAGGACAAATGTTGAAGTCAGCCTGGCTGGAAGGAAAACCGATATCATTTGGGACTATTTTGAAGGAATTAAAAATATGAGTGGCAAAGGTTCACATGCTAAGTGCAAACTGTGTGAAAAAGAGATCCAGAGACTTATTGCACGCATGAAAAACCATTACTCATTGTGTTCATTAAATACAAATGAAGTTAATGACCGTCAACCAAGCACTTCAACTGATTTAAGATATGCTGAGGTTTATGATGCTTCACCTGCCAAGGAATACCAGAACTGTCATTGGTGCCTGAAGCAACCACTAAATCTGTGACAGCACAGAAAAATTTAAAAAATTGAGAATTGATTCATTTGTGAACAGAAAAAAATGTTTGATCAGCAAACTGCTCGAATGATCTGTTCTTCAAACTCTCCATTTCATATGGTTGAAAATAAGGAGTTCAAGAACCTTATTGAAATGCTACAACCTGGCTATAAGCCACCAACAGAACAGGGTATAGCAGGTTGTTTGTTAGATGAGGTTTTGATAATGAAATAGATAAATGTTCTCAGTCTTCAAAAGGTAAAATAGTCTGCATGAGCATAGATGGCTGGTCCAATGTTGATAATGAACCAGTTGTTTATTCATGTGTAACAACTTCAGATGGTGATGTCTATTTAGCGTACAGTTTTAACACTTCTGGTATCCCCCATACAAGTGATTACCTTGAACAAATTTTTATGCAGTTTGAAATCAGCAGAAAAAAAAAAAAATTCCATTGTGAAGTTAGGAGTTTTGTAACAAACAATGCTTCAAATATGATGAAGATGTTGAAGGAAATGGAGAAAAATGTTGATGTTATTACATATGGTTGCACAGCTCACATTTTAAACCTTCTTGCAAAAGATCTAGCGAATGCTCGTGATAGAATAGAGGAACAATCACAAAATTTCTGACAGAGTTGTACAGTGGAAAAAGTTGGAAATTGTATTAAATGACATCTTAGATGAAAAGCAATTGGAGTTCTTTCATAAAAGATATGGTCAAGCTTTATCTTCAGCTCCTTTTTTGGCCTTTCTTGTTGATCTTCACTTTCAAGCAAAAAACATGGATGTGATTATTATGCCTGAAGTTGCTTTACAATTTGCCAGCAAAAAATATGGAAGCATATTCCTGACGATTCTCATTAAGCTTCTGACAAAATCTGCACCATTCACTGAATGATGATGAAAGAAAAAAGTGCAGCTTGCAGTAAATTCCCTACATTGGTGGAATTCCTTTTTCTGAGTTAAAGAGTCAATAGAAAGAAAAAAAAACTGCAAATTATTTTGCAATTACTAACAACAACATCTGCTTTAGCTGGAATTGAAAGAACTTTCTCAACATTTAACATTGAGCATTCTAAGTTAAAAAATAGGCTAGAAATTCAAAAAGCAGCAAAACTAATATTTTTAGTTGTAAATGCATTTATGGCACCTCTATTCATAGTGATTGTGGAATAACTTTTTTACGGGTCTTATAGAGGTTATTTTTCATGAAAGTTGGTTGTCAAATTTTCGAACTAAAGCCTAGTTCGTCATCAGGACTATGTCACTGGAGTAGTTGCTGCCACTCAATTGGAAGAGTCCATCCGCAATTATCGTTAATTGTGGTACTTCTTCTTCTTGCTATTTCGATCCCTTCTTCTAGTTTCCTCTTTACTAAGTTTGACTGGTGGGCGATTATTTTCACTGAGTCCCAATTTATGGAGTGTCCACTTGCTTGTATATGTCTGTCTAGCCCTGTTTTGTTCCCAATGTTCCTAATAGCTGCTTGATGTTCTTTCATTCGGACCTTAATACTTCTCCCTGTTTCTCCTATATAGCTGAGTCCGCAGTTACAGTCGATGCAGTAAATGACTCCTTCCTGCAATTGGATGTCCAATTCTTTCTGCTTTAAAGCTGGCAGGAATTTCTTTATTTTGTTATTAAGATCTGGAGCTAGCCTGATATTATATTTTGCTTCGATCCTTTTCAGTTTCTCGAAAAGTCCCTTGTGGTACGTAATTTTGCTGGTGAATTTGAAGTTGGTTTTTTCCTGCTTCTTTTTTGGCACTTGTTTAAATATTTTCTCAACATATGGGGAGGGGTAATTGTTTTCTGCCAATATTTCCTTTAATTCTTCTTTGTGAAGATCTTTCTGAGTAGCAAATAAAGGTAACTTGATCACGCTAGTTACGTTAACTGTAACTTTTATAAAAAGTTCGTAAGTTGGAAGCTTTCAACCTTATCTTAGGTCTTCATCGTCATCTTTCTGAGTAGCTGAAGAGACCAGGATTTCAATTTTTTCCAAAAATTGTCTTGCCGTATTTGATTTAATATAATCAGGGTGGAATGAGCAGAAGTCTAACATCTTCCCTGTGTTGGTGGGTTTTCTAAAAAGCTGAGTGAATATTTTCCCCTCTCTTGAGGTCAAGGTTAAATCTAGGTAATTGATGGCACTAGCACCTCTGCTAGCAAATTATTATATAAGTAAACTAGAGGCAAAAATCCTTATACAACCCTCCTTGTTTGCTCTCTATGTAAGGTACATGGATGATGTCCTAATTATAGTAGATACTGTGGACCAATCTCTACCCTCTCAGATTCTGGAAGAATTTAACTTACTAGAGAATACCTTGCAGTACACCCTGGAACAGGAAAAAGACCATAGCATCAATTACCTAGATTTAACCTTGACCTCAAGAGAGGGGAAAATATTCACTCAGCTTTTTAGAAAACCCACCAACACAGGGAAGATGTTAGACTTCTGCTCATTCCACCCTGATTATATTAAATCAAATACGGCAAGACAATTTTTGGAAAAAATTGAAATCCTGGTCTCTTCAGCTACTCAGAAAGATCTTCACAAAGAAGAATTAAAGGAAATATTGGCAGAAAACAATTACCCCTCCCCATATGTTGAGAAAATATTTAAACAAGTGCCAAAAAAGAAGCAGGAAAAAACCAACTTCAAATTCACCAGCAAAATTACGTACCACAAGGGACTTTTCGAGAAACTGAAAAGGATCGGAGCAAAATATAATATCAGGCTAGCTCCAGATCTTAATAACAAAATAAAGAAATTCCTGCCAGCTTTAAAGCAGAAAGAATTGGACATCCAATTGCAGGAAGGAGTAATTTACTGCATCGACTGTAACTGCGGACTCAGCTATATAGGAGAAACAGGGAGAAGTATTAAGGTCCGAATGAAAGAACACCAAGCAGCTATTAGGAACATTGGGAACAAAACAGGGCTAGACAGACATATACAAGCAAGTGGACACTCCATAAATTGGGACTCAGTGAAAATAATCGCCCACCAGTCAAACTTAGTAAAGAGGAAACTAGAAGAAGGGATCGAAATAGCAAGAAGAAGAAGTACCACAATTAACGATAATTGCGGATGGACTCTTCCAATTGAGTGGCAGCAACTACTCCAGTGACATAGTCCTGATGACGAACAAGGCTTTAGTTCGAAAATTTGACAACCAACTTTCATGAAAAATAACCTCTATAAGACCCGTAAAAAAGTTATTCCACAATAACTAATATTTTTGTTCAAACTGCTAAAAAATAGTTTCTCCTATCACATGCTTTTTCTTTTAATTCAATTAAAATTTACTCAGGAATTGATATTTTTCAATCAACATATTATTTTGAAGCTTTTATGATTCAAATTTAAATGGTAAGTTGTAGATTTTTCTAAAACTACACCAGTAATATAATGTTTAACACTTTTTCTGTTTTATGCATGTTGTGCACATTCAGATTTCTCAGAATTATTAACACAGCAATCAGACATCTCTGATTTGCCTGCATTAACTGTTCATCACATAACATTAATCACATTAGATAACTTGCAAATTACATTGCCCGAAGACCTGTTTCCACATATTATGAGAATATTTCTTCCACACAGACCTATTTCCACATGTCATGAGAAGAATATTCCTTCCACAGAATTCACTTGAAAAACTCTCTCTCTCTCTCTCTCTCTCTGGTGATTCAGATTTATTTTTTTCCTTGTTTGACAAGTCACAGTATCACTATAACTATTCAAAAATTTTACGTGCGTACAATTACTTTAATAAGAGCAATGAGAGTAAACTTATCCCTACCAGTAGGTCCGTTCTCTCAGAAAAAATACATTTCTTTGCACGTTAACTTCCATTTTAATATCCACGGTTGGTTTGGGCTGTTGGTTCCGGCAGTTTTATGTTGTCTTCAACATGTTCTTTTATTTGACTGAGTGAGCAATTTATTAATCAGTAGTATGGATTAATAAATTTCAGCAGTATGGATTAATAAATTGCTCATTTCAGCAGTATGGATTAATAAATTGCTCACTCAGTCAAATAAAAGAACATGTTGAAGAAAACATAAAACCGCTGCACCAACAGCCCAAACCAACCGTGGATATTAAAACGGAAGTTAAACGTGCAAAGAAATGTATTTTTTCTGAGAGAACGGACCTACTGGTAGGGGTAAGTTTACTCTCATTGCTTTTATTAAAGATTTATTTTTAAATGTATGAAAAATAAATGTTTTTTGAATACAAAATAAGAATTGCATATCAGTAATTATTCGGTAGTTTAGTAGACACAAATCAGTACAGAAAAGATAATGCACAGCATTAAGAAATATCATTCTCTCCTTATTACATTCTCATTCATTATCTGTTATGCAGTGTCACTTAAATTTTAAAATATATATACCATCAAGTCAATCATGGAGAAGAATGTTCTTTCATGTTTACATTTTTGAAAAATGAAGAGGTGTTTTAAAGTTGAACTGAAACACAACAGTAATTTAAATCAAATAAATCTGATTCAAATAAAAAAAATCTGATTTAAATAAAATAAATCCGATTTTTTCCGATTTAAAAAAAAATCATGATTTTTTTAAACCCTGGTTGATACATACATACATATCACTAAGCTGTTTTCAGAGATTCAGAAGTTAGCTCCAAAAAGAAACACAAACTACCAGATAACTTTTACTTACTGTTGCTGTATCAAACTTCTCCATTTACAGTGACCTTGACATACAACTTGGGCTTCACTGATATCCTTCACACGCCATAAACAAGATTTTCTATACTTCATACTCATGATCTTTTCTTCATGCAGACCCTCCTGAATCTGATCCTCCCATGACTTCCTTGGCCTTTCTCTGCCTTTCCTTCCTGCCACGTTGGTACATGTGGATGGCAGGATACGAGTACGGCACAAACCACATGAAGCGATGGATCCTTCTTGCCAGCAGGGTACTCTTCAAGCTGGTGGGGGTGGCATTCTCGTCTGGGGACTATTTACGTGGACTGAAATGGGACCCCTGGCACGTGTGACATTGTCCCTCACGAGTCAACATTACCGGGATATTCTGGATGACCATTTGCTCCTGTTTGTGCATCTTCAACATCCCACTGGAGACCTCATCCTGCAACAAGACAATGCACCGTGCCATCGCACCCGAATTGTATCCGAATGGTTGGATGAACACTCCACCGATGTGACCGCGCTTCCTTGGCCAGGTAGGTCACCTGACCTCAATCCCATCGAGCACATCTGGGATGCCATCGAGAAAGATGTTCGAGGCTCTGACCACCCTCCATCAAATCTTCGTGAACTGTGGGAGCTTGTTCAGGGGTCGTGGATCCGTATGGCTTTCCAACGCTTCCGGTGTCTTGTCGAGTCCATGCCGAGACAAATTGGCACCGTCATCAGGGTGAAAGGTGGTGCTACACGTTACTAGACAGGTATCTCTAATTCAATTGCTCTTCAGTGTAAGCAATGAACAAAAACAGCTTGAGAAGCTTTATCCTTGACTTTTTTTTCTGCAGCCCATTTAAGTGTCTAAACATTACACTTGCCTCATCGTAACATTGTCCTATTTATTTGTGTTGGTAATCAGACTGTCCCAAAATTTTATCTAGCATTTTGTATAAAGCTCCTGACGTTCTATTTTCACTCACATCACGGAAACCCAAAAATCTCTCAACCAATACACCTTCCGAATCAACAATAAAAAATTATTTAATTTTTGACGTGATCGTTTACATATTCAGAAATACATTCAATTAATTCATTTTGAATAGTTTTTTATCCTTTCGTATTGATTTTCAATTTCTAAAGAACTTCTTCATATCAACAATGAAAGTAATTCAATGAAATTTCCACGATTTATCGAACCCAGACTTTCGTCATGGCCATGGAATGCTAGTTCTTGTTTGCTCAAATACAGTATAGACTAATATTACATCAATCACTGTCTGCAGGAAAAGTCTACTTAAACGAACATTTTCATTAAAATGTGTTTTCAAAAGCCTAGCATTCTTCCTCAGGGCATCATCGGCAATGGTGTTTTGAATTTTTTCAAAATTCCTTAACATTAATCCGCATTTTAGGTGTTCGCTAGAATCACGATGTTTATGAAGTGACCGTGTTACGCTTAATAAATCTGAGAATCCGTCTTTAATCCACGCCAAATGTTTATTACTAAAAAGTAAGCAGCGCCAAAAAAAAAAAAAAAAAAAAAAAAAAAAAAATTAACACAGAAGTGCTGCAAATCCATTTATATTTAGTAAACCAACATTTTTAAAAATTAATATTGTTAGATTTACAGCTCTTCTTGATTTGGTTCTTGGCACCAATTGTCGTCAGTGAATCTGTCGGTCGTCCTTGAAGCAAAATGTCTCTTTTATCTTCATCTTTCCACAGATTAAATGGAGTTTGCAATAAATTACAAACAATGTCGTCCACAGGATGCATACTAAAAACTATCATTATCAGTTAAATTGTACACAAACCTAAAATATCAGTTAAAGCTTTCAACAAATAATCACAAAGCATGAAAGAACAAATTCCTTTCGGAAAAGGAAAAAGCCCTAGTAGATTGCAAGTACCCTGGTGGTCCTCCCGCTCCACTGTGATCTCTCACGACTTTACGCTCAAAAACTGAGAGATGCAGAGGTAAGGTGCCTGAAAAGCTGAAACACTTCATTTGAGTGAGCAGATTGGGGAGGGCGACATCACGGTTACCATGGCAACTTGGCCAAAAACTGCAGACTTCCAAGCATTCTAATTTTGGCTCTTCACTTGCACTGTTTTACGTATTGAGCACACCATGTGAATTAATATCTATTCAAAACTTTGAGTATTTTGGAACTGAATAAAGGCAAAAAAGAATATATTATAAAAAAATACTGAATAAAACTTTATTTTGAGCAAAATAGGTGAAGAGGCACTTCACCTACTTCATCTGAAAAGCCACCACTGGCATTTAGCAGTCTTATGTTTCAAATTTCAGGAAATTTTACAAAGAAACTGATCTTCCTCTTCTTGTGAATTATGTCAATGACATCACTTTGTTTTACTAATGGATATACAATTCCAAAGAGATTTTGAAATCTTTTAATATATTTGTCAGTAGTACTGTTTTCCCTTGGGGTGGGGTGGAGGGGGGGGGTAAAAGTAATATTCAGTTTGTAAATATTAAAATTATCACAGAATTAGACTGGACTGCTCTTGCTCATTGTTTTAAGAATGAATAGTTGAATTTAATGCTAAACTGCAGTTTCTATCATTCCACAGTTGTTAAATTTATGCATAAAAACATGCTTTGTTATCTTTTCTCCAGTAGCAACAACACTTTTTGAAATTGGCAGAAAGACTTATGCATAATGATAATTCTGTATAATTAAAAAAAAAGTAATTGTAAGTGTGTGTATGTGGGGAAGAGTGACAGATAAAATCAGACTTATAAATTCTGCATATACCAACATTCCATTGCCAAATTTTAAAGATCTCAATAACAAGCTTAATAGGCAGTTTAGAAGATAAAAAAAGCTATAACTGAAATAGCTACTGAGGGTAAAATAGCTAATAAAGACAAGTTAAAAGAATCAAAAGATATAATTGGAAAAGTGACATCATTTTAAAAACTCCATTTAAATGCACAGAATACCTTAGAAACTGAAATCTAGAATGAAAGAAAATAGATAACAGTTGAAAAGAGAGATCAAGATAACCTACTCGTGAATCATGAGAACAAATACCAGAGTGAGTCAAAAGTTCAGCTCATTTGAGCTAGACATAAGGTTGGTCTTTCATTCCTGTGTGAAATGCTAGCCAACCTCGACTGAATATGGTGCTGACTGGGAACACATAAAGTTGAAAATGTGCACAGGGCCATCAGGGAGGCAGAGGAGAGATGTTGATAAACATGCTGTTCAGGTGCTCCTATGCCCTGGGTCGGATTAAGGTGGGGTCCGACAAGGCTATAGCCTAGTGGCCTACAAGTACCAAGGCTCAGGTGGCATATAACTACACAACAATACAATGCTTATATAAATATAGTTTCAAAAGACCAAATTGAAAAAGCAGAAACAGACAAAAGAACAAAATCAAACCCAATGAGAAAAAAAAAATGCAGCATAAATACCTTCTGAAAAGGGGTAAACTTTAAAAACTGTAAACCAGAAGAATGAAAGCGAATTTAGAAGAAAA
Source organism: Macrothele yani (assembly GCA_039090855.1). NCBI lineage: Eukaryota > Metazoa > Arthropoda > Arachnida > Araneae > Macrothelidae > Macrothele > Macrothele yani. The sequence continues at coordinate 54,612,861 of CM077011.1, read as the reverse complement.
ACAAAACAAAACTGGAAGAGCAGAGTACCAAATAGTTCAAAGAACATATTCTACTGAAGACTGAAGTGTGTATGTACAAGGTAAATGAATTTTCTAAAGTTCAGTTTTATCCAGTTACTAGCAGAGATACCCGGCATTGCCCGGGATAGGCGTAAAGTTTGTTTTCAAGTAACTATGTAAATTGCACTATAAAAATCCTACTATGATGATCAACGCTCAAGTTGGGCCTGACGCAGTTCCAAGGTCTCTGCCACCCTAGATACACTGGCTCTTTCCCGCTGATCCATAAGTCTTTGATCACTGTGTTCGGTTGTCTCACTCTCTCCAAGTAATTTTACTTTCTTTGCTTTCGGCTGAACTTGTCCGATGGGTTTGCGTTTTTTTTTTTTTTTTTTTTTTTTTTTTGGAGGCATTTCACCACATTTGATGAAAATTTTATTATAAAAATCACAATTTATAATAGCCGTTCTGAGCCCTAAAAACTTGAAATAGCAAACATGCACAATAATGCACTTCCTGCACTCCACATTCAGCTTTCTAGAGTGTAGATATACAACCTGATCACACCCAACATGAAGGAAAGTAGTTCACAATAATTTACAGAATGTTTTTTACTAATCTCGAAAACTAAACCGATTCTGATAATTCTTTCACCATTGGGAAGCTTTCTGGAGGACATGGGCTATTTCGTTTATTTATTATTATTTTTTTATTATTTTTGGCTGCACTACCGAATAACATCGCTTTCAAGTAGTTTCCAATTTCCCATGTATCGTTCCGCTTTGTTTACATACAACCTGATCACACCCAACGTGAAAGAAAGTAGTTAACGGTAATATATGGAATTTTTTTACTAATCTCGAAAACTAAACCCATTCGGATAATTCTTTCATCGTTGGGAAGCATACTTCTTTCCGGTGGACATAGGCTATTTCTTTTATATATACTAATACCAATACTAATCATAATCATGTATTTAAATCTTATGTATGAAGAAAACCGTATGTTTTAACTTCAACTTAACCTTGATGCTATTTGAGAGGGCTACACCTATTGGTGGGAATCTGTAGCTCCACCCATATTTGAGACTCCTGCACCAATTGTTGGGAATCTAATGAAACCTAATCCTTACAAAGAAAATGGCATGGTAACATAAACAAAAAAATACCTATGACAATATGTTTCGTTGGTGCATTGTGTTTTCAAAAAATCGGACTCTTTCCCAGTGTGCCTGAACCGCGGAAGCTTGTGAGGAGTGAGACGTCACTTGACGACCGCCACTCTGACACGCAGAGTAATACTGAAGCAGCCGACTTTTACCCATAGAGGGCCCCATAAAAACACATTTGACCCCCTTAGGGATGGAATTTCTAAAAATCGTACCACCTGTATTTTAATCTGGCTGATGAGTATGTATGCCAATTTTGGTGCAAATCCATCAAATCGTTTAGGAACGTATGCAGAACAAACACACAAACTTTCATTTTTATACATATAGAGATGTTCACTCACACATTCCATTTTGCACTTTTGTATAATATGATTAGACTGCTTTGCTGCTGATAATATGGTTTACACACTTAAGCCTTAAATATATGTCTCAAGTAAATGAAAAATTTGATAGTTTTTCATCATGTTAAGTTTGAGCTATCATGTAAAGAAACCAAAGAATTGGTAGCATTTTATTTTTTATTTTTTTGTAATTTGCACAACAAAAAAGATGAGAAAAGTATACTATGTTGAATCATTAAAATGTACCAGATGAAATCTAGAAATCTCAAGTTTTTAACTGAAGTTCTCTGAAACAGGGAAAAATAGTGACTGGCTGGTATGAAAGCTATACACAAATTTTATTAGTTTGAAGAAGCACAACATATTAATCATCACAAATCCAATGCATATTGTTAGAGTTTTGTGTTTTACTAGATTTTGTAAAGATTCTCCATCATTAGATCTTTGGGGAACCACTCAGATGTCTTAGCCTAGGGACCCACTAAGGTCTTAATCCAGCCCTGCTTAAACCATTACTGGAAAAAAAAAAAGGTTAAACATAGCAGCACCAGCCTGAGAAATTTGTGCAGCTGAAGGTGAGGGAACACTGGACAGCAGCACTGCATGAATATGGTTCCAGAGTTTTAATGCTGAAGACATTGATCTCCAAAATGAGCCAAAGTTAGAACATCCAATGACCACCAATACTGACACCCTGGTTGAAGCTGTGACAGTGAAACTCGTGTACATAACAATTGGCAGTTGATGTGGGATCTTCCCAATCCTCCATTTTTCATCACCTGCACCAGCTTGGTTTTCTCCTCCAGGCACCATCAAATGGTACCCAATACACTGACACCCCATCAAGCGGAACAGTATGCTGCTCTCCATTGCAGTTGCTGTCAAATCCACAGGACGATGGGGTTTGGCATCATATCATCACAGGTACTGAAAAAGGGATATTTCTACCAGTGGTTAAGGTCATGCCAGGAAGCACAGCCAGTGGTGCAAAGAAGATGATCTGAAAGTCATGTTGTGCACTTGGTGGAAATGTGAAAGTCGTGTGCACTGGGAACTCATGAGAGATGGTCAGGCTGTGGATGGGAACTATAGAACAACAATGGCAGGTCCATGATGCTCAACCACCCAGTGCTCATTAATAGGAAGCAGGTGTTGCTGCAAGTGGATAAAGCCCTAAGTCACACCTCCAGGGTCGTGCACCCAAAACTACAACAGGAATTGGAAAGGGTTGAGATCCTACCCCATCCTCCATACAGTCTGGACCTTACCCCATCCTCCATACAGTCTGGACCTTGCCCCATCCTCCACACAGTCTGAATCTTACCACATCCTCCATACAGTACGGACCTTGCCCCATTCAGCTACCACTTGCTTTGCTTCATGGCCCATTTCCTACACGGATGGCACTTCTATTTAGCGGTGGATGAGGAATCTGGCACCAGAGAGTTTCTGTGCTCAAGACCTGCTGAGTGGTATTGCTGTGGGATTATGGCTCTGGTGTAATGTTTGCAAAGAATTATAGAAAACAACATCCTAACGTTATTTTTAATACACCACAATATGAATATTCAAGAAATGCATATAGCGTATTAAATCCGTTTATTTCTTATGGTGTAGTAATCACAGTTACCGATGATACATCAGGGCATGGAATAATAGATTTTTAAACTTTTTAAGAAGTCCCGGCTAACGTTAGCGAGGGAGATGGCAAACCTGGTGTTCCTGATATCCTGCAAAGAAGACCACCTCATTCCGAAGTTTCTACAAACTGAATCAGTGTTCAATGACGACTGGTTCCAGCGACGTAAGAAAAAGCTAATCCAAAGAACACTGTCGCACATATGAGGGAAAAAGGAATTATGGTAATGAAATTGCATTACAGATCTTTCAGACAATACCAGGAGTTAGAGACTATAGTTTCATTTATTTTATTTGACATACTTCTCCGAAAAGTGAATGTCCTAATTTCAAGAGAGGAAGAGATTCTGAGTAAAAAACATAGTAAAAAAGCTGAAGATTCTTTGATCAACTCAGATCCGAACCAATAATTATAAAGTCCCATTCGTAAATGAATCAACAGTACAAATGATGGAGGAACAAGTGAAAGTTTTGGAGCGCGGACCAAAACATTGCCCTCAATCGAAGCCTAAAATTAAGCAGCTAATATCCGAGGTAGAAAGTATAATTTTCCAAGTTCCAGCAGAAGATGGTGATATGACCAGATGTTTAGCGATATTGAAATTAAAAAGCAGTCCAGTAAATTTTAAAAGGAGGAATAACAGAAAAAGATACATCAAGAAAAGTGACAATCAGATTAAAAAGTTTTAGAGAACCTTCATAATGATTCTAGAGTATCAATTACCCTAACAGAAAAGTCGAATCAGATTGCCATTATGAACAGGTCTGATTATATTCGAAAACTTAAAGAATTTGCTGATCAATCGGACTCAATTCTACAGTCGAAGAATCCTTTGAATAGTATAGTATGGAAAGTTCAAGCTGTAGCCAGGGACAAAGATTTACCGGAAACTATTAGAAATTCAGCGAAACTTCTTCCATGCCCTACAATTCCACCACTCCTTGGACGACTAAAGAATCATAAACTGGGATCTGCCCTTAAACCTATAATAGCAAAAAACAAATCTCCTACATACATGTTAGAAAAATCCCTAGCTGTATTCTTATCTCAACATTTAAAAAACTCGGATTACGTAATCAAGTCAACAAAGGAATTTGAGGAGCACGCAAGAAAGTTGAATATATTTGACAGTGATATAATGGGAAGTTTCGACATAGTGTCTTTATATCTGTCTATACCAGAGGCTGTTGGAAACCTTGAAGAAATAATCGTCACTTCCCGTGAATTCACACCAACCCAAACAAAGAAAATTATCGGTGCCTTAAATCTAGTTACTAACCACAACTATTTCAAATTGGATGGTGACATCTACAAACAAACAAAAGGAGCACTGATGGGTTCCCCTCTATCAGCAGTACTTAGACCGCTTGAAGATCTCATCTTTCTAAAGTGTATCAAGAAACCCCGAGTGTGGATCCGCTACGCTGACAATATATTATTCATATGGGAACATGGAATAGATGAATTAAAATATTTCATGCATAAGATAAACAGTCTACATAATATGATACAGTTCACATAAATAAAGTTCACCATGGAGCTTGAAGTGGATGGAACATTGAATTATCTTGACGTCGCACTCAGAAGAATTAGAACATCCAGCTTCCATTTTAACGTTTATAATAAACCAACCACAGTACCGAACCTTGTCCCTCCTGATTCGCACTGCCTAAAAGAGTACAAACTTTCTGCTTTTAGAGCATGGTTCTATAGAGCGTATAACGTATGCCACTCTGACTACCTAAATAACAAGGAAATCGATAATATTTATAGCAAAGATCTAAAAGCTGGATATAAGAGGGATGAAATAGACAGAATACATAGAACTGTAAGAAATTGTATGTCAGCAGCAATAAAATCACCTAGAAAGACAAGGAAGTACGCAGGATCCATCTCATACACTGCTGGCCACCCAAAATGCGACACCAAGAAGGAAGCATCCGATTGGCCTGAAATTCGCAGCATGCGTCGCCCGCAAGAGTACATGCAAACGATTAGCATTGCAGGGCATATGCAAATCATGTGCGCCCGCCACACCACCAAGAAGCTCTATAAGCAGGGTGCACAGAAGGCGGGGTGTAAGTAGTGGAAGTGTGTTGTGCTGCCGGACCTGTGCGTGGGAAGCTTTCTGATGCCTCGTCGCAGAATACGGCAGTCATTCCAGCACGTTTCAGAGTTCGACAGAGGACGAATGGTGGCTCATCGCGACAGCGGTTTATTGTACCGAGACATCGGCACCCGTGTGGGACGACATCCAGCCACAGTGAGGCGAGTATGGATTCGGTGGGTGCTGAAGGGATGGACGGATTGACGTGAGTGATTGCCGCAGCCACGGCACATCACCGAACGAGAGGACCAGCATGTTGTGTGGCGGGTCTTGACGGCTCGCACCGCCCCATCACGAACGTTAGCGCAGGAATTAGGGTGTGTTGCGCAACAACCTGTGTCAGCATGTACTGTTCAACGTCGTCTGCAGGAGCAGGGACTTGTCACATGGCGGCTATTGCTTCGATTACCATTTATTTTACACCACCGGCGAGTGCAGCGGCAGCGGGCCGTTGAACGCCACACCTGGACTACGGAATGGCACAACATTGTCTTATCCGACGAATCCCGCTTTTGCCAAAAACACCACGATGGTCGGATCTGCGTGTGGTGGCACTGCGGCGAGAGACTGTATGTTGCCTGCATTATGCATCGCCATACCGGTCCGTCGCCTGGCGTTCTGGTTTGGGGCGCAATTGGATATGACACCTGCACCCCTCTGATACGCATCGCCGTTACACTCAACAGCCACCGCTACATCTCCGATGTTTTGGAGCCTATAGTCCTCCTTTACCTGCAGGACCTACCAGCGGCCACGTTTCAACAGGACAATGCGCGCCCACACGTGGCACGCATCGTGCAACAATTCTTCACAGCCCACTAGGTGTCACTGCTGCCGTGGCCCGCCTGTTCTCCCGATATGTCGCCCATCGAACACGTCTGGTCGCTGATCAGCAACCGAGTGGCCCTGCTAGCACCACCCGTGGCTACGCCTGATGGTGGCAACGTGTGGAAGAAGCCTGGACCGACATACCCCAAGCCCACATCCAAAGCCTCTCTCGTTCGATGCCGCTGCATGTAGCGGCCGTTATTGCCAGCCATGGGGGCCACACGAACTATTGATGTCTGGGTGTTCCGCAAGTCGCACGGGCCTGTAAGCTCAATGGTTTCATCTTTGTATCTGTTGTTATGTGTCCAGTAAATCTGGCTTTGCTATTTCGTGCCTTTCTTGGTGTTGCATTTTGGGTGGCCAGCAGTGAATATTCCAGGATTTGCATATTGGTTAAAGAATTTGTTACACAAATACAAAATATTAATAGCAATGAAGTCCCCGACCCCATTATCACATATAGTATCAAGCTGCAAAGAGAGACAGTGTGAAAAAGAAAAGGCGGGTGTGTACGCTATACCGTTGGTATATCCTGACAACACGGAAAAGATATATATCGGAATGATAAAGCAATCCTTGGGCACTAGATGTAAAGAACACCTGCAAAGTGTCAACCAGGACATGCAGAATACAGCCCTAACCAGAGAAGTCATGCATTCATCGGCCACTCCAGTATGGAATAATATTAGAAGAATTGCCCCTTACACTAACTTTAAAGAGACTGTCATCAGGGAAACTGTCGAAATCCTCTACAACAAAGGAGAGACCAATGACATGATCACTACTGAACTACCAATGGTTTGGCACGCATTATTAAAAGACGGGAACATGTCGTCGTGCACCGTGTAATTACGTGTTAAAAACATTTCACGAAATACGCTGGTGATGCCGCCCACGTTACTTTCAAAAATCCTCTTTGTTCCTTTATCTGTTGCAATTCCATGCATTTTTATGTTTACCGTTGCCTTGAAAAAGCCTCCCAGTGGAGTGCGAATCTCTGTGATTACTACAATACAAGAAATAAACGGATTTAATACGCTATGTGCGTTTCTTGAATAAACAACATTCTGTTGTACTTTGCAGAATGAGGTGAGTGAGTATGGCTTTCTTGCATCATTAAACTTTTCAGCTGCAAATGAGATGAACTTCTGACTCACCCTGGTACTTGTGCAGTCCCATTTGGAGAATCAAATACAAATATTAGAATATAAAACTTTTCTAAATAAGGCCCTGGTACTTGAGCAGTCCCATTTGAATAATCAAGTACAAATATTAGAATATAAACCTTTTCTAAATAAGGTACTTAAAAAAAAAGGGAACTTTATCAGAAAAAACAGGTTCTATTAATAAACTTACAAAAATTATAAACTCTATCTTCACTGGAATATTTAACTGACAAGTTGTATGAAAGACAGATGTTTTTAATGGCCTATGATCCTGTGGAAATTCTAGGAATTTTTTAAGGTTATTTTGTTTGGCAATGTCTCTGGTTAGTCATCATCATCATCACCACCACTAAGCTGCTCTCTGATATTCAGAGGTTAGCTCAACAAAGAAATACAAACTACCAGATAAGTTTTACTTATTGGTTGCTGTATCAAACTTCTCCATTTACAGTGATCTTGACATACAACTCAGGCTTCACTGACATCCATCATACGCTGTACACAAGATCTTCTATACTTCATACTCGTAATCTTTTTCGCATGCAGACACTCCTGAATCTGATCCTCCTATGACTTCCTTGGCCTTCCTCTGCCTTTCCTTCCCGCCACTTGGGCTAAAAAAAATTTCTTAGTAAGCACCTAATCACTCATTCTTTCAATATAGCCAAACCACCAAAGCATATTAGTCTCGACCTTGCTAACAACATTTTTCTTCACATCACACAACTGCAACACATCTTCATTCCTCACACAATCAGAACGTGTCTTGCCACAACTCCCCCCATAAGTGACGCATTTCTCCAGTGCACAAACTACTTCTATGTTTTTTCTGTAGTACCCAGGTTTCACTGCCATACATCAGAGCAGGAACAATTACACTTTCATACATTTCACTCTCTTGAGAACCCATCATTCCGGTGAAACCTCCCAAAGCAGCCATAACTTTTAATGAAGAATTCACTTGCCTATTAATTTCACCATCCAATTTGTTCTCTCTGTCAAACATGATTCTTAAAAACACAAACTCATTCACCTGGTCAATCACTGTGCCATTTAGACTTACACTACATTCAGTACACTATATCACCAAGACATAAACCAGTATAATCTATTTTGGCACCACACATGCACGCATCCATGAAAATACAGTATTAAACCGCCATGGTGACATTACAAAACCTTCCAATAGAAAACCATTTTGATAAAACACCATTCACTTGTACACAAGCTCTGCTGCCAACATACATGGCTTTTACACTATTAAGTAGATTCCCAGTAACACCATATTCATTCAATACCTTTCACAAAAGTGTCCTATTTACTCGGTCATAAGCTTTCTCTAAATCTATGAAGGCAACAAAAACTTCCTTACCAACAGCCAGATACTTTACAATTATAATGCGTAATGCAAAAATTTGGTTAGTGCAGCCTTTACCAGGCATAAAACCACACTGAACATCCCACACTTTCTCTGATGTAAGACCCCATACTTTTTCAGTAGCGACCTTACCAAACACTTTCCCTGGCGCATTCAGTAGGCTAATACCAAGATAGTTCTTGCAGTCAGTCTGATCAGCTTTTCCCTTATACAAAGGAATAATGATAGCATCCTTCCAATCCCGAGGGACCATTTTTAACTCCCAACACAACTGGCAAATTTCAGTTAACCAGTCAATTACAGAGTCACCACCATATTTAAACATCTCGGCAGTTATGCCATCAACTCCCAGAGCCTTACCATTCTGAAGAGATTTTAGAGCTTTACACACCTCTTATCTTGAGATCCCTTCGGTGCTTCCATCTTTCACCGTGACATCATCTGCTTCTGCCTCAGAATCACCTTTGCTTTCTTGATCTAATAACTCTCAGAAGTATTCACCCCATCTTTCACTTAACTCATTGGGCTCCCATATCATTTCTCCGATCTTATTCTTCACACAACCTACAACTTTGTTTCCCCTATTTTTCCTGAGTCTAATGTACTTCCAGAAAGTCTTCCTATCTTCCCAAAATGCCAATTCATACCTTTCCACCTTCTCCTTCCCATCTTTTGCCTTACTCCGGTGAACCAGCTTAGCTGCTTCACGCTTCTTACAGAGATATTATTTATCCACAGAAACTCTACCTTGCAACATCCCCAAATAGGCTCCCTTCTTTCTCTTTACTGCCTCTTTAATCTCACTATTCCACCAAGCATCACCTCGATTGCTACCCACTATTGCGGTGCTACAGCTCTCTTCAGCAGCAGTGACAACACAGTTCTTAAAACATTCCCACTTCTTTTCTACATTTCTTTCACAAGACTTCAGGTCCTTCAGTCGTTCTCTGAGTAAGTCAGAATAATGCTGATGATCTTCAGGGAGCCTTTCAACCTTTATTCTTTTCATCCTGGGCCTCTTACTATTTTTTTTCCTCCAACCAACATTCAGTTTCACTCGTGACATTACCAAGTAATGATCAGAACCAACATCCGCACCTCTCATCACACAAGTGTCAACGACCAAGTGTTTCAGACGCTGATCGTAGACAACAAAATCTATCACACTCTTTTGACCAAGAGTATGACTTTCCCAAGTATATGTGTGGATATACTTGTGGTTGAAAAATGTATTAGAAACACACAAACCATTCTCAATGCAGAGTTAATTAATGTTGCACCATTATCATTCACAAAAGGATCATTAAACTTACCCAGAACATTGTCAGAAATTGCATTCTGCACACCTACTCTAGCATTGAAATCCCCTGATATTATAACTTTGTCTTTAGTAAGAAACTGGCTCAAAACAGCTTTCAGCTCATTCCAGAAATTTTTCTATCAGAAGGTTCTGCGTCACAAGGAGCATATACTACAACAATTACTATTCTCTGAAGTTTCACTTTCAAACAAATCCAAAGAATTCTCTCACTTATGCAGCTATAGTGAATCAAGTCATTCTTCATTTTTTCACTTAAAATCACACCTACACCAGCCTGTCCTCTAACATTATCCAATATGCAAGACCACACACTCACTGTTCTATTCACTTCTTCTATCCCAATTTCCTTCTTTTTGGTTTTACTTACATACAGCACATCCAATCTATACTTATTCATCTTTTCAATCACCTCATTCATCTTGCCATTTATACCTCTAATATTCCATACACCAATCTTACACTCATTCAGCCAAGATCTCTTTCTGATTTTCCTTTTTCCAGTTGCAGGTCGATTCCGTAGTGGACCATCCTTTTCAAGTGTGGTAGGTCCACCATATCCCACACTAGAGTCCGGATAATTGTATCTTTGTGTCTTTTTAATCAGGTAAGTACATCAGTGTGGTAGATTAGCCCACAGCTGACGGTTCCAGTTAGTCACTCAACCTAAGGATTCTGGAACAAAACCCAGTGAAGTGAGGTCTTTTTGCCAATGTCACACAGAACTAGCTGGCACCTCTCCAAGATTCACAGAGGCCCTTGTTGCTGTTCTGTGTGCCATTGTTCCCACAGAGTGCCCCAAGGAGGCAAACCCATCTCTTCTTATTTTGCTCTGCTCTTTCACACTAGTTTTGCAAAGTGCTAAAGACAACATGTGAAGAACAGAAGTTCTATTCGAAAACAGAAACACCTGTTTTCAAACAAAACAACACAGTGTGAAAGAGAGAGGAATATATCTTCTTGCTTCTCTTTTTGAAAAAATGGTATGAATGCTTGCATCTGAGTAATGCCAAAATAGAGTAATTTCTTTACCACAAATAAGTAGCTGAAAAATAAAAGTGGATCTATATGATTCAGAATTTGTAGCTATCCCCTTTATGGCAGTTAAAAGGGCACTTCTTGAGGTAAAAAGCTGATGACCCAAGACTGACAAGAAAAATATCACCAGAAAATAATACGTGGATTTGGTAGCAGAACAAATTTAATGATGCATGCATTAGAATTGAGCTGGGAAATTCTGTAGAAGGAAATTAAGGAGAACATATTAACATATGCCACATAACAGATAGAGATGGGCAAACCAATTCTTTTGAAAGAATTGATTCAACTCAATAAAAAGGTTTGTTCAGTGATACTTCCAGTTTAGAGAATGATTTGTGTGTAGGGAATTGATTCTGGGTCAGATCCTTTCATTTCGAAATGTTCATGTCATTTATTGCATTTGTACACTTCAGAATAAGGTATGATTTTCCGACTAGAACTTGAAACTCACTGAGACATGAAGGTGAAATTTTGATGTCTAGTAAAAAATAATTCTGACTGATTCATTCAGGGAATTGGCTCTTTTGCAGAATAAATTCCTTTCAGGCAAGAAATTATCTCCATGTCACCCTTATGTTCAGTTGCAAGATTTTTTTTACTCTAGCACATTTTGTTCTCAATCATTAATTGCTCATTTTGCGAATGACTCAGTTTGCCAATTTGTTCTTTTCAAACAAATCATTCACAAATGACATGCCTCTTATGGCAGATGTAAGATTACCTAGACAGATGTGATAATCTATGATATCAGGCTGTAGGCCTAAAACAAACTGGCATGAAACAGCAAAATCAGCAATTAGTGATTGAGAACAAAATCTGCTAGAGTCATAAAAAATCTTGCAACTGAACATAACAATGAAATGGAGATAATTTGTTTCAAACCAGCACTGAATTACAAACAGCTCTGAGATCTATATAAAATGGTCCAAAGTTGCAGTAAATTCGTACTATTGTTTGTTACAGAGTTTCGATTACATATTTGGTGCAAAAAGATGAAATATCAATGGGTATTGTTTCAACACAAGTGGTACATGTTTCTCAAATTTAGTAAAATTATACTACAGCTGTTACCACTTTGGTTAAAAATTGGCTGATCTGAGATGCAATCACCACAATTTCATTCTGGTCAATCAAATCCTGCACCAGCCCAGAAATTCTTACTTTGAAGAACTTTGTACATATACAAAATAAATACGAGGGCTGTACCGAAAGTAATGCAAAAGTGGGCATAACTTTTTTATTAACTGACATAGGTCATTTAAATTGCACATTTTCGTGGAGTAACTCTTCCGCTATAGTAACCCTTCTTCATTGCAGGTAAATAATGGATTCCAAGCAGAAGCAACATGTCATAATTGAGTTCTTGATGAAGGGAGGGTGCCGGCTGTCCGACATCCATAGAAGGTTACAGAATGCTTACAGAGATGACACCACTGACAAGAGTAATGTGCATTGATGGATGAAGAAGTTTAAAGAAGGGAAAACCAGCATTGAAGACAAACCACACAGTGAGAGACCAACACCTGCGACTACTGACATGAATCGTCAGCAAGTGGATGAATTGATTCGCGTGGAGAGACGAGTCACAATCCGTGAGCTTGTTGCACAACTGGACTGTGGTCACAATACCATACAGAAGATGGTGGAAGACTTAGGGTATCGGAAAGTGTGTGCAAAGTGGGTACCTTGGCACTTGACACCTGATTTGAAGAAGAGAAGGGTGGAAGTCTGCTCTGTTCTGCTGGAAGTGTTTGAAGCCAATGAAGACATGTTTTTTTCCGATCTGGTGACAGGGGATGAAATGTGGGCAAATCTTTACGATCCAGAAACAAAGAATCAATCCATGGAATGGCATCACACCTCTTCACCAAGGCCTAATAAGTTCAAGAGCCAGCGATCAGCACAGAAAGTCATGGTAACTGTTTTTTGGGATGACAGGGGTGTCATTCTCTTTTGACTTTCTGGAAGGTGGCCGTACCATGACCAGCGAGCGGTACACTGAGATACTCAAGAAGCTTAGAAAAGCCATAAGGAGGAAGAGACCGAACAAGAATCTGACAAGGATCCACATTCACCATGACAATGCAAGACCACAAACACATCTTTAGCAACAAATCAGGTAATCAGCAAATTAGGCTGGTCGATGGTCCCCCATCCACCATACAGCCCACATCTGGCACCCTCCAACTTTCACCTGTTCAGTCCAATGAAGGACAGTCTCTGGGAACAATGATTTGATGACACAGACGAGGTGAAAGTGGCTGTGAAGAAGTGGGTACAACAGTCCACACCTTAATTTTTTCAAAGAGGATTCAAGAGTTGGGTTCAACGATGGCACAAATGCATCGCTTGTGATGGAGACTATGTTGAGTAGTGCTACCTTTGTATAGAGAAAGAGTTACTCTGCCAACATGTGCAATTTGAATGACCTCTGTCAGTTAATAAAAAAGTTATGCCCACTTTTGCATAACTTTCGGTACAACCCTTGTAAATCATGTTAAATGATATAAAAATACATAAATAAAATACAGCATTATCACAAGGGGCATTCATAAAGTTTATATTCTAACCTACTTTTAATGAATATGCAGTATTTTTGCTGTATTTAGTAAATATGCAGTATTCTTGCTGCAGATAGTTCATATTCTTGTATGTCAAAGTACTGTAATTTTCGGATTAAGAGCCGCAGGTGAGAAATTTTGCAATCTTGGAAGCAAAAGTTTCCGTAAGGGCCGCACCTGTGAAGTTGTGGTGCTGCTCAGAAAGCTAAATTATCTTCCTTATTTTCATGAATTAACTCACGCCCAACGTGATTATATGTATACTTCAAAGGCTAATTCCGCAACTCAGTGTCGATCTGCTTTATACACTTATTTTTTCATACTGGCAAAATATTTTATTTATACATTTTTTATTAATCATGCTAATGATGTTATTTGTTTGCCTTTATTAAATGCTCAAAACCATTTATGTAATCAATATAAATCACAGTTAATCTTAAGACTCCCGTTAGAATATCACATTGCTCGTAAAATCGCACAATTGACTAAATTCCATTCAATGTGGATGTCTGCTACAGGATGGTTCTCTGTTCACCGCAATAGAATCCGTCTTAGAAGTAATTAACTTATAAATTATCGCTTGTAATGCTTTCGATTAATGTTTTCTTTAATAATATGTTTCTTCTATGTTATGCTTTTTTCTCATCTAGAGATGTTTTTGTTAGAATGAAGTTGCGCTTTCTTTTAACCACGGATCTGGCCGTCAACACTTCGAAACAGCGGTGCCGCTTTCTCTTTTTCAAGTGGTTTGACCTACTTTCATTTACTGCGCACTGAGCCTTCGCGTTGAGCTTCGCTTTTATATGAATGGGAAAGTTCTCCCTTCTTTTTTCTTTTCCAGTCGAAGCCTTCAACTTCCACTATCGTCAGTCAATAAAAAAAAAAAAAAAAAAAAAAAAATTAAACTTGAAGCAAAACTCAGCAGCACAGAGCCAAGAAACACCTGTATCGCATGCCAGATTAACCAAGAAGAGTGAACAGAATTTGTCTTTCCATCCAGCCAGTATTGTTTGGAATAGGTCTCTGCTAATGGAATCATCCTGGGACAGGCTTTTGCATTGTTCATGTTCTTAAGCTTTTGTCCTGGAAAGTGCCCATCAAACCGGTCTCCCCACCCCAGTGAAAACCAACATTTGTTTCCTTGGTTGCATCGCACCTTCCTGCATGATGTATGCTGCAGCCAACGAAAGAGATATGCTGGGCGCGCTATCCACAGAAGCCTCGGACGTCACGCTACTCGTCTGTGTGCTTATGTCCCCATTCCATCCCCCACTCTCCCATGCAAAGGGCATTTGAGTCAGGCATTCCTGTACTCCCCACTTTCCCTCCGAAACCAACATCAGGACAGCGGAGTTATTGTTTAAATAGACGTGTCTAACGTATGAGTAGAAAAGGGGGAAAACTTGATCACAGTCGAGTTTGTGGAGAAAAAAAAGATGTGGTTAGAAAAAATTTACTAAGCATCTGCATGAAAAAAAAAAAAAAAGGGAGGAAGAAAGTCTTATCGAAAACAAATTCTACATAAGAGCCGCTTCGGCATAAGGGCCACACACCCGAAAAATTTCACTTTTAGTAACGTAAGAGCCGCGGATCTCAGCCCAAAAATTACGGTACTAATTTTCAATGTTATAGACCCATTTGTTCTGTTTTTCTCAGGTAATATTTTGTGAACTAAACCACAGGAACTTGTATATAAAAGAACTTTGAGAGGTGATAAAATACACCTGTCTTTGGAAAATACAAGAGGTTTATGATGAAGATTTGGTGCAGACATTGGCAAACATGGCTCCTGCATATTGCCCAACTGTCAAGTGGAACAGAAAATTTCATTGAGGCAGGGAATCTTGTAATGATGCGAATCGTCCTGGACATCCCTCTACATTTACCTCTAAGGAAAACAATTGTGTGCATGACCATGTCATGCAAGATCAATGAATGACTGTTAAGTGTATAGCTGAGTCAGTAGGCATTTCAGTTGGCAATGTTGATTCAATTCTGACAAATTCTTTGAAGATGAAAATGGTCAGTAAGTGGTGGGTCCACAAATGTTGACAAATGAGCAAGAGGCATGCTGGAAATGAATGGGCCTGATCAACGTGAACATGCTTTCTGCAGATCCAGTAAATTTCTGGTCCTGGATTGTTACAATGGATGAAATATGGGTTCCTCATCTGACCTACAGACTCAAAAATGAAGTCTAATATGGAAGCATGCATGTTAGCCACCTCCTAAGAAGTTCTAAGTTGCTTCATCAGCTGGCAAGGTTATGACATCAGTTATTTTTGGGAGATGCAAAAGGCTTCATCATGAATGACTATATTTTTGGGAGATGCAAAAGGCTTCATCATGAATGACTATATTTTTGGGAGATGCAAAAGGCTTCATCATGAATGACTATCTGGAAAAGGAAACCATTATCGATGGTGCATACTATGCCAACCTTATAACCCAATTTCATGCAGTCATCAAGAAAAAGAGGCATGGAAAAAAACTGAGAAGAGGTGTCTTCTTCCTTCAAAACAATGCACTGAATCACTCCTCCCAGATTACAAAGACCACCATATAGACACACTGCAGGATTTGAGTTGCTTCTCTAAAACTTGCCCCTTAGTGACATTTATTTGTTGAAGAAAAACATCCTTAGACATCTTGCCCCTTAGTGACATTTATTGCCCCTTAATGACATTTATTTGTTGTTGAAAAACATCCTAACATCCAAAGGGAAGTGATATGCCTTTGGCTTTGAGGATATTACCAGTTGTGGGCATGTGTTCAGAAAAACAAGATATTTTCCCCACTGGGATCAAGGCACTAGAACATGGCTGGGAGACGTACAGCTGAGGACTATGTTGAAAACTAGAAAAAGGAATCACAATGGTACAACGTTCCTGTATGTGTTAGAATATAATTTTTTTGAATGACCTTTGTACATGCACTTTTCAAGTAGCTTTCAATGTTACACATGAAATGCTGTTAAATAAATAAATACTGTTATTAGCATATGTACCTGTTCATCATTAGAAGAGTTTCTTCGACTTCCACCAGAGCTTGACAGATCATCATCTGATGTTGCAGACAATTCATGATGATGTCGGAACCGGTTAGGAACTGGAGGTGGTGTTCCGTTTGATCCAGGTGTAGGACTAGGGCCAGCCCTAGAATGAAATCGTGGAAGGTGAGTATTTTATGGTTGCATTTTCAAAAGTAACACACACATACACACTGACAATCAACCGTATTTGTACATTTGAACCATCATGTACTACAAGAAAATTATATTTGTTAGAAAGCCACAACATTTGATATTTAGAATTTTTCATGACCTTTTCCATGAAATAAATCAAACTGAGCTAGATTTCAGTGGAATGGATAAAGGCACTTTTGATATCACAAGCAATTGAGAAAAAAATTTGAAGTAAACACTGAATTCACCATGAACTTCTAATGCATTTTCTTCACTGTATTCAGCACAAAATTACGAACGATCTTACATTAAGTCATTAAACTAAGTACTGTGATATAACACACTATAACATTAAAGAATATGCGACAAAGTTAGAACACGATACAATCAGTAACTGAAACTGTTTACATATCCCATGCTCATCACTCTGTTGATCACATAGCTGGTTAGTGTGATTATCATGGAAGGCATGCTCAACTTATACAAAGTACTTCAGCTATTGTAGCTGAACTAATTAGAACAGTGGAAACAAACCCATTTTA
This sequence comes from Macrothele yani, assembly GCA_039090855.1. NCBI lineage: Eukaryota > Metazoa > Arthropoda > Arachnida > Araneae > Macrothelidae > Macrothele > Macrothele yani. The sequence continues at coordinate 54,595,585 of CM077011.1, read as the reverse complement.
AATTACAAATAAATTGCCATACCCCCCGGCCCATGCACACAATTCAACATACAACTCTATTAAATTAAATATTGACAAATTAAAAACCTACACAATATTTACACTATTTACATAATAAATTAGCTGAACACTCCTTCAAATTAACCATACTCCTGTCTAAAGCATTTCATATGAGAATGTGCACAATCAACAGTATTTGTACATTTGAACAACCGTGTACTACAAGAAAATTATATTTGTCAGAAAGCCACTAAATTTTATATTAAGAATTTCTCATGGCCTTTTCCACAAAATAAATCACACTTGGCTAGATTTAAATGGAATAGATAAAGGTACTTTTGATATCACAAGCAATTAAATAAAACTTAAGTTAAAATATTGACAAATTAGAAACCTATACAATATTTACATAATAAATTAGTTGAACACTCCTTCAAATTAACCATACTCTTGGCTAAACCTGATCAATTGAGTAAGAAATCTTGACATTTAACAGTAAAATTTGCAACACGGAGATTACTAGGATGACATAAAAATTACTTATTGTCAAATTTTCAGGTTGCACACCAACCTGTCGTCGGGACTGGCTGAAGAGAGTAGGTGGCAAACTTTTACTGTTAAGTTATTTCATCACTAGGATTTTGCCAGGGTTTCATTAATCTTGTCATGTTCATATTCACCATTAAGAAGAGCTATTTACAGCATTACAAGATTTACATACCTGTAATACCCTAAATGTTACAAAATTTTGAAGAAAAAAATCATTCTGACATAATTTGGTTCCACAGGCTGCTAAAATGTTCCAAGATTATAACTAGTAATTGTACCTGTTTAACATATTTATGGATATGCCCAATTAATGTCCATCTAAAGCTTTTCTGTGACTATTGAAACACTGGCAATAAATTCACAGAACAAAACTGCATAGCCTTGTATTAGATGCTGAGCAGCAACTGATGGAATGTCGCCAACACCTTGGTGTATTAAACAATGGAAATTTAATTTCCCCACAACAGAAGCTTTTACTAATGAAAGATTCCTTGTCATGATAAAATTAAACAACACAGAAGAGCTGATGAAGTGATATATACTCTGATAATCTGTCCAAAAAAAAAAAAAAAAAAACAACTAGCAAAAACCAACATCAAAGGTCTATGCAACCATAGATGTGTATACATAATTACTCAAAGTAGAATGCAAGAACTATCGTGGTATTAGCTTTTGTTATAAGGTACAAAATCTTACATCAGAGAAAGTGTGGGATGTTCAAATTCGTTTTATGCCTAGTAAGGGCTGCACTAATCAATTTTTAGCATTGTGCATGACGATTGAAAAGTATCTGTCTGTTGGTAAGAAAGTTTTTGCTGCCTTCATAGATTTAGAGAAAGCTTATGACTGAGTAAATAGGGTACTTTTGTGGAAGGTACTGAATAAATATGGTATTACTGGGAATCTACTTAACAGTGTGAAAGCCATGTAAGGTGGCAGTAGAGCTTATGTGCAAGTGAACGGTGTTGTATCAAAAAGTTTTCTATTGGTACAGGAGTCAGATAAGGTTGTATAATGTCCCCATGGCTGTTTAATATATTTATGGATACGTGCATGTGTGATGCCAAAATGGACAAAACTGGTTTATGTCTTGGTAATATCCATGCATGCAAGATTGCTGTATGTTGATGACACAGTCCTGTTGGCAGAGAGCAAAACTGAGTTGCAGAGTATGTTGTCTTGGATGTACAAAGTTTGTACAGAATTCAAACTGGGTATAAATAAGGGAAAACCCAAAGCCATGGCTTTTGAATGAGGAACTGTTAGTACTGAATGCAAGATAAGTCTAAATGGCACTGTGATTGACCAGATGAATGAGTTCGTGTATTTAGGAACTATGTTTGACAGACAGAACAAATTAGATGGTGAAATTAGTAGGGGAGTGAACTCTTCATTAAAAGTCATAGCTGCTTTAGGAGGATTTCACAGGAATGATGGGTTCTCAAGAAAGTCCCGAATGGCTGTATATGGAAGTGTAATTGTTCCTACTCTGATGTATGGCAGTGAAACTTAAGTACTGCAGAAGAGACATAGGAGTTGTTTGTGTGCGGGAGAGATGCAGTACTTATGGGAGTTTGTGGCAACTGGCAAGACACTCTCTGATCATGCGAGGAATGAAGATGTGTTGCAGATGTAAATGCTGTTAGTAAGGTGGAGATTAATATTCTTAGGTGGTTTTGCCATGTTGAAAGAATGAGTAATGAGAAGCTTACTAAGAAATTTTTCAGCCCAAGTGGCAGGAAAGAAAAGCAGAGGAATGCCAAAGAAATCATGGGAGGGCCAGATTCAGGAGTGTCCACATGAGAAAAAGATTATGAATATGAAGTACAAAAGGTCTTGTGTACATCATGTGATGGATGTCAGTGAAGCTCAAGCTATGTGTCAAGATTGTTGTAAATGGAGACGTTTGATACAGCAGCAATAAGTAAATAATCAGTTATGGATTATCTTTCTTTGAAGAGCTAACCTCTGAATCTCTGAAGACAGCTAAGTGATATGTACATAAAAAGGCCAGGGAAGTCAGGGGAGGATCAGATCACTCAGGAATGTCTGCATGATAAAAAATTATGAGCATGAAGTACAAAAAGTCTTGTGTGAGACGTGTGATGGATATCAGTGAAGCTCGAGCTGTGTGCAGAGATAACTCTAAATGGAGACATTTGATACACCAGCAGTAAGCAAAATCTATTTCCATCAGTTAAACATCAATTTGGCAGATGGACTTTCTTTGAAGAGCTAACCTCTGAATCTCAGAGAACAGCTTTGATATATATATATCATCATCATCATCATCATTGTCAACCATTATCAATCCACTGCTGGACGAAGGTCTCCCCAAGTTTCCTCCACAACGGTCTGTCTTGTGCCAGTCTCCTCCATGTCACCCCTGCATACTTTCGAATTTCATCCACCCATCTCCCATGTGGTCTTCTTCTGGGTCTTTTTTGTCCCTTGGAATCCAATCTAAAATTTCGGCTGTCCATCGATGATCTGTCCTTCTGGCAGTATGTCCAGCCCATTGCCATTTCAGGGATTTAACTCTGATCATGATGTCTTCCACTCTTGTCATTTTTCGGATCCACGAGTTCCTCTTCTTATCTCTCCTGGTTACACCAAGTATGCACCTCTCCATGCTTCTTTGAGTTGTCTGCAGCCTTTGTATGTCTCTTTTAGTTAAGGTCCACGTCTCTGCACCATACGTAAGCACTGGAAGGATGCATTGATCAAACACTTTTCTTTTAAGACATAATGGCATATTGCTCTTGAAAATTATGCTGTTTCTTCCAAAAGCTCTCCAGGCAAGTTTTGTACGCCGATTAATTTCTTCATCAATGTGACCCTCACTTGATATCTGCTGTCCAAGATAAACGTATGTGTCTGTTATCTCCAGCTTTTCTCCATCAATCGATAAATCTTCATTTCTTGTAAAAGCATTGAACATCACTTTTGTCTTCTGAAAGTTCATTTTTAATCCCACTTCTTTACTCTTGTCAGCAAGTTCCTGGATCATACTCTGCAGCTCTGATGGGCTAGTTGCAAAAATGACTACGTCATCAGCAAAACGAAGGTGGGTTAGATAATCTCCATTAATCTTTATCCCATTGTTTTCCCAGCTCAGCGACTGAAAAACACCCTCCAATGTGGCATTAAAGAGCTTCGGAGATATGGTGTCACCTTGTCTCACTCCCTTTCCAATTTTTATGTGTGTTGTATTTTCAAACAGCCTAATCTTTGCACTTGCATTTTCATAGATGTTATAAATAATATTAATGTATGCATCTTCAATACCGCAGGTTTTCAGAGCCATTGTAACTGCTGATGGTTTCACCGAATCAAAGGCTTTTTCATAATCGATAAAAGCCATGCACAATGGAAGTTCATATTCTTTTGCTCTTTCAATTAGTTCTCTCAGCACATGGATATGATCTATTGTGCTGTAGCCACTCCTGAATCCAGCTTGTTCTCTCGGTTGAGCCATGTCCAGTGTTACCTTCAAGCGGTGTGAAAGAACTTTAGTGAAGATTTTATAAACTACTGATAGGAGGCTGATAGGTCTGTAGTTTCCGAGATCCTCAATGTCACCTTTCTTATGTAGCAGGATCATTGTAGCGGTGTTCCAATCTTCAGGAATCTTTCCTTCATTAAGGCATCGAGTGAAAATTTGGGCGAGTACTGTTTCGATTTCTCCACTTGCTTCTTGTATGATGTCTACAGTAATTCCATCTTCTCCTGGAGCTTTTCCCCGCTTCATGTTCTTGATTGCATGTGCAACTTCTGCTGGAAGGATTGGAGGAACTCTGGTACTGGTATCTTTCATGATGTCTGGAGTGCATGTATCATCCCTTTCATATAATTTGGAGTAGAAATCTTTCACTCTTGTCAAAATTTCGCCTCTATTTCTTGTTACAGAACCATCTTCTTTTCTCAGTGCCATAATCTGTTTTCTTCCCTTACTGAGATATCCCTTTGCTATCTTTAGGCTTTGGTTGTTTTCAATTGCTTTCCTCACTAGTTCACAGTTGAATTTTCTTACGTCTTCAGTGATACTTTTTCGTACTGTCTTGCATAGCTCTATATATTCCACTTTGGAAGTCACATCTTCTTTAGTTGTCCTCATCTCTCTTCTTTTTTGCATCAACATTTTCGTTTTTCCTGATAATTTATTTACATGCAACTTGTTCTTAGACCCAGCTAATTTTGTTGCTGTTTCCATAAGAGCTTTGGTTACTTTTCTGTTAACTTCAGAGATGTCCACTTCTTCCAATGTTAGGCCTTCTAAAGCAGAGAACCTGTTCTTCAGCTCCAACTTGAAGGTATTATGGTGTTTTTTAAGGTTGGTTATGTCAATAGATTTTGTTTGTCTTATGAGCTTGCCACGTTCAAGTTTAGTGTTGAGGTGCATCTTACATCTCACCAATCTATGGTCACTACCTGTGTTGAACTTGTTTAGCACACTGCAGTCTTCTATGACGAATTTTTTGTTACACATAATAAAATCAATTTCACTTGTCATCCCATTTGGATGTCTCCATGTCCATTTCCTGTGTGGCTTTTTCTTGAAGAAGGAGTTCAAGATGAAAAACCCTTCTGCCTCTGCAAACTCAACGAGAGTATTTCCACGCTGGTTTCTGTTGCCGTGACCGAATTTACCTACTGAAGTTTCATTCTGTTGCCGTTGCCCTATTTTTGCATTGAAATCTCCCATAATTATTTTGAAGTGCTGCTTACCTTTATTATTTAGATGACAAATTTCCTCATAAAATTCTTCAATTTCTTCTTCAGGATGACTTGTGGTGGGTGCATAAGTTTGAATAATCTGAGCCTGGTATCTTCTCGATAGTTGGATAACGAGTCGTGCAGCTCTGTCAGAGGAACTTTCAACTTCTACCACTTTATCCTTCAGTTTCTTGTTTATTATAAATCCAACACCACTAGTTCTGCCAGTATCTGTCCCACGATAGTAGAAGAGATGTCCACTTTTCAGTTCGATGAGATCTTCTCCTTTTCTCCTTACCTCACTTAGCCCCACAATGTCCCACTTGATCCTTTGTAGTTCCTCTTCCAATTCAAGAAGCCTTGAATCAGAAGATAAGGAGCGTCCATTGTACGTTGCCAAGGTCAGCATCAGATGGCAGCCTAGTCCGGTCCTCCGAGGATTCTTAGCACCCTCTGCCTTCATGTCGCACTGGCCGCTGCCTTGGCCAGGTACATTCCAGCTGCCGGAGACTGAGGGCCAAGATTTAAGTTGTGGAATCATTTTGGAGGGGTTTGGCCATAACTCATCACGCTGGCCAAGCGGGTTGGTGAGTGTGGGATAGCATTTCCTCTGATCCCGATGGTATAGTTATACCGCTATTGGCGGTCGTCAGAGCCCCTTTAGTGGGAACAGGATGCACCACGAGAAGGCGGGGTTGACATTTGTCAAGGAGAGGCTGTGATGTTACGCATCACCTGAATATATATATATATATATATATTAGGGCTGTCAGATCGATTAATTGACCGATTATTAGATCAATATTTTGATCGCCGATTATTTTTTTCGATTTTTAATCGTCGATTATTTTCTTCTTCTGATTAATTGGTTACTTAAAAATTAGTATAAAAATAAAATTCATTGGGAAATGTTGCAAAAAACTGTATATAGTTTTAAATTTGTTGAATACAGCAATTTGTGCTTGTGTCTTCACTTCTTGGAAACTAGCCTTTTAGGCAGTTTAAATCTAGCAGTCACCACTATCAAAAGGTATTCCATTGTTCGTTGTGTGTCAGTATGCTAGACTTCAAAGTCCATCGCAAATTCCGAATTTCCACCTTTCACACCGTACTTGTCCTGCCAGCATTTCATTAAGGGCTTCTCGACCTCCTGGTTCCTTCGTCCTTTTATTGCTGTGCTCTGTACTCACTTCTCATATGGTGGTCTGTGCTTCACCTCCCTGCCATCCCCATTGTTGACTGTGCTATTCAGGAAAAATGCAGCTCCGTCAGTCATTAAGGGGTGTCACACCTCTTCTACTCCTATCTTAGCTGTTTCGTCTGTGCAGAGTCAGTTGTTTCAACACGTAAAGTTGGTATAACAGACGGCCGGCTTAGGTAGTGGTCCCCCGAGGTTTTATTACATCAATGCAAATGAAAATATGCCGCTGGTCCTGCCGGGCCTCACATCGAGATTCAGCTTTCGATAGGAAAGATGGGGGATTAATACATGTGTTTCTTGGAATCAATGGGGGTAGACAATTAGTCTTAATTACCCAAGGACCAAGTTGAGTACCGTTGCAGAAATACCGTATCCGTCAACAGGGAGAATTTTCAGCGCAAGAGCAAAATTATGGGGCAAATTTTTACCCCCATTCTCCTCATTGAAAAAGCAAATAGTATTCCTTTATTGGTGGCGGAGCTTACTGGGATGAGAGTGTCTGTCAATAAAAGAAATTTTGAAAGCTGATTCATCTCTTGCTGTCATGTTTATTTGAGTTCCAAAAATGAAGTTTTAGGGATAAAAAGGGAAATTGTCCTCTTGTTTTGAATATTAATTAGAAGACAGTGGGGAAGTTACTGATTGTAGACATGTTTATTGTTTAAAATGTAAGAAAAAATTTAAGTACAGTGGAAGTGTAACTAGCTTATATTAATTATCATTTATAAAAGCAACATCCACTCTTGGAAATTGTATCAAATACGCTACAGGAGCAGCATAGTTCAAATGTACCACTATGAAGCAAATAGGTATAAATTCCTTCCTCGAAAAGCCTATTTCTGCTTTAAAAGAATAAGAATTAACAAATATATTAGCATTGTGGATTGCATCTAGTTCGAGACCTGTCAGTATTGTTGAAGATCCTGGCCTGAAAGTGTTGTTGCAAATAGCTCTGAATCCTAAGTGTTACAATTTACCTGCCAGAAGTACCATTATGAAAAAAATTACCCAAATTTTTGGCATTCAGAAGTCAAGAGTGTTTAATGAATTAAAGTTTCCTATGCGAGTCTAACTGGAGATTTTTGGACCTCTCTCGCCAACGACAGCTACTTAGCAATAACAGTACACTGGATTGACAATGAGTGGCATTATTGTGATGCAACTCTTCAAGTGAAACAGGTGATTGAGAAGCATTCTGCAAATTAATGTACAACTGAATTTGAGGAACCCGTCGAAAAATGGGAACTAACGGACAAGCTTGTAGCCATCTGCACTGATAATGCCAGAAATATTGTACTTGGCGTTAACAGATCAAAGTTTGACAGCGTAAGATGTTCGGCACATACACAGTGCGTCAAAGAATTTTTAAGACTGGGTCTGTAAAATGAAATAGAAACAAGAAATTATAATTTGTTTTGGTTTGTTATTCAAAATCAGTCCCTCTGGCTTCAATACACTTGTTACAGCGATTAATAATGATTCGAATGCCTGTTCCAGTTCACTTTGCGGAATTGCCTCCAAAGCATGTGTCGAAGCTGTTTGTATGGTCGAAATATCATAAAAAAAACCACCCTTTTAACGTCATTTTAAGTTTTGGAAATAAAGAAAAGTTGCAGGGTGCTAAATCAAGCAGATACGGTGGATGATTCAACACACAGATGTTATTTTTCGCCAGAAATTTACGAACAAGAAGTGAGGTGTGACTGGGGGCATTATCATGCAACAAACACCAACTGTTTTCATCCCGATATTCTGGATGAATGCGAAGAATTCTGCCCATCAAACGCCTCAAAACATTTAAATAAAACTAACCAGTAATTGTTTGTCCACTTGGAACAAATTCTTTGTGGATAATACCCTTACTATCAAAGAATGTAATGAGCATTGTTTTGATTTTTGATGGAACTTTTCTTGTTTTTTGGCTTGTGGTGAGTTTCTTGACTTCCATTCCGCACTTGGTCACTTTGTTTTAGGATTATATTGAAAACATCATGTTTCATCACCTGTAACAAAAGATTTTAAGAAGTTTGGATAATTTTCAGTGGCTGAAATGGTCTCTGCAATGTGCACTTCTCCTTGATTTTTGTTCATTGGTTAACGCGTGTGGAACAAATTTAGCACAGACTTTTGTTTTGCCCAAATCTTCATGCAGGATGGTTCGAATCATTTCTTTGTTGATGTTTAAAGACTCTTCCATCATTCTTAGTGACGCACATCGATTGTTTGCCACGAAATCATGCACTTTTTCAATAATCTCAGGTGTCTTAGATGAACTTGGTCTTCCGGTATGCTTATCATCTTCTAGCATCTCTCTTCCGTCCAAAAAACGTTTGTGCCACAGGAAAACATTTGATCTACTTAAACGAAACTCACCGTAAACTTGTTTCATCATTTGGTACGTTTCTGAGGCACTTTTACCAAGTTTTGCGTTAAATTTAATAACAGCCCTTTGTTCCATCTTAATAATTCAACATGAAAAAAATTTTACTTCTCTAATGAACGGCCGTTTCGTTTGAGTTACTTTAACAACTGCGCAGTACTTTTGGCAGAAAGCAAGCACATGGTCACGGTTTATAAAGCATTCGCGATTACACTGGTGGCGCCACCGTAGGCTGAAATCTAACGCCAGTCTTAAAAATTCTTTGACGCACTATGTACTTTACAGTTAAGTATAAATAAAGCTCTTACAGTCGTATCGATGGAAAAGGTTCTATCTAAATGCCGAAAAATTGTAGGACATTTCAAACACAGCTCACATTTAGAGGCTACGCTCTTGTCTAAGCAAGAGTGTAGCCTCTAAATGTGAGCTGTGACTGACCTTCCTGACACTAAGCTGCAACACGACATAGTCACATGCTGGAAAGTCTTCTGGAAGCTAAAAACGCAGTAGACAACATTCTGGAAGCAAATGCATCGAATACCCCTGTTCTGACAACAGTTGAATGGGAAGTGCTTGAGAAGTTAATTAGCGTATTGAAACCTTGCTTGGAAATCACTGAAATACTCAGAGGTCACAAGTACGTAATTGCCAGTGTTGTAATTCTTGCTTTTACACACCTCAAAAGCGCAATGAGATTGCCCAATACCGACCCAGCACATATTTGCAGATTTAAAGCTATGTTGCTCCATGATCTGATGGGAAGACTCAGCCAATGCCCTTTATACGACAAGTACGAAAAAGCTACTGCTCCTGACCCTCGATTCAAGACACTTCGCTGTATACCAGAAAAAAACTAAGAGTTAGTGTGGAACAGAATTTCATTCAGTAGCACAAATTAACAGCTGCCCTTACACCAAGAACAAAGTAATGTACAACAGAAATGAAGAAAACTATATTTAGACAATTCGTTGATTCCAGAAACAAAAATAAAAGAATACACAAATGTCAGCACACCAATAGAATTAGAGCTTCAAGTTTATCAGAGCTTGCCTGAACTTGATGACGATTTTACAGATCCTCTTCAGTGGTGGAAAACTCATTCATTATAGTTGCCGTTGCTTGCTACTTTAGCAAAATGGTTGCTGTGCATTCCAGCAACGTCTGTGCCAAGTAAAAGAGTGTTTTGTGCTGCTGGTATTGTTGTTAACAAACTTCATACTTCACTTAAACCATCCAAGGTTGACAAGCTCCTGTGTCTAAAATCTTGGCTAAAGCAGTGACTGCAAACCAGGTTTCAGGTAATTATTATTAATTTGTATTTCTCATTTTTTAATAAAGTAAAGCAATGAATACTACTAGATCAGCAGGCTACGATATATTCAACACCCTAACATTTTAGACAACAGATTTGGTATCCATATAATGATAGAATAAAGCAAAATAAACTTTATAGTCGTATATTTTTGTGACAGTATTTTTATCACTCGATCAAATTACTGATTAATCGGTCGATGGTAAAATATTAACCGATTAAAAATATTGATCAGTCGACAGGCCTATTATATATATATGTTACCGCTAAAGCTCGAAAGCCGTTAATGTGCACATTACCTAGCTAATCTGCAGATTAACTGATTTGCTCCATTAACATGCGGAATGAAGAGTTTTCCGCATTTTACCTAGGTAATGTGCACATTAACGGCTTCTGTATTGTTAAAGTTCAAAAGTTTGTTTCTCTCATTTCCTTTCCCTACACCTTCTCCCTCTCCCTCCACTTTTAGTTTCCTTTCGCCAGCGTCAAGTCGTCGCCGGTTGTTTTATTTCTCATAATTGGCGTCGGCTGCCAGTGCGTAGCATTGCTAATTCTGTTTTCAAATTCGTTTATGCCTGTTAGCGCGTGAATTTGTGTCGTGATTTTTTTAAAGCAGATAAATTTAACTCCTAGTATGCAAGCAAGCACCGAATTGGTGAGTAAAATGAAGAAAAGATTCTTCGAAAACCTCTTTAGCGAAGATTCAAAATATAATAGTTCACAAATAGATGTGCTTGTCGCAAAAACCAATTGTTATGTAATTCAAAGTGTCACCAATCTTTAAATTGCACTAATAAGTAAGCATAATTTTATCATATGTTTTGCTAATTTATTTCCTTAATTATAATAATATTTTAAACCGTTTGATTCTTTCTATTATAGTTTTTAATTGATTGATGATTGATTCTATCAACTAATTTGTTGATTGTTTGATTGTATTAACTTGATTTATTATATATCAAAAAATAAATAAATAACATTATGTTAATTTAAGCATACAGAAACGTTGCTGTTGTTCCAGCAAAGATCTTATTTTCACTTTAACGAGTGCCTAGTAGGTAATTTGAGAAATGAAACAATTTTTGGCACTTTAACGGATCACCCTAGTTAATCTGCACATTACCTAGATAATCTGTAGAATAACTGATTTTGCACTTTAGCGGTAACATATATATATATATATATATATATATATATTTTGCATATATATATATATATATATATATATATATATATATATGCAAAAGACTATTAACACACAAGCAACCGACTTTCATAAACAAATAACTAACTAGGGCCTTATGACTTGCAGATGAATAAAAGCACAGCAAAGAAAATTATAAAATGGCAAAATAATGTTAAGTAAATTATTATAAATACACACTCAGAACCCCTGGTCCACTCTTCAGGGAAAGACATCCTGAGGCCTTGAGCATACAAACTCAGTTCAGGTTTCGTGAGAATGGCAAACATCTCGTAAAAGCAACAACAGACGTCCACATTAAAATTCTGTGTAATAAATTTCAATGCATTCTGTCTTCCCTACCTGAACTGTAGAATATGCATAAAAAAGAGTCACTGAAACTAAAATTGAACTATAAAACTCCTTACCAAAACAGTAATACTACCTGAACTGTTAAACATACGAATAAGAACTACTGAAACTGAAAATGAGCCATAAAACTCCTTACAAGAATTGTAATTCCTTTAAAAGATAGCAACAGTAACTTAAATCCTTCCACTAAACCTCCCTTGACACAAATGTAAACATTCATAGAGAGTCACGGTTAAGACCCAAATCCAAGTTGGAATATCAAACTCCAAGTGTGTTCAGAAAATCTCAGTGAACAAATTTAGCTGCTATTTCCTAGGTTCATTTTGAAATAATCCAATTTTAGCAATGTTGAACAAATGTTTTTAGTGAATGTAAAGAACAGATATTACAAGTCTCCGGGGCTACTCGGACGAAATTTTTTTTAAGTGTGGCCCTAAGAAGTGGTTAATCCAAAGATATTTTAGGGTGTAATGTTACAAAATCTAATCTTGAAGGATGAGTGTAGATTGTAAGTATATAAGAGATTACAAAAATAAAATTTACAAAATTTTAGTGGATAAAAATTATTTTTCAAGTGGAAAAAAGCTTTTTAAACTGTTTGGTGGTGTTATCTCTGTTCTTGCAAATGCAAGTAATACGTAGAAATTGAGATATAATAATATTTCTATGTATTGTTCTTGGAATTCTTGAAGTCCAAACAAACCCTCAGCAATTTAGAACTGAAATCAAAACTTTTTCTTTTTATCAAATACATCTATTGAGAATCTTTCACGCCTTAGTGTAATCTGTAAGTTCAAAAAAGCAATCTCAGAATTCCTCTTTGTTTTTTCTAGAACCAACTTTGAGGGTAATCTTGCACATTAAGTCTTGTTTTGAACACAGAAACTGATGAGGTAATTAATATATCTGAAATTATGTACATACAGACATGTGATTGGTCAAGCAATAAATTAGCTGAAATGTTTTTTTCCATTACAAAACGTGTGTGTGCGCTTGCATATATATATTTTGTATATACACGTGCACACACATACACATTTAATATATACATGCATATAGACACACACACAACCAAATAATTGCTACAGGTCACGTCATGTATTAATGAGATCTGAAAATTTTAGCTGGATATTTTTGTGTTTATGGAGAAAGAAAAAAATTTGTATTCATAAATCAGAAGTGGATTTTTTTTCATGAAGTAATATACATAAAAAAAACAAATATATATATTTGAACCATATCTAAAACTTAATTTCATTTCTATCTCTCTGTTTAGGTAAATTAATATATTTTAAAAAATTATCGTAATAATTGTGCACATAGATACAATTCAATTTAAATACAATAATAAAATTTTCTTACCTTTTGGATTCAAAAATAATATTTATAGTTCATTTTCTCTTTTCATCTGTAAATAATTACTTAACATTATTTTGTCATTTTATAATTTTCTTTACTGTGCTTTTTTTCATTTGCAAGTCATAATGCCCTAGTTATTTGTTTATGAAAGTTGGTTGCTTGTGTGTTAATATTCTTTTGCATACACTACCTACATCTAATACTTGCAGCACAGCACACCACAGTTTTGTTCTAGTTTATATTACATGAGTAGTATTTTAACTTTCCTTTGAGATATATATATATATATATATATATATGTCAATACATTTTGTTTGTCTTATGAGCTTGCCACATTCGAGTTTAGTGTTGAGGTGCATCTTACATCTCACCAATCTATGGTCACTACCAGCATAATTTTCAAAAGCAATATGCCATTATGTCTTAAGAGAAAAGTGTTTGATGAATGCATCCTACCAGTGCTTACGTATGGTGCAGAAACGTGGCCTTAACTAAAAGAGATATACAAAGGCTGCAGACAACTCAAAGTAGCATGGAGAGGTGCATGCTTGGTGTAACCAGGAGAGATAAGAAGAGGAGCTCGTGGATCCGAAAAATGACAAGAGTGGAAGACATCATGATCAGAGTTAAATCCCTGAAATGGCAATGGGCTGGACATACTGCCAGAAGGAAAGACCATCGATGGACAGCCGAAATTTTAGATTGGATTCCAAGGGACAGGAAAAGACCCAGAAGAAGACCACATGGGAGATGGGTGGATGAAATTCGAAAGTATGCGGGAGAGACATGGAGGAGATTGGCACAAGACAGACCGTTGTGGAGGAAACTTGAGGAGACCTTCGTCCAGCAGTGGATTGATAATGGTTGACGATGATGATGATGATATATATATATATATATATAAAAGCAAAATTTTACTCGCAATCAACGAAGAACTCCCCAAGGAAATTTGCTTATATACTCCACCCGTGGTTCTTGCAGCTAGGCACAGTTCCCTGGTGAGTTGTACAAATTCATAGTGCACGTTTTTAAGTTTTATTACTTATATATATATCATACATGAGACTGCCGAAGGGGAAAAAAAGCTGAACTTTTTAACTGCATGGGTGAAAAATAAGAACGTGCTGTGAAACAGCGTGAATATAACACGGCGAGAGCAAGATAAAATTGTTCAGTGAAATTCATTATGTAAATATTAAGTTGGAGCACATCACTGTATTCAAAATATATAATTTTCTTTTTTCCCCCCATTTAACAGCAACACAAGATATATATGTAACATCATGGAGAAAAATAATTACGATTACCAACGAAATCTACGCTGTCCAACTTCCATTTTAGGAAAGTTTTCCTCCATTTTGAAGCTGCAAAACAAGTATTTATGGAATAAAATTATATTTAACAACACTACTGGGTAGAAGATACATCGCCATGAAAAAAGGAATACAATTACGGGAGAAATCGTCACTTTGTCTGACTTTCCTTTCCGAAAGTTTTGGAAGTCGAATTCCGCCCACCGACGGAAAACGACCCCACCACCATAACTACCACCACCAATCTTTCCCATTTCTGTTCAGTTCTGCATAGATCTCGTAAACCATCGAAATGACGATGGAAAAGGCAGAATTCTTCGAATCCACTGAAGAATCTTGTACCTGAAGATCACAGGGAAATTTTCGCGCCAACTTCCGTTTTCGGAATTTTTCTTCCATTTTCAAGCTGAAATGCTAATATTTATGGAATAAAATTATATTTAACAATAATACTGCGCAGAAGAAACATCGCGAAAAAAAGAAATCACCATTACGGAGGAAAATGTTCACTCCTTCAACTTCCATCAAACAAAGATCTTCACTCTTTCCACGTTTTTAAGTGAGTCACAGAAAAATTCTCATTGGCCGCCACCGGGAGTCAAACCCAGGGTCTTCCAGTTACGCGCAGGATATACTTCGGCTACACCACAGCGGCCTCGAATTCCTCCAGACTCAGACTCACTTAAAAACGTGGAAAGAGCTAAGATCTTTGTTTGATGTTCCTGGTCCATGTTAAATGTCTGTATTAATTATTCATTCCTTTAACTTCCGTTTTCGAAAGTTTTGAAAAATGAAATACCATCTCCAGAACCCCCCAAATAATCCTCCAAAATATCTCTTTAGTTTTGCATCGATCTCGAGAACAACAACTTAAATGATGACGAAAAAAGCGGAATTCTGCGAATACGCGAAAGAATCTCATGTATGACATATACACATATATATATATGTGTGTATGTATGTACAATTACTCTATTCTCTTTTTTTAAAAATAGTATTGTTTTTTCTGTCATTCAAAATTGAGCTTATTATTTGCAATAGTGCTCACAATGTAGCTACACTGAAAGTTACATACCAGTTATAAAATATCATTTCTGCACATTTCCAGTCCACCACAGCACAAAGGCTTGTTTTTAGATCTACTTTCAGTTCATAAATTGTTTCTATCAAATCACTGTCCTGCTATTTTGCATTTTGTGTAATCTAATCTGAGCATACAAAAATGAGTCTCAACACAGACAACATAAACTTACATATAATTTATGACTACAGAACTTGTGGTGTTCAGATAGAAAAAAAATACTAACGTTTAACACAATCAAAGGTTTTTTATACATTGAATATAGTTTCGCAGAGCGTTTAGTTCGCCTTCATCAGGACGAATGGAGCGTAAACATTCAAATCATTGTGACGTCATCAGAGTTGTGGCGGTCACAGTTTTTGGTGAGTTGTTTCCACGCACTTGAAAGAAATGGAGTCGACATCATATCGTTGACAAGCCGTGAAGAGTTCCGGTATATGTGGAAAGCATCTAATACATTAAGCTTGATAGTAAAATCAGGTTTATCAATGAGCTTAGCATTCCTAAACAAAAATTTATGGTTATTTTCGTGACAGTGTTGGGCTATAGACGATCTCATCAGTTCATAGTTTCGTACGTAGTTCATGTGTTCTTTCACACAGAAATTTAGGTCTGTCTTATATATGAAAGTCCACATTCAGAAGGTATCTGATATATTCCCCAGGAATTTATGTCTTCGGTATAGTCTTTTGATAAAAAAAAATGTATCTTCTTTATGGGTTTAAAAATAACTTTGACATTAAAACTCCTGAGAATTTTTGAAATTCCGAAGCAAATCTGAGGAGCAAGTGGGAAAACTGCCCAATTTTCTCATATTGGGTGGTCTATTGGCGTGAGCGAGAAACAGACAAGCTTTATTTTCCTAAATTTTAAGACAGCTTTGTCTATAACAGAAGGGCTATATCCTCTGTGTACTGCCATTTTGTTTAAGAAAATCAAGCTCTTTATGCAAGGAATCCTCAGTTGAACATAACTGAGCATATACACTGGCGGAAAGTGAAAAAAGAACACCAAGAAAGAATTGGCGGACGATCGTGAAATTTACATATGTTAATGGGGTTGAATTTACATAGGTGTGATGTTAATTTCGGGACCAACCAGTGTGCGCTTACGCCACAGCATGGCATAATATGCAAATTATTGTCGGTGGTATTTAAGGAGTATGGCGAAGTGAATGTAATCAGTCGTCGGCGTACGGACACGTGCGAAGACCCTGAAGAAGCTGCAATGCCTGGACATGGAAGACGTGTATGATTTCAGCAGTTATCAGACTTTGAGGGAGGTCGTCTAGTCGGACTACGCGAGGCCGGGTGGTCGTATCGGCGTATTGCGGAGGGAATTGGACGGGAAGTATCGGTGGTGGTACGATGGTGGCGTAGATGGTCCGAGGAACATTCCCACACGAGAAGACATGGAACCGGGAGTCAGGGACGGACTGATGAGCGGACTGATCGACGCATAAGAAGAGCGGCGTTGTCAAGCAGAACATCCACTGCGATGCAAATCCGAGCTGCCGTTGCACCTGAGGTGACTGTGCGAACAATCCGCAACCGTCTACTGGATGCAGGACTGTGTGCACGTATGTCTCTGGCATGTGTACCTCTGACTCCAGCCCACCGTCAGGAACGGCTGCAGTGGTGTCGCCAACGTCTGCACTGGAGAACGCAATGGCGATCTGTCGTGTTCAGCGATGAAAGCAGATTCTGCTTGGGAGCCTCCGATGGCTGCATGCGTGTTCGCAGACGCACAGGGGAGCGTCTATACCCTTCTTGCATTCGCCAGCGACACACAGGGCCTACACCTGGTCTCCTGGTGTGGGGAGCGATCAACTATCACTCACGTACACAACTAGTGTTTGTACCGAGTACGTTAAACAGCACCTCCTACATCAACAACATCATTCAGCCCGTTGTTGTGCCATTTGTGAGGTCGGTCCATCGTGGTGTTTTCCAGCAAGATAATGCACGCCCACACATGGCACGTGCAACGCAACATGCACCTCAGGGTGTGAGAAAACTTCCATGGCCTGCACGTTCACCGGATTTGTCCCCCATTGAGCATGTGTGGGATTTTATGGGACAATGACTTATCCGGTCTCCACGGCCAGCCATGACCATCCCCGATTTACGCGTCCAGGTAAATCGGGAATGGTCATGGGATTGGAATATATATATATATATGAAGATATATGTTGGATGTAAGTTTGGGGTATATGATTGGAACTCAATACCCCAAACTTACATCCAACATCTGTACGCATGCCAGACTCCATGCCAGAATTGCACAGTGTGACGCAGTTCATGGCGTTCAACCTCGTACTAACCATGTTACATGGAAATGTTATTTTTCAGTTTACCAGCAAATACAGCTGTATTTTGCCATAATGTTTTGATCATGTTATCCTCTGTATTCCGTTATTATGCTGTATAAATTTCGTTGGTATCAGATGTCTCCTTCTTGGAGTTCTTTTTTCACTTTCCGCCAGTGTATGTATTGCATGATATACGTATGTGTAGAAGGCAGAGATTTTTGTTTTCATGGGTGATTTGATTTTGCATGTGGGGGTAAGAAAACAGCAAATGGTTTTTGATAAACTGTTGTACTAAAGGATTCTACAGAGTGTGACACAAGGATGTCAAGAAATGGTAAGCAGCCATTATTTTCATTATTTTCAGTCTCATATGTGAGCTGTACATGAGGATCAATCGAATTGATAAGTTCAACTAATTTAGGTATTTCCAAATTCATGTAATTCCAGAGAACAAAAGAATCATCTACATATTGAATCCAAATGTTAAATGTAACGAGCTGAAAGAGTTTGTCCTCTAAGTGACACATATAGACTTTGCATAAAATAGGCGACAGTGGGCTACACATTTCAAGTCCTGGAAGTCTGTTGGAAAAATCTTCCATGAAAAAGGAAACTGTTTTATCTAGTACAAATTTCCAATAGTCTCAAAATATCTTCTACTTCTGGTTGGCTGAAATGATGTTCAGTGAGACTAGCTTTCAATGATTCAAAGGCTCCATTCAGTGGAATACTTGTGAACATGGATTTCACATCGAAGAATAACATGAACTGATCCTTGTATGGATGTCATTTTAGTCGATTGACAAACTCAATGGAATTTTTACAGCTGTTGTGTTCGAAGAAGTCATCAAAGTGGTTAGTTTTGAAGATAGAAACTTGGCCAACTTATGTGTAGCTGAGCCAATATTACTGACTATGGTACGGAAAGGGACCCCAATCTTATATATCTTCGGAAGTGGATAGAATTGTGGACAACAAGCATATGAGGGCTTTTGATGAGTTTTTGAGCTTTGGTCAAGAGTTACACAACTTGATATCGATTTCCGAACTTCTTTTAATTGTTCCTCCGATGAATAATTTTTTATTTCTTCATAGGGTCTTTTGGAAATAAGTTTATAATGTTTTTTGTCCAGAATAACAGCAGTTTTGTCCAGAATAATAACTTGTTCTCCTTTATCAGCTTTGGTAATGATAATATCACTATTTGACTGTAATTGTTTTAGAGCATTATAAAAACCAAAATGTTGATGCAAAAAAGAAGAGAGATGAGAACAACTAAAGAAGATATGACTTCCAAAGTGGAATATATAGAGCTATGCAAGACAGTACGAAAAAGTATCACTGAAGACGTAAGGAAATTCAACTGTGAACTAGTGAGGAAAGCAATTGAAAACAACCAAAGCCTAAAGATAGCAAAGGGACATCTCAGTAAGGGAAGAAAACGGATTATGGCACTGAGAAAAGAAAACGGTTCTGTAACAAGAAATAGAGGCGAAATTTTGACAAGAGTGAAAGATTTCTACTCCAAATTATATGAAAGGGATGATACATGTACTCCAGACATCATGAAAGGTACCAGTACCAGCATTCTTCTAGTCCTACCAGCAGAAGTTGCACATGCAATCAACAACATGAAGCGGGGAAAGCTCCAGGAGAAGATGGAATTACTGTAGACATCATACAAGAAGCAAGTGGAGAAATTGAAATAGTACTCGCCCAAGTTTTCACTCGATGCCTTAATGAAGGCAAAATTCCTGAGGATTGGAACAATGCTACAATTATCCTGCTACATAAAAGGGTGACATTGATGATCTCAGGAACTACAGACCTATCAGCCTCCTATCAGTGGTTTATAAAATCTTCACTAAAATTATTTCACACTGCTTGAAGGTAACACTGGACATGGCTCAACCGAGAGAACAAGCTGGATTCAGCAGTGATTACAGCACTATAGATCATATCCACGTACTGAGAGAACTAATTGAAAGAGCGAGGGAATATGAACTTCCATTGTGCATGGCTTTCATCGATTATGAAAAGGCCTTTGATTCAGTGAAACCATCAGCAGTTACAATGGCTTTAAAATCCTGCAGTATTGAAGATGCATACATTAATATTGTTAATAACATCTATGAAAATGCAAGTGCAAAGATTCAGCTGTTTGAGAATACAGCACACATAAAAATTGGAAAGGGAGTGAGACAAGGTGACACCATATCTCCCAAGCTCTTTAACGCCACATTGGAAAATGTCTTTCAATCACTGAACTGGGAAGACAAAGGGATACAGATTAATGGATATTATCTAACTCACCTTCGTTTTGCTGATGATGTAGTCATTTTTGCAACTATTCCATCAGAGCTGCAGAGTTATGATTCAGGAACTTGCAGACAAGAGTAAAGAAGTGGGATTAAAAATGAACTTTATCGATTGATGGAGAAATGCTGGAGATAACAGATTCGTACGTTTATCTTGGACAGCAGATATCAAGTGAGTGTCACATTGATGAAGAAATTAATCGGCATATAAAACTTGCCTGGAGAGCTTTTGGAAGAAACAGAATAATTTTCAAGAGCAATATGCCATTATGTCTTAAAAGAAAAGTGTTTGATCAATGCGTCCTTCCAGTGCTTACATATGGTGCAGAGATGTGGACCTTAACTAAAAGAGACATACAAAGGCTGCAGACAACTCAAAGTAGCATAGAGAGGTGCATGCTTGGTGTAACCAGAAGAGATAAGAAGAGGAACTCATGGATCAGAAAAATGACAAGAGTGGAAGACATCATGATCAGAGTTAAATCCCTGAAATGGCAATGGGCTGGACATACTGCTAGAAGGACAGACCATCGATGGACAGCCGAAATTTTAGATTGGATTCCAAGGGACAGGAAAAGACCCAGAAGAAGACCACATGGGAGATGGGTGGATGAAATTCGAAAGTATGCGGGAGTAACATGGAGGAGACTGGCACATGACAGACCGTTGTGGAAGAGGCTTGGAGAGAGCTTCATCCAGCAGTGGATTGATAATGGTTGACAATGATGATGATGATGATTCTTCCTTGTTGAGATTGGGTTTAAATGGTGGAAAGGACTTTGACGTCATTATCTGGCTGACACAATGTCGAATTGTTCTTTTTTGATCAATGTTTAGATCGGTTTTTATCAGGGACTCCTCAACTGATGCAACAATATTGGATACTGGCACCTTTTCGAAATCGCAAAAGTCAAATTGTAACGTAAGGTCCATTTTTTAATTTCGCTCGGCTTAAAAGAAGAAAGGTTAGATATTACTTCATTATCTGTAGAGCTATCCTCAATTTGCGGAGCAGAATTTCCTTTATTGTTGCTGTTATTTGATAGTTTTTCAAATTTTCGTTCTAATGTCATTTTATGAGTAAACAACATATTGTAACTCCTAGACCAAGTTTTGTCGTCCAGGTCAGAAAAATCTGGTAATATTTTAGACAATAAAAGGTGTAGTTCATATGGTTCGACCTCAACATTTGAAATATTTCTTCTCGTATCTTTAATAATAGCTCTTATTAGTGCAAACGAAGCATTACATATAGCTTTCTTGATGTAATTGGAAGTTCGCAAGTTGCTTTTCACCGATATAAAATTTGGTAATATTTGGCATCCTTTACAATGAAGCAAGAAGTTTAAGTGGTTCAGTAATCTGAACTTTTTCTCAGCTTCGAAAAACGGTTGATGGTTGCAGATAGTGAGTTCGTCATAATCAAGATTAGGAACTAGAATGCTATGTTCTGGAAAAAAGTCCATATCAGTATTAAACAAGTCCACAAAAATGGAAGAGAAGCAAGATGTTATATTTAACCGTCTCCCATTGTTGGATATCCCAATATACTTACGCACCAAACTGTAGTCGTAGGTCCAGTTGACACCTAAAATTCCATATAATTTATGACTACAGAACTCATGCTGTTGAGATAAAATAAAAATACCAACGTTTACCACAGCCAAAGAATTATTATACATCGACTATAGTTTCGCAAACCATCTGGCTCGTCTTCATCAGGACGAGTGGAGAATAAACATTCAAATCATTGTGAAATCATCAGATTTCTGACGGTCACAGGTTTTGGTGAGTTGTTTCCATGCACTTCAAAGAAATGGAGTCAACGTCATGTTGTTGACAAGCGGTGAAGAGTTCTGGTATATGTGGAAAGCATCTAATACATTAAGCTTGATGGCCAAATCAGGTTTATCAATAATGAGCTTAGCATTTCTAAACAAAAATTTATGGTTATTTTTTGTAACAATGTTGGGCTATAGACGATCTCTTCAGTTCATAGTTCCGTGCGTAGTTCATATGTTCTTTCACACAGAAATTTAGGTCTGTCCTATATATGAAAGTCCACATTCACAAGGTATCTGATAAATTCCCCAGGAATTTATGTCTTCGGCATAGTCTTTTGATCTGAAATTGTTTTCTTGTTTCATCATCATCATCATCATCGTTGTCAACCATTATCAATCCACTGCTGGACGAAGGTCTCCCCAAGTTTCCTCCACAACGGTCTATCTTGTGCCAGTCTCCTCCATGTCACTCCCGCATACTTTCAAATTTCATCCACCCATCTCCCATGTGGTCTTCTTCTGGGTCTTTTCCTGTCCCTTGGAATCCAATCTAAAATTTCGGCTGTCCTTCTAGCAGTATGTCCAGCCCATTGCCATTTCAGGGATTTAACTCTGATCATGATGTCTTCCACTCTTGTCATTTTTCGGATCCATGAGTTCCTCTTCTTATCTCTCCTGGTTACACCAAGCATGCACCTCTCCATGCTCCTGCAGCCTTTGTATGTCTCTTTTAGTTAAGGTCCACGTCTCTGCACCATATGTAAGCACTGGAAGGATGCATTGATCAAACACTTTTCTTTTAAGACATAATGGCATATTGCTCTTGAAAATTATACTGTTTCTCCCAAACGCTCTCCAGGCAAGTTTTGTACGCCGATTAATTTCTTCATCAATGTGACCCTCACTTGATATCTGCTGTCCAAGATAAACGTACGTGTCTGTTATCTCCAGCTTTTCTCCATCAACCGATAAATCTTCATTTCTTGTAAAAGCATTGAGCAACACTTTTGTCTTCTGGAAGTTCATTTTTAATCCCACTTCTTTACTCTTGTCAGCAAGTTCCTGGATCATACTCTGCAGCTTTGATGGGGTAGTTGCAAAAATGACTACGTCATCAGCAAAACGAAGGTGGTTTAGATAATCTCCATTAATCTTTATTCCTTTGTTTTCCCAGTTCAGTGATTGAAAGACATTTCCCAATTTGGCATTAAAGAGTTTCGGAGATATGGTGTCACCTTGTCTCACTCCCTTTCCAATTTTTATGTGTGTTGTATTTTCAAACAGCCGAATCTTTGCACTTGCATTTTCATAGATGTTATTAATAATGTTAATGTATGTATCTTCAATACCGCAGGATTTCAGAGCCATTGTAACTGCCGATGGTTTCACCAAACCAAAGGCTTTTTCATAATCGATAAAAGCCCTCCACAATGGAAGTTCATATTCCCTCGCTCTTTCAATTAGTTCCCTCAGTACGTGGATATGATCTATTGTGCTGTAGCCACTCCTGAATCCAGCTTGTTCTCTTGGTTGACCCATGTCCAGTGTTACCTTCAAGCAGTGTAAAAGAACTTTAGTGAAGATTTTATAAACCACTGATAGGAGGCTGACAGGTCTGTAGTTCCTGAGATCCTCAATGTCACCTTTTTCATGTAGCAGGATCATTGTAGCGTTGTTATAATCCTCAGGAATCTTCCCTTCATTAAGGCATCGAGTGAAAATTTGGGCGAGTACTGTTTCGATATCTCCACTTGCTTCTTGTATGATGTCTACAGTAATTCCATCTTCTCCTGGAGCTTTCCCCCGCTTCATGTTGTTGATTGCATGTGCAACTTCTGCTGGGAGGATTGGAAGAACTCTGGTACTGGTACCTTTCAAGATGTCTGGAGTACATGTATCATCCCTTTCATATAATTTGGAGTAGAAATCTTTCACACTTGTCAAAATTTTGCCTCTATTTCTTGTTACAGAACCATCTTCTTTTCTCAGTGCCATAATCCGTTTTCTTCCCTTACTGAGATATCCCTTTGCTATCTTTAGGCTTTGGTTGTTTTCAATTGCTTTCCTCACTAGTTCACAGTTGAATTTCCTTACATCTTCAGTGATACTTTTTCGTACTGTCTTGCTCTATATATTCCACTTTGAAATCACATCTTCTTTAGTTGTCCTCATCTCTCTTCTTTTTTGCATCAACATTTTGGTTTTTCCTGATAATTTGCTCACATGCAACTTGTTCTTAGACCCAGCTAATTTTGTTGCTGTTTCCATAAGAGTTTTGGTTACTTTTCTGTTAACTTTAGAAATATCCACTTCTTCCAATGTTAGGCCTTCTAAAGCAGAGAATTTGTTCTTCAGTTCCAACTTGAAGGTATTATGGTGTTTTTTAAGGCTGGTTATGTCAATACATTTTGTTTGTCTTATGAACTTGCCACGTTCAAGTTTAGTGTTGAGGTGCATCTTACATCTCACCAATCTATGGTCACTACCTGTGTTGAACTTGTTTAGCACACTGCAGTCTTCTATGACGAATTTTTTGTTACACATAATAAAATCAATTTCACTTGTCGTCCCATTTGGATGTCTCCATGTCCATTTCCTGTGTGGCTTTTTCTTGAAAAAGGAGTTCAAGATGAAAAACCCTTCTGCCTCTGTAAACTCTACGAGAGTATTTCCACGCTGGTTTCTGTTGCCGTGACCGAATTTACCTACTGAAGTTTCATTCTGTTGCTATATTTTTGCATTGAAATCTCCTATAATTATCTTCAAGTGCTGCTTGCCTTTATTATTTAGATGACGAATTTCCTCATAAAATTCTTCAATTTCTTCTTCAGGATGACTTGTGGTGGGTGCATAAGTTTGAATAATCTGAGCCTTGTATCTTCTCGAGAGTTGGATAACGAGTCGTGCAGCTCTGTCAGAGGAGCTTTCAACTTCTACAACTTTATCCTTCAGTTTCTTGTTTATTATAAATCCAACACCACTAGTTCTGCCAGTATCTGTCCCACGATAGTAGAAGAGATGTCCACTTTTCAGTTCAATGAGATCTTCTCCTTTTCTCCTTACCTCACTTAGCCTGACGATGTCCCACTTGATCCTTTGTAGTTCCTCTTCCAATTCAAGAAGCCTTGAATCAGAAGATAGGGAGCGTCCATTATACGTAGCCAAGGTCAGCATCAGATGGCAGCCAAGTTCGGTCCTCCAGGGATTCTTAGCACCCTCTGCCTTCATGTCGCACTGGCCGCTGCCTTGGCCAGGTACATTCCCTGCTGCCAGAGACTGAGGGCCAAGATTTAAGTTGTGGAGTAATTTTGGAGGGGTTTGGCCATAACTCACCACGCTGGCCAAGCGGGTTGGTGAGTGTGAGATAGCATTTCCTCTAATCCCGATGGTATAGTTATATACACACAAAGAAAGGTGACTTGATCACGCTAGTTACGTTAACTAAAACTTTTACAAAAAAGTTCGTAAGTTGGAAGCTTACGAACTTTTTGTAAAAGTTTTAGTTAACGTAACTAGCGTGATCAAGTCACCTTTCTTTGTTTATATTGTTACGTGTTTTGCCCATAATCGTCAGGTATAGTTATATCGCTATTGGCGGTTTACAGAGCCCCTTTAGTGGGAACAGGATGCACCACGAGAAGGCGGGGTTGACATTTGTCAAGGAGAGGCTGTGATGTTACGCATCACCTGACCTTACATTCCTTTTCTTGTTTATGGGTTTCAAAATAGCTTTGAAATTAAAACTCTTGAGAATTTTTGAAATTCCAAAGCAAATCTGAGGAGCAAATGGGATAACTGCCCAATTCTCTTATATTGGGTGGTCTATTGGCATGAGAAAGTAGACAGGCTTCGATTTCCTAAATTTTTGGTCAGCTTTGTCTATAACGGAAGGGCTATATCCTCTGCGTACTGCAATTTGTTTAAGAAAATCAAGCTCTTTCTGCAAGGAATCCTCAGTTGAGCATATATGTATTGCATGATATAAGCAAGTGTAGAAGACAGATATTTTTTGTTTCCATGGGTGATTTGATTTTGCACGTGGGGGTAAAGAAACAGCAAATAATTTTCAATAAACTGTTGTACAATAGGATTCTACAGAGAGTGAAATATTCTGGACAAAAAACATTATGAGGCAGAAGTCGAAAAACTTATATCCAAAGAACCCCGTAAAGAAATAAAAAATGATCCATCGGAGAAACAAGTAAAAGAAGTTCGGAAATTGATATAAAGTTGTGTAACTCTTGACCAAAGCTCAAAAAATCATCTAAATCCTTCATATACTTATTTTATTGTTAGTGGTTCTACACATTTCTGAAAATACATAAAATTGGTATTCCTTTCTGTCCCATAGTAATATTGGCTCAGCTACACATAAGTTGGCCAAGTTTCTATCTTCAAAACTAACCACTTTGATGACTTCTTCGAACACAACAGCTGTAAAAAAATTCCATTGAGTTTGTCAATCGACTAAAATGACATCCATACAAGGATCAGTTCATGTTATCCTTCGATGTGAAATCCATGTTCACAAGTATTCCACTGAATGGAGCCTTTGAATCATTGAAAGCTAGTCTCACTGAACATCATTTCAGCCAACCAGAAGTAGAAGATATTTTGAGACTAGTGGAAATTTGTACTAGACAGTTTCCTTTTTCATGGAAGATTTTTCCAACAGACTTCCAATACTTGAAATGGGTAGCCCACTGTCGCCTATTTTATGCAAAGTCTATATGTGTTACACAGAGGACACACTCTTTTCGCTCGTTACATCTGACCTGTGGATTCAATACGTAGATGAAACTTTTATTCTCTGGAATGGCATGAATTTCAAAATACCTAAATTAGTTGAACTGATCAATTCATTTGATCCTCATATACAGTTCACATATGAGATTGAAAATAATGGCTGCTTACCATTTCTTGACGTCCTTGTGTCACACTCTGAAGGAACCTTTAGTACAACAGATTATTGAAAACCATTTGTTGTTTTCTTACCCCCACATGCAAAATCAAATCACCCATGGAAAAAAAAATTTCTGCCTTCTACACATACACAATATTGACAAAAGTCACCGGACACCTAGAAGAGAACACAACACAGCATTTGTTGACATACATTAGTACAGTGTCAGTCCACCTTAGGCCTTAATGCATGCAGTGACCCTTTGAGACATGCTTACAACAAAGTTTCGCAACACAGCGATAGGTATGCACTTCTCTTCCGTACATAATGCTGCCGCTAACTGTTGCTTAGTAGTAGACCTTGGTTCCAAACTTCCTATGCGGCACTCTAATTCATCCAATAGGTGCTCTATGGGATTAAGATCAGGGCTCTGTGTTCGCCAATCAGCACACGATAGGGAATTATCGTCAAACCACTCAGTGCATTATCCTGCTGGTACCAACAAGGCTCAGTTCCATAGTATCGCCACAGAGTTGGTAGGGTACAATTGTCCAGAATATCGAGGTAGATGTACTGGTTAACAGGTTTGTCCATGATAACCAATGGGCCGCAACCATACCACGAAAAACACCACCACACGAGTACACTGCCAGCTCCAAACTTGACCGTAGGAACAGTACACTGTGGTAAACAGCGTTCCTCCAGCTGCCGCCATACCCACACACGGCCATCAGACTGATGAATCGTGTATCTGGATTCATCAGTCTATAGGACTCGTTTTCATTTATCTACGGTCCACAATAAATGTTCTTTACACCATGCTAAACGACGAGTAGCATTCCGAGTGGAGATGAAAGGCTTATGAGCAGCAGCACGACCACCGTAACCCATAAAATGAAGTTCTCTGTGAATGGTGCATGTATATATCGAGGTTCCAGCATTTTTACTCACCTGTACACTGAGCTCTTGTGCTGTTGTACTCCATCGATTAGCTGTAACGATTCTCCCGAGGCTTCGACTTCTTCTATCACTGATTTTCTTTGGTCTGTGGGTACGTTTTGCTGCTTCAGGCACGCCATGTGTCTTCCACTTATTCAGCACATCCAAAACAGTTGAATTGGGTATGTTTAAACGCCTCTCGGTTTCTCCTATGGACAACCCACTAATATAACACCCAACAATATTTCCTTTCTCAAAGTCAGTTCTCTCCCGCCACATTTTCACTCAACCTCACAGTGCCATATGATCGCTTTCAACTGGAGGCTTGCCTTTTATAACTTTTGGAGCTGTACTGCACATCATAATAATGCAGTGGATCCGTTCATTTGCTTTCGAAGGGGTGTCCTGTGACTTTGTCAATATAGTGTATACGTATATCGTGCAATACATAATATGCTCAACTGAAGATTTCTTGCAGTTGAGCATATTATGTATTGCACGATATACAAGAGCTTGATTTTCTTAAACAAATTGCAGTACACAAAGGATATAGCCCTTCTGTTACAGACAAAGCTGTCCAAAAAAATTTAGGACACCGAAGCCTGTCTGCTGGCTCACGCCAATAGACCACCCAATACGAGATAATTGGGCAGTTTTCCCATTTGCTCCTCAGATTTTGCTTCGGAATTTCAAAAATTCTACAGAGTTTTAATTTCAGAGTTATTTTCAAACCCATAAAGAAGATACATTTTTTTGGATCAAAAGACTACGCCGAAGACATAAATTCCTGGGGAATTTATCAGATACCTTGTGAATGTGGACTTTCATATATAGGACAGACCTAAATTTCTGTGTGAAAGAACACATGAACTACGTACGAAACTATGAACTGATGAGATCGTCTATAGCCCAACACTGTCACGAAAATAACCATAAATTTTTGTTTAGGAATGCTAAGCTCATTGATAAACCTGATTTTACTATCAAGCTAAATGTATTAGAAGCTTTCCCCATATACTGGAACTCTTCATGGCTTGTCAACGACATGATGTCGACTCCATTTCTTTCAAGTGCGTGGAAACAACTCACCAAAAACTGTGACAGTCACAACTCTGATGAAGTCACAATGATTTGAATGTTTACGCTCCATTCGTCCTGATGAAGCCAAGACAAACGCTTTGCGAAACTATAGTCAACGTATAAATAAACCTTTGATTGTGGTAAACGTTGGTATTTTTATTCTATAAACCTGCATGTTCGCTGCTAAATTTCTTCACAAAATGTGTCTCAGTAAGTAGCTTTGATCCTGCTACAAATATCAAAGAGACACGTATTGACAACAATCATCGACACACCTGCATCAAAATAAGTAAAGCATAACTGTGTTACTAAAAAAACTCCAAAAAGAGTGCTCCTGCTACGAAGAGCTAACGCAATGTGGACACTGAAATATTAATAACACTTCAAAATGAAGAAGACAGTGAGAGTGTAAATGCATCTTATGCAATAGGTGGCTGCTTGACTCATGAAACATTTAAGAAATGGAAACATACTCGACCATGGCTTGGTGTTTCTAAAGATGGGTGTATTATTTGTACAATGTGCAGTGAAGTAAAGAAACTAGGAATACATGCAGAAGAAAAGGTAAGAAGCAATAATGCATTTATTATTGGTGTATCCACAGAAAAGGGCGAAAAAACAACAACAACTGAATGATAAGATATCTGATCATGGGAAATGTAAATCCCATATTAAATGCATGGAATTGCTAAATGTTGCTCAAAATAAAAAATAGAGATCGGTGTTAAAACTTCAAGAGATCTGTGGATAAAACAGATCTTTCATACTGAGTATGTGATATGCAAACAGAATTTATCATTCAGGTCACTTGCATCTATTGTTGAACTTCAAAAAAGGATGCAAGTGATCTGAATCCATTTTGAAGTTTAACAATGGATGAACTTCAAAATGGATTTAGGTCACTTGTCCTGAATCTATTCTGAAAGTTCATGGTCTGGAAATGGGAAATATTCTTTTTCCCATGTGCCATACATTTCATCGCTAGCCAAATGGAAAAAAACAAAAACAACAACATTGTAAATTATATGCATATACTTAATTTGAATAATGTGTTTAGCGGGTGGTCTTAGTGAGGGATGGGTTTGCCTTCTTGGGGCGCTCTGTGGTGACAATGGCACACAGAACAGCAATAAGAGCCTCTGTGAATCTTGGAGAGGTGCCAGCTAGTTCTGTGTGACATTGGCGAAAAGACCTCACTTCACTGGGTTTTGTTCCAGAATCCTTAGTGAATGACCAACTGGAACTGTCAGCTGTGGGCTAATCCCCCACACTGATGTACTTACCTGATTAAAAAGATAAAAAGAAATATTAAAAATGACTCAAGTGTGGGATATGGTGGACTTACCACACTTGAGAAGGACGGTCCACCATGGAATCAACCTGGACTTTCTAAACGGTGTATGAGAAAGAGATCTCGGTTGAGTAAGTGTAAGATTGGTGTATGGAATACTAGAGGTATAAATGGCAAGATGAATGAGGTGATTGAAGAGATGAATAAGTATAGATTGGATGTGCTGTGTGTAAGTGAAACCAAAAAGAAGGAAACTGGTTTAGAAGAAGCGAATGGAACGGTGAGTGTGTGGTCTGGAGTACTGGATAATGTGAGAGGACAGGCTGGTGTGTGATTTTAAGTGAAAAGATGAAGAACAACTTGATTCACTAGTTGCATAAGTGAGAGAATTCTTTGGATTCGTTTGAAAATGAAACTTCCGAGAATAGTAATTGTTGTAGTGTATGCTCCTTGTGACTCTCAACCCTCTGATAGGAAGAAAGACTTCTGGAATGAGCTAAAAGCTGTTTTGAGCCAGCATGATGCTAAAGAGAAAGTTATAATAGCAGGAGATTTCAATACTAGAATAGATGTGCAGAATGCACTTTCTGACAATGTTCTGGGTAAGTTTAATGATCCTTGTGTGAATGATAATGTAGAAAGATTAATTAAACTCTGCACTGAGAATGGTTTGTGTGTTTCCAATACGTTTTTCAACCACAAGAGTATCCACACATATACTTGGGAAAATCGTACTCTTGGTCAAAATAGTTTGATAGATTTTGTTGTCTATGATCAGTGTCAGAAACACTTAGTTGTTGACACTCGTTGGATGAGAGGTGTGGATGTTGGCTCTGATCATTACTTGGTAGTGTCAGGAGTGAAACTGAATGTTGGTTGGAGGAAAAGGAATAGGAAGAGGCCCAGGATGGAAAAAATAAAGGTTGAAAAGCTGCCTGAAAATCATCAGCATTGTTTTGACCTACTCAGAGAACAACTGATGGAGCTGAAGTCTTGTGAGAGGGATGTAGAAAAGAAGTGGGAATGTTTTAAGAACTGTGTAGTCACTGCTGCTTAAGAGGTCTGTGACACCACAATAGTAGGTAACAATAGAGGTGTTGCTAGGTGGAATAGTGAGACTGAAGAGGCAGTAAAGAGAAAGAAGGAAGCCTATTTGGGGATGCTGCAAGGTAGAGTTTCTGTGGATTAATATTGCTGAAAAAAGCTTGAAGCAGCTAAGCTGGTTTGCCAGAGTAAACCAAAAGATAGGAAGGAGAAAGTGGAAAGGCATGAATTCGCTTTTCGGAAAGATAGGAAGACTTTCTGGAAGTACACCAGACTCGGGGGAAAAATAGGGGAAACAAAGTTGTAAGCTGTGTGAAGAATAAGATCAAGGAAATGATACGGGAGCCCAATGAGTTAAGTGAAAGATGGGGAGAATATTTCTGTGAGTTATTAGATCAGGAAAGTAAAGATGATTCTGAGACAGATGCAGATGATGGCACAGTGAAGGATGAAAGCACAGGATGGATCTCAAAGACAAGAAGTGTATAAAGCTCTAAAATGTCTTCAGAATGGTACGGCCCCGGGAGTTGATATCATAACTGTTGAGATGTTGAAATATGGTGATCACTCGGTAATTGACTGGTAAATTGAAATTTGCCAGTTGTGCTGGGAGTTAGAAATGGTCCCTCAGGATTGGACGGATGCTATCATTGCTCCCTTGTATAAGGCAAAAGGTGCTCAGACTGACTGCAAGAACTACCGTGGTATTAGCCTATTAAGTGTGCCAGGAAAAGTGTTTGTTAAGGTCGTTACTGAAAAAGTACGGTGTCTTACATCAGAGAAAGTGTGGGATGTTCAGTGTGGTTTCATGCCTGGTAAAGGCTGCACTAACCAAATTTTTGCATTATGCATGATGATTGAAAAGTATATGGCTGTTGGTAAGAAAGTTTTTGCTGCCTTCATAGATTTAGAGAAAGCTTATGACCGAGTAAATAGGACACTTTTGTGGAAGGTACTGAATGAATATGGTGTTACTGGAAATCTACTTAATAGTGTAAAAGCCACGCATGCTGACAGTAGAGCCTGTGTACGAGTGAATGGTGTTTTAACAAAATGGTTTTCTATTGGTGCAGAAGTCAGGCAAGGTTGTGTAATGTCTCCATGGCTGTCTAATATATTTATGGATGCGTGCATGCATGATGCCAAAATAGATAATACTGGCTTATGTCTTGGTGATATCCGTGTGTGCAGATTGCTGTATGCTGATGACACTGTCCTGTTGGCAGAAAGCAAAAGTGAGTTGCAGAGTATGTTGTCCCGGATGTACAAAGTTTACATGAAATTCAAACTGAGTATAAATAAGGGAATAACAAAAGCTATGGTTTTTGAGAGAGGAACTGGCAGCACTGAATGTAATGTAAGTGTAAATGGCACAGTGGTTGACTAGGTGAGTGAGTTTGTGTATTTAGGAAGCATGTTTGACAGAGAGAAAAAATTGGATGGTGAAATTAGTAGGCGAGTGAATTCTTCATTGAAAGTCATGGCTGCTCTGGGAGGTTTTCACAGGAATGATGGGTTCTCAAGAGAGTCCCGCATGGCTGCGTATGAGAGTGTAATTGTTCCTACTCTGATGTATGGTAGTGAAACCTGGGTACTACAGAAGAAACATAGGAGTTGTTTGTGTGCTGGAGAAATGCATTACTTATGCGGGGTTTGTGGCAAGACACGTTCTGATTGTGTGAGGAATGAAGATGTGTTGCAGTTGTGTGATGTGAAGCAAAATGTTGTTAGAAAGGTGAAGACTAATATGCTTTGGTGGTTTGGCTATGTTGAAAGAATGAGTGATGAGTTGCTTACTAAGAAAATCTTTTTAGCCCAAGTGGCAGGAAGGAAAGGCAGAGGAAAGCCAAGGAAGTCATGGGAGGATCAGATTCAGGAGTGTCTGCATGAGAAACAAATTATGAGTATGAAGCATAGAAGATCTTGTGCACAGCATGTAATGAATATCAGTGAAGGCTGAGTTGTATGTCAAGATCGCTGTAAATGGAGAAGTTTGATACGGCAACAGTAATTAAAAACTATCTGGTAGTTTGTATTTCTTCTTGGAGCTAACCTCTGAATCTCAGAGAACAGCTTAGTGATATGTATGTATGTATGCATGTATGTATGTTTAGCATAATAATTGATGACAGTACAACAGTATCAAATAAAACTTGTATGATTGTGTACATTAGAATAGTTTACATAACCGCACTGCATCAAATTTTTTCTGGATCTTGTTGAAATGGGAAGTCATTTGATGGGAGAGGAAATTATGAATTCACTTTTGACTGTATTTCAAAATCTGGGTATTGATGAAGATCACCTACAAAATAATAATAATAATAATAATAATAATAATAAGAGAAAGATGTCTTGACATTTTGGAAAGGAATTTGGGAAAGCCCAGTTGAACATAATAAAAATGCCTTGTGGATCAATGATGTTCCTAAAGATTTGAAAGGAATACACATGGATAATCTGATGATAACAACTGATGTGATTACACAGCAAGTAAAGAATGTGAAAGCCTGGAGCACACCTGGACCAGATGAATTGCACGGATTTTGGTTGAAGTATCTTACAAGTCTTCATCAACGAATAGCTATGCAATTCAATATAATGCTACAGAATTCTGCAACAGAAGATTGGATAACAACAGGTCGCACATTCCTTATAATGAAAGATCAAGAAAAAGGCAATGAACCTACTAACTATCGTCCAATTACATGCCTCCCAACAACATTCAAACTTTTCACAAGAGTACTAGCAAGATCAATATATGACTATTTATGAAGAAACAATTTGTACCCAATAGAACAGAAGGGGAACTTCAAAAGGTCAAGAGGCACAAAAGACCAGCTGCTAATTGACAAAATGGTTCTAAAAAACTCCAAAAGAAGAAAAACGAATTTGAATATGGCATGGATAGATTATAAAAAAGCCTTTGACTCATTGCCCCACAGCTGGATTAACACTTGCTTGGAACTATTTGGAGTTAGCAAGAACATCTGTCGATTCCTCAAAGAAAATATGAAAAACTATCAAGAGAGGCATATTTCAAGGGGATTCTTTGTCGCCTTTATTGTTTAATATCTCTTTAATTCCATTGTCAATGATTTTGAACAAAACAAAAATTGGCTACCACATTTCGGACCAACATGGAAAAATAAACCATCTGCTGTACATGGATGACCTTAAATTGTAAGCAAAAAGTTCCGCTGAACTTGAAACATTGCTGCATACAGTGCAAATATTTAGTGATGATATACAGATGGATTCTGGACTGGAAAAATGTGCAGTACTATCCATGCGCCAGAGAAAAGTCCAGAATATAGATGGAATAGAACTAGAAAATGGTAATATAATGAAATCATTGTCAGATAATGAAAATTATAAATACCTTGGAATTCTTGAATCAGATAACATCTTACATACAAAAGTCAAATGTCTGACTAAGAGTGAGTATATTAAGAGAGTAAGAAAAATATTGAAATCAAAATTAAATGGTGGAAATATAATCAAAGCCATAAATACATGGGCCATTCCAGTAATTAGATACCCAGCTGGAATAATTGATTGGACCCAAAGTGAATTAGAAATACTGGATCGGAAAACTCGAAAGTTATTGAACATGCATCATGCACTCTATCCAAAAAGTGATGTTGACAGATTGCATTTACCTCGGAAGATTGGAGGCAGAGGGCTGCTACAAGTACAACAGGTAGTAGAGGAAGAAAAAATAAGCCTGAATGATTACGTCAACAGAAGCAGAGAAAAGCTACTTCAGGCAGTGAATAATGAAAATATCTAAAAAAACAACAGAAAACAAGGCTGAATACAAGAGGAAACAGTCTGAAAGCAGATTAGACGGCTGGAAGAACAAGCCACTACATGGACAATTTCTAAAGACTATTGATGGGAAAAGTGACAACAACTTGACTTGGGCATGGCTGAAATGGGTTCCATCAAGAAAGAAACAGAAGGTCTGATTTTTGCTGCACAAGAACAGGCATTGCACACAAATGTTATGAAGGCTAAAATCCAGAAAGTCAGTGATAATCCAAAGTGAAGACTTTGTCAAGAAAAAGATGAAACTGTGTCTCATCTAATATGTGAATGTAGCAAAATTGCACAGACAGATTACAAAGTTAGGCATGACAGGGTTGCACAATTGATTCATTGGTCATTGTGTAGAAAGCACAATCTGCCATCATCGAAAAACTCATGGGAACACAAGGCTGAGAAAGTCATAGAAAATAATGAAGTCAAGATCTTGTGGGATTTCAGAATTCAAACCGATCGACACATAGAACATAATACACCATAACAGTCATAGAAAATCGGAAAGTCTGGCTAATTGATATAGCGATCCCTGGAGATGCCAGAGTCAATGAAAAAGAATTGGAAAAAATGACTAAATATAGAGACCTGGCCATAGAAGTTATCTGGTTATGGACTAAATACACAACAGTAGTCCCCATTGTCATTGGGGCACTTGGAACAATATCAAAAAAATTTATGAATCATTTTGAAAAATTGCAGCTTTCTGATATGCCACCTACAGAACTGCAGAAGACAGCTTTACTTGGGACATCATATATTTTACGCTGATTCTTGACTGATGCCTAGGTCTCCGGTGGAAACTCGTATCAGTTCAACTACCAGTCAATGATAATTTGCTGTTTATTTTGTTTGTCAGAGGCTGTGATTCGTATATTTCGAATAAAGAAAATAATAATAATAATAACTAATTGGAATTGCTACAGATGGAGAGTCAAATCTACAAGGTCAAAATAGAGGTGCAGTTAAACTATTGCAGAACTGGCTGGGAACAGATATTGCTGTTATATATTGCATGAATAACAAACTGAAACTTGCAGTTAATGATGCAATAAGATGCATGTTAGTTGTTCTAAGGCTACAATCATTTATTGATTCTTTATATGAGTTATTCTCCCAGAGCCCGAAAAATCAGCATCAAGTGGAACAGGTAGAAGCAAAAATCTGTACCCAGTTTTTAAAAACTGGTCGCGTTGTTGGTGTAAGATGGCTATCTTCAATTGCATCAATGCTAAGTGCTATCTTCAACTGCATCAATGCTAAGTGCTATCTTCAACTGCATCAATGCTAAGAGCCATTTGGAAGAGTTATGCGTCTCTTGTGTTTTTTTTTTTTAAAGTGTGTGGTAGATGAACAATGATCGTCAAAAGATCAAGCCAAATACAGAGGCTTCATTAAAACCATGAAAAACTGGGTCTTTTTGTGCAAACTTGCACTTGTTAAAGATGCTGTTGATACCTAGAAATTCTTCTTCTTATTTCTTCAGAAGAGAGATTCTTCTCTCATATTGTTAAACAAGGAACTAGGTATTACTATGAAAACTTTGAGTGCTATGAAAGACAGTGATGGAGTTAACATGAAAAACTTTAAAAAAAGAATTAATAAGAACATGCCACATTCCAAGGTGTGGCAATGGAGCTGCCTTCAGATGAAAAAGAACAGAATTTTTTTAATTTCTGGTGCCAATTTCTTCAGGGTTTGGTTGACAATATTTCTGCTCAATTTGAAAATATGGATATCATTGAAGTGGCAACTGTATTAAGTCCCTAACAGTGGCCTCCAGAAGGAGAAAAGAGATTTCTAATTGGTGATGGTAAAGTTATTCAGCTATCAAAAATTTTCAAGAAGAACAGCAGCGAAATTGTGAAAGAGTTTCGCCAATACAAGGATAATTCAGAAAGTATGGGGGACTGTTTGAAAGAATTATTTCTTGATGTTAGTGTGATTCCAGTTTCCTCTGCAAAGTGTGAAAGGGGGTTTAGTTCTATGAATCTGATAGTGACCGACAGCAGGAATAGATTTGACATTGCAACTGTAAGTTCTGTGTAATGTTTATGTCACTAAATGGACCTCCACTTTCATCCTTCAAAGCACGAAAATAGGCAGAGCTGTGGATAAAGTCTGGACACAAAGATGTTTTGCAGACTGCTGGTGGAAAGCCTTCCAAGAACGAAGGTTCCAGTCATCACACTTTCTTATTCATATAGCTTAATGGCCACTGAAACAGTAAGTTCCATTTGTATACATTGAATTTCCTTTTAATAAACTGTTTGACAAAATTTGCATGTTTTTTTTTTCAATTTGTAAAGCTGAAATTATAAAATATATGCCATTTTATACAAAAAGAGGATAAATAATCGAAACAAGCAGAACATATTAAAAAAATATGCAATTGCATGAAAATCTGGGACCGAGTATGAATCATTGACTTGATTGCAATTTGAAGGTTTTTAGTAGTCAAGCCCCCCTCCACTGCTTTTTCCATAAATACCACGCTGCCCTCTATAGAGATTTCACATAAGTCTTAGAGTTGATATTCCTACCTGTAACCCATCGAAAGATGTCTCTGTACTCCCAGAAAACGGTGAGTATGCATTTTTTAGCAGAAGGTTGAGTCTTGATTTTTTCTTTCTTTCTGGGGGAAGTGAAGTGGTGATATTCAAATGACTGTTTTTTCACTTCCAGGTCATAGTGATGCACCAAATTTCTGTTCACCCATGACAATGTTGTAGAGAAAATCACAACCTTTGCTTTCGTAGAGAGCAAATAATTGTTAATATGCTTCCAAGTCTTGCTTTCTTCCTTTTGGGTATGCTAATGCAACACCCATCATGAGCACATTTTCTTGTAACCCAGAACTGCAATATTCTCATTGACACTAGCTAAACTAATGTTTAACATTTCTGCAATGGTTATTATCGTCGATTTTCTTGACCAAGTTTGCTTACTTTTTGCCTGTTCAAATCCTGAGTTGCCGTGACAGGCCTCCCAGCTTGCAACTGGTTATTCTGGTTCAAATTATTGAAACTAACCCTTGATTTTCTCAACCAATGATGCACAGTATTTATGCACACAATATCTTCACCACAAAGCCAATCATTGCTGGGAATTCTGATAGAAGTTTTATTTTCATAAGACAAATGTTTGATAACTGCTAAATGCTTCTTGTGCTTCAACACGGTATAAAATGAGTCATTCATTTCGGCCTGAATACAACATAAACCACTATGTTTACTAAGATGAGCAAAACTGCAAATTAAATCTAACAAAACAATGAACAAGCTGTGATAGGCTCAGATTTAAGTTCACACCTACTGTGCAAGATACCTGCATGGAGGCATTACTTTCTGAACACACCTTGAACAGAATACAGAGAGATTTATGTTGAAGCAGCAGTTAAAGAATTATTGTTTGAGACAATGGCTCTAAAGCTTCTATGGTATAGTTCTGATTGTTTTGTTGTTGTTGTTGTTTTGTTCAGGGCTCACAATGGATTTTTGCTCTAAAATTAGGAGGAAAGGGACCCTGTTTTTTTTTTTAAAGAGACCAAAAGGGACCAATTAGAGAAAAAAATAAGGACCACAAAGGACCAGGAATTTTTTAATAAAATTATTTAAATAAGGTTAAATTAGGCATGTGTCACCATTCATTATGTTTACCTTTAAATACTTTTACTTCAGTCTTTCTAAAAGTTATTGAGCTCATATTTTCACTCTGTGTCATTTTATTACAGTTAAATTTCAAAGAACAACATATCCAAAACTATGTATTATCTAGTTAATAATAATATACATTAACCAATGATAATAAAGCAAATAATGCAGAGTGAAAATATGACTTTAATGCATCTGACTTTCATGCTCATAAATTGTTTTGACATGTAAAATGCAGTTCAATAGTGATTATTTTATTGAGGAAAAATTTAGTTGGCTATGTAGACTGGCATTTAAAGAGTATACATAACTTACTTGTTTTTTTTCCTACAGTTACTAAACAATCTTCTGTTGAGAATAATTTGCTTATATTTCTCTATTATTTAGTGCCTTAACTTACCTTCATATTCTTGCTACTTACTAAAGAAGTGACCCCTTTGAGGGGAAAAGGTATCACTTCTTTGGACCAAAACCAAAGGCAACAATATTAAGATCAGTAAAAGCACTAAAATAATAGCTAAATATAATCAAATTATACTTATAATAAACTTTTAGTGCCATGACAAAAGGTTCACCATATTTACATTTTATTTAGTCTTCTGTCTATTTGAAAAAAAGTTTTGTCATGAGACTGTCCTTTTTTGTGTCTAGCCTTCTTTCTATATCATTAATTGCTTTCCTTTTTTCTTTGCATTCTTTATTGGCTTTTCTCACAATTTCAATCATGGCCTGGGTGAGTTTGGCATCTGCTAAATCATTGTTTTTTAGAGCTTTCTTCAGCCTTTCATTTGCATCACTTAAAAGAGTGTATGACACACAACACTGGAAATGTTCTTCTCTCCTAGTAGTTTTTAACTTGTTTTTCACTTTCTCTATGTCTTTCTGATTGTGTTTAATTTTTTGTGCATTTTCTTCTTCAGCAACCATACTTTCTTGCAATTCCTTTGCTTTTTCTGCTTTTGTTTCCTCTTTTTTTTTCTCTCACTTTTCAGACAACTGTTATAACTTTTGTAAGCAACATGCGCTAACTTAAGCATTTCTTGGGTGACATAGTTAATTCTGGTTTGTTCTGATATTGTTTTCATGAGTCACTGTTAACATAGCATTCAAAGTCCTTACTGACATTGAAGCCCTATCCTCTGTCATTATTTGAGATGAACGGGGAAAACCCTCTTTTCCCATTTGCACTACTATGTGACAAAGTTAAGTAGGCTTCAACCACAACTGACACAGTAGGGTTTTACCTCATCCATAGCCTTTACTTTGAAAATCTGAGACCAGTACTGATCAATTCTGTTTAAAACATTTATTTTTTCAAATCTGAGAAGTTTCCACTCATCTATAAGCTTATTAGCAATAATTTCCATAGGTAAGAAAAAGAAATTTTAAAGATATCTTGTTAACTTCTACTCAGTTTTACTTCACCGGGCTGAAGGTAGTGAAAACATTTAATCAACTTGTTGCTACCTTTAACATTTTTCTGCAAAATGTATTGTCCGGCTGCAGCAAAGTGATTGCTGAAAGATAACAGAAAATTCAATTTTTCTGAATCCGATAGGGGAGTAAGTTCATTTTGCAGTTCTGCACTTAAACTTAAAGGTAGGTCTTGTACTGGAAGCAAGTTCTCTGTTTCAAATGCACTTTCTTCTAAATACTTAATACAATTTCCTGTGGCTTCTTTCTTACAAATAGTGATAATTAAGTGATATTAGTGATAATTAAGTCTTTCAGCTGATGGTGCAAAATATGTATCAGTGGTTCAACTTTTTGAAACATATACATATGTAAATTTAGTAAAGAGGGTAGCACTTGATGATATGAATCTCAATTCAGCTAACAAAGTTTTTCTGCAACAGACTAATAACTTTCTTATAATTAACAGTACTCATTAGCTTATCTTGTTTGCAAAGTATGTATTTTTATAAATACTCCATAACAGCATTCCACTGCTGCAAAAGTCTATTAGCAGCAGATTCAAGAGTTACCCACCTGGAACTTACAATGCTTAACGAAGTGCAACTTTGGCAGATTTTTTCCTTCTTGGATTCTGGAGTAATCTTCGCAGCATTATGGCCAGCCATCAAAGTAGTGATAAACTGGTGTAATTAAATATGAAGTATAAAAACCAAGGTGTTCTAAATCCTTTCTAGAAGCATTATGAACCACAAGAACACTGCAAAATCCTAAATCAATAAGTTCCTTCTTTCGAATAGCTTTTACATCTTCATTGACTAGCCGAAAACCCTTTTTGTTCATGTTTGGTCCATCACTTACACACATAAGAAGCTTGGAAAGAGAAAGTCTTCCATTTTTGGGACGCGGGTGGCCTAGTGGGCAACGTTCGTGACTGCCACGGAAAGGACCTCAGGTTCGATCCCAGGCAGGTACGAATGCTCGATCCACTAAATATCCGCCGTGCCCATAAATAAGGGCGTCTTCCTCTCCCTTTCTACTTCGCTTCCATGTCACTTTCCTGTCGAGTACTCTACCCCAAATCTCCTAGCTTCCTATTTCTAAGGGTTGTTTAAGACCTGGGGTCAGACACTCCCTTCCTAAAATCCTCTACATATGATCATTTGATCAGTTTTCCATTTTTAGTGCTAACAGTATATTGTTTTTCAAATCATCTCCTGTTGCACGACCCATTTAAAAACTTTCCAGGTGATGACATACAATTTATTCCTTAGATTCAGACCAAAATCTAACTACAGTCTGAAGTTTCTTGAGTCCAGCATGATTGGTAGTTTCATCATACTGGAGTGTAAAGTAATTTTCCCGAGCTTCTTCTAAAATTTCCCCCCTGAAATAGGATGCTAAAGCATCACTGATGGGGTATCGGACTTTTGTTGCATTTAACAAAAATTGATCTGGAATGGCCTCAGGTAAGGGAAACATGACTTTGAAAACTTTAGCTATATCATTGCAAGATTGTGCTGACATGTTTCAGGCAACTGCCTTCATGACCCAGATCAGTTCAGCTGCATAAGCAGAATCTTGACTATACAGAAGCTATAGCAGAGTTCTTTGGCTATTACTGGCTGATGGAATACTGAGACGAAGCTGTTTTGAACCAATTTTCAGCTTGCAATTTTCTTTGTGCTTTTCTCCTTCAAAGTGTTGCTTGATGGCATAAAACTCTTTTCAACTGAAATTTTCTTAGTGAAGACAATACAAAACCTTTTGCTTGAAAAAGAAGTTACAATGAGAACCAATCTTTCAACTTTTCTCAGTATCAAATTTTGAAATACTACACAAAACTTGCAAAAATTAATTATCACTCAGGCAAATAAGAAGTGCTGTGCAAGAGCTTTGAAAAAATTACAACATTGCATCACAAGTGTTTTATTTTTTCAGTGGGGGGGGGTAATTAGGTACATAAGTGCAAGTGTTTTACATCAAAATTTCATGTGTTGTGTTTATAGCTGTGACCAAACATTTAATTGAACAAAACAGTTTGATGTAATTTGAAAATGTCATTTTTTACTTCTCCAAGTGTCTCAAATAGTTCAAATCGAGCATTAAGAGGTAGGCTGTAGGTGTTCACTGCAATCAGTAGTATAATGGAATTCAAAAGTTCTACATATGAGTGTCCCAAATTTAACTTTGTGAAAATTTGTTTGCAAGTCATGTAGTTAACAGAAAATGTACAAAACTGTACAAATACCACTTTGTACATATACAGTGCACTTTGCTGGTTCTGGTAATTATCACCTCACATTTGATTTATAGAGTTCCATTTCAAACTTTATTGAAATCAGTTTATGCATTTTGGGGCTGTAAGATTTGCACTGGAATTACACCACAATTCTGTATATGGACAGTGCAGTTTCCTGGAATTGGAAAGCATCACCCCACATCTGCATAAAGAAAAGGATTTTTGTTTCAAGTTTGATTAAAACCAATTCATGCATTATGGAGTTAGATGTGTACCGGAATCTGTACAATACCACTCTGTACATGTACAGTGCAGTTCACTGGAACTCGTACCTATCACCTCACATTTGCATTTTTTGTCAGGGAATTCCATTTTCGAACTGCATTAAATTAGTTCAATCACTGAGGAGTAGAAGTGCACTGACGTGTACTGGAATCTGTACTCCTTTAAACCAGAGCGTGGCATTGGATATATGGTAGCTGGTAAGCGGCATTGGATGTCGAACTCTAACATATCCATCCAATAATAATCAGTTGCAACATGTTTCTAGAGAAATTTTAATCAGAGATGCATTTAAAAAAAAAAAAGAAGTTAATAATTAATAGATAAATAAATAGATGAAATTCGATGATGAGACGTTAATCTTAACAACTACCATCTCTCTGTTAGTTTATGTATATACGGAACTTTAGGTTATGAAACACAATTCAAAAACTACTAAATTAATAAGATGAAATTTTATAATTAAGATCTTTAGTATCAAACTGTATTTTAATAACAAACATAAAATTCACCCACCTCAGTCCTTTACGGCTGCAAATTATTGAAAACCACAAAAGAAATGAGCTGTGCTGTAGCAGGTAAGTAATCCCCCTAATCTTCCCGCGTGTGATCAAGGTGGCGTGAAAAGTGGTTTTTCATGTAATCCCCTCTCTTGTTGTTTGAGAAGTTCCAAGTTAAATGCTTATTGGTAAAGCTATTTTTAGAACTGTGCCTTACACGTGACCTAGCATGCACAGGCGAAAGCCATTTCCTGGTTTTATATCATCTGCCTGCCAGATGTATAGAGTACAAACCAAGTCTTTTCAGTGTGATTCTGCCACAGACATCAGTGACTTCAGCAGAGATAAATGAATACAGAATACAAATAAACCTATACATACAAAAATGGTGGGGAAAAGTGAGAGATTCCTCAAGAATTCGTGGAAACTCATGGTCCCCCCCCCCAAAAAAAGGGGGAAAAGAGACCATATTTTTTAAAGCGGGGCAAAATGGGACTTTTGTGAAAAAAAACCCCAGATTTTTAGGGGAAAAAAAGAGACTATTTGTGAAACCGTTTTTTTTTTAAAGAAGAAGTTTGCTTTTCTCCTTGAAAACTACAGGGAAAATAAATGATTTTACTATATGTAGCTTTCTCCATGTATTATTTGAAATCTTTCTGTTTTGTGACACAGCAGAAATATTAATATCTTATGTCAAGATAACATTTTCATTAACAGTTTACCAGGAGAAAACACACAAAATCATTTTTTAAAGTTCAAGTGTGATGAATTGCTTCAATAATAATTACATTGCATATTGATTTCACCTTACCTAGGTTTTCTGAAACTTCTTTTATTAGACTTGCTACGTGACCTGCATACAGGAGGTGGCTGTAAAGCCAATAAACTGAAACCTGAAAAAAAAAATAGTTAAGATATCAGAAAAGGAAAAATAAAAAGAACATTTTCAAAACTATATATATGCAATGTATATACAGTGGGTGAACAACAAAACTGAAACACCTGCACAAATAGCACCCCCAAATGTCACGCCGCTGTAAGCACT
The DNA here is from genome assembly GCA_039090855.1 of Macrothele yani. NCBI lineage: Eukaryota > Metazoa > Arthropoda > Arachnida > Araneae > Macrothelidae > Macrothele > Macrothele yani. The sequence continues at coordinate 54,551,492 of CM077011.1, read as the reverse complement.
ACCTGGTGGCCGCCTTCATCTATTTCGCAGTCGATCGATGAGAGCGGAGTGCGAAGGTTGCATTAACAAAGCAGTAGCACAGCTGGACATCAAAAAGTGCAATCCACACAATATAATGGGAGACATATCCGAGTTTCAAAGAGGACAGTTTGCTAGTGCACGTTTCGCAGGTGCATCTGTGTCCAAGACAGCAAGTCTTTGTCATGTATCACGAGCCACAGAATCCAGGGTCATGTCGGCATACCACCAAGAGGGAAAAACCACATCCAATAGGAGTAACTGTCGAGGTAAGAGGAAGTTGTCTGACGGGGACATCCTGGGTGCGAACATGGATGGTAGCCATAGAACATAAAACCACAGCTGCCAAACTGTTGAATACGCACCATGAGTTGAATACGCACCATGACTCACCGGTTTCCATCAAAACTATTCATTGGGAATTTCACTGGGACAACATTCACAGTTGTGTTGCCATCGCCAAACCCTGGATCACCATTGAGAATGCCAAATGTCGGTTGCAATGGTGCCAGCAGTACAAATCATGGACGTTGGATAACGTGAAATGTGTATTGTTCTCTGATGAATCATCAGTCTTACCCACAACTGGGAGAGTTTACGTGTGGAGATATTCCTCACAGGCTTACACCACCCTGAGTGTTTATTGCCCACAGTGCAGCATGGAGGTGGATCAGTGATGGTTTGGGCCGCAATATCGTAACAGCCTGTTGGCCTGCTGATTGTTCTTGAGGGGCACATCACTGCAAGGACTAACGGACAATTCTGGAGGACCAGGTGCACCCAATGGTTTAAAAATTATACCCTGATGGTGCTGTGTGTCAGGATGATAATGCACCAACACACAGAGCCAAACTGGTGGAAGAGTGGTTCACTGAGCATGAAAGTGAGGTTGAACAACATCTGTCATGGCCTGCATAGTCACCCAACTTGTAACATTATTGAGCCACTCTAGAGTATCTACAGGAGTGAGTCCGGAAATGTTTTCCTCCACCAGCATCACATCATGAACTAGCCACTTTTCTGCAAAAGGAATGGCTTCAAATCCCTCTTGCTACTGTACAGGACTTGTACTGGGCCTTTGCATGATGAATTGCAGCTGTACTGGCCTCCAAAGGAGGCCCTACACTGTACTAATGAACTGTTGTATCTTAAACCCATGTGTTTCAGTTTTGTTTTCCAGCCCCTGTATATACATATCTGTTTTAATTTTATAGAGACAGGAAAACTAAAATAAAAGAAGAGAAAGAACACTTAAAAAAAAAAAAAGCTAATATTATCTCTGGTACACTGAAAGACCAATCTGCCCCTGTGAAAGAGCAACTATGTCTTCTCGATGATTTTTACACAAAGTCAATCCCTGGTTTGATTCAAAATGGCTTGTTCTCAACCTAATGGTTCCTCACCATCTGCAACAAACACTTGAATACCTGAATGATAGATCCAAGTCCTAATTCAATTTCCTAAGATCCTGAAATAGATGAGAACCCAGCAGAATAGTACCTGAATATCTGCTTTGATCCAAGTATACAGAACATACCTAAATGAAATTGCCACCCTGGTGGCACAGGTCAGTGGTCTAAGCACTGTCTTTTGATCATTCATCTAAGATGGAGCCTGGGTTCAAACCCCAGATGAGGCATGGATAGTGTTACAGCACTGGCTCTCTCACTTTCCAGGAGCCAGTGGCCTTAGATTAGGGATGGGTGACTAGCCCATTGAGTTGCTCATGGTGGTCATTAAACCCACACAAACCCCCCCCCCCCCCAAAAAAAACAACAACAACTAAGGACAGGATGGAAACCAAATGCCACAAAAGTTACTTTCTGAAGTACATTTAGAGAATATGGGATATATATACACTGAAGTGCCAGAAAAATTGGTACAGACGAGCTTATGCAAAATACATAGCAACGTCATTTATGCGCATACTCGGTTGTGTCCGCCAGTGCGTATATAAAGCGATAGACATCCTTGCCAGCTGTCAGAGCTCTTTTCGGCATGAGAATGACAAGTAATAACGATTTAAGCAATTTTCAACGCGGTGTCGTACTTGGCGCTCGTGAGATGGGCCCTAGTATTTCGGAGGTAGAAACGAAGTTCGGATTTTCACAGACGACCATTGCAAGGGTGTACCGTGACTACAAGAATTTCGGCAAAACCTCCAACCTGCGATACCAGTGTGGCCGTAAAAAGACATTGGGTGGACGTGACCATCGTCGGCTGTCAGGAATCGTTTACGTGATAGGCGTGCAACACTCTCGCAGGTATCATCGGAATTCAATGCTGGAGGCTCAACAAGCATCAGCGTCCGGACTGTGCAACGTACCCTGCATGATATGGGCTTTGGGAGCCGACGCCCAACTCGAGTCCCCTTGATGGATGCACGACACAGAGCTATGTGCCTCGCTTGGGCACAGCAACACCGCTACTGGACACTCGATGACTGGAAACAAGTAGCCTGGTCTGACGAGTTACGTTTCCAACTGTATCAGGCAGATGGAAGGATTTGTGTGTGGCGCAAACCCCACGAAGCCAAGGATCCCGCCTGTCAACAGGGAACTGTACCGGCTGGTGAGTGTGTTGTGTGTGTGTGTGTGTGTGTGGGGGGGGGGGGTCCGTAATGGTATGGGGTCTGTTTGGCTGGACTTAACTGGGACCCCTGGTACGTCTACAAATGTCTGTGACCGGTCAACACTATGTGTGCATCCTTTCTGACGAGGTACACCCGTTCATGTCCTGCATTCATGCTGATGGGTTGGGCCTGTTCCAACAGGACAATGCACCTCCACACAAGTGTCAGGATGCCACATTATGGTTAGAGGAGCATTCATCTGAGTTTGGGGTGTTGCCATTCCCACCCAAGTCCCCAGATCTGAACGTGATAGAACACATTTGGGATGCCATGCAACGCTCTATCGAACACAGGAATCCGAGACCTCGGAATACACCCAAATTGTGGAATGCTCTGCAGGAAGTATGGAGTGCATTGCCTACAGCATATTTCCAGAAGCTAGTGGAGTACATGCCCTCTCGTATTTCTGCAGTCCTGAGCTCCCGTGGGAGACCTACCAAGTATTAGACTGGTGTACCAGTTTTTCTGGCACTTCAGTGTATATATATTTACTATACCCTAGTCCAATGATGAGGCTTAGATTCTAAAAGGCATACAGCAAGATACAGAGTCTGCACGCATTCCTGCTGTATATAGTATGGCCTCTTATGGCATTTACTCAGCACAAATAACATCAGAATACACCAAAAAGGATCACCTAATTTGGATTCACCAGTAAAATTTAAAACATATCCAGATGAAGAGACTAGTACTCACATGGCTCATACGCTTTTTAAATCACAAAATTTCAGGACATTTCCAGGACTTTTGGATTTTTTCCCAGGACAAACGATTCAAACGCTCTTTCTTAAAATATAATGAAACCACAGGTCTGTTCAACCTGTAACCAACAACAAACAACTTCTTACATGCTTGGGCAAACTTAATGCAGAATGTTAAAAATGTTGTTAACTGCAGCTAATCAGAAACTTAGAATCATGGATAAATACTGAAATACCAAAACTGTCATTGAAAATGTGACCAGGTTTAATATCTACTAAACTTTTGTATACTATACTACACTGATTTTGAGAAACTTTTATTTTTCTACTCTGGCTTTAGTTCAATTATTGAAGCAAATTACAGAATAAAAAACAACAACATAAAACTCAAAAATACATAGGTATGTGGCATTACTCTTAAAATGCTTTCATGTACCACACAATCAATACATAAAATACTATTTATAAAATACTGATGAGTCGCACAAACTATGTCTCACGAGTAAAATCCGTCTTTGTGCGGATAATTGAGAGTAAAATAAAACTCGGCTTAGCTTAAATCAAATTAACTCATATTATGAGACATCAATTTAATAAGACCTTATGATATTTTAAAAAACAGATTAAAAGACATTAGTACTTTCGGGCCATCGCATGGCCCATCTTCAGATGGAACAGCCAAGTTGACAAGATCCGCATAATATATACACGCACATGAACGCATCAGTCGGTTGTTGTACATATATGCAAAGAAGGTATTCCTCCCTGCACATTATCCCACGGTAATAGGTAATTCAAAGCCCCTAGGATTAGAGTTTATTAATACCTTATAGGCATTGGGGAGCTCATACGGCATATAGTCATTACAACAAATATTTTGTGAGTGAAAAATGAACATGCTCTCAGTAAGAAACAGCGTGCTACGATTTTTAGGGGTAACCACAATTTTAAAATTTTCCCAGTCCGGATATAAAATCCCTTTTGTAACTTCCCTAGCAAGTGCAGTGTTGGTACCTCCTGTCTGGATATTATATTTATGTTCCTTGACCCTGCAAGACAAATTCCGTCCGGTCGATCCTATATAGACAGATTGAGTAGTTCCGTTAATGGAACACAATAGACACCCCATCTTTGTAAAATATCCGTCGGGGTCCTGTCCTTTCTAACAAGTGGTAGTATATTAAGGGAGCGAGTGCCGAAATCCAGTCCAAATTTCCGGCAAATGTTACGAAGAGGTTGAGTAATTGAAGGGATGTAATCGATGGAAGCAATGAAACGAAATGGTGTGGGCAAAAATGGTTGTAATGTAGTAGCAAGTTTACTTTTAACTCGGGAATGAACCCGGTTAAAAACGCATTCAGGATATCCAAATTGGGAGGCGAACAACGAGATCCATTGTAGTTCTGCAACGCGTACAGTACGAGTTGAGGAATGGGTGTAGGCTCTACGAATAAAAAGTGAAGAGACGTTAACTTTTGGTTTTGCGGGTGATTAGAGGAGTATGGGATCAAAGTTCGGGTACAGGACGGTTTTCTATAAACAGCAAAGTGCAATGGTAAAACCTGGTTTGGATGACGGGTAATCAAAATATCAAGAAACGGGAGTTTTAGGTCTTGTTCAATTTCTAGGTTAAATTGAATTGACGGAAATTGTGAAGAGAAAGAATTCGTGAATGCTTGTAATTCAGATAACGAGTGGGGCCAGAGTAATAAGATATCATCTACATACCTGAGAAATAACAGAGGTTGATGGGGATAAGAGGTCAAAAATGTATTTTCAAGGTACTGCATGAAGATTTTGGCTAAAATGCCAGAAAGCGGTGATCCCATGGCCGCGCCATCGGTTTGGCGATAAATTTTATCTTGGAATTGGAAATATGACCGTTTTTTAACAAACCGAAGCGCATTCATTATGGCTGAAATCTCAGTAAGTCGGTGCCCTAAGGAATGAAGTTGATTTTCGATAATCTGATGTGTGAATTCAACAGGTACATTGGGGTAGAGTGACACCACGTCGAGGGAAGCCAGAATGAATGGTTTAGCCTGAGTTGGAAGATTTGAAAGTTTTGAAACAACTTGGGTAGAATTCTTTATAGAGTAATGGGAGTCCTGCACCAGATGTGAGAGGTATTTAGAAAGGGTGGCTTCAAGGGGTCTTGTAGGACTAGACCTACCATAGACAAGTGGGCGGAGCGGATGGTTAGGTTTATGCAGTTTAATTTTACCAAATACGTTGGGAACGCAGGGTCCTGGTGGGGGCTTAAAAGAGCACCGGAAATTAGGGGGAAAACAAAGTCCTTACCTAGTTTTGACAAAGCTGAAATAGTGGAGTTTATAGGGTTATGATTGATGATACAATGTGGGATAGTGGAAATGGCAGAGATCATTTTATCACAGTAATCAGCAGTGTTAATAATCACAATTTGAGAGGTTTTATCGGCAGTAATAATCGAGATGGTAGATTCTTCCTTAAGTGTCCGTAAAAGTCTTTTTTCAGTAGTGGATGAATGTTTGATTAGCTTATTATGTTCCTTATTGATAATCTTGGAGATCTTTAGTCTTGTAAAAGTTTGCTCCGAAGCTGGTAGTTGAGAGATAATGTTTTCAACTTGAGATATGGTGTGTGGTAAGCTAATCTTTTTAGGGAAAGCAAATTTCGTCCCAAGTTGAAGGGCACTCTTTAGTTGGTCACTAGGCTGAAAATCACTAAGGTTAATGACTGTCTGTGGTGCTATTGCTGGAGGGTTGGGATTTTCACTGGAGGTATTTTCACTGCCACATTGTTGCCTCCTGGTTTTTATGTCCACTAAAAATGGCCCGAAAGTACTAATGTCTTTTAATCTGTTTTTGGCCCGAAAGTACTAATGTCTTTAAATCTGTTTTTTAAAATATCATAAGGTTTTATTAAATTGATGTCTCATAATATGAGTTAATTTGATTTAAGCTAAGCCGAGTTTTATTTTACTTTCAATTATCTGCACAAAGACGGCTTTTACTTGTGAGATATAGTTTGTGCGACTCATCAGTATTGGAATACCTCGCCGCATTTTAAGGTATGTTTTTTGCATCATCAACTATAATGAATATGTTTGCGAGATCCGCTAATGTTTTTCGGAGAAACAGACTGAAACTCGTCAAAGAAGAGTCCCACTTTTAGTTCCTGATTAACTGTAGTGAATTATCGGTTATTCCTAAGTTCCTTTAAATAACCACCACACCTAGATCTTGGAAAGACAACTACATTTTGAAAACTGCTGAAGGGAAGAGGCTTAAACAGGAAATTAAGTCCAAGAAGGGGTTCATTAATTACCTGCAAAGAAGGACATATTATTCGTTCTCTATTTTTGTCAAGGACTCTCACCCACTTATTGTCGACAGAACCTTAACTATTAATAATCTAAAGCAACTTTTATGGGAATTTTACTAGGAAATTTTTACATTAATAGCAAATTTTCGGAGAAAACTCTTCTCCTTCTTCAGGCTGTCTTGTTGTTGTCACTTTTTACTTGTCACTATCACGGTTACGGTTAACCTTGACGGTTTAGGTTATTTTTCAACAAATCCTGCCAGATGTTAGGCAGGGAAAATCCTTTGCAGTCATTGATGATGGAATTTTGATTTTTCTCAATCTCTCTATTCCTTCTTTCAGTTTTCTTTTTTGGAAATTGCTTTGGAAACTGATTACTTTAAGTGAATTCCAATCCATGCTGTGCCCAGTTTCTCTAACATGCCTATCTAATCCTTTAAAAATGCAAATAGTTTATGAAGTAAATTGTAGTTGTGGACTATCTTACATAGGTGAAACAGGTCACAGACTAGAAACTCGTGTAGCTGAGCATAAAGCAGCTATAAAAAATTGCTCCAACAAGACTGGATTAGATAGGCATGTTAGAGAAACTGGGCACAGCATGGATTGGAATTCCCTTAAAGTAATCAGTTTCCAAAGCAATATCCAAAAAAGAAAACTGAAAGAAGGAATAGAGATTGAGAAAAATCAAAATTCCATCATCAATGACTGCAAAGGATTTTCCCTGCCTAACATCTGGCAGGATTTGTTGAAAAATAACCTAAACCGTCAAGGTAAACCGTAACCGTGATAGTGACAAGTAAAAAGTGACAACAACAAGACAGCCTGAAGAAGGAGAAGAGTTTTCTCCGAAAATTTGCTATTAATGTAAAAATTTCCTAGTAAAATTCCCATAAAAGTTGCTTTAGATTATTAATTCAATTAAACTAGGAAGCCATTTCTCAACATGAGCTTTATTCAAAGAACCTTAACTATGTTGGCCTCGACTGCAGAAACCCTTGCAAAGACTTTATATACATCTCATATCAAAAAATTGCGGGGGTTAGTGGACATAAAAACCAGGAGGCAACAAAGTGGCAGCGAAAATACCTCCAGCAATAGCACCACAGACAGTCATTAACCTTAGTGATTTTCAGCCTAGTGACCAACTAAAGAGTGTCCTTCAACTTGGGACGAAATTTGCTTTTCCTAAAAAGATTAGCTTACCACACACCATATCTCAAGTTGAAAACATTATCTCTCAACTACCAGCTTCGGAGCAAACTTTTACAAGACTAAAGATCTCCAAGATTATCAATAAGGAACATAATAAGCTAATCAAACATTCATCCACTACTGAAAAAAGACTTTTACGGACACTTAAGGAAGAATCTACCATCTCGATTATTACTGCCGATAAAACCTCTCAAATTGTGATTATTAACACTGCTGATTACTGTGATAAAATGATCTCTGCCATTTCCACTATCCCACATTGTATCATCAATCATAACCCTATAAACTCCACTATTTCAGCTTTGTCAAAACTAGGTAAGGACTTTGTTTTCCCCCTAATTTCCGGTGCTCTTTTAAGCCCCCACCAGGACCCTGCGTTCCCAACGTATTTGGTAAAATTAAACTGCATAAACCTAACCATCCGCTCCGCCCACTTGTCTATGGAAGGTCTAGTCCTACAAGACCCCTTGAAGCCACCCTTTCTAAATACCTCTCACATCTGGTGCAGGACTCCCATTACTCTATAAAGAATTCTACCCAAGTTGTTTCAAAACTTTCAAATCTTCCAACTCAGGCTAAACCATTCATTCTGGCTTCCCTCGACGTGGTGTCACTCTACCCCAATGTACCTGTTGAATTCACACATCAGATTATCGAAAATCAACTTCATTCCTTAGGGCACCGACTTACTGAGATTTCAGCCATAATGAATGCGCTTTGGTTTGTTAAAAAACGGTCATATTTCCAATTCCAAGATAAAATTTATCGCCAAACCGATGGCGCGGCCATGGGATCACCGCTTTCTGGCATTTTAGCCGAAATCTTCATGCAGTACCTTGAAAATACATTTTTGACCTCTTATCCCCATCAACCTCTGTTATTTCTCAGGTATGTAGATGATATCTTATTGCTCTGGCCCCACTCGTTATCTGAATTACAAGCATTCACGAATTCTTTCTCTTCACAATTTCCGTCAATTCAATTTAACCTAGAAATTGAACAAGACCTAAAACTCCCGTTTCTTGATATTTTGATTACCCGTCATCCAAACCAGGTTTTACCATTGCACTTTGCTGTTTATAGAAAACCGTCCTGTACCCGAACTTTGATCCCATACTCCTCTAATCACCCACAAAACCAAAAGTTAACGTCTCTTCACTTTTTTATTCGTAGAGCCTACACCCATTCCTCAACTCGTACTGCACGCGTTGCAGAACTACAATGGGTCTCGTTGTTCGCCTCCCAATTTGGATATCCTGAATACGTTTTTAACCGGATTCATTCCCGAGTTAAAAGTAAACTTGCTACTACATTACAACCATTTTTGCCCACACCATTTCGTTTCATTGCTTCCATCGATTACATCCCTTCAATTACTCAACCTCTTCGTAACATTTGCCGGAAATTTGGACTGGATTTCGGCACTCGCTCCCTTAATATACTACCACTTGTTAGAAAGGACAGGACCCCGACGGATATTTTACAAAGATGGGGTGTCTATTGTGTTCCATTAACGGAACTACTCAATCTGTCTATATAGGATCGACCGGACGGAATTTGTCTTGCAGGGTCAAGGAACATAAATATAATATCCAGACAGGAGGTACCAACACTGCACTTGCTAGGGAAGTTACAAAAGGGATTTTATATCCGGACTGGGAAAATTTTAAAATTGTGGTTACCCCTAAAAATCGTAGCACGCTGTTTCTTACTGAGAGCATGTTCATTTTTCACTCACAATATATTTGTTGTAATGACTATATGCCGTATGAGCTCCCCAATGCTTATAAGGTATTAATTAACTCTAATCCTAGGGGCTTTGAATTACCTATTACCGTGGGATAATGTGCAGGGAGGAATACCTTCTTTGCATATATGTACAACAACCGACTGACGCGTTCATGTGCGTGTATATATTATGCGGATTTTGTCAACTTGGCTGTTCCATCTGAAGATGGGCCATGCGATGGCCCGAAAGTACTAATGTCTTTTAATCTGTTTTTAAAATATCATAAGGTTTTATTAAATTGATGTCTCATAATATGAGTTAATTTGATTTAAGCTAAGCCGAGTTTTATTTTACTTTCAATTAACCGCACAAAGACGGCTTTTACTCGTGAGATACTATTTATATTTAATTATTTTGAAATAATACTAACATTGGAAATTTAAGGGTAAGGAAAGACGAAATATTTGGAACTTTTTCAAAGGACCAAAGGGGTTGTTATTTCTTAAACACATAATCATGAGAGCAAGCAATTGTGTTACATTTTATTTAGGGAAGGAAATTTCAACATTATATTTATCCTAGTTGTAAATGCATTTATGGCACCTCTATTCATAGTGATTGTGGAATAACTTTTTTACGGGTCTTTTAGAGGTTATTTTTAATGAAAGTTGGTTGTCAAATTTTCGAACTAAAGCCTAGTTCGTCATCAGGACTATGTCACTGGAGTAGTTGCTGCCACTCAATTGGAAGAGACCATCCGCAATTATCGTTAATTGTGGTACTTCTTCTTCTTGCTATTTCGATCCCTTCTTCTAGTTTTCTCTTTACTAAGTTTGACTGGTGGGCGATTATTTTCACTGAGTCCCAATTTATGGAGTGTCCACTTGCTTGTACATGTCTGTCTAGCCCTGTTTTGTTCCCAATGTTCCTAATAGCTGCTTGGTGTTCTTTTCATTCGGACCTTCATACTTCTCCCTGTTTCTCCTATATAGCTGAGTCCGCAGTTACAGTCGATGCAGTAAATTACTCCTTCCTGCAATTGGATGTCCAATTCTTTCTGCTTTAAAGCTGGCAAGAATTTCTTTATTTTGTTATTAAGATCTGGAGCTAGCCTGATATTATATTTTGCTCCCGATCCTTTTCAGTTTCTCGAAAAGTCCTTGTGGTACGTAATTTTGCTGGTGAATTTGAAGTTGGTTTTTTTCCTGCTTCTTTTTTGGCACTTGTTTAAATATTTTCTCAACATATGGGGAGGGGTAATTGTTTTCTGCCAACATTTCCTTTAATTCTTCTTTGTGAAGATCTTTTTGAGAAGCTGAAGAGACCAGGATTTCAATTTTTCCAAAAATTGTCGCTGTATTCGATTTAATATAATCAGGGTGGAATGAGCAGAAAGTCTAACATCTTCCCTGTGTTGGTGGGTTTTCTAAAAAGCTGAGTGAATATTTTTCCCTTCTCTTGAGGTCAAGGTTAAATCCAGGTAATTGATGCTTAACCTTGACCTCAAGAGAAGGAAAATATTCACTCAGCTTTTTAGAAAACCCACCAACACAGGGAAGATGTTAGACTTCTGCTCATTCCACCCTGATTATATTAAATCGAATACAGCGAGACAATTTTTGGAAAAAAATTGAAATCCTGGTCTCTTCAGCTTCTCAAAAAGATCTTCACAAAGAAGAATTAAAGGAAATGTTGGCAGAAAACAATTACCCCTCCCCATATGTTGAGAAAATATTTAAACAAGTGCCAAAAAAGAAGCAGGAAAAACCAACTTCAAATTCACCAGCAAAATTACGTACCACAAGGGACTTTCGAGAAACTGAAAAGGATCGGAGCAAAATATAATATCAGGCTAGCTCCAGATCTTAATAACAAAATAAAGAAATTCTTGCCAGCTTTAAAGCAGAAAGAATTGGACATCCAATTGCAGGAAGGAGTAATTTACTGCATCGACTGTAACTGCGGACTCAGCTATATAGGAGAAACAGGGAGAAGTATTAAGGTCCGAATGAAAGAACACCAAGCAGCTATTAGGAACATTGGGAACAAAACAGGGCTAGACAGACATGTACAAGCAAGTGGACACTCCATAAATTGGGACTCAGTGAAAATAATCGCCCACCAGTCAAACTTAGTAAAGAGAAAACTAGAAGAAGGGATCGAAATAGCAAGAAGAAGAAGTACCACAATTAACGATAATTGCGGATGGTCTCTTCCAATTGAGTGGCAGCAACTACTCCAGTGACATAGTCCTGATGACGAACTAGGCTTTAGTTCGAAAATTTGACAACCAACTTTCATTAAAAATAACCTCTAAAAGACCCGTAAAAAAAGTTATTCCACAATTATATTTATGCTGTAGCTAAGTTTTTAATTTGTACTCGCCAGCAAACAAAGCATGCACAAAAATTTTCAACATGAAATGAAAGAGAATAACAGGAAAACCTTAAATCCAAGGGCTGTGTACAACTGCATTCATAAGTGATCAGGGCAATTTAGCTGTGCATGATTAGAAAACTAATTATAGAAGATGAAAAGTGATTAGTTGGCTCAGAAAATATTGAGAAACAACTAGATTTAAGTTTCTGATATTAGAAAGCAATCTAATTATATGGCAACTTTTCATGTATTAGCAAATTTCAGTAAAGGTCAAAATAACCCACAAAAAAAAAAAAAAAAAAATCAGCAACTTATAAAAAACATCAGCTACTTCCACCAGTGGCTAAAAAGTATGTTACGAAAATTAACAAATGGCGCAAAAAATGTTTCGCCTAGCAGAAGGAAGGTATTGGAGACAAAAAGATTTTCAAATCAAACAGTTACAAGAACAGATAGAGAAGGAAACATGATATAACTGTATGCCTTTTAGCGGAAGAATTTTGCACAATGGAAAAGTTGAAACAGGCTAAAAGTATTCCTCATAGCAAAAGCTATGCTAAGGAAAAAAGCAGAGATAGCAAGAAAAATGTTTTGACCTTTACAACTCCTAGGGAAAAAAGTACACATTATTTGAAGAGGATCTTCTTATTGTTGCAAAAATCTTATTCACTCTCCATCTTTATTATAGCAAACGTCATACAGTAAAAAAAGAAATTTCTCATTAGAGTTTCTAGAGGCAGAGATAGGCTGCAAATGGAAGTACATAAACACCACTTGGTGGCAGAATAGTGAACCACAAACCTCCTCAAATGCAAACTTAGTGTTCCATAAGGTAAATGGTATCTGTTGTTAAAAGAATTTTTTAAATCAGACATTTAGAAGTACAGATATTGAGGAAAACAGATTAAAGATTTGTGCCCCCTAGTGGCAAAATTGTGCATTATTTTGGGAAGAAAGTACACGCAAGGAGTTTTCATAGTTAGTAATATCTGGTCGAAAGAGAATATTGCCAATCGGGTTATTAGTCCCATAGATATTACTGTAAACGGAAACGTGAACTTATGCCCTCTAGTGGCGCACTTGTGCTTTAAGAAGTATTTGAAATTATATGAGAAACATTTCGCACCAAAATGTTCTCCAACAAAGAAGGAATTTTTCAAATCGTACTCCTAGAAACAGAGATATGGACAAAAATAAGATATATGTATATGCCCCTGGTGGAAAAATTATGCACTATTTAAGCAGGAGGTATTCTCAAAAAGTTTTTGGAGGTGAGCGGTATCGGTCCACATAGGGATTTTTCAATCGAGTTTCGAGCTCAAATTTTATTGCAAATACATCAGAAGCAAAAATAAACACTTATGCCCCTGGCGGCCAAAACATTCTTTACCAAAAGTGAGGAATTTTATGCAAAATATTTTTCCTGAAGAGCTGTATCCAACGCAGGAAGAATTTTTCAAATCAGACTTTTAGAAGCAGAGATATTGGGAAAATTGCGATTCACTGTTACGCCCCCAAACGGAAAATTATTAGTCCCGTAGATATTGCTGTAAGAGAAAACATGAACTTACACCCTCTAGTGGCGTACTTGTGCATTAAGAAATATTTGAAAATATGTGAGAAACATTTTGCACCGGAAATGTTCTCCAACAAAGAAAAGAATTTTTCAAATCGTACTCCTCGAAACAGAGATACGGACAAAAATAAGATATACGTGTACGCCCACTGGTGGAAAATTATGCACTACTTAAACAGAAGGTATTCTCAAAAAGGTTTTGGAGGTGACCGGTATCGGTCCACAGAGGAATTTTTTCAATCAAGTTTCGAGCTCAGATTTTATTGCAAATACATCAGAAGCAAAAATAAACACTTACGCCGCCTGGCGGCCAAACCATTTCCCCCCAAAAATGTAAAATTTTATGCAAAACATTTCCCCTCAAGAGCTGTATCCAACGCAAGAAGAATTTTTCAAATTGGACTATTAGAAACGGAGATATTGGGAAAATCGTGATTTACTGTTACGCCCCCTGGTGGAAAATTTGTGCATTATTTGAAAAAGGGACTGTAACTAAAATAGGCTTCGATATAAATGCCATCGAAAGGAAAAATATTCTTTTTCAATTGGACATTTAAAAGCAAATGTATGAAATAAAATGCATTTTACATTCGATACGATCTTGATTTGCGCCCTAGCTGCGAAGTTGTGCATCAGAAAAAACCTGGAACAAATAGATCATCATTCTCACATTTTAAGCTTACCAATACAAAAAGATTTTACAAATCGAACTAATAATTGCAGAGATATGGTCTTCCCGGTCGGACAGACAAAGCGATAACATAAGCACAACGCCAAAAGATGCTAATATAATGCAGCTTCAGTCCTCTTGACAGGGGAAAAGAACAACAACGCCAGCAGCGTTTTGCACGGGGTGGGGAGGAAAATTTGTAAGACATAAGTTATGTCAGTAGAAAATCTTCAACTACAAAACATCAAGCAAAGACAAAATGGCCGAAATGGATAAAATTCCAGGACATGTAACAGAATTTTAGGACATTTCCAGGACTAAATGAAATTTCAGGACTTTTCCAAGATTTCCAGAACACATACGAACCATGTACTCAGCATAGAGTAACTGGTACACAGATACTGGGGGAGTAAAGGTTTTAGGCATAGGTACTCCATGTAGTATACAGGAAGCTTTAACATCTTGTCAAAATGCCTCATGGAAACAGTATGCTTCAACATCTTGCTCTCTAGTGGTCACATGAATTTCAAATGTAGGAATACACATGAAGTCTAATGGTCAAGAGAGACAAGTAAACTGTGGTTGGAAGACTGGTGTATAAATTGTGTAACCAGAAAGAACTTTCAAATAAAGCTCAAGAGATACTTACAAGTCAATGCACACACGCGCACATGTAATTTAATTCAGTTCAATATATACACACTACGGGATAGCATAATATCCAAAACATCTGCATAAGGTGTAAGGCCTGACATTGCACCGAGTGAAATGGTTTGTATACTGACATACAGAACACCCTACTCAGTAGAGGTCCCAAAACTGTCTTTATAACTTACAGAATAATCAGTGCATTTTAACAAAATTTGAACAGGAGTTCATGTAAAGCATGATGATGACATACCTTAGTATATGTAAAGCATGATGATGACATACCTTAGTTTATGTAAAGTATGATGATGACACAAGGCCTGAAAGTGGCTGCCATTTGCATCCAAGCCTGCATAGGCAAACAGTCTAGGCAATGACAGCAGTGGTGCCTGTATATTGCCTAGCAGTGAGCAATGAGAGAGCATGACCCCAAGTGACTGCCACAGCTGCCTCACATGGTTGGTTGCTCATATACAGTGCAGTAGTGTGAGCGGTTTGTTGTGCTGAAGTCCAAACCTGTGCGTTTCATGAGCAACATGTACCTGTATGCCCTTAAAGGGCATGTTCATTGACTACATCTACTGGACGACTGACAACTGTGAGTCGATAAACAAGTGTCACAAAGAATTTTGTATGAACTTTGGAGACTGAAAACCTTCATCAAAATGCTGCATTTAAATTAGCAGAAAAACTAGAAAGTACGGGAACATAACTGAATGTGCATGCAGGAGGCCATCTGAAAATGTCAGAAGAAACAATGCAGAATATGAAAGCTAAACTTCTGGCTTCTCCATGTATGTCCTTGCATAGACTTAATCAGGTAATGGGAAATTCCATAAGTAAATATTAAGGAGCTGCAAAGAAAGCCAATCTTCATGCCTACTGTTTGTCTGTTGTCCACAAATTAAAAGATCCAGATCACCAAAAGGGACTTGTGCACTGTCGTTGGTTCCAGAAATTTGTCTCCGGGAATAATGGACTACATGTGGTACATGGTTCCACTTATCTGGGTATATAAATTCACAAAATACCCATGTTTGGGCAAGTATGAATCCTCAAGCTCAAAAGGTTGGTGTTCTGTATGTAGTGTCATGGCATCACATAATTGGTCCTATCTTCGTCCATGAAACAGTGACAACTACAGTGTACTTGCAAATCATCCACGACAAAGAATTGTGGGTCCCATTTTTTTCATGGACACAATACACACAAAGCAATATTGTTCAGACATTTTGTATTCCTTCATTGCACAGCTCAATAAAAGCGAAAACACTTACTTTCAACAAGATGGTGCTACCATGCGCACGGCTCACTCTTCGATGGTTCTACTTGAAGTTGTTTTTGGGGATCAGATAATTTCAAGGGGACTATGGACTCCCCAATAACCCAAACTTTCACTACCCAACTTTTACTTCTGGGGAACAACTAAAGGAACTGTTAACAAGGACTGCTCCAAAACAATTGAGCAAGCAATTGAAAACAGTGATATCTACATATGCTGCTTCCATTCCAGAGTAAAAAAAAACTTAGAAAAGGGTTCAAAAATAAGTGTAGAACTGTATTATGCCTGCAAAATGGAGGACATCATTTTTAACACTAGATGCGAAGTCAGAGGTAAGAACCAACATGCTATAAAATCTAATGCAGTCAAAATATAGTGTTATTAAAATGAAAACATGGGTGTTTTCCATTAAATATAACCTAGCACATTCACTGTGAAAAGACTTTCTGAACATATTGCATAAGCCGAGTTTATTATAAAACATCAGAATAAATGTATGCTGACATAATTAATGCAGATCAAAAATCATCTATTAAAATTTACTTTATACAGTCAGTTTCATGTTCTCTGCCAATGGTTTAGTTGCCTTGTTCATTTCATCACAGTTCAGTCTATATGTGCATCCTATTTAAGAAACTCACTTTTGTTAGAACACAGCTTGCAGATACAGTCAGGATATTAGGTTTTGAGGAATACGGTTGTTTGTAAAAGTATTGCATCCCTTACAAAAACGTGCATTTTCAAGTTTAACTCTTTTTTTTAACAAACTAATTTTCATAGTTATTTCATCATTTATGTCATTAGAAGCAAAATTTAATGGAGATTTAAAAAAGACTTAGTTTTTCCTGTAGCTACTTCTGTTCTTAACACTTTGCTGACCGGTCGCACGTATACTCGTGTTTGCATGCCTGAATGTTGCTGACTGGTCACGAGGATACTAGTGTTTCCAGCTACATTTGTTTATGCCGATTTCCAGTCTGAAAGGAATATAGGTCTTTAAAGCAGCGTTCGGTATCATATTATTAGTTATCTTAGCTTGGATTGTGTTATCTCACTTTAGGCTTGAATTGTAAGAAGTGCACATGTGTGAGATAAGCTGAAGCATTTCAATGCGCGCCTCATACTTTGGCCAGCCCCTCTGTTCCCCTTTGGTAAGCATGCAGTTTTACTAAACACTTCAATCAGCATCCCTAGAGAAATGACGTGTAATAAATCTGAATTCTTCTAATCTTATATTGCATATGGCAAAAGCTTAAAAAATGTCGGTTCGTGGCAATGAAGAACTTTTGAATGAAATATGTGCAGACACATTGTCTGATTGTCCTAGTGACTTTGATATATTGTGTAGTCCTGAGTTGGAAGATCATACTATATCAGAAGATAGTAATGAGTCTGTCATTAGACCATCACGAAGGCAACGAAGAAATGTGATAGCATCCGACAGTGAAAATGATTCTGAAGAAAAATTAACGGAAAATGACAAATTACCAACCTTGGAGGATTATAAAAATATTTCAGACGTAACTGTTCAACGTTGAAATCCACGAAGTATAAGTGAAGTAGTGAATTTATTTTTTGATAATGGTTTCTTTGATCTAATTACTTCTCAAACCAACTTATACTATCACCAAATGGAAAACATCACAAAACCTCTGCTAAAACCTCACAATGGACAGAAGTTACCAATAGGGATATAAAGAAGTTTCTTGGTTTACTTATACTGATGGGACAAAAGAAAAGGCAGAATGGAAAGATTACTGGTCAACTGATCCTTTGATTGAAACACCCATATTTCCTAAAACTATGACCAGAATGAGATTCAAGCAAATCCTTACATTCTTTCCTCTTAGCGATAATTCACAAGCTACATCTAATAACAACAGACTTCACAAAGTCAGAACGCTTTTGGATCACTTCATTCCAAAATTTCAGTCTTTATATGTACCAAAACAGCAGTTATCACTGGATGAAGCAATGATACCATGGAGAGGACGTATCAGGTTCAGAAGAACGTATAATCTGGCAAAAATAACAAAATATGGGATTTTAGTGACAATGGTTTGTGAAAGTGAGACCGGCTACATTTGCAACTGCGAGATTTATTCGAGTGAAGTCAAAAAGTTACAAGACACTATTTTATCTGTCTTACGGCTTTTCCTTGGTGCTTGGCATCATGTTTACCAAGACAATTACTACAACAGCGTGTCTACTTCTGAGATTTCATTGAAAAACAAATCACTGGTCTGTGGTACTATAAGGGAGAAACGAGGCTTGCCAAAATTACTCATAGACAAGTAAAAAAAAAAAAACTTTGAAAAGCAGAAATGACGTTCATGCGGAAAGGACCCATTGTTATTGTTTTACGGAAAGACAAAAGGCTTGTGCATATGATTTCGACTATTCATGATGCCTCTATGAAATCAATGCAAAACAAAACAAAACCTATGTGCATACTGGATTATAATAAGTATATGAAAGGTGTCAATCGAGAAAACCAGTATTTGGCGAATGGTATTATCTTACACAAAACTATAGAATGGTATAAAAAAGTAGCCATCTTTTTCATCAATTGTGCCTTATTCAATGCATTTAAAATTTGCTGCAATTATAATCTACAAACCAAAATGAAATACAAACATTTCCTGCGAGAAGTAGCTAGAGAATGGATAGCTGATTATTCAACTGAATACAGCACAGAACCTGGAAGTTCTGGTATTTCTAGAACAGCTCTGTATAATGATTCTCCTTTAAGGCTTTCAGGAAAATTGCAAGACTATATTTTAAACAAAATATTTACTAGCGGGAAAAATATCCCACTAGAGTATGTAGAGTATGCTTTTCCAAAGGAAAGTGCAGCGAAACTCGATATGTTTGTAAAACTTGTTGTGTACCATTGCACATAGGTAAATGCTATACGCTATACCATACCCGTAAAAATGATTAAATATATGTAGTACATTTCATTTCAATGCATGCTGTGTAAATAAAGGTTCTTGAAGCTTATTTAGACGTTTTCATTTTATATTCAACTGCGAAAAAATAGATGGCTGCACGGGATAGTTTTGGCTTGAAATAGTCGGTCAGCAATGTGTTAAGATATGACATAAAACATGGGGTTTCACAAACACATTGAAATTTATATTAGCTGCATATCAGTTGTTACAGCCAATTATAGACATTCTTTTAACTGATTGGCTGCTTCTTAATGCTATCCTAATCCTACTCCAACCTTTATAAGGATTGACGCAGAGCTACTAGAGGATTGCAGTGGTCGCTTCTTGTTGTGATTAGGATATAATTTGTGTACATTCTCAATCACGGTTAAAATTGCGGAATTGTCCACCGCAGACAGAGTAAAAATAGTTGTTCTGCACGAAGAAGGATATTCTTCAAGGCAAATCCCTGAAAGAGTGAGCTGTAATGATGTACATAGGAGGAATTGACATTAAATGTACATGACAGAAAGATGTACATAGGAGGAATTGACATTAAAACCAGCATCCAACTTCAGAGTAGGGAAGAGAGAAAATGCAAGACTATTAGAAGGATTTGACATTAAAACCAGCATCCAACTTCAGAGTAGGGAAGAGAGAAAATGCAAGACTATTGCTAGTGCAAATGCTCCTAAAATTGATGCAGATGCAGAATTATGTGTCACTACATCGTCTAGAGAAGATTTTTCTCAATATTCAGATTCGGAAATAGACTCCAATCCTGACAGTGACTTTTCATATCCACAATATATCAATCTTTCATCTGGGTGTAGACAAAAAAGGAAGCCCAAATCCATAGCCCAACAAATGTGATTATCTATCCCATCACTGGCTGAAGCCTGAGATAGTATGGGTGTCTCTAGCAGAAATGCTGCATTAATTGCCAGTGCAATATTGGAGGACATACATGTTATCAATGAGGGGGATTCTTCAAGTGTTATAGACAAAAGTAAAAGTGAGTGAGTGAGTGAGTGAGAGAGAGTGATATATATATATATATATATATACTTAAGAGCAAAACTGAAGACCAAGGAAAAACTTTAGAATTTAAAACGAAGGTCGCAAAACAACCTGAAGATCAAAACGCGCAACGCAGCAGTCTTGAAAATTCAGAATTCACATTCTATAAAGAAGATACCTAAGCAAAAAAATACATATATAATTTTGACTCACACCTAGTACAACATAGAAAAGGTTATGTATCTACCTGTGTGAGTAAAAGGAGAAAAGATAAAAAAATAAAATAAAACTACTGAATGTAGAAGGTGTCGAGAATACTGAGCCTTGGCTTTATCAAGGACCAGCAAAAACTCTGCATTTTCTCACTTCCACAAAGACCTAGTTGGAAATGGGTTTCTGCAAGGCCATAGATGCAAGTAACATTCCCACCTAAAATAGTTTAAAATATATATATGTGTCATGTCCTCCGTAGAGTTGCATGACCTAGCACTAGTTAACAATTTCGCTTGCATCCATTGACCTTCCTGGCCCGACCCATGCTCTTCATCTGTTACTATTAAACAGAGAGAAGAAGATTAAAGAGAACTCAAGCTGTGAGAGTGACATAATAATTAGAAATGATTTTCAGCCATAACGAAATGCCAAGTTCGTTTGAGAGAGAATTTAAACCCTGAAAATCAATGCAAAGAAATCCAAATTTTTACATTGCAATTAAAAAAGGAAATATTAATTTTTAACGAACAGATTTTTGAAAGAAAACTTGAGTCTAAAACCCCCTACTCTACAACTTATGACAGCACGAAAACGAGAATAAGTTAAAGATAATAATTAACTAAAGAAAACTTTGTGAAAGTTATATACCTTAAACAGTTAGTTGCAATATGTACAAAGTATTTCAGCAGTGCTTTAAGTGCATAATTAATTAGTTATTAAGAACTTAACTACTTTGAAAAAACAGCGCATAGAAAAGGAACAAGCTTAGCCATCTTCTGTTCCTAGGTACCCCAAAAGACGCTCAAAGTTACAAAGAAAAGAAAGAGTTAAAACCCGCAAAAAAGTTAACAGACAAACCAATGCCTAAAAGCTGAAAAGCTAAAAAACAACAGAGAAAAAGTACATGAAGTACAAACATTGAACTTATAAAACCTAGAACCCAAAAACAAGGAAGAGAGCTTACCCCTTGTGTGACAAAAACTTTTCTCCTCACAAGAGAAGAACATGGCTGACCTCTTCCGCCACTCCCTAGTTGCTGGGGGGCAGTGAGGGTGGGGCTGATGGCCTCCTCATACAGCAAGAAACCAACGCGCGGAAATTTTAACCAGAGAAAAAAATATATATAAACTTAAGACTGTGTTTATCTTTAACTTATTCTCGTTTTCGTGCTGTCATAAGTTGTAGAGCAGGGGGTTTTAGACTCAAGTTTTCTTTCAAAAATCTGTTCGTTAAAAATTAATATTTCCTTTTTTAATTGCAATGTAAAAATTTGGATTTCTTTTGCATTGATTTTCAGGTTTAAATTCTCTCTCAAACGAACTTGGCATTTCGTTATGGCTGAAAATCATTTCTAATTATTATGTCACTCTCACAGCTTGAGTTCTCTTTAATCTTCTTCTCTCTGTTTAATAGTAACAGATGAAGAGCATGGGTCGGGCCAGGAAGGTCAATGGATGCAAGCGAAATTGTTAACTAGTGCTAGGTCATGCAACTCTACGGAGGACATGACATATATATATATATTTTAAACTATTTTAGGTGGGAATGTTACTTGCATCTATGACCTTGCAGAAACCCATTTCCAACTAGGTCTTTGTGGAAGTGAGAAAATGCAGAGTTTTTGCTGGTCCTTGATAAAGCCAAGGCTCAGTATTCTCGACACCTTCTACATTCAGTAGTTTTATTTTATTTTTTTATCTTTTCTCCTTTTACTCACACAGGTAGATACATAACCTTTTCTATGTTGTACTAGGTGTGAGTCAAAATTATATATGTATTTTTTTGCTTAGGTATCTTCTTTATAGAATATATATATATATATATATATATATATATCATCATCATCATCATTGTCAACCATTATCAATCCACTGCTGGACGAAGGTCTCCCCAAGTTTCCTCCACAACGGTCTGTCTTGTGCCAGTCTCCTCCATGTCACCCCTGCATACTTTCGAATTTCATCCACCCATCTCCCATGTGGTCTTCTTCTGGGTCTTTTCCTGTCATTTGGAATGCAATCTAAAATTTCGGCTGTCCATCGATGATCTGTCCTTCTGGCAGTATGTCCAGCCCATTGCCATTTCAGGGATTTAACTCTGATCATGATGTCTTCCACTCTTGTCATTTTTCGGATCCACGAGTTCCTCTTCTTATCTCTCCTGGTTACATGAAGCATGCACCTCTCCAGGCTTCTTTGAGTTGTCTGCAGTCTTTGTATATCTCTTTTAGTTAAGGTCCACGTCTCTGCACCATACGTAAGCACTGGAAGGATGCATTGATCAAACACTTTTCTTTTAAGACATAATGGCATATTGCTCTTGAAAATTATGCTGTTTCTTCCAAAAGCTCTCCAGGCAAGTTTTGTACGCCGATTAATTTCTTCACCAATGTGACCCTCACTTGATATCTGCTGTCCAAGATAAACGTACGTGTCTGTTATCTCCAGCTTTTCTCCATCAATCAATAAATCTTCATTTCTTGTAAAAGCATTGAACATCACTTTTGTCTTCTGAAAGTTCATTTTTAATCCCACTTCTTTACTCTTGTCAGCAAGTTCCTGGATCATACTCTGCAGCTCTGATGGGGTAGTTGCAAAAATGACTACGTCATCAGCAAAACGAAGGTGGGTTAGATAATCTCCATTAATCTTTATCCCTTTGTTTTCCCAGCTCAGCGACTGAAAAACACCCTCCAATGTGGCATTAAAGAGCTTCGGAGATATGGTGTCACCTTGTCTCACTCCCTTTCCAATTTTTATGTGTGTTGTATTTTCAAACAGCCGAATCTTTGCACTTGCATTTTCATAGATGTTATTAATAATATTAATGTATGCATCTTCAATACCGCAGGTTTTCAGAGCCATTGTAACTGCTGATGGTTTCACCGAATCAAAGGCTTTTTCATAATCGATAAAAGCCATGCACAATGGAAGTTCATATTCCCTCGCTCTTTCAATTAGTTCTCTCAGTACATGGATATGATCTATTGTGCTGTAGCCACTCCTGAATCCAGCTTGTTCTCTCGGTTGAGCCATGTCCAGTGTTACCTTCAAGCGGTGTGAAAGAACTTTAGTGAAGATTTTATAAACTACTGATAGGAGGCTGATAGGTCTGTAGTTTCCGAGATCCTCAATGTCACCTTTCTTATGTAGCAGGATCATTGTAGCGGTGTTCCAATCCTCAGGAATCTTTCCTTCAGTAAGGCATCGAGTGAAAATTTGGGCGAGTACTGTTTCAATTTCTCCACTTGCTTCTTGTATGATGTCTACAGTAATTCCATCTTCTCCTGGAGCTTTTCCCCGCTTCATGTTCTTGATTGCATGTGCAACTTCTGCTGGAAGGACTGGAGGAACTCTGGTACTGGTATCTTTCATGATGTCTGGAGTGCATGTATCATCCCTTTCATATAATTTGGAGTAGAAATCTTTCACTCTTGTCAAAATTTCGCCTCTATTTCTTGTTACAGAACCATCTTCTTTTCTCAGTGCCATAATCTGTTTTCTTCCCTTACTGAGATGTCCCTTTGCTATCTTTAGGCTTTGGTTGTTTTCAATTGCTTTCCTCACTAGTTCACAGTTGAATTTTCTTACGTCTTCAGTGATACTTTTTCTTACTGTCTTGCATAGCTCTATATATTCCACTTTGGAAGTCACATCTTCTTTAGTTGTCCTCATCTCTCTTCTTTATTGCATCAACATTTTCGTTTTTCCTGATAATTTGTTTACATGCAACTTGTTCTTAGACCCAGCTAATTTTGTTGCTGTTTCCATAAGAGCTTTGGTTACTTTTCTGTTAACTTCAGAGATGTCCACTTCTTCCGATGTTAGGCCTTCTAAAGCAGAGAACCTGTTCTTCAGTTCCAACTTGAAGGTATTATGGTGTTTTTTAAGGTTGGTTATGTCAATAGATTTTGTTTGTCTTATGAGCTTGCCACGTTCAAGTTTGGTGTTGAGGTGCATCTTACATCTCACCAATCTATGGTCACTACCTGTGTTGAACTTGTTTAGCACACTGCAGTCTTCTATGACGAATTTTTTGTTACACATAATAAAATCAATTTCACTTGCCGTCCCATTTGGATGTCTCCATGTCCATTTCCTGTGTGGCTTTTTCTTGAAGAAGGAGTTCAAGATGAAAAACCCTTCTGCCTCTGCAAACTCAACGAGAGTATTTCCACGCTGGTTTCTGTTGCCGTGACCGAATTTACCTACTGAAGTTTCATTCTGTTGCCGTTGCCCTATTTTTGCATTGAAATCTCCCATAATTATTTTCAAGTGCTGCTTACCTTTATTATTTAGATGACAAATTTCCTCATAAAATTCTTCAATTTCTTCTTCAGGATGACTTGTGGTGGGTGCATAAGTTTGAATAATCTGAGCCTGGTATCTTTTCGAGAGTTGGATAACAAGTCGTGCAGCTCTGTCAGAAGAACTTTCAACTTCTACAACTTTATCCTTCAGTTTCTTGTTTATTATAAATCCAACACCACTAGTTCTGCCAGTATCTGTCCCACGATAGTAGAAGAGATGTCCACTTTTCAGTTCGATGAGATCTTCTCCTTTTCTCCTTACCTCACTTAGCCCGACGATGTCCCACTTGATCCTTTGTAGTTCCTCTTCCAATACAAGAAGCCTTGAATCAGAAGATAGGGAGCGTCCGTTGTACGTAGCCAAGGTCAGCATCAGATGGTAGCCTAGTCCGGTCCTCCGGGGATTCTTAGCACCCTCTGCCTTCATGTCGCACTGGCCGCTGCCTTGGCCAGGTACATTCCAGCTGCCGGAGACTGAGGGCCAAGATTTAAGTTCTGGAATCATTTTGGAGGGGTTTGGCCATAACTCACCACGCTGGCCAAGCGGGTTGGTGAGTGTGGGATAGAATTTCCTCTAATCCCGATGGTATAGTTATACCGCTATTGGCGGTCGTCAGAGCCCCTTTAGTGGGAACAGGATGTACCACGAGAAGGCGGGGTTGACATTTGTCAAGGAGAGGCTGTGATGTTACGCATCACCTGACCCTTCATATATATATATGAAGGAGAAATATAAAAAGCCAGAGAGCTTATATTTCAATGGCCGTAAGGGTATCACAATCATCACTAAGCTGTTCTCTGAGATTCAGAGGTTAGCTCCACAAAGAAATACAAACTACCAGATAATTTTTACTTACTACTGCCGCATCAAACATCTTCATTCACAGCGATCTTGACATACAATTCGGGCTTCACTGACATCCATCACAGGCTGTACGCAAGATCTTCTATACTTCATACTCATAAGCTTTTTCTAATGCGGACACTCCTGAATCTGATCCTCCCATGACTTCCTTGGCCTTCCTCTGCCTTTCCTTCCTGCCACCTGAGCTAAAAAGATTTTCTTAATAAGCACCTCATCATTCATTCTTTTAACATGGCCAAATCACTGAAGCATATTAATCTCCACCTTGCTAACAACATTCTGCTTCACATAATACAACTGCAACACATCTTCATTTCTCACACAATCAGAACGTGTCTTGCCATAAACGCCCCATAAGTAATACATTTCTTCAGCACACAAACTACTATGTTTCTTATGTAGTACCCAGGTTTCACTGCCATACATCAGAGTAGGAAAAATTACATTTTCATACACAGGACTCTCTTGAGAACCCATCATTCCTGTGAAAATCTCCCAAAGCAGCCATGACTTTCAATGAAGAATTCACTCGCCTACTAATTTCACCATCCAATTTTTCTCTCTGTCAAACATGCTTCCTAAATACACAAACTCATTCACCTGGTCAATTACCATGCCATTTAGACTTATATTACATTCATTACTACCAGTTTCTCTCTCAAAAACCACAACTTTGGTTTTTCCCTTATTTACACTCAGTTTGAATTTCATGCAAACTTCGTACATCCAGGACAACATTTTCTGCAACTCACTTTTGCTCTCTGCTAACAGGACAGTGTCATCAGCATACAGCAATCTGCACACATGGATATCACCAAGACATAAACCAGTATTATCTATTTTGGCATCATGCATGCACACATCCATAAATATATTAAACAGCCATGGAGACATTACACAACCTTGCCTGACTCCTGCACCAATAGAAAACCATTTTTGAAAACACCATTCACTCGTAAACAGGCTCTACTGTCAGCATACATGGCTTTTAAACTATTAAGTAGATTCCCAATAACACCATATTCATTCAGTACCTTCCACAAAAGTGTCCCATTTACTCGGTCGTAAGCTTTCTCTAAATCTATGAAGGCAGTAAAAGCTTTCTTACCAACAGCCATATACTTTTCAATCATCATGCGTAATGCAAAAATTTGGTTAGTGCAGCCTTTACCAGGCATAAAACCACACTGAACATCCCACACTTTCTCTGATGTAAGACCTCATACTTTTTCAATAACGTCCTTAACAAACGCTTTCCCTGGCACATTTAATAGGCTAATACCACGATAGTTTTTGCAGTCAGTCTGATCACCTTTTACCTTATACAAGGAAACAATGATAGCATCCTTCCAATCCCGAGGGACCATTCTTAACTCCCAACACAGCTGGCAAATTTCAGTTAACCAGTCAATTACAGAGTCACCACCATACTTCAACATCTCAACAGTTATGCCATCAACTCCCGGAGCCTTACCATTCTGAAGAGATTTTAGAGTTTTACACACCTCCCTCTTGAGATCCCTCCAGTGCTTCCATCCTTCACTGTGGCATCATCTGCTTCTGCCTCAGAATCACCTTTGCTTTCTTGATCTAATAACTCACAGAAGTATTCACCCCATCTTTCACTTAACTCATTGGGCTCCCATATCATTTTCCTGATCTTATTCTTCACACAACTCACAACTTTGTTTCCCCTACTTTTCCTGAGTCTCATGTATTTCCAAAAAGTCTTCCTCTTTCCAAAAGCCAATTCATGCTTTTCCATGCACTCCTTCCTATCTTTTGCCTTACTCTGAGGAACCAGCCTAGCTGCTTCATGCTTCTTACAGCGATATTCATCCACAGAAACTCTACCATGCAACATCCCCAAATAGGCTTCCTTTTTTCTCGTTACTGCCTCTTCAATTTCACTATTCCACCAAGCATCACCTCTGTTGTTACCTACTATTGTAGTGCCACAGACATCTACAGCAGCAGTGACAACACAGTTCTTAAAATCTTCCCACTTCTTTTCAAGGGATGTATCCCTTTCACAAGACTCCTGCTTTTTCAGTCATTCTCTGAGTACGTCAGAATAACGCTGATGATCTTCAGGGAGCCTTTCAACCTTTATTCTTTCCATCCTGGGCCTCTTCTTATTCCTTTTCCTCCAACCAGAATTCAGTTTCACTCGTGACACCACCAAGTAATGATAAGAACAAACATACAAACCTCTCATCACACGAGTGTGAACAACTAAGTGTTTCAGACGCTGGTCGTAGACAACAAAATCTATCACACTCTTTTGACCAACAGTACGATTTTCCCAAGTATATGTGTGCATATACTTGTGGTTGAAAAACGTATTTGATACACACAAACCATTCTCAATGCAGAGTTCAATTAATCTTTCACCATTACCATTCTCACAAGAATTATTAAACTTACCCAGAACTTTATCAGAAATTGCGTTCTGCACACTCACTCTAGCATTGAAATCCCCTGCTATTATAACTACTATTCTCTGGTTTCACTTTCAAAGGAATCAAAAGAATTCTCTCACTTATGCAGCTACAGTGAATCAAGTTGTTCTTCACCTTTTCACCTAAAATCACACCTACACCAGCCTGTCCTCTCACATTATCCAACATTCCAGACCACACACTCACTGTTCCATTCACTTCTTCTATCCCAATTTCCTTCTTTTTGGTTTCACTTACACACAGCGCATCCAATCTATACCTATTCATCTCTTCAATCACCTTGTTCATCTTGCCATCTATACCTCTAGTATTCCAAACACCAATCTTACTGACTCAGCCGAGACCTCTTTCTGATTTTCCTTTCTCCAGTTCCAGCTCGATTTTAAGGTGGACCATCCTCAAATGTGGTAGGTCCATCATATCCCACACTAGAGTCCGGATAATTGTATTTTTTTTTTAATCAGGTAAGTACACAAGTGTGGGGGATTAGCCCACAGCTGATGGTTCCAGTTGGTCATTCAACCTAAGGATTCTGGAACAAAACCCAGGATACCACAATGATAACAGATAAACAAAAAGGTAAGAATTAAGAGGAACATGTAGTTCTGGTGGAAGAACCAGGCTCAGTCTATCTTGGACACGTCACATGAGAGATGGGTCTTGGCCAATGAATAAAGTCTAATATACTCGGTTTTCTAAATCACAAGAATATATTAGTGTCTGAACTTCTAGTGATAGGTTGCGATGGAACTAATGTAAATACAGGAGCGAGGAATGGGGTTGTTGCACTCACTGAGCGGGACATCGGAAGGCCTTTACAATGGATTGTGGGCCAAATACATGCAAACAAACTTCTTCTTCAGCACCTTATACAAACCCTGGATGGGCCTACTTCTGGGCCCCAAGGATTTAGTGGTCCCATTGGGAAACAGATTCAATCCGCAGAGAGTTTTGATGTTTTGGATTTTGCACTGGTAGAAGTTGAATTACCTGATATTGACATTAAAATCTTTAGTTCAGGTCAAAAGTATTTACTCGATATTTGTAGAGCAGTATCTTCGGGAACTTGCTCACCAAGTTCGGCTAAAAAGAATCGTGGAAGACTATCCCATGCAAGATGGCTAACTAGTGCTAATAGGATATTGCAGTACTATGTTGGATGTAGTGATTCTTGGGATAACTTGAGAACCATTGTGGAGTTCATTATCAGGGTGTACTGCAAGATGCAGTTTACCATAAGAGTAAATCCATCATGCACAAAAAGTGCTCGACACTTGTGGCAGACCATTAAGCTCTCTCGTTACCTCAACACTGAATATAAGGCAATTGCAGATCCAGTCATCTCAAGAAATATATATTTTGGACACCTGGAAGAAATACTGCTTTTGATGATCACCAATGTTATGCATATTGAAAGCTAGAAATATGAAAGCATCTGAAATTCTACAATTCAAGTTACCTGAACTTAATTTTAATGCAGACGACTACATTAACCTCATTGACTGGCAGGAATGTCAATTAACAGAGCCACCTATAATATCTCGCATTTCTGATGAGACTCTGAAAGAATTGGTAAATGCAGGAAAGTTATTGAAGGTGAATACATTTCCATGCCATACCCAGGCAGTTGAGAGGTATATCAAGCTGGTAACAGAAGCTTTTGCTGCAGTTTGTGGTGCCAAAAGCAGAGATGGATTCATTCGATCAAGACTTGCATCACAAAGAAAAATGCCAAGTTTCAACACACACAAAAAAAAGGATATAATCCAATGAACAACTAAGAATCATTGAATGGTAGACTGGTTGCGGTATGTATCTATATTTCTAACAATGTTTTTCATGTATAAATTTCAATGTATCAGCCTTTTTCAAAACAAATTTTTTTTGCAGTTTTTTACAAAAATGTTTGAAATAAGAAATCCCAGTGGCAACTGAAGATATATATCAATATCAATAATGTTTTTTATTTGTAAGAAGGGAACCATGAGGCAATTTTTTCGCACTGTTGCAAATCGTAGTTCAATAAAAAAATTTTTTTCTTTTTTTTAGAAAAATGCATTTTATTTACTCTTCTTCTTTTTTTTTTTTTTTTTTTTTACAAAAATTGCAAAATTTAAGGCCCCAGTGACAACTGAAGATATTAACTGATATAAATAAAATTGTACACACATCATAAGGAACCCATAAGGCGAATTTCCGCACTATTGGATATTTTATTTCCTAAAACAAGTTTTTCGATACACCCTAATGAACAGTATGACACTTCCCCCTCAAACCACTCTCTTTACACCACAGGCTGTGCACCCTAATGAACAGTATGACACTTTCCCCCTCAAACCACTCTCTTTACACCACAGGCGGCTGCGCTTCCTGGCACAATAATGTAAGAAGATCCGTTTTTATTAACTGTGATGATACGAAGCTAGAACCTATCGTCCTGGGGATTTGACAGCAATCTGCAACAGAGAGTTATCATTTGTTCCACCCACTGGGGTGTAAATTCATGGGGAGTCATTCAATGGTGCCTGGAGTAGAAACCGAGCAGGTGCAGGTCATGAATGATGAATTGGAATGACCTCACCTTAGCTGCCAATTATTATCATGTACTGGTACCAAGGTTCTTTGTCACAACTTAGATCAGGGTGTCAGTGTTGTTTCTTGTTGGATGCCATCCACCTCGGCTTGTCTTCGAGATTGGTGTCCCCCACCATAAAAATCTTAGAACCATTTTTCATGCAGTGCTGTTGTCTAACATTTCTGTGCTTTCAACTGCACAGCTTGCTGCTAATATACAGCAGAACAGCACATTTATCAATATCCACTCTCTGCTCACCAAACATACCATGGCTCTGTTGCAAATACATGTCATCAGCCTCATGCATTCCCCATCATTGTGGTTGTACAGGAATGGAGGCCCAACATTATGTGTAGGCACAAAACGGGAGGAAATTTTGACTTGTCCTGGTAGTTCCATTTACTATGAAGAACACTGTGCATATTGTGTACTTTAAATAATGAACAGTGCTTTTACTAGAGATCATAAACACATTTTCTTTTGCATTAATTTACTCCATTTGTAAAAACCATTTTCTTTCTTTTTTTTTTTTTTTTTTTCCAGAAAGGACTCACACCAAAAATTTGGTGCAGGTGTCCTTTGGTCAATTTATTGATGTTAAATTCTTTTTTCCTTTGATATCAACTAATGGCATGATATCAGATTGGTGATGTTTAATATGTTTGTGAATTCTCAATTTTGTAAAAAAGAAAAAAAAAACTACAGCTGACAAAACTAGCTGTTTGGATATCTGAAATGCAACATTATTATAGCAGCACCATATAAAAAAAAACTGAAAGGTTACCAACATTGCACATTAGCGTGGAGCGAAAACCCTTTTTTTTTGAAATTCATATTGCCTGACTCATTATTAGGTTCCAAATGGGCTAGAACAAATTGTCTCCAAATTTCAGCCCAAAATATTAGCATCTTGAGGTTCCACAACTCAAGTGAATATATATACTTTGTCAAAATTGCCATTGTCAGCGTGAGAAATTGCTTCCCACACCAAAATAGCCAAAATCAGGCAATAATTCATATTGCCTGACTCATAGGTTCCAAATGGGCTAGAACAAATTGTCTCCAAATTTCAACCCAAAATATTGGCACCTTGAGGTTCTACAACTCAAGTAAATATTTACAACTCAAGTCAATGAACTATTCAACTCAAGTCAATGAACTGTCTCTTCGTCATCTTTTCCAGAAGATTGATGGAAAGACATCTGGGCCAAAACAGTTTTCCGGAACAATAGGAAAATCCCTGGAAACGTGTGAAACCTTTGCCGTGACAAGTTATGTCCCTATTCCAGTTGCTCTGCCGGAAATTGCCAAAAAGACCTCAGTACAGACCAAAAGTACCTCCTTGATATTTCTAGGGCAGTATCCTCAGGGGAATGCCCTCCAAACTTAGCAAGCAGGAGTCCTGGAAAGATGGCCCACTCAAGATGGCTCACTGCAGCCAACAGAATTCTTCGCCTTTACGTATCAACCGCAGGACCACCAGATGACTTAAAGCTCCTAGCAGAATATGTTATAAAAGTTTATGTGCCATCCTGGTTTGAAATAAAGAAAATCCCGAGAGCAACTCATGGAGCACGTCATCTTCACAGAATGATAAAGAAAAGTTCATTCTTGCCAGAAGAGTTTAAAGCAATCGTGCACGAAGTTATTCAGAGGAACTGTTATTTTGCTCACTCTGAGACATTCTGTTGGTGATGCTGGAAGATGAAAGAGCACACATTCGAGAACTTGGCCTGAGAAAAATACTGAAAACAAGAAAAACTGACTGGAAGGGGAAAATACGCTATTTTGAGCTTCCCAAATTGAATTTCAAAGCAAAGGAGTATTTTGAGATGATACGGTGGGGCAATATCTTGGAACCACCGGCTACCTTGAGCCTCAGCAATGAAGACATAACAAGATTGATCAGAGGCCATTCACAGTTTGAAATAGGGAAGCTCCCTTGCCATTCTCAAGTAGTAGAGAGGTATGTGAGACTGGTGACAGAAGCCAGGGATGGATTCGTATGCAGCCGAATCAAGTCCCGGAACGAAATTCCGAAGTTCGACACCAAGATGAATTCTTCGGATCTCGTGTGGAACCTGAAGATGACGAGTGATTAAGCTAAAACTTTTTCCTGTTTCTTTTTACCAATTACAACCATTTTTTGGGTTAGGAAACAAAAATATTGTAAAAAAAATATTTTCATGTTTTCACTTTTTTTGACGTTAAAATTAAATGTTTTTAACCTAGTGTGGAACCTGAAGATGACGAGTTATTGAGCTGAAATTTTTTTACTGTGTTTTTTTAACCAAACAACCATTAGTTGGGTCAGGAAACAATACAATTAAAAAAAAAAAAGGTTTTTTTGGCATTTTTCACTCCACCCTATTCTATTGCACATGTACACATAAATATGAGAGAAAAAAACAGAAAGAAAAATCTCAAAAGCAGTAACAGTACACTTAAAATACTTTGACACAGGTTTTACAATTAAATTATCCTTCAGTGAAAGCTACCTGTGCTTCTTTCTTCAGCACTTAAAAGTTTTTTCGGTTTCAGTTCTCTGTTTACAGCAGGAGGAGTATCACTTTGGCAACTTCCAACAAAGGATGGACTAGTTGGGACATTGGCATAAGCTCCCATTATTGTTGGTGTTTGTGGTGATGACACATCACTTGCCATGGAGGTATACAGTTCTGGTTTGTTTAAACCCATACTTATGTAAGAATCTGAAGTATTTAGACTAGGACGATATTCGTAATTAAATATGAGTTCTTTGCTGTTAAAGAGTCCTGGAGGTGCATTAGAATAGGCATGACATCTCTGCCTTTGTGATGTGCCAGAGGCCTGAGCAGGAGCAGGTACAGTTGCATTAATATTATCTTCAGTTCTAAGTTTGGGAAAGTCATAAGTGTCATCTAAAGGAGCTTCACTTGACGAAGCAGATGGAAGAGGCACTTTAGTAAATGGAGATAATTCGTCACTGCTTTCACCTTTCAAGGAAGACACCGTCTGCGAAACTTGTTGATTATCAGGAACAGTTTTAGGAGCAGGAGGTGGTACATCATACACAAGCGGGTCCTCCGTTTTTGGAGTTTGCACAGGAAGTTCAAAATTTTCATACCTGTTCCTTTTTTCCCTCAATTTAGAAGGTTTTGGTGGTCTAGGTGGCACTTTGGAAATGGATTCTGCACCTACATCTTTTTGCTGGCAAATCTCTCTTTGGGTTGAAGATGGCTGGCTATTTACACAAGAGTTTTTCAAGCTAACATTATCTAACTGTGCTATTAAGTCATCCCCTTTTTTACATACATCTTTACTGATATTATGCACTGGAGGCACCTGGTCATACACAACATCGGTTTTACTTTGGGGAAGCCTCCCTAAAGTCGCTGACTGAAAAGAGCCATTAGGATACGTATGCCAGTTGACCCTTGGGGGCAAAGTACGGAAGGAATTTCCCTCTAACATAGTATTGTATGCATTGTCCATATCAGTAGTTACAGGTTTCAACTGCAAAGGAACTTTGTACATATTTTCTAAGTTTATCTCACTGCACATACTTCTCTCATTCATTGCTGCTGAATTAATGGGCCTTGGATGATCATAATATTCATCAGATGCTGAACGTTCATGGATTCTATCTGTTGTGTTGGAAGATGAAAGTGGAACTTCCTTTATTATCTGGACATAATTTTCTTCAAAGTGTAGTGTGCCATTGACTACGGGTTTACCAGTGTGGCATTCACTAATCGGAATATAAGGATTTGAATCACTTCGCTTCACTGGAAGATTGGAGGAGGATGCGTCCCTTTGCTGAGTACTGCAGTGGGATGAAGAAGGTGACATAGTAACAACTGCAGCATCTGTACTTTTTTCTAATGGTGAAAAATAATCTAAGATAAAAAAGATAAATATTTTTAAACAATTGCTTTTATAAAACCATCAACATAAATAAGACAGACATTTTGCATAAATAAAATAAGAAGGAAACAATCATTTGAACTGAAATAATATCATCACAAATTATAATTATGCCCACCCAGTGTACTTTCAGATGTAATGCTCAGGCTCATGATTTTCAAACATTTGGGAGCTTGACCCAGTCAGCTTCATTTCATATATTACAATCAATGAACAAGATGACTTATAAAAAAGCGGTAGGCAATGCACATAACTAACAAACAAATTAAGAAGATGGTAGTAAAGAACACGCTAAGTTACATGTAAAAGTGTTAAGGCAAATATATTTCAGCCATTACTATGGCCTTCATCAGTGCGACTACAATTTGTTTCGTTGCCAGATTGGAAAGATAAGTTTTGTAACGGTAACTCCAGGTAACATGATGCAATGAGGGATTTCTAGATGTATGGAACAAAAATGGGGAGCTCAGAGTTGCAATTTTTGGAAAATAAAATTTTCAAACTTTCTCTAAACCTCAGAGCAAACAGATTTTGGAAGGAAGCCAACTTTTTTGTATTGGACCAAAGTGGAATAGTAGAAGTGTAAGCCATGGTACGTTGAGACAAGGAAGAGGTAGGTTTTCCAAATTTCACATCAGATTTGTGTTCCTGAAGTCTTGAGAGAATTTTCCGGAATGAACTTCCAATGTACGCGGTTAATCCAACGTTAGTCTTGAATTTTATACTCTCCAGGCGAAAAAAGTGGAGGTCTTGGGTCTCTGTCATTACGAAGGAAAACAGAAATTGAAGGAGAAGAGTGAATGGCAAGTCTATATCCTTCTCTTTTGAAGATACTGATGAGCTTGTAGGAAGAAAGATTGTGGTAAGGGATTGAGCCAGCCAGTGGCGGCTCATGGTTGGAAAAACAGGTAAAGAGGTACAAGAGCAGTATGACAAGATATGTACTGTCTACAATGAAAATCACTTAATGAGAACTTACCTATTTTTTGTATATTAAATCAATTTTTCTTCCTTTTAAAGCTGCAAATTTGTCGATTATATCGTCATACAATGGTTGTTTCTTCGTGAGCATCAATAAAAGGTCTTACTGAATAGCAATATTTGCCAAAGAAGCAAGTATATCTTGGGAACTAGTGTTTCTTGGGCAAGTTTATATGTTTTCAAGAAAACTTCTTTCCACTGACACACTTGTAGATGGAATTGTTGAAATGAGTGAAACCAATTTAGAATCTTCTGTGAAAATGTTTTTGTCACCGTGAAACATTCGAAGAAGTTCTTGAGTCAATATATTCCTTAATTTTTCATCGGCATATACAAGACTCAGTTCATTTTTAAGGCGCTGGTGTTTAGTAAATATGTTTCCGTAAAAATGCAGATTTTCAAGAGCACGAGAGGGAAAGCATGCATTAAATTATTCGAATTTAGTTGTGTCAGCAAGTCAGACAAATTGAAGTTTCTTACAGTCTTGAAATCTTATATCCATTTCCATAAGAATGTAGTCCAAAATTTCAAAATACAATTGTTTATAATTTTGAAAAATTGTTTCCTGTGTAAGAGCAGCATATTCCCATGCTGATTTCTGTAATTTTGCTAGCTTTTCCAAACTGTGTCTCAAATACCTCATCGTTCCTTTTATGGCTCAAAATCTCACGAGTTTTTTTTTAATTTGAGTTACACAGTAGTTTATGTTCAGTGAGTTTTTCTTCAAAAGTTCGAATAATAGATCGGGTTAGCCAAAAATGTAAATTCAAAAGTGTTCATATCATTCAAAAAACCCCTTGGCAAGATGAATTGGTTTTTTGTCTGACTGTTCGCTATTCGTCAGAAATACGAACACTTTCTTCAATTTATATCAATCTTCAACAATTACACTTACTAATTTCAAAGTGGAGGACCATCAAGTTTCTGTTATGGTTGGTATGTGTCTTGCGGTTGTTGATGTAAGTGTATAAGACCGATTCGCAGAATGGTGAAAAAACAAAGCAATTCCACTGAGGCTTGCAAAAAGTATTCGACACTTGGAAATTTTAGAAAAACTCTGCTGTAATACAAGATTCAAACGATGAACTAAGCAACGAACAAAAACAGCTTGATAACCTTTATACTTGACTTTTTTTCTGTAGCCCATTTAAGTGTCCAGACATTATCCCCATCGTAATATTGTCCTATTTATTTGCGTTGGTAATCAAACTGTTCCAAAATTTTGTCTAGCATTTTGTATAAAGCTCCTGACGTTCTATCTTCATTCACATCATGGAAACCTAAAAATCCCTCAACCAATACACCTTCCGAATCAACAATAAAAAATTATTTAATTTTTGACGTGATTGTTTATATTTCAGGAATACATTCAATTAATTCATTTTGAATAGTTTTCGAGTTCCTAGTGAAGAAATTTTTTATCCTTTCGTATTGATTTTGAATTTCTAAAGGACTTCTTGATATCAACAATGAAAGTAATTCAATGAAATTTCCATGATTTATCGAGTCCATGCTTTCGTCATGGCCACGGAATGCTAGTTCTTGTTTGCTCGAATACAGCATAGACTAATACTGCATCAATCACTGTCTGCAGGAAAAGTCTACTTAAACGAACGTTTTTGTTAAAATGCATTTTCAAAAGCCTAGCATTTCTTCCTCAGGGCATCGGCAATGTGTTTTGAGTTTTTTCAAAATTCCTTAACATTAATTCGCATTTCAGGTGTTCGCTAGAATCTCGATGTTTATGAAGTGACCGTGTTATGCTTAATTAATCTGAGAATCTGTCTTTATGCTACGCCGAATGTTTATTACTAAAAAGTAGGCAGGGCCAAAAAAAAAAAAAATGACGCAGAAGTGCTGCAAATCCATTTATATTCAGTAAAACAATAATTTTTTAATATTAATATTATTAGATTTACCGCTTTTCTTGATTTCTTTCTTAGCAATTGTCAGTGAATCCGTCAGTCGTCCTTGAAGCAAAATGTCTCTTTTATCTTCTTTCCACCGATTAAATTGATTTCGCAATAAATTACAATGTCGTCCACAGGATGCATACTAAAAACTATTACTATCAGTTAAATTGTACACAAACCTAAAATATCAGCTAAACCTTTCAACAAATAATCATAAAGCACGAAAGAACAAATTTCTTTCGGAAAATAATTTACCACAGCACCACAAGGAAAAAGCCGTAGTAGATTGCAAGGTACCCTGGTAGTGATCTCTAACAACTTCACGCTCAAAAACTGAGAGATGCAGAGCTAAGGTGCCTGAAGCTGAAACACTTCACTTGAGCGAGCAGATTGGTGAGGGTGACGTGGTTACCATGACAACTCGGCCAAAAATGCAGACTTCCAAGCATTCTCATTTCGGCTCTTCCCTTGCACTGTTTTGCGTATAAGGTTTGTTTTCCGTATTGAGCGCGCCATGTGAATTAATATCTATTCAAAATTTTGAGTATTTTGGAACTGAATGAAGGCAAAAAAGAATATATTATAAACAATTACTGAATAAAACTTTATTTTAAGTAAATTAGGTGAAGAGGCACTTCACCTACTTCACCAGAAAAGCCGCCACTGGAGCCAGCAAACATTAGTTCCTTTTTTGGTGAAACAGGAAGAAAGATTGTGGTAAGGATTGACCCAGCAAACATTAGTTCCTTTTTTGTTCTTCAACCTGGCTATTTAAACAAGAAAGTTGGCTTCCTTCCAAAATCAGTTTGCTCTAAGGTTTAGAGAAAGTTTGGAAATTTTATTTTCCAAAAATTGCAACTCTGAGCTCCCCATTTTCGTTCCATACATCTGGAAATCCCTAATTGCATCACATCACCCGGAGTTACCATTACAAAATTTATCTTTTCAATCTGGCAATGAAACAAATCGTAGTCACACTGATGAAAGCCATAGTAATGGCTGATATATATTTGCCTTAAAACTTTTATATGTAACTTAGCATGTTCTATACTACCATCTTCTTAAGATTACTTATTTTTGTTGCTATCATGGGTTGTTAAAAGGGTCAGAAGTACTTAGCACTTCCTGGACCTGTTCTCAATTTTGGTACAGAGTTTGATATGGCAACAGTAAGTAAATAATCAGTTAAAATTTTATCTGGTGGTTTGTATTTCTTTGTGGAGCTAACCTCTGAACCTCAGAGAATGGTTTAGTGGTTGGTGTGTGCGTGCGTGCGTGCGTGCGTGTGTGTGTGTGTGTGTGCACACATGTATGTACTATTTGTTTGTGATCATGTTTTACTTCAGAAATATATTAATTGGTAGAGCTTCTCAATAAACTGAAAAGCCATGCTAGAAATGTGTGCCATTAGTTTAGTGACACAGTATGCCCATCCACTATATGAAGAAATGTAGTAAACATACTCTCACACACAAAAGAACTCAGTAACACAGTCAAGTTTATTGTTATAATTCTACAGAAAGTCTAATTCATGACAACAAGAAATCATATGAAAAAATAGTGCATAATTTCATCAGCATACTTATATTGAAGTCAAAAATCCAGGTGCCCTTAAGTCATTAAAAAATGCTTGTTTTCCTCACACAAACAAGAGTGGGAACCCTGCCACATGATTGCTGCAGCTGATGTTCATCAAGGTTCTTCTATTTTAACTGTTTGCTTATTCATTACCAAGATTCATTATCTGTATGGATAGTATATTATAAAGATAATCTAACTTTGAAAATACATTAAAATAAAAAAAATTGCTGTGGCTTACAGTTTGTTACTATTATTATTGGAAGCTTACAGCATGAATCATATTTAAAAGGACTGGAACTGGGTGAATAGCACACAAAGGATCCATTTCAAAACAACATGATTTTTCTCATAGTATAAAACCAATGATAGTGATTTCTTATTTCTTTAATTATGCAG
Source organism: Macrothele yani (assembly GCA_039090855.1). Lineage (NCBI taxonomy): Eukaryota > Metazoa > Arthropoda > Arachnida > Araneae > Macrothelidae > Macrothele > Macrothele yani. The sequence goes on along the minus strand of CM077011.1, from coordinate 54,512,182 downwards.
ATATCTGGTGCAAGGGTAAACATAAAATAATACTTCCATACCAATAAACTTTTAAGTTATATCCCATGCCTTATCTTTTTCTTTTATGATGAAAGTCATATCCCATGCCTTATCTATTTCTTTTATGATATAACACACATTGTTGTAGTGGAAATGCAAAAAACAATGAAATCACTCCTATATAGTCACATTTAAAAAACTAGTTCTGCTGCACCCTCTTAATTCTTTTGTATTCAATAACCTTCTTCCTGTTACAACAAATTCAATCCAGTTTTGCTGATGATAATGTTCTTTACAATTTTTATGCCCTTGGATGTTTATATAATGAACAATGACTGCTCTACACTACTACCTCTTTTCTGAAATGTAACATTGATGTCATTTGCCACTGGGTGGAGTAAAACCTCATGGAATTATCTCTCACAATATCCAGTTTCTTGTTATAAGCAGCAAAAGAGAACAAACTTTTACTCCAATTTCCATAACAGGTAAACTCTGGGAAAGGATACTTCCCTGTTTAGTTTTGGTCTGAGTATTTTCACCAACTACTGTTGGCATAGTTACATTTTTTTTTTCACAGCTCAACTGGATTAAGACAAGCCAGGGTTCCTCTTCCAAACTAGGTGAAACAGTAGGTGCAATTGGTATAGGTTGATGATCTATGACATGTAACATTCTGTTCATCATGTATGCATAATAATAATAAAATTGCATGTGTATCATGTGCTGTGTTGGTTGTAAGCAAAGTAAAGCAATGGATTACACTGATAAGAATCATAATTTCAAATAATAACAAAACATATAATATACCTTGATGATCCACATGGTCTAGGACGGTGGACACTATAGCAATAGTCCCATGGCTAACCATAAGTTGTCAATATTTTCAACTAAAACAGCATACGCTTGAGTTTATATGAAAAGTTGGTTAAAGATAAGACATAGTTGACCTTGAGAAACTTCAGTACAAAAGTAAAATGGAGTAGAAGGAAATTTATATGGAAGGAAAACAAGTTGTGAATATTCATAAGTTGTCCTCTATAGAACAAAAGAACCATGGGTTGCTGGGATACTTTGTTTTTCTGTGATAAGTATCCCAGAGACCCAGGATTTCTTTGTTCTATAGAGGACAACTTATGAATATACACAACTTGTTTTCCATCTATATAAATTTCTTTCCACTCCATTTTTTTTCCTACTGAAGTTTTTCAAGGTCGACTATGTCTTACAGGGTTCGTACAGAAAACCACAAGTCAATTTCCCTGACTTTCCCTGACCTGTAATGCTTAATTTCTCTAACCACCATGAACACATTTAGCTGTAACTTTTAAAAAAGGTGTAAAAAACGATTCATTGAGAATTTTGGTAAAACACCAAAAAATCAAATTTCCCCAATAAATGTTTTAATGCAGTAATAAATGCAGATATATGCAGAACTAACAATTTGAAATTTCTGCTTTGTCATTTTAAGCTGAGAATCAATGTTAGACTCATTATACTCAGCTTCTCATTCTAGTCTCTTTTTCTACTGTTCAAGACATTTTACTTTTTACTGTAATTTTCGTTTTTCAGCTTTCTTTCTCGTTTTCTTCTGCACCACAGTTTTTTTTTTTATTTTCTAAATTTTCCTGATACCTTTTTCGTGACTGTCGTACATAATTCATCATCCTTTTATTGATATCAATGTGTTGAATGCCACCTGTTTCGTGGACAGAATCATACACATGCAGCTGACAAACTATAGTTTCTTCTTTCTTCATACATGTTCTCAACAAGTATAGACTTATTAATGGAAAATCCACTTTCTACTGTAGCATTATCATGGGATAAAATGGGACACAATTTAAATGTTTCCCACATATTTTCATAGTTTCCTTTCTATGCCAGGAATTCACTGTAAAATTTGTCAAGTTTTGTGTTTTCTGAGAAGTTATATGCTTCAAAATGTTCTTCAAAGTGACTTTTGGTAGACTCAAAAAGACTATGATACTCTTTTTGGGAATTTTCTGCATTAACATCATCATTGATCTGCCCAGCAACATGCAAAGTTTCAAGCAAAGCAGAAAACTGCATCTCAGAATTTTTCGGAAAAGTTTTTATAATATTGGGATCTAGTGATGATAAGACACGGACAATTTTGTATTTAATTGGAGATTTTTCTTGAAGTTTTTCAACCAAAGGAACAACCAACTTGTGGCAATGAAGACGAAACTGCATCTTAATGTTGTCGTTTACTGAAACTTTTGACAAAATGCACTTGCACTGAAATCCAACATCTACATCTTTTGGCAATATTAAATTTTTGTTTGTGGTAAGGTCAACAGACATCAATTTTTGAACTGACGAACATTACTTCAAAATATCTGATTTAACACACCTACTCATTAAACTTCATAATAAATGATGAACATTTTCATATAAAAAAGGTGACATTGGCTCAGCAGTTTGAAATTTACAGAGAAATGATTCTCACTTCATAGAAACTAATTTACAAAATCCAAATTTACATTCTAACAATGAATCATTACAAGCTTCTTTTAAATTAGCTATAAACTTGCTGGAAGGAAGTTTCGTTTGCTCAACCAATTTTTTTATGTGAACCCATATGGCACGAGCCCTGTGTAAACATCTGGAGTTATCAATCCATTGAACCAGACAGAATGTCAATGGGGAATCAGTGCTCCCTGTGCATTCTGTATATAATGCACGATGAGCTGGTGAATCACAAAATAAGAAATACATGTGGCTTAGAACATTACGTACATTCCACCACGCTGCTTGCAAACCAGTTTTCAGAGAGCCATGAACAACACGAAGCCCACATGTGCCAATATTAAGTAATTGCTTGCCAACTCCTGGATATTCTAACTCAATATGATTTTTCAGTTCATTTAAAAACTTCAGATTAATGTTTGGCCCATCCATGGAAACTTGTAGACAGTGGGTAACAGGTAAAGAATCTAATTCAAGAAGAAAACTTTCTAGCAAATCTTGAGCATGTGAACGATTTAGAAACACACTATTAAGGTACTATGAAACTAAAATTTGTTTGTCATTGTTCCAGAATTGAACAGTAAGGTCCATTTGGCCTCGCTGCACCACTTTGTTCAATGCTTTGTCAAAACAAATAACAAAATATTTACATTGCCGTGAACGATTCATAAGGTTTTCTAAAAAATATATGGCCAAACCATATGAAATAAAATAGCCAATTTTGTTATGTTCCAAGGTAAAGTCATTTGCAATCTTGCTATCTGAAAACATCAAGAGAAACAATGCAGCAATATTGGTGGATGAATTTTATGACATGTTTTTCCTTACATCCTGTAAAGCCCATCAGATCTCAGTCATTGTAACTTTATCCTTAAAGATACACATATTCAGTTCGTGGTGCTTTATAGAAATTTCATAACATGAAGCTTGCTTTACAACAGTTGTACACCCATTACATCCTCCAGCTTGCTTCATGGTAGTATCATAACCATCACAACTCAAAGCTTGCTTTGCTGAAACAACATCTATGGTAGAAGAATCTACATTTTCTGTACTGCTTTTTGCTTTTGCAAATAAGATGATGGAATGCTGCATACTTAAAACATAATTCTTTTTATGATTTGGACTTTTAGAATGTGAGATTGGAGCTTGCTTTCTCATGTTACTTAGTTCGAATGATTTACGGGATATGTTGCAACAAGCCTTGCCCAAATAAATCATTTGGAACACTGGCCAGCCATGATAAAAATTCCGGATACAAACTTGGATTTAACCATTGCTGATCAAAAACCATTCCTGATTAAATATTGTTTTACATAATTAAAATTAATCTAGAAAAATAATGCTTTAAAGCGGAGAATAAAGACATATTTTTTGAAAGCACAAAGAATCACACACAATCAATCTCAAAAACTCAGCACACTGACCACCATTGTGGAAAGGAAAGTAAAAAAATGTAGTGTGGTTAGGTTGAAATAGCAATAAAAAATAAATGTAATAGAAATATTGATTAAAAAGCAATATGATAGAAACAGCGACTATCGATATTAATGGAAATATCGATTAAAACGATATAATCGCTTACTTAACCAAAACATCAATTTTAAAGTGATATTATCACTCTTAAATAGATTAGATAGGTTTTAATCGATTATATTGGTTTACACTCGATAACACAGACTTTTTCTGTGGATATAGATGATTTTTATTGATTTGAGTTTTATTTGCACTTTTCCCTTTTGATCTCTCCCTGACTTTCCCTGACCAAAATCTGTTTCCCTGACTTTCCAGAATGTACGAACCCTGTCTTATCTTTAACCAACTTTTCGTATGAACTCAAGTGCATGCTATTTTAGTTGAAAATATTAACAACTTAGCCACATAACTATTGCTACAGTGTCGACCGTCCTAGACCAAGTGGATATCATCAAGGTATGTTATATGTTGTTATTATTTGAAATTATAATACTTATCAATGCAATCCATTGCTTTACATTACTTACGACCACAAAGCACATAATACTGTTACGAAGTCGAATTGGTTAGGGTATTCGCTCTGAGTTGTACAAGATCCATTTAGCGTGTGTTGGAAGACTTAGAGCTGAAAATCCCCAAAATGTGCCTCTGTAAGTCGCGCTACTCCTCGTTAAAAGGACATTGAACTGTTTTGTTTACAGCAGGCAAAGAGGAGAAATGTGTGCGACTGAGAGATATCCCTGCCACCCTCGAAAGAGCATCGTGGGTCAGGAGGTCACTGGAGAAGCAAAGCCAAGAGCAGCGTGTAGCTGGGATCTGGCAAAGAAGGTCTGTTCCGTGGACAAAACGAATTGATGATGGATCTCTTAGAGCCGACTAGGAACGCAGATCATTGATGCCCAGCAATCTTTCTGGCCAAAGAGGGAAAGAGAAAAGTAAGCTCCCTCTAGAATTTTCAGTGGCTCTGTCTCCTCTGTCTGACGGCTGGACCCGTGTCTAGTCGTGGGAACCTGCAGCTTACCACCTCGTCGGCAAGCTAGTGCGTACACTACGAAAGCAGTGTGTGTGTGTGTGTGTGTGTGTGTGTGTGTGTGTGTGTGTGTGTGTGTGTGTGCGCGCGTGCGCCATCTCAAGACTGGTTATTGCTGGCCAGTTCTATCACGGATTAATGAAACACACGATGGATACCTATCTGTAAGTACTGTAAATCTCGTTACTTTCGCCTGCATCTAGCAGAACTGTGCTTAAGCAGAGCGGACTGCCATTTAAGGAGCGCAGATCTGAACTTGTGAACTGCTACTGCATTTATTGGGGTACGTTCTCGCCCTTTTCGCTCCCAGAACTAGATGAGCGGTGTAAATAATTTGTAGATAATTTTTAAATAGTTGTAAATAATTAAATGTGCCTGTGTTGTCCTAAGTCCTGAGCTTGTCAGTGCTAGTCCCTTGATCACTCTCAGGAACCCAAAGCTCGGAGCTTTCCCTCCGACCATGTCTTGGTTTTTTTTAAGAGGGATGCGTATCCCAAGGGCCCCAAATAAAAGGGCCCATGTAACAATATGCATACAATGTTATTATTCTTATAGATACACGATGAACAGAATATTATATGATGTAGATCATCGACCTACACCAACTGCACATAATAATCGTACCACGTAAACATTGATTGATATTATAATGTAAGTTATAATATATATCACATCTATAGATGAAACATATCCCCTGAACCCTGTTTGGCATTATACAAATCAGGAATTCATCCATCACTATAATATTCTTCTCACACATGGGATAGTACACCTACATTAACTGCAAAACCTTGGAGTAAATTTAGGTATAAACACATAATTGTGAAACCAGCAAGTATTAAAAGTTGAAAAAAATACATGCTTAAGGCAATTAAAGTAATTAGATATCAAGGGAGCTTTTGGTTGACAAATTTGGTCCTTTTATCTTTAGTAAAGATGGATGGCAGAAGGTGGTTGACACAGGCCCATAATATTGTAGTCATTGCTTTTCTTTTAAAATTGATTTCCAGACCAATCAAATACAAAGAGGGAAATCAAAATTGCAGTTTTGTTATTGTGAAAAGTTTAGAAATTTGTTTCCAAATTTTTCACAATAATTAAGTGCAGATTAATTGATAAATGGAACAAATCATTCAGTGTCATTTCATTGAGACTAAGTATAACTGCCATCCAAAGTTATGGTAGCCACAAAGAAATAGGAAATACCTGAATTTTCTTTATGCATGTTGTTTCTGTGCTCCACCAGTCAGCTGTTGATACTGTAGTACTTATGTGCTGCTGATGTAACAGGTTTCATGAGATGACATGACGATTAAAATCAGGTAAATTTCAAGAAAATCACTATGCCATCTAGCAAAATTATTGCCTCAGAAAACACTTACTGCAGCATCAACATAGCCATTTACCAATCAAATTGTACTTCATTACCATGAAAGACTGGAACTTTTCTTCTAACCCTGAAACTGTAATTATGATTCTTCTCTTTGTATTTCATATTGTATTATGTGGATATAAATTAGAAAAAACAAAACAATGGGATGAATACAACTTGTTACAGATCTGGCAACCAACTAACATCAGTCATTCTTACTAAGGCTAAAAAAAGCCTGAAGTTATCAGTCAAAAGTTCCCTTGATTTCAAATAAAGGTAACTTGATCATGCTAGTTACGTTACACGAAAAAACTTTTACAAGAAAGTTCATAAGTTGGGAGCTTTCGACCTTATCTTAGGTCTTCATCACGCCAATGGAGGACTAAGATTGTTGCCAGATTCTACATTTGAATTTTTTCTATTTTTGTTGCCAAAACTTAGAATTGATCTCCAGATCATCGGAATGTAGAGAGGAGATCTCCTCTCTACGAGCCAAATGCTCTGCGAAACTATAGTCGATGTTAATAAAACATTTTAAAAATTGTGAATAAATGTTGATAATTTATTCTAAATCAACATCACAAGTGTGTAGTCTTGAATTATATATAATATGGATGCAATGTTGAAAGGCAGTTTTTGTACTGATTGTCCATTTTCACCCCCACCCCCTTCCATAAAAACTTGGTGTTTGCACAATCAATCTGAAAGGAGTCAAGCTATGACTGACTTTTATAGGATATGTTCATTGGGAAATACAGAACAAATGATTAGAATCTTGGTGTCATATGTACCAGATGCGTCAATATACCAATAGCTTAAAATAATTGATGTGTCCACCTCTGCCTTGTATCATCTGCTGTACACACTGAGGCATCGAATCAAATAATGTGTGAATGGTGTCCTACGGATTAGTCATCCAGGCTGTATTGATATGTGTCCAAAGTTAATCAAGAGCTGTGATGGATGGTTCTATCACCGCACCTGTCATTTGAGCATGTCTCAGAGATTTTCTATCAGTGATAAATATAGCAATCTAGATCTAGATAGCTATGGTAAAAGTGGAACGTTGATATCCCTGAAGAAGGCGTGTATTGTCGCAGCAATATGCGGTGTGGCATTGCCCTGCTCAAATATTGTTCTGCTCGAGGATGTCCTACGAGTACAAAAGGGTGACTTGTCGTAGAATGTCATTGACGTAACAGGCACTCATTATGGTGATACGGACTCTCCTGAGAAATCTGGTTTAGTACCTCATAGCACCCCAGGCCGTAATTCCTCACGACAGCACTGTATGCCTAGTGCAAATACACTTTTCCTGACACACCTCTCTCCCGGTCATCAGCAGACGCAGATATGACCAATATTTCTGTCTAAACAGAAGAGTGTTTCGTCCAAGAACACACTAGTGTGTCATTTGTCACACCACTCCCTTCACTCGATGCATCATTGTAGCCTGGCAGTCTATTGCTGTGATGTCAAAGGTAGACTCTGGAGAGGTCGGCAAGCCTGCAGTCTGAACTATAACAACTGACATCATACTGCTACAGCTGACATGGGAGAATGCGTCACAGTTTGCCACTGCTGTTGATACAGAATGATCAGTCAGAGACATCCTCATAAGATTATAGTTGTTCTTCGGCGCTGTGTGTGTATGACGTCCATAACTTTTTCTTCATGTCCTACACCCTTCTTCGTACCATTCCCTGTACACTCTTGCCACAACAGATACACTAAACCCCACATAACTGGTTATCTCCCAGAGTGAAGCACATCAGTCTCTCGTCCTGATAATGCGACCTATGTAGAGCTCTCTGATATGACTGTATGATAGTCTTACATGATGACGAGGCATCCTTACCCAATGCTGACTAAGCACTGATATTCTGGTTTCAGAAAAATGGCTGGTTTCTGGTCTGTGACATTGCGCAATCTGATTTGTGTAGATGTGGTACACATGCACCTATGACACCAAAATGATAATCATTTGCGTGATATTGCCTGATTAGCATATCCTGTAAAAATCAAAGTCATAGCTTGACTCCTTTAAGGTGTTTTGATTTTTATGAACATGAGGTACTTTTTTCTCCACCTTTTAACATTCTACCAAAAGATTGCCTCTAAACATATTGATTCCTTAATATAACACTTCTTTCTATAAGTCTGCAGTGAATGGGTAAATCTAAACAGAACTGCAGCATGTAACATCTATTCTGGTAACTTTTCCTCTCCCATATGAGAAACATGTTCAATCCACCCCTAATGGTTTTCGTTAACTTGCCTTTTCTTTCAACAAAAACAGTATTCAGTGCACCTCAAACAGTTGAATTAATTACTATACTCTGCCACTGAATGTCACCCATTCCCCCTGATATTTCTCTTACAAATCTTAACAGCTTACTACCTCCCAAATTTGAGAGTGGGCTTTTACACAGTTCCTTATTTATTTTTTAATTTTCATGAATGGGCTTATACATGAGGAAATACAGTAACCCTACCCTTAACTTTTATTTAAGTTTCCATATAATAAAATGGGGGCAGGGGTCAGTTAAATCAAATTAAAATGTAGAGTTATTAATGATTACCTTCTTCTTCGTGCATTTTTAAGCCACATACAGAACAGATACATTCCACCCACTTGTTCATATTTGACTCAGTTTCAGCTACTAAATAATAAATTCTCTTGGGTGTTCTAATATCAAACATGTACTGGTAACTTGTTTTTTTGCCTTCAAAAGTCAACCCTGCATCAACCTGAAAAAGAAAAAAAAAAATTGAAAATTTTTGAAAGTTGCACAGCAAGTTTTATGACCCAAACATACAATACTGACAGTTTATAATATGAAAAAAATAAAATGACAAAACACTACACTGATTATGCTTCAGCAGTGGTTAAGATAATGATTTTATTACTTGAATACATTTGGCAATAAAAAATAATACATCATTACTACAGCAGAGTAAAGAAAATTTTCAGCTGACTAACACAAGGTCAATAATAAAAGAAAAAAAGAAAAAAACTCAGTTTAATGACACAAAAGAAGTTTCACAATTCATTTCATGTAAAGCAGCCACAGAAATAAATACATGAAAACCAATGTGTTTAAGGTTAATTTATTTACTTTTATCACTTTCACACTTCTCATTACAAAGTAAACTTACTGATCTTATTATATGTGCACATAAGTATATACATATATATATATATGAGACAGGCATAGTGATAAATTATTTTCACAATCTATGCATTTATGAAATTAGTACATTAAATGTATGAGTTCATGAAAACTGGAACTGCAAATGCCTGAAAAATCTCCATCCATTACGTGCTAAAATGCTTAGATTGTCACTAATTTTTAAAATCCGACTGCATGTATCCAAGAGAATGTCAGCAAAAGTCAAATTCTTAAATGAAGCAGATGAAATCCATTAGAAAGGAAAACATCTTGGTGGTGAAAATGAGTCCTAGATTGGGTGTGTTCAAGGTGGAATCTGATATTTTAATTTTTGTTACTATTGTTAGAAACAGTTACTACATACAATAAACTTTCATTTATTCATTGCTTTGAATTCCTGAACAACATATACCTATTGGCACCGTATACCGTTGAGCTAATAATTACATTTGTATATAATATGCCTTCCATGTATTTGTTAATTATTTCTTCAGGGGGAATTTGTTTCCAACTGATACCTTTTTTCTATGTTATCTGAAACACTAGAATTTGTGGCCTATATATACACTATCTACTAACAAGTAATTGGACACCCCTGCAATCAACGATATCTGTGGTCCTGATACACGTCACGGCCGCCGCCGTTAAATATCATGTGGGAAACAACAATGCAACCAGTCGCATGCAAGATGCCACGCAGTTTGGAGCTCTCTGATTTCGAGAAAGGTGTAATCGTCGGGTATTACAATGGCCGATCCATACGTGACATATCTAGCGAGTTGAAGTACCCAAAATCGACAGTGACCTACGTGATTGGCAAGTGGAAGATGAGAGGTGACCGTCGGAATGTGCCCCGACCCGGCAGACCTACAAAACTGGGAGTTAGAGACAGGCGGGTGCTGGCCAGAGAAATTCGGAAGAACCGCACCAAAACAATGGGCCACATCCACGAGGAGTTTCAACAGGCATCCGGGAGTGTTCTTTTGATGAATACCATCCGTAAGGAAGCCCATCTGCTCGGTTATCATGGACGTGCTGCCGCCCACAAGCCTTTGATCACCAAGTCCAATAGCGCTGCTCGGCTAACGTGGTGCAAAGAACGTCGACAGTGGACCATTAAACAGTGGAAACAAGTTCTCTGGAGCAACAAATCAAGGTTCACCCTCTACCGTTCGGATGGCAGGGTCTGGGTTTGGCGTCTGCCTGGAGAACGCCTCCTGCCAGAATGTATTGTGCCAACTGTGAAGTTCGGTGGTGGTGGAATTATGCTATGGGGGTGTTTCTCCTGGTATGGCACGGGACCCTTGGTCGCAATTCCTGGTAGACTCAATGCCGAGACCTACTGCACCATTTTGGATGACCATGCACTTCCTACGTTGTGGCAGTTACTATTTTGGATGACCATGCGCTTCCTACGTTGTGGCAGTTTTACGGGGTGGACCCATGTTACTTTCAGGATGACAATGCCACCTGTCATGTTGTGAGATCCATCCTGGCTTGGTATGGTGACAATGGGGTTAATCGAATGGACTGGCCTGTGCAGAGCTCGGACCTTAACCCTATCGAGCACCTCTGGGACGAGTTGGAGTGTCAACTTAAGGGCTGCCCCCACCGTCCGAAATTGGTGAAGGAACTGACCTTTGTTCTCCAAGCTGAGTGGGAGAAAATACCGCTAGCCGTCGTACAACGCCTGGTTGAGAGTATGTCTCGGAGGGTCGCAGCTGTAATCACCGTTCGTGGAGGCTCTACCAACTATTGAAGGTGAATAAACTTCGTTTTCCTTTGCTATCACAGGTGTCCAATTACTTGTTGGTAGATAGTGTACATACCTGGATGAGAAATGGTCGATGACACTCTGAAGAAGCATCGGATTGCTTTGATTAGCATTAACGTGAATGGTATTCAGATTTCTAAGGTACACCGGCTTAGCTTCAGTTGCTTGGAACTTTATCATCTTGGGTGGTGTAATGGCAGAAAACAAAATGCATATTTCTTTACATTAGCACAAAAACATTCATGCACTGAAATATAGAAAAGCAAAAGATGAAATTGGATTACTGTATGTGTGTATGTGATGTGAGGTCATTTTTATAGTGAAATGACTAGAAAACACTGAAATGTGCCAATATCAATGTAAAGTATTGATGTACACTGAAGTATGAAAAAAGTGTGGAATAAAAAAGATTGACATGAAGCAGACATGTGGAAAAAAATAAAACAGAACAGAAACAGAAACACTGAATTTTATTTATTTCACCAGTGACTGAAAATCATCAGATAACAAGCAATGAGATTTTTTAAATCATCCAGTAAAATGAGTTAAAAATCACTGAAGTAGGAGAAGAAAAAAAACTCACCAGATACACTTGGCTGTTTTTGGATGTAAGGAGACCAAGTAAAAATGCACATGCATAAATCACCAGACAGAATATACATATTAAAAAAAAAAAAAACATAACGTGGAAGCTAAAATAAAGGAGACAGCAATATAAAGATCAATTTCACGAGAAAATAAAAAACAACATTTGCAAAGATTGATCACATGTTGTAGCACAGGTCTGATGAATACAGATTTCTGAAAAATACAATGGATGCATTGATTTTAAGTTGCCATGTATGTCATATAATCTTTGCACTTTGAAAGAGTTTAAAAACTCTGAGGGATAACTAACAACTTCTTCTGTAATAACCACAGTACAACTGACTTGTACTGTTTTTTAATACCAGGTATGCATTTAAAGAAGTTGTGTTAATTATACATACAACCTTACTTTTTAGTTTCTAGAATGGCCTTATTATACAGTCATTTGCAAAAGTTTAAGATCACCTGTCGGTATTAGATTTCTGCCAACTGCATGAGCTACTATCTGTATTACTCAATTTCCTGTCGGTGTTGCATCATCCTACAGCGGCAGCTGTTGATAGAGTTGAGGAAAGTGTGCGAGCATCAGTTTGCTTCTGGTTTTCATGCTGAGAGGTTTTTGTACGTATTTCGTATTTTCTATATAGCGTAAAATGGGCACAAAAAGCATCATTAAGTGTTATTCAGAGGGCATAAATAGTGATTTTATATCATGAAGGATACTCTGAACGTAACATAGGCAGAAAGGTGAATGCGAGCAAGACTGCTATTCATAATACGATCATGGAATATCGAGATACAGGTGAGTTTAGCAACCGAAAGAGAAGCAGACGTCCAAGGAAAACAACCCTATGTGATGACAATACCATAAGGCGAATAGTTATGCGTTCTCCGAGGATTTCATGCAAGAAAATCAAGGCCTTTCTACATTCAAAAGAGTCTGATATTAGTATCAGCACTGTTTCCTGATGTCTTACTAAAGTTGGATTAAAGTCTTATAAACCTGCACATAAACCTAGACTAACCTCCGTCAAGGAAAAGAAGAGACTCCAATTTGCGAAGAGTCATCAATCGTGGACTGCTAAAAATTGAAGGCAAGTTATTTTTTCTGATGAATCAACTGTGCACCAATTTGAATCATGCAAAGCACATGTTCGATGACCAAAAGGCAAAAGGTTCGATGAAAAATACATTGTTAACACCGTGAGACAGCCGCCCAGTCAGATGATATGGGGTACTATGTCAGCATCCAGTACTGCTTCATTATCCTTTTTGTTGACAGGCACTACCATGACTGGTCCTTTTTATGTGGAAATGTTATGTGAGGAGCTGTAAGTGCACAGATGCACAATCTTCAAGCATGATGGTGCTCCACGCCACAGATTAAAGACAATAAAGGACTACCTGCAGAGCAAAAACATAAGTGTACTCGACTGGCCCAGTAATAGTCCTGACCTTAACCCCATCAAAAATCTGTGGACCCTTTTAAAAGACAAGGTAGCAGAAAAACAGCCATCAGATTCCCAAGCTTTGATTGATGTGATAAAATACGTGTGGTGAAAAGACATTTCAAGTGACTACTGCAAATCCCACATTGTATTCTGTCCGTTATAAAAAACAACGACAACCACACAAAAGTACTGATTTCAGTCTTTTTGTGTTCTAAAGAATGTAAGTATTCATCTGTGGTGTTATTTTTTTAAATATCTCTGACTAGCAATCAGTTGTTTCTTTGAAAATCTTAATTTTCAATAAATTGACAGGTGGTCTTAAACTTTTGCAAATGACTCTACATCCACGTTGCATCTACATAGTGGTTAATATAACACAGTTTGACTGCCCTAATCCAGTAATCCGTAATCCTTCATAATTTGGCTAGAGTTATTTCAAATTTTGCAGATCACTGCCATACCATCTTACTGTGCCAGTGACTACGTTCTTTGGGGTGTAAAGAGTAGCATCAGTTGTTGGTACACATTCTGTACATTTGGCTCTTTTAAAGCCCCCATTATATCTTTAGTGTACAAAGGAACACGTTTTGTGGTATACAGCATACATACCTAAAACACTATATACTGTCATAAAAGAAAGGTTAAACTTTTGAAAAGGCTTGACAGCAATGTACCTACAAGAAGCTCGTGTGTCTTGCATAACTTGACACTTCCACAGTGTATGACATGAAAAACATAAAATATAGTTGCTTCAATTCTTTGCTGACAGAGAATCAAGCAAACAGGTGTGATTAAGGAATGTGCCACCATGTAAATAAACAAGCTGTATTGTGTGGCCCAATACAGCATTTATAACATGTACTATTTAGTTTATTAAAATTTCACTTGTTTTTCATTTAATGTCCCCCCCCTTTATTTCTCTTTCTTGTACAGCATTATACATGGTCAAGTCACATTATTGTGACCACCAGCTACTATCCAGAGTAAGTGCCGTGTGAAGCGTGGACAGCAGCTAGAAGAACTAAGAGTGACTCAATAAGGTGCTGAAAGGTGTTCACAGGTATGTGGAGCTGCTGACTGCAGTGCATCAGACAGTCGCTGGAGGGTGCATGGTGGAGGATTCATAGAGTAAACAACACGATCAAGGTGGTCCCACAGAAGCTCAATTTGGTTTAAGTCTGGGGAATGAGGGGGCCAGGGAAGTACTTTGAAGTCTTCATCGTGCTCTTCCATCCATCCCTGGACATTCTTAGCTGTGTGACATGTCGCATTGTCGTTCCGGAAGATCCCATCAGCCCCAGGGAAGACAATCAGCATGTATAAGTGTACATGACCTGCAAAAATGGGTTCATAATGAATTCGGACCATAGTGCCTTTCACAGGTATGAGTGGATCCAGGGAATGCCACGAAAACATTCCCCAGACCGTAACACCGCCCCCATTAGCTTGTGTTCTTCCAGCAATGGTTGAAGAGTGTTTATTCTCTGATGTTTCTCACCTTATATGCAAATGTCCATCCGTTTGATGAAACAGAAAACGTGACTCATTGGAGAAGGCAATCTTTTGCCAATCAGCAGAGGTCCAATTCTGATATTGCAGTGCAAGTGTAAGCCTTTTCTGCCGATGCACTTTCATTAGCATAGGTGCAGTAACAATCCGTTTGCATCAGAGCCCCAAACGCAGCAGGGTCCGCTGAACTGTCATTTTAGACACACTTCCAGTAACCACCTTGGTTCATTCAGCCAGTGAGTTGCTCGTCCCTCATGCACCTTCAAAGCTGACGTTCACCTCTCACACTAATGACACGTGGTGCTCTGCAGTTTCCACATTGCTTATTCGCAATGCTGCCATTTCTCCAATCACAATACACTTTAACCACAGCAGCACACGAACAGTTCACAAACTGCGCTGTTTCAGAAATACTGCCACCCTTGGCCCAAAAGACAATAATCATGCGTTTCTGCAAATCTGATAAATTGCTCCTTTCATCCTTGACAGCAACGAGTGATGTTTTCAGAATGCCTACAGCACACCTTATATACTCTCCAAGCCAGCTCACAACACGTGCCTTCTCTCATTGGCTAGGAGCTGTTAATGTCACAAGTAGGAAGTGGTCACAATAATGTGACTCAACTGTGTATATAGATTTTAGATACCTTGTACTATGTTAGAGGTGTTTATTTAAAGGTTTTTAAGCCAACCATCAGTAATCCAGGGAAAATCCCTAATCCAACACACCTCAGATCCAAATGATGCCAGATTAGTAATGTTAACCTGCATTTGGAACACAAGAGTTCTGTAGATCTTGGAAATTATGCACAATCGTTCCAGTATTTTCCAATGTTATGTACCGTATATACTCGCGTATAAGTCGAGAAATTTGGGACAAAATGAGAGCTTCAAAGTAATGAGGTCGACTTATACGCGGGGTCTAAAAAAATCGTAAGTTCAAAAGTTCTTCCCGTGAGGCAAAAGGCAATCCATCCCAAAAAAAAAAAAAAAAAAAATGCCGATGCGGTATTAATTACGAAATCGCAACCCTCCGAAAGAAAAAATAAAAAGAAAGAAAGAAAGAAAGAAAGAAAAAACGCCAATGTGGTAGAATTACGAAATCGCAAACCTAAGAATTTCTCCGCACTTTGAGAAGTCTCTCTCCTGGCTTTGCGTATCCACAGCGCAGTCACAGCCGCGCATAGAAAGCTCCGCCCTTCTGACTACCAGTTGATTGCACTGATCTTTGACGTAACGGCAAAGAATATCACGCGAGCGTTTTTCTTTGGTAACGGAGCCATGCGACAGCCAGTGTTAGGTGTTGCTTGTTCTTAATCGCACGTGTCTCGCTTCTCCTATTATGGGTGACACGGATTGTGTAAAGAAACGGATGTCCTATAAGGCAAGTATTCAAGTTGAAAGTGGTTTCTTTTGCAGAAAATACTAACAACTGTGCTGCTTCAGGTCAATTTGGCATTAACGAAAAAATGATTCGAGATTGGCGTAAAAAAAAAAAAACGGACTTGGTGAAAATCCCAAAATCGCAAAAGGCGTTGCGCCGTGGAACGACATCTTTCCCAGAGCTGGAAAGTGTTTTGAATGATTGGATTGTGGGCTGCAGACAAAATGGTTACATTGTAACGCGAACTGGTATACGTTTGCGAGCAATGAAGCTGGCAAAAGATGAAAAGTTTGCAGCCGCAAATAACACTTTTCGTGCCTCACCAGGTTGGTGCACAAGGTTCATAAACCACTATGGGTTGTGTCTACGCCAGCGCACCAAAATTGCACAAAAGTTACCTCGTGACCTCGAAGCAAAGATAATGGAATTTCAAAAGTACGTAATTCAAAAGACAAAAGAGACTGCTTTTGAACTTTCCCAAATAGGGAACATGGATAAAACCGCCATGTGTTTCGACCTTCCTGGAAATAAGACGGTGAACCAAAAGGGCGAAAAAAATATCTTGATCAAAACGACTGGCCACGAAAAATCCAGTTTCACGGTTGTTCTTTCCTGTTTGGCTGACGGCAGTAAGCTACCTCCGATAATTATTTTCAAACGCAAAACTCTGCCGAAAAGCGTTGTCTTTCCGTCTGGTGTGCTCGTCCGTGCCCATGAAAAAGGATGGATGAACGAATGAATGAATCCCATACAATTGACTGGTTAAAGAATGTGTGGAACAAAAGGCCAGGTGCACTTTTGAGGAAACCTTCTCTTTTGGTGTGGGATATGTTTGTTGCACACCGTTGTGCAGAAGTGAAAAAAACTGCAGAAAATTCAAAAAC
Source organism: Macrothele yani (assembly GCA_039090855.1). NCBI lineage: Eukaryota > Metazoa > Arthropoda > Arachnida > Araneae > Macrothelidae > Macrothele > Macrothele yani. Next base: position 54,495,048 of record CM077011.1, on the reverse strand, counting down.
AACTCTTGCTGTCATCCCAAGTGGGTTGACATCTGTTCTTCAACCACTTGATGTCTGCCTTAATAAGCCCTTCAAGGACAATGTGCGGAGGTATTAGGCAGATTGGATAAGTTCCGATTTGCCGACTGAAACCAAGGGCGAAAATCTAAAGAAGCCGGATATCGTTTTGATTGCGCGATGGGTCAAGGATGCTTGGGATGCGATACCTGCGGAAACGGTCGTGAAATCATTCAAGAAATGTTGCATTAGTAACAAACTTGATGGCACAGAGGATGATGAGATTTTTATGAGTGATGATGACAGTGATTCTGATGACACAGGCATAGATGGGAATACTGATGTTTATGATGACGCGCCGATGACGGAGAAAGACTTTTTTGAACTGTCTGGCAAGTCTGACTCGGAATCGGATTTTGAAGGGTTCCGATGAAGTTTTTGGGTATGTAAATTAAATTTAGTATTATATATATAATTTTTTTCGTTTTCAAATGTTTTTGAATAAATTCATTGAAATTTTTTTTTCTCATTCCGGGATCGACTTATATGCGAGTTTCCGATTTCTTACGATTTTTTCCTCTGAAAGTGGGGGATCGACTTATATGCGAGTTTCCGATTTCTTACGATTTTTTCCTCTGAAAGTGGGGGGGGGGGTCGACTTATACGCGAGTATATACGGTACTCTTCTCAGCCCAGTCTTATAAGCAAAGGTCATTACAAAATCACAAGAATTTTTTGCGTATTCCCCAAGTGTGGTATGACCAGGGGTCGAAAAATGCGGTCACCTGGTCGTCCAGGGTGACCAAAAAGGTTGTCCGGGCCACTACGGAAAACATTACTGAAACATATGTACCATATTTTTTACCGCATAATCCGCGGATCATCTGCTAAAAGAGTTAAAAATTTTGTTTCTGTGGATTATACGCTGATGCAGATAAAGGCCAATTAAAAAAAAGTTTCTGCGGCCCTTTGATTTAAAAAAATCTGCAGGGTAATTGTGCAGGAGAGGGGGTGTAATTGGAAAAGGAACTCTCTCAGAAATTTTTTTCTCAGTTCAGGAGTTCGTACGGAGCGAAGAGGAGGGTTGTGCCCTCTCTTCGTCAACCAGCCAATGAAAGTGTACGCACAGGGCTTGCTGCATGAACCTACATATGTATGTCTCCTTCCATGTTCCATGATCTGGATCTTGTGTTTTAGATCGTGTTCCATGATCTGGATCTTGTGTTTTAGTTCATCCTTCATCGTTTTGACCAACGTCTTTGCTGCTGTTTTCCGTTACTGCCATTTATGATGGCTTTGAAAAGGAAAATTTTCAGATACACTGCAGAATTTAAACTTAAAGGGGGGGGGGCACACTTGAGTATATGATCATGTCGCTACGCGATAGCTTTCAAAAGATCAGAAAACTAGCGTGCAGTGATACATGAAAAGCTTCAGTCTAAAATGTAAAAAAACCCGTCAGTAAATTCCGCAAGGAGTTGCTCACGATGGTCATTAAACCCAGTAAATCATGGCAGGGTTCGTACTCATTTTCAGAAATTGAAAATAAGGAGTTTTTAAAGACTTTTTAAGGACCTTAAAAAGCAATTTTTAAGGATTTTAACTAATTTAATAAGGAGTTATAAGTCAATTTTTACCACTTTTAAGAAGGCATTCATATTAAAAAACACCCTTAAGTCATACTTTTAAAACAGCAAAGTTTGCTTAAGTACACAATTTTTAATCATTTATAATAATAAATTATCACACATTCATAAACAAAGACAATTTTTGCATGTGATTACTGTATTTAATTAAATTAAAAATTTACAAGGTACAATTATTTGTCAACAAGCCTTCAATAAAAAAGAAATTAATTTTTAAGTTCTTTTTTGAGTTCTATCTTTGAATCGGTGGCTTCAAGTTCTAATTTTTTCTCTTTCAGTAATTTTCAAAAATTGTTGCATTTTATAAAAAGATTGACATCTCTTAAAGCTTCTGCTTGTTCAGCCATGTTATCAGAAGACTTTTCCAATTGGATTAAATCCTTTTCTACCTTAATCCTTTTAGTTTTTAACATATTTAGGTCATCACTTTGTTTTTTTTTCTCTTTCCTGAGATTACAGGCTCTTCCTTTTCATTCTTTTGCTCTTCAAAATGTTGCACATATCTATGGCGAGCAGAAGTTACTGAAGCTTGCAACTTCTTTGTAAGCTCTACATTGTGAATTCCCCCACAGAAATTAATATCATCATAAACAATTCTTTGGCTTACGTAAGAATTTCCTTTTAAGTTTTCTACTGTATCTGCCTATTAACAGAAAAACCTCTTTCAACTGTTGCTTGGCCATGTGACAATACTAACAACATTTTTATCACATTCCAAAGATCATCAAAACCTTTTGATAAGTATTTAGCTAAGAAAGCATCTAATTTGGTTTCAGAGGAATTAAAACCAGAAAAATTAGTAAAGTCTATTTTTATTTCATTCATTAAAAAGCCTCTAAATTGCACTAAAATATTTTCACATTGTTGCTCTTCTAATTTTTTAAATTCACTCAGATGGAAAAGGATTTTTTCATCTTGGCAAAACAATCCCTATCATTGTTTGCCATTCTTTTGGGGTCTAAGCAACTATATTGCATGCAATTGAATAATTGACTGGGCATTTTTCAATAAGATTTGATAACATAGTTACAATAAATTTTTGGCAATCATGTTTAAGTGAAAGAACTTCATTTTCAGTAACCTTTTTCATTTTCTGTAGATGATTTACAATTTTGTCACCTGCGAATCCACAACTGATATCACTAATTTTAGAAAGGTTCGATTTGTTATCAAAATTTGAAGAGGATTTTCTTATTGTAGCAAAAATCTTATTCACCCTCCATCTTTATCATAGCGAATGGCATACAGTAAAAAAAGAAATTTTTCAAAGGAGATTTTAGAGGCAGAGATAGGCTGCAAACGGAAGTACATAAACACCACCTGGCGGCAGAATTATGAATCACAAACCTCCTCAAATACAATCCTTAAGTGTTCCATAAGGTAAATTGTATCTGTTAAAAGAATTTTTTAAATCGGACATTTAGAAGTACAGATATTGAAAAAAATAGATTAAATATTTGCGCCCACTAGCGGCGAAATTGTGCATTATTTTAGGAAGAAAATACACACAAGGAGTTTTCATAGTTGGTAGTATCTGGTTGAAAGAGAATATTTGTCAATCGGGTTATTAGTTCTTTCTTTCTTTCTTTGTTTCTTTGATTGGAGGTTTAACGACCACCATGAGCAACTCAATGGGCTATAAGCAGTCACGGTTATTAGTTCCGTAGATAGTGCTGTAAACGGAAATGTGAACTTAAGCCCTCTAGTGGCGCACTTGTGTGTTAAGAAATATTCGAAATTATATGAGAAACATTTTGCACCAAAAATGTTCTCAAACAAAGAAATAATTTTTCAAACAGAGATATGGACAAAAATAAGATGTACGTGTACACCACTGGTGGGAAAATTATGCACTATTTAAGCAGGAAGTATTCTCAAAAAGTTTTTGGAGGTGAGCGGTATCGGTCCACGGAGGAATTTTTTCAATCTAGTTTCGAGCTCAAATTTTATTGCAAATGCAACAGAAGCAAAAATAAACACTTACGCCCTCTGGCGGCCAAAACATTATTTACCAAAAATGAGGAATTATATGCAAAACATTTCCCCTAAAGAGCTGTATCCAATGGAAGAATTTTCCAAATCGGACTTTTCGAAGCAGAAATATTGGGAAAAATGCGACTCACAGTTATGATCCCTAGCGGAAATTTATTTGTCCCATAGATATTGCTGTAAATGGAAATGCGAACTTAAGCCCTCTAGTGGTGCACTTGTGCATTAAGAAATATTTGAAATTATATGAGAAACATTTCGCACCGAAAATGTTCAACAAAGAAATAAATTTTTAACTCATACGATCTTCATTTGTGGGCAAAAATAAGAAATACGTGTATGTCCCCTGGTGGAAAAATTATGCACTATTTAAGCAGGAAGTATTCTCGAAAAGGTTTTGGAGGCGAGCGGTATCGGTTCACGGAGAAAAATTTTTCAATCGAGTTTCAAGCTCTGATTTTATTGAAAATACATCAGAAGCAAAAATAAACACTTACGCCCTCTGGCGGACAAACCATTTTTTATTAAAAATGAGAAATTATAGACAAAACATTTCCCTCAAGAGCTGTATCCAATGCAGGAAGAATTTATTTTTCAAATCGGACTGTTAGGAGCGGCAATATTGGGAAAATCGCGATTTACCGTTACGCCCCCTAGCAGAAAATTTATGCATATTTGAAAAAGAGACTGTAACTAAAATAGTCTTCGATATAAATGCCATTGAAAGGAAAAATAATTTTTTCAATTGGATATTTAGAAGCAAATGTATGAAATAAAATGTATTTTAAATTCAATACAATTTTCATTTGTGCCCCCTAGTGGCGAAGTTGTGCGTTGGAATAAACCCGGAACAAATGGATCACCATTCTCAAATTTTAAGCTTCCCAATACAAAAAGAATTTTAGAAATCAAACTAATAATTGCAGAGATATGGTCTTCCCGGTCGGACAAAGTGATAACATTAGCACGACGCCAAAAGATGCTAATAACGCAGCTTCAGTCCTCCTAACAGACGAGAAAACCAACAGCCCGCCTCCCCCCCCCATTTTGCAGGGGGTGGGGAGGAAAATTTGTTAGACATGCTATGTCAGTAGAAAAATCTTCAACTACAAAACATCGCGCAGGAACAAAAAGGCCGGAAGGGATAAAATTCCAGGACGTGTAACGGAATTTTAGGACATTTCCAGGACTTTTTCCAGGACAAAATGGAATTCCAGGACTTTTTCAGGATTTCCAGGACGCGTATGAACCATGAAAATAGCGTTTGTTTCTGCTAGAAAATGAAAAAAAAACCCACAGAAAACTGCAGATTTCAGAAAGATTTTCACGCCTGTATTAAGGACCCTCAAAAACATTCAACAAAAATAAGGAGTTTTTAAGCACTTTATAAGGGCCCTTAGGAGCATCCAATGAAAATAAGGAGTTCCTAAGGACTTTTAAGGACCGTACGTACCTTGCATGGGAGGACAAAATTCAGGAATGTCTGCATGAGAAAAAGATAATGAGTATGAAGTACAAAAGGTTTTGTGTGTGGAGTGTGATGGATGTCAATGAAGCTCAAGCTGTGTGCCGAGATCTCTGTAACTGGAGACGCTTGATACAGCAACAGGTAGTTCTTTCTGTGAGGAGATAACCTCTGAATATCAGAGGACAGCTTAGTGATATGTATGTATGTATGTATGTATGTATGTATGTATGTATGTATGTAGATATTGCTGCAAATACCTTAAAAACATATGCACTTATGCCCCTAGTGGCAAAACAGATCTTCACCAAAATTAGAAATTATATGCGGAACGTGTGCCACAAGAAACTGTCCAACACAAAAAAGATTTTTCAAATAGAACTTTAACAGAAATATTGGGGAAATTGTAATTTACCCTTATGCCCCTAGTGGAAAACCTGTGCATTACTTGAAAAAGAAATTCTACCCAAGAAATTCTTTGTTACACTTACGGACAATGAAATTTGTGCACCTAGAAGAAAACATGCTACAATTGCAAAACTTTGCAAATAGCTAAATTGCGTGCTGGTATACAAATGATCCATGTTTGGTGTGAGTGTGCATGACCGCATACCCTATGGTGGCACTGCAAGCACGAACCGGCAGCCTTATAAACTGGTATGTCAGTTGATGCCCCATGAAAGCGAAAAGCACTGGCCGACGCAAGCAAGAGTACAGAGTGACAAGAATGCCAGGTAGATGCCAGAGATGTCAATTTACGCAACTTATGAACTTTGAGAGAGAGGCCTGATCATCGGGCTAAAAACCGCAGGGTGATTAGCATGCCGTATAGCCCGCCATGTGGATCATTCTGATCATACCGTCCGAATGTGTTCGGAGCAGTGGACACGTGACAGCACTGCCACACGACGGAGCAGCTCCGGAAGGACCAGGAGGACCACCAGTAGAGGATATCGATGGATTGTGCACCAGGCACAGATGGATCCCACGGGGATCCGGTCCACTATACAGGCAGATGTAGTGGCTTCTGTGTGCCCACGAACCATTTCCTGACGCCGCGCGGAAGCGCGTCTGCGATACCAGCACCCCTTACGTGTGCTGTCATTAACACCGGAACATCGCCGGCTCCTTGTGCAGTGGTGCCAGGCCAGAGCAAATGGAACACCACAGACTGGCGATGTGTGGTGTTTAGCGATGAGTGCCACTTCATTGTGGGGATAGATGATCATCGTGTCTGGGTGTGGAGATCCCCGGGTCAGTGGCACAATACCAACCTCACTATCGAGAGCCACACCTCCCCCCACTGCAGGCATTATGGTCTGGGGAGCCATTGTCTACAATAGCCGATCAGCTCTAGTAGTGGTACAAGGATCACTGACGGGCCAGCGTTATGTGGATGGGATTCTAATGCCCCATGTTCTCCCATTCCTGGCCAGGATTCCAGGTGCGCTATACCAGCAGGATAATGCCCACTCACACATGGCTTGGGTTGCCCAGGACTGCCTACACCATGGCCAGACACTTCCATGGCCGGCCCGCTCGCCGGACATGTCCCCTATTGAGCATGTGTGGGACCAGTTGAAACGCCAGCTGCCGCTGTGCCGCACTATCCGGGATTTGGAGCACACCCGTCCAACACGTGTGGGCCAGTCTGTCGCAGGACAACATCAGGCGTCTGTTTGCTTCCATGCCAGACCATATTGCAGCATGTATTCGCCGCATGAGGCAGTACGACGTGCTATTGAAGATGACCGGACTGCATGCCACAGACCCTCTGTAATTGTCCTGCAGCTCTGTTTTTGCCATCATGTGTATCATTCACCTGCATCATTACATCTAAAAAATTCCAGTTCAATCCGCTGCTTCCTTCTTGGGGCACAAATTTCATTGTCCGTGAGTATATAAATGGTATCAAAGGAAAGAAAGAATGTTTTCAATCGGATATTTAGAAGCAATGACATGCACAAAAATGTATTTTGAATTTCATATAATTTGCATTTATGCCCTACGGCAGCAACGTTATGCATTGATTCCAATGCATAACTTTGCTGCAATAGGGCATAAAGGGACCGGAGGGCAAGGATCATCATTCTCACACTAAGGGCTTCCCAATGCGAAAAGAATTTTTCAAACAGGATTAACAGTTGCAAAGATATGGTGACCACAGCTGGATGGATGGTTGGATAGATGACTAATACACAGATGGATGGACAAAGTGATGCTGTAAGCACATACTTTTTTTTTTTAAAAAAAGAAGCTTCTTTCATAAAGTTTCTTCAAAGCATTGCAGAAATTTTCTGACAGTTTCCTAAGCAACATGTAGGGTATTAATTTATATTTTGGCAATTGACCACAATCCTAACTTTAAAATGGCAAAACCTTATTCAAAAAGCTTTATTCAGACAATTTCCAACATAAGTCTCACATATGCTACTCTGTTTAATCTTGATTACCTTTAATATATTTTTTTCTTATTCTTATCACTTTTTATTATTTTTTAAAAGAATGTTTTATGTCTCGTTAAATTCTTAAATTTCCTTGATTTTCTTCCACACAGGGCTTCACTGACATCCATCCTTCCATATAGGCAGCCCTGTGGGTGTCACTGGAACAGGGCACCTGAAATTGGAGTGACATAATGCCTTCTCCGTTAAGACACACAGCTTCTGTAACCACAAATATCTAGAAACAGATTGTATGCTGAAATGGAAGAAAAAAGTTTTAAACTTCAATGTACCTGCTCACACTGATCTAAATCAATTTTCCCTTTCAATTTCTTGCACGAACTGTCAGTGAAATATTCCAGAATAAACTGCCCAGGCAGTAAGCCTGAGTGGCGAAGGACAAACCATCTCTGCCTCCATTTCTGAAAAACAAAACAGTATCTTACAACAAATAAATTTTCATTTCTTTCTGTAATATGTAAATGAAAGAGTAAACAAACAAGACAAGTACATAAACTATTGCATTTTAAAAAAAAATGGTATGCTATATAGCAGCAACTGAAAATATTACACATTACCTGAAAAAGTACCCATGCACATTTTTGCACATAACAAATTTCATTTCAGTTTGGAATTATCTCAGAAGCACGATAGTTTACTGGGGGGGGGGGACAGTGGTCAATTCAGTACATCAGTGATATTTGAATTTGTTACCGTGCTTTACAATGTTGCTTATACAGTATATACAACTGATAGGACAAAGAACAACACAAACTCAAAAATATCTGACAAAGTCAATTCAATAACAGTTTTTTCCAACTGGACTCATCTTATAATTTCCAGATATAGGGACACTTACATTTCATTTCATTTATTTGTGCCTTTATTTACCTGTTTCATAAGCTGATAAAGTTAGTCACAAACCTTCACACTAAGAAACTTGCCATAATAAGAATGGAGAGAACTACTGGTAAGTGGTTTGGTGGAATACAAGTTGGAATGTAAGCTGTTCCAACTCTAGTTTTTTTACCTCATTTTTTTTTTTTTTGAAGTAGCTCAGTATTTACTGTTGAAGCAGGTGATTACAGTATCAGCAATTTACTGTACCCTGATTACTTAGTGCTTCTTTCTAAGACTGCAACAAATTTATAACAACCTTCATCAGCTGGGCAGTACTTGTGAAGAATTTTGAGATTATAATAAATGTTGAAAACTCTAAATCTAGGATCTCCAAACTTTTCTGTACAAGGGCCACGAGGTAGATCCTATAGGCTTTGCAGGCCAAAGCGGTCATAGTAGAATTACGTAACTCTGCACATATGATCAGTTTTATTCCTCACAAGGTCACGTATTAATAATATTCAAGATGCACAATCATCATTTTTTTTTTAAGTGTTAGTGAGAAAACATAAAACTAGTGCTTTTCTGATGAAATTACACTTACCGTATATACTCGCGTATAAGTCGACCCCCCCCCCCCCGCCCACACACACACTTTCAGAGGAAAAAATCGTAAGAAATCGGAAACTCGCGTATAAGTCGATCCCGGAATGAGAAAAAAAAATGTCAATGAATTTATTCAAAAACATTTGAAAACGAAAAAAATTATATATATAATACTAAATTTAATTTGCATACCCAAAAACTTCATCGGAACACTTCAAAATCTGATTCCGAGTCAGACTCGCCAGACAGTTCAAAAAAGTCTTTCTCCGTCATCGGCGCGTCATCATAAACATCAGTATTCCCATCTATGCCTGTGTCATCAGAATCACTGTCATCATCACTCATAAAAATCTCATCATCCTCTGTGCCATCAAGTTTGTTACTAATGCAACATTTCTTGAATGATTTCACGACCATTTCCGCAGGTATCGCATCCCAAGCATCCTTGACCCATCGCACAATCAAAACTATATCCGGCTTCTTTAGATTTCCGCCCTTGCCACCCCGGTGGCGCAGTGGTCTAAGCGATGGCCTCTGATCATTCGTCCGAAAGGGGTCCGGGTTCGAATCCCGGTGAGGCATGGATGTTGCGTTTGTCTTACGGCACTGGCTCTCTCCCTTCCCTGGAACCAGTGACCCTAAATTAGGGACGGGCGACTGCTTATAGCCCATTGAGTTGCTCACGGTGGTCATTAAACCTCCAATAAAAAAAAAAAAAAAAAATAATAATAATATTCCGCCCTTGGTTTCAGTCGGCAAATCGGAACTTATCTAATCTGCTCAATACCTCCACACATTGTCCTTGAAGGGCTTATTAAGCAGACATCTAGTGGTTGAAGAACAGATGTCAACCCACCTGGGATGACAGCAAGAGTTGTTCTTGAATTTTCTGCAGTTTTTTTCACTTCTGCACAACGGTGTGCAACAAACATATCCCACACCAAAAGAGAAGGTTTCCTCAAAAGTGCACCTGGCCTTTTGTTCCACACATTCTTTAACCAGTCAATTGTTCGGGATTCGTTCATTCGTTCATCCATCCTTTTTCATGGGCACGAATGAGCACACCAGACGGAAAGACAATGCTTTTTAGCAGAGTTTTTCGTTTGAAAATAATTACCAGAGGTAGCTTACTGCCGTCGGCCAAACAGGAAAGAACAACTGTAAAACTGGATTTTTCGTGGCCAGTCATTTTGATCAAGGTATTTTTTCGCCCTTTTGGTTCACCGTCTTATTTCCAGGAAGGTCGAAACACATGGCGGTTTTATCCATGTTCCCTATTTGGGAAAGTTCAAAAGCAGTCTCTTTTCTCTTTTGAATTACATACTTTTGAAATTCCATTATCTTTGCTTCAAGGTCACGAGGTAACTTTTGTGCAGTTTTGGTGCGCTGGCGTAGACACAACCCATAGCGGTTCATGAACCTTGTGCATCAACCTGGTGAGGCACGAAAAGTGTTATTTGCGGCTGCAAACTTTTCATCTTTTGCGAGCTTCATTGCTCGCAAACATATACCAGTTCGCGTTACAATGTAACCATTTTGTCTGCAGCCCACAATCCAATCATTCAAGACACTTTCCAGCTCTGGGAAAGATGTCGTTCCACGGCGCAGCGCCTTTTGCGATTTTCACCAAGTCCGGATTTTTTTTACGCCAATCTCGAATCAGTTTTTCGTTAATGCCAAATTGACGTGAAGCAGCACAGTTGTTAGTATTTTCTGCAAAATAAACCACTTTCAACTTGAATCCTGCGTTATAGGACATCCGTTTCTTTACACAATCCGTGTCACCCATAATAGGAGAAGCGAGACACGTGCGATTAAGAACAAGCAACACCTAACACTGGCTGTCGCATGGCTCCGTTACGTCGAAGGTCAGTGCAATCAACTGGTAGTCGGAAGGACGGAGCTTTCTATGCGCTGCTGTGACTGCACTGTGGATACGCAAAGCCAGGAGAGAGGAGACTTTTCAAAGTGCAGAGAAATTCGGAGGGTCGCGATTTCGTAATTCTACCACATCGGTGTTTTTTCTTTTTTCTTTCTTTTCTTTCGGAGGGTTGCGATTTCGTAATTAATACCGCATCGGCATTTTGATTTCTTTTGGGATGGATTGCCTTTTGCCTCACGAGAAGAACTTTTGGACTTACGATTTTTTTATTAGACCCCGCGTATAAGTCGACCCCATTACTTTGAAGCTCTCATTTTGTCCCAAATTTCTCGACTTATACGCGAGTATATATGGTAGTTGAAGTTCAAAGTTAGTGTTAATAAATAAGCACAAGGCTTGAAGAAATGTATTAAAATCCAGTTTAATAGGAGTAAAAAGAAACATTGAGACAACTGCTGAGCTTTTGCTTACACATGGGTGGTTTTTTCAAGGCATAAACAACATACAGACTGCAGCTGTCAATTCTAAATAAAGCAGAAATAAAAAGATTAAGTAAATAATGTGCACATTCATATAACATAAACACAATAGTTGCTGTAAGTATAGTTATAGTTCCTTGTGAAACAATTTAGTTACAGTTTACCTGGAATTCAGGTCTCACAAAACAGTTCATGCATTTGATAATTAATTTGAAAGGTAATCATTACACGCCTCCATAAAGTATTTCAATGTTCTTGCTTATTAGTGTTTCTTTAGCGGAAGTATACAGTGCAATAGGCGCCAATTCATCTAAGAGTGGGGTTGCTCCTTTAGATGAAACTTCCCTTGATAATGCAGTGGTAAGCCTGCCATACTTAGCATCCTCTTATGCTTGATATGGCTTTCAATGTCCTTAACTGTATGAGCAACCATGTTCACAAAAAGACTAACAGTGTTAAGTAAGCCTACTTTTTCTGGGCACATTCATCAGCAGCTTCAATTAAAACATAATTTAATTAACTTTTCATCAGCAAATGGTTTCCTCACTTGGCTAATGGTGTGCCACAATGAAAGTTGCACTTGTTGTAACTTTGTTCTCTGCTTCAAGCTGCTGTGATGATGTTTTATTTAAAGATTTTGACTTTGTCTGAAAGTAACTTCAGTACTTCACTGTGAACAGAGAATAGTTTGAAGAGTGCTTGGCTTCATAATGTCTACAAATGTTGTATTTTTCCAGCACTGTGATCACCTCATTGCACATTAAGCACAATGCTTTGTTACATGATTCAATACAGAAAGAAATTCATATTACTTCCTGTTTTCCTTCTTACCTTCTCTTCCATTTATTTAGAGCTCCATCAGTAGTAGAAACACTTGCAGGACATTTGGAATCCATAATATTCAATAAAATGAAAGCAGGGTACAGTAAGCAAGATGGTATGTGAAAATGGCAAATTAGTGCAGTTAACTATTTACAGTATAAAATCGCAAATTAATGTGAACTATTTATAATCTTGAAAGGGACAAATCAGAATTGGGAGGGGGAAGGTGGTATTGCAGAACAAGACATGAAAAATTGGCATAAAAGAAGAGGTAATAACACAGGAAAAAGAAAATACGAAGATAAGGAACGCATCGGCAATCATTAACAATTAGTTAATGATTGAACGCATAGATGCCACCAGCATGGTTTTTAGCGTCATATCTCTGACAGTGTCTCCGACGAAAAGCAGTATCGGAGTATCGCACTCCAATGGTGATAGGTGAACCACGAACATCGGTGGGGACATTGCCAAGCTCCCGTGGATGCCCAAAGTGTTGGGCGAAAAATTTCGAGCATTATTAGTGGTGCATAGTTGGTGTTTCTGTGTCCAAAGTTTAAGATCTTCCGATTCTACCTGGTTTGATGTGCTTTGTATTGGGTGCTTTTGTGTTCTCTACAATGGACTGAAGGACAAGGACATCGACGGGGACCAAATAACGTGTATGAAATGCGATTTGTTTCCAGAAGCAGACCTCATAGGTAAGCAATACGTATTTGGAGTATTCCAATATTTTTAAAAATGCTGCTCTTATTTGGTTGCAAATATGTCATGATCACTGTGAGGACAGAAGTCATGTTGAAAACAAATTCCTTTGCAGAGAGAGCCCACACATTTCAATCAGACTGTGGGCTTCAAGTAATTCATAAGAAGACAGTTGTAAGACACAAGACTGACAGTTGTTCTTTTTTCCAGGTAACTCTCAAGAATGACTCCCTTGCACACCTAAAATGTAATCAACATCCCTTTCTCTATGGAGGGTGTCACATTAAATTTTTTGGCCTTGGTGAGGTTTGATATTAACACTCTTTACTGGCTCACTTATTCTCAGGTAGAAAGTAAGGAATCCAGGTCTCATCTTTAGGCAAATGCAGATAGGGGAGAAAACAACAACAAAAACCAGCCACTTCAGCTACATACCAAGACAACAGCAAACAGCCCACACACACATATTACTGTTTTAGGTCATCAGTAAGTTACTAGGGCACCAGCTGCAATAGCCATTACAGAATTCAATCACGCTATAGACAATACAATACGCAGAGTCAAAGCTACAATTCTATTCATAACTGAGTTTTGTAACTCTGATGTAACGGTAGTTGCAAATGAATATCACAACAATCATGTTCTTTTGTGTGACAACATGACGCATATATCCTGGTTGAGCAGTGTTTTCGACATCTCGTACTCATTTGAAAACTTTTCAACCTACACTGCCGGAAATTGAAAAAAAGAACACCCAGAAGGAATACCGGTAGAAATGTCATATTATAATATGTCAATTGTTAAGGGCAGCAGAAACTGTGATCCAAGTTGAAATGTCATTTGATGAAATAATGTCACGGCAGACGACAACATTTGAATGTACGCAGCATGTATTTAAGGACTAGGGCATGCAAAGCGAAGTCATTCATTTGGTGTCATGTTGTTCAGTGGTCGTTGAAGAAGCTACCATGCCTAGATGATGCAGGTGTGCAACAATTGTTTAGTTATTGGAGTTCGAGCAAGGCCATATAGTGGGTCTGCGGAAAAGAGGTTGGTCCTTCTGTCAAATTACGAACCGAGTGGGACAAGAGGTATTGGCTTTGGTAAGATGGTGGCATCAGTGGTCAGAGGAGGATTCGTACACTTGCAGACGTGGTTCTGGGCAACACAGAGTTACGAATGCACAACAGGATCGACATATCAGGAGAGCAGCGCTGGCAGAGCAGACGATTACGGCGTCACAAATTTGATCCTCTGTCACACCAAGGGTGTTATCATACCAGAACGATACGGAATTGTTTGTTGGAAGCAGGACTACGGGCACACATGCCACTGGCATGGTTACCACTGACCCCTGGTCATCGTCGAGCACATTTGCAGTGGTGTCAAGAACGAGTTCATTGGAGGGAAGAATGGTGGCCAGTGGTCTAGTGATGAAAGCTGATTCTGCTTGGGAGCGTCTGATGGTCGTGTACGTGTCCAAAGGCAACAAGGTGAGAGGCTTCTGCCATCTTGCATCCACCAATGATACACAGGCCCCATGCCGAGCATCATGGTGTGGGGAGCGATTAGCTATCACTTTCCTACAAGTTTGGTATTTGCACCGGGTATAATAAATAGCAATTCATACGTCAGAGACATTATGCAGTCGATAGTCCAGCCATTTTTTAGTGTGATCTATAATGCGATATTCCAGCAGGATAACGCCCGCCCACACTCTGCACGGACAACTCAACATGCTCTTTGGGCTGTGCATCAACTCCCTTGACCAGCACGCTCTGCGGATCTGTCTTCAATTGATCATGTCTGGGACTCTTCTGTGGACCCTGGCAAGCAGCGACTATCTCTGAATTATATGTCGAAGTTGAAAGGGCATGGAATGCTATCACCCAGTATGATATCCAGCATTTGTACGACTGATTGTATGCCAAATTGGAAGCTTGTATTACTGCTGGAGGAGGTGCAACAAATTATTAAAATGAGCCATCTGTACACTGTAATATGCATTAAAAGGTAAAACAAGCATTGAATCACTTTACACATGTGATCACTTTCCCTTCTTAACAAGTTGTTCTACAACATAAATCTCACAGATGCAGCTGAAATTTTTAATGGTGTTCTTTTTTTAATTTCCAGCAGTGTACCACTACCTGTATGTTGCACAGTTACTGATAAACATTTTAGCCATACTCCTGTAAATGTCACTTAGTTTCACTCCTTCTGCATGTACAAAATGCACCATTGCTTTTGGGATGAATGAGATCACAACTAACAGCAATAAAGAGTGTAAAGCATTTAACCCACAGGTTACGCGTGTTAAACACTGTTACCACACCAGCTGCATTTCCTTTTCCTTTCCATTTTTCTTGTCACATTTGCTGTTTTGATTTGAATCACCTATTTACTTTCATGCTTTAATCTTGGAAGGAATATCTCTATTTTATCAATTAATCTTAAAACCAGACTCCCTTATTCTTCGAAGTTTTTAAAAATGTGATTTGCTCATTTATGGACATTATGGGTGGATATTTGATGCAACTGTCCATAACCTTCTTTATGGACAATTACATCAAATATCCCCTTACATACAAAATAGGTAAATAAAAGCAGAACAGAAATATTACTTTTGAAAACAATGAATATCCTGAGGTTTTTATTACTAAAAATTACAACTCTTAATGATTTAGATTGAAACCCTTTGCACATTATGGTTTGAAGAACAATTGCTTGAAGAGATCTGAATTTCTTTGCAATTTTCATTAATGCTTTTATCATTTCAGTGTTTGAGAATATAGAAGTATTTATCTAGTACTGTGAGTTACATAACTTACTGTCACAAACTTCATTCGGATAAGTTTTTTAGGATTTTGAAACTGGCAGTGTTCTAATATTAAACTAAAATTAAAAAACCACCAATGAGTAAATTTTCAGAATCATGAAAAAATCAAATCATTTCATCACTGCCCCTCTCCTACAATACTCATACTAACTGAACAATTTCCTTTGGTTTAAAAAATCTACTGATTTACAATAAGTGAACCCACAGAAGTAATTAGGGAATACTCCCATTTTTTTTAAATCTCTTACACATTTTGTACTTAAGAATTAAGCATTAACTTCTTTCCCACAAACTTTTTGTGTCATTAAGAAAATTTCAAGTGATTAATTAGTTGTCAAAAGGCTACTAGCTCAGAGGAAAAGGAAATGAGTTATCTCCTCAAAGGAAATGAAAAGTAAGGCAGGAAGTTGACCCCACAGCTCACATTGTGGAAGTATGCGTCTAATAATCAGAACTAGAAATGCATAAGCAGAACTGTTAACTTGCAGATTTTATTTTTGCTGAAGTGAGCAACAGCAATGTGAAGTACAAAAAAAAAAAAAAAAAATGGCACAAATCACACCAGGATATACACTGAAAAATGCACAACTAGATGATAAAAACTAATGATCTAAAACAGTGATTTGAAATCACGTGTAAAATAACATTAATAAAATATAAAATCAGAGCAAGAGACGTGAGGAAAATGCAACCTTGCACTTATATCTTGAACAAAAATAGGAAAGACATCATGATTTAAATACTTTAAATACTTCATTTATGAAAGTGAAATAAATGCATCAAGGATATTTATTCTTAAAATAATAAAACTGATGATTAAAATTAGTATTTTGTTTTTAACAAATACAGTAATAATTCCATGAGTACCAATGAAAATGATTACATGGAAAAACCAAACTATGCAAAAAAAAAAAAAATTGTGGTAAAACAACTAATGTGCATGAGAGCTGAACTGGTGCTTTGTGCTTTATGCACAGCTTTCATATTACAGCTGTGAAACAAATAACTAACTTACAATGAGAAAAAATTAAGCCCATTCCAAATGCTCTACTTCTGCACAGACACACTTATTCCAGTGCTCCTTCTCACTCCTGGAAGATTTTCTCAAACCAGTTTCTGGAATATTCAAAACTTTTACTTACTCTATTACATTTTATTTGATTATTTCAATGTTTCAAAAATCAATTAATATTTTATCTTTTAATGTTTTCTTAAGACATCATTATTGTGACTGCTGGCACTTCAAAACATACTGAAACATTTATTGATATGCTATACTGTGCTGATACTGAGAAGTAAGCAAATTCAAAATGAGGCAACCGGGGTGATACCCTCCTCCCAACTCTAATTTCTAACTTTGAATTAATTTGCCATTTTCATGTAAGATTCATAACACACATTTTTCAAAAATTTGGAAATAGAATATTTTTTGATCTAGGATCAACTGAAAGAGAAGAAAAAAATGTTTTTCTCTTTTCTTTTTGCAGGAATATATTTTTTAACACTGCTTAGGTTTTTGACATTGAATGGTATATTTCAGCAACAGAAATTCTATCCTTTGATGCAAAAGATATTGTGTGAAATATATACTAAAAGAATGCATTTATTGCAATCCAACAGATTTAGATAGTTACAGTAACCACATCACAGGATTACGTGACAGCGGGCGATCTAAGTGAGAGATGTGTTTGTCTCCTCGAGACGCTCCGTGGTAACAATGGCACACACAACAGCAATTCGGGCTTCTGTGAATCTTGGAGAGGTGCTAGCTAGTTCTGTGTAACATTGACGAAAAGACCCCAACTCACTGGGTTTTGTTCAAGAATCCTTAGATGGAATGACCTACTGGAACCGTCATCTGTGGGCTAATCTCCCACACTCATGTACTTACCTGATTAAAAAGACAAAAATAAATCAATATCCAGACTCTAGTGTGGGATACGGTGGACCTAATACATTTGAGAAAGATGGTCCATCACAGTATCAACCTGGAACTGGAAAAAGGAAAATCAGAAAGAGATCTCGGCTGAGTCAGTGTAAAATTGGTGTATGGAATACTAGAGGTGTAAATGGCAAGATGAATGAGGTAATTCAGGATATGAGTAAGTATAGATTGCATGTGCTGTGTGTAAGTGAAACCAAAAAGAAGGAAATTGGGATAGAAGAAGTGAATGGAACTCTGAGTGTGTGGTCTGGAGTATTGGATAACGTGAGAAGACAGGCTGGTGTAGGTGTGATTTTAAGTGAAAAGATGAAGAACAACTTGATTCACTATAGTTGCATAAATGAAAGAATTATTTGGATTCATCTGAAAGTGAAACTTCAGAGAATAGTAATTGCTGTAGTGTATGCTCCTTGTGACTCAGAACCTTCTGATAGGAAGGAAGATTTCTGGAATGAGCTGAAAGCTATTTTCAGCCAGTTTGGAGCTAAAGAGAAAGTTATAATAGCAGGGGATTTCAATGCTAGAGTAGGGGTGCAGAATGCAATTTATGACAATGTTCTGGGTAAGTTTAATGACCCTTGTGTGAATGTTAATGGTGAAAGATTAATTGAACTCTGCATTGATAATGGTTTGTGTGTATCTAATACGTTTTTCAAAAACAAGTACATATATCCACACGTGTACTTAAGAAAATCGTACCCTTGGTCAAAATAGTGTGATACATTTTGCTGTCTATGATCAGCGTCTGAAACACTTAGTTGTTGACACTCATGTGATGAGAGGTGCGTATGTTTGTTCTGATCATTACTTGGTAGTGTCACGAGTAAAACTGAATGCTGGTTGGAGGAAAAGGAATAGGAAGAGGCCCAGGATAAGAATAAAAGCTAAAAGGCTCCCTGAAGATCACCAGCATTATTCTGACCTACTCAGAGAACGACTGAAGGAGCTGAAGTCTTGTGAGAGGGATGTAGAAAAGAAATGGGAATGTTTTAAGAACTGTGTTGTCACTGCAGCTGAAGAGGTCTGTGGCACCACAATAGTGGGTGACAATAGAGGTGATGCTTGGTGGAATAGTGAGATTGAAGAGGCAGTAAAGAGAAAGAAGGAAGCCTATTTGGGGATGTTGCAAGGTAGTGTTTCTGTAGATGAATATCGCTGTAAAAAGCGTGAAGCAGCTAAGCTGGTTCACCAGAGTAAGGCAAAAGATAGGAAGGAGAAGGTGGAAAGGCATAAATTGTGTTTTTGGAAAGATGGGAAGACTCAGGAAGTACACGAGACCGGAAAAATAGGGGAAACAAAGTTGTAAGTTGTGTGAAGAATAAGATCGGGGAAATGATATGGGAGCCCAATGAGTTAAGTGAAAGATGAGGTGAATACTTCTGTGAGTTATTAGATCAGGAAAGCAAAGATGATTCTGAGGCTGAAGCAGATGATGTCACAGTGAAGGATGGAAGAACAAAAGGGATCTTAAGAGAAGAGTTGTTTAAACCTCTAAAATCTCTCCAGAACTGTAAGGCTCTGGGTGTTCATGGCATAACTGCCAAGATTTTGAAATGTGGTGGTGACTCTGTAATTGACTGGTTAACTGAAATTTGCCCGTTGTGCTGGGAGTTAGGAATGGTCCCTCAGGATTGGAAGGATGCTATTATTGTTCCCTTGTATAAGGGAAAAGGTGATCTGACTGACTGCAAGAACTACCATGGTATTAGCCTACTGAGTGTGCCAGGGAAAGTGTTCGATAAGGTCGTGATTGAAAAAGTATGGGGTCTTACATCAGAGAACGTATGGGATGTTCAGAGTGGTTTTATGCCTGGTAAAGGCTGCTCTAACCAAATTTTTGCATTATGCATGATGATTGAAAAGTATCTGGCTGTTGGTAAGAAAGTTTTTGCTGCCTACAAAGATTTAGAGAAAGCTTACGACCGAGTAAATAGGACACTTTTGTGGGAGGTTTTGAATGAATATGGTGTTACTGGGAATCTACTTAATAGTTTAAAAGCCATGTATGCATACAGTAGAGCCTGTGTATGAGTGAATGGTGTTTTATCAAAATGGTTTTCTATTGGTGCTGGAGTCAGACAAGGTTGTGTAATGTCACCATGGCTGTTTAATATATTTATGGATGCATGCATGTGTGATGCCAAAATAGATAATACTGATTTATGTCTCAGTGATATCGTGTAAGCAGACTGCTGTATGCTGATGACACTGTCCTGTTGGCAGAGAGCAAAAGTGGGTTGCAGAGTATGTTGTACCGGATGTACGAAGTTTGCATGAAATTCAAACTGAGTATAAATAACGGAAAGACCAAAGTTATGGTTTTTGAGAGAGGAACTGGTAGTGCTGAATGTAATGTAAGTCTAAATGGCACAGTGATTGACCAGGTGAATGAATTTGTGTATTTAGGAAGCATGTTTGACAGAGGGAACAAATTGGATGGTGAAATTAGTAGGTGAGTGAATTCTTCATTGAAAGTCATAGCGGCTTTTGGAGGTGTTCACAGGAATGATGGGTTCTCAAGAGAGTCCCACATGGCTGTGTATGAGAGTGTAATTGTTCCTACTCTGATGTATGGCAGTGAAACCTGGGTACATCTGAAGAAACATAGGAGTCATTTATGTGCTGGAGAAATGCACTACTTATGGGGGGTTTGTGGCAAGACATGTTCTGATTGTGTTAGGAATGAAGAATGTTACAGTTGTGTAACGTGAAGCAAAATGTTGTTAGCAAGGTGGAGACTAATATGCTTCGGTGATTTGGCCATGTTGAAAGAATGATTGATGAGATGCTTACTAAGAAAATCTTTTCAGCCCAGGTGCCAGGAAAGAAAGGCAGAGGAAGGCTAAGAAGTCATGGGAGGATCAGATTCAGGAGCGTCTACACGAGAAAAAGATTATGAGTATGAAATATGGAAGGTCTTGTGTACAGCATGTGCTGGATGTCAGTGAAGCCCGAGCTGTATGTCAAGATCGCTGTAAATGGAGAAGCTTGATACAGCAACAATAAGGAAAAATTATCAGGTAGTTTGTATTTTTTTGTGGAGCTAACCTCTGAATCTCAGAGAGCAGCTTAGGGTGTGTGTGTGTGTGTGTGTGTGTGTGTGTGTGTGTGTGTGTGTGAATACACATACTGTATTAGTTTCATATTAATCTGGATCCTCTATCACAGTTGTATTTCATGAAATCTATAGATAAGGATCTTATAATTCCATATCTGAAAAAGAGATTGGATAACATGAGACTTTCAAGGGAATTGCTTTTGCACATGGAATGCATTCTTGGAATCAGGGAAAAATAGCAGATTAGGAAGGCGAAAAAAAGGATGAAAAGTTAGCAAGAGGAAATAGGAAAACATAATTTCTATGTCCAGTGGCAAATAAGCGCAAAACTGCCTATTAGCGTTCTTCCTGCAGTAGACCAACATGCCTTGAGTGTTGCCAAAAAATATGTCTTGTGTGTGCAAACTCCGATTCCGAAAGCTAAACATGTCAGTTGAACACTTGCAGTTTTCTAGAAATTCTTGCTGGAGAGACCTAATACTTAGTTTTTATGAAGAATATTTCATGAAAAGCAGATTTGCACAGTCTTAAAAGTGTACACATTTTATTATTTTTTTAAGAAAATTTAAAACATTATATGCAATGCAGATTAAAATTTCTGGGTTCCAACAAAATGGCAGACATTTCAGTAACAAAATTTTAAAATAATTTTTTTCTCACATTTAGGTCTCAGAGTGTTATTAAAGTGCAGAACACAGGTGTGTAGGAATAGGGGAGGCTCAATGGGCCCAAGCCCACCCCACCCCCTAATATTATATATAAGTTTTGTTTTTCAATGTTTAGTTTGGTTATTTTTACACTTTTTCTCCAGAGTAGAGGAAAACTAAAATTAAAATTTTTTTTTGTTTTAAAAATGAATGTCAATTCTATAACATAGAGAGGGATCAAAAGTAATCGTGGTAGTTTGTCTTAGATGCACGATCTTGCATCTAAGGCATCTAAGGTAGTTTGCCTTAGATGCACGATCTTGCATCTAAGGCAAACTACCTTGATTACTTTTGACTATCTCTGCACAAATTTAAATCTTCTAATAGAGAGGGATGGTGTGTCCTTGTGTGTTAGTGTGTGTGGGAGTTAGGGGTGGAGCTTCAGCTGTTTCAAGTGTCTGAAATCACAATGTCACATTAAGGTCAAATGCAATTGCAGTGTTCAGTTTTCCTTGGACGGCCATGAGCTTGGGTAGGAGTGTGAACTCACAAGTATTCATTAGCTTGCTGATGGGGGACGGCACGACATAAGCAACATTTCTATTCCCCACCACTGGCCTGGCCACTGTACGTAATGTCACAGCCTTTAGAATAGAATACGGTAATACACCCACGACCCGGCCCTGAGTGCAACCAGGGATCTGCTAGCGAGGCAGGGAGCACACAAATTTTAGAGTGGGGGTGTGTGGGGATTTCAAGACTTGGGTTGGGCGATCTGACGAGAGTGAAGCATGCCTGCCATGCAGCATAGCTCTAGATCTGAAGAACAGAGCTATCACTTAACCACAGCAGTGAGGAAACCAGTTCCCGCCAGCTTTCTTTCCCCTCCCAGCTTCCCTTGCAATGCTCATCGACATCAACAGAAGGGGAAACTATAATGCAAGCTAACATTCATTCTTAGTACAGTCTGGGTCTGCTGTGCATTGCCCAGTTTTTTTTATTTGTTTGTTCAGAATTATAGAATGTCTTCCAAAAGAACAAGAAATTATTTATTTGCTTTCTTTTCTAAAATCCCTAAATTAAATGAAAGTTGCAAAGATGTACATATAGTAAATCTAAAATATTCCTATTAGAACAAGAATTGCCATTAGATAATGTTCATCATGATGACAGAAACAGCGCAGCAGCGGCATCGTTATCTTCAGCTGATCCAGATAAAGAAATGGTGGAAACTGGAGGTGGAGTTTCTAGCAATCTACATCAAAAGAAAGTAAGTGATCTTGATACAGGACAGTATGTTGGTGTTCATCTAAGCAATGAAAAAAAGTTAAAGCTTTTAGACAATTGCTGGAAGCCAGATTCTTCATATTCTTTTCCTGTTAATGGTAATGAAAAGAAAATTCCAGTACCAATGGTTCGAAAGATTCCCATGGGTATGTTATTCAGCAAAATTTGATGGTGCATTTTGCAAAAATTGTGTGCTGTTTTCAAAAAAAGAAGCAGGTCGTCAGGAGAACCAAAAATTGTACAAATTAGTTTTATCTCTGTTTAAGCAATGGAAACATGCCATAGAAGCATTTACTGCACATCAGTTGTGCAATTATCACAGACACAGCTGCTTAACCTCGGAAGAATTCGGGAAAGTGGTGAAAAAACATAAGTTGAATGTTGGTGTTCAATTGTGCCAGAGCAGAAATAAAGAAATTGAAAAAAAAATAGAAAAAAATTACAGTCCATAATTAAAACAGTAGTCTTTTGTGGTAGGCAGTTTCTCGCATTGCGTGGACACTGAGATTCAGGAAATATTTCATCATGTGAAGAAAAGACAAAATGAAGGCAATTTTAGGGCTCCGCTACGTTTTCGGGCTGAATCTGGTGACACCGATTTGTTTGATAAAACATCATCTACAACAATTTCTAGCAAATATACCAGACCAGAGATACAAAATGAGATTCTTAAGACATGTAGTCAATTTATTCAAGACCAACTTGCAAAAAATATTAATAAAGCAAGATGTTTCTCAGTACTTGCTGATGAAACTGCTGGTATAGCTGGGAAAGAACACTTTACCTTATGTGTGCGCTATGTAGAGGAACCACTTGGTATTTTGAAAGCATATTTTTTTTTTTTAGAATTTATCAAGGTGGAAAATTTATCTGGCGCTGGAATTGCAGAGGTAGTAAATTCAAGTTTAAAGCGACCCAGTATCGATACTCAGTATTTGAGGGGTCAAGGATATGATGGCGCAGCTGCTATGTCTGGGAAAATAAATGGTGTTCAGGCAAAAATTTTAGAGATTCACCCCACTGCTCTCTATGTCCACTGTTGTAGTCATGAGTTAAATCTTGTTTTGTAGAAAGCTTGTTCAGTGGCATCAATTAGGAATTCTTTGGCTGCTTTAACAGACGTTGTAAAATTCTTCCGTTTGTCACCAAAAAGAAATAACCTACTTAAAAATAAGGTTCAGGAATGTTTCCGAAGGAAAAACAATGCATCGACTTAAACGGTTATGTGATACCCGTTGGGTAGAAAGACACAAGGCACTTTTCACGTTTTGCAAATTATTGGAGCTAGTTGTAGCAGCTCTACAGGATATTCACCAGGATGGCCACTATGACTCTGACACATCAAAGTTGGCAATGCTGTATCACCACTCAATATTCCAAACTGAATTTTTGATATCTATTTTTGTTGCTGAAAAGTGTTTTTTCTTACTCTAAATCTGTCAAAAGCTTTGCAGAGACCAGACAACGACTTAGTATCATCTTTTGGTATGATTGACGAAGCAACGCAAAAATTAAGAGAGATGCGATGTAATTCAGATGCTGAATTTAATAAAATTTTGGACAGGGTTTCTGCCATAGAAAGTAGAATAGGTATTGTGTTGGAAAAACCCAGAATTGTTAAAAAACAGATACATCAAAGTAACTATCAAAGTGAAAACATGGAAGATTTCTATCGTAAGGTAATATTCATCCCATTCTTGGATTACCTTCTGCAAAATATGAATGATCGTTTCTTGAATCACAGAAATGTACTCGATAGCTTGAACCATGTACTGTATTGCAAAATTAAAAAATGTTCAATTGAAAAAATAACAGAATCAGCCCAGTTTTATTCTGAGGATATAAATGTGTTACCCAATCTTTTTTTGTGGGGAAGTAGAAATGTGGATAAGTAAATGGTTGTCACGGAATGCAGAGGATCGACCCAAAACAGCCATTGAAGCTTTGCAAGCCTGTGATGGTACTTTTATTCCAAATGTGAAAAAACTCTTAAAAATCCTGACTACCTTGCCAATTATAACGTCTACTCCAGAAAGAAGTTTTTAAACTCTGAGGTGGCTTAAAACATACTTGCGAAACACTATGTCCAATTCACACCTAATGGGCTTGCCCTATTAACTATCCACAGGAATGTGAATATTGTTTCTGAAAATTTTTTGAATTTAATGGCCTCAAGCCGCAAGTACTGCATTTTATGAATAAGAAATGTTCCCGAACTACACCACCGAGGCACCGACCACCAAACCGATGCAATCCATTGGGTATGTATATGTGTTACTCTTGTGTTTGTATACTGACTCTATTTCATTTAATCTTTAGACTGTTTACTTTTGCAACATAACTTTTAAAACATTGGTTCCAAAGCATACGCTTTCGGTAGATTAAAGATTTAGATAAATAATTACACTTTTCTTCTTCTGTGCTGTATTTTCATAATATCGTCATTATGCTAGCCAGATATAACGCTTGTAGTGACATCTTCAAGCACAATAAGAATAAATAAATATATATATATAATTTATTTTCTTTGAGCCCCTCCCAAAAATTCTGAATTGCTATGCCCCTAGCAGAACAGTAATTAATATTGTTCCTTCTGCAACAATTCTTTATCTAGGATACAGTACAGATAGAGGTCCCCTGGACCACTATTTTCACTCTGTCTGCTGTGGACAATTCTGCAGTTTTAACCATAATTGTGAATTTACACAAATTTTACCCTAAAAACAACAAGCGACCACTACAATGCACTCATAGCTCTGTGTCAACCTTTATAAAGGCTAGAGTAGGATTAGGCAGAGGTGCAGAATATGTTCGAACGTGCAAACAAGGTTCTGGGGAAATTAAGGCAGCTCTGGAGAAATTTTTGCCCGAGGGTAAAATAATAATAATAGTAATAAACAACAATTATAGTTGTAAATGCATTTATGGAACCTCTATTCATAGTGATTGTGGAATAACTCTTTTACGGGTCTTATAGAGGTTATTTTTCTTCAAAGTTGGTTGTCAAATTTTCGAACTAAAGCCTAGTTCGTCATCAGGACTATGTCACTGGAGTAGTTGCTGCCACTCAATTGGAAGAGTCCATCCGCAATTATCGTTAATTGTGGTACTTCTTCTTCTTGCTATTTCGATTCCTTCTTCTAGTTTCCTCTTTACTAAGTTTGACTGGTGGGCGATTATTTTCACTGAGTCCCAATTTATGGAGTGTCCACTTGCTTGTATATGTCTGTCTAGCACTGTTTTGTTCCCAATGTTCCTAATAGCTGCTTGGTGTTCTTTCATTCGGACCTTAATACTTCTCCCTGTTTCTCCTATATAGCTGAGTCCGCAGTTACAGTCGATGCAGTAAATTACTCCTTCCTGCAATTGGATGTCCAATTCTTTCTGCTTTAAAGCTGGCAGGAATTTCTTTATTTTGTTATTAAGATCTGGAGCTAGCCTGATATTATATTTTGCTCCGATCCTTTTCAGTTCAGTTTCTCGAAAAGTCCCTTGTGGTACGTAATTTTGCTGGTGAATTTGAAGTTGGTTTTCTCCTGCTTCTTTTTTGGCACTTGTTTAAATATTTTCTCAACATATGGGGAGGGGTAATTGTTTTCTGCCAATATTTCCTTTAATTCTTCTTTGTGAAGATCTTTCTGAGTAGCTGAAGAGACCAGGATTTCAATCTTTTCCAAAAATTGTCTCGCCGTATTCGATTTAATATAATCAGGGTGGAATGAGCAGAAGTCTAACATCTTCCCTGTGTTGGTGGGTTTTCTAAAAAGCTGAGTGAATATTTTTCCCTCTCTTGAGGTCAAGGTTAAATCTAAGTAATTGATGCTATGGTCTCTTTCCTGTTCTAGGGTATACTGCAAGGTATTCTCTAGTAAGTTAAATTCTTCCAGAATCTGAGAGGGTAGAGATTGGTCCACAGTATCTACTATAATTAGGACATCATCCATGTACCTTGCATAGAGAGCAAACAAGGAGGGTTGTATATATCTCTATGTAAGGTACATGGATGATGTCCTAATTATAGTAGATACTGTGGACCAATCTCTACCCTCTCAGATTCTGGAAGAATTTAACTTACTAGAGAATACCTTGCAGTATACCCTAGAACAGGAAAGAGACCATAGCATCAATTACCTAGATTTAACCTTGACCTCAAGAGAGGGAAAAATATTCACTCAGCTTTTTAGAAAACCCACCAACACAGGGAAGATGTTAGACTTCTGCTCATTCCACCCTGATTATATTAAATCGAATACGGCGAGACAATTTTTGGAAAAGATTGAAATCCTGGTCTCTTCAGCTACTCAGAAAGATCTTCACAAAGAAGAATTAAAGGAAATATTGGCAGAAAACAATTACCCCTCCCCATATGTTGAGAAAATATTTAAACAAGTGCCAAAAAAGAAGCAGGAGAAAACCAACTTCAAATTCACCAGCAAAATTACGTACCACAAGGGACTTTTCGAGAAACTGAACTGAAAAGGATCGGAGCAAAATATAATATCAGGCTAGCTCCAGATCTTAATAACAAAATAAAGAAATTCCTGCCAGCTTTAAAGCAGAAAGAATTGGACATCCAATTGCAGGAAGGAGTAATTTACTGCATCGACTGTAACTGCGGACTCAGCTAAATAGGAGAAACAGGGAGAAGTATTAAGGTCCGAATGAAAGAACACCAAGCAGCTATTAGGAACATTGGGAACAAAACAGGGCTAGACAGACATATACAAGCAAGTGGACACTCCATAAATTGGGACTCAGTGAAAATAATCGCCCACCAGTCAAACTTAGTAAAGAGGAAACTAGAAGAAGGGATCGAAATAGCAAGAAGAAGAAGTACCACAATTAACGATAATTGCGGATGGACTCTTCCAATTGAGTGGCAGCAACTACTCCAGTGACATAGTCCTGATGACAAACTAGGCTTTAGTTCGAAAATTTGACAACCAACTTTGAAGAAAAATAACCTCTAAAAGACCCGTAAAAGAGTTATTCCACAAACAATTATAGAACAAAAACTTGACTTATTAACAACGAATATAATGTGAACATTGAGCTCTATACCCTTTTTAATGAAGTCTTCATTTCTTGGAATGGACCTCCTGTTCATAAGGCTTCACAACTTTTAACAAAATCCTTGGACAGGCATTTCCATGGTGGAAGATACCATTTCACATGGTTTTCTTCATCATCTTGTCTCAAGGTGTATAAGACGTCAAAGGTGATTTACAGCCTTTACAAAGAGACAGGAAGGCTGCCATTTCTTGGTGACAACTGACGTCATCCATTAATGTAAGATTGTTTTTTATTTATTCACTGGAATAAATATCAGTTTTTTTTTGTTTGTTTTTTTCTTTTTTAAGTAATAGGCTTTAAGGATAAATTCCTAATCATCAACACATACTTTAATAATCACTTAAACTTCTATGAAAATCTGTTACATTTTAGGGGGAAATTTCGGATAAAAAAAATTGTGTTCGGGAGAAATATTGGGCCCTGAAAATTTTCTGCACCCCTGGGATTAGGTAGCAGCCAATCAGGTAAAAGAATGTCTATCATTGGCTGTAACAACTGATATGCAGCTAACTTGAATTTCAATGTGTTTGTCAAACCCCATATTTTATGTCATATCTTAAGAACAGAAGTAGCTACATGAAAAACTAAGACATTTTTGAAATCTCCATTAAATTTTGCATCTAATGGCATATAAAGGATGAAATAACTATGAAAATTAGTTAGTTAAAAAAGGTTAAACTTAAAAGTTTTATGTTTTTGCAAGTTATGCAATACTTTTGCACACCACCGTACGTTACTGTGTTAGGGGTAGGGATCATGTCAACTTGGGAAACAACAGTGATTTTGCCACATTTAACTTAATTTGTAAAACTGGGGTCCATGTAAGATTTTTGTTTGAAACCCAATTTGTGAATTGACTACAGTTTGAAGAAAAATTTAGTGAATTTGTGAAAATGTGATGTGAGCATTTTCATTGATTATATTAAAATTAAACCCCATAAAACTAAAGTGAGAAAAATGAAAATGGTTCTTGTAAAGCAAAACACTTTTCTCCTCATCAATCTGGAAGAAAATAATAAGGGTCACTTCACGTGAAATCAACACAGAAAAACATGATTTTCAACCTTGCAATCTCTTGATTTTATTGAAATTTGGTATGCAGTTAGATGGCTACAAGAAAAAAAAATCTGTTAAAATTTTGACTCAAAAGAGTAATTAGTTTTTTCTCTGCGAGGCTCTGAACAGAAAAAAGTACAATTTTCTGGCTATTATCATGTCTTAAAATTGTTTCTTAGTTTGTTTTCAACTTACAGAGTTAAAACTGGTCTTGTTGGAAAGCTATTTTTATGAGCTTTAATTTGACATTTGTTTTTTTACTGAAAAAACAAACAAATATTTTTTCAATGTCATTAAAATTAATCTTTGACCTTGAAGTGAATAAAAATCCATTTTTTAAAACAAATTTTAAAAATGTATCACTGAATTGTTGTTTACATATTCTTAAAATTTCATAATGGGACAGCAAAGTGTTCTCAACTTATAAAATCTTGAAACACTGAAATAAATTTAAATTTACATTTGTTTCAGCTTTGAACACTGAGATACTCTTCAAACATGTACAACAGGCATTGATGTAAGGATGCTTTCTAGAAAGAATGTATTTTGTAGCATACACAATAAACTACACTCCTGTTTTAATATGTACTTTAACCTAAATTTTGAATTTTAATATGAAATTTAGCATATTTCAAAAAATAATCCTTTAAAAAATGCAAATCAGCAACAGCAGAATTTTTTTTAACCATGCTAACATATTTGTTCTTATTCATTTTCCTTTCTCAGTTTTATTTTTGATTGACACCTAATAATTTAAATTCATAAGAACTATGTTCAATATTTTTGAAACCCCTACAGATTTGAATAATGTGATTTAATGAATGTATAAAGTCTAAGCAAAAACAATTGTAGGTTAAAAACGTTATACTTCTCCTTTGCAATTTATGCTTAATTTTGGTTTCAAATTTCTCAGTGGATGACCCCTTTTGGTTGTTCATCCATCACTGGGTGGTTGCTTTTGGTTTTGTATTCCTGAGAGGATAGTTACTTTTGGTTTTGGTTCAGTGAACCCTGAAAGTTCTAGGCATGAAGAGCATTTAAGGGAATTTTTCAACAAGAATAGCATAGATGAAATTACATAGAAAAAATGGATAGTGACTGATAGAACAAATCTAGAATGTATAACAAAATTAAGTAACGATTTTACTAGCATTTTTATTGAAAAATTAAATATTCTGTTGGAACATTCTTTTATAGCCACTAAGCAGTCAAAGTTTCAGAATGACCTAAAGACAGGGCTTGAAAAATATCTGAAAAATTGTATGCCCAGCTTGGCATGTGCAGAAATTATTTACCTGCACAGGTAGTAAAAGCTGGATGCCCAGGAAAATTCATCTTTTAAGATAATAAATCAACACCCTCATTTTTTTAAAATAAAGAAATGATGAACTTTTTACATGTTTTGCATTTTCATTTTATGAGTCTGTATTCAAAATGTTCGATAAAAACAAAAGCATGCTTCCCAAGTTATATGATGATGATGATGATGATGAGATTGGTATTTTAGAAATTTAGTGATTCTGCCATGTTCCTTTCGTTAAAGTTTTCACCCTTTGTCATTAAGCATCGAAAGCTAGTTTCATCAGAGGCATGCATCCCATCGCTGACTATAAACCACATTTGGAGCAAAACTACATATGGTTAAAATTTCTGAATCTGGATCATAATACAATTAAAGAAGTGATATTCTTCTGTCCTTGGCACTCCATAACAATAATACAACTTCTGGTAATAAGTAGTGAAATGAAACACAACATGCGATTACTGTCTTTTTACTTGTAGTAGGAAAATATGTTCCAAACTTTATTTTTTTTATTTACTTGCCCTGACCGGGCAACTAGAATTTTAGTTTGCCTGTCGAGGCCAATAATTTGCAAAATCAACACCCTCATTTTTTTAAAAATGTCTTAGTTTTCCCCTGTCATCTCAGGCCTGGTATTTTTCAAGTCCTGTAAAGACAAAGCTGAAATGTGGCAAATTTTTGGTTGTTAGGGGCATGCAAAAGTTTCTGCCGTCCCCGCTAACGGACACTGTAGGGGTCTAACCAGCTGGCGACCTGTGCTGTCAGCTCATACATGAAGACAAGCATGGCAGTTGATAAAGTTCATTTGTGGCAGTGTTTGTTATTCATGTCTAATTTAGGGAAAAGTGCAAGTGAAGCATACAGTTCAATATGTCAGGTGTATGGAGAAACGGTTATGGGTGAGCGGACATGTCGAGAATGTTTTGCCAGACTTAAGAAAGGTGATCTAAGCTTGAAAGACAAGCCACCAGCAGGTAGACCGCAGGAACTCGCAGACGAGGGACTGGAATCGCTGTTGCAAGAGGATGCCACAATCGATCACGCAACTGGTGAAACGTTTTAAAGTGGCTCATTTGACGGGGTACAGCATCTACAGACCTTGGGGAAGACCCACAAGACAAAAAAATTTCAAACCTGTCGAAGCATGGTAACTTTTCAGGAGCAGCCAAAGCACACACACCACACTTTAAATTTCCTTTTAAAAAACGTAGAATCTAAGAAACGTCTTTATTTACAATTTAAAAATATGGTAGATAAAAGCTCTGGTGAGTACTTTCGGTACTTTTGCAACCACTATGGTTGCATCATCAGGCTGCTGAGTGAAACCAGATTAGAACGGCACAAGGTTAAGTAGTGACAGAGAGGAGCACAAGTAATACACATTATGTAAATTAACACATAAGTCATTGCCATTCACTATGAATTGTTAAAAGTTCCTTATAATCATTCAGATTCTTCCTCCCATGAGTACTGCAAAATCAGGTTTCTCCAGGTAGAGGGAATACATACAGGCACGTCCTCATTACAGCATTTTGGTCCAAATTTTATAGTATATAGACTCGGTAAAAAGCATAGAGCATTTATTAGAAGCAGTCGATATTAAGTTCGCATTGTCCCAATCAGGTCTTAAGTCTTTTTCAATACCAGTTTTTGACAATGTCGAAGCAGCAGATTCCTTACGGATGGCATATCCGTGTTCAGCCTAGCGAGTACCTAGGCTTCGAAAGGTCGAGCTCACATAGCAAAGATCTGCCGATTGTCTATTCCTGTCCACTAGAGGGATGTTATACACTCCAAAGCGGGAAGTAGTTGGAACTGCATCTCTATCACGTCTAATTAATGAAAATAGGTTCTGGGTTTTAAACCCGAACCCAAGAGTATTTTTTACATGTGTTTTTTTTAATAAAGAGACCACAGATTTCTGGTAGTCCATGCTCCCCACATACTTAATTCTGGGTACATATCTAGTCAGTGTTGTGAAAGTTTTCAGTTCATATTGTTGAACAAGTCTTTGAACACAACCAGCAGGGTATCCATGAACAACAGCAATCTCAGTAAATTTTCTTATTTCTAAATTTTGGCTATCAGAAGTTGATGAGTGAGTAAAAGCTCTGTGTACAAGGAATCTAAGTGCCAAAAGTTTGTAGGGGGTTGGAGTGAATGAATTGAAGGGAATAATAAAGGGGTTGAGGTTGGTTTTCGATAAACCGAAAAGTCTAAATGAGAGTGGTCAGAAGTGTGGGAAGCCAAAAAGTCAAGATAAGGAAGTGACCCAGATTCCTCAATCTTAACGGTAAACCTTATACCGGGGAGCTTTTACTCACTCATCAACTTCTGATATCCTAAATTTAGAAATAAGAAAAATTACTGAGATTGCCAATGTGCATGGATACCCAGCTGAATGAGTTCAAAGACTTGTTCAATAATATGAACGGAAAACTTTCACAACACTGACTAGAAATGTACCCACAATTAAGTATGTGGGGAGCATGGACTACCAGAAATCTGTAGTCTCTTTATTAAAAAACATATGTAAAAAATACTCCATTAGGTTCGGGGTTAAAATCCAAAACCTGTTTTCATTAATGAGACGTGATAGAGATGTAGTTCCAACTACTTCCCGCTTTGGAGTGTATAACATCCGTCTAGTGGATGGGAATAGACAGTCGGCAGATCTTTGCTACGTGGGCTCGACCTTTCGAAGCCTAGGTACTCGCTGAGCTGAACACAGATACGCCATCCGTAAGGAATCTGCTGCTTCGACATTGTCAAAAACTGTTATTGAAAAAGACTTAAGACCTGATTGGGACAATGTGAACTTACTATCGACTGCTTCTAATAAACGCTCTAGATATGCTTTTTACTGAGTCTATATACACTGACGGAAAAAAAAATCCCAACACCACGAAAAAATAGTTGTAGAGGAATGAAATGGCGGCAATACATTTGTATAGGTAACATATTTAATCGATTAAGGTTTCAAGATCACAGCTTATTGTAAGCGCGAGAAGAGCCATTTTAAATGTGAAATGCTGGTACATTAAAAACCGGTGTAACCGCCAGAATGTTGAATACAAGCTCACAAACGTTCATGCATTGTGTCGTACAGGTGCTGGATGTCAGTTTGTGGGATGGAGTTCCATGCCTGTTGCAATTGGTCGGTCAATACAGGGACGGTTAATGCTGGTTGGGGGTGACGCTGGAGTTGTCGTCCAATGATGTCCCATACATGCTCGATTGGTGAAAGATCTGGTGATCTAGCAGGCCACGGCAACATGTTGACACTCTGTAGAGCATGTTGGGTTGCAACAGCGGTATGCGGGCGAGCGTTATCCTGTTGGAAAACACCCCCTGGAATGCTGTTCATGAATGACAGCACAACAGGTTGAATCACCAGACCGACGTACAACTGTGCCGTCAGGGTGCGTGGGATAACCACGAGAGTGCTTCTGCTGTCATAGGAAATTGCTCCCCAGACCATAACTCCAGGTGTAGGTCCAGTGTGTCTCGGCCGCAGACAGGCTGGTTGCAGGTGCTCACCTAGCCCCCTTCTAACCAACACACGGCCATCACTGGCACCCAGGCAGAACCGGCTTTCATCAGAAAACACAACAGATCTCCACCCCGTCCTACAATGAGCTCTAGCTTGACACCACTGACATCGCAAAGGGCAGTGGTTTGGAGTAAGTGGAATGCACGCTACAGGGCGTCTGGCTCGGAGCTGTCCTTTAAGTAACCGATTTGTAACAGTTCGTTGTGTCACTGTGGTGGCAACTGCAGCTCGAATTGCTGCCGCAGACACGGTACGATGCGCCACGGCGGTCTTCCCTCTCAGTAGTGCCACGTGGCCGGCCGGAACCCGGTCTTCTTGAGGCAGTACCCTCCCTTGACCACCGCTGCCAACAATCATGCACAGTGGCTACATTCCTGCCAAGTCGTTCTGCAATATTGCGGAACGAAAATCCACCTTCTCGTAGCCCTATTACACAACCTCGTTCAAACTCCGTGAGCTGTTGATAATGGCTTCTTCGTCTTCTTAAAGGCATTCTTGACTAACATCAACACCCTACGTCGAATCTCAACGATAACTAACGCTCACGAACGTTACAGTGCGTATTTACAGCAAACCTGCTTTGCATGTTCTGAGGGGTGCTACTAGCGCCACACGTATACGCCGAGCGCGAAATTTTCATAGACGTCATCTTACAGATGTACTCTCACCGCCTACCAACTGTCGTTTATCGAACACAACCCCTTCTTGGTGTTGGGATTTTTTTCCGTCAGTGTATTATAAAATTTGGACCAAAATGCTGTATGTAATGAGGACGTGCCTGTACACATTCCCTCTAACTGGAGAAACCTGATTTTGCAGTAGTCACGGGAGGAAGAATCTGAATGATTATAAGGAACTTTTAACAATTCGTAGTGAGTGGCAATGACTTATATGTTCATTTACATAATGTGTATTACTTATGCTCCTATCTGTCACTATTTAACCTTGTGCCGTTCTAATCTGGTTTCACTCAGCGGCCATAGTGGTCGCGAAAGTGCTCGTTATCTACCATTTTTTTTTATTGTAAATAAAGACGTTTTTCAGATCCTACATTTTTTAAAAGGAAATTTAAAGTGTGGTGTGTGTGCTTTCACGAAATACCTTTAATTCTTACATAAGATCCATAAGATTGGTAAGTGGGTTCCAGATACTTTAACGGAGTGTAATATTGGTCAACGATTGGGCAACTGCATGTCGTTGCTGAAGAGGTTTCAAGGGAAGAATTTTTTGTAGAAGGTTGTCATTGGGGATGAAAAATGGATCTATTGAGATAATCCTGTACGCAAGCGATCCTGGGTCGACCCAGGCCAGACATCAACATCCACTGCAAAACTAGATATTCATGGGAAAAAGGGGCTGTTGTGTGTATGGTGGGATATGCATGGAGTGCTGTACTTGGAATTGTTGAAACCGGGCGAAACAATCACTGCACAACAATATAGTGATCAGTTAACGAAACTGAACGCCGCAATCGAGCAAAAACTACCATTGGACAGGTAAAGGACGCCACCCAGTTATGCTGTGACACAATAATGCTAGACCACATGTCGGTGCTACCACGAAAACAACCCTTGAACAGTTACACTGGGAGGTTTTACCGCACCCAGCTTACTCCCTGGACATTGCACCCACACACTTTCATCTGTTTCGCTCTATGCAACGTGCCCTAGCCAAACAACAACTGTTTACCACAGTTCTACAGCAGGGGGTTAAAATTCAAATTTGAAATGGAAGGGAGTCCCCCCACTTGTGTTTGTAAATGGAGAGGATTGAAATTTCAGGTGAAGAGTTTTGAATATGTGACTTATCAATATTAAAAGACTCTGGGAAGACAGTAGTAATTTTTCAAACAATATAAGCTATAATCATGAAAGAAATACGGGATTACGCCATATAATACAAATTTTGAAGATGACAATCCGATTTTTGGCGTAAATGTGACAAGGATGGTAAGTCAGATAATATCTGAAAATTTTCATATTATCTGACTTACCATCCTTATCACATTTACGCCAAAAATCGGATTGTTAGAGTTGTTCATTTTGCAGTACATTGAAATCATAAAATTGCTCCTAAAGTATATATGTGTCTTTCATTCCTTGCCACAGTTAGCAAGCTTTAATCAGCTGTTGTTTTATTTCTGAGGGTTTATCTGGCCCAATTTCAGAAATATGCATTAAGATTTTTCTTGCTCAGTGAATCTCTAAATTTTGACTGAATTTCATTTTGTGTGTGCTAAAGCCACGTTCACATGCTATATTTGTTACATAACACAAGACTTACTTGCAGAAGAACCTTTTGACATTAATGGAAATGTGTGCAGATGGTTGCTTATAAAATTCAGAAAACTTTGGACATTGGCACATATACTCTTCATTTTTTACAGCTATGTTTGAATAGTGAATATGCCATAACTGCACCATTAATTTTCAAAAAAAAAAAAAAAAAAAAGAAAAGAACCTGGTCTGCCAGGCTTTTTGAAAGACTGCACCAAAACTTGTATGTATGTGTGTGTGTGTGTTGCTTCACAGATTCTGATTCTACACACTCAAACTTCAAAAGGAGTTACATTGTGGAGGAAGAAAATCTACAGTCTATCTCAATCACAAAAGATAAAATAAACCTTCACTGGACATTGTGATGTGCAAGTTTAGTATTACAAGGGTCAACTAATTTATTATTTTTGAACATGTTTCCCTTCAGATCTGAAAAAAAAAAAAAAAAAGAAACATCTTCTTGAATACTATGCATGAGATGTTTACAGTTCACATAATTGAGACTTTGTTGATTCAACCATTCTTCTGATATGAGAAATGTCCCGTTTTTTCCTTTGCAACTATTTACAGCTAGGGAAAATAACATTTAACAATAATTCAGGACAGTGGAAACATGGCGAAAAAAAATTAAAAAAATTACGATTCCGAAAAAATCTTCGCTTCGTCCGACTTCCATTTTCGGAAATTTTCCCTCCGTTTTCAAGCTGAAACGCAATCAGTTTTTAAACAAAATTATATTTTACAATAACACTGAGCACAGGGAATATCGCGAGAAAAAAAAAATTACAATCACAGATTAAATCTGCAGTTCGTCTAACTTTCATTTTCAAAAGCTTTGAAAGACGACATTCCGCCTCCAGCTGGACCCCCCCCCCGCGCCACACACACCAACACCCCACCCCCGAAAAGATTATCTTAAGAGTTTCGCATCGTTCTGGAGAACGACGCAAATGATAACAAAGTCAGAGTTTCGCGAATCCGCGGAAGAAACTCGTGCCTGAAGTTTACAAGGAAATTTTTGCTCAAGCTGAAATACAAACATTTATGCACTAAACTGATATTTAATAACAATACTGGACAGAGGAAACTTCGCGAGAAAAAGAAATTACGATTACGAAAAAATCTTCGCTCCGTCCGACTTCCGTTTTCGGAAATTTTCCCTCCGTTTTCAAGCTGAAACACAATCAGTTATCTAACAAAATTATATTTTACACTAAGACTGAGCACAGGGAATATCACGAGTAAAAAATTACAATTACAGATTAAATCTGTAATTGTAATTTTGTGTGTGTGGCGGTGAAGAGTGGAGGTTTCGCCCCCAGCTGGAAACCCCCACTCTTCACCGCCACACACATACACACGAAAAGATTATCTTCAATTTCGCTTCGTTCTGGAGAACGACGCAAATGATGACAACAAAGTCAGAGTTCCTCGAATCCGCGGAAGAAACTCTTGCCTAAAGTTTACAAGGAAATTTTTGCTCCGTCGAACTTCCGTTATCGGAAATTGTTGTCTACACTTTGAAGCTGAAATACAAACATTTATGCAATAAATTGATATTTAATAACAATACTGGACAGAAGAAGAAACTTCGGGAGATAAAGAAATTACGATAGCGGGAAAATTTTTCACTCCGTTTAACTTTCGTTTTCGGAAGTCGTGAAAAACGGAATACCATTGCCCAGACGGAAAACGACCCCCCCCCCCCCACACACACACACACACTTATCCTAGGAAAATAAAACATTATCCTCATTTATTTTTTTTATTTTTTCATCAATCCCAAGTATAACCGAAATGTGGCGAAAAAAAGCGGAATTCCGCGAATCTGAAGAACAAACTCATGCCTGATTCGTAATAGTCCGCGATATGCAAAATGAACTGCTCATACGGCTACGCTCGGAAGCCGAATAACGGGTCCATATTATGTTCCCGACACGAACGATGTATTCGATTGCAATTTTCGGAACTCTGAATTTTCGGTCCGTTTCTAAAGCACATATTTTTACAAAGGATACGTTTTTAACGCGCGAATTTTGCGAGTGGTCCAAAAACGGGCCCAAGATTTTATTTTTATGTATATTTTTTTCTTAAAATTTCGTAAGGCGGGAGACTCCCGCCTAATGACTTTATTTCGGCGAGAATCCCGCCATCCCGCCCTGAATTTTAACCCCTGAAGAGGTGGAAAATTTCGTCACTGCGTTCTTCAGCTCAAAACCCGAGTCCTTCTATCACAGGGGCATTCATTTGTTGTCTGAAAAATGGCAAAAGGTTATTGATGCTAACGGTCAATATTTCGTTGAATAAACGTGTACTGGTTTTCTGATTGTTCCTGTCTCCTTTCTCCTTAAAACAGCGGAAACTTTCGCATACCCCTAATACAGTATATGTGATTTTGCTGAAAATTACTCATTTCTCATGCAAAATGCAACTCAGGAGTTCCGTTGGAACATCAGTCAAGTAACAGTACAAAATTTTGTTGCTTATTTCAAAAATGAAGAAGAAGAAATTAACCACACGTTAGTTTCATTGCCATTTCAGATTGCCTAAAACAAAAATGCAGTTCACCTATTTCAGCGATACCTGATGATATTTTTAAACAGGGCTGGAAAATTACCGGGCGCCTAGAAATTTGGTCCTGGCGCCCAACTTTTTTTACTTTAAATTTCGTAATTTGCAGTCATTACTTTGAGTTAACAAATTGAAATACAATTTGTTAATTGTATTTCAATAAAATCAAACGACGAACATTTCTGCTTTAATCGCATTTATAAATTCTGTCAGCTTTTATCCTGATCCGTGTGTTATAAGCAGAGAAACGCGATGAAACCCTTGAGTCACGTAACTGAACTTGTCAGATAGCGTAATCATTGAAGATCACACTATTCGGTTTAAGCTGCCGGCCGGGGAGCAGAAACAGCGAGACGCGGCGCGGTGACGCCCATCGCAGATTCTCGGAAAGGTGTGCAGACCGTTTTTCTATTTTTTTTAAATTAATTGTTTTTAAGATTTCTTTAAATTTTAAAACAAAAGAAATGAAATTTTCACGCGTTATTAACGTTGGCTCCCATTTAATCGATATACCCCCCCCCCCATTTCATTTCAGCTTTCATTTCTATATATAAAACAGACTGTGTGTGTGTGTCTGTCCGCGGGTAGCCTAGTGGGCAACGTTCGTGACTGCCACGGAAAGGACCTCAGGTTTGATCACAGGCAGATACGAACGCTAGATCCACTAAATATCCGCCGTGCGTCGGATGGGCACGTTAAGCTGTCGGACCCCGGGTACTGACCCCCCCGGTAATAAATAAGGGCGTCTTCCTCCCCCTTTCTACTTCGCCTCCGTGTCACTTTCCTATCGGGCACTCTAGCCCAAATCTCCTAGCTTCCAATTTCTAAGGGTTGTTTAAGACCTGGGGTCGGACACTCCCTTCCTAAAATCCTCTACATATGATCATGATCATGTGTGTCTGTCGGTCGGATTTCACATAGAATTAGGCGACCTAGAGCGACGAAATTTGTTATGAAGGTACCTGTAGACATCTTCTGGTGCACCTAGAAGCGATTTTTCTTTATTTGAATTTGATTTTTAGTTATTTAATGTTACGCGTTTCTACCCGATCTGAGTGTGTCTTTCCGCTTTGTTGACATCAACCTGATCACACCAAACGTTAAGGCGTGCAGAAAAGTAGTTCACCATAAATTTTAAGTGTTTCTTTTTTAGAATTCCGTTACGACTATTTTCATTCGTAAACACATTTATTACGCCCTTTTTTGTAAGCGTTGTTGTATTATGACCTTGAGGGCGGAGAAGAAAAAGAAAATAGAACGTAGTTTTTCAATCTGCGTTATTAATTCAAAAGTGCCATACGTCAGAAGGTCATCATACTGTGACGACGTTGTGAGCTAGAAAATAGAACGTTGTTTTAACGTAATTCTAAAAAAGAAATGGGTCAAATTCAAATACATTTTTTTATCCTAATTTTCTATTCCGGGAAGTTGTACTACAAAGTTGTATAAACCTTGATTTACCAGCCTTAATTTAATTGCCGATATAGCTTTTACTTTATACTATCACTAGCCCGTCAACGACGGGTTCAACTGGCTAGTTCTTCCATATTTTTGAAACAAATGACTTCGACTTGATGAAATATAATTGCTTTTTTGAGCTTTGTATCTCGGAAGCGATATTTTTATGCACTTTTAACGCACCACGCACGTTTGATATGCGTGGTGGTTAAAAGGGCATAAAAAACTTTTCGGAAGTTATGGGCGCAATTTTCCCTTTTTCTTTTCTTTTTTGGCATAATCTAACTGAAAGTTAAATTAAGGCGATTTCTCTTTTCTTTTTTTTTTTTGCGAGAGCCATACCATATTTTTTAAGCGTTTTCTTTATTTCCGCGGCCGTCGGCATTCCGTAAGTTGAAGTCTCAACTTTTTTTTTTCGTTTTGTTTCCAGATAGCTTCACTTCAGTATTCAGTTAGATTGATAACGTTTTTTTTTGTTTTGTTTTTTTCTTCGACTTTTTTTTTAACACCGTATTTTTACACATTTTGACCGTCCGTCTCCCGTTTATCAAGGTAGCATTACGAGGCATTCCGCAAATTGATATCGCAATTTTTGCGTTTTTTGGCTTCCAGATAGCTTCATATCAGTTAGATTATTGCTGGTTTCTAATTTTTTTTTTTACAAAATCCATATTAGTTAAGCGTTTGCAACATTTGAAATGCCGTTTCCGCGGCATTTCAAAAGTTGACGGTCGCATTTTATTTTATTTTATTTATCTTTTTTACTTCCAGATGGCTTTATCTCGGATTTTTTTTTCTAAAACCATATTTTTACATATTTTTGTTAACGACCCCTGCTTAGTTTCCAAAGCCATATTACGCGGTATTCCGGAAGCTGACGGACGCACTTTTTTTTTAGCTATTATTTTCTTCCAAATAGTTTCATCTCAGATTGATGAGGTTAAAAGATTTTTTGTTTTTTTTTACATTCTTTTTTATGTTTAGATTTTTATCAAAACTATAGAACCCTGAGATTTTTAAACCGAATTTGAATTTCATTTAGTACTAAGTAGTTTGGGTAACAGGCAGAGCTTAATACACTTATATTATTACTCTTTGTTCTGACATCATCACCATGCATTATGTTTATGCATGATATTTTGAAATTTGCTTTCATTTCACCTGGCTCCTAGATCTGGAGCTTATTTTTCCAGCCCTGTTTATAAATACCAGATTCAGTGGTACTCTGAAGCATATTTTCTATTTCTCTAATGGGTCTGCTGCTCAGTATAAGAAGAAGAATGTTATTAATGTATGTTTTCATCAGGAAGACTTAGGGCTTCAGTAGAGTGGCATTTTTATGCAACTTTACATGGAAAAGATGTCTGTGATGGATTGTCAGGAACCATCAAAAGTCTAGCGACATGTGCAAGTTTGCAGCAACCTTATACGTCACAAATTATAACTCTCTTTTAGTTATAGGAGTGGGCCAAAGATAATATTCAAACTTGCATTTTTTTTTTTTTTTTTTGTACAAATGAGGAATATGATGAAGTAAAATGTCTTTTAAAGAAACAATACAATAATGCAAAGGTAATCCCAGGAACTTGCAAGTTTCACTTTTTCAAACCCATTGACAACAAAATTCAAGTGAGAATGTTTTCAAATTCTCCAAATTCAAAAATTGAGCTGGTGATTGATAAAACAGCTCTGTGACATAAAAGGGTATGTCACCTGCACATATGCAGGAAAATGGTGTGTTGGATGTGTACTGAATGTACGTTGCAGAAGTTGCTCCTGCTTTTTTTTTAGTTTATAACAGTACAAAAAGGTAATTGCTAATATTTGTGCCAAAACTTTTTTCCCCATAGCCAAAACTTTTCTTTTCACAAATTACGAAGAATGCGATCGGCAGTGAATCCCCTGTATCGTATATGAAGAAACTGATGAAGTGAAAATCAGTTTTCCTTACCCAAATAGACCATCACAAACATATTACTATTATTTTCAAAAGCCAGACAGTTTACTTGTACATAAAACTGATATTTATTATAGCAGATGTAAGATCAGCAACTGGAAGAACATACACATTATCTGCTGATGATACAGTTACGACAATCCAGAAACACCAATGCCTGCATTACTGACCAAACACTACTTCTGAATAGGCAGTTCTCTCTTATGAGAGCTGATTTTTTGCCACTGCATTGCTTTTGAACTGCTATGTTTTTTGTTTAGCAAGAACTTAGTATACTTTTCAGTACAAGTCGTGTAAGGACTCACTTACCGCATCTTACTATAATATTTAAATTAAGAAATTGAAAGCATCTCTTCCTAGGGGTTCTTAATATTCCTTTAGATCTTACTCTCTCAATAAATCTACTTTATTGAACTCTTAGAAAGGTAATCTTAACTTTAGTATGTGTGTTTTTCTTTTTCTTGCAAATAAGCAGCAATTATATCTAACTGCAGAATTGTGACTTACTAGCAAATTTAATTCCTATTGAGACCATTGCTGTCCCAGCATGAAATTTTGATATGATGTACAGAATGCTCGAGAAATTCGAATATATTTTTTAGAAAAGTTTTAAAAAATGGGTTTTAGGAATTCAAGGTCAAAAGTCAATTTTAATGACCTTGAATTTTTTTACATGCTACGTTTTATATCAAATTAAAACTCTAAACAAATGCTTTAAAACAAGACAAATTTTACAGCTCTATGTTTGATAGAAGATGAAATATTGTCATGAAAAGGTAAGGTAGTATGCCTAAAACTTTAGATTTTTTGTAACTTTGAATGCCCACAAAATTTCTGCAAATTGCACAATCTGTTTTAATCTTTTGTAGAATTTTTTTTCTTAAAGGACCTTTGGTGTGAATTTCATCAAAATCGGAGAAGGTCTGGGTTGAGTGCTGTATTGAGCTGCCGTGAAATGACCCAATAATTAAAAAAATTGAATCATTTTTTTTTTAATTATTGGGTCGTTATTAGCAGGGGGCGTTAAAAATGCATAAAAATATGGTTTTAGCTATCTGGAAGTGAAAAAGTAAATAAAATAAAATGCGATCGTCAACTTCCGAAATTCCGCGTGGCCGAGAAAACGGAAGGAAATGTTGCAAACGTTTAACGAATAATATTATTTTCGTGAAAAAAAAAAAAAAAAAAAAAACACTATCCTAACTGAAACGAAACTATCTAGAAGCTAAAATTGCGAACATCAGCTACCGGAATGCCTCTGTTGCCTCATTATGCGACCCAGGAAGATTGACGATAAAAGTGTGTAAATATATGGTTTCAGAAAAAAAAAAACACTTTATTAATCTAACTGAAGTGTCAACTTCAGGAATGCCGACGTATTCCGTAAGTTGAAATGTTTCTCCGTTTCAGCGCCAGTCGGAAAGGTTTTCTCCGTTTCCGACGGCCGCGGGAATGCCGAAAACGCTTTTAAAATATGGCTCTTGTAAAAAAGAAAAAGAAATCACCTTAATTTAACTTTCAGTTAGATGACAGTTTAGGCCTCCATGAAAAAAAAAAGGAAAAACTGCGACAATTACTTCCAAAACGCCACACCAAACGTGCGTGGTGCGTTAAAAGTGCACAACAATATAGCTTCCGAGATTCAAAGCTGAAAAAAGCAATTATATCTCATCAAGTTAAAATTATATTTGAAAAATGAAAAATGTGGAAAAATGAAAGCTAAAAAAATAAAGTGTGTGTGGTGGGGGGGGCAGTTGGTGTGATCTATCGATTACAGATTTACGTTTGGAACGGGATCCAAGGTTAAAAATGCGTGAAGATTTCCCTTCTTTTGTTTCAAAATTTAAAGAAACCTTAAAAACAATTAATGTTAAGAAAATAGAAAAACAGTACACCTTTCCGAGAATCTGCGTCGCACGTCGCACTGTTTCTGCTCCCGGGCCTAAGGGTCGCGAAGTACTAAGGCCAACATATGTACATGTGCGAAAGTTAGAATCATAATTAACCTTTCAACCACCTAATGACTCATGCTCTAACAAATTAAAAAGTCACACCCTTTTCGTGGAA
This sequence comes from Macrothele yani, assembly GCA_039090855.1. Lineage (NCBI taxonomy): Eukaryota > Metazoa > Arthropoda > Arachnida > Araneae > Macrothelidae > Macrothele > Macrothele yani. Next base: position 54,451,083 of record CM077011.1, on the reverse strand, counting down.
TAACAAGTAGCAAAAATAAAATGTTCTGAAACCACAATCAATTTTGAGTTCTGGCTGTACACAATAGAGGTATTCGAATGAAACGTATTCTGTGATTTTTTCGCTTCTCTTAAATTTTGTTTTCTGTCACATAGGGGAAAACTCACGCAAACTTTATTAGAAAATCCACTGAATTGCGCAATACAACCCATCACACAAGAAGAATGGCTGAAGCGCTGCATAATAGTGCAATCGTTTTACGTAGTCAATGTCACAATCACTTGATATTGCAAAACAGAACAAAAACTATCATCAAACATCTTGGATCCGAGCCAATTAATTCAGAGTTAATGGCGCTTTCCGAAAAACAAATTAATTAAAAATGTTCCGATGTTCCGAGAGACTGGTCGATCAAACCAGTCCAGGGGGAGGTGGGGCACATAAAAAAAAAAAAAAAAAAAGAATGTTGTCAGGAAGCGCTAAATGTCAATACCCGTTTTGCTCGTCGTTGGTGAGGTGAGACATTCGACAACCAGTATAACACAAAACACCACCATACTAATGTATGCGGGTAGAAAAAGATTCCAAAAGCGCTGTTTTAGCAAACAAATCCCAGGCTATTATGAATTTGGTCTGTATGCATGAACAAGAGGGCAGACACCATGAACAGAATAAAAAGAAAACCCCTTCCGGTTAGATAAAATGCGTATTTCGAACATCGAAAATGTCACAAGGGGGGGCGCTCCCGGCCAAAAAGGCCTCTTAAGGCTCAGCAAAGATTTCACAAAAATTTTGAAGTAACTTCATATGAAAATGGTTAAAAAAATACACAGGAATTTTCGACTGCAGCATAAATATTAAAAAGGCATTTTTTTGCAATAAATAAGTAAAATATTTAGCAATCATTTTCGCATCAAGTCCTCTGATATAGCTGCTTTCCTGTCATCCAGTGTTTTAAAACACTGGATGACGGGAAAGCAGCTATATCAGAGGACTTGAGGCCCCTTTTCACAGCCATAGCAACAGTCCCTATACATGTTCATTAATTGTAAGACAGTGTGATAGAAATATCAGTTCAATGAATAAATTTTTTTTTACCAGGGACGATATATGGTGATATGTATTACAACTGTTTAAACATAACTACGCATCCTTTAGAATATAATGAACTAAAAGATGTTCTTCATGGGGATGAAGAAACAGAGACTTGTCTTTTTTCTTTTTCTTTTTTTAATAATAGTTAAAGAGAAAAATATTTGACTATATGCAAAATATTGTGGCATTATGTTAAAATGTTTTTTTTAAGAGTAAATAATGTACATAGTTTTGCTCTTTTTGTGCCACAATTCTTGATTGTTATTTATTTGCTTACAAATATGTTCCATATTTTCGTGTAAAACAGAAAAGGTCATTAGACATTGTCACATGGTAATTACGTATTCCGTATGTGAGATCGTAGGACATTTCAAATAAGCTGGACATAGAGAATAAAATTTGCGTGTAATAAACTTTTTTTTTTTTTTGTAAAATGGTTGAATGCATATAAAAAAAATATCCTAGGAGTATATTATTCAAGACAATGAGTGATGATGATTCAGGAAGATGAAAGGTCTCACTATCACAGGAACAATACAAATCATCACAATAAAATATTGTTACAATTAAGTGAAAGAAGCAGCGCTGTGCCTCCCAGGTGGCGCGGTGGTCAAAGTGCTGGCTTTTGATCATTCATCCAAGATGGGTCTGGTTTCGAGGTATGGGTGGTGTATTTTTCTTATGGCACTGGCTCTCTCCCTTCCCTGGAACCAGTGGCCCTAAATTATTGACAGACGACTGCTTATAGCCCATTGAGTGGTTCACATTGGGCGTTAAACGCTCAAGCAACGGTGGATTGGCACACCATGACGTTTTCTAGTGGACCACACGAGAAATAGCCCAATTTCTCGTGTTCCTTTTGTTTGGATTTTTTGGAACAAACAGATAAGATTTTGGTACTTATGAGTAGTAAGTATTAACTTCATTTGAGCATTAAATCTGGCTAGTAATTCCTACAAATAAAAAAATAGGAAGCGTTTTTGTGTTACCTTCTATCCATGTGTTGGGCATTTGCTCTGAAATGGCATAGGGACAATCCCAAGTGGTCCAAAAAAACATTATTTGTTGCTTGACCATTTAAAAATTTTTTTATATTTTGCATGCTGTTGACCATATGTTGACAGTTCAAAACCACTACTGTTTTATTTTTATTCACATTGCTTTCAACATGGTGGCCATTTTTGTATCTTGACGTATGGCATTTTTGGCATATGTAAGGGTTAACGGTAACTTCATTATCTCAGCTGTGGTAAGTCCTAAGACAAAATTTCAAATATTGTTATGTTAAGCACATTGTACGGTACTATTTTATCAATTATACTATGCTTCTAAAAATATTCCTTCACCATAAATTTTTTATTCAAAGTTTTGTATCAAAATCACTAAAAATGTCATTTTCAGGGTGGTTATTAAGGGGGAAGGCAATTTATTTAAGATTTGAAATCTTCTTTTGGAAGTGCATATATACAAATAGTCTCAGTTAAAAATTATTTGAAACTTGAAAGTTGCATACTTTTTTCTACGTGGCAGTAAAAATTTACTTTTTCAAAAAATTGCCAATTTTAGAGTTTAATACCAGTTATTTAAACATCTGAAATTTACACACATTAAAGGTACTCTATTATTATAAGTAACTTCAAGTGAAATTTTGAGTTTGAGATTCAAGTGGTTTAAGAGATACAGCCTTGCAAAAGTCGTAAAATTTATTGAATAAATCATATTTATTACTGTGTGTTTATTACTTGTCTTCATACATATTTGTTGATATTTAAGGTGTAAATTAAGCTTTGGAATGTAAACAGGCATGATCACAATTAATAAAAATACAATGATGAATTTTAATTGTTTAACAGCTTTAATTAAAAAAAAAAAAAATGGGGGCATGGGTGTTAAATGCACTTAACAAAGTTAATTTTTCAAATAGTTCAAATGGAATCACAATGCTCATATAGTAAGCAATTTAGAACAAGTGAAGGCATAAAATACTCATTTTATTTTGTATGCTTGTTTAACAACAATGAAATTTCTTCACAGAGTGATGCTGATATATGTATTATATGAATGTCCAGTTCCTGTGGATAGTTCCTAGGGACTGAGCTTCTTAGTACATTTGTCAGTGGTACCCATACTTTGTCCTCACGTGACATTTTGAATGAAGTTCTAGGTCCAGCTGGGTGATAGAACTATAAAAATATACCTTTGTTCTCTAAATTGATGTCCACAATTGCTCCTAGCCACCTCTGTTCCTCGTACAGATGTTAAATAGCATCTCATACTACTTTCCAAATTTGGAACAAAGCGATGAAAGGTCTGTGTCCCAGGAATTATCTGGTAGTTGTGAAATCGCTTAATCAAATCTTCTTCTTGAGTAAGTATTTCTTCCTCTTTAACTTAAATAAGCATGTGATCCCTTTTATATTTTTCTTGCAACTGTCATACATATGTTCAGGGGTAATAATGTAATTATTCAGAGGCCTTTGTAGACCCGCCTTAGTCCCCTCTTGCTTTGTTGTTACACCAACACCATCATACACATTCTTTCCATGTGATGATGCAAAGAAATTCCATTCAGCATCAAGACCAAAATCTTTCTTGTGGTGGCATAGGTTAATAAAATCCTTGTATTTATATTGGCCTGATGTTCCATTGAAAAGGTAAATTATTTTGTTAACACTGGGGATAATTTGCTTAATGTGTGTCAGCAAGTGTGTTTGGAACATGTGCACTGCAACCAAGTTGTGGTCCAAGTTATTACTAATCACACAAATGCATTGGCTGAGAAATTTGTCTTTTTGTTTGTAATATCACACAAATGGATGAACAGTTGTTTGTTGGTTTACCCAGTGTAGTAGCTTTAGATCTCATCTTGAACTACAAAAGTAAAGTTTTCTGCAATGTCTGCAAGAATAATACATTGAGTTCTTCTTTTCTTTCAGGAACTGAGTTTGTGCTTTTGCTGTAAAACGGTAAATCTTAAGTAAAACAAGCTTTTCAGTGAAGAACGGAAAAAATTCTTTTATCGGTTGAACAACAGTGGATATTTCAGCCCGATCTGTAGTGGTCCACTGTTTAAAGACTATATTGTCTGGTATGGTATCAGTATTTTGAAATTCTTGCATCAAATCTTGGAGGGCTTCCCTTCCTGGACATTTAACACATTTGCCCATCATACAGTTGTAATTATTAATGTCATAAACAAGCATGTTAAGAAGGTCCTTGTAATTAATGCTATTTTGATGGTACAAACAAGCACAAACAGTATGAGTTCCTCATAATCCAGCAATGACACACCACTTAGGTCTGAGTTCTATGAATTTTGATCTTCCAATTTGGATTTTTCACTTTGAACTCTACAAACAGTTCATCCAAATTGCAAAGAATAAGTCACTTCTGCTTCTTAACTTTATTTCCTTTAATGGAGAGAGAATCTTTTTGCCTGTGCAGAGTAGGCTATACTCATAACTTTCATAAAATTCATGGACAATAGCTAATGTCTCTGGTTGAATGCCAGAACCCAACTTCCTTCCTAGCTCTGCTAGAAACCTTGATCTTTAACTAGATCTCTTGTCAGTTTTACTAGACAATCGGATACGCTAAACTCAGTATTTATTCTTTTTTGACAAGAACTAGGTAGTAAGTTAATTATTTTTACCCTCTTTTCTTTGTCTGTTGCAGCACACTTCTCTTTCAGTTTTGTTATTAATTCCTGAAATTCGTCTACTGCATCCACATTTTCTTCAGGCTCTCCTACTACCGTATCAAAGGAAATCTCAAATTTCTTTGAATAAAGCTCATGTTGAGAAATGGCTTCCTAGTTTAATTGAATTAATAATCTAAAGCAACTTATGGGAATTTACTAGGAAATTTTTTCATTAATAGCAAATTTTCGGAGAAAACTCTTCTCCTTCTTCAGGCTGTCTTGTTGTTGTCACTTTTTGCTTGTCATTATCATGGTTACGGTTTACCTTGACGGTTTAGGTTATTTTTCAACAAATCCTGCCAGATGTTAGGCAGGGAAAATCCTTTGCAGTCATTGATGATGGAATTTTGATTTTTCTCAATCTCTATTCCTTCTTTCAGTTTTCTTTTTTGGAAATTGCTTTGGAAACTGATTACTTTAAGGGAATTCCAATCCATGCTGTGCCCAGTTTCTCTAACATGCCTATCTAATCCAGTCTTGTTGGAGCAATTTTTTATAGCTGCTTTATGCTCAGCTATACGAGTTTCTAGTCTGCGACCTGTTTCACCTATGTAAGATAGTCCACAACTACAATTTACTTCATAAACTACTCCTTGCATTTTTAAAATATCTTCTTCTCTTTGAACTATTTTAGGGAAAAAAATTTTAACTTTGTTCTCTAAACTTGGAGCTAGCCTAATATTGTATTTTTTACTAATTCTCTTTAAAGCCTCAAATAAACCTTTGTGATAAGAAATTTTTCTAGTGAATTTTACTTCTTGCTTTTGTGGGTTCTTCGTACCATTAAAATTCAGAAGCTTCTCAATTTCTTCTTTAGGATAGTTATTCTCTGCAAGTATGACTTTAAGCTCTTCTTTATGGGCTTCTTTTTTATCTGCAGTAGAAACTATTTTATTAATTTTTTCTAAAAACTGACTTGCTACATTTTTCTTAATAGAAACTGGATGATACGAATTGAAATCCAGTAGTCTTTTAGTATTCATTGGTTTTTTATACCAACTAGTGAGGAATTTTTCATCTTCATAATAGATAGTAATATCTAAGAAGTTTATTCTTCTTTCTTTTTGAAGTTCAATAGTGAACTTAAGGGAATCATCTAATTCATTGAATGAGTCTAGAATTCTTTCTGGAACAATTTCTGAGCTATCTATTATAAATAAGATGTCATCCATGTATCTGCTATATAAGCAGAAGTATGTGGGTTGTACTAGTATCTTTTCATCTAGTTTTCCCACATAATAGTTAGCTAAGATTTGGGAAAACTTTTTCATTCAAAAATCGGGGCTAGCTATGGGCTCCCCACTCTCCCCACTCTTAGCTAACTATTATGTGGGAAAACTAGAAGAAAAGATACTAGTACAACCCACATACTTCTTTCTACTATTCTAGGCTTGCTACGCTCGTTACCAGAGTAGCGCTCAGGCCCTGCAGCCCAATCTTCAAGTACATCACATAAAATAAAAACTGGAAAATTCATCATATAAATTTAAATTTTTATTGCATGTCTAAGAAAATAAGTATGGAAAAACTGATAGAAACATCGATTGCAAGATGGCGACTTGTTTATAGTTTTTGTTTCGCTTCTGGTGAACTCACTGTTATTACATTTTTGCAGAACTTTTTTTCAATTTCCTTCAATTTTTATTGAAGAACTTTGCTCCGCCGCCATTCCGAAGTTTCCGAGTTTTTTTACTATCGTTTTTTTTTTTTTTGGAAGGGCAGACTTTTGTTGTTTGAACTTATACGTCAGATTTTTCGACAAATGTGTTCGACTGTCTCTTTTCGGTGATACCATCTGACGAAATGAAAATGTTCTCCCAATTGTTCAATACCTTTTGCGCTGTATCGATTCTAAGATGGCGGCTTGTTTACAGTTTTTGTTTCGCTTCCGGTGAACTCCCTATTAGATTTTCGCAGAACTTTTTTCAATTTCCTTCTATTTTTATTGAAGGAATTTGCTCCGCAGCCATTCCGAAGTTTCCGAGTTTTTTACTGTCATTATTTTTTGGAAGAGCAGACTTTTGTCGTTTGAACTTATAGCACTTACTAAATTTTCCACCAAGGAAAACAAAAGCGGTCCAAAAAGCATTTCGAACTTTAAGACCAACCAGCATGCTATTTTTTAGATCTCTAGGTTATTTAGAAGTGGTCTAACAATTCGCAAAAAGTTTAAGCAGTCAATGTTCCAAAGCCACCATTTTGATTTTTTTCTTCTTTGGTTTCATACTTTTCTAGGTATACAGACCTTAAGACCTATCAGCATGCCAATTTTCAGATTTCTAGGTCATTTAGAAGTGGTCGAATAATTTGCAGACGAACACACTTACATTTTCCCTCTTTGCTTTTCACATACGAGGCAAAAGCCAATATTTACATAGGTATTCACGTATGCAGGCAGAAAACGCCAAACTTTAATAAAAGCATCCCTAAGTCATTAAGCATTGCGTCATTACCAGTTTGATATTGTTGCCTGTTCTTTCACCCAATGAGAAGAGAGTACTAAAAATAGCTTTGTCACCATGGCAGCAGGTCACGGGATCATAACGTTCCTCTGTGGTTATCGTGAAGACAGACAAGCCATTCGTTTCTTTCCTTTGCGTCTTTAAAAATGCTTAAAAATCAGAAAATTACTTTTTCTTAAATTTTTTTGTAAAAAAGGGATGATAGTTGTAAGTTTATGCTGTAAAAATTGCAATGCGTTATGATTTATAGTTTGCCATATATCCGTTTTTTTAATGGATCCCATTGCGAAATACAGCAATTTGTGAAATTTAAAAAATTAATTTCTCGTAAACTAAATCGAATTAAAAAAAAAGGGCGACGAGGTGCAAAAATTCGGTCATCGCACTACATACCTACAAAGTTTCGTGGTTCTGTTGCTGTTAGTGTGTCCGGAACGCGACCTGATAGCACTTTTTTGCTTACCTTAACTTTGAAATACAATAGCTCTTGAAGTATTCACCAGAATCGAAAAATGGTTTATTTCAGCATGTTCTCCAAACAATTCTCTACAAACGATGTGAATTTCATATTTTTGTGTTCAATGTGTTTTGCGCTGCGAGCTAGGAATGCTAGAGTGTCATGAAATTTCTAAAACAGCGTCAGTTACTTTTTTTTTTTAGAATAGAGAGACAATGATTGGCTAAGAAAAACAGTTTTCCCAAATTTTGCCCAAATCCACCAATATCTTTTAAAGTTACACCTAGTTTTTTTATTAAGAAATCTGTATCCTTCTACCTTAAGACAAAAATTTAGACTTAATTTTAAAAGTTATCAATGCATCTTGGCGAAATTTGGGGCTTCTGCGTTTCTCAGCAAATCACAATATTTACAAAAAAATTGCATAAGTTGCTGAATTTTTCAGAAAAATAAGTTTTCGCATTTTAATTTTCAATAGAGGGTTCCACCACAAGCTTCCGAACTAGGAGTTAGCGATCGCCCGCAAAGCAAAAGCCCAAGGCGTCAGAATAAGGCAAAGAGTGGGTGGGAGTGTGATGCGGACATAGCCATGCACTAGTTGTAAATGTGTTTTCTTCTTTTAAACTAGAATACCTGCAATTTTGATGCATTAAAAAAAATGAAGGAAAACTTTCACCCAGGCTGTAACTGTACAATCATACCACAGAACTCTCAAAACTTCCTGAAAATAATACTTTTCTTTTGTGTTTATGCTGCTGTCTCCCATCAAGCCCTAGGAATAATTTTAAAATGAAAACCTACAATCATCATCATCACGGATGCTCTACGACTTTTGCAAGGCTGTATCTCTTAAACCACTTGAATCTCAAACTCAAAATTTTACTTAATGTTGCTTATAATAGAGTACCTTTAATGTGTGCACATTTCAGATTTTTAAATAACTGCCCACCAGAGATATTAAATTCTAAAATTGGCAATTTTTTTGAAAAAGTACATTTTTACTGCCATGTAGGAAAAAAAGTATGCAACTCTCAAGTTTTAAATAATTTTTAACTGAGACTATTTTGTATATATGTACTTCCAAAAAAAATTTAAATCTTAAATAAATTGCCTTCCCCCTTAATAACCACCCCGAAAATGACATTTTTAGTGATTTTGATACAAAACTTTGAATAAAAAGTTTATGAAGGAATATTTTTAGAAGCATAGTATAATTGACAAAATAGTATCTTACATTGTGTTTAACATAACAATATTTAAAATTTTGTTTTAGGACTTACCACAGCTGCGATAATAAAGTTACTGCTAACCCTTACATATGCCAAAAATGCCATACGCCAAGATACAAAAATGGCCACCATGTTGAAAGCAATGTGAATAAAAATAAAACAATAGTGGTTTTGAACTGTCAACATATAAGGCCAACAGCATGCAAAATGTAAAAAATTTTAAAAATGGTCAAGCAACAAGCATTGGATAACTTCATATGGAGTGACCCCATAGCAAAATTCTTTGAACTCATGTCAGAAAGTGATGCCGGACCAAAATAAATTAATTTTGCTAAAGACAACTATAAATTAATTAATTACTTTGTTATAAATTAATTATGCTAAGGTTAACTATGGTTGGACTTGAATCCCAGGGTCCTTGATATATCCTTCCCATTTTTTGTAATCTTGAAGGAGCAGTGGTGTAGCCAGAAATTTTTTAAGGGGTGGGTCCATGGGTTTGGTTCATTAGTGAAAACCTCATATACATGTATATATCGCTTTAAATTCATGCTCAGTCTCCCCTCAAGGGAGCGGTTCAAACCCCGAACTCTCCCTCTCTGGCTACGCCACTGTGAAGGAGACACTAGCGTGTATTGTGATGGCCCAACATTCCCACCCCATTATCCACAAATTGACACAGAGCACAAAGCAGTTCTCTGGCCGAAATATTCCTAAATCCGTGTCCCACTCATATTTATCTTAAAATAAACTACGATATACCAGTACTGGCTCGTGGAACAAAATAGTGATTCATGGGTCAAAATAATGGTTTGAATTTAAATAGACGTCTACTCAAGGAGGATGCACTAACAACATTGTGAAGTAGGCTATCAGTAGCCAAATAAATATGAAAATTAACTGCATAGGGAAATTGTTATGCGGCATGAGCACACATTTCAACTTTAAGAATGATCTTCATAGTAATTTAGTTAGAAATGAGGTATTCAAGAAACTCGTGACTTATTCTCTTTTCTCTTGTGAAAACAGGTTTTTAATGAAAAGCAATAATCTGGTACAACAATCAGTTTTAAGCGTGGTTTGACATTACATTCAATCATGCGCAAACTTTTTCCTTTTTTTGCCATTAAATCATTGTTAAAAAAATTTCACGACAGAATTCGTTTTACAATGCATATTTCAACAGTTCTCTTTCACCAGGTTCTAACATAGTTTTGTCACAAGAGAATATATGAGGTGTTTCCCCTGCGGGCATGTGTTATTTTGGAGTAAATCACAAGACTAGAATTCCCTGCCTGGTTTGGTTGTCTCAATCCGCCCCTGCATCCAAGCAATAAAAAAAAAAAAAAAAAAAAAAAAGAGCGCTGTTTTTGACGTTGACCTCAGGATCAACGCGCACTTTTGCAACCAGCTTAGAAATATTGTCTCCCTAGTAACAGGCCCCCAGTTTCAGGCAATAGAACTCCAGCCTGCTTCTGATTAGGCATGCATGCAGTGCTACTAGAATGTTCTACAAAAATGTAAGTCCTGTACTGTCATAGGAGTTCATTTACTCTTTGCCACACTTGCAAACAAAACAAACTTTATATAACACAAAAAGACGAATCAACATAACAATTGGAAAAAATTTCACTAATAAAATTCCTTTCATGGAGCAGCACAAAAAAAAACATCTTTCTTTTACCCCTTCCTCCAACTCTCTTTCTGTTGCACAGTCATCATCTCAACTTTCATTGGTCAATCAGTTCCTTTGCAATTTCCATAGCAACATTTCATCATGGGAAAAGGTGCTCTCCATAGCCTGTGTCATTTGTTTTCCCTGCACATGAAAACATTTTTTTTTCTCTTTTTCAGTTAAAACAATGCACTACGTTACAGTCCCAACAGCGAATATAAAAAACACCTATCCTCTTTTTTTTTTTTTTTGATTGGAGGTTTAACGACCACCGTGAGCAACTCAATGGGCTATAAGCAGTCGCCCGTCCCTAATTTAGGGTCACTGGTTCCAGGGAAGGGAGAGAGCCAGTGCCGTAAGACAAACACAACATCCATGCCTGACCGGGATTCGAACCCGGACCCCTTACGGACGAATGATCAGAGACCAGCGCCTTAGACCACTGCGCCACCGGGGCGGCCCTATCCTCTTGAGAGGGTGGAGACATTGTGAGTCATCCTGACATTTGGCAGTTTATAAAAATTGATAATGTGAGAAACTTTGTACCAGGCTGCTGATAATGGTTTTTATATACCATTAATACTTGAAATATATGGCAGAAATCTAATGCAATTTTCAGGATAATATCTGGATCTATAACTTGAAAATGTGAATCCAAAAAAGTGATCAGGAGTAGAAAATCATAGCGGAAAGGCCGAAGGAGAGGTACAAGAGAAGAATGCTGAGAAAAGCATTGTAAAATTTTTAAAATTTGATAGGTCATCTGGTGTGATGAAGAGAGGTCATCGTCTGGATCTAAGGATTCTACAAATTTTGAAATAGAATCATCTTTGGCTTCAACTGACAATGAAACTGGAGACGATTCGGCTGCTGCGCTAAATAATCGGAATGCTAGAACACAGCCTGCTGATCACACCACCACTTTATCCTCCCTATATAACATGGCTGATACGGCACTTCGGCCAAAAAGAAAAAATAATTCTACATTTATAGATAATAATACTATAATTTCTGGGTCACCTGATGACCCAGAAACATCAGCAAATGATAAGCCAAGAAATTATTCACTAGGGCAGGGATGGCAAACTTTTTTGAGACCGCATGCCGAAATTGTCAATAATCGCGTAAAATATTTTTGCATGTACTCGTGGAAATTTCAGGTAGCAAAATATCATTAATTACTATCTTCTTCTGTCTTCCTCCTCTTCTTGTTCTTCTTCTCCTGTTGCTGAACCGATGAGAAAATGTTCTACCTAACAGTTTCATAACAGTTTTGTGACTACATTTAATTACATTTTTTTTTTTTTTTTACGGGTCTTATAGAGGTTATTTTTCATGAAAGTTGGTTGTCAAATTTTCGAACTAAAGCCTAGTTCGTCATCAGGACTACGTCACTGGAGTAGTTGCTGCCACTCAGTTGGAAGAGTCCAACCGCAATTATCGTTAATTGTGGTACTTCTTCTTCTTGCTATTTCGATCCCTTCTTCTAGTTTCCTTTTTACTAAGTTTGACTGGTGGGCGATTATTTTCACTGAGTTCCAATTTATGGAGTGTCCACTTGCTTGTATATGTCTGTCTAGCCCTGTTTTGTTACTAATGTTCCTAATAGCTGCTTGGTGTTCTTTTATTCGGACCTTAATACTTCTCCCTGTTTCTCCTATATAGCTGAGTCCGCAGTTACAGCCGATGCAATAAATTACTCCTTCTTGCAATTGGATGTCCAATTCTTTCTGCTTTAAAGCTGGCAGGAATTTCTTTATTTTGTTATTAAGATCTGGAGCTAGCCTGATATTATATTTTGCTCTGATCCTTCTCAGTTTCTCGAAAAGTCCCTTGTGGTACGTAATTTTGCTGGTGAATTTGAAATTGGTTTTCTCCTGCTTCTTTTTTGGCACTTGTCTAAATATTTTCTCAACATATGGGGAGGGGTAATTGTTTTCTTCCAATACTTCCTTTAATTCTTCTTTGTGAAGATTTTTTGAGTATCTGAAGAGACCAGAATTTCAATTTTTTCCAAAAATTGTCTCGCCGTATTCGATTTAATATAATCAGGGTGGAATGAGCAGAAGTCTAGCATCTTCCCTGTGTTGGTGGGTTTTCTAAAAAGCTGAGTGAATATTTTCCCCTCTCTTGAGGTCAAGGTTAAATCTAGGAAATTGATGCTATGGTCTTTTTCCTGTTCCAGGGTGTACTGCAAGGTATTCTCTAGTAAGTTAAATTCTGCCAGAATCTGAGAGGGTAGAGATTGGTCCACAGTATCTACTATAATTAGGACATCATCCATGTACCTTACATAGAGAGCAAATAAGGAGGGTTGTATAAGAATTTTTGCCTCTAGTTTACTTATATAATAATTTGCTAGCAGAGGTGCTAGTGGAGAACCCATTGCAAGTCCTGAAGTTTGCCTGTAATATTTCTTTCCAAACTGGAAGAAATTATTCTTGAAGGAAAATAGGAGCAGTTCATATATGCCAAGTAGTATTTCTCTATTGTGATTATGGAATACTATTTTTTCCGCGAGGTCATCCGCAATGAATTCCAGTAGGAGGTCCAGGTTAATGTTGTTAGACATAGATACTATATCCAGGCTTGCCATTACTGGATGAATTAATTCTGGCAAGTTGTCCAGTTTTCCTTTAAGCTGCATGGAATTTTTTAGTAGGTAGGGAGGAGAAGGGAAAATATCTCTGAGGTGACCAAGCAAATAATAATTAATGTTGGAGAGTGGCGAATTTCTAGTGTCTATTATAGGTCTTATTGGATGTCCTTCTTTGTGAACTTTTATTGTACCATAGATCTGTGGAACTCTTGACTGGATTTTGGAGAAGTTTTTGAAGAGCTCATTAAGCTGTTTTTTATTTCTTAAAGAGCTGATTAATTTTTTAAGATTTTTGACAGTTTGATCTATAGGGTTACCATTGAGTTCTTCACAATAAGGCTTGCTCAGTTCAGCTTCCATTTTATTGTAATACTTCTCTTTTTCTACCAATACCAAAACTTTGCTTTTATCTGCTTTCAGTGCTACAACTTTATCATTGGCTTTGAATTTTTTAAGGTCAGTAATGGCATTTCTATTAAAATTGTAAGCAACTTTTACTGGCTTTTTTACAAATTTTGAGACGCAGTGTGAGAATTCTTTCCTTAAAGTGGCTGCTGTATTTTCATCTTCTCTTTCTACCTTACTACAGATGCTTTCTAAATCAATCAGCATACGTTTTTTATTAAGTGTTGCGGAGGAAAGGTTGTAATTATATCCCTTATTGAGGAGATTAATCAGGTTTCCATCTATTCCTTCTTCCGTCAGATCTATGACATGTTTGTTAGTGGGGGATGGTATTAATTGTGGGTCAGGAGCTGTAGACATTAACTTTGGACTAGTCCTGATGACGAACTAGGCTTTAGTTCGAAAATTTGACAACCAACTTTCATGAAAAATAACCTCTATAAGACCCGTAAAAAAGTTATTCCACAATAACTATGAATAGAGGTGCCATAAATTCATTTACAACTAGGATTTAATTACATTTTAAAGCACAAAATCGCCCAGCCTTTTTTTGGGAGTGAGGAGATGAAGCAGTTGGTATGTAATAGCTCATGCATTTATACAAGGGAAATAAAGGAAGTCGATGCAGGAATGGCGGATTTGTAGTTTATCATGAAAAGAGCACCCACAAGGGTCTGACGTTTTATTTTCAAAATTCTGTTTTTCTCCCGTAAATTTTAGATGCCTTTTTGAACACAATATGCACAGTTCTGACAAGACTGCTGGTGTGTGCGCTGACGTTTAAACATAACTGTTAACTTATATAATTAAAATTGCACAATTATCTTATCGAAACTGAACTTGCATTCCCCGGGCAGCACCGGGTAATTGCTAAATAACATTTACAATTTACATTTTCGTTTATGGCAAAAGGGAATAAAGTGCTTGAAACCATTGTTAAAGACATTCGTTTACCCACACCCAAAAAAAAAAAAAAAAATCCAGTAAAATTTACAGTGAAGTTATTGTTAGCTAGGCTGCCGTAAATAAAAGATCATTTGTAAGAAAAAAGGAATAACCCTGTTGCTTGTTTATGTGCATTCATTGTTTTTTTTATGTAAACATAGCACTGAGCATCATTAATAAGAAATGCTGCCATGAAACAACAAGCTGTGGTTCATATTATAAAATATAAAATGTAGAAAGCAAAAAATAATAGAAAGAATAATGGGCATATCTTACTCTCAGTGGGACTTTTGCTGCTGTACCAATAATGAAAGATGTTTTAGGTCAGGCTTATATTTGGTTGTTTTGAGAGTTATGCATGATGCGCTGGTTTTGTCAGTAAGTATGCTTCTATAGTTTGATTTGACGGAGTTCATCACAGAAAACAATGACTCGCATAAGTAAGTTGAAGAAAATACAGTTAATATTGCCATGGCGAGATTTTTGAGACAGTTGAAAGTTTCAGGTATAGAGATCCACAGTTTTAGCACCTCATTTTCTGCAGTATTCTGCGATGATCATGTCTCCAACCGCTGCCTTTCAATGTTCTCTAGTTCAGATCTTAAGTCGATGAATTTTTGTTTCCAAACTGAGCTGCTCTGTAAGTCAATCAATTGCATCTCAAAATTTTCCAGCCCAATCCAGATCCACTGTAACATTTCCAATTCTACATTCAGTTTGTCTGATGCTACACTGTCTGCATACTTTATGAATTTTGCAGTTTCTTCAAATGACCTGAATTCAGTAAATCTTAAAGAAAATCTTTGAGCAGTTGAATCAATGATACTCAAAAATTGCATTTGAATGCCCGTGTTCTTATGAATTTGAAGATCTGTCATGTTCTTCTTCAGGTTTGGGAAATATTTAAAACTGCCACTGTCAACATCATGTTTAAAAATTTGCAATTTACTTTCCAAGGTTTTTATGATATCAAACATAACATTTTTGCCTGCTCCCTGTAATTTGGTGTTCAACTCATTTAATTGTGAAGAGAAATCTGTAAAAAACATCAGTCTACAAATCCACATATTGTTATACATTTCTTGACAAGTAATTTTTTCATCCGTCAAAAACAAGCGAATTTCATCCAAACACTAAACAAATCGTCTGAGAACAGAACCTCTACTAAGCCACCGGACATTATTGTACATAAGTAGGCCTGTGTACATAGAATCCACCTCGCTCAATAAATTTCTAAAACTTCTTTTTTCAAAGCACACGCAGAAATAAAATTAACTACCTTGGTCACAATTTTCATCACTTCCTCAAGTTCCTTTAGGCCAGCTTTTGCGCACAAAGTCTCCTCATATACAATACAATGAAAGCCTACCAGTGGATGTCCAACATATTTTGCAAATAAATGTACAAAACCTGATTCTTTACTGATCATGCTGAGTGCACCATCAGTTGTCACAGAAACTATTTTCGAAAGGTCAGCATGTTGGTTAGACAAGCCATTTACTACTGCCTTACATATTTCAGCCCCTGTGGTATGTTCTCGTAACGTTACTAAGTCCACCAGTTCTTCACATATTTCATCACCCCTACAAAATCGAGCAATAATGGCTAGCCTAGCTGTGATGTAACATCGGTTCTCTCATCAATGCAAATGGAAAGAAATTTGCATGAGGCAATATCTTTCGTTAGCTGTTCAGCTATGCTTGTGTGCATCTTTAATATCCTATCTTTTACTATGTTCCTGCTCAGTGGCGCATCTGTAATACGCTTAATAATTTTATCCTTTTCTGGAAAACCGTCAAAAAGGTATGTAGCACATTCTAGTCACGATTCTTTAATATACTCACCATCACTGAGTGGTTTTCCATGTTGAACAATCATTTTCAAAATCTCGAAACTAGCTGCAACTAAGTTGAAACAAATTTTTGCAACACATTGGACTGCACTGTTTTATTTTTGAGTTCACGAGAAATATATTCTCTTTGTTCATGCTCACATTTATTGCAAAGCCATTTATGAAAAGTTTCATAATGCCGCTTTACAGAGGAAGTCCTGCACACAACCGTTTCTGAACATAAGATGCACAATGCTTTATATCTCCCTGTAGTACAATTCTAAATCTTTCAGTCCACCATTTCTGAAACTGCCAGCTGCTTCTACCTTCATTTGAATGTTTTTGTTTCTTTACCGATTGAGCAGACATTCTGAACAAGCTGAAAAAGGTAAATACAATGTAAAAAAATCTCTCCAATTAACATCCAGTGTTCACACGACAGTAATAGGGCAAAACACTGAAGCAAGGTCAATGACAAAACGCTTACTTCTGGTATGACCCAAATATAATTCAGAGTTGAAGAAATATTCTTCTCATAATAAGTGGCAAATATGTAATGATAATTAACACAGCATTCGGACATCGCCGAATTGACTGTAATTACTGTTTCCACCGTGAATTAAATCACATCAGAAAACTTGAAATTTTCATCACCGTGGAGCGGGAATCGAACCCGCATCTCCTGATTTCCGTTCCAGCGTGCTATCTGTAGCACCACCCATGACGGCGAATTCAAAAGTTTCTGTGTGTTAAGAGCATCGGAATATTCTCCGACCTCATTCAGATTCATGCAGATTCTGCTGAGATCTAGCGTTGTCAAGAAAATCTCCAGTTGTTTAGGTATTCAGAGTTAAAATCTGAAAGCGGTCGGAGAATATTCCGATGCTCTTAACACACAGATACTTGTGAATTCGTCGTTGTGGGTGGTGCAATGGATAGTGCACTCGAACAGAAATCGGGAGATGCGGGTTCGATTCCCGCTCCACGGCGATGAAATTTTCAAGTTTTCTGATGTGATTTAATTCACATGTGAAACAGTAATTACAGTCAATTCAGCGATGTCTGATTGCTGTGCTAATTATCATGACCAAATATAATACTTATGTGCCACTGGGTCTGCGAGAATTTCACAACATGCTGTCCAACGTCACATGATGTTGCAACAGCTTACCTGGCACCAGGCTGACGTGGGAATCTTCTAAACACTTCTCACTGCTTCCAATGTACAGAAATCCTTAGCTGCTCCATTTCACAGTAATGATGATCTTTATATTTATGGTGTTTAAAGAAATCAGAGGTTTTAAAACAGGCATTCGCTGCTTCATAAGTATAACAAAAAAAAATATTTGCTACTTTATTTCTGTCATGAAAATCGTCATATATTTCTGAAGTTAAAAAAACGAAGGGCCAGCACTGACTACCGTGTGCCAACAAAATTCTTTCGTGTGCCACTTTGGGCATGCATGCTATAGGTCCGCCACCCCTGCACTAGAGAGATGTTCTAGAAGGGCTTATGTAAATAATTTCATTTTTATTGGAGCACAGTTTGGTTTGTATAGGGCCTTTCTTATGTGATCAGCTGCTTTGGTAAATGACAGAAATTTCTTGGGATTAGTATAAATATTTGAGTTTAAACACAACCAACCAGTCATTTTTTGTGGTGTGAATAATGCGCCTAAATTCAAACCCCTGTTTAATCAATTCAAAAAATATATCATTTACTTAACTGCCCTTTGTGTTTTGAATGTGTTTTAGCTGTTTTTCTTTAAAAAGCTGTTCTAGTGATCGAACCCAGCAGCTCCAGGGAAATCGAAGAGTGGGGCCAAGAAGTTAGTTCATGATAAAAAGAAGTGTGACACAGCCACTCAACAAGAATTATCTAGATAATATATGTATGTTATTTTAGGCTACAACACAGTTTGATTATATTTATTGACTGATCAAATTTTAATCTTCATTCCACATAAAAATTTCATGCATACGATATTTGAGAATACCCTTTATATACTATTAATTTAACCGAGTTATCACTGAATTATGACCAACTACCTAATACTTTGTAGGTCCTCCTTCAGCCTTCTGTACAGCAGCTATCTGACGTGGCATCGATTCAATAAGATGCCGGAAGCTGTTGGGAGGTATGGCCAACGAAACAGTGTGTCATGCCACCTTCAATGCAGGTGTAAAGTGATGGAGTTCCAGCCTTGAAGTTATTTGTGCATGCTAATGTTTGTATTACATGTTAATGGGACATATGACGTGTAAAGCAAGTGCAAGTTGCACATAGATTTTTCTTTGGGCTACCTGCAGCCGCAGCATGTTAAGCAAGGTCGAACCAGGCACGTCACCTGCAGCAATACGACTGGGTGTGTTCGACCTGACAACCTTGACCTTGGTCTTCAGGACGGCAATGTAAAATGTTAAGGTCACCAGCTCCAATAAGGTTGGTTGCAATACATTGAGTGTTGGCTTCCAGAGGTGAAGGGGGAAAGAAAAGCAGGGGTATAGAAGTAGTGGAGCAGTTAGCTTGGCGCACACTTTTTCAGCTCGTTTCTACGTTTGAGTTCTTCAGTTTCGCACTTGGACCTGTGTTCTTGGTGTAGCGTTTAGCATACGGGGAGGCCAGTTCAGCCCTCGGGATCTGAACATTTGGCTGGCATTGGTTTCAGCAGTCTGGTGATCAGAGGACAACACTGATAAGGAAGGGAGACTCACGCTAACCTAGTGAGTGGTCTACGAGGAATACTCGCGGTGTAAGGAAAAGTAACCACCCTATCTGGAAGCCAGTTTTCTTTGGGGAGCAGTTGATCTTTTGGAGGTTGTTTTGTAACCAATAAACTTTTGTTAAGTTTTAAATATGGACTGTTTATTGAAGTTATTCTTGTACTCAGTCAGAGATCAAGAAATAATCAACCGTAAGATCCGGAAGCTTAGTGCTCGTGACCATCCATCCACACATCGAAAGAATCTACGTCGGGACCATTGGGAGTTACGGAATTGACGGGCCCAGTAGCAGATGAACCCAGCGGATCCCAACAGCGGGTATGGAGTGTTTGGTGTATTCAGACGCCTGATATCTGTTCCATAGTGTCTTGCAAATGCTCTATGGGTTTCATACCGGGGAGTCTGGAAACAAATCGATATCCTAGAAGTCTGAATTGTCTTCCTCAAACCATTCCTGCACAACATTGGACCTGTGGCTCAGCACATTGTCATCTTGGGAGACATCGTCGCTATTCGGAAAACACTGTGTGTACAGAGCCAGCCAGCAAGCAATTCACAATAGTGGGCACTAGTTATAAGTTGTTCCACATGCACCAGGGGGTCCAATTTCCTGCCAGGTAAACGTGCCCCACACCATACAACTGCATCCACCGGCTTGCACTGTGAAGACCATGCAGGAAGGATCAAGTGCCTCATGTTTCTCACGCAAAACATATACATGACCATCCACAAAAATGGAGTAAAAAACACAGACCAGCACTTTTCCCTAGCATCTGACATCCAACTTGCATGATCTTTGCACCAGGTGAGCATTTATTTTCTCCAAATAAGAAATGACAGAACTGGCCATGTGTGGCCTGGCATTATCATGGTGTAACACCCAATTCTCTTTCTGATGTAGTAGTTTTGTTGTCACAGGTTTCTGCAGATTCTGTAGCACTATTTTGTAGTAGTCAATATTTATTGAAGTTTTTGGAGGAGCAATGTATTGGTACAAGGTAGATCATACCTTGACAATCAAAGAACACAACCAACATGACCTTTCCCGCTGATTTTGATTGACGAACCTTTTTAGCTTTAGGTGACGACGGTGATTTCCAAACACAGCTTACTTTTGGTATGTGGATTAAAACAGTGAAGCCAAGTTTTGTCAAATGTAATAACCCATTGCAGGACTTCTGGATCTTTGTTTACCATTTGCTTCAATTGTTGACAAACTCAACTGGACGATCTCTTTGTTCCTTTGTCAAGAAATGAGAAACCCAATTTGAACAAACTCGTTTCATGTTCAAATGCTCGGTTAAAATTCTGTGAATTGATGATTCTGAAATAGATATACTAAAACGGAGAATTTTGTTTAACACTTTAACAGCTTTAAGAAAAAAAAAAAAAATTACTACGTAGCAAATAAAAGATCTTCCTCTTTTTGGACTTTCAAATTTAAGCCTTGTCCCTTTGGGCTAATATATTGTACCTCAGTCCACTTTTTCTTATTGCAAGTTGCAGCTGAATAATCAATACAGTCTAATCAAATATGCTACCAATAGCCTGGGATAGAAACTTGACATTTATTGTCTATGTTTAATGCATTGAGTTCCCCTACAGTAAAATTTTTTGGGAGTTGCTGCTTTTTATATACCCCCCCCCCTTTTTTTTTTCTTTGGAACAAGATCTGCATTTTATTTACTGATTTTTGGGCCTTACAATTACGTGATTCTTGAACTGCAGTTCTGGATAGTCAGTTTCAGCTACAGCAAAAATACATTTTCATTTGAAAGTAATTAAATAAAAATTAATTTTCGCATTCTTTAATTTCTCTGAATTTATAGATTTGCACTGAAATTCTTGCAATTCTGGAGATTTTTAATTTTTTCGTAATTATCTTATTTATGATAGATAGGTAAGTCTTGAAAAAGAAATTAATTTTTGGCACATTTGGATTTAAAAGTGAAGAAACTTCAACACATTCTTAATTCAGTTATCGCAATAAAATGCATAAAAATGGGATAGTCTTCGATGACCTGTCTCAGAAAAAGTACCTTATTTTCTGCTTCTCAGAAATGGGAGTAATTTTGCTATTACTTTAAATTTTACTAGGGATCTGTGGTCCTGGAAAATGGGTAAAATGTTAATTATTACTGCAATGATTCGTAAGTAGGCCGCTCAAAATCAGCTTCCGTGGCCGTTTGGGGATCGCCAGTCCGCTAGTGGTTCCTAATCCTTAGTCTCTACTTGTTATATTAATTAGGAGATCAAAGAGTCTTCCTTTTGTTAGATGAAATTAAAGTTTAAGATGAGCATCAATCCTGCCAGTTGTAGAGCGGCGCCATCTTTCGTGACTCGTAAAGTTGTTTTCACGGTTGAGTGTGCAGCGGTGAGCTTTTAGAACTTGAACTTCGCTTGAAATACATATCTTTTTCATTCGATACTTGATTCATCTGGCTCAAGAATTTATACCCATTTTCAAGCGAAATAAAGTTCAAGCTCGGTTTTGCCTCCGCTACTCTGACGTCAAAATAACAATAACTTTAGCAGTCATGAGTGAACAGGATGAGCGGGAATTTTGAATTTTAATTCCTTATTTAAAAAAAGGTCGGGGGGCACGGATAATTGCTCCGTTGATTCATACAGCAAGCAACAAAAAAAAAAAAAAAGGTCAGGGGCAAAAAAAAAAAAAGGTCGAGGTCGATAATTGCTCCGTTAATTCATACAGAGCAAGCACATGACTGTAAAAACACGCATTTCATTCGGAAAATACATTAAAAAAAAAAAAGTGGCCCTTCGTGCTATAACTAACAGCTGAAAAGCTGGTGCTTATTCGCTCATTGCATCTTCTTGATGTGAAAAGTTCTAAGTAATCACATGAATATGTACACCACATAGGATGATCTTAAACAAATCACGTCTGACTGCTTTCGGACCTGAATCCTCCTTAATCTAAAGAAAAATAAGTCCTTGATTCATCTATTTAAACCTTAAAAAATAAAAGAAAAGGCTCCAAATTCAGCAATGCCCAATACTCTCAATCCTAATTCCGTAAGCATCTGTCACTTTTTACAATATAAGAGTTAAAACCAGAAGTGTAGCTTATGTAAAATCAGAGGATGTATCATCACTGACGCACAAATCAAAGCTTTCGTGAAGGGCTTTGCCCTCTTTAAAAAATAAAACACACCACACAACTGACTCATTGGAAAACAGCTGTCTTGTCTAGCTAGCAAAATCGCGCAGTTCTGATTCACTTGTGGTTATAATCAAGGTCACTCACTCCCCGCTTCCGGGGCACACAGCTCTCGACTTCGAATTAATTTTAAAGCTTTCGAATGAAAACCGGGTAATTAAAATAAACGCACTCACCAATACTAAGATTTCCAACGCCCATGAATGAATAAATGCATACTTTGCGCCAATAAATGAACGCAGCTATGACCAGTTCTCCTTTGCTGAGAGAATTCGTTATCTTAAATTAAAGAACAAATAGGCAGGAACTTTGTGAGCAAACAGATAAAATGGCTCTGATACAGATGTTTTTACAGCTTCCACCATAATACGCTGACCGAGATCAACAACGCTTAATCCCGCTGACAGCGATAAATAAACAATGTAAAATAATGACACCATCGCCGCACGCTTCTGTGTTTTAAGACACTCATCATAAGGGACATTTTTAGCTGGAAACGGACATGCTGTTTGGAGGGAGGGCAATCACGTATGCCTGCTTACGCAATGCAATACCATTCATTCTTTATTGATAAAACGGTGTCTTTTCATTCGGTCAGGCTGGCTGCGGATATCACGAAATGACAGATTTGAGTATTACTTGTATTTCCGCTTCTGCGGTTAGCTGACAAGCAGCATTTTTCGCTCCCTATAGGTTTATTCATTACACTTCACTACATTAAAACGACGCGCAAAATTAAGAAGATAAAATTGTTAAACTTCGTTTGTGAGACTCAGTAGCGTATACAGAACTTTCTCAATGGAAGGGTCCAACAAGGAATCCACGGAACAAACACGAAGTGCGTCGTGTAAGGGGCTCTGACGACCCCGACAAATAGCGGTATAACCAGGGGCGTACGATAGCCCCCCCCCCCAGTGCGGGGGGGACTCATTGTTAAAAGGGCCTCTAGCCTGAGTACAAAGATTTTACAATTTTTTTTTTCGGAAACTTCGTTTGAAACTGGTTAAAAAAATAGCCAAGAATTAAAGCAGTTTTGAATGAAGTATTAAAAAGAAAAGCATTTTTTTTTCCCACTAAATACGTAAAATCTTTAGAAATCATTTTTGCTGCTTGTGTTCATAAAAACTGGATGGTGGGAAAGCAGTTATTCAAAAGAACTTGAGGCCCCTTGTAGTAGCCCTTGCGGTTACAAGGGGCCTCAAAGTTCACAGCCCTTGCAATCATGGGTGCCCACATGAGTACTTTTAGGGGGGGGGGCTAAGAAAAATCTTTACCTCCTTCAAGGCTGTCCAACATTTTAGTAAATGTACAAGATACTAAAATACAACAAAAAAATTGATACTGTTTGACAATTTGTAAATAGCTAACAAGTACCTTACTTTAACATGTGAAAGGTCCATCAAAAGCTCACATAATTTTTTTCTGTTCTGTTTATTATATTTATTTATAAAGTTACAAAAAAAACTGAACCAATAAATGCTTTAGCTGATTTTAAAAATTGCCATTGCAACTTCATATTACATGTGTGATGATGGTATGTAAAAACTACATTTCAAATGAATTAAAATTTTGTAGCATTTTTTTTTTTTTTGTCAACGCAGAGGTTATAACTGAACTATACAATTAAAGTTATAATTACAGTTTAGAACATTGCGATGGGAAAAGTTAATTCCACCATGATATCTAGTACTTTTCAGAGAAAGCAAACTGCAGATTTCTCTTGTTTTTAGAAAACTTATCTATAGCCAGTTTTTCCAAATTCAGCTCTTTCTCTTTTATTCTGTCTCTGTGAACACTTAATAAGCACAAACTTGAAAGACGCTCTCACTCATTGTGCTCCTCAGCCATGTCTTCACTCGCCTGAGGGTGCTAAATGACCTTTCCACAGAGCATGTTGTTGGCAGAATTGTCATGTGATGTAATTCAGTAGAGCCCTCTTAACTGAAGGGGGAAATGCAGTTTCTGAGAGGAGATCACTTAGCTTAACTTTTTCACCACAGTCTTTTTTTTTCCATAAATCATACCAGGTTCTAGCTTCTGTTTCCAGATTTTCTGTCATAAAACTGAGACAGTTCCTTCATAGCTTTGACACAAACAACTTTTTTTATTTTTTTCATCATGTTGGGATGAGTTAAAATTGCTTTGAATGGCGCCTCATTGAGATCTGTAAATCTTGATTCAAGCGACATAATTAGTCTAAGTAAGGAATAAAAATAGCTACTCTGTAGTAAGCAAGTGGAGTGGCCACAGGAATGTTCGAACGATGTGTTTGTCTTGTAGACATTCTAGGCATTTTGATGTCAATTTCCAGAAAATCACATGTATCTCTTACTTCCATGAAAATTTCAGCAAATTCTTCTTCTGATTCCATCCTGTGCTTCCGGAAAACCTCCAGAAGTTCCTTATTTATGTGTCGATGTACAGAATGCAAGTCAAAATCTACAGACTGTATTTATAACGAGGAAATTTATAACGAGGAACAATACACCAATTAAGTAGTAAATAGTAACGCTGTACTAGTGATCCGATTTATTGGCGTAGAAAATAAACACATAAGCGTTTCCAAGCTTTCGCACATTAACCAGATGGCTTTTTCAAGGAAGTTAGACAGAAACTGCAAACTGAAAAATAGAACGCTTAACAATTTGAACGCGGGAACTTGACAATAAATAGATGCGACGTTATATTCATTTAAAGATACGAGGCATCACGTTGGTTGCACGCGGGATCCTGGTAGAGAAAAGGTGTTACTTGAAGAATTGGTTCCAAATTCGTGGCAACTCGAGCGAGACACAATCATTGCAAACATCGCTGTTGGTAATGATCTCCAAGGTTTCCCGAATGGCTGTACATTTAGGGGTAGAGTAGCTAGCTAATTTCTTTATATCATCCCACATGGGAGTAGCTGACTTGAATTCTACTTCTCTGGTAGTGCCGTGGCTACTTTTAAAGTAGTGCCGTGGCTACTTTACCGTATTTTGTGTCCCTTTTATGTTCGTTGACTCTGATTCCAAACGAACGCTTAGTCATTCCAATGTAGTATCGTTTAGAGCCGTTCGGATACTGTAGGGGGATCACATAAACGCCTGCTTCGCAGGAGAGAGGTGGTTTTTCACTATTTCTCTTTAGTATAGTATGTAAAGATGCAGGGGACCTTATGCCGACGCCATAGTTCATCTTCTTGAGGGCGTTTTTGAGTTTGTAAGACACGCTTGGAATGTAGGGAATTGAGCCTATATAACGTAGCTGCGGCGCAGGAAGACCGGAATGCTTGGCTCTGGCTTTTTGGATAAAGCTACGTATCTGATTCAATGAATATCCTGCATCAGTGGCTAGCTTGATGACGCTTTCAATTTCGTGTTGTCTAGAATGGGTATCAGAAGAAACGGCGAAGGCTCTTTGAATTCGAGAACGGAAGATAGCTGCTTTGTATTCTGCGGGACAGAAAGAGCTGCGGAGCATCAGGTTGGGGACGGACGTGGGTCTATAGTAGACTTGTGTGCCGAGGCGGTTGTCAGACGATTTCCTCAATAAAACATCCAGATAAGGTAAAGCGTTGTTGCTTTCTAGCTCCATCGTGAAATTGATCGTAGGATGTATATCATTGATTTTATCAAGGAAAATTGGAAGAGTCTCTTTTCCGTGGGGCCATACAAAAAATACGTCGTCAGCATAACGCAGCCAAGTGGTAGGCCGTGGGGTAATGCTGGAGAATATATTCCGCTCAATTGGGCGAAGTATTGCTTCTGCAAGGATGGGTGAAAGTGAGGATCCCATCGGAGCGCCATTATTCTGTTTATATAATTGTCCTTGGAAACTGTAGAAGCTAGTATTAGAGACCAAGTCTATTAATTTGAAGATGCTGAGGCATGCCTCCTGCGTATGAAATGCTGAATTAGATATGGCATCCTTTAATGTTCTGATGGCTTCTGGAACGGGAATTGAGGGGTAAAGGGAAACCACGTCGAAGCTGCCGATAATGTCGCTTGGCAGGACAGTGAGTTTCTTGACCTCGTATCTTTAAATGAATATAACGTCGCATCTATTTATTGTCAAGTTCCCGCGTTCAAATTGTTAAGCGTTCTATTTTTCAGTTTGCAGTTTCTGTCTAACTTCCTTGAAAAAGCCATCTGGTTGATGTGCGAAAGCTTGGAAACGCTTATGTGTTTATTTTCTTCGCCAATAAATCGGATCACTAGTACAGCGTTACTATTTACTACTTAATTGGTGTATTGTTCCTCGTTATAAATTTGATTTTGCCATTCTCCGAGCAATGTGGAACACCTTCAAACTTTTTAGACGTCTTCGACTTAAACTGGAGAAGGAACGCTCCCACCTCGACTTTTTATCAGCCTGCAAAATTTCGGGCCTAATCCCAAAGTTTCTCAACTTCAAATCAACAGTTAAAGGATCCTGGTTTGACAATAAAAAGGACAAATTTCTTCGTCAGACCCTGTCACGTATAGTGAAATCAACTTGAAAAGAAAGGACGTTATGTCACTGGAGACCAAGAGTTACTCCCTCTACATGAAATTGCACGGATTGTGCGACCCGATCACCTTCAACATCTTGACCCTCCGTGTAGATATGTTAGTTGATAAAATTAAACGTTCCTTATCCTCCACGCATAACAAAAAGCTGGATTACTTGAGATCTTCCCAGACTCCAAAGGCTAAAGATTTCACAATTCCATTCATCAATATTTCCAACCGGACGCTTTCCGAAGATGAAACAAAAGTTTTGGAGCTTTGACCAAAATTCTGCTTCTGAACCAGGTCGAACCCAAAAAGCGTCGTTTCCGAATTTGAAAGTGTAATATCGCGAGTTCCAAACGACTCAAAAGATGAACTATGCCAGCTCTGTTCTTCTAAATTACGATCTTGGTATGATCCTACTAAAACACCTAATACATTTATAATTCCGAGGCCAGTTTCGATCCTTAGAAATGATCCGTCCATAATATTGACTCTAACGGACAAATCTGGCCAGATAGCGATTATGGACGCAGAAGACTACAATACGAAAATTGAAGATTTTATCACTGACTCTGGTTCTATAGCCCTTCAAAGGAACCCTCTAAATTCTTGGATTGTGCAGGTGCAAAGAGCAGCCCGGTTACCCGCTATTCCAGACGATCTTAGGAAAGCCGCCAGATTACCACCAGGACCTCAGATCCCAAAGCTGTTCGGAAGACTTAAGCACCATAAGCCAGAAAACCCACTGAGACCCATCGTATCCAGGAAGTCTGCACCAATGTACCATTTAGAGAAAGCACTTTCCAAATTCCTACGTAGTTTTCTTCCTGAATCGGACTTAGTAATAAATTCCACTCTGGATTTTATAACGAAGGTCAAGAAACTCACTGTCCTGCCAAGTGACATTATCGGCAGCTTCGACGTGGTTTCCCTTTACCCCTCAATTCCCGTTCCAGAAGCCATCAGAACATTAAAGGATGCCATATCTAATTCAGCATTTCATACGCAGGAGGCATGCCTCAGCATCTTCAAATTAATAGACTTGGTCTCTAATACTAGCTTCTACAGTTTCCAAGGACAATTATATAAACAGAATAATGGCGCTCCGATGGGATCCTCACTTTCACCCATCCTTGCGGAAGCAATACTTCGCCCAATTGAGCGGAATATATTCTCCAGCATTACCCCGCGGCCTACCACTTGGCTGCGTTATGCTGACGACGTATTTTTTGTATGGCCCCACGGAAAAGAGACTCTTCCAATTTTCCTTGATAAAATCAATGATATACATCCTACGATCAATTTCACGATGGAGCTAGAAAGCAACAACGCTTTAACTTATCTGGATGTTTTATTGAGGAAATCGTCTGACAACCGCCTCGGCACACAAGTCTACTATAAACCCACGTCCGTCCCCAACCTGATGCTCCGCAGCTCTTTCTGTCCCGCAGAATACAAAGCAGCTATCTTCCGTTCTCGAATTCAAAGAGCCTTCGCCGTTTCTTCTGATACCCATTCTAGACAACACGAAATTGAAAGCGCAATCAAGCTAGCCACTGATGCAGGATATTCACTGAATCAGATACGTAGCTTTATCCAAAAAGCTAGAGCCAAACATTCCGGTCTTCCTGCGCCGCGGCTACGTTATATAGGCTCAATTCCCTACATTCCAAGCGTGTCTTACAAACTCAAAAACGCCCTCAAGAAGATGAACTATGGCGTCGGCATAAGGTCCCCTGCATCTTTACATACTATACTAAAGAGAAATAGTGAAAAACCACCTCTCTCCTGCGAAGCAGGCATTTATGCGATCCCCCTACAGTATCCGAACGGCTCTAAACGATACTACATTGGAATGACTAAGCGTTCGTTTGGAATCAGAGTCAACTAACATAAAAGGGACACAAAATACGGTAAAGTAGCCACGGCACTATCCACAGAAGTAAAATTCAAGTCAGCTACTCCCATGTGGGATGATATAAAGAAATTAGCTAGCTACTCTACCCCTAAATGTACAGCCATTCGGGAAACCTTGGAGATCATTACCAACAGCGATGCTTGCAATGATTGTTTCTCGCTCGAGTTGCCACGAATTTGGAACCAATTCTTCAAGTAACACCTTTTCTCTACCAGGATCCCGCGTGCAACCAACGTGATGCCTCGTATCTTTAAATTAATATAACGTCGCATCTATTTATTGTCAAGTTCCCGCGTTCAAATTGTTAAACGTTCTATTTTTTAGTTTGCAGTTTCTGTCTAACTTCCTTGAAAAAGCCATCTGGTTGATGTGCGAAAGCTTGGAAACGCTTATGTGTTTATTTTCTACGCCAATAAATCGGATCACTAGTACAGCGTTACTATTTTCTACAGACTGTAATTTGTTCACAATTGGCTCCACATATGAAGAATACCTGGGTATGATTTTGAGACACACAATGAACACTACAGACGATGTTGCATTGTCTAACTGGAAGGCTTGTGAGCGTGTTTCTGGGTTCACCTCATCATCAATAGAAAGATTACTAAGAGCTTCCTTGATGGTTACAAAATGTTTAGAAAAATATTGTATAGACTTGTATTTTTCAGACAATTTTGTTTCACAAACACCAGGAATGTTTGGAACTTTTTTCATTTTAAGAGTGCTCTCCCTAAAAAATCTAATTACTTGCTTTATTGTTCCACTTGTGTTTCCGATTCCTGGCACATGATTGAGGTCATTCACCACTAGGTTCAATCGATGGGATACACAATGAAAATATACAGCTTTTGGATATTTCTCTCTGATCTTTTGTTGAACACCAGTATCTTTACCAGCCATCGTGGAGCATCCGTCAAACCCTAAACCAATAAGTTTAGTCATTTCTAGTCCTAGCTTTTCCATGAATTGCAAAATAGCATCTGCTACACTTTCTGCATCTAATTTCTCAACCTCGGCAAAACTCGTGAATTCTTCTTTTATCATACAACCAACATCAGCATCTTCTTTGATGTATCTTATTCCAAGAGACATTTGCTCTTTGCCAGTAATGTATGTCAGCAGTTTCATCAGCCAGCAAAGAAAATGCTTCACATTCACTGACCTCTTTTACAATTGTTTCTTGGATTATAGATCCACAAATGTTGATCAAATCATTTTGGACTCTGTGAGAAGTATATTTAGATTTTCCTGAGTGTGTCCTTAGGTAGTCTTCAAGAATTTTATTTCCTGCATCGATGCAGAAACGAAGTAGGTCTTCAAAATTCCCACTTTGTGATAGTTTTCCGCAAAGTGAAATATCATGAACACCACAAAATATTATTGTTTGCAAAACAGATTTAAGTTTGGTTCTGTTGATCTGAATTAGTTCAGCTCTAGCTGAGTCCAAATGTTCAATTACAATTTTTTTCATTTCCACGGAATCACAGAAGTGTTTGGCGTCAGTCGCAGCTCCTTGGTGCCATTGGGATTTGGCATGTGCCCTTGTATCTTCATGGAAATATTTAAAATCCTTTTGAGTGTTAGCCATGAAGGTACCAAAAACACCTCTTTTTAAAGTTGATTTAAACAACACACAATACTTACAAAGTCCACCTTTTAAAGAAGGAAAATATACCAACCAGGGATATGCGTCCAACCAGCTCTTCTGAAATTGGAGTTTATCTTTACCAAAATTGAAAACATCTTTCTTAAAATTGTGAGTAAAAAACTTTACCCGTGGATTTGTTAGCAGTTGGTACTTTACATCATCTGAAATATATGAACATGAATAATCCAAATATTGGCCTAAATCATAATGTACTGCAAAAATTTCACCACTAGGAGTGTCTTTATCATCACTGGAATGTGTTTGCCCAACTATTCTTTTGCTGAAGTTGAGGGATGAGTAAATGAATTTTCTGTTCCTTTTGAAGGCACCAAAAATTGTTTCAAACCAATCCCACAAGGAAGTATTTCTCTTGTAGTAGATTGCTGTTGCTCTAGCATCGCCTTTTTCACGACTGTCCCACTGGTCAGATAAAAAACTTCTGTATATCCATTGTCAGACAGAATTGCAGAATTAAAATAATAATTCACAGTTCTGTATGCACAGCTATGAATCAGTTCAACACTTAACAGAACTATCGAACAGTAACAAAGTCAATAGCAGACCTTAATAAATGCAGGAACAATCGCATTCGATTTGCAAAACTGAGAAATCTCAAAATCAACTCACCTCACTCTGACTAGCAAGTAGCAATGCTTCGCTTTTTATAGCGAAAATAAAATTCTACGGAGATTGAAAACAGCGGAGAACATTTTAGTTGTTTCCAAGGTTCTTTTTGGTTAGTTCGAGAGCCCTGCAGCCTATGGAAACTATTGGTTAGAACGGACCAATGGGCAGTCAGTTCTATCACCATGTCACAGGCACAGCCTGGGCGCGGCGCAAATTCGCGCATGCGCACCCTCTACTCAGCCACTCTCCCTCTACTAAGAGTATTACTGATTCATCGGTTCGTACTTCGTTATCAGATGTGTCGAAATTGTCACCTACATTTCCTCGTTGAACTTTTGAAAGTAAACGCATAGTAGAATCGGGCAAATCAAATTTTTAGAATAGAGAAGTTTGGCAATTGCAATCAATCATTAATATCTTATTTTTAAAAATGCTTTAAAAAAAGGTTTCGTCTATTTTGATGTTTTAAATTTATCAAAAAATCAAAAATTTGGCTATACCAATGGCTGGGGGGGGCTCTATGGCCGCCCTTGCTTGCAATAGTTTCTTGCAGGCATGTTAACAAGAGAATGCAAAAAAAATATCAGTTCAATGAGCGGAAAATTTTCATACCAATGAGGATAAGGTGTTATGTATTACAGTTGTTTGCACATAACTATGCATCCTTCCGAATATAATGAACTAAAAGGTGTTCTTCGTGGGACAGAAAAATCAGAGACCTGCATCTGTTGTTGTTTTTTTATGACAGAGCCAAAAGATTTTTTTCTACTATATGCAAAACATTGTGGCCATAGGCGGCAGAAGGTAGGGGACCCAGGGGTCTGGACCCCTCTGGAATTTCCTGGTCCACCTCAGTGAGGGGGTCCCCACCCAGGAAACGTTCTAAAGCTATGTGGTTCACATATAATTTATAGTCCCCCCCCCTTTTTAATGATTTCCTGGATGCCTTCATAATGCTTCATAGTTTTCTGGAAAACTCTTCAAGTACAATTTTGAAAACTGATTTCGCACAAATATACTGAAAAGCTAATTCAACGCTCTGTTTTTCTGCTTAAAAAAGATCGTTAAAGAATTCTTTAAATTTCTTTAAAGCAATAACCACAGCGGAGAAGGGGTCTCTCTCCTTCCATCTGTGCATTCTTTTTTTTTTTTTTTTCCACGTTGGAATGTGCCTTACTTGAGATCAGAAAACCCATTTAAATACATCTGAGAAATACTGAACAAAAGAACTCGAACTCAAATTAAGCGGTGAGCATACTACTTGTTGTGCACAGAGCACAGGTCATTCTTGGTATTTTCTTACATAGAAGATAAACGATCCTGAGTGAATGTGCGTGCTTTTGCTGCTAGAACAACTATTGTCAAACTATAAGAGTAACAAAATCGTTTGCCTCTCACATTTTATTGCGTTCTGCATGGTGCTTTTGCCGAGGTCAAAAGCAATCTATCTGCGTTTCCTTGATGTTTGTGTTTTCACCTGTCTTCTTCATTCATAATGCTTGTGGTTGGTATAAAAAAACTCAAGAGATTTGTTTAGGCACTGGGCTTGATGTGAATTTCAAAGCGCCCAAGTAAGAACAGGCTCCTGCCATTTCAACAGACTTACCCATTTAATCCTAGTGTAATGCAATGCTAAATGGTTGTTGCCATCCCAAGTACAATTAAGCATTCATATACTGTATAACTGTAGCTTACCAGATCTAAACGTTTGTTAGCTGCTTTAAACATCCGAAAAATTCAGACACCCTTTTTAATTTTTTTTATGACATTTACTGACAGTCGGATGATGAAAGGATTTCGGCGTGATTTACACGTTTCGTATTGCACATGATGGAAGGGGAAGGGGATTTCCCAATCACCGCACCTCCTTTTAAGTCTTTAGCCTCTGATTGAGTATGGCATCTTCGATCTAGCAGACAGATGCGGATGTAGGAAAAAATACCCCCAGAACAAACACTCACATCTCCCAATATCAAGCATTTTTGCAGTTACCTTCAGCCCTTTCTCCGTTTGTTAATAACAATCTACACGCATAAACTGCATGAGGTGGAACAGAATGAAAGGGAAAGGAAGTCATTCTTGCAGTACTGCTACAGAGCGATTTACTTGTGCTTTTTATTTACTTTCAAAGCGTGAAGTTTTTATTTTTTATTAGATGCTGGCTTTCGGAGTAACAAATCACAAAATAGAGCAGCAGCAGATTGTAAAACAATTACGAATTAAACAGCACTAAAAGATCAACCTCTTTCTTACAAAGTTCCTGAAGTTCCTCTCAGAGCTCCAGGGAAAATATTATTTGTTTGCCTTAGAATTTTTATCGGATAGGGCATTAGTACAAAATTGAGTGCTATTTTAGTATTGTCGACATAGTGGATTCCCAATTTTCTTAATAAAGCATTCAATTTCGTATAGTTAGACCTGGTTTTTCTTAAACCCCAAGTCCCTTGTAAACACTGGAAGGAAAACAATGTATTGTATTCTCCTTATTAGTTGCCATTACCTATTTTTTTATGGCAAATATTAAAATTGTAACTGTAAATTTCCCCTCCAAAGAGTATGAAGATTTTTCTTACATTAAATCACTGGCACACCGTAATCAGGAAAACTTACGGGAATATATTTTATTCAAAGTACACTTCTCCTGCTTTAATACAAGAAATGGAAAGGAAGGACTTGCAATGGTCATTGAAATGTCGTCACAGTTCTTTGAATGTCTTCAATGTCTTGAAAAAACATTTTATTTTGACGGCAGCTTTAATTTAAGAAGAAAAGAAAGTAGTCACAAGATTACAAAGCTGGAAAATAGGGGGGTTGGTTCAGCACACACACTTGTTTTCCGGCCAAAAATTGTTGCACAGTGACTGCTCTGTGGGGATGAGAGTGCCCGTTTTGTACTCACGCCTAACACAAACAATCCTCCTCCACAAGTGTTCCAAAATGGACAAATAAGCACTGCCAGTTACAGTTCTCATTTTGGACTTCCGTAACCTGACCTCCTTTCTTTTGGGTGACTGTGGCGACTTCCACTGAGCACATTTTTTTTCATATATGAAAAAACTTGTTTCATTTTAAATTGGGGATTAAAAGAGGGAGATGTGAGTGTTTGTTATGGGGGTATTTTTTCCAAAGCGAAAGAAATACCCCAGTCCAATGGGTTTTAGTTTATTGTGCAAGTAAATCGCTCTAGTACTACTGCAAGAATGACTTCCTTTCATTCCGTTTCACCACATGCAGTTTATGTGTGTAGACTGTTAGCAAACAGAGAAAGGGTCGAAAGTAACTGCAAAAATGCATGATATTGGGAGATGTGAGTGTTTGTTCTGGGGGTATTTTCTCCGGGGATATTTCGACCGCTTTTCAGTTTTCAGGGGTATTTTTACTGGTTACCAGCAAAAGCTGCAAGGCAACAAACTGGCATCGGAATGCAGTCATTTCTGGATATCAGTTGACAGATGATAACTTATTTTCAGTTGCGCCCAACGTTTTCTAACATTTGTTTTTAGTCTAGCTGTTCAGGTTGGGTACACATTTTTGTTAGAAAATGAAAGATCTGCTCAGCCGCACAACAGGAATTTCATTATGGGGTAGCCCAAAATATTGAAGCTGCAAATAAAATAACTTAGGGAAATTGTCACCAAAAGCATTGGTTAGTGATACATTAAAAATTTCCGTTTCCAATGATTTGTAAAATATGTATTTAAAAATATATACAAATATATTTAAAAATAAGTGCAAATGACAAAAAAACTAAGCACGAAGGACCAAACAACACTTTATGGGGAGCCCTCCCCACACACACTAAGTGCGTCACTAGGTCTGCTGGTATTTTGAAATTTTTTCGAGAAAGGTCCATCATAAACTTTAAACTGATGAAATGGGTGCTAACTCCGCAAAATAGGTAAGGTTTGTCGATGTTAACTTATTCTCTATTTACATAGTCTACTCTCATATTTGTGCATTTCCGCTTACGAGAAATGTACTGTTACTACCTATGTCTAGAACCTGTGCTACAAAAATAAATACACAAATAAACAGAAAGAAGCACTGAAAGTTTTATGAAATAAATAATATGAAGTGATATTGAGATTCGTTGTCTGACAAATCCTTTCTGTGTAATTTTGTTAAATGTCGGAAAAAAATAACTGAAGCCTATAAATCAGTGATGTAGGTCTAATATAAAAAAGTACATGACCGGTGAAGGGATTAGGTTAAAACATCACAGGAAGAGTTCCTTTTCTACAGCGAGCTACTCCAGATTTGGGGTGGATTCTAAACCTGCAATTCCGTGCCCCCTTCGTTCTTACGGGGTAGGGGGAAATATACAGTATATCATGTACCACTGAGGTGATGTAAGAGTCAGAACAGCAAGTTACAGAGATAAGCAAGGAGGTCAGTGTAGTTCAGTTGGGAGAATAACTGGCCCTGGAGCGAGGAGATTTGTGGATTTGAATTCCACCACTGGCAAAAAGGGCTTATTTTCACAGCCTTCTGTATTTATCAGTAATGAACTGCATTGTGTTATCTACACCGTTACTAACATATCCGCTGCAAAAAAAAATTTGTAACCTTTAATTTTACTATTACACGTAAATAACTAGAGCAGTATATCACTTCATTTCGTCTTATCTAGCAGTGCCATGCAGATTTTTAGTATCAAACATTCTTTAAGATCTGTGTTGTTGTTTTCACTTTAATTTAATTGCTAGTTCTGTAGTTAAATTTAAATTGCCAGCAATGAAATCTTTCCCCACTGAGGAATTTTTTTTCTAGTGGCGAACTCATCTTAAATGAACACAAAAATAGTTTTAAACAGTGTAAAAGAAGTCAACATATGATATGCTACCATATATCAAATTCTATTAAAACATTCATTTTGCAGTACAACTTAATGTTAACTTATTACAATTTTAGAAACTCTTTAGTTTGTCCCTCAACTTATCTTGCAACATGCATACAACCACGCCTTCATTTTTTGAATATGAGCAACTAACATTCTGTGAACATTTTGAGGAAGATATGTGAATTTTAGGCTTCAAAGGCGACCGAAACTGGCGAAAGACGTTATGAACACATTCTGTAAATGGACAAATGACAAAGTACAGGGCTAAAAAACTGTACCAGAAACTGGTGCAAAAGTTTTAATTCCAATTTTAATCAGACTGTAAGCAATGATTTCTGCACACTCTCTTGACCTGCCTCATCCTAGTTACACCTCTGCTAATCATCCTTGTAAAACTATCAATTTTGGTATAATTCTGAATTACGTCGAAATGCCTGATAACAATGTGTGATGAAAATCATTAAAAGTGGTAAAACTAAAAAATTAAGGCATAAAAAACACAACCGAGTACTTATTAAATAGAAATGATTAGGGATGGGGAATTACGCTCACCAGTTCGCAACTAGCAAGCATACTTTTTTTGCCAGGCAAGTAAGTGTTTTTCTTTTACCTGACCACTTATAACTACATTTTATTTTAATAATCTGACAATTTTCTACTTAGTGATCTTCAGCAACAATGTAACTCAATAGTTTCATTGAAATAAATGCTAAAAATTCAGCAGTTATTTCTGGTTTTATACAATGTGAATGCCGGTAAATGCTATCAAAATGATGTAAACAGAGTAATTTTTTCACTGGTGCTCTACAGAAAAAGCAAGAACGGCAAACCCTTGAAAGACAAGTCAGCTAAAGTTTGACCACCACAGCATGCAAAATCAGCTTTTAAGAGCGTGGGCAGAATATGTCAGGGTTCCACCAGACACATGCAACAAGCATCCCTGAAGCTTCATTTATCTGTGTAGTAATAGAGCAAGTAAACTGGGAGGGAAAGCCAGGCTTTCTAGGATGGGAGGGGGATATCAACCCAGATGTAAAAGGGTAGGGGAGGGACAAGCATTTAACAGTTAGACTGGTCAGTGGTCAGGCTACAGGAACAAGGGAAAATCTGCAGGTCCTATGTCACAAAAATTGCAAGATCTTTTTTTTTTTTTTAATCTATGTAGCAAAAGCCTTCAAAATGATTGGCTCATGTTATTTTAAATTACGATACATATTGGAATATACTTTTTATGCAACGAAACGTAGCTGTTATGAAACTCGGAACTGAAGGGAGATAGAGAAATAATTTTTGCTCAGTCACTGAGGACCTCTCTCTGCTGACGATTGTTAGCCTGCAGGTTTAAGGCATTATGGTTTGGGTAAGTATTCGGACTTGCGATGCTTTCTGCAGGATGGGGTAGAAAAAGCAGTACTGACCATTAGTTGAAAGTCAAAATGACTCACATGTTTTCAGTGTTCCTGAGAGAGATTGAGAAACAAATCAATTCAATATCTAGTAGTTGCCTACTACAATGTATATACAATACATCGTTTTAGTCACAATGAATAAAATTATCAAGTAGCCTATTTACTGTTCATCATGTTAATGCTTAGCATTAGGTTCCACCATTGAGTTTGCATTTAAGGGGTAACTACAAAGTCACTATTGCAAAGAATGATTTGGGGTAACTACAAAGTAACTATTGCAAAGAATGTTTTGGGGTAACTACAGAGTAACTATTGCAAAGAATGTTTTGGGGTAACTACAGAGTGACTATTGCAACAATGGAAGGAGTCAAAGTCCATATCATACCTTTCTTGAGTTCCATTGTGTAGCTTGACATAATCCAACAAGTCAGTTGTAGCATTACAATGGTTGTCAAATTTGGCTCCTGTCCTCATAACACTGATGTATTAGGTGTGCAACTTAATTCTCGGCCCCTAACCACAAGCGATCATAGAACGTCGGCAAATGCAAATAGCTGTGTGCGATAATGGCTGATTGCAGCACCATCCAACAGCTTTCCAGGCAACCATAACTGCTCACAGCTGTAGTGACAGAAGGGACGAAAGTTGACGATGAAAGTGATGTCATTCGAGAAGCAATATTTGAGGCACTGCCTCCTGTTCGCGTTTCAGCTGAAAAAAATGCAGCAGAAGCACAGCAACTGATCTGTGCTGTTTTGGGCGAGGCTGCTATGTCCTACAGTATGTGTAAGAAGTGGTTCCAGCGGTTTAAGCAGGGAAATTTCGATCTCCGTGATGCAGAATATCCGAGACAGCCACGGAAAGTTGACGATGAGGAACTGGAACAACTGTTGGATGCAGATCCACGTCGCACACAGTCTGGGCTTGCCCAGGAACTCGGAGTAACAAGGAAAGCCATTGCAAAGCGCCTGCACAAGCTTGGGCGGATTCACAAGGAGGGCCGTTGGGTGCCCCACCAACTCACAGCTGCAAACAAGTCTAGGCGCTACGATGTTGCTCTCCAGATTCAAGAAGAATTTCCTCCACAAGATTTTGACCTGTGATGAGAAGTGGATCCTCTACGATAATCCTAAGCAGTTCAAATCATGGGTTTAGCCAGGTCAGCCTACCACCAGTACCGCCAAACCAAATATCCATGCCAGGAAGTTGTTGCTGTGCATATGTGGGATCAGCAAGGTGTCGTACACTATGAGTTGCTCAAACGTGGTGAAACGGTCAATGCTGAGCATTATTGCCAGCAACTCATTCATGTGAGTGACGCAATGGAGGCAAAAAGGCCATACACCGACAAGGGCAGACGGTTGGTCTTGTTGCTTCAGGATAACGCGTGTCCTCACACAGCGAAAACAACTTTAAACACGATCACCGACCTGGGATGGGAGATTTCGTCCCCCCACCAAGGGACGTAGTGATAGCCCCCGCAGTGCGGTGGCGGCCTCATGGCCTTTTTAACCATGAGGCCCTAAAACTAGCAAGCATTACCTAGAAAATTACAGATGAAAGTGCAGTCACAGTATGCAAATAGAAATGCATGCACTGAATTTATGTCTTGTATCTCTCAGTCAATAACAGGGGGGGGACTGACTGCTATAAAACAATCAGAGTTCATAAGTGCCCTTGTGGATGGCTCAACAGACAAAGGAACCATAGAGGAACTCATTACATACACTATATTATCAAAAGTATTAAGACACCCCAATGTTTTGGGACAAATGGCTTTATTATCTCAATTAGTGGTTAGTCAGTCCACCTTTTGCTTATATGACAGTGGCAACACATCAAGGCATACTATCAACCAATTTCCATTAGGTCTCAACAGGAATGGCTCACCATTCATCCTGCAAAGCTGCTGCCAGAATGGAGAACAAAGACAATGGTTGCGGTCGATTTTGTATCCATCACTCCAGTTCATCACAGAGGTGTTCCATAGGATGAAGATCCTTTGGGAAAGCCAGTCTAACAATTCCACCTGATTTTCAAATAACCAGTCATGCACATGCTGTGCAGCGTAGCAGGGAGCTTGATCTTGTTGGAAAAGATAACAGTCATTTCCATAATACTGCCACATTGTTGGCATGGGCAGGGCAGAATTATCCAGAACGTCGAGGTATACCTTAGAGTTCATAGTTTGTGGCAGAATAACTAATGGGCCGAGTCCCATCCACGAAATACAACTCCATACCATATAATGGAACCTCTGCCGAACTTAGCAGTTGGAAGAACACAATCTGACAAAAATTGTTCGCCATGATGTCACCTAATCCAAACACACCTGACAGATTGGAAGAGTGAAAAATGTGACTTATCACTCCAAAGAATAGCTTTCCATTCGCCCACAGTCCAGGAACGCCCACAGTCCAGGAACGACGGGAGACACACCACTCCAAACAGCGCTTCGCATTCACGGTAGTGATGTGTGGCTTGTGTGCCACAGCTCTACTATAATACACCCACACAGTGAAACTCTCTGTGGATAGTTATGGTACTAACCGAGCCATTACAAGCATTTCATACTTCAGCAGTGATAGAAACAGCAGAAGAAGAATGGGATTTGTTAATATTTCTTAAAGACGAATGGGATTTGTTAATATTTCTTAAAGACGAATGGGATTTGTTAATATTGCTCTTCTGTCATGTTTTGTCAGTTTGTGCGGCCTTCCTGAATGGTTTTTTTTTTTTTTTTTTTGCTGTAGTTGCACCGTCTTGCTTTCATCTCTTCACGACATCACTTACAAATAATTTTGGTATGTTTAGTTTATAGCGTCAATGCTCCGTATGGAAATGTTACTCAAATGACATCCTATGAAGAGCATAAGTTGGAACTTGGAAAGTTCAAGTCCACATGGCATATCTGCTGCAAAGTTACTGATAACATGATCATATCATATCAGATCTAGAGGATTTTAGGAAGGGAGTGTCTGACCCCAGGTCTTAAACAACCCTTAGAAATAGGAAGCTAGGAGAATTGGGCTAGAGTGCCTGATAGGAAAGTGATACGGAAGCGAGGTAGAAAGGGGGAGGAAGACGCCTTTATTTATTACCGGGGGCCAGTACCCGGGGTCCGACGGCTTAACGTGCCCATCCAACGCACGGCGGGTATTTAGTGGTTTGAACGTTTGAACCTGAGGTCATCTCCATGGCAGTCACGAA
This sequence comes from Macrothele yani, assembly GCA_039090855.1. Classification (NCBI taxonomy): domain Eukaryota; kingdom Metazoa; phylum Arthropoda; class Arachnida; order Araneae; family Macrothelidae; genus Macrothele; species Macrothele yani. Next base: position 54,410,674 of record CM077011.1, on the reverse strand, counting down.
CGCTGACCACTAGGCCACCCGCGGCCCATGACAGAACATCTCAGCTTTATATACATACGTTCCCACTCGTAGCTCGCCTTCCTGAGCAAACAATCTTTGCACTTATGGAAATACTTGATAGTGTCCAAATTTTTTTGATTACATCAGTAGCGGCAAAATTAAAGAATGTTTTTAGGAATTTTGGAATCAGAAAACAGTACAGCAGCATGTTATTTTTCTGCCATTAAAAAGTATTGTTTTAGCCTTGGCTTCAATTTGAAGAACTGGATTGTTGGTTTAGTAACAGACAGAGCTTCTAACATTATCGGCACAGTATTTGGACTGTGTGCAAAATTAACAGACATTCTTCCCCATATTGTGACTCTAAACTGTGTGGCACATTATTTAAAACTGTGTTTAATGCTGCAAAAGACATACATTATCTGATGGCATTGGACTCAGTTTTGATTCAAATAAACAAATTTTATGGCAATTGTTGTAAGAACTCACAACAGCTGAAAATGATTACTGATGCTAAGCACATTAAAAGTTTTAAAGGACCAGAAATTACAGTAGATGTGTACTTCAGTGTCCTAAATTATTTGACTAAAAATTTTGAAAAAATGAGATATACACATTTTAAAGAATGCAATTTAATAGCAAATGGTTAAAAATTTTTATCTGTAAAATGCATTTTAAAGATTTGTACCATAAAACTTACCTCCAAGTACGACGATGTCCGCACACCCGTGGCAGTCCTAACACCGCACCACAGCAACGACGTTAACCATAGCTCTGCTGAAATGAAAGTCATTGTGTGTCTCTCTCTGGCGGCCAATTCACTGGCAGAAAACTACAAGAGGAACTGGGTATGTTCTTGTCAGGGAAGAGTCACATATTGTAGTGCTACATTAGAAAAAATAGTTATTTATTTCTGTCTCAGTTTTTCAAAACATATGCTAGAATTACGTTGTTCTTTTGCATATGATTCCCTGGTATGAAATAGAATACAGATGCCTTACAGATGCCTTTCTAGCTTCTAGAATAGCACTGAAGTTAGCGTTTTCTCCAACGGAAGTTAGATGGCAAGTCGGAAAATAAAGTTTTGGTTCTGGCACTGGTGGCATGGTTTGCAGTTCATTTTGTATCCCAGTGCAGTTTACGTTCTGGTATTAATGGTTCTCTGATTGTGGTTCTCAGATTGTGATGTAAAAAACAGACAGAAATGATAAGCTACGAAATGGAATGCTTTCCTGGCAAGAACATAACTGGTTCCTCTTGTAGTCTTCTGCCCGTGAACTGTCCACCGAAGCGAACCTTTGTTTCAACGGAGCAAAGCTTGAAGTCACCGTCGCAGCGTTGTGTTAAGACTGCCACAATGTTTATTGACAGCGTCATCAGGGCTCGATTTCAACCGGTAGTTAGTAGCAAATTGCTAGCAAGCAAATGCATTTTGCTAGTGATAAAAAGTGGGTCTAGCAAAAGTTGCTAGTTGAAAAAAAATTTGAATGTTTTAGTGTGAACTGTAAAGCACCTCTGCATTGTACAAGTGGAATATTTTAGACACATACAAAAAGGAACAACTGCCTTTTGGAAACGAATGTTTCTTGAAAGTACAAACATGTCTCCCTCCATTAGGGATCATGATTGACTAATGGAAGGGGGCATGGTAAAGTTTATTTTGTATTTAACGTCAATAAACTTTTACTAGTAGACAATGTAATTTGCTACTAAAAAATAAGGCCACTAGCAAGTTTTGCTACTGGCAAAAAAAATGAAATCAAGGCCTGAGCGTCATACTTGGAGGTGAGTCTTACAATAAAAATCTTTAAAATTCATTTTAAAGATAAATTTTTGGCTAAACTTTCACATTCGGCCCCGCTAGTTCTGAAAGCAATAATAGATGGCGCCATGGTAGCACTTCATCTATCCTCCGCTCTTCTCGCACGTGAAATGCATTCAGCCATCTCATGACTATGTGTCGATGCGTCTCATCGTTTAGGACAATTCATGTGTCGGAAGAAGTACGCTTCAGGGAATGATGAGTACTCTTCCCGCACACTTGGTACGTATTTTTTATGCTGAGATTCCTATTGATAAAGTGATGATTCTCACGTATTTTTTTGCCAAAGGATTGTCTTACCATGAGGCGATTGAAGAAACCTCACATGGCCACATCCACTGAGACAGTCAGCGACTAGTATTCGTATTGCAGACAACTAGTCTCACAGTTTATGGTAGCCTCGCAATGTAAATGTACTTGGCAGACCATATTCTGGAATATTTATTCTGACGGAATTGCCGTCTTTCCTCTGAACATTGCTTTGAAGTCCTGATTCCTGCGATCAGACAGTTCTTCACTGGCAGATAAAACTTTCCTTGCTTTTATTCTGCTAGCTACACAGTTTCATATTCTTCCGTGAAAATAAATATTTCACACATATGCCACAATCAACATTCAAAAAGGTCCTTTTAAGCGCCACCTTTCATCCATATTATTCACTTCCTTTGCCACTTTCACAACATAACGAAACGCTTCACGTTGTAGCAATAACGTGTCGCCATCTATCGTCGCTTCATGAAACTATTTTTGGGCTGAACGTGGAAGGTTTACCAAATTTTTTTCACCATTTGCTACTAAATTGCATTTTTTAAAATGTGCATATCTCGTTTTTCAAAATTTTTAGCTAAATAATTTAGGATGCTAAAAAGCACACATTTACCAAAATTACATCAAATTAGACGGGTTTCATCAAAAGTTGGTGTCTTAAAAGCTGTGTTTCAGAATTACGAGCCAATGGGCTTGCATTTAGAAAAACCAAACTCATGAGAAATACAACAATGACAAGGCCCAAAAAAAAAAAAAAAAAAAAAATTAGATTTATTGCAACAATTAGTTTCTTCATTATTTTTTTTTTCTTATTGTTGAAAATTTATCTTTGATTTTCCAAAAAAGAGATCTACGTTGCTATCAAGTCTATAATGAGGTTTCAATAACTTTTAAGAATTTTAGATCATTTAGAAAACGATATAGGGAGGAATGAAGAATAGTTTTTCAGTGCTTATCATGCAAAAGAGGAATTATCCAAAAAATAAAACTTTCTAATTCGGTTGACATTAAATGTCTGTAAATACTGTTTCACACGTTATGCAAGTTCAGCTATCGGGAGATTGCAAAAGGACATTAACGTAGTATTGGCAATTGAAGTCAAGTATAATAATAATAAGTATCTATACTTACAATATTCATAGTGGCTGTAGGGGCTTCACTATGAATATTGTAAGTATAGATACTTATTATTATTATTATACTTGACTTCAATTGCCAATACTACGTTAATGTCCTTTTGCAATCTCCCGATAGCTGAACTTGCATAACGTGTGAAACAGTATTTACAGACATTTAATGTCAACCGAATTAGAATATCGTAGCCACGTAAAAAGTATGTTCATTGCAACTTAGCGAAAATTGAACAACGATATATGTCATAAAACTTTCTAATTCTGAAGTTGGTAAGAAAAAAGTTATGAACATGACAGAATTCAAATAATGAAGTCAGGAAAAAATTATTCAATGAAAGGTTCCTTGCAGGCGAGTGTGGTTATCAATTCAATCTCTGTGTTTGACCCATTCTCCTGGCCTACAAGAAAAGCTTTAATAGGAGATTTTGGCAATGATGAAATGAAAATGAAGAAAATGTAGAAAAAGCTATATTAGATGGGTTTGACTTTTAAGACATGCAGCAAAAATTTTGGTAAATGTGTAGATCCTAAATTATTTCGTCGGAAAAATGTTAGTACCTGGAAAAAGTGTGACGTACAGATTTTAGATTATGGAAATTAATGGCAAATGGTGCAGAAATTTCATGTTTTAAATTATGTCTTTTAAATATTTGTATCATAATATTTAACTGTAAAGGAAATTAATGGCAAATGGTGCAAAAATTTCATGTTTTAAATTATGTCTTTTAAAGATTTTTATCATAATATTTACCTGTAAGTGCGATGCTGTGAAGAGATGCTGCGGTAGGCCTATCGCATCGCTACCATGATGACGTTAAGCTTTGCTCCGTTGAAAGGAAGATTCGCTGTGGCATGTAATTCAGGCACAAATGACTACAAGTGCAGCCACGTACATTCTTGCCAGGGGAGCAAAGCATCATGTACTGATACGCTACAGAATATAGTTCATTCATGTTTTGTCATTGTTTTTAAGGCAGATGTTGAGAAATGTTTCGTTCCTTTACACATGATTCCCTGATTCCAAATAGAAAGTACGAATATGGCTTTCTCTGTTGTACAGAAAACTGGGGAAGTATAACTTTCAGTTCTGCTTTGAACGGCTTCTATTTGTAGCTGATTTGCTATGCCAGTGTACTTTAGGTTCGCCTATTAATACCTTGTTCGCAGGTCAGTTTCTATCTCACTGATACGCGTACTTTGCAAATCAAAGAGGTCTTTTCCGGTTTTCCCTGCCAACAACGTACAGGATATAACAAAATAAAGGGTGGATAATCTGGACCTATTTTCTGTAGCGTATCACTACAACATTTATCACTCTCCTGCCAACCACGAACTTTCCTTTTAACGGAGCAAAGCTTGACATCGGCACGGTAGCGATGCGTTAGGCCTACCACAGCTTCTCTTCACAGCATCGCACTTACAGGTAAATATTACGATAAAAATCTTTAAAAGACATTTAAAAACATGAAATTTCCGTACCATTTGCCATTATTTTCCGTACTCTAAAATCTGTACATCGCACTTTTTCCCAGGTACTAATATTTTTCTGACGAAATAATTATACATTTACCAAAATTTTAAAGTTGGAGAAATTTTGTCAAAAGTTACAGATCACAAGAAAAGTTAGCTTGTTATACTAGTCAGCATTCGAATTACCCAGTGGTCCGCTGGCCATTGGCCAGTAAAACTTCCGCCGGATCACTGAATTATTGATTTTACTGGCCCAGATGGCTAGCAAGTTTCTTTTTTTTTTTTTTTTTTCTAATTTATAACAAGTTAAAAAATGAATTTCTATTTCTTTTAAATTTCTGTGTGTGTGTGTGCGTGTGTGCGTGTGTGTGTGTGTGTTTTTTTTTTTTTTTAGGCTGCAAACTAATGATATATAAAACGAATAAATTAGAGATAATTCCATTGAAATCAATACGTTATTTTCTACACACACTGCAAATTTCTTTCATTTATTATTATTATTATTTTTTTCACAGGCCAGTGCACATTTTGGTGGACCAGTGGTTTGCAAATTCTGGCGGTCTGCTGGGCCAGCAGAAAATTCATTTCTAATTCTAACACTGCTAGTTTAAGACTATAAGGACAGTCAGCTTGTTATGCTAGTTTGTGTCATACCAACTTCCACTGAAACATGTGAATGACAATTTAGCCAAATGAATTTGATTAAAAAAGAGCAGTTCAGAACCTTACTGTCAAATAAAATTTTAAACCATCTACTAAACATTCACATAAATGGAGTATCCCTTGAAAAGTTTGATCCATCAGATACAATAGACAAGTGGCATTTTACTGGTGGTAAAAAACATGCCGGTGTTCACTGTAACAGAAAACTTGTTGCTGTCAGTGACCAAGTGTCCTTAATCATTATTGTCATCCCTTGGATATGAAAGTATGCATAACCTAGTCCATAAGTAATTTTCTTTAAAGAAGTATATAAAGATTTTCAACTTAAATGGAAGTGTAAAAATAATACATTAAAATTTAATTTTATATACTTCAGTCTGAAATCCTGAGCCTACATAATTTAGGAGCTATTCTGTCTAGGATAATTAAAGCTACGATATTCTGAAGTTGAATATAAGAAAGAAATCAAGTGTCACACACATTTCTTTTTCTCAAAAGAATTATTTCTTGATATATATATATATATGGCTGCAATGTAAAGCTGCTGTTTCACAACCACTGACAGCAAAGCAAATTTAATCATTTGCCTAATTACTCACAGATTGTAGAATTTGTGGTTGTCTACTTTATTTATGTATCAGTAGCAATGAACGGAAAACTCATGACAAAATTAGGAAACACACACTTCAAACCATAAGTCAATATTCAAGAACTTTACACAATTATGTTTAAAATGGATGTGGTCTTTTCTCTTTCAAACCACATTCTCAAATCGCTTAAATTTTTTTTTTTTTTTTTTTTTTTTTTGATTGGAGGTTTAACGACCACCGTGAGCAACTCAATGGGCTATAAGCAGTCGCCCGTCCCTAATTTTGGGTCACTGGTTCCAGGGAAGGGAGAGAGCCAGTGCCGTAAGACAAACACAACATCCATGCCTGACCGGGATTCGAACCCGGACCCCTTACGGACGAATGATCAGAGGCCAGCGCCTTAGACCACTGCGCCACCGGGGCGGCTCGCTTAAATTAAAACAATAGTGTTTAAAATTACCCAAAATCCATCCCCTGATATCTATTAAACCTGATCTGCCAAAAACAGCCTTCTAAACCTGTAATTCAATATCTAAGATTTTAAAGCATTCTTTCATTTAAAAGTAGAATGCATTAAAACAAACTCTCAAACCCATAACCTGATATTCGAGAATAATACAATTTATAACTTCTGCATTCATATTTTGACATCGAAGATCTTTTAATCGCTTACTTTTAAACTAATCAGGAATAAAACAGTCTTTTAAATGCATGATGCAAGTATAGAAGACTTAAATTCAGATTAACCTAAAATTCAAGACTTACATGACAACCAGCTGATAAAAAAATCCTTTAGGCACTGATTTAGAAAGTTTGAAAACAACCTTTTAAATTACAAGAACTAATATATTCAGCAGTTTAGATTTTTCAATCTGAGATGAATCCATATTCTGAAATAACTTTGTTCTGAAGAGTAAAAGAAATATTTCTCAGCTCTTTCTCTTTCCCACCTAACAACTCGGCTGTAAAATTTGCTGTCATTTGAACAAAAGTGCAGCACAAAATTTGAATTTAAAAAAAACATAAGCTCCTGCTTTCCAGTTTGTTTGTTTTTTAATTAAAAGTCAGCAACTATAACTGCACTTTACTAAGGAATAAAAGGATCATTTTACTCCTTAGTAAAAACCCGTAACTTTGATATATTTGTAGTTCAGGAATAAATTTTGACACATCAAGAAGCTTTGCCTATCACGTCACCTCCGTACCTCTCACACACGAAAAAAAATGTAATTCAATAATGCTCATTCACTTTAGTATCGCAATTGCACATTAACGTCCCAAATCCTCCACAGTATGCAATCAGGTCTGTTAGAAAACACAAATCATCATATCAACTTTACAGCAAACGTTATTAACATTTGGATATAACTTAAAAACACTTACCGCTTTCAGTATTCGCTTTTCAGGGGAGATTTCATCAACCATCCCTCATGTACAATACCATCCATGTTACCTAGTGACAGTTTCAGTTTTTCTCACACTGTCCCCGATTGTAAAACGTCAATCAACCATAGCCTTGTGGCTACGCGTTTATCCAAAACAGCTGTGGATGTGTAAGCAAGATTTCAAAGGCGGTCGTAAAATCTGACAAATGGAAACTTGTATCACGAAACTGAACATAGCTTTCCACAGAAGTAACAGGCATCAAGATCTGCCATTGTCAGTTTGCTATGCACTCATTAATAAGTTACACGATTCTTCTAATTTCTCAACAGGTCGTAAGAGAGAGAATAATTATGCGTACCACTTCGGAGACAAATAAGGGCACACTGGGTGCATTATCCCGGTGATCTAAATGTCGAGTGGAATACGGATTATGGTTCAGATAACAGCGTGCGAGGGCACAAGTAAAAACTTCAATGCATACATATACAGTATTTGTATTAACAAAACACCGGTTCTTTAAATGGATCAACAAAACCCATACTCCAACAACGCAAACCCAAAACTTCATGCCATTGCCAGTAATGCCAAACCTATTAGCCCAGAATAAACTAATTCTAATGTAAAAATCAACTAAAAATCAACCATAAGTAGACAAGACTTTCCAAATAAGAGGCACTATTGCTTCTTGTTATTTTTAACCCTCTTTTTAAGGAATTAATTTCATTTAAATGAAATGAATGAAAGTACATATTTCATAGTCTTCATGACATCTCTGCATTTTTGTCTTCTCCAATTTTTGCATGTTCACAGAAACTTGATTTTCTTCTTTCTTTTCTTTTTTTTTCTGACAAAATCTGATTTTTTTCTCTCACTTGCAAATTTAATTATTACTGTTTTTTTTTTTCTAGATCCAACAAATTTAGTAGGTTTTATGGAAGGGAATAGATCACAAATGAAGAACACAGCTCCCTCCCCTTTATTCTGGTATTTGCATTTATTGTGTTCATTTTCAAGAAGTATATACGTAAAAAAATGAAGAATACTGAAAAACTCAAATCTTAACAGATGCAGGAATATTCATCTACATGACTGAAAATTAATACAAATTTCAGATGTTGCAATTTGTGTTCACCTTCATGATTGAAGAGGAGTGTAAACTATGAAGACTTAAATTTCACTGTATTGATTACATTATTTAATAGAATTATATTTCCTTTGTGATAAAGTTTAATTCTGGGAATTTCTACGAGCTAATATCGAAGTTTTATCGATAATAACATAAAATTCCAAGACATAATCTTGAATTTAAAGGTTTCTGTGTGAGCGTGTTAGCTTTAATGCACAAACTTGTGCACGGTTATCATACACCGTGAACTTGTGTAAGCTTTTAAATTTAACGACACATATATGCAGTAGCGTAGCCAGGATTTTGTTTCAGGGAAAGGGGTTCAGCCATCACCCCCTAATAGCTTATTAGGGGGTGATGGTTCAGCCAGGGCTTTACAGAGGGAAGGGCTAGTCCGTCCCTTTGAGCACAGTGTATGATATGAGGCATGGAGCTTGTGTTAGGTGGAGACACCACTGGCTCTGCCGCATTAAGTCACAGCTAATCTGTGGCGTGACGTTCTGAGCAGGCAAAAACAAACTCTCTGGTTGAAAAGATACATGTGAGTGTGCTACATTCGTGTTGTGCTTTAGGTGCTACATTCGTGTGCAATCGCAATATAAAAAAACGGATTACACTAAATTTAATAGGTATGTAAAAGACATGAAACTGCTGTCATTGAAATAAAAATTCGATATTGTGTAATATGTATATAAACATTTAGCACGATAATCGCACATTGCGGCTTCTCTTCAAAAGCACTTCAACATATAAGTGGGTGATTTTAAAGTCTTTGAAATCGCACACTTTCAGAACTTGTGTAAACTGTTAATAGTCTCATTTCTTAATTTAGTTTTCTGAAACCAAACCAGACGTTAAAAAACACATTAAATTGAAATCAAATGTATACACCAGTTGCATATTGAAAGTCACAACACATCATTTATTTTACTTCTAGGTTGTGCTACCAGGAGGGAAAACATTTAAAATTGCACTTGGTTTTACATGTTTTTGAGCAATACTTAATATAGAAAACTTATAAACTTGCATTTTTTTCTGAGTAATTTTGATGTCCATCTTATTTTTGGACTTCTTTTAAGTTGTGTGCAGCCCATTGAAATATATATTTCTTAATATTCACTACACTCTTAACCGATTTGTTCATGTCACCTAACATGCTAGTCATTTCTGAAACTTACTCTTTCAATTTTTAGTTACAGCCATGCATCAGTTTATTTTTAAAGCACTAGATGACACAGGTTGCATGACATGGGTGTTGGCATTTAATCCCAAAACTGCATATGTTTTTTTCTGTACTTGGAGCTATATATAAATAAAGTCACTGTAGTCCACACTGGTTTCAAATTTGCTAGGGTACCCATAATCACTGCCATTGCTTTAGTGAAGTAAATAGGTGAGACATTTATTCAGTAACTAGGATGGGGAGACGAGAACATACCGCTGCACCTCTGTATATATTATGAGGCTATGAGCATCTTATATAGTGGGTTGTCTCGCCAACCCGTTCTCCAGCTGGTATTAATGAAACTGTGAGGTGGGTGGGGGAGAACCTTTTTCCCATTTCTGATACCACAAAAACAGTAAATTTACAAGTGAGGAAGTGCGAGAGGTTTATTAATGTCACAACATTAAAAAAGATTTTTAATCACATCACGACATTAAAAATAATTATTATAAGAGAATATGCAACTACAGTATTAGATTGCACCATGCAGCTAAACAAGTTACACAGAAAATGATATATATGAATGTACGCTCAAACCTAACAAAACTTATATTGCACAAAAATCAGTAAATGCAGGCATGATGGTCATGTTGATTTATATGAGATCTTTTGTTTTCTAAATGCTTCCTCCCCTATACGATATCATCATCAACCATTACCAATCCACTGCTGGATGAAGCTCTCCCCAAGTTTCTACCACAATTTTCAGTCGTAAGCTAGTCTCTTCCACGTTTCTTAAGCAAGTTTTCAAATTGCATCCACCCAACTCCCACACAGTCTTCTTCTTGGTCTTTTTCTGTCCCTTAGTATCCAGTCTAATATTTCAATTGTCCAATGGTGGTCAGTTCTAGAAATGTGTACCATCCATTGTCACTTTATAGACTTTATTTTGATCTTCATGTTTTGGATTCATGAGTTCTTGGTTATGCCAAGCATGCAGCTCTCCATGCTTCTTTGAGTTGTTCACATCATCGGTATGTCCTTTTTCGTTTTCATGTCACTGCTCCGCAAGTAAGAACTGGAAGGATGCATTTATTAAACATTCTTTTAAGACATAATGTAAAATTGCTGTACACTGTACTTAATCTTTTTTTTTTTTAATGTGAAGAATAACTTCAGGGAAAAGTCAGTTTGACAAATTTGGGATTTATTTTTTTTACTAATTATCAGGAGCCTATTCATAGAATAATATATATAGTACTGGTACATATTGATTCAGTGTATATTGATATGGAACAGATAAATGTAAATTCTGTATTTGAAATATTCTATGGAAAATTTGTAGTAAATTAATACATTCACACTTACCTTCTTTAATAACTGATATATAGGTTGGTTTTGTATGGAGTGCACATACGGGTAAAAATCATAGTTTATTATGATTTTCAGGATACATTACCTGTTGTATATTTATATTTAATAGTGTTTCAGTTATAGTTTTAGACAAACTTGAGAAAACAACAATATTTCATTAGATCTTAGGATCAGTTCTTTTTCCCCTCCCAAGGTCCACGTGCTTTAAATTAACGTGCAACACATTTAAACCGTGTATCGTGTGTATTATTTCTATTATTTGTTTGTGTGATAACATTTTGTTTGTTGGCACTGGTAAATGTAGACGAGGTACACATTGGTATAATATATATATTTTTAATGCAATACTACAATGGGGAAATATACAGAATAAATTACACTCCAAACACATGAGCTGCACCATTATTAATGGTAAAACCAATGTAAAATTATAAAAAAAAACCGGGTCATTGTTTTAAGTATTATATATTATCTGTCCATTCTGGTATAATTTTGCCCACAATAATGAAAATTCATGATAGTAAAAAAAACTTGCTCTTTTTAATTAATGTGTTGTGTGTTTTTTTAGAAACACATAAATCTAGTGATAATGTGATAAATCTTTGACTAATAGAGAAGTAAAATTTCAAAAATATGTTCTTTGAGAAATGCATCATTGTAATTTGGAGCATTTATATTGTCACTAAAAACTGCAATTTCCTAGTGGGGCAAGTGAGTTCTTTCGCATGCTATTTGTTTTAAATTGGAACAACTTTTCCTTACACACTATGCTAAATTAGAATACTGGTTCTTTGTATACTCCGGGGGGGAGAGCAATGAGCAATAGTCTTCGTAGAAATCGATTTATCCACAGGTGGCGGGAGAAATTCCTTAACAAAATAGTCACCAGTAATGCTCACTTACTGCAATGACTTCTTTGCTAATGCTGTAAATACCATGATAGCAAGCTGTATTAAATTTTAGGAAATCACTTTTGGTCATCAAAAACAGGGATGCGCCAAGCGGGGGTTCAACGGGTGTTAAGGACCCACAATCAATTTTTTCGGTTGATAAATTAATATCAGTGACGTGGGAGAAATTATTAAAGCGTTATACTGTGAGAAATAGTAATGCTAAGTGGAACGTTTACTTTTTTAGTAAAAATAACTCGTTTATAATTCAACAGAAAACGTCTTGAAATCAAAGAATAATTTTTACTGTTTTGTTCAGTAACAGATACCGCGGGCAAAGGATTAAAAGTTCTTTTTCTAATTTTTTTTAAATCTTGAAGATTTCAGCATTTATAATGCGTGGCCAGCGCTATGACAAATGGGGCCAATACGTAGGAAAACACAATGGACTTCGAAAAGCATAATTTGTCGACTTAAGACCCTTACGCTTTTTTTTGTACTTTGAGCGGCTCATACTTTAAATCTGGTCGTAAATGCCTACGAAAAAATTTCTCTACAGATTGTAAACATTTTCAGCATTGTTCAAGAAATATATGCTTACTTTTCTGAATTTCCTTATCGTTGGCAAATTTTCAAGAAAGAGCTTCCACTGTTGACCGTAAAACAGGGTGGGAAAATATTATAGTATCGATGCAGTACGAGTAACGAGCACTGGGGTGCAATTTCGATGTATTCCACGATATTGGATATTTTGGTTAGAATAGTTAAAGAGACACCCATCATGTTTAATATTACATGTATATATATCATCATCATCCTCAACCATTATAAATTTTCTGCTGGATGAAGGTCTCCTTAAGTTTCTTTCACAACGGTCTGTCTTGGACCAATCTCCTCCATCTTACTCCCGCATGCTTTCGAATTTCATCCACCCATCTCCCACGTGGTATTCGTTTGGGTCTTTTCCTGTCTCTTGGAATCCAGTCTAAAATTTCGGTTGTCCATCGATGGTCCGTTCTCTTGGCAATATGCCCAGCCCATTACCATTTCAGAGATTTCACTCTGATCATAATGTCTTTCACTCTTTATCGTTTCCCTTACCCACGGGTTCCTCATCTTATCTTGCTTAGTTATATATACTGACACTGTATGTACAGTATATATATATATATATATATATATATATGTGTGTGTGTGTGTGTGTGTGTTTGTATCCATCGAGAAGCTGTGTAATATGTTTATCATCGTACATGACGAAACTTTTTTTACCAGTAATGCAGACTTTTGTGTAAATTGACAGAAAGAGAGAGGAAGCTGGCTTCTTGAATTATTCGTAGCGTCATCTGAACTAGAGTTTTACAGATTTTTTTCTTCAGTTTTACATGAGACAGTAGTGTTTTATGGAAAATCTCAATTTACCGAAAATAAGAAAAAATGTTGCTAAAGATATTTATTTCATATAAAAATAAATAAAAATTGAAAAATTTTCTCTTACAAGGGGGCGGCAAATGCCCTTGGCGCGCCCATGATCAAAAACAACCAAATGCTAAGTGAACTGATATTGATTATTTTATTTAGTGGTTGTGAAATATGCAGGAGGATATATTGCTGTTCATATGAAAATAATATGGTTGGCAAGGTTTTATGATTTAACAGTATTAATCTTCTGTCATTGTATTTTAATTGTTGAATTAACAGAAAGTGCTGTTACAACTGTATGTAATTATAACAGGAGTAAGTTGGGCAAAGAATATCCTTAATGCTATCTTGAATGAGATTTGTAAAGATTTACCTTGGGGACAATTATATTGAATCCAACACTTACAGGTTCAATAGTTTGATCCAACTATTGAACATACTTTTGTAAAATAATTATTATTATTTGGTTTTCTTGTAAAGGGTAATTCTGGTTATGTTATTTTTTTTATTATAGTTGAACTGTGGTGGAATTTAGTGCAATGTTTTTGGATATATAATGCTATATCCTGTATGGGTACATATGCTCATTACGCATTGTGGGTCCACTCTGGAGTGATATGTATAAATTTTTTTTATATTATTTTTGATTTTTTTTTTGTGAAAATGTGGAGTTTATATTTATTTCACCTATGTATACACAAAAGTGTTGAATCGTTTTTTTAAGCTGTTTTCCCTATTTATATTTATTATTTATTGTAAGTATCACAATGGACATAAAGAGGTTTGTATCTATGTCCCTAGATACTGAATGAAATTTTAAATGTAATGAAACATAAGTGACCTGCTATGACACCTATGCATATTTTGTGTTATAAGGAAATAACTTTGAAAGCTGATGTGATGTGAGCATAAGAATGACCTTTGTATGGAGAATATATGTGCATGCATGTTTATTACTTGTTTTTTATTTTTTTATTTTTTCCCATATTCTGGTTGAATACAGTTTGAATGATTTAATACAGCAGCAAGATTTCAAAAATATGACCTCTTAACAGCGACCCTTAACTTACTGTAAAATTTGAAGTAAAGAAATATATTCCACTTCAGAAACTTAAATTAGTGAGATTACTGAAATTAATAAATTATCTGCACATATCAGGCAAGTAATTCTATTATTTCAGTACCTAACCTTCTGTGAAAAAATCGCATTCCGATTTTTTGTTTCGTAACGTCTCCGAGTTTAGATTCCCGAAATGCTGTTTTTTTTTTCCTTCTTGTTTTTCTCTTTTTAAAAATCTTGTGAAATTAAGAAGAAAAAAACATTTTTATTTACACAGTTGCTTAATCCGTAAGGTTGTACAGTTGATAATTATTAAATCCCTCATTTTATCTGTTTAAACGCTTCGTAGCTTCAGTGGTTTCCGTAGTTTCAAAGCAGCTCTTTGCCTGCTTGTGACATCACACGCAGCACGGGCAGTGACTTATGGCGGCCAATGCCGCGTGGATAGCAGTGGTGTGTCTATCTAATACAGGGTGATCCATTTAAACCAGTACCCTGAAAAAAACTAACATTTTTGCAAGGGATCACGCAAGTAAGTTCTTTTTTTCAATAGAAGCAGCAACTCCTGGAGAATGAAAACCGCCACCTTGAAGAATATTGTTAACCGTAACTGTAACTCAGCTCGTGATTTGTTTGTTGTTGCGTTGTCATTCACTTGCGTGCATTCGGAAACATGCAGCACTCTGTTCCAGAGCGTGTTTTTTAGTGAAATCGTATTGGATAACCAATTCTGTCATCAAAACGCAACGAGCATTTCGAAGAGAGTTTGGTGTTCGAAAAGTTCCAAGTAAGTCAACAATTCTGTCGATGGCAAAAAAACTGGAGCAAACAGGTTCTCTTCTCAGCGGTAGCGGTAGACATCACCCTCCGATGCCCCAAACGCGTGTGGACGATGTTCGGCAACGTTTACTTCAATCTCCGACGAATTCGTTGCGCAGATTAAGACAACAGACAGGATATTCATACGGAACTTGTCAAAGGGCAGCAAAAAAGCGAATATTCGACCATTTAAAGTGCACGTAATCCATCAGCTGCAGGAACCGGACAAGGGAAAGAGAGTAGTCACTGAAAATGGTTTCAAAATTTCCTTAATCTGCGATCTGATATTCTCTCCATCACATGGTTTACGAATGAAGCCTGATTTCATCTGTTAGGCTACGTCAATTCGCAAAACAGCAAATACTGGGCTGCCGAAAACCCACACATTATGTGTGAAACACCGATGCATTCACAAAAGGTTGGTGGTGTGCGGTTTCATCTACGAAAATTATTTGCCCCATTTTTTCTCTGAGACTGTCAACACTAACGTTTATTGTCGCATATTCAAGGAATTTCTGGAACAACTTGATGACATTGAATTGACAGAGGGCTACTTTAAGCAGGATGGCGCTACGTGTCACACATCGAAAGTCTCAATGGAACTCATAACCAGCTTCTTTGATGACAGATTAATTTCAAAAAACATATGGCCTCCTAGATCTCCGGACGTAACTTCCCCTGACTTTCTTTTATGGCGCTACTTAAAGGATAGAGTTTACAAAACTCATCCAAAACCATTGGATGCATTGCGTGAAACAATCACGACTGAAATTGGCAATGTTACTGCTCGTACTCTACATGAGACATCACTGAATATGATGCAGCGTGTTCAACTGTGTTTATAAGAAAATAGAGAATAATTCCAACATTTGCTTTGATAAAATGATCCTCCAATACCACATGTATAATTCTCAACTTACTGTATGATTTCGTTGTTATTTATAAAAAAGTTATAAGTAAATCACATGGTACTGGTTTAAATGGATCACCCTGTATAAGCTCGATGACAAGAGGCGGACAATCGGCCCACAACTCCTGAACATCCCCTGGCGAGCTAGGACATTAACAGTCCGTTTTTCAAACTGTTGACAGCACGGAGAGTCGTATCACCTGACTTATCATGCCGACCCGTGTCTGAAAGATTGGGTGGAAAACAGGTTGGCCACTTGTGCCCTACGTCATTGCGCTCGCCTGCTCCCTGAGCTTCGTTGGTCAACTTCTCTACAAGAAATTTTCGTCTGTTATGGCTTTGCACGCCCGCGCCTTTTCTTGGTTTATTTATATAAAGCATTCGTTTCACGTTGTGTTTTACTTAAGTTGTACGCTCAGTGTTGATTTTTATTTCCGTTTCTTTTTTTTAACGAAATGTGATCATATGCCGATCTGACGTGCTGAAATACGCATATAAACACTATAATGAATAACGGTTTTGCTACCAAGCTAATTATCGTGAATATAGCTTTCACTAATACTACACTGCTGGACAATTGCTAAGGACGGATCATAAACGGCTATATAGCGCATAACAAAGTAAGTGTGGTTGGATGCCAAGTGAAATAAAATAATGTCAGAATGCCAGGACATTACAAGAAAGACAATTTATTGTGCTCTGAAATCCAGAAGGCTTTGTAACGTGTTCAAGGGACAAACAGGCCATTTTGTGCAGAATACGTAAACGTGAAAAAAATGCAATTACCGTCCGCAGGCGTTCCGGCGTTAGATGTCAATACGGGATATGGCCACCATGGAGGGCGATGTAAGATTCCACACGTCGTGTCATGCTTTGCACAACATTATTAAGCAGCTGTGGAGGTAATTTATCCCATTCCTCTGTCAGTGCACGGATGAGGGTGTCCTTATTTATTGGAGGACATTGGCGACCAGCAAGACTCCTCCCCAAAGAATCCCACACATTTTCAATGGGATTCAGATCTGGAGAACGTGCTGGCCATACGAGGCGTTGAATATCCTCGCTCTCAAGACACTCCTGGACAGCGACTGTTCGATGGCATGTTGCGTTGTCGTCCATGAAAATGAATCTATCACCGACAGCACCACGGAACATGCGAACATGAGGTAGCAGAACATCATTAATGTATCGTTGGCCAGTCATAGTCCCAGTTGGAAGCACATAGAGTAACGTACGGCCATTGATCATGATGCCAGCCCATACCATGACACTACATGTCGGATATCGGTCCCTTTCCTGTATGTTTGCTGGGCAATATGCAGTACCACTATCACGCCAGATCAGTTGTCGTCGACAATCAGACGATACCCTGTATCTACTCTCATCTGAGAAGAGGACAGCAAAGCAGTCGTTATCAGTCCTATAACGAAGTAAATTTCTCCGTCATTTCTGTCCACGCCAGGATTCGAACCCGGATCCCCTCATTCCGGAATAAGTCACTCTACCAATTGAGCTACGCGGACGTTTTATTCTGATTCCAATCTGCCTTTATGTCGTGTGCGTCCTTCGGGCAGGTACGTCACATCTCCTGGTACGTTACATCATCTCCCCCTTATTATTTTTTTTTTCGAAGTGCTGGAGAAAGGATTCTCTTATTTTTCCTATCTCGCGGGTGGAAATAGCATCACACCAATGCGAGATTTTGAACGGTCGGGTCATCCGGATAGTTCGGGCGCCATTATAACGAAGTAAATTTCTCCGTCATTTCTGTCCACGCCAGGATTCGAACCCGGATCCCCTCATTTCGGAATACGTCACTCTACCAATTGAGCTACGCGGACGTTTTATTCTGATTCCTATCTGCCTTTATGTCGTGTGCGTCCTTCGGGCAGGTACGTCACATCTCCTGGTACGTTACAGTCCAATTGCGATGTTGATGGCACCATTGCAAACGGGCGGTACGGTGACGTCTGGAGAATGGGAAGCACACAACTGGACGGCGGGCGTATAGTCCTCCTTCATGCAAACGTCTGGCGACAGTTTTTCGGGAGATCCGCTTGCCAGTAGCAGCCATAAACTGATTTGCTACCTCACTAGCTGTGCTGCGCCGGTGTCTTTTTGTTGATAGCACTATGTACCGATCTTCTGCAGGTGTCGTACTGCGAACACGATCTCCCCCGTGACGTTTGCTACACTCTCCATTTGTTTGAAATGATTTCCAAAGCCTTGAAACAACACTGTGGCTGACGTCGAACTCCCTGGCAACATCTGTTATTTTTCGCCCTTCTTTAACCTTGCCAATAATACGGCCACGCGTAAAATCATTTAGGTGATATCGGGAAGACATACTGAAAATTGCAAGTCCGTCAATTTATTCTTTCCCTTTCAACTTTGCGTTTGAACAACAACGGTCAATACGCGTCAAATCCTTTATATCTCTTATCAGCGCTATGACGTCACGAACAAGTTCGGCAATCCAAAATTTGCATACGCACAACACGTCTTACTGTATCCCGCACTTATGCTAATTTCCACATTTTCCTGCCTTCCATTTTATGGTTGCTATCGTTGCTATTGTCATCCGTCCTTAGCAATTGTCCAGCAGTGTATAATGAATTCAATGCTTGTACTAAGCTTCTAATAGTGAATTCAAATGGTTGTTGTTACTAGTTAATTAAGATCATGAATAAAGTCTCCTGCTAGTAGTGTAGTAACAGTAATGAACAAACTTATAACTGGTAGTAATGTTGTAGTAGTAATTAAGATGAATAAAGTCTTAATGCTGGTTGTTACTAATAACACCAAATGAAATAAACCTAACAGCCAGACAGAGGTCTGACAGTACTATGAACTGAGAAAGACGTACTTACGTAAAACCTTTTATTATGAACTTCTTGAATCATCCAACACACACACACTAATCGTATCACAATAATGAAGAAAAACCTAGTCACATAGAACGAAGCTCTCCCTACACACATCAACAAAAAGCTCTCTTTCACATAAACAAACGCTCTCCCTCTACAACAACAAACGCTCTCCTTTTGCATCGTTGAACGCGCCTATTTATACTGGCTACCACGTCATGACTTACACTCATTGCCAGATCTCATTCAGCGGGAGAAATAACATCTCGTTCAGTAAGAAGATAATTTACATAGAAAAATAAAATAACCAGAGATAGTAAAATCAAAAGGAAAGTGAATCGAGAGTATACGTTACATCATCTCCCCCTTAATTTTTTTTCTTTTTTCCGAAAAACTTATCAATTTTGGAGTGTAAGTCTTACACTTCGTTGATTGACGTTTATCGACCTCTTTTTTGTTTTGTTGTTTGGTGGCAGCAGTATTTACAATCTCAAACTTGGCATGACAAAATCAAGAAATCTGTATTCGTCTGTGAAACACTTGTATTTTTGAACAAAACTAACCTGCATCGGCATACCTTCCTTTTATTCTGCCTAGCAGGAATCACTTTTTTAATTTCAAATTACGTTCTCATTATTCGTTGAATACACACCAACTGTATCAGCAGCGAAGATTGCCTGGAGCTGTCTAACAGTAATAATTTTATTATTTTACCCCTAAGCACATAGATATATATAAAAAATTTGGATTAGTAGATGGACATACAAGAAATATTAAAAAAAAAACACATATACACAAAAAAGAATGCATAGGCCCACACGAAAAAAAGGAATTCTGACACGCCAACTGGTCGTGCAGGAAAAACAACAAACGGAGAAAAGAACCTGTCCACGAGAACTTACTTATCTCGAGGACGCATAAAAAACTCTAGTACGATAACGTTTTCCAGGCCTAATCGGACTTGTAAATTCAGGTGGCGTAGTGCGTTTCAAGGATTTGAATGGATCTGGAACATCTGTATTCTGTCCGTCAAGAAATCCCGGCGGCTGACAGGAACGGTCAGGAACGGCTGAAATCCGTCGGTCAGGAACGGCTGAAATCCGTCGGTCAGGAACGGCTGAAGTCTGGCTGTCCGGAAATCCCTGCGGCTGATAGGAACGGTCAGGAACGGCTGAAACCCGTCGGTCAGGAACGGCTGAAGTCTGGCGGTCCGGAAATCCCTGCGGCTGACAGGAACGGTCAGGAACGGCTGAAATCCGTCGGTCAGGAACGGCTGAAGTCTGGCGGTCCGGAAATCCCTGCGGCTGAAATCCGTCGGTCAGGAACGGCTGAAGTCCGGCGATCAGGAACGGCCGAAGTCTGGCGGTCCGGAAATCCCTGCGGCTGATAGGAACGGGCTCCCCCAGGCTTTTGATATGTAGTCCCTTTGTACTGGAGCCCGTGGTGTCCTTCCAGCATTCTTTTGGACGGACGTGGCTCCGGCCACATCGTTTGCTTTCGCTTTCGCCCTCGTGGCATAAGAGTAGCAGCAGGAATCGGCCCTGTTTGCCCTGAGCGTAGGTTCCAGGGGCGAAACCCGGGCGGATGCAAGGATCTCTGCCTTCGTCGCTGTTGCGGCGAAGCAGATTGGGGAGACAAGTTACGTTTTCACCCAGCTTTTGGTAGTACTGGACGGTTTGTAATAGGTGTTTGACGTTTAGGAATAGTCAAATTATTGTTCATAACTGATAAATCAGAAGTATCCGAAGCCTCTGAGTCGCTGCTGTAATTTAGTGGTCGTGCAGGGCGATGTTTATTCCTGCCTATAGGAATACTCTCTGATGAGGTATTCAAGGAAGTAGGAGCTTGTGGTGTTGCAGAGTTATCGGGAAATGGTGCAGCAATAGTCTTGGCAATGGTTGGAGGGAAAGGAACGATACTAGTATTTGAAGAACTTGATTCGAGCCTTGGTCTCATGGGAGAATCAGGTTGCGTGTTTGGAAACCCGTCTTGAGGAGGGGAGGGTGAAGAAAAAATCACGGGAGATTCTTCAAAAATGTTTGTTAGTTCGTCCAAAATTTCTGGAGGTTGATCGTGAGATATAGACTCTTGAGTCTGTGGAACAGAAAGTTGAGTAGGGTTGATTATAAAATCAATATTTCGTTCATGATACTTGCGACACTGAGCAACGTGTACGTATTAAAATTGATTGTCAGGTTTTTCTAGAACAATGTTATTTTCAAACACATTTGCCACCCGATATGGACCGTCGTAGCTGGGTGCAAATTTCTTCACT
The DNA here is from genome assembly GCA_039090855.1 of Macrothele yani. NCBI lineage: Eukaryota > Metazoa > Arthropoda > Arachnida > Araneae > Macrothelidae > Macrothele > Macrothele yani. Next base: position 54,389,438 of record CM077011.1, on the reverse strand, counting down.
AAAGTATGAGAAACAGAAGACTGGAAGTGCGTTTCCACGAGAGTGATATCTCCAACGACAAGATCTGGTTCCCTACGCCTAGTATTATAATATCTTGCTTGAGCCGCTTGTGCTCCTAGCATTGCAACACGAGCTTTTTCTGCCATGATTCGTACTGATTGCGGAGTTCGTCGCTGGTTTAGTTCGTCGATAATCCCCGTTAAATTTTCAAAAGGGGTTTTAATTTTGCTACCCAGAAAAAGTTCTGCAGGAGTAATTTTAGTAGATTCGTGAACAGACGAGCGGAGGGCGAACGAAAAAAGCTCAAGATGGTCATCCCATCGTTCATGATGATCCATGACAAATGTAGCAATCATTTTCACTAGCGTGCGGTTTACGCGTTCCGCAGGATTACTCTGGGGATGATATGGGGAAATGAATTTATGCTTAATGTGTAGTCTCGCACACATTTTTTCAAAAATGTCAGAAATAAATTGAGGACCATTATCCGAAACTACTTTATTAGGTGCACCATATCTAGAGAATACTTCATTAACTAATACATTACAAATAACTTCTGCCGTAGCGCCTTTAATGGGAAAAACTTCAACCCATTTAGAAAAATTATCAGTTAATACTAAAACGTAACGAGCTTTGTTTTTAACAGATAAAAGATAAGGTCCCAATAAATCTATGGAAATAATATCAAACACATGAGAACTTGAACTAGATTTCAAGTGACCGGCCGGTCTTACATTACGGTAATTATTAATGTGACACAAGTGACATGATTGAACGTATGCGAGCACACTTTGGTACATGCCAGGCCAATAGGCAACATCCCGCAATTTACAACGGGTCTTGCGAATACCTAAATGGCCTGCCAGAGGTTTGTCATGAAATTCGTTTAAAAGGGCCATTCTAAGGGTTTGCGGAATACATGGGCGAAACTCTGCCCTAGTAGTCCTAGATTTCGTATAGTAAAGAAGACCCTCTATGACTTCAAAATGTTGTGACCTTCCAGCCAGAGAAGGATCACTTTGTAGGGACGAACCCGCAAGCAAAAAATTATATATATCCCCGAAATCTGGATAATTTATTAATTCTGCCATTATCTGCTCTCTGGATGTTATATCAGCTATTAGAAGTAAAGGCTGACACCCAGGAATAGTTTCTGTGGGGACCCCTCTAATCGGAACGCGAGACAATGCGTCCGGTAATTGATTCTTATGACCTGGCTGATACGAAATTTTGATATTGCTCTCTTGTAACTTCAGAGCCCACTTCATAAGTCTTTGAGATAGGTGCTTAGCAGAATTCAAATACTGAAGGGCAGAATGATCCGTAATTATGTTAACTGTCAATTCGTTAAGATAACATTGAAATTTGTCAAGAGCATACACAACAGCAAGACATTCACGTTCCGTAGCTGAATAATTGCTTTCAGCTTTGGCTAAAGTACGAGACGCAAAAGCTATTGGATGCCCAGCTTGTGACAAAACGTAACCAACACCAACTCCGGATGCGTCAGTATAAATATCAAATTCCTTAGTATGATCCGGGAAAGCCAACACAGGAGGCTGAGTCAACGCAGACTTCAGTGTTTCAAACGCAGCGTTAGCCTCAGGTGTCCAAACAAACTTCTTGTATTTACGTTTCAAAGCATACAATGGCTCACAGATTGTAGCATAAGCGGGGACGAACTGCTGATACCATCCGGTCATTCCCAGAAAGCGTGATAGTTCTTTTGCTGTTTTAGGCCGAGGAAAGCCAACAATAGGCCTAATTTTTTCATTATCCGTAAATAAGCCGTGGGGAGTGATTTTCAACCCCAGATATACAATCTCGTCCCTCGCTATCTGGCATTTACTAGGTTTTAACGTCAAGCCAGCATTGTATATGAGTTGGAACACCTGTTTGAGCAGAGAAAGGTGCTCGTCAAAAGTCTCGGATGTAATAATAATGTCATCCAAATATACATGCACATGGGGACCCAGAACAGGTCTGAGAACCGTATCCATAAGCTTTTGGAAAGTAGCAGGTGCAGAAGCTAATCCAAAGGGCATACGTAGGTATTCATAAGCCCCAAAAGGAGTCACAAAGCCTGTTTTATCGACAGAGTCCGGATGTACTGCTACCTGCCAATATCCACTCGCCAAATCCAAGGTTGACATCCATTTGGTTGATGACAGGTCATGCAAAATATGTGACATGACAGGTAGTGGATAATTGATCGTTTTTGTGACTTGGTTGAGCTTGCGAAAATCTGTCACAAAACGAAATTCATTGGGTTGTTTCTTTGGAACCAAAAAGGCAGGAGCAGCCCAGGCGCTTGTTGATTCCCTTATTATGCCCTGTTTAATCATTTCAGAAATTTGACGTTGCATTTCCTGTTTCTTATGGGGAGCATAAGGGTAAGGTTTCGTCGCTATCGGTTTCGAACCCTCAGTGTCAATGACATGATAAACCACCTGTGTGAAATCAGATTGATCAGAAAATAAACCAGGGCTTTCCTGCAAAAGTAGAGAAAGCTGGTTTCGTTGCCTCTCATTCAATTGGTTACTCAATAACAAACTCGTTATATCTATAGGAACCGTAGGAATCACTTCGTTAGGTTTCGGAAAGGAAATCACATATTGTACGAAATTCAGAGTTATTTGAAACGTTTGAATAAAGTCCATTCCCATTAGACATTTCACAGGTAGTTCGTCTATAAGCAGGAAAGAATGCGTAAAACGAGCCTTTCCCAGCCCTAGAGATAATGTGACAGTTCCTGTGATACTGAAGATTTCGTTATTTGCACCTCGCAAATACTGCGTCGCAGTCTGAACGTGTATTGCAGGAAAATTGTCAGTGCAAAACTTCGTATTTAGGGCTGATATTTCAGAACCAGTGTCGAACTTTGTCTCGACAATAATATCTTCAATTGTCAAGAATACATCAGGCAACTGAGGAGTTTGGACAGTCACTAATACTGTTTTAGGGTCAGAATGCTTGGTATCAGGAAGCAGGACCGACCCTTGGTCTACTTCCTTTGGAAGTTTAAAGGATTCCTGGTTGGATTATCATGCGGTCTGAAACCTCGACCCTGCCGGGTATCGGGAAAATTTTCACGATGAGGAAAACTGCGTGAAACCTGCGTCGGGAACTCCGCGTGTCTGTTGACATTGTCATATCTATTACTTCTTCCCTCAGCACGGGCAGAAAAATCATCATTGTCCTGAGCATGAAAACGTTCCGAATGCTTCGGATTGGAACGGGGTCGAGCATACTGTGCATTTGTACGATATCCCGAAGATTGTTCAGAAACTCGCTGTTGGTTTGCCACTCTTCTGTGTGGTGGAACGTATGAAGCTTGGGTGTGCACTTGTGCATGCTCGCGCTGAAAGTTATTATACCTATTATGCCGCTGAGGGTTTTCGTAATAAGCCTCGCGGGGTGCCCGAGCATGGTGAGTTGAACCATGTTTGCCATGTCGCTCTTCATACGTTCGTATGAGGCGAAGGCATTCATGAATTGTAGAAGGGTGTCGAGCCTCAAAAATCTTGTAGAAATGGGTCGAGCTGCTGCAATAGGGTATCCAACATGTCGACATGACAGGCATGTGGATCCCATAAGTTATATAAGCGTGTTGTTTCCAACGCAAATGCAACAGGGCTATCGTTGGGTCCTTGCTGACGAGAAAAAAGTTGTTGTGCAAGGCTAGCTCGACTGAGGCCGAAAGGAAAGACCTCCAAAATTCTGCACGGAAATTCTCATAATGAGAATCCGGGTTCGACACTCTCCACTGCCGATACCAGGTCTTAGCGGTATCCTTCAAGCAAGTGCCTGCGATTTGTACTTTGCAGTCTTCAGGAATATTGTATAGATCAAAATGATCTTCCAAATCTTCAAGGAACTTTAAGGATCCCTCCAACCCATTGAAATGAATTGTTCCTGCATGCGGCACGAAATGGGCAAGCATTCTGCTTCGCTGAGAGGATTGAACTCCCTCAGGTACGACCCGCGACTCAGAGTAATAGGAAGCTGGTGCATTACGAAATTGTGAAGAATGCCTGGGTACGTGTAGATCATTCATATCAAAGTGAGACCCACAGGCTTCTTGCAAATTGCCAAAAAAAAACCACCATCACCATCGAAACTTGCCTTAGGGTGGAAAATTGAAGTTGTCTCAGGTAAGGAAGACATGGGAAATAATTGTCAAGACCTCGTGTTCGAGAAAAGTTCGGGCGCCAATTATAATGAATAACGGTTTTGCTACCAAGCTAATTATCGTGAATATAGCTTTCACTAATACTATAATGAATTCAATGCTTGTACTAAGCTTCTAATAATGAATTCAAATGGTTGTTGTTACTAGTTAATTAAGATCATGAATAAAGTCTCCTGCTAGTAGTGTAGTAACAGTAATGAACAAACTTATAACTGGTAGTAATGTTGTAGTAGTAATTAAGATGAATAAAGTCTTAATGCTGGTTGTTACTAATAACACCAAATGAAATAAACCTAACAGCCAGACAGAGGTCTGACAGTACTATGAACTGAGAAAGACGTACTTACGTAAAACCTTTTATTATGAACTTCTTGAATCATCCAACACACACACACTAATCGTATCACAATAATGAAGAAAAACCTAGTCACATAGAACGAAGCTCTCCCTACACACATCAACAAAAAGCTCTCTTTCACATAAACAAACGCTCTCCCTCTACAACAACAAACGCTCTCCTTTTGCATCGTTGAACGCGCCTATTTATACTGGCTACCACGTCATGACTTACACTCATTGCCAGATCTCATTCAGCGGGAGAAATAACATCTCGTTCAGTAAGAAGATAATTTACATAGAAAAATAAAATAACCAGAGATAGTAAAATCAAAAGGAAAGTGAATCGAGAGTATACGTTACATCATCTCCCCCTTAATTTTTTTTTTTTTTTCCGAAAAACCTATCAATTTTGGAGTGTAAGTCTTACACTTCGTTGATTGACGTTTATCGACCTCTTTTTTGTTTTGTTGTTTGGTGGCAGCAGTATTTACAATCTCAAACTTGGCATGACAAAATCAAGAAATCTGTATTCGTCTGTGAAACACTTGTATTTTTGAACAAAACTAACCTGCATCGGCATACCTTCCTTTTATTCTGCCTAGCAGGAATCACTTTTTTAATTTCAAATTACGTTCTCATTATTCGTTGAATACACACCAACTGTATCAGCAGCGAAGATTGCCTGGAGCTGTCTAACAGTAATAATTTTATTATTTTACCCCTAAGCACATAGATATATATAAAAAATTTGGATTAGTAGATGGACATACAAGAAATATTAAAAAAAAAACACATATACACAAAAAAGAATGCATAGGCCCACACGAAAAAAAGGAATTCTGACACGCCAACTGGTCGTGCAGGAAAAACAACAAACGGAGAAAAGAACCTGTCCACGAGAACTTACTTATCTCGAGGACGCATAAAAACTCTAGTACGATAACGTTTTCCAGGCCTAATCGGACTTGTAAATTCAGGTGGCGTAGTGCGTTTCAAGGATTTGAATGGATCTGGAACATCTGTATTCTGTCCGTCAAGAAATCCCGGCGGCTGACAGGAACGGTCAGGAACGGCTGAAATCCGTCGGTCAGGAACGGCTGAAGTCTGGCTGTCCGGAAATCCCTGCGGCTGATAGGAACGGTCAGGAACGGCTGAAACCCGTCGGTCAGGAACGGCTGAAGTCTGGCGGTCCGGAAATCCCTGCGGCTGACAGGAACGGTCAGGAACGGCTGAAATCCGTCGGTTAGGAACGGCTGAAGTCTGGCGGTCCGGAAATCCCTGCGGCTGAAATCCGTCGGTCAGGAACGGCTGAAGTCCGGCGATCAGGAACGGCCGAAGTCTGGCGGTCCGGAAATCCCTGCGGCTGATAGGAACGGGCTCCCCCAGGCTTTTGATATGTAGTCCCTTTGTACTGGAGCCCGTGGTGTCCTTCCAGCATTCTTTTGGACGGACGTGGCTCCGGCCACATCGTTTGCTTTCGCTTTCGCCCTCGTGGCATAAGAGTAGCAGCAGGAATCGGCCCTGTTTGCCCTGAGCGTAGGTTCCAGGGGCGAAACCCGGGCGGATGCAAGGATCTCTGCCTTCGTCGCTGTTGCGGCGAAGCAGATTGGGGAGACAAGTTACGTTTTCACCCAGCTTTTGGTAGTACTGGACGGTTTGTAATAGGTGTTTGACGTTTAGGAATAGTCAAATTATTGTTCATAACTGATAAATCAGAAGTATCCGAAGCCTCTGAGTCGCTGCTGTAATTTAGTGGTCGTGCAGGGCGATGTTTATTCCTGCCTATAGGAATACTCTCTGATGAGGTATTCAAGGAAGTAGGAGCTTGTGGTGTTGCAGAGTTATCGGGAAATGGTGCAGCAATAGTCTTGGCAATGGTTGGAGGGAAAGGAACGATACTAGTATTTGAAGAACTTGATTCGAGCCTTGGTCTCATGGGAGAATCAGGTTGCGTGTTTGGAAACCCGTCTTGAGGAGGGGAGGGTGAAGAAAAAATCACGGGAGATTCTTCAAAAATGTTTGTTAGTTCGTCCAAAATTTCTGGAGGTTGATCGTGAGATATAGACTCTTGAGTCTGTGGAACAGAAAGTTGAGTAGGGTTGATTATAAAATCAATATTTCGTTCATGATACTTGCGACACTGAGCAACGTGTACGTATTAAAATTGATTGTCAGGTTTTTCTAGAACAATGTTATTTTCAAACACATTTGCCACCCGATATGGACCGTCGTAGCTGGGTGCAAATTTCTTCACTAAAGTATGAGAAACAGAAGACTGGAAGTGCGTTTCCACGAGAGTGATATCTCCAACGACAAGATCTGGTTCCCTACGCCTAGTATTATAATATCTTGCTTGAGCCGCTTGTGCTCCTAGCATTGCAACACGAGCTTTTTCTGCCATGATTCGTACTGATTGCGGAGTTCGTCGCTGGTTTAGTTCGTCGATAATCCCCGTTAAATTTTCAAAAGGGGTTTTAATTTTGCTACCCAGAAAAAGTTCTGCAGGAGTAATTTTAGTAGATTCGTGAACAGACGAGCGGAGGGCGAACGAAAAAAGCTCAAGATGGTCATCCCATCGTTCATGATGATCCATGACAAATGTAGCAATCATTTTCACTAGCGTGCGGTTTACGCGTTCCGCAGGATTACTCTGGGGATGATATGGGGAAATGAATTTATGCTTAATGTGTAGTCTCGCACACATTTTTTCAAAAATGTCAGAAATAAATTGAGGACCATTATCCGAAACTACTTTATTAGGTGCACCATATCTAGAGAATACTTCATTAACTAATACATTACAAATAACTTCTGCCGTAGCGCCTTTAATGGGAAAAACTTCAACCCATTTAGAAAAATTATCAGTTAATACTAAAACGTAACGAGCTTTGTTTTTAACAGATAAAAGATAAGGTCCCAATAAATCTATGGAAATAATATCAAACACATGAGAACTTGAACTAGATTTCAAGTGACCGGCCGGTCTTACATTACGGTAATTATTAATGTGACACAAGTGACATGATTGAACGTATGCGAGCACACTTTGGTACATGCCAGGCCAATAGGCAACATCCCGCAATTTACAACGGGTCTTGCGAATACCTAAATGGCCTGCCAGAGGTTTGTCATGAAATTCGTTTAAAAGGGCCATTCTAAGGGTTTGCGGAATACATGGGCGAAACTCTGCCCTAGTAGTCCTAGATTTCGTATAGTAAAGAAGACCCTCTATGACTTCAAAATGTTGTGACCTTCCAGCCAGAGAAGGATCACTTTGTAGGGACGAACCCGCAAGCAAAAAATTATATATATCCCCGAAATCTGGATAATTTATTAATTCTGCCATTATCTGCTCTCTGGATGTTATATCAGCTATTAGAAGTAAAGGCTGACACCCAGGAATAGTTTCTGTGGGGACCCCTCTAATCGGAACGCGAGACAATGCGTCCGGTAATTGATTCTTATGACCTGGCTGATACGAAATTTTGATATTGCTCTCTTGTAACTTCAGAGCCCACTTCATAAGTCTTTGAGATAGGTGCTTAGCAGAATTCAAATACTGAAGGGCAGAATGATCCGTAATTATGTTAACTGTCAATTCGTTAAGATAACATTGAAATTTGTCAAGAGCATACACAACAGCAAGACATTCACGTTCCGTAGCTGAATAATTGCTTTCAGCTTTGGCTAAAGTACGAGACGCAAAAGCTATTGGATGCCCAGCTTGTGACAAAACGTAACCAACACCAACTCCGGATGCGTCAGTATAAATATCAAATTCCTTAGTATGATCCGGGAAAGCCAACACAGGAGGCTGAGTCAACGCAGACTTCAGTGTTTCAAACGCAGCGTTAGCCTCAGGTGTCCAAACAAACTTCTTGTATTTACGTTTCAAAGCATACAATGGCTCACAGATTGTAGCATAAGCGGGGACGAACTGCTGATACCATCCGGTCATTCCCAGAAAGCGTGATAGTTCTTTTGCTGTTTTAGGCCGAGGAAAGCCAACAATAGGCCTAATTTTTTCATTATCCGTAAATAAGCCGTGGGGAGTGATTTTCAACCCCAGATATACAATCTCGTCCCTCGCTATCTGGCATTTACTAGGTTTTAACGTCAAGCCAGCATTGTATATGAGTTGGAACACCTGTTTGAGCAGAGAAAGGTGCTCGTCAAAAGTCTCGGATGTAATAATAATGTCATCCAAATATACATGCACATGGGGACCCAGAACAGGTCTGAGAACCGTATCCATAAGCTTTTGGAAAGTAGCAGGTGCAGAAGCTAATCCAAAGGGCATACGTAGGTATTCATAAGCCCCAAAAGGAGTCACAAAGCCTGTTTTATCGACAGAGTCCGGATGTACTGCTACCTGCCAATATCCACTCGCCAAATCCAAGGTTGACATCCATTTGGTTGATGACAGGTCATGCAAAATATGTGACATGACAGGTAGTGGATAATTGATCGTTTTTGTGACTTGGTTGAGCTTGCGAAAATCTGTCACAAAACGAAATTCATTGGGTTGTTTCTTTGGAACCAAAAAGGCAGGAGCAGCCCAGGCGCTTGTTGATTCCCTTATTATGCCCTGTTTAATCATTTCAGAAATTTGACGTTGCATTTCCTGTTTCTTATGGGGAGCATAAGGGTAAGGTTTCGTCGCTATCGGTTTCGAACCCTCAGTGTCAATGACATGATAAACCACCTGTGTGAAATCAGATTGATCAGAAAATAAACCAGGGCTTTCCTGCAAAAGTAGAGAAAGCTGGTTTCGTTGCCTCTCATTCAATTGGTTACTCAATAACAAACTCGTTATATCTATAGGAACCGTAGGAATCACTTCGTTAGGTTTCGGAAAGGAAATCACATATTGTACGAAATTCAGAGTTATTTGAAACGTTTGAATAAAGTCCATTCCCATTAGACATTTCACAGGTAGTTCGTCTATAAGCAGGAAAGAATGCGTAAAACGAGCCTTTCCCAGCCCTAGAGATAATGTGACAGTTCCTGTGATACTGAAGATTTCGTTATTTGCACCTCGCAAATACTGCGTCGCAGTCTGAACGTGTATTGCAGGAAAATTGTCAGTGCAAAACTTCGTATTTAGGGCTGATATTTCAGAACCAGTGTCGAACTTTGTCTCGACAATAATATCTTCAATTGTCAAGAATACATCAGGCAACTGAGGAGTTTGGACAGTCACTAATACTGTTTTAGGGTCAGAATGCTTGGTATCAGGAAGCAGGACCGACCCTTGGTCTACTTCCTTTGGAAGTTTAAAGGATTCCTGGTTGGATTATCATGCGGTCTGAAACCTCGACCCTGCCGGGTATCGGGAAAATTTTCACGATGAGGAAAACTGCGTGAAACCTGCGTCGGGAACTCCGCGTGTCTGTTGACATTGTCATATCTATTACTTCTTCCCTCAGCACGGGCAGAAAAATCATCATTGTCCTGAGCATGAAAACGTTCCGAATGCTTCGGATTGGAACGGGGTCGAGCATACTGTGCATTTGTACGATATCCCGAAGATTGTTCAGAAACTCGCTGTTGGTTTGCCACTCTTCTGTGTGGTGGAACGTATGAAGCTTGGGTGTGCACTTGTGCATGCTCGCGCTGAAAGTTATTATACCTATTATGCCGCTGAGGGTTTTCGTAATAAGCCTCGCGGGGTGCCCGAGCATGGTGAGTTGAACCATGTTTGCCATGTCGCTCTTCATACGTTCGTATGAGGCGAAGGCATTCATGAATTGTAGAAGGGTGTCGAGCCTCAAAAAAATCTTGTAGAAATGGGTCGAGCTGCTGCAATAGGGTATCCAACATGTCGACATGACAGGCATGTGGATCCCATAAGTTATATAAGCGTGTTGTTTCCAACGCAAATGCAACAGGGCTATCGTTGGGTCCTTGCTGACGAGAAAAAAGTTGTTGTGCAAGGCTAGCTCGACTGAGGCCGAAAGGAAAGACCTCCAAAAATTCTGCACGGAAATTCTCATAATGAGAATCCGGGTTCGACACTCTCCACTGCCGATACCAGGTCTTAGCGGTATCCTTCAAGCAAGTGCCTGCGATTTGTACTTTGCAGTCTTCAGGAATATTGTATAGATCAAAATGATCTTCCAAATCTTCAAGGAACTTTAAGGATCCCTCCAACCCATTGAAATGAATTGTTCCTGCATGCGGCACGAAATGGGCAAGCATTCTGCTTCGCTGAGAGGATTGAACTCCCTCAGGTACGACCCGCGACTCAGAGTAATAGGAAGCTGGTGCATTACGAAATTGTGAAGAATGCCTGGGTACGTGTAGATCATTCATATCAAAGTGAGACCCACAGGCTTCTTGCAAATTGCCAAAAAAACCACCATCACCATCGAAACTTGCCTTAGGGTGGAAAATTGAAGTTGTCTCAGGTAAGGAAGACATGGGAAATAATTGTCAAGACCTCGTGTTCGAGAAAAGTTCGGGCGCCAATTATAATGAATAACGGTTTTGCTACCAAGCTAATTATCGTGAATATAGCTTTCACTAATACTATAATGAATTCAATGCTTGTACTAAGCTTCTAATAATGAATTCAAATGGTTGTTGTTACTAGTTAATTAAGATCATGAATAAAGTCTCCTGCTAGTAGTGTAGTAACAGTAATGAACAAACTTATAACTGGTAGTAATGTTGTAGTAGTAATTAAGATGAATAAAGTCTTAATGCTGGTTGTTACTAATAACACCAAATGAAATAAACCTAACAGCCAGACAGAGGTCTGACAGTACTATGAACTGAGAAAGACGTACTTACGTAAAACCTTTTATTATGAACTTCTTGAATCATCCAACACACACACACTAATCGTATCACAATAATGAAGAAAAACCTAGTCACATAGAACGAAGCTCTCCCTACACACATCAACAAAAAGCTCTCTTTCACATAAACAAACGCTCTCCCTCTACAACAACAAACGCTCTCCTTTTGCATCGTTGAACGCGCCTATTTATACTGGCTACCACGTCATGACTTACACTCATTGCCAGATCTCATTCAGCGGGAGAAATAACATCTCGTTCAGTAAGAAGATAATTTACATAGAAAAATAAAATAACCAGAGATAGTAAAATCAAAAGGAAAGTGAATCGAGAGTATACGTTACATCATCTCCCCCTTAATTTTTTTTTCTTTTTTCCGAAAAACCTATCAATTTTGGAGTGTAAGTCTTACACTTCGTTGATTGACGTTTATCGACCTCTTTTTTGTTTTGTTGTTTGGTGGCAGCAGTATTTACAATCTCAAACTTGGCATGACAAAATCAAGAAATCTGTATTCGTCTGTGAAACACTTGTATTTTTGAACAAAACTAACCTGCATCGGCATACCTTCCTTTTATTCTGCCTAGCAGGAATCACTTTTTTAATTTCAAATTACGTTCTCATTATTCGTTGAATACACACCAACTGTATCAGCAGCGAAGATTGCCTGGAGCTGTCTAACAGTAATAATTTTATTATTTTACCCCTAAGCACATAGATATATATAAAAAATTTGGATTAGTAGATGGACATACAAGAAATATTAAAAAAAAAACACATATACACAAAAAAGAATGCATAGGCCCACACGAAAAAAGGAATTCTGACACGCCAACTGGTCGTGCAGGAAAAACAACAAACGGAGAAAAGAACCTGTCCACGAGAACTTACTTATCTCGAGGACGCATAAAAAACTCTAGTACGATAACGTTTTCCAGGCCTAATCGGACTTGTAAATTCAGGTGGCGTAGTGCGTTTCAAGGATTTGAATGGATCTGGAACATCTGTATTCTGTCCGTCAAGAAATCCCGGCGGCTGACAGGAACGGTCAGGAACGGCTGAAATCCGTCGGTCAGGAACGGCTGAAGTCTGGCTGTCCGGAAATCCCTGCGGCTGATAGGAACGGTCAGGAACGGCTGAAACCCGTCGGTCAGGAACGGCTGAAGTCTGGCGGTCCGGAAATCCCTGCGGCTGACAGGAACGGTCAGGAACGGCTGAAATCCGTCGGTTAGGAACGGCTGAAGTCTGGCGGTCCGGAAATCCCTGCGGCTGAAATCCGTCGGTCAGGAACGGCTGAAGTCCGGCGATCAGGAACGGCCGAAGTCTGGCGGTCCGGAAATCCCTGCGGCTGATAGGAACGGGCTCCCCAGGCTTTTGATATGTAGTCCCTTTGTACTGGAGCCCGTGGTGTCCTTCCAGCATTCTTTTGGACGGACGTGGCTCCGGCCACATCGTTTGCTTTCGCTTTCGCCCTCGTGGCATAAGAGTAGCAGCAGGAATCGGCCCTGTTTGCCCTGAGCGTAGGTTCCAGGGGCGAAACCCGGGCGGATGCAAGGATCTCTGCCTTCGTCGCTGTTGCGGCGAAGCAGATTGGGGAGACAAGTTACGTTTTCGCCCAGCTTTTGGTAGTACTGGACGGTTTGTAATAGGTGTTTGACGTTTAGGAATAGTCAAATTATTGTTCATAACTGATAAATCAGAAGTATCCGAAGCCTCTGAGTCGCTGCTGTAATTTAGTGGTCGTGCAGGGCGATGTTTATTCCTGCCTATAGGAATACTCTCTGATGAGGTATTCAAGGAAGTAGGAGCTTGTGGTGTTGCAGAGTTATCGGGAAATGGTGCAGCAATAGTCTTGGCAATGGTTGGAGGGAAAGGAACGATACTAGTATTTGAAGAACTTGATTCGAGCCTTGGTCTCATGGGAGAATCAGGTTGCGTGTTTGGAAACCCGTCTTGAGGAGGGGAGGGTGAAGAAAAAATCACGGGAGATTCTTCAAAAATGTTTGTTAGTTCGTCCAAAATTTCTGGAGGTTGATCGTGAGATATAGACTCTTGAGTCTGTGGAACAGAAAGTTGAGTAGGGTTGATTATAAAATCGATATTTCGTTCATGATACTTGCGACACTGAGCAACGTGTACGTATTAAAATTGATTGTCAGGTTTTTCTAGAACAATGTTATTTTCAAACACATTTGCCACCCGATATGGACCGTCGTAGCTGGGTGCAAATTTCTTCACTAAAGTATGAGAAACAGAAGACTGGAAGTGCGTTTCCACGAGAGTGATATCTCCAACGACAAGATCTGGTTCCCTACGCCTAGTATTATAATATCTTGCTTGAGCCGCTTGTGCTCCTAGCATTGCAACACGAGCTTTTTCTGCCATGATTCGTACTGATTGCGGAGTTCGTCGCTGGTTTAGTTCGTCGATAATCCCCGTTAAATTTTCAAAAGGGGTTTTAATTTTGCTACCCAGAAAAAGTTCTGCAGGAGTAATTTTAGTAGATTCGTGAACAGACGAGCGGAGGGCGAACGAAAAAAGCTCAAGATGGTCATCCCATCGTTCATGATGATCCATGACAAATGTAGCAATCATTTTCACTAGCGTGCGGTTTACGCGTTCCGCAGGATTACTCTGGGGATGATATGGGGAAATGAATTTATGCTTAATGTGTAGTCTCGCACACATTTTTTCAAAAATGTCAGAAATAAATTGAGGACCATTATCCGAAACTACTTTATTAGGTGCACCATATCTAGAGAATACTTCATTACCTAATACATTACAAATAACTTCTGCCGTAGCGCCTTTAATGGGAAAAACTTCAACCCATTTAGAAAAATTATCAGTTAATACTAAAACGTAACGAGCTTTGTTTTTAACAGATAAAAGATAAGGTCCCAATAAATCTATGGAAATAATATCAAACACATGAGAACTTGAACTAGATTTCAAGTGACCGGCCGGTCTTACATTACGGTAATTATTAATGTGACACAAGTGACATGATTGAACGTATGCGAGCACACTTTGGTACATGCCAGGCCAATAGGCAACATCCCGCAATTTACAACGGGTCTTGCGAATACCTAAATGGCCTGCCAGAGGTTTGTCATGAAATTCGTTTAAAAGGGCCATTCTAAGGGTTTGCGGAATACATGGGCGAAACTCTGCCCTAGTAGTCCTAGATTTCGTATAGTAAAGAAGACCCTCTATGACTTCAAAATGTTGTGACCTTCCAGCCAGAGAAGGATCACTTTGTAGGGACGAACCCGCAAGCAAAAAATTATATATATCCCCGAAATCTGGATAATTTATTAATTCTGCCATTATCTGCTCTCTGGATGTTATATCAGCTATTAGAAGTAAAGGCTGACACCCAGGAGTAGTTTCTGTGGGGACCCCTCTAATCGGAACGCGAGACAATGCGTCCGGTAATTGATTCTTATGACCTGGCTGATACGAAATTTTGATATTGCTCTCTTGTAACTTCAGAGCCCACTTCATAAGTCTTTGAGATAGGTGCTTAGCAGAATTCAAATACTGAAGGGCAGAATGATCCGTAATTATGTTAACTGTCAATTCGTTAAGATAACATTGAAATTTGTCAAGAGCATACACAACAGCAAGACATTCACGTTCCGTAGCTGAATAATTGCTTTCAGCTTTGGCTAAAGTACGAGACGCAAAAGCTATTGGATGCCCAGCTTGTGACAAAACGTAACCAACACCAACTCCGGATGCGTCAGTATAAATATCAAATTCCTTAGTATGATCCGGGAAAGCCAACACAGGAGGCTGAGTCAACGCAGACTTCAGTGTTTCAAACGCAGCGTTAGCCTCAGGTGTCCAAACAAACTTCTTGTATTTACGTTTCAAAGCATACAATGGCTCACAGATTGTAGCATAAGCGGGGACGAACTGCTGATACCATCCGGTCATTCCCAGAAAGCGTGATAGTTCTTTTGCTGTTTTAGGCCGAGGAAAGTCAACAATAGGCCTAATTTTTTCATTATCCGTAAATAAGCCGTGGGGAGTGATTTTCAACCCCAGATATACAATCTCGTCCCTCGCTATCTGGCATTTACTAGGTTTTAACGTCAAGCCAGCATTGTATATGAGTTGGAACACCTGTTTGAGCAGAGAAAGGTGCTCGTCAAAAGTCTCGGATGTAATAATAATGTCATCCAAATATACATGCACATGGGGACCCAGAACAGGTCTGAGAACCGTATCCATAAGCTTTTGGAAAGTAGCAGGTGCAGAAGCTAATCCAAAGGGCATACGTAGGTATTCATAAGCCCCAAAAGGAGTCACAAAGCCTGTTTTATCGACAGAGTCCGGATGTACTGCTACCTGCCAATATCCACTCGCCAAATCCAAGGTTGACATCCATTTGGTTGATGACAGGTCATGCAAAATATGTGACATGACAGGTAGTGGATAATTGATCGTTTTTGTGACTTGGTTGAGCTTGCGAAAATCTGTCACAAAACGAAATTCATTGGGTTGTTTCTTTGGAACCAAAAAGGCAGGAGCAGCCCAGGCGCTTGTTGATTCCCTTATTATGCCCTGTTTAATCATTTCAGAAATTTGACGTTGCATTTCCTGTTTCTTATGGGGAGCATAAGGGTAAGGTTTCGTCGCTATCGGTTTCGAACCCTCAGTGTCAATGACATGATAAACCACCTGTGTGAAATCAGATTGATCAGAAAATAAACCAGGGCTTTCCTGCAAAAGTAGAGACAGCTGGTTTCGTTGCCTCTCATTCAATTGGTTACTCAATAACAAACTCGTTATATCTATAGGAACCGTAGGAATCACTTCGTTAGGTTTCGGAAAGGAAATCACATATTGTACGAAATTCAGAGTTATTTGAAACGTTTGAATAAAGTCCATTCCCATTAGACATTTCACAGGTAGTTCGTCTATAAGCAGGAAAGAATGCGTAAAACGAGCCTTTCCCAGCCCTAGAGATAATGTGACAGTTCCTGTGATACTGAAGATTTCGTTATTTGCACCTCGCAAATACTGCGTCGCAGTCTGAACGTGTATTGCAGGAAAATTGTCAGTGCAAAACTTCGTATTTAGGGCTGATATTTCAGAACCAGTGTCGAACTTTGTCTCGACAATAATATCTTCAATTGTCAAGAATACATCAGGCAACTGAGGAGTTTGGACAGTCACTAATACTGTTTTAGGGTCAGAATGCTTGGTATCAGGAAGCAGGACCGACCCTTGGTCTACTTCCTTTGGAAGTTTAAAGGATTCCTGGTTGGATTATCATGCGGTCTGAAACCTCGACCCTGCCGGGTATCGGGAAAATTTTCACGATGAGGAAAACTGCGTGAAACCTGCGTCGGGAACTCCGCGTGTCTGTTGACATTGTCATATCTATTACTTCTTCCCTCAGCACGGGCAGAAAAATCATCATTGTCCTGAGCATGAAAACGTTCCGAATGCTGCGGATTGGAACGGGGTCGAGCATACTGTGCATTTGTACGATATCCCGAAGATTGTTCAGAAACTCGCTGTTGGTTTGCCACTCTTCTGTGTGGTGGAACGTATGAAGCTTGGGTGTGCACTTGTGCATGCTCGCGCTGAAAGTTATTATACCTATTATGCCGCTGAGGGTTTTCGTAATAAGCCTCGCGGGGTGCCCGAGCATGGTGAGTTGAACCATGTTTGCCATGTCGCTCTTCATACGTTCGTATGAGGCGAAGGCATTCATGAATTGTAGAAGGGTGTCGAACCTCAAAAAATCTTGTAGAAATGGGTCGAGCTGCTGCAATAGGGTATCCAACATGTCGACATGACAGGCATGTGGATCCCATAAGTTATATAAGCGTGTTGTTTCCAACGCAAATGCAACAGGGCTATCGTTGGGTCCTTGCTGACGAGAAAAAAGTTGTTGTGCAAGGCTAGCTCGACTGAGGCCGAAAGGAAAGACCTCCAAAAATTCTGCACGGAAATTCTCATAATGAGAATCCGGGTTCGACACTCTCCACTGCCGATACCAGGTCTTAGCGGTATCCTTCAAGGAAGTGCCTGCGATTTGTACTTTGCAGTCTTCAGGAATATTGTATAGATCAAAATGATCTTCCAAATCTTCAAGGAACTTTAAGGATCCCTCCAACCCATTGAAATGAATTGTTCCTGCATGCGGCACGAAATGGGCAAGCATTCTGCTTCGCTGAGAGGATTGAACTCCCACAGGTACGACCCGCGACTCAGAGTAATAGGAAGCTGGTGCATTACGAAATTGTGAAGAATGCCTGGGTACGTGTAGATCATTCATATCAAAGTGAGACCCACAGGCTTCTTGCAAATTGCCAAAAAAAAAACCACCATCACCATCGAAACTTGCCTTAGGGTGGAAAATTGAAGTTGTCTCAGGTAAGGAAGACATGGGAAATAATTGTCAAGACCTCGTGTTCGAGAAAAGTTCGGGCGCCAATTATAATGAATAACGGTTTTGCTACCAAGCTAATTATCGTGAATATAGCTTTCACTAATACTATAATGAATTCAATGCTTGTACTAAGCTTCTAATAATGAATTCAAATGGTTGTTGTTACTAGTTAATTAAGATCATGAATAAAGTCTCCTGCTAGTAGTGTAGTAACAGTAATGAACAAACTTATAACTGGTAGTAATGTTGTAGTAGTAATTAAGATGAATAAAGTCTTAATGCTGGTTGTTACTAATAACACCAAATGAAATAAACCTAACAGCCAGACAGAGGTCTGACAGTACTATGAACTGAGAAAGACGTACTTACGTAAAACCTTTTATTATGAACTTCTTGAATCATCCAACACACACACACTAATCGTATCACAATAATGAAGAAAAACCTAGTCACATAGAACGAAGCTCTCCCTACACACATCAACAAAAAGCTCTCTTTCACATAAACAAACGCTCTCCCTCTACAACAACAAACGCTCTCCTTTTGCATCGTTGAACGCGCCTATTTATACTGGCTACCACGTCATGACTTACACTCATTGCCAGATCTCATTCAGCGGGAGAAATAACATCTCGTTCAGTAAGAAGATAATTTACATAGAAAAATAAAATAACCAGAGATAGTAAAATCAAAAGGAAAGTGAATCGAGAGTATACGTTACATCATCTCCCCCTTAATTTTTTTTTCTTTTTTCCGAAAAACCTATCAATTTTGGAGTGTAAGTCTTACACTTCGTTGATTGACGTTTATCGACCTCTTTTTTGTTTTGTTGTTTGGTGGCAGCAGTATTTACAATCTCAAACTTGGCATGACAAAATCAAGAAATCTGTATTCGTCTGTGAAACACTTGTATTTTTGAACAAAACTAACCTGCATCGGCATACCTTCCTTTTATTCTGCCTAGCAGGAATCACTTTTTTAATTTCAAATTACGTTCTCATTATTCGTTGAATACACACCAACTGTATCAGCAGCGAAGATTGCCTGGAGCTGTCTAACAGTAATAATTTTATTATTTTACCCCTAAGCACATAGATATATATAAAAAATTTGGATTAGTAGATGGACATACAAGAAATATTAAAAAAAAAACACATATACACAAAAAAGAATGCATAGGCCCACACGAAAAAAGGAATTCTGACACGCCAACTGGTCGTGCAGGAAAAACAACAAACGGAGAAAAGAACCTGTCCACGAGAACTTACTTATCTCGAGGACGCATAAAAAACTCTAGTACGATAACGTTTTCCAGGCCTAATCGGACTTGTAAATTCAGGTGGCGTAGTGCGTTTCAAGGATTTGAATGGATCTGGAACATCTGTATTCTGTCCGTCAAGAAATCCCGGCGGCTGACAGGAACGGTCAGGAACGGCTGAAATCCGTCGGTCAGGAACGGCTGAAGTCTGGCTGTCCGGAAATCCCTGCGGCTGATAGGAACGGTCAGGAACGGCTGAAACCCGTCGGTCAGGAACGGCTGAAGTCTGGCGGTCCGGAAATCCCTGCGGCTGACAGGAACGGTCAGGAACGGCTGAAATCCGTCGGTCAGGAACGGCTGAAGTCTGGCGGTCCGGAAATCCCTGCGGCTGAAATCCGTCGGTCAGGAACGGCTGAAGTCCGGCGATCAGGAACGGCCGAAGTCTGGCGGTCCGGAAATCCCTGCGGCTGATAGGAACGGGCTCCCCCAGGCTTTTGATATGTAGTCCCTTTGTACTGGAGCCCGTGGTGTCCTTCCAGCATTCTTTTGGACGGACGTGGCTCCGGCCACATCGTTTGCTTTCGCTTTCGCCCTCGTGGCATAAGAGTAGCAGCAGGAATCGGCCCTGTTTGCCCTGAGCGTAGGTTCCAGGGGCGAAACCCGGGCGGATGCAAGGATCTCTGCCTTCGTCGCTGTTGCGGCGAAGCAGATTGGGGAGACAAGTTACGTTTTCACCCAGCTTTTGGTAGTACTGGACGGTTTGTAATAGGTGTTTGACGTTTAGGAATAGTCAAATTATTGTTCATAACTGATAAATCAGAAGTATCCGAAGCCTCTGAGTCGCTGCTGTAATTTAGTGGTCGTGCAGGGCGATGTTTATTCCTGCCTATAGGAATACTCTCTGATGAGGTATTCAAGGAAGTAGGAGCTTGTGGTGTTGCAGAGTTATCGGGAAATGGTGCAGCAATAGTCTTGGCAATGGTTGGAGGGAAAGGAACGATACTAGTATTTGAAGAACTTGATTCGAGCCTTGGTCTCATGGGAGAATCAGGTTGCGTGTTTGGAAACCCGTCTTGAGGAGGGGAGGGTGAAGAAAAAATCACGGGAGATTCTTCAAAAATGTTTGTTAGTTCGTCCAAAATTTCTGGAGGTTGATCGTGAGATATAGACTCTTGAGTCTGTGGAACAGAAAGTTGAGTAGGGTTGATTATAAAATCGATATTTCGTTCATGATACTTGCGACACTGAGCAACGTGTACGTATTAAAATTGATTGTCAGGTTTTTCTAGAACAATGTTATTTTCAAACACATTTGCCACCCGATATGGACCGTCGTAGCTGGGTGCAAATTTCTTCACTAAAGTATGAGAAACAGAAGACTGGAAGTGCGTTTCCACGAGAGTGATATCTCCAACGACAAGATCTGGTTCCCTACGCCTAGTATTATAATATCTTGCTTGAGCCGCTTGTGCTCCTAGCATTGCAACACGAGCTTTTTCTGCCATGATTCGTACTGATTGCGGAGTTCGTCGCTGGTTTAGTTCGTCGATAATCCCCGTTAAATTTTCAAAAGGGGTTTTAATTTTGCTACCCAGAAAAAGTTCTGCAGGAGTAATTTTAGTAGATTCGTGAACAGACGAGCGGAGGGCGAACGAAAAAGCTCAAGATGGTCATCCCATCGTTCATGATGATCCATGACAAATGTAGCAATCATTTTCACTAGCGTGCGGTTTACGCGTTCCGCAGGATTACTCTGGGGATGATATGGGGAAATGAATTTATGCTTAATGTGTAGTCTCGCACACATTTTTTCAAAAATGTCAGAAATAAATTGAAGACCATTATCCGAAACTACTTTATTAGGTGCACCATATCTAGAGAATACTTCATTAACTAATACATTACAAATAACTTCTGCCGTAGCGCCTTTAATGGGAAAAACTTCAACCCATTTAGAAAAATTATCAGTTAATACTAAAACGTAACGAGCTTTGTTTTTAACAGATAAAAGATAAGGTCCCAATAAATCTATGGAAATAATATCAAACACATGAGAACTTGAACTAGATTTCAAGTGACCGGCCGGTCTTACATTACGGTAATTATTAATGTGACACAAGTGACATGATTGAACGTATGCGAGCACACTTTGGTACATGCCAGGCCAATAGGCAACATCCCGCAATTTACAACGGGTCTTGCGAATACCTAAATGGCCTGCCAGAGGTTTGTCATGAAATTCGTTTAAAAGGGCCATTCTAAGGGTTTGCGGAATACATGGGCGAAACTCTGCCCTAGTAGTCCTAGATTTCGTATAGTAAAGAAGACCCTCTATGACTTCAAAATGTTGTGACCTTCCAGCCAGAGAAGGATCACTTTGTAGGGACGAACCCGCAAGCAAAAAATTATATATATCCCCGAAATCTGGATAATTTATTAATTCTGCCATTATCTGCTCTCTGGATGTTATATCAGCTATTAGAAGTAAAGGCTGACACCCAGGAGTAGTTTCTGTGGGGACCCCTCTAATCGGAACGCGAGACAATGCGTCCGGTAATTGATTCTTATGACCTGGCTGATACGAAATTTTGATATTGCTCTCTTGTAACTTCAGAGCCCACTTCATAAGTCTTTGAGATAGGTGCTTAGCAGAATTCAAATACTGAAGGGCAGAATGATCCGTAATTATGTTAACTGTCAATTCGTTAAGATAACATTGAAATTTGTCAAGAGCATACACAACAGCAAGACATTCACGTTCCGTAGCTGAATAATTGCTTTCAGCTTTGGCTAAAGTACGAGACGCAAAAGCTATTGGATGCCCAGCTTGTGACAAAACGTAACCAACACCAACTCCGGATGCGTCAGTATAAATATCAAATTCCTTAGTATGATCCGGGAAAGCCAACACAGGAGGCTGAGTCAACGCAGACTTCAGTGTTTCAAACGCAGCGTTAGCCTCAGGTGTCCAAACAAACTTCTTGTATTTACGTTTCAAAGCATACAATGGCTCACAGATTGTAGCATAAGCGGGGACGAACTGCTGATACCATCCGGTCATTCCCAGAAAGCGTGATAGTTCTTTTGCTGTTTTAGGCCGAGGAAAGTCAACAATAGGCCTAATTTTTTCATTATCCGTAAATAAGCCGTGGGGAGTGATTTTCAACCCCAGATATACAATCTCGTCCCTCGCTATCTGGCATTTACTAGGTTTTAACGTCAAGCCAGCATTGTATATGAGTTGGAACACCTGTTTGAGCAGAGAAAGGTGCTCGTCAAAAGTCTCGGATGTAATAATAATGTCATCCAAATATACATGCACATGGGGACCCAGAATAGGTCTGAGAACCGTATCCATAAGCTTTTGGAAAGTAGCAGGTGCAGAAGCTAATCCAAAGGGCATACGTAGGTATTCATAAGCCCCAAAAGGAGTCACAAAGCCTGTTTTATCGACAGAGTCCGGATGTACTGCTACCTGCCAATATCCACTCGCCAAATCCAAGGTTGACATCCATTTGGTTGATGACAGGTCATGCAAAATATGTGACATGACAGGTAGTGGATAATTGATCGTTTTTGTGACTTGGTTGAGCTTGCGAAAATCTGTCACAAAACGAAATTCATTGGGTTGTTTCTTTGGAACCAAAAAGGCAGGAGCAGCCCAGGCGCTTGTTGATTCCCTTATTATGCCCTGTTTAATCATTTCAGAAATTTGACGTTGCATTTCCTGTTTCTTATGGGGAGCATAAGGGTAAGGTTTCGTCGCTATCGGTTTCGAACCCTCAGTGTCAATGACATGATAAACCACCTGTGTGAAATCAGGTTGATCAGAAAATAAACCAGGGCTTTCCTGCAAAAGTAGAGAAAGCTGGTTTCGTTGCCTCTCATTCAATTGGTTACTCAATAACAAACTCGTTATATCTATAGGAACCGTAGGAATCACTTCGTTAGGTTTCGGAAAGGAAATCACATATTGTACGAAATTCAGAGTTATTTGAAACGTTTGAATAAAGTCCATTCCCATTAGACATTTCACAGGTAGTTCGTCTATAAGCAGGAAAGAATGCGTAAAACGAGCCTTTCCCAGCCCTAGAGATAATGTGACAGTTCCTGTGATACTGAAGATTTCGTTATTTGCACCTCGCAAATACTGCGTCGCAGTCTGAACGTGTATTGCAGGAAAATTGTCAGTGCAAAACTTCGTATTTAGGGCTGATATTTCAGAACCAGTGTCGAACTTTGTCTCGACAATAATATCTTCAATTGTCAAGAATACATCAGGCAACTGAGGAGTTTGGACAGTCACTAATACTGTTTTAGGGTCAGAATGCTTGGTATCAGGAAGCAGGACCGACCCTTGGTCTACTTCCTTTGGAAGTTTAAAGGATTCCTGGTTGGATTATCATGCGGTCTGAAACCTCGACCCTGCCGGGTATCGGGAAAATTTTCACGATGAGGAAAACTGCGTGAAACCTGCGTCGGGAACTCCGCGTGTCTGTTGACATTGTCATATCTATTACTTCTTCCCTCAGCACGGGCAGAAAAATCATCATTGTCCTGAGCATGAAAACGTTCCGAATGCTGCGGATTGGAACGGGGTCGAGCATACTGTGCATTTGTACGATATCCCGAAGATTGTTCAGAAACTCGCTGTTGGTTTGCCACTCTTCTGTGTGGTGGAACGTATGAAGCTTGGGTGTGCACTTGTGCATGCTCGCGCTGAAAGTTATTATACCTATTATGCCGCTGAGGGTTTTCGTAATAAGCCTCGCGGGGTGCCCGAGCATGGTGAGTTGAACCATGTTTGCCATGTCGCTCTTCATACGTTCGTATGAGGCGAAGGCATTCATGAATTGTAGAAGGGTGTCGAACCTCAAAAAAATCTTGTAGAAATGGGTCGAGCTGCTGCAATAGGGTATCCAACATGTCGACATGACAGGCATGTGGATCCCATAAGTTATATAAGCGTGTTGTTTCCAACGCAAATGCAACAGGGCTATCGTTGGGTCCTTGCTGACGAGAAAAAAGTTGTTGTGCAAGGCTAGCTCGACTGAGGCCGAAAGGAAAGACCTCCAAAAATTCTGCACGGAAATTCTCATAATGAGAATCCGGGTTCGACACTCTCCACTGCCGATACCAGGTCTTAGCGGTATCCTTCAAGCAAGTGCCTGCGATTTGTACTTTGCAGTCTTCAGGAATATTGTATAGATCAAAATGATCTTCCAAATCTTCAAGGAACTTTAAGGATCCCTCCAACCCATTGAAATGAATTGTTCCTGCATGCGGCACGAAATGGGCAAGCATTCTGCTTCGCTGAGAGGATTGAACTCCCTCAGGTACGACCCGCGACTCAGAGTAATAGGAAGCTGGTGCATTACGAAATTGTGAAGAATGCCTGGGTACGTGTAGATCATTCATATCAAAGTGAGACCCACAGGCTTCTTGCAAATTGCCAAAAAAACCACCATCACCATCGAAACTTGCCTTAGGGTGGAAAATTGAAGTTGTCTCAGGTAAGGAAGACATGGGAAATAATTGTCAAGACCTCGTGTTCGAGAAAAGTTCGGGCGCCAATTATAATGAATAACGGTTTTGCTACCAAGCTAATTATCGTGAATATAGCTTTCACTAATACTATAATGAATTCAATGCTTGTACTAAGCTTCTAATAATGAATTCAAATGGTTGTTGTTACTAGTTAATTAAGATCATGAATAAAGTCTCCTGCTAGTAGTGTAGTAACAGTAATGAACAAACTTATAACTTGTAGTAATGTTGTAGTAGTAATTAAGATGAATAAAGTCTTAATGCTGGTTGTTACTAATAACACCAAATGAAATAAACCTAACAGCCAGACAGAGGTCTGACAGTACTATGAACTGAGAAAGACGTACTTACGTAAAACCTTTTATTATGAACTTCTTGAATCATCCAACACACACACACTAATCGTATCACAATAATGAAGAAAAACCTAGTCACATAGAACGAAGCTCTCCCTACACACATCAACAAAAAACTCTCTTTCACATAAACAAACGCTCTTCCTATACAACAACAAACGCTCTCCCTCTACAACAACAAACGCTCTCCTTTTGCATCGTTGAACGCGCCTATTTATACTGGCTACCACCACGTCATGACTTACACTCATTGCCAGATCTCATTCAGCGGGAGAAATAACATCTCGTTCAGTAAGAAGATAATTTACATAGAAAAATAAAATAACCAGAGATAGTAAAATCAAAAGGAAAGTGAATCGAGAGTATACGTTACAACACGAAAGGACAGGCCATTGCTTTCCATGTCCTTTCGTATTTATAAGAAGGATCTTTATCGGAACCCGATAAAGATCCTTCTTTAGGAACTATTTCAAAAAACTGCCCCGAAACTAATTCTGTTCAAGATAATTGGGCAAGACTAATATCTGTTGGCTGTTTGACAGTACCATCATCAAGGACGTGCCAACAAGGGTGACAGGAGGGGTGACTGCTCCCCCCCCCGAAATCTAAGTGGAGGGGCAGACTGTGTGTTTTGCTTCTCCAGTTTTAGCACCCAAAATATAAGTTCATTTAATTTAACAGAAAAAAGCTTTCAAATTGTTTAAAAAAACAAACGAGATGCTGGTGATTTTTATAGCGTTTTAGAAGTTTTTAATTTGCCTTTTTACCTTTATGGTAAAGAAAAGAAAAAGAAAACAAAATAATACTGGGAAAAGAACCTCCCCTGTGCTTCTGATTTTTTCTGCTCTGTTCTACAACTGGTTAATGGGTGGGAAGAGTGAGGGAGAATGATCCTACACAAATGCAGCAACAAATAGCTGTGTGGATGTGTGTAGAGGGGCAGGGACAGTCCACACCATTTTCCCTTTTGCATTCAAGTGATTCTGAAATCCGTCCTATGCATACATTCCCAATGGGGTAGGGGGTTCGTGTTTATCTAGTTCTTGAACAATTAGTGTTGTATTATCGCCTAGCAAACACCTCGCTTTTCTTAGCTCAATCCATCAATCGGCAAGACCAGACGGCAAGTGCGTTTCTGCCAAAAGCAATAGTCTGAAGTGTAGCATCACTGGAGACACTTTCTGGGACTTGGGGTGGGGCCTTGAGCTGTTTTTTCTCAGTGTAAAGACCTTTCATCACTGCCGCGCCCGCTTACTACCCCATCTGGGTTTCCTGTCCTCTGGGCTGAGAATCATGAAGGAAACAATCTTCATTTGTGGGTGGCCGAGGGGAAGGGATATGCTTTACCCCAGTCTTCACTTCCATGTCCAATTGTCCATTGTAGTATTCGTACTGTGACTGTGTTCAGGTACTTCACCAGTTTTACTTCCTGCTTTATGTGTGCTTACAAAAGTGCAATTTTTTTGGAGTGTTTTCGAGATCGTTTTCGTGATCAGAGAAGAATTTTGATCTTTGAAGGCTGAATGGAGAAACTTACAAGCAAAAGGAAACGTGAGATGGGTGCAGAATCAATAAATGTAAGTCCATTTTAAAAATACTTTTTAACAAATATTTGATATTTTGGGGGAATGCGCCATTGGCTTGTTTCACATAAAAGTATTTTGAATTCAGTTGTAAGATCATGGTGAATTGGTAATATTGATTGTGGGTTGTGTGAGGAATTCGCACTGTTATGGTGCAAATTCCAACAGGCGCTTGGCGCTTATTCAGACCTTTTTAAGGGTGGATCTGTGTGACAATATTTTGCCTCTGTTGAAAATCCGAGAGCAAGTTTTAAACTTTAGGTGAAAAGTCTAATAAATACTTTTCACCAAAATTTTTAACCTACACCTAATTTATAATTAGAAGTAAGTTAAAAATACTATGTCTATTATATGCAAATTTGAGTCCGCTAGTTTCAAGGATTTAGCTAGAAATTAAAAACTGTTTTTAATTAACTATTACATTAAAACAAGATATTTTCCCACACAAGATTTACGTATTCAAAAAAAAAAACAAAAAAAAACTGGGATATAACACATCATTATCCTCCCAGATTACTGATTAGTTCCGAACCATTAAATGAGGAAAACTATAAAAAAAATTGCTAATATTAGCTCTTTGTCTTCCTTCATCTGGTAAACTATGAAAAAAAATTGCTAGTATTAACACTTGGTCGTCCTACCTCATAATTTGATTTTAAAGACATTTGATAATCTGCTTTTTTCTAAGGAAATGATTTCCTCAATGTAGATTTTGCGCTAATTTGTAGTCCATAGAACCTACATACTGACGGGATGCAGGTAAAAATACCCGCGGAGAAATTACCCCCGAAAACTGAAAAGCGGTAAAAACATCCCCAGAACAAACGATTCAGGGCATTCTCCTATTGCTATTAGTTTCGTCGTGTGTCGTGTAAGTCGAGCTCTCACATTTTGCGAGTGTTTATGAGGAAATATCGTGCGTGGGATGGTTTACAGTAGTGTGACGTGTTCATGAATGTTCCGTGCTTCTTTTGATGAAGTTTGAGAGTGCTGAGTGTTATAGTTTGGTTATACGAAGAGGTTTATTTTGCGGTTGTGCTTTTCGTTGACGAGTTCTGCAAATGGCGATATCTGCCAGCCATGTTTCACGTGCCCATCGAGAGGAAGCTGTTCGACGTGGAGCGAGATCTACTGATAAGACATCGCCGAGTGTTTCTCCTGTGACCTCTGAGAGGGTTGCCATGGTGATTGACCCGACCTCCTCAAGAGATAAGAATCCAACTCGTCAAACCGGTCTTGGAAATCAACAGAGTTTGTCTTCGCGTGTACCTGCTGAAGGAGTTTCTTCGGCGATAAGGATGCAGGAGGGTGTTGCTATGGAGACGGGAAATAGCACTTGGGCATCGGTGGTTGCCATGGAGAATTCTGCTAACACGAGTTATCAGCGTTGTGCGTCAGAGATTGAGTGCCAGGGAAATCGGTTTCGTCTAACTTTCGAAAAGGATTCCAAGGTATGTCAAGATTTTCATGATCTTTCTGAGAAAACTATTATTTTTCATGCGTTGCCACAGACTTCGTTACCTGCATATTTGGAAGCTTTGAAGGAACGAGTGCCGAGAGAAGCAATTAAAGGAATCGGTCGTAGTAAACGTGGTATATCAGTGTTGTTTATAAATAGTGCCGATTGTAATCTTGTTTTAAAGCAAGGGATTTCTATAAATCATCAAATTTTGTATCCTGCTTATGCACGTGAACGACCGATCACTGTAACTTTGTCTCCGGTGCCACTTGAGGTACCGGATTCTGCGTTGATAGTTCTTCTTTCTCAGTTTAGCCGGGTGGTGGGACCAGTTCATAGAGTTATAGAAGCCCCGCAATCTTCAAATTATTGTCATGTTGGTGGGTTGAAGCGGACTCTTCGGGTTATCTTCCCGAATGAATCAGTTCTTCAGACTTGTCCCAAAGGGATGCCGGTCAAAACACCGACAGGTCAAAACACCGACACCGAAACGCCGACAGGTCAAAACACCGACAGTTCAAAACGCCGACATGTCGAAACACCGACAATCAAAACACCGACACCGAAACGCCGACAGGTCAAAACACCGACAGTTCAAAACGCCGACATGTCGAAACACCGACAATCAAAACACCGACAAATCATAACACCTACAATCATAACGCCAACAGTTCAAAACACCGACAAATTATAACACCGACAGTTCAAAACACCGACAATCATAACACAGACACTTCAAAACACCGACAATCATAACACCGACATTTCAAAACACCGACAATTGTATGGACTCTAAGGCGGCGAGTAGAGGAACTTTATTCCGAGCGATTGCAAAATCACAGTGGGTGGTATAGGGGATGACAACACCCAACGAATAGATGTGCTTTCCCCTAGCGGTGAACGATGCAACTTAATTCATTCTATTCCAACCGAAGGCAACATATTTTTATTCCGAGATATGGCAACATCTGAGTGGATGGGTGGGAATTGGAATGCATAGGAGTTGGATATGTCGATGCTTATGTGCGTCCCCTAGCGGCGAACAATAGAACTGCATAAATTTTTATTCCGACATCTGGCAACATATTTTAATTCCGAGCAATGGAAACATCTGAGTGGATGGGTGGAAACATCTGAGTGGATGGGTGAGAAGGGGATGCATAGGCGTTTGATATGTGTATGTTCATGTCCCCTAGCGATGAACTATAGAACTTTATTGATTTCTATTCCGACCGACGGCAACATGTTTTTATTCCGAGCGATGGCAACATGCAAAGGTGCATGTTGCCATCGGCAACATGCAAAGGTGTTGGATATGTGGATGCTTATGTGCTGCCCCAAGCGGTGGACGATGGAACTTTTTTGAAGTCTATTCCGACCAATGGCAACATATTTTCATTCCGAGCAATGGCAACATCTGAGTAGAAGGATTGGAAGGGGAATGCATACGTGTTGGATATGTCGATAATTATGTGCAGCCCCTAGCGGTGAACAATAGAACTGCATAAAATTTTATTCCGAGGGACGGTAACATATTTTTATTCGGAGCGATGGCTGCACTGTTGCCCTTCTGTTGTATGTTACCAGTCTGGACACTCTCCGTTCCGCCCGAGAAGTCACTAGTCGATGACGACCACTCGTTGCACGTAGAAACCCAGTTTTTTGGCTGACAGTCCAGTCTTTAAACACTTTAACAACAGCTGCTCTGGAACACTTCACGAATGCCGCGGTTTCGGTGATACTCGCTCCATGGTTCCGAGCTCCTACTATCATCCCACGTTGAAAGTCCGTCAAAGCGCATTTTTTACCCATCTCGTCACCAAAAAATCACTTCTACTACTGTCCCAAGCACTAAGGTTTCCCTTTTTATATTAGCCTCTCCTCTGGCGGCAACAGCGTGCATCCATAGCTCATTTGCTTAAAACTGTCAGGTGGTCATAATAAAGTAGCCACTCAGT
The DNA here is from genome assembly GCA_039090855.1 of Macrothele yani. Classification (NCBI taxonomy): domain Eukaryota; kingdom Metazoa; phylum Arthropoda; class Arachnida; order Araneae; family Macrothelidae; genus Macrothele; species Macrothele yani. The sequence continues at coordinate 54,359,531 of CM077011.1, read as the reverse complement.
GTATGTAGATGAACTGGAGGTAATCAGGGGCAAATGCCTAGACTACATGCAAACATAACTTTGGCTGATCCTGTACTTTGGGATAGAATACTAAATTGTTTCCTGGCAGGTGACAGCAAACAATAAATTTTTATTACAAATTATAACTATTACTTCCACAAATTAAATGACAATAAAATGACATTTTTTATCAATATATGGATATTGGTACTTGCCATGGAAATATGATTTTTGTCACATAAAAAGAAATAGCTGGTTCCTAAGATATTGAAATATTTGAGACACAATGCCCTTGAAAATTGTACAGTTTCTTCCATAAACATCGTTTAGTTGTTATCATTCCCTTCTATCACCCACCCATTTGTGCATCCACTCTAATGTTGCCATCTCTCGGAATAAAAAATAATAAAGTTCCATCGTTCAACACTAGGGCAGCACATAAGCATTGACATATCCAACACCTATGCAACTCCCTTCCCACACATCCACTCAGATCTTGCCATCGGTCGGAACAAACATTAATGCAGTTCCATCGTTCACCGCTAGAGGCAGCACATAAGCATCGACATGTCCAACATCTATGCATCGCCCTTCCCACTCATCCACTCCGATGTTGTCATCGCTCGGAATAAAAATATGTTGCCTTCGCTTGGAATAAAACTTCATAAAGTCCGTCGTTCACCACTAAGGACAGCACATAAGCACCGTTTGGTTGTTGTCATCCCCTTCTATCACCACACATTTGTGCATCCACTCCGATGTTGCCATCCTCGGAATAAAAATAATAAAGTTCTATCGTTCACCTCTAGGGGCAGCACATAAGAATCGACATGTCCAACACCTATGCATCCCCCTTCCTACCCATGCACTCAGATGTTGCCATGACTCGGAATAACAATTTATAAAGTTCCGTCGTTCACCGATAGGGGCAGAACATAAGCCTCGTTTGGTTGTTGTCATCCCCTTCTATCACCCACCTATTTGGGCATTTACTCCGATGTTGCCATCTCTCGGAATAAAAATAATAAAGTTCCATCGTTCATCGCTAGGGCCAGAACATAGGCATCGACAAATCCAACACCGCAAACCCCTTCCCAATCATCCACTCAGATGTTTCCTTCGCTCGGAATTAAAATATGTTTCCATCGGTCGGAATAAAAATTTATGCAATTGCATCGTTCACCACTAGGGGAAGCACATAAGCATCGTTTCGTTGTTGTTATCCCCTTCAATCACCCAGCCATTTGTGCATCCACTCCCTATAACGAAGTAAATTTCTCCGTCATTTCTGTCCACGCCAGGATTCGAACCCGGATCCCCTCATTCCGGAATAAGTCGCTCTACCAATTGAGCTACGCGGACGTTTTATTCTGATTCCTATCTGCCTTTATGTCGTGTGCGTCCTTCTGGCAGGTACGTCACATCTCCTGGTACGTTACATCCCATGTTGACATCTCTCGTAATAAAAATAATAAAGTTCCATCGTTCACCGCTAGAGGCAGCACATAAGCATCGACATATCCAACGCCTATGCATCCCCCTTCCCACTCATCCACTCCGATGTTGCCATCGCTCGGAATAAAAATATGTTGCCATCGGTCAGAATAAAAATGTATGAAGTTCCGTCGCTTACCGCTAGGGGTAACCACATCCATCGATTGGGTGTTGCCATCCCATTTCCCACCCACTCTGTTGTTGCATCGCTCGGAATAAAGTTCTTCTACTCGCCGGACAATTATATTAATCCATATAATTGTCGGTGTTATGGTTGTCTCAGTTAGGATTTGTCGGTGTTCTGATTGTCGGTGTTTTGAAGTGTCGGTTTTATGATTGTCGGTGTTTTGAACTGTCGGTGTTATGATTGTCGGGGTTTTGAACTGTCGGTGTTATGATTTGTAGGTATTTTGAACTGTCGGTGTTTTGAACTGTCGGTATTTTGATTTGTCGGTAATTTGATTGTCGGTGTTTTGTACTACAACCGTCCCAAAGAGGTTGAAATTGTATTGGGTTCTCATAGTTTCACGTTTAATATTTATACATTAATTTTTTGTTACGCTTGCAATGAAAGAGGGCACATCCGTGCTAAATGCACATATGTACATAGGCCACCCCTGAGGAAGAGTTTCTCTGATTCCCATGAGGAAAGAATTGCTGTACCTGAAGAAAGATCGGATTTAGAACATGGTATTTCACATGTCGTTGATTTGGTTTCTACCGTGGCTGAGACTTGTGAAACCCGAGTGGTGGATCCGGTTGAGCCGATAGAGAAGACATTGATTGAAATGCCGACTTCTTTGGATCCTGGGACTCAAGACAACAGCAAATATTGGTACTTTGGGCATTGCTGACTTACATAAATGTTCAGTAGCATTGCAGAATCTCGCAGAGAACTCAAGTACAGCTTCGACATTTAAACGGCCCCGCATTGATTCAAGTGGTGATCCGTTAAAACGGGGCAAAGCTAAAGACTATCTTCAACCGGAATTTACCCCTCGTGTAGTTCTTTCTTTTCTCCTGGATCCTGATTTTGACAAAGAGAGAGAGAGATAAGCCATCACGGTATCGTCTTGTCATGGAACTTATTGCATCTTGCCCTGATTATGACGAAACTTTGGATGTTTTCGAATTGAAATTTTTTTTTTGTGCCTAATAAAAAGATACGTCCATTCACTCCGGAATTTTACGAGTTAAATATGTATAAGTTAAATGCTATTGTACATCGTTTGGATGCAGTGTTGAATTGGATAATTACGAAAAATCCTGTTCCTGAACTTTTAGACACTTATTACGAAACATACTACAAACGTATAGAGGATGTTAAAGCTTACATAAAGAGATATAATGTGGTTGACGATAGTGTCTTTGATGTGTAGAGATGTTTCAGATGTATTCCTTGATGTTGGTTTCCTTTTTTTCTTTCTGTGTTTTTGAAATGTTCTTGGACTTTAATAGATATGGATTTCTGTTTACTTATGTTTTAAATTAGCGTTGTTAATTAATGATTCAGTTTTTCGGGAAGCTTTGTTAGTAAAATAATGTAATAATGTTGTGTTTTACGGCACTGGCTCTCTCCCTTCCCTGGAGCCAGTGGCCCTAAATTAGGGACGGGCGACTGCTTATAGCCCATTGAGTTGCTCACGGTGGTCGTTAAACCTCCAATCAATCAATTAAAAACAAACGGTTCACTGTAAACTGCCTCACAGGAACACTGATGTGTGGCAGTGTTTCGGTGTGGCACTTTACCGGCAACCCCGCCACACATCTTTCAGTAACTTGGCCACAAACAAAAGTTCAAAGGGGTGGGGCTGCAAAGATTGCCGTTTCTGAGCTTATATTGAGAACTGAATTGGGAACTCCAAACGAATTTCGAGAAAACGCTCCATGTAGCCAAGCGATAATTATACTTTAATTTGAAGAAAACAATTGCCGAGGATTCAAGGTACATTTGGTTTGGGGGAAGCTATACCCCCAACTTCCGTAATATTATATTCTTGGCCGCTGGAGTCTGTCAGTGTATCCAATATGTTCCGCTTGAAGTGTCCGTGAGCTGGGGGGGGCTTTCCCCCCAAATGTTAAAATGTACGAAGAGCTGTAAACATTAGGACCATGCTTTATATAATGATTTTGTACACGACCACGAATTTTCAGGAGGGTGGGGTGAATTCACCCTCCCCCAAGTTTCTAAGAGCGCAGACAAGTGTTCAAGGTATGGCATTTACTCGCAATTTCTATGCTTCATGTGGTGTTTAGTGGCAGACTATGTATGCCCTTTCCCCCTCCCCCAGAAATTTTGTGAAGTCTGTTAAAGGGATACGAGGTGCTTGGTTTGGAGGACTCTACCCCCAACTTCCGTAATTCTATATTCTGGACCTCTAGTCGGTCAGTGTATCATCGATGTTACCACTGAAGAGCTTTTAGAAACTGGGGGGTTCACCCTACCCTCCTGAAAATTCGTGATCGTGTACAAAATCATTATATAAAGCATGGTCCTAATGTTTACAGCTCATCGTCCATTTTAATATTTGGTGGAAGCCCCCCCCCCCCCCGCCAAAGCTCACGGACTTCGTGGACGCTTCAAGGGGAACATATTGGATACACTGACAGACTCCAGCCGCCCAGAATATAATAATACGGAAGTTGAGAGTAGAGGTACCCTAAACCAAGTGTACCTCGGATCCTCGGCAATTTATTTCTACAAATTAAAGTACAATTATCGCTTGGCTTACATAAAACGTTTTCTCGAAATTCGTTTGGAGTTCCCAATTCAGTTCTCAATATAGGTCCAGAAACGGCAATCTTTATGCCCCCCCCCCTTGAACTTTTGTGGCCAAGTTGCTGAAAGATGTGTGGCAGGGTTGCCGGTAAATTGCCACACCGGAACACTGCCACACATCAGTGTTCCTGTGTGACAGTTTACAGTGAACCGTTTGTTCTGGGGGTATTTCCCGCGGGGTATTTTTTACCGCTCTTTAGTTTTCGGGGGTATTTTCTCCGGGGGTATTTTTACCGTTTACCATACTGACATACTGTCATGCAAGCGTAATGAACTTCTTCATAATGACAAAAGTACCTAAGTGAGCCTACTTTGGTATATGCCCCCCTTCCCCCTTCACTTACAAATATAATCTGCTGCATATATTTCATAGTATTAGTATTGCTTATGAAATGTCAAATGCATTCCCTACAATATTCATAAAAAAAACAGAAATCACTTAATCAGACTCATGAAACGCCCGAGTATTTTTAAACTCTGCATCATAGTAACCCTGTATATATACAGGGTGCATAGGAAAGTCCCTTTAGCCTGAAATAACTTGCGAACGGAGAGAGGTACAGTTATGCAAGTGAGATAACGGTATAGTAAAGCGACTACGCCCGATCGAATGCAATCAATAGCAGCGCCCCTAGTGGCGAAATGCGGAAGTTAGCCATTGCAAATCAAAAACGAAAAGAGACAGAGCAAAATTTTCAATTTCAAAGCTGTAGAGCATCAATTAATTAGTACAAAATGACATTTGTTTCACACGGATAAGATAAATTGTTGCCTGAATACCCTAAAATGTTCGAAATCGATGCGCGACGATTCGAATCTGCATATTCACATTTCGCAAATGTAGCCATATGCAAATGTAGATTGTGAGGTTGTACCGTACCTACGATATAAAAACCAGTAGCAGGATGTACCCTGATCAGAAGTTTAGGTTTACGTACGCTGTGTGAGAATGGCGAGCTTCACTAACTCCCAATATTGCGTAATGGTACTTATTTACGGCGAATTCCAAAGAAATGCTGCACGGGAATATGTCGTTCGTTTTCCAGCTGGGCCACATCCAAGTGCGGTTACCATTTCAAGTGTAGTGAGACGGCTGACGGCTCAGAGAGACAGGAAGCACTAAAAGTCGTTCTCCTACTGGCAGACAAGTGGGTGCAGGTATGCGTATAATGGCAGAGGATATTTTGGCATATGCACTAGCCCATCCACAAAGCAGTACAAGAGATATCAGCAGGGCGAGTGGCTTAACACGGGGCCGTATATGACAAATACTGCATGCTCAAGGTGCACATCCCTATCGTGATACTCCGCAGCAAAAACTGTTACCATGGGACAATGAGCGTCGATTTGATTGGTGCAACTGGGCGTTGATTAATGTTGAAGGTGACTCAGGCTTTTTATCCAACATTCTTTGGTCGGACGAGGCAGTGTTCCACCGTTACTTTCACGAATACAAATGTGTATCGTGGGCAATGGCGAACTCTTCGAACATACTCGACATTAACTTTTTATCACTGTGCGCCAGTTTGCCTTTTTTGTTTTTGCTTTGTCTGACGTCATCAAACTGTATTGACATAAGTACGCATTTATGCAATAAATTGTGTGTATTTGCTCATACCTATGCCTGTTCCCTTCAAACGTTCACACAAAAGGTCACGCATCGATTTCGGACATTGTAGGGTATTCAGGCGACAATTTATCTTATCCGTGTGATACAAATGTCGTTGTGTACTAATTAATTGATGCTCTACAACTTTGTAATTGGAAATTTTGCACTCTTTTTTCGTTTTCGATTTGCAATGGCTAACTTCCGCATTTCGCAACTAGGGGCGCTGCTATCGGTTGCATTCTGTCGGACGTAGTCGCTTTACTATACCGTTATCTCACTTGCATAACTGTACCTCTCTCCGTTCGAAATGTATTACAGGCTAAATGGACTTTCCTATGCACCCTGTATATATGCGCGAGCGCGACGTTCTGATATAGTTTTAGAGCTTTATTTAGAAAATAGGAAAATACTTTGCTCCCCCCTCCATTTTTGAAACGTTGGCACGTCACTGACCATCATGTTCTTCGGATAATTTTATTAAACAGTTTGAAAAGATTTTCTGCGCAGTTCCCGACAGGACATTTGAAAAACGAAAAGGTGTTATTAGGGAACTCATAAATGATCTAGAAAAACGTTTTCTATCTGTCAACAAAGATGCTATTTGTCGGTTTTGCAGAATACGAACATTTATTCGAATTCGTTTTCTGAACAGAAATTCATTATTAGTGCGGCGCAGGAAAGCTCTGCAGAAAATGAAGAAAAAATGGGTTGACCCAAACGCAGTCAGAAAAAGCATGTTTTTTTTTCTTTTTCATTTGGGCGATGAAGAAAACAGTTTTATATTTTGTACAAGGAAAAAAACATTTTCCAGTTTGTGCAGTAACGAGCATACCTTCATTTCATGAAGTTAATTTTGTTCACCACTTTCCTTCATAAATCACGATGGATACAAAATGTAAGTAAATAATTTGTATTTTATACATTAACAGAGTGTTTGAACTACTTTTGCGGAGTTTGAAGACTTCATTAACTTTCCGTGTCTTGAGTTTTAAACAACTGATGTTTGTGTCAGAGAGAAAAAGGTTTTAAACCACTAAACGTTTCTAGGAAATTACTAAAAAAAAAGTAAAGATGCACTGAGTTTTTGACAACAGAAAAATGTAGTTAGTACAGTAAGCAAAATACTTTAAAAAAAGCATGCATGACAGAAATTGTTCATTTAAAATGATCGCATTTATGCTATTACATCAATGTTTTCCCATTTTAAGATCCAAAATCCTTAACTTTTGTTTTCGAAAAAGACAATTTCTAATATTTTAGTGCGCATTGCAATAAATGACACCCTGTGACATGTTAAATACGGTAATAACATTGTCTGAAAGTGCCTTTCCTATGGTGTTCCTTTAGAGCACAGCTCCCCGTGGCCAAGGGGGCCCATAAAGGGGCAGGGGTCTTGAGCCCCCTAGCCGTTGGTATAAACCATATGCATTAACGTCACGAAACCGCGGTTCCCGTCACTTTTTCGTCTGCTGCTTTCTTGAAGAACAACTGGTGTACGAGTGAGATCAAAGATGCATTGCATGGAATACGTAAGCGGGTTTTCTGGTGATCAAAATCAACTTTATTCTGATAAATTAAAGTTATTGGACAATTGTGGTGACCCATATGAAATTCTATGCACACTTTTCCTTAACAATATTGTAGAAAAGGGAATGTTTTTGCTTGAAAGGAACTCAAAATTCTGCACTTCAGCACAGCCACCAGCTTATGTGCTCACAGCATATTCACACAGTTAATTAAGATAAAAACGTGTTGTCATCTTTGGCTAATTGTTTAATTTAAAAATTTACCTTTCAATAATTTAGATATTCCCCAACCTGAAACTTAAGCTAAGGTAAAAATCCTCAGCTTTACACAGGTAAAGCTATATAATAATAATAATAATAATAATAATTCTGGCGAGTAGCACTAAGTTTCTCTATCTTATATGTAATAATGATACCATATCTCCCAAGCTCTTTAATGCCATGTTGGAAAATGTCTTTCAATCACTGAACTGGGAAAACAAAGGGATAAAGGTTAATGGAGATTATGTAACTCACCTTCGTTTTGCTGATGACGTAGTCATTTTTGTAACTATCCCATCAGAGCTGCAGAATATGATCCAGGAACTTGCTGACAAGAGTAAAGAAGTGGGGTTAAAAATGAACTTTCAGAAGACAAAACTTTTACAAGAAATGAAGATTTATCGATTGATACAGAAATGAGAGATAACAGATGCATACGTTTATCTTGGACAGCAGATATCAAGTGAAGGTCACATTGATGAAGAAATTAATCGGCGTATAAAACTTGCCTGAAAAGCTTTTGGAAGAAACAGCATAATTTTCAAGAGCAATATGCCATTATGTCTTAAAAGAAAAGTGTTATATCAATACATCCTTCTAGTGCTTACATATGGTGCAGAGACGTGGACCTTAACTATAATAGACATACAAAGGCTGCAGACAACTCAAAACAGCATGGAGAGGTGCATGCTTGGTGCAACCAGGAGAGATAAGAAGAGGAACTCGTGGATCAGAAAAATGACAAGAGTGGAAGACATCATGATCAGAGTAAAATCCCTGAAATGGCAATGGGCTGGACATACTGCCAGAAGAACAGACCATCGATGAACAGTCGAAATTTTAGATTGGATTCCAAGGGACAGGAAAAGACCCGGAATAAGACCACATGGGAGATGGGTGGATGAAATTCGAAAGTATGCGGCAGTAACCTGGAGGAGACTGGCACAAGACAGACCGTTGTGGAAGGTGCTTGGAGAGACCTTCGTCCAGCAGTGGATTGATAATGGTTGATGATGATGATGATTATGATATATAATAATGACAATAATAATATACTTGTGAATGTTATCATAACATCATTTTTCCAGAAGCGGCCTAAGAACCCAACATATGAAGGTTCCATAAGATATTCACTTCGCTATAGCAGTGGATATATTCACGATAAAGAACAGCGCACAATCTTACTCATAAAAAAGGTTAATTCTATTCTAAAGATCTTCATAGAGTTTTTGTAGATAATACATCAGTAAATTTATGAACATACCTCTTACAGAATGTAAACTACACACTTTAATGTTTCTTCGTTTCCGGTCATCAATGTCAACTCTGCTGGTACGTGATAACCTAAGCTGACCAGAAGTCCCCAATTCTTGAGGACAGTCCTCGAATTCAGTTTACTGTCCTTAAAAACGTCTGATGCCTTTGGGGACGCAAATTGTCCTCAAATTTTGATGTTTGTCCTCAAATGTCCTCAAATTTACACTTCCTCATTAGCTTGTTAGATTTCTAATGAAAAATGTTCTTAAAAGTAGTTTTCGTTGTACTAATTTTCCGACATGCTTCTCGTGAAAACAAATTTTGACTTTTTTTCTTCTTTCCGAGTTTAACGACCACCGCGAGCAACTCTGAGGACTATAAGCATGTCACCTGCCTCTAATTTTGAGACATTCGTTCTAGGGTAGAGAGAGAGCAAGTGCTGTAAGACAAACACACCATCCATGTCTCAGTCGGGATTCGAACCCTTGTACGAATGGTCAGTGGCCAGCACTAGGACACTGAACTACTGGAGCTGTCAAATTTAGACTGTACTTGATCTAAGTTTCTCCAAAAACTTTGGCAAAATGAAAAATTCGCCATGCAATTAGTTTGGTGTGCAGCTTGATTTTAATTCGGCACATATACAAGGTAAAGCATTTCACTTTTGCTAATATGTTCTCGCCATCATAATTCTACTTTGGCAATACAAATTACCAACATTCTACAAGATATGTCCTTTTAAGACACAAATTTGCATGTGTAATATCACACTTATTGAAGCAATGCAGTTTTGTGACAAAAAGATTTGCATATTTATTTTGAGTACGTATGTATCCCCGAATGAACTGCCGATTTGGGGACGCCACGCCCTTTTGTCCTCAAATCAGTGTTCCGATATTTGGTCACCTTAGATAACCACAAATTTTGGCACTTCTGAATTAATTTTTTATAATTCTGATCCCACTTCGTTTGTTCAGATGGTAATCTATAATAGGACACATCATTATCTCCCCACTTCGGTTACTGCAGCCGAAAATAGCACATAACACCATATTCCTTAACGCTTCACAACGCAAATCCAAGCAGTGCTTGTACACCAGTTGATCACCAGGACGTCTGCTAGCATGGTTTACCTCGCTGTGACGTCATATGCATACGGTCTATAGCCAAATTTTTGATAAATTTAAAACACTAAGATAGACGAAACCTTTTTTTAAAGCATTTTTAAAAATAATAAGATATTAATGATTGATTGTATCAATTATTTTTGTTGTATTTTAGTATTTTGTACATTTATTAAAATGTTTGACAGCCTTGAATGAGGCAAGAATTTTTCTTATCCCCCTCCCCGTAAAAGTACTTATATGGGCGCCACTGATTGTGGACAGTGACGGTTTGAAAGAGACATTTCCAAATGTGGAAACCATTCTTAAAATTTTCCATACTTTACCAATACATAATGCAAGTGGTGAAAGATAATTTAGTGTTCTTAAAAGAGTTAAAAACTCTCTACAATCAACACTCTCTCAAAAGCACTTAAATAGTTTTTCAATATTGTACATAGAGAGTAATGCGTTCAATCGTGTAAATTATGATGAAGTCATAGACACTTTTGCCGCAATTAAAGCCAGGAGGAATTTCTTATAAACATAATGCTGTGTTTGTACGTAAATGAAATTAGTGCTTCTCTTAATACGTCGTCGAAGTCGTGACGTCACGTTATCGCGACTGGGCATAAACAAACGTTGTTTACATGTTAGTTAACATTAGTTTCTTCGTTGGCGGCTGTCAATAGTCCCGTAAAATTGATTTTTTAAGGTGAAATTGGATATTATAGATACGGTGTTATGTTTTGCAGCGTACTGTAATTACCAGACTGTGAAAAATCAGTGTTCCTTTTATAGATTTCCATAAAACAAACAGAAACATGCCCTATGGACTAAAATGTCAAGGTAAGGATTTGTGGACTGACTGGTAATCTTATGAACAAGCATATTTTTTGCAATCTGTCAAATATGAATTTGGACCACACATCCCGCCCTTTTTTTTTTTTTTTTTTTTTTTTTTTTAACGTTTTCAGAACCTTAGGTGTTGCCTCGAGAGGCTGTTATACAAGTTCCGTACCGATTTACGGGTGAACTCGTGCGAAGTTTTTATAACATGCGATGCCTTTGTGAGATTTTACGTACCCTGTACAAAAATATAAATATACTAATAGGTGTTAAAATAGATTGACACAGTTGAAGAGCATCCATAAAATGTACACTTTGCAATGTAAGCATGTAAATGGACAGGAATGTATGTCATGCACTTAACACTGCAGTAAATCCCTTCTTACTCAATGCATATTTCAATAGTTTTTCAGAAGCTAATTGATTTGGCAGGAGAAGTGTTAAATTTTTTTGCAGGAAAGGTAACCTTTCACAGCATATGCTCATTTATACTGGTGAAAAACTTCATCTATGTGATGCACGTTTCAAGGAATTTGCTTGTATACGTAATCTTTCCCGACATATGTTTCTTCATACTACACTGCTGGCCACCCAAAATGCAACACCAAGAAGGAAGCATCCGATTGGCCTGAAATTCGCAGCATGCATCTCCCGCGAGAGGATATGCAAACGATTAGTATTGCAGGGCATATGCAAATCATGTGCGCCCGGCACGCCACCGAGAAGCACTATAAGAAGGGTGCACAGAAGGCGGGGTGTAACTAGTGGAAGTGTGTTGTGCTGCCAGACCTGTGCGTGGGAAGATTCCTGATGCCTCGTCGCAGAATACGGCAGTCATTCCAGTACGTTTCGGAGTTCGACAGAGGACGAATAGTGGCTTATCGCTACAGCGGTTTATCGTACCGAGACATCGGCGCCCGTGTGGGACGACATCCAGCCACAGTGAGGCGGGTATGGATTCGGAGGGTGCAGGAGGGACGGACAGACCGACGTGAGCGATTTCCGCAGCCGCGGCACACCACCGAACGAGAGGACCGTCATGTTGCGCGGCGGGCATTGACGGCTCGCACCGCCACATCACGAACGTTAGTGCAGGAATTAGGGTGTTGCGCAACAACCTGTGTCAGCACGTACCGTTCGACGTCGTCTGCAGGAGCGGGGACTTGTCGCATGGCGCCCATTGCTTCGATTACTATTGACGTTACACCACCGGCGAGTACGGTGGCAGTGGGCTGTTGAACGCCGCACCTGGACTACGGAATGGCACGACATTGTCTTCTCCGACGAATCCCGCTTCTGCCTGCAACACCACGATGGTCGGATCCGCGTGTGGCGGCACCGCGGCGAGAGACTGTATGACACCTGCATTATGCATCGCCATACCGGTCCGTTGCCTGTCGTTATGGTTTAAGGCGCAATTGGATATGACACCCGCACCCCTCTGGTACGCATCGCCGGTACACTCAACAGCCACCGCTGCATCTCCGACGTTTTGGAGCCTGTAGTCCTCCCTTACCTACCGGACCTGCCAGCGCCCATGTTTCAACAGAACAATGCGCGCCCGCACGTGGCACGCATCGTGCAACAATTCTTCACAGCCTACCAGGTGTCAATGTTGACGTGGCCCACCTGTTATTCCAATATGTCGCCCCTCGAACACGTCTGGTCGCTGATCGGCTATCGAGTGGCCCGGCAAGCACCACCTGCGGCTACGCCTGTTGAACTGTGGCAATGTGTGGAAGCAGCCTGGACCGACATACCCCAAGCCCACATCAAAAGCCTCTTTCGTTCGATGCCGCGGCGTGTAACGGCCGTTATTGCCAGCCATGGGGGCCACACGAACTATTGATGTCTGCGTGTTCCGCAAGTCGCACGGGCCTGTAAACTCAATCGTTTCATCTTTGTATCTGTTGTTATGTGTCCAGTAGATCTGGCTTTGTTATCTCGTGCCCTTCTTCGTGTTGCATTTTGGGTGGCCAGCAGTGTAAAAAATAGAAACACTGATGTGTGATTAAAGATATTTTGAAAATGGGCAATTTCGTTTAGTATATGTGTACTGATAAATTTTTGGAACACTAAAGAATAAGAATAAGAAGAATCATGGGTGGTCAGTTCACATATGATACGTATAAAACTTAAAGAAGTAAGATAAAATAATTTATGAAACATAAACATAAAAAGCAGACAGTACCTCCACGCTATACACAGTGTGGCAAAGAATTTTTAAGACTGTGTCTGTAAAATGAAATAGAAACAAGAAATTATAATTTGTTTTGGTTTGTTATTCAAAATAAGTCCCTCCGGCTTTAATACACTTGTTACAGCAATTTAATAATGATTCGAATGCCCGTTCCAGTTCACTTTGCGGAATTGCCTCCAAAGCACGCGTCGAAGCTGTTTGTATGGTCGAAATATCATAAAAATAACACCCTTTTAACGTCATTTTAAGTTTTGGAAGTAAAGAAAAGTCGCAGGGTGCTAAATCAAGTGGATACGGTGGATGATTCAACACACAGACGTTATTTTTCGCCAGAAATTTACGAACAAGAAGTGAGGTGTGACTGGGGGCATTATCATGCAACAAACACCAACTGTTTTCATCCCGATATTCTGGACGAATGCGAAGAATTCTGCCCATCAAACGCCTCAAAACATTTAAATAAAACTAACCAGTAATTATTTGTCCACTTGGAACAAATTCTTTATGGATAATACCCTTACTATCGAAGAATGTAATGAGCATTGTTTTGATTTTCGATGGAACTTTTCTTGTTTTTTTGGCTTGTGGTGAGTTTCTTGACTTCCATTCCGCACTTGGTCGCTTTGTTTTAGGATTATATTGAAAACACCATGTTTCATCACCTGTAACAAAAGATTTTAAGAAGTTTGGATCATTTTCAGCGGCTGAAATGGTCTCTGCAATGTGCACTTCCCCTTGATTTTTGTTCATTGGTTAACGCGTGTGGAACCAATTCAGCACAGACTTTTGTTTTGCCCAAATCTTCCTGCTGGATGGTTCGAATCGTTTCTTTGTTGATGTTTAAAGACTCTTCCATCATTCTTAGTGACGCACATCGATTGTTTGCCACGAAATCACGCACGTTTTTAATAATCTCAGGTGTCCTAGATGAACTTGGTCTTCCGGTATGCTTATCATCTTCTAGCGTATCTCTTCCGTCCAAAAAACGTTTGTGCCACAGGAAAACATTTGATCTACTTAAACAAAACTCACCGTAAACTTGTTTCATCATTTGGTACGTTTCCGAGGCACTTTTACCAAGTTTTGCGTTAAATTTAATAACAGCCCTTTGTTCCATCTTAATAATTCAACATGAAAAAAATTTTACTTCTCTAATGAACGGCCGTTTCGTTTGAGTTACTTTAACAACTGCGCAGTACTTTTGGCAGAAAGCAAGCAGATGGTCACGGTTTATAAAGCATTCGCGATTACACTGGTGGCGCCACCGTAGGCTGAAATCTAGCGCCAGTCTTAAATTTTTTTGACGCACTGTGTATATCTTATCCTTCATGGAAGCATGAATTTGCCCACGTATTTCTTCCCTGTGCGGTTCATAATAAAATGACTGGATGTGAGAAGACTTCACAGCATTTTCACCGCGTTGAATTAGCTTCAAATTGTCAGAAAAAAGCAAAGAAATTGCAAAATATGAGCACATCTCGCCAATTGCGCTGAAACGCTACAGGAATCATGGAGGAACAGATATTTGTTTATGCCCAGTGACGTCACACTTCGACGATGGGTTGCAATATAGAATAATAATAGACAGGGGTGCGCCGAGGGCACTTGCAGCCCGGGTGCCAGCCCAGATTTGTCGTACCCACCTCCCTAAAAAAAGGTGAATAAATTTCAAATTTGTATTCTTCATTTTAAAAAGCGTACGCAGTAAATACCTTCAAGAACATCATTTCCTGTTACCCTTAAATTTACAGTTTCTATAAAATACAAATGCCTCATATAAATACAAAAAAAAAAAAAAAAAAAATCGAAACTCTGGTTTCATAAACGCGACCGTAAAATCTTCCATTCTGTCGATTTATGGATGTCCTCTTTGCGGGTGAAAACTTCATATCAAGTCCGATGTGATATACATATATTTCACAACTGCCTCTACCGGAAAGGAGGGAGGAGAATTGTGACATACCTAGGTGTACTCAGCGGGGAGTTGACCCAGGAGCCCGGGCCCTACCCATAAGGTATAACATGGTCCTTTGTTATTGGCTGCTTATTTTTAAATATATTTGTATACATGGATAGCATTTGTACATGGTTTTAAATATATATTTTACGAATAATTGAAAACGCACGTTAATATGGGGGAGAGATTTTTATCGCTTTTCAATATTTTGGGAGATGTTTTCTCCCGCGTACGGAGAAGTGGCCACACAGAGAAACGGACGGAGAACTGGACACATTGCAATTCCAGTGCAGTAAAATTGTTCTGCATAAACAAATAGTGTGTGGCCAGATTTCCCACTACTTGAACAACTATTGTTCACAAAATATTTTTTTTATTATTATTTCATTTTCAATGGGAATTTAGACATTTCCATGATTTTCGGGCCAAATAAAAAGCAGAAAACTGGCCCTCGGAATCAAGGGGGTTTGGCAAGGGCCATGTTATTCCGACTGGCCACGGAGGGACACGTCACAGGGAGTGCAATTATTGCCTTGATCCCAAATACAGCGATTTTATATAAAGCTTCCTAAATCACCCATATGTGTTGGTTCACTCCCAGTGTGGTGAACGGTTGCACCGTGGGAATGAAAGTATGATAACTGAAATACACATATAATGATTTTTTTTTTAATAAACGCGCCACGAAATATTGCGATTTCTCACAAAAAAAACTTTTTCTAAACTTCTTCCACGTTTTTTATATTTGATATCAATGCATTTATCGTAAAATTTGACTGGGACTTTCTGCCCCCTCCCCCTCGGAAGCCACCGCCCGGGTGCAACGCACCCGTTGAACCCCGCTTGGCGCGTCCCTGATAATAGAATTATTTGATGACGATGAAATTGATTCTAGTCCATTTAAAAATTATAGCAAATATACCCTGAACCCGGATATGCCTCAAAATAAGGGGCCCCCAAAAGGTTCAGTGAGACCCTACAGCATAAATCCGCCCCTGCTGAAGACACAGTATAAATGAGACCCTACAGCATAAATCTGCCCCTGCTGAAGACACAGTATAAATGAGACCCTACAGCATAAATCTGCCCCTGCT
Organism: Macrothele yani; assembly: GCA_039090855.1. Taxonomy (NCBI): domain Eukaryota; kingdom Metazoa; phylum Arthropoda; class Arachnida; order Araneae; family Macrothelidae; genus Macrothele; species Macrothele yani. The sequence goes on along the minus strand of CM077011.1, from coordinate 54,343,402 downwards.
GAAGTCATGAGCTGAAATCGCACATTAGGCCTAGGGCACAGTGTACGATAGTCAGGGAATTCAACTCTCAGCTAAAATGTGGACTCTTAATGTAATCGGCCACCAGATGCAGCTGGGGAGATGCGGGCCATCAATTCCAGGAGGTGAGTAAACCGCTGTCTGTATCACGATGATGTATAGGTTTGTTGTTGCAATGTGTTTTTTAAGCGTGAAAATAGCCATATTGTACTTCTCAAATATTATTAGTCCTTACACATCAAGTAGGTCAACATAAAAATTAAAAAAAAGGATATATTTTTAAGACAGATTCCATGTAGAAACGACACGCCTTTAAACAACAACAATAATGCTAGGGATGAAAGGAATTTTGTTTATGAATTGATAATACGTTCGTGTTTTATATATATACAGTATATATAGGACAAGGTAGGTTTCCGTTCACTGGCGTGCAAAAATTAAGGACGAGACGGTTTTTCGAATGTAACGTCGTGCAGAAGTGCTCCACATCGATTCAAATCATACCATAAGATCCCCAAGATGTAAGAATATGGGACAAGTGAGCAAAACCGTCCAAACAAGGAATCCAAAGGATACAAAGGCACTTTATTGAAAAGGTAGCTTCGAGCACAACTGGACAGAAGACAGAAACGTCCATGTGACGGGCGACGGCCAAGAAAAATCCAGTCTTTAGTAGGGGATAGGATCACCCCTGACTGCGTTGCAGGATTTATAACGTCTGTCCATGCTGAGGACGAGGTTGTCAAGGAGCTGTTGAGGCATCGCGGCCCATTCCTCTTGTAGCGCCAATCGCAGCTGATGAATCGTTGCTGGAGGCTGGTGACGTGCTGCCAAGCGTCTCCTGAGAAGATCCCACACGTGTTCGATTGGATTTAGGGCCGAGGACCTTGCGGGCCAATCCATGCGCTGAATATCTTTACTCTCCAGCAGCTCTACGACAGCCACTGTACAATGAGGGGTAGCGTTGTCGTCCATGAAGAGGAACTCAGGACCCACAGCACCTCTAAACAGACGCTCGTGAGGCAGGAGAACCTCTGTACAATAGCGGACACCAGTGACTGAACCTTCTTGGAAGATGTGGAGGTCAGTACGGCTACCAAGCATGATACCGCCCCAAACGAGAACTCCGCCACCTCCAAACCGGTCCCTTTCGATGATGTTGGAGGTGTGATTGCGTGTTCCCTGCTCTCTCCAGATGTGTATACGTCCAGAATCGCTCGTCAGACTATATCGGCTCTCAACCGTAAAGAGAACTCGACCCCATTGCTGATGTGTCCAGTTCTTGTGTTCCTGGCACCACAGAAACCACCGTCTCCGATGAGCAGGTTCTGGCCACGGTAAAACGTGATAATGGACGTCCAGTTGTCTGTTGCATGCGCCTTGCGTTTTTCCCGCTGCCTGCCGTCTGTCTCTTCTCGCCTGTAGGACAATATACTGGTCGTCCGCAGCCGTGGTTGCTCGTGGACGACCACTGCTAAACTGTCGGACAGCTGTTACTGTCGTTTGAAATGCTCTCCAAGCTCGTGAAACGATGCTGTGAGCGATCCCGAACTTCTCGGCCACAATAGTCACACTTCGACCTTCTTCCAACTTCCCAATGACGCGACCTCTGGTAAAGTCATCCAGGTGTCGTCTACTGGATTGCCTGTTGGCCATAACACACGGTGGCGGCAACTCGACGTCGTTCAAACCGATGTACACCGTGCAATAGCTTTCACCGAATTGCTGAGCGTACACCGCCCGTGTGCTTTATACCCTTCCGACACTTTCCTCCGCCCCCACGTCATGCTGCATATATGCGCATGCCCTACTATACAGGACCCTAGTCTATCTCCTGAGTGGTCTTTCGGTCCGTTCTGCCTGCTCGTTCCGCTGTTATGCTAATTTCTCCTCTTCGTCCTTAATTTTTGCACACCAGTGTATAAAAACAGTGTTACAGATGTAGTTTAATATACAGTTGCAGAAAGGTACCAGGGTCATAATTATGATCGCGTAACATTTTGAATGACTTATTTTAAACGTTTTTAGATAAATATATAGGACACATAAATTTACATTACATTTTCGCTTTAATGTAGTTGTCGTGTATTTATACAGTAAATAAGCTTCTAGCTTTCTCTGCATGCATTTAAAGGTGATGGTGTGTGTTAAGAATGGGGCAACAGTAGCTGTTTACTTCTAAATAACTCGCAAAATATCATTGTGCATAATACATGAAATATATCAATAAGAGGTTCTTAATTTAAGTTCGTAATTTTTTGAACGCTCCTTAGTAGTATTCAAAACCCTCTGCTTTTTGGGCAATTATAAGTTGTATGTTTATTAGGTATACCATATGAATAAGCAATGGGTAAATATGTAGTTTAGTGTCCTAAATTATTTCGTCGGAAATATTGAAGGATTTCTGAAACGTGAGACGTACAGATTTTTAAGTATACAATTTCATGGCGAATGGTGAAAAAATTTCATCATTATGATGTATTTTAAAGATTTTTACCGTAATACACTGCCGGACAATTGCTAAGGACGGATGACAATAGCAACGATAGCAACCATAAAATGGAAGGCAGAAACATGTGGAAATTAGCATAAGTGCGGGATACAGTAAGACGTGTTGTGCGTATGCAAATTTTGGATTGCCGAACTTGTTCGTGACGTCATAGCGCTGATAAGAGATATAAAGGATTTGACGCGTATTGACCGTTGTTGTTCAAACGCAAAGTTGAAAGGGAAAGAATCAACTGACGAACTTGCAATTTTCAGTATGTCTTCCCGACATCACCTAGATGATTTTACGCGTGGCCGTATTATTGGCAAGATTGAAGAAGGGCGAAAAATAACAGATGTTGCCAGGTAGTTCGACGTCAGCCACAGTGTTGTTTCAAGGCTTTGGAAATCATTTCAAACAAATGGAGAGTGTAGCAAACGTCACGGGGAGGTCGTGTTCGCAGTACGATACCTGCAGAAGATCGGTACATAGTGCTATCAACAAAAAGACACCGGCGCAGCACAGCTAGTGAGGTAGCAAATCAGTTTATGGCTGGTATTGGCAAGCGGATCTCCCGAAGAACTGTCGCCAGACGCTTGCATGAAGGAGGACTATACGCCCGCCGTCCTGTTGTGTGCATCCCATTGTCCAGACGTCACCGTACCGCTCGTTTGCAATGGTGCCATCAACATCGCAATTGGACTGATAACGACTGGTCTGCTGTCCTCTTCTCAGATGAGAGTAGATACAGTCTATCGTCTGATTGTCGACGACAACTGATCTGGCGTGATAGTGGTACTGCATATTGTCCACCAAACATACAGGAAAGGGACCGATATCCGACATGTAGTGTCATGGTATGGGCTGGCATCATGATCAATGGCCGTACGTCCCTCTATGTGCTTCCAACTGGGACTATGACTGGCCAACGATACATTAATGATGTTCTGCTACCTCATGTTCGCATGTTCCGTGGTGCTGTCGGTGATAGATTAATTTTCATGGACGACAACGCAACATGTCATCGAACAGTTGTTGTCCAGGAGTGTCTTGAGAGCGAGGATATTCAACGCCTCGTATGGCCAGCACGTTCTCCAGACCTGAATCCCATTGAAAATGTGTGGGATGTTTTGGGGAGGAATCTTGCTGGTTGCCAATGCCCTCCAATAAACAAGGACACCCTCATCCGTGCACTGACAGAGGAATGGGATAAATTACCCCAACAGCTGCTTGATAATGTTGTGCAAAGCATGACACGACGTGTGGAATCTTGCATAGCCCTCCATGGTGGCCATATCCCGTATTGACATCTTACGCCGGAACGCCTGCGGACGGTAATTGCATTTTTTTCACGTTTACGTGTTCTGCACAAAATGGGCTGTTTGTCCCTTGAACACGTTCCAAAGCCTTCTGGATTTCAGAGCACAATAAATTGTCTTTCTTGTAATGTCCTGGCATTCTGACATTATTTTATTTCACTTGGCATCCAACCACACTTAATTTTTTATGTGCTATATAGCCGTTTATGATCCGTCCTTAGCAATTGTCCAGCAGTGTATTTACGTGCCAGTACGACGCCGACGCTGTGAACAGAAACTGCGACAGGCCTAATACACGCCGCGGCGAGATCAAGCTTTGCTCCGATGAAACGAAGGTCTCGTTGTAGTCTCGTTCCGGCTGCCATTCTGCTAGCGGAAGAGTACAAAAGAAAAGGGGAGGGTTATTGCCAGGAAAGTGATCCAATTTGTACTGCTGCGCGACAGAAAATAGATCGTCATTTCTGTTTCACATTTTAACATCACAATCTGAGAATTTCTTGGGGTTTTTTTTCGCTTATGATTCTTTAATGCGCAATTTATGAACTCACTTCTTCCAGAGATTTTTCTTTTTGTTAACCAATTTCAATGAATTGCGAACAACGCTGTCAACAGGAGGAGCAAAACTTTGATTCTTTGATTTTCCGTTGCTATGTGACTTCCGTTGAAGAGAACACGGCCTCTACTTTAACTATTTGGTAGAAGAAAGGAAGGCATTTGCATACTTTCTATTTCGTACCAGGGAATCATATGCATAAGAACGAAGCAATTTTCATTATGTGTTTTAAAAAATAAAAAACTGTGACAGAAATGAAGAACTATTTTCTGTCAGGTAGCACTACAAACTCGATCGCTTTCCTGGCAAGAACGTTCCTCTTTCCTCCTGTACTCTTCTGCCATCAGGATGGCGACAGAGCAAAGTCGTTGCAGCGGCGTTGTGTTAAGCATGCCGCAGCTTCTGTTCACAGCGTCGTACTTGCGCGTAAATATTACGGTAAAAATCTTTAAAATGCACCATAATGATGAAATTTTTTCGCCATTTGCATTGAAATTGCATACTTAAAATCTGGACGTCTCACTTTTTTGAAATCCGATTTATGTCCCATTTTTTCGAAATCCGACGAAATAATTTAGGACGCTAAACTACACATTTATCTAGTAATGACTTTGCTGCCTTCTTTGAAAGGTAGGTTGGACATTGAGGAAATGTTTCAGGAATAACAGTAGAGTTAAGTCTGACACGGACAGGCACATCATATAAAATATGGCCATTGAATGTCTCACTCCTGCGTCTAATTACATCATGGGAGAGGAAAGGTATCTCACCAACAAAATCGTTAGTGCTGAGTTTCTTATCGCTCGAGGGATTGCTTTCTGCCATTTAGCAAGCATCTTTTCATTTTTAAGTGCTTTAAATAAAGAAGTATGTTCTTCATTACTAGCATAACCGGAACAGCAGTTCGGAACGAAACATTTTCGTCCCATGTCACGGGAATCAAAAACTCCGAAAAACTAAACGCTTCAGTAAAAAACAACAACCGACAAAAGAAATAAAGTAGTTTACACTGATTTCAAAGTAGGTCAAGAAAGAGAAAAGACAAAGATTTCAGTTACTTACCTTGTTCTAACGTCCTGTAACCAATACCTTCTTCGATTTGTTTACTCACATGGTGATTCGAGTCACAGAGGATTCAAATGGCCCGCATTTTCTCTAACGCCCTCTAGTAGTCATTACATTAAGAGACCTTTTTCCCAGCACGACAGTCATACGGAATTGAATCACCTGTCTATCGTACACCATGGCCTAGGGATGTAAATGCGAACCAAAACCAGTAACGCTGAGTTGAACAAACACCACTCTGAGATGTGTCGAACCATGATAAGAGCCAACCACGTCGAGTTGAGACAACCACGCCGAGCCGTGCTAAGGCCGTCTTTATACCTCACCAGGCCTGCGACAATGTCACGTGACTTGACCGTGACATCACAATCGTAGGGGTACTCTTTTCCAGTAGACCTACAGATTTGACTCGTTTCGTAGTTGTGGTTGTGTTATCAGCTTATCATATTCGTTCTTGTTGGCTAGTTGTGCTGTTCCAGTGAATGTTGTGTTGATATTTACAGCGTGTTTTAAGTTTATTGTGAAAATCCTGTTCGATTACAGAAGATATTTTCAGCGGTAAGGTATGTTTCTTTTATTTTATTAGTATTCAGTAGTAAAATTTTATAAATACGTATTGTTGATTGAACGTTAGTTAATCCTTCATGAAGTGCGGGTTTTACGTTTTACAAATGTTCTTATATGCTGCGGAATAAAGCGGGATGTAATATACGTTTTGTTATATGCATTATGTGCATGCTTCAAATGGTACGAGGGGAAATTATGTTGTGATCTAAGAAATGGGTACATGATTCTGAAGTTGTCATATGAAAAATAATTTCTTTATTCTGTAAAAGTTAGGTAAGAATAATGTTAGAATTACAGGAAATTACCAAATTTTCGTTTTGAATAACATGTTTAATGGTTGTTCAATGAATTAAAAACTGATAGCTTGGAATTTCAAAACACATCTTCTATTGTATGCCACCAGGAATTCTGTATATAACCCTACACGCGTAGCTTTCATTCTTACGTCCTGGGGCTTATTGTGAATGGATTTTCGTCTTTTGAAAATTTTGGAGACTTGTTATGATTGTCAAGTTATTCAAAAACTCATTTCCTCTTGTTTTACATTTCTTTTCCATCCGAGAACTATGCAATAAAGTGAAATGTATTAGGCTCATAGCTTATTTACATTATAACAAAATAACTGATTATCCTGAAATGCTTTCTGCTTTGTAAATAAGACAGCACGTAATGTTAGAATGCCAAACAACATTGCGATGACTGGAAACTGGGATACCTGGAGGTATTCGACATTTTTTTACTTTTTGGAAAATAGAGTGCTTTTACCTGAAAAAATTACTCATCATGGATTCAGGGATCATGTTTTTAACTCTTAGTGATATCTACAGCATAGCTGTGGAATATGTGTATTCGCGTTTTTTTACCACACATACACACACAAAATAAAAATATTATGATTGCTATGCATCCATGAATTAAGCTTGACGAATCTCCACTGCTTGATTAAGCTTGCGTATCGATCAAAAAATTATGTTTAGGCACACAAGTCTCTATTTCTACTGTACCAACAACACTAAATGTGATAGTGCATTACCGATTAGATATACTTATACAACGCACATCTCGTTTTCTGTAAAAGTAATACTTTCAATATGCACACATAGTAATAAATACAGTAGTATTTCAGTCTGATTGCGACTTCCATTTTTCAAAACATGAATGACTACAAGTTAGCAACAGATTTCACCCACATGATGCTTTCCAATCGCGTTGCAAATTTAGCTTGAACTTTTCAAGTGATACTTGAACAAATACTATACACACAAAGGTATTAAGAGTACTACTTACCTTGTTGAAGAAATTATATTTCAAAATAGTTCCGAGAAGTACCCGAGACAACGCTAACCTTTCTGTTACCACGAAGAGCAAAGCAATAGCACCACGATTGTGACGTCACAAATCCTTGTGGCAGGCCAGATGGCCTTGGCTGTGCCAACCACGCTCTGCTACCAGATTGAAGTCGCGGATATTATCATCTGTTATTACGACCATACCTGTAACAGCTAGATGCATCAGATCTTTGTATTCATAATTAAGCAATACTAGGGTTCAGAACATTTTTATTACACTAACACGGCATACAACGATACACAAAATCCAACAGATACCATATAAGGTCCAGTCATGTATATTGTCAGACAATTGCAGGACACTCCGTGGTAATCGCACAAACCGTTCCTTGTGTGAAGTCTCCTGTTCTACCAATGAGAAGCGTTGTTAGAAAAGGTGACTCCTTTGACTGTGATTTCTTGGGTTCTGACAAAAGTGGTTGTTTTCTGACAAATGTACAGCTTTATTCAGTATTTTAACTTCGAATATTTCGTTTTCTTTTCAATTTGCTGTTAGAAATTCTGATCCAACGTTTCTTAACGTTGTTGTTGGTATTTTGTCGTCATCATAATCGTTTTTCTGCTGATACACGTAACCGTTGGATATGTTTTGTGTTTTTGGCTACCTTCCCGCGGTCATCATGATCCCGTGATTGCGGACCAGCATGGCTGAGCGTGCAATGTTATCACTGTTAGATTTTTTTTTTTTTGGTTGCAGGTTTAACGACCACTGTGAGCAACTCAATGGGCTATAAGCAGTCGCCCGTTCCTAATTTAGGGCCACTGGTTCCAGGGAAGGGAGAACGCCAGCGCCGTAAGACAAACACAACATCCATGCCTCACCGGGATTCGAACCCGGACCCCTCTCGGACGAATGATCAGAGGCCATCGCTTAGACCACTGCGCCACTTGTTAGATTATCCGTTGTTATTGATTAATTTTGGTAATCTGAATGTTTTAGAATACGCAAATAAGCTAATTGAGATTCAGGATGGAAAAGGAGAAATTGGTTTCCTAAAGGAGCAGCAGCCGCCCCGGTGGCGCAGTGGTCTAAGCGATGGTCTCTGATCATTCGTCCGAACGGGGTCCGGGTTCGAATCCCGGTGAGGCATGGATGTTGCGTTTGTCTTACGGCACTGGCTCTCTCCCTTCCCTGCAACCAGTGACCCTAAATTAGGGACGGGCGACTGCTTATAGCCCATTGAGTTGCTCACGGTGGTCGTTAAACCTCCAATAAATAAAAAAAAAAAAAAAAAAGGAGCAGATAAAAGGTGAAAAAATGTTCTATGACAAGTTTGTATAAGATGTGTTTTTCATCTAGACGGCTACTCAGGTGAATGACGATGAAACTGAAGATTCTGCTGAAGCTTTCCTGATTTCTGTAAAGATTAAAGCTGAAATGAAGACAAAAACAGTCTATAATGTTGAATGTATGCTCTCCAAAACATGAAAGGTAAGATTCTCTCGTTAGTTGAAGTACAAGACATACTAATGATCATAATGTTCGCTGAGGGAATGTTTAGTAAGGTTTGTTTATAACACGCTTGAGATGTTGGAGGCACCAAAATTATCAGTAAAGCTTAATAAGGGATGATGAAAGAAAACACCGTTGCATGCAAAATTACCAAGCTAAAGATAATAATTTTATATTAATAATGACAAATAGCTTGAGCCATGAAAGAAAATAGGTGGTCGTATTTAAAGCTACAACTATAAATTTTGTGGGAAGAATTTGTAGAACTTCGATTTCAAAAACTTATCTATCCAAATATGCACTCCGTTTTCTCTTCAAAGTTTTTTTTTGGAAACAACACTGTCAGGACGCTTTCAGGTTTCAATTGCCTACGGTTTATAAAAGGCTGGTAAACAAAATCGTCCTCTACACTATAGGAAGAACATATTCTTGAATGCACATCGGGGTGAAAATCCTTCCTTTTCATTTTGCACAACCATTGCGTCAAAATATCAAGTCTTTTCAGTGGAAAACTGTGAAAACTTATCCCTTTTTCGATGCATTTCCTGTGTCACGACTTATTTAAACAACCAAACGCATAACAAAAATTAGGCATAATGCAGATTTGTTAGAAAATACAAAATTTATGAATAACAACTGTCACAACTCAACACTACGACAACCTATAACCGAAACAACTGAAAGATTGTTGGTCCGCTATCACCTGGTTAATTTCCCAGAATGCAACGAGGGGCGGGTAAGGTCCCCCAACCAAACGCAGAACAAAAATTAGGCATAATGCAGATTTGTTAGAAAATACAAAATTTATGAATAACAACTGTCACAACTCAACACTACGACAACCTATAACCGAAACAACTGAAAGATTGTTGGTCCGCTATCACGTGGTTAATTTCCCAGAATGCAACGAGAGTAGTATAAAAAGGCGGGTTCTGGCGCAAGGATCATCCTTCTAGAGAAGGATGGGGCGTGGCTTGTGGCAGAAGGATGTGGGGGCGTGGCAGATGACGCTAGTGTGTAGGGTCGATGTGCTGCCCCCTAGCGGTGCTTTTTGGAACTTTCGATGGACCTTTGAGAGATGGCAACGACCGAGTGGGGGAAAGGAAATGTGCTGCCCCTAGCGGTGCTTTTTGGAACTTCCGATGGATCTTTGAGGGATGGCAACGACCGAGTCGGGGAAAGGAGATGTGCTGCCCCTAGCGGTGCTTCTTGGAACTTTATTATTATGTTAGATCTTTGTTTTTGAGTGATGGCAACGACCGAGTGGGAGAAAGGGGGTGGATATAGGGGGATGTCAACTCGATGTGCTGCCCCTAGCGGTGCTTTTTGGAACTTTTAATGGACCTTTGAGAGATGACAACGACCGATTGGGGGGAAAGGGGATGTGTACGTTGCCCCCTAGCAGTGCTTCTTGGAACTTTCGATGTATCTTTGAGAGATGGCAACGACCGAGTGGGGGAAAGGGGATGTGTACGTTGCCCCCTAGCAGTGCTTTTTCGAACTTTTCTCGGGAGATTTATTGGACGTTGACAAATTTTGGGGAAGTCTTTCCAATATTTATTTTTTTTAATTTTCTCTGGAGATTTACTGGACTTTGTCAAATTTTTGAAGGAAGTTTTTTTGTCGTTTCCAATTTTTTACTCATATTTTTTTGTCCTATTTTTTCTCTCTAATTTATTTTATTAAATTTATATTTTCAGGAATTCCCTGAGGTATTATAATTTTTATAGACGTTGCATTATTTTTTTAATTTTCTCGGGAGATTTATTAGACGCTGACAAATTTTTGAAGGAAGTTTTTCAATCGAAGCATTTCCTCAAATTTGTTTTATTAAATTTATATTTTTAGAACTCCGTGAGGTGTTATAATTTTTATAGACGTTGCATTATTTTTTTAATTCTTATATTTTTCTTCCCTACAATTTTAATTTAGACGAGGAAAGGCTTTGTTTGAAAAGATTTCGTTCCTGTTGATTCATGTTCCGCTATCTTTTGTCCGACATGTGTTTTGGGATGACTCACCATTTTCTCTTTGACTCAGAAAACTTTGTAGGACACGTGTTTTGGGAAGAGTGACTATGCCGAGTGACGCATGTCGTGATAGCAGATATGACATCAGCCAACGCCATTTCCTCCGCGGGGTCGACGGTTGACGTCATTTGAGATTCTGTAGCCACATTAAGTTCCAAGACTGATTTTTTTTCAATAACTTGATCATTTTGCAACGAATTTATTCCTTATTTTTTCCTCATAATTTCCGATTTTATATTCATAATTTTTCAACGTAACGATTTTTTTATTTTCTTTGAGGAGACTTCACGCATTTTCAACGGACGTTCCAACATAAAAACGTTTTCCAAAGTTTTGTGCTGCAGAAATAATCTTAAAACACGGTTGTTTATTAACGTATTTACGTGTTCATGGCATTTTCTGATACATTTTTTAACGTTGTACCTTTTTCCAACGTACAAAGCCACAATTTTTTATACATAGTTAAAATGTTTATTTTTTATTTCTTCATGATTATTCAGTGAAATGTACCCTTTAATGCATTATCTTAATCTTTTTGTACTAAATGCTTGCATACTCGTTAAACTTCTCGATGTACCAACATTACTTTATTTTCAAACTAACAACTACTTTTATCGAGGCTTTATTTTTTCTGTCTACGAAGAATTTTTTAGTTTATTCTCTCAAGATATGAAAATTAATTATAACGAAATCCTTTCACTTTTCTATCGCTAAGAATTTTCCTTAAAATAAGTCCTGAGCTATAGTTCGCTTTGCTGGTTAGAGGTGATTCATCAATAGTATGTTTGTGACCAGATAACGTCTCCGTGCAGTTACTGCCTGAAGCGATGACGCATGGGTGACGGGTACGTCGTGATGTCATCCTTGTGAACTTGGAATGTCATCATACTGCTTGAAGCGATGACGCACGGTGACGGGTTTTTCGTGATGTCATCTTTGTGAACAGATCCCAGAAGAATTTCAGAAACTGTTTCAACTTCGAACCAATGACGTTTCTTCCAATGTCGGGGGGTCAAAAAGGCATCATGTTTGCTATAACAAAATTTCATACTTTCACCAAAAATCATATTTTTAAACGCGCTTTTTTTTCATGTATAACTAAATTTTTATTGTTTACTCACATCATCAAAGTCAATCTCATTCCTTTTCTTCATTTAGTTCGCTTTAAATTGAGATGTTTCAAAACTTCGCGTATATTTCATTCACTCAATGTCCGGTTCTCAAGTGTCTGTCCCTTCATTTTCAACTTCTGTGCATGCTGCATTTTTTCTTTAGACGTTTAGTTTCATTGACCTTTTTTTCGTTTTAATTAGGTTTTCATTATCATATTTTTTTATTCATTGTCTCAGCAGAAAAAGCTTTCATTCTGGAGACATAGCGACTAAGTCCGTACTTCCTCTAAACATTTTTATTTCACGTTTTACTAATTCGTCAGAAAAGCAGGTGTTTCCAAACTCCCATAGTGAAAATATTGTATTCTCCTTATTTTACTTATTATATTTTTCCTTCTATTCAGTGTTATATGATTCTTCAAACTTTGGTTTATTTTTATGAAACTTCTTTTTTTTCTTAGTTTTTTTTTTTCTGATCCAGACTATCAATCTTTTCCTATCGATTTAATTACTCTTATTTTCCCATTCGACTTTACTTTTGAACAGAAATGTATCTAAAATGTTCAGAAGTATTTTAGTCTATAAGGCCGATTCTTCCCTGTTGCAAATAAAGTCATGTAGGATTTTAGTGTAAATGCCCCCAAATCTTTAGAACTTACTTTTCATAGTTAGATACTAATTCCTCGAGGTTTAAATTAAAACATGAAAGAAGAGTGTTTTTACGCTCTCTCCAGTGTGTGAGCTTTCCCCAAGAAATTAACTTTGAATTTCCCCATGTTTCTGTCGGAAACTGAAAATCTTCTGCGACTGTTTTCACGCGTCTCTTGCTTACAGGAAAACCTCATATGGCATGAAATCACTTTGCTTGGTAGATTAAACTAAATTCTGGTTTTGAACTTTGAATGCAAACTCAAGCTCGCAAAAGCATAGTTTTCTGAGTGAACTTAAACTGTCTAAGATGACAAAAATCTAAAACTGCTGACTCAATGGGACAGAGCGTTTGAACTTTGCCCTTCATTCTCCATTTACGAGATCAGTCGTGAACCACTAGAAGGGAAGTAAGCAGACCCTGATTTAGTCCACTGTTTCCAAGGAAGGTAGAAAGCTAGTGTCGTAATTCAAAAGCTCATAACTCAAGCCTCCCCAGGATTCAATTTCGGACGAACGAATACTCAGATGTCAATGCTTAGACATTGAAAAATTACTTCAGACAAATATTTTCTTACTTAAAGTGCTTCAATTCAGAATTTGTACTACTTAAGATTTCCCTTAGTCAATATTTTTTCTATCTTAAAAACTTCTAAAGGGTTGATTTTGAAAAAAAAAATAAAAAAAAAATAAAAAAAAACGAGTTCCCACAAAAATGTAAAATTTCCTCAGATTGTATGAGGAACCAAAAAAATTGATGAAGCTTGAATGTTAACCATTTCTTTCTCTTCATGTTTCATTCCATAAACTTTCTTCAAATTCCTATATATCCAAGAATTTTGTTAAATGTCCAAGTTCGACTCCCCCAGAAATTTTCTGAAAATGATAGTTTCTCTTTTAAAAAATTCCAGAATAAGAATTCCTTCACTGAAACAAGAAATTCCTATTCAAAGCATTCCATCCCTCTTTCTACTTCAAATACTCTATTTGTAAATCTAAGGAAGTTTTTTTAATATTCATATACTTTTCCCTCTAACTTTAGAAGATATTGTCTTAAAATGTATGTACATATTACAATAGTAAAATATCTTACTACTGCTTGATGTTCAATTCACTTCACATTGTCTTAAGGAAATTCGTTCATTTTCTCATAACACATAGACATGTTATTTTTCTTCCCATTCACTTCAAAGACTTGAGATCAACTTAATGGAGTCCTTTGAGAAAAACTTTCATAGGAAAGCATAAATTTGCCCAAAAAGTACATTAAAAATAAACAAATGTTGAAAGTTCCTGTACAAGAAGGAAATTCTGTTGTAACTTCTAAACGAAAAAAGACAAATTCTAAGAAAATATGTAAAAATGTTAATTGGATTCCATATTAAAAAAATTTAGTTGAACAAAAGTGTCATTCTTTTTTTTTTTTTTAAATGTATGCACTTTCGGAACAGTTCATTCTTTCTTAGGGTTAAAAATGGAACACTTCATTTTTTCTTAGTGGACAGCTTTGAGAAAACACATTTCATTAAAAGCAGGGAAATTCTCATAGAATAACATGGGAAAACTAGTATACATAAAAAGACTGTTTCGAAACGAGTAAAAATCTGTTGAAGTTCGTTTTCGAAAAAGTTGGAAATAGAATATAGTAAAAACAGTCACAGCAAGTTCCTGAAAGTTGAAAATTGGATGTACTAAAAATGTCTAAGGAAAGAATTTTTATAAAACACAACTGCTTTAGTTTTCCCAGGCTAGAGGGGTCTTCAGTGAGAGCGCTTCTTCTTTTTCAACCCAAAGAATGAAGCGAGTCAGTTTGAAACATTTCAAACTCCCCGAAAATAAGCCGTGTACTCTGGTTTCGGCTCAATACTGTAAAGCATTGCTCTCAGACCAGTCGGAAATCCCCCCGATTGGCCGCCTGATGGAAAACATCAGGCCCATTTCCCTTAATAAATACCCAAATATCCTTAAGAAAAGTCTTTAGCAAAAAAATACTAGTTCCCCATTAAATCAATTCATTCTGTTACTATTTTAAAAAGAAATTTCTTTTACTTTTAAAATTCTTGAAAGCTTATTATTTTGATTCATTTCAATAAAAAAACATAATTTCACTTAAATTTAGGTTAATAAAAAAATAATTTCACAAAATTTATATCTTAGAATGAATAAAATACTTACACTTAAATTTAGGCTCTGGAAATAGAAAAAAAAAATTACTTTAAACATTTCCAAAAAAATATTTACTTTTCTTTTTCAGTAATTTACCTACCTCCCTCCCCCTTCCCTTACCCAAATTTTTAGGAGCCCTAAAAAGGACTTTTTTCAACAGCTGCTGTTTCCTCCAACTCAATACAAGTCGTATTGGGCTACGTGCATGTCGTGAACCGTTTTCAACAAGTTCGTAATGTCCAGAGATTCTAAAAATTCTTTGGAGATGAGTCCCTTCGAAGCATCAACGAAAGATTCCGCTACAACCACAGGCTGCAGCATAGCAACGGCGCAGGCAAAGTGAGTGCTAAACTTAATATCCATGGAATCAGAGCAGGCATGCTCCATGATGTTGTTAGGCAATTCACGATAGGGCAAGAGACATTCCGGACATCGAAACAGTAGGTTTACCTTTTCTTCTATTTGTGTCGTGAGCACCTCGGTCAAGATGAAAATCAACTCTTCATCAGAAATGTTCGTTCCTGGACGATTCGTACTCTGCAGCTCTAACACAGCTTTTCTAAAAATGGATCCAAATTGCAGCTGAGTAATGCTTTTCCATATGTCATCGCATTTTCTCCAACAGTTCATCAAATTCTTCCCACTTTAGTGTGACGGAAATGGGGTTTAATCGACGGAAACCATGAACTCTAGGAGAGATCTGTTCAAAGGAATACACACAACTGTCCCCCACTTCTCCGGCAGGAGAAGGAAGAAACAATCAGTTCACTGTTGACAATCACTTCGTCAATCCTAGCTCGGAAACTATATGAACGTTCCATAAACTTTCGGAAAGTTAGAGCTGACATAGTAATTCCATTTTTGGTGGGCTGGAAAGTTTGTCCGTCATAACGATAACTCCGGAGATGGACTCTGACTGAGTTTGTGAAATCAGTAACTTTCACCACAACTTTTCCTCCCAAAGGAAAATGATGGGGGTGAAGATCATTTGTAGTTGGAGAACGATTCATAATGTTCGGCTCAGCTATACAGGCTTTCTTAGCTACAGACGAGGAAGTAGTCGACGAACGCTTCATCATGATTCGGGAAATTGAATCGTTAGCACACAACAAGGAGGAAGAAGGCACAAGTGACTCGGACGAATGCACAAGACGAATTGACGGTGAAAGAGCACTGTCTTTATCTGGTTTGTTATCAGCAGACAAACAAACGGTGGGCCTTGGAACTGATAACAGAGGTTGGTAGTCGTCCTGTTTACTGCGTGAGTCATGAGACAATGGCGTCATGAGACAATGGCGTCTGTGCTATCATCTTTCTGAAGGTTAAATTTAGCCTAATATTTGGAGCGTTCTTTTGACGCGGTAGACCATGACTCCAATAAGAATTCGTTGGCGGAAGCATCTGGAGTAGAGAACCTGATCTCAGAGTTAATGAAACTGGTTTAAATCCGTTCCTCTTAAAAACAAAATCTCTTTCTTGCCCGAGAGATACAGAAGCAATGCATGACAAAGGTTCTAAATCTGATTCATTGTCCATGTGAAATCCGATGCTATCTTTTCCAGTTCGGTATGTGTTTATTAAAACAAAGTTGAAAGTCTCCTCGCATTCTTTCTCAACAGCGAGCTTGATTTCTTGAAGCAATGGGGTCCAAGGGTGAGGTCCTAAAGTCAAACCGCTAAAAGTGTATTTCAGATTGGGGTCCCCGAAGGCAACATGCTGTCTTGGAATGTTATAACACTTTCCGAAAATTTTTATTTTTGAGAATTCACCACTCAAATATTCCACTTCATCTTCCAAACGAGAATAGTAATGAATCGCTTGAGCAAGGGAGAAGAGCTGAGAGTAACGAAAATTCAGATTTTCCTTGTTATGACGAAGAGACAACATTTTTCAGATCAACACACTCACACCAAGCACCGAAGCGATAATGAGTCAGGCAGGCAGGCAGGCAGGCAGGCAGGCAGGCAGGCAGGCAGGCAGGCAGGCAGGCTTGCGATAAGGCGTATGACGTCAGGTTTCCGAGAGATGAGTAAGCAGCTTTTCCCCCTTCCTCACCTGCTTATTCTGTCAGAAGGTCCTACCCTTTTGAAATGTTGGGGAAAAATTACTCCCCCCAATTACGTTGACAACGAAATTTTCTAGAAATGCGTGCATGAAGACACAATATTAAAGTAACAACATTCCTCAATTTATATTAAAAAAAAACAAACCTCTACTGGTTTTAAAGTTCCTTCTCTTGTAATTTTCTTTCTCGCTAAATGCATCTTTGACAACCCCGAAAGCTGAACTTCTGTTCTTTTCAAAATTATTTGTTCCGAAAGGGGTTCACTCCCTGAGGAATGCAGATTCAAAGCAACGTGATCACTCGTTATTTTTGTACAGACAGTTAAAACTATGATCAGCAACAAATTTGAAAAAAAAAAAAAAAAAAAAACCATTGGACTGTCTCCACACATTTTTAAAGTGACGTCATTTGAGAGGAGGTTTTCATGACAAATTTCTTCCAACAGGAAAAGAATGTATGCGAGCAGAGTAAAAAATTTTCGTCTCAAAATGTTTGTTTTGCTCACGTGAAGATATTTCGTCTCGATTTGCTCACGTGAAGACTTAAAATAATTCATAAGCAGGATTCCCAAAAACATAAAAAAATATAAGTTTTATATAAAAAAGAAATTCCAGGGAAAATATTGGAGGGGCGAAAGATTCCCATTCTTCCATTCCCACAAAAAATTTAACGAAGTCTAATAAATCTCTCGAAAAAAAAATTAAACAAATACTTGGACTGACAAAAGAGAGAACGACACGTGACGTTAACCTATCCCGCGGCTAGTAGTAGGAGATACACTGTTCCCCCTCTGACATCATTTTTTTTCTATGCAAACAGAAATTTACTTGAACAACCGTCTTAGAAAATGCCTCTTCCACGTTTTTCCTTCCCAGCCATGCAAAAACAATCAGGTTGCCTTTTCCCACCAAAAGTTCTAGCAAGAAGGAACAGGAGACGCCGGAACGTAGCCCGAAGGAGCCGAATAACAAGGGGCGAGACAGGGAGGGAGCTCCTTCGGGTTTCGTTCCGGCGTCTCCTGCTCCTTCTTGCTAGAACTTTTGGTGGGAAAAGGCAACCTGATTGTTTTTGCATGGCTGGGAAGAAAACGTGGAAGAGGCATTTTCTAAGACGGTTGTTCAAGTAAATTTCTGTTCGCATAGAAAAAAATGATGTCAGAGGGGGAACAGTGTATCTCCTACTACTAGCCGCGGGATAGGTTAACGTCACGTGTCGTTCTCTCTTTTGTCAGTCCAAGTATTTGTTTAATTTTTTTCGAGAGATTTATTAGACTTCGTTAAATTTTTTGTGTTAATGGAAGAATGGGAATCTTTCGCCCCTCCAATATTTTTCCTGGAATTTCTTTTTTATATAAAACTTATATTTTTTTATGTTTTTGGGAATCCTGCTTATGCATTATTTTGAGTCTTCGCGTGAGCAAATCGAGACGAAATATCTTCACGTGAGCAAAACAAACATTTTGAGACGAAAATTTTTTACTCTGCTCGCATACATTCTTTTCCTGTTGGAAGAAATTTGTCATGAAAAACCTCCTCTCAAATGACGTCACTTTAAAAATGTGTGGAGACAGTCCAATGGTTTTTTTTTTTTTTTTTCAAATTTGTTGCTGATCATAGTTTTAACTGTCTGTACAAAAATAACGAGTGATCACGTTGCTTTGAATCTGCATTCCTCAGGGAGTGAACCCCTTTCGGAACAAATAATTTTGAAAAGAACAGAAGTTCAGCTTTCGGGGTTGTCAAAGATGCATTTAGCGAGAAAGAAAATTACAAGAGAAGGAACTTTAAAACCAGTAGAGGTTTGTTTTTTTTTAATATAAATTGAGGAATGTTGTTACTTTAATATTGTGTCTTCATGTACGCATTTCTAGAAAATTTCGTTGTCAACGTAATTGGGGGAGTAATTTTTCCCAACATTTCAAAAGGGTAGGACCTTCTGACAGAATAAGCAGGTGAGGAAGGGGGAAAAGCTGCTTACTCATCTCTCGGAAACCTGACGTCATACGCCTTATCGCAAGCCTGCCTGCCTGCCTGCCTGCCTGCCTGCCTGACTCATTATCGCTTCGGTGCTTGGTGTGAGTGTGTTGATCTGAAAAATGTTGTCTCTTCGTCATAACAAGGAAAATCTGAATTTTCGTTACTCTCAGCTCTTCTCCCTTGCTCAAGCGATTCATTACTATTCTCGTTTGGAAGATGAAGTGGAATATTTGAGTGGTGAATTCTCAAAAATAAAAATTTTCGGAAAGTGTTATAACATTCCAAGACAGCATGTTGCCTTCGGGGACCCCAATCTGAAATACACTTTTAGCGGTTTGACTTTAGGACCTCACCCTTGGACCCCATTGCTTCAATAAATCAAGCTCGCTGTTGAGAAAGAATGCGAGGAGACTTTCAACTTTGTTTTAATAAACAAATACCGAACTGGAAAAGATAGCATCGGATTTCACATGGACAATGAATCAGATTTAGAACCTTTGTCATGCATTGCTTCTGTATCTCTCGGGCAAGAAAGAGATTTTGTTTTTAAGAGGAACGGATTTAAACCAGTTTCATTAACTCTGAGATCAGGTTCTCTACTCCAGATGCTTCCGCCAACGAATTCTTATTGGGGTCATGGTCTACCGCGTCAAAAGAACGCTCCAAATATTAGGCTAAATTTAACCTTCAGAAAGATGATAGCACAGACGCCATTATCTCATGACGCCATTGTCTCATGACTCACGCAGTAAACAGGACGACTACCAACCTCTGTTATCAGTTCCAAGGCCCACCGTTTGTTTGTCTGCTGATAACAAACCAGATAAAGACAGTGCTCTTTCACCGTCAATTCGTCTTGTGCATTCGTCCGAGTCACTTGTGCCTTCTTCCTCCTTGTTGTGTGCTAACGATTCAATTTCCCGAATCATGATGAAGCGTTCGTCGACTACTTCCTCGTCTGTAGCTAAGAAAGCCTGTATAGCTGAGCCGAACATTATGAATCGTTCTCCAACTACAAATGATCTTCACCCCCATCATTTTCCTTTGGGAGGAAAAGTTGTGGTGAAAGTTACTGATTTCACAAACTCAGTCAGAGTCCATCTCCGGAGTTATCGTTATGACGGACAAACTTTCCAGCCCACCAAAAATGGAATTACTATGTCAGCTCTAACTTTCCGAAAGTTTATGGAACGTTCATATAGTTTCCGAGCTAGGATTGACGAAGTGATTGTCAACAGTGAACTGATTGTTTCTTCCTCTCCTGCCGGAGAAGTGGGGGACAGTTGTGTGTATTCCTTTGAACAGATCTCTCCTAGAGTTCATGGTTTCCGTCGATTAAACCCCATTTCCGTCACACTAAAGTGGGAAGAATTTGATGAACTGTTGGAGAAAATGCGATGACATATGGAAAAGCATTACTCAGCTGCAATTTGGATCCATTTTTAGAAAAGCTGTGTTAGAGCTGCAGAGTACGAATCGTCCAGGAACGAACATTTCTGATGAAGAGTTGATTTTCATCTTGACCGAGGTGCTCACGACACAAATAGAAGAAAAGGTAAACCTACTGTTTCGATGTCCGGAATGTCTCTTGCCCTATCGTGAATTGCCTAACAACATCATGGAGCATGCCTGCTCTGATTCCATGGATATTAAGTTTAGCACTCACTTTGCCTGCGCCGTTGCTATGCTGCAGCCTGTGGTTGTAGCGGAATCTTTCGTTGATGCTTCGAAGGGACTCATCTCCAAAGAATTTTTAGAATCTCTGGACATTACGAACTTGTTGAAAACGGTTCACGACATGCACGTAGCCCAATACGACTTGTATTGAGTTGGAGGAAACAGCAGCTGTTGAAAAAAGTCCTTTTTAGGGCTCCTAAAAATTTGGGTAAGGGAAGGGGGAGGGAGGTAGGTAAATTACTGAAAAAGAAAAGTAAATATTTTTTTGGAAATGTTTAAAGTAATTTTTTTTTTCTATTTCCAGAGCCTAAATTTAAGTGTAAGTATTTTATTCATTCTAAGATATAAATTTTGTGAAATTATTTTTTTATTAACCTAAATTTAAGTGAAATTATGTTTTTTTATTGAAATGAATCAAAATAATAAGCTTTCAAGAATTTTAAAAGTAAAAGAAATTTCTTTTTTAAAATAGTAACAGAATGAATTGATTTAATGGGGAACTAGTATTTTTTTGCTAAAGACTTTTCTTAAGGATATTTGGGTATTTATTAAGGGAAATGGGCCTGATGTTTTCCATCAGGCGGCCAATCGGGGGATTTCCGACTGGTCTGAGAGCAATGCTTTACAGTATTGAGCCGAAACCAGAGTACACGGCTTATTTTCGGGGAGTTTGAAATGTTTCAAACTGACTCGCTTCATTCTTTGTGTTGAAAAAGAAGAAGCGCTCTCACTGAAGACCCCTCTAGCCTGGGAAAACTAAAGCAGTTGTGTTTTATAAAAAATTCTTTCCTTAGACATTTTTAGTACATCCAATTTTCAACTTTCAGGAACTTGCTGTGACTGTTTTTACTATATTCTATTTCCAACTTTTTCGAAAACGAACTTCAACAGATTTTTACTCGTTTCGAAACAGTCTTTTTATGTATACTAGTTTTCCCATGTTATTCTATGAGAATTTCCCTGCTTTTAATGAAATGTGTTTTCTCAAAGCTGTCCACTAAGAAAAATGAAGTGTTCCATTTTTAACCCTAAGAAAGAATGAACTGTTCCGAAAGTGCATACATTTAAAAAAGAAAAAAAGAATGACACTTTTGTTCAACTAAATTTTTTTAATATGGAATCCAATTAACATTTTTACATATTTTCTTAGAATTTGTCTTTTTTCGTTTAGAAGTTACAACAGAATTTCCTTCTTGTACAGGAACTTTCAACATTTGTTTATTTTTAATGTACTTTTTGGGCAAATTTATGCTTTCCTATGAAAGTTTTTCTCAAAGGACTCCATTAAGTTGATCTCAAGTCTTTGAAGTGAATGGGAAGAAAAATAACATGTCTATGTGTTATGAGAAAATGAACGAATTTCCTTAAGACAATGTGAAGTGAATTGAACATCAAGCAGTAGTAAGATATTTTACTATTGTAATATGTACATACATTTTAAGACAATATCTTCTAAAGTTAGAGGGAAAAGTATATGAATATTAAAAAAAACTTCCTTAGATTTACAAATAGGGTATTTGAAGTAGAAAGAGGGATGGAATGCTTTGAATAGGAATTTCTTGTTTCAGTGAAGGGATTCTTATTCTGGAATTTTTTTTAAAAGAGAAACTATCATTTTCAGAAAATTTCTGGGGGAGTCGAACTTGGACATTTAACAAAATTCTTGGATATATAGGAATTTGAAGAAAGTTTATGGAATGAAACATGAAGAGAAAGAAATGGTTAACATTCAAGCTTCATCAATTTTTTTGGTTCCTCATACAATCTGAGGAAATTTTACATTTTTGTGGGAACTCGTTTTTTTTTATTTTTTTTTATTTTTTTTTCAAAATCAACCCTTTAGAAGTTTTTAAGATAGAAAAAATATTGACTAAGGGAAATCTTAAGTAGTACAAATTCTGAATTGAAGCACTTTAAGTAAGAAAATATTTGTCTGAAGTAATTTTTCAATGTCTAAGCATTGACATCTGAGTATTCGTTCGTCCGAAATTGAATCCTGGGGAGGCTTGAGTTATGAGCTTTTGAATTACGACACTAGCTTTCTACCTTCCTTGGAAACAGTGGACTAAATCAGGGTCTGCTTACTTCCCTTCTAGTGGTTCACGACTGATCTCGTAAATGGAGAATGAAGGGCAAAGTTCAAACGCTCTGTCCCATTGAGTCAGCAGTTTTAGATTTTTGTCATCTTAGACAGTTTAAGTTCACTCAGAAAACTATGCTTTTGCGAGCTTGAGTTTGCATTCAAAGTTCAAAACCAGAATTTAGTTTAATCTACCAAGCAAAGTGATTTCATGCCATATGAGGTTTTCCTGTAAGCAAGAGACGCGTGAAAACAGTCGCAGAAGATTTTCAGTTTCCGACAGAAACATGGGGAAATTCAAAGTTAATTTCTTGGGGAAAGCTCACACACTGGAGAGAGCGTAAAAACACTCTTCTTTCATGTTTTAATTTAAACCTCGAGGAATTAGTATCTAACTATGAAAAGTAAGTTCTAAAGATTTGGGGGCATTTACACTAAAATCCTACATGACTTTATTTGCAACAGGGAAGAATCGGCCTTATAGACTAAAATACTCCTGAACATTTTAGATACATTTCTGTTCAAAAGTAAAGTCGAATGGGAAAATAAGAGTAATTAAATCGATAGGAAAAGATTGATAGTCTGGATCAGAAAAAAAAAACTAAGAAAAAAAGAAGTTTCATAAAAATAAACCAAAGTTTGAAGAATCATATAACACTGAATAGAAGGAAAAATATAATAAGTAAAATAAGGAGAATACAATATTTTCACTATGGGAGTTTGGAAACACCTGCTTTTCTGACGAATTAGTAAAACGTGAAATAAAAATGTTTAGAGGAAGTACGGACTTAGTCGCTATGTCTCCAGAATGAAAGCTTTTTCTGCTGAGACAATGAATAAAAAAATATGATAATGAAAACCTAATTAAAACGAAAAAAAGGTCAATGAAACTAAACGTCTAAAGAAAAAATGCAGCATGCACAGAAGTTGAAAATGAAGGGACAGACACTTGAGAACCGGACATTGAGTGAATGAAATATACGCGAAGTTTTGAAACATCTCAATTTAAAGCGAACTAAATGAAGAAAAGGAATGAGATTGACTTTGATGATGTGAGTAAACAATAAAAATTTAGTTATACATGAAAAAAAAAGCGCGTTTAAAAATATGATTTTTGGTGAAAGTATGAAATTTTGTTATAGCAAACATGATGCCTTTTTGACCCCCCGACATTGGAAGAAACGTCATTGGTTCGAAGTTGAAACAGTTTCTGAAATTCTTCTGGGATCTGTTCACAAAGATGACATCACGAAAAACCCGTCACCGTGCGTCATCGCTTCAAGCAGTATGATGACATTCCAAGTTCACAAGGATGACATCACGACGTACCCGTCACCCATGCGTCATCGCTTCAGGCAGTAACTGCACGGAGACGTTATCTGGTCACAAACATACTATTGATGAATCACCTCTAACCAGCAAAGCGAACTATAGCTCAGGACTTATTTTAAGGAAAATTCTTAGCGATAGAAAAGTGAAAGGATTTCGTTATAATTAATTTTCATATCTTGAGAGAATAAACTAAAAAATTCTTCGTAGACAGAAAAAATAAAGCCTCGATAAAAGTAGTTGTTAGTTTGAAAATAAAGTAATGTTGGTACATCGAGAAGTTTAACGAGTATGCAAGCATTTAGTACAAAAAGATTAAGATAATGCATTAAAGGGTACATTTCACTGAATAATCATGAAGAAATAAGAAATAAACATTTTAACTATGTATAAAAAATTGTGGCTTTGTACGTTGGAAAAAGGTACAACGTTAAAAAATGTATCAGAAAATGCCATGAACACGTAAATACGTTAATAAACAACCGTGTTTTAAGATTATGTCTGCAGCACAAAACTTTGGAAAACGTTTTTATGTTGGAACGTCCGTTGAAAATGCGTGAAGTCTCCTCAAAGAAAATAAAAAAATCGTTACGTTGAAAAATTATGAATATAAAATCGGAAATTATGAGGAAAAATAAGGAATAAATTCGTTGCAAAATGATCAAGTTATTGAAAAAATCAGTCTTGGAACTTAATGTGGCTACAGAATCTCAAATGACGTCAACCGTCGACCCCGCGGAGGAAATGGCGTTGGCTGATGTCATATCTGCTATCACGACATGCGTCACTCGGCATAGTCACTCTTCCCAAAACACGTGTCCTACAAAGTTTTCTGAGTCAAAGAGAAAATGGTGAGTCATCCCAAAACACATGTCGGACAAAAGATAGCGGAACATGAATCAACAGGAACGAAATCTTTTCAAACAAAGCCTTTCCTCGTCTAAATTAAAATTGTAGGGAAGAAAAATATAAGAATTAAAAAAATAATGCAACGTCTATAAAAATTATAACACCTCACGGAGTTCTAAAAATATAAATTTAATAAAACAAATTTGAGGAAATGCTTCGATTGAGAAAACTTCCTTCAAAAATTTGTCAGCGTCTAATAAATCTCCCGAGAAAATTAAAAAAATAATGCAACGTCTATAAAAGTTATAATACCTCAGGGAATTCCTGAAAATATAAATTTAATAAAATAAATTAGAGAGAAAAAATAGGACAAAAAATATGAGTAAAAAAATTGGAAACGACAAAAAAACTTCCTTCAAAAATTTGACAAAGTCCAGTAAATCTCCAGAGAAAATTAAAAAAAATAAATATTGGAAAGACTTCCCCAAAATTTGTCAACGTCCAATAAATCTCCCGAGAAAAGTTCGAAAAAGCACTGCTAGGGGGCAACGTACACATCCCCTTTCCCCCACTCGGTCGTTGCCATCTCTCAAAGATACATCGAAAGTTCCAAGAAGCACTGCTAGGGGGCAACGTACACATCCCCTTTTCTCCCCAATCGGTCGTTGTCATCTCTCAAAGGTCCATTAAAAGTTCCAAAAAGCACCGCTAGGGGCAGCACATCGAGTTGACATCCCCCTATACCCACCCCCTTTCTCCCACTCGGTCGTTGCCATCACTCAAAAACAAAGATCTAACATAATAATAAAGTTCCAAGAAGCACCGCTAGGGGGCAGCACATCTCCTTTCCCCGACTCGGTCGTTGCCATCCCTCAAAGATCCATCGGAAGTTCCAAAAAGCACCGCTAGGGGCAGCACATTTCCTTTCCCCCACTCGGTCGTTGCCATCTCTCAAAGGTCCATCGAAAGTTCCAAAAAGCACCGCTAGGGGGCAGCACATCGACCCTACACACTAGCGTCATCTGCCACGCACCCACATCCTTCTGCCACAAGCCACGCCCCCATCCTTCTGCCGCACGCCACGCCCCCCCATCCTTCAGCCGCAAGCCACGCTCCCCATCCTTCTCTAGAAGGATGATCCTTGCGCCAGAACCCGCCTTTTTATACTACTAACGAGCGGCGGGTAAGTTCCCCCGCCGCAAAGCAATTGCAAAAACAAAAAATATTGTACGGTTGGGATTGCTTCCATTCGTGGTAACCGTTTCATTCCAATTTTGGAACTCCTAGACCAAAGACGAATATTTACAGTGGTATCATTTTTCAGTTATTATTTTTTTTAACATCCAGATAAGTGGAATTATTCCTGCTTATTCTTTATTGCATCGTTTTTTTTCTTTCAATTTCCAGAACCTGGGTTTCCAAGTCTCAGTCTTCAATTTCATTTGCGTGCATTTTTTCATTGTTTTCTTCAGTAATATTTATCATTTTTATATAAAGCTGTTACGCTTGAGTCTCTAGTTTCAATTCTCATTTGTATTCCTTTGTTATCTGTTTCTATAATTACGCTATCTTTTTCAACAACAACTTTTTATACTGAGCGTTTCTGTGTT
This sequence comes from Macrothele yani, assembly GCA_039090855.1. NCBI lineage: Eukaryota > Metazoa > Arthropoda > Arachnida > Araneae > Macrothelidae > Macrothele > Macrothele yani. Next base: position 54,317,048 of record CM077011.1, on the reverse strand, counting down.
ATTGCCTTTCCGTTCCTAATTGGCAGATATGTTTGTGAGAACTTGCCTCCCGTGTTTAGTTCGTAATTTTGGTGTTATTTCCGAAGCATTTCCCTACAGGCCAGGGTTTCTTTCAAAACTTTTTCGCAGGGGGGGGCAAACTCCAAAGCATTAAATTTTTATTTTTTTGTATATATATATCATTGTCAACCATTATCACTCCACTGCTGGACGAAGGTCTCCCCAAGTTTCCTCCACAACGGTCTGTCTTGTGCCAGTCTCCTCCATGTTACTCCCGCATACTTTCGAAATTCATCTACCCATCTCCCATGTGGTCTTCTTCTGAGTCTTTTCCTGTCCCTTGGAATCCAATCTAAAATTTCGGCTGTCCATCGATGGTCTGTCCTTCTGGCAGTATGTCCAGCCCATTGTCATTTCAGAGATTTAACTCTGATCATGATGTCTTCCACTCTTGTCATTTTTCTGATCCACGAGTTCCTCTTCTTATCTCTCCTGGTTGCACCAAACATGCACCACTCCATGCTTCTTTGAGTTGCCTGCAGCCTTTGTATGTCTATTTTAGTTAAGGTCCACGTCTCTGCACCATATGTAGGCACTAGAAGGATGTATTGATATAACACTTTTCTTTTAAGACATAATGGCATATTGCTCTTGAAAATTATGCTGTTTCTTCTAAAAGCTCTCCAGGCAAGTTTTGTACGCCAATTAATTATATATATATACATATATATATATGTTGCCAGCAGAACGCACTACCGATGGACAACCGAAATTTCAGACAAGACTGGATTCACCCCCCCCCCCCCCATGTATATACATGTATAACTGGAATCACCTTAATACTGAAAGTTGGAATGATAGACCCGGAGAAACTAAAAGAAGAGAACTATTAATACAACCAAAATTTTATATACACTGGCGGAAAGTGAAAAAAGAACACCAAGAAGGAACTGGCGGACGATCATGAAATTTACATATGTTAATGGGGTCAAGTTTACGTAGGTGTGATGTTAATTTCGGGACCAACCGGTGAGCGCTTACGCCACAGCACGGCATAATATGCAAATTATCGTCGGTGGTATTTAAGAAGTACGGCGAAGTGAATGTAATCAGTCGTCGGCGTACGGACACGTGCGAAGACCCTGAAGAAGCTGCAATGCCTGGACATGGAAGACGTGTGCGATTTCAGCAGTTATCGGACTTTGAACGAGGTCGTCTAGTTGGACTCCGCGAGGCCGGGTGGTCGTATCGTCGCATTGCGGAGCGAATTGGACGGGAAGTATCGGTGGTGGTACGATGGTGGCGTAGTTGGTCCGAGGAACATTCCCACACGAGAAGACGTGGAACCGGGAGTCACAGACGGACTGATGAGCGGACCGATCGACGCATAAGAAGAGCGGCGTTGTCAAGCAAAACATCCACTGCGACGCAAATATGATCTGCCGTTGCACCTGAGGTGACTGTGCGGTTCCAGCGATGAAAGCAGATTCTGCTTGGGAGCCTCCGATGGCCGTATGCGTGTTAGCAGACGAACAGGGGAGCGTCTCCACCCTTCTTGCATCCGCCAGCGACACACAGGGCCTACACCTGGTCTCCTGGTGCGGGAAGCGATCAGCTATCACTCCCGTACACAACTAGTGTTTGTACCGGGTACGTTAAACAGCACCTCCTACATCAACAACATCATTCAGCCCGTTGTTGTGCCATTTGTAAGGTCGGTCCATCGTGGTGTTTTCCAGCAAGATAACGCACGCCCACACACGGCACGTGCAACGCAATATGCACTTCAGGGTGTGAGACAACTTCCATGGCCAGCACGTTCACCGGATTTGTCCCCTATTGAGCACGTGTGGGATGTTATAGAACAACGACTTATCTGGTCTTCACGGCCAGCCACGACCATCCCTTATTTACGCCTCCAGATTGAGGATGCTTGGAACTCAATACCTCAAACTTGCATCCAACATCTGTACGACAGACTCCATGCCAGAATTGCACAGTGTGATGCAGTTCATGGCGGTTCAACCTCGTACTAACCATGTTACATGGAAATGTTATTTTTCAGTTTACCAGCAAATACAGCTGTATTTTTCCATAATGGTTTGATCACGTTATCCTCTGTATTCTGTTATTATGCTGTATAAATTTCGTTGGTATCAGACGTCTCCTTCTTGGTGTTCTTTTTCACTTTCCGCCTGTGTAATAGCCTTTATAACATGTTATGACATACCAAATGTTTTTGGTGTAATTTAAGTAAACAACTTTAAGATAAGTTACCACTGGACAACTGGCGACACGGAAAAATGGCCACACGGTCAAGTGCCGACAGGACAATTGCCACATACACTTTAGAGGCCGTATAAGAACAGCAGTTTCTTAGCCATTTCACCTACATAACGGACATTTATTTTTGTGTAAATCTGACGTGAAAAGCAACAAATATTATTACAACTTATAAAATGAGAACTGAACTGAAATTCCATCGACAGAATAAATAAATTAGTCTTAACCAATGGAAAACTTGTTTTGTTTAATTGCTTTATGGGGTCAACTGAAAATCGCACTTTCATTTGTGGAAATAAATTGCTGTGACTTTCTAAATTTAATCTACAGCGGTTGGTGAAAAAACGGAATTATAACATGACTCATGTTGCATTCATGAAAGGATAACGTGGGATTTTTTTTTTTTTACTTTTCAATTTTTTCGGACTGGGGAAATTGCAGAGACTTTGTCAGTGTTAAATATTTGCTTTGGCAATATGCACATGACAACATTCCGCCTAAGAACTGCAACTTTTGGAGCAGTGAAATGTCATACAATACTCAGGCACCAAATAGTAATTATAAGGACTTCATTCTAGGCTTTCACACAATTTTTGATCCGCCGTGTTCATATTCATTACGTTTACATGATAAATAAAGTTAATAACTCTGCGCATTCACCCAGGCACCAAACATTATTTGACATGCCCCAGACACAGGTCGTTTTGAGTTTTTATTCTGTCGTGCTCATGTTTATAAGGTTTTTGTAACAAGTAACGTTAGCAATATTGCGCTTTTACTTAGGTATCAAAAGTATATTAATGTGCCTATAAATTAATGGTTGATGTTTAAGAAAAGCGTGATATTATTAACTTGGCTTGTTATGCAAACCTTATGAATATGAGTTCGGGCAACTAAAAACTGTTAAAAGGCCTAGGCCTAGAGACTATTAATAAATGTTTTGTGCTTGAATAAAAGCCCAATAGCATTGGCATTTTATGCAAACCTCGTAGAAAAATGAGCATAACAGTTTAAAAATTATTAAAAGGGCCGAGGCCTAGGGCCTTGTAACTAATCTTTTGCGCCTCAGTAAAAATGTGACATATATGCATATCATCATCATCAATGTCGCCTATTGTCAATCCACTGCTGGATGGAGGTCTCCCCAAGTTTCTTCCACAAAGGTCTGTCTTGGGCCACTTCGGCATGCTTTCGAATTTCATCAACCTATCTACCATGTGGTTTCCTTCTTGGTCTTTTCTTGTCCCTTGGAATTCAGTCTAGAATTTCGGTTGTTCTTCTGACAACATATCCAACCCATTGCCATTTCAGAAATGTTATTCTGATCATGATGTCTTCCACTCTTGTCATTTTCCTTATCCATGGGTTCCCCTTCTTATCTCTCCTGGTTACACCAAGCATGCATCTCTAGATGCTTCCTTCAGTTGGCTGCAGTCTTCGTATGCCTTTTTTAGTTAAGATCCACGTTTATATTCCGTACATAAGCACTGGAAGGATGCATTGATTAACCACTTTTCTTTTATGATATAATGGCATATTGCTCTTAAAAATTTTACCGTTTCTTCCAAAAGCTCTCTCTCTCTCTATATATATATATATATATATGTGTGTGTGTGTGTGTGTGTGTATACGAAATATAAACCAAAAAAATAATAATACGCACATGGCATACATGGTCCAGCACACATCGACCCCAGTGTGCTGCGAGACACACTGAGACCCTACACTGACGAAACCAAAGACCTGGGAGAGAACAGACTGGCAAATACCTAGCTACTTCCGTGAGTTTTTGAAAACCGTATGTCCCGCCATTATCGAGGAGTGAAAGCTGTTCCTGAACATATGCTGATTGCGTGCGTGTTGCAAATCGTGATTTGAATAGTTCTCATAAAAAGTAAATATTGTCAGGTTTGGGTCAGGTATTATTTTAGACATGTACACAGCATAATGGCCGACATAAAAAACGGGTATTTTCACAAGTAGGTTTAATGTTTTGCTCATTGTTGCTCATAATGTCTTTGGCTGTAATTGCATAAATGATGCTTTTTCCCAGTATGAACGAATATATGTTTTAAGAATGAAGGAATATATGGATATTACATCATGTTCAAAATATAAAAATCATCTATAGAACAATGTTTTTTGGTCTTAATATAGGACTGTTAACAATTTTTGAACACCATCTCTTGTTCATTTCAATTTTTTGTATTCAGTGTTCAAAAATCAAACCACGAAACACATGTCCGACATCCAAATAGTCACATTTGGGGCCTAAGAATTGTTTGCAATTGAGGTTTTCGAACATGAAATACTAAAAATTTCCAAAACTGGGTGTTTTGAGACATCAGAATTACTAAATTGGGCCTGGGAGCACTAAAAATGCAAATATAGTTCCTCGACAATCACTCTTGTAAAAAGCGACTTGCTGTTCCTCCCCTGTGGAAAGAAGAAATACACATCGACCCCAGTTTATTGCCTCACATTTTTGCCATTTGCTGAAAAACACCAGTTGGAAACTATTTCCTCCCATGAATTTAAATTTTTAATCACGTTTTTTGAATGAGATTGCCCAAAACATAGTGAAAAGCCTCCAAGGCTCTCTGCGTAAACAGCTATGTATGTGTGTTCCTGCCCTTTGGAAAGATGAAGTATTTGCATTGCCTCACATGTTTTTAATTCGCTGAAAGACACCAGTTGGAAACTATTTCCTACTATGAATTTAAATTTTTAATCACGTTTTTTGAAAAAGATTGCCCAAAACATGCTGAAAAGCCTCCAAGGCTCTGCGTAAACAGCTATGTATGTGTGTTCCTAACCTGTGGAAAGATGAAGTATTTGCATTGCTTCACATTTTTTTAATTTGCTTTTTAATAAAATTACTTTTTAATAAAACAATTTGAGGAACAAAAGTGGGTGATTAAGGGAAATATGAAGGAACGATAATGCGGTGTATTTAAATTCGCATTGCTGCAACTTCACGTATCAGGTGTTCGTTGTATATAGCGGCGTATTTTCTATTTCATAGCTGATTTTCATCGAAATTGAGAACTTGCTAATTAAACTTAAATCTAGGAATTTGTTGGTTCACATTCGCACCCGAATATTCCTCCGGCGCTATTTATACGATATGTTATGCGCCGAATCAAACACTGTATACACCTTTCCAATAGCTATGAATTTCTCACCAACTCCTCGCGGTAAAGGATGGTGCTGTCTCAATTGCTGTTCGTTGCCTCCGAAGCACAGCATTAGGCTTGTCAGTCTATTCTCTCCAAGGTCTTTGGAAGAAACACACTACAACAAATTCCAGGATACTACTTTAAATGTGAAAAACATTACAATAGATACACAGTATTGTAAAAATGTTTTACTAGAAACTACAAACTCAACAATGAAGCCTCCTCCCCTCCCCTGCTCACAAATTTTTAGCAGGAGAGCAACGTGAGACCCACCAACCAAAAGGAGCATGCTGGTACCAGAACAATGTCAAAGATGAAACAAACTCTTTCGCTTTAAGAATGAAACCTTAAGCTGTACGAATAAAAAAGGATAACATTGCACAGTGGCGCACCCAGGAATTCCTGAGGGGGGGGGCTGGATGTATGTGTAGGTATGTGTGTATACGCACGTAGTATATATGTATATATACTGTACACACACATATACATGGTGTGCAAAAATTAAGGACGAAGAGGAGAAATTAGCATAAAAGCGGAACGAGCGGGCAGAACGCGGACCGAAAGACCACTCAGGAGATAGACGGACCGAAAGACCACTCGGCATGCGTATATATGCAGCATGACGTAGGGGGTGGGGAGTGTCGTATAAAGCACACGGGCGGTGTACGCTCAGCAATTCGGTGAAAGTTATTGCACGGTGTACATCGGTTTGCACGACGCCGAGTTGCTGCCACCGTGTGATATGGCCAACAGGCAATCCAGTAGACGACACCTGGATGACTTTACCCGAGGTCGCGTCATTGGGAAGTTGGAAGAAGGTCGAAGTGTGACTAGTGTGGCCAAGGAGTTCGGGATCGCTCACAGCATCGTTTCACGAGCTTGGAGAGCATTTCAAATAACAGGAACAGCTGTCCGAGAGTTTAGCAGTGGTCGTCCACGAGCAACCACGGCGGCGGACGACCAGTATATTGTTCTGCAGGCGAGAAGAGACAGACGGCAGACAGCGGGAGAAATCGCAAGGCACATGCAACAGACAACTGGACGTCCGTTATCGCGTTTTAGCTGCACAAAGGTGGTCTATTCGCACGACGACCAGTACGGTGTGTGCCATTAAATCCTGCTCATCGGAGACGGCGGTTTCTGTGGTACCAGGAACACAAGAACTGGACACATCAGCAATGGGGTCGAGTTCTCTTTACGGATGAGAGCCGATTTAGTCTGACGAGCGATTCTGGACGTATACACATCTGGAGAGAGCAGGGAACACGCAACCACACCTCCAACATCATCGAAAGGGACCGGTTTGGAGGTGGCGAAGTTCTCGTTTGGGGCGATATGATGCTTGGTAGCCGTACTGACTTCCACATCTTCCAAGCAGGTTCAGTCACTGGTGTCCGCTATTATACAGAGGTTCTCCTGCCTTATGTGCGTCTGTTTAGAGGTGCTGTGTGTCCTGAGTTCCTCTTCATGGACGACTACGCTACACCTCATCATACAGTGGCTGTCCCAGAGCTGTTGGAGAGTGAAGATATTCAGCGCATGGATTGGCCCGCAAGGTCCTCGACCCTAAATCCAATCGAACACGTGTGGGACCTTCTCGGGAGACGCTTGGCAGCACGTCACCAGCCGCCAGCAGCGATTCCTCAGCTGCGATTGGCGCTACAAGAGGAATGGGCCGCGATGCCTCAACAGCTCCTTGACAACCTCGTCCTCAGCATGGACAGACGTTGTAAATCTTACAATGCAGTCAGGGGTGATCATATCCCCAACTAAAGACTGGATTTTTCTTGGCTGCTGCCTGTCACATGGACGTTTCTGTCTTCTGTCCAGTTGTGCTCGAAGCTACCTTTTCAATAAAGTGCCTTTGTATGTATCCATTCGATTCCTTGTTTGGACAGTTTTACTCACTTGTCTCATATTTTTACATCTTGGGAATCTAATGGTAGGATTTGAGTCGATGTGGAGCACTTCTGCACGACGTTACATTCGAAAAACCGTCTCCTCCTTAATTTGTGCACACCAGTACGTGTATATGTATGTATGCATACAATATATATATATATATATATATATATATATATATATATATATATATTGTAGAAAATGTCCTTATACTGTGTTATAAGGACATTTTCTACTACTTTGGTGTATATATTGCTTTTCCAAAAGGGAAACCTATTTCTTTTATCAAAGAGGCTGATCATGGGGTCGCCATTATTTAATTTTATACTTAAATCTAAGAAATCAGGCTCCTGGATATTGTGGTATGTCTCACTTAATTTAAGGCAGCTAGGATAAATATCTGCAAAATGATTTTCTATAATTTCAGAGTTGTTGATGCAAAGTCATAGATATATCTGTAGGTACATAAGTACCGGATGTAAGGTCAGGTGATGCGCAACATCACCTGACTTTACATCGTGGTGCATCCTGTTCCCACTAAAGGGGCTCTGACGACCGCCAATAGCAGTATAACTATGCAATCGGGATTAGAGGAAATGCTATCTCACACTCACCCCCCCCCCCCGCTTGGCCAGCACTGTGAGTTATGGCTAAACTCCTCCAAAATGACTCCACAACTTAAATCTTGGCCCTTAGTCTCCGGCAGCTGGAATGTACCTGGCCAAGGCAGCGGCCAGTGCGACATGAAGACAGAGGGTGCTAAGAAACACCGGAGGACAGGACTAGGCTGCCATCTGATGCTGACCTTGGCTACATATAATGGACGCTCCCTATCTTCTGATTCAAGGCTCCTTGAATTGGAAGAGGAACTACAAAGGATCAAGTGGGACATCGTCGGGCTAAGCGAGGTAAGGAAAAAAGGAGAAGATCTCATTGAACTGAAAGTAGACATCTCTTCTACTATCGTGGGACAGAGACTGGCAGAACTAGTGGTGTTGGATTTATAATAAACAAGAAACTGAAGGATGAAGTTGTAGAAGTTCAAAGTTCCTCTGACAGAGCTGCACGACTCGTTATCCAACTCTCGAGAAGATACCAGGCTCAGATTATTCAAATTTATGCACCCACCACAAGTCATCCTGAAGAAGAAATTGTATGAGGAAATTTGTCATCTAAATAATAAAGGCAAGCAGCACTTGAAGATAATTATGGGAGATTTCAATGCAAAAATAGCGCAACGGCAACAGAATGAAACTTCAGTAGGTAAATTCGGTCACGGCAATAGAAACCAGCGTGGAAATACTCTCGTAGAGTTTGCAGAGGCAGAAGGGTTTTTCATCATGAACTCCTTTTTCAAGAAAAAGCCGCAAAGAAAATGGACATGGAGGCATCCCAATGGATGGACAAGTGAAATTGATTTTATTATGTATAACAAGAAATTTGTCATGGAAGACTGCAGCGTGCTGAACAAGTTCAACACAGGTAGTTACCATAGAATGGTAAGATGTAAGATGCACCTCAATGCTAAACTTGAGCGTGGCAAGCTTATAAAACAAACAAAGTGTATTGACGTGACCAACCTTAAAAAGCATCATAATACCTTCAAATTGGAACTGAGGAACAGATTCTCTGCTCTAGAAGGTCTAACATCAGAAGAAGTAGACATCTCTGAAATTAACAGAAAAGTAACCAAAGCTCTTATGGAAACAGCAACAAGATTAGCTGGGTCTAAGAACAAGTTGCACGTGAACAAATTATCAGGAAAAACCAAAATGTTGATGCAAAAAAGAAGAGAGATGAGGACAAGTAAAGAAGATGTGGCTTCCAAACTGAAATATATAGAGCTATGCAAGACAGTACGAAATCACTCAACTGTGAACTAGTGAGGAAAGCAATTGAAAACAACCAAAGCCTAAAGATAGCAACGGGACATCTCAGTAAGGGAAGAAAACAGATTATGGCACTGAGAAAAGAAGATGGTTCTGTAACAAGAAATAGAGGCGAAATTTCGACAAGAGTGAAAGATTTCTACTCCAAATTATATGAAAGGGATGATGCATGTACTCCAGACATCATGAAAGGTACCAGCACCAGAGTTCTTCCAGTCCTCCCAGCAGAAGTTGCACATGCAATCAAGAACATGAAGTGGGGAAAAGATCCAGGAGAAGATGGAATTACTGTAGACATCATACAAGAAGCAAGTGGAAAAATTGAAACAGTACTCTCGCCCAAGTTTTTACTCGATGCCTTAATGAAGGAAGATTCCTGAGGAGTAGAACAACGCTACAATGATCCTGCTACATATAAAAGGTGACATTGATTATTTCAGGAACTACAGACCTATCAGCCTCCTATCAGTGGTTCATAAAATCTTCACTAAAGTTCTTTCACACCGCTTAAAGGTAACACTGGACATGGCTCAACCGAGAGAACAAGCTGGATTCAGGAGTGGCTACAGCACTATAGATCATATCCACGTACTGAGAGAACTAACTGAAAGAGCAAGGGAATATGAACTTCCATTGTGCAGCTTTTATCGATTATCAAAAGGCCTTTGATTCGGTGAAGCCATCAGCAGTTAAAATGACTTTGAAATCCTGCGGTGTTGAAGATGCATACATTAATATTATTAATAACATCTATGAAAATGCAACTGCAAAGATTCGGCTGTTTGAGAATACAGTACACATAAAAATTGAAAAGGGAGTGCGACTAGGTGACACCATATCTCCCAAGCTGTTTAATGCCACATTGGAAAATGTTTTTCAATCACTGAACTGGGAAAACAAAGAATTAAAGATTAATGGAGATTATCAAACTCAGCTTTGTTTTGCTGATGACGTAGTCATTTTTGCAACTATCCCGTCAGAGCTGCAGAGTATGATCCAGGAACTTGCTGACAAGAGTAAAGAAGTGAAATTAAAAAAGAACTTTCAGAAGACAAAAGTGATGTACAATGCTTTTACTAGAAATGGAGATTTATCGATTGATGGAGAAAAGCTGGAGATAACAGATACGCACGTTTATCTTGGACAGCAGATATCACGTGAGGGTCACATTGATGAAGTAATTAATCAGCGTATAAAACTTGCCTGGAGAGCTTTTGGAAGAAACTGCATAATTTTCAAGAGCAATATGCCATTATGTCTTAAAAAAAGTGTTTGATCAATGCACCCTTCCAGTGCTTACGCATGGTGCAGGGACGCAAGCCTTAACTAAAAGAAACATACAAAGGCTGCAGACAACTCAAAGCAGCATGGAGAGGTGCATGCTTGGTGCAACCAGGAGAGATAAGAAGAGGAACTCGTGTATCAGAAAAATGACAAGAGTGGAAGACATCATGATCAGAGTAAAATCCCTGAAATGGCAATGGGCTGGACATACTGCCAGAAGGACAGACCATCGATGGACAGTCGAAATTTTATATTGGATTCCAAGGGACAGGAAAAGACCCAGAAGATGACCACATGGGAGATGTGTGGATGAAATTCGAAAGTATGCGGGAGTAACATGGAGGAGACTGGCACAAGATAGACCGTTGTGGAAGAGGCTTGGAGAGACCTTCCTCCAGCAGTGGATTGATAATGGGTGAAAATGATGATGATGATGATGATGACATAAGTACCTATCAGATTTCAAGGATCTATATTTAATAAACTGATATTTTTTAAAGAAAAGAAACATATCGCAGACACTGGTGGAGTGGAAAATCCCATAGGAGTACCATTACTTTGCCTATAGAGAGTTTGATTATATAAAATGTAGTTATCATTAATACAACAATTAAGTAAAGTATTCCAGGTGTTAGCTTTAACCATTTGACTAATTTTTTAATTCTTTAAATAGTTCTGTAAAAGTGGAGATTATATCCGAAAGGGGAAGAAAGTCGTAGGTATTTATGTCTATGGGCCTGAGGCTAAGGACTGTAGAAATAACTTCCAATTGTCTTTAATAATGCAAAAATCCGTGTTCTGAAAATCAGTACTACTTTGAACATGCTGCAGAACTTTTTTTAAAATGGCTTCAAAATTTGGATCTATTTTCTTTTTTGTGACTCTGAACTCCACTGGCTATGAATTTGAATTTCACTGGATTTTTAATGAAATTTTACAGTTGCAAACAGAAACGGAAATTCAGGTTCATAATCCCTAACTAGGGATGGCTTAAGTATTCTTTAAACAGATTTGCTAGTCGTTTAGCACTGGAACTGATTTGCACATATGTTACTCTACTATTAAGTTCTTGAATAATTAAATCAAAATAAAAACTTTTACATACAATTGCAAAATTATTGCTAGCTTCATCAGTAGTTGTAAAAATAAATTTATCTTGAAGCTTAGAGACATTTTTTAAGCACTAGAGAAGAGTAAAACTTCACAAAGTATACCCTAAGACCGGCTAGTTTTTCAGAGAAGCTAAGCAAAATGTTGTATTTCCACTCTGCAAAAGCCTCGATTGACTCATTGAATGCCAGACTAGTTTTAATGATATACTTGTTAACATCTTGACAAAAGTTACTTAGAACCTGCCTCTTGGAAATATTAATTAAGTGCATAAACTTTTACCAAACCTTAAGAGCTTTCTAAGTTTGACATTTTTATCAAGGTTCAAGTTACCAGGTATTATACGCTTATAGTGACTATTGTCGTATTCTGAATCCTTATACTCTTCACAAGTACAATCATTAGCTGCAGGATGAAAAGTGGAAGAACCTAATTTATAGTTTTTTTACCATAGAACCTAAGGTTTTAACATATTTAAAACTCACAACAGATCGGTGCCCAGGAATAAGAAAAGAGCCGGTATTATTGAGGAACAACTCCTAATATTAAGGTAATCATAGCTTTTATTAAGTAATGTAATAGTAACATAATTTTTGGAGAAGCTCTTAAGAGTGATTTTCTTCTTAAGGACGTGTTTAGGAATATCCAATACCAGATCGAAAACATGACAATCTATAAGACCAGCAGCATTATTCTAGAACTTTAAAAAACTTTTCAAGGCAGAGTGCTCAAAAGTTTTAGGAAGGCTGAGAGCATTTTTAACAAACTTTGAACTATTAAAAAAAACTCATAGAGATTGTTGCAGAGCAAGAAACTCTAATCTGCTTGCTGTTTTAACCAGACTCTGTCTTCTATTACCCCTAGAACATACCTTGTTGTTCACAAGAAAGAAAAGTTCTCTTATTGCAAACTTCTGCTGAGCAAGCTTATTATCTGAAAGTGTAGAATTGAGGCCATAGAGATAAAGAAAGACTGTTGATCCAGAATTTCAAGACCCTGTTCTTAGCCTCACAAAAATATCAGGGATAATATGCAAAACCTCCATTTGAACCTGATCAAAACCATGATTATGGAAGCGCTCTAACTCAAGGGTGGAGTACTTGGAGGCTCCTTGAAAAAGGCAGCTTCTTTTAGAATTAAAATTGTCATCAACAGACCTGTGACCATTAATCCTAAGATGAAGATGATTTTTGCTTTCATCTGTGTAGCCAAGACTGCAAACAGTACAGGTTAGCTTGCAAATGCTATTGTAAAGAAATGACTGTATTTACATTTATCCGCTAAGTGGCGCTGATGTGAATCTCTGTGGTTTTATTGCAATGATTTTTAATCTATGTCTGGCAACAAGTTTCTGTTGACTTTCTGACTTTTTACTTTTGGTTTCGGAAGCTGTTGTGAGCTGCAGCGAGTTAAAGTGCTCTGTGTGTGCGAGTCGATCAGAATCGATGTAGGCAGTTTTCGTGTAGATGTTATAAAATGTGTCGTTAGTGCACCAACTGTCTGTTTTTGATTTGTATTTTATGTGCCGTTATTCCAAGAAACCTTTCTGTCAAGCACAAATGGATACAATATGTGATTTCATTCCTCACCACATTAGCCTTTTAGGTTTTCGTCGAGATGTGATTAGCAGTAGGATTGTCAACAGTGTTCTTGAGTTTTAGGTGTTTCCGCTATACACTGAGTATTTACTTTATTATGACCACCCCCTCAGTACTTTGTTGGGCCACTTTTTGCCTTTAATACTGCGTCGATTCTTCGTGGCATGGACTCCACGAGATGTTGATATGTGGTTTGTGGAATCTGAGACCATGCTTGATGAATAGCACTTTCCAGGAGTGTGAGATTGCAGGGTTGCAGATCCAGCTGACTGATGGCTCGTTCAGCTTCATCCCACAAATTCTCAATGGGGTTGAGATCTGGAGATTGTGGGGGCCACCTAAACAAAGTAAACTCACCGGCCTGTTCCTAAAACCAATCCTGTACAATACGAGCACTATGGCAGGACGCATTATCTTGTTGAAAGTAGCCATCGCCATTGGGATAAACCATCCACATGACAGGATGCACTTGGTCCGCAACGATGATTAGATATGATGTGCCAGTCAGACGTTGATCAACACGAATTAAAGGGCCCAAAGCATGCCAGGAAAGCATTCCCCAAACCACAACGTTGGCTCCACCAGCTTGAAGGGTTGTAGCAATGAATTTGGGGTCCATGCTTTCGCGCTGTTTCCGCCAAATTCTCACTGGGTCATTTTCATGGTGCAACTGAAAACGTGATTTATCGTACCACATAATTTGTTCCCAATTATCGACTGTCCAATCCTTGTGCTCCTGTGCGAACTGGAGACATTTTCTCTTGTTAACTACAGACAGCAAAGGTGTTCGAACAGGCCTTCGGCTGCCATATCCTATCCGATGCAGTGTACGACGAACAGTGCGTGCAGAGATAATTTGAGGGGATCCTTGATTAAGATGGTCTGTAATTTGCTGCACTGTTGCCCTTCGGTTGTTTGTGACTAGTCTGGACACTCTCCGTTCCGCCCGAGTAATCACTAGTCGATGACGACCACACGTTTCTCGTAGAGACCCAGTTTTTTGGCTGACAGTCCAGTCTTTAAACACTTTAACAACAGCTGCTCTGGAACATTTTACGAATGCGGCGGTTTCGGTGATACTCGCTCCATGGCTCCGAGCTCCTACAATCATCCCACGTTGAAAATCCGTCAAATCGCATATTTTACCCATCTCGTCACCCAAAAATAACTTTTACTACTGTCGCAAGCACTAAGCTTTCCCTTTTTATACTAGCTTCACTCTCTGGCGGGAACAGCGGGCAGCCATAGCTTATTTGCTTAAAACTGTCAGATGGTCATAATAAAGTGGCCACTCAGTGTATATTTGAGTTTTATTGCAGAATCCAACATCTGTCGTCCATCAACAGGACATTCCACTGCAAGTAAGTTGATTAATTTTTTCTTAATATGGAGAAATTAAAGTCATCGCGCAAGCAATATAGATACTGTTCACAATCGCTTGTAACGACTTTTATGGAACTGAAAATGAGTTATCTATTGAAGAAAAAATTACGAAATTAAAAGTCATAGGTGAAAAAGCTAAACTGATGTTAGAAACGGAACATGAATTTAGAGAGGCTTTATTTGAATCGGAACAGACAGATGGAGTAGTGGAAAGAGAAATTGACGAGTCAGAGGCTTATATCGATAAATGGAGAATGTTAGAAAATAAATTAAGTGATCTTGTAAATTAAAAAAGGGATATTTCTGTCACCAGTGATGTTAGCAACTCACCTAACAATTTATTGAATTATCCTAAAATAAAATTACCTACGTTTGACGAGAATGTTAAAAACTGGTTAGGCTTTTGGGGACAGTTCCAGAAGATTGATAAAGACCCGAAACTAGACAATCATGATAAATCTGCGTATTTATCCCAAGACATGGAAAACGGCACATCGGCAGATGAATCAATAAAAGTTTTCCCCCGGGTGGAGAAAGCTATAGCAAAGCTGTGAAACAACTGCCGGCTCTCTATGGCAGGGATGAATTGCTTATAGAAGTTTACGTACGAGATCTGCTATTTATAGTGTTGTTAAAACAAATATCAATTAAAAATTATTTACGCAAGTTATATGATCAGTTAGAAACGAAATTAAGAGCTTTAGAAACTTTAGGTGTAACAAGAGATAAGTACGCTGCAATGCTTTAGCCTCTCGTTGAATCATCTCTCCCGGATGAAACGCTACGGGCGTGAAAGAGATTTTGATCTGCACACCGTAGATCTAGGGAGGAGCTACCAGATGGCGCGCGTTTCGACAGTCAATTAGCATCTACTGATTTAGATAGACTTCTCGGCTTCCTTCAAGTTAATTTGAAGGGGAAGAGAGAATCTTTCTTGCAACTCGGAGTTTTGATGCACAAATGCAAAAAGTCACAATTACGAATATCTACAGCAACTGAACTTTTATATTCTTCTCAGAACAATAAGAGATTGTGTATATTTTGCTCTGGAGATCATAAATCATGGAAATGTGGAAAAGCTCAAAAGTTGACTCTACAAGAGAAAATGACTGCCGAAGAAAATGCATATTGTTGTTTTCTTTGCCTCAAAGTGGGACATGAAGTAAAAGTATGCAGATCAAAATTAAACTGTCAGTTATGTGGAAAGAAGCATAATTTGCTGTTATGCAAAAGTCGTTCACAAGAATGTATCCCTCCGTCGAAGGAGAAAGAACCAGAGCCAAAAGTGCTGCAACATGAAGCTCTTACTGGCTTGTCGAGAGCTCCCAATGTTATTTTACAAGCCCTGGTTGTGATCCTGAAGGAAAACGGAGCAAAACGTAAAATTCGAGCAATTATAGATTCTGGCTCCCAACTATCATATATTTTAAAGGCCACTGCGGAGAAAATGAGTTATAAATCCAAAAGGAAAGAGTTTATTCAACACTCTTTATTTGGAGGGTCTAATACTTCCGTTTGCCAACATGATGTTTTTACTGTATATCTATCTAGTTCATTGGAAACCTATAATTGCCATTTTGATGCTCTAGGGCAAGCAGTGATTCGTGAAACAATAGCAGCTACGAAACGAGGATTACACTTGCAAGAGCTTTCTGACTATAACATTCATCCGACTGAGGATATTGATGGTCCCACTGAACTTCTTATAAGAGCGGGTATTGCAGGAAAACTGATTACAGGAAACTGCAAACAGTTAAAGTCGGGACTTACTGCTATACAAACAAAATTAAGTTGGACAGTTATTAGCCGTGCTAATAATAATGATAGTGCAGTTTTATTGACAATTTCTGTGCTTACGACAACTGCGTGCATTTCTAATTTATGGACTCTGGATTCATTAGGCATTACCGTCCCGTCGAAAAAGAAAACAACATTAGAATTACAGGAAGCAGCAAAACAGCATTCGAATTACAGGAAGCAGATAAACAGCATTCGAATTACAGGAGGCAGCAAATCAGCATTCGAATTACAGGAAGCAGATAAACAGCATTCGAATTACAGGAAGCAGCAAAATAGCATTTTATAAGCACAGTTAAGGTAGAAAATTATCGGTTTTCAGTGCATCTGCCTTGGGTTGAAGGTCACCCTACACTTGCTTATAATTTTGAACTTTCTTTAAAAAGACTAAATGCTGTTGTCAAACGTCTTAAAACAGATGGACTATATGAGTCATATGAGAATGCCTTTAATGAGTGGCTGAAAGACAACATAATAGAGGAGATGCCGGAAGATGAGCTCCAATTACCAGCGCATTATCTACCTCATCGTCCAGTTGTTAAGGAAAATAGCACTACTAAAATAAGACCTGTTTTTGATGCTTCGGCAAAATAGATAGGCTCACCCAGTCTCAATGATTGTTTATTGAAGGGAGTTAACCTAATTTAGTTGATACCAAATATTTTATTTCGTTTTCGTATGCACAAAATCGGTGTGATAGCCGACATATGTAAGGCTTTGCTTCATATTAGTCTTTCGTCCTCTGATAAGAACTATGTACGATTTTTGTGGATTGGAAAGGAAGGTGTGTTGAAGCACATTAGGCATTGCCGTGTAGTGTTTCGCGTATCATGTAGTCAGTGGCGTGCGGTCGTTGTATGCAACGACCGCACGCCACTGACTACATTGCATGCCCTAATAATTATACGAAAAAAAAATTGTGTGCGAAAATGTAAACTACGTATATGCCAATGGTTTTGAAAGTGTTTAATTCAAAAACAAAATGTAATTTTTTTTCATTCGGAAGTTTGGAACAGTTCCGTCCAATGCAAAATCGGAGTTGCATCTGCCTGTGACCTCACACCGTGAATGACAGCCAGCTCTTTCGTTAAGGAAACCAGCTTTCAAGGTGGTTTGGCGTTGTTCACCTTGCAAATTCCCACTTCAGTAGAGGCTTCGGCATAATGTCAACTGCTGTGGGAAACCAGTCATACGACTGGTCAAAATGCGAATGCCGCTGTTGCATCCACCAATGAGAAGCATTATTTATTTTGCCTGTAACTCGCTGTTCACTGCGTGTATCGCTTCGAGAGGTGTTTCGTGTAGCAACATTTGTAACATTCTCAGGCTGTTTTTTTCCATTTTACATATTCGTTGGTTTAAGTGAACAAAGAGAAAGCAATGGCAAATGAAGTGGAGGATAATGTTGCAAAATTAATGAATAAGTCTTTCGATTCCCTGAGTTTTGGGGAAAATCGGAGTGGGTTAGCAACGGAAGGCCAAAACCAAAATTGAGTCGCTTAACATCGTCGTTTAAGAAAAAAGATAAAACATACGAACGACATTTCAACGCTTCCATTTACGAAACAGAATGGATTTGTGGTAGTTCAAAACACCAAAAGCTGTACTGTTGGCCTTATTTGTTATTTTGCCATAAGAAAATCGCTTGGAACAAAACTGGTTATGCGGACTTAAATAATTTGCATATTGCCATGAAACGCCACGAAGGTTCTGAGCAGCACTTGCGGGCTTGCATAAAATTGAAGAAATTTGGCACCGTGAGAATCGATTGCTTATTGGATCAACAGAAGAATATATCTGTCACAAAACATAATGAAAAAAGTGCAACAAAATCGCAATGTTTTGCAAAGGCTTATTCGTGTCATGTGTCATTTAGCTATTCAAGAACTGGCTTTTCGTAGCCATGACGAATCGGAAACCATTAAATCGAGGCAATTATGTTGAAACTTTGAATCTGATTAGTGAATTTGATCCCTTACTAAAGCAGCACCTGGATTCCTCTACGGTATTTTCAGGCCAATCCAACAGAATTCAAAACGACTTAATCGATGCTGTTCAGCAAAGAATGCTAACCCACATCTACAAAGAAATTGATAATTCTTACTTTACAGCTATCACGATGGATGAAACTTTTGACATTTCTAAGAAATCTCAGTTATCTACAGTACTGAGATATACCACCGAAGATGCCGAAGTGGTCGAACGATTTCTCGGCTTTTCCGATGTAAGCAGTGTAAAAACTGCGGAAGAACTGTTCTTTCACGTGAAATCCTTTGTCGAGACTCACAAATGTGGTGCTAAATTAATAGCTCAAACTTACGACGGGGCAGCTGTTATGGCAGGGGAATGAACAGGATTGCAAACCAGAGTACGGCAGCTGTTTCCAGATGCAATGTTCGTTCACTGCTATGCGCATAATATGAACCTCGTGTTATCATTCTCCGCTCAAATTATAAAAGAATGTCGCATTTTTTTCCTGACACTTGATGGTCTATCATCCTTTTTTCAAGATCTTCATCTCGAAGCGAACTTTTGCGAAATATTGTTAATCGCAGATTACCCACAGGATCTACAGTAAGGTGAACTTCAAGTCAAGAATAGTGTTCACAGTAAGGCAGCAATAACATTCTCTCGTGAAATATTTCGAAACAATTCTTGAAAGCCCTGAAAAATTTGATGGGGAAACGTATTTATCTGCTGAAGGGTACTTGCACAAGCTAAAAGATCAAGAGTTCATCTTCATCCTTTATGTATTTCACGATGTTTTCAGCTTAACGGAAATTTTGTTTGAAATATTGCAGTCAAGAAATCTTGATATTGGATTCTGTGTGCAGCATATCAAGAGCACAGTGGAATATATCTCAAAAAAGCGGGCTTCCTATAAAAAGTATCTAAAAGAATGTGAATTCCTGTGCCCCACTTTCTCTCATCCTCCGTTGGAAAAGATTAGATTAACTTCTTTCAAATAAACATCTGCGGATCCCTGGAAACGTTTACTCGCAGAAATAATTGACATTATTAGCGAACAGATGAAAAGCAGATTTTCATCATTCGATAAAATAAAGTTCGTGGAGCTCATTAATCCTGAAAAGTCTAAGATCTTCCAGCTTAAGTTTCCCGAAGAGAGCTTGAATTCACTCAAAGAAACGTATCCCACACGCTTTGATTTCACAAGGTTGAAAAGTGAATTAAGTGTTCTTTACTCTTCCCCAGAATTAAGCAGTAAAACGGTTTGCAAATTGTTCAAATCTTTGCACGAGCTTGGTTTGGATAAATGCTTGACGGAACTAAATAAGTTGTGCCATTTAATTGTCACAATCCCTTATTCCACGGCTTCCGCAGAAAGATCGTTTTCCGCTCTTAAAAGAATAAAAACATATTCCCGCAGTACACAGGGACAAGACAAATTATCTGGACTGTCTTTAATGACAATTGAAAAGCTTCTCCTGAAGACTTTGATGTCAAAGCCTACTGAAGAAGTAACGGAAGAATTCATAAAAAAGGATCGCAGGATGGAATTTCGCTACAAATGAGGTAGGTCTTCTTTTTTTTTTTTTTTTTTATTTTGCGTGCCTGCCTAGAAAGTTCACGGCACGCCACTGCATGTAGCCTTTTTCTTCTTGGAGTTGTTATTCAATATCATCTTCAAACTCTTTTAAAGTGTCATGATAAAGAATACCCAAAGAATATGATTAAATTACTTATGAATAGTTTTTACGTCGACAATTGTGTTACAAGTGTATCTAATGAAAGAGAACTAGAACTATTTATAAAAGTAGCCACAAGTGTTATGGCTAAAAGAAATTTTGAATTAAGTGGCTGGGAATATGCAAACTTTACATCTGAAGCTACGCCTGACACTAATGTGTTAGGAATGCTATGGGACAGAGATGCAGATACGCTATGTATTAATAATGCCAGTTTAAAAGAACTTTGTGTTGAGAAAGTTACCAAGAAAATCATACTTTCTGCTGCCCATAGAATCTTCGACCCCATTGGAGTGACTTGTCCCGTTGCCTTATTTCCAAAACTGTTATTACAGAAAACCTGGAAAATGAAGTTGAACTGGGAGAGAGAAGTTGATTCGGTAACCAAAGCTGTATTTTTGAAGTGGTTGGCAAATATATATCATCTGTAGAGTGTTCGCGTTCCGCGATGTTTAAAGAGGTAGTGATATCAATGAGAAATGTTCGTTGCATTTCTTCTGTGATGCTAGTGAAGATGCTTATGCCGTGGTGGTTTTTTGAGAGTAGAGACAAGCGAATCTGTCAAAGTCCATTTGTTACAGGCACGGTCTAGTCTCACCTACTGGCAAGAAGGAAACTACAATTTCCAGATTGGAATTGCTTGCGGCCATCTCTCCTGGCCTCTACAATATTGAGTGAAATCCCATATGAAGAAGTTTAGTTTTGGACAGATTCCACAACTGTTATTGTGTAGATTAAAAGAGAACAATCCTGGAGAACTTTTGTTCACAACAGAGTCTCAAAAATTAGAGCTTTAACTTCAAAGGAAAAATGGAGCCCTGTTCCTAAGTCCATGAATCCTGCTGATCTTCCTAGCAGAAGTTGCTCCGTACAGCGATTGCTGAAGTCGAAATTGTGGGAGGGACCCACGTGGTTGTATCTGCCTCATGATAAATGGTCCTCTACTGAATTCGTTGTTGACAAGGATGAAGTTCGTAAGGAACGGAAGAAAAGTGTAATTTCATCCTTGGCTACTTGTTTGGTTTCAAAAAACGAAAATGCAGAAACTGATTGGTATTATCACTTCTTTTCTAAGTATGAAAAGATTGTCCGCTTGATTGGATGGATTTTAAGATTTACGAGAAATTGTCGTGGGTCAAGGGAGTTAAGAAAACAAGGGAGTGTTGAACTGGAAGAGTTCCAGGAAGCGGAGAAAAGAATAATAAAGATGATTCAAAAGGAAACCTTTATAAATGAAGGGAATGGGAAACTAAGAACTCTAGAAGTCTATAAAGATCAGGAAGATATTATTAGACTCAAAACAAAAATTGTTTATAGGAAAGATAGCGAGGATTTTAGAAGACCCGCTGTACTCCCTTCACAGCATGAAGTGGTAAGACGATTGATATTTTCTTATCATGAAAAAAATAATCACGGTGGGACTGCAATTTTACTCAATATCCTAAAAGAATATTTTTGGATACTGAATCGAAGAAGAACTGTGAGAGCAGTTGTGTCGAAATGCACTATTTGCAAGAGACATACTGAAAAAATCTAGAAGCCACAACAACTCCGCTTCCCGAAGATCGTACTCGTGATGCGGCAGTGTTTGAAATTACAGGAGTAGACTTAACTGGCCCATTGTATTTAAAGAGACAACAAAAGGCTTGGGTTTGTCTCTTTACCTGTGCTGTCTACAGAGCAGTTCACCTTGAACTTGTTTCTGCAATTTCAACCGATGCTTTTATGTCGGCTCTACGCAGATTTGTGGCGAGACGAGGAAGATGTTGAGTCATCCACTGTGATGATGAAACCAACTTTGTTGGAGCTGCCAATTTATTCCATGGCCTGGAATGGAATCGCATAATCGAACATAGAACAGTTAATCGCATTCAATGGAAATTTAACCATCCTGCCGCATCCTGGTGGGGTGGTTGGTGGAAGAGGTTAATAAGAGTAATGAAAGATTTACTGAAGAGAGTTTTAGGTAGGGCATGTTTGTCGTATGAGGAGATGATAACTGTGTTATGTGATTGCGAATCGTTCATAAATTCTCGACCTATCACTAATATTTCAGAAAGAAACTCCGATCTTACTCCTCTAAGACCATCAATGTTCATGCAAGACATCAAGGAGTCTGGTGTTCCTGACTGTGATGCCGTAGATCATAACAGCCTTAACGAAAGGATCAAATACAGTCTAAATCTACAAAGAGATTTGAGGAAGAGATTCAGGTCGGAATATTTGGGTGCACTAATTCAAAGACCCAAGTTAAAAAGGAGGTTAACTCTAGCTGTAGGAGACATCGTTCTCATTGGAAGTGACAAAAATAAACGCATCAATTGGCCGCTTGGACAAGTGATTGAAACTTTCCCGGAGAAAGAAGGAATCGTCACACGGGTGAAACTTCGGACTGCACATGGAGAATTGGTCAGACCTATTCAACGTCTCCGGTCTCTATCCCTTGGAAATTACAGTTACTACAGCTGACGAAGTCCAGCATCAGGTACTAAGAGGTCATCCATCTAGTTGTAAAGTGCCAAAGTCATGGGAGGTAAGTTCTTTTGAATCTGTGAACAAAACTCAAAAAACCAAATTTCGACGAACTGTCAAGGTGCCTGAAAAATTGAACTTGTGATGTGATTTATTGAGTTGTGCATTCCCCCAACTCAAGGTGGGAGGATGTAAAGAAACGACTGTATTTACATTTATCCGCTACGTGGCGCTGATGTGAATCTCTGTGTTTTTATTGCAAGGTTTTTTAATCTATGTCTGGCAACAAGTTTCTGTTGACTCTCTGACTTTTTACTTTTGGTTTCGGAAGCTGTTGTGAGATTCAGCGAGTTGAAGTGCTCTATGTGTGCGAGTCGATCAGAATCGATGTAAGAAGTTTTCGTATAGATGTTATAAAATGTGTCGTTAGTGCACCAACTGTCTGTTTTTGATTTGTATTTTATGTGCCGTTATTCCGAGAAACCTTTCTGTCAAGCACAAATGGATACAATATGTGATTTCATTCCTCACCACATTAGCCTTTTAGGTTCTCGTCGAGATGTGATTAGCAGTAGGATTGTCAACAGTGTTCTTGAGTTTTAGGTGTTCCCGCTATATACGTATTAGAGTTTTATTGAGGAATCCGACAGCTATTGGTATAGGCTTTACAAATTTTTTTAGAATTGCCATCTGTAATTGGTTTATACAGGTCAGGATTAGCCTCTTTACATGTTAGGCAACGTTTGTCGCTCGCCACATAATATTACATCAACTTTGCCAGCAAATGTATACACTATGAAAAAGTTTGCCAGTCTAACCAAGCGGGAGAAAATTTTAAAAACTGAATCGGCTTCCACCCCTATCATTGCCCAAATAAATAAAAAAAAGAAAAAGCAAAAAAATAGCACACAACTTTCGAGTCTGAATAACCAGAAATACTTCGCTAAGAAAAACTTATATTTACAGTATTTATATATAAACTTTATTGCAATGAGAACTGTTAGTTTGCTGAAATAGCCCAATCTGAAGCCTATATTATTAAGGCTACCATGTTTTTCGAGTGCAAAACCAGGACAAATGTGAACAGAATCTAACATGATCAGGAGAAAGTTCTGAAAGGTTATTCTAAATGAAATTATCCAATTATCATGATACCGTTATAAAATACTTAGATCAGTGTAAATTCCATCGTCCTTATAGTCTATATTTTCATGCAAGCGAACCCAGACTTGTAGCTCCTGTCCTGTGCTAAGAATAATTTAAAAATGATGACAATATTTTAACCATTATTGATATTCTTTTTTTATAAAAATATCGCTTAATAATTTTTGACTACGAGTTCCTATTGCAATATGTAAGACATTACCTGCAATTTGAAGACAGTTGTGAACGATATGGACATCACAACCAATACCTATATTATTTATCGTTGTTTCTTTCTCTAATCGGTGCAAACATGGCCCGTTATTATTTTTAATTTATGTTAATGATTTATTTACTATTACTTCAAGTGCTACTCCTATTTTATATGCTGATGACACAAGCCTATTTTTTTCCGGGGATACTCTATCTGAGTTGATCCCACGTGTAAATACTTGTACATAACTTCAGGATTATTTTCGTTGGTTTTGCTGTAATTCCTTAACAATAATTTTTTCCAAAACTACTAGTGTACTATTTTCGCGATGTAGACGAAGAGTGGATATTGCAAATGGGATATTATTTAATGGAGTGCTCCTTGACTTTCAGACTGTTGTAAAGTTCTTGGGTGTATATTTACAAGATAATTTGAGATGGGATGCACATGTTAGTGAAATTGCGGTTGGGCTCAGATCCCGCATTAGGTTCATTTATAGGATTTCAAGTTTGTTGCCTGCCAAGATTAAGTTGCTATTGTATTTTTCATTTATTTATCCATTTCTATCTTATTGTCTCTTGGCTTGAGGTCGAACAACTATTGGGAATGTTAATAGAATTTATGTTTTACAAAAAAAATTTTACGTTTGGTGAATCCGTCTTTACAGGTACATTCTTTTTTTCTCAGTTATCAGATAATGTCATTTGATAAATTATACAGTTTTCGATTATTACTGTTTATGCATGAACGTATATATGCTAATAAATATTCAGATCTAATCACTTGCATTTCCGTTCTCATTATCATGACACTCGTGTAAATACTAGTTTTTTAATACCTGGAGCGCGTACTAATTTATTATTTAATAATATTAACTTGACCTGCACTAGGTCCTGGAATGTGTTGCCGCTTCGAATCAAGACGATTACACACTTTTCGGTATTCAAAAAACAACTAAAGACTTTCAAAATTAATGGTTCATTAACGTTTGGTTATACATATTACGTATTATTACTTTAATTTGCTGCATAATGGTTAAATTGTTCTTTGGCTTGACTATTTAGATTCTTTTGGGGGGGGGGACTAGGGGCCTGTCAGGATATTGTTGGCCTTTCCCCCTGGTTCCCTTGCCACATTCCCAATGCATCGCACTAATTTGTTTTTAAGAACCTGTAGTGGTGCTTCAGTTTACTTAAACTAAAACTAAAAACAAAAGTATGCATATTATCATACGTGTTTTTGTATTTCCTATTACTTCATTTATACTTTTCAATATATGTATAATATTACTGTACAGTATAATATTTGTATTTGCATGTTTTATGTTTTATGTGTTTGTATTAGTTGTATTATCATTCATATTTTCGCATTTATGGGTTGATTTAATTCTTTTTTTTTACATATATCTACTGTATTTCTTTTGTGTTTGCATATGGTGCGATTTGTAATTGGCCCATATTTTTTTGGTACGGAAATTGTATCTGTGATTTGATTGTGTGGTGAATGGTGTAGTGTGGAAAAAAATAAAAATTAAATAAAAAATAAAACATAACTTCCAAGACTCGGCCAATTTCTGTGAGATTTAGGCAAGGGGAGGGGCGGTCTGGAATAACGATGGTTTACTGTAAAATATTTTTTTTTTAATTTTGTGCTGGGATAAAGCATCCAACCAATCGGGACGCCGAGACAAGACTCGAAATCCCGAACAGTCGCAATCAAACTGGGACGTAGCCAACATATTGGGAATATCTGGGGAGAAATGCAACATTACAAGCTACCTCAATACAAATAATTTACTTTCCCATTTAATCAATGCTAAATGAGCGCGGTCGGGTGATTGTAATAAATTTGCGCTCCTTAACCGGCGAATCAAAAGTTTTATTTTTGTACGATCTCTCCAACAGTTTTCTGGGCATCCTACATGAAAATGAGCACCAAGAAATAAAAAATGCAATTTTTGAACGGTCCACTAATGCTTTGTGGCCAGTTGTCCACCTTGTCTTTTAGCACTTAACATAATGTCACAATGTTTTGCACATAGTAAAATTCTTTCCTTTCACTCTGTAACATAAAAAAAGAGACACAGGTCTCTGGTTTTTTTCGTTCCCGCGAAGAACAACTTTTAGCTCATTACACTCTGAAGGATGCGTAAGTATGTGCAAACTAGTGCAATATATAACGCCTTATCCTGATTGGTATAAAAATTTCAATTATAATCAATTGATATTTCATACACATTTTCTTGTTTATCGCATGTATAGGAACTGTTGCTATGGCTGTGAAAAGGGGCTTGAAGTCCTGTGGAATAGCTGCTTTCTCGTCACCCAGTTATTATAAACTAAAGGGAAAATTATTTCTTGAAGATTTTGCTCATTTACTGAAAACAAAACTGCTCTTCTTTTTAATACTTCATTCAAATCTGCCGTCGAAAATTCCTGGCTATTTCTTTAACCACTTTCACGTGAAAGACCAATGTCTCCAAAACCCTGTCCTGGTAGACTTTGGCGGATGTTTTCACTCCTTTCTCACAGAAATGGAGCTCCGTGGTACTCTCGGAGGAGACTCCCCACCAAATCATGACAGAAGCAAGATGATGGCCCCTCATGATCCTTGGAGCTTTCTCCTGAGCTTCTCGTGAGGTTGACGCATACACCCTGTCATTTTGGTGGTTGAAAGCTCCGTCATAGTGAAAATGTTTTCATCTGAGGAAAGGATCTGTCTGTGGCGATGGTATGCGCAACGCTGCAGCAAACATTTCGCGTTTAGCACCTTCTGCTGCTTCAGTTGTCGGGTGAGGAAGTGCCCTGTATGCCGCCGGTAAGCTCTCTCCTTAGGTCACTCCGTATCACGCGTGACATCGACATTCTGGAAAAGTTCAGCTCACAAGCCATCACTGATTGTTTTGTGACAGGATTTCGTTGAACACAGGCCGACACCAGTGGCGGCTCGTGGTTGAAAAAATAGGTGAAGGGCTACAAGAGCAATATGAAAAGATATCTACTGTCTTCAATGAAAATCACTATATGAGGATTGACCTATTTTTTTTATATTAGATCAATTCTTCTTTCTTTTAAGGTTGCAAATTTGTCGATTATGTCGTCATAGAATATTTGTTTCTTCGTAAGCATCAATAAAATATCTTTCTGAATAGAAATATTTGCCAAAGAAGCAAGTCTGTCTTGAGAAATGGTGTTTCTTGAGTAAGTTTGTATTCTTTTAAGGCAAGAAAAATTTCTTTCCACTGACACACTTGTAGATGGAATGGTTAAAATGAGGGCAACCAATTTATAAGCTTCTGTAAAAATGTCTTTATCTTCATGAAGCACTCGAAGAAGTTCTTGAGTCGACATTTTCCTTAATTTTTCGTTGGCATATACAAGACTCAGTTCATTTTTAAGGCGCTGGAGTTTAGTAAATATTTTTCCGTAAAAATGTTGTAGATTTTCAAAAGTGTGAGAGGGAAAGCTTGAATTAAATTGTTCGAATTTGGTTGTGTCAGCAAGACAAACAAATTGAAGTTTTTCACAGTCTTGAAATCTTATATCCATTTAAATAAGAATGTGGTCTAAAAGTTCAAAATACAATTGTTTATAATTTTGAAAAATTGCTTCTTGTGTAAGAGCAGCATATTCTCGTTTAGATCTGCTTATTTCTGTGATTTTGCTAGCTTTTCCAAACAGTGTTTCAAATACCTCATCATTCCTTTTATGACTCAAAATTTCACGAGTTTTTTTTAATTTGAGTTACACAGTAGTTTATGTCTAGTGGTGTTTTTCTCCACAATTTTGAATAATAGATCGGTGGGGCCAAAACTTTCATTAAGTACTATTGCCAAAAATGTAAATTCAAAAGTGTTCATATCTTTTAAAAATCCCTTGGCAAGTTGAATTGATTTTTTGTCTGATTGCTCACTATTTGTCAGAAATTCAAATACTTCCTTCAATTTATCCCAATCTTCAACAATTACACTTACTAACTTCGAAGTGGAGGACCATCGAGTTTCTGCTATGGTTGGTATGCGTCTTGCGGTTGTAGATGTGAGTGTATAAGATCACTTCACTGAGTGGTGAAAAAACGAAGGAATTCCAGTGAGGCTTGCGTAAAATATACGACACTTTGAAATTTTAGAAAAACTCTGCTGTAATACAAGTTTCAAACGATGTGCTAAGCAATGAACAAAAACAGCTTGAGAAGCTTTATCCTTGATTTTTTCTGGAGCCCATTCAAGTGTCCAGACATTACACTTGCCCCATCGTAACATTGTCCTATTAATTTGCGTTGATAATCGAATTGTTCCAAAATTTTGTCTAACATTTTGTATAAAGTTTCTGACGTTCGATCTCCACTCACGTCGTGGAAACCCAAAAATCGCTCAGCCAATACACCTTCCGAATCAACAAATCTTATTATTAAAGAGCACTGAGAAGTCTGATTTATGTATGTGGTGTCATCTACTTGAATAGAAAAGCATTCAACTTCGTTTATTTCATTTTTAACGTGATCGTTTATATATTCAGAAATACATTCAATTAGAAGAAGACCACATGGAAGATGGGTGGATGAAATTCGAAAGTATGCAGGAGTGACATGGAGGAGACTGGCACAAGACAGACCGTTGTGGAGGAAACTTGGGGAGACCTTCGTCCAGCAGTGGATTGATAATGGTTGACAATGATGATGATGATGATGATGACATTCAATTAATTCATTTTGAATAGTTTTTGAGTCACCTGTGAAGACATTTTTTATCTTTTCGTATTGATTTTGAATTTCCAAAGGATTTCTTGATATCAACAATTAAAGTAATTCCTTGAAATTTCCACGATTTATCGAGTCCATGTTTTCGTGATGGCCACGGAATGCTAGTTCTAGTTTGCTCAAATATAATATTGCATCAAATATATATACGATCGAGGAAGAAACGGGTTTCTGTACGCCCAATTAATGTGAGAGACAATAAAATAAAAAGTGAACTTCGTTTATTAGGCGTATAAAATAAGGGATCAAAAGATGCTAGCTTTCACTACCTCCGGGTAGCTTCGTCAGGCATTTAGTAGCTAAAGATCGCAGAAGCAAGTGGAACAAATGTATTTCTAAGAATATAATTAAATTCAAAATAAGTAAAACACTTGCACGATGTCACGGGTTGTTTCATCCCAGGCCCGGGTGGTCACGTGTAACTTCTAGAAGCCGGTGCCATATGAAAGGAAGGCTCGTGTTACATCTTTGTTACACACATTCCGTCGCGTGATGATCCCGATGGTTTCGCGAAGCGCAGTAGCTCTTGCGCTGACGTAAGGTGCTAGTTTCTTAAAATCTCCCCATCTGGGAACTGCCCTTTCAGATGCAACATCACGGGCAAGCGCCGTCGTAAGCTTTCCGGCCTTAACGTACCTTTGGTGTTCAGAAAAACGGATCTGGAAGCATCTTTTTGTCATCCCGATGCAGGATTTAACGGATGCGTCAGGGTAATCCAAAGGAATAGCATAGACTCCGGCTTCAGTGAGCGTAGAAGGTGATGCGCGCTGGTCTGCTGCGAGGATACCTAACAAAGGTCTAGGAGCCGTCACGCCGATATCATAACCTTGCCTTCGGAGAGCATTCTTCAGAAAGTACGTTAGCCTAGGAATGTAGGGAATCGAACCCACGAACCGGGCTGGCTGTGCCGTGGGGTTGGCACGAGGCTGTGCGAGAGCAGTTTTTCAGCCTTTCTGACTATTTGGTCGATTGTGATCATGTCGTATCCCGCTGCAGCCGCTAGGTTTCTAAGGCTACGGTATTCCTCCTCGCATTTGGCCTTGTTCGATGAGAGTTCGAAAGCTCGCTTTGCTCTGTACTTAAAAAGGGCATACTTGCGTGCTGCTGGGCCTGCTGAGTCAGGGAGTATGGGGATTAATTACCCTCTGGTGCTCTTAGCACAGAGGTCTACTACAAACCCACGTGGGTGGGTTTGTAGTAGACCTCTGTGCTAAGAGCACCAGAGGGTAATCTTCTTACTAGTACATCCAGAAAAGGTAATGCACCTTTGGATTCATAATCTTCTGTGAATTTAATATCTGGGTGCGCATCGTTCATTCTGGCGAGAAAATTATTTAGGTTGGCTTGTCCATGCTGCCAAACAAAGAAAATGTCGTCAGCGTATCTCAACCATATTTTAGGAACTGTGGCCGACGATAGCAAGAGTTCATTTTCGAGAGGTCGGAGGACAGCTTCAGCAAGAACCGCCGACATCGATGACCCCATAGGTACCCCTTTGTTTTGTTTGTAAATTCTGGGTCGGAAGCTGAAAAAAATTGAGTCCGTGACTGCATCCAATAGTTTGGAAATAGCTTCCACAGGTTCCGAAGGGTACAGGTTCGAGTCAGCGATAGATCGCTTCAGGTTTGTGGTGGCTTCGTGCATCGGCAATGAGAAGTATAAAGATTCGATGTCAAAGCTTCCAATTATGTCGCATGGAGACACTGTCGTGGATCTCACTCTGGAAACGAAGTCAGCTGAAGACAGTAGGACACCTTCGGCTATTGGTAGGAACGGCCGCAAGAAGGACGAGAATGCTTTTTCCAAATTTGCTGAAGGGGCGCATTTCCTGCTGACAATAGGTCTGATTGGATTGCCGTGCTTGTGATGTTTAAGTCGAGCAAAAAGGAAAGGAACCTTAGGTCCCGGAGGGATCTTGGCAATCCTTCTAAATGCTTCAGGTAGCGCCTTCATTCTTGCTATTCGCTTAATCTTGGCCACCCACTTTTTAAGCGGATTTACAGCTTGCAGAATGGAATCAGACTGGGTGATGAACTCCTCTAGCTTCCTGTAGTAGTCGGATTCGTCCATTACTGCAATTTGCCCGGACTTGTCTGTGAGGGTGAAGATCAGGGAGTTGTCTTTCTTGAGGTTGTAGACAGATTTGGGTATTCCCGGTGGTAGAGGAAAAGGGGCATTCTATTTCAGGATCAGCCCTCCATAGACTTAGCATTGGCTAATCACGAGGCTGATCCCGTGACTGATCACGAGGCTGTTCCCGAGGCTGCCCAGCTGTCCCCTTGTCAGAGTTTTTGTCACGTGATCGTCCTCATGATGTGCTGCCCCCTAGCGGTGCTTCTTAGAACTTTCTATGAATCTTTGATTTTGAGGGATGGCAACGACCGAGAGGGAAAGGGGGTGGACATAGGGGATGTCAACTCGATGTGCTGCCCCTAGCGGTGCTTCTTGGAACTTTATGTTTTTCTCGGGAGATTTATTGGACTTTGTCAAATTTTTGGAGGAAGTTTTTTTTTTTTTGTCCTTTTCAATATTTTTTGTTTCCCCGAATTTGTTTTATTAAACTTATATTTTTAGAGCTTCCGTGGGGTGTTAGAATTTTTTATAGACATTGCATTATTTTTTTATTTTATTTTTATTTCATGGTACATAAAAATGCTCTAATGGTCTCGGTGAGATTCGAACTCACATTCCTTCATTCAGAAAGCGTACATTCTTCCCCTAGACCATCAGACCATTGGGAAAATATGTTTGAGAGAGGAAGATGCTTGTTCACGGTGTTAAAATGTTTTTGGGGACTTTTCTTGGAATTTCATTTAAAAATGGAGTGTGAGGGGGAGTGGACGTTATTTGAGTTGCGAACGAGTTGGTGTGAACATGAATTTTTCTGTTACGGTGGAACATCTCTCTTTGAATTGTTGTAATGGAGGATGTAATGAAACAGACTTATCTTACAGCCGTAAAAGAAGGAAGCTTCGGTGGTGTGAATGCTTTATTCCGTGCTGTCATGAAAGAAGGAATCAAGAAAAAAGACGTCGAAAAATGGCTGAAGGGGGAGAAAACGTACACCCTCCACAAACCGACGAGACGTCATTTTCCGAGAAACGGAGTGTTGGTGAATAAAATAGATCAACAGTTTCAAGCAGACTTGTTTGACCTTCCCAGTTTGAGTCAACATAATGATGGATTTCGTTACTTGTTGACGTGTATTGATATATTTTCCAAATATGCGTGGGCGATTCCCTTAAAACAAAAGTCGGGGTCACATATCGTTCAAGCGTTTTCCAAGATTTTCGAACAGAGAACACCATTAAAACTGCAAACTGATAAAGGAACTGAATTTAAGAACAAAGAATTCCAAAAGTTTTTAAAACAGCACGAGGTGCATTTCTTTACGACGAACAACGAGACAAAAGCAAGTGTTGTGGAAAGATTCAATCGCACGTTGAAAACTAGAATGTGGCGATTCTTTTCAAGTCAAAATACGTTCACATTCATCGACGTGCTCAACGATTTAGTCCACAGTTACAATAATTCTACCCATCGAAGTATAAAAATGAAGCCTGTAGAAGTGAATGAAAACAATGAAAAGCAAGTGTTTGACAATCTGTATGGTGACCTCAAGAGGGAAAAACCCACCTATAAATTTCAAGTCGGTAATCACGTGAGGATTTCTAAAACCAAATTAAAGTTTGAAAAGGGATACGAATCAAATTGGGCGTAAGAAGTGTTTGTGGTGAGTGACCTTGTTCCAAGATCCCCTCCCGTGTGCAAAGTAAAAGACTTATTGAATGAAGAGCTGGAGGGGACATTTTACGCAGAAGAGCTTCAAAACGTGACTCTCTCAGAGTCCTTTCCTGTGTAACGTGTTCTGAAGAAACGCAAAAGAAAAGGAAAAATGGAATACTTTGTTAAATTTAAAGGGTATCTTGATAAATTTAATGCTTGGATCCCCGCGGAAGACTTGACCTCTCTATAAAAACCGACCTTTTTTTTAGATGAATTATCGTTTGTCAACATGAGTTTCTATCTAACGTTACCTAGCGACAGCTCTCTCCGCTACTTTGCAGACAATAAAATTTCTCATTTCATCACGCGTCTTCCTTCTTTGATCGAACTCAATGGTGACTGGGAAGTGGGACTCGTCGAACTCATCTACCCTCATTCCTGGTTTAATGTGAATGTAAATTCAAATTCCTTTGATTACGGTGTCGGCCCAAGTCAACTGAAAGCAGCAAAAATACCTGCTGGATATTATGATTCTGTGGGAGATGTGGTAAAAGCATGGCCAGCACTGGTCGAAAAAAATTACGATGTTTTTTAATAAAAACACGAGACGTGTCAAAGCAGCTTTAACTCATGGTTTTCAACTGCAGTTATTTCCTGGAATAGCTGAAATTCTAGGTTTTCAACCTGGAGTGTATTCAGCATCAGAAGGGAGTGATGTCACAATTCATGGAAATTTCGTAGCCGATCTGAACACGTCGCTTTCCCTATTGTACGTGTACAGCGATATTGTGGATCCTCAGCCTGTGGGAGACATGGATGCTCCTCTCCTTCGCATCGTGAAAGTGAGCGGAGAAGACGGAGATGTGGTTAGCACCTTATACGACCGCCCTCATTATTTGCATATAGCAAGAAAACATTTCCAAACCGTAGAAACCGTTATAAGGAATCACTCGGGACAATTAATACCATTTGAACGTGGGAGAGCGATCGTGAAACTTCATTTTCGTCTCAAGGCTCTGTAGTCATGTATGAACCATACCGCTGTTGTACAAAATCTTTCGAGGATTATTACGTCAATCAAACTGGAAAAGGTTTAGTCTACTATCAAGGGGCACCCCTTCAAAAAGGGTTTGTTTCATTGTCTTTTTTGGCCCTTCCTTTGTACTCATGGTTCGGTTTTACTTGGTCAGCCAGATTTTGTGATTTATGCCCCGTTTTTTAATTTTGTCTGTTTGTCTTGTGTCTGGCGCTCTTTGGCCAACCATGGCCCTTGCGCCAATAAAATCTAATAACCAACCAACCAACCAACCCTTCAAAAAGGGTATGGACTTGGAGGACTTTTTCGCTCATTATTTAGAGCGGCGGTACCATTATTCAAACAAGGTGCAAAAACGCTTGGAAAACAAGTCTTGCGAACGGGGGTCGACCTTGCAAATGATTTAATGCAATGAAAGTGTGCAAAAACAGCAGCCAAACAACGAGCTAAAGAAGCAGGACAAATTCTCACTGACAAAGCAGCTAATAAAGTGAAGAAAATGTTGGGAGGAAGCGTTAAAAGGAAGAGAAATACGAAGAAACGCATCATTCGTTCAAAGAAAGTCAAGAGGAGAGCACACGATATTTTTGATCCATAAACAATGGCTTTGATTCACAGTCATTCTTCCGTATGTCTCAAGTCAGAGCTTGATTTATTTGCTTTACCGCCTACCCAAACGAGCATAGAAAAAGGACAATGGATCGAATATCACCCCTTGGCCAACATTCGAGATGGAGGACCTCTGGAATTTAATATTCCTGGGAGTAGAGAAGAATACATGGATTTGTCTCCAGTCAACTCTACGTAACAATTAAAATTGTGAAAGCTGACAATTCTGTCATAGCTGACAAAGGGCCCGTGGGGCCCATTAACTGTTTTCTTCATTCTCTATTTTTCCCAAGTTGATGTTAGTTTAAACGAAAGAGTGATTTCGTCCTCGAGCAACACGTATCCTCACAGAGCATATATTGAAACTCTATTAAATTATGGAGAAGACGCAAAGAAATCCTATTTAGCATGTGAAGGGTTTTACAAGGATACAGCCGGACATCTGAACGAAATTAATCCCACGAATGCAGCAACAAACAAAGGATTGCATCAACGCTATGAGCTCGTGAAAGATAGCAAAACGTTGGACATGATTGGAACCTTGCACTGTGATTTATTTTTTCAAAACAGACTGCTTCTCAATTTAGTGGACGTGAAAATTAAACTGGTTCGAAGTAAATCTGATTTCTGCCTCGTTTCCTCCTCAGAGGCCCCAATTACAGAGTTCTCATCGAACACGCCTCCATTTTTGTGAGAAAAGTGAAAGTCAACCCGGGAGTTGCCATCGGCCATGCAAAATCTTTAGAAAAATCTCCAGCCAAGTATCCTATTGACCGTGTTTTATGCAAAGTGTATTCCGTCTCTCAAGGAAGTATGTCATTCGTGCAAGACAACGTATTCCTAGGACAAATGCCCAAAAGACTGATTATTGGATGTGTCGATAACGATGCTTTTAATGGTACATATAAATCCTACCCCTTTGAATTTAAGCATTATGATGTCAACTTTATAGCCGTGTACGTTGACGGACAGCCAGTTCCTCATAAACCTCTAGAACCCAATTTTGAAAAGGGAAACACAATTCGTTCTTTCCATAGTCTATTTCAAGGAACCGAGAAACTTGGCCAAGATTGTGGAATATATATCGATCGAGAGGAATTTTCCAAGGGATACACTCTTTATGCATTCAATCTCAGTCCCGACCTGTGTGATGGAGGGCATATGAACCTGATCCAACAAGGAAATTTAAGAGTGGAAATCAAATTTGGAAAAGCTTTAGCAAAAACCATTTCTGTGCTAATCTACGCAGAGTTCCAAAACATTATTGAAATTTCAAAGTCCAGAAACATTCTTTGTGATTTCTCCAATTGAAGAAATGAACAGTGTTCAAATTGCAAAGACCCTAAAGCAAGATCACGTAACAAGACGATCATTCCTAGGAGTGTTTGCCTGTGACAGACTTCTCAAGAGAATTGCCAAGTTCCCAGCATGCCTTGTTGTGAATACGGATCGACATGGAAATCCTGGAAAACACTGGTTGGTTATGTATATGTCAAACCCCAAAACAATGGAATTATTTTATTCTTTCGGACATTCTCCAGAATATTTTCAAGGACCTATTACTCAATTTGTCGCCAAGTTTGATACTGTAAATTTTAATGATGTACCTCTTCAAAGTTCGTTTACAGCCGTATGAGGACAATATTGTGTTTTCTTCTTGTATTCTAGATGTAGCGGAAAAAGCTTGTACTCCATTGTAAGAAATTTTCGATGGAAATCTGAAACAAACGACGTGCGTGCCATCATTTCCTTCAAAATAAATTTCGAACTGTATCAAACTTTAGAATTTAAAATAAAAATTGATTGAAATCTATTTTATGTGTCTTTAAATTATTTTGTATCTTTTTTAATGACTTCAGTTGACAACATGGAAGTGCCCCGACTACAACATCCTTTCACTGCTATGATAGCGGGTCCTACTGGCAGTGGGAAGACTCAGTTTGTAAAACGCTTACTTGAACATCAAGGGGAAGTCATATCTCCCCATCCCGAACATGTGGTATGGTTCTATGGGGTTCACCAAACATTGTACGATGAAATAGAAAACGTGACATTTGTGGAAGGCCTTCCCTCTAATTTCCGTGACTATGTGAAGGGAAGAATGCTGCTTGTTATTGATGATCTCATGACTAAATGCGGAAGCGATAAAAAATTAACTCACTTGTTCACTAGAGGGAGTCATCATTTCAATGTATCTGTGATATTCATTACTCAAAATATTTTTGATAAAGGCAAAGAAATGCGAGAAATTTCCCTGAATGCCCATTACTTGTTTCTGTTTAAATCACGAAGAGATGTGAATCAAATCACTCATTTAGGGAAGCAGTTGTACCCTAGCAAACTTAAATTTTTTCAAGAAGTGTATTTGGATGCCACAAAATCCCCTTACAGCTATTTATTGATTGATCTAAAACCAGAGACCAAGGAAGAATTAAGATTACGCTCTCAGATTCTTCCAGGAGACATTCAAGTAATATATCAACCTCGATGAAATGAAATAAGTCACAGTTTTCATCATGACGTTGTCTAAGCAGCAGGTCCAACTTTTATGCATAATTCAACACTGTCCAAGAAAAGTATTAAAAGACCTAATATTGAAATGTAGAAAAAATGGAATTAAAGCACTATGCGAAGTTTGTATGAATACGTTAAAAGGAAATGTTCCGCTTACTCCAGCCCAGAAACATTCACTGCAACGGCATAAGCACACCTTGCGAGCACTCTCTCGAAAAAAGACGCCTCTATATAAAAAGAGGAAACTCCTTATTCAAAAAGGGGGATTTTTAGGTTGTTGATTCCTGCTGCTCTCAGTGTATTAACGACTCTGCTTACGAAATAATGGAATTTGCCAAGAAAATGGTTCTGATTCCCGAAGAACGGATTTCACGTCATATGCCAACAGAGGAAACGTTAACGGACTTAGACAAAGAAATGAAAAAATTCTACTAAGCAAAGAGTCTGACGAAGTGAAAGTGAAATTATATAATCAAGTCTTGAATAAACGTATTCAGGTATCGAGTTTTAATCCCCCAGTTTCATCTCAGGAAACACCATCGAGAACTGAAGAACCAGTGAAAGAAGAACATGTCAAAGACGAGAAAGTAAAAGATGTTGTGGAAGACCTTATCATTCAGTCCGTTCCTACTAACTTGAAGCGAAATGCAAGAAATGTGCTGGACGTCTTTAAAACGAACTCTGATATTATTGGCTGGAGCCCTAAGGCCGAATTGCAGGTCCGAGGTCGTATTGTGAAAAACACGAATATTATTGACCTCATAGTCTCTATGTTTCGAAGCAAATGATCTAAGCTGCACATACTTCCTGAATTTGTAAAAGCATTAAAAGACATTAATTTACCCAAAAAGTTCATTAAAAATAAACAAATGTTGCAAGTTCCTGTACAAGAAGGAAATTCGGTTGTAACTTCTAAACGGAAAAAGACAAATTTATGTAAAAATGTTCGTTGGATTCCTTATTAAAAATTTAGTTGAAAAAAAGTGTCATTCTTTTTTTTAAATGCATTCCTAAGTTCATATTGAGAAGGGTTTAAATTTTGATTGAAAGATGTTTGCAAAGATCGTTTTAGGATAAGTTGAAAACAGATAATGTTCGTTTCGGAAAAGTACATTCTCTTATAGGGTTAAAAATGAAACACTTCATATTTTCTTAGGGGCGGTTTTGATGAAACACGTTTCAGAAAGAAATTGTTATAAAACACAGACTGTTTTAGTTTTCCCAGGCTAGCGGGGTCTTCAGTGAGAGCGCTTCTTCTTTTTCAACCCAAAGAATGAAGCGAGTCAGTTTGAAACATTTCAAACTCCCCGAAAATAAGTCGTGTACTCTGGTTTCGGCTCAATACTGTAAAGCATTGCTCTCAGACCAGTCGGAAACCCCCCGATTGGCCGCCTAATGGAAAACATCAGGCCCAGTTCCCTTAATAAATACCCAAATATCCATAAGAAAAGTCATCTAAAAAAGCACTAGTTCACCATTAAAACAATTGCATTCATTCTGTTACTGTTTTAAACATTTCTAAAAAGAAATTTTACTTTTAAAATTCTTGAAAGCTTAATATTTACTCTTAAGATTTAAAAAAATTCACTTAGTTTATGTCACTATAAAAAATAATTTCACAAAAATTTATGTTTAGAATTAAAAAAAATAATTACACTTTAAATTTAGGGTCTAGAATTAGAAATGACTTAAAACATTAAAAAAAATGCATTTTTTAAAACTTAATTCCTCACTTTTTTTTAGTAATTTACTTACCTCCCTCCCCCCTTCCCTTACCCAAATTTTTAAGAGTTCTAAAAAGGACTTTTTCTTTTAACTAGCAGGATTTGCTGTTACGAAGACTCTTCACCGTCTCTAACAAAGATGCTGCATTGATATTGTTCACAA
The DNA here is from genome assembly GCA_039090855.1 of Macrothele yani. Classification (NCBI taxonomy): domain Eukaryota; kingdom Metazoa; phylum Arthropoda; class Arachnida; order Araneae; family Macrothelidae; genus Macrothele; species Macrothele yani. Next base: position 54,278,557 of record CM077011.1, on the reverse strand, counting down.
ATGCTTCTGTGATGAGCAAGCTACCAACTTCTTTCAAAAAAGATTCCGCAGCACTTTGGGGTTCTAATAAAGAAAGTGCTTTATTAAAACCCATATTCCATTTTTCATCGCTGGTAAACTGAGCACAGTCATGTCCTAACTGGTTGTTGGGTTGTTCTTCAAGAGGCAAACGACACGTAGCACAATCAAACACTGTCCATGTATTTTGCTCAATGACGGACTTGAGTACATCAGCCAGAATGAAATGCAGTTCCTCATCGCTCGCTGGGGAATTTTCAGCACTTTGGTTTATTAAGATACAGTTCTTAAAAACAGTTCCAAATAAAACTTGGCAAACACTCTCCCAGATTTTAGGACATTCTTCAACGAGCTCACTGAATTGGGACCTAGTGAGAGATGTTGCAGTAGGCGATAGTTGAAGGGTGCCATTGCCCCCGGTATTCAGTGATTGAAACTGGTAAACGGTCCCCGAACTTGAAGGAGTTGCACAAAGAAGCAGTTTCTTTCCCACTACTTTAATATCGTTCATGTTCCAAAACATGAATCTAGACTCCATGAAAACGCAGAATGTGTATGCTGACATCGTAACACCGAATTTAGTGGGGTGTAAGAGCTCGCCATCGAACTCATAGCTCCTGACATGAACTCTTACAGTTCCTGTAAAATCAGTCACTTTCGCGATCTTGTTTCCTCCGAGAGAGAAGTTGTGAGGTGGCAGATTTTCTAGCGAAATTCCCGACGAAGCAGACTTGTTTGCAGCAGGCATAGTTGATGTAGACCCAGTACTAGCATGCACAGTTGAGACAGGTGTGTCGGAACGCAACAAGTCATCCCCACGATGAAATTTCTTTACAGCATCCGATTTGGTTTGGTTGGCAGTCCGCTTCATGCTGGTGGCCGGCAAAGTGTTTGTAGGGGCTGGCAACTGAACGTGTTCAGAGTTCGAAGGTAGAGAACCGAATGAGTGAGTTGCTGTGCGTTCAAACAAAACTGATAACAGATTATGGCTGAGGCAAACATCCTGTTTACTGCTTGAAAGCGTGAATGAGTCACGAGACAATGGCGTCTGTGTTATCATCTTTCTAAAGGTCAAATTTATTCGAACATCTGGGGCATTTCCGCAACGTGGTAGACCATGTGCCCATGAATCATTTGTTGGGGGTAGCATCTGGAGAAGCGAGCCACTTTCTAATCTTAAGACAAATGGTTGAAAACATTCTCTTTTAAAAACAAAGTCCCTTGTTTGACCTAGAGAAACTGAAGCAATGCAAGAATTTTTCACGATTTCACTTTCATCGTCCTTGTGGAATCCTATGCATTGATTTCCATTTTGATACCTATTAATCAATACAAAATTAAAGGTGTCACAACACGCGTTCTCTACCTCACGTTTGATTTCTCGAAGTACAGGAATCCACGGTTTTGCTTTTATGGTCAATCCGCTGAATGAGTAATGGAGGTCAGCATCACCGAAGGCAACATGCTGTCGAGGAATGGAATACGATTTCCCATATACCTTAATCTTTGAGAATTCACCACTCAGATATTTCACTTCTGTCTCCAAACACCGAAGAAAATAATCAGCCTCTGATTTAGAAAACAATTTGGAATACGAAAAATGGAGACCATCCTTGTGATATGAAGAATGTATTTCTTCAGACGAGTAGGCGCAATTGAAGTAGGCTCCCAACGATCAACGAAGTAAGAATGAGGAAGACAAAGGATAGATTAGCTACGAGATAAAACAGATGACGTCAGCAGATGAATAATCGACTTTTTTTTTCGATTTAGTCCTGAAGACTGTTTTGCCGCCCCGGTGGCGCAGTGGTCTAAGCGATGGCCTCTGATCATTCGTCCGTAAGGGGTCCGGGTTCGAATCCCGGTGAGGCATGGATGTTGTGTTTGTCTTACGGCACTGGCTCTCTCCCTTCCCTGGAACCAGTGACCCTAAATTAGGGACGGGCGACTGCTTATAGCCCATTGAGCTGCTCACGGTGGTCGTTAAACCTCCAATCAAAAAAAAAAAAGAAAAAAAGAAGACTGTTTTCTTCTTCCATTTTCATTCTTTTAGGAGGAGGTTCTAATGAATTGAATGAGTAATGCCCATAGGGAAGGGTATGAATAAAATCTTCCATAATGATGCGTTTATTGTCATGAGGGCTTAGAGATTTCTTATTTGTTTTAATGCTGAAGACTGCATGTTTCATACTACGGAACGAGTGACAAACATTTCTCATCTCCTGTTTATTGAATAAGGAATATCGGTAATTTTGAAGTTGGAGTTGATTTAGAACAACTGGCTTACTCACTCCTTTAGCTTTTTTTATTTCTACATCATCGGAAGAAAAAGCATACTTTTTGCCCTCAGCCCAACGAATTCTCTTATTATTTTCCCGTTCATTTCATCTTTAAATTTCCCGATAATTTTCTTATTAGCTGAACTGTAGAGAGGATGGTCTATTGAATAGTCGCTCGTATCTAGTAAAGGCAGGATTTTCGCCATGTCATTATAAAGATCTTCTGTCTTCGTTTCATAAAAGAAACTGTCTGTGCCCATGTACAGAACCTTCACTCTTTCTCCGTACATGGGTTTTATGACGTCATAATGGAACGAGTACATTAAGGTTTTAGACATATCCAGAACGGCGATTCCTATATATATGGGTTTATTGAAAACTAGTTTGTGGACATCTAGATGGCATAAAATCATAAACTCCTCATCGGACTCATTCTTCGGAATTTTTCAGTCTTTGAAGTTGTGTTTAGCCAACACTTTTTCCAAACGTTTCTCATCATGAACCAGTTCTATGGATGTTCTTTTCCTGATGTCTTCCATAGTCTTCCCAAAGACGCTGTTATTCATGAGCTTGTAGAAATTTTTTTCGAATTCATTTTTTGCCAATTTTCATTTCTCAGTATTTAGATTTATATATACCTGCAGCCACTTAGATTGGGAAAATGTTATGCCTCGATGAATTTTTTTAATTACAAGACCAGCTGCAACTGCTTGTTTAAGTAAGCGGTAGTGGGCTATATATCTGCTCTTGGGGTTTAGTGTTGTCAGAAGTTTGGTTTGTCGGGTACCAGGAACAACCCCAACCTCAGGACAGAAGGGAAGATCGGCGTGAAAATCATGCAAAGAGTCTGGGTACTCGATGTCGACTTCCAAAAAGCATCCAAAAGGACCGTCATCAGGAATAGAGCCAATATTCAGATGCTTCAACTCATCAGAATGCATCCAATTAAAGTGAGCATATGGAATCGATTCGCTTAAAGAAAATCCATCAAATTATTGCAATCGAGATAAGAAATATAACTGCTTTCTTTTGCTGGATTAAAATTTTTCATGTACTTGTTGTTTGCCAGGTCATGTCGCTGGATGCATTGGCATAGTCCTCCTCTTTTTGCCGCCTCAACAAATAATAACATTTCATAATCTCTAAGTAATTCCAAAGACATTTTCGTGCTCTTAAGCATGGCAGCGAATGCTAAGGATGGGGCACTGAAGAACCACACAGGATCCAGTGAATATGTTTCCTGACAGATATCCCGAAAATTTTCAAAGATATCGGCCAGGATGAGAACATCAGTCTTTAAATACAGATCTGAGTATTCTCCTAAATCTCTGATATTCATTTTTTCCCATACTTGTTGAGCATGATTATAATCTTCGTTACTTATGTGTGACTCGGAAATGCTACTATAAAAACTTGATTTTGGTAGGAGGCATGAATCTTCTAATTTGTTGTATGATGTTACATATTCATACGGAAAAACACCCTTCTTTTTCAACAAATGAAACTTGTCATCTTGGGGGTAGTGCTTTCGGGTGATCTTAAATTGGTTTGCTGGAAGATTATTTGCAAGGCTTGACAACCCCGTAGGCATGAATCTCAAGCTGTCTAAAAATCGAATTTCCATCCCACCAATAAATTTTGAGAAGGAAATGAATTTTTCGGTGGATTCTGGAATGACTTTAATGTTTCCTTCTGAAAAACCAAGCTCTTGAATGATAAAGTGTGAATCATAACCAGATAAGTTGTGGAAGAAGACTGGCACAAATTTTGGGTTTCGGAAATTGATATTACATGATGCATGTGCTGGACCCCTGAATGCGCCTGTTCGGTGGTCATGGTTAGCGACTTTGAGTTTGCCTTTTGATTTGGCGAATGCTTTTTCACAGAGATAACAGATTGATGCAGATTGAAAAGATGCTTTTTCTTCAGTACTTAATGGACACATGGGGACATTTTTTTGATACTCCTCCTGGATTTTCAATACATCTTCTTTCAAGGAGTGAAGGAAACGACGAATGACGCCGTCTTCAGATCTATGACTCCGAAATACGGAAAATTCATCTAATTCATCTTTTATGAAGTATTCATACGACATGAGCTCGTGGGTTTGGGTTGTCATGGTGTATGAAATTTCGGGATTTTGAGGAGGCCCTTGAATGGGTTTGAGAACGCACTCAAAGTCGGCGTAGATGACAAAGGGAACCCTCAAGGCATGCTGAAAATCTTTGAACTGAAGGATATTATTCTCTGGCATCTGAATGGCAACGGGTTTGTTTTTCATGCAGAGGAGTTTGTGATTTTTTAATTTTTTTTTCCCATCATAACGGGCATCGTAGGTTGTAAAACATTTTTTGCGTATGACGGCTTTTCCATGATGCTTGGGGATTTGTTTGGAAATCAACCGCTCGAAGTTAGTGATGAATGCGTAGTGGGAGCGGCATCCCTCTTCTAAATAGAGGAGATCTCGATGGTCTTGTAATTCCTCATCGCATACCTTAATGGGAAATATTTTTTCTGCCTCGTCGATACCGAAGACATTGATGGACATGTTATTTGCCTTCTCGAACTTTTTTAATATCAGAAATTTTTACCGGGTACTCAACATAGTCCCAGATATATCCTGTGGGGAATTGAGGGTCCTTGAGGAAATTGTTGACTCTCTCCCTATCGTAACATTGAAGACGAGGGGTCCAGACTGCGTATTTAAAGCAGTAGATGTCATTATTCACAACATTCACTACTGCCTTCTTCCTTTGAATATTGGTTGAAAGGGCAATGAATGACTCACCCCTCAAGGGTCTGAAACGGTTGATTCTAAGTTCGAACCAGGAGACATGGGAAAATACCCAGCCGGACCCTTTCAATTCTGCCTCCGACTTTTCGTTCTCGATTTTAGCAGCCATTGAATCATAAAATTCACTAACATCACTAGCTCTGAAGAGAGATTTGTTGGGGGTTTACAGGTTGTGGTCACAAAACTCGTACTCGTCTGGAACATCTTTTTTCTGTTTTTTAAAAACTGCCTCCATGAAAACGCTGACTTTGATCGAGGGGTGAGCAGCTAATGAATGTTGCAGGATTCTTAGACATGGAGCTTTACTGGATTCTAAAAAGGAGCTGAGACATGATGCTGACACCTCATCGGGCACGGTCTTATAGGTGGTGAGTCGCTGCCTCGCAGCAGATTCGACTTCAATGAATCCTCCAATATTTTCAAGGGGGGCCTGGATGGGCATAGCTATCGGTGCATTCATAACAACCGGAGCTTGGTTTGGTGCAGCTATCGGAACATCAAAGTTTGGGGGAGTATGACTAGGTCCTGCAACTGCGGGATCCGAACCACCACCTTGTCGATGAACTCGTTGCTCGTGACGCTTAAGATTAGGTTTGTGGCTGAATTTTGCTGGGCATTGAGTACACGCGAATGGTTTTTCACCTGTATGACTCCTCATATGGATTTTCAGGTTGAATTTTTTGACAAAGGTTTTGGAGCAGACCGAGCATGTGTTGGAAGGAATATTGACTGGGATGTCGGGTGTAAAATCAGAGGTTAGGTCTTGATTCAAGGGAATTTCCTCCAAGGCATCGAACACATCGGAATTCTGCAAAAATAATTGTTCTTCCTCTAACCACCACAGAGTCTGTGAAAGAATTAAAAAAAAATTAACCCCTCTCCTCTAACAACGCATTTTCATGAAATAAACATTGAGAATAAACTTCTTAAATTTTTATTGGAAAAGGGGAGCTATCGTAAAAATATGAAAAATAAAATGTTTTAAAAGAATAAACGATGCCATTAACATGAATTTTTCTTCTTTAAAATCTAACTTTAATCGTATGCAAAAGAACTCAAATGCTTTTCCTAATACGCAAACATGTTTTAAACCCCTATCAACCCATTTTCATCGAATAAACATTAAAATGGGAAATTCCTACGTTCAGAATAAACTTCTTAAATTTTTATTCTAAAGGGGAGCTATCGTAAAAGAATGAATTCCTAAAAGCTTTCTAAAAAAGAATCATGTTTTTCCGTCAAGAGAATAAACGATTCCACTGACATGAAATTATAACAACATCCTAATTCAAACAACTTGGGGCACCTAACAATAAATAATTGCATGCGAGGAAATGCGAACTTACCTCTTCCATTGCAGAAACGGTTGAAAATCCAGCAGACATTTTCCAAAATCCAGAGAGCAAGAGAGGTACAACAGCACACGTGTCGACAACTGAACCAGAAAAAACAAGTGATGGAGTAGAAATGGCAAACGTTTTAAAGGAAGCAGAATGCACTTTGACCCCAAGCAGTTTCAGAAACGTCACGAGGGCATTTCAAACGGACATCTCAACTACTAAAATTCCGGAATTCACACATGACAAACGTGAGCGAATCGAGCTGTCATTGCAAGGGGGGAGGGGGGAATTGAACTACATTCCTATGCGTTTTCTAAGCATTTCGAAGGTTCTAAGTTTAATCAGTTTCCGAAATTCTGCTGTTCACAAAGAAACAACACACGACCCTTATCACCACAACGTGTCTCATGGTGACTACTTCCTTATCTGGTCATCTAGCAACGGACACGATGCTTATGAATCATCATGCGTCAGTACTTGGGACGTTTCAAAACACTGGTGACTGTTTTCTTATCTGTTCATCTCTCAACGAACATGCTATCGACTTTAATCAGACAAAGCTTATTTTCAGGTAAATTTTTAGAGAAAAACGAAAGGATTTCATTATAATTAATTTTCATATCCTGAGAAAATAAAATTAAATGTATTCGGTAAGAAATTCTTCATGGTTGAATTTTCCACAAAATGAGAGAGGAATACGGAAAGTGAAAGAATTTAATCAGACACCTTGAAAGAATTCATCTCAGAATTAAAACCGCTTTTGAAAAAAAAAACGAGTGAACTATGAAATACTTTGTTCTTCACATAAAGAAAACACAGCGTACGATTTCAATAATTCCTTTTTGAAAAAACTGGGTGGTCCTGAAAAGGACCGTTAAGAATTTTTTTTTTACCAATAATAAAATTCGTCTAAATCTCGTAAAATTTCTCCAACGTAATGACTTAGGTCAACTGAGTCCAGAAATGCTTCGTCTACTTTAGTATTTCGCTTCCGCTGGAGTTCTTTCAGATACTGTTCAGCTATTTTCTCAAAATTCAGTTGTAAAATAATTTTGGTCATGTTTATTTGATTGTCGTTGTCGTAGGAGAATTCCATTCCGTGCATATCCGCTGCGTCATACATTGTGTCCACGAGAGTTTCTTCAAGCAGAAAAGAACCATCTTCATATTGCCGAAATCCTTCTTTTGAGGACTGTAATGCTTTCAAAGTCAAATTATTTTTTCCAATGCTTTCTTAATTAAAGCTGAAAACGAAATGGAACGAAGAAACGTCTGTTGTATGACTCTTAACATAGTAGATTTCTTATCAGTCACTTTAGTCCAATGTTCTCCGCACAGAGAAATTTCAGTTTTCAAAATTTCACCATCCTGACCCACTTTTTCCCGAGTGAAATCCAATACGTGGTGAAAATCTGGACTTGTGCATTCCACAGAGTGGGGATTCATTCTCATAGAAGGAGTCAACGGTTCTAAACGATGAGCCACTGTAATATTTCCACTGAAAACGTAATCATATTTCGCAGGCTCGCGACTTTTAACAACATCACGCAGAAAGACAAACCTGTCTAGAAGTTCAAACCATTCAACACCCTTCAAAGCGATTCCCATAGCTGTAGGAACGTATGAGTCACCGATGCAAATATATTTTCGGACATGAATCTGTAATTCTCCATCAAAACAAAATAACCGAATGAATCGATCGTCTCCTAAAGGAAAGCAATTTTCAGGCATTTCATTCTTCCTAAAGATGATGCGATTTTCATCGTATAATGCTATGGACGATTCCATTATAAATTTTCAAGAAACACAAAAGGCGACCACTCTCCTCGACCGATTGAGTTCAACTGAGAGAATCTTAAACCCCTACGTCAATCAACCACCTTGTTAGGAATGGACCATAACGTTCATGTGACCAGGGAAGAGAGCCAATCCTTTGACGAGAACCATTCCTGAAGCGGAACATGAATCAATAGGAACGAAATCTTTTCCATTAAGGCATTTCGTCGTCTAAATTAAAAAAATAATAATAATGCAACGTTTATAAAAAATTCTAACACCCCATGGAAGCTCTAAAAATATAAGTTTAATAAAACAAATTCGAGGAAACAAAAAATATTGAAAAGGACAAAAAAAAAAACTTCCTCCAAAAATTTGACAAAGTAGAATAAATCTCCCGAGAAAAACTTAAAGTTCCAAGAAGCACCGCTAGGGGGCAGCACATTGAGTTGACACCCCCTATGTCCACCCCCTTTCCCTCTCGGTCGTTGCCATCCCTCAAAATTAAAGATCCATCGAAAGTTCTAAAAAGCACCGCTAGGGGAAGCACATCATGAGGACGATCACGTGACAAAAATTCTGACAAGGGGACAGCTGGAGCAGCCTCGGGGACAGCCTCGTGATCAGCCACGGGATCAGCCTCGTGATCAGCCAATGTTAAGTCTATGAAGGGCTGATCCTGCAATAGAATGCCCCCTTTTCCTCTACTCCCTGTGCTTTTCCGATTCGGTGTTGTTTAACAGCACGAGTTAATCTGTCAACACATCCGAGTCTAATCTGGTCCTTTTCTTGGAGCGGAACACTCTGTAAAACGCTGTAGAACTGCTATTTCCGGGCAAATACAATGGGTTCTTTTGCAGAGTATCGAAGATGCAGAATCAAGTTGGAACAGGAGAAGTGTCACTTACTTTTCTTAAGCAATTGCAAATCACTGGGTTTCATCCCAAAGTTCCTCCGCTTCAGATCGACAGTGGATGATAATTGGTTCTAAAAGAAAATGTCCTTACTTCAAATGCAGACGCTCAATCATCTTATACTCATGAAAAGTATCGCTGTTATGACTCTGGAAAACCGTGTGTTCCTTCCGCTTTTATATGAGCCTTGCAGAGGAGGTTACCCCGCTGGAGTTTGACACGCTTCTCCGCAGGGTTAATATGCTTTCAAGGAGACAACACAGCTCCCTATCGGCGAAGCATCAGGGCAAACTAGCCTACCTGAGAGATGAACTAGGACCTCTCCGGCACACGCCAGTTATTCCCAAGGTCAATGTTTTTCACCGGAAAGAGACGAAAATTCTACAAAAAGGACCAAAATTTGCATTTTACCAACCAGTCGGACTTAAGGCAGTTATTCCCGCCATTGAAAGCGTTCTACAGAGTGTTCCGCTCCAAGAAAGGGACCGGATTAGACTCGGATGTGTTGACAGATTAACTCGTGCTGTTAAACAACACCGAATCGGAAAAGCACCGGGAATACCCAAATCTGTCTCCAACCTCAAGAAAGACCACTCCCTGATCTTCACACTCACAGACAAGTCCGGGCAAATTGCAGTAATGGAAGAATCCGACTACTACAGGAAGCTGGAGGAGTTCATCACCCAGTCTGATTCCATTCTGCAAGCTGTAAATCCGCTTAAAAAGTGGGTGGCCAAGATTAAGCTAATAGCAAGAATGAAGGCGCTACCTGAAGTACTTAGAAGGGCTGCCGAGATCCCTCCGGGACGTAAGGTTCCTTTCCTTTTTGCTCGACTTAAACATCACAAGCGCGGCAATCCAATCAGACCTATTGTCTACAGGAAATGCGCTCCTTCAGCAAATTTGGAAAAAGCATTCTCGTCCTTCCTGCGGCCGTTCCTACCGATAGGCGAAGGTGTCCTACTCTCTTCAGCTGACTTCGTTCCCAGAGTGAGATCCACGACAGTGTCTCCAGGCGACATAACTGGAAGCTTTGACATCGAATCTTTATACTTCTCATTGCCGATGCACGAAGCCACCACAAACCTGAAGCGATCTATCGCTGACTCGAACCTGTACCCTTCGGAAACTGTGGAAGCTATTTCCAAACTATTGGATGCAGTCACGGACTCAATTTTTTTCAGCTTCCGACCCAGAATTTACAAACAAAACAAAGGGGTACCTATGGGGTCATCGATGTCGGCGGTCCTTGCTGAAGCTGTCCTCCGACCTCTCGAAAATGAACTCTTGCAATCGTCGGCCACAGTTCCTAAAATATGGTTGAGATACGCTGACGACATTTTCTTTGTTTCGCAGCATGGACAAGCCAACCTAAGTGATTTTCTTGCCAGAATGAATGATGCGCACCCAGATATTAAATTCACAGCAGATTATGAATCCGAAGGTGCATTACCTTTTCTGGATGTACTGTAAAGTACGACTTCCACGCACAAAAGCGCGGAAGGATACATTGGGTTGTAAAGTACGACTTCCACGCACAAAAGCGCGGAACGATACATTGACATTTAATGACTTGAGCGTGTGGTGAGTGATGAGGAGAGTTGCGAGAGAGATTTCGAAGGAGGAGGACATGGCGAGCTTTGGCTAAGACAACAAGTTCAGTTTGTAACGCGAAGTGTATTCCAATTTATGTTTTTGTGTAAAGTAATAAATGTTTTGTGTTGCGATCGAGTGTCTGTGATGTTACAGTACTAGTAAGAAGATTACCCTCTGGTGCTCTTAGAACAGAGGTCTACTACAAACCCACCCACGTGGACAAACCCATACTCCCTGACTCAGCAGGCCCGGCCGCACGCAAGTATGCCCTTTTTAAGTACAGAGCAAAGCGAGCTTTCGAACTCTCATCAAACAAGGCCAAATGCGAGGAGGAGATCTGTAGCCTTAGAAACCTAGCGGCTGCAGCGGGATACGACATGATCACAATCGACCAAATAGTCAGAAAGGCTGCAAAAACTGTTCTCGCACAGGCTCGTGCCAACCCCACGGCACAGCCAGCCCGGTTCGTGGGTTCGATTCCCTACATTCCTAGGCTAACGTACTTCCTGAAGAATGCTCTCCGAAGGCTAGGCTATGATATCGGCGTGACGGCTCTTAGACCTTTGTTAGATATCCTCGCAGCAGACCAGCGCGCATCACCTTCTACGCTCACTGAAGCCGGAGTCTATGCTATTCCTTTGGATTACCCTGACGCATCCGTTAAATCCTACATCGGGATGACAAAAAGATCCTTCCAGATCCGTTTTTCTGAACATCAAAGGGACGTTAAGGCCGGAAAGCTTACGACGGCGCTAGCCCGTGATGTTGCATCTGAAAGGGCAGTTCCCAGATAGGGAGATTTTAAAAAACTAGCACCTTACGTCAGCGCAAGAGCTACTGCGCTTCGCGAAACCATCGAGATCATCACGCGACGGAATGTGTGTAACAAAGATGTAACCACGAGCCTTCCTTTCATATGGCACCGGCTTCTAGAAGTTACACGTGACCAACCAGCCCTGGATCAAACAACCCGTGACATCGTGCAAGTGTTTTACTTATTTTGAATTTTAATTATATTCTTAGAAATACATTTCTTCCACTTGCTTCTGCGATCTTTAGCTACTAAATGCCTGACGAAGCTACCCGGAGGTAGTGAAAGCTAACATCTTTTGATCCCTTATTTTATACGCCTAATAAACGGAGTTCACTTTTTATTTTATTGTCTTTCACATTAATTGGGCGTACAGAAACCCGTTTCTTCATCGATCGTATATATATTTGTTATCTCTGCTGTTTCCGGGCAAATACAATGGGTTCTTTTGCAGAGTATCGAAGATGCAGAATCAAGTTGGAACAGGAGAAGTGTCACTTACTTTTCTTAAGCAATTGCAAATCACTGGGTTTCATCCCAAAGTTCCTCCGCTTCAGATCGACAGTGGATGATAATTGGTTCCAAAAGAAAAAGTCCTTACTTCAAATGCAGACGCTCAATCATCTTATACGCATGAAAAGTATCGCTGTTATGACTCTGGAGAACCGTGTGTTCCTTCCGCCTTTATACGAGCCTTGCAGAGGAGGTTACCCCGCTGGAGTTTGACACGCTTCTCCGCAGGGTTAATATGCTTTCAAGGCGATAATACAGCTCCCTATCGGCGAAGCACCAGGGCAAACTAGCCCACCTGAGAGATGAACTAGGACCTCTCCGGCACACGCCAGCTATTCCCATAGTCAATGTCTCTTCCCGATCTTTTTCACCGGAAGAGACGAAAATTCTACAAAAAGGACCAAAATTTGCATTTTACCAACCAGTCGGACTTAAGGCCGTTATTCCCGCCATTGAAAGCGTTCTGCAGAGAGTTCCGCTCCAAGAAAGGGACCAGATTAGACTCGGATGTGTTGATAGATTAACTCGTGCTGTTAAACAACACCGAATCGGAAAAGCACCGGGAATACCCAAATCTGTCTCCAACCTCAAGAAAGACCACTCCCTGATCTTCACCCTCACGGACAAGTCCGGGCAAATTGCAGTAATGGACGAATCCGACTACTACAGGAAGCTGGAGGAGTTCATTACCCAGTCTGATTCCATTCTGCAAGCTGTATATCAGCTTAACAAGTGGGTGGCCAAGATTAAGCGAATAGCAAGAATGAAGGCGCTACCTAAAGTACTTAGAAGGGCTGCCAAGATCCCTCCGGGACGTAAGGTTCCTTTCCTTGTAACGTACCAGGAGATGTGACGTACCTGCCAGAACGACGCAGACGACATAAAGGCAGATAGGAATCAGAATAAAATGTCCGCGTAGCTCAATTGGTAGAGCAACTTATTCCGGAATGAGTGGTTCGGGTTCTAATCCTGGCGTGGACAGAAATGACGGAGAAATTTACTTCGTTATAATGGCGCCCGAACTATCCGGATGACCCGACCGTTCACAATTTATTCTAAAGGGGAGCTATCGTAAAAGAATGAATTCCTAAAAGCTTTCTAAAAAAGAATCATGTTTTTCCGTCAAGAGAATAAACGATTCCACTGACATGAAATTATAACAACATCCTAATTCAAACAACTTGGGGCACCTAACAATAAATAATTGCATGCGAGGAAATGCGAACTTACCTCTTCCATTGCAGAAACGGTTGAAAATCCAGCAGACATTTTCCAAAATCCAGAGAGCAAGAGAGGTACAACAGCACACGTGTCGACAACTGAACCAGAAAAAACAAGTGATGGAGTAGAAATGGCAAACGTTTTAAAGGAAGCAGAACGCACTTTGACCCCAAGCAGTTTCAGAAACGTCACGAGGGCATTTCAAACGGACATCTCAACTACTAAAATTCCGGAATTCACACATGACAAACGTGAGCGAATCGAGCTGTCATTGCAAGGGGGGGGGGAATTGAACTACATTCCTATGCGTTTTCTAAGCATTTTGAAGGTTCTAAGTTTAATCAGTTTCCGAAATTCTGCTGTTCACAAAGAAACAACACACGACCCTTATCACCACAACGTGTCTCATGGTGACTACTTCCTTATCTGGTCATCTAGCAACGGACACGATGCTTATGAATCATCATGCGTCAGTACTTGGGACGTTTCAAAACACTGGTGACTGTTTCCTTATCTGTTCATCTCTCAACGAACATGCTATCGACTCTAATCAGACAAAGCTTATTTTCAGGTAAATTTTTAGAGAAAAACGAAAGGATTTCATTATAATTAATTTTCATATCCTGAGAAAATAAAACTAAAATGTATTCGGTAAGAAATTCTTCATGGTTGAATTTTCCACAAAATGAGAGAGGAATACGGAAAGTGAAAGAATTTAATCAGACACCTTGAAAGAATTCATCTCAGAATTAAAACCGCTTTTGAAAAAAAACGAGTGAACTATGAAATACTTTGTTCTGCACATAAAGAAAACACAGCGTACGATTTCAATAATTCCTTTTTGAAAAAACTGGGTGGTCCTGAAAAGGACCGTTAAGAATTTTTTTTTACCAATAATAAAATTCGTCTAAATCTCGTAAAATTTCTCCAACGTAATAACTTAGGTCAACTGAGTCCAGAAATGCTTCGTCTACTTTAGTATTTCGCTTCCGCTGGAGTTCTTTCAGATACTGTTCAGCTATTTTCTCAAAATTCAGTTGTAAAATAATTTTGGTCATGTTTATTTGATTGTCGTTGTCGTAGGAGAATTCCATTCCGTTCATATCCGCTGCGTCATACATTGTGTCCACGAGAGTTTCTTCAAGCAGAAAAGAACCATCTTCATATTGCCGAAATCCTTCTTTTGAGGACTGTAATGCTTCCAAAGTCAAATTATTTTTTCCAATGCTTTCTTAATTAAAGCTGAAAACGAAATGGAACGAAGAAACGTCTGTTGTATGACTCTTAACATAGTAGATTTCTTATCAGTCACTTTAGTCCAATGTTCTCCGCACAGAGAAATTTCAGTTTTCAAAATTTCACCATCCTGACCCACTTTTTCCCGAGTGAAATCCAATACGTGGTGAAAATCTGGACTTGTGCATTCCACAGAGTGGGGATTCATTCTCATAGAAGGAGTCAACGGTTCTAAACGATGAGCCACTGTAATATTTCCACTGAAAACGTAATCATATTTCGCAGGCTCGCGACTTTTAACAACATCACGCAGAAAGACAAACCTGTCTAGAAGTTCAAACCATTCAACACCCTTCAAAGCGATTCCCATAGCTGTAGGAACGTATGAGTCACCGATGCAAATATATTTTCGGACATGAATCTGTAATTCTCCATCAAAACAAAATAACCGAATGAATCGATCGTCTCCTAAAGGAAAGCAATTTTCAGGCATTTCATTCTTCCTAAAGATGATGCGATTTTCATCGTATAATGCTATGGACGATTCCATTATAAATTTTTCAAGAAACACAAAAGGCGACCACTCTCCTCGACCGATTGAGTTCAACTGAGAGAATCTTAAACCCCTACGTCAATCAACCACCTTGTTAGGAATGGACCATAACGTTCATGTGACCAGGGAAGAGAGCCAATCCTTTGACGAGAACCATTCCTGAAGCGGAACATGAATCAATAGGAACGAAATCTTTTCCATTAAGGCATTTCGTCGTCTAAATTAAAAAAATAATAATAATGCAACGTTTATAAAAAATTCTAACACCCCATGGAAGCTCTAAAAATATAAGTTTAATAAAACAAATTCGAGGAAACAAAAAATATTGAAAAGGACAAAAAAAAAACTTCCTCCAAAAATTTGACAAAGTAGAATAAATCTCCCGAGAAAAACTTAAAGTTCCAAGAAGCACCGCTAGGGGGCAGCACATTGAGTTGACACCCCCTATGTCCACCCCCTTTCCCTCTCGGTCGTTGCCATCCCTCAAAATCAAAGATCCATCGAAAGTTCTAAAAAGCACCGCTAGGGGGAAGCACATCATGAGGACGATCACGTGACAAAAATTCTGACAAGGGGACAGCTGGAGCAGCCTCGGGGACAGCCTCGTGATCAGCCACGGGATCAGCCTCGTGATCAGCCAATGTTAAGTCTATGAAGGGCTGATCCTGCAATAGAATGCCCCCTTTTCCTCTACTCCCTGTGCTTTTCCGATTCGGTGTTGTTTAACAGCACGAGTTAATCTGTCAACACATCCGAGTCTAATCTGGTCCTTTTCTTGGAGCGGAACACTCTGTAAAACGCTGTAGAACTGCTATTTCCGGGCAAATACAATGGGTTCTTTTGCAGAGTATCGAAGATGCAGAATCAAGTTGGAACAGGAGAAGTGTCACTTACTTTTCTTAAGCAATTGCAAATCACTGGGTTTCATCCCAAAGTTCCTCCGCTTCAGATCGACAGTGGATGATAATTGGTTCTAAAAGAAAATGTCCTTACTTCAAATGCAGACGCTCAATCATCTTATACTCATGAAAAGTATCGCTGTTATGACTCTGGAAAACCGTGTATTCCGCTTTTATATGAGCCTTGCAGAGGAGGTTACCCCGCTGGAGTTTGACACGCTTCTCCGCAGGGTTAATATGCTTTCAAGGAGACAACACAGCTCCCTATCGGCGAAGCATCAGGGCAAACTAGCCTACCTGAGAGATGAACTAGGACCTCTCCGGCACACGCCAGTTATTCCCAAGGTCAATGTTTTTCACCGGAAAGAGACGAAAATTCTACAAAAAAGACCAAAATTTGCATTTTACCAACCAGTCGGACTTAAGGCAGTTATTCCCGCCATTGAAAGCGTTCTACAGAGTGTTCCGCTCCAAGAAATTGACCGGATTAGACTCGGATGTGTTGACAGATTAACTCGTGCTGTTAAACAACACCGAATCGGAAAAGCACCGGGAATACCCAAATCTGTCTCCAACCTCAAGAAAGACCACTCCCTGATCTTCACACTCACAGACAAGTCCGGGCAAATTGCAGTAATGGAAGAATCCGACTACTACAGGAAGCTGGAGGAGTTCATCACCCAGTCTGATTCTATTCTGCAAGCTGTAAATCCGCTTAAAAAGTGGGTGGCCAAGATTAAGCTAATAGCAAGAATGAAGGCGCTACCTGAAGTACTTAGAAGGGCTGCCAAGATCCCTCCGGGACGTAAGGTTCCTTTCCTTTTTGCTCGACTTAAACATCACAAGCGCGGCAATCCAATCAGACCTATTGTCAGCAGGAAATGCGCTCCTTCAGCAAATTTGGAAAAAGCATTCTCGTCCTTCCTGCGGCCGTTCCTACCGATAGGCGAAGGTGTCCTACTCTCTTCAGCTGACTTCGTTCCCAGAGTGAGATCCACGACAGTGTCTCCAGGCGACATAACTGGAAGCTTTGACATCGAATCTTTATACTTCTCATTGCCGATGCACGAAGCCACCACAAACCTGAAGCGATCTATCGCTGACTCGAACCTGTACCCTTCGGAAACTGTGGAAGCTATTTCCAAACTATTGGATGCAGTCACGGACTCAATTTTTTCAGCTTCCGACCCAGAATTTACAAACAAAACAAAGGGGTACCTATGGGGTCATCGATGTCGGCGGTCCTTGCTGAAGCTGTCCTCCGACCTCTCGAAAATGAACTCTTGCAATCGTCGGCCACAGTTCCTAAAATATGGTTGAGATACGCTGACGACATTTTCTTTGTTTCGCAGCATGGACAAGCCAACCTAAGTGATTTTCTTGCCAGAATGAATGATGCGCACCCAGATATTAAATTCACAGCAGATTATGAATCCGAAGGTGCATTACCTTTTCTGGATATACTGTAAAGTACGACTTCCACGCACAAAAGCGCGGAAGGATACATTGGGTTGTAAAGTACGACTTCCACGCACAAAAGCGCGGAACGATACATTGACATTTAATGACTTGAGCGTGTGGTGAGTGATGAGGAGAGTTGCGAGAGAGATTTCGAAGGAGTGCGAGAGAGATTTCGAAGGAGGAGGACATGGCGAGCTTTGGCTAAGACAACAAGTTCAGTTTGTAACGCGAAGTGTATTCCAATTTATGTTTTTGTGTAAAGTAATAAATGTTTTGTGTTGCGATCGAGTGTCTGTGATGTTACAGTACTAGTAAGAAGATTACCCTCTGGTGCTCTTAGAACAGAGGTCTACTACAAACCCACCCACGTGGACAAACCCATACTCCTTGACTCAGCAGGCCCGGCCGCACGCAAGTATGCCCTTTTTAAGTACAGAGCAAAGCGAGCTTTCGAACTCTCATCAAACAAGGCCAAATGCGAGGAGGAGATCTGTAGCCTTAGAAACCTAGCGGCTGCAGCGGGATACGACATGATCACAATCGACCAAATAGTCAGAAAGGCTGCAAAAACTGTTCTCGCACAGGCTCGTGCCAACCCCACGGCACAGCCAGCCCGGTTCGTGGGTTCGATTCCCTACATTCCTAGGCTAACGTACTTCCTGAAGAATGCTCTCCGAAGGCTAGGCTATGATATCGGCGTGACGGCTCTTAGACCTTTGTTAGATATCCTCGCAGCAGACCAGCGCGCATCACCTTCTACGCTCACTGAAGCCGGAGTCTATGCTATTCCTTTGGATTACCCTGACGCATCCGTTAAATCCTACATCGGGATGACAAAAAGATCCTTCCAGATCCGTTTTTCTGAACATCAAAGGGACGTTAAGGCCGGAAAGCTTACGACGGCGCTAGCCCGTGATGTTGCATCTGAAAGGGCAGTTCCCAGATAGGGAGATTTTAAAAAACTAGCACCTTACGTCAGCGCAAGAGCTACTGCGCTTCGCGAAATCATCGAGATCATCACGCGACGGAATGTGTGTAACAAAGATGTAACCACGAG
This sequence comes from Macrothele yani, assembly GCA_039090855.1. Classification (NCBI taxonomy): domain Eukaryota; kingdom Metazoa; phylum Arthropoda; class Arachnida; order Araneae; family Macrothelidae; genus Macrothele; species Macrothele yani. Next base: position 54,260,089 of record CM077011.1, on the reverse strand, counting down.
CCTTCCTTTCATATGGCACCGGCTTCTAGAAGTTACACGTGACCAACCAGCCCTGGGATCAAACAACCCGTGACATCGTGCAAGTGTTTTACTTATTTTGAATTTTAATTATATTCTTAGAAATACATTTCTTCCACTTGCTTCTGCGATCTTTAGCTACTAAATGCCTGACGAAGCTACCCGGAGGTAGTGAAAGCTAACATCTTTTGATCCCTTATTTTATACGCCTAATAAACGGAGTTCACTTTTTATTTTATTGTCTTTCACATTAATTGGGCGTACAGAAACCCGTTTCTTCATCGATCGTATATATATTTGTTATCTCTGCTGTTTCCGGGCAAATACAATGGGTTCTTTTGCAGAGTATCGAAGATGCAGAATCAAGTTGGAACAGGAGAAGTGTCACTTACTTTTCTTAAGCAATTGCAAATCACTGGGTTTCATCCCAAAGTTCCTCCGCTTCAGATCGACAGTGGATGATAATTGGTTCCAAAAGAAAAAGTCCTTACTTCAAATGCAGACGCTCAATCATCTTATACGCATGAAAAGTATCGCTGTTATGACTCTGGAGAACCGTGTGTTCCTTCCGCCTTTATACGAGCCTTGCAGAGGAGGTTACCCCGCTGGAGTTTGACACGCTTCTCCGCAGGGTTAATATGCTTTCAAGGCGACAATACAGCTCCCTATCGGCGAAGCACCAGGGCAAACTAGCCCACCTGAGAGATGAACTAGGACCTCTCCGGCACACGCCAGCTTTTCCCATAGTCAATGTCTCTTCCCGATCTTTTTCACCGGAAGAGACGAAAATTCTACAAAAAGGACCAAAATTTGCATTTTACCAACCAGTCGGACTTAAGGCCGTTATTCCCGCCATTGAAAGCGTTCTGCAGAGAGTTCCGCTCCAAGAAAGGGACCAGATTAGACTCGGATGTGTTGATAGATTAACTCGTGCTGTTAAACAACACCGAATCGGAAAAGCACCGGGAATACCCAAATCTGTCTCCAACCTCAAGAAAGACCACTCCCTGATCTTCACCCTCACGGACAAGTCCGGGCAAATTGCAGTAATGGACGAATCCGACTACTACAGGAAGCTGGAGGAGTTCATTACCCAGTCTGATTCCATTCTGCAAGCTGTATATCAGCTTAACAAGTGGGTGGCCAAGATTAAGCGAATAGCAAGAATGAAGGCGCTACCTAAAGTACTTAGAAGGGCTGCCAAGATCCCTCCGGGACGTAAGGTTCCTTTCCTTGTAACGTACCAGGAGATGTGACGTACCTGCCAGAACGACGCAGACGACATAAAGGCAGATAGGAATCAGAATAAAATGTCCGCGTAGCTCAATTGGTAGAGCAACTTATTCCGGAATGAGTGGTTCGGGTTCTAATCCTGGCGTGGACAGAAATGACGGAGAAATTTACTTCGTTATAATGGCGCCCGAACTATCCGGATGACCCGACCGTTCACAATTTATTCTAAAGGGGAGCTATCGTAAAAGAATGAATTCCTAAAAGCTTTCTAAAAAAGAATCATGTTTTTCCGTCAAGAGAATAAACGATTCCACTGACATGAAATTATAACAACATCCTAATTCAAACAACTTGGGGCACCTAACAATAAATAATTGCATGCGAGGAAATGCGAACTTACCTCTTCCATTGCAGAAACGGTTGAAAATCCAGCAGACATTTTCCAAAATCCAGAGAGCAAGAGAGGTACAACAGCACACGTGTCGACAACTGAACCAGAAAAAACAAGTGATGGAGTAGAAATGGCAAACGTTTTAAAGGAAGCAGAACGCACTTTGACCCCAAGCAGTTTCAGAAACGTCACGAGGGCATTTCAAACGGACATCTCAACTACTAAAATTCCGGAATTCACACATGACAAACGTGAGCGAATCGAGCTGTCATTGCAAGGGGGGGGGAATTGAACTACATTCCTATGCGTTTTCTAAGCATTTCGAAGGTTCTAAGTTTAATCAGTTTCCGAAATTCTGCTGTTCACAAAGAAACAACACACGACCCTTATCGCCACAACGTGTCTCATGGTGACTACTTCCTTATCTGGTCATCTAGCAACGGACACGATGCTTATGAATCATCATGCGTCAGTACTTGGGACGTTTCAAAACACTGGTGACTGTTTCCTTATCTGTTCATCTCTCAACGAACATGCTATCGACTCTAATCAGACAAAGCTTATTTTCAGGTAAATTTTTAGAGAAAAACGAAAGGATTTCATTATAATTAATTTTCATATCCTGAGAAAATAAAACTAAAATGTATTCGGTAAGAAATTCTTCATGGTTGAATTTTCCACAAAATGAGAGAGGAATACGGAAAGTGAAAGAATTTAATCAGACACATTGAAAGAATTCATCTCAGAATTAAAACCGCTTTTGAAAAAAAAAACGAGTGAACTATGAAATACTTTGTTCTGCACATAAAGAAAACACAGCGTACGATTTCAATAATTCCTTTTTGAAAAAACTGGGTGGTCCTGAAAAGGACCGTTAAGAATTTTTTTTTTTTACCAATAATAAAATTCGTCTAAATCTCGTAAAATTTCTCCAACGTAATGACTTAGGTCAACTGAGTCCAGAAATGCTTCGTCTACTTTAGTATTTCGCTTCCGCTGGAGTTCTTTCAGATACTGTTCAGCTATTTTCTCAAAATTCAGTTGTAAAATAATTTTGGTCATGTTTATTTGATTGTCGTTGTCGTAGGAGAATTCCATTCCGTTCATATCCGCTGCGTCATACATTGTGTCCACGAGAGTTTCTTCAAGCAGAAAAGAACCATCTTCATATTGTCGAAATCCTTCTTTTGAGGACTGTAATGCTTCCAAAGTCAAATTATTTTTTCCAATGCTTTCTTAATTAAAGCTGAAAACGAAATGGAACGAAGAAACGTCTGTTGTATGACTCTTAACATAGTAGATTTCTTATCAGTCACTTTAGTCCAATGTTCTCCGCACAGAGAAATTTCAGTTTTCAAAATTTCACCATCCTGACCCACTTTTTCCTGAGTGAAATCCAATACGTGGTGAAAATCTGGACTTGTGCATTCCACAGAGTGGGGATTCATTCTCATAGAAGGAGTCAACGGTTCTAAACGATGAGCCACTGTAATATTTCCACTGAAAACGTAATCATATTTCGCAGGCTCGCGACTTTTAACAACATCACGCAGAAAGACAAACCTGTCTAGAAGTTCAAACCATTCAACACCCTTCAAAGCGATTCCCATAGCTGTAGGAACGTATGAGTCACCGATGCAAATATATTTTCGGACATGAATCTGTAATTCTCCATCAAAACAAAATAACCGAATGAATCGATCGTCTCCTAAAGGAAAGCAATTTTCAGGCATTTCATTCTTCCTAAAGATGATGCGATTTTCATCGTATAATGCTATGGACGATTCCATTATAAATTTTTCAAGAAACACAAAAGGCGACCACTCTCCTCGACCGATTGAGTTCAACTGAGAGAATCTTAAACCCCTACGTCAATCAACCACCTTGTTAGGAATGGACCATAACGTTCATGTGACCAGGGAAGAGAGCCAATCCTTTGACGAGAACCATTCCTGAAGCGGAACATGAATCAATAGGAACGAAATCTTTTCCATTAAGGCATTTCGTCGTCTAAATTAAAAAAATAATAATAATGCAACGTTTATAAAAAATTCTAACACCCCATGGAAGCTCTAAAAATATAAGTTTAATAAAACAAATTCGAGGAAACAAAAAATATTGAAAAGGACAAAAAAAAAACTTCCTCCAAAAATTTGACAAAGTAGAATAAATCTCCCGAGAAAAACTTAAAGTTCCAAGAAGCACCGCTAGGGGGCAGCACATTGAGTTGACACCCCCTATGTCCACCCCCTTTCCCTCTCGGTCGTTGCCATCCCTCAAAATCAAAGATCCATCGAAAGTTCTAAAAAGCACCGCTAGGGGGAAGCACATCATGAGGACGATCACGTGACAAAAATTCTGACAAGGGGACAGCTGGAGCAGCCTCGGGGACAGCCTCGTGATCAGCCACGGGATCAGCCTCGTGATCAGCCAATGTTAAGTCTATGAAGGGCTGATCCTGCAATAGAATGCCCCCTTTTCCTCTACTCCCTGTGCTTTTCCGATTCGGTGTTGTTTAACAGCACGAGTTAATCTGTCAACACATCCGAGTCTAATCTGGTCCTTTTCTTGGAGCGGAACACTCTGTAAAACGCTGTAGAACTGCTATTTCCGGGCAAATACAATGGGTTCTTTTGCAGAGTATCGAAGATGCAGAATCAAGTTGGAACAGGAGAAGTGTCACTTACTTTTCTTAAGCAATTGCAAATCACTGGGTTTCATCCCAAAGTTCCTCCGCTTCAGATCGACAGTGGATGATAATTGGTTCTAAAAGAAAATGTCCTTACTTCAAATGCAGACGCTCAATCATCTTATACTCATGAAAAGTATCGCTGTTATGACTCTGGAAAACCGTGTATTCCGCTTTTATATGAGCCTTGCAGAGGAGGTTACCCCGCTGGAGTTTGACACGCTTCTCCGCAGGGTTAATATGCTTTCAAGGAGACAACACAGCTCCCTATCGGCGAAGCATCAGGGCAAACTAGCCTACCTGAGAGATGAACTAGGACCTCTCCGGCACACGCCAGTTATTCCCAAGGTCAATGTTTTTCACCGGAAAGAGACGAAAATTCTACAAAAAAGACCAAAATTTGCATTTTACCAACCAGTCGGACTTAAGGCAGTTATTCCCGCCATTGAAAGCGTTCTACAGAGTGTTCCGCTCCAAGAAATTGACCGGATTAGACTCGGATGTGTTGACAGATTAACTCGTGCTGTTAAACAACACCGAATCGGAAAAGCACCGGGAATACCCAAATCTGTCTCCAACCTCAAGAAAGACCACTCCCTGATCTTCACACTCACAGACAAGTCCGGGCAAATTGCAGTAATGGAAGAATCCGACTACTACAGGAAGCTGGAGGAGTTCATCACCCAGTCTGATTCCATTCTGCAAGCTGTAAATCCGCTTAAAAAGTGGGTGGCCAAGATTAAGCTAATAGCAAGAATGAAGGCGCTACCTGAAGTACTTAGAAGGGCTGCCAAGATCCCTCCGGGACGTAAGGTTCCTTTCCTTTTGCTCGACTTAAACATCACAAGCGCGGCAATCCAATCAGACCTATTGTCAGCAGGAAATGCGCTCCTTCAGCAAATTTGGAAAAAGCATTCTCGTCCTTCCTGCGGCCGTTCCTACCGATAGGCGAAGGTGTCCTACTCTCTTCAGCTGACTTCGTTCCCAGAGTGAGATCCACGACAGTGTCTCCAGGCGACATAACTGGAAGCTTTGACATCGAATCTTTATACTTCTCATTGCCGATGCACGAAGCCACCACAAACCTGAAGCGATCTATCGCTGACTCGAACCTGTACCCTTCGGAAACTGTGGAAGCTATTTCCAAACTATTGGATGCAGTCACGGACTCAATTTTTTTCAGCTTCCGACCCAGAATTTACAAACAAAACAAAGGGGTACCTATGGGGTCATCGATGTCGGCGGTCCTTGCTGAAGCTGTCCTCCGACCTCTCGAAAATGAACTCTTGCAATCGTCGGCCACAGTTCCTAAAATATGGTTGAGATACGCTGACGACATTTTCTTTGTTTCGCAGCATGGACAAGCCAACCTAAGTGATTTTCTTGCCAGAATGAATGATGCGCACCCAGATATTAAATTCACAGCAGATTATGAATCCGAAGGTGCATTACCTTTTCTGGATGTACTGTAAAGTACGACTTCCACGCACAAAAGCGCGGAAGGATACATTGGGTTGTAAAGTACGACTTCCACGCACAAAAGCGCGGAACGATACATTGACATTTAATGACTTGAGCGTGTGGTGAGTGATGAGGAGAGTTGCGAGAGAGATTTCGAAGGAGTGCGAGAGAGATTTCGAAGGAGGAGGACATGGCGAGCTTTGGCTAAGACAACAAGTTCAGTTTGTAACGCGAAGTGTATTCCAATTTATGTTTTTGTGTAAAGTAATAAATGTTTTGTGTTGCGATCGAGTGTCTGTGATGTTACAGTACTAGTAAGAAGATTACCCTCTGGTGCTCTTAGAACAGAGGTCTACTACAAACCCACCCACGTGGACAAACCCATACTCCCTGACTCAGCAGGCCCGGCCGCACGCAAGTATGCCCTTTTTAAGTACAGAGCAAAGCGAGCTTTCGAACTCTCATCAAACAAGGCCAAATGCAAGGAGGAGATCTGTAGCCTTAGAAACCTAGCGGCTGCAGCGGGATACGACATGATCACAATCGACCAAATAGTCAAAAAGGCTGCAAAAACTGTTCTCGCACGGGCTCGTGCCAACCCCACGGCACAGCCAGCCCGGTTCGTGGGTTCGATTCCCTACATTCCTAGGCTAACGTACTTCCTGAAGAATGCTCTCCGAAGGCTAGGCTATGATATCGGCGTGACGGCTCTTAGACCTTTGTTAGATATCCTCGCAGCAGACCAGCGCGCATCACCTTCTACGCTCACTGAAGCCGGAGTCTATGCTATTCCTTTGGATTACCCTGACGCATCCGTTAAATCCTACATCGGGATGACAAAAAGATCCTTCCAGATCCGTTTTTCTGAACATCAAAGGGACGTTAAGGCCGGAAAGCTTACGACGGCGCTAGCCCGTGATGTTGCATCTGGAAAGAGCAGTTCCCAGATAGGGAGATTTTAAAAAACTAGCACCTTACGTCAGCGCAAGAGCTACTGCGCTTCGCGAAACCATCGAGATCATCACGCGACGGAATGTGTGTAACAAAGATGTAACCACGAGCCTTCCTTTCATATGGCACCGGCTTCTAGAAGTTACACGTGACCAACCAGCCCTGGATCAAACAACCCGTGACATCGTGCAAGTGTTTTACTTATTTTGAATTTTAATTATATTCTTAGAAATACATTTCTTCCACTTGCTTCTGCGATCTTTAGCTACTAAATGCCTGACGAAGCTACCCGGAGGTAGTGAAAGCTAACATCTTTTGATCCCTTATTTTATACGCCTAATAAACGGAGTTCACTTTTTATTTTATTGTCTTTCACATTAATTGGGCGTACAGAAACCCGTTTCTTCATCGATCGTATATATATTTGTTATCTCTGCTGTTTCCGGGCAAATACAATGGGTTCTTTTGCAGAGTATCGAAGATGCAGAATCAAGTTGGAACAGGAGAAGTGTCACTTACTTTTCTTAAGCAATTGCAAATCACTGGGTTTCATCCCAAAGTTCCTCCGCTTCAGATCGACAGTGGATGATAATTGGTTCCAAAAGAAAAAGTCCTTACTTCAAATGCAGACGCTCAATCATCTTATACGCATGAAAAGTATCGCTGTTATGACTCTGGAGAACCGTGTGTTCCTTCCGCCTTTATACGAGCCTTGCAGAGGAGGTTACCCCGCTGGAGTTTGACACGCTTCTCCGCAGGGTTAATATGCTTTCAAGGCGACAATACAGCTCCCTATCGGCGAAGCACCAGGGCAAACTAGCCCACCTGAGAGATGAACTAGGACCTCTCCGGCACACGCCAGCTATTCCCATAGTCAATGTCTCTTCCCGATCTTTTTCACCGGAAGAGACGAAAATTCTACAAAAAGGACCAAAATTTGCATTTTACCAACCAGTCGGACTTAAGGCCGTTATTCCCGCCATTGAAAGCGTTCTGCAGAGAGTTCCGCTCCAAGAAAGGGACCAGATTAGACTCGGATGTGTTGATAGATTAACTCGTGCTGTTAAACAACACCGAATCGGAAAAGCACCGGGAATACCCAAATCTGTCTCCAACCTCAAGAAAGACCACTCCCTGATCTTCACCCTCACGGACAAGTCCGGGCAAATTGCAGTAATGGACGAATCCGACTACTACAGGAAGCTGGAGGAGTTCATTACCCAGTCTGATTCCATTCTGCAAGCTGTAAATCCGCTTAACAAGTGGGTGGCCAAGATTAAGCGAATAGCAAGAATGAAGGCGCTACCTAAAGTACTTAGAAGGGCTGCCAAGATCCCTCCGGGACGTAAGGTTCCTTTCCTTGTAACGTACCAGGAGATGTGACGTACCTGCCAGAAGGACGCACGCGACATAAAGGCAGATAGGAATCAGAATAAAATGTCCGCGTAGCTCAATTGGTAGAGCAACTTATTCCGGAATGAGTGGTTCGGGTTCTAATCCTGGCGTGGACAGAAATGACGGAGAAATTTACTTCGTTATAATGGCGCCCAAACTATCCGGATGACCCGACCGTTCACAATCTCGCAATGGTGTGATGTTATTTCCACACCGCGAGATAGGAAAAATAAGCGCAGCACTTCAAAAAAAAATAAAGGGGAGATGATGTAACGTACCAGGAGATGTGACGTACCTGCCAGAAGGACGCACACGACATAAAGACAGATAGGAATCAGAATAAAATGTCCGCGTAGCTCAATTGGTAGAGCAACTTATTCCGGAATGAGTGGGCCCGGGTTCGAATCCTGGCGTGGACAGAAATGACGGCGAAATTTACTTCGTTATATCCTTTTTGCTCGAATTAAACATCACAAGCACGGCAATCCAATCAGACCTATTGTCAGCAGGAAATGCGCCCCTTCAGCAAATTTGGAAAAAGCATTCTCGTCCTTCTTGCGGCCGTTCCTACCGATAGGCGAAGGTGTCTTACTCTCTTCAGCTGACTTCGTTTCCAGATTGAGATCCACGACAGTGTCTCCAGGGGACATAATTGGAAGCCTTGACATCGAATCTTTATACCCCTCCGTGCCGGTGCATGAAGCCACCACAAACCTGAAGCGCTCTATCGCTGACTCGAACCTGTACCCTTCGGAAACTGTGGAAGCTATTTCCAAACTATTGGATGCAGTCACGGACTCAAATTTTTTCAGCTTCCGATCCAGAATTTACAAACAAAACAAAGGGGTACCTATGGGGTCCTCGATGTCGGCGGTCCTTGCTGAAGCTGTCCTCCGACCTCTCGAAAATGAACTCTGGCAATCGTCGGCCACAGTTCCTAAAATATGGTTGAGATACGCTGACGACATTTTCTTTGTTTGGCAGCATGGACAAGCCAACCTAAGTGATTTTCTCGCCAGAATGAACGATGCGCACCCAGATATTAAATTCACAGCAGATTATGAATCCGAAGGTGCATTACCTTTTCTGGATGTACTAGTAAGAAGATTACCCTCTGGTGCTCTTAGCACAGAGGGCTTCTACAAACCCACCCACGTGGACAACCCCATACTCCCTGACTCAGTAGGCCCGGCCGCACGCAAGTATGCCCTCTTTAAGTACAGAGCCAAGCGAGCTTTCGAACTGTCATTGAACAAGGCCAAATGCGAGGAGGAGATCCGTAGCTTTAGAAACCTAGCAGCTTCAGTGGGATAAGACATGATCACAATCGACCAAATAGTCAGAAAGGCTGCAAAAACTGCTCTCGCACAGCCTCGGGCCAACCCCACGGCACAGCCAGCCCGGTTCGTGGGTTCAATTCCCTACATTCCTAGGCTAACGTACTTCCTGAAGAATGCTCTCCGAAGGCTAGGTTATGATATCGGCGTGACGGCTCCTAGACCTTTGTCAGATATCCTCGCAGCAGACCAGCGCGCATCACCTTCTACGCCCACTGAAGCCGGAGTCTATGCTATTCCTTTGGATTACCCTGACGCATCCGTTAAATCCTACATCGGGATGACAAAAAGATGCTTCCAGATCCGTTTTTCTGAACACCAAAGGGACGTTAAGGCCGGAAAGCTTACGACGGCGCTAGCCCGTGATGTTGCATCTGAAAGGGCAGTTCCCAGATGGGGAGATTTTAAGAAACTAGCACCTTACGTCAGCGCAAGAGCTACTGCGCTTCGCGAAACCATCGAGATCATCACGCGACGGAATGTGTGTAAGAAAGATGTAACCACGAGCCTTCCTTTCATATGGCACTGGCTTTTAGAAGTTACACGTGACCACCCGGCCCTGGGATCAAACAACCCGTGACATCGTGCAAGTGTTTTACTTATTTTGAATTTAATTATATTCTTAGAAATACATTTCTTCCACTTGCTTCTGCGATCTTTAGCTACTAAATGCCTGACGAAGCTACCCGGAGGTAGTGAAAGCTAGCATCTTTTGATCCCTTATTTTATACGCCTAATAAACGGAGTTCACTTTTTATTTTATTGTCTTTCCCATAATACTGCATCAATCACTGTGTGCAGGAAAAGTCTATTTAAACGAACGTTTTCGTTGAAATGCATTTTCCCTCAGGGCATCGGCAATGGTGTTCTGATTTTTGTTCAAAATTCCTTAGCATTAACTCGCATTTCAGGTGTTTGCTAGAATCACCATGTTTATGAAGTGAGCGTGTTATATTTAATAAATCTGAGAATCCGTCTTTATTCCACACTGAATGTTTATTACTATTTTTGTAACACAGAAGTACTACAAAGCCATTTATATTCAGTAAACCAACAATTTTTAAAATCAATATTGTAGGATTTACCGCTCTTCTTGATTTCTTTTTAGGCAACAATTTTCAGTGAATCCGTCGGTCGTCCTTGAAGTAAAATGTCTCTTTTATCTTCATCTTTCCACCGATTAAATAGAGTTTGTAATAAATTACAAACAATGTCGTTCACAGGATACATACTTTAATTAAAGCTATCACTCAGTGTTAAACTGTACACGAAACTACAGTAACAGCTAAACTTTTTGACAAATAATCACAAAGCACGAAAAAACAAATCCCTTTCGGAAAGCATGTACCACAACACTGCAAGATACCCTGTGTAAAACATAACGTTTCACCGTGATCTCCCTCGAAGGTCACGATTCCATCTGCAGAGCTTCGGAGCCGAAAGATAAAACACTTCACTTGCACGCCAGATAGGGGAGGTTGACGTCACGATTACCATAGCAACTCGGTCGAAAGCTGCAGACTTCCAAGGGTTTTTATTTCGGCTCTTCACTTGCACTGTTTTGCGTATGAGGACTTGTTTTCCGTCTTGAACGCGTTATGTGAATGGATATCTAATCAGCATTTTGAGTATTTTGTAACACAATAGAGACAAAAAAGAATATATTATACAAATTACTGAATAAAACTTTATTTTGAGTAAAATAGGTGAAGAGGCAGTTCACCTACTTCCTCTGAAAAGCTGGCACTGGGCGACACTGCTTTCATCAGGCCAGTCGTCCTCACGGCACGCGTCCGACCCTTTCTGGGGCGGCCAGCGACGGTTCCAGTCTCAAAGAACCTTTTTATGGTCCGGTAGACAAAAATTCGGCCTATTTTCAAACTTTGTGAAGCGCTATTACAGTAACACGATTCTCTTATATCGCCCCACTCTATAGAAAGTACTTCACGAAACACGTTATCTCCTATGTGACTGAACGCATGATGATTCACTAGCTGCTTCATGCCTCCTGGCTAGACGGTGACATTGCTCACCGGTTGCTTGCCATCTGTCGAACGTTTGTAACAATATTTATGCTAAGACTGGGTATATGAAACAATCAAAATACTATATGTGGAAGATTTCCCTTAACACAAAACTTTTCAGAGAAATTGTTTCCGGTAGTGATGAAACTTTGATCAAAATCGGTATCGTTCTTATAAAAATATTTACGGAAGTTCGACAAATTACACTTTGTTTTTGTTCGTTTGGCTGAAGATCCACAGTCTTATGGGTAAGGGCGAAGAAAAACACATGACGGAAGCAAAACAGTGTAACCCTATACACCTTATTCACACCCTGGGACGACAAAACAATTTGTCTCACGGTAGTAAATCAAAAACTTTGCAAGTTGTATGAAACACTGCTTAATGCAACTCAACACACATTCTCAACAATTAAACCTACTTTGCTCCACAGGCCTCACATTGGAAATCTTATTTGCGAATATGTAGAAAATTCTCGGACATTTCACACAGTAAACGTTTCAAATTACGTTATTTAAAATGGTATCAAAAGGCATTTAAAATATGAAGCAAAAGTTAAAAATTATACACTCGTTTTTCGTTTATTAGTTTTACTTTTATTTAAATCTACTTATGCGCCTTCTTAGTTAAATAAGACAGCCACATGACGAACATTTCGCTCTATGTACTGATTACAAAGCCAGTGATCAATATTTCACGAAGGAAAATTCCGTTCATATTATCGTTCATATTTACGTTCATCGACAAGACTGCTTCATCTTTCAGGATGAAGTGACCATCATCCACATACACCGCTCGATATTCGGCAATATACATCTTCCTCATGTGGAGACATATCTGTAAATTCAAAGGGTTCCATCTTGTCTAAGATTCATTGCGAAAGTCACTGCAAGCTGTCACTCATCGTCAGTAGACGTGTCAATAGTTTTTTTAATTACGATGCCAATTATACACAAAATATTGCTCATTCTTAATTGCAAAGGAAATGAAATAATTGTCAGAAAAAAGTGTACGAATATAGCTAAACACCACCTATAAGAATTTCCAGCAGATGTTTCCCAAGAAGTAGTGTTCCTGTGGAAAATCTTTCCACAGTAGCGAGAGCCACAGTTTATCAGCATCAAGATTATACTGTGTGATAGCAATTTCTTTTTGCAGGCTTAGCAAAGCCTTCTTATGCATACATGCCTGATTAAAGCCTCTTTGATGCATACATCGGGCTGCAGAAGTAGATCAGGAAACGCACGTAGGGTTTCACGGAAGAGGTTCAACTCATTCAATAGCAGAAAGTTATCATCTCCCATAGAATATTCCAGATTTCGACACATACCTTCCATAAATAATCGCAATTGAAAATCTTCTGACAGCTTAGTCAGTGGCGTACCGGAAAAACTAGGGGCTCCCCGCAAAAAATATCTTGGAGGCCCATTTACGAAAATTCTTTAGCTTTTAATTACTGAAATTTTAAAATTCCATATTATACAATATCATTGTCAACCATTATCAATCCACTGCTGGACGAAGGTCTCTCCAAGTTTCTTCCACAACGGTCTGTCTTGTGACAGTCTCCTCCATGTCACTCCCGCATACTTTTGAATTTCATCCGCTTATCTCCCATGTGGTCTTCTTCTGGGTCTTTTCCTGTCCCTCGGAATCCAATCTAAAATTTCAGCTGTCCATCGATGGTCTGTCCTTCTGGCAATATGTCCAGCCCATTGCCATTTCAGGGATTTAACTCTGATCATGATGTCTTCCACTCTTGTCATTTTTCTGATCCACGAGTTCCTCTTCTTATCTCTCCTGGTTACACCAAGCATGCACCTCTCCATGCTACTTTGAGTTGCCTACAGTCTTTGTATGTATCTTTTAGTTCAGGTCCACGTCTCTGCACCATATGTAAGCACTGGAAGGATGCATTGATCAAAAACTTTTCTTTTAAGACATAATGGCATATTGTTTTTGAAAATTATACTGTTTCTTCCAAACGCTCTCCAGGCAAGTCTTATACACCGATTAATTTCTTCATCAATGTGACCCTCATTTGATAACTGCTGTCCAAGATAAATGTAGGTATTGGTTATCTCCAGCCTTTCCCCATCAATCGATAAATCTTCATTTCTTGTAAAAGTATTGTACATCACTTTTGTCTTCTGAAAGTTCATTTTTAATCCCACTTCTTTACTCTTGTCAGCAAGTTCCTGTATCACACTCTGAAGCTCTGATAGGGTAGTTGCAAAAATGACCACGTCATCAGCAAAACGAAGGTGAGTTAGATAATCTCCATTAATCTTTATCCCTTTGTTTTCCCAGTTCAGTGATTGAAAGACATTTTCCAATGTGCCATTAGAGTTTGGGAGATATAGTGTCGCCTTGTCTCACTCCCTTTCCAATTTTTATGGGTGCTGTATTCTCAAATGGCCGAATATTTGCACTTGTATTTTCATAGATGTTATGAATAATATTAATGTATGCATCTTCAATACCGCAGGATTTCAAAGCCATTGTAACTGCTGATGGTTTCGCCGAATCAAAGGCCTTTTCATAATTGATAAAAACCATGCATAATGGAAGTTCATATTCCCTCGCTCTTTCAATTAGTTTCCTCAGTACGTGGATATGATCTATAGTGTTGTAGCCACTCCTGAATCCAGCTTGTTCTCTTGGTTGAGCAATGTCCATTGTCACCTTCAAGCGGTGTGAAAGAACTTTAGTGAAGGTTTTATAAACCACTGATAGGAGGCTGATTGGTCTGTAGTTCCTGAGATCCTCATACAATATAAGTAGGTATATAGCGTTCGTGTGTAGCTGATTTACTAAGAACTCTACTTAAATCAAAACTTCACCTATAGGAAATGCGGGTCGTTCAAATAAAGTCAGGTAGTTGTTATTTACAGCTAATCCTTTATTGCTGTTAGTAGGCACTTGATCATTTGAACTTCGACAAGGTGAGATCACGAAAACTTAGATTAATAGACACAAAAACACAACACTGTTATTAACGTAGAACACGTATCCTTCACAAATACTTAAATGGCAATTTAAGCAGTCGTGTATCCAAACGAAGTATTAACGTTCATCATCCGACATCTCCCCTAAACAAAAGCTACATTGCGTTTTTATCTATCGTTCTTATCCGGCCACACATACGTCACTCTTGTTCCGACCTCAAGGTGTTGCCAACAGTATTCTCGTTTGAGGGAAAAGACATAACGTTAAGTTTGGAAAGGATAAAAGAGAACAAACTCAATTTTACATGGGAAAAGGAACTAAAAATGAAAGTTACCTGAGAATATACGTCACATCATCTCCCTCGTATATATATATTTTTTTTCGCCAAAAAACTATCCAAATTTTGAGAGGTCTCTTCCTTTCGTACGAACTGCACATCCATTCTACTCATTCAGATAAGAACTTACATGTCACAGTCTAATGAAGAACTTCGTCGATGATAAGCTAGCTGTTGACTTTACCAAAGTGAAATTAAAAAAATTGTTCAACATTGCTCTAGTAGGAATTTCATATTGCGAAGACATCATTATAAAGAGTATAATACAAGGTAAGATACAGACAGTAAAAGTGATCACTAGAAATGTGTGGATGAAGAAACACATTGCAATAAGAACACGCGTAATCAAGGCATCAAATAAGTGCTAGCATCACCAAAAATATCACTTTAAACATATTGCAACAAGACACGAAATCATGGCGTCAGAAAGGTGCTTGCATCACCGAAAATCACTTTAAACATATTGCAACACGACACGGAATCATGGCATCAATTAAGTGCTTTCAGTAGAACTCATTACAGGAAAACAACGCAGCACGGTACACTTATAATGTGGAAAATTTCATCGTCTCATCGTGCGAACATTTTCACTACAAAACCCATCAAAGCTTAAATACGTCAAGATACCATCTTCTGAGAGTACACATGCAAGCACTATAAGTAGTAAAAAATCGTGCGAACATTTATTTACACTACAAAAACCAAAGCTAAGTAGTAAAAAAAACTGCACTATGCAGAAAAAAAACCCCCACTGGTAAGCAATAACTCTTGTCATTCCTGATAGGTTTTCAGAGAAGACAAAATTACATATATTGTTAGCTGAACGTAAACATGTGAACATAGAACGAAAACAATAACTTATTGATAAAAAACCACTGCGTTTTGCAGGGGGAAAACAACAACATAACAAGCGTTATGCATAACAAAAAGGTTAATTATGTAATAAGGAACACGTTTTTAGAACACTTGGCGGCCAGGGCCGACTTGTGACTCTCCCATGCATTTGCACACCAATTTGTAATGGTGGAATAGGGGAAACCCTGGAAAACCCTCAAATTACGTAGCGTTTGGGTGTAGCTGATTTACTAAAAACTCTACATAAATCAAAACTTCACCTATAGTTCAAATAAAGTCAGGCAGTTGTTACTTACAGCTAATCTTTTACTGTTGTCAGTAGGCACTTGAACATTTGAACTTCAACAAGGTGAGATCACGAAAACTTAGATTAATAGACACAAAAACACAACACCGTTATTAACGTAGATCACGTATCCTTCACAAATACTTAAATGGGAATTTAAGCAGTCGTATATCCGAACGAAGTATTAACGTTCATCATCCAACATCTCCACTAAACAAAAGCTACATTGCGTTTTTATCTATCGTTCTTATCCGGCCACACATACGTCACTCTTGTTCCGACCTCAGGGTGTTGCCAACAGTATTCTCGTTTGAGGGAAAAGACATAACGTTAAGTTTGGAAAGCATAAAATAGAACAAACTCAAATTTACATAGGAAAAGGAACTAAAAATGAAAGTTACCTGAGAATATACGTCACAGGTACTGCAAAACACAACACTTACGTCAAAGGTAATAGGTAATCATATGCAAATTTTATTTTTTTACGAAACTGAAGCTAACCTAAGTGAAAATCCTCCACATACGTGGCGTCAGTGAATAAACAAAGACATTGCTCTTTCCACGTTCAGCAACAATTTTTCGGTTGCTGTGCGTTGCTAAACGGGGAAAGAGCGATGTCTTTGTTTATTTATTGAGGCTATCCATTTTGAAATCCTTTACGAGCACACACATAAAGCGCGTAACTGCTCTTACTTGGAGTTTATCGGCGCAAAAGCCTCAATGGGCCAAAGAGCGCCATGCCAAACGGTTTACGTGGCTGAAATTTATTGACGTGAGGGCCTCAATGGGACAAAGAGCGACATGCCAAATGGTTTACGTGGCTGAAATTTATTGACGCGAGGGCCTCAATGGGCCCAAGAACGCCATGCCAAATGGTTTACGTGGTTGGAATTTATTGGCGCAAGGGCTCAATGGGCTGAAGAGCGAGCGCCATGCCAAACATTCAGATCTCAGATTATATCATATGTAGAGGATTTTAAGAAGAAAGTGTCTGATCCCAGGTCTTAAACAACCCTTAGAAAAAGGAAGCTAAGAGAATTGGGCTAGAGTGCCCGCTAGGAAAGTGACACGGAAGCGAGGTAGGAAAGAGGGAGGAAGACGTCCTTATTTATTACCGGGAGTGGGGTGGTACCCGGGGTCTGACGGCCTAACGTGCCCATTCGAGACACGGTGGGTATATAGTAGTTCGAGCGTTCGTACCTGCCTGAGATCGAACTTGAGGTTTCTTTGTGGAAGTCATGAACGTTGACCACTAGGCCATCAACGGCCAGCCATGCCAAACGGTTTACGTGGTTGGAATTTATTGGCGCAAGGGACTCAATGGGACAAACAGCGCCATGCCAAGTGGTTTACGTGGTTTGAGTTTATTGGCGCAAAGGCTTCAATGAGCGAAAGAGCGCTATGCCAAACGGTTTACGTGGTTGGAATTTATTGGCGCAAGGGACTCAATGGGACAAACAGCGCCATGCCAAGTGGTTTACGTGCTTTGAGTTTATTGGCGCAAAGACCTCAATGAGCGAAAGAGCGCTATGCCAAACGGTTTACGTGGTTGGAATTTATTGGCGCAAGGGACTCAATGGGACAAACAGCGCCATGCTAAGTGGTTTACGTGGTTTGAGTTTATTGGTGCAAAGGCCTCAATGAGCGAAAGAGCGCTATGCCAAACAGTTTACGTGGTTGGAATTTATTGGCGTAAGGGACTCAATGGGACAAACAGCGCCATGTCAAGTGGTTTACGTGGTTTGAGTTTATTGGCGCAAAGGCCTCAATGAGTGAAAGAGCGCTATGCCAAACGGTTTACGTGCTTGGAATTTATTGGCGCAAGGAACTCAATGGGACATACAGCGCCATGCCAAGTGGTTTACGTGGTTTGAGTTTATTGGTGCAAAGGCCTCAATGAGCGAAAGAGCGCTATGCCAAACAGTTTACGTGGTTGGAATTTATTGGCGTAAGGGACTCAATGGGACAAACAGCGCCATGTCAAGTGGTTTACGTGGTTTGAGTTTATTGGCGCAAAGGCCTCAATGAGTGAAAGAGCGCTATGCCAAACGGTTTACGTGCTTGGAATTTATTGGCGCAAGGAACTCAATGGGACATACAGCGCCATGCCAAGTGGTTTACGTGGTTTGAGTTTATTGGTGCAAAGGCCTCAATGAGCGAAAGAGCGCTATGCCAAACGGTTTACGTGGTTGGAATTTATTGGCCCAAATGCCTCAGTGAGCAAAAGAGCGCCTAAACGGTTTACATGGTTGGAATTTATTGGCGCAAGGGATTCAATGGACCAAAGAGCGCTATGCCGAACGGTTTACATCAGAAACATAACGAGAAACAATGTAAATGGCCGACAATCAGACAACGGACTACACAAAACAAATAGCGCTACACGCAACCGCCGTGTGACAGTGTCTAAGAAAGAGCCTTTTCCGATTTATACGAAAATATGGAACATAAGTAAGTAACAATTAAGAACTGTGGCACAAAAAAAACCCTTCTTAAATAATTTACTTTTGAATATAAAAAACACATTTAACATCATGCCACAACATTTCGTACGTAGTAAAAGGTCCCCGCGAAGAACATCTTTTAGTTCACTATACAGGGTGTCCGAGAATTATTAGACACATTACAAAATTATATAAAACAAAACATTAAACAGATAGAAAGAAACTGACTGTACTAACTTACAATGTAACTACACAAGTTAATAAATTTCGATGTGAGATCCCTTGGTTGCTCATAGTACGTCCAAGCGATACTCGATTTCATGCCATGTAGTGGCAAGCATATGAGGAATTATGGAATTAATAGTAGCTGTGATACGCTGCTTCAGTTTCAGCAAATCTGTACAAGGCGTCTGATAGACACGATCCATTACATAACCCCACATGAAATAACCCAATGGAGTTAGATCTGGAGAGCGAGGAAGCCACGGAATGGGACCACCACGCCCAATCCATCTGTTGGGGAAATGCTCATTTAGGCACTTACGTACACACGTTAACCAATGGGGAGGCGCGCCGTCTTGTTTTAAAACGACGTTGTCATATCTTTTGATCTGGGGTATAGCGAAATTTTCTAGCATATCCAAGTAAATGTCACCATTTATGGTTTTTTCGCAGAAGAAGAAAGGGACCATCACTTTTCTTTTTGATAGGGCGCACCACACATTAACTTTTGGAGAATCACGTTCCAGTTCAATAGCAGCATGAGGCGGTTCACTGCCCCATATCCTACAGTTGTGACGATTCACAATACCTGATGCATGAAATGTGGATTCATCACTAAAAATCACAGTACTGAGAAAGTTTTCGTCGTTTTCCACTCGATTCAGCATATCCACTGCGAAATCGTATTGCAGAGTGTAATCATTTACATGCATCTTTTGCACTATTTGAATTTTATAAGCATAAAACTTTAATTTCTTGTGCAAGATATCGTGAACTGTCGATTTCGGAATGCACAGTTCTCTGCTTGCTTTACGAACGGATTTGCTGGGGCTTCGTCGGAAACTTTCATTAACTTGGTCAACCGTCTCACCGCTGACGCTAGCTAGGCCTACCGGCTCCTCCACGATGTTCCACATTGCCAATTTCTTTAAACTGTTTCATCCACCGCTTAACTGAATTCGTTGACGGAGGATTACAACCATGCTCTAAACGGTGCCGTCTTTTAACTTTAATGAAAGACTTTAATTCCGCAAACCATAACACACATCGCCTTCTGCTGTACGGATGACATGACTACTGATGCGCATTTCTCATACATTCCTCATCAGGCTACACCTAGCGCCATCTATCGGATTCTGTGAATAAGAATTCTGCAAAACAAAAATATAGAAACCGTGTTAGTAATACGTGACATAGAAAAACAGATAATGCTCATATTTTTTTTGTACATAATTTTGTAATGTGTCCAATAATTATCTGACACCCTGCATATTCGAGGATGCGCACATATGTGCAAATTATTGTAGTATATAGCTCCTTATCCTCATTGGTATAAAAATTTCATTCATTGAACTGATGTTTGTTTCACATTTCCTATGGCTGTGACAAGGGGCCTCAAGTCATCTGGAGCAGCTGTTTTTCCGTCACCAAGTTTTCATGAACTAAAACCGCGAAACTTATTTCTAAATATTTTACTTTATTTACTAAAAGTAAAAAAGTTCTTTTCTTTTTATTCGGCTGGTGCCAATGAAATGTCCGGCGCGAACGACCAGTGGAGACAGGCCCCCACCACAGCGGAATGGAACCACCCACAGGTGCTGCGGCTATTACGACACAGAGTTACTATAAATAGCTAGCACTTGTGTGAAGAACAAGGTTCAGCCGTGGCTTGTTTGGACGTAACGTGGCTTGCAAAGGAAACATTCAGACGTCGGATTTGAGAGTCATCTTCCTGTATGATTTTAAACTGGGCTATTCTGCAGGAATTGCCGTTCAAAACGTTAACAAAGCATTTGAGAAGAATACAGCCAACAAACGAACCATTCAGCTATGTTTGTGAAGTTTCAAAGCGGAGATACGGACCATCAAAACGAAGCACGTGGTCACCGACTTGTTGCCGTTTCTGACGATGTACTGGCACGTGTGGTTGAAGCGGACCCCCGAAAAATATGTCGTCAGATAGCGGCAGAGGTAGGTATCCACCACACGACAGTTGTTCGGCGTGTGGATGCGCAGGCTAAGGTAAAAAAAGCTGGACATGTGGCTGCCGCATGAGTTGACAACTGCCAACAAGACTAGGCGTTTGGAAGTATGCACGTCGCTGCTTGTCAGGAATAAACAGGAATCTCTACTGCATCGAATCGTCACCTGTGACGAGAAGTAGGTCCTTCATGATAATCGGAAACAATATGCACTATGGTTAAGCAAGGCACAGCCTGCTGAACGGCATTCTAAGTCACCCCTACACACCAAGAAGATGATGTTCCTTTTCTGGTGATACACAGCCGGGACAATTCATTGGAGTTTCTTGGAAAGAGGCCAAACCATCACTGGAAATCATTATTGTGCTGAATTACACCAGATGCACCGGAAATTTCTGCAGAAACAACCGGCATTGGTCAACAGACATGGGGTTCTTCTAATCCAGGACAATGCCCGCCCTCATGTTGCACGACGAACGATGCAGACACTAAGTGCTTTGGGCTATGAAGTACTGCCTCACCCTGCCTATATCCCCGGACTTGTCTCCGACAGACTATCATCCGTTTCGTCGCCTGGATCACTTCCTATTCGGGAAGCAATTCACGACAGACAACGAGGTTCAACGTGCAGTTGATGACTTCTTCGGGTCTCAGCCACAGACTGTTTTCGTTCCGGGATCATGGCCTTGCCGGGCAGATGTCAACTATGTGTCGATACCGAGGGGGATTATTTTGCCTAGGTAAGTTGTCCTACTTTTCCTTTCTCACCGTCCACGTGTGCTGGTCTTTTGCCGGACATTTCATTCTCATCAACCCAATACTACGTACTTCTTTCAAAGGTACAGTCAGAATTCCCCGCGACTACCTTAACCAGCTTCATATGAAATTTCCGTCAAAAATTTTGTGAAATATTTTTGCTGAGGTTAGCAGCCCTCTTAGCCGTGACCCCCCCTGAATACGGGGGTTGCGAAGGCTGTCAGTGTACTCCCCTGCTTCTACGTTATGCAAAACACTCAGGCAATAGAAGTAGATGAAAGATGGAAGAACGTTGTGGATTCACAACGTTTTAAATAAGTTCACCCGAAGGTAGTACACGAAAATAAGCTTTATGAGGATCAAAAGGAAAAGTTTTTAATTCAGGCAGCTGTATATTGCATGGTACCTTACAAATTCTACCTGAACGCCTGTGGAAGAACACTGGTACGGTGGGGGAGTAAATAAGTTCAAATTACCTGCTATTTCCGGCTTTGATACAAGTATTAGGATTTAAATCGGAAACCACATCATCCGGCTTGCCTTAACAATCCATTTCTACATTTGAAGTTCTTAATATTCCCGAGTTTTCTTCAAAGGAAGTTGATGGACCGGATTCGGACTAATTAAAAAAAAACTGTTTTTTTTTTCTATTTCGGATCATTACATACATACTACAAAATCTGTTTGAACTTGAATTTTACGCTTTTCTGCTCTTTTTTTTATACTTGACTTTTCCTTTGTCAGCCGTCTTACAGTGACGATCGATAACTAAACGTGCTTAAAACACGCACTGCTCCAGTCAATTTACTAACCTTACAGCTTTCTCGAACAACAAATTAGTCTACAACATGACCTCTAAGGCCCTTCCCTTTTCCTGAGCACACAAATCAGGACAAGAACACCGGAACACGGGCGACATCTCAACAGGAGCCTCGGCGTCCGCTCGCTGTGTAACTTGAAATGGGAGTTTTAATGGGCTGCCGTCTGGCGGTGTTATTCTTTTATGCCTCATGCCGCTTTCGCAGTCGCAAAGAAGAGAGTCATTCCATCTATTCCTGGCATATTCGTCATTTAATTTTACTTGGACTTTTTCTTTATGAATTCCTCTCTGACGTTGCATCAAGGACTAAATGATCTTCTGAGCTATGGTAGAATTGTTTTCTCAGCGGGCTTTCGCTTTTCTTAAAAAAGGGATTGGACTGTATTATTTGGGGATACGGAGGTAAGGGTGAGGGAGCAAGAAGAAAGAGGGATAGTTGAGATTGAGAGGAGTTACATTTCTCACACGAGATACTAATGAGATGACGAGATGATAGGAGATATATGGACGGACACGAGATGCGAGGGATATGGACTCGTGCGTAATGCATACGCACCTAGCAGGGGAGGGGACAAAAATAAGCCAATTATTTTTACCAATTTGAGTAGCTGTGCGTTTTACCAATTTTCAAGAATTTTTATAAACTTACCGAATACGTATTTTAGGTGCCTTTTTTTCCCGAGGTCCCATGGTCAAAAAGGCCCAAGGTGTGATCGCACTCTATCATTCCAGACCAGTCCGTCCCTGGTGCGGATAGATGGAGAACAGCGTAGGTCCAGAACACTCAGGTACGCAGCCCGTACCTCTTTTTCAGAAGAAAATTCACGGTTAATCTTAATAGTGAAGCTGAGGCTGTTAAGGTACGAGCCAATCAGTTTAACAAGTGGGAGGAGTCACTGGAGCGCCTACAACTTATGAAGGAGGCTATCATGCTACACACGGCCGTAGCTAGATCCCAGAGCTAGGGGAACCCAAATGTTATCTGAGTGCTAGGCTGGGCGTTCAACTACAAACTAACTTTTCCCGCCACTAGAAGCCAGTTTTTCTTTGTTTCTACGCGCCTTTTTTAAAAATTTATTGCATAGTAAAAAATTTATTCAAAAAGTAAAAACAATAAACTAAAATACAAAATATGAAAAAACGAGGGGTGAAAAAAAACTAAACTCTCTTTAAATATAAAAAAAATACATTCTCTGAATTTAATTTTTTGTGGTTGAGTCGCAGGTTCCTAAATGTTGGATAAACTATTTAATTTTTTTGTTTGCAATCTTGTTTCGTTCTGTGGATCGGCGTAATAGAATCGTTTTTTTGACTCTTTCGAAGTAAAAGTAGAGCCCTTCTCCAGTTCTACTTTTTCTTCCAACTTTCGCATTCTCCTTCGCTGGTACTCGGCGATGCTCTCTTCTTACCGTGGTAAAGAGCCAAGCTCACTACCTTCCACACTCAGAAACCAAGAGCCCTCAAAGGGGTTCGTTGGCATGATTCTGAGTTCTCCGAAACCAAGAGCACTCAGAATCATGCCAACAAACCCCTTTTTTCTCGCACATAGGTATTGTAAAATCACTCCTACTGGCTCCAAAACTGTGAACCACCCCCGTGACGTAGTGGTATAAGCGATGGCATCTGCTCCTTCGTCCGAGTGGGTCCGGGTTTGAATCCCGGTGAGGCATGGATGTTGTGTTTGTCTTATGGCACTGGCTCTCTCCCCTCCCTGGAGTCATTGGCCCTAAATTAGGGACGGGCGATTGCTTATAGCTCATTGAGTTGCTAACAGTAGTCGTTAAACCTCCAATCTAAAAAGAAAAGCAATGAACAAGAGGAAGCTGAACGTGCTCTCTCTCCCCCCCTCTCTCCCTCTCTCATAAGGATTCCCCTTTAGCACTATTTTCCAAAGCATAGAGGGATACACATTTAGCTACCTCTCACATCTCCGCCCTTCGACGTTGCTTCTTTGCAGGCAATTAACTACATGGAAATTCCTTAACAGCAGCTTAACATCTCACAATGACCTACCAAATGACGAACAGAGTTTCACACTTTTGCGCAACTGGGCATCCATCTCCGCCTATTTTTTTCATTCCATTTCTTTTTTTATCATGTTTTTTTTGGGGGAAGGGCATTTCTCTCTTCCCTGATTTTTAAAATCCGTATGGCTGCTGCTGAGAATCTTTGACCCAGCTATTCTTACCAAAGACCTTTAAAATACATAGATTGGAAAACCGTAAGTTAACCGGGCGACATTTGAAGTTCAGCTTTGTACGGAAAGAATCTGTCACATCTCGTTTTTTACTATAAGCGTTCGTGTGTTTATATCAATTACATCCATTTTTTTAAAATGTATTACCGGTAGGATTTAATTTTTTGTTTTTATAAATAGTGTGCACATATTGTAAAGTATTTCAGAAAATAATATAGCCAAATTTAGTGAACTAAACAGATTTTTAAAACGGTTATATCTTGCGTAGCGTACGGATGTACCGATAAACAAACAACTGGCCAGCAGACACTTTCATTTCGTAGGTTTCCTCATAATAATTGTGATACTTTGGGGAAGTGGATAAATACTCTAAGACGTGCTAACTGGAAACGAAGCTAAGCCAAGCCAACATCTGACGATTGTCATTTAGCAAGGGGTATCACACACCTTGCGGTCTCATTATACTGGTATCCCCTGTTTGGAAATAGAAAAGAGAAGTGCGACGACCAAATTGTCCCCAAGAAAAAAAGCGTAAGAAAAAAAAAAGGAAACGTATTCATATTATCATCCGGATTTAAGTGCTAGTCACAAAATGTTGCAGTGACTTGCAGTTTCAATCTAGCTTCTCACCTTCTTTTCTAATCTTTCCCTTGAAATAATGGAGGTGTTTTAGCATTTTAAGTGCAAGATAGTAAACTAGTAACGTTTTTCACTCATTTGATATCTAAATATTAAATTGAGGGACTTAGTTTTTACCAGACCCTTTTGTCATTTACCAGACTATGTACGGCTCTAAAAGGAAGGTTTCTGGTTAAACCTACACATGGTTTGTTAACTCGTGTTTCTTTTCCCAGACTTTTCATCCTCTAGATTTGTAATTGTCTAAACTCTAAATTATATGAAGAGATATAATTTCTTTCTATCGTATTTAATTTTACTTATTTTTTCTCCCGTTGAATAGCTATTACGAATTCATAATACTGCGGAAAAAACTTCCAAAATTAAAAGTTTTGCTCTCGGCAATTTCTCTTAAGAATAAACAAATGGCCACATTAAAATGATTTTTGACATTACTTAGAGTGTGAAATACGAATTTCATGCAACTAGATCACGCAGTTTGCAAGCAACTGAAGCTGAAATGTATTTTACACGTAGGACAAGTGATGTTTCCCTTCAGTTATTTCATATCCCCCAAAATTACGATAATGATGTTTTCTTTAATCGTAAGTTAAAAGGTGCAATGTCTAATTTATACCCCATTGAAGAAAAATTAATACGCAGTATTAAAACAAAGTAAAATTTCTTCTTTCGCGCAGGTAAAAGAGCTTCATTAACGTTGCTTACATAGGACCCCGCCGTTTTATCCGTGCAAGCTCTGTGATCAAAATGTCACCAGCTGCTGCCACTCATTTGCACAAGAACTTCCAGTCTATGTATCTTAAAGGTTTTTGATTCTTACTGATTCACCTCGAGCAGTAACTTCTTTTGAGTTACCCATCATTCGTGCTGTATCTTTCTTCCCTGCCTTCTATATATGGTTGAGAATCATTGGCGCAGCTGCTCCTGTTGGTTTACTCGAGAAGAAATTTCTTTTGAGTTATCCATCATTCGTGCAATATCTCTCTTTCTCTGACCCTTAACAACAAGTCCTGTGCCTTTGTGTTTGAGAATCATTGACGCAGCTGCTCCTACTGATTCATGCCAAGAAGTAATTTCTTTCGAGTTATCCATTGTTTGTGCTGTACCATTTCAATTTTTCCCTTTTTTTTTTTCTAAGTTCAATACGCGAGTAAATAAAATATTTATGCTTATGATGAAATACAAGAGTAATTTTCATAAGCCATCGAATTCAGAGAATTTACAATGTGCATTTTTCATGGGGAGCTTGCTTGCACGACTGGGTTAAGGGAAGACTAACGGGACTGTAGCTTATGGCAAAAACATAAGCAAAGACAAAGACTGAAAGTTATCGACATAAGACTTTGCCATAAGACTATAGCTTATGGCAAAACGGCATGTTTACTATGTAAACAACGGTAATAAGTGCTCTTTTACCTGCGAGAAAGAATGAGTTTTACGTTGTTGTAGTACTGCGTATTAATTGTTTTTCAATGGGGTATAAATTGGACGTTGCAACTTTTAACTTACGATTAAAGAAAACATTATCGTAATTTTGGGGGATATGAAATAACTGAAGGGAAACGTCGTTTGTCCTACGTGTAAAATATATTTCTGCTTCAACTGCTTGCAAACTGCGTGATCTAGTTGCATGAAATTCGTATTTCACACTCTAAGTAATGTCAAAAATCATTTTAATGTGGCCATTTGTTTATTAAGCGAAGTTGCCGAGAACAAAACTTTTAATTGGAGGTTTTTCCCACAGTATTAGGAGTTCGTAATAGTTACTCAACGGGAGAAAATATAAATAAGATTAAATATGATAGAAAGAAATGCCCTCCTCACATAATTTAGAGTTTAGACAATTTTAAATCTCGGGGATTAAAAGTCTCGGAAAAGAGAATTGTTTAAATTGAAAAAATTGTAGCTCATTGAAAAGTTTTGTTTAATTTCAAATTTATTTAGCTCATTAAATCTGGCTATATTATTTTCTGAAATACTTTACAATATTCACATACTATTATAAAAAGAAAAAATAATAAATCTTACTGGTTATACATATTAAAAAATGGATGTAACTGATATAAACACGCGAAAGCCTTCAGTAAACAACAAGACGTGACCAAAGACCTTAGAGAGAATAGACTGGCACATACCTAGCTACTTCCGGGAGTTTTTGAAAACCGTATGTTCCGCCATTAGCGAGGAGTGAAAGCTGTTCGTGAGCATATGCTGACTGCGTGTGTGTTGCAAGTCGTGCTTTAAATAGTTCTCATAAAAAGTTAATATTGTCAGGTTTGGGTCACGTACTGTTTTATACATGTACACAACATAATGGCCGACATAAAAAACGGGTATTTTTACAAGTAAGTTAAATGTTTTGCTCATTGTTGTTCATAATGTCTTTGGCTGTAATTGAATAAATGATGCTTTTTCCCAGTATAAACGAATATATGTTTTAAGTATGAAGGAATATATGGATATTACATCATGTTCAAAATATAATAATTATCTATAGAACAATGTTTTTTTGTTTGAATATAGGACTGTTAACAATTTTACCCCCCCATCCCCTGTTCATTTCAATTTTTTGTATTCAGTGTTCAAAAAATCAAACCTCGAAACACATGTTTGACATCCAAATAGTCACATTTGGGGCTTAAGGATTGTTTGCAATTGAGGTTTTCGAACATGGGATACTAAAAATTTCAAAAACTGCGTGTTTTGAGACATCAGAATTTCTGAATTGGGCCTGGGAGCACTAAAAATGCAAATACAGTTCCGCGACAATCCCCCCTGTAAAAAGCGACTTGCTGTTCCTCCCCTGTGGAAAGAGGAAATATATTTATTGCCTCACATTTGTTTTAATTTGCTGAAAAACACCAGTTGGAAACTATTTCCTCCTATGAATTTAAAATTTAAATCACGTTTTTTGAATATAATTGCCCAAAAAAGGGTGAAAAGCTTTCAAGACTCGCTGCGTAAACAGCTATGTATGTGTGTTCCTACTCTGTGAAAAGATGAAGTATTTGCATTACTTCACATTTTTTTAATTTGCTGAAAAACACCAGTTGGAAACTATTTCCTCCTGTGAATTTAAATTTTTAATCACGTTTTTTGAATAAGATTGCCCAAAATATGGTGAAAAGCCTCCAAGGCTCTCTGTGTAAACAGCTATGTATGTGTGTTCCTACCCTGTGGAAAGATGAAGTGTTTGCATTGCCTCACATTTTTTAATTTGCTAAAAAACACCAGTTGGAAACTATTTTCTCCCATAGATTCAAATTTTTAATCATTTTTTGAATAAGATTACCCAAAACATGATGAAAAGCTTCCAAGGCTCTCTGCGTAAACATCTTTTGTATGCTCCATCTCTTTTGGAAAGATCCCACACAACCAGCGACGCCTAATGCACGTCTATATTACATCCACCTGGTGCAGTAGACGTCATGGATAAAATATAGACGTCCAGTGGACGTCTATGTAAAACATCCATTAGACATCACGTGTAGATGTCTAGTGGATGCCCTTATAATGGACGAATTCTAGAGCTACCACATCTGGACATCCACTGTGCAACCTGCCAAGTGCTCTGATTATAGGCTTCTAACGAATTCAAACCTTATAAGAATTTCATGCATTATAAGGTGATCCATTTAGCATCCCCACGTAACATCCAGATTACGTAGATTAAACGTAATCTGGTAAGACGTTGGACAGCTATTGGTTCTCCCGATTACATTTAATAGATGTAATCTGGACTTTCATGAATGTCCATGAGAGTTCCACACGTTACGTAGTGAACGTAAAATGGACGTCTAGTAGATGTGATAAATACAAGATTTTTTAATACTCATGTATGTATATTGCAAAAAAATTTCTGAAATTCACGAACCATTTTTTGCGATTCCTTTCTTAAATTAACGATGCATATATCTGATGAAACCTTTTCCGTGAAATGAGGAGGAGGGGGGCTGAATTTCACGCCAAGAAAATTCTTAATTTTCAGAAAACTTTGTACAATTCCTTTCTTATATTTACGGTAAAGTGTCGTCACTAAGAGGTGTTCACGGACAATTTTGAAATTTCAGAAACTTTTCAGCAAATCTTTTCATATATTAACGGAAAATTCTGTTATCACTTTTTCGTATCCACATGATGTAAAAAATTCCGGTAACAGGATCGATACGTGGAAATACTTGAGGTTTGATAACTACTAAATTAGTTATATGATGTTTATGTATGTCTGAGGTCCCTTTAGGACAAACGTTATTACATAGCTATCAAGAGTAAATTTCATACTTAAGAGTTTTAAGAAATATTATAAAGCAGTGCAATCGCCCTTTTCTTAAAGATAATGGAAGTCATTGTCAGTGTAAAAAGATCTCGAGCTCCAAAGCATATTCTGCTATTTCGAAAAGAAAAAAATCACCGTGCAAAAATTCGTAATTTGTTATAAATCCTCCTTCAAAAAAATATTACAAACGTATTCAGAAAAATAATAAGCCCTAACAGAAAATAAAATAACTAACTCACCCACATCAATAACAACTAACTAAGTATACAAATAAGCATCGTGAAATTAGTGTTGTAACTTGCACGCGGGTAGTGCTAACAGTAATTAGTGGCTCCGTGGTAAGACACCCACTTCACAAACGCAAGGTTCCTGGTTCGAATCCCGCTTGAACGAGTGAAGAAGGTTTCGTTGGGTCAGACTGGTACGGAGGAATTTCCTGTGAATGCACGCCACTTGTTATTATTTTTTTTCACTTTCTTTTTTTTTTTCTTTTTTTTTTACATATGTAGACTTATGTCCATTTAACGTCCGTTTAGCGTTTATTTTTTTTTTTATTTTTTTATTTTTTTTTTTTTGATTGAAGGTTTAACGACCACCGTGAGCAACTCAATGGGCTATAAGCAGTCGCCCGTCCCTAATTTAGGGTCACTGGTTCCAGGGAAGGGAGAGAGCCAGTGCCGTAAGACAAACACAACATCCATGCCTCACCGGGATTCGAACCCGGACCCCTTTCGGACGAATGATCAGAGGCCATCGCTTAGACCACTGCGCCACCGGGGCGGCCCGTTTAGCGTTTATACGCAAAATCCAGATTACGTAGATTAAAAGTAATCTGGTAAGACATTGGACAGCCATTGGTTCTCCAGATTACGTTTACTAGATGTAATCTCGACTTTCATAGATGTACATAAAAGTTCCACACGTAACGTGGTTATAGCGTCTAGACGCTATACCATAAGTCACCGTCCGTGCTGCAAATGACGTCATGAGCAGGCACGACGCAGCCGCAGAAAAGAAGCTGCTTTGAAACCAATGGAACAAAAGCTTCTAAGCGTATAAACAGATAAAATGAGTAATTCAATAATTTTTATCAATGATACACAAGCTTACTGTTTTATCAACGGTATAATTTAGTTCGTTTTTGCCTGCTTGTGACGTCACACCACAGATTAGCTGTGACCTATGGTGGCAGAATATAACCACCTTGGAATAGACTGGCAAACCATAGCCTCCGATAAGTAAATGCCTGCCGTAATTGCGAAAAACCGGGCAACACCTTTTGCCTTTATCGCTCGCAAGGGGCCGTTGGACGTAAGCTGAGCCTTGTTTGATTTGTACTACGATCCGTAGCTTATCGCGTTGTGATGTGGCGATTCTTTATGCGGTTGTTTTGTATTGTGAGTTAGTATATGATTTTGTTTTGGATATTTATGCCCTATTAAAATGACTCAAAAATTCGGATTAAAAGTAAGCATCAATAAGCACAACTCTGTCCAGGCTGAAGAAGCTAATTTCTACTTTTTCTTAGCTATGCATATACATAATCAAAGCACAGGATGCCATTTCGATATGGAACACAAGACAGGCTTTGGAACCAAATGAGCAAACAACAAAATAATAAGTATATAGCCTTTGAAAAATAATCAACTGGAATGGGCATTCTATTTCCATTGAATAGGTTGGAAGGAGAGGGGAAACATGATATCATTGAAGCTATATACTTATTTACTTTTGTTGTTTACTAATTTGGTTTCAAAAGCTGCCTTATGTTCCATATTGAAATGGTACCCTGCTTCTTGATTATGTCTATATTACATTTCCATGTAAATCCATTTATCACAGTACATTCCTAATTGAAATTGCTCTAGAACCAGGCTATTTTTTTTATTGCTTCATATTTTGTACTTGTCAGAAGGATGACTGCTTTGATGTTTCTTTTGTACCTTAATGGTCGATAATAAGACAGTGCCAGTATGTTTTCACCTGTTCTTAGAAAAACCACTCTGTGTCTTTTCGATATCTAAGAGTGTTACCATACTAAAGAAACACAACCAGAATCATAAAAACACATTAAATAGAACTCAAGATTAAGCATTTCCTAAAAAAATGTTGACAACAAACTGCAGTTTTATTTATTTATTTTTTTTGTTCTTTGTTCGATGTTCGATTTTTCAATTTAGATAAGTAGGAACACCCATACCTGTTTTTTACTCAGTTACATCCCGCACCGTATGTATGTATTTATGATCATTTCTTTAAAATATTTTGTGTTTTAAGCTGTCGGGAATTTAGTGCACGGTAATAAAGCCAAAAATAGAATGCAGACAAAATGATGCAACGTAGATTTGATCAAAGAAAAATCCCCAGGTATGTGAAAGTGGTGAAATTTTACCTTTCCTGTGCAATGATCAGTTTCTCAGCATGAATATTTAAAGGTTAAATGCGATCAAAAAGTTATTAGTTAAAACGAATCGAAATTATTAACTCATAGAGAATTACTTTTTTAGTCTTGAAGTAATGTTTATTTTTATGGTTTTTAAAAATATCATTACCATGTAATTATAAATACACCACACTGTGAACACTCAAAAAACGCATATAGCGTATTAAATCCGTTTATTTTTGCGGCGTAGTAAGTTCAAAGATTCGCCAAGCTTTCGCACTCCACTGGGAGGCTTTTTCAAGGCAATGGTAGACATAAAAATGCAGAGAATTGAAACACGTAAGGAACAAAGATGATTTTTGAAAATAACGTGATTGACATCACGAGCGTATTACACGAATTTTTATCACGCAATTATATGGTGTGTAGCGATGTGCTTCCCTCTTTTAATAACGCATGCCAAGCTCTCGGTAGTTCAGTTGAAACTATAGCATTGCTCGCTAGTTTGCTGGATAGGATTTCGGCAGTTTCCCTGATGGCAGTCTTTTTAAAGGTCGTGAAAGGGGCAATTCTTCTAATACTATTCCATAGAGGTGTAGCCGATGAATGCATGATTTCTCTCGTGAGGGCTGTATTCTGCATGTCCCGGTTGACACACTCATGTGGTATTTACATCTAGTGTTCAAGGAACGCTTTGTCATTCCGATATATAACTTTTCCGTGTTGTCAGGATATACCAACGGTATAGCGTGTGGACTAAAGAATCATAAACCTGGATCTGACCTTAGACCTATTGTAGCAAAGGACAAATCTCCTACGTACACATTAGAAAAATTACTAGCCCAATTCTTCTCTCAACGGTTGAAAAACTCCGATTATGTAATCAAGTCAACAAGAGAATTTGTGGAGCGCGCAAGAAGCTTGAATATAATTGATAGTGATATAATGGGAAGTTTTGACATAGTGTCTTTATATCCATCTACACCTATACCAGAGGCTGTTGCAAACCTAGAGGAAATAATCGACACTTCCCGCGAATTCACACTAACTCAAGCAAAGAAAAATATCACCGCCTTAAGTTTGGTTACTAACCACAACTATTTCAAGTTGGATGGAGGTATCTACAAACAAACAAAAGGAACACCGATGGGTTCACCTCAATCTTCAGTCCGCGGAAGCAGTACTTAGACCGCTAGAAGATCTCATCTTTTTAAATTGTATCAACAAACCCCGAGTGTTGATCCGCTACGCTGACGACATATTCTTCACATGGTAACACGGAGTAGATGAATTAAATCATTTCATGCACAAGATAAACAAACTACACTATACGATGAAATTCACCATGGGTCTTGAAGTAGATGGGGTGTTGAATTATCTTGACGCGCTCATAAGAAACAAAACATCCAACTTCGATTTTGACGTTTATTATAAACCGACCGCAGTACCGAACCTTGTTCCTCCTGATTCGCACTACTCAAAAGAGTACAAACGTTCTGCTTTTAGAGCGTGGTTCTATAAAGTATATAACGTATGCAAACCCGACTCCTTACATGGCAAGGAAATTTATAATATTTATAGCAAAGGTCTAAAGGCTGGATATAAGAAACATGACAGAGACAGAATACACAGAACTGTAAGAAATCGCATAATGTCAGCAATAACAAAATCACCTAGTAAGACGATGAGATTCGCAGGATCCATCACATATATTCCAGGCTTTACATATTGGTTAAATAATTTATTACGTAAATACAACATATTGATAGCACGGAAGTCCCCGACTCCGTAGTCACATATGCTATCAAGTTGCAAGGAGAGACAGTGTGAGAAAGAAAAGGCAAGTGTGTACGCTATACCGTTGGTACATCCTGAGAACACGGAAAAGTTATATATCGGAATGACAAAGCGTTCCTTAGACACTAGATGTAAAGAGCACGTGCGAAGTGTCAACCAGGACATGCAGAATACAGCCCTCGCCAGAGAAGTCATGCATACATCGGCTACACATCTATGGAATAGCATTAGAAGTATTGCCCCATTCACGACCTTTAAAGAGACTGCCATCAGGGAAACTGTCGAAATCCTATCCAGCAAACTAGCGAGCAATGATATAGTTTCTACTGAACTACCGAGAGCTTGGCATGCGTTATTAAAAGAGGGCAGCACATCGCGACACACCATAAAATTGCGTGATAAAAATTCGTGTAATACGCTCGTGATGTCAATCACGTTATTTTCAAAAATCATCTTTGTTCCTTACGTGTTCCAATTCTCTGCATTTTTATGTCTACCATTGCCTTGAAAAAGCCTCCCAGTGGAGTGCGAAAGCTTGGCGAATCTTTGAATTTACTACGCCGCAAAAATAAACGGATTTAATACGCTATATGCGTCTTTTGAGTATAACATTACCATGTTTGTCGCTGTGAGCTATAAATTTCGGCACTGCATAATAGAATAGTATGCATTCTACTAACACTCCCTTATGCTTTATAATTTGTGCTTCGAAATTTTATCGAAGGTTTCAGATGTCGGCGGCCATGCTGTAATAGGAGGTTGTTGTCAAGATCCGATCGTCCTACTGCTTGCTGGGCCAAACATCTAGCGGCGGTTTGCAGCGTAACGTGTTGCCGACGAAAAAAAGGGTTCGCAAGTATATCGGAAGGCATTTACCATTACGAGGGCTACGGGCAAACCTAATGCTGCGCTTCGGAGGAACGTACAGCATTTGAGACAGCAGCGCCATCTGTTACCGCGAGGAGTTGGTGAGAAATTCATAGCTATTGGAAAGGTACACACAGTGTTTGATTCAACGCATATTACATCGTATAAATAGCGCAGAAGGAATATTCGGGTGCGAATGCGAACCAACAAATTCGTAGATCAAAATTTAATTAGCAGTTTCTCAATTTCGATGAAAATCAGCTACGAAATAGAAAATACGCCGCTACATACAACGAACACCTGATACGTGAAGTTGCATCAATGTGAATTTAAATATACCGCATTATAGTTTCTTCATATTACACTTAATCACCCGCTTTTGTTCCTCAAATTGTTTTATTAAAAATATTTTTACCACATGTGCTCACGAAAAATGAATATTGCATAAAACAAAAAAGGGGGTCTACAGATACCATGTTTATAAAACTATCACTGCTTTTCCTCAGACATGCAGAGCTCTTTATATCTATTATTAATAGCAGTGCTGTATTCATACTCAATAAACTAATTTTAAAAGCTATTCGTACGTATAATTTGAAAGAATAACACAACACTTTATCAACACATAAATAATCCCACACAGCACAATTACATCTACTAGACGTCCATTGTACGTTCACCACGTTATAGCGTCTAGAAGGCCAATGCTGCGTGGATAGGTGTGGTGTCTCCAGTAATATAACCTCCTTGGTCTATTCTCTGCAAGGTCTTTGGATGTGACAGATTCATGCCGTACAACACTGAACTTCAAATATCGCGCGGTTAACGTACGGTTTTCCAGTCTATGTATCTTAAAAGTCTTTGGCTTAGGGGCCCACCATTACCAAGCGCTCAGGAGGCATGCCGCTATACCACAAATAATGCACAACTTATGTATTTAAATATAGAGAAGTAAGATAGTTTCAGTTTAGCCTCTCATGATTTCTACTACATTGCAAACAGAGGCTAAAATACGAACG
The DNA here is from genome assembly GCA_039090855.1 of Macrothele yani. Classification (NCBI taxonomy): domain Eukaryota; kingdom Metazoa; phylum Arthropoda; class Arachnida; order Araneae; family Macrothelidae; genus Macrothele; species Macrothele yani. The sequence goes on along the minus strand of CM077011.1, from coordinate 54,224,761 downwards.
GATTTAAAGGCAGTAACTCACTAAGGGTAAACGTTTCATGACGCTGTGTACAGCGGAGTCGATGAGACGGTTTCAGCTTTATCACTAACATCCATGATCCACCCACACCACATTACTAGCACATGGAAGCTTTAATGGTTGAAGTCCACTGTGGTTTCACATCGCATTACAAAAAAAAAAAAAAAAAAAAGATGCACTAAGAAAGGTATGCAATGCTAAATCATTAGAACCACGACAAAATATAGGAATCTTAACTTTTAATAATTTATTAGTTTGAAGAATTCACTACGTATTTATTATCACAAGCATATCGCTACATCATGAAAGAAATACGGGATTACGCCATATAATACAAATTTTGAAGATGACAATCCGATTTTTGGCGTAAATGTGACAAGGATGGTAAGTCAGATAATATCTGAAAACTTGAAAATTATATTCAAATTGATCGGAAACTTGAAACTTGGTCGTTCTGGGTGGTGTAGTGGTTAGCATACCCGGACGTTTTCTGGGAGACGCGGGTTCGAGTTCCGCTCCAGGACGATGAAAATTTTCAAGTTTTCAGATATTATCTGACTTACCATCCTTGTCACATTTACGCCATAAATCGGATTGTCATCTTCAAAATTTATATCGCTACAGTTTCGTGTTTTAATGGACAACATTATGTTTCTCCGTTATGAGTTCTATGGGTACCCACTCAGATGTTTTAGCCATGGTAGCCTACACAGATGTCTTAGCCTAAGGTTCCACTAAGGCCTTAATCCAGCCCTGCTTGCTTGCCTTGTAGGGAGCTAAGCCTTCTCCAGCCCCCTGCTAGCTATGGTCCTGTTAGAGACCTTGCTGATATCCAGGAGTACAGCAGTGAAATACTAACTCTTCTGATGTCAAATTCCATAAGTCTGATCAACTGGTGGGTCGTGGCACGCTTTGTCCAGAAACTGCCCTGCTTGTCAGGAATGACTCCCTTATTAGCATCGCAGAACCCCTGTAAGCCTAGAAAGGATGACCCCTCCAGGAGATTACCCAGGATGGGCAAGAGAGGGAGAGAGAGAGATTGGATGATAGTTCTGAGGTAAGGTATGGTTCGTTCCGGGTTTGGGCAAGACCACTACCACTGCCTTCTTCCAGTCCTTAAGAAAGTATCTCAGACGGAGAGCTCCGTTGAAAATGTCAACCAGGATCTAAATCCAGCTCCCAGGGAGCATGAAAGAAATCATGAAAGAAATACGGGATTACGCCATATAATACAAATTTTGAAGATGACAATCCGATTTTTGGCGTAAATGTGACAAGGAAGCAGTTGAACAGGTCTTCCCTATATTACGTCTCTTCCGGAAGCTTTCTTCACCTTTATCTTTTTTAATATGTGCAGGTACATTAGGTAGCTTAGAAGCAAGATTTTCTCGTCTGTGGCATCAAGATCGTACTCAGGTAAAGACTCCATGATCCTGTTAGAATGATAATGATTTTTGATGTCTTGAAGTGAGAACTGCTCATTCAGGGCACCAGAAAGGACACACCAGCCTTCTCGTCATTACTCTAATCCTCACGACCGACTGTGAACCGTGTGAGCACACTGGCATTACAGTTCTGTTACACCAGAATTTACAGAGGATGGTCCACACATTATCCTGAGTGGTTGACCACGGTTTAAAAGGTACTTTTTCCACAACAGTTCTCTAAACGAGCGTAATTTGAAAACCCATTGAGGCTTGAGATTTTTGTAGAGGATTTTAGGGAGGTAGTATCTAACCCCAGATCTTAAACAAAGTCCTTGGGATTTTAAGAAACTGGCTGCAGTCTTCAACAACCCTTAAGAGTAGGAAATTAAGAGATTTCAGCTATAGTGTCCGACAGGAAGGTCACATGGAAGCGAGGTAGAAAGGGGGAGGCCGCCCCGGTGGTGCAGTGGTCTAAGGCGTTGGCATCTGATCATTCGTCCGAAGGGGTCCGGGTTCGAATCCCGGTGAGGCATGGATGTTGTGTTTGTCTTACGGCACTGGCTCTCTCCCTTCCCTGGAACCAGTGACCCTAAATTAGGGACGGGCGACTGCTTATAGCCCATTGAGTTGCTCACGGTGGTCGTTAAACCTCCAATCAAAAAAAAAAAAGGGGGAGGATAAAGGATAACCAGACGCACGGACCAGTACCCGTGGTCCGACGGCCTAACGAGCTCATCTGACGCACGGTGGATATTTAGTGGTTTGAGCATGTATGCCTATGCCTGAGATGGATCCTAAGACTTTTCCGTAGCAGTCACGAACGTTGACCACTAGGCCACGGACGTTGGCAAATGGATGCGAGGGTGAGCTTGAGCCCACCCTGAAATTTGTCATGCCCACCCTGCCGCCCACCCAGTTCAAAATGTTCCAATTTTTCATGTATTTAAATCTAAAATGTGATCTGGACTTTTCCAAATAATAAGTCTAGTGTTTTATATTGTATAGCCCTGCATATTTTCCCTAGGATGTGCGTTGCTTTCATTTAATTAGAAAGGTTATCAAAATAACATCCGAACTGCCATGAAAATTCATTGTTCCCCACTCTTGCGGTTCTTTAGCTTAAGCCTCCTTCTCATGCTTGGATGACCAGAGGGCTAATGAGGAGGGTGTGTGGTAATTCACTGAGGAAGTAATTACTAATTGTTCTGTTGTTTGTTTTCTTCACAAAATAAGGGATTTCAACATGGAAAGTGGAGTCTAAAGCTACACCAGCACTCTTAAGATTGCCTTGCAGTGGCGTCTGCTGATTCCAAGAAGGGGGTAATCTATACTTCATTGTAAATGGAAGGAAAGCAGATACAAACACATACACTGGCGGGCAAAAATTAAAGACGAGACGGTTTTTCGAATATAACGTCCTGCAGAAGTGCTCCACATCGACTCAAATCATACCATAAGATCCCCAAGATGTAAGAATATGGGACAAGTAAGCAAAACCGTCCAAATAAGGAATCCAAAGGATACAAAAGCACTTTATTGAAAACGTAGCTTCGATCACAACTGGACAGAAGACAGAAACGTCAATGTGACAGGCGGCTGCCAAGAAAAATCCAGTCTTTAGTAGGGGATAGGATCACCCCTGACTGCGTTGCAGGATTTAAAACGTCTGTCCATGCTGAGGACGAGGTTGTCAAGGAGCTGTTGAGGCATCGCGGCCCATTCCTCTTGTAGCGCCAATCGCAGCTTCAGAATCGTTGCAGGCGGTTGGTGACGTGCTGCTAAGGGTCTCCCGAGAAGGTTCCACACGTGTTCGATTGGATTTAGGTCCGGGGACCTTGCGGGCCAATCCATGCATTGAATATCTTCACTCTCCAACAGCTCTGCGACAGCCACTGTACGATGAGGTGTAGCGTTGTCGTCCATGAAGAGGAACTCAGGACACACAGCACCTCTAAACAGACGCACGTGAGGCAGGAGAACCTCGGTACAATAGCGGACACCAGTGACTGAACCTGCTTGGAAGATGTGGAGGTCAGTACGGCTACCAAGCATGATACCGCCCCAAACGAGAACTCCGCCACCTCCAAACCTGTCCCTTTCGATGATGTTGGAGGTGTGATTGCGTGTTCCCTGCTTTGTCCAGATGTGTATATGTCCAGAATCGCTCGTCAGACTAAATCGGCTCTCATCTGTAAAGAGAACTCGACCCCATTGCTGATGTGTCCAGTTCTGTGTTCCTGGCACCACAGAAACCGCCGTCTCCGATGAGCAGGCGTTAATGGCACACACCATACTGGTCGTCGTACAAATAGACCACCTTTGTGCAGCCTCCTGGTCACGGTAAAACACGATAACGGACGTCCAGTTGTCGGTTGCAGGTGCCTTGGGAGTTCTCCCGCTGTCTGCCGTCTGTCTCTTCTCGCCTGCAGGACAATATACTGGTCGTCCGCAGCCGTGGTTGCTCGTGAACGACCACTACTAAACTCTCGGACATCTGTTCCTGTCGTTTGAAATGCTCTCCAAGCTCGTAAAACGATGCTGTGAGCGATCCCGAAATCCTCGGCCACAATAGTCACACTTCGACCTTCTTCCAACTTCCCAATGACGCGACCCCGGGTAAAGTCATCCAGATGTCGTCTACTGGATTGCCTGTTGGCCATATCACACGGTGGCAGCAACTCGACGTCGTTCAAACCGATGTACACTGTGCTATAGCTTTCACCGAATTGCTGAGCGTACACTGCCCGTGTGCTGTATACCCTTCCGACACTCCCCCCACCTATGTCATGTTGCATATATGCGCATGCCTACCGTACCGGACCCTAGTCTATCTCCTGAGTGGTCTCTGCTTGCTCGTTCCGCTGTTATGCTAATTTCTCCTCTTCGTCCTTAATTTTTGCACACCAGTGTATTAAAAAATTAATTTTACCACAATGTTAAAATTTGCATTGCTGATACAGATATAGGAGCGGTTTAGACAATGTACATCATAATATAATTATATAAAACCTAATTATAATTACATTCAGTTAACTTAAACATGAATTCTAGAGGTCTCGTTTGGGCCAAAAACATTTTCTATTACATTTACAGTATTATGGAAATTGGACTGGGGATCATTTCTCAGCTGTTCCAGTAAGGCCATTTGACCGAGAACAGCTTAACCACTAAGCCTTTCTTGGCTTCAGTGTTTTTTCCGCAGATTTTTTAAAACTAAAGAGCCGACACGACCAGCAAAATTTATTTACATTTGAACAGCCTGCTAATCACGGAGATTTAGGATAAACGGAATCGGAAAAGTGCCTAGTGTATTCATGATTTTTATCTTTGTAGTATTTTGCAGAAGACTGAGTTCAAGATTTGGCCTCTCATTATTTATATCAGTTTTTTTCCCATAATCTTTTCTTCCGAAAGGAAATCCCTTCAAATCATCTGTAATACATTTGTTGCGATTCCATTACACTTAATATTAAAATACACGCTCAATTTACCAAATTTTAACTTAACTGAAGCCATGAAAACATAACAAAAACTATAAGGGAGGTAAACTTGTGTGGCTTTTAACTCGCGAACTTTTAAACAACCCTCGCTGTCCGCTTTAGTCCATCTCATCATCCGGAGATGGCCTTACCTTTTCGCTTTTCCGTGGCTTGTTCGGAGTCGAGTATGCGCAATAACTTCTTTCCTCGTTTCCAAGGTTAAACTTTGGCGTCTTCGGGAGCACCACGGAATCTTTGCTGAGCTGAAATTCCTCGTTTCTCTCTGGTGGAATTCGAACTTCGAGAGATATCCGTTTGCTTTGCAATTAGATAGCAGCCTCAAATTTCACCACAGAGGATATTTAGATAAATGAAAATAAATGTGTCACAAAAAATTTCATAAAAAATTGATTTAAGAAAAAAGATGGTCCACCTCCAATTCCCCAGATCCCTTTAAGTATACGCCACTGCTGCTCCGGGACAGTGAAAGTGCAGTAAGTGGTCAAAATCTGCTTTGTAGGAGATTAATGCAAGGTTAAGTCGCTGGCTTGAAAGGTTAAGGAGGTGGGAGGACTGTGCGTGGCACGACGTTTGCACGAATTCCTTTGTAGCGGATATAATGAAACGAATTAAAAATTAGTTCTTTCAGTGTTTTATTAAAAAAAATTGCTATCAAGCTTGCCTCACCAAAAATAATGCTCGTCAACCCGTCCCCATCCAGATTTCGAAGTCTAGCGACGTTCCTGCCAGGGCCGGATTAAGGGGGATTTATAGGGGCTATATCCTTGGGGGCCCCCAGCATGACCAAGGCCCCAGGAGGCATGTCAGAGCAAATAAGAGAGAGAGAGGTTTATAAATTAGTTATACTTTTGTCTCGTATGATTTGTACTTAATCAGAAACAAAGGCTAGAAGACGAACAGGTATTTTTGTTTCTACGTAAAGGCACCCCACACATGTATGGAAATGGAACCATTACCAGCTTGCACAGTGCCTTGTCGACAGCTTGGGTCCATGACCTCATGGGATCTGCCCACACCCGAACCCTACCATCAGTTCGTAACAACTTGTAGGGTGACTCATTGGACCACACCACATCTTGCCAGTCTTCCAGGGTCCAATTACCGTGTTCACGAGCCCAGGTGAGGTGCTGTATCCGATGTCATGGCTGTAACAAAACACTCTGGTCGGTCTTCTACTTCCATACCTTATGGACGCTTAATTACGCTGTACTGACCTGATGGATATGTCTCTGGTACCTCCTGCATTTAATGCGAATGTTATTTGAGCCAGTGTCGCTTGTCTGTTAGCATGGACAATCCTGGTCAGACGCCACTGGTCACAGTCATTCAGCCCCGCGGTAGGCCACTGCACTGTCCACAGTGGGTGTTAATGTCCTCCATGAGGTATTCTCGGTACACACGTGACATCGTGGATCGAGGAATGTTGAATGTTCGCACAAATTCAGAAATTGAACGTCCCATCCGTCTGGCTCCCACTACCATACCTCGTGATTTGCCAAGGGTAAAGGTTTCATGTCGCTCAGTAGAGCAGAGCCGGCGAGAGAGTTTTGGCTTTTTCACTATCATCCATCCACACCTCCCAATTTCCGCTTGGAACCATCAATGGTCGAAGATACTTATGGCTTCACATTGCGTTACAGAAAAAAAAAATGCACTAACAATATTATATAATGCTAAATCATTAGAAAATCAAAGACAAAATCTGAAAATCTTCAGCTTTCAACTCATGTTTTTGTGAGAACAGTGAAAACTACTGTGATTTATTATGAAAACTCTGCAGGTAATTTATGAGCTTGAAGAAGGCACTACGTATTGATTATCACAAGCATATTGCTACAGTTTCGTGTTTTAATGGACTTCATAGCGATTTTCTCTTATAGTTCTTTGAGGGCCCACGCAGATTTCTCAGCCTTACGGCTCACTCAAATGTCTTAGCCTGGGGGCCCATAAGGCTTTAATCCGGCCTTGGTCTCTGCACTAGGACATGACAATTGCTAATGAGCAACCGCCTTAAATAGTTGCCTAGATCACGCGACCACGTATTTTATACATACGACGTTTGCGTACATCTGTATGAAGGTTTTTAATTCACTAGTGAATTAAAAACAAACTTAGAAAGAACAAATTTAGTGGACTTAATGGAGAAACAACAAATTTAGTGGACTCGACGGAAAAAAAAGATACAACAAACTTAAAGTACTGACAGGGAGTGGCATAGCCAGATATTTCTTAACAAGAAGGATGGGGGTTCCCATGGATTTGGTTTTTTGGTTAAAGCTTCCCGGAAAAAAATACTCCAAGTGAGAATAAGCCCAAAACTTTTAAATGTAAAAAAAAAAAAAAACATGACTGAGAAATTTTTTTTATATATATTTATATCATCATCATTGTCAACCATTATCAATCCACTGCTGGATGAAGGTCTCCCCAAGTTTCTTCCACAATTGTCTGTCTTGAGCCTGTCTCCTCCATGTCACTCCGGCATGCTTTCGAATTTCATCCATTCATCTCCCATGGGGTCTTCTCTGGGTCTTTTTCTATCCCTTGGAACCCAGTCTAAAATTTTCGTTGTCCATCGGTGGTCTACTCTTCTGGCAACAAGTCCAGCCCTTCAGTGGCGTAACTAGCAGAACGTGTCCCTCCCCCGGCGAGATTTACTTCAGCACCCCTAAACACAGAAATGTTCCCAGGATTTCGAACACGAGAGAGGATGCATTTTTTCGCGGTGTGTGTGTGTGTGTTGGTTGGGAGGGAGGGGGGGCGTTAGGAAGTCAGGGATAGTGTCTGCAAAATTAATTATGATACCTAGAGCCCTATAGTTTTTACCTTTTAAGTAACAGATTTGACAATAAGTGTAATTGCTTTGTCCAAAACTAAAACACATCGCTTAAAGAAATCACCCTCTTACACATCGCAAATCTGCGGCTGCTGTGAATAAATGTTAACGCCTGTCGTGCACATAATCCTAGGTAAGTGACTGTTTTCCCTCATCCTCCACGGGGAATCGCACTGTGGCCTCGCGCTTTTCTCAGCAGCGCAGAGAGAGGGAGAGCGATCGTATTATTTACAACCCATTGCAGAGCAATCGTGTTACAACCCGAAGTCAAAGACCCGAAAACTTTCAATCTGTAGGACATTCAGTGTTTCAAAAGTGAAACTAGGCATTTATTTAGGCAAAGCTAAATATATCTTAAAGCAAAATATGAATTTTTGGGTTAAATATTGTGCGTGTTCGAATTTTTTCATGAAACTATAACTGGTAGTTGCAGTACGCCCCTTCGTTACCTGCACCTCCCGCAGCTGCGGGGTGGTAGTTACGCCACTGCAGCCCATTGCTATTTCAGTAATTTCACTCTGGTCATGATGTCGTCCACTCTTGTCATTTTCCTTATCCGAAAGTTCCTCTTCTTATCTTTCCTGGTTGCACCAAGCATGCATCTCTCCAGGCTACTTTGAGTTGTCTGCAGTCTTTGCATATCTTTTTAGTTAAGGTCCATGTCTCTGCTCCATACGTAAGCACTGGCAGGATGCATTGATATTTATATCATAATCATCATCATTGTCAACCATTATCAATCCACTGCTGGACGAAAGTCTCCCCAAGTTTCTTCCACAAAGGTCTGTCTTGTGCCAGTCTCCTACATGCTACTCTCGCATACATTGGAATTTCATCCACCCATCTCCCATGTGGTCTTCTTTTGGGTCTTTTCGTGTCCCTTGGAATCCAGTCTAAAATTTCAGCTGTTCATCGATGGCCTGTCCTTCAGGCAATATGTTCAGCCCATTGCCATTTCAAGGATTTTACTCTGATCATGATGTCTTCCACTCTTGTCATTTTTCTGATCCACGAGTTCTTCTTCTTATCTCTCCTGGTTACACCAAGCATGCACCTCTCCATGCTTCTTTGAGTTGTCTGCAGCCTTTGTATGTCTCTTTTAGTTCAGGTCCACGTCTCTGCACCATTGTAAGCACTGGAAAGATGCATTGATCAAACACTTTTTTTTTAAGACATAATGGCATATTGCTATTGAAAATTATACTGTTTCTTCCAAAAGCTCTCCAGGCAAGTTTTATACGTCAATTAATTTCTTCATCAATGTGACCCTCACTTGATATCTGCTGTCCAAGATAAATGTAGGTATCCAGCTTTTCCCCATCAATCGATCAATCTTCATTTCTTGTAAAAGCATTGTACATAACTTTTGTCTTCTGAAAGTTCATTTTTAATCCCACTTCTTTACTGTCAGCAAGTTCCTGGATCATACTGTGCATCTCTAATGGGGTAGTTGCAAAAATCAGCAAAACGAAGGTGAGGTAGATAATCTCCATTAATGTTTATCATTTCGTTTTCCCAGTTCAGTGATTGAAAGACATTTTCCAATGTGTCATTAAAGAGTTTGGGAGTTATAGTGTCGCCTTGTCTCACTCCCTTTCCAATTTTTACGTGTGCTGCATTCTCAAATAGCCGAATCTTTGCATTTTCATAGATCTTATTAATAATATTAGTGTATGCATCTTCAATACCGCAGGATTTCAAAGCCATTGTAACTGCTGATGGTTCCACCGAATCAAATGCTTTTTCATAATCGATAAAAGCCATGCATTATGGAAGTTCTTATTCCCTCGCTCTTTCAGTTAGTTCTCTCAGTACGTGGATATGATCTATAGTGCTGTAGCCACTCCTGAATCCAGCTTCTTCTCTTGGTTGAGTCATGTCCAGTGTCACCTTCAAGCGATGTGAAAGAACTTTAGTGAAGATTTTATAAACTACTGGTAGGAGGCTGATAAGTATGTAGTTCCTGAGATCCTTAATGCCACCTTTTTTATCTAGCAGGATCATTGCTCCAATCCTCAGGAATCTTCCCTTCATTAAAGCATCGAGTGAAAGCTTGGGCGAGTACTGTTTCAATTTCTTCACTTGCTTCTTGTAGGATGTCCTGGAGCTTTTCTTCGTTTCATGTTCTTGATTGCATGTGCAACTTCTGCTGGGGGGACTGGAAGAACTCTGATACCTTGCGTAATGTCTGGAGTACATGTATCCTCCCTTTCAATAGTTTTAAGTAGAAATATTTCACTCTTGTCAACAAAATTTCACCTCTATTTCTTGTTACAGAATCATCTTCTTTTCTCAGAGCCATAATCTGTTTTCTTCCGTTACTCAGATGTCCCTTTGCTCTCTTCAGGCTTTGGTTGTTTTCAATTGCTTTCCTCACTAGTTCACAAGGGAGCCAGGGTGGTGGTGGTAGGGGGGCTAGCTCCCTAGCCGTTGGTATAACCAAATTTTTGATAAATTTAAAACACTAAAATAGACGAAACCTTTTTTTAAAGCATTTATAAAAATAATAAGATATTAATGATTGATTGTATGAAATATTTTTGTTGTATTTTAGTATCTTTTACATTTATTAAAATGTTTGACAGCCTTGAAGGAGGTAAGAATTTTTCTTAGCCCCTCCCTAAAGGTACTCATATGGGCGCCACTGCTCACAGTTGAATTTCCTTACATCTTCAGTGATACTTTTTCGCACCATCTTGCATAGCTCTATATATTCCACTTTGGAAGTCGCATCTCCTTTAGTTGTCCTCATCTCTCTTCTTTTTTGCATCAGAATTTTGGTTTTTCTTGGTAATTTGTTCGTTTGCAACTTATTCTTAGTATCAGCTATTTTTGTTGCTGTTTCCATAAGAGCCTTGGTTAGTTTTCTGTTAACTTCAGAGATGTCCACTTCTTCTGACGTGAGGCCTCCTAGAGCAGAGAATAGTTCCTCAGTTCCAATTTGAAGGTGTTATGATGGTTATGATGTTTTTTAAGGTTGGTCATGTCAATACACTTTGTTTGTTTCACGAGCTTGCTACCCTCGTGTTTAGCATTGAAGTGCATCTTACATGTTACCTTTGAACTTGTTTAGCACACCGCATATACCACTTTAAATTCATACTCAATCTCCCTTGTAGCCTACTCGGTGGCGCAGCGGTCTAAGCGATGGCTTCTGATAACTCGTTCGAAAGAGGTCCGGGTTCGAATCCCGGTGAAACATGGATGTTGGCTTTATTTTACGGCATTGGCTCTTTCTCTTCCCTGGAACCAGTGACCCTAAATTAAGGAGGGGGGGGTCCATTGAGTTGTTCAAGGTGGTCGTTAAACCTCCAATTTCAGAGTCGGGATCCCCCAATGTAATGGACCCCCCAAATTTTTTTAATTTTTCGGGAATATAATGATATAATGCACACTTTTTATGATGTGAACCGACTAAATTTAATAATATAAAATTGTGATTTTCCTTGAATGCAAACACGTGTGTATGTGTACTTAATAAAACGGCGATATCGATTCCTAATAAACAAAGTCAGCTCTACAACTTTGTAATTTACATTTCTGCCCTATGTATCATAGTTTTATAGTTGTGTCATGTTCCACAATTCGCCAACAGAGGCGCCTATGTCGTGCCCGTTAGATCGCGCCTCAGCAACTGCTTTGCTCCTATGTTAGGCTTACCAGACGTCCGCAATTCTTGAGGACAGTCCTCGAATTTAGTTCACTCTCCCCAAAAACGTTTGAAGCCTTTGGGGACGCAAATTTTCCTTAAATTTTAATGTTTGTCCTCAAATGTCCTCGAATTTACACTTCCTCATTAACCCGTTAGGTTTCCAATGAAAAATGTTCTTAAAAGTAGTTTCCGTTGTACTAATTTTTTCTCGCTTTTGATTGGAGGTTTAACGACTACCGTAAGCAACTCAATGGGCTATAAGCAGTCGCCCGTCCCTAATTTAGGGTCACTGGTTCCAGGGAAGGGAGAGAGCCAGTGCCGTAAGACAAACACAACATCCATGCCTCACCGGGATTCGAACCCGGACCCCGTTCGGACGAATGATCAGAGGCCATCGCTTAGACCACTGCGCCACCTGGGCGGCATACTAATTTTCCAACATGCTTCTTGTGAAAACAAATTTTGACTTTTTTTTTCTTCTTTCTGGTTTTAACGACCACTACGAGCAAGTCTAAGGACTATGAGCAGTCACCTGTCTCTAATTTGGAGACATTCGTTCTAGGGAAGGGAGAGTACTGCAAGACAAACACACCACCCGTGCCTCATTCGTTACTCGAATCCGTACCAACTTGTTCGAATGGTCAGTGGCCAGCACTAGGACACTGAACTACTGGCGCGATCAAATTTCGACTGTACTTGATCTAAGTTTCTCCAAAAACTTTGGCAAAATGAAAAAATCGCCATGCAATTACTATGGTGTGCAGTCTAATTTTAATTCGGCGCATGTACCTAAGGTAACGCATTTCACTTTCGCTAATATGTTCTCGCCATCATAGTTCTGCTTTGTCAATACAAATTACCAACATTCTACAAGATATATTCTTTAAGACACAGATTTTAATGTGTAATACCACACTTATTGAAACAATGCAGTTTTGTGACAAAAATATTTGCATATTTATTTTGAGTACGTATGTGTCCCCAAATGAACTACCTATTTGGGGACGCCACGCCCTTTTGTCCTCAAATCGGTGTCCCGATATCTGGTCACCTTATCCTATGTGTGCGTGTAGGGGGGGGGTGTCCCAAACTATTTTATACAGTATGTATATATTATTGTATATATATATATGCATACATATAATCGGGAGAGGGGAGGGGGAGGGTGTCCGATCACTGTGTGTGTGTGATCGGACCCCCCCCCCCCGATTTTGAAACAGGTTACGCCACTTTTCTTGGCTACGCTATGCTGACGGGCTCACAATAATTTTGCTTTAGAAAAGATTCCTACAGAACTGGGATTCATCCCCCCCTGTAGCAGCTTTCCATGGCAAGCTATTGCAGCACCCCCATCTATCAGCTTATCAGTTACTATTGCCCTCCCAGGCCCATAGTTAGACAGAGAGATTGGGAGGGATGGCACCTTTGGACGGCACGGCACGATTAGTGCCTGTGTGTGAGCTGTAAGTTAAGGGTATCGTCCATGTCTCACCCGAGATTCGAGTCCTCGAACCCATGATTAGAAGCAAAAGCGCCTCATACAACTCGGCCACCTGGTTGGCAACCGATGCTTCTTCCTAGTCCTCGATGCTTAAATTTCCCCTTTAGATCATTACGAAGAAAATATTAATTAAAGGGAAAAAGCAAGGAATTTATTTATTTCAGACTTATTTTAATGTTCGACCTTCTAGCCATATTTATTTGATGCTAAAATTTCTGATTAATTTTTTCCACTTTTTTTTTCTGTTTTCTTTCACAGTTTTAGTCAACAAAAGAGACAAGAGGTTGAACGTTAATCCAATGACTCTCAATTTTTAGAAATATCTTTTTTTTTTTCAATTTTTTTTGTTGGGTGATATTTAAGATGCGAATTACGTAACATTAATGTTTTCGGAGTTGGATATCTCAGCGAATTCAAGATGGAGATCATCCGTGATTGCTAGTCAACATCAGCTCATCAATATGTGTAAATGTAAGATAAACAACTTTATTTGTCATCAGCATTCGAAATGCTTTTAGCTGTTAAATTACCATCGGATATTTCACTAGAGATGTGAAAAAAGAGATGGGATCGAACGCTTCTGTGTTACAATGGCACTGTAAGAATTGCACCTCCATCAATCCAACTGAGAGGTCATCTTGTCTGGTTTGTGGAGAGAAGCGTAGGCCCACGGAACCATATGACAAAGTTAAAAATGTAGTAGAAGCTCCTCATCGAAACCATAAACAAAGTACGGGGTCTCATTCGAGACGCAATGATAATTCTCGGGCTAGCAGAACGGAGGATATAGAATTATCTCACATCGTATGTGCGCCTACACCAGACAGAGCATCTTCCAGTTCTGTGCCATCAGCTGATCCATTAGGGTAAGCCTGTTTGTTGTTGTTTTGACCACTGCCTTGATGTTACCGTTTTACGTTTTTTCACTAGCAGAGTAATATAAATCTTCGTCGCCAGTTTATTTTGTGGAGAAAAAGGCTTTCCTAAGAATTCATATTTCATTTATGTAGATTTTAGTAATTCTCAAGTGTTGGAGTATACAAACACATGCTTTTGATAATGAACGAAGAAACAAATCCGAAAAAATGCAATTATTACTTCATACGGTGTTGTCTCAAAATTATCGTCAGTGGTAAGATATTTGTACGCTACGTTTAGTACTAAGTTACCATTTTATTATCATGTTAGAATAAATGGGGCAGCATATGACTGAAAGTACAATCAGTTATCCTCCCTTTTTTAATTATAATTTAGAACTAAGAGTGTTGTGCAAGAGAGTTTTATCTTAAACTGATACTTCAATGACATAAGAAAATTGTTCATCATAATGAAATTATTGGAAATGCATTTTGACAATCATGTCAGTGGAACAGAACAGCAAAGCATCACTGAAATACTAGAGAAAGTAAGTTATTAAATTTGTGAAATGTGTTTTATCTTAATTGTTTCCTTAAATACAGTGAAGGTTTACTGAAAACTTTGTTATTTGGTCAGTGGCTGAATACTTGAGTGGTTAATTTCTTTTGTTAGAATCCCAATTTGTCTGCAATGAGCCATAAGTGCTGTGTTTGCATGGTGGTTTTGATTCTATCCATGCTGTGCTGCAAGTAATACTGAATTTGAGGGGAAAGGAAGGGTAATTTCCTAGTGACCTGTTGTTGACTTATTCTGTTCACCAAGGACAAGAATGGATGTTTTGTTTGCTCTGTTGCTTTGGTGTTCTTATAAGTTATTGTGAAATAGTGCTAAATAATGAATTTAAAGTTTTTTGTTAAATCTGATAAATGACTAGTTAAAAACATCAACAAAAACTGTACAATTCTTTGATATTGTGAAGATGGAAAAACAGGGGGATAAAAGAAATCAAGTTGTGAGTTGGTTCTGGCAAACAAACAAAAAGTTATATGAGTCCTGTCTAGATAGGTGTATTTTGTAGTGTTCTAATAAGATGTTAAGAGAATTGTAGGTGCCTTGTAGTTTTGGAATAATAGGCTGTTGCAGTCTTAATGATCATTTCAAGTGAAGTGATATGAGTTGATCCAGATCATGTTCTGAGAATTTCAGGTTTTAAATTAAAAGTGTTTTGTAATCTCCTAGTTTTAATTTACAGTAGTAGGTAAGAATTTATGTCCAATTTTTTTTCAAATGCATAATTTCTATGAAATGATGGGGAAATATTGCAAAAATGGTTTATATATATAGTTTTTTCATAACATTTTCCTGCAGATGCAACACTGTCAGTGAAGTCTGCAGCAAGCTTTGCTAGGCTACACAGGATAGATTACTCAGTTTGGTATCCATGCTAGGCTTATTTGAATTAGTAATCAGTAGCTTACTACTGTAAGCATGGAAATTATATCTATAATCTTATGTACTTGCAAGCCCAGCATTAGGTTCCTTTTCTAATTTATGCATTTTTAATCTTATATACAGCTGCCAATATTTGCCAGTTGCAAAAAAAAAAAAAAAATATAAAATAAAGAAAAATCACCAACTTGTAATTTTTATGACTTGTAAATTTGATCATTAACAGTACAGACCTCGTACATGGATTCCGTGATAAACCACAGCTAACTGGTAATTCAGTGGACCTGTATTCAGTGTCTATCCATAGAACATCAAAAACCTATGAGTGTGGTTTCATTCTTATTAAAGTTACATATGAATAATCACTTTGCTCAGCTCAGTCACTGCTTATATATGCAGCTGAGCAATGCGTGCTATAGTCTGCATCATATCTATAGATAAAATAATAATAATAAGTTGTTTCTCTATTTTAGAGAACTATACTTACTAAAAAAGATGTTTGAAATTTTTTTACTGAAAGTTAACCAAAATAATTTTGTTTACTTACTGGGAGATTTCTAAGGTATTCATTTAGTTAAGTGATGGTCAGTATCTGAATGATCAGGACGGTCTTGTAACTTACTAAAGGACTTCCTGTTGTAATTCATTAATACGGCTCTTTCTCTTCACTACTTTTCTTACTCAACATTTCTAATTGAATTTATTTGAATTTGCAAGGAAAATTCACTGTGATTACTTATGTAGCTTTTTAAAGAATGTATTGAAATTTTGGGCAGTTTTATCTTACTGAGCCTTTTTTCTATACTAACAGTCAATCTGAGATTAACTTGAACACTTGCTCTAGGGCCTTGGCTTCAACTTATCAGTCATATGTATATAAAGCACTTTAAAATATTTTATTTTTCAGTTTGTCTTAATCTATCAAAGATTTTATGAAAGTTTTAAATGAAACATACAACAGTTTGCAGGTGGGCTTAACAGTGACAATGGTGACAGTTCCATGGAAGTAACAGTGACTTCAAACAATGAGAAAATCACTGTTCATGACAGTGATAATGGAGCTGTAAAGAAGCTAGAACTGTGAGTCACTGTCTTATTTGTAACAGTGACAAAATCACTGTTTGCAACAGGGGTGATGTATCAGTAATAGAATGGCGAGTCACTGTCTTATTTGTAACAGTGACAAAAATCACTGTTTGCAACAGGGGTGATGTATCAGTAATAGAATGACGAGTCACTGTCTTGCTTGTAACAGTGACAAAATCACTGTTACAATCAGCTCAATTTGAATTCTTTGTTTACAAGCCAACGCACAGTAGAAGGCAAAATGAAAATGGCTAACCTTCCAATTATCAGTGCATCAAGTAGTTCCATACAGTTTGTGCGAATTTTTGCTTTAACTAGAATGCTAGTAATGAACAATTTTGTAAAGAAAAATAAGATTTGTTTTACAGAAATGAAATGTTGAATAACAAATTATATAATTATGTATTGCTAGTTTTTTTGCCTGCCAATGGAACTACTTGATGCACTGATAATTTCTGTACAATTTGTGAGGATTTTTGTGTTAATTGGACCACTAATAAGTACCAATGCAATTTCTGAATAATAAATGTAATTGTTGAAGTGTTGAATAATAATGTAATTATTTATCGCCTGATTCCTTGCATGTTAATGAAACTACTTGATACTCAGATAATTGGAAAGCTAACCACGAAAACTGTCTTAAATGTGGGAAAAGGGGGACACTGAAAGAAAGCTCACATGATTAATGACCTTAATGATGTTTCTACAGAAAAAGAGAGATTGTTTAAATATAGTGACATGGTAACCGAAACTATGATGTAACAGTGATTTTGGACCCAAAGCATTGCTCAGACAATGCTGATGGTGATATTCTTATCTGAATTTGGAACTGTTACTTTTGTCACTGGTCATAATGGTGACTGTGTTGTTTCAGTAACACTGACATAATTTCCGACCCATCTCTGCTATGATTGCACCTTCTTCTGACAAAGTTGTTTACAGTGAATTTATGGCTTTAGCGAAGAAACAAACTGCCATTCACCTTGATTTTTGGGGAAAACTGCATGATAGACCTTTTATTTACGATGAAGTTAAAATTCCTGATTATAGATATAATGAAATATTTAAAATCTTTTGTGGTTTCTAAAATATGTTTTCTGTGCTTTC
Source organism: Macrothele yani (assembly GCA_039090855.1). Taxonomy (NCBI): domain Eukaryota; kingdom Metazoa; phylum Arthropoda; class Arachnida; order Araneae; family Macrothelidae; genus Macrothele; species Macrothele yani. The sequence goes on along the minus strand of CM077011.1, from coordinate 54,207,327 downwards.
CTGTTGAAATGAACTGTGCAGGGGCTATTGTTATGTACATACTACTGCATTTAATCAATAGTATTTTTATAATAAAGTTATGGGTATAACAAAATTTGCATCAGGTCTCTTGGATTTATTATAAATGGATGCAACTGTACAATTTTCTTACAGATGATCAGCACTATATTTTTAATGCACATTTCACATATGCACTTTTATTCCAGATTTCATTATTGGATCAACACATCATGTTTTGCCACAGAATCTTGAAATTTTGTACACCTGACAAATCAACAAATGTTATTGTAATCTGATTCTATGCTAGATATTAAACATCCTTATAAATCTAACAACTCTGCTTCCAGTATTTTGAAAGATCTATTTTGATATTTAAATAATAATGGAGTCATTTGGTTTTCATAGGTAGCATTTATTTGTTTGCATGATGAAAATTTTTGACTCACTCTTATGTATTTTTCTACATTATCATGTTAGAAATACCACGGTTGACCCGGTGGCATAGTGCACCGTGGTCCCAAATGAAAATCTAATGGGACAAAATTACACCGAAACTTCTCTTAGCGACCACCCTTCATTACGACCGTTTTTCTGTGGAACTGATTTCAAAACCCATAGTGCTAATGCTAACCTTCGCCCTATTAAAGGACAACTCACCCCCTCTTCATGACCATCTTTGCATAAGGACTAATGCACAAAAACTGCATTGTCCAGATTACCATTCCAGCTGAAAAATTTCTCCCATACCCTGGAACCATGAAACAATAAATTAAACACAAAATGTGCATTAGTATGGAGGGGTCACTTTAAATGGCTAGGAAGTTTCCTCCTGCGCTGAAGCGAGTGAGTGTGTGTGTGTGTGTGGGGGTGTGTGTGTGTGTGTGTGTGTGTGTGTGTGTGTGAAGAAGTTCTTGGTAATGACAAGTAATTCTAATGGTTTCATAGTAGCTTTAAGAAAGACACTGACCCATAGGCGTAACCACTGCGGGGTTGGGGGGGGTGTCAGGACCCCTCCAGATTTTCAAAGTCTGGGATCCCCAATGTAAAGGACCCCCCCCAATTTTTTGGGAATATAATGACATAATGCAAATTTTATTATGATGTGAACCGACTAAATTTAATAATATAAGATTGTGATTTTTCGTAGAATGGAAATACCTGTATAATGTGTGCTTAATAAAACAGCAATATTGATTCCTAATAAGCAAAGTCAGCTCTACAACTTTGTAAAGTGCATTTCTGACCTATGTATAATAGTTTTACAGTTGTGTCATGTTTCACAATTCGCCAACAGAGGCGTCTATGTTGTGCCCGTTAGATCGCGCCTCAGCAACTGCTTTGTTCCTACGCGTGTGTGTGTGTAGGGGTGGGTAGGGGTGGCTCCCAAACTATTTTATACGGTATGTATATATTATTGTATATACAGGGTGTTTCCCAAAGTCTTGGCTCACTTCAAGAACTCGAGATGAATTGGAACAGAAAAACAGGGTAAACGGGCATTAATAAGGGATGATATGATCTATTTAAGGAATATTTGAATGACCCCCCAGGCCACCCTGATCAGGAAGCTTGTGGGTCTATCTCGTAAGCAAAGCAAGTTAGGAAAAACTTTCCAATTACAAAGTTATGCAGCGTTTTTACCTTAGTGTAAATTTGCAGAAAATTTTTTAATAGCTCTCCAGGTTCGGGCTGTGCCCTCTTGAGCTATTGCACATCTACAAGGAGAAGTTGTGAGTTTTTCGTTGGCGAAACTAAGGGTTCGACCCCCCCCCCGACTTCTCTTGATTTTCACCAAGAAGCTGTAAAGTCACCTGAACTTTGCACAAAATTGCGCTGTGTAGTAAATTTAGGGTTTCAGTTTATGTATCTAGAACCTTAGAAGGAAATCTTGGAAATCATGGTCCTAATCTATCACCGAAATAAATTATTGCCTATGGTAACCCCCCTTCAGGAGCTCAACAAATACAAAAATCAACAGATATTTAGTCTATCCAATGCCTAAAACTACAAACAGCTCCATACCAGCTGCTTGTAGTTTTAAGCAATCATTTGGACTGTGTTGCCCTTATTACAGAGGTGTATAAAATTCTTTTTCGGGGGTTCGATAAAAAATGGAAGTTTTGAAATCCACCAGAATCAAAAATTTTTTTATGAAAAATACAAGAAAAAATTAATGCATCTTTTCCTAATGTAAGTTAAGGGGGCTAAAGGGGAACCCCCATTGCCCCTGTTTAAATACCCCTGGCTTCTTACATAGTCCATGTAGGCTGTAGAATTAGCAGATGCAAAGGCTCGTGCTACAGTCGTGTGCTGTTATTGGCATTTCTCGACCTCTGACATCAGGAAATATGGGTTCTTCAATTCGAAATTTGTGAAATATAGCACAGTTAAAAATTACTGTAACAGACCATGCTTTTTTACGTACCTTGTTACATTATCGAGAAAAACATTTGTACCGAAGTTGAACTATGCCTATTTCTTACGGTGATTTCTGTATCGTGTATACAATGGGTCAATTATGCTTTTATTCCTGAACTTGTTCAACGGGCCAAGCACCCACTCTGTATCAAATCCCTCGGAAGTCTTGATGTATCAGGAGTTGAAAAAAAAAATCAAGTAAATGTGCATTTCCCTTGGGAATGTTTTCGTGGAATGTGTCAACTGGTAGGAAAGGACTGAAAACAACAAAAGAAACAGTATGTGCAGGGGCGGATTTCCATCTAGACACACTAGGCGTGCGCCTAGGGCCCCACAGCTCGAGGGGCCCCGAAAACGTATAATTGGATTGCCAGTTTTGTTTTGGTTTCCACAAACCGAAACAGATCAATTCTTAAACCGAAACAGATCAAATCAAGCGACTACGTTGTATTGTCAACTGATATTTTACTTTCTCATATTAGTAACATATATATTTTTTATTGCTGTTGCTGATACTCCGAATTTTTGAGTTTTTATCGATGTACTTAGTTTGAAAGGAACAGTTAAAGTTATTTTGCCTTCCTTTTAGTGGTAGGTAAAGGAAGTATTCACACTTTCCACACTTCAATTTTTAAGACAAATTCTTAACTGGCCTGCTGTTCTACAAATTGCTTTCATGCTACTTCCAGCCAAGGGACACACAGCTATGTTGGACCCCCCCCCCGGCGCGAGTTGCGATGAGGAGTGCTTGTAAAAACTTTCTTGTTGATCGGGGGTGTTTGCTGTCAATTGTTTTTTTTTTTTTTGACTTCATGGTAGGATAATCAAGTTTTTTGCTCAGTCCTAATCACCCTAAACCAGCCTAAACCAAAAGAGTTAATATTTTAGCAGAAAAAGTAAAGAAATTCGAGAATATCACACTATCTTTTTCTTATGTAATAGTGTTAAAAGTAATTTATATTGTATTGCAACAACATTTTCTTATTACTTTATCCCCGCCTCCCTTCCCCCGGTTTAGTACTGTTAATTATCAACTATTCTCACCTTTTCTATTCCTTAAATCCACATAAAACTAACTTTTGAAAAAGCAATAAAAAGTTTCAATGATACTCTGACTCAAAAACCTGTGGTTCCTACTTTTCCATTTTCAAACCGGATCTTTTGCATTTAATTTTTATGCTCTTGTTTCTGATGACTGCAGTGCAGGTATAAAAAGAATCTCACGCATCATTTTGACAGAATAAAAAATGCAGACCTCAATTTCTCGATGAAAATAATAAGAAAAAATGTTTCAAGAAACTTTTCACATTCTCGCTATCCTACACTGACTGATGCAATTTTTACTGTCCAGCTTTCTTAGTCCATGGCATTCGTCTATACCGGGTTATCCAACATTTTTGTGTAAAGGGCCACTTAAAAATGTTTCACGGAACTCGCGGGCCAAAGGTTGCTGCGAATTCCATAAGAAAAATTATACATATATATATATATATATATACTAAAATTAAAATCAAAAACATGAGAAATGGACCATAAAATTAGGCATTGAAATTTCCAAAAAAATTGACATTAAAAGTAATTTATTACCTTTTCTTTCGTTGTTAAACCAAACGTTCAATTAATGTGAGGTCTGACATAACTTTTGCTTACAACATAGGTAGTCAATGTTTGCCCGTACACTTGACGTAGCAATGCGCAGAATTCCAGTAAGATGTTCATCCGTCAGATGGGACCTTGATTTTGTTTCTATGGCTTTCATCCTAGAAAATAGCTGTTCGCAGCAATATGTGCTACCAAACAGTGCAATGCATCGAAGGGAGTGTTTTGAGACATTTGGATAAGAATTTGAGAGAACATAATTTTTATAAAATGTTAACAACAAATCATGCTCTACGAATGCTCTCTTCATGGCAGTGTCATTTTTGATCTCGACTAGTTCCATCTGCAACATATCAGGAGCATCATTGACATTGGTTCCAAATGGATCTGAAAACAACTTCATTTCACCACCGTGTTCTCTGAAATCCGAAAATTTTTCTATGAATTAATCATTAAGTTTTTCAATCAGTTCAGAGTACTTTTTATAGTTCACTGTTTCAGGTGGTTTTGTTGATAGCATCGTGAAATGGACAACTTTTTCACACTCAACTATTGCTGAAACAGTTGTTACTTCTGCATGACCGCTTGAATATGTTCAAACAGTTTATAGGCAAGTTGATCCCTCCCTTATAATTTCACATTTAAGTCTTCAAGATATTTAGTGATATCTACCCGGAATGCCAAGTCATTCAACCACTGATCATCATTCATAAAACTTGCATCTTTCTCTTTCTTTGCAATAAATATCCTTATTTCTTTAAGCAGTATCCAGAATCTGGTCAGTGCCGCCCGCCTGCTAAGCCAGCGAACATGGATGAAGTAAATTACATCACTATTGGATGATTCTAATTCTGTAAGAAAAGTTATGAAATGTCTGTGATTGAGCCACTTGGACCTTATAAAATTGATTGTTGAAACCTTTTCCATTACGTGTTGCATATCCATGGTCTTTGTTTGCACACAGTTGCTCTTGGTGAATGATGCACTGACCAAATGGTATGTGATGACATCATTAGGCACTGATTTCAGCATTGAATTTGCAAATCCATTACACTATCCCATCATTGCCGGGGCTCCATCTGTTGTAATTCCACAAAGTTTATCCTCTAGAAGACTGAATTTCACCAAGACACATTTTACCTTATCAAAAATATCTTTTCCAGTTGTTGTGCCTTTCAGTGGACATAAGTCCAGTAGTTCCTCAACGATTTCAAAAGTTGCGGTGACTCCTCGTGCATAGATTGCCAGTTGTGCTGTATCGCTTCTATCTGTACTTTCATCGAGGGCTAAGCTGTAAAATTGGCAAGATTTGAGCTTTTTAATGCGAGCATTTTCAAAGTTGGTTGCTAAATCTTCTGCTCTTCTAGTAACTGTCTGGTGTGAAAGACTCGTTTTTTCTACCATCGACTTTTTATCAGGAAATGCTACAGATGTAAATATATGCAAGAAATCTTTCACAAATTCCCCATCCGATAACAGTTTTCCTCTCTTGGCTATTGCTTCAGCTATCAAATAACTGATCTTGGATAGCCGCCTCAGAACTTTGGTTTGCAGCTTTAAAGAAAGATTGTTGCCCGATAATATTGTTTTTTAGAGAGTTCACTCGATCGATTCTTTCTTGGCCTGTTAGATTGTCATATTTGCTGGCATGTTTCGTAGAATAATGTTTCTTCATATTATATTCTTTTACAGCAACGATTCTCTCTTGGCATATCAGACACAATATGCGCTGTTATGTTCAATAACAAAAATTATCGGTCCAAGCATCCTTAAAAGCTCTACATTCAGAATCGATTTTCCTTTTCTTGCGTGTATTCACTGGAGCCGCCATGTTTGGTACGATGTATTTTAACAAGAACTTCGCTGGATATTTAGCTACTAAACACACTGATGTTTAGCTAGCACAGTTACTTCTGTGAGAAAATCTTGCAGTTGAAAAAAATGATTTCCTAATAAAAAGCTAAGGAGGCAATCGTCACGTGGAGCTCAGCTCTGCGTGGAACAGATGGATATTTGACACCTGATTGGCTGAAGAAAACAACGCTTGCAGTAACTGTGCGGACATTTTCTCCTCCCCTCAACTTTTCTCTGGGCTATTTGTTTGCTCACTTGTGATAGCAAAAAGGCTTCCCGCATGAAAAGGACTGCTGCAGGAAAGGGGTTCCAAACTGTTCCCTTGGGTTTTCCTTATTTCTGAAATATTTAGTTTTCTACAATGTTTGCTTTTCTTTTTTAAATTCTGGAATTTTTTAAATTCCGAACAGTAGCAGGCGGACCGGACTATGGCCCACTGGCCGTATGTTGGACAACCCTGATCCATACCATGGACGACTGAATCTCTTCGTTTTAGGGAATTGTGCGCCACAGGAAAACTCCTCCACGAAAAGTCATCCACCTATTTCAAGTGAAGTATTTTGCACAAATTGCATTTTACATGAATTTTCTAATGTGGAGGACTTCTCCCATTGCCAATGTCTTCATGTATTTATTTTTGCTTGATACCATGCTCTTTGCCAACTAATTTACCCATAACGTAAAAACAAGATGATTTTCCAAAGCTGAAGCAATATAAAAAGCACGTTTTGTAAATGAAACTCATTGACAAATACCCAGTGTACTGATAAATTTAGAGAAATTCCACTAGCGTTAAATTTGCCAAGTAAATTGCAAATGAAAAGCTGTTAAAGTAATCAGTTTTGCCAAACGTATCCAATTCAAAACGAATTTTTGCTGTAACTGAAATGGTAGCGTAAAGCTAAAATTTACTTCATAGCGCAAAGCTAAAATTTACTAAATTTTCACTTTGAGAACTCCTAGCGGGAAATTGATGAACTAGCAGTGAAATTTTAAATGGGCAAAATTTAATGAATGTTAATGTCCTACCATCAAAAATAATGTTTCAAAATTCTGTGAAAACAAAATTTTTGGACTTGGTGCCTCTAGCAGGAAATTAATAAACTAATTGGAAAATTTAAATATTTGAGAAAGAATAGCTTAGACTAATCTGAGAGACACAGAAATATTTTTTCCCTCTGAGTTGATAGTTTCTTCACAATAGAAGTTTAATTTTTTGAATTTTCAACTTTGACAGCCCTTAGCGGTAAATTTATGAAGTATACAGATATTTAAAGTGCCAAACTTTATGTCCTTTAAATCCCTATTAGCCGCAAAATTAATTTTTGAAATAACTCTAAAAACAAAAAGTTCCATGTGCACGGACAGACAAAATGATTACATTAGCAATGTTTCTTACAGAACGTTCTAATAATAAGAAAATAAAATGGCATTTTAAAAAGCGTAAAAACCTTTTCTTGACTCTCCCTAAACCTTTTAGCGCCTAGGGTCCCAAAAAATCTAAAGTCGCCTCTTAGTATGTGTTCACCTGCACACATGAATTCCATACTGAAGCTAGTGACATAAGCAACAGTTTAAAATTCCTCACATTAAAATAACCAACAATAAACCATATTCTTACAAGCTAGTTAAAGAAACAGAGTTCGAATTGTAATGAATAAAGAATATCGGTTAACAATTAACGCAAAATTATTGTGTTTTAAACTGGATTGCAGAAACATTCGGATCTGAAAAAAAGATGCATATCAGAACAAAAGCAGACTTGTACGTGCATATTTGTTCAGTTATAAGAACACAGGATCCTAGCAGTGCCGTTGATTTCTCTTAGAGCTGGTGGATGTCTTTTGTGGACAATGTGTCGCTTACTTATGCAAATATTTATTAATTTGTGCCCACTATATGATCACGGCACTATGCAAAGTTACTTTTTATTCTGAGAATGCGGTCTGCGGAAATAAAAATCCATTTGCGAAGAGTGTTAATCAACAAAGCACAATTCGTCTTTTGATTTCACTCATATCGTCAATCTACAAGTGTTTTAAGTCGTTTTTTTCTTTTTGCTAAGAACTTTGCCTCGGAACACCTTTGCCATGCCGGGCTTATAAAAAGGTGAAAAAGTTAGTTAATTCTAAGTTGTATGCAAAGAACAAACCCTATTAATGGAAAGTTATTCATTTTCTGAATATTATGAAATAATATTAATTTTTGGAGAATGTCGATGAAACGTTCGTGCTGCTAGAAAATTATATGCAGAACGTTTCCTTGATTTGCTGTGTCCAAGTTCTTACACCATAAGACGTGTTGCTATGCGTTTACGAACAACAGGCACGGCGAGTCTCTGACCACACATTGGAAGACCTCAAGGATCTGGTGCGCTGGTTCATGATGAAGATGCTGTCACTTATGCTCTTTTAAACCCTAGAGGTCTTTCAGAGAAATGAGCTTAGCATGTGGCTTTCCAATGCCAGAATTTGGGAAATTTTGAATCGGCATGGTTTGCACCCATACCACGTCCATTTACAGCAGGTTTTATATGAAAGTGATAATGAACGATGGTTGGATTGGTGCAATTTCATTCTAGAAAAAAATTATCAACTTTCTTTTCTGCATGATGTCTTGTGGACTGATGAGGCCTGTTTTTCTTGTGAGGGTGTAACAAACAAACGCAATTCTCATTTTTGGGCTCTGGATAATCCTCGTGAGACAAGAGATGTTCGTCATCAAAGAAAATGGTCTGTTACGGTATGGTGTGGGATATGGAGAAACACAATTCTTGGCCCTGTATTCTTTGAAGGTCCACTTACTGGAGGACGTTATTGTGACCTTCTAAAGGAAGTACTTTCAGATTTTTTTTATGGTCTTCCGCTTCAAAGTCATCATCTTATGTGGTTTCAACACGATGGAGCCCCAGCACATAAAGTATTGCCTGTTCAAAATTTCCTCAAACAAACTTGCAAGGAGAGGAATGTAGGATATGGCGGAAATGTAGAATGGCCATCCAGGTCACCGGACTTAACACCAATGGATTTTTATTTTTGGGGCCATTTGAAATCCCAAGTTTATGCAACACCACCCGATGATCGGAATGTTTTGAAACAATGAATTATTAATGCCTGTAGGAGTATTCCTTCGCGTCAGCTGCCAGAAACTGTACATTGTGGAATTCAAACATGTTTTGTAGCTAATGGCGGACATTTTGAATTTTGTGAATGATTTACATGTGATCTTTCCCCCACTATTACTGATGGTATTGTTATTAGAACAAGTTACTACATTAAAATGGCAAGTTTATACAGTTCAGCGTGATTTTCGACTACAAGCCACTGTGACAAGTTAGAATAACTGCTTGGTTGAATTCAGCTATCAAGTTGGTGGTAAAAAAATCATCTACTTTGTTTTGTCCTGATAGATCAATCACTACTGCAAGGGTCTCTTACTGTGAGTTGCTTTTCCCCAAAAATATCTGTTGATTTTCGTATTTGTTGTGCTCCTGAAGGGGGTTGCCATATGCAATAATTTATTTCGGGATTCGAGGATAGATTAGGACCATAATTTCTAAGATTTCCTTCTGAAGTTCTAGATACATAAACTGAAACACTAAATTTACTACACAGCAGCATTTTGCGCAAAGTTTGGCGAAAAGTGAGAGAAGTCGGGGTTGGGGTGTTGCGGGGGTGGTGGGTGGTGGGGGGAGTGGGTTTCGGACCCTTAGTTTCGCCAACGAAAAATCATCCCCTCAGAATCCTTTTCTTACGAAGCTCAGGAAAAGGCAGAAACATTTCAAGATTTGCGGGGAAAACTACTTTTCCTTGTAGATGTGCAATAGCTCAAGAGGGCACAGCATGAACCTGGATAGCTATTAGAAATTCTTCTGTGGATTTACACTACTAAGGTAAAAACACTGTATAACTTTGTAATTAGAAAATTTTCCCTAACTTGCTTTGTTTACGAGATAGCACCCCTGAGCCCCTGATCAGGGTGGCCTGGGGGATCATTCCAATATTCCTTAAATAGATCATATCATCCCTTATTAATACCTGTTGACCCTGTTTTTCTGTTCCAATTCACTCTCGAGGTATTGAAGTGAGCTGCGACTTTGGGAAACACCCTGTATATGCATACATATAATCGGGGGGGGGTCTGATCACTGTGTATGTATGATCGGACCCCCCCCCAGATTTTGAAACATGGTTACGCCACTGCACTGACCCCATCTCCACACTTCCTACAAAGGCCGAAAAAGGGAGTGTCAAAACTTATCTTTATTTCACTCCCCTTTTTGGCTGGACAGAGGACAATTAAGAGGGACGACTCTCCTGAAGGGGGAAAAATTAAGAAACTGTTCTGTGAGCTGAAAGGAAACTTAGAAAAATCTGAAAGAAAAGTCTGATAAACTTAAAGCAGATGATATTACATTCATTTTTCAAATGAATTTTTTTAGATTACCACTATAGGTACCTTCCACATGCATAATTGTACTACATATACTGTGGTATTTTTTTAAATTACACACACGTACATAACATACTGTAAATAAGCGGGAATGCATCATGTTTGAAATGTAGCAATTCAGAATATGTAATTTATAAAAGTTATGCAGTAATTTACAAAAGTTTAATCTCAAAACTGTTCATTGGATATGTCATTAAAACCTTCCCCTATTTAGCGACCACCCCTCTGAACTACCATTTTTTAGAAGAACCAGCAGTGGTCTCCTTAGAGAGGTTTCAATGTAGTTGTAACTTGTAACTGATAGATCTTGTAGTGTAAACAAAAAAAATCTCCAAAATAGTGAAATTGCATGTTATTTAAGACTGTTAGTTATGGTGACATAAAAAAAATTAATAATTTTCTCACTCTGAAAAAACTGCAAGGTACAGTTTATATCATTCTTGAAATTTGAAAACAAATGTAATACATCGTAGGAAATGAATAAAACAAAATAATATAGTATACAATAATAATAATAATAATAATAATAATAATAATATATTTTAATATAATATAATATGACAATATAATGATACATTATTAATTAGAACGTTACTTTCTTATCTCCTGATAGATACATACATACATAACAAATATGACTGTATTATTACTAAATATTTTCATCACTATAATCAATAGCAGAAATTTCTTCATGATTTTCCTCCTCCTCATAAATAGACTTCTTGTTTATCACAATTATCATTTTCATCATGTTCTTCATCTTATGCAGGTGCTGTATTTTTCTCCTCTCCTCCTTTTTTGTTGCTTTTAATTAAGTGCGGTTCTTTCAGGAGCTGTCGGACTTCCAAGGGTGAAACAAATTTCTTCTTCTGGGGTGAAGTACCATACATTTGAGGTGAAAAGTCTGAAGTGATCAGAACTTCCAAGGGTAAAACAAATTTCTTCTTGTGGGGTGAAGTACCATACATTTGAGGTGAAAAGTCTGAAGTGATCAGAAGTAAATTCAGAACATCTTAAGTATTGTGTCTTTCCATGAAGTTTTTCGTGCATGGTTTTTACGGAATTTTCTTCTGTGCTTATTCCCAGCCTATTTCACTTCTTTGGAAAGCTTGTCAATCGGTAACATTGCATATTCAATGACCTGTGCTCCATGTATAAGCACTTTTTGCATAGTGACAGGCATATAAAACCATGGATACAGCTTTAAGAATAGATTTTTTGTTTCACATGCATAAAGGTGAAATATTTTAGGATTTGAGAGAAGCCAGAAGAAAAAATTCTGAGAATGGTTCCAAATCTCTTTATTAAATTTTGATCATTGCTAATTATTTCTGCTAAAAGTTTCAAGTTCTAAAAAAGCTGCGAGCTGTCATTGGAATGTCCACTTCCTTTGTAGTCGGCTGATCCACAATCAATCCCATTTCCTTTTTGAAATTTTCATGAATAAGTTCTTTTTCTAATTTCCATTGAAGCATTTTCCTCTTCTGTAATCTGCCACTTCTTCAGATCCAGCCCATACAAAATGTGGAGTAGGCATTCAAAAACCTAATCTGGGCATGTAAGGTAGAGAGGCCAAATTTATATGTAGTAATATCGATTACATCCTTTTCCATCTTGTCTTCATTCATGTATTTGGATGTGGCATCACAAACATAACAGGTCTGCGAAGAAGTGCCAGTTACAGCATCACATATTTTGCTGTCCACCATTGTAAATAAAAATTCTGATTTTATTATTATTTTTTAAATAATGATAAATAAAAATGTGTAGAGAATTTTGTAATAGTAATAAATAGTAACAGTTTAATAAGCAATATGAAAACATCAAAATCCTGATCGTTCAACCTACAAATTTAATACAATAAATTTTACTTTCCTTCCAAGATTAACACTGTAATATCAATGTGCACATTAAATTAATATAAATAAAATTTAATGATTGCATTTACTTAAATCTGTTAAAATAAACATCTTATTTTCTTTTACATAGAGTTCATTGCCAGTTTACGTGGATTTGGTACGGTACTGATCCGATGTCCTGCTTTCGATAAATAGCAAGTCCTGGTTGTAGGACTTTTTTATTGTTAATCACCTCGGAAAAAAAGACAAATATCAGAAATAGACCCAAGTGGCACATGTTGCAGTTTAAAGCCCCTGATAGCCCATAAATTTCTCTATAATATACTTATTTTTTGTTGATATTTTCTGACATGGTTTCTTTAAAAGTCTGTTTAAAGTTTTCAAAAAATGAACAATTAAATATCTTTTCCATAATGAATGCTTGTCAATAGCATAGACACACAGTTCTCAGAATATATATAATTATTACACCAAAAGATTACACATATTGTTAACTAAAATAACCAGCAGGAATAAAAGCTTCCACTTGTTCACACTCACCTGTAGCCACTAACTAATTTTACAGGGACATAAACCAGCTGACATCAGGCACAAGGTCAGTGATCTCAACATTCATCTTTGAAGCTCTGCTACGCAGTCATAAATTTAGATTACCATACTCTCTTTTGATGGTTGAATCGTGATAGGGCAATATATTTACAATATTACTGAACTATTTTTACTTACATTTTCAAGTGTGACCAAAGTGACTTTTGTCCTGCTAGATTCGTGTTTGGGACCACTGTGCAGTGGTCTAAGTGCTGGCTTGTGACCATTTGTCCAAGATGGGTCTGTATTCAAAACCCGACGTAGCATGGATGTTGTATTTGTCTTTTGATTCTGGCTCAGTTTCTTGTCTGGAGTACATAACCCTAAATTAGGAATGGGCAAGTGATTATAGTGCATTGAGTTGCTCACAGTGCTCGTTAAACTCCCAAACAAACAAATGAAAATACAGTAGACTCTCGCTAATCCGGCCCATATATTTACAATATTACTGAACTATTTTTACTTACATTTTCAAGTGTGACCAAAGTGACTTTTGTCCTGCTAGATTCGTGTTTGGGACCACTGTGCAGTGGTCTAAGTGCTGGCTTGTGACCATTTGTCCAAGATGGGTCTGTATTCAAAACCCGACGTAGCATGGATGTTGTATTTGTCTTTTGATTCTGGCTCAGTTTCTTGTCTGGAGTACATAACCCTAAATTAGGAATGGGCAAGTGATTATAGTGCATTGAGTTGCTCACAGTGCTCGTTAAACTCCCAAACAAACAAATGAAAATACAGTAGACTCTCGCTAATCCGGCCCTCGCTAATCCGACCTCTCCATAATCCGGCCTCCTTCTCCTTACGTGGTTTTTGGTTGTAGAAATCGTGTTAATATCAGACCAAAATGAATTATACTTCATACACGAGTGAAATTTTCAATTTTAACGTTATGTTGTGCTTTGAATTGGCACTAACGTTCATGTAATTCAATTTAAAATAAAAATAGAAAGGATCCTCAAAATAATTAAGAATATTACAAAACACATTTTCTAAAGCAGACAAAAAATCTGTGACATGTTTCAAAGAGACCACGCACTAAGTAGAAAATGAAAGATTTCATCTGTGTTGTGTTGCAATTGTACGTTTCTTTTACTGTGTATAGTACGTACACATCAGTGGCATATCTTGGGTCTGAGACCTGGGCTATCCCCCCCCACAGTACTGTTTTTTAAAAATTGCAAAGTTTATTTTTTAATTGTTAAGTAATGGAAGTAACATTTTTTTCTAAATTTTAGGTACATTCTATTGCTAACATGATACCAAATAATTATGAGGATTAGGATTTGAACACTTATTTGTACACAAACTCCATTCTTCTCTTCTTTTGTGTGAAATTGAGTGTTACGTTTTCACAAAAATGTTTCTTCTGAGTACTTTTTCATATTTAAAAATGATGTTTTTTGCTATTAACAAACCAGCCAAGTTGCTTGAATGTGCATATCCTTGTGTGGCTCTAAGATATATCTTGATTCTTTTTAATACAGAAAAACTTCTTTCGGCAGTTGCAGTTGTTGATGAACAGTTTAATATTGATCTGCTAATTTGTACACCTCAATAAACACTATGTCCAATTATTCAACTTTATGTAACAAGTAATGCTTCTTACTGATTTGTTTTGTATTCATCAAGGGAATTAAAAATCTTCGTTCATTTTTTAATCAAGCTGTATTAAAATTTGAAGCATCGAGTTCTTTAAGCTCTCATAGTAGATGTTCAGGGAAGCTTCTTTCACAAAATTTATCAAAACAGTTCGAATCCAACAAAGCCACAAATTTAAGATATAATATCACTGATTTTAATTAATTGACACTTCACACAAACTGAAACAACTCTCGCGAAACACGCACTGGAAGCATGGAGGGACTGAGGTAGTCCGAAGTCTTCGTTTTTTCGGAGCGAACCCTTGGCCAAAGCAATGGCCACTCACCTCACGAACTCCATAGCTCATTCATGTTGTCATAGAAACGCTAGCAGATCTTATTGAAGCTCTTCGCATCAGAACAGGGAAGTCTCTTGAAGACCTACTTGCGTTACGTTGATGCCGTTGATCATCGCTTGCCAGACTGATTCTCATAATCGAAAGAAGTGAATCCACTCATGTTTTTTTCGCACCGAAAGCATTAACATATCTTAATACCGCTGATAATTGACTTTTATTTTTGTATATTTAATTAACTTTTATTTGTGCATTCTCTGGGTTTTGCAGCTAGCCTCGAATATATGCCACTGGTACACATACATATTGTGCTTTACTGTACTAATAACATGAAAAGATAATTTCATTGTTGTAATTGAGACAGTATAGTACGTACTGATTGTGTTCTTTTACTATTATCATATGCTTGTCTCTTATTTATGTTTTTTTAAATACATATGTACTACGCACAGCAAACTTGTAATTGTAACATTCAATTTAATGAAAAATTAAACTAAATTTTTATGCACTCTCAGTAATCCAGCACTCTCGCTAATCCAGCACCCCTCTGTGCAAGGAATGGCCAGATTAGCGAGAGTCTACTGTACCATGAAAAATAGGGAAAACCACTTGAAAGGTTGTATGGCATTATGTGTAGGTGAAAAGAAAACAAAATATCATGTGTATACTGTTATTGCCTATCCTAGGCTATGAAACAAAATCTTCTTCTTCCTGTAAAAATGCTATACCAGGTGAGTGAAAAGTTCTTCCCATTTGCAGCTAAAAAGTTAAATGATGCAAGAAAGCCATACACATTCACTTTGTTCTTTAATGTACAAGCTGTTGTTTTCTGTAGTCCTTGGCCAACATTCTACCAGAACTATGAACCCACTATATTACTGCTCGGCAGGTTTTGAGGACAGAAACTCTGTGATGCCAGATTCCGCATCCACCATTGAAGCAAAGTGCTACCTTTATAGGACATAGGCCATAGGCCATAGAGCAAAACAGGTGGTAATCGGATGGGGTAGGATCTCAGCCCCTTCCGATTCCTGTAGTTTTTGGTGGGTCATCTGGAGTGTGGCTTGGGGTATTATTCACTTGCAGAATGCCTGCTTCCTGATGATGGGTGCTGGGTATTGTTGGCAGAGAGCAGTGTGGACCCACTGCAGTTGTTTGGCATAGAGGTTCTAGTTCATAGCCTGACCATCTGGCATGAGTTCCCAGTGCAAAGTACCCTTATAGTTCCACCAAATGCACAACATTACTTTCTTCTTGAACTTCCATCTGTCCACAGCTGGCTGTGCTTTGGGGCATGGCTGCAGCCCACTAGTTCCCAGTAGTCAGATAATGTAGGAATATTCATTGTTTCTCACCTGTGATGATACAAAGCCAGAAGCTGTCATCCTGCGGATTTGACAGCAACCTGTGACAGTGAGCGACATGTTATTCTGACTCCTGGGGTGTCAATTCATGCACAGCCATTTGTAGTGTCTGAAGGAGTAACTAAGCTGGTGTAGGTGATGAATGATTGTGGATAGGAAAGACTCCTCAGCACTGCCAATTGTTGTGTACTGCTACTGGGGTTCACCAGAGTGTTAGTGTTGGTGGTCGCTGGACCTCCTGACCTAAACTTGTCATTGAGACTGGTGACCCCAGCACTAAAATGCAGGAACCATTTTCATGATGTGCTTCTGTCCACTCACCTTCAACTGTAAAAATTCCTCTCACTGATGCTGCAGCTTTTAACCCCCTTTTTTTTTTTTTTTTGGTAGTGGCATAGGATCACCTAGACAACACATTTATCAACATCTCTATCCTCTGCTTCTTTGATAATGCTGTATGGCTCCATGCCAACCAACAACATGATCAGCCCGTGTGTTCAACATCATTGTGGTACCCAGTCCACACTGGCGCATGTTTTGTGCAGGGTGGACGCCCAACATTATCTGTAGCTCAAAATGGGATGAACTTTTGACTAACCCTGTTGTTCACTGAAAAAAAGAAAGAAAGAGGAAAAAAAAAAAAGAAAAGAAAACTCCCTGGTGTTTACTTGGTGATTTGCATTTACCTGATTTGTAAAATATGTTAGAAAACTAAATCCTCTATTTTGAATTTTATAAGTCCCATTGAGGCAAAATTTATCAGCTTCAGACTTATGCCTATTTGCCTTATCCACAATACATTTTTTAAAAATCTCTTTGTAGAATAATTACCTTAAGTGTATTTTGATGGTGTTTGACTAGAAAATGTATGTAAATTTCAGCAGATTTTTCGAAACAACTCACCTCCTTAATCAGGCTGTCTTCACTGCACTGCACTATGGTTATGGTTATATTGTTGCTCTTTCCTATATGGCAGTTAGTGTTAGCCAGATTGGACTACATGCTTGGCAACAAAACTTCCATGCAGTCATTGAGGATTTTCAAATAAAAATCCCACAAAAACCTTTGTAGTCATCAGTGTTCATATTAGAAAGTGTAGAAAAAAACCATGAGTTTGATTTAACATTATTGAAGAAACTTCCATCATTAAAGGGTCATTGGACAAATACAGTGGTGACTGATGAGTTTGTGCAGTGGTAGTGATGTTCATAGGAGCAAAACTCAGAATAGTTTTCAACACATATTATACATAAAGTAAATTTAAAAGAAGAAAAAATGATACTCACTGTTTATTTATAAGAGAAATCCATTTTTCTCTACTTGTGTCAAACAAACATATCAATCACCTTGACATTGAAGTTACTTGACAACTC
Source organism: Macrothele yani (assembly GCA_039090855.1). Lineage (NCBI taxonomy): Eukaryota > Metazoa > Arthropoda > Arachnida > Araneae > Macrothelidae > Macrothele > Macrothele yani. The sequence continues at coordinate 54,189,884 of CM077011.1, read as the reverse complement.
AATCTAGTTCTTTTCTGCACTCAATATAACCAATACTGATGGCAGGTGGTCTTCAGACACAGTGCTCTGTAAAAATGTCTTTATTCTTTTCATTGGAGAAAAGCATATATCAGGCTGTGCTATTGTCATAGATGTTGTAAGTATGGTTTTCTGTAGACATTGCACTTCAGCAAGGGAATTTTGCATCTCATGGCTTATTATTAAATTGATGGAGGCTGAATGCCCCAGATACTCAATGGAATTCTTTCTTCTCATAAAGGACAAAAAATGCAGTCTGCAGTCTTTCAGCATAGTATAAGTGAACACAGTTTCAAGTTCTTTCAAAGGGAATTCTGGGTTGTATAGCAGAAACTGTTCAGAACCAATAATTTTGCATCAGAAAGATGACCAGTGAACTTGATTCTTTCCTTCACTTGAAAACAAATTGTGCCACAGAACTCTTTCACAAGAATGGTTAGATCACTTTGTTTTAATTTTTTAAATTTAGAGGGGTATCCTGAAATCTCTGAGGTTGAGGAGATTCTGTTCCTGGTAGTATAAATTGCATTATAGAAATCTATTACAGCTGAATGGATAGTCAAAGAGTTAGCATTGCAGCTTTAAAATTGATCATACAACGTGTGACATGATATGGTGGAAGGAACAAAGCCAAATGAGAAAATTCTTATTTTTTAACATGCCTAGGAGTCCTGAAGATGCTTAAACTGTTGGAATGTTCTTTCACTTTCACAGCTCTTGAAAATATTCTTTTAACTCATGTATATTTTCATAAATTGTGTTTACAACCCTGGAATTATAATCCTATCTGGTATTGAAACTCATGGAATTCTTCTGGAAGTGCAGTGAAGCATGGATAAGTGTTGTAGTGATCATGAGAAGAATGTTGGTATTCCTGAAAAATTCGCTTCTCGATTTTGTGATGCTGCTTATTCCATTACTAAATTTAACTGATATGCATAACTGTGAATAAAATATGCATTAATGTATATTTCTTTATTAGTCATTTGCACTCTTGGTTTCTCTCTTCTTATTGCAGTGGTGCCATCATAGGTTTAAGCTATTAGGTTCCCAAAGTCACCTTTTAAAGCAACACCAAGTTGTTCTAAAATATATTTTGACAAACCCTCTGCATCGTGTGAATTGGGTTTATAAAATCCTTAAAATCTTTCTTGAACTGTACCTTCATTTTCATAGCGAAACACTACTACTTCCTTTATTTTCCCAGAAACATCAGTGGTGTCATCTGACACAACAGCCAGAAATTTTTACAACTGATTTCAGCACCAATTTCAGCTCAGCAAACTGCCAAAATACAATCTTAACAACTCATTCTAGATTGTCTTGGAGTTTCTTTTAATAATAGCAGCAGTCTCAAAGTGAATTTTTAAATTTTTATCAAGTTTTTCAGTAAAATAGAGCAGCTCTCAAAAAACACAAAGGTTAGCAGAGGCTAAACTTTTGATTCATTGTAACCATGTGATGGAATTTCAAACTTCCCACAAACTGGCTATAATCAATGATTTTGTACAGTATGTCTGTTTTTTTCTAACAGTATCATTATGTTTATTTACACTTGATCTATAAGCTTTACTCAGTTGGGTGATAATATTTACTTTCCCAAGCATAGTGAAATCAATTACATTTCGCAGAGTTTTCATGCTTTTACATTTTTCTGGTAGATGACCTACGTCTGTCACTCCAATTTTTGTCCAAGTAGCATCACCACTGAAAATCATACAGGGAAAACAGAACAATGCATTTTTTACATTGCAACCACATAGCCAGTCAGGCTAAGAATAAATTTTCATTTTGAATTTTCTTTTGTAAGTACTCTTTCTGCTCGAAGATGTTTGAACTATTTGTAAATCCAGAACAGGACGGCCATGATTTTTTACCTCAACTTTTTTACTCAAAGGCCATTGAGAAATAGTAAGTTGCTGTAAGAATGATACACTTACTTTGCTCATTGTTTATTTTCTGTGTGAACAATGAATTGTCAACTTGAGAATTATTAAACTCTGATTAACAAAATCAGAAAACAGACTGGCTATGACAATAAACTGGCCACTGACTTTCTGCTTTCTCAGGCTGCTTCAACTGCAGTTTAAAAGCACCACCAAACAAGGTACCCCCACCTACATGCCAAGGATAGGAAAGATATCTAACCAATCACTTAATCTTGCTTTGATCAGACACATGCTGTACATCAGGACGACAACACACAGCAGAACATAATCATACATAGCTTTTCTGAATATCTGATTCTGCTGTAAGAGTAGCTTCTTAGTGCAGAACTTCAATGTGAGGAGCAGTTTTAAAATAATTACATAGAGAAGGGCTTGAAAAATACCATGCCCGACATGCCTGGGGCATATAAATTATTGACTTGGGCAGGCAGGGGCGTATTTAGAGAGGGGAGGGGTAAAGGGGCCTGCCCCCCCTGAAATCTGTTTAATTTTTTATGTTATCTGTCAAAATAAGGTTAAATAATCAAGTTGTGCTTCCCAATATAAATTTTATATATGTATGTTAAATCAAAATTTGTGTTATGAGAAAAGTTTCTGAATCATGAATATTTACTGCTGGAAAAATCCAACTGCTACGTACGGATTCAGTGAAAGATCATTGCGCGAAGGAGACAGAGGTCAGAGAAAAAAGGGTGGCTCATATCCGTGGTCTGGAAGACGGCTGTAGGTTTTTGCGGCGCCAACTCCTAATTGACCAGACCAGGTATGGTGTCACCGCTCCTCTCTGCCTGGCTCCCTGCAAAAACGCAGTTGAAAGTTTGGCATCATGCAGTAAGAACTTATTTCCCAACATTTATATTTTGCTTCACATCTTGGCAATTCTTCCTGTAACCACAGCATCAGTGGAAAGAAGCTTTTCCAGTCTTCGTTGATTGAAATCTTATTTGAGAAACAGTACATTAGAATCAAGACTGAATGGGCTAGCTTTATTATCTATTCATGGAGACATTCAAGTTGAAGATGAAAAAGTCATTGACAAATTCGGAAATGTGCCTAGAAGAATAAATCTTAGTTTTTAAGAATTAGGGAGTCCAATCAATTTCATTATTTCTCAAGGAGAAATTTCTTTCTGTCACTCTTTTTTGTTTAATATGTACTCATCAGCTTAATTTAGGTATATTTGTATGGTATATACCTAAAAAAACTAAAAAGAAATACCTTTTTTTATTAACATGTTTTTTTTTTTTTTATTAACTTCCATTTTATCCTGGTGGATTTCATAAACTTCCAATTTTTCGCTCCCCCCCCCCCCCTCGAATTTTTTTGCATATGCCCTTGTGGGCAGGTATAAAAGGAATCTAGTTTGCCCAACTGGGCAACTAGATTTTAGAAAAATAAGTTTGGAGTGGAGAATTTCCTCCTATAAGAAAAAAGTCGATCATTGCATATAATTTCTCATTTCACTACAAATAACCGGAAGTTGTATTATTGTTACAGATTATCAAGGACAGGAGAATGTCATTTCTTTAATTATACACTGAAAGTGAAAATTTTTATGTACACCCCGGTGAAAATACACAAAGCAGCAGGACAGCAACAAATCACGGTGTGCAGGAAAACCAGTTGGGGTTATGGATAGAGTGGGTTGGTATGCACAGGAATACATTCCGTTAAGTGCCAGCATGGGTCGAGGATGAGACTTAAGTGAATTTGATCGAGGTCAAGTTGTGTGAGCCAGTAAGACTGAATGCTCAATGAGCACAATGGCAAAACTGTTAGGAATTCCATGACAAACCGTAGCAAGTGTGTACCAGGAGTACGTGAAATCCGGCAAAATCATTAACAGTCAGATGAAATGTGGCCTTAAAAGTGCATTGGATGATCCAGGGTGCGAACGATTGGCCCGCATTGTGCAGACGATTGGGAAGGCCTGTTTGCAGCAAATCACGACACAATTTAATGAAGGAGCATCCACAAGCCTATGTTCAAAGACAATCCGTTGACACATGGCAGAACTCAGCTGGGGCGGTCAAGGACCACATTATGTCCCGATGTTAATAGCACAGCATCACATGATTCGGCCGCAGTTTCCGAAGGCTCATCGAAACCAGAGCATGGAAGATTGGATACACATCATATAGTCTGACGAATCCCATTTCACACTGTATCGCACTGATAACAGGCAGCATGTGTGGCTTACATTAAATGAAGCTAAGGACCCCGTATCACAAGTTGGCATACTACAGGCTGATGGAGGCGGTGTAACTGTTTGGGCAGCTTTCTCGTGGTCCGGCCTGGGTCCCTTCGTACCTCTTGAGTCTTCTGTCACTGGTTCTAGCTATGTGCAGCTCCTGGCCAACCATCTCCACCCTTTCATTATGTGCCTCTGTCTGAACCAAGTTTCTATCTTTCAACAGGGCAATGCTCCACCCAATTGGTCCTGTCTAGCGATCATCTGGCTCCAGGAGCATTGCAGTGAGCTTATCATAATCGCATGGCCCCTTCGCTCACCAGAGATTAACCCCATAGAGAATTTATGGGACCTATTGGAATAAGCTTTTCGTGATCAACCATCCCCACCTACCTCTCTGCGTGCTCTATACCAAAGACTCAGATTAGATTGTTGGTCAGCAATACTGGAGTTTGCGTTTTGGAACCTCACTGCGTCCGTACCACGACGTTTGGATGCTGTCTTGTGCAAGGGCGTACTGATAGCCCCCGCAATTCCCACATTGCGTGGGGTCCTCGTGGCTTCGAAGGCTTCTCGCTTTAGTAAAAAGATTTTACAAAAATTTTCATATGAAAATGGTTAAAAAAATAGCAAGTAATTCCTGACAGCTGATTTAAAGGAAATATTAAAAAGAAAACAAATTTTTGGCATTTTTTGCCTATAAATAAGATAAATATTTAGAAACATTTCTTTCGGTTTTAGATTGTGAAAACTGGATGATGGGAAAGCATCCATTTTTTTCAAGAGGACTTGAGGCCCCTTTTCGCAGCGATATACATGTATATTGGCAAGACAGTGTGAAAGAAATGTCAGTTCAATGAATGAAATTTTTGTACCAATGAGGATAAGGTGTTATGTATTACAGTTGTTTGGACATAACTGCGTATCTTTCAGAAGAGCATCGGAATATTCTCCGACCGCGTTCAGAATATTTCTTCAACTCTGAATACCTTAACAACTGGAGATTTTCTTAACAACACTAGATGCCAGCAGATTCTGCATAAATCTGAACACGGTTGGAGAATATTCCGATGCTCTTAACACACAGAAACTTGAGAATTCGTCGTCGTGGGTGGTGTAACAGATAGCGCGCTCGAACGGAAATTGTGAGATGCGGGTTCGATTCCTGCTCCACGGCAATGAAATTTTCAAGTTTTCTGATGTGATTTAATTCACGTGTGAAACAGTAATTACAGCCAATTCGGCGATGTCCGATTGCTGTGTTAATTAACAGCACATTTTTTATACAGACATTTAAAATGGCAATGCAAATGCTGAATAAAAAGTTTATCATATTTTGTAATTTAAAAAAAAATGAGGCTTCCTATTTTTTATCTTAAAAGACAAATTTTCCTGGGCATCCAGCTTTTTTACCCGGGCAGGTAAATCATTTCTGCACATGCCCAGGCAGGCATGTAACTTTTCAGATATTTTTCAAACCCTGTAGAGGAAAATTGTTACAAATAGTATAAAATCAAAAATTGAATGTGTATTTTTTTTTTAAATTGGGGGGGGGAGGGGGCTATAGCACTTATTTCTGGGCTGCCACAGGAGAAATACCTTTTTAGTTGCATAGAAATCTACCTGCCTTAGATTTTCTGTACACCTTCCAACCTTTCCCAGAACCCTACACTTTTGACAAGTGGCATAAATGTATAAACTGTATTATTACAATATCTTTCTTGAACATAGACTAGAAATGTTTTCAGATTGCACAGTTGTGAACATGAAAAACATTTTCCAGTTTTCCTTAATGTAGAATTTTCTGTTTTGTTTGCACTAATGCAAATGTAACATAGTTGAAAACAATGCCATATTGTGCTCTTCTGAACATGGCAGCTTATTTTCCTTGCCTTGGAATTTTCTAGAAAGTTCCATCAGATTTTGGAATATGTTGTGAAACATTCTAAATTCAGTTTTTTTTTTAGTTTTTTAGAATATTTGTTTATTGCAATGGAGATTTTGGATTGTTTTAAATTAAATGATTCTTCAAAAATATATGACATCCTGTGATTACCAGTATATTTTGGGGTCAGTTAGAGGTTCAAACATCACATTGCAACATTCAGGAAAGACCAGATCATTTACAAGCTGTTATAAGCTTAAGTTAGAATGAACATATTGTTGAAAAAGGTAATAAATTGTGTTAGATTTACATCAAAATTGGTTTTAGACACTGTTTAAAACATACAAGAATTAGCCTGAAGAAATATTCCTCAGAAATACACGGAGACCAATAACCTACAGGCGATTCAGTACGCAATTCTGATAGCTTTGAATAATCTACTTTTTAACATGTTGTAAATTAATTTATGTCTAACTGCTTTCGCACATCCATACACATGTCGTCAGCCGCTGTGGTTGAATGTTCTTTCAAGTTTCATTAGGCATTGTTTATTGGGACCAAACACTTGAATGAACATTTGACCACAATGGCTGAGGATGCATACATAAACACAAAAATACTCCCTCATAAAGTAATTTTGCAACATGTTAAAAAGTGTCTGAAATCAATTTTGATAGAATGAACAATTTTCATTGGCATTTGTCTTTAAATTTTGAGTAAGCATTATTTTATTAAAGCACTTTTAGTTTCATATTCAGAATGAATTCAAACAGAACTGTTGAGCATAATATTCATGAAATTCTGTAGTAACTAAATGCAGTTAGAGCAAATAAGTTTTGCATAGATTTATTTCTAAATTGTGAATGAGCATAATGCAGTCTAGAAAATGGGAGAATATACTTTTGGTCTGAACATTTGATTATTGATGAATAAACAAAATTGATGCACAATACTTTTACAAGAACTGAAGATTTTGAGGTTGATAGGGCAAATCTATAAATGCCAGGGTGAGTCAAAAGTTCAACCCATTTTGAGTTACACAAAATGTTGGGCCTCCATCCATTCCTGTGTGAAATGTATGCCGGTGTCAACTGGGTACCGCGATTATGTGGGACACATGAAGCTGATAACAGATTTCGCATGGAGCCACAGTGTGTTATCAGCTGAGCAAAGAATGAAGGTCAATAAACATGCTGTTCAGGTGCTCCTATGCCATTATTGTAAAAAAGGGTTTAGTAGCAATTGCAATGAGAAAAATTTGTGCAGTTTAAGGTGGGAGAAATGTTGGAGAGCAGCACTGCATGAAAATGGATACGGCATTTGAGTGCTGGGGACACCAGTCTCAAAGACAAGCTGAGTCAAGATGTCCAACAACCATCAACCCTGACACCCTGGTTGAAACTATGACAGGAAACCCATATCAGTACACCATAATTGGCAGCTGAGATAGGGTCTCTTCCCGACCTACCATCGTTCGTCACCAGCACCAGTTTGGTTTCTCCTTCAGGCACCAATGAATGATTCTCCATGAATTGTCACCCCAGGAGGTGGAACAGCATGCCACTCTCTGTTGCAGATTGTTTTCAAATCTACAGTTTGATAGATTTTGACATGGTTTCATCACAGGTAAGAAAAAGTGGATATTCCTACATTATCCTACCACTAGGAATCAGTGACTGAAGCCACACCATGAAGCACAGCCACTGGTGCAAAGAGGGCAGTTTGAGAGGAAAATAATGCTGTGCATTTAGTGGAATTGCGAGGTTCTATCTTGGCTGTACAATGGAAACTTGTGTCAGATGGTCAAATTATGGATGGGAACCTCTATAGCAAACAACCTGCAGCCATCCATAATGGTCTGTGCCTATGCTACCCAGTGCTCACCAGTAGGAAATGGGCATTGCCATAAGTGTATAATGCCTAAAGTCACACCTTCAGAGTGTTCTGCTGAAAACTACAGGAATTGGAAGGGGTCAAGATCCTACTCCATTCTCCATACAGTCGAGGCCTTGTACCATTCAACTCTCTTTGATGCTAGAGCGACACGGAAGAGAGTGGCTTAAGACAGAGTTGTGGGAGAGACTTCGGGAGAGCATCCTCTGCAGTGGATTAAATCTGAAAATATCTAGGAAACATCAAAAACTATGCTTCAGATTTTAGGGAACAGAAGTCATAAAAATGTAATAAAGATATCGGTGAGTTCCATTTTCTTCTATCATTTAATTAATGCTAATCTAGATATATGAGTTTCTTAACCAACCCTCTATCCTCCTGTGTTAACTTTTTTATTCATATTGTATAGAAGAAGTGTTGCAACTTCACCTGTTTTTATTATATTATCTACAGTAATTTGTTGTGGGTTTTATGTTCCTTATTCATATGTGGCCCTCAAACCAACAAACTAATTCTTAATATGCACATCTGAACTTGTAAGTACATAACATAGAAGACACTAGGCATGCAGTAAGGGTGCTATTTTGGGGGGAGAGGGTGGGGAATTAGCTAGCATATAGGGAGCACAATTTCAATTGAAGTGGGGAATCAAATTGTAATAATTATAATTACGTGACTGAAAGTGGAAGTGCAACTTAAATCGTAAATGATTTTTGAACATTTTTTATTTCATTGTAGCTGTGCTAAACCATATGATAATGTGTTTATTTTTATCCCCTCACTTTCCACTATTATACACCTATATCTTAAAAATCATGGTACATATAATTAAAAAATTGGTTTGTGAAAGAAAAAATGGTGTTATTTCATTTGAGATTTTTATTTTTTATGTTTTTTTAAGAATAAAAGAGAATGATTTTTTTATGTTAAAGAAACCTTTTTTTTTTTTAATTAGTTTAAGGTGAAACAAAAATTCTGTTAAGGTCATTCTGTGTCAAATCAGCCAATGAAATGGCCATTTTCAACCTGATCCTTTTTGATTTTCTTGAAATTTGGTGTGATAGGCATATAGACTTATGCATAAATCCCAAATTCTAGCTCTGTCAACAAGCGGGGTTTTAAGTACGTGACCTTGAAAATTAGCAAATTGTGACCTCTGGACAATCTTTGAGTAGCTCTATCTCATTACCTAATTGTGCTAGAAGGTTGAAATTTGTCTTATTACAGCATTTTGTATGAGCTTTTGAATCACGTGCTGAAAAAGCAAAAAAAAAAGTAGTTGGCTCTTTCAAGGTCACAGAAATAACCTTGGACCTTGAATATTAAAAAAAAAATAATTTTAAAATTCTGAAATACATTGTATGACATCTCTAGAGTTTTGTTTACTAGTGTGCCAACTTTCAAGTCGGGACCAAAACAGGATCATTATTCATGAAACATTGCACTGAAGTCAATCTCAACCAAATATGATGAAATGGCACTTTGCAAATGTTTGACAATTAATCAACAAGTTTAACTATTTATAAAATGCAAAGTTTATCCACCATATGATGAAATAAATGTATCTTTCTATTGTAGGTGTTATGTGTGTGTGTGTGGGGGGGGGGGTGAAAATGAAAGAGCCATGCTAAGCCTAGAACATTAACATTTGAAAATGACTTTGAATAAAGCTCATGTTGAAAACTGGCTTTCTAGTTTTTTAAGTTAAATACTTAATCAAACTTCTAATATGGGTTTTTTTTTCTAGGAAATATTGTAATTAAAAATGCAAATTTTTCGGAGAAAATTCTTCCTTTTTAGGCAATCTTTTCTTGTCACTTTTTCTTTGTCACTATTGCGGTTACAGTTAACCCTGACGGTCACGGTTAGTTTTCTCCAAATTTTACCAAATGTTAGGCTGGGACAAATCTCTGCAGTCATTGATGATGGAATTCTGATTTTTCTCAATTTTTATTCCTTCTTTTAATTTTCTTTTTGAAAGTTGCTTTGGAAACAGGTGACTAAGTGAATTCCAGTCCATGTTGTGACCAGTTTCTGTAATATGCTTATCTAACCCTGTCTTGTTGGAGCAATTTTTTATAGTTGCTTTATGTTCTCCTATTTGAGTTTCTGCTTTGCAACCTGTCTCACCTATGTTGGATAGTCCACAACTACATGCAAGGAGTGTTATATGAGATAAATGTAGTTGTGGACCATCCTATATAGGTGAGATAGGTTGCAGACTAGAAACTCGAATAGCAGAACATAAAGCAGCTGTGAAAAATTGTTCCAACAAGACAGATAGGCATGTTACAGAAACCAGCCACAACATGAACTGGAATTCACTTAAAGTCACCAGTTTCCAAAACAACTTTCAAAAAGAAAATTAAAAGAAGGAATAAAAATTGAGAAAAATCAGAATTCCATCATCAATGACTGCAGAGATTTGTCCCTGCCTAACATTTGGTAAAATTTGGAGAAAACTAACCGTGACTGCCAGGGTTAAATGTCAGATGGCAAAATTAACTACTGAAGATAAACTGCCCATTAACAGCTATAAAGGCTGCATTACAAAATTTATATGCAATTCTTTACTTTCTGCATGCTAATCCAGTAAATGCCAGCCAGTATTGCTCAGGATCAAATTTACTGAAAAGTTTCATAATTTATCTTGTGGAAAAGAATAACAAAGACTCTGTGACATTTAAGCTGTGGGTGTCTGCCAATGTCAGCCAAACACCTCTTGAAACTGTGACAAAATCAGCAGATGTGTTTGTTGGTTTCTTTTTTCTAAGACTAAATGCACTGCTACATTATTATTTTTTTTTACATTATTTTAGTTTAGAAAATGAGTTACTAAAGGTTTACTACTTAGAATATGATGGCGATACCTTCTGACTGATGAATTCTCCCAATTTGGTACTTCACCCTAAAACACGTTCACCTTTCGTTATGCCATTTTGAGGCCATTTTTGGTGAAGGTGAATTTCATTTTAATATTTTATAAATAATGATTCCATTGCAGTCTGAATTTGAATGTTAGCACACAAGTAAACAAAACTCTAAGGATGCAAAGTGATTTTAAAATTTTTTTTGAAATTGCAGTTCTTTAAAATATTCAAGGTCAAAATTTGTTTCTTTGACTTCGAAATGGTCCTACACTTTTTAAATTTTTTGGCACGTTATTTAAAAGCTCGTGTAAAATGCTGTAATAAAAGACATAAATTTCAACCTTCTAGCTCAATTAGGTAATGGGATAAACTACTTAAAGATTGTCTGGAGGTCACAATTTTCTAATTTTCAAGGTCATGTAATTTCAAATCCCCTGGGTTGAAAGAGCTAAAATTTGGGATTTATACATAAGTCTATATGCCTAACAATCACACCAAATTTCAAAGAAATCAAACGTGGTGAGGTTGTGAGCCTTGTTGATTTTACACGATTGGCCCTTAACAGAATTAGTTTATGCCTGTGAGCCTGTCAAAATGTAGAACTGTTTTTACAGAAACTTTCAGGAAATTGATAAAGGTCACTTTTCATCATATGACCTGCATGGTATGATTAATATTGACTAGGTAAACACAATTACAAATACCTTATTCTTGAGTGATACTATAGAAGGAATTTTTAGTAAAAAATTAACATCTACGGAAAGGACAAAGGGGTTGTAAAAGTAAATTGCTAGGGGCATAAAAGTAAATTGCGTTTTCCCTGTGGTTTTGAAAAATAATGAGAACAACATATTTTCCAATAGTTTAGTGCTTCATAAAAGCATTCAACAGCTACTTGACGATACTGAGTTAAAATGCATGTATTTTTGCAAGCTTTGTTTAAATTAAATCAAGCACAATTTTCTTAAATTCTGATTTACTTTTAGCTTAATTCATTTTACGTTTTTAACTGAAAATTGCAAAATTCTGATTAAGTCCTTTTAACACAGAAATAATTATTATTCTGCAGTTGTACAGATACACATTTGAAAAATCACAGGTATGTACCAAATAATAGTAATAATAATTATAACAAACCTTTAACTTACAGCAATACCTTATGAATTGCTATCCCATGAAAAAGGCTGCCATTTTCCAGGTAATCTGAGTTTTGCTGTCTCTCATTTTTAGCACCTCTTTTGTAAAAGAAGATTGTGCTTATGTTATCGATTTGTCCTTCCGTCCGTCTGTCCGTCCATCTGTAGACTTGATATCTCTGTGACTAATAGTCCGATATGAAAAATTTTGTAAATGGACGATGTCATCACTCTTTCCACGTTATTTTATAAACAACGCACAGCGACTGAAAAATTGTATTCCGGCACTGCTGGGATCGAACCCCAGAACTCTCGATAACTAGTCGAGTGCGTTCGAATTTACGCTACAGCGCCAACAATTCTCAGCGCAATGCGTGGTTTCTGTGCGTTGTTTATAAAATAACGTGGAAAGAGTGATGACATCGTCCATTTACATTATCTCCACGTATTTGATATATATTAACCAATGAAAAATTTTGCGTTAGAAAGCTTGAAATGTGCGAATAATGATCCTTTATTTCGTTTTTTTTTTTTTTTTACGATGCACAATTTCGCCACTGGAGGGCATAAATGCAGATGATATTGAATTCAAAATGCGTTTTATTCCATATATTTGTTTCTAAACATCCAATTAAAAAAATTCTTTTACCTTTCGATTCCATTCATGTCGAAGACTATTTTAGGTGTTGTAACTTTTTCAAGTTATGCATAGATTATCCGCTAGGGGGCGTAAAAGTAAATTGCATTTTCTCCAATATCTCAGCTTCTAAATCTCCGATTTGAAAAAAATTCTGCTGCGAATACAGCTCTTAATGGGAAATATTTTCCATATAAATTCTAATTTTTGCCATAAAACGATTTGGCCACCAGGGGGCATAAGTGTTGATTTCTGCTTCTGATGTATTTGCAGTAAAATCTGAGTTTTAAAAATCTCGACGGAAAAAAATTCTTCCTTAGACCGATACTACTCACGTCGACAAACCTTTTCGGAATATTTTATTCTTAAAATAATGCATGGTTTCTCCGCTAGGCGGTGTAGATGCATATCTTTTTTTTTTTTTTTTGTCAATATCTCTGCTTCTAATGGTCCGATTTGAAAAATTTCTTCTTTATTGGATAGAGTTTCCAGTGCGACATGTTTTTCATATAATTTCAAAGTTTTCAAGTAATTCATTGACTTTCTGCCAGGAGGAGAATAGGCAAACTGCGCTTTCCCCGGTATCTCTGCTTCTAAAGCTCCCATTTGAAAAATTCTTCCTGCACCTGATACAGCTCCTGGTGGAAAATGTTTTAATTGTAATTTCTAATATTGTATAAAATATGGTTTGGCCACCAGGTGGCGTAAGTGTTAGTTTCTGCTTTGTAGGTATTTGCTGCAAAATCTGAGCTTCTACAAACTCAATTGAAAAAATTCTTTCGTGGACCGATACCGCTCATGTCGATAAAATTTGGGAATATTTTCTTTCTAAAATAATGCATGGTTTCTCTGCCAGAGGGCGTAGACGTATATCTTATTTTTGTCAATATCTCTGCCTCTAAAAGTCGGATTTGAAAAATTCCTTCTTTGTTAGATGGTGTTTCCTGTGTAAAATGTTTCTCATATAATTTCAAAATTTTCAAGTAATGCATAGACTTTCTGCTAGGGGTGTAAAGGTAGATTGCGTTTTCCTCGATATCTCTGCTTCTAAAACTCCGATCTGAAAAATTATTTCTGCACCGGATACAGCTGCTGATAGGAAATGCTTTGCATATAATTTCTAACATTTGATAAAGAATACACCAGACACAGAAATTAACACTTACGCCCCTGGGGGCTGAAATTAACACTTACACACCAGGGGGCGTAAGTGTTAATTTCTGTGTCTGATGTATTTGCACCAAAATCTGAGCTCCTAAAAACATGATTGAAAAACTTCTTTCATGGACCGATACTGCTTACATCGAAAAACCTTTTGACAATATTTTCTTCTTAAAATAATTCATCATTTTTCCACAAGGGGGTGTAAAATCATATCTTATTTTTGTCGATATTTCTGCTTTTAAGAGTCCGATTTGAAAACTTATTTCTTTGTTGGAGAGCGTTTCTGTGGGAATATTTCTCACATAATTTCAAACTTTTCTTAGCGCACAAGTCTGCCACCAGAGGGCGTAAGTTCACGTTTCCGTTTACAACAATATCTGCGGGACTAAAAACCCGATTGAAAAACTTCTTTCTTCGGTCAGATAACACTAACTATGCAAACTCTGTGTGTGTATTTTCTTTCCAAAGTAGTTCACACCTATGCCGCTAGGAACCCAAATGCTTATTCTGTTTTTCTCAATATCACTGCTTTTACATGTACGATTTAAAAAATTATTTCAACGTCGGATGCCATTTCCCATGTAGAACACTTTAGGCTAGTATATGAGGAATTTTGTAGTTCACAGTTCTGTCGGTAGGTGGGGTTTCAACAGTTTGCAGCTGTATCGCCGCTTCTAAAAATGCTATTGAGAAATTTCTTCTTTATTGTATGCCATTCGCTACAACAGAGATGTGGAGCATTATCCTCTTTAGATAAGCAAAGATATCCCGCTAGCTGTGTAAAGGTCAAAACTTTTTTTTTCGCTATATCTGCTCCTGGGGTACGTATTTGAAAAGTTCTTTTCCCTTAACATAGCTTTTTCCATGACAAATATTTTTCGCCTATTTTCAACTTTTCCGTTTTGCAAAATTTTTCCGCTGGAAGATGTAGACTTATATCATGTTTCCTTCTTTATTTCTCCTCTTAACTGTTCGATTTGAAAATCTTGGTACCTTCCTTGTAGTATGTGTAATTTTTTGTTCGCTATTTCTTAATTTTCGTAACATGCTTTTTAGCCGCTGGTGGAACTAAGCAGATTTTTCTATTTCTGGATGTTTTATCGATTGTTGGAACCATTTGATTGTTTTCAAAACCGGTTCCATTGACTTTGAATAGCTTTGATAAATTTAATTCATGTCAGAACGGATTCAAAAGGTGGGCTCATTACATCCAAAAATTTGGTGTCATCTTTCTTATTCTTTCATCTGATTAGCAGTATTAAGATGACTTAGGTTTTGATATTGCAGGTGGTACAGGTATAGTTGAAGTCGAATACAAATCACAAGTAACGTCAGTTGCTAGGATTTAAATATACTGCATCTCCATTAATATATCAAAATATGCAGGAAGGAAAAGAAAATGTTCAAAATTATAGCAGAAAAGCATGTATGTGTGATTTTCTTGATGCAAGCCTGTCAAGATGTAATCAACATTGATTGATCTGTTTCTGTGAATCGACATCAAAGTGATCTGTTTCTGTAAATCGACCCATAAAGTATCTTCAGGGTTTGAAAAATACCATGGTGATGCCCAGGGCATGTAAATTATTTGCCTGGGTAGGTAAATAAAAAATTTAGCTGCCTGTTCCGGGCAATCAAATTTAAAATAAAGTTTGGAATAGAATTTCCTACTACAAGCAAAAAAGGCAGTAAAAATAGTTAATAATTCAAAATAGTTCATTGTTTCATCCACTAAAATATTGAAATATTTGGCTTTGGTGATTCCTTTATAGTTGCTTCAGTTATGAAATTTGTTGTATTTTCTTCAATTAGCATAGTTTGGGTGTGCTAGCTTATCTAAGTGGAGTTTTCCCACAGAATATTTCAATTGTTCAAAAAAACACTCAAAATATTCTGTGAAAAAAAAAATGTTATTAAACAAACATTGCACATGCCATAGTTACCTATCACTAAGCTGTTCTCTAAGATTCAGAGGTTAGCTCCTCAAAGAAAGCTCATAATCAAGTTCTGGGTGTGCTGATAATGACAGTTATATAAATTGGAAGAATGCAAAAGAATATTTTGGAAAACACAAAACTAAATATCATTGTGGAATACCTTTTTTACGGGTCTTATAGAGGTTATTTTTCATGAAAGTTGGTTGTCAAATTTTCGAACTAAAGCCTAGTTCGTCATCAGGACTATGTCACTGGAGTAGTTGCTGCCACTCAGTTGGAAGAGTTCATCCGCAATTATCGTTAATTGTGGTACTTCTTCTTCTTGCTATTTTGATCCCTTCTTCTAGTTTCCTCTTTACTAAGTTTGACTGGTGGGCGATTATTTTCACCGAGTCCCAATTTATGGAGTGTCCACTTGCTTGTATATGTCTGTCTAGCCCTGTTTTGTTCCCAATGTTCCTAATAGCTGCTTGGTGTTCTTTCATTCGGACCTTAATACTTCCCCCTGTTTCTCCTATATAGCTGAGTCCGCAGTTACAGTCGATGCAGTAAATAACTCCTTCCTGCAATTGGATGTCCAATTCTTTCTGCTTTAAAGCTGGCAGGAATTTCTTTATTTTGTTATTAAGATCTGGAGTTATTAAGATCTACCTGATATTATATTTTGCTCCGATCCTTTTCAGTTTCTCGAAAAGTCCCTTGTGGTACGTAATTTTGCTGGTGAATTTGAAGTTGGTTTTTTCCTGCTTCTTTTTTGGCACTTGTTTAAATATTTTCTCAACATATGGGGAGGGGTAATTGTTTTCTGCCAATATTTCCTTTAATTCTTCTTTGTGAAGATCTTTCTGAGTAGCTGAAGAGACCAGGATTTCAATTTTTTCCAAAAATTGTCTCGCCGTATTTGATATCATATTGATGCTAGTATGCAAACAGATAATTTTTTTAAATATTGTAAGTGGAAAACAAGGTAATGTAGTGTACTTGATAGATGCAATGAGGAAATGTTCAGGTTTAGGAAAGTACAGAAAAGTTAATTCCAATAGAAAAAACAACAATTTTATGTGGTCACTAAGAGCTTGGGAGCACATCTCCAAGTACCAGATTACAATGATGGAAGAAATTTTAGGGCTCTTTTGTTATACCAATACCATAGCTGGAGATACAATACTTTTAAATAATTTATCTGTGCCATCAGTCTCCAAAAGTTTGTATACCAGTCCAACAATTCAGAATGAAATAATTGAAATTTGTGTGGAAGTAATGTAAGAGATACAGTTTCTCAAATTAGCAATGAACACTAAGTTTTTTTGTCATTATTGGCCAATGAGCAACAGGGCATATCCATAGGAAAGAGCAGCTTGCAATCTGTGCTTTACATTTGGTGCTGTTGATAATATGTAAACTTTCATCCAAGAAGATTTATGTTTTATTTCTGTAACTGATATGATTGCCGTAGGTTTGGCTACAAATCATACATTCCCACATCAAAGCAGCTTTGTGTAGATTTGAACAACATGGTTGGCCAAGGTTTTGATGGGGGCTGTATTGAGTGGCAAGTAAAAAGGTGTGAGCACACACACACACACACACACACACACACATTAGTATAAAAAAAGTACTCAAAAGTTCAGTTTGTGTATTGCAATGCCTGTACTGTGACTATGTTTGTTACACACCCTTGCAAATTGCCCATTATTAGAAATTTATTGCTACACCATTGCAGCAGTAGCAAAATATTTTGATATATTATTGCAAAGAAGTGATACTCTAGAGAACATTTCCAAAGAAAATAAAGACATCTGATAGAACAGTCTTAGGTCTATGTGAAACAGGATGGAGTGAGAAGAATCAGTATCCTGTTTTGTTAAATTCTGTGATAGCACAAGCTGTGCACAAACTTGAAGATTCCAGAGCTAAAGAAACCGCTGATCAGGCTTATCAATTAGTATGCAGCATAACTGGTGGAAAATTTGTAGTTGCTTTGCTAACTTTAAATAAGATATTTTCTTGTAGTGCAAATTTTTGTAAAAATCTTCAGAAAGTAAATTTTGATTTGGTACAATGTTGTAAGCATTTTGATTTAATCAGCTTGGTACAAAAACAGCATAGCAACAGTGAAGGGTCATTTAATGAAATATAGCACACTGCACGATGCTACTGCATGATGTTGGAAGTGAAATGACAATCCTAAAGTAGTTGGACGGCAATCAAAGCATGAAAATGCCCCAGAGGCAATGCAAATTAATTCTGTTATCAGAGTTTATTTGCACTTTTCTTTTTGAATAGTTCTTAACTGAATTAAAAGATCAGTTTATAGCACAGAACAAACTAATAGCTATTAAGAAGATGGTAGTGTAGAACACGCTAAGTTACGTATAAAAGTTTTAAGGCAAATATATTCCAGCCATTACTATGGCCTTCATCAGTGCAACTTGGTAGTCGCACTGATGAAGGCCATAGTAATGGCTGGAATATACAGTATTTGCCTTAAAACTTTTATACATAATTTAGCATGTCCTACACTACCATCTTCTTAATTGTTTGTCAGTTACGTGCATTGCCTACCACTCTTTTATAACTAATAGCTAAACTGCAACTACTACTTCCTGCAAAATGTAAAAATGTGAAGCCAGAAATGTTTAAGCAATCTTGTGAAATGTATGAAGAAAACTTTGGGGTAGATTTAAAGCAGAAATTAGAATGTGGCAGTGCAAATGGAATTTGCTGTCAACAGATGACAAGTCAGAAACAATGGTAAAGGCCCTCACATTTTGTTAAAATATGTTTTTGGCAAGTATAAAAAGACTTTTGAAGATTCTTGCTTCATTACTCTGTGTTATGGCAAGATGCTTTTCTTCCTTATGATGCCTGAAAACTTGTATCAAGAATTCAGTAGTTGCTGAACATTTAACAGGTCTAGCACTGATGCTTGTTCATTGTGGTGTTCTTTTAAATACAGAGGATTGTTGTCACTAAATTTTCTTTGAAAAATAGGACTTTTGTCAAGTGACAGAAATCATTAAACGTAGCATTTTTATCTTTTGGGGAAACAATAACATGTTCTTTTCTAACACTATATAATGCTAGTAATACCTAACAGCATTTCATAGAATGAAAAATTGGCATAGTAATGAAATGAGATATTTACTTATTTAAAAATTTTTTATCTTGTATTTTTAATATTTTTTATTAAACACACTCCCTTGGGAGTATTCTGTAACCTACAGGTTCCCTCTGTAATGTACTGTGTGACACTCTCATGTCTAGCTCATATCTTATTTATTCAGTGGCAACTCATTCATAGGAGCACATGAGCATGTACTGTGCCCACCATTTTTTCAAGAAGTTTGTTTTTTAGATTAATGAAAAAAAATATGATAAAGATATTAATGATAAAAAAATTCTGTTCTATTTTCCTAGCTCATAATTTATTTATTCAGTGGCGACTAATGTTTCAGGAAGTTGTTTTCTTTAGATTAATGAAAAATTTTGTGATAAAAAAGTCCTGTGTATGTGTAAAGATTGCTTTGAAAATGTCTTGAATTAATAGGTCATTATGCATTCTGAAAAACAACATTACGCCAGTGAAAACATCTTGCATTTCCTTGCAGTTAAACATTCAAGGTTTTCCATCCACAGCCCATGTACAACCTTGAATTCTGCCTCCCAACAAGAATAGAGCACAATTCCCCGTGACTCAAGCTCAGGAAAATTTGAGCATGTGCAGATAAGCACTCTGCTGGAAGCTAGCTGACATTTTGAAGAAAAGCATCGGAAGACATTTGCACGAAGCCCATTCACATTTTGTTATTTGGGAAAAATGCAATCACTTTTTGCTTGCTGCTGTATCTTGCATTAGTTACTGAATTATTTTAGTGCCATTCTTCTGTTTCATCAGTGAACAGCATCAGTGACAGTGCATAAGCTGAAATTTTTTTCTCTTGTAGAAATCTGCCTATTTTTTCAGCAAAAATTGTAGCAAAATGCTATGCAGGTTGGACAAATTTACTGTTCTATTTTTTGCTATATTTATGCATGGAAATACAAGCACAGTGCATTATCAAAATAAAATTTTGTGCTTTAAATAGAATTCAAGGATAAAAACAAATAGGCTTTTACACTTCTAATTTTAATAAAAAATACTTACATTTGCTGATGCATGCATTATGTGAGAATATATACGAAGACCAGGACGGAGCAAAGCCATAACTGACAACAAACACACCGACCAACCAGTCAAACCAAAATGGCGCCTGCTGCTCCAGCGGTTGCTGCGGTGGTGAACCATCAAAGAAACAAACAAAATGCCTTTTTCCTTATTCATTGTGTAGCCAAACGCTTGCAAAAGTTGCTCTCGTGGCTCTCCGGTGCTTTTCTTAAGTAGGAGATGGAAAAACAACAAGGTGAAGCAGCATGTGACAGCAATGACAGAAAGAAAAAATGAGGAGGAAGGATACCAGGTCAGCAAGGGGAAGCAGTGATGATGTAAATGACGATGATAAAAAAACCCCTGAACAACAACGCTAGGGCGAAGCAGGAGTGGATGAGATGACAGAAAAAAAGTATGAGCGGGATGAAAAACAACGTTAGGTTGAAGCAAGGGTGGGCAAAATGGAAAATAAAAATGATGGGGAAGGAAACCAGGTTGGTGGGGCAAAGCAACGATGACAGAGATGAAAAATAATGCAAGGGCAAAGCGAGGTGGACTGGATGATGAAAGAAAAATGATGGGAAATGTTCACTTTTTAGCAATTCAGTGGGAACTTTTTGTCACAAAATTACTGTCTTTATCGTAATGCTTTCTCATGTTCTTACAGCTCACTATGAAATTTAAGCCACCAATCCCTTGCATTGTTGCTTTCTCATTAGTAGGGCTAGGATTTTTTATAACCTAAAAATTGCTAGAAAATTCCCTATAAAAATGCATTCATGACTCAAAAAACTAAAAAAAAAATGCCCGATAAAGCAAAAAAAAAAAAAAAAAATGCCCGATAAAGCAAAAAAAAAAAAAAAAAATGACCTAACGAATGCACATTTATTTTTTTATTTTCTTGCAAAACTAATTAATTAAAAAAAGAAGAGGTTCGTCAAACAAAACAAAAAGAATCTGAAAAAAATATTTTAATTTGTTTGCTGTGTGAACTGAATTTTTTTATTTTGCTAACAAACATATGCCCTATAAAACAAAACAAAGAATAAAGAAATACGAATTAATTGTTTTACAGTTTGTGTGCCAAATTAAAGATTGATTGCTGGAAAACATGTCCTATAAGACAAAACAACAACTACAAAAAAAAAAAAAAAACGTGAAAAGTAAAATTTAACTGAGTTAGTTTTTTGTTTACAAAAAAAAAATGCCCTATAAAAAAAAACAAGAAAAATAATAAAAATGCAACTTACATTTTCTGAAAGTTCCTGTGTCAAACTGAAAGTTTTAATTTCACTAAAAAAAAATTTATTTGAATATTTTTAGTTTACCATGGCAAACTGAAAGTTTTTATTTCATCAGTCCAGAACTGCAATTCATATCAAAAACCATGTGCCAATTTTAAAAAGAAAATGGTTTTCTATTGTCTGCCAACAAAGCTTTAAACATTAAAAAGCTCCTTTCCACTTCTGCTGAAACCATAGGGCATGCCTGAAATAAAGTGTCACTTTGTCCAAAGTCTTCTGAAATTTCACCAAGGGAAAAGTTTCTCCCTGATAGCAAGCACATCTGCAACTAGCACATATTTTCATACCCTACATTTTTTTAAAACTTGCTCAATTTTCTTTTGCACAGCCTTTTCCACTTTTCCAGTCATATTGCCATTCACAATTTTCTTCAGCCTTTTCCACTTTTCCAGTCACATTGTAGGTGATTCACAATTTTCTTCCTCAAATCTATTTGATGCACTAATAGCACTGCTGATTTCTCCAAGAAAGTAATGGCACCAGGCAGAATTCCAAAATTTGACTTTATGTAGGAAAATTTTCCTGACATTTCAGGATCAGAAAGTAGTCTCTGCTCAACTTTAATTTAGGCTGCTTCATGCTGTCAAACAAGTCGATCTTCCTCATCCAAGAGAAATTCATCCCAAAAATGCTCTTTTTATTGAAAATACCAAAATATGCTAATCAATGACTCAAAAATAACCAAAAATGCCTTAAAATGACTGAAAAACCTGGAAAAATGCCATATCCCATAAAAATCACAAAAAAGAAAATGCCTTAACAAAGGTACTTGAATCAGCTTATTTTTGTATGAAACACATATATGTATACACTTGAATGTTTTAATATTGCCAAAAAAAAAAAAATGCAAAATCATAAAAATTGTAGCCCTACTCATTAGCATGGCATCTGATCAAAAATATTGTTGTTGTCTACAGCTTAACCCTTCTAACAGTGTGTGTAGTTCATATAGAAATTGACAAATATAAATATCCAAAATATTGGCAAATTATGACCTGCATCCATGACTGGATGTGTTGTGGTCAATATTGCTACAATGAGGCTGATTGCTTCGACTAGTGAAAAATCTGATTTTTCAGATTCCTAAGCTGTAATTGCTTAGCCTTAGGTGCTTGGAACTTCTTTGTCCTAGGTGAGGCAATGGATAGCATGCTCGAACGAAAATCAGGAGATGCAGGTTTGTTTCCTGTTTAAGGGTGATGTAATTTTCAAGTTTTCTGAGGGTATGTTACTCTGAAGACCAGAAAATCCCAGCCAAAAGCCCCCCTGAAGGAAGTGGTTACATGGAATACAGTGAAAATATGCCAATAATAGCATTACTTATTTAAGAAGAATTATTTCTTTGGAGAAATTTGTTTCCAATTGTATAATCCCAGGCAATTCAGTACATATTTCTGATTGCTTTGAATATTTTATTCTTGTGTGCAGCTCACTCCCTTGTGATTGCCAATGCAATTGATTGCCCCTGGTGAGCTTCATTACTTACCTTAGATAATTATTTTAAATTACCAGCAGCCAGTACATATGTGTGTATGTATTGGGTTTAGCCTTACATTTCAGACACTACCAAGGCTTCTAAATTTTTAGTTCTGTGTACTCCTAGAATATGGTGAAGACTTCCTGCTAGAAAATGCAAACTTTGAACAGAACAGATCCATATTATTTAGGAAATTCTCATGTTTGTTTGTGTAGGTGTGTGTTTACTCCATGATGGCTTCCCAAACTTTTGGGCTAATGTCTGTAGCTGAGTGTACTTCACAGGTTTCATGATATCTTTTTTTGTATATTGAGAAACATGAAATATGGTGGTATGATAACTGAGGGAACAGAATGCACACATCACCAACATAAACATGCAGTTATACTCCTACATACTTGTGTACACAACTGCATGATGCACAGATAACTCATAAGCTAACACCTATCTACATCATGATATAATCAACACAGTAATCAGACATCACCAAATTGACTGTCACAGAAAACTTTAGAATTTCACTGCCCTGGAGCGGGAATTGAACCCACATCTCCCATTATATCATGAATATATTGGCCACGTATTGTGAGAAGAATATTTCTTCCACATTGTTTACCCATCTACATGACAGGAGTATTAATCTAGCAATTAGAAATGCCTGAATTGACAGTTTTTTTGTTCTGCTGTTCTGTGTATAACATGCATCACATCAGAAAACTTGAAAATTGCATTGCCCTGGAGCTGAAATTGAATTTGCCTCTCCCAATTTCCGTTGAGGCATGTTAACCATTACACCACCCAGTTTGTTACATCTTTCTTACACTGAATCCATATTTGAGATACTGGTGATTTACTGAATTATGTTACGAGGAAGTAGAATTGACTTTGATTGGTGGAAATCCGAAGCGTTTCAGATTCTTCATACTCGGATACTTGAAAGTTTGTTGCCCTGGGTATGTAATGCATAGATATAATGCTCGAATGGAAATCAGGAAATGCAAATTTGATTCCCACTTCGTGGCAATGTAATTTTCAAGTTTTTTGAAGTGATGGATGTTGCATGTAGAACACTAAAACTGTCAATTCAGGCATTTCTGATTGCTAGATTAATAATCCAGTCCTTGTTCCATATATTTAGTGAAAAATCCATACCCATCCACATATTTTTTTGAAAAAAGTTCATTCAATACAGCTATTTAAAGCAGCTTTTATCTCTGTCACATTCGCAAATACAGTTTTCATGTAAATGTGTGAAACTGAATATAATATCTATTCTAAAAAAAAGTTAACTGCTGCTGCCGCCACAGTTTTTGAAATTTCGCGATACTCGTGCTTTCCTAGCTCGCAGCGCAAAAAGTATTAAACACAAAGATATGAAATTTACATCGTTTGTAGAGAATTGTTCGGAGAACACGCTGAAATAAGCCGTTTTTCAATTCTGATGATAACTTCAAGAGCTATTGTATTTCAAAGTTAAGGTAAGCAAAGAAGTGCTATCAATTCGCGTTCCGGACGCACTTACAGCAACAGAACCATGAAACTTTGTAGGCATGTAGGGTCATGGCTGAATTTTTGCACCTCGTCGCCCTTTTTTTTTAAATTTTGATTTAGTTTAGGAGAAATTAAATTTCAAAATTTCACAAAATTCTCTATTTCACGATTGGATCCATTTTGAAAAACGGATATATGGCAAACTATAAATCGTAACGCATTGCAATTTTTACAGCATAAACTCACAACTATCATCCCTCTTTGAAAAAATAATTTAAGAAATGTTTTTTTTTCTGATTTTTAAGTATTTTTTAAAGAAGCAAAGGAAAGAAGTGAACAGCTTCCTCTGTCTTCAGCGGTAACCACAAAGAAAAGCTCTGGTCCTGTGACCTGCTGCCATGGTGACAGCTATTTTTAGCACTCTCTTCTCATTGGGTGAAAGGACAGTCTACAACCAAACTGGTAATGACGCAATGCTTAATGATGTAGTGACGCTTTTAAAGTTCAGCATTTTCCGCCGCCATAAAATAAAATAAAAATAAAAATGGTGGCTATGGAACATTTCTCTGCTTGAAATTTTCACGAATTGTTCGACCACTTCAACATTACCTGGAGATTTGAAAATTGTCATATTGATAAGTCTTACGGTCCGAATACCTAGAAGAGTCCGAAACAAAAAATAAAATCAAAATGGCGGCTTTTGAACATTCTCTGCTTGAATTTTTCGCGAATTGTTTGACCACTTCTCAATAACCTTGAGATCTAAAAATTGGCATGCTGATAGTCCTTAAGATCCGGATACCTAAGAAAGTCTAAAAACCAAACAGTTCGAAAGGGAGGCTTAGCTTTACTGTTCAAAGTTCTGATAGGTTTAAAGATAATTATGCCAGAAATGTTGAAATGCTGTAAAAATTCCACGAAATTTTGATTTAAAATTAAGGGGCGCCGAAGGCTGATCTGTTTTACGTCAAACCGTATTCATTGACGTCACGACCCTGTTCTAAATCGTGAAACAGTTACTGATCTTAAATAACTTTTTCTTTCCCTTAATTACTTTTCCTTTCTTTTATTTTATGTTAAAAAAATTATAGATTCACCATTCAGAGAATAGGCATAACTACTAATTTGAAAAAAAAACCAAAAAACATATGAACTTAGCACCAGTTTATCTATCAAATGTCAAGAATGTGATAGTTCACTTATATTGAATCGGCAATTTAGAAATTTTTCTTTTGTGCTCACTCTGCACTAAGGAAAAAAGTTGTGTGTGCGTTTGCAGCAAAATGATTTGTGTAGATAATGTCGAACATATGTAGAATGCCAAATAAGGCAATACCTTTAAGGGTTTTTTTTAATTTATAACTTTTAAAAATTACTGATGTGGAACATGGGTACATTATAAGCTTTGTTTCTTATAAATTCAGATTTAGATACATCGATCCTCATTCACATAAACATTCCTATGTGAAAACTGTAGACTTTGTGTTTTTTTGTAAAAAGTAGCTATGTGAGTTGCTGAGTTGAAATCAGAATTTTATAATGTCTATAGTGTCTACCTTACCTGAAGGCCACCAGTTGCAATGTGTAAGAAAGAAGCTACTGTATAGTATTTGGAAGGGTCAGTGTAAATCTTGGGAGAAAGGAAATTTAATTAGTGTATCTAACTAATGAGCCAAATATGGTGATCCCATGAGAAAAAGAAAAAGAAAGTACTGGCAGACAAGATAGGAAAAGAAGAGAGAGCAGAAACTAGCAGATAAAGTAAAATTCACTAGTGAAGTTATTCTGAAGATATGTTGGTGGGTGGACATGTTTCTATAATAAATCATCGAGCTGTATTCTGGACGTCAAAAAAAATTTGGGAACTGAGATAAGGCAGGAAAAAAATCTTGCATTGGAGGTTTGATGGTTGATGACCTTAGTATGGAAATTAAAGCACCATAGACAAATTTCTGTCCTGTTTCTATAAATAAAGACAGAAATTTGTAGCAAATAGTTATCCAGCAGTGAATTGGGAATTGGTGGTGGTGATATCATCATCATCATCGTCAACCATTGTCAATCCACTGCTGGACGAAGGTCTCCCCAAGTTTCCTCCACAACGGTCTGTCTTGTGCCAGTCTCCTCCATGTCACTCCTGCATGCTTTTGAATTTCATCCACCCATCTCCCATGTGGTCTTCTTCTGGGTCTTTTCCTGTCCCTTGGAATCCAATTTAAAATTTCGGCTGTCCATCGATGGTCTGTCCTTCTAGCAGTACGTCCAGCCCATTGCCATTTCAGGGATTTAGCTCTGATCATGATGTCTTCAACTCTTGTCATTTTTCGGATTCACAAGTTCCTTTTCTTATCTCTCCTGGTTACACCAAGCATGCACATCTGCATGCTGCTTTGAGTTGTCTGCAGCCTTTGTATGTCTCTTTTAGTTAAGGTCCATGTCTCTGCACCATACATAAGCATTGGAAGGATGCATTGATCAAACACTTTTCTTTTAAAACATAATGGCATATTGCTCTTGAAAATTATGCTGTTTCTTCCAAAAGCTCTCCAGGCAACTTTTGTCCGCCGATTAATTTCTTCATCAATGTGACCCTCACTTGATATCTTCTGTCCAAGATAAACGTACGTGTCTGTTATCTCCAGCTTTTCTCCATCAATCGATAAATCTTCATTTCTTGTAAAAGCGTTGAACATCACTTTTGTCTTCTGAAAGTTCATTTTTAATCCCACTTCTTTACTCTTGTCAGCAAGTTTCTGGATCATACTCTGCAACTCTGATGGGGTAGTTGCAAAAATGACTATGTCATCAGCAAAACGAAGGAGGGTTAGATAATCTCCATTAATCTTTATCCCTTTGTTTTCCCAGTTCAGTGATTGAAAGACATTTTCCAATGTGGCATTAAAGAGCTTCGGAGATATGCCACCAAAGTTATCCTGAAGAAGAAATTGAAGAATTTTATGAGGAAATTGACGACCGCCCATAGCGGTATAACTATACCATCGGGATTAGAGGAAATTCTATCCCACACTCACCAACCCGCTTGGCCAGCGTGGTGAGTTATGGCCAAACCCCTCCAAAATGATTCCACAACTTAAATCTTGGCCCTCAGTCTCTGGCAGCTGGAATGTACCTGGCCAAGGCAGCGGCCAGTGCGACATGAAGGCAGAGGGTGCTAAGAATCCCGGAGGACCGGACTAGGCTGCCATCTGATGCTGACCTTGGCTACTTACAATGGACGCTCCCTATCTTCTGATTCAAGGCTTCTTGAATTGGAAGAGGAACTACAAAGGATCAAGTGGGACATCGTGGGGCTAAGTGAGGTAAGGAGAAAAGGAGAAGATCTCATCGAACTGAAAAGTGGACATCTCTTCTACTATCGTGGGACAGATACTGGCAGAACTAGTGGTGTTGGATTTATAATAAACAAGAAACTGAAGGATAAAGTTGTAGAAGTTGAAAGTTCCTCTGACAGAGCTGCACGACTTGTTATCCAACTCTCGAAAAGATACCAGGCTCAGATTATTCAAACTTATGCACCCACCACAAGTCATCCTGAAGAAGAAATTGAAGAATTTTATGAGGAAATTTGTCATCTAAATAATAAAGGTAAGCAGCACTTGAAAATAATTATGGGAGATTTCAATGCAAAAATAGGGCAACGGCAACAGAATGAAACTTCAGTAGGTAAATTCGGTCATGGCAACAGAAACCAGCGTGGAAATACTCTCGTTGAGTTTGCAGAGGCAGAAGGGTTTTTCATCTTGAACTCCTTCTTCAAGAAAAAGCCACACAGGAAATGGACATGGAGACATCCAAATGGGACGACAAGTGAAATTGATTTTATTATGTGTAACAAAAAATTCGTCATAGAAGACTGCAGTGTGCTAAACAAGTTCAACACAGGTAGTGACCATAGATTGGTGAGATGTAAGATGCACCTCAACACTAAACTTGAACGTGGCAAGCTCATAAGACAAACAAAATCTATTGACATAACCAACCTTAAAAAACACCATAATACCTTCAAGTTAGAACTGAAGAACAGGTTCTCTGCTTTAGAAGGCCTAACATTGGAAGAAGTGGACATCTCTGAAGTTAACAGAAAAGTAACCAAAGCTCTTATGGAAACAGCAACAAAATTAGCTGGGTCTAAGAACAAGTTGCATGTGAACAAATTATCAGGAAAAACCAAAATGTTGATGCAAAAAAGAAGAGAGATGAGGACAACTAAAGAAGATGTGACTTCCAAAGTGGAATATATAGAGCTATGCAAGACAGTAAGAAAAAGTATCACTGAAGACGTAAGGAAATTCAACTGTGAACTAGTGAGGAAAGCAATTGAAAACAACCAAAGCCTAAAGATAGCAAAGGGACATCTCAGTAAGGGAAGAAAACAGATTATGGCACTGAGAAAAGAAGATGGTTCTGTAACAAGAAATAGAGGCGAAATTTTGACAAGAGTGAAAGATTTCTACTCCAAATTATATGAAAGGGATGATACATGTACTCCAGACATCATGAAAGGTACCAGAGTTCTTCCAGTCCTCCCAGCAGAAGTTGCACATGCAATCAAGAACATGAAGTGGGGAAAAGCTCCAGGAGAAGATGGAATTACTGTAGACATCATACAAGAAGCAAGTGGAGAAATCGAAACAGTACTCACCCAAAATTTCACTCGATGCCTTAATGAAGGGAAGATTCCTGAGGATTGGAACAACGCTACAATGATCCTGCTACATAAAAAAAAAAAAAAAAAAAGGTGGTGATATAGGTGCCTTTAAAATAGGTATTTGCTAAATGTTACAACTTCTCATCAGTCCAGTTTATGTGTGTGCACATTTGAAACTTATTTTAAATGTTTAGACTTTGAGTGCATTGAATTAACAGTATGTATATACATACAGGGATGTAAGGTCAGGTGATGCGTAACATCACAGCCTCTCCTTGACAAATGTCAACCCCGCCTTCTCGTGGTGCATCCTGTTCCCACTAAAGGGGCTCTGACGACCGCCCATTGCGGTATAACTATACCATCGGGATTAGAGGAAATTCTATCCCACACTCACCAACCCGCTTGGCCAGCGTGGTGAGTTATGGCCAAACCCTCCAAAATGATTCCACAACTTAAATCTTGGCCCTCAGTCTCCGGCAGCTGGAATGTACCTGGCCAAGGCAGCGGCCAGTGCGACATGAAGGCAGAGGGTGCTAAGAATCCCCGGAGGACCGGACTAGGCTGCCATCTGATGCTGACCTTGGCTACTTACAATGGACGCTCCCTATCTTCTGATTCAAGGCTTCTTGAATTGGAAGAGGAACTACAAAGGATCAAGTGGGACATCGTGGGGCTAAGTGAGGTAAGGAGAAAAGGAGAAGATCTCATCGAACTGAAAAGTGGACATCTCTTCTACTATCGTGGGACAGATACTGGCAGAACTAGTGGTGTTGGATTTATAATAAACAAGAAACTGAAGGATAAAGTTGTAGAAGTTGAAAGTTCCTCTGACAGAGCTGCACGACTTGTTATCCAACTCTCGAAAAGATACCAGGCTCAGATTATTCAAACTTATGCACCCACCACAAGTCATCCTGAAGAAGACATTGAAGAATTTTATGAGGAAATTTGTCATCTAAATAATAAAGGTAAGCAGCACTTGAAAATAATTATGGGAGATTTCAATGCAAAAATAGGGCAACGGCAACAGAATGAAACTTCAGTAGGTAAATTCGG
This sequence comes from Macrothele yani, assembly GCA_039090855.1. Classification (NCBI taxonomy): domain Eukaryota; kingdom Metazoa; phylum Arthropoda; class Arachnida; order Araneae; family Macrothelidae; genus Macrothele; species Macrothele yani. The sequence continues at coordinate 54,160,054 of CM077011.1, read as the reverse complement.
TCATGGCAACAGAAACCAGCGTGGAAATACTCTCGTTGAGTTTGCAGAGGCAGAAGGGTTTTTCATCTTGAACTCCTTCTTCAAGAAAAAGCCACACAGGAAATGGACATGGAGACATCCAAATGGGACGACAAGTGAAATTGATTTTATTATGTGTAACAAAAAATTCGTCATAGAAGACTGCAGTGTGCTAAACAAGTTCAACACAGGTAGTGACCATAGATTGGTGAGATGTAAGATGCACCTCAACACTAAACTTGAACGTGGCAAGCTCATAAGACAAACAAAATCTATTGACATAACCAACCTTAAAAAACACACCTTCAAGTTAGAACTGAAGAACAGGTTCTCTGCTTTAGAAGGCCTAACATTGGAAGAAGTGGACATCTCTGAAGTTAACAGAAAAGTAACCAAAGCTCTTATGGAAACAGCAACAAAATTAGCTGGGTCTAAGAACAAGTTGCATGTGAACAAATTATCAGGAAAAACCAAAATGTTGATGCAAAAAAGAAGAGAGATGAGGACAACTAAAGAAGATGTGACTTCCAAAGTGGAATATATAGAGCTATGCAAGACAGTAAGAAAAAGTATCACTGAAGACGTAAGGAAATTCAACTGTGAACTAGTGAGGAAAGCAATTGAAAACAACCAAAGCCTAAAGATAGCAAAGGGACATCTCAGTAAGGGAAGAAAACAGATTATGGCACTGAGAAAAGAAGATGGTTCTGTAACAAGAAATAGAGGCGAAATTTTGACAAGAGTGAAAGATTTCTACTCCAAATTATATGAAAGGGATGATATATGCACTCCAGACATCATGAAAGATACCAGTACCAGAGTTCCTCCAGTCCTTCCAGCAGAAGTTGCACATGCAATCAAGAACATGAAGCGAGGAAAAGCTCCAGGAGAAGATGGAATTACTGTAGACATCATACAAGAAGCAAGTGGAGAAATCGAAACAGTACTCGCCCAAATTTTCACTCGATGCCTTAATGAAGGAAAGATTCCTGAGGATTGGAACACCGCTACAATGATCCTGCTACATAAGAAAGGTGACATTGAGGATCTCGGAAACTACAGACCTATCAGCCTCCTATCAGTAGTTTATAAAATCTTCACTAAAGTTCTTTCACACCGCTTGAAGGTAACACTGGACATGGCTCAACCGAGAGAACAAGCTGGATTCAGGAGTGGCTACAGCACAATAGATCATATCCACGTGCTGAGAGAACTAATTGAAAGAGCGAGGGAATATGAACTTCCATTGTGTATGGCTTTTATCGATTATGAAAAAGCCTTTGATTCGGTGAAACCATCAGCAGTTACAATGGCTCTGAAAACCTGCGGTATAGAAGATGCATACATTAATATTATTAATAACATCTATGAAAATGCAAGTGCAAAGATTAGGCTGTTTGAAAATACAACACACTTAAAAATTAGAAAGGGAGTGAGACAAGGTGACACCATATCTCCGAAGCTCTTTAATGCCACATTGGAGGGTGTTTTTCAGTCGCTGAGCTGGGAAAACAAGGGGATAAAGATTAATGGAGATTATCTAACCCACCTTCGTTTTGCTGATGACGTCATTTTTGCAACTACCCCATCAGAGCTGCAGGGTATGATCCAGGAACTTGCTGACAAGAATAAAGAAGTGGGATTAAAAATGAACTTTCAGAAGACAAAAGTGATGTTCAATGCTTTTACAAGAAATGAAGATTTATCGATTGATGGAGAAAAGCTGGAGATAACAGACACGTACGTTTATCTTGGACAGCAGATATCAAGTGAGGGTCACATTGATGAAGAAATTAATCGGCGTACAAAACTTGCCTGGAGAGCTTTTGGAAGAAACAGCATAATTTTCAAGAGCAATATGCCATTATGTCTTAAAAGAAAAGTGTTTGATCAATGCATCCTTCCAGTGCTTACGTATGGTGCAGAGACGTGGACCTTAACTAAAAGAGACATACAAAGGCTGCAGGCAACTCAAAGAAGCATGGAGAGGTGCATGCTTGGTGTAACCAGGAGAGATAAGAAGAGGAACTCGTGGATCCGAAAAATGACAAGAGTGGAAGACATCATGATCAGAGTTAAATCCCTGAAATGGCAATGGGCTGGACATACTGCCAGAAGGACAGATCATCGATGGACAGCCGAAATTTTAGATTGGATTCCAAATGACAGGAAAAGACCCAGAAGAAGACCACATGGGAGATGGGTGGATGAAATTCGAAAGTGTGCAGGGGTGACATGGAGGAGACTGGCACAAGACAGACCGTTGTTCAGGAAACTTGGGGAGACCTTCGTCCAGCAGTGGATTGATAATGGTTGACAATGATGATGATGATGATATACATACAGAAGTGCATTTAATGTATTCTTAAATTAGAGCTTCCATTTAATTATTCCACTTTGCAATATTATCCATGCAAGGCTAAACAAATGGACCTGCTACTTCTAATGTAGGCTCACAATGTTTCACTGCAGTAGCAGCTATGTCTTGCTGACATTAACACAGTCATTACAAAGAAGTGTTCTCCTTTCTAGGATGGAGAATTGCCTGTGTTTCATCTGTCAAGTAAAATGGATAGGTTTGATGTAACTTCTTGAATTAAAATTGAAAAATGCAATGCAATGTCATTTTTTGCAAAATTGGTTCTTAAAGAATGCTTGCATATTGTTTCTTACTGTGGATTCTTCTACATTTGGTCTGACAAATCCTAGCAGAGATGAAAACTAGTTGTGGGTCGGTGTTCCTTTTGATAACAGAAGATTGTGTTGAGAGCTGTTTGTAACTCAATTTTATTGTTTTGCAAATTAATTAAATCTGTATAAAGAAAATGGGAAATACCCATGTAGTTTTTGCCTATTATTGTTTCAGACACATTCTGTTTAAATATTTACCATGTAATACATGAACAAATATAACTGTCTGGTGCATTCACCAGTTTATCATATCATCACACCATTGCATGTGAATACATTGAATGTTTGTGCATTATTGTATTTGATGTGTTGTTTTTGTAAATTTCAGATGGGTCCATTTATTGTTAAGTTTGAGGAATCCATTGGTTTACTTGGCTTACATGTGAAGTAGCATAGTTTATTACTGGTTTCTCTGCCAAGAGTCAGAATTTGAATGAGACGTATGTTTATTCTTAAGTAATATTCCTTTTCTTGAAACCAGTAGCACCAAATTAGAAATAATGTTACTCCTTCCTGCCTTCAGTGATCATCCTAAAACTAAATGAACTTTAAAAAAAAAAAAAAAGGAAAGAAAGAAATGAATCACAATCATACATGCGACTGACGGGGAAAAAAAAAGCTGAACTAAAATAACCAGGTGAAAAATCAGAATGCGTGGCGAAAAAGTGTGAAAATAACACAGCATGAGAAAGATGGAATTGTTCACTGTGATTTATTTATGTAAATATTAAACTGGAGCACATCACTTTATTCACAATATAAAATTACTGAATTCAAAACAAAATAAAATGATTTGAAAAGACTGCTTCAACACAGTTTTTTTTTCTTGTTTTTTTTTGTCTTACTTGCTAGAACATCAGCTCAAGTTTCCTCTTGTGAGCAAGTCTTGCTGCCTCATCAGCAAGTTCCATTGTCATAGTTGTTGACTCTGCAGCTGTATAGCATTCATTGCTCAATTTTTCTTTCTCATGATATTTTCCCCTTCCCATTTCTTCATTGGCGCTTTTCTTTCAATTTTTTTCATACCTTCAGATGAAAATAATTTCATCCGTCATGCTGAAAGAACTTTCAGTCTGATGACCATTGAATACATGATATCAAAACTTTCACTATTTTAGACAAACGGTAACTTTGAGAATATGTGTATTTTTGAACACTTTGGATCAGCACATACAAATTTTCCACCTTTGTCATTTCCGTTTGTGGAGAATTTTCCATCCCTTTTCAAGATGAAATGCAAATATTTATGGGGGCGTATGGGGGCGGGGGATAGCATTTAACAACAACACGAGATATAGGAAGCAGCGCGGTAAACAGAATTACGATTACGAGATAAGTTTTTCGTCCGTCCGTGTTCCGTTTTCGGAAAATTTTCCTCCGTTTTCAAGCAAAAATACAAATATTTATTGAATAAAATGATATTTAACAATACTGAGAAGTAATATGACGATATTAAAAAAAAAAAATACGATTACGGGAGAAATCTTCACTCTATCTAACTTCCGTTTTAGGAAATTGTTGCCTACAGTTTAAAAGCTGAAATGCAAATACGGTATTAATGCAATAAAATGATATTTAACAACAATACTGGATAAAGACAACATTACGAGATACAGAGATTGCCATTACAGGAAATATCTTCACTACGTTTAATTTCCATTTTCGAAAGTTTTGAAAGTCGGAATACCCTCCTGGAAAACGCCTACCCAATTAATCCCTCAAAAATTTCTCCTCAGATTTGCCTTGATCTCGGGAATGACCCGCATGATGTCAAAAAAAAAAAAAAAAAAAAAAAAAAAAAGCAGAATTCGCGGAAGGATCTCATATATGCACAATTCACTGACCATAGCTAGGCAGAAAGCTCAGGAATTTTATCTAAATTTATGCTCAGTAGTTTCAGTAGCTTTGAAAAAACGTTATATTATGTTTAAACATGTATGGGCCGGTGGTTTTTTTTTTTTGAGAATGAAATTTAGCAGTTTTTTTTTAGCTTATAAACAGAAATTTTAGTAATTTTTTTTTTCAGTGCAAAAGAAAATACCACTATTAAAATTGCAGAGTTCCAATACGGAATTGGAAGTACTTTCCCCTTTCCCCCCAGAGTTAACTTTAACAGTAAACCACAGTTCCAAAAAAAAAAAAAAAAAAAAAAAAAATGGAAATTGAGTTTTTGTAAAAGTAACTGTTCTTGTTTCTTGTGTAGCATTGTGAAAATAACGTACTAACGCAATTTTTAAACGAGCAATAAGCATACTCAAATGTAAGTCTGTCAGCTAAGTCACCTATCTTATTAAGTGCATAGCATTACGAAACTCATGGGCTAATTATTTCCATAAAATTGTAATTGTTGCTGTGAAGTTGTAGTTTTCCCATTTCGTTTTCTTTTTTCTTGCAGTTACGGGTTCCTTTTCCAAAGGTTTATTCAAATTGTTGTAGTTGTTTATTTTTCTTTGTATGACGTGGGAACAAATAAAGATTTCTTACATCTCGTTGTTGACATCTTGTTTTCAAAACGAGAATTTGAGTGACATTTACAACTGGCCTGCGGAGTACCTTTATTTAAACGAACTGTGTAGTGTAGTCCACTTTTCTTGAATTATAGCTATGTCATTCGACAGCTGAGGCGTAAGTATTGCGTTAAGTTTAATTACCGTCAATGCCACTTCTGTTGCTTTTTTTTTTTTTTTGCGGAAAGCATAGACTGTTCTGTTACGACACCACTGCGACCACAACCGAGGCCGTTGATTTACTGAGTTTGCGTTGTTGTTTCCAGCAGTGGTTTTGTCATCGTATAGACGGCCTTCACCGACGTTTCGTCAAGAGAACGCGTAAAGAAAACGGGAAGTGTTTCTTCCCTCCTCTGGCTTTCTAAAATCCGTTCTGTGTCAGGAGCCAGCTCACTTGCTAGTCATTCAAGACGTAAACTTGTTACAGGATTCAACTTCCAAGTGCGTGTCGTGAACAGTGCAGTACATATACAGATCCAGCATCTCGTCGTATTCTTGGGAATTAAAAAGAAAAAGGTAAATTTATAAAGCTTTTTTTTTTTTTTTTTTTTTGCGTTTAGTGGTTTGGCACAAAGGTATTAAATGAAAATACTTTTTTGTTTTTGTCCTGTGTGGATATCTCTCTTACATCTCCAATGGTTCCTCAGGAAGTGCACACACACAAACTTCGATCGACCCATCTGATTTTGATTTAATCCATTCCGATTGATGATAATGGTATCAGCCTGTCTTGCACCTACTCCCAGTGTAACATAACATTTCGCATCTGTTATAGATGCCTTGCACTATCGTACAGTTTCATCCTATCGTTGGTGTATCCTTTCCGTGTTTTAAGCGTTAAAAAAAATATTAAAATAATTTAAAAAATAAAAATTCGTATCAGTAAAATACTTTTGCGTGTATTTATTTTTTATAATGCTTTTGATCTGCTATTCATTCAGTTTCCAGTTGAAATAACTGACCAGCGTTTATTCTATTCGTCGTTCACTTTTAGGTGACCAGATATTGGGACACTGATTTGAGGACAAAATGGCGCGGTGTCCCCAAATCAACAGATCATTTGGGCACTCATACATAGATAAATAAATTACGCCTTTTTTTTTTTTTTTTGTTGTTGTTGTTGTCAAAAAAGAGTTTCGTTTCAATAAGTGCGATATTGCACCTGAAAATTTGTATCTTAAAAAGATATAGGTTGTAGAATGTTAGTAATTTGCACCAACAAAGCAGAGCTGTGATGGAGCGAATATACTCAGCAAAAGTGAAGCACTTTACATTAGGTACATGTGGTAAACGTTTTTGGTAGAACTCAGAACAAGTACAGTCAAAATTTGGTCGCCCCTGGTGCAGTATTCTACGCTCTGGCTTCTAATATTTCGTCCGAGTGGGTCGGAGTTTGAGGCCCGCACGAGACATAGGTGGTGTGTGTGGGAGACTGCCCTTAGAGTTGCCGAAAAGCAAAACAGTCAAAATTTGTTTTTACAATGAGCATGTTGGCAGGTGGGTGCAACGAAAACATATTTAAGATACTTTTTCATTAGAAACGTAACGAGCTAATGATAAAGCTTAAATTTTAGGACACTTGAGAACAAACAGCCAAATTCGAGGACAATTTGTGTCCCCAAAGACATCAGATGTTTTAGGTGACGGTAAACCAAATTCAAGGACTGTCTTCAAGCATTCGAGACCTCTGGTCAGTATACGTTTACTTCATTACCGTAGAAATATGCATTTATTATATTGATGTTTTGGTGCATTCTATTGTTTTCCTACTTCCTTGTTTGCGTTTACTTTCATAAAGAAGAAAATTGTGTGAATCATCGTATCACATGATTCTGTTATCAGGTGTTGATAGAGTTTCCGGTTCATCAGAACTTTTCGTGTGACAAACGTTCTTAGTGCTTGAGGTATTCGTAGCCTTGTTCTTTTTTTTTTTTTTTTTTTTTTTCCCATCAACAGCTATGTTCTTTTCTCCGTTATATTGGAGAGGGGAAAAATTCCTTTTCTGTGTATAAAGACAACTTTATAATTATTTTTATGTGTAAATTATTGTATGTAAATTAGTAGGAATAAAAGGCAACAACGTGTACAAAAGTAATCAAAATTTTATTTTACCCATTTATTTCTGGAACGTAACCTTTGTGTTAAGTGGAGGGTAACTGAAGAAATTTCATGCATCCCATTTGTTTTCTATCTGCGAGTAGGTTTTCATCGATCAACGGTATACGAATTTAATGTGCCTAAGGTCACTATCTGTCCCGGATTTCCCAAGATGGTTCGGAAATTCTTTTCATGTCCCTCTCCCCGGGCTATGGACAGTGAACGGTGTGAATAGTAATAATATCTGTTTGTGATTTTTGAAAGCCCGTTAACTAGTAAAATGTGATTCTTACAAGAGTGTCTGTTCCCTTTGAACGTGACTAGCGCATGGTAGAAGTCTGAACGGACCTTTAGGCCGTGGCTTTCGTCAGTCTCGGCGTGGGCCGGAAATTTATGGGTCCCGCCCAACCAGGCTTTTTTATCACGTGTTCTCCGCCATTTATTGTTGCAAATAACTTTGGTAGAATTCAGAACAAGTACATACTTTGGTAGAACAAGTACGGGCTATGGACAGCGAACGGTGTAAATAGTAATAATATCTGCTTATAATTTTTGAAAGCCCGTTAACTAGTAAACTGTGATTCCTACAAGAACGTGACTAGCGCACGGTAGAAGTCTGAACGGACCTTTAGGCCGTGGCTATTTATGGGTCCGGCCCGACCAAAAATAGCCACGGCCTAAAGGTCCGTTCAGACTTCTACTCTAAAGGTCCGTTCGCTCCTCTGATAACGGCCTAAAGGTCCGTTCAGACTTCTGGCCTAAAGGTCCGTTCAGACTTCTGGCCTAAAGGTCCGTTCGCTCCTCTGCTCTGATAACGGACCTTTAGGCCCGAAATTTATGGGTCCGGCCCGACCCGTTTCAGGCTTTTTTATCACGTGTTCTCCGCCATTTATTGTTGCAAATAACGCAAGGCTTCCTCTAGAACTGGTGTTTTCAACCCATGTCGCAGAGCGTTTTTTAATGGCCCGCGAGTCGTTGTCCACGAAGGAAATTCTAAAATGAATAAAATAAATAAATAAAAAAGAAATGCATTTTGGAAATGGAAAACTGAATATCCAGGTCGGGTACACGGACTTTGAATCCCCAAATCTGCTCTGAGCTATGCTGCGATAAATTTTATAATTGAAATTTTTAAATGCAGTATAGAACGCGCTTATAACGAGGTGTTCTGGACAGACGCAAATCCTCGCTAAACCCGGGTGGCTCATTAAATCCGTTTTAGGGTGAAAAATATCAGTATGTAAAAACATGTGCATACGTTTAAGTTATATATCCATAACAACTGGATAAACTTGAAAGATTTAATTAATCAACTACAGATGTACAAATTAAAATAAAATATGCACTTATATGAATACATAGTAGCAGCGAATTCCAAAGTGAAACACCATTTAAAAACATTTTTTTAAAGAAATCTAATGCTTGTTTCATATTTATGACCTCTTAATGTTTTCGCCGAATAACATAATGCATTAAATAGCTCGTCATCGCAATATCTGTTATTAAACAACAACAAGAAAAAAGAAAAAAAAAAAAAGATTTTCTCACAATCAGTCGCTGTTACATATGACGGCAGCTGAGTGTTCTCTTCCTTTTCTTCACTGGCCTTTTTGTCCCGGAGTAGGTCGCCTGTTTTCTGCTCTGTTTATGAGATATTCCCCAAAGCGTAGCCCCTTGGAACGGGTGGCGGAGAGAGTCTTCGACAACTTGCTTGCTGAGCATTTGACGTACTCACTACCCATTGTTTTTCTAGCAAACTGCTTCCCACTAGCACGCAATGATTCCTGTATGCCACCATTTCTATTCTTCCAATCCAGGACTGTGCGCAGCAGATTTTCTCTGCCACATTAAATTTGAAATTCATTAAATTTTGTCACTTTTCTTGTTAAAAGTGACCATCTTAGCTTTCTCTCAGACGTTAAATACGGGGAATTCATTAAATTTTGTTTGTTAAAACCGTTGAAATTACTTATACATTAGCGAGAGCGCCAGTACAAATATCGAATTGTCGATAGATGGCAGCGCATGGGCCGCGGGTGGCCGAGTGGGCAACGTTCGTGACTGCCACGGAAGGGCCTCAGGTTCGATCCCAAGCAGGTACGAACGCTAGATCCACTAAATACCCGCCGTGTGTCGGATGGGCACGTTAAGACGTGGGACCTCGGGTACTGGCCTCCCGGTAATAAATAAGGGCGTCTTCCTCCCCCTTTCTACTTCGCTTCCGTGTCACTTTCCTATCGGGCGCTCTAGCCCAAATCTCCTATAGTTTCCTATTTCTAAGGGTTGTTTAAGACCTGGGGTCAGACACTCCCTAAAATCCTCTACAAAAATCCTCTGAAATCTATTTCTAAGGGTTGTTTAAGACCTGGGGTCAACACTCCCTTCCTAAAATCCTCTGATGGCAGCGCATGAGTAGAGAAAAACTAAACTAGTGCTCTAAATGACAATCAAACGCTGTCTTATAACAATTATTCCTTTATTATAATAATAATAAACAAATAGATGGCAGCACATGAGTAGAGAAGATAACGTCTCTTAAGGTCATTTTATTATCATTAATGTGAACGCTATACTGCTTTCAGTCGGTTATTTGTTTCTGTACTGCAGAACAATACGAAAATTTGGGAATTGAAATTTTCGTATTGTTCAATGAAAGAAGTGCTGTTTCATTTCTTCAGGATAAAGGAATTCTTCCGATGGAGAGGATATGTAAATCGGGACATAATATGAAGCTATACTTCCGACGTGCAAGAATTCAGTGGCGGTGCAACATTAGAACATGCAAATGTAAAGTAGGCTTACGCGCAGGAAATTGGTTTGGGAATAATTGGATTCCTTTTGTAACTGCTGTTCGGTTTATTTATAGTTGGAGTGAGGAATTGAGTTCTCTTAAATGGTGTAAACGGTAGTTAAATATGGCAAGTCACACAGCTGTTGATTGGAATAACAATTTGCGAGAAATTTGTGTAGCTGTTCTGGAAGGTTGGAAGGTAAGTCGAACAAAAAATCGGCGACCCAGGACTAATAGGGGAAGTGGACGAAACCTTATTTTCGAAGAGAAAGTCTAATACAGGTTGTATGTATTTTACCGGAACAGTAGATATTCGGAGGAATTTGTCGTTCTACTAATGACTGGTTTTTTAGAAAGTGCCAGACAGAAGTGCAAAAACCTTAATGAAAGAAATCAAAAATCATGTTGCAGAACATTCTACAATATATTCCGATTCATGGAAATCATATAAGACTGAGGAGCTAGAAGAGGCAGGATTTCACCATTTTAAAGTCAATCGTAGGTATTTTGTTGACCCAGAAAGTAGAGCCCACACTCAAACGATAGATTGTGGGGATCAGCTAAATGGAGAAACTGGCTCAGCTAAATGGAGAAACAGACGTCATCGCGGTACTGCTAGACAGCATATCAATTCGTATTTAGCTGAGTTTATGTGGAGACATTCACTTATTTCAGACCCATTTGAATCCATTTTAAATTCTATTAAAACACTGGCCAAAAAAATTAATGTTTAGATTTTTTGCATCGTTGGAAAGACGATGTATATTGTCTGTATTTCTTAAACGTTTTGCTTTACATTGTTATTATTTATTATAAAGAAATATTTGTTATTATTATTATTGTGTTTGATCGTTATATAGAGCACTATTTCTGTTTTTCTCTATTCATGTGCTGCCATTTATCGACATTTGTACTGGCGCCAAACTAATGCACGAGTACCAAATTAGCTTTAAATTAACATAATACCAAACGAAAGTTCCTGTTTTGCTCATTAAATCCGTAATCTCGTTAAATACGGGGTCTTTATAAGCGGGTTCTAGTGTAGTACTGAAAGTGTAAGCGTGTCAGGTACCTACTTTTAACTTCTTTGTAACATGAATGTCATGCTAAGTGCATCATTTCTTTTTCCGAAAGTTTTTGGATTCAAAACCTTTCTGAAATAATCGGTATTCATAATAAACACATGCAGTTTTAGGGGTGTTTTGCATGTGGCCCGCAAGTCCTGTTACATTTTGTCATGTGGTTCTTAATTCTGAATAGGTTGAAGACTCCTTGCTCTAGAGAAACAAAGCCGCTCTTCTCAACTGAACTACCTTAGTAGTAAAAGGAATTTCTCTCAGTCGTTAAATCCGGGGAATTCATTAAATTTTGTTTGTTAGAGAGACGTGTCATTTCTAGTAACTTTTCCTTCTACAGATGAAGTTTAGCCCGGCTACATACTTCTGTCACTAATGTAAACGCTTTCCCTCTTCTACTTTTAAGTATAAACAAGGTAACCTTCGATCCACAAATATGTAAACAATTATTTCGAACTTCCTCATCTCCGTTGTAGCAACGAATCGCGCGAGAAGCTTGTTTTGGTTTCCTCAAATTGAAAACTCTATTTATGTAAACATTTCTCATAAAAGAAAAAAAGCCACGTGACTGTATCTTGCAGCTCGGATTGTCGATTTCACCTGCCTTAATCAGTGCCTCTGGCGGCGGATAGAATCTTTCGTTTCACTCAGTGAACTTCGTAATCTGATTATTTAACAAGTCAGTGTTCATTTTGTGAGACAAAAGTTTTTCTGTTATCCAGGAGCAAATTGTTAAAATCCTACACAGTACCGACCTGTGCAGATATATAGAGCACGGCACAGCCAATGAGCGTCGTCCCCTCCTCGCCAGCATTCTCGTTCATTGAACTGTGGCAGTCTGGTTGCTTGTGTTAACATGGAATAATGCTTTCTTTATGTATTATTTGCTCTCTTGTAGTTTAAGTCTTCTTGTGTGCGTTTTTCACTCATTTAGAGTGTAAACTGTGAATAATCGTAACACAAGAAAACAATAAACGACCGCGGCACTCGCTACAACTTAGAAATGAAGCGTCGCATCGTCTAGAATTTTGTAATCCGGTAAGTAAAGAAGATTAATAACACACTAAAGTGCTCGACCTGTCAAGTTAAAGCTACCATTAAGTGAAAACCACAGAGCTAAAAAAATCACAAAAGTTAAAAAATAACAAAAGCACGTTCAGCTTAAAAAATCAAAAAGTCACGTATCTGGTTGGTTATTGAATTTTTATGGCGCAAGGGTAATGTGTGGCCAAAGAGCGCCAAACACGAGACAATCAAACAAACAGTATAAAACACATGTTATAATGCTTAAAATCTGGCTAATTCAGTGAAAGTGAAAAAGGAAAATGATGGGAGGGCTAAAATCTATATACGTTTAAAAAAGTCAATCTGTTTAAAAAAAGAAGACATAGGGAATGTATCGCAGTGGTCATCTAGGAGCCGCTGCAATGTAGCGGCGTCCTCGGTCAACAATAAATGAGAATGAAAGAAATGAAAACCAACGTCACGAAAACGAACACAACTACAAAGAATATAAGTGACAGTGAGTCGACAATTGCACGTCTCACACATCGGCGCAGTGTCGCCACACGGCAAGATGCGGTGGGTGAAACGACAATGCCCAATGCGCAGACGCGCAAGAACAACTTCCTCCCTACGGTTCCGACGTCATGATGATTTCCAAACTCCAAGAATTGGTTTGATACGATGCAGTTTATTTTCCACCTGTTGGTCCCACAGACCCTGCCATGTTCGCTTGATATGATCCTGAACAGGAAAGCGGAAATCACGATGAAAAAGTGGCAAGGGTGTGACGACCAAAGAGGAAGCAGATCTAGCAGCCGCACCAGCACACTCGTTACCCGAGATTCCAACATGCCCAGGAATCCAGCAAAAGTGAACCTGAAAACCGGCCTCGAAAAACAACGAAGCAACCGTCTCACATCCAAGAGAAAAGGATGGTCACGGCAATCCGCAGATGACAAAGTCTGCAAGACACTTAAGTAATCCGTATAGACCATAGCACGATGATGAGAACTCGGCTGAACATGAAAAAGGGCGTGAAACACAGCATGCATCTCCGCCGGAAACACCGTGACTTCAGCTGGGATCCGCGCAACAGAAACATCATCCACGCAGAAGGCAGCTGATGCGACAACATCACCGATCTTAGATCCGTCGGTGAAAACTGGAACATAATTAGGATTGAGGGAACGATGCTCAGCGTAGTAACATAATTAGGATTGAGGGAACGATTCTCAGCGAAGAGCTGCTGGTACACGGAAGCAGGGGTTGAGGACTTATCAAAAGAAGTAAAGTTGAGATCAGTGATGACCGCAAAAGGATGCCACGGTGGGTCCCCAACGACCCTGGGATCTCCAACAAGTGACAAGTCTAGCCCTACATCACGAGCTACGGCCGCCATACGAAGACCGAAGGTTGGAATACACAATGGCCGGTTTTCAAATAAACGAGCATGCTGGGGATGGAAAACTGCAATTTTAAATAAATGCCTAAAAAGAAAAAAAAAAAAGAAGAAAAAAGAGGTCAAAACGTTCGTTGGTAATTTACAGTAGTAGCAAAAGTGGAAATTTACAATGGAAAGTAATAACGTCGAAATTTCTCATAGCATGTTGGATTGTTGGATCACAGAGTACGCATATTATGGAAAAGCGTGAAAGACCGAGAAATGAAAACTATGGTATTATCCTCTGCAGCAACTATTCACTGCTGGACATCGATCTCCGAAGTTTTTTCCAGAACTTTGCGGGTATTTTTTACTTCTAGATAACCAATTGAGTGATCACTGGGATTTCGTGGCGCATAGGACACAGTTGGCCGTGGGGCGCAAGACAACAACAAAGAAATTTCCTTATTGTCCCAAATAATCTGTCAAAAATTTCATTTTTACATCATTTTTATGTAGCTTTTGGGTCTTCTGGATTTCAATTTGTGTGGCAAAGATGAGTTACGTAACAGGAAGACAGTGTAAATTTGCACATGGTGTTTGTGTATGTTATTTGTATTTATAATTTCCGTTTGCCCTTCCTCAAAACTAAGCTTTGGGTGTCCATGGTGTCTGGCCACTTAGACGTTTAGCTAGTACAATATAGCGAAGTGGTTTGTAATTGCGATCTTGCACGTTACTTAGGATTTTTCGCCATTAAGTAGATCACCTAAGTAAGGAAAAAGATAAAAGCCAACAGGAGCAGTCTTAAGACTCCAAGGAGGTTAGAATTAGATATCTGGAGATGTCCTTGCTAATGGAGTATAGTACCACTTTGCGTGAAGCCTATAACCGCGAGCGACAGCCGTCAAAGTGTGGGAAAGCTGATAGGTTTCAATGCTATTGCAATGCATTTTGTGTTGGCCGAATCTCCTTTCGTCGCAAATGTTTCCAATTTCGCATCGTAAATTGCTGCCGATGTGTGAGAAAATGCTGAATTTATAAAATTCTTAATTATTTTGAGACTCCTTCCCATTTTTACTTATGTACGAATGTTAATGCGAATTCTAAAAACAACAACGTTAAAATTAAAAACTTCACTCGTATAAGAAGTATAATTCATTCCGGTTTGATATTAACACTGTTTCTGCAACCAAAAGCCACGCTATTCCAAAATACACACAGTTAAAATTACACAGGCATCATGTAAACAACGTCAAATTCCAAAGGAGGTTGTATTACTGGAGACACCACTCCTATCCACCAGCATTGGCCGCCATAAGTCACCGTCCGTGCTGCAAATGACGTCATGTGCAGGTACGACGCAGCCGCAGAAAAGAAGCTGCTTTGAAACCAATGGAACAAAAGCTTCAAAGCGTATAAACAGATAAAATGAGTAATTCAATAATCTTTATCAATGATACACAAGCTTACTGTTTTATCAACGGTATAATTTAGTTCCTTTTTGCTTACTTGTGACGTCACACCACAGATTAGCTGTGACCTATGGCGGCAGAGCCAGTGGTGTCTCCAGTAATATAACCTCCTTGCAAATTCCCACAGTTTGTGGCTTCACGGTTAAGAGACTCGGGGCATTTCCACAAGTATTATTCTAACCTCCTTGTAAGACCCCCGCTGGAGCAGAGTAACGCTCCTCTGCTCTGATCGCTATTTAAAAGGGTCGAAAGCCCATAGATGTCGCCCAGCTTCGGAGAGAGAGGGCAAAAATAAAGAGCGAAGTTGTAGGCTGCTAGAATCTGTGGGAGATTTCCCTGAAAAAGAGAGAGTTCTGAGAGGCAACAGCTGCAACTTAGGCCACAAAAACAATGTAACATTAATTGTGATCATATAAGCTCTCCGGGTCAATGATGCTGAATTCCAGTACTTGAGTTGTACGTAGGCGACCGAGCCAAGTCTCCATACTTCTTACATGTAATACATGTATAAGGAGAGTGACCGGAGAGCGCAGAGAATAGTCAGCGGGTCGTACCCACCTGCGGAGTGTTCGGCACTAACTTTTTCTTCTCCTCCGCCCCACAGCAGGCACCCATGCAAGGATGTTCATGTAGGTGACCCGAAAAGTCTTTGCAATCTTCCCGTTGGGTTCATCATAATCTCGAGAAGTCAGCACAACGAAGAGAAATAGCTGCATCTCTCATCTGTGTATGTGAGTGTGTACACCTAGTGTGTGGTGCATCGAAGTTATAAGTTGGATTGCAATCTTCAGGACGATGGCTCACTCACTGTAAGTAAAGCGGTTTTTTGTTACTGGCATATCATGTCGTTTTAACTTCTAGGATAGAGCGGAACTAAAAGTTTTTAACTGTATGACACTGTATCTTATAAAAGTAGACTCAAGAAAAGTTTTAGGACATAAAAATTTAGAGCCGTATAACTTATGAGAAGTGTCGGATCTATGCTCCTAAACTTAGCTTAAGAAGTATAGCGTTGAACGCCCTCCCTCTGCTTATTGTCCATTTTTATTTTTACTTGTGTGTTAACTAATTAAATGTGTTCGTGCTAAGTCCTTCCGATATCATTTATTTTGAGTGTGTGTTCCCTGTTTGCTCAGAGTGTGCCTCCTTTCCGGCCAATAACCTGAATTCAAACAATTGCATTCTTCCAAATTCTTTTTAGTATAATAAAAATTCATGCTCGGGTGTGACAACCAGTTGTAAAGAGTAACGTAACAATATTTTCATTGCACAGGACAGGCTGAATGGGATTCAGTTGTGGAGGAAAGTGATATTTCCACGGCTACTCTTAATTTGTTTTTTGACTGCTTTTTAGGCTACCCCTAATTTGTGTTTTGACTGCTTTTTAGGCTACCCTTAATTTGTGTTTTGACTGCTTTTTAGGCTACCCTTAATTTGTGTTTTGACTGCTTTCCTGGCTACCTTTAATTTGTGTTTTGACTGCTTTCTCGGCTGAGGGGCATTGCGAACTGTGACACCACCCCAGTGGCCATTCTTAATGAGTTATTACGTGTAGCAGTAGTAATCATCTGTTGGATTCCGAAACAGGCGGTTCAGCTAAGCTCGCAGTATCAAAATCCTCTTTCAATAATTGATACCTCTCACTTAACCATTAACTCAGAAGATCCTTTTGTCGGCGTGACTTTCTCCCAATACTAGATTTTTGATTTTAATATAATTTATACACTGAGTAGCCACTTTATTATGACCACCCCCTCAGTACTTCGTTGGGCCACCTTTTGCCTTTAATACTGCGTCGATTCTTCGTGGCATGGACTCTACGAGATGTTGATAGGTGGTGTGTGGAATCTGAGACCATGCTTGATGAATAGCACTTTCCAGGAGTGTGAGATTGCAGGGTTGTGGATCCAGCTGTCTGATGGCTCGTTCAACTTCATCCCACAAATTCTCAATGGGTTGAGATCTGGAAATTGTGGGGACCACCTAAGCAAAGTAAACTCACCGGCATGTTCCTGAAACCAATCCTGTACAATACGAGCTCTATGGCAGGACGCATTATCTTCTTGAAAGTAGCCATCGCCATTGGGATAAACGATCCACATGACAGGATGCACTTGGTCCGCAACGATGTTTAGATATGATATGCCAGTCAGACGTTGATCAACACGAATTAAAGGTCCCAAAGCATGCCAGGAAAGCATTCCCCAAACCATAATGTAGCCTCCACCAGCTTGAAGGGTTGTAGCAATGCATTTAGGGTCCATGCTTTCGTGCCGTTTCCGCCAAATTCTCACTCGGCCATCGGCATGGTGCAACTGAAAACGTGATTCATCGGACCACATAATTTGTTTCCAATTATCGACTGTCCAATCCTTCTGCTCCTGTGCGAACTGGAGACGTTTTCTCTTGTTAACTGCAGACAGCAAAGGTATTCGAACAGGCCATCGCCTGCCATATCCCATCCGATGCAGTGTACGACGAACAGTGCGTGCAGATATCATTTGAGGGGATCCTTGGTTAAGATGGTGTGTAATTTGCTGCACTGTTGCCCTTCTGTCGTCTGTTACCAGTCTGGACACTCTCCGTTCCGCCCGAGCAGTCACTAGTCGATGACGACCACACGTTGCTCGTAGAGACCCAGTTTTTTGGCTCACAGTCCAGTCTTTAAACAATTTAACAACAGCTGCTTTGGAACATTTCACGAATGCGGCGGTTTCGGTGATACTCGCTCCATGGCTCCGAGCTCCTACAATCATCCCACGTTGAAAGTCCGTCAAATCGCATTTTTTACCCATCTCGTCACCCAAAAATCACTTGTACTACTGTCGCAAGCACTAAGCTTTCCCTTTTTATACTAGCCTCGCCCTCTGGCGGCAACAGCGTGCAGCCATAGCTCATTTGCTTAAAACTGTCAGGTGGTCATAATAAAGTGGCCACTCAGTGTATAATATACTTTATATGATTTTTAATATACCCGGTCGTATCAGAATAATATATGAAATCACAGTGTACCCTCCCAGGCGCGTCACAGATTAGACTTGACAAGGTCGACCACACGGAGATATAACCGGGCGGCCAGGACAGATGAGCCATAGTGTGTAACGTGAGCACAATGGGCAGAAGTAGTGATTTGACGGACGTTCAAAAAGGAATTATAATCGGCTGCCGCGCCAATGGTGGAAGCATCTCAAAAACAGCAGACTTCGTGGGCTGTTCGTGAGGTGCTGTAGTAAGGGTGTAGTGTACCAAAAATAGACCGCTGGCACACCGAGTACCTCCCGACGTTGTAACTGTGGAGTCTCAAAGGCCATCGAACCCAGAGGTGGACGTCACCTCCGTCGACTGGTAAAGGGCAATCGACTTGCAACAGTGTAGCAATTGACCACGCAAATGAACGCTGAGGCACCCAGGTACGTGTCCGTGATAGCAGTAGAGCGAACCCTGTTACGCATGGGTCTCCGGAGTCGACGCTGCGTCAAGGCGCCGATGTTAATCTAGGTCCATCGGCAACGACGCGGCTGTAGTTCGCATGCGACTACCGTCATTGGACAGTTGAAGAGTGGAAAAAGGTTGCTTTCTCCGACGAATCAAGGTTTATACTTCACAGAAGTGACAGGCAGTGGTAGATACGGCGTCCGACACACGAGAACCAACACCACGACTCGCTTGTCGGTTAAGTACAAGTTGGCGGTGGCAGTGTGCATGTCTGTGGGATGTTTTCCTGGTATGACCTGGGACCACTGAATGGGTCCCTGAACGCCAATGGCTACCTGTCCATCCTCGCTGACCACACGCATCCCTTCATGTTGGACGTTTATCTTGGTGGTGATGGTGTCTACTAACAGAACAATGTGCCGTGCCACATTGCTAAGGGAGTGCGTGACTGGTTCCAGGAACACCACAACGTTGTCTCCGTTCTCCCTTGGTCGGCGAAATCGCCCCACCTCACTCCCATAGAGCACTTGGGGAATTATTTGGATCGACAGGTTCGACGTGCCGATCAATAACCAAGTCATCTCCGGGACCTCCGTGCTCTGCTGCAGTGTGAATGGGCACGTGTGCCTCGGGCAACCTTCCAGAGCCTCGTTGTGTCCTTGCCACGCCATCTCGCCTCTGTTATCTGGGCCAAGGATGGTTATTCTCATTATTAGGTAGCTGGTCATATTATTCTGATACGACTGTGTATTAACACGCATTGCGTATGTGTGTTCTATTAATAATTGTTACGATCTATTCGAGATCAGTGAAAGTATGCAAAACCAATTTTTTATAAGGAGACGGACCCTAAAATTATTTTTGTGGGGTTCCACCTCACGTTTACACTACGCCATTGCAAATAAGAAACTTCTTCTAGTGTTTATATCGTTCTTAGAAACATTCAGAAGAAGACTATCAGAAGGGCTGAGTAAATTTTTGTTTGCCATAGTTTTCATTAAGATAATAATTGCAATTCGTTGGACTGTGAAGCAAAACTTTTCTTTACAATATTTCCTGAAGGCTGTCAAAGTGGAATTTGGGCAAATCAAGACAACTGCAATAGCGCTGGACTTACGCGATCCGTTTTGCCAAAATGCTGTCGTAGGTCAGTTGAAGAAATCTCATTATTTTTTTAGTTTCTTAAAATGCATCAAATCGAGGTAATGTGAAAACATTTGGTTATGCAGTGCAGTACTTTGATTTAGTATTAGTGATCGGCCAGTGGCTACTGGATTTTTATGAGGATCCCAAAGAGACCATTTGATATTTATAGTGCTTTGAAGTATGCAAATGAGCCGCCTTGGTGGCCGAGTGGTCTGAGGTGCTTGCTTCTGAGCAGTCTTTGGAGATGGGCTACGGTTCGAGTCCAGTGAGGCATGGCTGGTGTGTTTCTTTGATGGCGCTGGGCCATCGATTCTTCCTTGCCTTCGTTGGAACTAGTGCCCTAAATTAGGATCTGGAGACCGCTTATAGCCCATAAAGTTGTTCGCTGTGGTCGGTACACCTTGAAATAATAAAAAGAGTCGAATGGATTACGTGTTCAACAAATGAGTGCCTACACTGCTGGCAACGCAGCTGTAAACTATGGGAAGCATAATTCTTTATTTGTAAAAGAAAAAAAGAAAAGAAAAATGAGAATCCTTGTGTTCTAAAGGCAAATTGCAACTGTCATGGGATTAACAATGGAAGTAAATATCTTTCTTATTTTGTAGAAATATGACAGATATTTTCAGCAATGGGAAATAACTTTTTTGTCAGCGTAGATTATGTAGAACGGCATTTTTACGAACAGTAATACATTGCTGCAGAATATAGCAGTCGTAGTTCGTGTCATTCTCTCAGTCAGTGCAGTACAGAGAGGCTCTGTTTAACGACGTTCATCTACCGTGTTTCTCGAGTTACTGTAGAACAACGGCTCAAAAATCTATCTCATGTTGAATAGCAGAAATTCTACGGTAATTGCACATAAATCGTTGGCCTGCGACACCATTTTACTTTCTTCCGAATTCACTGTCCTTAAGTTTTTTGAAGTCAAGTCTTTTGATCATCACCACGTGTCGTTGGCATTGCTCTTAACCTTCTGAAGCAATGAGGCTTCTGATATTTTCTTACAATCAAGAAGGGAACCATTCTATTCCAGTCACATTAACAAAAAGAACATTAATCCAATGTCTCGCCTTTAAATATTAACAGTTTTAAAAAAGTTATGTCTCGTCTTCATGGAATACGTCATTCGGGTCCATGAGTGAAAAGAAATCGTGAGAAAGCTTTTGTCTCCGTTCTTCGTCGATCGTTGAGCATGAGGTAGCGTACTTTCTCCGTACGATTTTTAAAGACGCTCTATGACGTGCCTGGAACTTTAAAACACTTAATGACTTGAAATTCCTGGTGTTCTTCCGCAGTACAAAATTGTCTGCTGTGGGATTCAGAAGATTTTGATGTCTCGGGGAGGTTTCTCTCATATCCATTTATGACTGCGTTTTCGAGGTGATTAGTTCCCCTCCTTCCTCGAATGTTTTCTGGCACTGCAACGTTTTCAATTTTCTTCCTTTTTTTAATTTTTTTCCCTGTTAAAAACACCCCGGCGTTTTAAATGGCAACAAGAAAATTCTTAGGAATTTCGGAATTCTTTGCAATATCAACCTTCGATGCACATCTTTATCGACTGCTTCTAAAGTCTTCAAGTTTTTGTCACTAGATAAGGCAATAGGTTTTATTGTCGCTATTCAGGTTCACTATAGTCCTCACTCAGTACATCTCTACATTTCAGTCTTAGGTAGACTACGGGAAAAAACATCGTTTCGGATGATCAGCATTCTGCGTCTAGGAAAGTAGGTTACAAGAATGCAAACATATATTGATCGCGAGGAACAGTGCACCAACTAGTGATCCGATTTATTGGCGTAGGAAAATATACAAAGCGTTTCCAGGCTTTCGCACATCAACCAGATGGCTTTTTCAAGGAAGTTAGACAGAAACTGCCCTAACTTCCTTGAAAAAGCCATCTGGTTGATGTGCGAAAGCTTAGAAACGCTTATGTATGTTTTCCTACGCCAATAAATCGGATCACTAGTATAGTGTTACTATATTCTGCAAACATATGTGTTTTCCGCAAATCGGCCTGACTATGATAGAGAGAAATTGCATTTTGGATTATTCTAACTAATGACTTCATTTTACCCGCAAGTACTTCCTGTTTCTTTTTTCGTAGTTTAACAACCACAATGAGCAACTGTAAAGGCTATTATAAGCAATCGCCCATCCTTAATTTGGGGCCACTAACCAGTCACCCCAAGGAATGGGACAGAAGCACAGTGGTCATCAGACAAACGCATCACCCATGCCCATTTCTTGAGTCGAGCCCAGACCCATTTCGAATGAATAATCAGAAGCCAGAGCCTCGGTCACCGGGACGGCATCCCACAAATATAGTCCGGGTTATGTGAATTCTAATTTAACCCTCCCTTTGAGTTTGCATTCTTATGTATATATACTGTATATTTTTTGTTAAGCGTTTTTTGACTTAACTACACATTATTTTACCCGATCAGTTTTCCAAGTCTGACATCACTTGCAGTGAGTCAGAGATCAATATCAGATAATGACTGAACGTATTAAGCCTGTTGAGGTGAAATGCATCTTGTTAACGCTGCCCCGGTGGCGCAGTGGTGTAAGTGCTGGGTTATGACCATTCGTGCGAGATGGTTCGGGTCCCTGTAAGGCATGAATGGTAAAGTTTGTCTTACGGCTGTGGCTGTCACCCTTAACTGGAACCAGTGGCCCTAAATTAGGGACGACCGACTGCTTATAACCTATCGAGTTGCTCAAGGTGGTCGTTAAACCGCCAAAAAACCCCTTTATAACGCTAAGTGTAAAGTTGAAATATATCCTGTTAACGATTTGTTAAGAGCTGTTAGAAATAACGATTTGTTAAGTGTGTATTGTATGACAACGATGAGATAAGTGGTTCATGTCATGTTATAAGAGCGACTTGTTAGAAGTGCAAGTGATATAGCTACGTGTATGAACGCATGCTGCAAAGTATTGTGACGAATCGATGTTTTAAAGCCATCAAGTTATATTCTGGCTAATGTGATCTATTGATCTATCTGTGCTGAAGTGCCATATCAACGAATAAACCAGTGGATTAATCGTAAGTTCATGTTGATCCATTCCTTAACCTTAGACCGATAGTTTTTTATCATTAAGAGTGTTTTGTATTATGTTCACAAGCTCATAGCTTAAGCAACGCTGACATTTAAGCAAGTAAATCGTACAGCTTATAGTGAACTTGACTCTTATCCCAACAGTTAAACCTTAAATCTACAGCACATAACATGAATGCTTCGCAGGTACAAAAATGTAGTAACTGAAGTGGGAAAATTTGCGCAAGAAATGGAATGTAACTGAAAATTAAATTAGCAAGGAATGTAGCAGAAATGGGAGACTTGAGCTGCTTGGTAACAGCCGTCTTGAAGTATGGTAAATTTCAGTCATAACGACTGTACATGAGCAATACATCCACGGAAAATTCCATGCCACATTTTTATACGTGCGCGCATTTGTCTGTCCGTGAATTCTATTCCTTGAAACCCAGTTAATTTTCGAGACTTCGCACACATGCTAAACAGACACTTTGGATGTGTGCACTACGGTGCCAAATTTCTTATTTTTAGGTACAAACAATCGATTTCAGAATTTGTGATCTCATGATCCACTACAATATTGCTTCAACTCGTAACAGGGTCAACCGGAGGGACGTACCAAGAGAACATTGCCCAAACCCGTACACGAGCAATGATAACCTGCACAAACCGCTGGATGCACCCAGAATCCGATGCTTCTTGAACTTTCGTATACGCGTACCTCCTTTGGTACGAAGTAATGTGCAACGTCATTCGCCCAACCAGATTACTTCTTTCCAAACATTCAGGGATCATTGTCATCGTTCAGGACACATTGCATGGGAGACTGTGGGTTCACAAACGTGAGGCTTATGGATAATTATATGACTACGTAAATCCACTGATGTGAGCTCTTAAGATTCCACCTTCTCCGGTAGTGAAGCTGATTGTTACGTCTGCAGTGTAAACGTCCGATCATGTGTACGGTGCAAGCCATAAAAATGAGGTTTCAGCCGATGAGTATAATCTCGATATCACACCTGTCCTTCGTTATGCTTGTTTTTCATAATGTAACCACTGTTACCGCCTGTGCGGATAAACAGATCAACTATGTAGCTACTCGTCAAATATATCAAGATAATACAATGTAGTTTGTCACAAATATTTATTTTTTCAAGCCGACCATGGTTTCGCTGGGTATTGACCTAGCTTCATCAAGACGAATGGCACGTAAATATTAAAATTTTATATGACATCATAAATGGTGTTTACAGTCACGTGTTTTGGTTAGATGCTTCCATGCGCTTGATAGAAATGGGGTGGATGTCATGTCATTAACAAGTTGCGAAGACTTCTGATATATATGGAAAGATTCCAAAATATCAAGTTTCGTGGTTGAAGCGGGCTTGTCAATTAGTTTTCCTTCTTCAAAGAGAAATTTATGGTCCTTTTCGTAACAGTGTTTAGCCATCGTTGACTTCTTCAGGACACAGTTCCGAATGTAGGTCTTGTGCTCCTTCTTTCGAAAACGCAATATCGAGATTATAGGTCTGTCCTATATACGAAGCGAAGGACAGGTGTGATATCGAGATTATGGGTCTGTCCTATATACGAAGCGAAGGACAGGTGTGATATCGAGATTAGGGTCTGTCTTATATACGAAGCGCCACATTCACATGGAATTTCATAAATTCCCCACGAGTTTTTGTCTTCAACATAGTCCTTTGATCCTAAGAAGCACATTTTGTTTATGGGTTTAAAAATCACCTTAAAATTAAAGGTTTTGAGAATTTTTGAAATTTTGAAGGCAATGTCACGGAAAAATGTAATAATGGCAAAATTCTCTCGCAGTGGACGCATCACAAGAGTTAACGTGGAAATAGGCTTCGGTTTCCGGAATTTTGTTAGAGCCTTGTCTATAATGGAAGGGTTGTATCCTCGCAGTACTGCAACACGTTTAAGGAAATAAAGTTATCTTTCCAAACTGTCTTTATCTGAACATATACAGTATGTATCGCGTGATATACGCAACTGTAAAAGGCGCATATATCACTTCAAAATTTCAAAAATTCTCAAAACCTTTAATTTTAAGGTGATTTTTAAACCCATAAACAAAATGTGCTTTTTAAGATCAAAGGACCATGTTGAAAACAAAAACTCGTAGGGAATTTACGAAATTCCATGTGAATGTGACGTTCGTATATAGGACAGACCCGTGTAGAGCCTTACGTTTTCGATTGAAGGAGCACAAGACATACATCCGGAATTGTGACCTAAAGAAGTCATCGATGGCTAAACACTGTTGCGAAAAAGACCATAAATTTCTCTTTGGAGAAGCAAAACTAATTGACAAGCCAGATTCAACCAACAAACTTCATATTTTGGAAGCTTTGCATATACACTGCTGGCCACCCAAAATGCAACACCAAGAAGGACACGAGATAGCAAAGCCAGATTTACTGGACACATAACAACAAATACAAATAGGAAATGATTGAGCTTACATGCCCGTGCGACTTGCGGAACACACAGACATCGATAGTTCGTGTGGCTCTCATGGCTGGCAATAACGGCCGCTACACGCCGCGCATCGAACGAAAGAGGCTTTGGATGTGGGCTTGGGGTATGTCGGTCCAGGCTGCTTCCACACGTTGCCACAGTTCATCAGGCGTAGCCGCGGATGAACTGTAGCATCGGACACCAGACGTGTCCGATGGGCGACATATCGGGAGAACAGGCGGGCCACGGCAGCAGTGACATCTGGTGGTCCGTGAAGAATTGTTGGACGATGCGTGCCACGTGCGGGCGCGCATTGTCCTGTTGAAACATTGCCGCTGACAGGTCCCGCAGGTAAGGGGGGACTACAGGCTTAAAAACATCGGAGATGTAGCGGTGGCTGTTGAGTGTACCGGCGATGCGTACCAGAGGGGTGCAGGTGTCATATATAATTGCGGCCCAAACCATAACGCCAGGCGACGGACCGGTATGGCGATGCATAATGCAGACGTCATATAGTCTTTCGCCGCGGTGCCGCCACACGCGGATCCGACCATCGTGGTGTTGCAGACAGAAGCGGGATTCGTCGGAGAAGACAATCGTGCCATTCCGTAGTCCAGGTGCGGCGTTTAGCGGCCCACTGCCGCCGCACTGGCCGGTGGTATAACGTGAATGGTAATCGGAGCAATGAGCGCCGTGCGACAAGTCCTCACTCCTGCAGACGACGTCAAACGGTACGTGTTGACCCAGGTTGCACAACACACCTTAATTCCTGCGGTAACGTTCGTGATGTGGCGGTGCTAGCCGTCAACGCCCGCCACACAACATGCCGGTCCTCTCGTTCAGTGGCGTGCCGCGGCTGCGGCAATCTCTCACGACGGTCCGTCTGTCCGTCCCTCCTGCACCCACCAAATCCATAGTCGCCTCACTGTGGCTGGATGTCGTACCACACAGGCGCCGATGTCTCGGTACGATAAACCGCTGTCGCGATAAGCCACTATTCGTCCTCTGTCGAACTTCGAAACGTGCTGGAATGACTGCCGTATTCTGCGACGAGGCATCAGGAATCTTCCCACGCACAGGTCCGACAGCACAGCACACTTCCACTACTTACACCCCGCCTTCTGTGCACCCTTCTTATAGTGCTTCTCGGTGGCGTGCCGGGCGCACATGATTTGCATATGCCCTGCAATGCTAATCGTTTGCATGTCCTCTCGCTGGCGACGCATGCTGTGAATTTCAGGCCAATCGGATGCTTCCTTCTTGGTGTTGCATTTTGGGTGGCCAGCAGTGTGTATCAGAAGTCTTCGCAACTTGTTCATGACATGGCATCCACCCCATTTCCATCAAGCGCGTGGAAGCATCTAACCAAAACACGTGACTGTAAACGCCATTTATGATGTCATATACAATTTGAATATTTACGCGCCATTCGTCGTGATGAAGCTAGGTCAATACGCAGCGAAACCATGGTCGGCTTGAAAAAATAAATATTTGTGACAAACTACGTTTTATTATCTTGATATATTTATAATCGTCACAAGACTGCAGTCTTTTAGATCAAGAATACTAGTCAAATGTTCTCACAGAACAAGAATTTTGAATTATGCCTCCTGTGGCCTGCCTTTCTCATTGTACACCTCAAATCACTCCACCGAGTGTGCACAGCGGCACTTACAGGTCTAGTGAATTATTAGCTCCATAACAGCTGTACCATTTAATTTGTGTGTGACGGCCGGTGTGTGGATATATTCTCATGGGCAATATCATTATGACCACTCTTGTTTTCACAAGTAGATACGTCCCACAGTACATAGCAGTAACATCACCAGCTGGCAGTTAATATACAGAGGGTGAGTCGAAAGTTTCGCAATATTTGCATAAAAGCATGTGCTGCGGCGGGTATGTCACGTGTTTAAACTTGTTCAAGTTGCGCACTGCAGTCAGTCGAAAGGAATATAAAGTGGTAGTCGTTGCTGTGAACAGTATTGCATGTCGTCATTCTGTCTGTGGTTGGGACGCCTAAAAGATGAACAGCCACAACCGGCTAATTTGGGAACATTTGCTTTACAAGTTTGAACTCGGCCATAACGCTGCTAAACCAGCAACACGGAACATTTGTCATGCGAAAGGGCAAGGTTCCGTGGACTACAGCACCGGAACTAGATAGTTCAAGAAATTCGTCTCAGGTGACAGAAACCTCGACGGTCAGGTAGGCCGCGAATCGTAGATTCGGAGGCCGTGCGCCAGGCCGTAGAGGCAAATTCGACAACCAGCACTAGGAGATTATGAGGCAAGCTGGGCATATCACAGACCACCGTGGTTCGTCACCTTCAGGACCTCGATAAGGTCTACAGGAGCTGCCGCATTGTCCCTCACAAACTAACCCCATCGCGCGGGTTTTCTACGAAACTCCTAGAAAACCTAACTACATCGCGCGGGTTTTCTACGAATCTCCTAGAAAACCCGCGCGATGTAGTTTCATCAAGAGAATTGTTACGTGCGATGAAACGTAGGTGTATTTCCTTAATCCTGACACACAACGGCGATGGTTGAGTTCGGGACAGCTTCCTGAACCTGTTGCCAAACGTGGGTGCTTCGAATACTAGGTGATGCTCTGCGTTTGGTGGAATTTCGAGGGAATAATCCAATACGAATTTGTTCCAGACAGTCGGACCATCAACGCCAACCTCTACTCTGAACAGCTGGAGCGGATGTATGCCGTTTTGGATAAGAAGTACCCGGCATTGGTCAACAGAAAGCGCGCTCTCCTACTGCAGGACAACGGTCGGCCTCATACCGCGCGAACGACCCGGGCACAACTCCAGGAACTTGGAAGCATCGAACTGACGCCACACCCAGCGTACAGTCCGGACCTTGCCCCGTCGGATTATTACCTGTTCCGGTCCATGGCCCACTTCCTTCGCGGGCGGCATTTCAACAAACACGAGGAGGTGGCGACTGGGGTGGTGAGGGATCTCTTCGTCTTGAAGTACAAGAACTGGTACCGCCACGGTATCGAAGAACTGACAGACAGATGGCTAAAGACGGGGCAACACGATGGCCCATACTTTGAATGCTAGTCAGCTTTCGTCGTAAAGGTACGTATGAAGACATAAAGTGATCCAAATATTGCAAAACTTTCCACTCACCCTCTGTATATAGACGAGAAGTGCAGTGCGATTCAGTTCGATAGAAGAAAGCCCTTGGAATGGGTAAAGGGAAGGACTTTGTGTTTAAACGGGGGACGATATCAACGCGAAGAAGGCGGAGCGTAACATTTTTTTTTTTTTCGAATTTTAATATGCCCTAGTGCGGAAAAGTTGTGTATTGCTACGTAAACCATGTGCAACAAATTTAGCGAAATTCAAATAATATCTTACGGTTTCACTAAAGTTTCGATATTTAGGCAAAATCGTCACATTTTCATGTCAGATGTGAGAAAAGAACAGTGTTCGTTTCAGACTTTCCCTAGTGCGCAAAAACTATCTATTGGCCACTAAAACATGTTGCACAATTTTTCAGGCAAAGCAACCTAATATCTTGTGGTTCCAATTTAATACGAAAGTTTCACAATTGTTCGGAAATATTAGTATATTTTTCCTGATGCAACTTAAAGTTTAAATTGCAGTATATTTTAATATCTCAATTAAAAGTAGTTGCTTCCTTGCTGTTATACTCTATCAACAGATTGAGAAATACTCTATCAACAGAAGACAGTAACAGAAAACGTATCTGGAATAGAGACACACGAAGTTTTATCATCATCTAGGGAGCCTGATGTTTGTAGATCTTTAAACCGACTCTGATGATTTCAAAAAACCGTCTACATATTCACAGTCTGAAATTATAGCAAAGAAAATTTCACGATCAACCACCCTCCCAGCACTTGCTCGAGCATGCGATAGAACGGGAGATTTGGATAGGGCCGCAGCCATCATTGCAAGTGCACTTTTGGAAGATGTGGGAATGATAACTTAAGCTGATACTTCAGGTGTTATAGATAGGTACAAAATTAGAAGACAAAGAAAAAAAAACAGAGAAAAGAGCTTCAAAACGATAATCTGACGACGTAAAGCTATTAAAGGGCTATGGCTATATTTCGACTGGCGTCAGGACCAAACCATAATGTATGAAGAAAGGGAAGGAAAGCGGTTCGAAAAAAGTATTACTAAAGAACGCGTGACTATGCTGGAAGAACCTCATTGCCAAATGTCTGCTGGATTTCTTATGCCGAGAATATCGACCTAAGCAAACTGTTGTTGCCGACCCCGTGGCGCAGCGCTTAGACCATTCGTCCGAGAAGAGTCTGGTTCGAATCCCGGTGAGGCATGGATGTTGTGTTTGTCTTACGGTACTGGCTCTCTCCCTTCCTAGTGACCCTAAATTAGGGACGGGAAACTGCTTACAGCCCATTGAGTTGCCCACGGTGGTCGTTAAACCTTCAATAAATAAATAAATAATTAAACTGTTGATGATAGGCTGCGACAGAACAGTCGTTAATACTGGGTGTAAAGGGGATGAAATTCGCATTCTACAGCTAGCCTGCATAAAACCTCTGCTGTGGAGCATATGCCAGTTGCACGGAAACTAGCTGACACTCACTCCGTCACTTAATTCAACATTTGGATGTCCCAAAAAATTTTTCGAGGAAAATCGGCAAACAGCTGGAGGGCTGCAAAAATCTACTGGTTTTGAAATTTGCAGCAATTTTTCCTGAACGTGATATATATATAAAAAAAAAAAAAAAGTGCAAGGAAATCTTAACACGGCTCATAAATACCATTGGGACATTAGCCACGCTGTGACAACGCGTACGTGCTCATTAAGCCTGGCACATAAGTACTCGGGAAAAATTAGCCATGCACGGTGGCTAACGACGATTAATGCCGCCCCGGTGGCGCAGTGGTCTAAGGCGCTGGCCTGTGATCATTCGTCCGTAAGGGGTCCGGGTTCGAATCCCGGTGAGGCATGGATGTTGTGTTTGTCTTACGGCACTGGCTCTCTCCCTTCCCTGGAACCAGTGACCTTAAATTAGGGACGGGCGACTGCTTATAGCCCATTGAGTTGCTCACGGTGGTCGTTAAACCTCCAATAAAAAAAAACAAAAAAAACGACGATTAATCATATGTTTTGCGCCTTTATATTAGTACTTCTCAGCCTTCGGATTAACTGAAAATTCTGGCAGAATTTGTTGTGAGGTATTTTTTTTTTTTTTTTTTTTTTTTTGGATTGGAGGTTTAACGACCACCGTGAGCAACTCAATGGGCTATAAGCAGTCGCCCGTCCCTAATTTAGGGTCACTGGCTCCAGGGAAGGGAGAGCCAGTGCCGTAAGACAAACACAACATCCATGCCTCACCGGGATTCGAACCCGGATCCCTTACGGACGAATGATCAGAGGCCAGCGCCTTAGACCACTGCGCCACCGGGGCGGCGTTGTGAGGTATGTGCGCCCATGTGGTTCACCATGAGATCACACCCTCATTGCCATGATGGAGCACGGAATTTGTGGAATTCCGTCCATATATCTAGATATCTCTTCCAGGATTGGAAGAGCGTTCTGGGCCGCGTAATCCAAAGGAATGGTTATTTTCGCCTTCCAGAATCAATACTTCTGGCTATGATCACGGACGAGAGGAAACATATCAGAGAACTTGTCTTCCGCAGGATCCTTCGAGCAAGGGCACAAAGCTGCTATGCAATCCGTGTATTCGAAATTCCTCAGTTCAACTTCCAAGGGGAGGAAATTTTTATATAATTGACTGGCAATATGCGTCTTAAGGGAACCGCCATTGACTGATCATTTAACCGTCGATGAAATAATGAACCTATGCAACAGTGATTGCAAGAACATTGGTGAGCCGCCCCGGTGGCGCAGTGGTCTAAGCGATGGCCTCTGATCGTTCGTCCGAAAAGGGTCCGGGTTCGAATCCCGGTGAGGCATGGATTTGTGTTTGTCTTACGGTACTGGCTCTTTCCTTTCCCTGGAGCCAGTGACCCAAATTTAGGGATGGGCGACTGCTTATAGCCCATTGAGTTGCTCCCGGTGGTCGTTAAACCTGCAATATAAAAAAAAAAAACATTGGTGAGCGATTGGGCACGAAAAACTTTCCTTGTCACAATCGGGGAGTGGAGCGGTGCGTTAAGTTGACAACACTAACATCTTCTGCTGTTTGCGGAGAAGAGCAAAGGAATGGATTTATTAGAGTACCGTTGGAAGCACGGCAAATAATGCCAGCCTTCTAAAGTAAATCAGATTGCACGGTAAAAATTAATAAAGAAGAACAAGAAATTGAAAAAGGAGAACAGAAAATTTATTTGCTCTAATGGATGGGTAGTTGGGTTGGGAACGGGTGAAACTTGCTGTGCAGCCACCTCCTCGTGGTGAGTTCTGGAATTTTTCTGAAACATGAAAAATGTGAAGAGCTGCACCGTGCGCAGTACACATTTGCACAATATGTTGTGCTTTCAGTGCAGTAGTGCACACATCAACACAACTGGGAAACAAATCACATGGTGAACACTAGGTGTCAAAGTATTGCAATTTTCCTTAAACGTGGAGTATTGTTGCATTAAATTGGAACCATAAGATATTAGTTGCTTTGCCTGAAAAATTGTGCACGCCTTTTAGGAACCAACAGGTAGTTTTTACGCACTAGGGAAAGTCTGTAGCGGACACTGTTCTTTTATCACAACGGACATTAAAATGGGACGATTTTGCCCAAATATCGAAATTTTGGAGGTAAAGTGGAACCGTAAGATATTATTTGAATTTCGCTAAACTTTTCGCACATGGTTTACGTAGCAGTACACAATTTTTCCGCACTAGGCCACATCGAAATCCGAAAAAAAAAAAAATTTTTAACGCTCCGCCCTGTTAGATAGTGTAATACAATATGAATTTTATAGAAAACCCGAAATTCGTTTCAAGATTATGGGGGGTGGGGTGGGGGGTGGAGAAACATTTAAATGTGACAAAACTTAATTTCCTGTAGCTTATGCATAGCAAATTAGGCGATCGAGTGGCCGAGTTCTTAAAAAGCTGATCGCTCGTGCAGAGTGGGGGAGGCGGCTGAGTAGTGTGGAGGATCGAGTGTAGTGTTTGCTCGTTGAAAAAATTACACACTGCTTACGGTGATTGGGCGCTGTCCCAAGCACAAACATTTTAATTATTCACGAAGAGCAATAGCGCTGGGAGGCGTCTTCCCACTACTTGGTAGTGGAGGTAACAACGATCTTAACTTCAGAGCAGGTGAACAAAGTGGTCAATTTGTTCGCAATACACAACGAATTGAGACTCAAAGTGAACTCAAAGTGACAGCAAATGAATATGATATGAATGGTGAGCCAATACGAGTAAAATTCGTTACTACTTCAAACTTTTGCAAAGAAAAATTTGCGACTGCTACCACACAGTGGTCAACGTAAGGACATTTCTGATCAAAATAGGAGTTTGGAAGTTTTTTTTTTCCTGGGTTTAACAACCAACATGAGCAACTTTCAAGGCTATAAGCAGTCGCCCATTCCTAATTTAGGGGAACTGGTTTTAAGGAAGGGAGAGAGCCAGTGCCGTAAGACGAGCGCACCACTCATGCCTCTTCCAGGAATCGAGCCGGACCCCACTCGGTCAAACGGCCCAAAGCCAGGACTTAGACCACTGCGCCACCGGACAGTAATTTGAAGTTCCTAAATCATTCCCATTATACCTTTCTTTACTTCCAATGTGTAAAAACAGGAATTTGTCGGTGACGGAGATCGAACCCACGTCTCCTCGCCGCAGAGTAAGTTGCTCTAACTGACTGAGCTACACCAACCGAATGTATCGCTGCAGATTTGTCGTCTTGACACGTGCTTCACCTTTGTAGTACGTCTAAGGGTTGTTTAAGACCTGGGTTCAGACACCCCCTTCCTAAAATCCTCTACATATGATATGATCTGATCTGAAATGAAATACGATAGATAAGAACTGCTGTTTCAATGTTTCTGGTGCACCATGTTTTCGAGTATGCAATGTTTCGACAGCACGGTTACGAACAGTGATGCATGCGTTGGTGATTTAGATGATATTCTGTATGATACGATTCTTAGTTGAAACTTGATTAACGTTGAAAACTAGTGCACGCGCAAGCGAAAGTTGTATGATCAAATTTGTGACAAGCTGAGAGAATGTTTATAATTCAATACTTGAGTGACTATAATTTACGCGTATACTTATTTGCATTCCTGACGTGCTGAAGGACTACAAATAAACAAGATAAATTCAGTAAGTTGATTTGTGAACTTCTTTGTGGAACCCTGGTCGTTAACTTG
Organism: Macrothele yani; assembly: GCA_039090855.1. Taxonomy (NCBI): domain Eukaryota; kingdom Metazoa; phylum Arthropoda; class Arachnida; order Araneae; family Macrothelidae; genus Macrothele; species Macrothele yani. The sequence continues at coordinate 54,126,604 of CM077011.1, read as the reverse complement.
AAGTGTATAATTAGAAATCATATGCTTTATTATCCGTCCATCCGAACTTAGCTTTCGGCGGTACTGAACTCTTCCACAATTAGGGGTAATAACAAGCATGAATGTATCGTATTTCCGTGGAACTTTTTTGAATGACATTTCGATGCAAGGTATTAAATTGCCTCTCTAACTGTTTCACACAAGCGGTTTTTTTCCGCCAAAGCAATATAAATCACCCGGATGTGCTACCATTTTTTTTTTTTAAAGCTGACTATAGAGTTATATTGAGACTTTCAGACGCGCGGAAGCGGTAGAAATTCCGACGCGGTAGCCACTGAAATTCCACGGAGTTCGCTACAAAACCAGCAAAAACAGTGTTGCTGGGCTAGCAGTGCCATCAGTGGCCCAGCACTTCGTTGCCGCTGCCCAACCGTCAATAAAATGTCCCGGCGGCCACCCCATCAGTTGTCATATGCCAGAGCAGGGCCATCAGTTATCCATCACTGGCAGTGACTGCCATAAACGGCCCTGCAAGAACGTGCCATAAATGATGGCTAGCCTAATGTGGTCTCTAGATTCCCGGCAGTGGCAGCCGACAATCACGTGACGTAACTGATGGCTTGCTGAATCTTGTCCGCCAATTTTCCATGCAGTAGTAGCCATAAAAAAATCCACAAAAAACCCGCAGTTTCCTAAAGGCAAAACTACTTTTTTCCCACCAACGAAACTTCTGCTTGACGGCACGGCGCTGGGGAAATTTTCCCAACAGGTCCTGATAAACGCCCGTTTGGATCTGGCTGGAAACGAACCAACGACAGTCTGCTTGAGAAGCAGGCGCTATAGCCACTACACTGGTTTTCCACGCACAACCCTTTGCTTGAAGCTGAGCCTCTTTCTTGCGCTATGTGAAACGAAGGATTCTCTTTTTAATTTTACAATATTACGAGGTATGTTTCATAAGTGTCCGTTTCATATAATTCAACTTAAAGTCGCTTTCCAAAGTTTTGTGCTGTCCTTGTGGTCTTGAAAGGCGATTGTTTAATTAATATATTTACCCGTTCATGTCACACTCTGTTACATTTTGAACGTTGTATCTTTCGTTTCCGCGGTCCGAAGCTACATTTGTTCTTAAGAGGAATGATATTTTATTTTATCTTTCGTTATTTTTAGCAGCGAATTCAGGGACGTCGCTAGAATTCGAAATCACGATGGGCTACGGGTGGGCGAGCATTATTTTGGGTGGGGCAAGTTTGATAGCTACTATATTTACGAAACACTGAAAGAAATAATTTTTAATGCTTTTTCCTACCGGCTACAAAGGAATTCGTGCATTTCTAACTCCCTTAACCTGTGCACACACATACACGGATCTGACTAGTTACGCCACCGGTGTGAGATACAAGTGTTACTAGAATGTCGCTTTCAACTTTTTGCTTGCTCTGAATGCATTGTCTTAATTAAATTGCTTTTCAGAATTTTGTATTTTTGCTAACGAAAACGGCACTGTACTTGGACAATTTGTTTAAAGGCAAATGTCGTTTCTGTTTACCTAAATCATATTTTAACGTCATGTCACGCAAACACAATCCCCCCTTTTCTTAATTCCCTTCCTTCAAGCCAGCGACTCTGCCTCGCACTCCTCCCCTACAAAGCAGGTCGTGAGTCACTTCCTGCACTCTCACTGTGCCGGGGCAGTCTTAAGAGTGCTATTGTGGCTTTAGATTCCACTTTCTGTGTTGGAATTCCCAATTTTGTAAAGAAATGAGCAAAGCAATTAGTAATGATTAGTAATGACATCACTCAGTGAACTTCTGTCCACCCTTAAACTAAGGAATTGGATGAATAAAGAACAATTGAATTTTCATGGCGCTTCGGATGCTATTTTGATAACCTTTCTACGGAGAAATAAACAACGCACTTCCCAGGGGAAAATACGTAGGCTACATGAAATAAAACACAAGGCTTATTATTATTACTTGGCAAGTCAAGTTTATAGTTTAAAGTTAAATATATTGAAAAATGGCACACGTTGAACTGGGTGGACGACAGGATGGGCAAGAGCCCACCCTCGCACACCGTTGGCGACGTCTCTGAGCGAATTCCTCCAATCTTGTTTATTCAACCTATGGATGAGTACATCATATTCACATAACGTCGCTTTTTTTTCTTTCAAATAATTGATAAATTTTGTACGCGTATATATTTTTTTCGACATAATGGTTTTTTAATGTTTTTTCGGGATTTGTTTGAAATGGTTTAGTGTATGTCAAAACAAAAGATTCCATAGAAATTATTTCTTGTTATTCATGGGAATGGAGTGGGTGTATTTCATGGCTGTCTGTACTCACGATTCTTCGTGTGTTAATGCAGGAAGTTTTGCTACGAAATGAGTTTCTATAAATACATTAGAGTAATTGACTATTTCTTACAGTTCATTAATAATTATTTATATATTTTTCTTCCGACGGTAATCTTCATCGACGTGGCATTTCATTAGGAAATTAATGCGCCTCTATATACATATGTTTTTTCTTTCTTAACATCCACTAAAATAACACGATGGCGGTAGCGTCGCCTTCAGCTAACTGGTACCACGAGAGACAGCACGTGTTGCTTCTGTGCATGCGCAGTCCCCTTGCTTTCATCTCGTGTTGGAATTGCTTCGGTTGCCAGCTACGGTTCACTAGTGGCACTTGCTTGGAGGTCCGCAATTCGCGGCGATGCTGCAGGGCCATTACTGGCTGCCACCAATGGACCGCTACCGTGCCGTGAACGGCAGATTTCAGCCAGGAGTGACCCATCACTGCAGCTGGTGGACAGCAGTTTCCAACACTTGTGTTTTTGCTGCAAAATCGAACGGTGAAAATACCGTCCAACATTAGGGAAACGTAGGTGTAAGGCAAGATGTTCACACAGGCAGTCAGCGGATTCTGCGCTACTGCAATAAAACAATCACTCTTGTCAGAGGGGCAGGGGAACAAAGTGCCGTTGTACAAAAAGCCACCGATTTGGTTCCCGCCATCCGTCGGACGTTTTTTTTTTACCGTTCTAGCAGTAAAATCGCTTGTGTAAAAGCCAGCCAAAACCTGCACTGCGGAACGGTTTTATTGCTTCGGCGGAAAAAATCCGCTTGTGTGAAAACGGTTTAAAAACGGTTTGGCCCGTTAAACCACTTGTGTGAAAACGGTTTGAAAAAAAAAGCCCGTCCCGCAGTGCAGTTTTTGGCTAGCTTTTAAGCATGCGATTTTATTGCTAGAACGGAGAAAATAACGCCCGAAGGATAAGCTGGAACTATCGGTTGTTCTTAGTGCAACATATCTCACAGGAGGGATTGTTTTATTGCAGTAGCGAACAATCGGCGGACCGCCTGTGTGCACATCTTGCCTTACAGCTACGTTTCTCTAAATTTGGACGGTATTTTTGCCGTCCGGTTTGTAGCGAACACCGCAAAAGCTGAATGGCTACCGCGTCAGAATTTCTACCGCTTCCGCGGGTCTAAAAGTCTCGGTTTAACTGTAGTCCGCTTTAAAACAAGCGGTAAGACAGCCGGAAGATGTATTGCTTCGAGGAAAAAAATCCGCTTGTGTGAAACGGGCCTAACATACCCTTAGGAAATTTAACACCTTGTTTTACGATGTCAGGATGTAAGGTCAGGTGATGCGTAACATCACAGCCTCTCCTTGACAAATGTCAACCCCGCCTTCTCGTGGTGCATCCTGTTCCCACTAAAGGGCTCTGACGACCGCCAATAGCGGTATAACTATACCATCGGGATTAGAGGAAATGCTATCCCACACTCATCAACCCGCTTGGCCAGCGTGGTGAGTTATGGCCAAACCCCTCCAAAATGACTCCACAACTTAAATCTTGGCCCTCAGTCTCCGGCAGCTGGAATGTACCTGGCGAAGGCAGCGGCCAGTGCGACATGAAGGCAGAGGGTGCTAAGAATCCCCGGAGGACCGGACTAGGCTGCCATCTGATGCTGACCTTGGCTACGTATAATGGACGCTCCCTATCTTCTGATTCAAGGCTTCTTGAATTGGAAGAGGAACTACAAAGGATCAAGTGGGACATCGTCGGGCTAAGTGCGGTAAGGAAAAAGGAGAAGATCTCATTGAACTGAAAAGTGGACATCTCTTCTACTATCGTGGGACAGATACTGGCAGAACTAGTGGAGTTGGATTTATAGTAAACAAGAAACTGAAGAATAAAGTTGTAGAAGTTGGAAGTTCCTCTGACAGAGCTGCACGACTCGTTATCCAACTCTCGAGAAGATACCAGGCTCAGATTATTCAAACTTATGCACCCACCACTAGTCATCCTGAAGAAGAAATTGAAGAATTTTATGAGGAAATTTGTCACCTAAATAATAAAGGTAAGCAGCACTTGAAGATAATTATGGGAGATTTCAATGCAAAAATAGGGCAACGGCAACAGAATGAAACTTCAGTAGGTAAATTCGGTCACGGCAACAGAATGAAACTTCAGTAGGTAAATTCGGTCACGGCAACAGAATGAAACTTCAGTAGGTAAATTCGGTCACGGCAACAGAATGAAACTTCAGTAGGTAAATTCGGTCACGGCAACAGAAACCAGCGTGGAAATACTCGCGTTGAGTTTGCAGAGGCAGAAGGGTTTTTCATCATGAACTCCTTTTTCAAGAAAAAGCCACACATTAAATGGACATGGAGACATCCAAATGGGACGACAAGTGAAATTGATTTTATTATGTGTAACAAAAAATTCATTATAGAAGACTGCAGTGTGCTAAACAAGTTTAACACAGGTAGTGACCATAGATTGGTGAGATGTAAGATGCACCTCAACACTAAACTCGAACGTGGCAAGCTCATAAGACAAACAGAATGTATTGACATAACCAACCTCAAAAAACACCATAATACCTTCAAGTTGGAACTGAAGAACAGATTCTCTGCTTTAGAAGGCCTAACATCGGAAGAAGTGGATATTTCTGAAGTTAACAGAAAAGTAACCAAAGCTCTTATGGAAACAGCAACAAAATTAGCTGGATCTAAGAACAAGTTGCATGTGAACAAATTATCAGGAAAAACCAAAATGTTGATGCAAAAAAGAAGAGAGATGAGGACAACTAAAGAAGATGTGACTTCCAAAGTGGAATATATAAAGCTATGCAAGACAGTACGAAAAAAGTATAACTGAAAACGTAAGGAAATTCAACTGTGAACTGGTGAGGAAAGCAATTGAAAACAACCAAAGCCTAAAGATAGCAAAGGGACATCTCAGTAAGGGAAGAAAACAGATTATGGCACTGAGAAAAGAAGATGGTTCTGTAACAAGAAATAGAGGCGAAATTTTGACAAGAGTGAAAGATTTCTACTCCAAATTATATGAAAGGGATGATACATGTACTCCAGACATCATAAAAGGTACCAGTACTAGAGTTCTTCCAGTCCTCCTAGCAGAAGTTGCACATGCAATCAAGAACATGAAGCGGGGAAAAGCTCCAGGAGAAGATGGAATTACTGTAGACATCATACAAGAAGCAAGTGGAGAAATCGAAACAGTACTCACCCAAATTTTCACTCGATGCCTTAATGAAGGGAAGATTCCTGAGGATTGGAACAACGCTACAATGATCCTACTACATAAAAAAGGTGACAATGAGGATCTCAGGAACTACAGACCTATCAGCCTCCTATCAGTGGTTTATAAAATCTTTACTAAAGTTCTTTCACACCGTTTGAAGGTAACACTGGACATGGCTCAACCGAGAGAACAAGCTGGATTCAGGAGTGGCTACAGCACAATAGATCATATCCACGTACTGAGAGAACTAATTGAAAGAGCGAGGGAATATGAACTTCCATTGTGCATGGCTTTTATTGATTATGAAAAAGCATTCGATTCGGTGAAACCATCAGCAGTTACAATGGCTCTGAAATCCTGTGGTATTGAAGATGCGTACATTAATATTATTAATAACATCTATGAAAATGCAAGTGAAAAGATTCGGCTGTTTGAAAATACAACACACATAAAAATTGGAAAAGGAGTGAGACAAGGTGACACCATATCTCCGAAGCTCCTTAATGCCACATTGGAAAATGTCTTTCAATCACTGAACTGGGAAAACAAAGGGATAAAGATTAATTTAGATTATCTAACCCACCTTCGTTTTGCTGATGACACAGTCATTTTTGCAACTATCCCATCAGAGCTGCAGAGTATGATCCAGGAACTTGCTGACAAGAGTAAAGAAGTGGGATTAAAAATGTACTTTCAGAAGACAAAAGTGATGTTCAATGCTTTTACAAGAAATGAAGATTTATCGATTGATGGAGAAAAGCTGGAGATAACAGACACGTACGTTTATCTTGGACAGCAGATATCAAGTGAGGGTCACATTGATGAAGAAATTAATCGGCGTACAAAACTTGCCTGGAGAGCTTTTGGAAGAAACAGCATAATTTTCAAGAGCAATATGCAATTATGTCTTAAAAGAAAAGTGTTTAATCAATGCATCCTTCCAGTGCTTACGTATGGTGCAGAGACGTGGACCTTAACTTAAAGAGACATACAAAGGCTGCAGACAACTCAAAGTAGCATGGAGAGGTGCATGCTTGGTGTAACCAGGAGAGATAAGAAGAGGAACACGTGGATCCGAGAAATGACAAGAGTGGAAGACATCATGATCAAAGTTAAATCCCTGAAATGGCAATGGGCTGGACATACTGCCAGAAGGACAGACCATCGATGGACAGCCGAAATTTTAGATTGGATTCCAAGGGACAGGAAAAGACCCAGAAGAAGACCACATGGAAGATGGGTGGATGAAATTCGAAAGTATGCGGGAGTGACATGGAGGAGACTGGCACAAGACAGACCGTTGTGGAGGAAACATGGGGAGACCTTCGTCCAACAGTGGATTGATAATGGTTGACAATGATGATGATGATCACGATGTCATTCAAGCGAGTTTCACGGGAGAACGGCACATTCACGTCTCCTATCACTCCTTACTGAGGGAAGAGTTCAATTTCCCCGACTGCCAAGTTCGAATGGGAAGAACATAATTAAGAATTTCAACAACAACTAAGCATTGAAGCCTAACCCTCTAACGTTGCAGTAAAGCTAACTTGACATTTTAGTTCCAACTCAACTAAAAGTTCCAGTTATACGGATAACATTATAAGCAACTTAGTGATAAAAAGTTGTGCTTTGTATCGCTGCATGTGTTTACGTTTTATTCTATCAATCAGTTGCACTGAGTTTTTAGTAGCTCCTCAGTATTTTGTGTTATAATTTTGCATCGAGCAGAGAGCCACTGTAAAAAGTAATAGCCCTTTCGTGACTCAAATGGACTTAAAACATTAGCTTTGCGAGCGAAGCATGCATCCTAATGGATTGGCCAATAGGTATGGAATTTAGTGCATCCTAATCACTAAAATGTATATTCACAAAGAGATGCATCGCTAGTGAAAAAGGTAGTTTTGCTTGTGTACTCCTGCGGTCCAAGCTAATGAGCTCTAACTGTAACGGGTTAGAGCTCGGGGAGGTGACCATATTAATACACTGATCGTGAGTCATATCGAGGGTGGTGACCGTATTTATAGACTGACCATAACACGTATCGAGGTGGTGACCATATTAATAGACTGACCGTGACATGTATCGAGTGCGAATTTTTTATATCGAACGTACAGGAAAAACCGCTCAGCGATCATTAACGTTCGAATGCTACCATGAACACAGGCTGAGTTATGATTTAACTGTCGGTTGTAGCCCATAATAATATATGAAATTTTAAGTGTGAAACCCTTTTATAAACCTGTCAGAATTCTTCTATACAGTAGCGGATAGCACAGTTAATTCAAGTAAACGTTACTTTCATGTTTCCCCACCGATAGACGACCCGTATGCAGTCCATGCCAGAAGTTGCTCCTCCTTACATCATTTGTTGACAACTTACACTTCGGCGAAAAGGGAGCAAGTTACTGCCAGATAATGATAGTATTATATACTGATACGACATGTTGCCGAAAATACCTACAAGCCCTTTTTCTTCCTTGCCTATCTAGCAACAAAGTTAACACTGTTACGATACAGCGTTTTGGATTGTGACTGTGAAATTTCGTGGAAGAGCTGGCAGAACTCGAGCGTTTCATATGCTTTCGTTGCAGAAAAGGATATGTGCCAGAGAAGAATAACAATCAAAAATAAAGAAAGCACGTATTCTACGCCGGAGAAAAGTAAGATGAAATATTTCGCTGAACTGAAAAATAAAAGTTCCATAGAACCACACGTAGGAGTGCTATTAGTTCGTAGAATATAAAAGCAAGGACTTGTTTTTGTTCCATTTTAAAGAAATAAGGATTCGAAAAAAAAAACCTGTTTGAACTTGTGGAGTTCATGTCAAAACACTGCTCCTGCAAAATACGAGCAATGGTTAATTAAGATGGATGGAAATAATTCATAAAAAACAACTTAAAACAGAATTAATCATAAGATGAATGAAAATAATTCATGAAAAACAACTAAAAACCGTTACACACTTTAAGGATGGGGCAAAACGATGCACATACCGCAAACCATGATTTTTTGAACGAAATGGTTTAACAGACATTGATAGTAATCTAGATTATTTAAATCACCGCTGTATTGACGGTATCGATGTTTTATTATTACAGCATTTGGACGATTTACAGCGGTAGCAAACGATCGGTATAGGATGGAAGCAGGTCAATCCCAGACAGAGATGCCCAGAGCTTTAAATATGCCACCAAATGTCATCTCAAGGCTATGGAGGGTGCCCTTAGCACAGGAAAGGTTGGTCGTCCGCAAGGACAAGGCCGTCCTAGGGCTACTACTGTTGCCGAAGACCTATATCTGACAGGCTCTAATAGCAAGAAGACATCGGCAGATAACAGGTAGGCAACAGACGAGCTCGCAGCAGCTGCAGGCACGAGAATAACTCGATTTACAGTCTACCGTAGGTTGCATAAGAGAGGTCTCTATGTGAGAAGACCTACGCTTTGTGTCCCCCTAACTCTCTCCTCCAGAAGGACGCGTTCAAGATGAAGTCGCCAACATTGCGTGTGGAGCCCACACAACTGGGAACGTGTTCTTTTAACAAATAAGTCACGATACAGTTTAAATACTGATTCCCGATATACTCTCATCTGGCGAGAACCAAAAACTCGCGCCAGACCATCGAATATCCGTGAAAAGTCCAGTTTCCATAGTGAATATCCGTGAAAAGTCCAGTTTATATCCGTGAAAAGTTCGGTTTATAACCGGAAACCTTTCTGATATTTTTCCTCAAAATGAAAAAGTGTTCTTATTATGTCTATAAATTATCCCAATTAATTAAGGAAAATAATATACTTTTAAGTAATACTTTCTTTCACGAAAAATTATTCAATTTGTTATTAAAACCTAACAAATCGAAGCTTTTCCTTGGTTCGGGGGGAGGGCGCCCCCATCTGGATCCACCCCTGAGTAAACATGGATTTGCAGAAGTTGGAACATCGAACATTCACCAAATTCTAGACAAATCGCCCGTGACTATCTATGTAGACAGCTCATGGGATTACCAATTAAGATACAGAAATGATTAGTTCTTGTAAAACTACAAGGTAGTTCATGAGATGTAAAATAAAGATACAAGAGGGAATGGGCACAAAGTGATTCATGAGTGAATGATATCCATGTACGGTGATAATGCACCTTCCGTATACCAAGTGAAATTTTGGTCTAAGCAGTTTAAAGGGGGAATAAAATCAATTGATGATCCAGTTTCGGGAAGGCCAGTGGAAGAGGTGAATCCAGAAATATGCTAAAAAATTGAAGACATACAAGCCCTGCGGATTAAGCAGGGTTGGATCCGGAAGCTTTCCTTCCCACATACAACGAGCTCGCATAATACATAAACCGAAGTTTTTATAGATCATTCGAACTTCGTCATATTCTCTATTACCTCACCCTCATTTAAAGATTCCGCGAATCACTTATACGTCTTATACGTAGTAGTGAGATTAAACAAGACATCAAAGATCCGTGTAAACAAACCACCCCCAAAATTTCGCTTATTGGCGTCAACGATGAGGTTGGGTTCTCTATTCCAGGGTCTCCAAATTCAGGGTGGACATAAGTGTATTGCATTATGTTTCATGTGGAACAGGGTTCTCCACGTCTTTCCATATTCCACTTTAAAAATTAATAAAAAAAGAGGAGAAAACATGCAAACGTTGATCTTAAGTAAACAACCTAAAATTTACTTTGAAATTATTTGAGCGTTAACTGAGTGACACAGGTAAATTTTCAAATATAAAAGATTTATTTTCAAGAACTTTTCTTATGGCTATGTACGTGAGTACCGGTGGAGTTTTACCTTTAGCAACATATCTGCGCTTCTTAATCTTTGCTATATCTAGTAAAAAATTGACATAATTCGTCCAGTTGTTACGAAAAACTGTGGTGCTCTAAAGAAACACTTTGATCGCTGAGATTACTGGAAATTTGACACTGCATAGCTACGAGGTATGAGACAAAACACCTTACCCGCTCCTTTCTATTGTCCGTTATCTACTCTGAGGCGCTGGATCTCCGTCGTTGCTGGCTAACTCCTATCCACTTGCTAACCATACATCGGTGCTCTTTTCTATCTCTTGACGTTCTATCATTGCTCTATCTCTCGATCAGTGACCGGTCGATTGCTTTAACACATTAGCTTATCTCTGATTACTTCTCTTTTCCTGACCTGACTCTGGAACTAAAAGCGAGCTACCGAGCCCTGAGACGTCAGACCGAGACCTTAAGACTACAACACATGAGAACTCAGTACTGAGAATTGTCCCTAAGAGCTGCGAGAGATAACTTTTTAGAACCCTTGTTCCCGTATTCGCCTGCATCCTTCCGGGTCTGTAACATCTTTCTGTCCAGGGTGAAGGAGCCAAAACTGCCCAAAGGTAGCATTGGCGCACCATTAGCCACTCGCCACCGTCCTTGATCTGCGTCGATACGTGACACGTAGATTCCCAAAATTCTTTGTTGGGATTTCCGATCGCCACTTTATGAAAATTCCCAAACCGGTGCTAAAACATGGGACTTTAACTCGTCAACCGCTCCCCGTTCTAACCCCCCCCCCCCTATTTTTTGCTTAAGAAATACCTTTAAACTTTACGGCAACTGCCGGGTTGTCTGTCACGTTTGAAATTCCTTCGCCTGTTTACCTCTAGGCTTCGCACTTTGACCGTTGGTCAGGAAATGCTTTCCGAACGTGCTGTATTGTTATCTAGAAGTTTTATGACTTTCCATGCTTTTCAAAATACCAAGTAGCCGAGTGAAATAATTACAGCTTGCGACCTGTTGCTGCCTTTCCCGGCCTTATGACATTATATCTAGGCTTCGTAAGTTTGAGGAATTTTGGAAATGAAAGGTTTCTGGAAGACGGATATTTCCCGGCATTCTTGCTCTCGGTGGATTTCCAGTTGTAATTCTGGGGGAACAAAAAAAAAAAAAAAAAAAAAAGAGAGAGAATTTATAACCCCGATCTTCCTTTAGTCCTGTTCTAAATTGTGAGGGCGAAGGAGAAATCCCTTCATACCTGTAAGTTATGAATTTTAATTAGAGAGGATTAATTAAAGCCGAAATTTGCATATTGCTTGTTTTAATTGTTAGGAGCGTCATTCTTCGGTAGTGAGGGTTAACGCAGTAATCTTGGACGAAATGTAAACAAGAAGATTCGAAAATAACTCACCTTATGCCCGTATACTTTAAATCGATGTCTATTAACATAAATGTAGACTACGCTGACTACAGACGAGTAGATGAAGTAAATTATGATTACATTTGAATCAATCTGAAACTTGATTTTGACGATAAAAACATTCCATCGTAATGGCGTCCGGACAGTCAGAAATTAAAGACTTATTTACATGCAGTGAATTCCCAACACTGGGTAAAAGTTTCGTTGTTCGCCATCTTACGTGGGTTCGTACATCGTACGTCACATCCTCGTGTTTTCAGTACGTGGCACGTTGCTTGGCGCCTGCCGCTAATTGTGTTTGGTCACGGTTTGTTCCCAACATTGATTACCTTTAATATGAATTCCCAGTGTTAGTCGAAGTACGAAGAATTTCGGGTAGCACCTCCCTTTGTCATTTTAACCGCGTATTACGCACAATAATTTTTGAGGAAACTGCATATATCGAAATTCAGCTCTGTAATATCAGCAAACAAAATAAATCGCATTATTAAAAAGGTCTTTCTGCCATCACAGAAGTGAGTGGTATGGTCAGACGTAACACCAAAGATCTGCAGGCACCTGAAAAAGCTGCAGACAAATATTGTTTTTCAACAGTTAATGATTTTTTTAATTCTTTCATGCCTTTGCATGTTTTATCAAGTGTGTCGGAAAGGTTTTAATAAAAGATTGACTTCCCGTGTAATAGACATTTATTCAGCATCTGATCTCCAACGTCTATTAATTTTCTTTATCTCTCGGGAAGCTTGTTGATTATAAACCTCCGGGGCTTGGAGTTGAAATATTCCTTTAGTGCCGTGTGAACTTTTTCATCATTCTGAAATGTTTTCCAGTAAGAACGTTTTGCTGAGAATGAAGTAAATAAAAATCAGATGCTGTGATATCCTGTGAATTTCGGGGATGTGATAAAAAACTTCCCATCTTAAGGCTCTACGAGACCCGCCATCTTGAATTGCTGCCTTCTCTTGTTAACCAACGGGCAAGCGTATTTCACAAATTGCTCGGGCAATTTTGCACATTTTAGAACATCGTTTGTGGCTAACGCAAGATATATGATAAATAAAGAGTTCCCTGGTTTCAAAATTTTTATTGACCTTTCCCTTCATTTTTTATCTGCAGCGAAAATCGTACCAAGGCGTATTCCATAGTTTTATTAATTAAAAAAAATACTTAGTCCAAAATGAAAATCTGAAACCAGGGAACTCTTTATTTATCATATATCTTGCGTTAGCCACAAACGGTGTTCCAAAATGTGCAAAATTGCCCGAGCAATTTGTGAAATACATTTGCCCGTTGGTTAATAAGAGAAGGCCTTAATACAAGATGGCGGGTCTCATAGAGCCTTAATGCAGTGAGTTTTTTGTGTGTCCTCAAGGACACATATGGCCTGTTGTTATCGTGCAACAATACTATAATACGAGTATAACTCTTTCTGTTGGCCAACACAGGACGATTTTCCTTCACTGTTACTTCTAAATCCAAGAGCTCCTGACTGCCGATGGTTTCCCCGAGCGACAAGACCTCATAATGAATGGTGCCAGTTCTCTGTCCAACAAGATGCGTTCGCGACGTGCACTTATGTTGATGAATATTCAATTTCGAGATGTTTGGAGTGGATTGACAGGCTCTTTCCCACTCTGGGTTACTGCAGAATATCAATTTTTAATCTTCAGTAACCAACTTGCCCCAAAACGGTTCGTTTTTCATACTGCATGAAAAGGACAAAACGAACCCGCAAACGGCCCGTTAGGTTTCTTTCTGTCAAATTGTGTGGTACTCATATTGCGTACTTTAAGACAAATCCCAGCTTTTGGATGTGTTGCAAAATGGTAGAATGTGAAACGTCATACTTGTCTCCCAATTCTACAGATGTCAAGTAAGGGTCTTGTCCAATTCTCTGTGTAGAACGCCATTGTCAAGCATTGACGTCCTTCCTGATCGACAGTCATCTTGCAAGTGAAAATATTCCGCTCTGACAATTCCTGCATCATATCTACAAAATGGCGTCTCACCCAAAAACACAAAATGTTCTTCCGCAACCGTCGCGTCACGCCCTTTTTTGGAACACACTAAGAACACAGTTCCTTAAATGAACCGCATCTACTGGCATCTTTACACGCCCCTTACAGAGAAACAAATAATTGCCGCACCGTTTTCTTTCGCTCTCAGCAATTTCTCGTAGTTTTACAACCACAGGAAGGGTTTAAGCGCAACTACCTATGTCCGATAAGACTTTTGTACTGCGTATCAGAAACGGAGTTACATTAGATTGCACCTAGAGGCTCGGATATGATAGAGGATAAAACAAGTCAGAGAAGCAGGAGTGCCAGATGAAAAGTCAAGAGTCGACATATTAAGGAAAGCTAGACTATGACGTCACAACGAGCACTACCAGGGAGAGACAATAAGGACGGTGGGAAAGAACAGGTGACCTTATTTGTAACTGAGGTCCAATACGCCGAGGCCGACGGCTCAACGTGCCGATCAGACGCACGGCAAGTATTTAGTGGTTCAGAGCATCTCAACCCACGTGGTATCGATCCTGCGACCGTCTGATCGGAAGGCAATTGCCCTGACCACTAGCCATTAGCAGCCCTAACTGCCACACTTGTTTGTTGTACGGAATTTATACTTAATTTTATCCAATAGCACAACAGAAAGTACATATGCGTTATGTAATTTCCACGGACCAAACGACAAATCTTTCCGACTCGCCCAATATCTGTTTTCGGTCAGTGCCACTTTGATGCAAGTTAGATGTGTGGCAATTTTTTTTTCAAGTCATTACCAGGAAAGTTGTTAAGAAACATAGTTTACAAAAAATGGAGGGATTTTTTTTCTTTTAAGATGTTTCTCAGTTAATTTCAGATCTTTAAGAGAGAGCTGGCGCAGAGATTAAGTGACGGATAAAATAGAAAGCGGAAGAGATCCCCATCGTATTATTGTATTGTAATAAATATCCAAACATTAATTTTAGTACGTGGCTTGTCAAGGACTCCTAAAAGTTTGGCCTCCTTACGGCACAAGGCGCGGCGGGATGGGGGTGGGGGTCAAGCGAATATACTGCCGTTGCGTGAATTGATGTGTAAGACACTCTTTCACGCATCGTAATTATCAATGCTAGCAGCTTCACTGACGCGCGTGCGACGTGGCCTACTTTGACAGCTTAAAGATGTCTACCACCACTGCACACGGACAAAAGAATCTGGATTTCCAAATAGTGTATTGGTGCACACACACACATTGCCGGTAGTTTCAGAAATTAAAACTAATGAATTCTGCGAGATAATTAACAGCCGTGTCAGCATCCACATTTTTTTTTATTTATTATTTTTATTTTTGTTGTTAATGAAGAGTGAACGTGCGTTGCAATCGAAATAGTTATTTTCTGATGGCATCCACAGTGTAACGCCAACTTGTCGCTTGCCAACCAGTTGGTCTAGTACTATTCATAGGCGCGTGCTTCTGTCTAATCGTCCAAGTTGGACAGGGTTCGAATCTCTGAAGAAGCATAGGCGGTGGTCAAGGAGGTTTGAATAATACTTCTGGAGATGCCCTGGGTCTTTTAACCGTGAAGCCGCAGGATGTGGGAATTTGACGTTGTTTACGTGATAAGTATGCAATTTCAACTCTGTATTTTGGAATGGCCTGGTTTTTGGTTGCAGAAACCGTGTTAATATCAAACCGGAATGAATTATACTTCTTACACGAGTGAAGTTTTCAATTTTAACGTTATGTTTTGTTTAGAATTCGCACTAACATTCGCGCATTTTAATTTGAAATAAAAATGGAAAACAGCCTCAAAATAATTAAGAATTTTATAAGTTCAGTATTTTCTCACGCATTGGCAACAAGTTACGATGCGAAATTGGAAACATTTGCTACGAAAGAAGGCGATTCGGCCAACACAAAATGCATTGCAATAGCCTTGAAAACCATCAGCTTTCCCACACTTTGGCGGCCGTCGCTCGCGGTTAAAGGCTTCACGCAAAGTGGTACTGCTCCAAAGAGCATCTCCAGATATCTTATTCTAATTCTCCTTGGCGGTGGTGTGTTTGTCCGGCTTCGCTGGTTTCATCCCTTTCATGAAATAAGCTGGCCTAAATTTGGGACGGGCGACTCATCACAAATGTTCATAGAGGTCATTGATCTTCCCCAGCCCTCATAAAAATTCGTCGCTCATCAACCCGCTGCTTGTCAGTTTGTCGCGTTCTAGTGTATACATTTTGTTTATGTGTGTGTCCTTTCGTTTACCTGTCATCCCGCAAAACTGGTATCTCCTCTTCAAAATATCGGACTGCGAAAATTCTCTATGCGTACCAGGTTTTCGGTGTCTGTGTTTCGCCCTCCTGCCAGTCTGTCTGTCTACAAAAAACGATATCTCTACCTCTAAAAGTCAGATCGCCAAAGTTCTGCATGGATTATGGGTATGTCTGATATTGCATTTATCCGTCAGTCTGTCATTCAGATAAATAATAAGCGCTTCTAAAAATTAGAGTGAGGAAATTCCCTCTGTGTCGGGTAAAGGAAAACACATGCACAGATTTAAAAGAAACAGGGTGTTCGGAAAATAATGCCTTTGTGTTTTTACCTTTATTCCTAGACAAGCTATCGAAACGAATCAAAATATAGTTGTTTTTATACCTTATTTTCCCTTGTAGTCACCCTCTAGCTTGATATAACGCCGCCAGCTTTGAAAAAGTTTTTCGAATCCGTATGTAGAATTCCACAGACTATTCTCAAGACAATTTTCTCATAGCAAATTAAATCAATCACATGTGAAATGAATTCCTTTGAGATGTTTCTTGATTGCTGCAAACAGCCAGAAATTAGGCGGTGCCAAACCCGGGCTATGGGGAGGGCATGGAACAACTTCTAATCGGATGTTTTCTATCGCTGCTGAAGTGGCAGCACTGGTGTGGAGCTAAGTGTTAAAATGCCAGCAGAAGGCAACTGTCTGCTGTAGCGTATACTCCAATTTAATTTTCAGTATTAGTGTGTCTGCTTTTACAAATTTTGAAGATGACAATCCGATTTTTTGCGTAAATGTGACAAGGATGGTAAGTCAGATAATATCCGGAAAATTGAAAATTTTCATCGTCCTGGAGCGGGACTCGAACCCGCGTCTCCCAGATAGCGCCCGGGTATCTGAAACTTGAAACTTGGTCGTTCTGGGTGGTGGTGTGGTTAGCACGCTCCAGGACGATGCACATTTTCAAATTTTCGGATATTATCTGACTTAACATCCTTGTCACATTTACGCCAAAAATCGGTTTGTCATCTTCAAAATTTGTATTATCTGGCGTAATCCCGTATTTCTTTCATGATTTGTCTGTTTTTATTTTAATGATTTTACTTCCTATTTTAATGTCATACCTGAACTCCGACTCGAACAATTCCTACTCATTCGGCAACCCGGCAGCTGGTGAAAGTTAAACAACAGCGATAAAAAATGAAATAGCTCTATATGTGTAAAGAGTGATAGGTAATGAGATATTATTCGAGGTAACCTCACGAGCTACCTTTTTTGTGTTAATTTCTATACTTTGTCAGTGTGTTCAACACGTATTTTTGTAAGTGCTAATTATCATGAGAGCAAGTGAGAGGTTCTGTTATATTATGTCATAAGCGGAGCAAGCTACAATTTTTTTTTTTTTTTTTGAGGTTTAACGACCACCGTGAGCAACTCAATGGGCTATAAGCAGTCGCCCGTCCCTAATTTAGGGTCACTGGTTCCAGGGAAGGGAGAGAGCCAGTGCCGTAAGACAAACACAACATCCATGCCTCACCGGGATTCGAACCCGGACCCCTTTCGGACGAATGATCAGAGGCCAACGCCTTAGACCACTGCGCCACCGGGGCGGCTGTTTTTGTTTTATTTCGGACGTTTAACGACCACTATGAGCAACTCGTTAAGCTATAAGCAGTCGCCCGTCCCTAATTTAGGGACACTAGTTTCAGGGAAGGGAGGGAGTCAGCGCCCTAAGACAAACGCACCACCCATGCCTCATTCGGGACTCGAACCCGGGCCCAACTGGGACGAATGATCCAAAACCAAATAACCTTGACCGCTCGACCACCGGGGCTGTCAAGCGACTAATAAAAGAAGGTATTCTACAAATGAGTTTTAAGACAATTTTTATTGTCTTAACACTTTTTAACTGTTAAGTTAGTGAAGTGAAATTTTAGACGCGTAGACATTTAGGTGTTCAATTGATCAATTATTTAAACTTAAAACACCATTCACGTTAACGTTACTGGAGAACTTTCCAGTGGTTGTACACAGGAAAGTCGGCGTGGAGTTTGAATCCACTACCCCTACTTGTTGCTGTTGCTAATTATCGTGAGAGCAAGTGAGAGGTTGCTCTCACGACAATTCACAGTAAACAGTCATATGGAAATATACAATATCTTCATTGCAATGTGCGGTTCGGAAATTGCTATATTACAATTGTAATATTTTACCATAGTTTACCACCACAAAAAATATGTGATTAGTACCAGTTCTTTTTTTTTTTTTTTTTGATTGGAGGTTTAACGACCACCGTGAGCAACTCAATGGGCTATATGCAGTCGCCCGTCCCTAATTTAGGGTCACTGGTTCCAGGGAAGGGAAAGAGCCAGTGCCGTAAGACAAACACAACATCCATGCCTCGCCGGGATTCGAACCCGGACCCCTTCCGGACGAATGATCAGAGGCCATCGCTTAGACCACTGCGCCACCGGGGCGGCGTACCAGTTCTTTAAAGCAGTCTGCTGATGAAAAATTATAGTGCTGGAACAACTGTTTTGTTTTCTAATGTAATACACCACTTACAAGTTTTACTTTACTGCCTAACAACTAAACTGCAGCACGGGAACTTGGTGGTCTAAAGCTATGGAAAACACAACACTCACAGGCCTTCCTTAATATATGTAAGTTATTTAGCTTTGAGACTGAAATTCACATTCAGCCGTCTTTCTTTAGTAATGAACATATATGCACCTCAAGAAGAAGTACGTGCACGTTGTTGATAAGACAGTCAATCGTTCCGTGAGCTCCAGTGCTCCATCATACCTACACGCAGCCGTCGTACGTTGATACATTCAATCATACCTACACGCAGCCGTCGTACGTTGAACGATAGAGAGTACACAGTGTTGGGAAACGGTGAGGTTCTACATTATCTTGAAGAGAAAATAGGTCTGTAGAACAAGTGAGCCAAGAGAGAATATGGACTAAAGTTTTTCACCTGAAGTGCGTGCTATTTGATACCTCACGACATCACATCAGGTGCTGGTGCTCTTTGGCGTGCGACAATGAATATTTCCACGTGTCGGTGGTTTGGACGCCTACACGTAGTTGCCTACACAGTGTGATGTCCTAAGAAAAACTTAGATTTGTACGTGCTGTTCATGGATGCCAAGCGAACAACTTTTTCCGTAATCCAGGTACGCCAATCACATTTCATTGATTCGTCATCATATCGATAGTTCGGATCGTGTCTTGCGCAATAGTAGAGCGCTACAGGTCTACTTCACATACACTTTGTGTAACGATGGACCATCCCCATTGCCGTAACATTCTTCCTGGGACCGCATGGTCTTCGAACCTCTTTCCTGACTGGTATGTGTGGAATTCATGTGTCCCCAACTCATCCGCCCAGAGTCCGATCTTCGACAGCAGATTTCCTAACTGGTATATGTGGAATTCATGTGTCCCCAACTCATCCGTCCAGAGTCCGATCTTCAACAGCAGATTTCCTAACTGGTATGTGTGGAATTCATGTGTCCCCAACTCAGCCGCCCAGAGTCCGATCTTCAACAGCAGCATGTCAGCTTCAGATCATATACTGAAACCTGTACAAAATCACGACGATTTCTGTCGCCGTTCAAACACACAAGATATGTTTCAACAGTGCCACTTGTAATGTAAATGATCGACTCTGACTAACCATAACACAGGGATGTATAGTTCTGAATAAAATATGCCGAGGCGAAACTAGGCCGCAGCTTAAGAGAGGGCGCAAAAATCGCTGCTTGCAATCTGATTAAAATTGGAACTGAAACTTTTGCTCCAGTTTTTGGTACACTTAAAATTCGAATTACTTCCTCAAAATGTTCAGGGGTTGTTAGTTGCTCACATTCAGAAATGAAGGTGCGGCTCTATTCTATAAATTGAAGAGCAATTGAATTAGAGATACCTGTCTAGTAACGTGTAGCACCACCTTTCGCCCTGATGACGGCGGCGATTCGCCTCGGCATGGACTCGACAAGATACCGGAAGCGTTGGGAAGCCATACGGATCCACGACCCCTGAACAAGCTCCCACAGTTCACGAAGATTTGATGGAGGGGGTCAGAGCCTCAAACATCTCTCTCGATGGCATCCCAGATGTGCTCGATGGGATTGAGGTCAGGTGACCTAGCTGGCCAGGGAAGCGAGTTCACGTCGGTGGAGTGTTCATCCAACCATTTGGATACAATTCGGGAGCGATGGCAAAGTGCATTGTCTTGTTGCAGGATGAGGTCCCCAGTGGGATGTTGAAGACGCACAAACGGGAGCAAATGGTCGTCCAGGATATCCCGGTAACGTTGACCTGTGAGGGACGATGTCATACGTACCAGGGGTCCCATTTCAGTCCACGTAAACAGTCCCCATACGAGAATGCCACCCCCACCAGCTTGAAGAGTACCCTGCTGGCAAGAAGGATCCATCGCTTCATGTCGCTTGCGCCGTACTCGTATCCTGCCATCCGCATGTACCAACGTGAATCTCGACTCATCAGTCCTGGCAACATTTTCCCACATGTCTAGGGCCCAGTGGTAATGTTCCAGCGCCCATGCTAATCTTTGCACCCTGTGATGTGCGGTCAGCAGCGGTACCCTCGTGGGACGATGGCTTCTGTACCCCATAGCGAGGAGATGGTTCTGGATGGTGTAGCTGCTTACACGTTTTTGCGAACCATTGTTAAATTGCCGAGTGATTTCTTGCACTGTGGCCCGTCTATCCGCTGTTACAATGCGAGCTAGCCGACGATGACCCCGCTCATCCACACGCTGTTGTCCACGGCAGTTGGCCCTTGCAGGGATGGTTTTACCGGATTCGATGTACTCAAGGTGCACCCGTGACACAGTGGCTCGTGAAAATCCCAGTCCCTGCACGACTTCCGAGATGGAGTGACCCATTCGTCGGGCCCCGACAATTTGCCCGCGATCAAATGCGCTTAGATCCTTCGTCTTACCCATACTGCGTCCGACTCTTACTGATTCCCGTCGCATCACTCCTTATATATTGTCGGATCGCTGCATACGTCATGTCGTTTCCGTTTACAGGGCCGCCCACAGCGCCACATTTGCATAACGCCAACTGTCTCTAATTCAATTGCTCTTCAGTGTAGTACAACTAAAAAAGAGCCACGGCCTTCGTCGAAAGCAATTGGGGCCCCGTAGTATTTCTTTAGTTGAATGGAGACTACACTTACGCTGTAAGATAACGATGGCATTCACATCGTTGAAGATTCTCTGCGGACTATTCAACTATTACTGTGGCTACAAGCCATGACTGCCAGCTACATTCGGTTCGTTAAATGTGGTACAGAAGGTCCGAACCGCAAAGAAGTTGCAAAAGGTTGTAGAAACACAGTTCGATTGTGCTTCCTGCGTATAGACAGCATTTGGGTATGAAGTTAATTTTGTTTTGTCGGGCATGCAATGTATGCTTCTGTGTGTTAGGCAAATGGGGGCGCAATATTTTGTGGTTTGCCCCGGGCGCAGAAATGCCTAGTTACGCTTCTGAAAATATGCCTTAGCTGTGAAATAATTCAGTAAGAACAATTCGGGAAAAAAATTCCTGAACATCTCAAAAGGAATTTCAAATCTGATTTTCTCGTTTTTATCTGCAATTTGTAATCATAATATTAATTTCTATCATTTGTTTTTCCGTGAAGATTGCTGAATTTGAGCACTTTTAAACAAAAGAAAAATGATACGTGGGAGTCACATGTTAAGATAATTAAAGTTTTCTTTAAATGCTGCTATGCTATCCCTCACAATACCAAATATTCGGTTTTAATAACATGCATTAGTCATACCGAATAAGCATTTATTCGGTGTGTGTGATTAATTCACCATTTTTCATAAAAACTAAAAATGGGTATCGGAAATTTCTTTTATGTTACACAAGGAATCGGAGAAAGAACTCAGATTTCTTTTTTGGATCCCACCGCTGGTGTTGAGTTGTTTAGTAAATATGCTGTTCGCTACCATAAAACACTCGACACTTAGCTTTTGTGATTGTTTAATATTTCTTCGCCATTTTTCTCGTAGCAGTGAGTCTTAACAGACAGGAAAACCACCTTCGATGATTGTTTTAGAGTCTGCCTTCTTAACAAAGGAAAAAAAATAATCCCTTTCTTTTTACGTTAGAATTCTTTTGATTCGCGAAACGTCCAACTGGGATATCCTGCTGCATACCATGATCATTCGTTTAAACATCCGATTAAAAAAATATTTTACCTTTCGATTACATCTATGTCGAAGAGTATTTTAGTACAGTCACTTTTTGAAGTTACGCATAAATTTTCCGCTTCGGGGCGTAAAAGTAAATTGCGTTTTACCCGATATCTCTACTTCTAAAACTCCGATTTGAAAAAAAAAATTCTTCAGCGGATACAGATCCTGATGGGAAATCTTTTGCATATAATTTCTAATTTTTGGTAAAAAATGGTTTAGCCACCAGGGGGCGTAAGTCTCTTAATTTCCATTTCTGATGTATTTGCAGCAAAATCTGAGCTTCTAAAATCGCGATTGAAAAAATTCGTTTGTATCTTAACATCTTCAGATAAAATTGCTGCCTTGCAAAGAAAAATACAACTATGGAAAAGAAAAGTTAATCAAGACAACATTGATATGTTTCCCAAGGCAGCGCTGACAAACAGAAAACATTTACGCCAATTAATATACACCCATTTGTCTGCCTTAGAAGAAAGACTTCAGCATTACTTCCCTGATCAACCGCTCGACATCTATGACTGGATCAAAAACTCATTCGTTGCATGTTTTTCAAAAGAAACACAATTAATCTTGGCAGAGCAGGAATAACTGACTGATATTCGCTGTGATCGCACACTCAAATTAAAACATTCCGAGTCTTCATTGAATTCATTTTGGATTAGCGTCAGCAGAGAATATCCTACTATTGGCAACAAATCACTTTGAGTACTTCTTCAGTTCTCAACGACATATCTATGCGAGATGGGGTTTTCTACTTTGGTGAATATCAAAACCAAAAAAAGGATTCAACTGAAATCAGTCGTGGATGAAATGAGAATATATTTGTCAAAAACTCGTCCAGATATTGTAAAAAATTGCCGCAGTCATCAGTCTGATGTCTCCCATTGAAAGTAAGCATTCTTTGTTTCTTCTTATATTTAAAAAAATTCGAGGGGGGAGAGGGGGCCCCATAAATCTTTCGGAAGTAACAAGGGTGCCGCCGACTTAAAAAGTTTGGGAACCACTGGTATAAAGGATGGTCTGGGAGAGATTGGAGTCTCAGGTAAAATTGAAGAGACAGCTGCAGACGGCGTAAATGAAGCGACGATTCGTTCGCGTCGGCATAAAGGCTGGGAATTGGTGATGTGCGAAATGCACCCGTACAAAGACGCAGCGCTTGATGGTGAATGGTATCCAACGGCCGGAGAACGGAAGGACGCCCAGAGCCATATACTATACAGCTATAATCCAGCTTAGACCGAATAAGAGAATGGTAAATGCGGAATAGGGAAGTCCTGTTTGCACCCCAGACTGAAGCCAGGATCTTAAGGATTGACAAAGCTCTCAGACAGGAAAGGAAGTCCTTAGCCGTCGAACGTGTGAGCGAAAGATGAGCGCACGGTCGACGGTCAAACCAAGGAACTTAGTTTCCGGCAAAACTGGTATGGCTCCACGGTCCAAATAGAGCCCTGGATCGGGATGGAGGCCATGCCTCCGGCAGAAATGGACATACACTGTCTTGTCGGGAGAAAGAACGAAACCATTGTTGTTAGCCGCTTTAGCAATCTGGTTAATTGCAGACTGCACTAGCCTTTCAACGAAATGCATGCTGGATGACGAACAGAAGATGTGAAGGTCGTCAATATAAACGGTAGCCGAAACCGTAGGAGGAAGATTTTTGAGCAGACAGTTAATGAACAGAGTCACCGATAGGGATGAACAGAGTCACCGATAGAATGCTTCCTTGAGGAACTCCTTGTTCTTGATGGGAAAAAGCAGAGAGCGTCGTACCCAGGCGCACCGGAACACACGGTTACGAAGAAAGTTTGCAATGAAGGTTGGGAGGTTTCCCCGCAACCCACTCGTGGAGGTCACGGAGGATACCGTGACGCCACGCACTATCGTAAGCTTTGTTGATATAAAAAATACAGACACCAGGTGCTACCTACGTGTGAACGCCTCACGAACAGACAGACGTCTCCAGGAGCAGGAGCTGAACGATGACGGTGGAAGCCGCTTTTTGATGGCGGCATAATTCGATGTTCTTCTAAGAAATAAATTAGCAGATTTTGCACAGACAGATAGTGAGGGCAATTTGGTCGATAACTAGAGGGAGACTTGGGGGTCTTTGCCAGGCTTGGGAAAAGGTAAAACAAAAGCTTTTCGCCAAGAGTCTAGGAAACTGTGCTCCAACCAAATGCGGTTAAAAAGCACTAAAAGATTCTCGAAAGACGACTGCGAGAGATGACGGATCATGTCATAGTGGATGCCATCGGGACCGACAGATGTTGCAATGGACCGATGCAGAGCCACGCGTAGTTCAACTATGCTGAAGGGGGAGTTATACTCGGTGTTATAAAAAGGCGCAAAGGAGATTCTCTGGCGTTCCGCAGTTGACTTAATCCTCTGAAAGAAGAAAGAATACGCCAGATCACTGGACGCAGAGGTAAATTCCTCACCCAAACAATCCGCAATCTCCTCGACTTCAGCATATGTGCAGCCGTTACTCTCGAGATTGGAAATCTAGTGAGAACCATAGTTACCCCGGATCTTACATATCTTTTCCCACACAGTTTTAGAACTGGAACGTGAATTGAGAGATGAAACATATTGAATCCAAGACTCCCTCTTGCTTCGTCGACGCATCAAACGAGGGTAAGATTTTGCTTGTTTAAGTGCAACGAGATTAGCATCGGTTGGATAACGCCGAAAGGTAGACCAGGCCTTATGTTGAGCTCTCCTAGCCTCTGAGCAATCAGGGTTCCACCAAGGCTTCGGACTTCTTGAGAGCGTCATTGATGTCTTTGGGATCGAGAGATCCGCTGCTTGAATGATACACGTTGTGACATCAGTAACAGCTGCGTCGATTGACCCTAGGTCACCATGGAAGAAGATATTACTGTGGACGATGTGAAGACCTCCCAGTTGGCACAATCCATCCTCCATAGAGGAGGGCGGCAGGCAGAAGATGGCACGCTCACGTTGTACCTAAGTACAATTGGGAAGTGGTCGCTCCCATGGAGGTCGTTATACATCGTCCACGACCAGTCGGCCATAACCGATTTTGAACCCAAAGATAAATCGATCGCACTGAAACTTCGTGTAGGCTCGTGGAAGTAAGTGTCAGCACTGGTGTTAAGAAGGCACAAAGAGGTCGAGGACAGAAGAGATTCGATCCTACAGCCTCGTGTGTTTGTACTGACACTACCCCACAACGGATTATGAGTATTGAAGTCACCCAGAAGAAAAGCGAGTGACGGCAGCTGATCAACTAGGCTCTCGAAATTGGAGATGCTCACGTCCTCATCCGGCGGCAGATAAACGCTGCAAACAGTTAGAGGCACAGACATGGAGATACGCACCGCCACGGCTTGTAAAGTTGTTGAGACCGCAACGGGGAAACCTGAACACTGTGAGGGACAAGAATAGCGAGGTGTCACGTCAATTCGTCGCGTGCGTCAATTCGTCGATTACGTCAATTCGTCGCGGACAAATTCGTCGACTACGTCATTTCGTCGCGTTTACAGCAGATTTTGGTTACATACAAAACGAATGCAGGAAAACGTACGATTTCGAACGTCTTGCTCCCTGATCAAATTTATAAAGTTTGGATACGCAGACAGGATAGGAATATTACGTTTTTCTTTGGCACTAAAAATATTAGACGGTACACGGTTTTTGGAACGGGTCAGAGCCCCCCATATACAAAATTTTCGTAAAATTTACAGTTTTCAATTCAGAACCACCAAATCTGATATACTATCTCGTGGTATTCTAACTTAGGCTGTAGACGGTTTTGGGAAGCGGTGGGGGGGCTACAGCCCCCCTACAGAATTGCCGTAAAATATAGTTTTCAATTTAGAACTACCAAATTTGGTATATTATCTCATGGTACTCTAACTTAGACGGTAGACGGTTTTTGGAACGGGTCAGGCCCGGTCGGTCAGAGCCCCCCATACACAAAATATTCAGAACCACCAAATCAGGTATCCTATCTCATAGTACTCTAACATAGACGGTTGTCGGTTTTTGGAACGGGTCAAGGCCCGGGGAGTCAGAGCACCCCCCCCATACATACAAAATTTTCGTAAAATCTAGTTTTCATTTCAGAACCATCAAATTTGGTATCATGAAACTCTAACTTAGACGCTAGACGGTTTTTGGTAGAGGTTGGAGCCCGCGGGGTCTGAGCCCCCCCCTCTAAAAAATTTCGTAAAATCTACAGTTTTCATCTTAGAACCACCAAATTTGGTATACTATCTTATGGTATTCTAACTTAGTCGGCAGACCGTTTTTGGAACGGGTCAAGGCCCGGGGGTCAGAGCCCCCACATACAAAATTTTCTTAAAAACTACAGTTTTCAATTCAGAACCACCTAATCTGGTATATTATCTCATGGTACTCTAACTTAGACGCTAGACGGTTTTTGGAAGGGGTTGGAGCCCGGGGGTCAGATTCCCCCCGAATAAAAACTTTTTCGTAAAATCTACAGTTTTCAATTTAGAACCACCAAATTTGGTATACTACCTCGTGGTACTCTAACTTAGACGCTAGACGGTTTTTGGAAGGGATTGGAGCCCGCGGGGTCGGCCCCCCCCCTCATAAAAAATTTCGTAAAATCTACAGTTTTCATCTTAGAACCACCAAATTTGGTATACTATCTTATGGTACTCTAACTTAGACGGCAGACCGTTTTTGGAACGGGTCAAGGCCGGGGGGGGTCAGAGCCCCCCACATACAGAATTTTCTTAAAAACTACAGTTTTCAATTCAGAACCACCAAATCTGGTATACTATCTCATGGTACTCTAACTTAGACGCTAAACAGGTTTTGGAAGGGGTTTGAGCCCGGGGGTCAGAGCCCCCACATACAAAATTTTCTTAAAAACTACAGTTTTCAATTCAGAACCACCAAATCTGGTATACTATCTCATGGTACTCTAACTTAGACGCTAAACAGGTTTTGGAAGGGGTTGGAGCCCGGGGAGTCAGACCCCCCCCCCCGAATAAAAACTTTTTCGTAAAATCTACAGTTTTCAATTTAGAACCACCAAATTTGGCATACTATCTCATGGTACTCTAAATTAGACAGTAGACCGTTTTTGGAAGGGGTTGGAACCCGGGGGTAAGGCCCCCCATAAAAATGCCGCGTAAAATCTACAGTTTTCAATTTAGAACCACCAAATTTGGCATACTCTCTCATGGTACTCTAACTTAGACGGTAGACGGTTTTTGGAACGGGTCGGGCACGGGGTCAGAGTCCCCCGCCCATAAATTTTTTTCTTAAAAACTAAAGTTTTCAATTTAGAGTACCAAATTTGGTATACTATATAATGGTGTTCTAAATTAAACGGTAGACGGTTTTCAGAACGGGTCGGGGCAAGGGTGGTCCCCCCCTACACACAAACTTTCGTAAAATCTATAATTTTCAATTTAGAACCACCAAATTTTGTATACTATCTCATGGTACTCTAACTTAGACGGTAGAAGGTTTTTGGAACGGATCAAGGCCCGGGGGTAAGACCCCCCCCACATACAAAATTTTCTTAAAATCTTTATTTTTCAATTCAGAATTACCAAATTTTGTGTCATGAAACTCTAACTTAGCGGGAGACGGTTTTTGGAACGTGTCGGGGCTCGGGGGTCGGAGCAACCCCCCCGTACAAAATTTTAAATTTTTGTAAAATCTACAGTTTTCAATTTAGAACCACCAAATTTGGAATACTATCTAATGGTATTCTAACTTAGACTGTAGACGGTTTTTGGAAAGGGTCGGAGCCCGGGGTTCAGAGCCCCCCCTCATACGAAATTTCGTAAAATCTAGTTTTCAATTTAGAACCACCAAATTCGGTATACTATATCATGGCACTTTAACTTAGACGGTAGACGGTTTTTGGAACGGGTCGGGGCCCGAGGGGTTAGAGCCCGCCCCCGTACAAAATTTTCGTAAAATACACCGTTTTCAATTTAGAACCACCAAATTTGGTATACTATCTCATGGTGTTCTAACTTAGACTGTAGACGGTTTTTTGTAAAGGGTCGGAGCCCGGGGTTCAGAGCCCCCCCCATAAAAATTCGTGAAATCTACAGTTTTTAATTTAGAACCACCAAATTTGGTATACTATAACATGGTACTCTAACGTAGACGGTAGACGGTTTTTGGAATAAGTCAAGGCGCAGGGGGTAAGAGCCCCCACCTACAAAATTTTCGTAAAATCTATAGTTTTCACATTAGAACCACCAAATTTGGTATCATGAAACTGTAACTTAGACGGGAGACGGTTTTTGGAACGGATCGGGGCCCGGGCGGTAAGAGCATCCCCCTCCCCCCAAAGAATTTTCGTAAAATATACCGTTTTCAACTTAGAACCACCAAATTTGGTATACTATCTTATGGTACTCTAACTTAGACGTTAGACGGTTTTTGGAACGGGTCGGGCACGGGGTAAGAGCCCCCCCCCATAAATTTTTTTCGTAAAAACTAGAGTTTTCAATTTGGAGCCACCAAATTTGGTATACTATCTCATGGTACTCTAACTTAGACGGTAGATGGTTTTTTGGAAAGGGTCGGAGCCCGGGGTTCAGAGCCCCCCCCCCCCCCCCATAAAGAATTTCTTGAAATCTACAGTTTTCAATTTAGAACCACCAAATTTGGTATACCATATCATGGTACTCTAACTTAGACTGTAGACGATTTTCGGAACGGGTCGGGGCCCGGGGGTTAGATCCTTCCCCCCCCCATACAAAATTTTCGTAAAATCTACTGTCATGGCGAAAATTTTAACCTCTGGTGAATTTCAGAGAGACCTGATCAATCTTTCTGTTGGTTTATCAGAGATTAATTAATGCAAAAATTTTCTTCCATGACATACGTTAGAAGAAAATTCCTGGTTGAAAGGCAGGGGAATTCATGCGAAAAAAATTCGCTTGTCTTAATCACAACCAGGAAAACAAAATTTCATGTTGGAAAAAAAAAAAAGAATAATATTTGATTTAACTGACTTTGGGGTTTTGAAAATAATTATTTTATCGGTTCTTATATCGCGATAGGAAAAGGCGAGTAGGTGTGCAGCTCAGAGAATCAAAATTAATTTTACTTTCACATCACGGAACGAGAGAAAAGAAAAAAAAATTAAAATTAGTGATTTTCTGCAAAGCAAGAATCCGCCATTTTTTTTGCGTTCCTGTTTCCAAGGGAGAAGTCGCCCAAAAGTGTAACATCTTTTCGTCTTTTGGGGTAAGGAATTCAGCAACGAAATCTATTTTTAGACCCCAGGGTCAAGAAGAGCCTGGGTCTGCACGTGTGAAGGTCAGAGGTCACTCGAGGCGTGGGAGTGAAAAGTCCGTTGGGAAGCCGTGAGTTGCTAGGCTGAAGTTTCGACCAATGAGAGGGGTCAGCGGTTTTCAAGCACCCCCAGAGTTTTTATCCGTTGAGAGTCACTTTTGCTCTTGTCTTGTTGCTGGACGTCAGAGAAAGAGGGGACGGCGGAGTTTTTTTCTCCTCGCCTTTTGGCGGGAGAGAACCACAGAAAAAAAAAGAGTTTTTTCCATGGCAGCATTTTGCTGACCACCAGTCCACCACAAGGGGACACTCTGGATCTGGGCTGGCTATTGAAAAATTTTGACGATGTAGAACGCAGTTAAAGCGGCATTCCGCCGGCCGGGAACCTCGCCCTGAGGAACAAAATGGCGGCAGGCTGGGACAGTGTCGCTAAGGAAAAGAAGGGGGACATGCCTTCTCCCTTATGGAAATTCCGGAAAGAATGGGCCCAGCCTCTAGAGCTTCACCCTCGGCTGATACTCCGAAGAGGAGGCCTGCCACAAAGGTTCCATCTCATCCCGAGGTTTCGAAAATGGTTCCCTCGGCTATTAACCGTTTAAGGAAGGGAACTGGGAGGAAGAAAACAGAGAAAAGAAATTCTAACGAGAATGTGGTTGTGCCAGGACTGTAAATTGTGGTGAAAACAGAAAGAAAAAAAAAGAACGCCAGCTCGAAGGTAATGTTTTAGTTCATATCTTTTTGTATTGATATATAACATCCCACGCAGGGTACCTAAACTTCGAGCTGAGCATAAGAAACAAAAAGAAAAAGAGCAAGTTTTTTTTTCCCTCTGATTTTGGCTGTGTCGTCGTTCAGCTTTCAAAATTAAAATGTATTAGTTACTCAGGTACGAATTCAGAAAAAAAGGAAAGAAAAAAAAAAGAGAGGGGAGTTGAAAATGCTTTCATTTATGTTTTTTTTTTTGTGCTGTCATGTCTGGTATTTTAGCAACTTCCCAGGCCAGTAAATTTTGATGTATCGGAAAAATTTAGTTTAATAGTTGGGCACAGTGAATTTTGGTGCATCGATAATAGTTTAGTTGGGCATGTGATAATTGAAAAGCAGTGTTATTGTGATGTCGTGGTTGATAAAATAATTGTAAACATTTTTTCTCTAGCCTTTTTACAGCGTTGAGTTATTTTTTTTTGAGTGAAGATAAATTATGGGATGATTTATATTGGAATTTTGGGAACATATTATAGTGTGATGAAATTGGAAACCTAAAGTGTTGTTTACATTCTTGGAGTGTTGAGTGTCGAAATTGAGATGGTAGGAGTGTTAATTGAGGACCAGTATTTTACATGCTCCAGATGAGTGTTAATCTCCCATTGGAAAGGGGTGATCTTAGGGCAAGCAGGGAACTTGTCCTAGGGCAGAGGGCTCTGAGTAGGGAATTTTCACCAGGATGCGATATGTGCAGAATAGAAGTTAAAGTATTTTTTTGTTCTCAAGTTTAGTATTTCACAAAAAGAATGAACATCATGGGTTGAGAAGACACACTTTTGCTCACCAGTTCCAGTATTAATTGTTCTTTTCTTTGGCCTAAATTTTCTTGTTTTTACTATAAGGTTAAAAGTCTAAATGTAATTTTAATTTTTAATAAGGTGAAAATATTTAGTGGGTTATGTAAATGGTCAGTGTTATTGTCTGAAGTGGACCTGCGCATTGCCATGGTGCAGAAGAATTTCCTTGCTAGTGATTTTTCCTGGGATATATGTGGAGAGAGATAAGTGAATTTTTCCTGAGATATAGTTGTGTTAGTTCTGGGCCAGATGTGCCTGGAGTATTTAGGGTTGAAGTACGACAGGCTCTTGCAGGCGTGGTTGATCAAGGTGGGATCATGCATTGGTTCGAAAAGGGGGAGATCCTTGAAGACGTGGTTTTTGGGGGAAAACTTGTCTTCAAACCCCCCAGTAGTTTCGCTGCTCACGGAGATATGTACTGCCAGCGAGGGTCGGTCGAGCGTTGCTTCAAGAAAAGTGGTGAGATCATGTTAGAGGAAATTCTGTGCCTGATGATGATGTGTCACACTTGAGGATTTTTTCCTTTCCCTTTGCATAGGCTGAAAGTAGATTCACGACCCAATTTCACGCCTTCAGCCTGACTTGGTATTTTCTTCCTGTGTTGGTTCTCAAAACCCAGGGTAGTGTCTGAACTGAGGGTATTTGCCTCACCGCTACCTCAGTAATTCACTGCAGGTGTTAAATTTAAGTTTGTTTGGTGATTTAAAGTATCTAAATTTATTTGTTTATGATTTGCTGTAGTGCTAGGGATGTAAATTCTAAATTCTGGTTGTTGGTGTTAGTGAACTTGATATTTAGTTTGGAAATTTAGTTAATTGGTATTTTGAGCTTTTGTTTACAGTATAGAGTTATTAAGTATCCTGAGCTATTATGTGAAGTGCAGAGTGAGGTGATTTTTATGAGCAAGCTAGTGCAAGAAGATTGTTTGAATTTCTGAATTATGTTGATGTTATGAATAGTGATAATTTTTAAGATTAGTTAGTGAGGTTTCTTTATAAGTGAAGTAGGTTCATTCAGGATAGTTCTATGGGTTATGTAATGTTAATTAATGCTTGTGCTCAGTGTAAATTCTGTTTTGAGGATAATTTACTTGGTTTGTTTACTTGCTGATAGTAGATTTGTTAAGGTATAATTTGTGGCTCTTAAAATAACTGTAAATTTAATTGAAGTCTTTGAATCTGGTCTGGGAGATTGCGGAGTTTGCTAAGTGTGTTTAAATTTAAATCAATAAGTGTAAAATTGTAAATTGGTCATTGAGCCAACTGGGTGAGAGAGAAGAGAGTACGTTTCAAAAGAACAGAATTTGTCCACCTTGTGGAATTAAAAATAATCCAGTATTTTTTTTTTGTAAGCTATGTGAATCATGGTATAATTTTGGATGCATGCCTAGTGTTCAAACCAACTGTGTTGAAATATGTAAAGTTGTGCTGTTCATAAGGCCAGTGGCCAAATAGAAATAGAAAGAAAATTGAGATTCTGTTTTTATACTGCTGTGTTTAAGCAAACAAGAAAAAGGAAATACCATCTGTTTGTCCATTAAAATTAACTGGTTAAGTTTTTAAAGAAAAATAATAAATACAGGCAGTAGCCTTTCAAAAAAAAAGTTCAAAATGAGTGCAGTGTGAAAAATTTTTGAGTGCTGTTGTCTTCCATGACTTGGTCCCATGTACTCCCCCTTAGCTTGACTAAGGCTATCGATCCGAATCCTGGTATTATAAGGTTTTTCATAACTGCAATTTTTGTCCTAACCTTTTTAAATTGACTTTCACCGCCTCCACAAGTTGTTATTGAACGAGTACATTTTATCGTATGACTTATAGTGACACATTTTCATACACATGCAACAATATCCACTTATTTTTGCACTTTCAGGTGACTCAACTCTGCTTGAACACAAACAACGCAAACTTTCCAATAACTTCTTGTGGAATGTAAATTTTCAGATGCATTTTTGTTTAGGATGTTCATGGCCTTTTCTAGTACTTAGAAAATATTTTTGTTTCGAAATGCATCCACCCATCTCCCAAATTTAATTTTTCTGTAATTTCCATATGAATTTCAATACCAGCATAAATAACAATCAATTCAATATAATCAATATACAAAAATAAATTCAAATTTTTTTTCCACCAAAACACTACTGTTTTCAATTTGGAACAACCAAATTTGGTATACTATCTCATGGTACTCTAACTTAGATGGTAGACGGTTTTGGGAACGGGTCAGGCACGGGGTCAGAGCCCTCCCCATAAAACATTTTCGTAAAATCTACAGTTTTCAATTTAAAACCACCAAATTTGGTATACTATGTCATGGTACTCTAACTGAGAATGCAGGCGGTTTTTGGAAACGGTTGGAGCCAGGGGTTCAGAGCCCCCCCTCCCCCATGCCAATTTTTGTAAAACCTACAGTTTCGAATTTAGAACGACCAAATTTAGTACACTACCTCATTGTATTGTAACTTAGACCGCAGACGGAAAGGGTCGGTGCCCGGTGTGAAGGGGGCCCATTCAAAATTTTCGTAAAAATTATAATTTTTACTCTTAAGAACTGTATCCCAATACAGCACTCCATTACCCCCCCCCTACGGTCTAGGTTAGAGGCCGTAGATAACAATAAAGTGAAAAAATATCCGGTTCATGGTGTATTAAAAACACAAATTAATAAACGTTAGCTTTCACCAACAACGGTTGCCTTATCAGGCAGAAATACAATGTAATGTAAATAATGTAAATTCTTTTTTGCTTCGTATAATTAAATTCACTAAATCAAAAGATTTAAAATAAGTTTCCTGGAAATTTACGGAAATAGCTTTTTCATTCATTAACTTTCACCCGCTGAACTTGGTGATTTTAGAAATATTAATATTTACCTGGGAAATACCGGGTACCCCTGCTAGTAAGAACTAAAGATAATGTTACACTTTTAGTCAGGTACGAAACAATAATTAGAAAGCCCTAGGACTGGGCCTGTTTAGCAATTTTCAGTGTGCCGTGCTAATTTTCATAAGGTTTTCATAGAAGTCCAAGATTTTAGCAATGCGCTTTTCTGAGGTTGGAACTATTAAGCAGACCCTAGGCCTAGAGATTTTTGATAGTTTTCAGTCCTCCGAGCTGATATTTATGTAGTTTTCATAGAAAATAAAATGAATTCTGTTTAAATGTTACTCGAGCACAAAGCATTAATAGATACGCCCGAGACCTAGGCATATGCATTTATAGTAATTTTTATAATGCTGTGATTATATGAGGTTTGCATGACAAATCAATTTAAGAGTGTTACGCTTATCAAAAATTATTTAAAAGGCCTAGGCTACCTAGCGGCCAATAATTAGCATTTGGTGCCTAAGTGAAAGCGCAACATTATTAACTTGATTTGTTATGCAAACCTTATAAATACGATCACAGCGATTAAAAGTTACTAAAGAGTCCTTGTAAGTAATATTTTTTGACCGAGTGCAAGTACAATTTACGAAATGTCAACAGGTCAAAATATCTAAAGTAACAATGAAATTTGGAATATTTCTTTTTTCTTTCTTTTTATTTCAGTTTTGACACTTGTATTATGTTTTAAAAACATATATTTCTCCTATCGTATACCTTCATTGTGCTTTCAACAGAATTTCTTACCATGTTTTGGGTATTTTGTTTCGCGTGGTTGCAGTTTTTTTAATGTTTTGGGCATTTCATTATGTGTGGTTACTTCTTTTTATGTTTTGGGCATTTTACTTTGTATGGGTGTTTTTGTTATGTTTTTGTTATTTTCTTTTCTGTGGTGGTTGTAATGTCGACAGGATGAAAAGGGGAAACTGTGGACAGTCACGATGCCTACTTGCTTATAATTTTTTTTTCAAATACTGCACATGATTTTGTTTTGAGTTATACCACTTACTCATTAAGCGACTACAGGTTTCTTTAAATATGAACTTTTCTTAGAGCCTTTTGTTTCCTCTACCTAGCTTTTTCGGCTCCGCAATTTCTTTTTTTGGTTTTAGAATATTTTCCTTATTATTAATCTATTTTCTCATGCAAACTCTTCATGTAAGGTATGTTTATTCTATCGAAGTATTTTGCAATTATACGTGAAGCCCTGTTGCTGAAGTAAAAAAAAATATTTCCAACTGAAACAACGCAGTTCAGATATTTTCCCGCTGTTAACTCAAAGAATGAAAACAAAAACAACAAATCTGTGCAATGGTTGAGGCATGAGACAGTACTTACTGGTAACCAGGCAAAGTTTTAAGGAAGAATGAGCTTAAGAATTTCTAACTGCAACAAAAAAGAGCATCCGCACTGTATCCCTCCCCATCCCCTAGTGCCGGCCTTTGGACGTCTTGAAAGAGAAGTCTTAAGGACACATCTGTATCGTAATTGCCTGAGCATTCGCGACAATCTTCTGGTGTCGTAGTAGAAAAACACACTTCCTACTTCGCCTAAATTGCTTGGATGTAATGCCAACGAACAAAGTTTTGCTCTCGCATTGGATTTCTGTTGCTTTTGATGGAATACTTTTCCCCTGGGGTTCACCGTTTTCACTATAGTCTTCAGGACAGACGGCAATACACCCCAACGTAAAACACCAATTTCACGGCAATTAACTGCAATTAGCGAAAGAGAGGGGCGATACAGGAAATAAGTCGAACGAGACAGATCTGAACTTAGAAAGTCGGGGGAAGGTGTTGCATGAAAAACTGTGTTTGGCTTACAGATCATTTGGCACGTAGGGACGTAGGTTTTGTTTAATATCTTACGGGGTAAACAAATTGTCTTTTCAGTATAACAATTTTTTTTCATACGCATGGTGCAACACAAAAAATTTGAATTTATTTTTGAGAATTAGCATGACGCCTACCGGCCTAGAGTACAGCTGCCCAGTCCGCGCCTGCTGCCGCCTCCGGAACCTGGCTCCCGGGTTCTTCGCATCTGTTGATCCCCCGCCTGGAGCGTCCCAGCTGTAAAATACATGTACCTCTGCGTTTTGGAAAAACAAAAGATAAGATGCCGATCCTTAAAATTAACCACTTCTTGTGACCGCAGGTACGAAAATCTTGAACTTCGCTTAAACCCTAACTGGAGGAACAAGCTTCACGTGATTGTCTGTATTCTGAGTGTTTTATTGAATGGTTGCTCATTAGTTCGTAGTTGACTGGAGAACAGAGAACGTGCTTGTTGAAACCTTTGTTGTGCGTTGTCAAGTGATAATAGTGGAAATATATCATTCTAAATATTTTGGAAAGAAAAAGTGCATTGTTTTCCGAAGGCACTATGCAGATGAAGAATGCAACATAAATAGTTAACTCACAAAAGAAAATGA
This sequence comes from Macrothele yani, assembly GCA_039090855.1. Lineage (NCBI taxonomy): Eukaryota > Metazoa > Arthropoda > Arachnida > Araneae > Macrothelidae > Macrothele > Macrothele yani. Next base: position 54,090,251 of record CM077011.1, on the reverse strand, counting down.
TTTGCTGAAATGGAAAGGGTATTTATTTTGCCATAACAGAGTGCGAGGTGATTTACGGTATTGTCACTGTATTGAAAGAAATTATGGAAATTGTACTGGCTTTGCTAGTACTATTCTTATTGGAGATGAACACAGGATGCGCAATGAAAAACCACATAATCATGCTCCAAGACCGGAGAAAAGTGATGTTGCTCTTGCAAGAGCGCAAATAAAAGAACGAGCGAGAAATACGGACGAAGCCCCTGCACAAATTATTCAAACCGTGACAACGTCAATGGCTACAGTAAATGCAGCTTACATGCCTAATATGGATGCACTAAGGCAAGTTGTAAAAACGAGAAGACATGCCAAGACATGCCTGCGGAGCCTACGACTTCAGAACGGATCGATGCCCCAATAAATTTACAGGAAAAGATGGTGCAAAATTTCTTGGCAGAGATAGCGCATTTGGACATCAAATAATTATTTTATTTTTAACAGAGAATAATTTACGAAAGCTTAAAGAAGCACCCCTCTGGATTATGGATGGGACATTTGAAACTTGTCCAACCCTTTTTAGGCAATTATGTTCCATTCATGCTATGGTTGAAACGAATCCAGAGATGCACAGACTTGTCCCACTAGTTTATGGGTTACTTTTCAGCAAGTATAAAGAATATAATACTATTATACAGTATTTTTGTAGGATTTACAAGACTATGCATCAGACTATGATATTCAGCTTGCACCACAATATACGCATAATAATAGATTTTGAAATAGCTACCGTTATAATGCTGCTAAAAAGGAATTTGGAAGCAGCACACACAAATGTTGTTGGTTTCATCTCGGAAAAAAATGTGCTGAGGAATATCCATCCTCTGGCATAGCCTTGAAATACAGGGAAAACAGTGAGTTTGCTCTCAAAGTCAGACATTTGCAAGCACTCGCATTTTTTTCATCTGATGAAATTCCAGCTGCTTTTGAAGAAGTGAAATCAATTTTACTAGAATATGCAGATTCTGTAGTTCAGTGGTTTGAGGAAAATTATGTTCTTGGAAAATTTCGTGGAAGCAGATGAAACAATCCGAGCAGAAGCTCTCCGCTGTTCCCGCCAACAATTTGGTCAGTAAGTGAAAACAATTTATTTGGCTTTCCCAGAACACAAAACGAACTTGAAAGATTAGACAGACGCTGGAATACAATTCTGGGAGAGAAAAAACTGTGACTGTACGAAATAATCAGTGAAATTGCGAAAGAGCAGAGAAAAACTATGGCTAAAATCGAAAGAGTGATAGCACAGATTCCAACAAATCCACCCAGAAGAGAAACGCTGGCAAGATAAAAAGGAATTCGAACTTCTTTGGTGCACAGAGACAATGTTAACATGCTGGACTTTTTAAGAGGAATTTCATATAATTCTACCCTTTACTAAAATGTGCTGGTATTTCTCACTAATTGAATTATACCTTTTACTAACTTGTATTTGAATTTTTCAAGAATGTAATTCCGCCGTAGATGCAAGAATGTAAAACACAACGCAAAATTAAAAAAGACAAAATTTTCAAAATAGCATGTCAAAAACATAAAATGTCAAAAAGTAATCCAAAATGTGAAACAAATAAAAATTCAAAATGTAATCAAAAATGTGAAACAAATAAAAATTCAAAATGTAATCAAAAATGTGAAACAAATAAAAATTCAAAATGCAATCACAAGTCACAAGCATTACAAAAATGCGAAACGCTATGTAACAAGTACAACACAAAATAAAACAAATGCCAAAAAAAATGCATACGCTTTGTAAAATGTACAAAATAAAATAAATGCCATATTCATAAAGATTTCATGACGAGTCAAGTTAAAAATGAACTTTTACTTAGACTTCAAATAATAATTATTAGCCTCTACACCTTTTTAAGTCTTTAATAAGTGCAACATCATTAACCTGACTTGTCATCAAACATTATCAATATGACCATAGCATACAATCACTTAAAAGACTTGTTAATGGATAAATTGAGGAATCACCAAGTTCAGCGGGTGAAAGTTAATGGCTGTTTATAGTTTTATACTCGAGTAAATGCGCAACACAGTAAACTTGACTTTCTCTGAAAATTTTATGTATATGAGCACGGTTGATTGAAAACTGATAAAAAGGCTTAAGGCCTGTTTATTAATTTTTGTGCCTCAGTCAAAACGCAGTACCATAACCTTGGCATGTTATCGAAACCTTATGAATACGCCGGACTAAAAATTCCTAAAAAAAGGTTTACGCCTAAGGTCTTGTAACTAAAGTTTTGTGACAGGGTAAAACTGCAACATTAATAACTTGACATGTTATGTTAACGTTGTGAATATGAGCACGGCGGATTAAAGATTTCAACAAATAGCCTTTGGGATTAATGTGTTGTAGCTGAGTAAAAATGTAACATTATCTTGATTTTCTATATAAACCAAACTACGTGCTGAAATGGCCCAACTATATATACGTATACTTCAACCATATACCGAAGCGCTGACAAGGTGAAAACAAAAGTGCAATTTTGTACGGTCCCCTAACTTCTTATGGCCAGCCTACATGGAAGCGGACACGTTGATATCAAAAACATACTTTTTGTACGGTCCACAACAAATAGCAATGGACACGTCGCAATCTTTTTTTTTTTTGGGGGGGGGGGGTTTAACGACCACCGTGATCAATTCAGTGGGCTATAAGCAGTCGGACGTTCCCAATTTTGGGCCACTGGTTCCTGGGAAGGGGGACAGCCAGTGCCAGAAGTCAATCACAAAGTCCATGACTCGCAGGGATTCGAACCAGGATCCTTCTCGACAAGTGATCAGAAGCCAGCGCCTAGATCACTCCGCCGCCGTAGCGGCACACGTTGAAATGTATTTTTCATACGGCCCCAAACGCTCTTATGGACATACTAGATTGAACTGGACGCAAATAAATCATTAATATAATTTGTACTAGCAGGGATACCAGTTATTTGCCAGGTACATATTACTATTTGTGGAATCACCAAGTTCAGCGGGTGAAAGTTAATGAATGAAAAAGATATTCCTGCAATTTTCCAGTAAACTTATTTTAAATTTTTTGATTTAGTTAATTTAATTTTGCGAAACAAAAAAGAAAGAAAAAGGAATGGGAATACTTACCTTCTAGGAGACATCTATAGAACTGCCGTACATCTGGCGTGTGCTTCTGTGAATCCCGCGACACAGAAATGCAATGTACCTATGTGATGTCGCATGCATACGACTTCACATTGGCATTGATCATCTTTTTCTTACCGTTTTGAATTTTGAATATCTGGAACTCTCTGTTTACATTTCATTATATTTCTTTCTGATAACCCGCTCGTTGGTAGTGAAAGCTAAACTATATAGATTTGTGTTTTTAATACACCATTAAACGCATATTTTTGCACTTTATTGTTATCTACAGTCCCTAACTTAGACCGTAGTTTGGTTAGTTGGTTGGTTGATGGTTTATGGTGGAAGGCCCTCAAAGGGCCAAAGAGCGCCTTAGAACGTAGATAGGGTATTCTTAAGAGTAAAAAACGGAACTTTTTACGAAAATTTTGCATAGGGCTACCTTGACCCGGGCCCCGACCCCTTCCAAAAACCGTCTACCGTCTAAGTTAGATAACCATAAGTAGTATACCAAATCTGGTTGTCCTAAATTGAAAACTGTAGATTTTACGAAATTTTTATGAGGAGGGGAGGGGCTCTCACCCCGGGGTTCCAACCCCTTCCAAAAACCGTCTAGCGTCTAAGTTAGAGTTTCATGATACCAAATTTGGTGGTTCTGAATTGAAAACTGTAGTTTTTAAGAAAATGTTGTATGTCTGTGTGGGGGGGGGCTCCGACCCCCAGGGCCTTGACCCGTCCCAAAAACCGTCGACCGTCTAAGTTAAAGTACCATGAGATAGTATACCAAATTTGGCGGTTCTAAACTGAAAACTAGATTTTGCGATTTTTTTATGAAAGGGGTCTTTACCCCCTTCACAAAAAAATCTGCAACCCCTTCCAAAATCGTCTAGCGTCTAAGTTAGAGTACCATGAGAGAGTATACCAGATCTGGTGGTTCTGAATTGAAAACTGTAGTTTTTAAGAAAATTTTGTATGTGGGGGCTCTGACCCCCGGGCCTTGATCCGTTCCAAAAACGGTCTGCCGTCCAAGTTAGAGTACCATAAGACAGTATACCAAATTTGGTGGTTCTAAGATGAAAACTGTAGATTTTACGAAATTTTTTATTAGGGGGGGGCTCAGACCCTGCGGGCTCCAACCCCTTCCAAAAACCGTCTAGCGTCTAAGTTAGAGTACCATGAGATAGTATACCAAATTTGGTGGTTCTAAATTGAAAACTGTAGATTTTACGAAAAAGTGTTTATTCGGGGGGGGGGGGGGGATCTGACCCCCGGGCTCCAACCCCTTCCAAAAACCGTCTAGCGTCTAAGTTAGAGTACCATGAGATAGTATACCAAATTTGGTAGTTCTAAATTGAAAACTGTAGATTTTACGAAAAAGTGTTTATTCGGGCTCCAACCCCTTCCAAAAACCGTCTAACGTCTAAGTTAGAGTACCATGAGATAGTATACCAGATTAGGTGGTTCTGAATTGAAAACTGTAGTTTTTAAGAAAATTTTGTATGTGGGGGGCTCTGACCCCCGGGCCTTGACCCGTTCCAAAAACGGTCTGCCGTCTAAGTTAGAGTACCATAAGATAGTATACCAAATTTGGTGGTTCTAAGATGAAAACTGTAGATTTTACGAAATTTTTTATGAGGGGGGGGCTCCGACCCCGCGGGCTCCAACCCCTTCAAAAAACCGTCTAGCGTCTAAGTTAGAGTACCATGAGATAGTATACCAAATTTGGTGGTTCTAAATTGAAAACTGCAGATTTTACGAAAAAGTGTTTATTCGGGGGGGGGGGGGTCTGACCCCCGGTCTCCAACCCCTTCCAAAAACCGTCTAGCGTCTAAGTTAGAGTTTCATGATACCAAATTTGATGGTTCTGAAATGAAAACTAGATTTTACGAAAATTTTGTAGGGGGGGGGGGGCTCTGACTCCCCGGGCCTTGACCCGTTCCAAAAACCGACAACCGTCTAAGTTAGAGTACTATGAGATAGGATACCTGATTTGGTGGTTCTGAATTGAAAATGACGACAGCAGATGTTTCACATCGTCATGTCTTGTCCGAAAACCTCGACAGTTCCACTGGACGATTGAACCGATAGTTTGCAGTGTGGTGAGAGAGGAGGAAAGGAGAAAAAAATTAAACTAAACGTTCAAGCGACGTGGGTGTCCATTTGTTCTGATGGTTGCTCCCCCAGATGTGGGGGTGCTTTACCAGGTGCCAAAATGGGAGTATGTTTTATCCCATGGGCCTTTATGGGATTTGCCCCCGACCTTGAGCTTAACTGTTCTGAAGTTTTGGAGGAGGCATGATCTTCTCTTTGTCTTGTTTACCTGAAGAAGAGGCCTGAGTTCCTATGCTGGTAGTGGTGTAAGCAGCCTTCGTTGAGGTGTTGGATGTCGCTTTCAACCCCTAGCTCGAGACTGGAGGGCTTCGATGCCAGCAGCTATGATCTCGTCCAGCTGGTAGGGACATTTAGGGGGGATCTGACTTTCTGTTTGGACAGCGACAGTAGATTTTGCGACCACCACTGCTGCATACGTGGGTCGGTTGGACTGTGAAGGAACAACCCTTCTTCTGGCTTCGGCATAGGAGATGCCCTCAATAGTCTTCAGCCGTTGTATTTCCTTCTCTTGTGTCCATTGCGGACAGTCCTTGGCAGATGCTGCATGGGATCCTTTGCAATTGGCACAGCACTCGGCAGCGGCATTACAAGCTTGAGTATTATGGTCTGCTGCTCCATAGCGCCGGCAGCGAGCAGAGCTCCTACAGGACTGCTGAGAGTGGCCATAGCTTTGGCACTTAACCCTTTAACCGGCTGGAACGAATTAACTCGGGGTTAGAATAATGAGCTGAAATCAGGTCTAAGGCATATTTTTGCTGTCTAAAAAGTGAACAGAAAGCAACTGGAATGAGTGAACATGAGAATTAGAAAGTGTTGCTTTCCCCTTAGTTTTGTTATTCAAAGTAATCATTTAAGGGATTGGTTGATACTAATCATTTAAGGGAATGGTTGATACAAATTTCTGACTGATTGCTTGCTAAAATAGCTACATCAATAGCGACGAACGAAGGAAAGGAGAGAGAAGATATTTGAGTAAAGGTAACTTGTTCTCTGCCTAGTGGCATGATGTTCGTGTCAGGCGGACTCGATACTGATACCGTGACACTGGAAAGAAGCGAGCCCTTTTACTCCATTCCTTAGCTCATATATAGAGCAGACTAGAAGAGAACGCTGGAAAAGAAGACTGGAAAAGAGGACTAGAAGAGAGCGCTAGAAAAGACGACTAGAAGGATATATTATAAACAAACACCAGTGGCAAGTATATGGTCGGTACTACTGAGATAAGAATGGGAAAGTAACTGTTTTGTCGTAGCTTTTGTTAAACCCGATCGTTATGTGGTCATTTCTGCTTCGGAAGCTTAGTAAAATTTTAGGCACCATTTGGTTTAGGTATACATCGGCCGCTTAAAGGGTTAAAACATCTTAATGGGTTGGGGATGTAAGGGCGTACCTCCAGGTGAAGATACCCTGCCTCGATGGATGTAGGCAGGGACGGGGTGTCAAATGTCAAAATGATGTTTCGGGATCGGACTGACTGCATTTTCCGCCTAAAGAGAATACGCGTGCACCAGTTGCATGATGGTTCTTAAGTTCTTCAAGAAGCTCACTCTCGCTACAATCGATGAGGTCACGAGAGGAGACAACACCTCGAGATGAGTTAAGGCAGCCATGGGGCGTCACTTTAACAGCAGTCTCAAGCAGTGATGTAGTGTTCAGGAGGGTGGCACTGTAGGCGGTAGTTGGCATCTTAATAAGGTCTCCAGATTTCAGTTTCTTGACGCTTTTAGGAGAGCTAGCAATGGATTGGATGGCTTTGTTTATCCAAAATGGACTTTTGGCACTCAAAGGCTTTGAAGGGTCCAATGAATGCACAAAGAAAAACCGAGCATTAGGAGAGTCAGGTACTTGTTTCTTTGAGGAAGGGGCAGAACCTTCTTCCATAGGTCGTTTACTGTTTGTATCTTGTGAAACATTAGGGGTATCCGTGAGAGAAAAGAGAGAATTCATCCGCCAACTTCCTCGCCCACAATCGAGACCAACGGGGGAGAGCCGGAGGTCCACAAGCCCAAATGGACGCAGGACACTGCTCTAGGGTTCAGCGGCGGATATAGCAAGTTGATAGGGCAGACATACGCTCTGCGAATACCGCGACTTTCGCGCGTCTTGGTAGCACCCCTTTGGCATGCACACCCTATCCCCCAAACTCCCCCGTCGTTCGTAATGACAAGCCGATTGACTAGAATTATGTTAGTTACTAGCCGCCCGTTTAGGGTGAAGCAGAACTCAAAGAGGAGTATTGGTTGCTGGCGACAACTACACCCCTGCCCCCAGAAACCTCAGCCTCCAGCATCCCCTTTTCCACCTTACGGGTCACCGCACACGACAAACGTGCAGGTAGGTCTAGCTAACCAGCCCGGGAAGAGAAAAGGGAAAAATAAAAAGAAGAAAGGAGATAGGAAAGAGAAGAGGAACGACGAAAGAGAAGGAGAAAGAGGAAATAGAAAGATAAACTAAACTCCGGCTCTGGCGCATAGTCACAACCCCAGCAACCTACAGGACTGAGGCGGGTGCGTGGCAAGGTAACAACAACAAAACACAGATGGGAAAAACTTCAAATACTAGAGTCGGCTCGGGCCGTGGGGTCGCCACTCCCCAGCAGTTGGATAAACAGCTGTCCCTTCGGTGATGGTATCGTACGTGGACGAAGAAACAAGATGGTCCGTCACAAGGTTAGCTCGGGCCGTGGGGGCGCCACTCCCCAAATAACTGGTAAACAAGTTATCCTCGTGCGGACTGTTAACGGTTCACTATATGATGCTAATTCGTTCTGTATTTGTTCGTTTTTCATTCTGCATTTCCGCTGAGTGCTGTGTTGTCTGCATTCTCATAACTTTTACGGCTTGCTTGATTCTTGAATATCTACGTAGTTAAACATTTTTAGTAAAATTATGCCAAAAACCGAATGTACTGTTTTTGAACGACCATCATATTTTCTTATAACGGAGGTATGAGAATGAAAAAACTGTGTGCTATATTTGAGTGGAAGTAGGGAACTTTGGAACTCGAAGGAGCGTGATTCCAAGCCCCCTCCCCTTCCGATAAGAAACGTCTGCTCCATCCCTGCTTCTAACAACGGACGTGCCCAGTACAATGTGAATTGCGCGATGGCGATAATTTTTGACTGCTGGAGGCATGCAGAGGGTGCGTCGAGAAGTATCATCCACTACATAGTGCAAGTGATTAAGCGAAGACGTGATTTCGAAGCTAATAATCGTTGACCCTCTTTCAAAACTGTTTCTGAAAATTATTTTTAAGTGTCATCAAAGGTATACTTCAGAAAAGCTTTCATTTTGTGCATCTTTCTTGTACAGTGCACAGATTTCTTGGAAAGGTTGGTGCGACTTTGGAACATCTGCCTGAATGTGGAAGAGAATTATATGTAGCGATGTACAGCGAAGAGCTGTTGCTAATTTTCAAAGTGGCTACCTTTCCTTAAACGGTTGGTGTGAATTTTTTGCGAGATATGTGAACTTTTTATCCAAAGATTCCTCTTGGAACTGGTCGAAGTCTTCATACATATATGTGAATTCTTTGATTAAAAAAAAAAGAGAGAAAAGGAAAAACGCGAACCTCTGATAATGCCTTCGATTGGTTAGTCATTGCAACAACTGTACAACAACAATTTCTAAACAAACTAAAAAGATAAAAATAAAATTAAAGCACTGTACCTTGTTAGTAGCGGTCTTTCTGACCAGGGCCTTGCTGTCACGGTCTGGGGTTCTAACCCCGAGCATTGGAGGTTTGAAAGTAAATTTAGCACAAATTTAGTGCACAGAAAAATTGAATAACATCAAAATCCAGTAAAGACGATTTGTTTACAAACTGTAGGATTTACTCATTTATCATATCGACAAAGGCATTAATATAAAAAACTGTGGATTAAAATATGGTCGTACCAGAAGTTCAGCGTCTCACATTTGTCCTTGTTTTCTAAATGCGTTTAAATGCTTTCTTTCTTAGGTCAGTCGCATCACACGTCAGAGAATGAAAATAGCTATGCCTTTATCATGGACCCCCTCTGTACAGGGGTGTTTTTTATTGTCTAGTACTGAAAGGAGCTTGACGCAAAGCATTTTCATTCAGTGATTCTGTATGGCATTAAAAGAGGTGTAAACAAATTCGCTAAATTAATTTTTCACTTGCAATCCATCCTTACTGCTCTTCACTATTTCTTGATTTTTGATCTCAAATTACAATACGAACAGAAAGAACTTTACGCATCAAAAATGAATAAAATTTATTAATTGATGCCCCTGTTCGGGCACATAGGGCGCCGCTAGACCACCCGATAAAACAGCACTTTTTCTGGCATTGCTATCTCTCTCTATTTTGGTGTAACGCTCATAATGATTAGAGACTGATAGCATTCTCCCTCATCATGGATTGGATGGAGCTCCTTCAACGTTATTTTGATATACAGACATAGCCCGGAAGGGGGGGGTCCTGACACTAAGGCGTGAATTTCATTGCACAGGTCTGGAAACATATATGACTTTCAAAATTCCTTATTTCCACGTATAAATCCATCTGTTAATATTTTTTAAATAATTTTAGGTTGCAGGCAGACATGTTTTTTTTTCCAGCGTCATTAGTAAGCAACTTCCTTTTCTGGAATGTTCAACTTGCAATCTAGAACCATATGGCAGAAAGCGCACGGGTTTTCAAGTTTCCCGATTTCGGTTTACTGGTTTAAACCCCCCCCGTCTCCACCGGGTAGGCTATTTTTTGTGTGTGTGAACACCCCCCCATCCTTAAGAAATTTCTGGCTACGCTACGGATTTGTTGTTTTTATTTTAGACTTACGTCCAGTTCCCTTTTATAATTTCCTTACTTTTGAGATCATTTTACTTGGAAAAAAGCTGTTAAATCCTATTTTTATCAGACATAATGCAATCGTTTAATCGTATTTCTGATATTTTTCTGTGAAATGCATGAAATAGAGGAACTGTGTTCCTACATTTGTACAGTCGATTATTGATTGGGTTTTGGTTGATCAATTCATAGCCTATATATACATCTCTTTTTGACATCGTTACTTGTGGATGTGGACTTTTTTTCGGTGTACTGGTGCTTGCGTGCGTGTGAGAGAGAGAGCAGCGTTGAACGAAATCTCTCTAAAGCGTCCGAATGTATTGCTTTTATTTCTTCGAACTCTAAAGGTACGAGGTTGGTCTTGCGGAAAGAAAAAGGAAGTACAAGGTCTTGAAAGTAAAGTGCTAAAGAAATGACACACGCATTGTCTGAATTAATGTCAATCACGTGTAATTCAAACCAGTGTTGGTGTTTTGATTTTAAGGTGAATTATCTTCAATGTAAGACTACTGAAACAGACAGATAATTTTAGGCTGAGACTTGCGAGCAACGCATGGGGCCTCTCGATGCTTGACCCCCTCCCCTCCCCCCAAGGAACTAGTTTTTCTCAGAGATACGTCCGTCAATCAATTCAAGATGAGGGAGTCATACCGAATGTACCGAAGATTCAGTAGTGAATGAAATCTTTCTAAAGCATCCGAATTGTCCCCGTCAAGGAAACCACATTAGTTTCGGCTCTCTTTATCTGACACCATCACTACCTCCGGAAACAAAGAGCTCTTTCATGAGAGCACCAAATATCATCTAGATGATACGCTTTTAGTTCTTCTACTAAACCATACGCCAGCGAGCAAATTTATATTTTTTTCGGTAGTGTATATGCAGCTATATCTTGCTGTTTTTTGAAAAGCATTTTTCCGCCACCGGTGGCCGAATAGTCTGAGGCGTTGGCGTCTGACCGCATTCTTCCGAGATGGGCTTGGGTTCAAGGCATATGAGGTGTGCATGTCTGATGGCGCTGGATCTGTCCGTTCCCTGAAATTAGTGTCGTTAAATTAGGGATGGCTGACTACTTACAGCTCTAAAAGAATTGCTAATGGTGGTCGTTTAAACCCGAAACAACACAACAAAACGACAGCACTTTCGCAGGTTCTTAGTAAAATTTCAGCACTAAATAGTACGCTATCATGTTGTCTACGTTTTCCCTTGGGCAATATCGTGAGCATAAGTACGCTGCTCTACAATCAATATCCGGACAACCCTCTATTGATAGTGCAGTAGGTCTTATATACAAGCCACACGTCACAGACCCAACTACACTATTGTTTGTGAAAATTGCAACACCCTGAAGGACTGCTGTTATTAGCTTGAAACTGACAGGATATGCACAATAGTTTCAACATGCAAATGATTAAAATGTCAGTGAAAATACGCATGCGGTTTCGGAGTAGCCCTTTGTGCTGCCTACACCACAGAAATAAACAACGGATTTAATACGCTATATGCGTTTCATTATTGTTCATATCTGGTGTATTTAAAATAAAGTTACGAGATGTTATAGTCAGTGAAAAGCCGACTTGCCGACCCGGTGGCGCAGTGGTCTAAGCGATGGCTTCTGATCATTCGTCGAAAGGGGTTCGGGTTCGAATCCCGGTGAGGCATGGTTGTTGTGTTTGTCTTATAGCACTGGCTCTCTCTCTTCCCTGGAGCCAGTGGCCCTAAACTAGGGACAAACGATTGCTTATAGCCCATTGAGTTGCTCACGGTGGTCGTTAAACCTGAAATCAAAAGAAAAGAAAAAGCCGACATTGAGTTGAAAGGGTATTTCTTGTGTTTCATTATAGGCCCCGTCGCCAAAGAAGGACGCATTATTATCCTGACGGACTTTGAGCGTCAAAGGATTGTTGGGATGAGAGAAACTGGATTTTCCTACCGCGAAATTGCCACTTGGGCACTTGAACGGGGCGAAACGCCAGAACACTTGAACACTTGAACGGGATCACTTGAACACTTGAACTGGGCGAAACGCCAGTACATTTGAACACTTGAACGGGGCGAAAGCCAGTACATTTGAACACTTGAACGGGGAACACTTGAACACTTGAACGGGGAACACTTGAACACTTGAACGGGATCACTTGAACACTTGAAAGGGGCGAAACGCTAATACATTTGAACACTTGAACGGGATCGCTTGAACACTTGAACGGGGCGAAACGCCAGTACATTTGAACGCTTGAACAGGAACACTTGAACGGGGCGAAATGCCAGTACATTTGAACACTTGAACACTTGAACGGGATCACTTGAACACTTGAACGGGCGAAACGCCAGTACATTTGAACACTTGAACGGGGCGAAACGGCAGTACATTTGAACACTTGAACGGGTAACACTTGAACGGGGCGAAATGCCAGTACATTTGAACACTTGAACGGGGAACACTTGAACGGGATCACTTGAACGGGGCGAAACGCCAGTACATTTGAACACTTGAACGGTGAACACTTGAACACTTAAAAGGGGCGAAACGCTATTACATTTGAACACTTGAACGGGGCGAAACGCCAGTACATTTGAACACTTGAACGGGGCGAAACGCCAGTACATTTGAACACTTGAACGGGATCACTAAACATTTGAACGGGACGAAACGCCAGTACAGGGATACGAACGTGGCATCAGTGGATAGATGAGTCTCGGACACACAGAAATACAGAAAATGGACCACAAAAGCGCACGACTGCTGACTGCAGGAGACTACCAATCATACAGCGACATCCACGGTGTTAGCGCAGCACTGCCACAGGTCAGGCTCTTTACTCCAGCACGATTCGACGTCGTCTGCTTAAGAGAGGACAGTTCGTTAGCAGCCCATTGCTGCTCATTGTTCCTTTGACCCTCACCCACAGACGCTCAAGCTGCAATGGAGTCTCGAACACAGACACTGGCATGCTGTTTGGCAACAGGTCGTGTTTTCTGGCGAATCGCGTTTTAACTTGACGCACTATGATGGTCGCATACGTGTTCGAAGACATCGTGGTGAACGGCACCTTGCGGCGTCATACCGTCACAACGCCAAACATCCTGGTTTGAGGCGCCGTTGGGTTCAATTCGCAATCTCTCCTGATACGAATGGAGGGAACCCCTCAACAGCCAGTGATACGTCAGGGATGCTTTAAAGGCAGAGGTGATACCTCTCCTTTAGGGTTGTCCTGGCGCTATATTCCAGCAGGAAAATGCTCGGCCACATGTTGCCCGGAGTGTTCAAGACCTCTTCCACGCACGGCAGATACTGCTTCTCAGAGCACATTTTAAAGAGACAGGGGACCCGGGAGCTGGACAGTGTTTTGGGGCCCTAGTATTAGGGGTACATATAGGGTTTCACTATGGGTGACCAAGTAAAATACCCATTCCCAAAATTTGATGAGGAAGCCGTAAAAATATCCCCGTCATATTGAAGTGTGTATCCCGTGATTCATGGACGAATCGGTGTTAGCAAGGAAATGTAAAAGTGCATAGTTGAAAAATAGATACCATGTTCAGTTCTGCCCCCCCCTTCGGGTTCAGCTTGTTGAAATTATATCAAAGTAGTGGACAAAAATGATCCGAATTTAAGAACTAAGGGTATTTCGTGCTAGTTGTAGATAAGGTGGGTTAAATGCTGTCGCAGCACGGTAACATTTTTTGGAGCCAAAGCACACACACCATACCTTTAAATTATCATTTTAAAAAACGTCTTTATTTATAATTTAAAAAAATATGGCAGATAAAAGCTCTGGCGAGCACTTTCGCGACCACTATGGCCGCATCATCAGGCCGCTGAGTAAAACCAGATTAGAACGGCATAAAGTTAAATAGATTACCGATAGGAGCACAAGTAATACACATTATGTAAATGAAAAACACATAACTCATTGCCATTCACTACAAATTGTTAAAACTCTTTATAATTATTCAGATTCTCTCTCCCTTGAGTACTGTAGAACCAGGTTTCTCCAGGCAGTGGGAATGTATACATGTCCTCATTACAGCATTTTGGTCCAAATTTTATGATATATAAACTCTCGGAAAAGAGCATAGAGCGTTTATTAGAAGCTGTCGATAGTAAGTTCGCATTGTCCCAGTCAGGTCTTCAGTCTTTTTCAATAACAGTTTTTGACAATGTCGAGGTAGCTGATTCCTTACGGATGGCATATCTGTGTTCAGCCCAGCGAATACCTAGGCTTCGAAAATTCGAGCCCGCATAACAAAGATCTGCCGATTATCCATTTTTGTCCACAAGAGGGATGTTATGCACACCAAAGCGTGAAGTAGTTGGAACTACGTCTCTATCACGTCTAATTACTGAAAATAGGTTTTGAGTTTTAACACCGAAGCCAATAGAATATTTTTTACAGGTGTTTTTTAATAAAGAGACCACAGATTTCTGGTAGTCCATGCTCCCCACATATTTAATTGTGGGTACATTTCTAGTTAGTGTTGTAAAAGTTTTTCGTTCATATTATTGAACAAGTCTTTGAACACAACCAGTGGGATATCCATGCACATCAGCAATCTCAGTAATTTTCCTTAGGTCTAAATTTCGGCTATCAGAAGTTGATGAGTGTGAAAAAGCTCTATGTACAAAGAATCTAAGTGCAGAAAATTTGTAGGGAGTTGGAGTACATGAATTAAAAGGAATAATAACCGAAGTTGAGGTTGGCTGAATTAAAAGGAATAATAACCGGAGTGGAGTTGAGCCAACCTCAACTCCGGTTATTTTTCCTTTTAATTCATGTACTACAACCCCCTACAAATTTTCTGCATTTAGATTCCTTGTACATAAGGCTTTTTCACACTCATCAACTTCTGATAGCCGAAATTTAGAACCAAGGAAAATTACTGAGTTTGCTGATGTGCATGGATATCCCACTGGTTGTGTTCAAAGACTTGTTCAACAATGTGAACGGAAAACTTTCACAACCTTATCTGATCCAAATGTCTTGATTCAAACGAATTCTTAATGTATGAAAATTTCCCCTAATTACAGATGTGTTAAAAAAAACACCTGTAATGCTTTCGAAAGATTTGAGGATGGACTAGGGGTGACTATTCTTTTTGCAGACTCTTAAAAAAGTGGAAAGAAATGGAAAAAATTTTGAATTTTTTTTCTTAAAAACGGTGTTAAAACAGTAGTGTTTTTAGTATTTCCCCAAAACAGTAGTATTTTCGCTGTGCTATCGCCAAAAAAAAAAAAAAAAAAACCTGTAGGCTTCTGTCAATTCTTCAAGCATAATAATTGCGGGGCCCGGCGCTGCAGCCCCTCTAGCTCACCTCTTCAATGGGCTCTGCTTCACTGGCCTGCACGTTTTCCGGATATATCCCCGATCGAACATGTCTGGGACATTGTAGCATAGCGACTGGCCCGTTAAGCCTTCACCTGTCACTGCAAATGAACTCTGGTCTCGCACAGAAACAGCCTGGCTGGCTATTCCCCAGGACAGTCTCAAAAACCTCTTCCATTCAATACCACGCTGTGTAAGGGATGTTAGTGTTACTCGAGATGTCTTCACACGATACTCAGTTTTCAAGCAAAAAAATATTGTATAGCTCTACAAATGTGACCAGCTATCTCCTGTAACATGAGGAATCTGTGATATAAGTTTCATTTAAATAGCGCGATTCTTTCTTGGTGTTGCAATTTTCACAAACAGTTGTGTAAAAATATAGTCATAGGGTTACGATGATGTGACAATTGCCGCCCCGGTGGCGCAGCGGTCGAGGCTCTGGCTTCAGACCATTCGTCCGGGTTCGAATCCCAGTGAAGTATGGATGTTGTGTTTGTCTCACGGCATTTGCTCTATCCCTTCGCTGGAACCAGTGGCTCTAAATTAGGGACGGGCGACTGCTTATAGCGCATCGAGCTGCTGACAGTTGTCAAACTCCCAAACAAACAAAATGTGACAATAGCACGATGTGAATGCAAGATGCCTCGATCGGTAGAGTTTGTTTTTCAGCGCGAATTAATAATAGGGTGCCACATAAGCAGTTGCTTCGTACGTGGTATTTCAGCGGCATTGAAAATCCCTGAGTAGTCAGTTCCTGATGTGATATGCAAATCGTAGTGCACTGCCACGGAATCTGTCAAGAAACGACCAACCGGTGCATCATCTGCACCGGTTGGTCGTTTCTTGACAGATTTCCGCGGTTGCGGTAGCGTCGGGCCCGATCAACGTGGGTTAGTGTCTAGTGGCGTCGTGTTGTCTTCAGCGATGAGTCACGATTTGCAGTTGGCGCCGATAACTAGCGCATACGTGTTTTTAGACGAGCTGAAAAGCGCACGATCCTGCCTTAACCGTGGGACGGCGCCCAGCTTGCACACCGGGAGTGACTGTCTGAGAAGCCATTTCCTACGATAGCCGAACACCCTTCGTAGTCTTCCGTACCACCCTCACAGCTCAACGATGCGTCGACGACATCATACGACCTGTTGTATTGCCATTCCTGTCGCAGCATCACCGATCAATTTTTCAACAACATAATGCCCGGCCACACACGGCATGTCCCTCTCAGACCTGCCTCCGTAACGTCGACACTCTTCCATGGCCAGCCCGATCGCCGGGCCTTTCACCGATCGAACATCTGGGACATGATGGGACGCCGATCCCGAAATGTCGGCGAACTGTCTCGCAATTTGGACACCATCTGACATGCTATACCTCAGGACAGTATTCGTAAACTGAATGCATCTGTGCCACGCCGGGTAACCGCTTGTATCCGAGCCAGAGCTGGTGCTACAACGTACTGACTTGTTTCACTTGTGTAGTCTGAATAAATGGCCCAACTGCTCTGGAATTGCAATAATTTCCTTTCCTATACATGTACATTGCACATAGCAATTTTCATCTCGATTGGATGATTCCTTCTGGTTGCTTCGTTTTTTTTTTTTTTCCCTTTTGCAAAGGATGTATACTGAAAGGTTATGTGCCAGCTTAAGTTTCAAGAATAATTTATTCAAAGCATGGCATTCGCACAATCTGAGATTTGGCATTGACAACTATATGTTAGGTTTAGTTCTAACGTACAGTGGCACGAGGTAAAGAATGAAAACTATGGATAAAAACTACTTTCTTCGTCGTAATATTCTCTCGTTTCGTGGTAACGTTCTTTAAATATTTGTGTAAAGTACCCAGAGTGGTCTAGCCAAGTTCACTGTGGTTGAATATGCTAATTTCGATAACATTTTACACAGCTGCTTTGTGTTTCTTTGTTTACGCCATCTATGTAACTTAATGTTGTATTGCATCTTTTTGGCGCGATATATTTGAATTGAAGAGATTGCGAAATGAACCAATATGCACATTTCCCTCTTTTTGTACATTGAATAATATAACAAAATCTCCGTTAGATCAGCGGTGGCCAAATCGCGGCTTTTCGTTGTTAGATTAAAATAAATTATTTTGGTTTCGGATAGGGAAATTACCTAGAACTCATTTCGAATTTTTCCAAAAGTTCAGCATATACACTGGCGTGCAAAAATTAAGAACGGGACGGTTTTTAGAATGTAACGTCGTGCAGAAGTGCCCCACATCGACTTAAATCATACCATAAGAGCCCCAAGATGTAAGAATATGGGACAAGTGAGCAAAACCGTCCAAACAAGGAATCCAAAGGATACAAAGGCACTTTATTGGAAAGGTAGCTTCGAGCACAACTGGACAGCAGACAGAAACGTCCATGTGACAGGTGGCTGCCAAGAAAAATCCAGTCTTTAGTAGGAGATATGATCACCCCTGACTGCGTTGCAGGATTTACAACGTCTGTCCATGCTGAGGACGAGGTTGTCAAGGAGCTGTTGAGGCATCGCGGCCCATTCCTCTTGTAGCGCCAATCGCAGCTTCAGAATCGTTGCAGGCGGTTGGTGACGTGCTGCTAAGGGTCTACCGAGAAGGTCCCACACGTGTTCGATTGGGTTTAGGTCCGGGGACCTTGCGAGTCAATCCATGCGGTGAATATCTTCACTCTCCAACAGCTCTGCGACAGCCACTGTACGATGAGGTGTAGCGTTGTCGTCCATGAAGAGGAACTCAGGACCCACAGCACCTCTAAACAGACGCACGTGAGGCAGGAGAACCTCGGTATAATAGCGAACAACAGTGACTGAACCTGCTTGGAAGATGTGGAGGTCAGTACGGCTACCAAGCATGATACCGCCCCAAACGAGAACTCCGCCACCTCCAAACCGGTCCCTTTCGATGATGTTGGAGGTGTGCTTGCGTGTTCCCTGCTCTGTCCAGATGTGTATACTTCCAGAATTGCTCGTCAGACTAAATCGGCTCTCATCTGTAAAGAGAACTCGACCCCATTGCTGATGTGTCCAGTTCTTGTGTTCCTGGCACCACAGAAACCGCAGTCTCCGATAAGCAGGCGTTAATGGCACACACCGTACTGGTCGTCGTGCAAATAGACCACCTCTGTGCAGCCTCCTGGCCACGGTAAAACGCGATAACGGACGTCCAGTTGTCGGTTGCATGTGCCTTGCGATTTCTCCCGCTGTCTGCCGTCTGTCTTTTCTCGCCTGTAGGACAATATACCGGTCGTCCGCCGCCGTGGTTGCTCGTGGATGACCACTGCTAAACTCTCGGACAGCTGTTCCTGTCGTTTGAAATGCTCTCCAAGCTCGTGAAACGATGCTGTGAGCGATCCCGAACTCCTCGGCCACACTAGTCACACTTCGACCTTCTTCCAACTTCCCAATGACGCGACCTTGGGTAAAGTCATCCAGATGTCGTCTACTGGATTGCCTGTTAGCCATATCACACGGTGGCAGCAACTCGACGTCGTTCAAACCGATGTACACCGTGCAATAGCTTTCACCGAATTGTTGAGCGTACACCACCCGTGTGCTTTACACCCTTCCGACCCCCTAACTTTATGCTGCATATATGCGCATGCCCTACCGTACCGGACCCTAGTCTATCTCCTGAGTGGTCTTTCGGTCCGTTCTGCCTGCTCGTTCCGCTGTTATGCTAATTTCTCCTCTTCGTCCTTAATTTTTGCACACCAGTGTATAAGTAGTATTTTTGACCACTTGATTACTCGTTAAAACATTTCGGACTTTTCATTTTTGTACTGAAAAATTACCCTCTTTGTAGCAACACGTAAAGTTTCCGTGAAAGTATCATCGGACATAGTTTGTATTTAAGTACATTAATACTTAAAAATTAGTATATTCGTCCGAGATGTTTCCGTGTTTGAATCCAGTGAGGCATGGATGTTGTGTTTGTCTTATGGCACTGACTCTCTCTCTTTTTTAGAGTCAGTGGCCCTAAATTAGGGACGGACGACAGCTTATAGCCCATTGAGTTGCTCATGGTGATCGTTAAATCCCCAATACAAAAAATTATATCAGAAATGGTAAATATTTTAAAGGAAATGCGCTTTCATCACTGCAAAGTAGAGATCCGTCGTAAAGGCAGTTCCAACGAACAGTTCGAGCGAACTGGCGCGGGACCTCACGCTTTTAACAGTACATATATTATAATAAATTGCAACATGAGAAACCACTGAAGAACTGGGGTATGATGAACTCATGGATGATTTTGCCACGGTTAAAACAAGAATGTCACGTTTTATTTGAAAAACATTTGCAATCCAGCATAATTGCAAGGTTTCACATCGGTCTTTGATGTCACACAAATTATTTTATTATTGAATATTGTTTCTTCGTAAATAGTAGATAAGTCTTAAATTACATAATCCATGTTTCACGCACATCGCAGTAGCTGTAGTTATAGGCAGTGGGGGAGGTATTGACTGTAAAATTATGCCGTCGATTAAAAGGGTCGGTCAGTTTGTTAGCTAAAGGCAAAAATGTGAAAGAAGCTTCTTTCACAAAAACTATCTACAGACAACTTCGAAAATTCTCAGATAATTTCCTATTGAAAATGTAGAATATTAATTATGTAATTTGAGAATTGACCATAATTCTGATTTAAAAAGGCAAAACTCGTATTCAAAACGCTTTATTCAGACAATTTTTAACATAAGCTTCATATACACCGATGAGCTATTTACGTTATGACCACCTACCTAATGAGCTGTAGGAGCCCCTTTAGCCTGCAAAACAGCGGCCACTCGGCAAGGCATTGATTCGATGATATGGCGATAGGTATCCTGGGGTATCTGGTACTATAATGTCAACAGCAGGTCCTCCAGTTCCCGTACAGTTCGGGGTAGTGGTGATTTAGCGCGAACCCACTTTTTCAAGTCCAACCACAAATATTCGATTGGGTTCATGTCAGGTGAATTTGGTGGTCAGGGCATTAACAGAAAGTCAGCAGCATGTTCCTCGAACCACTCCTTGACGATTCTGGCAGTGTGGCATGGCGCATTATCCTGTTGGTAATGACCATCACCAGCACGGAACACAGTTGCCATGAATGGGTGAACTTGGTCCGCAACGATGTTCAGATACCTGACAGCTGTCAGGGATTGTGCTATTGGGATGATGGGGCCTAAAGTGTCCCAAGCAAACATCGCGCACAGCGTAACACCGTTGCCGCCGGCCTGTTTCCGCCCAACAGTGCATCCAGGTGTCGTAGCCTCCGTTGGTAATCGGCGTATCCGTGCTCGGCCGTTCACGCGATGTACCAGGAATCTTGATTCGTTAGACCAGGCCACTTTCTTCTAATCATACAAGGTGCAATCTCGATGATATTGGGCCCATTTCATGCGTTGTTGGTGATGTCGTGTAGTGAGCATGGGGACACGGCTGGGTCTTCGGCTACGCAGGCCCATGCGCAGAAGGCTGGAATGACCTGTGTGTTGGCCACCCCGGTGCCGCAGTGGTCTAAGCGATTGCCTCTGATCATTCATCCGAAAGGGGTCCGGGTTCGAATCTCGGTGAGGCATGGATGTTGTGTTTGTCTTACGGCGCTGGCTCTCTTCCTTCCCTGGAACCAGTGACCCTAATTTAGGGACGGGCGACTGCTTATAGCCTATTGAGTTGCTCACGGTGGTCGTTAAACCTTCAATCATAAAAAACAAAAAAAAAACTGTGTGTTGTGACACATTGCCCTGATCACCACTGTTGTAGCTGCGGGTGATTTGTCGCACTGTTGCCCTGCTGTCACTGTGAATAGTGCGCGACTGTCTCCGCTCTCCCCCTGGCAACAATCAGCTGCGGACGACACACGGCTGGACGACGGTTCGTCGTTTGGCCATTTATGCACCACTTTTGATACGTGCTCACTACAGCGGTACGTGAACAACCCACAAGCCGCGCCGTTTCCGAGATCGTAGTTCCGAGGTGCCGTGCCATCACAATTTGTCCTTTATCAAACTCGGATAAATCGGCAGTTTTGCCCATTCTGACTCCGAACACTCTACTAACCGAAAGCCAGACCTCGGGTCGTATATATAATCCTCTGTGAACTTCATCTGGCCGCCCCGGTGGCGCAGTGGTCTAAGGCGCTGGCCTCTGATCATTCATCCGTAAGGGGTCCGGGTTCGAATCCCGGTGAGGCATGGATGTTGTGTTTGTCTTACGGCACTGGCTCTCTCCCTTCCCTGGAACCAGTGACCCTAAATTAGGGACGGGCGACTGCTTATAGCCCATTGAGTTGCTCACGGTGGTCGTTAAACCTAAAAAAAAAAAAAAAAAAAAAAAACTTCATCTGCGCCACCGTTCGGTCTCCAGGTGCGCTCATTTCTCTAGGCTGGGGGTGGTCATAATGTAATGGCTCATCGGTGTATGTTATTCTGTTTAACTGCCTTTAATATTCTTTGTATTACGATTATTTTTTATTATTGTATTTAAGAATGCTTGGTGTTATTTAGACAGTTATTTCGTACATGCAGTGTCGTCATTTGCCAGTATATGTACTTGGTTTCTGAAGTCTGAAGCGCACAGAGGATTGTTTTCGGTGCAGTTTGGAAGCTTCAGTGTGTTTTAATCTGCTGCAAATTGACTTCACTAACCTTTTCTTTTAATATGCGTATAATGCGTACAAAATAGCGCAACTTTCCTGTTTCATTCAGCGGGTGTTTCTTATTTTCATTCAGTAGGTAAATCAACACTTCTTGAAGTGTCACCTACTTTCCTTGGACCGATAAATCTGTTACGTCCTTCTGCTCTTGGCCTGCGAGAGCCGCATGACCGGTTGCCATGGTCACATGTGATTTTTCAAATAACACTCAGCTGATCTCCGTCCGTGCCAATTGTGTCAGCCGTGTGTATCTGTGCCGTGCGCCGTGGTGCATCGTAAGAAAGTGCTGCACGTCTTGCTTCAAAGAGGGTGAAGTCTTTTTTCGTTGTTATACGATTCAGTATTTGTTTCGTTTGCATTGAGAAAATAAATGTGTCATTGGTTTGTAACAGAACCATTCATATGCGTCAGAGTCCATCGACGGACATCGAGTCAGGCGAATCAGTTGACGGGCCGTCTCCTCGTAACTTTTATTGAATTTTGTTCCTCAATTTCGAAGTTGTTTACCGTTTCCCTTTCGTAAGTCTATGACTGATTCTGCCTTCCGGCGTCTGGTTCGACAGAAACCAACTATAGCTCATTAGTTCCCGTTTCTTGAGGTACAGTATTATGCTTAGTAAGTAGTTATAACTGTTGAGCTTCTTATACTCGTATGTATGATTGTGCATGTTTCTTGATGAGTCAGTGTGTCTTCGCTGTTAGTGTTTCTGTTCCATTCTACGCGTTAACCGTTTCGTCATAATTACAGCTTTGTTTCAAAAATTGTGAGACCTTCGACGATTGAAGATATTGATTTTATTGGGATTTCACGAGTGATAAATTTATCTTAGGATATTGGGTGCAATGTGCTGGTAAACAAACAGAAGGTTTTGCACGCGTTTCAGAAATTTAAACTGTTCCAACCTTCAAAACTGGGTGATGTAATTTTCAAGTTTTATGAAATGATGTTACATGTAGAAAAAAGTAAACTAGGTAATTGAGGCTATTCTGATTGCCGTGTAAATAATCCTGTCAGTAGTTCTTTGTGTGCAAAATGACCCTCCTGTTGTTAGATCTTGGCATAGATTTCCGTTAAGAAAAATCACCAAAGGTACAAATTTTTACTGTGCCGCTAACTGCTTCACTTCTTAATCTGCATCTGAGATTCGATATGCTGTTTTTAAAAACCAACTACTAAAACTCCCGCATTCACACAAATGTTGTGTTATGAAGGAAGTCAAAATTATAATAGTAAGTCATAATGTGATGAAGGAAGTCATAACACAGTTGCTTTATGCAAACATTTGCTTTGCTCTGGATTTTAACCCTGATGCGAAATTACGCAGTAGTTGTTGTTAGGAATCTAATTTTCTGCTGCGTGCACAAATATAAATGAGTGGCTTTTATTCGAGTGACACCTCCCTCAATTCGGCATTGAAAAGTTTCCCGAGACTTCAAGTCAAAATTTGTGTTTTTCAGATGAAGAAAAATTATTACTGAAGTGGATTTCAGTGTGGAATGATTATTTATAATACAAATACATCGCTACCAATTAAATTAAAATAATTTTTTCTTCAGTTTCTTAGTAATGACTTTTAATTAAAAAAAAAAAAAAAGTTTGGAAAATTTGCCCTTCCACGAAGCATCAGCGCACCGAAAAGTCTGGAAACAGGAGCGCAGAGATTTTTTTAAGCATTAAGACTGCACTTAATATGGATATTAAGATTTGCTCTGATTCAAATGAAATTCCAAAGGGCTTAGGAAAAAGTTTTATTCGTTACAGAAGGTATTTTTTTCTTGTCCAGACCTACTAGTGACATAGAGTGAATTACGGGGGGGGGGGGGGGGGGGCGGAGGCGCCCGGAATATTCTTATAGATTCCACTTCTCGTGATGACTTTCTACCTCTCACGTTGATAATACAATTGCTTCAAGCTTGTTTCCAAGTTTGGTTGCTTTATTTTGTTGATAATAATGATCACTAGTGGCGTACGACAAAATTCAGAATGATGTAGTAAATAAAATTTTTTTGTCGGGAGGTCTAGAAAAAAAGATATTGAAATGTCATCATCATAATCATCAACAGTCATTCTCAGTTCACAGCTAGATGAAAGTCTTCAAAGGCTCTTCCATAGTCTCTGTCTCGAGCTATTCTCTTCCATGTTACTGTGGTATCCTTTCGAATTTTATCCACCTATCTTCCAAGTGATCTTCTGTACCTTGATATCCAGTCAAGGCAGCCTTGTGTGTCATGAGCTTCTGTTTTTGTTTTCTGCGTGTCTGTAGATTAACCCTTGTGTTCATGAGCACAGATTTAGACATAATGTAAGTTTTTTTTTTTTTTTTTTTTTTTACCTATGCTTACGATGGGGAAGAGTTTTGATGATAATTTATTGAGCTATATTTTATGAACCTGAAGATCCTGTTGCCGAATTGTAGATTGTAAACATTTTCTGTAAGGAATTACATTAAATATCCCAATTAAGAAAATACAAAATTACGGAAACTTTATATGAGTCAGATAACCGATCCCTGGAGACGTGGCCACGTAGCAGCCAAGAATGTAATTTTTATACGGCCCCTTAAAATTTTTATGGCCAGTTCTCCGCTTTGTCTTTGCCTGGCCCGAAAATCATGGAAATGACACTTATTGAAAATAAAATATAAAAAAAAAAAAATGTTTTGTGAACAATAGTTGCTCAAGTATTGGGAAATATAGCCACACGGTATTTGTTTATTTAAAACAATTTATGGTATTGTTTATTTAGAACAAAATTGCAATGTGGCCAGTTCTCCGTATCCGTATTTTTTTTGTGTCCATAAAAATGTTAACATAAAAACTTGGAAACTGATTTATCGCGGTGTTTTATGATCTTTTTCATCGGTAAGTTCTGTAAATTTCAAATGAGCAAATTTTCTGCTAATTGTTTTTCTATTCTAGAAAATAAATTGTATGTAAATATGAAATGGCAATAGAAATTGCTGCATACGATTAATTTAATTTTGCTTGATGTGTAATGTATTTCCTGTTTATTCAATCATAACTGGAACTCAAATGTATAAAATATTCTGCTTAACAAATAAGAAAATAAAATTTTTTCCCATGAAGCACAGTGCACAAGTTAAAAGATTTATGAATGATCTCTAGTTTTCTCCTGTGAAAGAGCAAACGTGTGTCCGCGAACTGGAGCCTTCGTTATAAATTTGTCCATTAAGTGATCTAAATCCAGATCATCAGTGGCTTCGGAATGTGCGTGAAGCAAAGTTAGAGAATTCAACTTCAGTTGCGATTAATAAGCAAAGACATCGCTCTTTCCACGTTTTTGCAACACATAGCAACCGAAAAATTGTTAATCGGTCACCGCTGGGGAAATGAATCCCAGATATCTCGATATCTAGCCGAGCGCGTTAGCCTTACACCACGGTGGCCAACAATCCACGGTGCTGTGTGTGTTTTTCTGTCAGCTGAACGTTTTTCTGTCAATTAGCTGAACGTGGATTGTTGGCCACTGTGGTGTAAGGCTAACGCGCTCAGCTAGATATCGAGAGATCTGGTATTCATTTCCCCAGCGGTGACCGAATAACAATTTTTTGGTTGCTGTGTGTTGCAAAAACGTGGAAAGAGCGATGCCTTTGTTTATTCACTGTATTTGGAGGATTTTCACTCTGTTGCGATATAGTTGAGCGCAAATATGTTTTCAATTTCCTCAGAACTGAAAATGAGCGTTCGGCAGTGCACGATGAGATGGGAATAATCAACATTATTTGCACTAATTTCGAAAATTCTGGCACCGTGGTTTTTAGAGAACTATTGCTCTTCAAAAAAGCCACAACGTTTTTCAGTTTGGTTACAGCAGCGATTTTAATTTTTGCAATCTCGAGAAACGTGTTTCTGTGTAAAAGAAGCCTTTCGCCACCTCCTTCAAAATCGTCTCCGTATTTACACCCTGTATACTAGCACTTTCTTTTCCGACTACAAATTTCAATCTTATTGAGAACACTCATGGTGCTAGGGTCGAATCTTATTCTTAAGGAAGTAAGCACCTCGTCTAACACTGAATAATATTGAGATCAATAATATTCACCCGAGTTTTTGAATTGATGGGCTTTTCAGCATGAATCCCGCTTCTGGGGAATTTTCCTCTTGCGTGGAAGCGTTGGCTTGTATAAATTTAATTTGTGAGCTTCTTACACAGAATTCCACATTTTTTCAAATCTTGAGTTTCGCAAAGAAGCCATGCAATCTATCTACTGTTAAATTAACCTTTTCGTGGGACTCGTTTATACACAGATTGGATTTCTGCAGTTTAGCATTCAAAATTTCCACTCTTTCAAAAATATTGATTGTCACTTTAAGAAAATAAAAAAAATTCAAAACTGAAGATTTTTTAATAAGCATGATGCTAAAAGAGTTTGAAGTGATTGGACATGCATACACCATCTTGTCGGGCAAAAAGGCGATAAAGCAGAAGAATCGTCAGCTTGAAGACTTTTAAAGAATGCAACCCGTTTTGGAGAGTCTCTCACAAAAGATATGTCTTTTAACACACCAATAAAGTTACGGAGACACACAAAGTTGTTCATAGCATCTTGAACGCATAGGTTAAGACGATGAGCCACACAACGAACAAACAAGGCTCGAGGTTCAGCTTCTTTTACACGAGATTGCAGTCCCCTAAGTTGGCCACTTACGTTGCTTGCCCCTTCGTAACATTGCCCACGCAGTTTCTTTATATCCAGGGCGAAACGGAGGAGAACATCTTTCACGATACCATACAAAGTTTTGGATTTTGTTTTGCTGGTTTCGTAAAAACTTCAGTATCTTCGGAAACAAAACTAAACGATATAGAGACTTGCTGGTGAATAACTAAATCACACGTTTCGTCGAGTATGATGGCGAAGAATTCAACAGCTCTTCATCATGGTACTTTGGCCCCACTGCTTCTGCCATTAAATTAATTATCTCATTTACAGCGTCATGATGAAGCCATTTGTAATTTGTTCTTTTTGATCAGCTATCAAGTTCCGGGCTATCTTTAGCTCTCATCTGCAGTAATTGTTTTAAATTAGAATTACCATCACTTCCATGTCTTCTCGAAGTTATGCCCTGCCGACTGAGAAATTCAATAGTGCTGAAATTTTTTTTTAGAGCAACGCTTGTTTCTTGAGTTTCTTTCTGCTTTGCGCTAGAAATCATACATACAACGCTGTCCTCATTTGTTAAAGAAGTACACGTTGCACTTCTGTGATAGTCAACGTTTTCGTGTTTTCGAAAAGCATCCTTGGCGCGCGCCCAGGCTTGAAATCCGTGCTACACAAAATCTTCGTGAGACCTCTGTGAGTTGCTGACCTTAGGCTGCGAAGGTAAACTTTTTCATGTGCTTCGGTGCAGATGTGGCAAATAGCTCTTCCATCAGCATTTAGACTTAGCCAAGGGAACTGAATTTTCCACTGCACTCAAAATTTACGTCCTGAAGCGTTGGGAACTGTATCCGTTCTGCACCCAGCTTTATCTTGCGGGCATGGGCCAGTTTTATTTTGAGTTGATGAACAACAGTGAATTTCACACACTTCACTTTTTTCAACTGCTTTGATTTCGCACTTATTGCAGTTTTCATCATTTTCGTTGTTTCCTCTCCATTTTTTCACAAAAGAAAATAATGTTGATTGCCGCCTTTTAGAGTTCATTGCAAAATAAGTCTATTTCCTTTAACATTTTAGTAATAGTAGAACTCAAAACATATTATTACTTGGCGATATTTGAATGCCCCGCTTTTAAATAAGTGTCAATCTCACTAACTATTGAGTGTGAGTGATCGAAACAGTTCTTTTTCGTTTTCTTTTTCGTATTCACATTGTCCCTTGGGACTTCTTTACTTCAGAGATCTAGCTCATCAGACAAGGTCTTATTCCACGAATCTGTTGTTTTCAATAGCACATTTTCCATGTCCTGATGCCTGAAGTCGAGGGGAAGGAGAGTAATAAAAACATTTGCCGTAACGCATGGAGCGAAAGACCCAGGAAAAATTTAAAGAACCTTTACCGCGATTGGCAGTCCTTACGGGTACGCTACTCGGGTGTGCGTGTTGGGAGGGGAATCAATTTGGCCTTTTTTGAAAAGTGGTTTTTAGTATATTTTACCATGCTGACCAGCAAAAGACGATCCCAAACAGAAGTCCTCCTTCTTAGCCTCAAGAAATTCTTTCCCCGGCAAGGTCTAGGTGTGAAGTAAGATAAGGAACCATCGAATCACACGTTGCAAACATGGCTGTAAACATCAGAGGAACACAAATTATTTGGAGTGCAATTAGGACATTGATTTACAGAAAGTGGGTTACTTTAGCGTTGAAAGATCCCAGAGAGTGGCATTTGGTTTTAATGTGACTTTCATTTGAGTTCAGCAATTTCTTGCTTTTTCTTTGCGCCAGAAAGAAGTCACCCCCTCCCTGTCCGGCCCGCATACCGAAAGAGTTACTAAAATTCTTGAAGGTCATCATCATACAATGCTTCCTGCCTACATGCTGCTGTAGCCTGTTTAGCCACCCTCATCTCACTTGAAAGTTGCCTTTTGGAATCAGGAGATATTTGAGTTAGCGAACGGCGCATCACTTGGAAATTGAAAGACCCTAGTTAACCCTCTAAAACAGAAAGCCTACTAGGCTTAACATATTTTATTTTTCATTTTCTGAAAGGAAAGATTGGGCAAAACACACACACACATCTTTATCTTTTCTCATGGTAATAATATTTATAACACGATAAATGAATTTGGAGTGATGCATTGCAGCACACAAATTTTCGCAATACAATAGTCGCTGCCCCTGGATGGGAGTCACATTACTGTTAGAAATATGACGTTCAATAAAACCAGGACCAAACTAAAAAGGGCTGGGAAAAAAAGAATAGAAAAAGCAGGGAGAAGCTATCAAGTAATACATTCGGTATCGCTCCTTTTGTTTTTATTTGATTTCAACATATTTTTTTTTTTTTTCATATTCGGCAGCACAGCACTTGTATGAAGTAAAACAGAGATGCATTCCACGTACGTCACTGTTGTATGAGACAACCGGAGCTGAAGTAAAACAGCTGTGAATGAAGGTTTGTTCCATGGAAACTAACTGATGTGGGAGTAAACTGAGATCGCCACAGGAGTTGGTTTCAATAGACCCAGTTCAGTTCTGAGCGGACAGAGGACTACAGAACCAATAGATTTCGTGTTATGCAGGAAAAACTTCTAGCTGAGTTCATAAAACTGCAACACGACATGAAAAAAAAAATGGGGGGGGGGAGGCAAGGACTGCAGCTGTGGCCGCTGCTGGATATAAGGATCTCCTGTCTTGGACTGCTGACCAATGAAAAACTGTGCTTTGGTATGCTACACAGTCTACCAGTCTGACAGTTGTTCCTGTGTGTGGCGGATGTAGAGGTGTGTTGCCTGTTCTGTTAGCATCAAGGAGCATTGCCGGTTGCAAAAGCGATAATTTCAGCTTGCACAAGAATCATAGTAAGTCAGTGTTGTTTCTAAGTGTCTGGTTTTCTTACAGGTAGTGCTTATTGCGATGAGCATCCCCTGTCCCCAGTGCAAATATTAATTGTAAACTCAGAAAGAGGTGAATAAAGTTTGTAGCATTTGCACGAATTCTTTAGCTTTACCTTGAAATTCCTACCGTAATTTTAATAATTTTTCCTTTTTTTTTATATTTAAAGTCTATGTATATAACAGCATAGACTTAAAAAAAATCTAATGTTTCTTTTCTAGTTTTCTTGTTTAAAGTCTGTCATTACAACCACGAAACGTATGTGCGTACGTCTACATCTTAGTTTGCTACAAAATTTTGAAAATGTACTTCTGAATAATTTCAGCTTGCACAACATTTGTGAAAATATCCATTGTTTCAGACCCATGTTAGTTGCTTTTTTTTTTAGTAGTTACTTTTGCTTTCTGTAAAGAAACATTTAGTCATGAGATATAAAAATAAAAGCAGCACAAAAACGAAATAACCATGTGTACTATTGAGAAAAAATATTTTCAGTTTTAATCGTTCTTAGGTATAAAAAATTTAAAGTTCTCCATTTTTTGAAATTTACCCCAATTTTTTTATCCTAACTTTAAAGCCTTACTATGAAAATTTTCAGCCTTCGAAAAATATGCTATCATCCAACACCCCTTCCCCAAGTTTTTTCACCCTCCCCCTATCGACTCATGTTTTAAACATGTGCTTTAAAACCTTTTGATCACCACTTCAGTTTGAAATTCCTGGATAAACCCCTGGGGTCTGTAATTTGCTGGTGCAGTTCAGAGGAAGAAACACTTTTCGAGCGTGCAGTAAATAGCCCATCCACTGGACTTTTTCTTATTTTTTATTTTTTTCTTTCTCATGGAATTTTAAGAATACACATTAGCAGATGAAAGACTTACGTGCAGTATTTTAAGTTAGCGTCCCAGACTTGTGCACAAATTTCTTATCACATGTATGTGTGCCGAGAATTGACGTGCTTTTGATACCAGAAGTATCCTTTTTTCTGTGGACACGATTACGTTATTTAAGGTTGGTGCAAAGTGGATGAATTCCTTGTTGGAAACTTTGATGATGAACTTCGATTTCAGTGGCACCTGAAATCGAAGTTCATTAACATTCTGAAGCCGTAGTAGAACGTTATACGTGTGGCGTGTTCTAAAAAGTGGAAAAGCCACCAAAGCTTGAATGGAAGAAGTTAATTTAACCCAACGAGAAAAGTTCAGTATTCCGTAAAAAAAACTGCGAGTGTGCTTGGCCTGCCGATTTGTTGCGTACAATGTAGACGAAAGTTTTTTGTTTTTTTCTCTCATCCTAAAAGCTCGGCGTGTTGACTTGTTGCGTGTGTATCTACAAAAAAGCGTTTTTTTTTTAATTTTAAAGATTTGAGTGATAGTTAACTTTTTTTTATTGTTGTTGTGACAAGGGGAATAGTAGGATATATACCTCCTCAGGTATAGACCAGGGGCGCAATGACGGGGTTGCGGGGGGAGGGGCTCACGGCTAAGAGGGCTTCTAGCCTCAGCAAAAAGATTTTACAATTTTTTTTTTTTTTTTTTTTTGCGGGAACTTCATACGAAACTTGTTAAAACCAGGAATTCAGGCAGCTGTGCCATTTTTTTTTAATGAGATTCAAGAGAAAAATGTTTTACTACAAGGTATGTACAAAACATTGTGACATTAGATTAGGTTAAGTGTGTTTTTTATATAATGAGTAAATATTTTAAGTAGTTTTACGTGTTTTGTCATTAGACACTGTCACATGGCAGTTACATGTTTTGTGTATGTATGCGTGCGCGCGCGCTCATGTGTGTGTATGTCTCTGTGTGTGATCATGAGCTATTTCAGAGGCTGGCCTTAGTTCTCTAAAAGAGTAAAACTTGTATAATGTGATTAACTTTGGCGTAAGTGTTTTGGAGTACTTTGTATTGATATGAAACTAGGGCAATCATTTTAAATACAATGTGCCCATTTGTGTTTCACGCAATAAAGTCTAATAATTTTGGTTTTGCGAAAAATATTTGTAGGTTCCAAAGAAACTGATTTATTAAAACGCCCGTTAAGCCAAGTAAATAATATGGAAGTAAGAATTTTCAGTATATACAGTATGTAATTAAAAGCTAATAGATTTTCGCAAAAGGACCTCCAAATTTTTTTTGCAGGGCCACCCTCCGAGTGTTTTCGATACGCACTTTGGTATAGACTTTTTCTCTCTGCCCCGCACGGGGATAACTGGTTTTCCGGTTATTTGGGGAGTAGCGCCCCTACTGCCCGAGTTGACCTTGTGACGGATTATCTTGCTTTCTCCTCTTTGTGCGATTACATCACCGCAGGGACAGCTGTTCATCCAGCTGTTGAGGAATGGCGACCCCACGGCCCGAGCGGCCATACACTATATAATGTTTTCCCACTTTTACTCTTTTTGTTGTTCTCTTGACACGCACCCGCCTCAGTTGTAGGTTGCTGAGGTTGTGACTATGCGCCAGCGTCGGAGTTTGGTTTCCCGTTCTCTCTCTCTCCTTTTCCCCCCATTTTCTGTTTCTCTATTTGGTTTTCTGCACTGGTTAGCTAGACGTACCTGCACGTTTGCCGTGTGCTTTGACCAGTAAGGTGGAAAAGCGGAAGCTGGAGCTGATGTTTCTGGGGACCGGGGTGTAGTTGTCGCCAGCTACCAACACTCCTCTTTGCCCCCATGCTTCACCCTAAACGGGCTGCTAGGGACTAACCCACTCCTAGTCAATGAGGTCTGTGGCCGAGTAGAGTCCAAATTTCTAACGGCTTGTCGTTCCGTACGACCGAATGAGTCTGGGGATAGTGTGGGCATGCCAAAGGGGTGTTACCAAGACACCAGAAAGTCGCGGTATTCGCCGAGCGTATGTCTGCCCCCATCTACTTGCTATATCCGCCGCTCAACCCTAGAGCCGTGTCTTGCGTCCATTTGGGCTTGCGAACCTCCGACTCTCCCCTGTTGGGTTCGGTGGTGGGCAGGGAAGTCTGCAGACGAATTCTTTCTTTTTCTTTATGCCTTCCACTAAAGTTTCCCTAGAGGCTAACAGCAAACGACGTATTCAGGAAGGCTCAGCCCCTTCCACCAAGAAGCATGTCCCTGATTCTTCGAATAATCGTTTTTTCTTTGTGCACTCATCGGACCCTTCGCAGCCTTTGAGTGCCAAAAGTCCATTTTGGAATAAACAAAGCACTTCAATCAATTTCCAGCTCTCCTAAGAGCGTCAAGAAACTCCACTAAAGTTTCCCAAGAGGCTAACAGCAAACGAAGCATTGAGGAAGGCTCAGCTCTTCCACCAAGAAGCATGTCCCTGATTCTTCGAATGATCGTTTTTTTCTTTTTGCACTCATGGGACCCTTCGCAGCCTTTGAGTGCCAAAAGTCAATTTTGGATAAACAAAGCCCTTCAATCCATTTGCAGCTCTCCTAAGAGCGTCAAGAAACTCCACTAAAGTTTCCCAAGAGGCTAACAGCAAACGACGTATTGAGGAAGGCTCAGCCCCTTCCACCAAGAAGCATGTCCCTGATTCTTCGAATGATCGTTTTTTCTTTGTGCACTCATTGGACCCTTCGCAGCCTTTGAGTGCCAAAAGTCCATTTTGGATAAACAAAGCACTTCAATCCATTTCCAGCTCTCCTAAAAGCTTCAAGAAACTACAGTTTGGAGATCTTCTTGTAGAGATGCCCACTGTGGTCTACAGTTCCACACTTCTTAACACTACCTTGCTGCTTGAGACTCCTGTCAAAATAACACCTCGTGGATACCTTAATGCGTCTCGAGGTGTTGTCTCCTCTTGGGACATATTTGAATGTACTGAGGATAAACTTCTAGAAGAACTGAGGAGTCGACACGTTACAGGTATGTGGCGCATTCTCTTCAGGCGGAATGGGCAGTCACTCCCATCCCGCAACATCATTTTAACATTTGACAGCCCGTCCCTGCCTACGTCCATCAAGGCAGGGTATCTTCACGTTGAGGTGTACATCCCTAGCCCTCTGAGATGTTTTAGGTGTCAGGCGTATGGCTACTCTCGGCAGTCGTGTAGGAGCACTTCTAGGTGTGGACGCTGTGGTGCCACAGACCATCATTTACCAGACTGTGTGGTTGAGGTCGAGTTTTGCATGAACTGCAAGGGTTCACATTCAGCATCAGCCAAGGAGTGTCCTTGGCTGATGCTGAATTTCGGATGGAGGAAAAAGAAATTCAACGGCTCAAACCGGTTGAGAATATTTCTTATTCTGAGGCCAGTAGGAGGATGGTTCCTGCTTTATCTGCTCGGCGATCATATGTATCAGTGGTGGTTGCCAAGTCTACAGTTGCTATTCAAACCGACAGTCAGATCACCCCCTAAATGTCCCTACAAGCTGGACGATATCATCGCTGCTGGGCTGGAGGCACTCCAGTCTCGTTCTAGGGGTCTGTCTGAAAGTGGCACCCACCACTTCGCCGAAGTGTGCTAACACCACCGCCAGCACGGGAACTCAGGCCTGTTCTTCTGGCAAGAACGCCAAAGACAAAGAGAAGAAAAGAAGAGCGCTTCTTCTCCAGCATGTCAGCCAAATACTCCACGCTGAACGCATCCCGGTAAGACTCATGGGACAAAGCATACACCCATATTGGTCCCTGGTCACCCCCCATCTGGGGGACCACTCATCAGAGGAGATGGACGCTGACGCCGTTTGAGCAGTCAGTATAATTCATTTTATTTCCTTTCACTTTCATCTCACTTTTTAACATCGCTTCAGTCGTTCAATGGAACTGCCGAGGTTTCCGGAACGAGATTTGACAACGTGAAACATTTGCTTTCGTCGTACTCTCCGGTGTGGCTTTGTCTACAGGAGACAAAATTTAAACCTGAACACTGCTTTCAGTTCAAGGCTACTGTGCGTTTCGGAAAGATAATGTGTCAGGAGATATAGCCTGTGGGGAGTCACTATTCTTGTCCCTCACAGTGTTCCGGTTTCTCCCGTTACGGTCTCCAGAACTTTACAGGCCGTGGCGGTTCGTATATCTGTGCCTGTGTCTCTTACTGTTTGCAGTGTCTATCTGCCGCCGGATGAGGACGTGAGCGTCTCTGTTCTGGAGAGCTTAGTTGATCAGCTGTCTTCACCCGTCCTTCTACTGGGTGACTTCAATGCCCATCATCCTTTGTGGGGTAGTGTCAGCAGCAGCACGAGAGGCAGTCGAATCGAGTCTCTTCTGCCTCCCGCCCTCCTCGATGGAGAATGGATCGTGCCAGGTGGGAGGTCTTCGCATCGTCCGCAGTGATATCTTCTGCCATGGTGACCCAAGAGTCAATCGATGCAGCTGTTTCCGATGTTACCACTTGTATTAATCAGGCAGCTGATCTTTCAATACCAAAGACATCAACGACGCTCCCAAGAAGTCCGAAACCTTGGTGGACACCTGAATGCGCAGCGGCTAGGAGAGCTCAACATAAGGCCTGGTCTACCTTTCGGCGTTATCCAACCGATGCTAATCTCGTTGCATTTAAACAAGCAAAATCCTACGCTCGGTTGGTGCGTCGACGAAGCAAGAGAGAGTCTTGGATTCAATATGTTTCATCTCTCAATTCACGTCCCAGTTCTAAAACTGTGTGGGAAAAGATTCGTAAGATCCGGGGTAACCATGGTTCTCACCAGATTTCCATTCTCGAGAGTAACGGCTGCACATATGCTGAAATCAAGGAGATTGAGGATTGCTTGGGTGAGACATTTGCCTCTGTGTCCAGTGATCTGGCGTATTCTTTCTTTCAGAGGATTAAGTCAACTGCGGAACGCCAGAGAATCTCTTTTGCGCCTTTTATATACAGCGAATATAACTTCCCCTTCAGCATGGTTGAACTCAGGGTGGCTCTGCATCGGTCCGGCGCGACATCTGTCGGTCCCGATGGCATCCACTATGACATGATCCGTCATCCCTCGCAGTAGTCTCTCGAAAATGTTTTAGTCCTCTTCAATCGCATTTGGTTGGAGCACAGTTTCCCGGAATCTGGGCGAAAAACTTTTGTTCTATCTTTTCCCAAGCTTGGCAAAGATCCTAAGTTTCCCTCTAGTTATCGTCCAATTGCTCTCACTAGCTGTCTGTGCAAAGTTCTTGAACGCATGGTTAATTCCCCGGTTACTTCACTTTTTAGAACAACATCAGTGCTTTCACCATCACAAAGCGGCTTTCGCCGGCATCTCTCATCTCACGATCCTCTCCTGCGCCTTGAGACATCTGTGCGCGAGGCTTTCGTGCGTAGGCAGCACTTGGTTTCTGTTTTCTTTGACTTGGAGAAAGCCTACGATTGAGCGTGGCGTCACGGTATTTTCCGTGACCTCCACGAGAGTGGGTTGCGAGGAAACCTCCTAAAATTCATCCCCAATTTTTTTCGCACTCTGTTGTTCCAGGTGCTCTTGGGTACGACGCTCTCGTCACTGTTCCATCAAGAACAAGATGTTCCTCAAGGTTGCATTTTATCTGTGACATTGTTCATCCTCTGCATGAACTGTCTTCTCAAAAATCTTCCTTCTGCGGTTTCGGCTACTGTTATGTAGACGACTTACACATCTTCTGTTCGTCATGCAGCATGCATTTTATTGAACGGCAGTTGAGTCTGCGATTAACCACAGATCGTAAGAGCAGCGAACATCAATGGTTTCGTTCTTTCTCCCGACAAGACAGCGTGTGTCCATTTCTGCCGGAGACGTGCTCCATCCTGACCCAGAGCTCTATTTAGACCGTGCAGCCATACCAGTTTTGCCGGAGACCAAGTTCCTTGGACTGACTGTCGACCGTGTGCTTACGTTCCGGGCGCACGTCCAGCGGCTAAAGTCTTCCTGTCTGCGGGCCATGTCGATACTTAAGATCCTTTAGGCGGTCTCGTGGGGTGCAGACACCACAGAGGATGTTTTTTTATTTCGCATTTACCATTCTCTAATACGGTCGAAACTGGATTACGGTTATATCGTGTATGGCTCTACTCGTCGTTCTGTTCTCCGGCCCTTGGATACTATTCATCATCAAGCGCTGCGCCTTTGTACGGGAGCATTTCGAACATCCCCGATTCCCAGCCTTTATGCTATCGCGAACGAACCATTGCTTGAATTACGCCATCTGCAGCCGTCTCTTCAATTTTACTTGGAACTTCGATCTCTTCTAGACCATCCTTTGTACGATGCAGTTTTTCATCCCCAGCATGCTCGTTTATTTGAGAACCGGCCCTCGTGCATTCCAACTTTCGGTCTTCATATGGCGGCCGTAGCTCGTGATGCAGGGCTCGACTTGTCGCTTGTTGGAAAGATCAGGGTCGTTGAGGACCCGCCGTGGCTTCCTTTTGAGGTCGTCACTGATCTCAGCTTTACTCTTTTGATAAGTCCTCAACCACTGCGTCAGTGTACTAGAAGCTCTTCGCTGATCACCGTTACCTCAATTCTGAGTATGTTCCAGTTTACACAGATGGATCTAAGATGAGTGGTGTTGTTGGATCCGCCGCAGTCTGTGTTGATCACGTTTCTGTAGCGCGGATACCAGCTGAGGCCATGGTGTTTTTGGCGGAGATGCATGCTGTCTATCTCGCCCTTCTTCATGTTCAGCAGAGTGCTCATAATCTGCTATGGTCTATACGAATTCCTTAAGTGTCTTGCAGTCTTTGTCATCTGCGTATTGCCGTGACCATCCGTTTCTCCTGGACGTGAGAAGGCTGCTTCGTTGTATACTCGAGGCCGGTTTCCAGGTTCACTTTTGCCGGATTTCTGGGCATGTTGGAATCTCGGGTAACGAGTTTGCCGATGTGGTTGCTAGATCTGCTTCCTCTTTGGTCATCATGTCCCTGCCACTGTTTCACCGGGATTTGCGATTCCTGATCCGTGATTATATCAAGCGGACGTGGCAGGGTCACTGGGACCAACAGGTTGACAATAAACTGCATCATATGAAACCAGTTCTTGGTGTCTGGAATTCATCATGTTGCCGAAACCGTAAAGAGGAAGTTTTACTCGCACGTCTCCGCATTGGGCATTGTCTTTTCACTCATCGCTATTTGCTGTGTGGTGACACTGCCCCGATGTGTGGGACGTGTGATGTACCTTTAACAGTTATTCATATTTTATGTTCATGTCGTTTTGTTCATGATCGTGTTAGTTATTTCCTTTTACCCACTTTACCAGACGACTCAGAAACCCTGAGTCGTCTTTTAAATGATCATTGTGATGTGTCTTGTATGTCGTCTTTTCTTCGTTCTACCGGTGTTTTTCGTTTTGTATAGTGTCTGTTTCATCAGCCATTTACACCTTTTATATTGTTCTGTTTTTATCCCATCATAATTTGTTACCTTCTATATTGTTTTTGTTACCCTATATCTGATTCCTTGTCCCAGTGTTTCTGTTTTTTAGTACTTTGTTGTTTTATCGACCTTTTACACCGGTTGTTCTGTTTTATATAGTTTCCCTTTAATTGTGTTTTATAAAATTCTGAAACCATTGGGCTTGGCACTCTTTGGCTCTTTAAGACCCTTGCGCCATAAGACACCAACTAACCAACCAACCATCTCTCTCTCTCTCTCTCTCTCTCTCTCTCTCTGTGTTTGTGGACAAAATGGTTCGGTTTCAGAAAGTTTACTTTTGATAATTCAGGGCTTTCTTCTGTCCGATGCGTTGAAGTTAGGGTGATCGATGTAATTAGAGTTCATATTCTCAAATGTCAGTGCACCACTGTGAAAATAATAATTCTTACTTTTGTTGACCCAAAAAACAGCAGTTTCGAAAGTAATAAGAGTTAAAAACAAACAAACACCAGAAAAAGAACAGGAAATAAAAAATAGAGAAAACTATTCACTGCATTGGAGTTGGGATGATCGATGTAATTGGAATCTTTTCTGAAACGTCAACGCAGCATTATGAATTTCTTTCTTTTTGATGCCTCGAAAAGCAGCCATTTCGAAAATCGTGAGGTTAAAACAAACAAACAAAACAATCTTTTTTTTGTCTGTGACTTCTCGAGTAGAAAAAAAAAATATCGAATCGTTGAGCTAAACGTATCTCCCTGCTCCCAACGGTACACAGGTGAATTTTCTTTTGAGAAAAAAAACAAAACAATATAGTAATTCAGCCCATAAATAATATCTGGAAATCTAGGACTACTAAGTCAATTATAGAACGACCAAAAATATGTACACCCCTTACCTAATGTAGAAAAGTCACGTACAGCACTGGGGATAGGTTTCTCAAAAACTTCATCCTTAGCGAATCTGAAAAATCGTCTTATAGAAGGGGTTCATGGGGGTAGAGTGAGCATGCATTTAGCAGGCGAAGTGTGGCGCATGCGCATCTGTAACACTTTATATAAGCAGTCGTCTGTCGCAAATTTGGGGCCGGACAGCGGATGGCCCAGTGTATTAAATAAATGGTCAAAGTTCGTGACTGCTGCTGAAAAATCGCTGGATCGATTCCAGGCAGGTATGTACGCTCGAACCACTAAATTCCGCCGTGCGTTGGATGGACACGTTAAGCTGTCGTACCCCGGGTACTGCCCCCCCCGGTTTTAAATAAGGGCGTCTTCCTCCCCCTCTCTACCTCAAATATCCTAGCTTCCTATTTCTCAGGGTTGTTTAAGACCTAGGGTCAGACACTCTGTTTCTAAAATCCTCTACACACACTGCTCGCCTTTGAAACTGCCCCACCCAGCAGGAGCAAGGATAGAGGTGGGAAATTGAGCATGCAAATAGGAATACATAAGGGTTTACCGTGATGTTATTTTCAGCCATGTGTAATGTTTATCAGAGGAGATAATGCAGCACAATGGGTACGCCTCAGTAAGTGGTTGCACCGCCGCGAACGGCAAAACAGACAGCAATACAGAGTGGCAATGAGTCATACAGTCGACGGATGTCATCCTGAGGAATGGAACACCAAGCACGGTTGACTTGCTCCCATAATGCATCGAAATCGTGCACAGACCAACTCGATCGCCTACAGGTTTTCGACGATCTTGCTGGCTATGGCAGTGTTTGAACATGGCTGGAGACCCGAGTGGTGTATACACGGGCGTTATCTTGCTAGAAAATCGGGTGCCGTGGGCCATTCGGGAACGGTATCAAAATGGGCTACAGAACCTCGCTCACGTAACGTGCAGCTGTCAGTGTGCTCGGTGTGCCCGTGATGCAGACAAGAGATGACCTGCTGTCATGCGGAATAGCACCCCATATACCATGATGCCTGTCTGACGGGCGGTGTGGCGGTCGCGAACAAAACCGGGATCCGTCCGCTCACCAAGGTATCGCCAGACACGGATCCGTCGATCGTCAGCACCCAGACAGAAACAGGATTCATCACTGAAGACCACAGTGGCCCATTCGTGACTCCAGTTCACATGACTCCGGCACCAAGCCAGACGAACAATGCGATGGCTGGTCGTCAATGGTAGTCGGAGTAACCGTCGTCAGGTTGTGTGACCTTCGAGGTGCTGTGTCATCGGCCACGTCCATGGCCGATGACACAGCACGTCGAATATCGGCTGCAG
Organism: Macrothele yani; assembly: GCA_039090855.1. Lineage (NCBI taxonomy): Eukaryota > Metazoa > Arthropoda > Arachnida > Araneae > Macrothelidae > Macrothele > Macrothele yani. Next base: position 54,050,215 of record CM077011.1, on the reverse strand, counting down.
TGCTTTCTGGTGACAAACGATCGTGTCTAACAATCTGCCGGTCCAGGCGTGCTGATGTTTGTCAGACTGTACCACTGCCGCTCCGACGCACGTACGAACCTTTCTGTAGCTACCGGTGCCAACAGCATCCAACAGCTCGTACTTCCCGTTGCATATGCGCAGCGATACGACGTGTAGAACAGCCCGCTTCACACAGGCTTACAATTCTTCCTCCGACGTCATGTACCCGGCATTTTCGGCCTTTACTGAACAGTTTCCCTTCCGCCCCCCCTTTGGCGCAGTGGTCTAAGCGATGACTTATGACCATTCGTCCGAGTAGGGTCCTGGTCCGAATCCCGTTAAGGCATGGATGTTGTGTTTGTCTTACGGCACGAACCCTCTCCCTTCACTGGAAACAGTGGCCCTAAATTAGGGACGGGCGACTGCTTATAGCCCATTGAGTTGCTCACGGTGGTCTTTAAACCTTCAACCTCCCCCCCCCACCACAAAAAAAAAGTTTCCTAGCACAGATAAGAAATTTGAAACGTCCGCGATACTTCCACCAGCGACCACACATTACCATCCCTGTTGCTGCTGTGACCTATATCTAAGCTGACCAGAAGTCCTCAATTCTTGAGGACAGTCCTCGAATTTAGTTTACTGTCCCCCAAAACGTCTGATGCCTTTGGGAACGCAAATTGTCCTCAAATTTTGGATGTTTGTCCTCAAATGTCATCGAATTTATACTTCCTCATTAGCTCGTTAGATTTCTAATTAACATTTTTTTTTAAAAAGTAGTTTTCGTTGTACTAATTTTCCGACATGCTTCTTGTGAAAACAAATTTTGACTTTTTTCTTTTTCTTCTTTCCTAGTTTAATGACCACTGCGAGCACCTCTAAGGACGATAAGCAGTCACCTGTCTCTAATTTGGAGACATTCGTTCTAGGGAAGGGAGAGAAGAGAGCAAGTGCTGTAAGACAAACACACCATCCATGTCTCAGTCGGGACTCGAACCCGTACCCACTTGTGCGAACGGTCAGTGGCCAGCACTAGGACACTGAACTACTGGAGCTGTCAAATTTAGACTGTACTTGATCTAAGTTTCTCCAAAAACTTTGGCAAAATGAAAAATTCGCCATGCAATTAGTTTGGTGTGCAGCTTGATTTTAATTCAGCACATATACAAGGTAAAGCATTTCACTTTTGCAAATATGTTCTGGCCAATCGACCTCCCGGAAACGACCATTCGCCCCCCCCCCCCCGGTGACATTTTTGGTTACCGAGCCAAATGTTAATAAATTCAGGCTATGATGAAAAAAAAAAGAAAGTTTCGTTTCTCTTTTATGCTACAAATATTTCTCCAATTACATTATTTTTAATATTTGTTCTAGTCATCATCATCATCATCATTGTCAACCATTATCAATCCACTGCTGGACGAAGGTCTCCCCAAGTTTCCTCCACAACGGTCTGTCTTGTGCCAGTCTCCTCCATGTCACTCCCGCATATTTACGAATTTCATCCACCCATCTCCCATGTGGTCTTTTTCTGGGTCTTTTCCTGTCCCTTGGAATCCAATCTAAAATTTCGGCTGTCCATCTATGGTCTGTCCTTCTGGCAGTATGTCCAGCCCATTGCCATTTCAGGGATTTAACTCTGATCATGATGTCTTCCACTCTCGTCATTTTTCGGATCCACGAGTTCCTCTTCTTATCTCTCCTGGTTATACCAAGCATGCACCTCTCCATGCTTCTTTGAGTTGTCTGCAGCCTTTGTATGTCTCTTTTAGTTAAGGTCCACGTCTCTGCACCATACGTAAGCACTGGAAGGATACATTGATCAAACACTTTTCTTTTAAGACATAATGGCATATTGCTCTTGAAAATTATGCTGTTTCTTCCAAAAGCTCTCCAGGCAAGTTTTGTACGCCGATTAATTTCTTCATCAATGTGACCCTCACTTGATATTTGTTCTAGTATTATAGTTTATTTTGCTAAAAAGTACATTACAACGCATGCTATTCTTCAAAATATAATAAGTAGACTAATCATACCTAATTGTCTGGGAATCGTGATTCAGGTTCAAGAGTGTGTTAAATGTATTTTAATAGATAAAAAGTTTCAATCTTCCCTGCTCCCCCCCCCCCTACCTTCCCTCGTTTAGCTGAAAAAAGTTTGTTATTCTTGAAATGTTTGAAGTAATTACTATAACAGGGGTGTATACAGAATTTTTCTTCGGGGGGGGGAGCAACCAAACAAAAATGGAATTTTGGGGAATCCACCAGAACAAAATTAAAGTTAATGAAAAATAGAAGAAAAATTAAAGCATTTTTTTCTAATGTAAGTTGATACATTTTTATTAAATTAGGGCATTTTTTTCTAATATAAGTCACATTTTAACGGGAAAAAAAAAATGAAACACACTTTCTGGGGGCCAAGGACCCCTGGCCCCATCTAAATGCGTCCCTGTATGAGATATATAATAATTACTTCTATATATATAAATATAGTAGTTAAAAACTATATACATATATGCATAGCAAATGGAAAAGTTGCCCTCTCTAAGGTTCCATTTGCCCCCCTCCCCCGGTCCAAAATTCCTGAAAGAAACACTGAGCACACCTCCTTCTGGGTGGGGAAATTTCTATGTCGAGCTGCGTATATCTCTAAAATTTGGTGCCACTGGTTCCGAAGAGGGGACAGAGCCAACACCCATGTCTTGTCTGGGACTCAAGTTCCGGCCTACCTCGGAAGAATGGTTTGAAGCCAGTACCTCAGAGCACTCGGCCTCCGGTGCTGTCCAGTGACGATTTAACTTCTGGTAGAGAAGGTTGAACCTTTCTTTGCATGTACAGTGTACACGCCAGTGGTTGAGTGAAATCAAATGAAGTATGTACACTAATTAATTCTGTACAAAATAACAGTGCCGGTCTAAGCACTGGCTTCTGACTATTATGTTCGAAACTGGTCTGGGTTCGAATCCCGATGAAGCATGGATGTGTTTATCTTATGACACTGGCTCTCTTTCTTCCTTGGAATTAGGGATGGAAGACTGCTTGTAGCCCGTTGAGTTGCTCTCACTGGTCGTTAAACCCCAAACAAAAAACAAAACGAAAAACAAAATAATAACAGGGATATGTCCTATATCGTATTTGGATTAATGAGAATCAGGAAATGCGACCGCAAAATGATCAAAGTAAAAGAAAACAAAAATTATAATTACTCTTTGTCTTTTATTTACGAAAAAAAAAAAAAAAAGAGCATTTGTGTTTATTAAAATATCTGAAAGTGGGAAAATTGAAAGTGTCCATGGAAACTGAAATAGTGCCAACGAAAAATAGAACTCGAAGTACTAATGGAAAGTTCGAAATTAAATTAACAGCGCTAAAGTCAATCATCAAACTTTGTCCAATGTGTAAACAAATAAAGCAAAAGGGGAAAAAAAAAACTATTTCATTTATTTTTCGTATAAAATGCCATTGCAGAGTGTTCTGTCGTATTCCGCAAATTATTATTCTATGTTAAACACGCTTTTTTTTTTTTTTTTTTTGGCTTTTTTGACTGTCCTATTTGTAACAATTTGTGACTTATCTTAATTTACTTTCAACTACATGAATAGCGTCTTGATTTGTAAACCGAAAATAGCAGATCGTTGTGATATGCGCGTGTGCATTATTGCGTGGGCTGACGTAGCTGCGAAATTGGAATTTTATTGGGACAGGCAGCTTATGAATGAAGTCACAGCTCGCGGTTTCATCCGGATCATTCGTGTTACGCACTGAAGTGCTTCTCAGTTCTCACCACTTATCTGCATGTCATTCAAGGAATTGTTTTCGTGTAGTGCAGTCTCGCTGGGAGTCAAGACGGAATTGAACTGCGATATCTCGTTTCCGATACTTATTTATAACACTGAACAGTAAACTGGGTGGTTACGATGCCTAGAAGTGCATTGTGATATCATACACATATCGTGCCGTTATTGAATTAGAGTAAGTCGTGGGGTTGTTTTTAAAAAGCAGATAAATTCGTTTTACATTTATTGGTTTTGAGACGTTCCTACCATAGTATTTAAATGTAGCGTTCTGATTCGTTTTTAAGTACAGTTTCATTCCCATGAGTATCGAAGTTGTAGGCAGTGACCTCATGTTTGAAAATTTTCGAAGTTGTTACATACGCACCTTGTTTTAAAAGTATGTGGCGTAGTCCGCGAATTTTTCTAAACAAGATCATAAACACTCAATTTTATGAGTTTCAGAATGAATTCAAACTGTTTGTGGTATTAACCAAATCATTAGGTTACTGCTGAATCAAATAAATGTATGCTTTGGTTTAGTTGTGTAAGTTGAATTATATGAAGTAAACATCAGGAAAAATAAATTGTTTGAGCCCATGCCAAGGCTTTTAGACCTTTTCCAGTGATTAGGCTGTGATTAAAGCACTGATCATCTGAAGCTTGTAAAGTTACCCCATACCTATAAAAATTCTTGGCATGCACAAACTAAAATTTTTAATATGTAAACTACACATTGAAGACGCAGTGTATCCTCTTGATGTGTGAGAGACAGAAAATGACACCTATTGCAGAAAACTATATGTTCTTATGCTTGTGATTTAAATTTGCAGTGTGTTAAGGTTTTTAACACTGAAATTGATTTTTGTTTGTTAGGTAACTATCTTGTCACATCATTTGGATTTGATACAGTGCTCATTTTTCCTTTTTTTGCTATGGATGGTATGAGTTATATAAAACTACCAAGCCAGGTTTTGCACATTTTGGGTAGCCATTTCCCATGCTGTGGGAAGGTAAAGAACAAATACACCACCTGTCTTATTAGGGATATAAACCCAGGCCCAGAGTTGTGGAAGATTTTGAGATTTGAAGATATTTTTCGTGTCTCTTAGTGATTCACCATGTAGAGTGGTTGTGCATGAGTAACCAATACCTCTTTGACTCTTAGTATGCCTCTTTAAAAATGTGTTGCAGTCTGCTGAAGTGATAGATAAAAGTAATACTCTGTATGGTGTATATAGTATAGGAAAGAAAAAAAAACCCCACTATGTTCATGTGTAAGACATTTGTTAACCAGTCTTGTTTTTCTTTTTTTTTTTGGAATTACATTGATGCTAAAAATACAATGAAGTTCTTCCTTATGGACATCAGCAGCTCTTTGCTTTCCGGTAGTTCCCAGTTTTGCGTGTACCTCTCTATTGTTTACCATGGCCTGCTCACTCCCAACATTAAGGAGCAAAGAAAATAGCTCCACAGCTGAAGGAAGACAAAAAAAAAAAAAAAAAAAAAAATTGTTTGGAGAACTTTTTTTTTCAAATAGGATGTAGTAGAACTGTTAAATGGGAACATTGGAATGTTAAGTACAGAACAGAAATTTGCAGCTTAATAAAAAAATTAAAACTCCTGTTTCTTTTTTTTTTTCACATTTTTCTGGGATATTTTATTTTTCTATTTTGTTCATTTGCTTTGTATTAATTCATGAAATGGATCTAAATGCTTCAGTATGGATGCACAATGAAATTAGAACTTCAACATTCAGTCATCCAAACCTTTTTTGACATAGAGATATGTGTGGCCAACTTATAACCACGGTTGACCGAGGGCAACCCACAAGCTCTGCCGTCTTGGAGATGCTCTGACCCAGTCGTCTAGCCATTAGAATTCAGCATTTGCCAAACTCGCTTAAGTCCGCTGTATTTTCCATGAGAAGGACAAGAGCAGCACCGATTTACAAAGCTTAGTGTCAGGTGTTATTTATAAGGTTTCATGACTTCACGTGCGGTCGTTTACCTGCAGTTGCTTCCATTTGCATAAAGATGCACTGGTTATAATGTTTTGGCTATTCAGTGTATTGTTAACTGGCCTTGTGTTAACTTTCATAGTCTTGCAAACACACCAAGTGTCAACAACAACAGAAAAAAACAACAGCAACAAAAACAAGAAAATTCAGCAAGGAAAAAAACAAACAAACTAGTTTCACATAAAAACATTGTAAAAATAAAGTCTGTTTTATTTTTACTTCACATTTTCTTCAGATAAAAGAATCTTTTTTAATCATGTGTATCAGTCAAGTCATGGCAAAATCTTATTGATGAGATATCTTAAAAGTACAATTCAGTAATATGGGGATTACTAGGATGACTTAAATTTAAATTTTTTGTCAAATTTTTGGTTTGTACACCAACCCGTTGTCGAGACTGCCACTCAAGCGATAATACTCAGCCCTTCTGTTCATTAATGTGTCACCTTTCAATTTGTAGACTTTCCTCCTATTTACTGGACATTCGATTGACCGGTACTCTTAAAAAATTCTCTTACATCGGCAGCACTTTGTAAAATCGAAATTAGAGGAAAGTCTACATATTTAAAGGGGAAGAGATGTCATAATTAACGAATAGAAGGGCTGGGTAATGCCACTTGAGTGGTAGCATCTATTCCTTTTTTCCCGATGACGGGTTGGTGTGTAACCCAAAAATTTGACAAAAAAAGTAAAAATTGAGTCATCCTAGTAATCCCTATGTCATTAAATTGTACTTTTAAAAAAGAATGTAGGTATATTTTTCCATATTTGCTTCATATAAAAAATCCATGTCATTATAGAGTAATTATTATTATTAAAAAAATTGTCACATGAAATTCTTGTGAAGCTGCTTCCATTGCCTCTTAATGCTGGGATTGAAGAGGCTGTGTATGTATACAATAATGTAGAGTGGTACATGCATTGGGAGCTGCTTGAAAACAGAAGTCTGCCGAAGTCCACCCAATCTTCCCTTATGATGGTGTCTTGAAGACAGTTTGTTACAGCTGTGCCTGTGGAATTGAATGATTCTATGATTTAGTTAAGTCTTCAGTATTTTGAGATATTGTGGAGTCATTAGTACAGGAGAATATCTCTCCCAGAATTCCCATTTTTAAAATGTGGGACTTGGATGTTATGAATCTCTGTATGAAGGAGGAAATGCCCAGCGTGTTATGGATGGGAGGTTATCAAGAGTGGTTGCATGCACTGTAGCTGTGAAAGTGTGTCAAGAAGGGACACTGTGCTGGAACTTGTTTTTCATCCTTGTTTCTGGTTATGGGATATGCTGATGTCAATGAAGCACTGTGTGTACGTTGATGAGCAGCTGGCTCCTATGTCATGCCAGCATGAAGTATAGTTTGTACCATAGGGTGGTGGTTAAGTTCCTGTGTCCAACCACCAAGAAGAGACAGTGTATACCTTAGAATATGGATCAGGTTCTGGTACCTACTAAAAAAGAAAAAGAAAAAAAGACTTCTGAAGACTCAAGTTGTGATGGGTTTGAAAAAAAAGGCAGTTGGAGGATGTGTTGAATCTGTGTTCTTATAAATACAGTATATCATGTGGTGCTGTTGAATTAGATACAGATTCCTCTTCTTTGAAACCTGAGACATGTCATCGACTACATTCTGGGTGTGAGATTCTATGACAATGGTGCAAAGATATATGGTATTCACTATTGAGATCCTTCTGATTCTAAGATCGCTTCAATACCTGAAGACCAACTTGTTCTCTGCCTGACTCATTGTCTAAATACTTATGCAAGCCACTGAATTAGAAACTTTTATTCAGTAGTTGGACCTCCTTTAGCCTGAATTACAGCACATATGCAGTTTGGCATGGATTCTACAAGGTGCAGGAGTGAATCTACAGCATACCAGGCTTTCACTAGACAGTCTTTTAACTGGCTTGGATTTGATAGAAGAGGACTTTGCTCTCAAATCTGTTTTTCTAACTCTAACATATCCGATACATTCTCAATGGGGTTTAGATCCGTGTTTGTGGTGACCAGGGAAGATGGTGGAAGTCACTGTAATGCTTGCTGAACACATCTTGCACGATGGACAGTAGCATTGTTGTCCATGAAATAGCCATCACTTGCTGGATAAAAAGTCAGCATTGCAAGATGGACATAGTTGGTAACAATGTTCAGATAATCTTTGGACACCCAACTTTCCAGCAATATCGGGGGATCTGTTCTGTGTGAACAGAATATGCTCCACACCATGACACAGTCTCCAGAACCTCATGCTGTGTTTACAAGGCAAGTTGAGTCCATTGCTTCACTGCACTCCTGCCAAACGCTGTCTACCATTAGTACAGAACAAGGTGCACTGTACTAATGGTAGACAGAGTTTGGCAGGAGTGCGGCGTATTTATTTTTTTCGTGTCCAGTCACAGTATTTGGGACATCACTGTAGATGAACTTTCTGATTCTTCAGAGAAGTCAGCAATTTCCAGTACCAATTCTCTTCAATTTCCTGTGCATAGTTCACTGAGATATGGTTCAGGAACAGACTTCATTGAATGCTTGTCAATTGCTGAATACAGAAAGTCCCATTTCTTCATACAGGCCTTCTTGGATGACAGCAATCGTGTTCCTGACAGATTGTCGTTGTGCTACAGGCACGCCTCTTAGACAAGAAATGTGGGTTATTTTTATACTGATTAATGACCCAGGATATCTGACCTTTTGAGAAATCAGTCAGCTCTTCTGTTTTCAGAATTGCTGCTCCAGCCAGATGTTCACCCACAATAGGCCCTTTATCAAACTCCAAAGATCCTTTGTTTTTCCCATCGTGATCAACACTACTGACAATTACTGATGAGTAGTTTTCTTAAATAGTTGACTAAATCAATGGTGACACATGGTTTCCATGTATTCTACATATATGCTGAAACATTTACGTACATCTGCATAAAGGTTTCTAATTTAGGGGTTAGTGTGTGCATAATCTAATTATGTGTACATACCCATAAACAAAATGAAATTTGACTATGCACTTTGCTGTGAATGGTAAGGCTGCTGTGATGAATTTAATGTAATAATCAATAGGGGTCATGATATTCCAGTTGATTTAGGGGATGCACCCTCACTGCCAAAGCCGATCCTTTTGTATACATATGTCATGCACACTCTTTAGTCATATGTGGTCCCAGAGGCATGGCCAGAAATAAATTTCTTAAGGGGGGTTCATGGATTTTGTTCATTGATGAAAACCTCATATATACAAATTTCTATATTGCTTTCATAGATGTTATAACACCTATGAAAATGCAAGTGCAAAGATTCTGCTATTTGAAAATACAACACACATAAAAATTGGAAAAGGAGTGAGACAAGGTGACACCATATCTCCGAAGCTCTTTAATGCCACATTGGAAAATGTCTTTCAATCACTGAACTGGGAAAACAAAGGCATAAAGATTAATGGAGATTATCTAACCCACCTTCGTTTTGCTGATGACATAGTCATTTTTGCAACTACCCCATCAGAGCTACAGAGTATGATGCAGGAACTTGCTGACAAGAGTAAAGAAGTGGGATTAAAAATGAACTTTCAGAAGACAAAAGTGATGTTCAATGCTTTTACAAGAAATGAAGATTTATCGATTGATGGAGAAAAGCTGGAGATAACAGACACGTACGTTTATCTTGGACAGCAGATATCAAGTGAGGGTCACATTGGTGAAGAAATTAATCGGCGTACAAAACTTGCCTGGAGAGCTTTTGGAAGAAACAGCATAATTTTCAAGAGCAATATGCCATTATGTCTTAAAAGAAAAGTGTTTGATCAATGCATCCTTCCAGTGCTTACGTATGGTGCAGAGACGTGGACCTTAGCTAAAAGAGACATACAAAGGCTGCAGACAACTGAAAGTAGCATGGAGAGGTGCATGCTTGGTGTAACCAGGAGAGATAAGAAGAGGAACACGTGGATCCAAAAAATGACAAGAGTGGAAGACATCATGATCAGAGTTAAATCCCTGAAATGGCAATAGGCTGGACATACTGCCAGAAGAACAGACCATCGATGGACAGCCGAAATTTTAGATTGGATTCCAAGGGACAGGAAAAGACCCAGAAGAAGACCACATGGAAGATGGGTGGATGAAATTCGAAAGTATGCGGGAGTGACATGGAGGAGACTGGCACAAGACAGACCGTTGTGGAGGAAACTTGGGGAGACCTTCGTCCAGCAGTGGATTGATAATGGTTGACAATGATGATGATGATGATATTGCTTTAAATTCATACTAAATCCCCCTCAAGGGGGTCGGGACCCGAGGACACCCTACCCCCAGCTATACCTATGTGTGGTCCTTGTGCCAGGAATTTCTGATAAATGAAGAACTGGTATGATGATTAAAGCCCACACTGCGAGCTAAGGTTTCTAAAAGAATTTGATGGCAGGCCACATTAAAAATATTTATATATATAAGATGATGTAAATATAAAGATGTCCTGCTTAATTTATTTAACCTTTAAGCTGTTGTAATTAATATTAGAGCATTTGAAATTTAAAATTTCAAAAACAAGCAAATAAATTTACATTTCATGAGAGCACTGTGGATGATTCAACTCTACTAAATGTTATTGTCTGTCCACCTGTCCACTTTGATAATTGTCATTGAAAGTTGAAATAATTGCTCAAAGTAAAGCCATTCATACTGTTTCTGTGTTTTGAGTCTTCAGGATGGAGAAAAGCATGGCTTTCCAGTTATTTGTCAATCGCATTTTAGTTGCTGGTATTTTTAAATGAAGTTTGTCTCACATTCTTACTTGGGCTCTCACGACGATATTAGGACAAAGGGAATTTATATGTGGGCAGTATTCATATTTAAATAACATTTCATGAATTGATTTTTCTTTATTTTATCAAGCATTTAAGTGTAAATTTATTAATTGGTAAGGCATTTTGGTTTTTATCAAAGATTTAAGATATAGCCTGTTGCTCAGTTAAAGATAATTAGATCTTTCATGAAATGTACAGTACTTAAAATCCTTTAAAGAATAAACTTAAACTTGTTTTATTCTATATATCTCGTGTGATTCTATTATAAAGTTCACATACCATTATGTGACAAGGTTCTTCATGAAGACGCTTTGATGTCTGTAAGTTTTCTGTTTTACACGTTACATAAAGTGAGTACAGTTTGCGGTGGTGCATTAAATTATTCAGTTAAGATACAATTCAGTTAAAAGTCCTAAAAATGTTACTCACGGAAGTGCGTATTCAGTCCGACTTCAGTAGTTTGAGAGCCTCTTGGTCAAAAGTTGTATCCTGCTTCAATATGGTTAGTTGTTAGGTTTAGCTATAGAGCCTTTTCATCAAAAGTTGTATCCTACTTCGATTATGTCCAGTTGTTAGGGTTAACTTGGTCCTAGCTGTGTTAACTTCATGTGGAGTGGGCAAAGGTTTTCAGATAACAATTAAAAATTCTTGAATTAAGAGTTACTATTTACATTCCACTTGAAGCTGTATGCCGTACTTGGCCTTAGGGCTATTTTGTCAATGTTGTATTCTCGTTGAATTGCCGAAGAAATGTTCAAGTTTAGTCAGGTGCGTACAAGATAAAAAGCCCTAAAAAAACTCCAGTTAAAATCACTATATACATTATATACACCACCTCATACCGCCCACTGTCCCAATTGCGGGACGCGCGTTTTCCCTAGGCTCCTCCCTGGCATTTTCAATGAAGACTTCACATCCTCTGTCGAAGTCTGCTATCTGAAAGTCTAGTGTCCACAGTGTGCATGTTCCTCTCATAACCCGTCGTCAATGCCATCTAGTGTCAAGTCGCATCAACCATATCTTCATTTATGCTATTCCCATTTTTCCTTTTTCTCTTCTTCGCCCTACTCAATTTCTTCTTAGTTTCAATCAGGTTCCTCCAAGCGTATGAAAGGTCGTATGGACTGTTATTATTACAGTTAAATGGTTCGGTCTTATTTATTAATACTGCTTTTGCTACTTGCATTGTTCTCATATTGCTCTGCTGGTTTAATATTGCAATTCCTTCCCAATAAAGTACACATTGATTATCCAAACAAAAATCAATAACTGCTGTTTTATTTTATTTTCTGCTTCAGTTCTTCACGTGTTCAGTCAATCTGGTTTTAATATTTCTTTTTGTACTGCCTATACACTGAAGAGCAATTGAATTAGAGACAGCTGGCGTTATGCAAATGTGGTGCTGTGGGCGGCCCTGTAAACGGAAACAACATGATGTATGCAGCGATCCGACAATATAAGGAGTGATGCGATGGGAATCTGTAAGAGTCGGACGCAGTATGGGTAAGACGAAAGATCTAAGCGCATTTGATCATGGGGAAATTGTCGGGGCCCGGCGAATGTGTTAATCCATTTCGAAAGTCGTGCAGGTATTGGGATTTTCACGAGCCACTGTGTCACGGGTGCACCGTGAGTACATCGAATCCGGTAAAACCATCCCTGCAAGGGCCAACTGCCGTGGACAACAGCAGGTGGATGAGCGGGGCCATCGTCAGCTAGCTCGCATTATAACAGCTGATAGACGAGCCACAGCGCAAGAAATTACTCTGCAATTTAACGCTGGTGCACAAAAACGTGTAAGCAGCCACACCATCCAGAACCATCTCCTCGCTATGGGGTACAGAAGCCATCGTCCCACAAGGGTACCACTGCTGACCGCACATCACAGGGTGCAAAGATTAGCATGGGCGCGGGAACATCACTACTGGACCCTAGACATGTGGAAAAATGTTGCCTGGGCTGATGAGTCGAGATTCACATTGGTACATGTGGATGGCAGGATACAAGTGCGGCACAAACCACATGAAGCGATGGATCCTTCTTGCCAGCAGGGTGTTCTTCAAGCTGGTGGGGGTGGCATTCTCGTCTGGGGACTGCTTATATAGACTGAAATGGGACCCCTGGTACGTGTGACATCGTCCCTCACAGGTCAACATTATCGGGATATCCTGGACAACCATTTGCTCCTGTTTGTGCGTCTTCAATATCCCATTGGGGACCTCGTCCTGCAACAAGACAATGCACTGTGCCATCGCTCCCGAATTATATCCGAATAGTTGGATGAACACTCCACCGACGTGACCTCGCTTCCTTGGCCAGCTAGGTCACCTGACCTCAATCCCATCGAGCACATCTGGGATGCCACCGAGAGAGATGTTCGAGGCTCTGACTCCCCTCCATCAAATCTTCGTGAACTGTGGGAGCTTGTTCAGGGGTCGTGAATCCGTATGACTTCCAAACGCTTCCGGTGTCTTGTCGAGTCCATGCCGAGACGAATTGCTGCCGTCATCAGGGCGAAAGGTGGTGCTACACGTTACTAGACAGGTATCTCTAATTCAATTGCTCTTCAGTGTATATTGGTTGACAATTTTATTTTGATTATTTATTATTGGTATAGAGTAGACACCTGCTGTTTGCAAGATTGGGGTCTTTCTGTGATAGTTACTAAGAGATTTCGTTATATCTCTCGTTTGTTTTGTTCTACTTCTAGTAGTATGTGATTCTTCCAGGGTAAGTTACTCAAATCTGATAGCACCAGTATTTAAAATTGTATGAGTTAATCTTGAAGTTGATCACTTGTTAAGTTTTTAAACTTGTTTATTTGACACTTATCCGGCATAATGAAACCCATAAGAGCTCGTATGAACCACAACGCACTTTTGATCGCCCCGGTGGCACAGTGGTCTAAGCGATGGCTTCTGATCATTCATCTGAAAGAGGTCCGGGTTCGAATCCCAGTGAGGCATGGATGATTATGTGTTTGTCTTACGGCACTGGCTGTCTCCCTACCCTGGAACCAGTGGCCCTAAATTAGGGATAGGAGACTGCTTATAGCCCATTGAGTTGCTCATTGTAGTCGTTAAACCTCCAATAACAAAACAAAACAACAACAACCCATTTTTGTGTTAATTGTCCATGAATTAAGGAAATGTAGTTTCATTGTTCAAATAGAAGAAACAATTATGATGTCCTCCACTCACTTCTTGGTGGCCAGCATGGTAGCCATGTAAAGAGTAATTAATTTATATATTGATTGTGGTGTATGAAAGCATTTTAAGAGTAATGACACATTTATGGGCTAACTATAGATGTTATACCTATATATTTTTGAGTTATATACATATATATTTTGTATAATTTGCTTCTCAATAATTGAATTCAAGCCAAAGTAAAAATAAATTTGTTTCAAAAATATAGTGTAGTAAACATAAAATTTTGTAGAAATTAAACCTGGTTATATTTTCAGTGATAATTTTGGTATTTCAGTTTTTATCTGATTCTTATTAGGTGCAGCAAACATTTTGAAAATTCTGCATTCTGTATTAATTTTTTTCCCAAGCCTGTAGGGATTGTTTGTTATAGGTTACAGGTTGAACAGACCTGTGACCTCACTGTATTTTAAGTACGAGTATTTGGGGGTCATGTGTCCTGGAATTCCATTATTGAATGAGAGTATGGACCATGATATAAGGTCATACCTGAAAATTTTCGTACACCTTATTTGATGTCTTTTTTTTTTTGATGATAGAAAATCTTTTCATAATGTTTACCATTTTATACTCCTTTTTCATATTTCTTAATGAAATCACGTTAATCTTACAGCAATCTGATTGCACTTAATTCTATGTGAAAATGCATTTTACTAACTTGACCAGATATTTTATAAAATGTGAAAGATGTTTTCATGGTTATTAAGTTTGTTGATTCAAGTACATTGAAATTCCATGTTTTTGATTTGATTATAACTCCAATGATCTTGTCTGTTAACATTTTATTATATCAAAGCCATGGTAGATAAATTATTTAAAACTAGCTTTAAATGGTGAATTTATTTTGTTCTCATCTAAGGAACTGGTTATATTATATTGTGCATGAACAATTGCTTAGATAAGAATATATGTAATAACCAAGTTTTATACCATATTTTGGCACATTATTAATAATTTTGTGGTTATATTATTTGAGAATTAGTAATTATGTTTGACATTTTTGTAAAGTAAGTTTTTCTTTATTGTTGTAGTGTTCATTCTGAAGATCATTGCCATAAGAGGAAAGAAAACCTCTTGAAAAAATCAATATCATCTATTAATGGTAATGCTGTAGAAGATCAAGCAAAGAGTCGGCGAATTAGTTGGCATGGAACGTCTTCTGTTGAAGCTTGTCTAAATTCGGGGTCAGCTGTTCCACATCTTTTTGTGAAATTGACAGATTCTATAGATGAAGAATATGCCTCAGGTGAAGATGTTAATGAAAAACTACAAGGGACAGATGGACTACACAAACGAGGCAAGGTCAATTTTTTAGAAAAAACATTTGTCAAGTGCATACGGAAGAAAACATCAAAATGGAAATGTTCTCAGTGTCTGTTCTTAAATCTAGAAACATGCTCTGAGTGTGTGATATGTTCTTCAAGGAAAGAAGATAATTCCGAATTATGTTCAACACTTGAATCAGATGCTGCATGTACACCAACTCCTGATTCAGGCGTTGACATTCTCTCAAATGTGAATTCATCATCATCTCCTAGAACAGAAAACACATTACGCTGGTTTTGCCATCATTGTCATAATTTTAATCCTCCTGCAAATAGTTCTTGTTTATTTTGTAATCTTTCAAGACACACCACTGATGTACAAAATGGGAATCATAGTACAGTTAGTGATTTGGACAATCTGGTATCAAGAAGTTCTGGAAGTTGTATGTGCTCACCCTATAGGCCTCACACTAGTAGGCATTCAGCCAGCTGCATCCAGAAAACTGCTGCTAGATTGCAGAGTCTAAGAGATTCCTTAGATAATGGAACTGCTGGCAGATTTCTTGCTACTGATTATGTTTCTCCCCGTCATTTACCCAAATTAAATTCCAAATGGATTTGTGAAAACTGTCAGTTTCTTAATATTCCTTCAACAAATCAGTGCATTATATGCGAAACTTCAAAAAATAATCACATAAATCATAGCACATCAGACTTGACCCATCTCCTGAGTAACAGGTTGTTGTCTGCAAAGAGAACTGATTTGCCACAGAGTCGCTCCCCAAAGCGACAAAGGTCGACCCCACGAAAATCAAAAATAAAGCTTAGTCGTCACAACTCTGAGGGATCTTCCTCTTTAAAGAGTGATTTGGAAAATGGTGATGTGCAGGTCAATGGTGCTCATTCGGCTGAAGATGTGATGTTAATTGATGCTAACAATGAAAACGAATTGCCTTGGGCATGTAAACGTTGTACATATGAGAACCTCCCCAATGCATCCCGCTGTGAAATTTGTGAGACACCAAAAAGGCCAAATATCCCTACCACGCTACCAAGAAATGCTTTCAGTTTAGGCTATTTGTCTGAGATAAAAGATGCTCTAAATAGTTCACCTGATTCACAAAACAGGAGTCCTCCGCTTTCAAGGAGAAGTAAATCTTTTCTGAAGTTCAGCATGGTACCAGTATATGTGACAACTCAGTGCCTATTAGAACCGATTCTTTAACAAATGGCCACATCTCTGAAGTTTCGTCACCACGAACAGATGTGCTTTGTGATGGTGATGTGACTAGAATGTCTACCACTGAAGAAACTTGGGCTTGTGCACACTGCTCATTTTTATTTAATCCCATCTGGTCTCCAGCCTGTCGTAGCTGTGACATGCCCTTCCCATCTACTAGTCCTGATGCTGATGAGAACTCAGAACAGGATCAGGAGTCTTCTCGAAATGAAAGTGCTCAATCTGGACGCCGGCTGAGTAGGCTTCTGGGTGTGCCAATGATTGACCAGTGGACATGTGTGAAATGCACCTTAATTAATTCTGGCAGTGACAGGTTTTGCACAGCCTGTGGCGGATCAAAACTTAATAGCACCACTAGCAGAGAGTTTCAAACTTTAAAGCCTAATGAAAGTTGGGTGTGTAAGAGATGTACGTTGCGTAATCATGTTTCATCTAATGCATGCTGTGTATGTAGCTCAAGTCGAAACAATGTTGAATCTCCTCTTTCTTCCCAGCCTGCAACCCCTCAGAGAACTATTTTAAATAATCGTAACAATCGTGATACGGTGGACTCTTGGGAATGCTCATCATGTACATATTTAAATGATTCATCTCGTGTGTTATGTGAGATGTGTCAGACATCAAGGAGCTTGATCTCATTGAGGCCTGATTCATTTCGTTCCCAAAGTGTTCCATGTCACGGAGAAAGTGAGCTTACTGAAGATTTAAGAAATGTTGAAGAAAATTTTGCTCGTGAACAATGGCAGGAAATTGTGATGTTTTGCAAACAGGTAAATGTAGTTCCTTACATTTTGTGTTAAAGGCCATTTAAAACTACTTTTTTATGTATAATTAACCTTTAGTCAGCATACAAAACTAGTTGGCCTTTTCAGTTTTTTCTCAGGATCTGATATTTTGTGTCTGTGTGAAGTATGAATACAAACAGTTGTCTGTATCGGTTTACCTGATCTGTCATTTTTTTCAGAAGCATGCAATATATAATATTTCCTAATGTAGTGTAAAAGTGGAAACAGGTACATTTTTGATGAGCAAAAATGCTGATTTTATTTAATGTAGTCACACTCCTCAGAATACTTGAAAATTATTTTGTCCTGAAGCAGGTTTGACCCTGCTTCTTGTGATTTTCATCTGAGTATGAGGAGGGAGTGTATGTCTCAACTAGCAGAACTTGATGTTAATTTGATTCTTATACTTCAGTTGCCTGGAAATGCACTATCCTGTGTAATTTAAGTGGTTAAAACAATTCCCACTCTAGAATGATAGAATTTTCAAGCATTTTGAGGAGTTTGCCACATGTTGAACAGTTAATGCTGGTGATTCTGTGTTGAAAATGCGAGCTTACAGCATGCCATGTGTCCTATGTATTTGGGAAGATTGTTTCTTCATTTGATTTTTTTGAACATGGATTTTTCTTTTTACCATAAGGTCCCTTTGAGCATGTTTTATGAGATAAACATTTCATTATATGAATCAGTACTAAACAGAAGCAGATTATGTTTTATATCATTTAAAGGCTGTTTGAAATAAAGTAATCCTTCATATGGCATGTGCATCCATCGGATTTTCACAAAAACTTGATTTTTTTTGTCTTGTTTTTTGTTTTTATGAATTTTCTCATTCTTGTTTTTTGAATGTGCTAATCATAACTGACTAACATGAAAATCAGGTGGTAGATTATTGCATGCATGTTAACTTTTGTCATGTTCCAAGAAAACTTGAAGTTTTAACTCTGATTTTCAATACATAAGTATAGGGTTAGGTTGAGAGTTATGGCGGCTGCCCTGGGAGCACAGTGATCTAGATGCTGGCTTCTGACCATTTGTTTGAGATGTGTCTGGGTTCACATTCTGGTGAAGCATGGATGTTGTGTTTGTCTTATGGTACTGACTCTTTCCCTTCCCTGGAACTAGTGGCCCTAAATTAAAGATAGGCAACTGCTTGTAGCCCATTGATTAGCTCACTGTGGTCATTAAACACCCAAACAAACAAAAAGTGATGGCAATACTTCCTAAGCATGGGAAGATAATTTTTTTGCCAACAGTAAATGTTCATTACCATCTCTGTGTGTGTGTGTGGGGGGGGGGGGGGGGGGCTGGATTGTGGTTAGCATGTGTTGGTAAAGGCTGCAGTATGGCTTGCATTCATGAGCCACAATGATTTACAATGAAGTAGGCAAAGTATCATTTATTGACTCTTATCGTATGTGGAAAGCAGAAGCCAATTCAGCTTGCTGCTGCTAGCATGAAGCATAGGAAATCACTGACATGAGAGTAGTTGGAATAGCATTCTTTCAGATCTATATTAAGAAAACAGAAAAATATTGAAGCCTTTCAACACAGTCTTGGGTTTTCGTTGCATATTCAGGTGACCCAAGGAGGTGTTGAAAGGCTTCTATGTTTTTTATTTTTCGTTAATGTAACAGGTGGGTCATTCCATGTCACTTCATCCAGGCCATATAACCCACCATCTCAGATTTTGATGAAATTTGGCATGGAGGCATACTTCACCAAGATATAGAAAATGACCAAATTTTAACTTCCTACACCTCATAGTTTCTGAGATACAATGCTCTAAAGTTTCACTGAACATCAATCTCGCACATAGAGTGACGGAGTACCACTTTTCACAAAATGCTGCATAACTGTAGTGCTATTTAGATTAGAAGAAATTTTGTACCCTTGTGCAAAAGAGCTTCCAGAATAAGAAACCATTTTAAATTTCATTGAAAACACTGAATAAATAAATGAAATATAGTGGTAAAGTGAAAATTTAAAGAAAAAACTTGTTATTCTATATTAGGCTCTACAGCAAATAGCAGAGGTACGAGGGAGCTTTTTTTTTAATGTATATTGGTTTTTGACATATATTGTCACATAACAAGAAAAAAAATAGTGGCTTTCAGCTTGCTTTTGGAGATATGAGCAAATATCTGAAATGCGTGTGGGGTTCCATTTCGTCAATTCAACCACTTTTTTTTTTATTAATTATAACTCATCTCTGACATTCAAGAAATTTCAGAAGGAAATATAACTAACAAGGACACAAAAATATAAAAATTGTTTTCTTACTCCATATAGTTTCAGAAATACCATATTAAGAAATTTGACAAAATGGCAAGTTCAGCTATACCCCACAACTAGTTAGGTGAGCATATGCAACAAACTGCTTAGTCATACTCACCTATGGTACATAGATCTATTTTTAGCACGTCTTTTGTAAAAAAAGATCGTGCTTATGTTATCGGTTTGTCCGTCCGTCCGTCCGTTTGTACCCATGATATCTCTGGAACTATTAGTCCGATTTGAAAAATTCTGTTTGCAATCGGAAGCTTGAAATAGGCGAATGATGATCCTTTATTTTGTTTTGTTTTTACGATGTACAATTTTGCCACTAGAGGGCATAAATGCAGATGTCGAATTCAAAAACACACATTTGCTTCTAAACATCCGATTGAAAAAATTATTTTACCCTTCGATTCCATTTATGTTGAAGAGTATTTTAGATATAGCTACTTTTTCAAATTATGCATAGATTTTCCGCTAGAGGCGCAAAAGTAAAATACATTTTTCCCGATAACTCTTCTTCTAAAACTCCGATTTGAAAACTTTTTCTTCAGCGGATACACCTCTTGATGGAAAATCTTTTGCATATAATTTGAAGTTTTTGGTAAAGAATACTTTGGCCACCAGAGGGCGTAAGTGTTAATTTTTGCTTCTGATGTATTTGCCATAAAATCTGAGCTCCTAAAATATAGATTGAAAAAATTCTTTCTTGGACTGATGCCAGTCACATTGATAAACCTTTTCGGAATATTTTCTTCTTAAAATATTCCACAGTTTCTCTGCCAGGGGTCGTAGATGTATATCTTATTTTTGTCAATATCTCTACTGCTAGGAGTCCGATTTGAAAAATTCCTTCTTTTTGGATAGTGTTTCCAGTGTGACATGTTTTTCATATAATTTCAAAATTTTCAAGTAATTCATAGACTTTCCGCTAGAGGGCGTAAAGGTAAATTGCTTTCCCCTTATATCTCTGTTTCTAAATATCCGATTTGAAAAATTATTTCTGCACCAGATACAGCTCCTGATGAGAAATCCTTTTCATGTAATTTCTAATGTTTGTAAAAAATGGTTTGGCCACAAGGTGGCGTAAGTCTCAATTTCCGCTTTTGATGTATTTGCAGCAAAATATGAGCTTCTAAAATCTCTATTGAAAAAAAAGTTATTTGTTGACTGATACTACTCATGTCGACAAACCTTTTAGGAACATTTTCTTCTTGAAATAATGCATGGTTTCTACGCCAGGGGGCGTAGAGGTATATTTTATTTTTGCCAATATCTCTACTTCAAAGAGTCCGATTTGAAAAATTCCTTCTTTGTTGGATAGTGTTTCCGATGCGAAATGTTTTTCTTATAAATTCAAAATTTTCAAGTAAATCATAGACTTTCCATTAGGGCGCACAAAGGTAAATTGCGTTTTCTGCTCCTAAAACTCCGGTATGAAAAATTCTTCCTGTATCGCATACAAGATTTGATGGCAAATATTTTTCACATAATTTCTAATGTTTGATAAAGAATGGTTTGGCCACCAGGGGTCATAAGTGTTAATTTCTGCTTCTGATGTATTTGTAGCAAAATCTGGGCCCCTGAAAATTCGACTATTTTTTTTTTTTTTTCTTGGACCTACATCGCTCATATGGATAAACCTTTTGAGAATACTTTCTTCCTAAAATAATGCATGGTTTTCCCACCAGGGTACGTAAAGTCACATCTTATTTTTGTCGATAACTCTGTTTCTAAGAGTTCGCAAGCTTACGATTCCGTTTACAGCAATATCTGAGGGATTAAAGACCCGATTGAAAAACTTCTTTCTTCCATCAGACTCAGATACTATTGTTTTCCATACCGGTTCCACTTACTTTGAATAGCTTTGATAAATTTAATTTGCGTCAGAACGGATTCAAAAGACGTGCTTATTACACTCGAAAATTCGGTGTCATCTTTCTTGTTTCATAATTAGTTTTGACTTGAAAAAAAGAAACGCAAGCAAGTAGTTTTGCACTGTTCACAAATATTTACATTGATGTTTTTAATATGCCATGATCAACTCTTGAGGATGGATCCTTATAATTCAGCCACTTAGTTTGACAGGTTTTCATGTCCAACTTGGAAAACACATATGTTCTACCAGAACGTGTTGTCATGGGAGTGTCAATTAAACATAAAATGTGTCCAAATGGAATATTGATCTCATCTTTAAATGAAGGCCAGTAAAAAGAAACTGCATGGCTGTTTGGGTGCATAAATTTTACAGATGCATCACTTTCTTCATAATTGATTTTCTGTATTATTCCTAGAAACCAATTAGAATCATATACACATGCTACATAACAATGTGTATATAACTGCCTTTGTATTCCTAGATTTTCACAGCCAAATTCAAAAAAGTAATTTCCATCCAAGCTTGTTCTCTTGGTTGCTATTTTAGATGTTGATAATGGAATAAAGCCGTGGAAACTCCGTGTATCAGGTATTGTTTGAACATGAGAAAATCTTACTTGACACTCATTGCATACAGCATTCATATCACTTTTCAAAATGAAACTCTACTTTCATGATATTTTTACGACAGTTAAGTCAAACATCTCCTGTGGAGTGGTTACTTGCTCTTTCAGTAGACGTTGGAGACTTGCTTTTGCAGTGATTCGTTTGACAGTTCCACCTATGCCATCACAAGGAGACCCTGTTGCTGGTGGCAAAGAAAGACCATGAAGATGTCACTGCAAAATCATTAATGTGATGACATAGATTTATAGTTTTTATAGTTTTGTACTGAGCAACACAACCATCAGTAAAATAATGTACTTCTTTTACTTGTTGGTAGTTCTTTTTAAAGAAAGTTATTATTTCACTCTGAATCTTGTACACCATTGCAACATCATCAGAAATGAAACAGCGACTTAATGCAGAGGTCAAAGAGTCAGAATTTTTTTTTACAGTAAATAACAACAGGGTGAACTCTGCATGCATGACGAGTCCAACGATACCATTGTGCTTCTTCCTGAACTACAAATGCATAATTTTCACTGAAGTCCATCAGTATAATGGTAGATTCTGGACCAATTGTTCCTTTCAACTTACTGAAAAATGAAGACTGTGCTTTGGTGATGTATGAATGTGGAATGAGCTTCTCAATTTTTGGCACAAATAATTCAGTGAATTCCTCAACTGAAGAAGAAAACTTTTGAAGCTCCATTCTGTCTGTAGACACCCACTGGTGATATTCGATTTCATCAGTGGGATCACAATTTTTTATTTCTGCAACAATAACTGATTCAGATTTGTACTTTTTGGACACTGAACAACATCAAAGCATGCACTTTGAATCCTTACTGATGCAGACAAGACTATTGATAAAGTCCTGATGAGATTCTTCAAAGTGTGCTGCACTAATCAAAAGTTAGACATTTTGATGTATAGTGCGCACACATACAAGAATGGGTTCCAGAGGAGCCCGCAAGAATGCACCATTTTGGATGAAGAGCACATAATTCAGAAAATCCTACTTTTTCATTAGTATGTCTTTGCTTAAATTGTTGATATAATTCTTTCAAATTGCACAGAATAAGTCTTTTCTGAGCATGGACGATTCTAGCACCACTTACTTTGTCCTTCATTCCTGGCATTTGCCTAGAATAGTTATTTTCATCAAATTCTATAATCTCGAAAGAAATACGGATACGCCATATAATACAAATTTTGAAGATGACAATCCGATTTTTGGCGTAAATGTGACAAGGATGGTAAGTCAGATAATATCCGAAAACTTGAAAATTTTCATCGTCCTGGAGCGGGACTCGAACCCGCGTCTCCCAGAAAACGCCTAGGTATGCTAACCACTACACCACCCAGAACGACCAAGTTTCAAGTTTCCGATCAATTTGAATTTAACCATCACAGGATTCGCTAGTCGAAGCAACCGGCATTCATGTTTAGCGAATCTGGAGGTTAATAATCCTATCCCGTGATTGCCCAGAGATTTATCTGCTTCTCCGGGCAATCACGGGATAGGATTATTAACCTCCAGATTCGCTAAACATGAATGCCGGTTGCTTCGACTAGCGAATCCTGTGATGGTTAAATTCAAATTGATCGGAAACTTGAAACTTGGTCGTTCTGGGTGGTGTAGTGGTTAGCATACCTAGGCGTTTTCTGGGAGACGCGGGTTCGAGTCCCGCTCCAGGACGATGAAAATTTTCAAGTTTTCGGATATTATCTGACTTACCATCCTTGTCACATTTACGCCAAAAATCGGATTGTCATCTTCAAAATTCTATAATCTGTTTTATGGCATCTTGTGAAAGTTTTTTACCATGACTGGGTTTGGGAACTGATATAATGCCTTTATCTTTTGCTAATTTTCTTTCCTGATATACTGTGTAATCTGAAACCTCAAGCTGTTGTGCTACTTTTTTCTGGACCATGATGGGGGAGCCATTGTTAATATCTGAATTTTATTATTATTATTTTTTTACAACTAACAGTAGGTATCTTTTCTTTCTTTAAAGCAACAAGTCCATTCAAATCATGAGCTTTTAGTTTTAATTCATCTATGGAGTGTTCATCATCACTGTCCCTAGTAGAAGACTGAGCTGTAAAGCCATACTCCAAAACACAAGATATTTTACTCTGCATAGCTAACTTTACTTGAAGAAGGTTTTTTTCTTCCATATGCTGGTTTGTTTACTATGGGATGGCAAGGAATGTAATTTTAACGGTGACAATTCTAAATCAGATAAATTTTCATTTACTTCTTTAGCAGCTCATTCTTTAATAATAAAATCATCAGGGACCATTTCACTATCATCAGTCTCACTTAAAACTTCATCTTTTAAGGTTGTCCTAATTTAGATGCTTTCCCATGACATTGAGGACATAATTTTTGACCTGGGAATACACTGATGTTTTTAGATTGCAGCTGTTGGGCTATTTGTACACTGACTTGATGCAGGGACCTCTTCAACAGGTTTTTTCACATCATGGTTACCAAAAGGGTTGCAATAAGTTACTTGGTTGGTTTTATATTTCTTCAGATAACATTTGTGATATAAACATACTAAGATTATATCTTTATGTGGAATATTAGGTTTTAAAGAAATAAGTTCCTTGTCAGCAACAAAAAATTCTTCACTACTGAGAAACCCTTTTGTCTTCACATAACTTGATTTATTGCATTCTGTATTAGTAAGTGATCCAACACTACACTGGTCCATTATCTTTTTCCATGATTGAGGTTGACAAACTTGTCCCAAAGTCAGATTAACGCAGAGCAGCCAATACACAAAAAAGAAAATATTGAAAGCAATATATTTCACAGCAAAATGTAAGAGACTTCTGGATAGTCTGCCCACAGTGAAATCAACATGAGCATCTCAACCATTGTTTTCTTAACTGGGAATGAGGGACTGAAACCTTATTTCTCTTTAGCTGGAGGGCATCCCTAGGAGAGTGAGGTGAGAAAAGTGAAATATTTTTCATTTGACCCCATCTCAGCACTTGGGGAGTTTTACGATGTCATAAAACTTGCCCCATTTGAACTGGTGGTCAGCAGTTGAGCACAGGATCTGGGATAAAGTCAAAACAAATTCTCATGACTTTAGGAATCATGCTGTATCCTTTGCCCTATGCCACATTTTCTTTTAAAAAGTGCTCTCTGACAAGTTGCAATTATTTCCTAGTGCCCATCCATTGCAAGCTTACTTTAGTGTATTATCCAGTCATGCACATATAAAAACTGTATATCTTTCGTGGAAATGTTTTTTTTTTTTTGGGGGGGGGGTAAATTTCCAAAATTCTGTTTAACGGAGATTTGTCAGAGTAATTTTTTTTTTAGGAATTTTTGCAATCTGCTATAAGAGAATAACAGATATTTTGAAATGACTGAAAAACTTTAAAACCTCACCACACTTGTTGTGGGGTGCAGCTGAACTAGTCATATTGTCAAACTTGTTAATTTGGTATCTCTGAAATGATATGGTGTAAGAAAACATAATTTTTTATATTTTTGCGTCCTTGTTAGTTTTATCTCCTTGTGAAATTTCTTGAACGTCAGATGAATTATAATTAACAAAAAAAAAAAAAAAAGTTGTTGAATTGATGAAGTGGGACCCCGCACACATTTCAGATATTTGCACATATCTTCAAAAGCAAGCTGAAAGCCACTATTTTTTTCTTGTCATGTCACAGTATATGTCAAAGACCAATACACATTAAAAAAGAGCTCCCTCATACCTCTGCTATTTGCTGTAGAGCCTAATATAGAATAGCAAGTTTTTTCTTGAATTTTCACTTTACCACTATATTTCATTTATTTATTCAGTGTTTTCAACAAGATTTGAAATGGTTTCTTATTCTGGAAGCTCTTTTGCATAAGGGTACAAAATTTCTTTCTTCTAAACTAAATAGCACTACAGTTATGCAGCATTTTGTAAAATGTGGTAGGTACTTCATCACTCTATGTGTGCGATTGGTGTTTAGTGAAACTTTGGAGCACTGTATCTTGGAAACTATGAGGTGTAGGACGTTAAAATCTGGTCATTTTCTATATCTTGGTGAAGTATATCTGCATGCCAAATTTCATCAAAATCTGAGATGGTGGGTTACATTTCCCCAAAAAATTGAATGAATTGATGTGGAATGACCCAGGTGTGCTATTCCAACTACCTTCAGTTATTTGTTGTATGTGTATTGTTACTTATTATTTGCCAATGTAAGGTAAGAAACCCTGAAGTGATGACAGGAAACAGAAAAAAAAAAAATTCTTTTATATCATTTATGCAGTGAATATACTTGAGCCCAGTGTACATTTTTTTACCTTATTTCAAAGAGCTTACAAAAAGTCCAATCCTGAACTGAGAAAATCAAAGAAAACTGAAAAAACAAAAACAAAATAAATCACCTATGATCACTAAGAAGGATGGGGTGTACATTCATGGTAAAATGTAATAAAAAATGTGCACTGAAGTCCAAGTGTCACAAAATATACCACACAAAGTTAGGCTATGAATGGAAGGACCAATGATGTACACACAGACACACACACTCCCACAAATTAATGCACATCATGGTAGCTTTGATTGCTTTAAAAATCATTTGAACTTATATAATGTAAAAATGATTAGTAAGGCTGCGTGTTGAATTATTCCCAATGTTAGAAACACGTAAAGGAAGAAAGCTGCTCATCTAAACTAGTGTTTCACTCTGACAAATCATGACTATTGGAAGAATGTACCAGTGTGCAGGCATATTTCTCATGAAGATCATGGTGCACCTGGCTTTAATCTGGCTGCAAAATATAATTTGATTGTGATTCTATGTCCCAATGTTGATGGGGATTTTAAGCACAAACTGGTATGTTTTACCATTCAAGTAATGCCAAGACTTTAACAGGTTGTTTAGGGTGTCACTTTTTTTTTTTGTTCCGTGTACATCTAATGCAAAAGGGTGGATAATGCAAATATTTTCACAGGCTACTGCAATTGCCAAATTGCTAAGGTGGAAGACTATCTTTTAGTGAGAAAATCTTGTTTTCAAAATTATACATTCTCTAAATAATGCACCAGTCCATCTTTCTTACCTTGCGGATTTGCCAGAAAACATCAGTGTGTCTTTCCCATCCCAGTGTAGCCTCTTGATTAAGCTATGATAACTGCTGTCAAGGTGTATTGCCTGTGTGGTATATTTGCTAGGGTTATGGGGAAGAAATGGTAAGAGTAATCGTATAGTCAAGTAAATCTGATAAAAATTGAACACTCAAGATGCTATTGATCTTTACCAGAGACTTTGGCATTTGTCAAGTTATGTTAATGCAGTTTAGTATTTTGCATGGCCTGCATACATTTACAGGAGGTTTGAGTTCAGCAATACCGAAATATTTAAAAACCAAGGAATTGTGTTAATGTATGAAGCATTATTATGCTGTTGATGTACAAGAGTTACTCAGTTGTCCTGGGAAAGAGGTACCTATGAGCATAGTTGAAGCAGCTGCATAAAAAGAATGAAGCTGGCATGCTGAGCCAGGTATTTCAACATTATCAGCAAAAGTTGTAGTTGAAGTATTTAATATTTGAAGTGGTGTATTATGCTTACTGAAAATGGTCATAATGAGCTCAAAAGTAGCAAAACAGCATAGAAAGGACCATACCTTGCTATACAAGCACTTCATCATAGCCAAAATAAATACTGTATATACTCGTGTGTAAGCCCCCCCTCCCCCTCAAGAGCTGAAAATTTGTGAAAAACCTTGACCCACATATGTATAAGCCGACCTTAAATTTCAAGGTTTTGGAAAAAAATATTTTTTGAAATAAATTATGCAAATTTGAGATCATATTCTGTAAAAACCTTCAAAGTATGATTCACTGTCCAAGTTTCCAAATAACTCAAGTAACATCCGTTGTACTGCTTCTCCACAATGTTTTGAGAGCAGAATAACTGTACTTTCCAGTTATGCATAGCTATGCTCTCCTCATAGTGGGTGGTACAGCTTAGGATATGATTGTGTCTTGGTGTGATAGTTTTCAAGTCAGCAAGCAACTGTACAGTGATACGTGGAAGGCCACAGTCTAAATGTAAACAAAACATCTTAAGTTCTGTGGGAAAATTCATGGGAGATGATTAAGCATGATTTATCACTCCAGAGAACGTGTTCCCACCGATCCACAGTCTACTGGTTCAGAGCTTTACACCACTCAAATGTGTGCTTGGCTTTGATCTTGCTGATGTTTGGCTAGTGTGTAATTGATCAGCCATAGGAACCCATTCCCTTCAGCTTTTGATGAATCGTTATGGTACTAGCATTGCTTTCAGAGGTATTTTGAAACTGGTAGTGAGTGTCGTAAGTGAGGGCAGGCAATTTTGTCACACCAACAGCTTCTGCATTCGTGGTCCCATTCTTTCATTTTAAGTGGCACATAAGGTTGCCGTTGCACTGTTGACTGTTGTTGTTCCTAGGCATTTCCCATTTCCACTTCACAATAACATCACTTACAGTTGATCAGGTGAGCTCCAGCAGGGCAGAAAATTCTCTGAACGGACTTACTACTAAGATGGGATCCTATGACTGTGCCACATTGAAAGCCACTGAGCTCTGCTGTATGACCTATTATAGTGCTCATGCTTGTTTATAATGTTTGCCAGGCCACATGCATCTATTATACCTGGGCTACAATTATGATGTACATAGGTAAGTACACCAATCAAATGGTGTGTCCAGATACTTTTCTTCATATAGTGTATTTAGCCTACTGGAAAAGACAAAAAAATGGCTGAATGTTTGACCTCAAGAGTAACTCAGGTCCTTTGAAGAAGCAATACATTGGTACATTGTCATCAATACATTGTCATCTTCAAAATTTGTATTACAATTGTTCCTACAGAGTTTTTTAGGATGAGATGAAGATACCACAATTATTTTTTCAAAGTTTTTCTTTTTCAGGGTGATTAAGGGAGGGATATTTTATCATATTGTGATAATAATAATCTTGTGTGATTTATGTATCAGTCTTGTGCATACAGTTAAACAAATTGCCCTGCTTGACTTAAAAAATGCTACACTTGGAAGCATTTTCAAAATGTCATGCAAATTGGTGGGCATATGCAGACAGTTTGGGTTATGTACATGATTGCACTTGTGAACCAATCACATTAGAGGTGAGGCAGATAATTAGTCAAAATGACTCTGCATACCTAAGTATGGTAGTCCTCACCTGGACGTGTGGACCACTGCATCTGAGTGACCTCGGTGGCTGAAGCACATGTGAATAGTGATAATGTGTGGGTGATGTTATCAATAATCCTACCATCACACGGACACCTTTACCATAGGCTTCATCATAGGGCTACGGGCTACATAAGTCTCGGTCCTTAAATTACATCGTGATGAAGCAACTGTCAGCCAAAAGTGGTTGGAGAAAAGTAATGTGAATTGCTGTAATGGGACTGGTACACGTAACTGGATGTCCAAATGCCTTGACCACCATACTAAAGTGCAAGCTGTAGCAGCCCCACAGTTCACAGCGAATAACATTCGATGAGGTGTACAAGGAAACTATAGGCAATCATGTATTGACACAGATTGTGAATTGCAGATTGGCTGAGGCAGGTTGTACACTTTCACCAGCCATTGTAGCAACTGCCACTCTCTGTACCAGACATGCATGGTGGAACAAATGGAACCACATGGTTTTCAGTGATAAGTCTCAGCTCTGGCAATTGCTAATTGAGAATCGGGAGATAACCTGGCCAGTGGGCTGATCTTGCTGCCATCTGTGAGTGTTCTATGGCTCCTCAGACTTTTGTCATGGTTTGGGGTGCCATCAGTTTCAACAGCTGTTTACCACTCGCTCACACAGTGAATACAATGACAGCCCTGTAATACATTGATGAGATAACGCAGCCTGTTTTTTTGACATGTTTCCATGGTATCTCTTGTGCCCAGTTTCAACAAGATAACTCCCACATGTACACTGCCAACATCAACAGACAGTGCCTATAAAGTGGCCAGGTTTTGCCCTAGCCAGCATCATCTCCAGGCTTCTCCTGAATAGATAACTTATGGGATGTCATTGGAAGACGACTTAATACCTTTGCATAACCTCCTTGTAATGTTGACAAATTGTGGACACAGGTTAATGGCGTATGGTCGCTGATACCTCAGGACACCATTTGGGGATTTTTCCACTTGATGCCATGCCATATTTTTGACTGTATAGCCCAGCATGGTGGTCATACAACCTACTGACTTAGGTTACACTATACTGTCTCTTCATCCATCTCATTCATATAATCCCCCAGAAATTAAATCACTTCTTTCCCACCTACTTGTCTACATGTGTGGTAAGTTTCATCTCGTTTCATGCACGCCTTCGTGGTGATACATTTTCTTTTCTCAAGCGTTATATGTGGGGCATTTACATTCTAGTGGTAGTGAAGGGTTACATGCCTTGTGTTAGAACTAAAAAGTTCCACAAGTTCAGTGAATAGTGTAATTATTCACCCATAAAGAATATTCTTCTGTAATGTTCTTTCTTTTTTAAAATGTAACT
This sequence comes from Macrothele yani, assembly GCA_039090855.1. Taxonomy (NCBI): domain Eukaryota; kingdom Metazoa; phylum Arthropoda; class Arachnida; order Araneae; family Macrothelidae; genus Macrothele; species Macrothele yani. The sequence goes on along the minus strand of CM077011.1, from coordinate 54,019,812 downwards.
GACAAAATTTTGTAGTTTATGGAATAGTTTAAAGATTGTAGTTTAAAATCCTTCACTTTTCATCTTTCTCTGTATTGAAAATGCATTGCACAATGATTTTTTCCCCCCACTCTTAAAAGTTCTGGAAATCATAAATGTATGCCATTTGTGATTAGAAAAAGTGCTTGTCCTAGGGCTTTGAAGGGCTTAAAGGCCTTACCTGTGATCTACTGCAGTAATAAAAAATTGTGGATGACCAAAAAACTCACTACAGACTGGTTCAATAATCACTTTGTTAAAGATGCCGGAAAGCACTGTGTGGAATTCGGACTTGCTCCAGACTAAAATTTTGTTGGTATGGGACAACTGCAGGGCACATCCTGAAGATTTAACTTTAAATAATGTTATGTTCTTACCCCGAAACACAACTTCATTAATTCAACCCATGGAACAGGGCATAGTTAACAGTTGAAAGTGTGACTACAAAGGAGAATTCCTAAGGAAACTGTTGAACTCTGATAAATCGTTTCAAACAATCAAAACGTTCACTAAAGATTTCACAATGAAGGACTGATAGCAGGTTCATGGAACAATGTGAAACATTCTACTTTGATAAATGCATAGCATAAGTTATGGCCAGCATCAATATTTATTGACTCTGAACCCGAGGATTGCGGGTTTAGGCCAAATCAAAGGCTACGCAGCTTCTAGCATATGCCAAACAAGCAAATGTGTTAATGATGAATGTGTTTAGAGAAGAAGATATAGTTGAATGGATGGAATCTTCAAACAAGAGTGAAGTCCAAACGATGTCTGATAATGAAATCATAGCTAGTGTGATTAATCCTGATGCAGGCGATTCAGACACTGACAGCGAGGATTCTACTACCAAAAAAATATCCTTAGGTGATGGAATTTTGTTGGAAGAACAATACATTATTTATTTAGAACACCAGAAATAGGTTTCAGCACAGAAAATAATGATGATTTATAGACCAGGACAAACTTTGATGAGAGAAACCAAATTTAAAACAATTGACCATTTATGGAATGTTTGCCAGCCAGAATGTTTGATTGACATATACAGTATTTGGTAAATAAAAATTCAATTAATTAATACAGTACTGTATTATGAATTTGTTCCCTATATGTTACTTACTTATTAAATACTGTATACACTAAAGAGCAATTGAATTAGAGACAGCTGGCATTATGTAAATGTGGCGCTGTAGGCGGCCCTGTAAACGGAAACCACATGACATATACAGCGATCCGACAATATAAGGAGTGATGCGATAGGAATCAGTAAGAGTCTGATGCAGTATGGGTAAGATGAAGGATCTAAGCGCATTTGATTGTGGGCGAATTGTCTGGGCCCGATGAATGGGTCACTCCATCTCGGAAGTTGTGCAGGCACTGGGATTTTCACGAGCCACTGTGTCACGGGTGCACCGTGGGTACATCGAATCCGGTAAACCATCCCTGCAAGGCCCAACTGCCGTGGACAACAGCGTGTGGATGAGCGGGGTCATCGTCGGCTAGCTCGCATTGTAACAGCAGATAGACAGGCCACAATGCAAGAAATCACTCGGCAATTTAATGTTGTTGCACAAAAACGTGTAAGCAGCCACACCATTCAGAACCATCTCCTCGCTATGGGGTACAGAAGCCATCGTCCCACACGGGTACCCCTGCTGACCGCACATCACAGGGTGCAAAGATTAGCATGGGAACGGGAACATCACCACTTGACCCTAGACATGTGGAAAAATGTTGCCTGGACTGATGAGTTGAGATTCACTTTGGTACATGCGGATGGCAGGATACGAGTATGGTGCATACTACATGAAGCGATGGATCCTTCTTGCCAGCAGGGTACTCTTCAAGCTGGTGGGGATGGCATTCTCGTCTGGGGACTGTTTACGTGGACTGAAATGAAACCCCTGGTAGGTGTGACATAGTCCCTCACAGGTCAACGTTACCGGGATATCCTGGAGAACCATTTGCTCCTGTTTGAGCGTCTTCAACATCCCACTGGGGACCTGATCCTGCAACAAGACAATGCACCGTGCCATCACTTCCGAATTGTATCCGAATAGTTGGATGAACACTCCATCGACGTGATCTCGCTTCCTTGGCCAGCTAGGTCACCTGACCTCAATCCATCGAGCACTTCTGGGATGCCATCGAGAGAGATGTTCAAGGCTCTGACCCCCTCCATCAAATCTTGGTGAACTGTGGGAGCTTGTTCAGGGGTCGTGGATCCATATGGCTTCCGGTGTCTTGTCGTGTCCATGCCGAGACAAATCGCTGCAGTCATCAGGGCGAAAGGTGGTGCTACACTTTACTAGACAGGTATCTCTAATTCAATTGCTCCAGTGTATATCTATATAAATTCCAAATACTACTAATTACAGTATTAAATACATATTATTAATTAATTTTACTAATTATTAAACAAATGAAAGCCTATAATTCGTACATACCATCCTATTTGAACTAGTATTATACAGTACGTATGTACTAATAAGTACACACAGGTTCTCTAAAATCTGCAAAATTCTACAATCTGCACAATAGGGTGGAGCGAAAAACACTTTTTTTTTTAAATTTGAAACGTCACCATGTGCAATAGTTGTGATTTTATTACTGAAATGACCCCCGAAATATGGATGACATTATTTGATATCTTAGGCTGCCCCAAGAACCTCGAAGTTTGAAAGTTATAGGGAAAAATGGTTTAAAAACACCCGCTTTCTCCATTTTGTAAATATAAAAAAATACTGTGTCACCATGTTATCTAATACCACCTTTGAGTGCATATACATGGGTAAAAATTCAGCAGACGTGAGTTAATTTCTTAGGCTTCCCCAAAGAATTCAAGATTTGTCATATTTCTCCATAAATGGCATAAGTTATGTAAATATGATAGACACCAGCCTTACCTAGTAGCATAACTTGAGGTGTGAATTTATTTCACTTGGAAATCAGACTTTTTTCAAAACTTGACATCAGCTTCCTATCCAAAATTTTTGCTCTGATGAATCCATCTCTTGCAAGAAGGCCGCACACATGAGCAGAAGAATCTGTTACAATCTTAACCATCCTCTCTACTGCCTGAGAATGGCAGGGTATTTTTGCAAATTCGTGGCAAGAACTTGGATATTTATCCGACTGTAGTAATTCCAGAAGCTTATCGTCTTTCCATTTCCGTGTGATGGGAGGCTCAGTCACATTACACTCTTGCCAGTCGATTAGGTCGATGTAATCATTGCTCTGGAAATTCAGCTTAGGAATCCGAAACTTCCTAATGGTAGTTGTTTGTTCGGAAGATTTCCTGGCCTTTATGATACGTCGAACAGCAAGCTCACGGACATACCTTCTGTCGTCAAACAACATTGCAGCGAGCAAGTTTTTTGCATTTGCAAAATACGCGTTGTCTTGGATGACTCTTTTTACAATATCCTTTAAATTATCTGGAAGATACTGAAACCTAGATATAAAAAGCTGCAAATTTCTTGGACCATCTTTACAGGTACCGTTACATTTGATCGTGAACCATGATGGTGCATATACTTTCATTATGAAGGTGGCTAATGAGACAAGTTGTGGTGTTGGATCACTAGTTCCAACATACAAATGCAGAATGCGATTTGCGAGGGTCAGCCAATGGGAATGTGCAAGTGCTCCAGGATCCCGATTTGCCAGATCTTGTGGGCAATCACCTGCAGAGACTGCCTTACAAATTTCCCACAACTAAAGTTGATCCAAGCTAAGATCTCCATAGTTAATGTCTGACTGAAGCGAAAATTCAATTTTCTGGAAATTAACGATAGGAAGGTTTGCGCACGTCTTCAGGCGCTTTCCAATCAATCCACTAAATCCTCTTGGACCTGATGTTTTCCCATCAAGTGCTTCAGTGAGGTGGCATAAAGGCAGTTCATTAAAATGAAGTTGACATGTAATTCAGTGTACGGGTGAATTGAGCTTCTCTTCAAGGCGCCTAATTACACCTGCATTTGTGCCGGTATTAGTCACTTCCAATAAAGACTAACTCCAACAAGTCAAATGCCTTCTGGTCCAATAAGCTGAAGATACCGTCAGAAATGTCCTTTGCAATCCTGCTCTTCGGTGAAAAATGTCCCAAATAGACCGAACCCGGTTCTTCAACAAGTGTAATATGCTCCTCCCATTCTTTTCGCTCGTGCCACTTGCCATCATCTGTCTGTGTATTCGTAAGAGTTTCATCCCTTCTTCTGTCCAAAAATAAAGCTACAATCTTGCGACCAGTCAAGTTTACCACCTCGTGAATTGTTTGACGGGTCTTTTTCCTTTGTAGTCGTACTTTATGCCGGTCAATAACAGATACATTATATTCTTTCGAATTAACCGGTTCACTTACATCATGAAGCAACGCCGACGCAAGATCAGCTGTCGCTCGGTCGCTGATGCCTCGCCTATCGCACTTTCTAGAAAATGCAGACAATGTCATCTGACGCCTAGGTTTCGAAAAACGACGTGGAGTGAAATCGTAATCTTTCTCCGAGGCCAACAAATGACTAGGACCCGGCTCGTCTGGTTTTCCTGCAGAATTAGTATTTGTATCCTCTTCTGAAGGATCATCCTCGACTCGCAGGGCCGATTTCAGTGATGCAGTTTTCTGTAATTTCCTACGGACATGCTCTTCCCTATCACTCTTTCGAGCTGATCTTTTCTTCAGTACACTGGTGGCTTTTGCGTCAAGCCCACCTACTATCATTCTTCTGTTTGTTCTCTGGTCCATCAGAAAGTCTCGCTCTTTCACGGGTACTTTTTTTGCAGAGCTGCATTTGCAGATTCTAAAACATTTGCACTTGCATGAGCATACGTCAAAGATACGTTACGAATCTGCACGGAATTGTTCAATCTTCTTTTGGTAGGTTTCATCCATTCTTGCAGCGTGTGTTTTCAGCTTTCGGATTTCAGTGGTGTATGTGGTAATACGCTTTGCAACAGATTTCTGGAGAGATGTCGGAAGATATGCTTTCTTCCATATACTTAGCACTTTGTCCGCGACCATACTTGCTATTTCTGCTGCAGCAGGCTCATAATTTGATCCTTCCTGCCTAAGAGTATTCCTCACAAGGTAGTAATGGCACATTACATCTTCATACGTAGGCAACACATTTTCATGCATCTCCTTATAACTCCCGAGGATAGGGCAATCAGCTTTATTTCTTCTTTCAGCCATCTTAAGTAGTTGGACGACAAAACGAAAATGCCTGTCTGATCCAATCAACGTCACTAGGAGTGAAAGAAACTGTTGCATCATTATGACACAAACCTGCCAACACTCTCTCCCAAACGGACCTGTGCGACGGTGATGAGATGACTCAGCGAGTTCGAAAACAGAGCTCCGCTGTGAAAGAGGGGGTGGGCTGAGATGAAAAAGGTAACAAAAGCAAAGCAGAGCGCAAAACAGCAAGCTATGTTTCTGAAAATCAACAAGAGGTTTTCAGAAAGTATGAGAGAGGGGGGGATTTGTTAATGCTAAGCCCAAATTGGTAACAATAAGGCTGCTGTCGAACTTAATGTTTACACAACTTATCATGCCATTTTTGGCAAAAATTACATACTTTAAGGGATCTGGGGAAACCTAAGAAATTAACTCATGTCTGCTGAACTTTTACCCGTGTTTATACACTCAAAGGTGATATTAAATAACATGGTGATACAGTTTTTTTTATATTTACAAAATGGAGAAAGCTGGTGTTTTTAAACCATTTTTCCCTATAACTTTCAAACTTTGAGGTTCTTGGGGCAGTCTAAGATATCAAATAATGTCATCCATATTTCAGGGGGTCATTTCAGTAATAAAATCACAACTATTGCACATGGTGACGTTTCAAATTTAAAAAAAAAAAGTGTTTTTCGCTCCACCCTACTGCACAACCACTGGAACCAAGTTGTGCAGATTTTCGGAATTGTACTGTATAAATAATATGTATGTATGCATACAATATATATATTAATATACAATATGTGTAAGTGCATAAGACAGACACCCAAGAGCAGAGTTAAAGACGAAATTTACAACCCAAATTTAAAACCAAATTTGATTAACATACAATCTGAAGATCATGACGCACAACCCAGCAGTGATGAATTTTCAGAAATTACAAACTACAAAGTAGAGACTGAAACAAAAAATTATTATTTAACAAGGACAAAAACTATAAAGGAAACCTCAAAACCCAACAGGCATGAGTAAAAAATAATATAATAGCAAAACCAGAATGCAGAAAGTGTCGAGAATGCCGAGCCTTGGCGTTACAAGGACCAGCAAAACTCTGCATTTTCTCACTTCCACAAAGACCTAGTTGGAAATGGGTTTCTGCAAAGCCATAAATGCAAGTATAAATTCCACAATAATTTTTAATTAACACAACCGCCCTCAATGGTGCAGGAAGAATAATTTAGTAAATGTTTTTGCATCCATCTATAACTTTCCTGGCCCCACCCATACTCGTCATCGGTCACAAGAAACAGAAAAACGTTTTTAAACAATTCACATTTTGTGAGAAGGCTTTAACAAATCAACAGAAAAATTCAGCTAAAGCACATGGTTGAGCAACCAAACCTCCCAAGAGAGGTTCCAAACATGAAACAAAGTACTAAAAGCACTGAATATTTTCATTCCTTGTGGTAAAAAAGCATTTCCAAAAATACAAAAAAAATAAAAATTACAACAGAGACATGAATGTAAAGAAGTACTTTTGTACATACAGCTTCCACAAAAACGGAAGTCATAAGAACAAAATAAATAAAATAATGCTTTGGAAAAAATACATGAAGTTAAAAAATAGTTGCAATATTTACAAAATATTCCAGGAGTGCTTTATTTAAGTGTATCTTAATGAAGTTTTTTTGTACCAACCAACTACGAAAAAGCAACGTTAACCACTAGGTCGAGTAAACGTCAAATTGCTCATACAAAGTGCACAAAAACGCATTAAGTGAAAGAGAAAACTCAAAGTTAGAAAAGCAATTTGCTCTAATGCCAAATAATAAAAATATATATTTTCCACTTTTAACGAACACTATTTAAACAAGATAGAAAAAATGCACAAGAACAAAGGCAGGAGCTTACTCACAATGCTACGTCCTCAACCAAGTGACTTAAAATGGACGACCAACGTCCGTAGCAGCTCCCAAAGAGGAGGTCCTAAGTCTGCCCCACATAAAATGATGCAACATGCGAAAAAACCTCCAAGAATAATTACAAAACTTAGAATGTAGACCTGCTTGTCCAGAAAGAGTAGAATAACTCTCCAGAATACACTGAAATTATTATCAAATATACCGGGTACTTGTAGTGTATTTGATAATTTTTACATGTACTTAAGTACCTTAGTGTACTTCTACAGACACAACCAGTAGCCTATTTTTTTAACGTAACTTTTACCGTTTTTAGGATAGCTGTTCTAGAGAGAGAATACCTAGTTTACTTTATATATATATTTTTTATTATTTAATTTTTTAATCAAATTATAAACTTTTTTTGTGTGATTTTATTTGTATTATTTTTATTTTTAATAGGACTGTCCTGTCCATAGCACTAAAGGTTCCTGTTGTTAGTTTATATGCATCCTCCAGACCAACTTCCAAGAAGGCTTTCATTGGCCAGAATCATTTTATTAACTGTGAAGAAATTAAAACAGATCTGCTAACCTAACTATTATTCAGAACGATTTTTCTTAATACTGTTTTAATAAAAAGAGCTGGAATCTTGTTATCTAGAAAACTGTTTAATAGGATTCTTATGTGGTTATTGAAATCCAAATTGTTGCTGCAAATTCTTGAAATTGTAAGTACCTGAGAATTAAGTACATTTTCAATTACTTTGGTCGAGATGTTATTATTCCAGTGGCAATATTTTATTACTTTGAAAGGAAAATTTAATCTTTTATCAAAAAGGCTAATGGACGGGTTACCTCTGTTAAGTTTAATGCTTAAGTCAACGAAATAAAGTTCTTGATTATTTTGGTTAGTTTTACATAATTTAAGAGAGCTGGGGTAGATATTTGCAAAATCACTTTATGTAACTTCAGAATTATTTATACAAAGCAAATTGTCAATATACCTATATGTGTATAAGTAGTTATCTGAGCTTGAGGATCTATTTTTAATGAACTTATATTCTTTAAAGAACAAGAATATGTTACAGACACTGGTTGAATGAGATCCACCCATTGGGATTCCGTTTACTTGCTTATAGAGATTATTATTATATAAAATATGGTTATTACTTATGCAGCAATTAAGATAAGAGTTCCAAGCACTTGCATTAACAAATTGGTTAAGCTTAAATTCTACATACAGTTCTTCAAAGGTGGTAATCATATGATATCTGAAAGAGGCAGATTAGTATATAGGTTCTCAAAATCATAACTATTAATATCAATGGGATTTAGGCTGAGAATAGTAGAAATTACTTCGGAAGATATACATTAGGTAGATAGAAGAAAGAGTTGACGTACAAGGCGGGGGGTTAAGCCCCGACACACCACACACCCCTGGGCATGCCAGTAGCCCCACCCCACCATGGACAGGTGAGGGTTAAAGAATAGGAGTACAAAGATTTAGAGGAGCATTACTGAATGTGGGAAGCTTGAAGCTTAACTGACTGACTTGATGGAAAGGAGAAAGACCCAGATACTCTGCATTCAAGAAACAAGTTGGAGTGGAAGAATAGCAATCCTGAATGTGGAAACCATGGCTAGAAGAGAAATTGCTGACTTTAATGGAAAGGAAATCCAAACACCCTTTATTCAAAAAACCAGGTGGGAGGTAAACAGATGACTCAAAATAAAAACACGGAATGTGGGAAGTTCAACTGAGAGAGGAAGTGAAGTTTGCTGACTTGATAGAAAGGAGAAAGATTCAAATACTATGCAAACAGATCTAAGCATGGGAGTTGGGTGCTGATTGCCAGCTCTTTTATACAGGGATAAATAAATAAATGAATGTTTAGTCACGAACTCACGATATAGCTTTATTTCTTGTCAGCTACCTTTTCACAATGCTTATGACTCAGCTTAATCAGGACGAATTAATTCATTCTATGTAAAAGAGTTCCGGATGAAGCTGGTCCATATGCACAGTAAAACTGCAGTTGACAATTAATAAATAAATAAACGCAAAGATTCATTATGACTAAAAGTTAATTTATTCTTACAGTGTTTCACAGTGTTTGTAGTAGTATATGATTTTTATAGCTCTCTTATAATGCAGCTAATGCCTGGGACAGTAGTAATGAAGCAGGAATTGACCTGTGGAAGAATCCAAAGGATATCGTGGAAGTGATAGACTGAGTGTATGAATTATCTTGAACGGAATGGTAAGGCAGATGTTCTCTGCTTATGCACCACAAGGTGGACGTCACCTGAACTAAAAGGAGGATTTTTGGTAGCTGATAAGAGAAGCTTTAAAAGATGTAGCAGAATGTAAGTGACTGTTCATTGGAGGATAAGAGACCATAATGGTAGTGTTAGACAAAGTAATGAAGACCCACAGAGAATGCTTAGAGGAAGAGTATATATATATAGTTATGGGAATCAAGGTGAAAACAGGGTAATAGACTTTGTCATGGTGTTTGATGTAGTGTTTGTTGGCCAATACTTTTTTTGTCAAAAACAAGAGCATCTAATTTATGAAAGTGTAAGGCCATAAGGATAGATTTGTTATACCAGAGATCTCAGATGAAAAAGTTAATTGTAAAGTAATCCCAGGAGAAGAAGTTACACCATAGCATGAGGTACTTGTCCTGAACTTGGAAGTCGAAAAAAAAAAAATAAAGAGAGAGAAAACACCTGAAAGTAAGAAAAAACGAGATCACAAAGAGAAATTAAAGCAGATAGTGGAGACTCAAGACAGAGAAATTAGGTCAGATTTCAAAGAAAGAATACATCGAGAAATAAGAACAAATGAGTGGGAAAATGTTCAAGAATGGTTGAAGGAAAATGCTGAAATGTTGAAACTTGTCAGGTTGTAAGATTCTAGGAGTGACTGAGAAGACAGAGTTTACTAAGAAACCTGATGTGGGGAATGATCAATGCAGCAAACAATAAAGGAAAAAAAAAAAGAGAGCTAAGAGAGTTTGGACCATAACACAGGGTAAACAGGATTGGGAGTTATATATGGGACAGTCAAGATGACAGCTAAAAAAAGGCAGTGACAGTTGCTAAGACACAACATATGAGTGGAAAGTATGAAGAATAGGATGTAAAGGAGAGAGAGGAGGAGGGAACAAATGATTTTCAAAATTGAAAAATCAAGCAATAAGGCTACAAAGGCTATCATCACTCAGATCTGGAAAAAACAAAACAAACTATCATGGTATGCAGTGCTAGAAATATAAATAAATCTTCTACACGCCCAGCGGACCACTGAAATTTGCAAATCAGCGGTCTGCCAAAATACCCAGTGGTCCGTGAAAGAAAAACCCAACACATACAGCACATGCAAAAAGTAACATATCATTTCATCATTGTATATTACAAATTTAGAACAGAATGTGTACATGTACTCATGCAAATAATACTAATAAATAAAACACAAAATGCAGTCAGGACTCGCAGAAATTAAAAAAAAACAAGGACAACAAAAAACGCCAATTAACAAGAGCAGTGCATTAATAAATTGCTTCAGTATTTAGGTGTAACTAATTATTTATTTTTCCATTAGCCGAGCTTTCGCACCTCAACGGAGGGCTTTTTCAAAGCTTCATGCCATCTGTTGAGATGCGAAAGCTCGGCTAATGGAAAAATAAATTATTAGTTACACCTAAATACGGAAGTAATTTATTCATAGGTATGAATAAGATTGAAGCCTTAATTAAAAAAGCCCTCCGTTGAGGTGCGAAAGCTTGGCTAATGAAAAAATTCATCGGAGAAGACAAAGTCGTGCCATTCTGTAGTCCAGGTGCGGCGTTCAACGGCCCACTGCCGCCGCACTCACTGGTGGTGTAACGTCAATGGTAATCGGAGCAACGGGCACCGTGCGACAAGTCCCCTGTGTCAGCATGTACCGTTCGACGTCTGCAGGAGCGGGGACTTGTCGCATGGCGCCCATTGCTCCAATTACCATTGACGTTACACCACCAGTGAGTGCGGCGGCAGTGGGCCATTGAGCGCAGCACCTGGACTACGGAATAGCATGACATTGTCTTCTCCGACAAATCCCGCTTCTGCCTGCAACACCACGATGGTCGGATTCGCGTGTGGCGGCACCGTGGCGAGAGACTGTATGACGCCTGCATTATGCATCGCCATACCGGTACGTTGTCTGGCGTTATGGTTTGGGGCATAATTGGATATGGCACCCCTCTGGTACGCATCGCCGGTACATTCAACAGCCACCGCTACATCTCCGACTTTTTGGAGCCTGTAGTCCTTCCTTACCTGCAGGACCTGCCAGCAGCCACGTTTCAACAGGACAATGCGTGCCCGCACGTGACACCCATCTTGCAACAATTCTTCATTCACGGCCCACCTGTTCTCTCGATATGTAGCTCATCGAACACGTCTGGTCGCTGATCGGCAACCGAGGGGCCCGGCAAGCACCACCCGCAACTACGCCTGATGAACTGTGGGAACGTATGGAAGCAGCCTGGACTGACATACCCCATGGAGGCCACACAAACTATTGATGTCTGCATGTTCCGCAGGTTGCACGGGCCTGTAAGCTCAATCGTTTCATCTTTGTATCTGTTGTTATGTGTCCAGTAAATCTAGCTTTGCTATCTCATGTCCTTCTTGGTGTTGCATTTTGGGTGGCCCGCAGTGTATATATTATTTAGCTTAAGAATAACTTATGTGAAGTATTTGCCAGCTGGTTATACACTATCTACCAACAAGTAATTGGACACCCCTGCAATCGACGATATCTGCGGTCCTGATACACGTCACGGCCGCCGCCGTTAAATATCGTGTGGGAAACAACAACGAAACCAGTCGCATGCAAGATGCCACGCAGTTCGGAGCTCTCTGATTTCGAGAAAGGTGTAATCGTCAGGTATCGCAGAAATGACCGATCCATACGTGACATATCCAATGAGTTGAATTACCCAAAATTGACAGTGGTCTATGATTGGCAAGTGGAAGATGCGAGGTGACTGTCGGAATGAGCCCCGACTCGGCAGACCCACAGAACTGGGAGTTAGAGACCGACGGGTGCTGTCCAGAGAAATTTGGAAGAACCGCACTAAATCGATGGGTCACATCCGCGAGGAGTTTCAACAGGCATCCGGGAGTGTTCTTTCGATGAATACCATCCGTAAGGAAGCCCATCTGCTCGGTTATCATGGACGTGCTGCTGCCCACAAGCCTTTGATCACCAAGTCCAATAGCGCTGCTCGGCTAACGTGGTGCAAAGAACGTCGACAGTGGACTGTTGAACAGTTGAAACAGGTTCTCTGGAGCGACGAATCAAGGTTCACCCTCTATCGTTCGGATGGCAGGGTCTGAGTTTGGCATCTGCCTGGGAAAACGCCTCCTGCCGGAATGTATTGTGCCAACTGTGAAGTTCGGCGGCGGTGGAATTATGCTATGGAGGTGTTTCTCCTGGTATGACACAGGACCCATGGTCGCAATTCCTGGTAGATTCAACGCCGAGACCTACTGCACCATTTTGGATGACAATGTGCTTCCTACGTTGTGGCCGTTTTACGGAGTGGACCCATGTTACTTTCAGGATAACAATGCCACCTGTCATGTTGCGAGGTCCACCATGGCTTGGTATGGTGACAATGGGGTTAATCAAATGGACTGGCCTGCGCAGAGCCCGGACCTTAACCCTGTCGAGCACCACCAGGACGAGTTGGAGCGTCGACTTAAGGGGTGCCTCCACCGTCCGAAATCGGTGAAGGAACTGACCTGTCTTCTCCAAGCCGAGTGAAAGAAAATACTGCTAGCCGTCGCACAACGCTTGGTTGAGAGTATGCCCCAGAGGGTCGCAGCTGTAATCGCCGCTCGTGGAGGCTCCACCAACTATTGAAGGTGAATAAACTTCATTTTCCTTTGCTATCACAGGTGTCCAATTACTTGTTGGTAGATAGTGTATGTTAGATTAGGATGCAAAACATCACAGATATCTTTCTTTCCCCAAATAATGAAATTCACAAAGACCAGAACTGAGCTAAGTATTGAAATTGAAGTTTCTACATATCTTTCAACAGTGTTCTATCTGTGATGTACACTGACATAGTTAAATAATGTGCAGTGCATAAATATTCACACACACACATACACACACACACACACACACTCTATTAATTCAATTGTACAACAGAGTAGGAATAAAAGTAAATATGGCAATGCAAAATATTAGAAAAAAATAAATATTTTGTATGCTAAGAAATAAGAAATCGCGTGGTACATGCAAATTAATAAATGCAAAAATACAGCTATGAAAAGAAGTTACATATCTATTGATGTGAATGTTTGTGAAACTGTTGAGAGAGAGAGAGAGAGAGAGAGAGAGAGATCAAATAAAAAAGTAAAAGGTAATAATTAAAATGGCTGTGAAAGGTTATCCAAACATCATGTTTGACCCTTGGACTATGCTTTCTGCATGATCTGATTTTACATTATGTGTGTATAAACTGTTAAGTGCAAAGCTGTTGTAGTGAATAGGACATACATACCTTTTTAATATACAAAGGGATGCTAATAAGTTCTCTGCCTCACTGAAAAGGAAATGGGCTAGAGCCATGAAACTTACAGACTATTTCACATATTCAGCCCGAAGTTCAACATACTTGGCACAGCGTTTCTGGGGTTTCTTTAACCTACCAAAAAAAAAAAAAAAAATTCTGAAGTCTGATCACTTAAATACTGCTCTGCTGCTGATATAACCTCCGAATCATTTGAAAAATGCTTCCCTTTCAAACTTTTTTAAGGTTTGGGAACAGGAAATTGTCCGATGGAGCAAGGGCTGGTGAGTAGGGTGGATGGCCTATGCACTTAAACCCCAGATCCCTCAAAACATCCATTGTCTTGCCAGCCTTTTGAGCCGGCACATTGTCCTGCAAAAAGAGAACACCTTTCTGCAGTTTTCATCGTCTTCTTCCTTCAACGCCTCCTTTAATCAGCACAGCAAGTTGGAACAGTATTCAGCATTTATTGTTTGGCCCTTTGGAAGATAGTCAGTCAGTAAAATGCCTTTGGAATCCCAAAAACCTTTGCTATGACCTTTCCTGCAGACCTTTGAGTCTTGAATTTCCTTAGACATGGAAAACCCGAGTGCCACCACTACAGGGACTGTTTTGTCTCTGGATCATAGTGATGTAATCACGTTTCATCAACAGTGATAAGTCGCTGCAAAAAAAAATCACCAGATCGCTCAAAATACTGCAAAACCTATTTGTAAGTGTCTACTTATTTTCGTTTCTTATCAGTATTTAAACATTTGGGCACCCACTTCGCTGACATCCTCTGCATATCCAAGTGCTCATAAATTATGAACCCAACATGTTGCCTGGATATCTTCAGTGTCTCAGTTATTGGTTTAGCCGAGATTCCCGGATCTGACAAAATCAAGTCTTGAACACGATTAACAATTTCGGGTGTTGTCACTGTTGAAGGCATCCCAGATCTTGCTGCATCTTCGGTCTCAAAGTCTCCACGCTGAAAGTTGGCACACCATTTCTTCACAGTGGAATATGAAGGACACTTGTCACTTAATGTTTGCGTTATACACTCGTAGATTTCCTTTGCAGTTTTCTTCTGCAGGAACAGAAATTTCATGACAGCCCAGAGTTCCACAATTGAAAATTCAGCACTTTGCATTGACATGATTCAGTTCAGGATGTCAAACATCTGCACACACACACACACACACACACAAAAGAGCTATTAGTCTGAAAACAAATAATGCTGCAATTGCAGTGGTTTATTGCACTAAGATGGGAGTGTACCTACTCCACTGCCATGCAGCTCAGGCCATGAAGGCCAAATGCTCTGTCAACGTTCGCTATCTTACCGTAATGTTGCAATCCTAGTAGCTGCAGAATGAAGTTATGGTGACACAAACAAGGATCCTCCAGTGAAATCACTTGTCACAACTCAGTGGTGCCAAACCTGTCTCCAAAGAGCAGGAACTGCAAAGCTGGAGTTTTCGGCTGGTGACAGAGACACGTGGTGCTGACAGTGATTCTGTCACTGATGTTTCAGCAAACAAGTCGCAGCCTGTGATGGTGACATACTCGTATCAGTAACAAAATATCAGTGACGTGATTTGCAACCCATCTGTAGTACTGAATTGTCCTTTGCGTTTGGCAGTTAGTTATTCTTATGTGCTTTGTGTGCAGGGGGTTTACCTAAATATTGTATACCATTGACATTCACTAGAATATATTTCGTGCTGAAGTACATCAATTACAAGTTTGAAGCTGTCACTGGACGTTATTACACATGTTAGAGAACCAGCTCTTCAGAAGGATTAAAAGATTTAATATGATAAAAATACAAGTTAAAAAATTGTACTAGATCTTTCGTGTAGGCTACCTACACATCATCAGGTACGAACTAAAGGGTGAACACAGGCGAGCAAACCAATATAAACCAATACTTCACTGCGTCATGAACTTATATATTGATTTGCTGGCCTGTGTTCACCCTTTAGTTCGTACCTGATGATGTGTACGTAGCATACACGAAAGATCTAGTACAGTTTTTTAACTTTCATTTTTATTCATATTAAATCCTTTAATCCTTGTGAAGAGTTGGTTCTCTAACATGTGTAATGTCCGTGCAGTGACAGCTTCAAACTTGTAATTGACCATTAACATTATTGTGTTGTTTGTAATTTATATTCAGAATGGATCGGTGGCTTAACGGTGGTTCATTGAAATGGAATATAAGTGAAATCGATAAGACTCCATATGGGCCTGCTGAAACTAAAATAATTGACTATCGTTTTCAAACCAGTTGTTCTGTTATTGCCAAAAAACAAAAGAAATGTCCGTGCAGTGACAGCTTCAAACTTGTAATTGACCATTAACATTATTGTGACCATTAACATTAAAGTCATACTTGCAGAGAATAACTATCCTAAAGAAGAAATTGAGAAGCTTCTGAATTTTAATGGTACGAAGAACCCACAAAAGCAAGAAGTAAAATTCACTAGAAAAATTTCTTATCACAAAGGTTTATTTGAGGCTTTAAAGAGAATTAGTAAAAAATACAATATTAGGCTAGCTCCAAGTTTAGAGAACAAAGTTAAAAATTTTTTCCCTAAAATAGTTCAAAGAGAAGAAGATATTTTAAAAATGCAAGGAGTAGTTTATGAAGTAAATTGTAGTTGTGGACTATCTTACATAGGTGAAACAGGTCGCAGACTAGAAACTCGTATAGCTGAGCATAAAGCAGCTATAAAAAATTGCTCCAACAAGACTGGATTAGATAGGCATGTTAGAGAAACTGGGCACAGCATGGATTGGAATTCCCTTAAAGTAATCAGTTTCCAAAGCAATTTCCAAAAAAGAAAACTGAAAGAAGGAATAGAGATTGAGAAAAATCAAAATTCCATCATCAATGACTGCAAAGGATTTTCCCTGCCTAACATCTGGCAGGAATTGTTGAAAAATAACCTAAACCGTCAAGGTTAACCGTAACCGTCAAGGTAAACCGTAACCATGATAGTGACAAGCAAAAAGTGACAACAACAAGACAGCCTGAAGAAGGAGAAGAGTTTTCTCCGAAAATTTGCTATTAATGAAAAAATTTCCTAGTAAATTCCCATAAATTGCTTTAAAAGAAATGTGTAAACAGGAAATATGAGATTACCTGAAAACGGAATTTTATTCGACTGATGACCAACTTGCTCCTAACCATCTTTGTGTTGTGTGCTATGACACTTTGTCTAACGACACGATGAAACATTCAAAACTTTCACTGCGTTTTCAAGCAAAACATACAGACTTAACTCATAAACCTGGTGAATATTTTCAAAACAAAAGTAAAGGGATGCTGTCATCACAGAAATCAAGGACTTCTGTTGCTACGGGTGAGGAAGAGAGTAAAACTACAGAGGCATCATTCCAAGTGGCTTTACTTGTGGCAAAAACTGGTCAAGAGCATATTGTTGCTGAAACACTTATAAAGCCAGTGGCTAAATTGATGCCGAATATGCTTGGGGAAAAGGCAGGGCGAGCAATAGACAAGATTCCTTTGTCGAATGATACAATTCGGCACCGCATAACATCTTTGGCATCTAATGTGGAGGAGCAATCAATCACACGTGTTCGTGGTAGTAGTTATTTTGCTTTACAATTGCAAGAAAGCACGGATGTAGAAAACTTGTGTCAACTTTTAGCATATGTAAGATACATTTACAAAAATGAAGTTCATGATTACTTTTTGTTTTGTTTATTGTTAAAAATTCACAGTACAGGAGATGATATTCTTGGTATGGTTAATGATTATTTCATAACACACAATTTGGATTGGAAAAAATGTGTCTGAGTCAGTACTGATGGTGTGTCAGCTTTGTGTGGGAAAAGAAAGGGCTTTACAGCAAAGGTAAAAGAGTTAGTACCTAAAAGTAGTTCAACTCACTGCTTTATCCACAGAGAACAGTTAGCGGTAAAAGGAGTGCCTTCTGAACTGGATTTTGTATTGAAACAAATAGTTAAAGTGGTTAATTTAATTAAATCATGGTCACCGAACTCTCTCTTTTTTAGAGTATTGTGTGAAGAACTTGAAAGTGTGCACAAACATGTACTTTTCCACACTGAATTACGATGGCTGTCAAGGGTTGGAAAGTGATTTCAAGAGTTTTTGAGCAGTGGGATGAGATCAAGATCTTTCTTCATGACACTGATGAAGTAAGTAAATTTCTTTTCCACAATTTCAAGTGGCCAGCGCAGGTGGCATATGCCCAGCTATATTTTCAGTATCCTGAACAGCCTAAATCTGTCACTTCAGGGTCGTGATGTAACCATTTTTAAGGTGCAAGATAAAATAAAAGCATTTCTACAGAAATGTGAACTTTGGAGTAAACAGCTTGGTCGTGGGGAGTATGATACATTTTATGCACTTGATAATTTTTGCAGTCTTCGGGAAAATTAATCGATGATGAATTAGTACAATTATTTCGGAACCATGTAACAATTGTGCAAGATAGCAAAAAAACTACTTTCCAGAGCCTGATCAAAGTAAGGAATGGATTAGGATTCCTTTCACTGCTACATCTGTGATTGATTCCTTTGGCCTTTCAGCTCGTATGTGTGTCAGCTTATTGAAATGGGCCTGATGGAGCACTAAAAATCACGTTTAGTGAGAAATCCCTCGCAAACTTCTGGATCCATGTGAAAACAGAGTACCCTGAACTCGCCAAGAATGCCATCAAGCACCTGCTATCATTTCCCACAACGTACAATTGTGAAATAGGAATTTCTGCCCTGGTTGGGCTAAAAAGCAGTGACTTGCATTCCACCCAAGCAACCCAAGCAGTGCTTGGGCAATGGGCAAAGGAAATGATGGATAAATAAAAAATATCAAATTCTTTAAATTTCTGTTTTTGACACAGATAATAATCACCACAAAGTTATAAATTCGTTCTTATACCTCTGAAGTTTTCATAAGTGCATAATTCACGCACACCGGCAAAAACAATGACGAGACAGGAGAAAAAAATGATGCTGCACTGCGATTGGTCGCAGCTGCCGAGCGCATGCAACACCTGCTTCCGTCACCCAAGCATCACCGCCACTGAAGGGGTGTTGCTATGACAACGTGATGGCACTAGTCTGCTAACCAATGAGAAATGCTCCCTAGAAACGACCGTCTTACCGTATATAACCCAAGCAGTCAGTGGACTGCTTGGGTTATGGGAGCCGAACTGTGGATGCATTGTTCGAAGTTCTTTTTACATCGTGTGCTGTGAATTACTGAATATATTATGCATGTGTATTCAAAAATATTCTAAACAGCAATGTCTGATTCCATAAACGAAGACATTATAGCCGATTTGTTGCAAACTCCGTTTTCTCGCCGAACTTTTGAAGAAAAGAAAAATGTGATTTCGAAAAAAAGACTGATGCCCACACTGCCAAGTTTAACACGGCAACAGAAGAATATTACTCGACATTTTCAAAACGCCAATTATGAAAGATGCAAATGGCTTGCCGAAAGTGTTAAGACCAACAAACTGTTTTGTCGGAACGGTTTGCTGTTTTGCTGTGACAGAAGCTCCACTTGGACAACAGGATGCAGCAAGCTAAGCAATTTAACTAAAGCAATACGGGATCATGATGTTGCTGTTAAGCATATTCATGCGTCCGTTGCACTCGCAACTTTTGGAACTGTTCGTATTGAAACTGAGGTCAGTGACCAGATACGACAAAACATAAGTCAACACAATGAAAAGGTAAAACGCAATAGAGATATTTTGAAACGGCTTATAAATGCCATTTGCTTCTTTGCAAAGCTAGAAATTTCATTTCAAGGAGATGACGAGTCGAAAACTTCCAACAACCGCGGAAATTATTTGGAACTTTTAGACTACACTGCTCAGTATGATCCTGTACTAAAAAACCATTTGGAGTCTTCGACAATATTCAAAGGAGTATCAAATCGTATTCAAAATGATTTAATTGATTCTGTCGCCAACGCACTGTGTAATGAAATAAAATGCCAGTTAAAGCAGTCTGATTTTGTTGCCATATTAGCAGATGAAACTACCGACGTCTCGAATAGGTCTAAATTTTCTCTTGTTTATCAGTATGCAAATGAAAGGAGGGTGGTAGAAAGATTTGTGTGCTTCCAAAAAGTTAGTGAGGACAAAACAGAGCAGCCACACTTTCTGGTCTTATTTTGTCTCATATTAAGGATTTTTCAGACTGTAGTGGAAAACTCGTCGCACAGAGCTATGACAAAACTGCAGTAATGGCCTCTTCCTTGCATGGTGTACAGTCGAATATTAAGGCATCCTTTCCACAAGCCCTCTTTGTTCACTGCTATGCGCACTGTTTGAATTTAGCGCTTTCCCAAAGCGCTTCAAGTATTCCTGAATGTCGTATCTTTTTTGCTACTCTTAGGGGCTTGCAGTGTTTTTCTTGAGATCACCAAAGCGCTCAAACTTTCTTGATGCCTTTTTGGAATGCCGACTACCAAACGTTTGCCCAACAAGATGGAATTACTCATCACGACTTGTCAATACTGTCCACGGAAAAAAAAAGAAGAGCTTCGACAGACTTTTGCTGCCATGTTGGAACATCAATCACAAGTAGAAAGGGATATTCTTGGGTGTTCAGGGACATTTGTCCAATTTAGAAAACTTTGAATTTTGTTTTCTTCTTGCGACCTTTCATAGTATTTTTTCTCTTACTGATGTTTTGTTCAGCGTGCTTCAGAATGCTTCATTAGACATTGTTTACTGCAGAAGTAAGATAACGGAAAAACAAAATGCTGTGAAATATCTGAGAAGTCGTTTTCAGGAAGTGTACGAAGGAACCATTGCTGATGTTGGACTCCCAAGAAAACGAAACCGAAACCTTTCTGAAGACATTATGATTACCACTAAATACAGAAGATTATATTTTGAAATTTTTGACAGTGTCGAACAACACATTAATACAAGATTTCAGGATTATGAAAAGCTTACATTTTTGTGCTTACTGGATTCTTCGAAGTACAGCTCTTACGTTCACTTTCCCAACTGATGGTTTGAAAAGCTTACTTAAAAATTATGGTCGCTACTTCGATAAAGTACGTTTGAAAAACGAATTAATTGTAGCATACAGTTCGCACGAATTTTCTGACAAGTCACCTATACAGTTTATGAAGATGTTAGCGACTTCAGCACTTAGAAAATCGATGCCACAACTTTACCTATTGGCTTTACTTATAAGTGTGATACCTGTGTCCACTTCAACAGTTGAAAGATCGTTTTCTGCATTAAAGCGAATTAAGACATATGCACGAAACAGAACAGGACAGAAACGACTCTTGCATCTTGGACTGATATCAATTGAAAGTGATCTATTAAATACTCTGAAAGAAAGAAATACTTTTTTCGATTCTGTAATAGAACATTTTGCTGCAAGTGATCAAAGAATGAAGTTTACTTTTAAATAGAAAGGTATGTTAAGTGACTTCAGTCTATTCGAAAAACAGGTGTCTTTTGTTTTAGATTTTGATGTGTTGTGTAAAAGAATAGATATAAAAAAGTAGCTATGGTATCTATATTGTACGCCATGTTTTTCCACTTTTATTATTTCAAATATCTGAACCTAATGTCAATTGTAAAAAAGTGAAAAGTAATTGCCTTTGCGACTGCTTGGGTAGTCTGTTTGGTCATGTCACTGCTAAAAAGTGTGAAAACGAACAGGCTTAATGTTGAGCCTGACTTCAGACTGAAACTATCATCCCATTGCACCTGATGTAATCAAACTGGCCAAAGATTTCAAGCAACACCATTCTTCACATTGAAATGGAGAATAAAAAATTTATTTGTTTATTTACTTTCTCGTAATGTGCTAATACCATTTTAATTCTAAAAATAATTATGCTGTTGTTGTTTCTTATCCCTTAGTCATAAATAGTTCCATGAGGTTATATTTTTTTAATTCACTTATTAATTTTTGTTCATCTTGAATTATTTTCTTATTGATGCCTATACATTGAAAGATGTGGTTTGGTCTTGATTCCTTTGCATTACATTTTGTACAGACTTTTGTGCTATCAAGTATTTTCATCAATTTGGGATGCCTAGTTCTAAATCTTGATAATACGGGTTGCTCTTTTCTGCTTGTTGTGTTCAGTGATTTGCCATATTCTTTTGTGTTTTAAAATATAATAAAAAAAACAGTACTTTTTTACAAATTTATTTTTAACTTTTCTGCAATGAAATAACTTTAATATCAAGTCTTTATGATGATAATGCATTTTAATGAATGTTAAGTCATTATTTCTACATTTTGGTACTTGAACGGCAGAGTGCTGAGGTAGGTGGTCTATGTTACGTTGACTGTCGACACCTAGTGCTCCGTGGTAAAGGAAAGTTTGAGAACCACTGGTCTGTGGTCTGCCAAGCTCTGAAGCACATCATCCATCCATTTCCCCCCTTCCTTTGCCACTTCTTCTTACTCTCAATGCCTCCCAGTCCATCAGTATTTCAGGTAATCATCCTGGTATCATTCTCTTCACACAGCCAAACCATTTCAATCTCTTCATCCCAACAGTTTGGAGAATATTCTTCTTCAGACCCATAATTTTACACTCTCTCTCTCTAGTTTTTTTTTTTTTTCCAGAATCCATTTTGATGGAATATGAGTTTTTTCCAATGCTATTTATTAGTTGCCCCAGTTCTGCACTATATAAAAGGATACTTTGAAAAAAAAAAACCACAGAAAAACCCTAAGGTCTCTCGTGCGGGTAATTAATTTGAATAGAATATATATAATAGGTGAAAACAGAGAGAGAGAGAGAGAGTGTCAGCAATTTTAATGTGTTTTGCAAAAGTTTCCTACATTGCTATTTCAGGCTGCAGGAAAACATCTTCCTGATGCTATGTGATTAGAAAGTGACCCTTTCTTCAAGTCAAGGTATGACACAAAAATTGGGATCTGGTAACTAGTTCCATGTGATAAATACCCTGAACTAAGTGACTTTTTTAAATTCTAGAATTTCTTCCATGTTTTGAAATATATTCATGTGCAAATGTACAATCTTGTCAGCAAAGTTAATAAAATCCTCACAAAGAAATTCTTGGGCTGGTGGTAGCCTTAAAACTTACTTCAACTGTCTTCAACTTCATGAAAAATTGATTTGAAGAACTAGCGAACTCACACGAGCATCCACAATGTTCTTATTAGCTCTCTCTTCATACACTTCATTAATAAGACTAATTACAGGTTTACATGTTCCATAAAGTGGGTAATAAAAGGTCTTCAAGTGTTGCATATATAGTATGTGCAGTTTTCTGAGAGTGATGCTGCAATTGGTATAAACATATGTTTGCCTGATTTTTTGTGATTGTCAATTTTGTCATAATCTTTTTAGAAAGAAAATCTATGTTATTTTAAGAATGTCAGCTTCATGGTACCTCAGTTACTTCATTGTGAAAACCAGAGCATTATGTACAAGCTATCAAAATTGTATTTCATTGTATATATCATACATAGGTAAAATGTTTGATTTTCATTGGTGTAGGCCACAGCAGTTGTAATTGTTTTGTTGACTGTGTCTTAGAAAGTGTAGATTTCATTAAACTGTAACTCCTTTTCATTTAACAAGAACCTGTCATTTTCTTCACAGAACAATGAACTTTTTGTAGATGATTCTTTTCCACCATTGGGCAAGTCTTTATATTACAACCCAGAAGAACCTAGAGAGCTAAGTGTTACACAGTGGTTGAGGCCGTCAGAAATTGCATGTGCTCCATATGAAGCGCGCTTGAAGTGGGTAGTTTTTCGAACACCAATGCCATCCGACATTTCTCAAGGTAGATTTCTGTTTTACCACGATCCAGAACTTGCTTTTCATTACTTTTTTTATGTCCTGTAGACAAATGTTTATTTTGTAAGCAAAAGTTAGTGTATTGGCCGAATTCAGTGAAATAACATTCATGTTGTGATAATTGTCAGCATCAGAAGGGCTGAAACATAAATGTATCATAACCCTCACTTCTAATTAATGAGATATTATACAATTTTCTATTATGTACTAATTAGATTTTTGATGTCTACAGGTAAATGGAAAAAAAAAAAGCAAAATTTTTATTGATGTTAAGTAAGAATAGCATTTACACAACCACATACTGTAGAAGAAATCACTTTTGTAATATTTATGCATTTTAAAAGAAATTGTTTTTGGTAATATTGTAAAGAAAGTAACTTTTTATGGTCTTTGTGACTCAGTAAATGGATGGCACAAGAGGTTATGATGCTGTAATTTTTAGGTTGCCACTGCATTAGCATAAGAGCTGCATTTGAAAAAATCGAGAAAAAACATTATTATAAGGATCACTTACACACTAGCTTTATAAAAACAGCACTTTTAAAATTTGGCACTGTATTCAACATTGAAATATGAACTCAACAAATAAATCATTGTGAAAGTATGTTTGGATAACTTTTTGAATTTTACCTCGCGTACATCAAAGTTGGGTCGTTCCATCCATGTTAATGGGTTTTGCCACACCATTTTTGATTTTGATGAAATTTGGTAGGTGAAATGTACTAATCTTCTGAATTCCAAAACAATTTTTTTTATACCTTAAAAAAATTCTGCTCGTGAGATATAGCCATTTGTTTACTACACGGACAAGCAAAAAACGCTATTTCAGACTTATTTTCTGAAAGTTGTAGAAGTTTTATTTGAATTCACAGGGTGGTCAGATAGGGCTTATAGGAAAGCTTAAAAATGGTTCTTTATTTGTGTAGACTAAATTAGATTTAAGTTAAGCCTAAACAGAGGTTTTTGGGACTCGAATCTTCATTCATGAACTTTTTTTTTCATTTTAAGCGTAAAAAAACAATGAAGGACTTGAAGTAACATGCCAGTTTTTTCCCTGTTACAATTATGTATGAGTAGTATGTGCAGAAAAAAATGAGCTGTTACTGAAACAAAAAACAAATATCTCAAACTTCAAAAAATTTCAGAAATGTGCTTTTTGATGCCCCAAAAAAGTCATGTGGGACAGGTGATCAAAATTTTGAAATGCCAGGATAAGAATCCCATATAATATGTTGTGGCGGAAATCTCAGCCACGATATATAAAGTTATTATAATTGATAGCCAAAGGTAAACCTGAAGGGAAATTTTGAATTTAGACTAAAATTTAACTTTGGGAGATGGGTAGATGCATTTTGAAACAACCAAAAATTAAGATTTATAAGAGGAAACTTTGAGATGTCATATTTGTTATAGCACACATGAGTTTTCACCGGTGATATGGTTTATGTAAATACTGAACATGCGTTTTCTTCTGGTTCTTCACACCTGAGGAATAACTACAGCACTGTGTTTTTGGTACATGTGTAACATGTGTGTCAACTCAAAGAGACCGTATTTATGAACTCGTGTTTGTAAGCATGAAAAAAGAAAATATCAGACCGTAATTATTTTACTTATTAGGACATTATCATTATTTACACAACACCCAAGGGACTTCCTAGCCAACGTCAGAACTTTGGGTGATGAGTGCCATTGCTCAGAAATTTAGAAGACATTAAGAAACTGAATTGCCACTTCTTACCAAAAATTTGGTTTTTTGAAAGGCTAATGCCTATATTTATTTGTAAAACTAACAATATGGTATCAAAAAAGAATATTAGAAGAACAAAACTGTACTGATAGTGTTTCGAGATCACAACCTTTTTCATATGTCATAACAATTCTTGTTGATACATTTTTGCCTGTTTTTGTAGATTTGGTTTCACATGCCTCTCACATTTTCAGGATTTTTGAGGCCATTACAAAACATCATGAGTGAGTTTCATGATTTTTAGTTTCTTATTCTGAAGAATTTTTTTTTCTGAACTATAACACTATTTAAATATTGGACTCTTACGGTCAGCTACAGCTTCTCCCCTTCCATAGGGCCTCGCTCTTAAATTTTTTTTTTCCAGCACATTTATACCCCCTATCCAAAAAACTTTTAACCAAATTATGATGATACAAGCCAATGAAAAAAACAACTTACATCGTAAATCAAGGGAGACATCCATCGTTGTGCCCAGTTGTTTCTTATTGTTATTATTAGCACAGTCCATACAGTCAGCTCGCAGGGAGTATTTTCTATCTGGAAGCTGGTTTTCACCCAAAATTTTCGCTGGCCTGTCGGTTTCGCTGGTGGTTCCTCCAGCTGTCGTTAGGTCGACATTTCTGTGCAATTGTATTTGATGACAACGCTCCTCTGCCTTTTCTTCGATATCTCGAGTTCCAATAGTAAAAGCATGCAGCGCGGCATTAGGGTTAGGGTGCTCCTCCAGGAAACTATTCTGGCATGGGCACTCCGGAGGACTTCAGCTCATCAGCATTCTGGTGAGAACATTTTTGGCAGCATGCTCGGAGAATGTATCATCAGCATTCTAGCATTCTGGTGAGAATGTTTTGGCAGCATGCTCGGAGAATGCATCATCATCATTCTAGCATTCTGGTGAGAATGTATCGTCAGCAGCAATTTTGCACGTTTCCGGCAAATTGTAGCTCCCAAGGTGGCGGAAAACCTCTAACCACAATAGCTGACTTTTGGAGCCCTTCTGAGCCATTTTTTCTTGACTCAACAGCCAGCCACCTCTTTTTCCTCCTCCCTCTAGCAGTTCATTTTTTTGCAACTTCTTTCGAAAAATCAAAATGGACGTGCAGAGCTTCTCTCCCCTTGGGAGGGTCACGCGACCAATTGCATCAGGCCGGGAGGATGCCTGCCATCCCATTGGCTGCTTCCAGCCAAGAACACGTGAAATTCACGTGTTTGACAGGGTCCACATTTCGTAAACAACCTCATAAATTTTGGCGCGAGGGACTGCTGCTTCCCACATTCAACCGGCCACCATCTCCCCTTTCATAGGGCTTTACACGGGTATCTATCTCTTTCCTAAGCCCCTTCTCAGCTAGTGAGATTTTCCAGACCACGGGGAAAAGAATGTTGGTTACTCCTGGTGGTCTTTTCCCAGGAAAGAAAATCTCTGAAAGGGATCGAAAGAATTTACTGCCTTCCAGCCCTTTTCTGGGAAACTTGGATCATTAACCGCTATCTGTTAAAGGAGGGAAGCTGTATCTGGCTTACAAAATGTTTTAGCATGTTACTTCATATACTGAACAAAGCAAGAAATACAAAATATTTCTTTTTTTCATAATCATTATTATTTTTTTTTTTTTTATGAGCATACCCCAGGTTTATTCTCATGAATGTTGCGACATCGCACCTTTTGGTACTGCGTCATATAAATGATACATTTTGTTCATACACATAGAGAAAAAAAAATTATTTACACTGCTCTTACTTTAATTCTGCTGAGTATGTTTTTCCTTTCCTCCTGCTGGGCTGAGTAATACCAAAACAAAAGGAACAGCATTGTGACTGCCAGTTCACACCATATACATTTTTTTTTCTTTTGTGAATAAAGCGAACACCTTTCTCGCAGGCCCCACAGAACAAAGAGGAAAAAAAAAAAAAAACAAATGAGAAATATAATTTCTGTAGCTTTTTCTTGACTTTCTCTTTCTGGATCCAAAGATCGAACCCAGGGGAGGTGAAATCTAAGTTTACAAAAAGTTTAACAGCAAATCACTCCAGGGAAGAATCGTCACCCTTTCCTGAACTGATCACTATTACCCCTTCGATTAAATTTTTTTTCCTTCAAGAAAAACATGGATAATGTTGATGAAAATCTGAAAACATTGATCAGGTGTCCATAGATTTTCAGCAACATATCAAATATGTGCTTTAAAAAAAAGGAACATCATCTTGTGACTCCAAGGGATAGAGGAGATACAACCCCTTTGAAGTAACAAAAAAAAAAAACAACACTTGATCACTATTGAAAATGGGCTAAGAAGACAGGATAATTACCAAAAGAAATTCTGTATTGTGTTAAATCTAATTCAAATATATTTACAAAAATATAATTTGATCCAAAAATAAAAATAAAAAAGGTTAGGCTTCATTTAGTTTTTAAGTTTATCGTGCTGCCATCTTTTCATTCAGCAGATTTGACAAGTGCTCATTCATCTGTGGTGTGATGTTGTGACCTCTCCCAGTACCTGTCAAGAACAACTCAGAGGGTGTGAAAATCCTTAGAATGTTTTTCTTCTGGACCCATGTTTTGTAGTTGCTGGCTGACTTCTTAAAAGATGTACCAGGATCTCGAGGATGGAAATAGTGAACCTGAAATTCTTCTTTGTTATCATTGTAAACGTTCACTTCCACAACCTCACCTAACCACCAATCCCTATCATGCACACAGCAGATTCAATCCCTCATCTTTAGCCATAGTTCATTCTATTGTTGAACCTGAACTTCATTATTGACTGTAACAATCTTGAATTCCTCTGAAAGGGATGTTACACAGACTTGAAGAACACTGAGGCTGACAGGAATAAAACTGTATAATGTTCTTGTTTGTGGTATGGGAATGGCATGTTGGTATCTTTTCTGTAGCTGTTGTCCAACCTCTTCAATATTTTGCCTTGAACAAAATAAAAAAAAAATGTTTTTAATGTTTTCTGTGCAATACTTGAACGTATCTAGAGAAGTGATTATATGATTATCTACTGTTCTTTGAAGACTTAACAACTCTTTTAACTGTCCCACCAATGCCGTCACATGGTCCATTCCCATGGCACTTGGCAAATAAAATGCCACTCAGCTTGCATTTCAAAATCCTGTTCATGATGGCATAAATTTATGAAATTTTTTTGTTCTTATATTGGGCAGCTGACCCGTCGGAAAAATAAATCGCTTTTTTCGGTTGAGGATGGGATGATTTTAAATTGTCAATGAGTAATTTTTGAAAATTGCGGAAAGCTGTGGTGTTGTGTACTAATGAATCACTAATGGCACGAAAGCAACGGTTTCGTAATTCGCCATTTTCTTTAAAGTATAAAATGAAGGGGTGTACCGTTCCCTGGTTACTCGACCAATGGTAGGCTTGTACCTCATCTTGTACTACAAAAGAAAAATTTTCAGAAGAGTCCCCCGTTATTATGCAATCATACTCTTGCAGACATGGCTTCTTTGTGTTAAGGAATTCTGTTTGTTTCTTTGCAATAAAATGCTGGACTTTAAGTTGCTCAAATATTTCCACTAGCTTCTCCAAGTACTCTTTGAAAGGAAGAACACAAGTAGACAGCTCACAACAGTTTGTCAACACCCACTGTTTGAATTTAAATCCTGTTTCATCCTTTTCAAAATCTTCCCAAGCTTCTTCAAGTAATGTGTGCAGCCCATAATTCCTTAGACATTCACTACACTTTGACAGAATGCACAAGTCATTCAGAGTTGAAGAAATATTTTTCTCATAATGCATGGTAAATACGTCATGATAATTAACACAGCAATCGGACATCGCTGAATTGACTGCAATTACTGTTTCACACGTGAATTAAATCACATCAGAAAAGTTTAAAAGATTTCTTCAACTCTGAATACCTAAACAACTGGAGATTTTCTTAACAACGCTAGATGGCAGCAGAATCTGCATGAATCTGAACGTGGTCGGAGAATATTCCAATGCTCTCAACACACAAGAAATTTGTGAATTCACCGCCGTCGGTGGTGCAATGGATAGCGCGCTTGAACATAAATCGGGAGACGTGGGTTCGATTCCCGCTCCACGGCGATGAAATTTTCAAGTTTTCTGATGCGATTTAATTCACGTGCGAAACAGTAATTACAGTCAATTCGGCGATGTCCGATATCTGTGTTAATTATCATGCACAAGTCATTATCAACATTGTAGACCATACAGGTAAGGAGAAGTTTGTAGTCCTACCTGCCCTTCATGGATGCAAGCATTAGTCTTACATTCTGGTGTATAACACACATGCAGACAGAATGAGTGCTTGCCGCACCAGCTAAGACACATAATTTGGGTCTGAGTTCTGCAAACTTTGTAAACCCTGTTTCCATGAGTGGGTATTTTTTTAAAGCTGCATAAAGCTCTTTAAGGTCACATAAAATTAACCTTTTCTGGATGTTAACCTTTTCTCCGTCGGGTCCCCTAACAGATACACAATCCCTTTTTCCTGGCATCATTCTGCTATACTCATCATTTTCGTAGAAGTCTTGTACAGTTTTGATTGAAACTTCGTTTATTTCTAGCCCTGTTCTCCCCAATTTGTGGCAGAATCCCATTCTTTTGCACTAAATTTTTTGACTGACGGACTAGGTATTGACTGACATTAAACTCGTGCTGAACTTTACTAATACTCCAACTGCTAGGGGCTAAACTTAAAATGTTTACTTTTTCTTGTGTAGAAGATGCAGCTTTCATTTTTTCTTTAAGCTTCTGAATCAGTTACTCGTACTCATTTACTAAATTGATATGCATGTTTATTGAAAAATCCTCATTATCAGTCGAAATGTTCAAATCAAAAGACTTAACTTTTCTGTTACAGATTTAGCCATTTTGCTAACTTTCTTCTTTAATACTAAGGGTCTAACTTCAACTGACAGCTTCTGCACCTTGACCGTAGAAATACCAAGGGCCGAACAAGCATCATTAACTGTTCAACAAGAACAGTTTCAGGTTCATAAATTCCTAAACATCTATCTTCACTTCCGCTATCTATGTCTTGTTTTGGATTTTGAATTTTTGTTAAACATTGTGCACAGTACTTTTCCTGGGATTAATTTCAGCTCAGGATAGCACATTGAAAGTGTCACTGATATTTGCCTCAGATTTTTTAATAGGTTTTGAGTGAACACCTTAGGGGTCAGAGCAAGACTTCCCATAAATATGGAAGTATCTGTCCAAAACTCCAGCCTTATGAAAAGTGCAAACATTTTTTATATCATTGCACCCAGTTCTAATTGAAAATAATATTTTTTGTTCAGAAATAGTATAGGGTATTGAACACCTAGAGTAAGATAACTTATGGCATACTTGTACCTCTCCTTTGAAGATGCCAATAGAACAATAATGCTCCATGCTATAATTTCAATAGAATATGTTCAATTCTTAAAATAAAAGGAAGAAACTGGTTAAAGGATACTGAAGCACAAACACAACCTATCAGCTCTGAGTCAACTCAGTAAGTGGACAACATTGAACAGAGAGGCTGGACCAGTGTGAAGCTATGCATGTTCAAACATGACTTGAACCAGCAGCCACATGCAAGCAGAAACACCAGTGAATAGTGCATGTCCAGACAAGTATAGACCTGAAACTTATCCTGCAGTTTAATCTAGAATACTTTTAGTATTTCATTTTTCTCATATTTTGGAACCACCACTACCCATCTAAAAAAAATAAATAAATAAATATTTATATAAATTATATATTAACAATTAACATATAATTTCAATATATAAATGTATAATATAGTGTTTAATGCAGTACATCTAATAAACCAGGGATGATAATGGTTCATAAATAGACAAGTCGAAAATAGCTGCAATTTGCCATATAAATAGCGTAAAAATAGCTAAAATGTGGGAATTTACTGAAAAAAATCACAAAAATGCTGAAATTTTCAGAACTGAGGACAATTCTCATTCTTAAATACACACTTTGTACTTTATATAAATAAATTTTAAGTAAATTTTGTTGGTAGTTATCCTGTCTGCTCAGCCCATTTTCACTATCGATCAAGTTGTTTTTTTGTAATTTCAATGGCTTTCATCTCCTCTATCCCTTAGAGTCACAAGACGATGTTTTTTTTTTTTTTTTTTTTTTTTTTAAGGTACATTATAAGGGCTTCTTTTTCTGGCATTTTCAAATTTTTATCACCTGTCCCACATGACTTTTTTGGATTATGAAAAAGCACATTTTGGAAATTTTTGAAGTTTGAGAAATCTTTTCAGGGTGAAGGACTACTAGTAACAGCTCAGTTTTTCTTTTGCACATACTACTCATACATGAGTATAACAGGAAAAAAATTGGTATGTTACTTCAAGTCCTTCATTTATTTTTTTATGCTTAAAATGACAAAAAAAAAAAAAAAAAAAAAAAACAGCAATTCATAAACAAGATTCGAGCCCCGGAAACCTCTGTTTAGGCTTACCTTAAATCTAATTTAGTCCACACAAATAAGTCCCTTTTTTAAGCTTTCCAATATGCCCTATCTGACCACCCTGTTAATTCAAGTAAAACTGCTACAGCTTTAAGAAAATAAGTCTGAATGGCGTTTTTTTGCTTGTCCGGTATAAAAGAAATTGTTTTAGATTTCAGAAGATTGCTACATATCACCTACTGAATTTCATCAATTAATCAAAAATGGTGTGGCAAAAGTTTTTCTAAAAATTTGTTGATTTAACATGGAATGACCCAGTTTATTTCGGTAATTGATTTGCTAATTGAAGTGGAAATTTTTGATAGCACTGAAAATCTCATAATTTTTTGCAAAAATAATTGTTCTTGGAATGTGATACTCTGTAACTCTTCTAACTTTAATTTTCATTGTAGGAATGAAAGGCTTTATTGGAATAAAAAAATCAGATTTTGATGTCAAAAGTATCATCAAAAATAAGGGGAAGAGCAATCCAGTTTGTATTAAAAGGACCCTCATGAGAAAAGAGAGTAAACAAACAATTCATTAAAATGAATAAATGTTTTCCAAAATTTATTTGATTAAACATAACAGCGGTATAGTAGTACTTATTTAGTCTGTATGGATCCTACACTATGCTAGTGTAAGAACTACAAGGTCAAATTGCTGTGGTAATGAGCATTATTTGTAAGCTCTGCAGTTCATAACATGAAAATGCTTTTGGATCATTACTACAACTATGCATCCATATCTCGGTTAAGTTATATACAGCACAAACCCCCTTAAACAAGCCCATATTTAGCAAGATCCTGGATTTAACAAGCAAAACAGGAACTTTTGTTTGGTATAATGTAAATGCTAATTTGATCTTACTGAATGAAATCCTAGATTTAACAAGGAGAGGAAAGCTAAGATGATGACTTTTATCAAGTGATGTAACAAAATTGAATGAAATTCCATATTTAACGAGGTAGACATAATCTGCTGTACACTATGCTGGAATGGAGAAATGGAAATGGTGTTGTACAGGACATAATGCAAACAGTGCAGGGAATCTTCATGTGCTAATAGAAGAATACTGATAGAAAAGGAGGGGGAGTACATCAAATGCTTAACAAGTTGAGTTGTGCAAAAGACTTTCCACAACCTCATTCCAAGGGGATATGTCTTCAGAGTTGAAAACAGGCAATCTAAACCTAGGCAAAAAGTGGATGGATTGGGGCTCATGCAAATGCAAGTAGATTTCTGGGTGATTATTGCAGAGAGGAATAGTGGAGTAATGCTGAGGGGTTGTTGCCTGAGGGTAAACAAAATTTAACAATTTCTGGAATTGTGTCTAATGCTCCTTTCACTTTCCAAGTGAGCAGTGTATTAGGAAGATTGGTGCTGCTTTTGCATCATGTGTGCAGTTTAAACATAGGCCAGTCTCATGGAGCTATGAAGTATGAAGCTCCAAACTTTTATAGGCGACAAAATGTCTTACAGAAAAGTGATATCCATAGACAACAAATTAGCCATCACTAAAGAGCTAGAAAATGATGGTAAACAATTTTTCGTATGCAAAAAATATGAACTATAATCTTTGACTATTTCCATACTGTTTAAAAATAAGGAGCCATTGATTCATGTTTTCAGATGCAATGTTACTGATAATGAAAGATTGGAGAAATGAGAGGAAGTTGATTTGGATGAGGGGTTATTGAAAAGGTTCTTTATTCAACATAATTCTGGCTTGCCCATAAATGAGCCCATGATAAAATTTCAAGCTGGAAAGTTTGTGGTTCAACTTAGCCATGAAGATTTTTCATTTTCTAGTGGATGGTTTCACTGTTTCAAAAAACAGCATAGCATCCACCTGGAAAAAATTTGTTCAGAAGCATCATCAGTAGATGTGAAAGAAATGTCAGTGTGATTGAATACAGTGTGTCCAAATATTCAGAAAAATTGCAGTAACAATAATATTTACAAAGCTGATGAAGTTGGTGTGTTTTATATACTCCTAATCAGACTGTGAAATTGGAAGGTGAGAAATGTACAGGAGAAAACTTCTAAAGAATTGTCTGGCTGTGCTAGTATGTGACAGTACGTCTGGCAAGAACAGGAAGAAATTGTTAGTGATAGGAAAATCTGTAAATCCACAGGGTTTTAAAAGCATGCAGTGTCTTTTTGTTTGTTACAAGTCCAACACAAAAGCATGGATGGCATCAGATATTATTTTCAGTCTGTGCTAGGGAGTGGGATAAAGGAACTTCAAAAGAAAAATAAAATTTTGCCTGTTATAGACAACTGTCCAACACATCCACAAATTAAAAACTTCACTAACATTAAACTTGTTTTCTTAATTCTAAACTCAACGGCTATGTTACAACCCATGGATCAAGGAGTGATTTGAAGTCTCAAATGCCACTACCCTGATGGAATTAATTCTCTAAGGCTGTTCAGTTAAAAAAAGAAATGAAAAAGGTGAAAATTAAAATGTCTGTTCTCTTGATGCCATTTGATTGATAAGCTTATGCTTTGAGATGTGTATTCTAATCTTGCATCTAAAACTGCTTCAGAAAAGCTGAGTTGGATAGGATAGCCAAATGTGATGATGAAATTGATGAACTTCTGCTCTCTGATTGGTTGTGACCTCAGAAAATACACATTTTGGTGTTCCTGCAATTGACAACTTCATTAACATGATGATGCTATCACCACATCCGACATCCTTTCTGCAGACGATATTGTAGAGGCAGTTAGTTCATCAGAACTGCTGAGATGAGTGAAGAAAGTGAAGAGGAGAACACTTGGCCACCATCACTCCACTAATTGTGCAAAAAATCTCCAAAGTTTTTTTTAAGCATCAAACTACAGTGATGATGAAGGTATTTCATGCACTAAATGCTATTCAGTGTAAATTAAGAGAACATAAATATAAAATAAAATATAACACCATTAGATTCCTTTTTAAAGAATGTTGCCACATCTTCAGGAGATTTGCTGCTACTATGTCTTCATGTAAGTCCTTAATTTATTTCAGTATTTATGCTACTTTAGTTAATTAATTAAATATTTCAAGTATATCCAATTGTTATATGTGGATGTACAGTATAATATAAACATATATGCATATTATTGTGTATACCTATTTTTACGTGGTGGGATTTTTCATTCCAAAATGGATTTAGCGAGAATATCCATCAGTGCTAACCTCCTGTTATAAGCGGATTCTTCTGTGTTCCTTTTATATTCTTTTTATCCAGTGATCCAGTTGCTGATCACTGGATGAAAATAATCGATTATTTGCTTTTCCTATGACTGTTTGAGTCACTAGAATTTTTTTCTTTTAATAGGTGTCCTATCTTCTCATTCTTTTGAAGAAAAAGAAAATATAAACATTTTACAAGTGCTTTACTATTTTTATAAGTAAAACACAGAACTAAAAATGAGAAATTAATAAGTAAACAGGAACTGTACACCAACTACACTCAAAATAGTATAACTGTACTAGCAGTTTGCTGTCTGCCTTTCTTAATGAAGCCATCTGGTTGATATGCAAAAGCTTGGAACTTTGATTTCTATTCTATGACAATAAATTCGGATCACTAGTATAGTTACATTATTTTGAGTAAAAACGAGAAAAAAATGGTAAAAATTAAATTATACTATTTTTAACAAAATTTTACCAACATATGCTGTTTTTTTTTTTTTTTTTTTGTGAATTATTCACAAAGTAGAAGTTTTGATTTTGCTACAGTCACAAATTTGTAGTTGAAATGAAAAAAAAAAATTGGCTGGCTGTAAATTAAAAATTGTGGTGTTCAAAGTAGTGAAGAAGGTCAATAATTTTATCCTCACCTTAAGTATAAAAATAAAATTGTGTAACACTCCTTGCAAAAAAGATGTATTAAACTGGGAAGTTTTGAGAAACTTCTCAGTATTGTCTGATCACCAAAGTTAAGATATAAACAGTAGAGGGACAATACTTTAGAAGGTGACCCAAAAAACAATAAAATTTATTTCCTGGAATGCAAATGGTATTCTACAACAAAAAATGAAATTTCAATCTGACAACAAATGGAATTTCATTTTGAAGACATTGATACAGCACTAATTTGTGAAACACACAGTAAACTTAAGAATAAATTTAGAATTGTCGTCAATTACAAAAATTGCAGAAAGAACAGAATTCCAAAACGAGAAGGTGGTGGTATAATTTATATTAAAGATACTTTGAATCATGCTGAGAAAGAGAAGGGAGAATCTTTCAAAAATAGAAACACATGCAGTAGTAGTGCAATTAAAGAATTCTAACTAAAAATTAGTCTCCATATCATCATCATCATCATCATCATCATCATCATTGTCAACCATTATCAATCCACTGCCGGGTGAAGGTCTCCCCAAGTTTACTCCATAACGGTCTGTCTTGTGCCAGTCTCCTCCATTTCACTCCCGCATACTTTCGAATTTCATCCACCCATCTCCCATGTGGTCTTCTTCTGGGTCTTTTCCTGTCCCTTGGAATCCAATCTAAAATTTTGGCTGTCAATCGATGGTCTGTCCTTCTAGCAGTATGTCCAGCCCATTGCCATTTCAGGGATTTAACTCTGATTATGATGTCTTCTACTCTTGTCATTTTTTCGGAACCACGAGTTCCTCTTGTTATCACTCCTGGTTACACCAAGCATGCAACTCTCCATGCTGCTTTGAGTTGTCTGCAGCCTTTGTATGTCTCTTTTAGTTAAGGTCCACGTCTCTGCACCGTACGTAAGCACTGGAAGGATGCATTGATCAAACACTTTTCTTTTAAGACATAATGGCATATTGCTCTTGAAAATTATGCTGTTTCTTCCAAAAGCTCTCCAGGCAAGTTTTGTACGCCGATTAACTTCTTCATCAATGTGACCCTCACTTGATATCTGCTGTCCAAGATAAACGTACGTGTCTGTTATCTCCAGCTTTTCTCCATCAATCGATAAATCTTCATTTCTTGTAAAAGCATTGAACATCACTTTTGTCTTCTGAAAGTTCATTTTTAATCCCACTTCTTTACTCTTGTCAGCAAGTTCCTGGATCATACTCTGCAGCTCTTATGGGGTAGTTGCAAAAATGACTGTCATCAGCAAAATGAAGGTGGGTTAGATAATCTCCATTAATCTTTATCCCTTTGTTTTCCCAGTTCAGTGATTGAAAGACATTTTCCAATGTGGCATTAAAGAGCTTGGGAGATATGGTGTCACCTTGTCTCACTCCTTTTCCAATTTTTATGTGTGTTGTATTTTCAAACAGCTGAATCTTTGCACTTGCATTTTCATAGATGTTATTAATAATATTAATGTATGCATCTTCAATACCACAGGATTTCAGAGCCATTGTAACTGCTGATGGTTTCACCGAATCAAAGGCTTTTTCATAATCAATAAAAGCCATGCACAATGGAAGTTCCCTTTCAATTAGTTCTCTCAGTACGTGGATATGATCTATTGTGCTGTAGCCACTCCTGAATCCAACTTGTTCTCTCGGTTGAGCCATGTCCAGTGTCACCTTAAAGCGGTGTGAAAGAACTTTAGTGAAGATTTTATAAACCACTGATAGGAGGCTGATAGGTCTGTAGTTCCTGAGATCCTCAATGTCACCCACCTTTTTTATGTAGCAAGATCATTGTAGCGTTGTTCCAATCCTCAGGAATCTTCCCTTCATTTAGGCATCGAGTGAAAATTTGGGTGAGTACTGTTTCGATTTCTCCACTTGCTTGCTTCTTGTATGATGTCTACAGTAATTCCATCTTCTCCTGGAGCTTTTCCCCGCTTCATGTTCTTGATTGCATGTGCAACTTCTGCTTGGAGGACTAGAAGAACTCTGGTACTGGTACCTTTCATGATGTCTGGAGTACATGTATCATCCCTTTCATATAATTTGGAGTAGAAATCTTTCACTCTTGTCAAAATTTCACCTCTATTTCTTGTTACAGAACCATCTTCTTTTCTCGGTGCCATAATATGTTTTTTTCCCTTACTGAGATGTCCCTTTGCTAT
This sequence comes from Macrothele yani, assembly GCA_039090855.1. Taxonomy (NCBI): domain Eukaryota; kingdom Metazoa; phylum Arthropoda; class Arachnida; order Araneae; family Macrothelidae; genus Macrothele; species Macrothele yani. The sequence continues at coordinate 53,982,113 of CM077011.1, read as the reverse complement.
CTTTAGGCTTTGGTTGTTTTCAATTGCTTTCCTCACTAGTTCACAGTTGAATTTCCTTACGTTTTCAGTTATACTTTTTCGTACTGTCTTGCGTAGTTCTATATATTCCACTTTGGAAGTCACATCTTCTTTAGTTGTCCTCATCTCTCTTCTTCTTTTTGCATCAACATTTTTGGTTTTTCCTGATAATTTGTTCACATGCAACTTGTTCTTAGACCCAGCTAATTTTGTTGCTGTTTCCATAAGAGCTTTGGTTACTTTTCTGTTAACTTCCGAAATATCCACTTCTTCCGAAGTTAGGCCTTCTAAAGCAGAGAATCTGTTCTTCAGTTCCAACTTGAAAGGTTTTATGATGTTTTTTAAGGTTAGTTATGTCAATACATTTTGTTTGTTTTATGAGCTTGCCACGTTCGAGTTTAGTGTTAAGGTGCATCTTACATCTCGCCAATCTATGGTCACTACCTGTGTTGAACTTGTTTAGCACACTGCAGTCTTTGCTTTTGAAAGTAAATAAGCAATTTTAGGACAAAAAAAGAAAATGTAAGGGAAAGGTAGGGAGACCATTATCCAGATTTCAAGGTCAAGGTTCAGTAATTTAAAAAATGTTTGTGTGTTTGTGTGGAAAACACCACTTATGTTATACATTAGATGAAAGGTCATTTTAACAGCTTTGAAAGGCCATCAAAATTAGCATCTTGAGTTAATTTGGAAATGTTTTCTGCTACTGTTTCTGTTCTCACAGAAGTAAAAAAATTTTGTATTTTGAGCATTTTTTTTAGGGTGCTGTACTTTCGAACCATAAGCAGTAATGAGCTTGGCATATTTTCATTTTTCACATAGGCCTATTTGATTACCATTGATTTTGAAGTCAGATATGGTGCAGTATTTTTAGTTTCTGGTAAGATGTGAAATCACTTGGAAGCAATATATAACAGGACAGTTTCTGGAGATTTCAAAAGTAGAATGTGTGAGGTGCTTGTTTCAGAAATAATGAAATGAATGTTTAGAGTGTCAAAGCTGATTTTTTTAAGGGGCGGTGGATTCATGTCGATTAAATATTTAAGATTTACAGATCTGATCTGTGTGTGTGTGTGTGTGTACTGTATTTACCTGAGCATAAGACTACCCTCTAAACACTTTGTCATATGTAGGGAAAAGCATCATATTAGACTTATAGGTAGGTCCACATCAACTTAATTCTTAAATCAAGTCACAAATCCAAATTGCAAAAAGTAAATCTAACTTGTTCTTAATGAAAATTTTTTATTTATATCAGCATGGGATGTGATAACCTTGAACTAAAATTCCATGGTATAAACCTTGAATTAAATTTGTCAGTAGTGGAAACCAAGAGCCAGTTTTTATTTAGTTGCTATCATTTTCACTCCTCACTTAATGGTTTGTAATCATTATTTTACCATATTACATTAACTATTCACTCCAAAATGAAATGGAAAAGAATGAAATTAAGGAATAATTGGCACAGAATCTCAAGGCCATGTACAAGGTTTTTGAAAGATGCTACGAACAAACAGTCTTTAAAAAAGGTCATTGATAGTAATAATGATAACAAATGTACCTGATGAAATGCTGCTTCATGATGTTTTTATCCACTTTCTCAGTAATGCTTCAGGAGGTTTCTTCAGTTTGCCAGTAGGCTTTGGGGTACATTCATTGCCAGTCAGCAATCATTCTTCATAAAGGCGTCAAAGGTGGTCTTTAAATGGCTTGTTGACAGCCACATGAAGAACGTGCAACTGGGAGGTCCTGCCTCTTGCTATGATGACCAAATCCATGTCCATCTACAAAATTGATGATCTTACATTTTGGGTTTTGGTGGCTATTAAATGCATCTTGAGATAGCAGACCTAGTTGTTTCAGGAGTGTATTTAGTTGTCTGTTCCACACTAGTTTCAGCCATCATCATGAGTTCAGAGGTTGTCCAGCCTTTGTCTTTGCATTTAAATATGATTTCATCTGGCAGCTTCTCCTAGGCAGGTTCTTTTCAGAATCTTGAATGGTGGCAGCTTCCTTCCATCAGATAGCGCTATTAGCATCACTATTACCCGAAGTTTCTTGTTCCCTGTGGGCTTGACTAAAACAGATTTGGTATCCATTTTATCCATTGTTGTATTGTAACATATATAAAAACATATGAGTGTTTCCTCAGCATTTCCTAGTTGAGATGGCAAATAATGATGTTGCTGACTAAGGCAAATGATATTCCATTGGTATTATCCTAATTTTTCTTTGAAGTCGTTAAGCAGTTTCTGTGCCAGTGACATACATTGCCTGACAGAAAAAATGCCACACCATGAAGGAATGATTGAAAACTGACAAAACAGCATACACAGATAGCCAAGTAGGTCCTGAACAAATGCTTTAATTGCCACATACAGACTAGGTTCCAGTGGTCGAATATACAGGATGATCAATAAGGAGTGTGACCCTCATTTTGGGCGATACAGCGTTGAATCTGATGTGGCATCGAGGCAATGAGAGTCCAAATATAATCCTGGGGTATCGTGGACCATGTGGTGTTGATCCAAGTCCACAGTTCATCTTCATTTTGCGGGGGTGGGAGGGTACTCAACTGACATCCAATTGTGTCCCACAGATGCTTGATGGGCGAGAGGTTGGGGGATCTTGCTGCCCACGGAAGCATCCGCACACCATGTAAAGCATTCAGGATGATCCCAGCGGTATATGGCCGGGCGTTATCCTGTTGAAAAACGGTGTTTGGGATTCTCTGCAGATATGGTAGTGCCATGGGCCGCAGCACCTCGTCAACATAGCAGCATGCCATCATGCTGCTATGTTGACCAGGTATTCGCACCAGCAGTGAGTGGCTGTTGGTGCTAATACCACCCCACACCATGATTCCATGTTGTCGGGCTGTGTGGCGCTCCACAATGGTGGAGGAATCTGCTCATTGGCCACGTCACCTCCAGACTCTCACACGGTGATCATCTGTGGTGAGACAAAACTATGATTCATTGCTGAACATCGCACTGTTCCATTCGGCACCCCACGCAGCTCTGGAGTGACACCGCACCAACGGTAAAAACGATGGCTCAATGTTAAGGGTAGCCTTTGCGAAGGATGGCTGGACAGCAAACCAGATGCAGTCAATTGGCACAACACTGTCTGCATTGAAATCAGAGCATCCAAGCTCCCCACACACTGCACAAAATGTCACCCATTGCAGCCTGTGGGTCCGCTATGGCATGATGTCGGATGCGACGATTGGTGCGCTCATACGTCAGTCTCCATGCTCCAGTTCCCCTACGATGGTGCACAGATTCTTCCTGTGACCACTGTCTCCAAATGCGACCAACGGTTGTGGCATCACATTGCGTTTCTTCCGCAATACAATGCAAGAACCATCTGGTGGTATGAAGGCCTGCGATGACACCTCTCGTGAACTCATCCATTTCACAAAATCATGTACCATGGTATCTTAATGGCATTGGCACCCCTTTTTTGTTCTCCAGACATGGTTACAGTCAAACCACTCACATCTCGTGGCTGTGATGATGTCTCGACTGATGGCCTCACGGGCTAGTTGTCTGCTACATCCTGCGCACCGTTCGTGCGATTGGCCTGCAAATGCAATCACTTGCATAACTTGTACATGTGCACCCACCCTGCACTTTTCATGGTGCTGCATTCACGTCTTCGTGGTGTGTCATTTTCTCTGTCAGGCAGTGTAATTCTAGGAAGTGCTAGGTCATGTCTTTGCATAAATCTTGATAATCCATTCTATGCTGGTCTTAAACTGCTGCCACAAAATCTCGCATATGGATGCTTCTTCCAATGCTTTTTATCCTTGCTGTTTCTAGTGAGACAGGAGATCCATTCATCTGTTTGTCACTCACGTACTTCACAACACAATCTGCCCCAATTTTTTAAAATGGCGTTCTTCTGATCCTCAAAATGTCTTCAGTGTTGAATGGGAGCACTTGAATGCTTTCTTGGAATTTCTCCAGTGACACACATTGGCTTCAGTTATGCCATACATTCTGACTGCAGCACATCTCAGCACATCTTACTATCATACTTTTAAAATTTGTATGATAACTATGGTGCATTAATTGATTTTGATAATTGTGTTACTGTAGATGTTCTTCTTTCAACATGATCAGCCATGCCTGAAATATTGCATTAAGCAATTCAATGCACTAACACTACCTCCTGCATTCACTGCTAGAGAATAAGTGAGTGGGTATGCCTAGGGAAAGGCATACCAGCAGCTGAAGGGGTGAAGAAACCTTGATCTTGAACTGTAGTATGGTGCGATGTAAAAATATTGACTGTTGTATACTACTAAAATAAAATAAAAACATTGACCCTGATTGAAATTTTTCTAGTATGCAAATGTAAAATGGCCCACAGTTTTCGGATGGCTAAATGCAGAAAAAGGGTCTTGTATTCAGGTAAATACTGTAATGACTCATTGTATAGTTTTCATATAATCAGTCCTGATATTTTTTTGTGAAATTTTCACATATATAATTTCAGTACATTTTGGTTAACTCTTGTGTAGTTTTCACAGATTCTGTATCAATGATTTTCAATTATCAATTGTGTGATTTTCAGAAATTCATTGTGACCTTTTGGTAATCAACAGCTGCTCAACATTCTTTACAGATTTAGTCTCAGCTTTTTTTTTTATTACTCCATGTCATACCTACCAAATTTTGCTGTTGTTTTCCAATTTTTACAGTCAGAAAAAGCTTTTCCAGATTTCATCATGTTTCTAGAAAAAAAAAACTAAAAAAAAATCATGAAAAAATACATTTATATGTATTTTTAGGCAAGCTTTTGATTACTCCAAGAGCTGGATTTAAAAAACAGCTGGTCCAGTGTCCAGGACCAGATTTCTTTTTTTTTTTTTTTTTTGTGTTCATACCAGCACTTATTTTTTTGTCAGTAGGCTAAACCTCAGCCATCCATACCTGTGGAGTTATAATATTTTCAGGGACAGGAATTCTGCACTAATTGAGCTAAAACAAAAATCTTTCTACAAAAGGAAAACTTTGCTCCAAAACTGCCATGGTTGTCATGGGACTTTGTGGTAGGAGATTCCTCCCCCTGTTCCACTTGACACAGAGTCAACCCAGTGTGGTGGAAGCTAAAGATGGATGCAAAAATAGATGAGTGTTTTTTTCTTCCACAGGAGTTGAGGAAAGGAAGATCAGTTTAATAGTGGGATAGTATCCTGATTCTAATTGATGTTTGAACTCAAGTTAACTAGTAATCACAAAAACTGGGAAAAGGAGGAATTTTTGTTCTTTAAGAAAAATTGGAGAACAGTCAACTCAGCCTGAGATATGTCTGTCTGCCAGCAGAAAAAGTTATTAAATTGTCGAAAATCGCTGAGATGAGAATGTGTTTTAAATCATGAGAATGTTTTGTGATTTTCTGTGTTTTCAATTTTTCTGAAAAAGTTTCGTTTTTTTTTTAAATTTCTCCTTTTGACAATATTCTGCAATTTTTATTCTTTTCTGATAATTTTCTTCATTTCATATTTTTTATGGCAATGGTGCAGAAAAGTGACTTCATATTGTATTTGGATGATATATTATATAAAGAATCATAATGTACTTTCTGTTTCTCACATCATACTGTCTTAGTTAATGATGGAGGCGCATGTATCTGCTTAGCATATTATATACCATTTATATAGGGCATTCTTAAGTAAGTCAAAATAAAAAGAGAAGAAAAGATAAAAAAAAAACCCCCGCTTACTTTGGCTCTGGTTAAGTAGAAGGTGCACTTCCTAATATTGCAGATTGTGGCTCACCAACATGATGCCAACTTTTCAACTTACGATAGACTATTAATTAATATCTATACCACACATGATTGAGGTGGTTAAAATAATGATGTAGTTGAATCATTAATGGAATATACTATATAGAAGAATTATGGAAAGGACATTATAATTGAAACACAAAAAGATTAAAAAGGATTGTGATGACAAAATGCAATAAAATGCTATTCAATGAAAAAGTAGTTTGTTGTTGATATACATGGGAGATGCACTGAGTTGAAAAAAATGAAGAAAATGCTGTAAATGAAACCCAAAAGGATTAAAAACCTGATGAGATGCAATAATTTTTTTTTAAAGCAGATGATATTGTAGTGTAAAATAAAAAAAAGAAATGCAAAGAAAGCCTTTAAAGCAAGTAATGCGAGGTAGATTATTGGTAGAGATGAAAAATATGGAATGTTCTAGAGTTTGAGATCAAGCAGATATACTATCCTCTGCCAACAATCAGGCACGTTTCAGCCACCTAATTTGTGGGAATCCTCAATGGCAAATGTTGTAATTGATGTTTGCAACAACTGTTCTCTGCTGTATTCAGGCCTCTGCTGATTTGCTGCTGCATTCCCAGTCGATGTAAGTCGTCAATGACGTCAGTTGGTGTTTTAGACAAACTCTTACATTTAAGCTGTTTAAATTTTTTATTTTCTGTTCTTTTTCGTGTTTTTCAAGATCCCTCCATTCTTGTGGCAGTTCTATGGGTGGGTTAACATTGCAATTATGCTCTTTGGTCTTCTCAATCAATAATACCTTCAGATATTAGTATTTGCCTATGGTTATGATGAGAGGTAATGATATAAGTATTTGTTCAGTCAGGTTCTGTGCCATTATTTATACTGTTTGCATTAATGATGTTTTGATTTCAATCTTATTTCAATTACCAAAATGCTCTTTCAGTCTAATTTTTAAATTCCTTTTTGTTTTTGTACTACCAAAGTACATGATATTGTCATTGTGAGATGTTGTTTGGGGTGTTATTGGTATTTAGGTATGCACCAGCTCTGTTTAGGATTGATGTTGGATTAGTGTCATGTGTTTAAAAACTAGCTATGTCTTCCACAGTTTTGGTGATTCTCAGGTTTGTTTTACAGCATTTGTTTTTAATAATTCTAGTAATGTTTGGATGGTATGGAATTTTGCCACAATATGTATGAGCTTCAAAAGATTTATTAATTGCTTGTTTGGTGGTTATAACTTTTTGTTTACATTCCTTATGTAGTTTGAAGATGAGATGTTTCTTATAACCAGAAGTAGCAGCTAGATTTATAATTCAATTTACCTCTTTGGCGTCAGCAAGAGTGGTTTAATGCTCTTTGAATGTAATAACGAAAATCTGCTGTTCTGCATTTCTATGGGTGATGCGATTTTTTAGGAATAATGGAAAGTACATTGGCTGGTTTCCTGTATACTTTGTAGTCAGCTATTGAATTATTTATTAATTTGATATCAAGAAAAGGGAGCTATTTGTTACTTGAAATCTTGTTCTATGATTAACTTAATTGTTGGATATAATAAAATGAATTTATTGACAAAATATTGTAAATCTGAGTCAGTATGTTTCCAGAATATCAAAATATTGTCAACATATCTTAGGTGTAAATCTGGCAGTTTTTCATTATATTACTCTAATATTTTATTCTCAATATCTTGTATTATACATAGTTTCAGCCAACAAACCAGACAGAGGTGATCCCATAAGTGTTCCAGTCTTCTACTCATAAGTTGCCTTAGTGTATTGGAAGTAATTATTGCTAATGAATTTTAATGCTGATATTAAACTACTGATTTCCAATAGTGGGATATTATTTTCTAAGAGCTTGCTTTTGATAAAGGTTATTGCTAATTCTGCAGGGGTATTTGGATATAAAAATACTGTATCTAAATTAAACATTCTGCAATCTTTAAGAAATCTATTCTTATAAGAATAGACTCCTTGAAGATTGCTGAATGTTTGGACACACCCATAGAGAGAACTGTCACATTCATGGAAGTATCTTGTAAAACATGAAAAAGAACAGAAAATTAAAAATAACAAATTTAAACAGCACAAGTGCAAGAGTTTGTCTAAAACACCATCAACAGATGGCGTTGATGACTTACATAGAGTGGGAATGCAGCAGCAAATCAGCAGAGGCCTGAATACAGCACAGAACAGCTGTTGCAAACACCAATTACATCAGTTGTCACTGAGGATGGCTATGAATTAGGTGACCGAAACACGTCTGGCTGTTGGCAGAGGGTAGTGTATCTGCTTGGTCCATACCACTCTGGAACATCCTTTATTTTTCATCTCTACCTATAACTTACCTCACAGTACTTGCTTTAAAGGTTTCCTTTGCATTTCTTTTCACATTTTATACTACAATATAATCTGTTTTTCAAAAAAATCATTTTATTGCATCTCATCAGGTTTAATCCTTTTGTGTTTCATTTACAGTGTTTTCTTCCTTAATTTTTTCAACTCAGTGCCCCTATGTACATCAATAACTAACTTCTCGTTTTTCATTGAATAGCATTTTATTGCATTTCATCATCATAATCCCTTTTAATCCCTTTGTGTTTCAACTATAACATCTTTTCCATAATTCTTCTACATAGTATATTCTATTAACGATTCAACTACATCATTATTTTTAACCACCTCAATCATGTGTGGTATAGATATTAATGAATAGTCTATCGTAAGTTGAAAAGTTGGCATCATGTTGGTAAGCCACAATCTGCAATATTAGGAAGTGCACCTTCTACTTAACCAGAGCAAGGTAAGCATTTTCTTTTCTTGTCTTTTTATTTTAACTTAAGGACAGGCATGCCCCTAGGCATTAGGCAAGTCAGGCGACACCTGAGGGCAACACAATTGTTTTTAAAAAGAAAACAGTCTGATTCAGTTCTGTTATATTTCAGAATTCAGGAAGATATGAATTTAAAAAGTTTGCATGGCTTACAGTCTAGATCTGATTCATGTGCTCTCTTGAGAAGTATTTGCAATTTTAAATTTATATGTTCCATTATCATTACATTTGGTATGACATACAGTATTAAGCATCATATACCCAGTGAGTAAGCAATAACAATCCATAAACTTTGTCATACAGGCTGCTGTTTTATCACTTTTGGATGTATTGCAGTTTTTAAAGGATTATAGGAAAAATGCATTTACTAAAGTAAAGTTTGCAGCATGTGAGTTTTCAGCTATCTTAGAAATAACTCTGGAATTCCCTACAGCAGAACAAGTTCAAAGGCAAATAAAAAAGAAGCAATATGATTATGAAAGTAAAAATAAAAGATTGTTTCATAATCCAGAAAAAAATGAAGTTTACTTTTTCAACACAGTTGTAGACGCAGGTATAAATTCAATACAAGACCGTTTTGAAAAAAATAGAACATTATAGTTCACATTTCAAGTTTTTGTATGAAATTAGCTCCTTAGTTAACTGAACATCCAGAACACATTACAACATTGCCAACATTTGGAAATTATTCTCATGGCGAAATGATACATCGGATATTGATGCAGTAGAACTCTTCGAAGAATTAAAATTGTTGTGACAACTTGTTGAACAAAAATTGCAACCACAAGATGTGCCAAAACTAATTTACGACCGCAATGTAAAAGAAATTTATTCAAACACAGAAACTGTGTTGCGTATTCTTTTGACAATACCAGTAACTGTGTCCAATGCCGAAAGGAGTTTTCGAAGTTAAAGCTTATAAAGAACCATCTAAGGTCAACTATGACTGAGGAAAGACTAGTAGGATTTTCCATTTTATCAAGTGAAACAGAAATGGGGCCGCCCCGGTGGCGCAGTGGTCTAAGGCGTTGGCCTCTGATCATTCGTCCGTAAGGAGTCCGGGTTCGAATCCCGTCAGGCATGGATGTTGTGTTTGTCTTACGGCACTGGCTCTCTCCCTTCCCTGGAACCAGTGACCCTAAATTAGGGACGGGCGACTGCTTATAGCCCATTGAGTTGCTCACGGTGGTCGTTAAACCTCCACTCAAAAAAAAAAAAAAAAAAAAAAAAAAAAAGAAACAGAAATGGCTTATGGTCTCAATCTGGAATATGTTAAAGATTTTGCAGCAAGAAAGCAAGAAAAATAGATTTTTAATTGTTTTTTTATGAGCATTTTGTAATGCAATAGTTCAACAGTGAAATTATATTTAAATTAACAGCAGATTGTAATTTTTTTTATAATTATTTTGGAATGCAACTTGTTTAATAATAAAATCACATTAATACACAGTTATTTTTTTATTTACTTATATGCTGGGGATGGCACTTCATCCCTTGCCTGAGGGCGACAGAACGTCTAGGGATGAGTATGCTTAAAGATGCTCTATATTACCATATAATATGCTAAGAAGATACATGCCTCCATCATTAACTAAGACAGTATAATGTGAGAAACAGAAAATACATCATGATGATTCTTATATATCATCTAAATACAATATATTTAATCCATGTAATACAGTACACAGGTAATATAGCAATTAGCTAGAACTACAATATTAAGTGACTTCATGTTTTTTAAAGAGTTCTTCCTAATGTAATTCATGTTTTCCTATTCCTTTCAGCCTCTTCTTCAAAATCAGTCAATGAATCTCACGTTTTTACCCCCTGCCCTTTGTTTTTAAGGGAAATTAAATTTCAAACTTGATGTGTAATATAACAGCGATGGAATTGCACCATTTCTATGACCTGTAAAATTGTTTACATGATAGAGTAAGCAACAGCAGTACTGAATTTTGGAACTTTGCTTAAATGCAATTTTTGCCATTTCTTAGTCACCTTTTGGTATTTTCAAAACCACCATTGCTTACTCGTTCTGTAGAGAAAACAATTTGATGTGTCATGAAAGATGAAGACAGTTGAAGTTTTGATTTTAAACTTTAATTTCCTTTAAAAAAAAATGCTTGCTTGTTCGTTTTTGATACAGCAAGAATTAACTAAAGAATGGGAAAACATTTATTTTCAGTGAAATTAAAGGTAAAACACAATATTGCCACTTCCCACTTTGCTGTGAAAACAACTGTATGGATCATGCAAGTGGCACAATTTCTGTCTAGCTTGCACAGGGTGAGTAATGATTTTCAACTTCAACCTTGCTTTAAAAAAAGAAAAAAATGCTTGCTCTAGTGATTGATATAGCAAAGGGAGTATAAGGAATAAGAAAAGTGTGCATTCATTCAAATTTTTTTTAAAAATGTGAAGACATTCTTCCACACTGTTGCCATTTTTAATGTAATGTTATCATCCCTCTCTCTTTTAATGCAAGCAATGTTTGGTAGCCCCAAGCTACTTAATTCATTCATTTTTCTTGTGAGCTGCTCCTATTTCAAAGCTTATTTGCCCATCTTCTCCACTCAACTTATTAAGTATTGATGTACCTTCCTTCCTTCCTTCCTTCCTCAAGTCTTCACAATTAGCATGGCTTTACAAATTGTTACATTTACACATTCCAATTCTCCTCGTTCGCACTGGGAGAGAGGTCATTTGATCACACACTTCTTGCAGGTGCTCATATTTTTCTGTCTGTGCAATGCCCTTGGTGAACAGGCATGCTTGCTTTATCTTCTGGAGCAACCTAATTAGCAATCCAAGCAATGTCCTGGCACTTATTGAAAAAGACAAAGAGCAAGAATAATTGGTTAAAAAACAAAATTGTGCATAGGTATCTAAAAAATATGTTTTCTTGCTGACATGTATGGATGGAGTATTTATAAATATAGTAAATTGCACATATTGGGCATCTTTGTTACAAACCTGTCCCTTGTTCAGTTAAAACATGTATGCAAATTCTTGTGTGACTATATCAGAAACAAAATATGCAATTTTAGCTTAGCTTGGACATATTCTAAAATGAATACTGTATGGACGAATGAATTTTCCAGTTTTTAATTTTTGTGTAAGTTGCACCCAAGTGAACTGAACCCAGATAAGTGCAATTTAATCTTGACTGCATACATCATGAGATTATTATTTAAGCTTTTGTGTGCATTTTGGAGGTTTAGGATATTCCTGAAGCCTAGAACAATATTCTCACTCTGTATATTTGGGTCAGGCTTTATTAGGCCCTCCCACCTGTTTTAAGGAAGATTTTGGAAATAGTGTGAAAGCAAAGTTGTTACCCAGCGGCATATAAAGCTTATCCAATATGAAACATTAATTACAATCTGCTTGGTGTAGATCACAGTTAAATGCACATTAAGAGCACAGAAATTATGCTTTTTTTCTTTATGTAATCCTGGTTACAGGTTTAGTATGATTATTATGGTGTAAAGAAGGGTCATATGTAAGCTTGTGTCACCTTACCTTAATAATATGATGGCATCCTGCTTAATGAGATGGGAGCATGTAAAGAAGTGCATTATGTGAGCCCTCCTGTACAGGTTTGTAAAGACTGAAAATATAATAGGAAAATTTGTAGAAAAGTGTTTGACAAATGCAAATGATAGAGAACTCATTTATTTGTATTTGGCCCATGATCTCATAATTGCTAATACTATTTGCTATTTTTTGTTGCTAACTATTTGCAATTTTAGCTAGAACTAAGGATGCATCCACAAATTTACTTGGTAGGAACAGGCTGGCCAGAAACAGGAAAAATGTAATTGATAAAATATCATTAATACATAGAGAAAAGATGTCTAAGAAACATGATTAAGATATCAGCATTTTCTGAAGTCCTGAAATAGTAAGTCTTTATTAGCATTTGCTTGTAGAGAAGTCAGTTATCAGGCAATAAAAGACCAGCAAAGATATTAAGGGTGGTGTAGCTGAAGGTTATATTGAAGTTGGAATACCACCCAGCAAAAGCATTGGTGTTGAGTGGAACAGATTTAAAAATGGATTAGGGACAACAAGGAAAAGATGTATTGTATTAATGGGTAAAAATATTACCTTTGGTAGAAAACACCAGTGATTAGATCTGCCAAAGAAAAGAAAAAAGCTTATGGGAGGTATATTTTTGGCAATCAGACTTTGGTGCTGAATTGCCATTAGTTCATTATTGTTCAATTTTTAGTTTTCTGAGGAGATGTTACATAGATAACCTTAAACTTAAAGGAGTGATTTAATACCAAAATCTGATTGCCGAAAACAATATGCTCAGTTGTTATTTGGCAATTCAGAAAACTTCTTAAGACATTAACTAAATAAAAGCTATGTTATTCATGAATTTCACTGACACCTAATCAGAAGATGAAGATAGGTTTTGAAAAATTGCTGCTTTTAATTTTTTAGTTGTACATGAAAATGGAATTTCGCAAATGAATCACATCAGCCCAACTAGAGTTTTGTTGTTGATCTAAACCATCTCAGCATTACTATTTTTTTTTCACTTCTCACTGAAATGACATTTGAGCATTAATATGGAGTCATGGTCACTTTGAAAAAATAATGCAGCAATCAGTACTAATGGCTAAGAATGAATTGTATGTTATGTGGATAGCAACTTGGTGAAAATTTGGAATTTTCTGCAAAATGTTTTGTAAAACTATAATTTCTTATGTTTTCATGTAATAACCATTTGAACTACATTGTAATAAAGTGTAATGATGGGATTTGGGATTTCTTAGAAATTCTGTAAAACTAATTTAGTACATTCTAGTTGCACATTATGGTATTAACCTGAATCATACCATTATATGTGAAACATATATAGTATCTGAAACAATCATTTGATGTTTCTGAATATTTCTGTTTCACACATTATGTTCTGTGAAAGTTCAACTGGCTGACACATAAATTTTCACCATCGGACGTTATGTATCAGCCGGTCGGACCTTCACAGAACATAACGTGTGAAACAGAAATATTCAGAAACATCAAATGATTGCTTCACATACTATAATTTAGTACATTTTCATGTGTTTATTATTTGAAACTACAAATTCAAAGGGTAACAGCATAGTGAAAAAAGCACCTTTCAAATCTTAAAAAAAAAAAAAAAATCATGTCACTTTTGTTATTTTAAGCTAACCTAGAGTTTCTCCTCCATTGAAATTTATAGCTGTATTTAATCCCTTTTTTTAATGTGCTTTGTTCATCTTAAAATCATTGTTTTGCACTTTTGTAGGAATCTTAGGTAACTGTTGGTTGTTGAGTGCTCTTGCTGTTCTTGCTGAAAAACCAGAGCTTGTTGAGCAAGTAATGGTGACTCGAACAATTTGCCCACAGGGGGCATACCAAGTTAGATTATGCAAGGATGGATGCTGGACTACTGTACTGGTTGATGATCTTCTTCCTTGTAATTCCAGAGGTAGTCTTGTGTACTCAAAGGTAAGGATGTTTATGCAAATGATGTAATTAGATATTTTTTGAACCCTTTATAAGGTAATGCCCATAGATTTAGGTGTGTGTATATGTACAAGCACATATACAAAGTTAAACATTAAATAGTCGTTCTGCAGAATGCTGCATTGTGGAATATTATATTCCGTATTGTACATTCTTGGGAGGAACAGACCTACAGCTAGTAAAATGGGCACTTTTTTTTAAAGCATTTAACTTTTTAACCTTTTATGTTTTGTTTCTAAATTATTTGCATGAAGATTTATGCTGTATGTTTTTCTAGAAAATGCTTAACAAAGATGTAAGTATAAAAAAACTTGAGTTTATTTGGTTTTGTGTGCATTCTAAGAAAAGTGAAAATTTGATGTGCATACAAGTTCTTCCATTATTCTGTGCACTACCTGTACATTTTAACCCTGTGAAAAATATAATAACCAAACACCCAATTCGTGCAGTACATGTCTGAGTGAATAAATCTGCAGTATATTTCTAACTTCATTTTGCCTTGCTGATCATAACTCAGAGAAATTTTCTGTCATGTGATTTATTTTATCAGTTTGCATTTTGTCATCTCTGTATATGTTCCTTTTCAAGACTTGTGATCTAGAAGAAAAGATATGTTTTCTCTTAGAGAAATATCTTGTTATATGTGTCAACTTTGTCTTCACAAAAGTGTGACACTGAAGGTTGAATCACAACCTGAGGGAAGTAGTGATCTCATGCATTTTGCTAGGAAGTTTGTAAAGTGGCAAATCATCTTTCATTCTTTCCCTAAAGTTTTGTGTTACATGAGTGTATAACTGAGGAAGTCTTGAGGGTGGGGAGGTGTGTGTGTGTGGGGGGTATTTTATACATTATTTTAATGATTAGACACATTCCACTTTTAGTTTTGTCCCTCCCCAAATAGTTTTCTATATATACACTGCTGGCCACCCAAAATGCAACACCAAGAAGGACACAAGATAGCAAAGCCAGATTTACTGGACACAACAACAGATACAAAGATGAAACGATTGAGCTTACAGGCCCGTGCGACTTGCGGAACACGCAGACATCAATAGTTCGTGTGGCCCCCATGGCTGGCAATAACGGCCGCTACACGCCGCAGCATCGAACGAAAGAGGCTTTGGATGTGGGCTTGGGGGGGGGGGGGTATGTTGGTCCAGGCTGCTTCCACACGTTGCCACAGTTCATCAGGCGTAGCTGCAACCGAGTGGCCCGACAAGGTGGTGCTTGCCGGGCCACTCGGTTGCCGATCAGCGACCAGACGTGTTCGATGGGTGACATATCGGGAGAACAAGCAGGCCACGGCAGCAGTGACACCTGGTGGGCCTTGAAGAATTGTTGCACGATACGTGCTATGTGCGGGCATGCATTGTCCTGTTGAAACGTGGCTGCTGGCAGGTCCTGCAGGTAAGGGAAGACTACAGGCTCCAAAATGTCGGAGATGTAGCGGTGGCTGTTGAGTGTACCGGCGATGCGTACCAGAGGGGTGTGGGTGTCATATCGAAGTGTGCCCCAAACCATAACGCCAGGCGATGGACTGGTATGGCGACACATAATGCAGGCGTCATACAGTCTGTCGCCGCGATGCCGCCACACGCGGATCCAACCATCGTGGTGTTGCAGGTAGAAGCAGGATTCATCGGAGAAGACAATGTCGTGCCATTCCGTAGTCCAGGTGTGGCGTTCAACGGCCCACTGCCGCCA
This sequence comes from Macrothele yani, assembly GCA_039090855.1. Classification (NCBI taxonomy): domain Eukaryota; kingdom Metazoa; phylum Arthropoda; class Arachnida; order Araneae; family Macrothelidae; genus Macrothele; species Macrothele yani. The sequence continues at coordinate 53,966,279 of CM077011.1, read as the reverse complement.
CACTCGCTGGTGGTGTAACGTCAATGGTAATCAGAGCAATGGCCGCCGTGCCACAAGTCCCCGCTCCTGCAGACGACGTGGAACGGTATGTGCTGACACAGGTTGTTGCGCAACACACCCTAATTCTTGCGCTAACGTTTGTGATGTGACGGTGCGAGCCGTCAATGCCCGCAGCACAACATGCCGGTCCTCTCGTTCGGTGGTGTGCCGCGGCTGCGGCAATCGCTCACGTCGGTCCGTCCGTCCCTCCTGCACCCACCGATTCCATACTCACCTCACTGTGGCTGGATGTCATCCCACACTGGCGCCGACGTCTCGATACGATAAACCGCTGTCGCGATAAGCCACTATTCGTTCTCTGTCGAACTCCAAAACGTGCTGGAATGACTGCCATATTCTGTGACAAGGCATCAGGAAGTTTCCCACGCACAGGTCCGGCAGCACAACACACTTCCACTACTTACACCCCGCCTTCTGTTCACCCTTCTTATTGTGCTTCTCGGTGGTGTGCCTGGCTCACATGATTTGCATATGCCCTGCAATGCTAATCGTTTGCATGTCCTCTCGCGGGTGACGCATGCTGCGAATTTCAGGCCAATCGGATGCTTCCTTCTTAGTGTTGCATTTTGGGTGGCCAGCAGTGTATTTATATCCGTGATGACAATTAATTCAGGAAAGCATATTCTCCAGTTTTGACATGCACTTAGCTTCCATTAACACCCTGTTTTCTGCAAAAGCAATTCATGGATACAGCCATGCTGCATTCCTCTTTCATCAGTATAATTACCCAAGGCTAAGTACTTCCTGGCTTCTGAGTATTCCTTACTGTTCATAATGGGGTTTGAGAAACATTTCTGCCATCCAGACTCAGTTATAAAATAGCCACTGATAAAAATGATTGATTAAATTCCATGGATACTGAAAGATCACATTTGATTGGCACTAAGTTTCTTCTTAATCCAGTTTTGAAAGTTTGGAAGTTATGGATTACAAAAAGTTGTAGCAATGTTCCAGACAACAAATTTTTTGTGGTGTGATAAACAGCAGCGCTCTATTTAGCCACCATAATACACAGTACAGTAACATTATTGTGACAACCACCTACTTCTGATGTCAACAGCATCAAAAGTAGGAGGTGGTCACAATAATGAAAGTGTGTTATTATTGTGACCACCTACTGGAAGTGTGTCTAAAACGACATAGCCAATGAAAGAAGGCACATGTCATGAGGTAGCTTGGAGGGTATATAAGGTGTGCTGTAGATATTCTGAAAACCTATCACTCATTGCTGTCATGGATAAAAGGAGCGATTTATCAGATTTGCAAAAAGGAATGATTATCGGCTGGGGGGGGGCAGTATTTCTGAAACAGCGCAGTTTGTAAACTGTTTGCATGCTGCTGTGGTTGTTATAGTGTGTTGTGATTGGAGAAATGGCACCATTGCGAATAAGCGATGTGGAAACTGCGGAGCACTACGTGCTATTGATGTGAGAGGTGAACGTCGGCTTCGAAGGTGCACGAGGGCCAATTGACACGCTACAGTGGAGCAACTCACTGGCCAAATGAACCAGGGGGCTACCGGAAATGTGTCTGAAATGACAGTTCAGCGAACCCTGCTGCGAATGGGGCTTTGATGCAGATGGATGGTCACTGCACCTATTCTAACGAATGTGCATCTGCAGAAAAGGCTTACATTTGCACTGCAGTATCAGAATTCTAACAAATGTGCATCTGCAGAAAAGGCTTACATTTGCACTGCAGTATCAGAATTGGATCTCCGGTGATTGGCAAAGGATTGCCTTCTCCGATGAGTCATATTTTCCGCTTCATTGAACGAATGGATGTTGGCGTATATGGCGATAAACATCAGAGAACAAACACTCTTCAACCATTGCTGGAAGAACACAAGCTAGTGGGCACAGCGTTTTGGCCTGAGGAATGTTTTTGTGACATTCCCTGGGTCCACTCATACCTGTGGAAGGCACTATAGACCGAATTAATTTTGAATCCATCCTTGCTGACCACATATACCCATACATGCTGATTGTCTTCCATGGGGCAGATGGGGATCTTCCAGCACGACAATGCGACATATCACACAGCTAGAAATGTCTGAGAGTGGTTGGAAGAGCACAATGAAGACTTCAAAGTACTTTCCTGACCCCCTGATTCCCCAGACAAACCCAATTGAGCCATATGTGGGACCACCTCAATTGTGTTGTTCGCTCTATGGATCCTCCACCATGCACCCTCCAGCAGCTGTCAGATGCACTGCTGTCAGCATGGCTCCACATACCTGTGAATACCTTCCAGTACCTTATTGAATCATTCCCAGCCAGTCTAGCTGCTGTCCACACTGCACAAGGTGGTTACTCTGGATATTAACTGGTGGTCACACTAATATGACTTGACCGTGTATTTTGCCATATGATTCTTACACTATCACTGTAGGACATATGTAGATTAAATACTACACTTTGCTGTTGTAATGAAAAGCAGCAGTAATAAAACTAACAAAGTGGCATTTGTGGTCTTCACCATGGACAGGCAAAGACAGTTCATGGTAATCCTTTTTTCTCCCCTTTTGCTTCTTACCATGTGTGTGTTTTTTTGTGTTGTTCAACCATTTTAATGTTTTTATGTTTATTAATTAGATTCCAAATGGAAATATCCTTCACATTTATGCCTATGTACTTTTTGATATCAAAAGCTAATATTTACTTCTAAATAAAATCTTCCATTCCTGCTATAAAAATTATACTTAAAAGTTAAAACTGTGAAGAGTAATCACACCCCCAGAGAGAAATTTTCCCTTACAAAAGGGTTAGATGATGTTCAATGTCATTATTAATTGTAATTTTAAAATGTCAGCTGATTAAATTGGCAAAAGTATTTGATGTAATATGATGAAATAATAGAGAGTTTGAATACTGATACAAAAATATTTTCATCGTGTTTTCTGGAGGAGCCTGTGCATTTATGCCTAAGGAATACAAAATTTTGGGGTTACGTTCTTTTGCAGGTGCAGCTCATATAATGAGTTTGTTCCTAATATGACATTTTCTTTTTACATGTGATTGGCCCTTAGTCCAACACGCATAGACTGAAATTTTTTTCTAATATTTTTTGTATATATGCACATTGTGGAATTTTGCATGAATTACTATGTGTTAGTATTCAGGCTTCCAAACCCATTTTAATAATTGTGTAGCCCTATTCAGTTTGCTTTATTGTTCTTTTACTATGCATCAAAATTTGAAACACCTTTACCTGCAAAGTATTTTTTACTGCATTATAAAGAATGCCATATTGTAGTTTTGCTATATACACTGGCGGAAAGTGAAAAAAGAGCACCAAGAAGGAGACGTCTGATAACAACGAAATTTATACAGCATAATAACGGAATACAGAGGATAACGTGATCAAAACATTATGGCAAAATACAGCTGTATTGCTGGTAAACTGAAAAATAACATTTCCATGTAACATGGTTAGTACGAGGTTGAACCGCCATGAACTGCCTCACACTGTGCAATTCTGGCATGGAGTCTGTCGTACAGATGTTGGATGTAAGTTTGGGGTATTGAGTTCCTAGCATCCTCAACCTGGACGCGTAAATCGTGAATGGTCGTGGCTCGCTGTGGAGACCGGATAAGTCGTTGTCCCATAAAATCCCACACGTGCTCAATGGGGGACAAATCCGGTGAATGTGCAGGCCACGGAAGTTGTCTCACACCCTGAAGTACATGTTGCGTTGCAGGTGCTGTGTGTAGGTGTGCGTTATCTTGCTGGAAAACACCACGATGGACCGACCTTACAAATGGCACAACAATGGGCTGAATGATGTTGTTGATGTAGGAGGTGCTGTTTAACGTACCCGGTACAAATACTAGTTGTGTACGGGAGTGATAGCTGATCGCTCCCCACACCAGGAGACCAGGTGTAGGCCCTGTGTGTCGCTGGCGAATGCAAGAATGGTGGAGACGCTCCCCTGTGTGACTGTGAACACGCATACAGCCATCGGAGGTTCCCAAGCAGAATCTGCTTTCATCGCTGAACAAGACAGATCGCCATTGCTTTCTCCAGTGCAGACGCTGGCGACACCACTGCAGCCGTTCCTGACGGTGGGCTGGAGTCGGAGGTACACATGCCAGAGGCACACGTGCATGTAGTCCTGCATCCAGTAGACGGTTGCGGATTGTTTGTACAGTCACTCAGGTACAACGGCAGCATGGATTTGCGTCGCAGTGGATGTTCTGCTTGACATTGCCACTCTTCTTATGCGTCGATCGGTCCGCTCATCAGTCCGTCTGTGACTCCCGGTTCCATGTCTTCTCGTGTGGGAATGTTCCTCGGACCATCTACGCTGCCATCGTACCACCACCGATACTTCCCGACCAATTCGCTCCGCAATACGACGATACGACCACCCGGCCTTGCAGAGTCTGACTAGATGACCTCGCTCAAAGTCTGATACTGCTGAAATCATACACGTCTTCCATGTCCAGGCATTGCAGCTTCTTCAGGGTCTTCGCACGTGTCCGTACGCCGATGACTGATTACATTCACTTCGCCGTACTCCTTAAATACCACGGACGATAATTTGAATATTATGCTGTGCCGTGGCATAAGCGCTCACCGGTTGGTCCCGAAATTAACATCACACCTACGTAAACTCGACCCCATTAACATATGTAAATTTCATGATCGTCCGCCAATTCCTTCTTGGTGTTCTTTTTTCACTTTCCGCCAGTGTATATAACGAAAGGAAACACATTACAGAGGAGAGTGTTAAATTTTCAGTAGCTTTTTTTAATCCATTTCATTTTATTTTGAAGCCAATCCTGTATTTTAATCACTGATCTAAGGAAAGGACTTGATTTGCCCCAAAAATTCATACATTTTTCCTCGAAATTTTATGTTAAAATATATTTCAAAGTACTTTTAAAATTTTAATATATTCATTCATGTCAAAGCAAAACATAGAAACACATGCTTTCGATTTTTACCACATTATCTTAGGCAAAAAGAAAACAACTTTGGGTACCCTTAATCGAGAAGGCAGTTGCCAAACTTCATGGTTGTTATGAAGCATTAGTGTCTGGCAGGGTCATAGAAGGTCTGTCAACTTTAACAGGAGCACCATGTGAAAGTATACCATTGCAGCGTATGTATTTTTTCCCCCATCTATTTTGATTCAAACATGTATTAAAAATACTGTCTTGTGTAATTTTTGTTTTTAAAAATTATGATTATTTACTGTACTTCATAAAAGGAAATGGATTGTATTATATGTTATGCTTTGTATGAATCTTGAGAAAAATCATAATCAGTGATCATGCAATTAGTTATATGGTGCAAAAGTATAAATATCTTAAATATTAAAAAGTATTTTCATGAGGACATTCTGTTCATGTGTTGTTTCAGTATTAAAAGCTTGACGAGTTAGATTAGAGCTTTTGCGATAATGTTTTATAACAACTATAGTCCTATACGTACACCGATGAGCCATTACATTATGACCACCTACCTAATAAGCTGTAGGACTCCCTTCATCCCGCAAAACAGTGACCACTCAGTGAGGCATCAATTTGATGAGGTGGCGATAGGTATCCTGGGGTATCTGGTACTATAATGTCAACAGCAGGCCCTCCAGTTCCCATACATTTCGGGGTGGTGGTGATTTAGCGTGAACCCGCTTTTCCAAGCCAAACCACAAATGTTCTACTGGGTTCATGTCAGGTGAATTTGGAGGCCAGGGCATTAACAGAAAGTCACCAGCATGCTCCTCGAACCACTCCTTGACGATTCTGGCAGTGTGGCATGTCGCATTATCCTGTTGGTAATGGCCATGACCAGCAAGTAACACAGTTGCCATGACTGGGTGAATTTGGTCTGCAATGATGTTCAGATATCTGACAGCTGTCAGGGATTGTGCTATTGGGATGATGGGGCCTAAAGTGTCCCAAGAAAACATAGCCCACAGCATAACACCGCCACTGCCAGCCTGTTTCCACCCAACAGTGCATCCAGGTGCCATAGCCTCCGTTGGTAATTGGCATATCCGCGCTTGGCCATCTACGTGATGCACCAGGAATCTTGATTCATCAGACCAGGCCACTTTCTTTCAATCATCCATGGTCCAATCTCGATGATCTTGGGTTCATTTCATGCATTGTTGGCGATGACGTCCAGTGAGCATGGGGACCTGGTTGGGCTTTCGGCTAAGCAGGGCCGTGCGCAGAAGGTTGCGATGAACTGTGTGCTGTGATACATTGCCCTGATCACTGTTGTTGTAGCTGCAAGTGATTTGTCGCACTGTGGCCTTGTGGTCGCTGTGAAGAATGTGCTACAGTCTCCACTCCCCTCTGGCATCAATGAGCTGTGGGCGACACGCGGCTGGATGACGGTTTGTCTTTTGGCCATCTGTGCACCACTTTTGATATGTACTCACTACAGCGGCACATGAACAACCCACAAGCCACGCCGTTTCTGAGATCTTAGTTTCGAGGTGCCGTGCCATCACAGTTTGTCCTTTATCAAACTCTGATAAATCGTCAGCTTTTCCCATTCTGACTTCAAACACTACTAACCGAAAGCCGGTCCTTGGGTTGTATATTTGCTGCTGCGTGAATTTCACTTGTGCCACCGTTTGGTCTCCAGGCATGCTCATTTCTCTAGGCTGGGGATGGTCATAATGTAATAGCTCATTGGTGTATGTTATAGCTCTGGTTGTAGGTTTGTTTCTGACTTTGCATTGGTGGAAGGGAAGTGATGGAAGAGGGAGTGCTTGGTTGGACAAACCCTTAGGATGAAGCAATGGTTAGAACATTGAATTGGACTATAGTTGTTACAGAACATTATTTGCAAAGTTCTAATCTGACTCATCAAGCTACACGTGAAGAACAGAAATGTCCTCAAGAAAATACTTTAATATTTCCAAGATATTTATGATTGTATTATTCTTGTGTGAAGTATTATTTGGAAAGGTCATCAGAAGATATTTATGTTAAGAACACATTTTTTGTTCAAAGTGTTTTGTTTAAATAAGTCTTACAAATTTATAATTAGTTTTATGTTTCTTACACAGACATCTAAAAACATTTTTTTAGGCAAATATAACGTGCTGAAAAGAAAATTGACATTTGCAAGTACATTGATATGTGAAACATACATACTTACACTATAAACATTGTAGTACTAACACTATTTTTATAGCACGTTCATTATTTTTTTGCCGATTTGCAATATGAAGCATGTGTACTTTGTCTTTGCTTGATATTAAAAAATAAATATTTAGAAGTGTCAAAAGGTAATATTTTATTATATTGCAATGAAAATAATCATTGGTTTTAGGAAAATACTATTACTATTAATAAAAACTTTAATTTAACTTACATTAAAACCACTTGGTTTGATATTTATTTGGTTAGTAGCGATGCTCAAAGACTTTTTTCATATTAGTCCTTTTTTTTAAAATAAATTTTAACCTAAAATACGGGTAGATGAGGTACACAGTCAGACCAATCACGAATGCGGCTAATAAAAAATTTAATCTAGGTTTTCGGTGTATCTCTTGACACCATCGTCAGCGTTGTTCTTACGTGCTCCTGCACACGTGGAGGAATTGCAAATGAAAAGTATACATCCTCATCTCAATGTTACCAGCAATATCGATGGGCAGGCGCTCTTGTTAGTTTGTCTATATGAAAGATTCTCACTTTGAGCTTCATCTATTGGGTTTAATAACGATCAGAAAATTAATTTAATTTAAATTCCATCGATTATTATTGTACAATCCCAGTCAAAAATTAATTTAACTTTAATTTTAAAGGATTAGCAATGCACGATAACTAACGGAAAATGATTTGATTTTAAATTTAATGGATGTTATGAGTCTCTCATTTGTTTTTATTAATTTAACCTCTGCATATTTTCTTATGATTTTTTTATATTTTTAATTTTTATTTTAGTGTTTCCTATTTTTATTTTTATTTCTTAATTATTATTATCGTTGTTCATTTTTGGTAAAGAATTTTCTTTTTGTTTTGAAAAGTTTTTCTCTCTTTTAGTTATTATTTTCCACACTTTGGGAAGGGTTGTTGAATCATAAATATTGCAGACTTTACCTTTTAGATTTTCAGCTTTTTTAATTAGTAATTGATATATATTCAGAAAACCTTAATTCTTTTTCAGATGTATGAGTCGAAATCAATTTCATTTTATCAAATTTTGGAAATTCTTTATTACTAATACAATATTGAATTAGGGCTGTTTTCGCCTCGTTGTGGTTTCAATTTTTTGATGGGTTGATTTCAGTATCTGCTTCAAATCTGGTTTTGGTGCTGCCTATGTACAAGATCAAAGGATTAGATTGTTTTATGGGTATGTCATTAGTACCTGCTTTTTCTAAAAGTGTAAGTTGAAATTTAGTATTTACGAGCACATCTTTGATGGTAGAGACGGAATGGCCAAAGTGACAGTTGTATTTTTTATCCAATTTGCAAAGCTTATTACTAATAGTTTTTATATAAGGAAAAGATCCAACATATTTTCTTTTTCTCTTATTTTTTGAAATGTTTTGGTTTCTTGAGGCAGGATTTTTAAGTTTATTTTTAACTTCACCAATTATTTTATTTACCACTTTTTTGCCATATCCAAAAGTTTTTGCCATGAATTTAATCCAATCTAATTCTTCATCTCGATACTTCTTTTTGGAAGAATGAGTAAAGGCATGTTTAACCAAGTTCCCAAATTATTTACCTTGTGGCTAACAGGGTAAGCAGAATCTGATGGAATTATTACTGGTACAGAAGATGGTTTTCTGCATACCTTAAAGTCTATGGAATCAGCTTTTTTAATTAGTAATAGATCAAGGAAAGGTAAGGCATTATGTTTTTCATTTTCAATAGTTAAGGCCATTTCTTGATATTGTTCAGACATTTGTTTTCGAAGGTTTTCAAAAGCAGCTGCTTCATAGTTGGCGAGAATGAATATGTCATCAACATATCTACAATATAGAAGAGGTTTATTGGGTAGTCTGTTTATTGTATTTTGTTCTATTTCATTCATTATCACTTCCGCAAAAATAGTGGACGATGGTGATCCTATATGACCACCTGTTTTTTGTCTGTAGGTTAGTCCTTTTTAAGTAAAAAAAATATTTTTATAAATATATAATAAGACATCATGTAATGATAGTAGCTATTGGGGGTGTAAACTTCGTATGTCAGATAATTTTTTAATAAGGATTTTAATTACTTCTAGAACAAGGGTTGAAGAATACAAAGATTTCACATCAAAACTTGCCATTTGAAAGCTAGATAAGTCTTGTTTTACTGACTTTAGTTTCTCAATAAAAGTTAAACTGTCTTTTAGAGAAAAATATTTGCTCATAAAGGTGGTTGCTGAAAAGGTAAATTAATTATTTTCTAAATTTATTAATGGGAAATTGATTTAGATAGAATAATTCTTACAGGTAAATTTTCTTTGAATTTTTATCTTGGTAGAAATGCCAGGTATAGTTACTCCAATTGGTGGCATTGCCTGTTTGAATTCAGTAGGTAATACACTATGGTTTCTAATAGCAGCAAGAAATCATAATTTTGAGTCAGTTGGATCTTTGTTAACTATTTCACAATTTAATTCTTTGAGAGCTGATTCGACTTTGGATTCATAACGCTTATAGTTCAAAATTACTAATTGATTAGATTTATCTGCTTCACAAATTTTTAAAGAGGCGTCTCTTCTGAGGTCTATTAATAATTGTTGCCTTTCATATTTAAGTCTTTCAAATTTATAATTAGTATTATGTTTCTTATTGTATTCTTTTAATAGAACACTGTAGTTGGAAACTAAATTCATCTTTTTGGGAAGCATTGGTAATGGACTAATAATTGTCTCAAGTTTTAGGGAGATATTTTTCTGTTGGTGGAAGGGATTGAGGGTATGCATATTTCTTGCCTTTTTGTAGGGCAGATTTTTGAACATAAGTTAACTGAACATCAGATAATTTTGATACATATTGAAATTGTTTGGTTCTAAACTTGGTTTATTGACTTTGTTGATTAAGTTATTCATAATATTAGTCTCTCTCATTTTTTTCTACTTCGTTATCAACAATAGCCATGATCTCAGTAATCAAATTGATCTACGAGAAAGTTTTTCCACTGGGAGTATAAATTCTTGTATTTGAAATTTTGAATAAAATCACAGTTTTTATAACAAGCTTTTTGGAGGTTGCATATCTTATTCCGCAGTAACGTAATTTGTTATTGTAGCCTTTTTAGTTCACAGATGGTGATAATATTTTTATCCTTTTCATTTAAGGATTGATTTTTAATCCTTAAGAAATTAGGTATTATTTTAAGGTCTCTACAGGTTATTGGGAACTCTAAGAAATTAGGTATTATTTTAACCTGAAGAGACCTTAAAATAACACCTAATTTCTTAAGGATTAAAAATCAATCCTTAAATGAAAAATATAAAAATATTATCACTACCTGTGAACTAAAAAGGCTAAGATACCAAATTATTTTAAAACGGAATGAGATATACAACCTCCAAAAAGCTTGTTATATAAACTGCAATTTTATTCAAAATTACAAGTACAAGAATTTAAACTCCCAGTGGAAAAACTTTCTCGTAGATCAATTGGTTACTGAGATCATGGATATTGTTGATAATGAAGTAGAAAAAAATGAGAGAGACTAACATTATGAATAACTTAATCAACAAAGTCAATAAACCAAGTTTAGAACCAAACAATTTCAATATGTATCAAAATTTTTCTGATGTTCAGTTAACTTATGGTCAACAATCCGCCCTACAAAAAGGCAAGAAGTATGTATACCCACAATCCCTTCCACCAACAGAAAAATATCTCCCTAAACTTGAGACTATGTTAGTCCATTACCTGCTTCCCAAAAAGATGAATTTAGTTTCTAACTACAGTGTTCTATTGAAAGAATACAATAAGAAACATAAATCGTGAAAGAAATACGGGATTACGCCATCTTTCACGATTTATCTGCTTCTCCGGGCAAACACGGGATAAGATTCTTAACCTCCAGATTCGCTAAACATGAATGCCGGTTGCTTCGACTAGCAAATCCTGTGATGGTTAAATTCAAATTGATCGGAAACTTGAAACTTGGTCGTTCTGGGTGGTATAGTGGTTAGCATACCTAGGCGTTTTCTGGGAGACGCGGGTTCGAGTCCCGCTCCAGGACGATGAAAATTTTCAAGTTTTCGGATATTATCTGACTTACCATCCTTGTCACATTTACGCCAAAAATTGGATTGTCATCTTCAAAATGTGTAAGAAACATAAAACTAATTATAAATTTGTAAGACTTAAATATGAAAGGCAACAATTATTAGACCTCAGAAAAGACCCCTCTTTAAAAAATTGTGAAGCAAATATAAATCTAATCAATTAATAATCTTGAACTGTGTAAGGATTATGAATCCAAAGTTGAATCAGCTCTCAGAGAATTAAATTGTGAAATAGTTAACAAAGTTCCAACTGACTTACAATCAAGATTTCTTGCTGCTATTAGAAACCTACTGAAGTCAAACAGGCAACACCACCAATTGGAGCAACTATACCCCGCATTTCTACCAAGATAAAAACTCGTAAAGAAAATTTACCTGTAAGAATTATTGTATCTAAGTCAGTTTCTCCATCAATAAATTTAGAAAATAATTTATTTGCCTTTTTCGCACCCACCTTTTTGTACACAATCAATTTTCTCTAAAAAGACAGTTTAACTTTTATTTAGGAACAAAAGTCAGTAAAACAGGACTTAAATATCATGAAAGAAATATGGGATTACACCATATAATACAAATTTTGAAGATGACAATCCAATTTTTGCCGTAAATGTGACAAAGATGGTAAGTCAGATAATATCCGAAAACTTGAAAATTTCATCGTCCTGGAGCGGGACTCGAACCCGCGTTTCCCAGAAAACGCCCGGGTATGCTAACCACTACACCACCCAGAATGACCAAGTTTCAAGTTTCCGATCAATTTGAATATAACCACCACTGGATTCGCTAGTCGAAGCAACCGGCATTCAATTTAGTGAATCTGGTGGTTAAGAATCTTATCCCGTGTTTGCCCGGAGAAGCAGATAAATCATGAAAGAAATACAGGATTACGCCATATAATACAAATTTTGAAGATGACAATCCGATTTTTGGCGTAAATGTGACAAGGATGGTAAGTCAAATAATATCCGAAAACTTGAAAATTTCATTGTCCTGGATCGGGACTCGAACCCGCGTTTCCCAGAAAACGTCCGGGTATGCTAACCACTACACCACCCAGAGCGACCAAGTTTCAAGTTTCCGATCAATTTGAATATAACCAGTCGTTCTGGGTGGTGTAGTGGTTAGCATACCCGGACGTTTTCTGGGAGACGCGGGTTCGAGTCCCGCTCCAGGACGATGAAATTTTCAAGTTTTTGGATATTATCTGACTTGCCATCCTTGTCACATTTACGCCAAAAATCGGATTGTCATCTTCAAAATTTGTATTATATGGCGTAATCCCGTATTTCTTTCATGATTTATCTGCTTCTCTAGGCAAACACGGGATAAGATTCTTAACCACCAGATTCGCTAAACATGAATGCCGGTTGCTTCGACTAGCGAATCCTGTGGTGGTTATATTCAAATTGATCGGAAACTTGAAACTTGGTCGTTCTGGGTGGTGTAGTGGGTTAGCATACCGGGCGTTTTCTGGGAGACGTGGGTTCGAGTCCCGCTCCAGGACGATGAAATTTTCAAGTTTTTGGATATTATCTGACTTACCATCCTTGTCACATTTACGCCAAAAATCGGATTGTCATCTTCAAAAAAGGACTTACCTAGCTTTCAAATGGCAAGTTTGGATGTGAAATCTTTGTATCCTTGAACCCCTGTTCTAGAAGCAATTAAAATCATTAAAAAAAAAATTATCTGACATTCAAAGTTTAAACTGCCAACAGCTACAATCATTGCATGATGTATTATTATACAGGGTGTTTAGTTAATGCAGCGACAAACTGAGAGGGTTGTTAGTCGACATCAAGAGGAACAAAAATTGAAATGGAACATGGTATAATTCTTGATGACCATATATCATGCTTCAGTTACGTAAGAATTACAGGTGTTGGGACAACGTTTCGGTAGTGACTTCTACCTTCATCAGCCATGGAAGGAAAAACATGGTATAAGCACCAGTTGTTGCCAGATTTCCAAATAGCTTTCCAAATGATAGTATATTAAAAGGTGCATCTGTATTACAGGTGTTAGGGGTAAGGAAGATTTCAATGCTTTCGCAGTATTTGAGGGCTTTCCGATTGCTGAACGGAGCGATGCGTTTAACATTTTGCCAATCAGGAATCGCAGATGTATTGCTGATGGTTAAAACTGAAAAGTGAGGTAGAAAAGTTTCTTTTCTTAACATCAGCGATATTTTCCATCAATCACCAGTTGATGCTGCAGTAAGTAAAACCAATATAGTGGGTAATGCCTGTGGAAGTGGTGACACGGATAGAGTAGACCCCTTGTAACTCTAGGGGTTTATTGGGATCTCTGTCTTTAAGGTTACGAAGATGTGGAGGTGGTTTAACAGCAGTCCTGTAGCCAAAAGACTTGAAAATGGAGCAAACTTTGTGAGTGAAGGCCATGCTGAAAGGCAAAGTGCCCACAAACTGATGAGTGGTGGAAAGTTCAGGCAATAAACTGGTAGATCTATTGTGATTCAAATTTCTCAATTAGTCTGTGCACTAAGACTGGTGGAAAGACATGCAATTTGCCAATGTTGATGATGTTCTGATATTCGTTTTGAAGAGCAGAAGGGCTGTTGCAAATAAGGCTAGCTCTGTGGATGTATCCCTTTAAAGCAGCCAATTTGTATTTACCAAAGGTGCAGGAATGGTAAGGGATGATGTTATGGGTGGCAGAAGGTTTCCTGTAAACAGAGAGACCAAGTGAGAAGTCTGGGTTGATGTTGATGTTAACATCCAGAAGCATCAACCGGCGATTGGTGGAACATATAGCTGATGTTAAGAAAGGAAACCCTTCCACCTCGCTTTCAATTTTAACCATCAGCGACACGTCCACGATTCTAGATTGGTAAAATGTTAAACGCATCTCTCCGTTCAGCTATCGGAAAGCCCTCCGGTACCGCGAAATTACCCCTAACACCTGTAATACAGACGCACCTTTTAATATACTTATCATTTGGAAAGCTATTTTGAAATCTGGCAACAACTGATGCTAATACCACGTGTTTCATTCCATGGCTGATGAAGGTAGAAGTCGCTACCGAAACGTCGTAATTCTTACGTAACTGAAGCGTGATATGTCATCAAGAATTATTCTAATGTTTTGTGTGTTACGTGTCTCACTGCCAATTATTCTCATTATGGAACATAGTGTTGCAAACCACGTTTAGTCGGTGAGAATCGCGAAAATACGTATGCAGGTTCTGACGTCACTTGGGGACAACAAAAAGTACAATAATAACTACAAAAAGATTTATTTGACAGCATGTTAACAACACAGCTTGTGGTGCACAGTACAATGCTGGAAAGGGAACGATGAGAATGATGTGAAAGAAATTATTACAGGTGTTGTTAAAAATGATTAAATTGAAATTATCACATTGTTGTGCACAGTACAATGCTGGAAAGGAAACGATGAGAATGATTTGAACAAAATTATTACAGGTGTTGTTCGAAGTGGCGGCCACGGACGTCATTGCACAGTCTACAACAACGTAAAAACGATTCCCGGATGTGCTCGAAGATACTGGGTGTGCTATTGATGTCTGCCGCAGTGACAATGATCCGTGCTATGAGATCCTCCAGTGTCCACAGGAGTTTCGTAAACGAGTGATTTAAGGTGACCCCCAGAGGAAGAAGTCCAACGGATTCATATCTGGCGAACGTGGAGGCCAAGCAATGGGTCCGGCGCGTCCAATCCACTTTCCTGGGTATGTTGCATCGAGGTGGTTACGCACCTCATGGGAAAAATTTGCTGGGGCACCATCATGCATGAACCACATGCCTCGCTGCACTGCGGCCGGCACACTCTGCAGCAATTCCGGGAGGACATATTGCAGGAAAACAAGGTACGTTGTGCCATTCAGGCCCCAAGAAACACTCACTGAGGATTCCTGCCCACACGTTGACATTGAACCTCTGTTGAGGTTTCCACGGGACACTGGCATGGGGATTTTCCATTGACCACATGTGTGCATTGTGTGTGTTGACAATGCCTTCTCGCGTAAAGCTGGCCTCATCAGAAAATAAAACAATGGCAGGAAACTGAGGATTAGTATGTGTGATGACGTCAAGCATCCAGCGCACGAACTGTGCACGACGGGTATGGTGATCTTCGGTTAAGTGTTGTACCCTTTGGATGTGGAAGGGATACATCTTTTCACTATGCAGAACATTCCACACCGACGTGTGCGGAACACCGAGTTCAGCTGCAACCGCTTGTGTACTTGTTGACGGGGAATCTTCAAATCGTTGCAGCACGATTTTTTCCATTTGAGGCATGCATACAATGCATGGTTTCCCTACATCACACCATGCTGGCTGAAAGGTCCCCGTCTCCCATAGTCATCGATCGATTGTGGCGAAAATGGTGTGGTGAGGATGTCTCCTCGGATATTTCTGTTGGTACATCTGCTGTATTGTACATCTGTCCATTGCCATCTGCTCGATTGTAAATGAGATGCATATCAGCATATTTCTCGTTCGTGTAGTCCCATCATGATCCCCACTGAAACGGACAACTAACTGCTACACGTGCCTACTACCACAATAGCTCTACCTTACGTCGCCTGCAGCACGTGCTCCTACCCCAGCGCATGCGTTTTGCAACGCTGCTTATGTTAGACATCGTGAGTGAACCCATGAACGATCAACTGACATCTGCCTTCCTTCTCCTCTGCAATCAGAAAATTTCCGGTGCATCTGGACAGTAATGTTCTGCAGTGATGGGTTTGGCCTCTTGCCAAGACACTCAGGGCCTGCATATGTATTTTCACGATTTTCACCAACTAAACGTGGTTTGCGACACCATGTTCCATTTCAATTTTTGTTCCTCTTGATGTCTACTAACAACCCTCTGAGTTTGTCGCTGCATTAACTGAACACCCTGTATATTTATAAAAATATTTTTTACTTACCAAGGACAAACCTATAGACAAAAAACAGGTGGCCCTATGGGATCACCATTATCCACTATTTTGCAGAAGTGATAATGAATGAAATAGAAAAAATGCAATAAACAGACTACCTAATAAACCTCTTCTTTATTGTAGATATGTTGATGACATATTCATTCTTGCCAATTATGAAACAGCTGCTTTTGAAAACCTTCAAAAACAAATGTCTGAACAATATCAAGAAATAGCTTTAACTATTGAAAATGAAAAGCATAATACCTTTCCTTCCCTTGATCTGTTACGCATTAAAAAAGCTGATTCCTTAGACTTTTAAGGTATGCAGAAAACCATCTTCTGTACCAGTAATGATTCTATCAGATTCTGCTTACCCTGTTAGCCACAAGGTAAATAGTATGCGAACTTGGGTTAAACATGCATTTACTCATTCTTCCAAAAAGAAGTATCGAGATGAAGAATTAGATTGGATTAAATTCATGGCAAAAACTTTTGGATATGGCAAAAAAGTGGTAAATAAAATAATTGGTGAAGTTAAAAATAAACTTAAAAATCCTGCCTCAAGAAACCAAAACATTTCAAAAAATAAGAGAAAAAGAAAATATGTTGGATCTTTTCCTTATATAAAAACTATTAGTAATAAGCTTTGCAAATTGGATAAAAAATACAACTGTCACTTTGGCCATTCTGTCTCTACTATCAAAGACATGCTCGTAAATACTAAATTTCAACCTAAACTTTTAGAAAAAGCAGGTACTTATGAAATACCCATAAAACAATCTAATCCTTTGATCTTGTACATAGGCAGCACCAAAACAAGATTGAAGCAGATATCGAATCAACACATAAAAAATTCACAGAAAGACTTTTGAGATATCCTTAGTGATAACCCAAGTACGTGAGCTTCACCTATATGATATTCTAAGTGTCCAATAACGTGCTGAAATGTCATTTTTGACGAAAAGCACGAGTCCTTTATGAAAAGATTCTCTGTTTCTGTTAAAACTTTTTGCATGTTGTCTCCAGGTCTCCGTGTATTGTATTATATAGGAGGAAACTCATTGATAACTTTAAAATCTCTAAAATCCTTAAAATTACTGTAGTTCTTACTAAAATAAAATATGATACAGCAAATACAAAGTAGGTGAACATGCAACCGAATTGAAAAAAAAAAAATTAACGAATTGGAATGAATTTAAACTAATAGGGATATAATAAAAAAAAGAATACATCAAACAACCAATTGGGAGAACATATCTTTCACTGTAGTGCCATTTGTTGAATCATTACATTGTTCCAATCTCATCTTCGATATGACGGGATTCCCTCTAGGCATAAACAACACTGAAATTCTATTCTCAACCTAGTATGTCACCAAACTACACAAAAAAAGGGAATATGAATAAACCCACACAAACATCGATTTAAAACACTAAAATTTCCGAGTACGAAAATGGTCGAATTCTTGTCGTGTTTGACGTAAAAACACAGCTGAAATACCAAATACTGCCTTAGAACAAAGTGGAAAAAGAAACTAAATAACACAAAAACCTCACAAAATGCCATCAAAAATTGGAACCAAAAAGCGGCGAAAACAGCCCTAATTTAATATTGTATTAGAAATAAAAAAAATTCCAAAATTTGATAAAATAAAATTGATTTCGACTCATAAATCTGAAAAGGAATTGAGGTTTTCTGAATATATATATCAATATAAAAGCTAAAAGGTAAAGTCTGCAATATTCATGACCCAACAACCCTTCCGAAAGTGTGGAAAAAATAACTAAAAGAGAAAAACTTTTCAAAACAAAAAGAAAATTCTTTACCAAAATTGAACGATAATAATAATTAAGAAATAATAAAATAATAAAAATAATAAAAAAAATTGTAATAAAATATACAGAGGTTAAATTAATAAAAATAAATGATTCATAATATCCATTAAATTTAAAATAAAATTATTTTCCGTTAGTTATCGAATATTGCTAATCCTTTATTAAAGTTAAATCAATTTCTGACTAGGATTGTACAATAATAATTGATGAAATTTAAATTCAATGAATTTTCTGATCGTTATTGAACCCAATAGGCAATGCTTGAAGTGAGAACCTCTCATATAGAAAAACAAACAACAGCGCCTGCGCATCGATATTGCTGGTAAAATCGAGATGTGGATAAATACTTGCCGTTCGCAGTTCCTCAACGTGTGCGGGAGCACGTAAGAACAACGCTGACGATGGTGCCAAGAGATACGTCGAAAACCTACTTTACATTTTTTATTAGCCGCATTTATGATTGATCTGACTGTGTACCTCATCTACCCATATTTTAGGTTAAAATTTATATAACAAAAAAAAAAAAAAGGACTAATACAAAAAAAAAAAAAAAAAGTCTTTGAGCTGCTACTAACCAAATAAGTATCAAACCAAGTAGTTTTGAGGTAAGTTAAATTAAAATTTTTATTAATAGTAATAATATTTTCCTAAAACCAACGATTATTTTCATTACAATATAATAAAATATTACGATTTGACCTTTCTAAATATTATTTTTTTTAATATCAAGCAAAGACAAAGTACACATGGTTCACATCGCGAATCGGCGAAAAAAAAAAAAATGCAGACGTTCTATAAAAAAAGTGTTAGTAGTGCAATGTTTATAGTGTAAGTATATATGTTTCACATATTAATTTCCTTGAACATGTTAATTTAGACATATGCAAGTCAAACATAAAATTATGTTTATTCTAGCTAGCAGAATAATGCAAATAATTTTTGTCGTGATTAGTGCTATTTGATGGGAAATGTATATGTACGCTGTATCCACTATTCTGTTCCTTTGTAGATATGATATTTGTACATACATTACATACATATCACTAAGCTGTTCTCTGAGATTCAGAGGTTAGCTCCAAAAAGAAATACAAACTTCCAGATATTTTTACTTATTGTTGTCGTATCAAACTTCTGCATTTGTGCATCTATAAATTGGATTTTGCAAAAGTTATTTCTATCAAATAGCTCTAACCATGAGAACAGTGATTTACATTATTCTGCTAGCTAGAATAAACACAAATTTTATATTTAACTTGATGTCTATTTCACTTCTAAAAGTTAGGTTGGCAAAATGATTTTTGTAAATAATAGTAATTGATATGAGATGTGAACAGAGTTTGCCACATATTTCTTGCTTTGCATGATTGTCTGTGTTTTCATTGAAAACCATAAATGTGTCTGCTTTGGTGTGATATATCTGCTTATTTTAAAAGCCCCACTAGAAAAATCAATTTTGCATATCATTGAACTGATATGTTATGCAATTTTCCATGAAATTTCCAGCTTTTGGGCTGCAAAAGGTTTTTACTAGATGTCATGAATTTTGGTTAAAGAACATCTCAATTTAAGTACTGGTTACATTGGAATAAAATTTTTAACATTGGGTATTTCTTTCTATGATCATTATTATCCTTATCTCTATATTATTTTTGTCTATGATGAGTATTATTCTCATCAATATCATTTCTGTGTATGATCAGTATTATACATGACTTTTGAGTTTTGTGATGCTTGTTTTTCCCTAGGTGCAGGATAACACTTATGTTGGTTGCTGTATCTTCACTTCTAAAAGCTTTATTTAAATTATTTTTCCATTCCAGTGCTGTAAGCACACTATGATTTTCTTTGTATTTTCCAACTTTTTTGATGTTCAGAAGTTAGGTGCAAGATATGGCCAAACAAAGAAATTTAAACTCTTCCCATGATAGTGTGTGGAAGGAGTTTGTAGAATTTAAGGATCATTTATATATCATTTTGAGAAAACGATCAAAACTGAAGAAATAGATATCTATCAGTGTCATCGTACCAAAGGAAATGCTTTAGGTTGAATGAAAATATAAATGTTGACTGAATGTAGAGACCTCCTGAAAAGACAAGATTTCAATTTGCGAATGGTCATATACTAAATGACATTATCACAGAAGAGCTGCACTCCACACGTTTTGAAGAATGAAAAACTAATACAGGGTGTCCTGGATGTAAACTACCAATAAGAAATCATTGTAAATGAGTGTGAAAAATAGATACAGAAATGCTATTTGTGCTAACAGAAAGAGGAACTTACCAAGTTTTATTGGGCATCAATAAATCTCCATATGTGCACCTTTTGTGGCACAACAGATGTCCTGACAGTATTTGACCTCCCACCAAGTGTTTTCCAGCCCCTGTGAAGTGACACTTTCACAAGCAGCGATGATTTTCCAATGTAAATCCACTAAATTGTTTACTGGAGTTTGGTAGACAATGTCTTTAATGTGTCCTCCCAAAAGAAAACAAGAGAGGGTAAGATCAGGGGATCTGAGATGCTATAGCATAGCACAGGTCTGTCATCTCTGATCCAACATTCAGGAAAACTTCGTCCAAATGAGCCTTAGCATGTTTTTGGGGAGGAGGGGGGTCCATCTTGTTGAAAAAAGAATCTGGGTGGTGTCTATGGTATGGCATAATTTTTTAACATATTCAAGTTAACATCTGCAGTGACAGACCTTTCAGTGAAACAGAAGGGGCCGATAATTTCGTGCACACTGAGGCCAAACCAAATGTTTACTCTAAAGCTGTTCCACTGTTGTTCCAGTGGAACAGCTCCATTGCAGCTGTTCCACTTTGTGCGTATTCTCAGATACCCATATCCTGCAGTTGTGTCTCTTGGCCATCCCTGAGATGTGAAATGTACACTTGTCACTGAAAATCACCTTCTGAAGAAAGCCATTGTTGTTATCAATCTTTGACAGCATGTCAGAAGCAAACTGGTATCTCAAGGGCATGTCATTCGGCTTTAACTTCTGCAGTAACTGAATTTTGTATGCACAAAGACATAACCTCTTGTGAAGAACATCGTGAACTGTCAACCTTGGGATCCCCAGTTTACAACTAGAATGATAAATGGACTTAGTTGGGCTGCTGTGGAGTGCTTCACAAATGACCTCCACTTGTTCTTCATAGATGTGCATACTACGTGCCTCTGCTTTTCAAGTGAGCCACTTTCCAGGAAACTTTTGTGTTACACTGTTATCGTGTATCTCTTGGGTGACGGTCATTGGAAACTTAAATTCTGCAAGCCAGTAACAACACTGCACTTTCTGCTGCACCGTGAATGCCATTTCAATAACAGCTGCCTCACAATGTATGTACCAGCTGTGCAGGGGAACAGCAGCACCTTCTAACATCAGCAAGCCTTGTTGTGTGCTGCCAACGAAACTTGGCAAGTTCCTCTTTCTGCTACCACAAACAGCATTTTTGTATCTATGTTTGCACTGATTTACAACGATTTCTTACCAGTAGTTTTCTTGCTGGACAGACACCCTGTGCATAAGTTTGATTGTCGTGTCATACAAAGCACATCAAACATTTACTTTATATCAGTGGAAATCTGTCTTCTAAATGAATCAACATTATTTTATTTATTTTTTTTGCAGTTGAAAGAATTAATTGAAGTTATAGGGGTTTTAGGAGTTTTGTTATAGGGGTTTTAGGAGTTTTAGAAACAGATTTTACTTAGGTTGTCAAATTTTTAATCTATAAACAAATTCATCATCAAGACTACATCATTGGAATAGTTGTTGCCACTCAGTTGGAAGTGACCAGATCCTATGGTCATTTTAAGTGACTCCTCTTCTTCTAGCTGTTTCTGTTTCTTACTCTATCTAGTTTTATCTTTAAACCATGTGGCTGGCAAATGATTCTTTTTATTGAGTTCTAATTAATTGAGTGCCTGGTTGTCCACAAATGTCTGTTCAAACCAGTTTTGTTAGCTATGTTTTTGAAAAACTTTTGCATTAAATTCAGACCAATGAATAGCCACAATCCTACTGGAAAAAGTAAAATACATTAAAAACTAAAAATCAGATGATCTTTACATAAACTGACATTACAAAAAAAAAAAAAAAAAACTTTTTAAAATTAATCATATCACTAAACAGAAAAAAAAACTGTGAATGTTTAAAAAAATAAAAAAAAATACTACAGGTTTCTTGGTTATATGGAACAATAAAACAAGTACCCCTTTTCATCTTATATTTGATACAAAACATTCCCTCTTTTCTAACCTTAGTTACTATTTCCTTGATCATTTGAAAAATATGTACTTTTCCAAAGTTCCTCCTGTAAAGAAATTCAAAATAACTCATTAATAAGCTCCCTGTTATTGAACACCCAATTTTGGCAAATCTGGACATCACCTCAATATACACCAACATTAATGTGGGCCATCTTTGTTGAATTCCTTGCACAGGACTTTGCACTAAAAATTGTTATTCAAGGTTATAATAAAGATGAACTCTTAAGCATTTTCTTAAACTCTTCTCATTTAAACATATCTTCTTCCAATTTGAAAGTAAGTTCTATAAATCACTTCTGCCTTAGCAGTGGATTTACTCTTGGCACTGTTTTTAGTCAACTGTTATATGGGGAAACTTGAAGATAAGTTAGTTCCCCAAATCAACCATCAATATTCTGCCTATATGCGAGATACCTAAATGACATCATCATAATAGCCGATATCAAAAACGACTCTCCAGAAAACATTCCGAACATGTTTAACAGTTTTGATGATTTCCTCAAATTTACTCTAGTACTTCAATCTGATAAATTTCAACTTGCATTACTTAACCTTTTCAGTTTCAGAAGAAAACATCTGCATAAAATTGTATGAAAAACGTATCAATTTTAATCAGTCTCTAAGTGCTACTGCTACCATCTCACCTCTATCAAATTTATTGTTGCTCCAAAATTCTTGGAGAAAATTGGGATCTGGATTTTCAGGTAATTTAAAATGTCTTGTGAAGAATTAAAAACTACACTTGCAGAAAATAATTGCTTTTCTCCTGTGATTGAAATATTGAAAAAAAGTAAAGTAAAAATCAGTAACAATAACAGTAAACTAACACAAAAATTACTCATCATAAAGCCTTATGTGAAAAACTGCAGGGAATCGGCAAGAAAAGTAAAGTTAGACTTGCTCCACAAGGGACTTAATAATAAAATTAATAGATTCTTTACCATAAAACAAAAAGAAGACATCCTACTTTACGGAGGAGCAGCCTACAGTGTTAACCTTAGTTGTGGTAATGCTTACATTGGTGAAAATGAAAGATAACTTGTGACCCATGTAATGAAGTATAAAGCTGGAATAAAAATGTTGACACAAAACAAGACCAGAGATACATTCAAAACACCAAACATGCAGTTGACTGGGACTCCCTTAAAATAATTTGGTCAGCAGCACTTGGTGAAAGGAAGTTGAAAGAATAGGGGCCATAAAAAAAGTGACCAAAAAGTTTGGACATTACCGTAGGAGTGGTAACATTGCTTCCCTGATTCAGTTCCAAATACAGGTTAAAATACAATTTAAGAATTAGACAAGTTGCTATTGTTTATGACTCCGTAGTAATCCACGTAATTTAGTTGTATTATAGGTAATTGCTGTAACGGCAAAGGTCACCATAAGTTCACATAAGCAACTAAATGATAATTTTGGTCATATCACCTTCAACTAAGTGAAGACAAGGGTGGTGGCTATCTTGATTGTGACTTATACAAGGTAAGGGATAACTAAAATAAACCTACAAATATAGATGAAAACTGTATTTTTACAAAGCAGAACTATTTTAATTTGTAAGTCTGCTGTGTGTGTATCTTGTCTTCCAAATGCTAAAAAAAGAACCACTGCATTATGTTAAGAGAAGACAGAATTGAATGTGAAACCAGTTTAATTTTACCTACCTGTAAAGTAAGTTTCAATTCCTGAAGGAATAAGAGGTGCCATCCTGCCATATGATCATGAAACTGATTAATCCTGGCAAATACACTTGATGCAGGTTAGACTAATTATGGTGGTTAAATCAAAGATATTTCTATCACATGTTTTCAGTTCCCATTTTCTCTGGTCTACTAAGTAGAGATTTGTGTTCAGAATGAAATTTAATGCATGTTAGAACATTAGAAGCAAAATTCTTATTATGAAAAAGAACAATGATTAAAAAATTTCCTAGATTTTGTTATAATGAAGTTCGTATGTTTGATATTTGTAATGTGCTGTATTCCTTGTAAAATCTCTTTTCTTGATTTTACAGCATCTTCCATTCCAAATGAAGAAGGGATCGACCATGATTTAATATGGGTTCAACTTTTAAGTTGTAGAGCTGCTGGGTATGTTTTTCTTTTGATGAATGATCTTCAGTTTTTATTCTAGAATAGTGTGATGTGTCACGAAAAAAATGCATCATGTTATCTTATGTTATGTGCTGCTTTTTACATGTGCTTTTATTAACATGGTTTTGTAAAGTATGAGAAAGTGGTGTTTATGTGTAATCCAAAACAAAGCTAGGACATCATATATCAAACTGAAAAGTTTTAGTAATAAGAATACCTGTTTTTTCAAATTTCTTAATGTTTCTGAAAGAAATTTGAAACCGGTAAGCTTGTTCCATTGATAAGAGTGCTATTTTTACCTCATTTGCATGTGTATTCACAAATTTGCATTCCAAATACACTCCAGTCAAGTTTTATACACATTAATTTCTGCTTTGATGTGATATTCTCTTGATATATGGTGTCCAAGGTATATGTCAACATCAGTTACTTCTATATTTGTGCCGTCAACCTCTAAATTTTCAGTTCTTGTAAAAGCATTGTACATCAGTTTTGTTTTCTGCAAGTTCATTTTTAATACCACTTTTTTAGTCTTGTCAGCAAGTTTCTTGATCATTCTCTGCATCTCTGAAGGAGTACTGACAAAAATGACTGTATAATCAGTAAAATGAAGATGGGTTAAACTATCTCCATTGATCATTATCCTGTTGTCAGTTCAATAATTGAACAAAATTTGAAATGTATCACTGAGCTAGGGTGATGTGGTGTCACCTTGTTGCACTCCCTTTCCAAATTTTTTACATGTGTCCTCAAACAGTCCAACCTTTGCACTTGCATTTTTATAGATGTTATTAATAATGCTAATGTATGCATCTTCAGTACCTCAGAATTTCAAAGACATTGTAACTGCTGATGGTTTCATGGAAACAAAATGCCTTTTCATAATCAGTAAAAGCCATGCATAGTGGGAGTTCATTCTTTCAATTAGTTCACTCAGTACATGGTTATGATCTATAGTACTGTAGCCATTCTTGAATCCAGCTTGTTCTCTAAGTTGAGCCATATCCAGTGTTCCCTTTAGGCGATGTGCCATACCTTAGCAAAGATTTTGTAAAAACTGATATCAGGTTGAAGGGTCTGTAGTTTCTGAAATACTTGAGGTGCCCTCTTTTATATAGCAGGATCACTGTGCCATTTTCCAAGTCATCAGGAATGTTCCTTTCATTGAAGCTTATAGTGAAAATTTGGAAGAGTATAATTTCTATTTCTTCACTGGCTTCCTGTACAGTGCCAACAGCAATTCCATCTTCCCTGTTTCATGTTCTTAATTGCATGGGCAGGAGAAGTTGAGGCGCTTTAGAGCCTGTATGAAATAATATACAGTTAAGCTTTTAAAGTGCCTCTAATTCTCTTGTAGAAGTTGCCCGTGTAATGTACAACTGTACACAAGGATATATACACAATCATATCAGAATAATATGATCACCAACCTAATAATGAGAATAACCACCCTTGGCCCAGATGACAGTGGCGAGACTGCATGGCATGGACGCAATGAGGCCCTAGAAGGTTACCCGAGGCACACATGCCCATTTGAAATGCAGCAGAACATGGAGGTCTTGGAGATGACATAATTTGTGAGTCAGCACATCAAACCTGTCGATTCAAATAGTCCCACAAGTGCTTTATGGGATTGAGGTCAGGCAAATTCGCCGGTCAAGAGAGAACAAAGACATTGCTGTCGTGTTCCTGGAATCGGGTGCGCCCTACCTTAGCAACGTGGCACCGAGCATTGTCATTTTGGTAGACACCATCACCACCAATGTAAATGTCCAACATAAAGGGATGCATGTGGTCAGTGAGTATGTACAGGTAGCCATTGGTGTTCAGGGACCCATCTAGTGGTACCAGCAGCTTCAGGTTATACCAGGAAAATATCCTCCAGACATGCACACTGCCACCGCTAGCCTGTACTTGACTGGCAAACGTGTCCAGGTGTTGATTTGTGTGTGTCTCATGCCATATCCGCCACTGATCATCACTTCTGTGGAGTAGAAACCTCGATTCGTCAGAGAAGGCAACCTTTTTCACTCTTCCTTTGTCTAATGATGGTAGTCCCATGCTAACTGGAGGTGTCGTTGCCAATGGACCAGGGTTAGCATGGGTGCCTTGAAGCAGCATCGACTCCAGGGACCCATGTGTAACAGGTTCCCTGGAGTCGACGCTACTGTTATTAGAGACATGTACAGTCTTCCCTTGGTACCTGCAGGACATTGGTTCCAGAACCTCCACGGATACAAAAATCTGTGGATGCTAAAGCCTCTTATATAAAATGGCATAGTATTTGCATATAACCATGTACATCCTCCCATGTACTTTAAATCATCTCTATATTACTTATAATACCAAATGCAATGTAAATGCTGTATAAATAGTTGTGTTACTGTGTTGTTCAGGGAATGACAGAAAAAAAGTCTGTACATGTTCAGTACTGATGCAACCATCGTAGGCCTAACTACATGGTACATGTCAGCAACAGCGTAACATTTTCTTTCATTCAACACTTACATATTGCTTTCATTTAATGACCTGAAAGCAAAATACATAGAATAAAACACAGAATATTTAAAATACAAGTACTTATGGAACGTATACTGTAATTATAATTTGAGATCTCTCTTGATGACCCTCATGTGATGATGATGACGGTGATTTTTGTATGTTGCCTACAATGCCGATATGGTGAAGTGACGAGATGTGCAGCACTGTAGGTGAGCGGTAAGACATCAGAAGAACCAGGTTTCGATTGCAGACATTGACGCTTTGGAGGAGGCTCACTAATACTAATGTCAAGATCTGCAGAGTTGAGGGCTGAGGAGCTTCAAGCATTGAAGGCCGAGGCTTCACAATTGCAGATGCTGTAGGTAGAAACATTGTTATGGGAAGCTGTTTCTGCTTTTTCTTTGCATCATCAAACAAATATCGCAGTGGTTGTAGGCATGTTGTTATCCCTCGGGTAACACAGAGGCTTCGTTCCATCAAAGGATCGTACTCAAAGATCATGTCCTTTAACACTTGTGCCTGTTGAAAAACTGCTGCAAAAATTTCTGCCTAAATTGATGGCTCTGCCATAAATTTGGACACTTGAAAAATTGTTTTTTAAAGCTTAAAAAGTCTTTATATATATATATATATATATATATATCATCATCATCATTGTCAACCATTATCAATCCACTGCTGGACGAAGGTCTCCCCAAGTTTCCTCCACAACGGTCTGTCTTGTGCCAGTCTCCTCCATGTCACTCCCGCATACTTTCGAATTTCATCCACCCATCTTCCATGTGGTCTTCTTCTGGGTCTTTTCCTGTCCCTTGGAATCCAATCTAAAATTTCGGCTGTCCATCGATGGTCTGTTCTTCTGGCAGTATGTCCAGCCCATTGCCATTTCAGGGATTTAACTCTGATCATGATGTCTTCCACTCTTGTCATTTTTTGGATCCACATGTTCCTCTTCTTATCTCTCCTGGTTACACCAAGCATGCACCTCTCCATGCTACTTTGAGTTGTCTGCAGCCTTTGTATGTCTCTTTTAGCTAAGGTCCACGTCTCTGCACCATATGTAAGCACTGGAAGGATGCATTGATCAAACACTTTTCTTTTAAGACATAATGGCATATTGCTCTTGAAAATTATGCTGTTTCTTCCAAAAGCTCTCCAGGCAAGTTTTGTACGCCGATTAATTTCTTCACTAATGTGACCCTCACTTGATATCTGCTGTCCAAGATAAACGTACGTGTCTGTTATCTCCAGCTTTTCTCCATCAATCGATAAATCTTCATTTCTTGTAAAAGCATTAAACATCACTTTTGTCTTCTGAAAGTTCATTTTTAATCCCACTTCTTTACTCTTGTCAGCAAGTTCCTGCATCATACTCTGTAGCTCTGATGGGGTAGTTGCAAAAATGACTATGTCATCAGCAAAACGAATGTGGGTTAGATAATCTCCATTAATCTTTATGCCTTTGTTTTCCCAGTTCAGTGATTGAAAGACATTTTCCAATGTGGCATTAAAGAGCTTCGGAGATATGGTGTCACCTTGTCTCACTCCTTTTCCAATTTTTATGTGTGTTGTATTTTCAAACAGCCGAATCTTTGCACTTGCATTTTCATAGATGTTATTAATAATATTAATGTATGCATCTTCAATACCGCAGGATTTCAGAGCCATTGCAACTGCTGATGGTTTCACCGAATCAAAGGCTTTTTCATAATCGATAAAAGCCATGCACAATGGAAGTTCATATTCCCTCGCTCTTTCAATTAGTTCTCTCAGTACGTGGATATGATCTATTGTGCTGTAGCCACTCCTGAATCCAGCTTGTTCTCTCAGTTGAGCCATGTCCAGTGTTACCTTCAAGCGGTGTGAAAGAACTTTAGTGAAGATTTTATAAACCACTGATAGGAGGCTGATAGGTCTGTAGTTCCTGAGATCCTCAATGTCACCTTTTTTATGTAGCAAGATCATTGTAGCGTTGTTCCAATCCTCAGGAATTTTCCCTTCATTAAGGCATCGAGTGAAAATTTGGGCGAGTACTGTTTCAATTTCTCCACTTGCTTCTTGTATGATGTCTACAGTAATTCCATCTTCTCCTGGAGCTTTTCCCCGCTTCATGTTTTCTTGATTGCATGTGCAACTTCTGCTGGAAGGACTGGAAGAACTCTGGTACTGGTACCTTTCATGATGTCTGGAGTACATGTATCATCCCTTTCATATAATTTGGAGTAGAAATCTTTCACTCTTGTCAAAATTTCTCCTCTATTTCTTGTTACAGAACCATCTTCTTTTCTCAGTGCCATAATCTGTTTTTTTCCCTTACTGAGATGTCCCTTTGCTATCTTTAGGCTTTGGTTGTTTTCAATTGCTTTCCTTACTAGTTCACAGTTGAATTTCCTTACGTCTTCAGTGATACTTTTTCGTACTGTCTTGCATAGCTCTATATATTCCACTTTGGAAGTCACATCTTTTTTAGTTGTCCTCATCACTCTTCTTTTTGCATCAACATTTTGGTTTTTCCTGATAATTTGTTCACATGCAATTTGTTCTTAGACCCAGCTAATTTTGTTGCTGTTTCCATAAGAGCTTTGGTTACTTTTCTGTTAACTTCAGAAATATCCTTGTTCTCCCGATGTTAGGCCTTCTAAAGCAGAGAACCTGTTCTTCAGTTCCAATTTGAAGGTATTATGGTGTTTTTTAAGGTTGGTTATGTCAATACATTTTGTTTGTCTTATGAGCTTGCTACGTTCGAGTTTAGTGTTGAGGTGCATCTTGCATCTCACCAATCTATGGTCACTGCCTGTGTTGAACTTGTTTAGCACACTGCAGTCTTCTATGACGAATTTTTTGTTACACATAATAAAATCAATTTCACTTGTCGTCCCATTTGGATGTCTCCATGTCCATTTCCTGTGTGGCTTTTTCTTGAAAAAGGAGTTCAAGATGAAAAACCCTTCTGCCTCTGCAAACTCTAAGAGAGTATTTCCACGCTGGTTTCTGTTGCCGTGACCGAATTTACGTACTGAAGTTTCATTCTGTTGCCGTTGCCCTATTTTTGCATTGAAATCTCCCATAATTATCTTCAAGTGCTGCTTACCTTTATTATTTAGATCACGAATTTCCTCATAAAATTCTTCAATTTCTTCTTCAGCATGACTTGTGGTGGGTGCATAAGTTTGAATAATCTGAGCCTGGTATCTTCTCGAGAGTTGGATAACGAGTCGTGCAGCTCTGTCAGAGGAACTTTCAACTTCTACAACTTTATCCTTCAGTTTCTTGTTTATTATAAATCCAACACCACTAGTTCTGCCAGTATCTGTCCCACGATAGTAGAAGAGATGTCCACTTTTCAGTTCAATGAGATCTTCTCCTTTTCTCCTTACCTCACTTAGCCCGACGATGTCCCACTTGATCCTTTGTAGTTCCTCTTCCAATTCAAGAAGCCTTGAATCAGAAGATAGGGAGCGTCCGTTATACGTAGCCAAGGTCAGCATCAGATGACAGCCTAGTCCGGTCCTCCTGGGATTCTTAGCACCCTCTGCCTTCATGTCGCACTGGCCGCTGCCTTGGCCAGGTACATTCCAGCTGCCGGAGACTGAGGGCCAAGATTTAAGTTGTGGAGTCATTTTGGAGGGGTTTGGCCATAACTCACCACGCTGGCCAAGCAGGTTGGTGAGTGTGGGATAGCATTTCCTCTAATCCCGATGGTATAGTTATACCGCTATTGGCGGTCGTCAGAGCCCCTTTAGTGGGAACAGGATGTACCACGAGAAGGCGGGGTTGACATTTGTCAAGGAGAGGCTATGATGTTACGCATCACCTGACCTTACATCCCATATATATATATGGGATATATATATATATATATATAGATATATAGATATATATGTGTTACTTTACTTCACAGGAATCGGCACACAGCAAATTCAAGTTTTGCTTTTTGGAAGTTTCTTGATTTTTTTTTTTTTCAAATATTTTTGATCCGTGTTTGGCTGAATCCGCAGATGCGGAACCTGTGGATATGGAGGGCCGACTGTACCTGGATACCCCAGCATTCGTTTCCATGGTCAATTGATGCAGATGATACGTGTCAATTTGCCCGTTACCAGTCGACGAAGGTGTCGTTCTCTGGGGTCAATAGCCTTTGGGACTCCACAGTTATGACATCAGGAAGTACTCAGTGTGCCAGTGGTCTATTCTTGGTACACACTTACAACCAGGGGCTGATTTTCGCAGGGGCACGCCGGGCCCGGGCCTCACCTTTTGGGGGCCTCAAATCATGTGCGTGTTTTTTCATCGCTAATAAAAAAATTTACGACGTAATTATACCAGCTGTGAAAATATTTAATGTAAGACTATTTTAGTAAAAACAAATGAATAACGGGATAAAATAAATAACGAAAAAAAAAAAAAACCTCATGCAAAGCCAATCTGATATTCATGATCTTGACGTGTTCACGTCTGTAATCCAATTGCTTGGAATGACACCTCTGAAATCCCACTTTGATGTTGAGATGCTGGTACTCTAACTGGCAGATATGACGTCAGAATGTGGAACTGCTAAAGTCAGCTGTGACGATTCAAGCAGCCATCTGCTACACTTTAAAAGCACTAAAAATACAAATGCTGCTAACCCACAAATGGCCACGCCTATCGGCAATCGGCATGTCCAGTTACCTTAACGTAACCGTTACAGCTGATTTTCTTTACGACAATTTCAGATACGCATTTGTTAAAATAGTGTTAACTATAAAGAAATATAATTCAAATCAACATTAACAATGCCGTGAGGAGCAATCGAGGGCATTTTAAAAATTATTAGGGTCCACAAATTTGGCTGTGCCCAGGGCCCAAAAATTTCTAAGTCAGTCTCTGCTTACTACAGCACCTCGTGAATAGCCCATGAAGTTTGCTGCTTCTGAGATGCTACCACCCTTGGTGCAGTAGCCGATGATCATGATCATTCTTCTTTGAAAGTCTGTCAAATCACTACCTCTGCCCATTGTGCTCATGTAACATGCTATGACTTATCTGTCCTGGCTGGCCACTTATATCTCTGTGTGGTCGACCTTGTCACATGCACTTTGTGATGCACCTGGGTGGGTACACTGTGATTCCGGGGTGATATATTATTTTGGTACCACCGTGTATATTTGTGTGACTACATAACTACCAGACACAAGTATAACACTCCATTTTAAGCATGGAGTGTTAATCAATATCCAGTTCACAGCTTTAATTTAGCACAATCACAAATTGGAGCACAGAGATTCAAATAAAAAAAATTGTCAAATCGCCCCCTCCTCCCAACACACACACACACACACACACACACACACACACACACACACACACACACAGTCAGCCTGACAGACTATTCTTCCTGTGCACTCCTATTTTCAGCAAAATGCTGTTAAAAAAGAAAAGCAGATTTGTGTAACAGACTACTATTAAAGAAAATTATATGTATGAAAGAAGTTTTGTAATACATGTAGTGCACTAAAAAAAAAGTACATTGCATGTACATAATTTGCTTTTAGTTTAATTTCTAAGGAAAAATATTGACTACATTATTTATAAAAAAATAGTCTGATTTTATAACTTTTGTGGTTGAGAAATGTAGTTTATGTTCTGTCTCTACACCTGTGTAATTTTCTTTCTTTTTTTTTAAATTGTTAGGTTCCTTATGGGAGCATCATGTGGAGGAGGCAACATGCAGGTAAATGATCAAGATTATCATGTTGTTGGCTTAAGGCCTAGACATGCATATTCAATTTTGGATGTCCAAAGCATAAAAGATCTCCGGTGAGTGCAAACTCATAAGATGTGAGTAATATTTTTTTGATTTCATATTTTGATAGCAGTGAAGTTAAAAGATGTATGTTAAAGTAGCAAGAGAATTAATTATTCTTTGAAGTTTATGAAAATAATTTTTGGCATCTTAGATTGTGCAGTGTTAGGCTAGTAAAAAAATCTATGTAATTATCCCTCAGAACACCACAGGCATTGTGAAATGAAATTCAAATAATCATAAATTATTTGTATTCCCAAAATGATTTAGTGTAGTACTTTGCATATTTTTCTATCAGGTGTTGTATAATGATGTTAAAGTGTTGCAGTTTGTAAGCTTTGATGCTTTTTTTTTGTCTTTTTTTTAAGCAGTGCAAGGAGCAAAATACATCTTTGTTAGCACGTCTTTTGTAAAAAAAGATCGTGCTTCTGTTATCGGTTTGTCCGTCCGTCCGTACCCATGATATCTCTGCAACTATTAGTCCGATTTGAAAAATTCTTTTTGCATTCGGAAGCATGAAACATGCAAATGATGATCCTTTATTTCGTTTTTTTTTTACTATGTACAATTTCGCCGCAAGGGGGCATAAATGCAGATGATGTCAAATTCAAAAATACGTTTTATTCCACATATTCGCTTCTAAACATCCGATTGAATTTTTTTTATCTTTCGATTCCATTTATGTTAAAAGAGTATTTTAGATATAGCTACTTTTTCAAATTACTCATAGATTTTCCGCATAAAAGTAAATTACAGTTTTCCCGATAACTCTTCTTCTAAAACTTCGATTTGAAAATATTTTTTTTCAGCGGATACATCTCCTGATGGAAAATCTTTTGCATATAATTTCAAAATTCTGGTAAAGAATACTTTGGCCACCAGGGGGTGTAAGTGTTAATTTTTGCTTCTGATGTATTTGCCATAAAATCGGAGCTTTTAAAATATCGATTGAAAAATTCTTTCGTGGACTGATGCCGCTCACATCAATAAACCTTTTCGGAATATTTTCTTCTTAAAATATTGCGCAGTTTCTCCGCCAGGGGCGTAGATGTACATCTTATTTTTGTCAATATCTCTACTTCTAGGAGTCTGATTTGAATAATTCCTTCTTTGTTGGATAGTGTTTTCAGTGTGACATGTTTTTCTTATTTCAAAATTTGCAAGCAATTCATAGACTTTCCGCTAGGGGGCATAAATGTAAATTGCATTTCCCCCTATATCTCTGCTTCTAAATCTCCGATTTGAAAAATTCTTTCTGCACCGGATACAGATCCTGATGGGAAATCGTTTGCACATATTTTATAATTTTTGTAAGAAATGGTTTGGCCACCAGGTGGCTTAAGTCTTAATTTCCGCTTCTGTTGTATTTGCAGCAAAATATGAGCTTCTAAAATCTCGATTGAGAAAAAAGTCGTTTGTTGACCGATACTACTCATGTCAACAAACCTTTTAGGAAAATTTTCTTCTTGAAAAAATGCATGGTTTCTACACTAGGGGACATAGATGTATATCTTATTTTTGTCAATATCTCTACTCGTAGGAGTACGATTTGGAAAATTCCTTCTTTGTTGGACAGTGTTTCCGATGCAAAATGCTTTTCCTATAAATTCAAAATTTTCATGTAAATCATAGATATGTGCTAGGGGGCACAAAGGTAAATTGTGTTTTCTGCGTTATTTCTGCTCCTAAAGCTCTGATTTGAAAAATTCTTCCTGTATCGCATACAAGACCTGATGGAAAATATTTTTCACATAATTTCTAATGTTTGGTAAAGAATAGTTTAGCCACCAGGGGGCATAAGGGTTAATTTCTGCTTCTGAAGTATTTGTTGCAAAATTTTGGCTCCTGAAAACTCGGCTAATTTTTTTTTTCTTGGACCGATACCGCTTATATGGATAAACCTTTTGAGAATACTTTCTTCCTAAAATAATGCATGGTTTTCCCACCAGGGGACGTAAAGTCACATCTTATTTTTGTAGATATCTTTGTTTCTAAGAGTTCGTATGCTCACGATTCTGTTTACAGCAATATCTGAGGGATTAAAAACCAGATTGAAAATCTTCTTTCTTTCATCAGATCTATTGTTTTCCATACCGGTTCCATTGACTTTGAATAGCTTTGATAAATTTAATTTGCGTCGGAACGGATTCAAAAGACGTGCTTATTACACCCAAAAATTCGGTGTCATTTTTCTTGTTTTTCAGCTGCTGTCACTTTTGTTTTCCCTTTGAGATAGGCATTAATGTTAAGATATCTAGAGTCATCAGAGGAAAAAAAAAGCTCTATGAGTGAAAAGAATGTAGGGAACTATTTTTCTTGAAAATTTGTGTTTATTTTATTAATGTATTTTGTTACTTATTGGCTGGCTGGCTACCCTGCCTTTTATGTTGGTAAATAATATTAATCCTAAAATGCCATTTCTTGAGAAATCTAAATATCCTTCTAACATTCTGAATGTGCAGACTGTTTTCTGACTTGCACCACTTGTTGTATGATATCCTTTTCTAAGCCATGAATTTATAAATGTTGCATCCCAGTCAAAATCTGTATTGTGCCTGGTGAAATGCTGATAGCATGTAGCAAGATAACACAGCTGATAGTAACACAATATTCACACTTTCAAGGCCCCCGACTATGATAATCTGATGCCAAGCACCAGACAGAGCACCTTTAAAATAATAAACCTGCATTGCAAAGGAAAGGGGAGTTGCAGGTTGTAGGCAAAGAGAAGGGATTTGCCTGCAGGCAGTAAAAGGTGGAAAGCTGTAATTTCTGTTGCAATAGTTCAGATATAATAGTGTTTTAATACCTGGGTTGCACCATCACAAATACTTTAATACTGGGTTCAGCAAGCCGTGTAAGCCCACTGGGTGATACAATTCAACATAACTTACATATATATCACTATATCCTGATCATAGGTGTTGAGAATACATTTAAGATAGAAAAAAAAACATTGTGTGTATCATTAGTACTAACAACAAAATTAAAATGTTGTCTTAAACTACATTGCTATATATAATATGTTATTACTGCAGAATACAAATTCAGCAGTCCTCTTTACTCTTTCACACATTATTTTTTCACAATTATAATTGTAGTAATTCCACACCAATCGATTTGTCTTTTGCCTGGAGGTATTTGATTGAGCAAGAGCAAAAAGATAAATTAAAGAAAAGAAAGACAGAGAAAAAGAATATTTACAAAGAAGGACAATTAAAAACTGAAAACATTGATAGATGGCACCACAGAGCTAAAGCATCATCCAATACAGAATTAGATGTATAATGAAGTACGACAACATGGCCCCTAGTGTGAATCATCATAGTGGCTGCTCCAAAGAGCCAAATAACATCATTCGCTACTATGCTAGTATGGACCACAACTCACTGAATAATGCTTTCAAATTTTAAGCCAAAACTAGTCTGAAGGTCATGATGAAAGAAGCTGATGTTGTGCTCCATGTTTTTAATCTTTCAATGCAACGTTTTTAGAATACCAATCTGTTGCATGTCAAGTCAAGTAATAGATAAGGTGAGTCATGTGCTGATCAGCTCTATTAAGAAAATGGAAAAAAAATAAAAATTAGATGTATTATTGTTGTGGAGAGTCTCTGGAGCAAGCCTGCCTGTATGGATACTTTGAGGGATATCGTTTAATAATATGGATGTGATACTCATACGTGATGCCTATTGGATTATTTACAACTGGTATTCCACAACGCGCTTATCATGCTTGGAATGTTAGTGCTTTGGAGCTACAATATAATTACTAAGAAGTTGTACGACGGTCTAAAAGGTATTTCTGCTATTAATACTATACTCTTGATTTACTTTACCTACAGAATCATTGCTTGTTTGTACACATAAATCTCATCTTACTAGAACTTATACAGAATTAACTATTGCTTAGAAGTGCTGACATCTACTGAGGACTATACAACTATTGATGAAAACTGATTATATTCCACTCAAAACTATTGAATACTACAGTTTTGACTTGTGCTATAATTTCCGTTGAACTATTTGAGAGGTCTTGGGTTAACTACATTAATATATTAGCATATATAATACCTTAAGGTAATTTTGCAGAGCCTTTAAAAATTGGTGCTTTGATATTACATTTTGTTACAGGAGACATTGTGACAATTTTGATAATGTACAAAATCACTTCTGTTTAATATCCTTTGACTATAGATAATTTCCAAGATACCACTGTCTTGTATGCTTAGAATGGCCCCAAAAAATAATTGCTTGATCTTATATTATATGGATGTTCATCAATCTACATATTTCATATTTACTTGCCTGAGCTGTGTCCTTACTTTTCACGTTTCAATTCAATTTAGGTCATTAGAGGTATTAATATTTGACTTCTTACCTCTTCCGTGAGTCCGTGCAAGGGCTTTCCAGCACTCCAACATCTTCTTTTTCTCCTGTTCACACGGTCGGATACACAATAACATTCACCTATTCCAATGAGGGTTGCACAAATCCAAGGTACTTGGTGAGCATAATTTATTGCAGATCATTTTATATGAGTTAGATAAAAATATACACACAAATACAGGAAGTTCGTTGTTTTGTCTTTCGTGTCATAAGGCTTCACATCAGTTCTCACATTAGCTCTGCGGCCTCTGCCATCAGTTCTCACGCGTCTTCACATGTCCACACTTTTCTTATGTTTGGCGTTGGCCTCCTCCACTGCGTCCCCTGTCGGCATAGTCCCAACAAGCTGTGAGCTACATAACAAATATATTTGCTATTAGATGACTAACTGACTATGGCTGGCAAAAAAAAACAACAACTGGAGCAGCTATGCATGCATCAAAAACTGTTACATTGTCTCCTCTAGACTCTGTGCATGTTGACATGGAGACAATCATGGCCACATTAGGAGAAATGAATAATAAATTGAATATTATTCCAACTGAAGTTGAAGATGAGCTGGGACATGTCAAACAGGAAATGAGGGAAGAACTTAAAGATATAAAACTTTCTATAGAACATCTTAGTACAATTTAGGGAGATATCATTCAAAAATGTAATCAGCTACATGAAACTAATATAATTCTGCAAACTAAATAAAATCAACTTGAAACCAACGAAATAAAAAATAAACAACATATTCAGGCACTTAAAATGGAACTCAATGATCTGGACCAATATCACAGAAACAAAAATATTGAAATCCATGGACTTGATTTAACAAATATTAAAAATGACTGTGAACTAAAGAATCACCTGGCAATATTAGCAGACAAGCTTCAGGTGGAAAACTTCAAACCTACTGACATAGATGTTGTTCATCCTCTGTTGGGCCAAGACAGAAATATACAGAAACCTACTATTATAGTGCAATTTACAACTATGACAGCTAGAAACTTATGGTTATCAAAAAGAAAAACTGTTATTTTCAACTCAGATTTACATAAAGATTATCAGCAAACTAAAATTTACATTAATGAAAATCTTACACCTACTAATAAGTATCTATACTGGCAGACTAGAACTTTGGTTCATAATGGAAGAATAAATAATACTTGGATATGGAATAACTTTATATACATAAGAGAAAATGAACATGAAAAAAGGAAAAAAAAAAAATAACTTTACAGGATTTGAGATCATTTGACATTAGTGTCTCTGAGTATAGTGTTGTTATTTAATAAAACTCCTAAACTTCATTAAACCATGCTGAATGATTACTATTCAACTAATGAAGTTAATAACTTATTAAAAACTAACTCACATAATTCATTAAACATTATTCATATAAATGCTACTTGAAAATCTAATACAAATAACAGAGACTACTATTGATATTTTCTGTATCACAGAGACATGGTTCTCTGAGCAAAATTTTTCTATTCCAATAAATGATTACAATGTTTATACTTTAAATAGAACACACTCTAAAGGTAGTGGGGTGGCTATATATGTACATAAGCATAAATTTTTCTCATTGCTTACTGATTTTTACTATAATTAACCAAAACTTAGAACTTCTTGTGATGACTAACCAACATTACATAATTGCTATTTGTTATAGATCACCTAATTCTGATCCTAAAAAACTTATTTCTACACTTAGTATTTTGTTTGATCAGGCAAATTTACTACATAAAAAACTTTTCTATTAGGTGATTTAAACATTGACATTTCAGAAAAGAATATAATAACAGACCAACTCAACTCTGTGTACTAGCCTCTGATTTCATTAATACAATACAAATACCTACTAGAATAACACCTTCCAGTAGTACAATAATTGACTTTTGCATTACTAATACTTTGCATGATTCAATTATATCAGGAGTGATAATATATGACTTCAGTGACCATCTACCTATATTTATTATATATAAGCACTCTTACAATATCCCAATTATAACAGATAAATATATTATTAGACAAATAACTAAATCAAATCTTGAAATTTTCAGAAATAAAATGGCTGAAATTGACTGGACACTAATTAATAGAGAAACACAAGTTTACTCAGCTTTTGAAAATTTTCATACCACTGTTCTTTGATTATATAACGAAACCTTCACTAAAACAGCACACTATAATACTTAAAAAATTTTTTTCGTAAACCTTGGATGAATAACTCACTAATTAATCAAATTAACAAAAAATATAAACTATTTACTAAATTTCTTAAATCTAGAAATCCTATAAATTATATTAATTTTAAACGCTATAGGAATAACCTGAACTCAACAATAAAAATGGTTAAAAGAAATTACTATTACAAATTTTTTTCTCAAAATTGCCCCCCCCCCCCAAAAAAAACAACAACAACATGGCAACGTCTTAATCAATTGTTGGGAAAAATAATTAAATACAAATACCAGAATTTTTAATTGATGAGAATAACAAGGAAATTCATAATCAAAAACACATTGCTACACAATTAAATCATCATTTCATAATAACATCAAATAACATAAAGCAAAATTTGAGTAAACCTAATTTACCTTTCACAGCTTATTTAGAAGAATCAAATCGAACAAATTCCTTTTATCTTACAGAAATAACATATCAAGAATTACTAATGGAACTTAAAAAAATAAATTCAACTGCAGGATATGATGACATTCATCCAAAGGCAATTTAACTTGTTGCTGACATAACTGCAGAGCAACTTCTTTATATGTTTAACTTAGTATTTAAAACAGGAATCTTCCCTGATGACCTTAAAATAGTTAAGATCTCTCCTAAATACAAAACGGGCTCTATTAATAATATACATAATTATGGACCCATTGCAAAAATCTCTATTTTTGCTAAGATTCTGGAAAAGTTAATTTATAACAGACTTCTATTGTATTTGGAAAAATACACTATTATTAATATAATCAGCATGGATTTCAACCAAATAGATCAACTGAAACAGATATTCTATCACTGCAAAAAAATATTTTAAAACAACTAGATACCAGACAACTTACACTTTTTATGGATCTTACAAAGGCCTTTGATTGCCAAAACCATAATATTCTCATAACAAAACTACATAACATACATATAAGGGGGATTTCAGCTAAACTAATTAAAAATTATCTAACTAACAGATTACAGTTCATGCAAATAAACCACTATAAATCACCAATGTAAAAAATTATCATGGGAGTACCACAGGGTTCTGTACTTGGACCCATAC
This sequence comes from Macrothele yani, assembly GCA_039090855.1. NCBI lineage: Eukaryota > Metazoa > Arthropoda > Arachnida > Araneae > Macrothelidae > Macrothele > Macrothele yani. Next base: position 53,925,931 of record CM077011.1, on the reverse strand, counting down.
TGTTCAACATTTACATTAATGATATTTTTACAGGGAATGAAGATATGTTGCAGTTGTGTAATGCGAAGCAAAATGTTGTTAGCAAGGTGGAGACTAATATGTTTCAGTGGTTTAGCCATGTTGAAAGAATGAGTGATGAGATGCTTACTAAGAAAATCTTTTTAGCCCAAGTGGCAGGAAGGAAAGGTAGAGGAAATCCAAGGAAGTCATGGGAGGATCAGATTCAGGAGTGTGTGCATGAGAAAAAGATTATGAGTATAGAAGATCTTGTGTACGGCGTGTGATGGATGCCAGTGAAGCCTGAGTTGTATGTCAAGATCGCTGTAAATGGAGAAGCATACCTGCCAGGTTTTATGGTTTACCCGTAAAAATTACGGAAATGTGACTTGTTTTACAGGTAAAATGCTAATTTTACAGATTTGGTGATTCTCCAAGATTTTTTTTTCTTTTTCTGATGATTTTGCACCCACTATTAAAACTTTTTTTTAACTTAATCCATTCAAAATAAAGTGCCAATGCAAGTTACAAATAAGTTTTCAGTCATGTGTTTATTTGGGAACATTTTGCTGTAGTTTTCCCTCGTTTTAGGCTATTGTTTTGCCTTTTTTCAAATACTAGAACACCAACCAGCTGGGCTTGTTTAACCTTGGGCTTGGTTCTCTCCCCCTCTCTCTCGCGTGCTGTTTCCCACCTTCTTTTCAGATAATGCATTGTTTGTCTCCCGAGTCGCAACTTCTCAGCAGGCCAGCATGGGGTGTGTCTTGCGTTGGAGCCAGGTATCTTTATTCCTCCTAGTTCGAAATGCTATCTCAGAACGTAGTTATCATAGAAAAAAAATTCAAACTGATTTTAAATCTGTGAAATTTTTAAGCCCAGATCAATACCCAACATGATAAAATTAAGCAAAAACTGCCAGTTTTGTGAAATTAAAAATGCATCGGGGCATGGTTTTGTGACTTCTTCTCTTACAATAAATTTGACCTAACAAAAGAATGTTACTATAAGAGGAAGTTAAAAAAAAAAAAAAGAAAAAAAAAAGTAAGTCCAATGTTCATTCGAGCCAGTGTTGCTCCAGCAATGATTTATTTTGCTGGTCCGTTAGTCAGTAAGTTTTTTATGCTTTCCAACAGTGCTTTGTTCATCGCTCGATAACGTTCATAAAAATGTCTTTGCTTGATTCAACGAAATTAATATGTTGGGGTACATACTAATTCGTCAAATCCCTATTAAAAATGGTCAAAGGTAAATTCAAGACATTATTTTCAGTTGCTCTCTGCTTTCTATTTCTTTCAGTTGCTCTCTGCTTTCCTATTCATTCTTCCGCCCTTTTGCGTGATGACTTGCGCAAAATCAAAGCATTATTGTGATGAAGTATGGGTATGCTGTTCAGCACCCATAGTGGACCAATCCTATTGAAAATGGTTGCTATCAGCATTCACGGGGACAGTGCAGTACATGTGTGAGATTTGTTCGCTCGCATTTTAGAATTTCAGCACAATATCTTCCGTGGAAATTGACCGATTTGGATAGAATTTTTAATTATAAAACGATGCGTTTTTGATAGCTTTTTAATTTAGAAATTAACAGGCACAAAACATGTTATATTTATAAAGCAAAAACACGCAAAATATACAGTATCAATTAATTCATTCTAAGAGATTCGTAAAGGAAACAGTAAAGTATCGTGAAGCTTTTGCAAACCCACATTTTTTTGTAGGTATGAAATTTTGGGCTTTTAGAAAACAACTCTGAATTTTAAAATATCCGGATTTTGACAGCACAAGTTTAATCTAGGGAGTATTTTTTTTTTTTTTAATCTGTTTGAAAAAGAAAAAAAATGCCATTGGCTTTGTAACTTCTATCAAACCAAATTGTGTGATATTTAGAGATTTTAATTTTTAAAAACAGAATACGTGTATTCTGCATTTTGTCATGCTAAGCTATATATATATATTTTTTTATTTGCAGCGGTATAAGATCGGAATTAAAATCCTGGTTCAAACGTTTTGTGCCGTGGCTATGCCGCAAAAAGAGCAGGGGATGAGATGGGGATTATGTCACCAACAAAGTGGCTATATCATTTCTCCTGACGCCTGATGTAAAAGACTGTTGGTTTTGTTCCGGCAAAACACATTGTGTTAGTTTACTGCAGGAGAGGGGGTAATTCAGACGTTGATAGGCCCAGATTGTTTTTGTAAAGGAATAACTAGACCAGAGAAGCTCTATTCAGTAAGATGAGGGCAAGGGAGGGGGAGGACAGGAGGGGAAGACAGAACTATAAAATCAGTGCCATTTGGAAGTATAAAGGATGCCGTTAAAGGGGTCGGATTTGGTAAAAGACAAGGCATCGATCCGCCTGTGAGGAATGATGGGGAGGAGGACCCCAGAGGATGACATTCGTAACTAAAACCTAAACCTTTGTTTCTAGATGAAAAAACCTTTCAGTTGCTCTCTGCTTTCCTAGCTGACCAGCTTGAATTGGATAAGTCTGCAATCAGTATTTTTTTCCTCTTCAAATTGCAACTCTTTAAGCTGCTACTATTTTACTGTAGCAGTTTTTACTTGCATTTTTTTCCCGAGTGGTAATGAATTTTGTATTAGTGATTCGCTATGAGCAGCAATATAAAAGGGAAAAAAAGTACTATCAAACATTCCGCGATGTGTGTTCTGCGGAATTCCCGTGTATTGAGAAATCTTCAAAAATGGAAAAGATGCGTTTAGTGCTACGTGTCGATACAATAACATTTCGCATGGTGGAACGAATGATATTATAAATCATATTTCTAGTGACAAGCATAAATATAGCGTTGACTGCGTGGAAAAAAATAACGAAATTGACTTCCTTTGTTAAAAGTTATAATGAACTTGATGCGATTCGTACAAAATGTTTGTTCACTTCATTTTTAGTTGAACATAATTTACCAGTTAGTGTCTCTCAGTCACTCTTATTTATTTCATTTTTTTTTATTTGACTGTCTCATCGTCCGTGTCTCCGTAAGATAAAAGCCTAACATGAAAATGGTTCGTTTTTGAAAACATTTTATTATGTTTCATGATGGCGTGGGACACGATCCCATTGAAAAGAACATCCTTCTTTTTAATGAAAAACTATTAGAAAGTACCAATCACTCACCCTAAAGATCATGGTAACCTCCATCGACAACACACTTCCAACACGTCAACCATCCTTCTCTTTAGATGCAAACTTCTGTAAAAGTAAATTTTTATCACTTTATAGATAATAATGATAGCATAGTAATGAGAAATTATGTATAGAATCAGTTTTAATCGATATAAATGTGCCAATAAATTCAAACATCTGTAGTCACTTAAATTACAAGTTTATACTTGATTTGGGTAACATCGTTTTTAAATCGATATGTTCGGTACATTTAACCAATGTGCGTGTCAAGTAATCTAATCGAATATATCAATTAAAATTTTCATCGAATATATCGATTAATTATTTTTTACGGATTTCTGTTTCTGAAAATTGGCAGGTATGTAGAAGTTTGTTACGGCAACAATAAGTAAAAATTATCTGGTAGTTTGTATTTCTTTGTGGAGCTAACCTCTGAATATCAGAGAAAAGCTTAGTGATATATGATATGATCAAAAAACATGCACCTAACACTTTATGCTGACGACATTACAATTTTGTTCACAGGACGTGAAAGCACACAAATAATCAACCTTTATAATAACCAAATAAGGATATATTTCGACTGGCTGACCTCCAATGAACTTATTGTAAATGCAGTTAAAACTAAAGCTATGTTTTTTACAAGACAGAACTTAAACCAATATCAAGATATAAGTATTTTTTATAATAATAACAAAGGTGTCATAGTGAATTATTTCACCTATTTTTTTTGGGTGTAACACTAAAGCATAACTTAAAACGGGATCAACATATAGGACATACTATTAGTAAAATCTCTAGGAACATAGGAGTAGTTAGCCTAGTGTTTAATAATCTAACTTATAAAACCCTTAAATTGTTATACTGCACTCTTGTGCATACACACTTTAACTATTGTCTATCCTGTTAGGGACAAACAACACAAACTAATATAAAAAAACTCCAAGTACTCCAGAATAAATTTATTAGATCATAAGAATGTAAGCTACACACTAATACTAATAATATACATTATTCAAATATTTATAATTACTTGCGAGTAGATGTTAATCAACATAGCATTTTGATTATAAAACAATCATATCAATATGTTTTGGGATTAAATGTTTAAAATGATTAAACAAAATATCAATATAGATATCATAGATATAAATATTTATATCCATAACTAAAACTAGAAATAGATTTCAGATAAAGCCATGCTTGCCTGGAACACAACAAATGAAACAAAGTATCAACTATCAGGGACCAACTTTTTGGAATCTTTTAACTGAAGAACTAAAATACATTAACAATTATAACTTGTTTAAAAAAAGACTAAAAACATATTGGCTGAACTTATATAAAAAAAAAAAACCCCAAAAAAACCCCTTAAATTAATATATAACATTTCAATCCTTTTTTAATTGCTACTAATATCTACTAACAACTAACTGATCTACTGCATGACCTACCTACTATTAGCTTCATTCTTTGACAATTTTTATATGACTTAGATCTATTACATAGGGAGATCAGGACTTTAGTCAGGTCATATGAAGACCTTTTCCCTGGCTCTTATAATAATTACTTTTTACACTCAAATGTAAATACAAATTTGATGAAAGTATAATGTAACAGCTAAAACAATAAAATTATTATTTTAAGCCTAAGGTACTTCGTTTTTAACCCTAAATTCAACTGTTGTAAATATTCTTAGTTCATTCTTCTTTCACTGGTTAGATGGTGTTTTTTCATTTTTACAGTCAGAATTGGGAGTAGTATACTGAGTATATATTACAAATCACTTCATCCTACTTGGAGAACATACCCTGCAATATTGTATTTTCGACAATATGAAGTTTCACGGTAAGCCATTTATATTCCCCACTTTTTACTGTAGTTATGTCTAAAGTCTTATTTTTATATGCAACATTTGAGTTCAGGAAATTGTGCAAAATATAATGTGTTAAACAGTAAAGAGAACTGCTGAATTTGTATTCTGCAGTAATAGCATATAAAATTGTGTGTGAGTGAGTGAGTGAGTGTGTGAGAGAGAGATATATCTTTACTAAGGCTTTATTGCCCCCTAAAAAAATTATGCCTATTTTCCTCTACAACTTTTTATGGCTTTTTTTATGAATATAACATTTCAGTAACTCCAGCTAGACTAGCTTTTGATTCCCACCTTTCACCCAGATATAAATCTTACCTGAGTTATGGAATGAGCAAGCCTGCTGTTAAAAAATTGGGATGACATCACTACATGTACTCACATATATGACCTTTCGTGTTCCTAAAAATACAGAAACTATATTCTCCTAAAAATACAGAAATTATATTCTGTATTTTTATTCATGAAGAGTATTCTTCCCATTTACCATGTGGCACCTGTTGTTTCTAGAAACGATTGTTTTTCCATTATTGACGTTACATGTGCAGGTGGTATCTGTAAAGTACAAAATGTCATTGTAAGAAGTTTAAATGAACCGTATGCTTGCAATGCTGAGTTCTGTAGTATTCATTCCTTTTCTCTTTTTTTTTTTTTTTTTTTTAGGTTAGTGAGGTTAAGGAATCCATGGGGTCATTATTCTTGGCAAGGAGATTGGTCTGATGGCTCGCCATTGTGGACACCAGAATTACGGGAGCAACTGATGCCCCATGGTGCTGATGAAGGAGTTTTCTGGATGTCCTTTCAAGATGTGCTGAAGTAAATTGATGTTTTCTTTTTAGTACTGAAAATTCTCCTTTTATACTTGATTCTAATAGTGGTTGTGGTAATTTGTATAATATTTTTCTCACACTGTATGCTCGTGAAAAATGGTTCTTTTGAGAGAGGAGATATAGGCTTGACAGAACCTATTCTGTAGTGCTAATTGGTCTCCTGCAATCACTGTGGAGCATCTGCTTTGGAGGATGATTGTTATCACACAAAATGATGACACATTCAAAGCTTTGTAACCTTCCAAATGTAAAATTTGTGTCCAGGTGCAATGGAGAAATGTCTATTAGTTGTATATGTTTGTTTGTTTTCAGTTTTATGTTATTCAAACATGAGATTCTGTTGCTAAATTGTGGAATTCCACTTTTTGCATTATTATTTGGGACGCTTTCATGATCAATGCAAAACTGAAGAGAAAGGGGTGGGGGAATTTCCGTTTGGGGAAGGAATTGTTTTCAAAACTTCCAAAAATAGAAGTTAGACGGAGAGAAGATTCCTCACATTATCATAATTTTTTTCTCACAATCTACCATCTGTTCAGTATTGTCGTTAAATATCACACGTTTGTATTTCAGTGTGAAAATACACAAAAAGTTTTCAAAAACGGAAGTTGGACGGAGTGAAGATTTGAATAAATGTAGTTTGTAAGTTAGCGTGCAATAGTTATGTAAAGAAATAATAGAAACACAGAAGCATGTTTGACCTGACTGAGGGCTAACAAATAGAGCAAGACTGGTTGCTGGATTTTGATTTCCAAGTCCTTAATTCCAGTTGTTGCCAAGCGATAAGAGCGATTTCCCGATGACGGGGATAAAATAAGAAAAAAATAAAGCCCTTTTGTTTTCATGAGAGCATTGAATTATTTTATTGTATAAAATAAAATATTTCAATGCTCTCATGTAAACATAAAGCCCTTTTGTTGATGAAAGGAGTGATTTTCTTAGTATTTTTCCAGAGAGGCAGTGTTCAAGTATCTGAGACAGTCAGTAATGCCAAGGAAGAATTAATTCTACCTTGCATATAACATAATTTTTGTGCTCAGTCAAACATTTAGCAGTGCTGCAAAATGTGCTGCCGATGTAAATTGTTGTACCAGCTGAAGTGGAAATAGGAATTTTGTACACACGAAGAACATTGAGGTCTTCAACTTTTATTTATCTCTGTCCCATAGGATAAGTTTCATGGTGTAGGATTGGATTTAATACCAGTCAAACAACCATAGAATTTGAAAATTTGATGCACTTGGTAGGTAGACTGGTCAAGAAATGGAATACATATGCTAACTGAAATTGTCTGTTAGCCACTGAAGAATGGAGAGTATAGTGGAATTCCTGACTTCAAACTTTTTAATGAGTTTGTCCACCAAACCACAAGGGAACAGGTGGTGAGAAATAATGGCCTTAATATTCTTACATTCAAAGGCAATAGATGCTGGGCTGTTGTAGATGATGTTGGCACAAGCAATAAAAGAAGTGTGTGCAGAAAACTTGTAGGTGTCAAAAGTGTGTGAAGGGCATTATATGTTGGTAGCAGCAGTAGGTTGACAAAAAATGACATTCAGTCTTGCTCCCATTTCTTGAAAATGAAACATCCAGAAAATTAATGGAATTGTTGACCTCTTCATGGACAGTAAATTTGATGGAAGAGAAAAGTTCAGTAACTCTTGAGGTAAGCTCAAGCAAATCCTGAAAATAATAATGCCATACATTAAATACATCATTGCCATAATGAAGCCAGGCAATGTGTTGAAGATGGTACTTAGCAATGGCAGAATTTCCAGTATGTTGCAAGAAGATTTATGTAAGAAGGGGTGACAGTGGAGATCCCATTGGGACTCCTTGTTGGAAATAGAATTTTATTACTGTAGCTGAAGTGACAATTATCTCTTAATATCCCTTGAAGGCTACTGAACGGAAGAATGTGATACTATTAAGGCAGTTCTGGAAGGGAAATATTTACAAAGTTGTTAAGAATTTCGATGCTGCTTAGTGTGAAAATACAGCAGCTGGAATATGAGCACTGTTTAGTTTATAAGTTCACTCCTTATTTTGATAAGCACTTCAGGATATTTGAGTAGCAAACAATATTGAGGAAGTATACAGCAAATTATAATTAAGTATTGGGGAAAAGGAATTCACTGATCTGGTATAATGTCATGCAAAGATACTGAAGCAACAAAGATTTAATGAAGTTTTATGACCATAGAAAGTAAGATGAAATTTAGGAAGAAAAACCCGAAGGTTGATTTATCAAAAACATTTGCAATGAAGTAGATAGTAGAATGTTTTGATATATGATCAGAGGAGGACTTGGCTGGTTTAGAAATTCCATTGATGAATACCTGAAGGCTCATGAATGTATCCAGAACAGTGCATGTCACTGTTATGTTATAAAGTGACTTATGAAGAGAAATAAAAGCTAAGTACAAACAACACTGGACAGATTGTAAAATTCGCAAATTTGTTAGTGACCGGAATTGAACCTGGACCTCCTCACTCTGGAGCCAGTTTTTCTGGCTAAACTACGCCGATGGAATGAATCGTTGCAGATTTGTCATCTTGACCCTTGCTTCATCTCTGTAGTACATCACAAGGTGCTTAAAGGAAGTAGAAACATTCAATGATATCAACACCTGCAGAATCGGAGCTAGTAATAATTAAGTATCAAATATTAAAGTATGTGTGCTGAATAAATTTTCATTATCTAAACATTTGATTTCATAAACCCTACTATTTTTAGCTTTAACTATTAACCATATGCTGAAATGAAGATACAAATGTGTCATACTTAATCAGTGTTTTTCCAACTTACATGGCAACCTTTGGAATGAATTAACAGTCCAAGTTATGGACTTAACTATATCTTTCCTTTCATTGAAATAATCCATGTAATGTAAATTCAGTCTATTTCAGGTACTCTTTTTTTCTGAGCACTGGATGAATGAAACCTGTTTCAGGCTGTGCTTTCAAAAACAGTCTTTCAAAATTAGAAAACTACTGTATAATTAAAATCAGCTTTCATAAAACTTACAGTAAGTGGCTTCAAGAAAAGCTAACCATATGAGGTCTGTTCAAAAACTTCCCGAACTTCTATGATTTCACTCTAACATAATGCCACACCAATGCTCAGTAGGTGGTGGTGCACAGCAGTGACCTTGGCAAGTAACCTCTTGTTTGCTACGTCTCTCAATTGAGATTAGTCATCGTGCTGCATCACTTCATTCAAGAGCTATCAAAAACATGACTTATCAAAAACATTTGCGTGTTCTGTGATTTTTGAGATGAATGAGTTTTTTCAGTCTTCGCACTTCCTCCAACCCACTGAGAAGACTGCATTTTTATCTCAACATCATAGCTGTAGACCCACATCTCATCACCAGTGATAATTCTTATCATGAAGTTTTCATCCTCATTTGTATGATTCAAAAGTTCTTAAAAGATTGTAATGCAATTGTCTTTCTGATCCTGAGTTAGCAGACATGGGACAAATTTTGTGGCAATTTGACTCATTTCCAATTTTTCGGTCAAAATGTGATGATACTATCCAATTGAAAGGTTGCAACCATCCGTGATTTCTTGAACAGTCAATCGATGATTTGAATGTATGACTTTGCAAACTTGGGCCACATGAGTGTCATTTGTTGACATTGAGGGCCGCCCTGAATGAAGATCAACATCAGTTGGCCTTTGACCATCTTTGAATTGCTTAAACCATTCATAACACTGCATACGGCCTAAGCGCTGATCACCATAACTTTTTTCATCATTTCATGAGCCTCTGTAAATGTTTTTCCAAGTTTGACGCAAAATTTGATGTTAATATGCTGCTCATGAAATTCATCCATCTTGAAAATTGCAGAACATGCACAACAAGCTCATAACAAAGTGATGCTGCATGATGATTAATTACAATGGAAAGACGTGGTAAGTGAGAGGTTATTTGCCAAGGTCACTGCTATGTAGAGCCACCTATTGAACATCGGTGTGACATCATGTTAGCACACTAAAGTTTGGGAACTTTTTGGACAGACTTCGTATATTAGAGGAAATGTGGATCTTCCCTATAGAAATGGTAGTAATTTGTTTTGGTATCTTGCCAGTGCTGCTTTCTGCAACTTTTACTCTTCTGTTCCTTTTCTTATCATTGTAGAAGGTTTTGTTGCATGCATTCTTTGTAAAAGCAATATCTCAGTGATTCAGGTAATTCCTTCACAGAGACATGCGTGGACACACCATGCCTTTAGTTGAGCTTTAAACACAGTGAGATGCATCAAATATTCTAGACTCAGTGAACTAATGGTGCCTTGATCTGGATTACATTCTTCCTGCTCTTATAAAATGTTGCACATATAAGCAGATCTGTGTTTTATGTCATACATTCTAGTTGGCATCTCCTACAGGAACATTTCCAACAGGTTCAAAACTTTAACCTACTGAAAAAATGGAATCATATTGTCCCTCATGCCATTTCCAGGCTGCAGTTGATGAGCAGTTCCTATCTTATTTTCTTCTGCAATCTCACCAAGAAGGGCCTGATTACTGTGTGGACCCACTATGTTCTCCCTTTTTAAATTGTTTTTAGAAATGATGTAATCATTGTAGAATTTCTTTTTGTTTTATCATTGTTATTGTGAGAGTAATATTTGATAAATGTGTGCTTTTGTTACACCCTCTTATCAGTCTCCAATTCTTTCATTAAAGGAGCAGTTTCAATTTTCATAAAACACTTTGTTTCTCTGAAATTGTGGCCTCATTTCAAGATCATAATCAATTGTACTTAAAATTTATTACAAATTCTAAGATTATTAAAAATGATTACAAATTAGATGGTTATTTATCAAATTCTATTACTTTATCAAATTTTACAGCTATTACACAGTTAAAATTGCTATATAGGATGGAATATGAATTAACTCCTGGGTTGGTGAGTATAGGATCACATTTCCTCTAATACTGGTAGTATAGTTATACTGCTGTTTGTTGGGACACATCAAAGAAGAAATTAACAGGCATATAAAACTTGGCTGTTGAGCATTTGGGAGAAACAGTATAATTTTTAAGAGTATTGCCATTATTATGTCTTAAAAGAAAAGTGTTTAACAGCGCATCCTTCCAGTTCTTGCATATGGAGCAGAGACATGGACCATAACTAAAAAAGACATAAAAAGGCTGCAGACAACTGAAAGAAAGGAAGAGGAACACCTGGATCAGGAAAATGACAAGAGTTGATGACCTATTGCCACTTGCAGGTAAATATCCTCAAGTGGTAATGGGCTGGATATGCTGCTAAAAGAACAGACCACTGTTGGATGACTGATACTAGATTGGATACTGAAAGACCCAGCAGAAGACCGCATGGAAGATGAGCAGTTGAAATTTGCAAGCATGTAGGAGTCGCATGGAAGTGAATGGCTCATGACAAGCAGTTGGGGAAGAAACTTGTGAAAATCATCAAGCTGTGGATTGAGCATGATGATGGTGATATATATCTTGTTTTACACATATCATATATCTTCTCCAGCACTTCACATTGGTGAAAGATTTTGTTTAGATGTGAGCCTCTGAATTTTCCTGCCCTTAGGGCCTGTTAGTTGGTTCCTGTCATCAAGTAATCAGGTCATATTTCTGCTATTTTAACCACATTTGGCATATGACAATGGAAAAATTCAATCTAATACATGGTGCAGGACTAGATACTGCAAATTGTTCTAGCATTGAAACCTTTTAAAATAAACTCCAGTCATATGGACTTCATCCTGCATTGTGTTCATTGGTCCTCTAGCTTCCTTCCTGGTTGTAACACCCATGTGGTTTCCTTTTGAAGTTGCATGTTCTGATGAATTTTCCATAATGCAGGAAATTTTCAGGTATATGTTCTTGCACCTACTCTTAACTTTTCCTAACCCTGTCCTTTGAAAGCTCAAAAGAGAGAAAAATTCCCTTATTTCCATGCAGGCACTCTTTGATAGGTACGAAACACTACTATATGTTCTTAAGCTGAATATGCCATGTCTTGGCATGACTACATCCCTGCCAGTGGTGACACCAGCAGTTCAGAACTGAGGGGAGGAGTCTACGTATTGTACAGGGAGCACAAATTTTGCCAACAAATTCCATTAATGTAAATTTTAACCGATGCTGATGATGTAATCCCTCCCAGTAAAAAGATTTTATCAAGTATATGCTTTTGTAGTACTGGGAACCATGGATAGGAAACACAAATGGTCTTCTGACCATTTATCCAAGATGGGCCCAGGTTTGAATCCCGGTGAGACAGGGATGTTGTGTTTGTCTTACAGCACTGGCTGTCTGCCTTCCCTGGAATCAGTGGACCTAAGACTGCTGATAGCTCATTGAGTTGCTCATGGTGGCGGTTACCTACTGGGAACCAAGGATAGGATGTGTTCACTATTTCTGCACAATTTTAGCTTACTTAGGGTCATTTTTCAAAAATTCTTTTTAATATTTGCTGTCATAAGGCTGTTTATGAATTCTAGCCTGTTACCTGACAAAGAATATCTCTCATTTTTTAAACTATACTTACAAAAATGGTGTCTTCCTACTGATATCTTAGACATTCAACTCATAGGACACCCTCCATTTTCACAAAATAGTACAACACTAAATTTAACAAAAAATTCACTCTATATATATAACAAAATTTCTGCGAACATTTATCCAAGTTCCGTAAAATCTTAGATGGCTGTACTCACTACATGTTCTAACTGCTTAAATATTGGGGAGGGGAAGGGGGCTAAAGTCCACCCTAGCTCCCTGTAGCATTGCATCTGATCCCTGCCATTACTAAAACAAAAACTAGGATTTTCCTTTTGTGTTACATGATATTTTCCCCCTGAACAACTTACACTGTGCAAATTACAAGTTCACCAAATTTTGTAGTTATTGAAATCAATTCTAAAACTTCTGGGGTGTTGTGTAGGAAAGGCCTTTTTGCCTCTAGGATTGTGAGTCTGCTGATGTGGCTGCTAGATCTGCTTCCTTTTTGGGTCATCACACCCTTGCTACTTTTTCCCTGGGATTTGTGTTTTTTGATCCACGATTATATTAAGATGCTGCTGCAGGGTCTGTGGAACCAACAGATGGACAGTGAACTACATTGTATCAAACCAGTTTTTGGAATCTGGAATTCATCATGTCCCTGGAATCGTAGGGAAGGATGTTGTATTAGTGTATCTCCGCATTGGGCATTGTTGTTTCACTCACTGTTGTTTGCTGTGCATTGACACTGCCCCTATGTGTGGGATGTGTGATGTACCTCTGACTGTCATTCATCTTTTATATACATGTCGTCGTTTTGTTCATGATCGAGTTTATCATTTACTTTTACTCACTTTACCAGATGACTTAGGAACTCTCCTGAGTCACCTTTTGAATTATCATTGTAACATGTCATCTGTTTTATCATTTCTTCGTTCTACTAGTGTCTTTAGTTTTGTATAGTTTGTTTCTTTTTCATTGGCATTTACATTTTTTATATTGTTATGTTTTATCACATCAATGTTATATCCTTATGGTATCAGAAGATTTAAATTCGTGCAGAGATAGTCAAAAGTAATCGAGGTAGTTGCCTTAGATGCACGAGCTTGATAGGAGGAATCACATCAAAATTCAAATTCATGGGCTGAATTTAAAGATTTTATTTTATATACATGTATTAGAACTTTCAGGTTTCCCTAGAACCCATCATCAGATACATAAACAGAAGAAGGTATACATATTCCTTCTGTTTATGTATCTGATGATGGGTTCTAGGGAAACCTGAAAGTTCTAATACATGTATATAAAATAAAATCTTTAAATTCAGCCCATGAATTTGAATTTGTATTGTGATGTGATTCTTCTTATCAAGATCGTGCATCTAAGGCAACTACCTCGATTACTTTTGAACGTTATATCTTTTATTGTTGTGTATTGTCTCATCGTTTGTTACTTTTTATATTGTTATTGATATTATGTTGAACCATAGGATTCCATGTAACAGTGTTATATAGTGCATTGTTTTTTTATCAATTTTTTATGCCGCTTGTTTCATATTGTTATCTTTTAATATTGTTTGTCAATTTAAAAAAAACACATTAGACTTGGCACTCTTTGGCCCTTTGAGGCCCTTGCCCACCTAAATACTAACTAACCAACCTCTAGCATTGAATGGCTTTGTTGTCTCTTACCCACAAGCAGTCAGTGGAAGAACTTTTTTGTACCAGTACCATCATGGGCATTGCTCTGAAGTTGTCAGCCCTTTCCTGACTTCCTGCACTTTGCAGTTTTGCTGAAGGAAACACATTCATCCAACACGAGCTGTACTTTCAGATGAACATGTGCTGCACAGAACATTTTGCAAGTTACTGAATTTTTATTTATTTATCTCAAAGTTTGAAAATTCTGTACTTCTCATATTTTTCTTAAATTACACGCTGTTTCTATTTAAATCAAGAGTGTATAAACTTTTGAATAGTTCAACATTTTAGAATAAAAAGAAATTGATCATGTATTACAGGTTTTTCCTATCATGATTAGTTCCCCATTTGCAAAAAAAAATGTCTGCTAATAAAGGTGTTCAGTTACCCAGAAAAGCATATAAAACTTTTGAATCATTAAGATATCCCACAACGTTGGGGACACTTTTTTTTTGAAAAAATGCAAGAATGGGTAATTTTTTTACTTTTAGGAAAGCTAAAGCACATAAACGTTAAAAAAAATATTGATATCAATATAAATTTTCAAGAAATTGAGAAATTTGTGAAAGAATTTAAGGAAATATGTCGTTGACGGTAAACTCTCTAAATAAAGTTAGATATATGATGGCATTTTTTGCGTCAATATATGCGCATGACTATTATCTATGCAGTGAACTAAAAGGTAAGTGATGTTCCTAAACACTGCTGAGATACACTCATTTCTACATACATTAGCGTGAATTTTCGAAAAATTTCTTCACTATGTTGAATGTAAATAGCTATAACCTAACTTTGAACTGACAATCAGCAAAACTTTTAGTTCATTGCATGCACAACATTAAAAGAAAGATGTATACTAAGTTTCATCAATTTATTTACATACCTTTTGCAGTTATGTTTTCTGTAAAGAGTTCGGGGCAAACATCTCATCCTGCAAAAAACGCTTTTCAAGTGTCACTTCCTGTTTGTTTGACACCTGGGTTCAGATATTCTGATTACTATAACTCTGTATCTATTCATTGTAGACAAGAAACAAAGGCAGTTTTGGAATCCTAAAGAATGGGGCTTTAAAATGAGCACATTAAAAAAAAATGAAATTTGTCCCAAAACTACCTTTTCAACATAGTGGGATACCTTTTAAGTTGGATTACTTCTATAAAAACTGCAGACTTATTCCACACTGTCAACTATGTGTAGAATAAACTAAAAGGAAAACATGATACTGACTTGTTGTAGTAGTACTAAAATGCTGCAGTGATGCATTGCATAATTAGTTTTGCTGTTATTAATGGAGTAAATATTGTTCTGTATGTAGTTATGTGTATTATAAAAAATGTGGTAAAGTGGGGTTATGTATGTTATCTGATGTTTAATCACATACATTGTCCAAAATGTAGTACTTAAGGGCATGTTTTAATTACGAAAATTTGTTTATGGGACTTAGAGCCTGTTTTGTTTGTGATAGTATATTTGCAGATTTATTTTACTTTTATAATACCAGAATTTTAATGTCTGAAAATAAAACAGATTTGGATAGAATAATTACTTCACTTAGAAATTTTAGTATGCAATCCATATTTAGAACCATCATCAGGTGTGTCATGCTCATTAGTTAGACATTTTTTGAGAGCCGCTTGTGTATTAGGGTATTATTAGATAGATAACATCAGGAATATAAATATTCATGCTGTCCTGGTGGCACTGTTTTTCAAAGCGCTGGCTTCTGACCATTCATCTAAGATGGGTCCGTATTCGAATCCTGGTGAGGCATGGATGTTGTGTTTGTCTTATGGCACTGGCTGTCTTCTTTTCCTGGAACCAGTGGCCCTAAATTAGGGATGGGTGACTGCTTATGCCCATCAAGGTGCTCACAGTGGGTTGTTAAACCCCCAAACAAAAAAACAAAAAAAAAGAGTAAATAAATATTTGTGTTGTGTTCTGCTGTGCAAGTCTATTATGTAATGTTTTTGACCATGTCTTGTTTCTGATTTTCCACATTTTATCATACAAATTTTGATTATCAAAATTTTTATTTGTCGTCCAAATTTTTATCTTTTATTACTCTAAATAAATGTTCCATACCTGATGAAAATCCATCATATGATTGTCTATTTTTAACCATTCCTACAGGTATTTTGACTGCATTGATATCTGCAAGGTCAAACCAGACTGGAATGAAGTTAGGCTTCAAGGTGTGCTTCCACCTCATACAGACAAAGATTGTCTTGCTGTTACTGTGTTAACTGTACTAAATGCCACAGAAGTGGAATTTAGCCTATTCCAAGAAAGGTCAGAGGTAATATTATCCCCAAACTTTATTTTATATTATTTGTAAATGTACTGTATTTTTTGTTCAATTTTTATGATTTTAAATACATACTTATACTGCACAAGATTGATATTCAGCAAGATTTTCTTCCTCCAGTGTCATCTGCTGGCTTTTCTATTCCACACAATTCCTCTTCAGAATTTTTTGTGAGTTCCGACAGGACCAAAGTAAGTAACAAGCCCAGGGTACCATATGTAGGGGATGTCAAACTGGAAAAATTTCTTTATGATTATTTACCCCAACATTTTTTTACTTAAATTATTATAAGAACTTGTATTATTTTTTAAATTCAAAAATTGTATTATTTGTAGTCTTCACTCCATATGCATGGGCACAGAGCAGTAACTAAGAAAGATTACTGATTACTAGCTGTAGTGGGGTTAGCAAAAATGTTACAAAAGTTAATTGTTGTATAGGTTGTAGTCTGACCCTAAAGTTTGTTATTTGCTGGTTTGGAGGGGTGCAGGGGTGATTGAGTGGGGTGCCCCTTTTACCTTGGCATTCCCTGTCTCAGTTGTTTCTTAGAAAGATGCAGCTGATGCCAGCATACAACTGCATCCAACACAAATAATAATAAAATAAAATACTGAATAAACACATACTAAGACAGAATATATACTTAAATGGTGATCTGTAAAAATTACTGGTTACTAGCTGCTTGAAAAAGGCTTGGTTTCAGTTGTGCATCCCCACCTCCAGAATAGAATGAGAAGATAGAATAACAGTCAATTAATTATCACTAAGGTTAGTCTATCTGTCTAGAGTAGTGGTTCTCAAACTTCTGACATTATGGAGCCCTTTTCACCAACAATGAGGCCCCCAAATTTTTTTGTGTGCACATGTTTATATTCAGTGCAAAATTGTGTTTATACAGGCAATGAGGATTTTAGAATTTCAGTTTTGAGAAATCTGAGAAGTATTGGTCTTATTTAGCTAGCAGCATATGTAACACTTTCAGTGTTCTTGATATTCTATTCTTCTTGCATAATAAAACCAATAGAGATCAAAGAAGAAAAAAAATGCTATTACAAATGCATGGCAAGTATTTGTATGAAGAAATGATTGAATTATTGATCTCACTGCAACGAGTGCAGTTATTTATCCTCCTTATTAAGTTCTTTAACATCTGGCTCTATGCGGAGAGTTGCAGTTGCATATCCTACTCTCCATCCACTCTGTTGCGATACTTGGATTTTGTGGAAACTTTAGTTGAAGCCAGTCTCGCACAGATACGTATTGACAAAGGAGAGGAGTATTCTAACCGATTTCTGTTATAAAAATCGGTACTGTTTCTTGGCACTGCACAAAAATTTGCCTATTGGTAGTTTATCAAGCGCTGCCTTTTCAGAAGTGTCAGATATCAGGTCAATAAGATTTTCGTATTCACTTGCAGTCGTGCTGCGAGGCTTGTCTTTAATTGCAAATGGATCATTTACCCATGTATTAGGCATGCAACTTAATTCTCGGCCACAGGCACCATACGTTGACAGCAAATTATATAGCAAATCGAATACGTACCTAATCAGGAAAATAATCCCCATCATGTTGGATACATTTTGAGCCATCGGTCAGGGAGCTGCCGAATGCCACTGTGGACAAAAGAGGGCTGTTTCGAGTTGATAAAGTCATCAATACTTGTGTGGACCACCTCGACAGAAGTGAAGTGCGTATCACTCAGGTGATGTTGCAGGGAGCGAAAGAGGAGATAATCCGACTAGGCGAAGTCTGGAGAATACGCAGGGTGGGACAAAATCTCCCATCCCAGGTCGGTGATCATGCTTAAAGTCATTTTCGCGGTGTGAGGATGCACATTATCCTGAAGCAACAGGACCAACCTTCTGCCCTTGATGGTGTATGGCCTTTTTGCCTCTATTGCGTCACTCACACAAATAAGTTGCTGACAATAATGCTCAGCACTGACCGTTTCACCAGATTTGAGCAACTCATAGTGTACGACACCGTGCTGATCCCACCATATGCACAGCAACAACTTCCTGGCATGGATATCCGGTTTGGCGGTACTAGTGGTAGGCTGACGTGGATAAACCCACGATTTGTGCCACTTAGGATTATCATAGAGGATCCACTTCTCATCACAGGTCAAAATCTTGTGAAGGAAATCCTTCTTCTTGAATATGGAGAGCAAGGACTCGGCAACATCGTAGCGCCTAGACTTGTTTGCAGCTGTGAGTTGGTGGGGCACCCAATGGCTCTCCTTGTGCATCTGTCCAAGCTTGTGCAGGCGCTTTGCAATGGCTGGCCGTGTTACTCCGAGTTCCTGGGCGAGCTCTGACTGTGTGAGACGGAGATCCGCGTCCAACAGTTGTTCCAGTTCCTCATCGTCAACTTTCTGTGGCTGTCCCGGATGTTCTGCTTCACGGAGTTCGGAATTTCCCTGCTTAAACTGCTGGAACCAATTCTTACACGTACTGTAGGACACAGCAGCCTCACCCAAAGCAGCACAGATCATTTGCTGGGCTTCTGCGGCACTTTTTTCAGCTGAAACGTAAACAGGAGGCAGTGCCTCAAATGCTGCTTCTCGAGCGACATTTGCTTTCACCGTCAACTTTCGTCACTTCTGTCACTACAGCTGTGAGCGGTTATGATTGCCTGGAAAGCTGCTGGATGGGGCTGCAATCAGCCATTATCGCACACAGCTATTTGCAGTTGCCGACGTTCTATGATTGCTTGCGGTTAGGGGCCCGAGAATTAAGTTGCACACCTAATATAATTTTTCAAATTCTTGTGCATTGCAATTTGGGAAGTACCACAAGAGTATAACTTATTTCTTGTAGGTGCTGGGTGAGTTCTCCAAAACTCTTGTCAATTCATGGGTGCTTCCTTCAAGATCTTCCAGGAAGTCCATAAGTGTTGGAAAGCTATCAACCTCAGTTTTGGTCCAGAACTGCACCTTTCTGTTGAAAGCATGAATTTTATCATCGGCTGTGAAAACAGTAGCCTTTTTTCCTTGGACACCTAGGTTAACTTCATTAATTTTTGTGAATATGTCAGCTAATTATGCAAATCTGAACAACCACAGATCTTCATTCAGCTTTCTTCCAAGCTGAATGATGATCAATGAGGAAACCATGCACTCGGTTCAAACAGCTGCACTATCGTTTTTCCTCGAGACAACCACTGCACTTTTGAGTGGAGCAACAAGGATGTACGAATACTTCCCATATCTTCACACAAAATCTGGAATAACCATGCATTAAGTGGTCAGGATTTTATAAAATTGATTATTTTTACAGCATCATCGAGTACAGTTCTAACACCTGTCCTACAATAAGCCATGTTCTTCAAAAAAATTATTCAGGATTTGAAAGATTTCAGCTCTTGTCGCTTTGGATGGCAGTGGCTCACACAAAAGCATGCCCTCCTCCAGTGAATGTTGAAGTTTATATCGTACAAACAAAAGAAGCACCAAGTTGGTAGATTCATCCACTTGTGGAGCAAAATCAATGCACTTGAGACAGCGAATTAGTTCCTTCTTCACATTATCTGCTAGGTCTTTAATCTCGTGAGACACTGTGCCATTTGAGAGAGACATGAGGGATATTTTTTTGGCCGAATTTTCATTCATTATACATTTAACCAAGTCAACAGCACAGTGTTTAACTAGTCTCTCTCCTATGCTGTGGGCGTCTCCTGCCTAAGCTATTCCATAACTAATTGTATAAGATGCCTCGGTTACATTTTTGTTTGTAGTATGAGTATGAGATGTCTGAACCATAATTTTTTAAATCTGTAATAATTCATCCTGTTTGTGCTGAAAAACAACAACTGACATCTTTATCTTTGCAATCTGAATGCGTGGTTTCTGATAAATGATGGTGCAGTTTAGCTGGAAATGTGGAACTATTTGGAAAAGTTTTGTGACTCAAAACACTCTTAGGATGACTATTAGCATCTGCAAATCAAAAGGAAGGTAACTTTCATCATATTTATATTTCTTAATGGCACAGTCACAAGTTTTGCTTCCAGCAGCACATTGTTCCTCCTTCCCAGTATACATATTACTTGTACTTTCTTCTATTGCGTATTCTTTAGTTTTATCATCATCTGGCTTTGAAGGGTCTGCCACTGGCTCCAAAACTTCCATTGTAGAAGACAAACATTTTCTTGATGGGTGATTTAACATTCCAGTCTTGAGCCACCGATACATCTCAAATATTAAATACTACCACAAGTGCGTGGACTTTGGATATGTCACTTCCCTTGAGTCAACTGAAGTGAAATTAACTGAAGAGACAGGCAGAATTAAAGCTTGAGCGAATGTCGTGATCAAGTGGTGCAATCATGTGTTGTGTTGTAAATTCCAAAAGTTGAGCAATAAAGAACAGTGCCAGAAAAAGGCCGTGTCACACCGGTTCACTGTTTCAGGAGCGGTATTGTTCTTCAGAGAACTAACCAGTTTGAGGCACGTCCTACTGCAGCTTTGCAGCAATACAGCCATTTCAATCATTGGGCCTGATAGCATGCAGGCATGAGAAAAAGATATAGGAGGTGAGGGCATTGCAACGATTTCACATTTTTAATGGCGATGACGATAGGCTGTGCTTCATTTTGCCTTCCTATTTTAAAATTGCTGCCATGCTGCCCCGAGGATGAAGGGCAAGTGCGTGCGGCTTCCAACGTGTGTCGCTATATACTGTTGGTACATGCGTTGAAGGAAGCATTATGCATATTCATTGTATATGGAAATTGAAGTATATACATGGATTTTTCCAGTGTATTTTCATTGTCGAACATGACGATGCCATGACGGATTTTTACAGAAATCGTCGTGGAACCCTGGATCTCCACTGAGCACACTATGAGAACCACTGGTCTAGAGTGACATCACCTACTATCTGGGGTTGTATCCCAGAAGAATGGCTTGGAAATATCCCAAACACTAGTTTGCAAGAAAAAAAGGGGGTGGGGAAAATACAAATAGACATTTAAATTTATTGTTAATTAAATTGAGGCAGTATAAGCTGTGTCAAGTGTTTTAATGTTATCGAGATCAAATGGTTTAACATGTACAGTAGCTAAAGACATACATGCCAATCAGCCCAAGCATTAAAACCACCTATGTAATGTGATGTAAGTCTTTCTCTCATTGCCAAAAGAGCTCTGACCTGATGAGGCATACGTTCAACAAGATGTTGGTAGGTGTCTCTTGAATCTTCTGTTGCAGTCATAATAATGACTGCAACAGAAGATTCCACAGTTTCTGTAAATTATGTGGTTGGGGTAATGCCGTTCATACTCATTTCTCCAACTCAAACCACAAATGCTCGATAGATTCATGTCTGGTGAATTTGGGGGCCATGGCAATAAATGGAATTCCTCTTCATGTTCTTGGAACCATTCCTGAACCTTCTTTACTGTATGGCATAGAGCATTGACCATTGTCTTATTGAAAAAACAATGGAAAGATTCCATCTCCTCCAGGAAATACAGTCTCCATAAAGGAGGGTACTTTGTCAGCCATGATGTTCAGGTACATGCCAGATGTCAGAGTTCTCTCTACAGAGATAATGGGTTCCAGTGTCCCCCCCCCAAAAAAAAAAAAAAATTGCCCATACCATCGCACTCCCTCCAGCTGCCTGGATCTATCCCATAGTGCATTCAGGTGAGAAGGCTTCCTTGGGTAAGCATTGCACATGAGCTCGTCTCTCAACATGGTGTAACAGAAAACCGGATTTGTCTGACCATGAGACCCTCTTCCAGTCTTCTGTGGTCCAATGTCGATGATTACGTGCCCACTGCAAGTGTTGAAGATAGTTAGCATTAGCATACGAATGGGTCTGCAGCTGCAGAAACCCATATCCAACAGTGTATGATGAACTGTGTGTTTGGAAACATTAAGCTCTTCACCACAATTGAAATTATGGGTAATGTTGGCCACAGTAGTCCTCCTGTTGCTATGGACAAGGCGAGATAGTCTGCGCTGACCTCACCTCTGGCATCAGTGAGGCGTGTCCTGCCCATGCCTTGTCAAAGGCTCGAAAGTCACCTGTTTGGGACCATCTTCAATAGGTACTAATTTCTTCATAGCATGAGCAGCTTACCAGCACCACTGTTTTGGAGATGCTCTTACCAAGATGTCTTGCCATAACAATCTGGTTGTTGTCAAAATCTTATAAATCCTTTGCTTTTCACATGCCGAGATGAAACAAAATACTAACTGAGAGAACTCTAACCCCGGTATTATGTATTGGGTATATAAATAAGTTTTGAAGGATTTGAGGTGAATAAAACACGTTGTTGGAGAACAGAAACAATATTTTAATTTTAATCGAAGTATGCTTCCTCTGAAGCTACAACTTTACCCTATCTTTAGGGCAGTGAACGTATGACCCGAAGGAAGAATTCCGGTTCCTTGGAAGAGATCCAGTTGTCCAGCCAATTTTTGATGTCTTCATAAGAACTAAACCGTTCTCCAGAAAGTGCTGACTGCATCGACCGGAACAAATAGTAATCCGATGGCGCAATATCTGGCGAATATGGCGGGTGGGGTAGAACTTTCCAGTCGGATCCTTCTAAGTACTTTTTCACAGGTCGAGAAACATGTGGTCTTGGGTTGGTTGTCATGCTGTAAGATGACTTTGTTGTGTCTATTCTCCCATTCCGGCCATTTTTGCATGAGAACTCATTTTAAACCCATTAATTGGATTCGATACCGATCACCAGTAATAGTTTCTGACGGTTTCAGCAGTTCATAGTGGATCACATCCTTCTGGTCCCACCAGATACATAGCATTACCTTTGAGCCATGGATATTGCGTTTTGGCGTTGAAGGACCTGGTTCACCTGGCTTCACCCATGCTTTCTGCCGTTTAGGGTTATTGTACCATATCCATTTCTCATTGGCAGTAATAATATGATGCAAAAAAAACCTTTCTTTTTTGCCTTTGAAGCAGCAATTTGCAAATGGTTTTTCGATGTTCAAGGTCTCTTTCCTGCAAAGCATGTGGAACCCAATTCCCTTCTTTTTGCACCATTCCCATGGCAGCTAAACATTATGAAATGCATGATTGACTAACATTTGATGCTGCTGCTAGTTCGTTTTGGGTCTGGCATGGATCCCCGTCGAGTAAAGCTTCCAATTCGGCATCAGCAATTTTTTTGGGTGGTCCAGAAGGTTCTTTATTACTAACATCGAAATTGTTCCTTTTGAATCATCTAAACCAGTACTCACATGTTTTTATGGATGGGAAATGTTCACCATAGATTTCTGACCTTAAGCGATAGCTGTCGGCAGCACTTTTCTTGACAATAAAGTAATGCTAACACTTCCTGCAAATGCTGTTTTGTCGGGACGAAAGTTGCCATTTTCCATCGAGTAAAACAAATACGTCTTCGCACCTCAATCGAACGTCGTGTACCGACTCCGACAGCTGGCGTCTCGTACTGCAATATCGCAGTGTTGCCACCTTAGAATACATGCAAGCAGTAATAAGTACGACACCGAAGAGAAATCCCTCAAAACTTATTATATACCCAATATATCATGTGCGACCTCAGCATGTGACACTGATAAGCTGTATACACACTTATTTGCATAACGCAGAGGTGGTTTTAATGTTTTGGCTGATTGGTGTAAATTGATGTGGGAAAAAATGCTGCCTAAAGAAACTCAGCATTTTTAGGTGCCAAACATGTAAATCAATGTAACAGTTTATTTAAAAGTTGTGGTATGCATATTTTATTGCTATTTGATAATAAGTTTGTCTTCTTTTCATCTGTGTGATTAGCCCGACATTCATCCTGATTAATTTTATTTCAAAATTTTCTTTGTTCAGGAATGCTGAAAGATCCCAGAGGTCCCAGCTTGATCTGTGCGTAGTGGTTTTTCGTGCCGCTGATCCTGCTAGAGGTGAAGTTGGTGTCCTTGTAAAGCACAGCAAGAGACAAGTTAGAGGATTTGTGGGATGCCATGCCATGCTTGAACCTGGAATGTACATTGTTGTGTGTCTAGCTTTCAATCATTGGCATACTAGTAAGTTTCCTGTTTTTCATTGTGCTTTTATTGTTTTTTTTTGGGGGGAAGCACTGTTAATTGTTGTTTTTGTAAGCATCATCCTTGTAATAAAACACAGCTGAAACTTTTTTTATCATTTCAGCTGTCATTTGTAGGCATATTATGTTCAGATATAGGGTGACCATATTTCCTTGAGACAAAAACGGAACAAAAAAAGTAAAATAAAAGAAGTTTTATTACTTAAACATATTGAGCTTACAATTATTCTTGAGTTAACAGTGACAGAACCCATACAACACTTTAGGTACACTTAGCGGGGATTGTATTTCACCACGATCGTACCATGAATATTTCTCCAATGAAGTAATCTTACGCAGCAAACTTTGGTCTTTCAACACCTTATCATAAAACTCTCACACTTCATGACACAATTTTGTCCTACTACTAACATAGCTCTCATTGTCTCAACACATAACCTACATTTCTCCTTTGACCACATACTGTTCATAACAGAAAATATTCTCTCAACAGGTGCTTTACTTCCTGGAAGACAAAGAATAAACTCTACAATATTACAGAAGTCCGTTTTTGCGTATTTCAGAAAAAAATTGCTTCACCAATATCATCATCATCATTGTCAACCATTATCAATCCACTGCTGGACGAAGGTCTCCCCAAGTTTCCTCCACAACGGTCTGTCTTGTGCCAGTCTCCTCCATGTCACTCCCGCATACTTTCGAATTTCATCCACCCATCTTCCATGTGGTCTTCTTCTGGGTCTTTTCCTGTCCCTTGGAATCCAATCTAATATTTCGGCTGTCCATCGATGGTCTGTCCTTCTGTCAGTATGTCCAGCCCATTGCCATTTCAGGGATTTAACTCTGATCACGATGTCTTCCACTCTTGTCATTTTTCGGATCCACGTGTTCCTCTTCTTATCTCTCCTGGTTACACCAAGCATGCACCTCTCCATGCTACTTTGAGTTGTCTGCAGCCTTTGTATGTCTCTTTTAGCTAAGGTCCACGTCTCTGCACCATACATAAGCACTGGAAGGATGCATTGATCAAACACTTTTCTTTTAAGACATAATGGCATATTGCTCTTGAAAATTATGCTGTTTCTTCCAAAAGCTCTCCAGGCAAGTTTTGTACGCCGATTAATTTCTTCATCAATGTGACCCTCACTTGATATCTGCTGTCCAAGATAAATGTACGTGTCTGTTATCTCCAGCTTTTCTCCATCAATCGATAAATCTTCATTTCTTGTAAAAGCATTGTACATCACTTTTGTCTTCTGAAAGTTCATTTTTAATCCCACTTCTTTACTCTTGTCAGCAAGTTCCTGGATCATACTCTGTAGCTCTGATGGGGTAGTTGCAAAAATGACTATGTCATCAGCAAAACGAAGGTGGGTTAGATAATCTCCATTAATCTTTATCCCTTTGTTTTCCCAGTTCAGTGATTGAAAGACATTTTCCAATGTGGCATTAAAGAGCTTGGGAGATATGGTGTCACCTTGTCTCACTCCTTTTCCAATTTTTATGTGTGTTGTATTTTCAAACAGCCGAATCTTTGCACTTGCATTTTCATAGATGTTATTAATAATATTAATGTATGCATCTTCAATACCGCAGGATTTCAGAGCCATCGCAACTGCTGATGGTTTCACCGAATCAAAGGCTTTTTCATAATCGATAAAAGCCATGCACAATGGAAGTTCATATTCCTCGCTCTTTCAATTAGTTCTCTCAGTACGTGGATATGATCTATTGTGCTGTAGCCACTCCTGAATCCAGCTTGTTCTCTCGGTTGAGCCATGTCCAGTGTCACCTTCAAGCGGTGTGAAAGAACTTTAGTGAAGATTTTATAAACCACTGATAGGAGGCTGATAGGTCTGTAGTTCCTGAGATCCTCAATGTCACCTTTTTTATGTAGCAAGATCATTGTAGCGTTGTTCCAATCCTCAGGAATTTTCCCTTCATTAAGGCATCGAGTGAAAATTTGGGCGAGTACTGTTTCGATTTCTCCACTTGCTTCTTGTATGATGTCTACAGTAATTCCATCTTCTCCTGGAGCTTTTCCCCACTTAATGTTCTTGATTGCATGTGCAACTTCTGCTGGAAGGACTGGAAGAACTCTGGTACTGGTACCTTTCATGATGTCTGGAGTACATGTATCATCCCTTTCATATAATTTGGAGTAGAAATCTTTCACTCTTGTCAAAATTTCTCCTCTATTTCTTGTTACAGAACCATCTTCTTTTCTCAGTGCCATAATCTGTTTTTTTCCCTTACTGAGATGTCCCTTTGCTATCTTTAGGCTTTGGTTGTTTTCAATTGCTTTCCTTACTAGTTCACAGTTGAATTTCCTTACGTCTTCAGTGATACTTTTTCGTACTGTCTTGCATAGCTCTATATATTCCACTTTGGAAGTCACATCTTTTTTAGTTGTCCTCATCACTCTTCTTTTTTGCATCAACATTTTGGTTTTTCCTGATAATTTGTTCACATGCAATTTGTTCTTAGACCCAGCTAATTTTGTTGCTGTTTCCATAAGAGCTTTGGTTACTTTTCTGTTAACTTCAGAAATATCCTTGTTCTCCCGATGTTAGGCCTTCTAAAGCAGAGAACCTGTTCTTCAGTTCCAATTTGAAGGTATTATGGTGTTTTTTAAGGTTGGTTATGTCAATACATTTTGTTTGTCTTATGAGCTTGCTACGTTCGAGTTTAGTGTTGAGGTGCATCTTGCATCTCACCAATCTATGGTCACTGCCTGTGTTGAACTTGTTTAGCACACTGCAGTCTTCTATGACGAATTTTTTGTTACACATAATAAAATCAATTTCACTTGTCGTCCCATTTGGATGTCTCCATGTCCATTTCCTGTGTGGCTTTTTCTTGAAAAAGGAGTTCAAGATGAAAAACCCTTCTGCCTCTGCAAACTCTACGAGAGTATTTCCACGCTGGTTTCTGTTGCCGTGACCGAATTTACCTACTGAAGTTTCATTCTGTTGCCGTTGCCCTATTTTTGCATTGAAATCTCCCATAATTATCTTCAAGTGCTGCTTACCTTTATTATTTAGATCACGAATTTCCACATAAAATTCTTCAATTTCTTCTTCAGCATGACTTGTGGTGGGTGCATAAGTTTGAATAATCTGAGCCTGGTATCTTCTCGAGAGTTGGATAACGAGTCGTGCAGCTCTGTCAGAGGAACTTTCAACTTCTACAACTTTATCCTTCAGTTTCTTGTTTATTATAAATCCAATACCACTAGTTCTGCCAGTATCTGTCCCACGATAGTAGAAGAGATGTCCACTTTTCAGTTCAATGAGATCTTCTCCTTTTCTCCTTACCTCGCTTAGCCCGACGATGTCCCACTTGATCCTTTGTAGTTCCTCTTCCAATTCAAGAAGCCTTGAATCAGAAGATAGGGAGCGTCCGTTATACGTAGCCAAGGTCAGCATCAGATGGCAGCCTAGTCCGGTACTCCGGGGATTCTTAGCACCCTCTGCCTTCATGTCGCACTGGCCGCTGCCTTGGCCAGGTACATTCCAGCTGCCGGAGACTGAGGGCCAAGATTTAAGTTGTGGAGTCATTTTGGAGGGGTTTGGCCATAACTCACCACGCTGGCCAAGCGGGTTGGTGTCACCAATATATATACAAGTATATTTATAGTTTTTATTAAAAATGGGACAAAATTGACATTGTTATTAAAATGACGGGACGGCTGGGAAATGTGAGAAAACGGTACTGTCCCGCTCGAAACAGTACGTATGGTCAGCCTATTCAGATAAGATTGAGAAGCTCTGCACTGTAACTGGATTGTGATTTTTTCCCTGAATGGGATAACACTGTCTTTGAGTACTTTTTTCATCAAAAGTCTCATGAAATTGACGACTAAGTAGTCAACTATGATTTAAATCTTTTAAAAATGCAGGAACATCATACGAGGTGGTGAGGATAGTTTTGCACATCGTGGGTATGGTCACACTGCTACACTTCCACAGGAACATCCATTTGGCTGCACCTGTGGAAGTGTAGCAGTATGGAATAGTGCATTTTACCATTTGTTGTTAAAGGTAAGTAAAACACCACAACCAGTTAAATTTTGACACAGAAATGCTGCCAGCAGTTGACATCCATGGGGAAAATATGATTATATTACCCTGAAGCAATAAAGGTTACTTACATCTTCAGGTTTCTATTCAAGAATCAAGGAAAGTGCATGTTAGGGTAGAAAGGTAGCTGCTACAGAAAAGCAGGAATTTCCACCAATCAGTGGCTAAGCTAGAAATTTCATGAGGAAAGGAGTCCATGGAACCTCACCATCTGTGGAAGTCTTTCAGGAAAAATAGTCCAAATGTGAATATGCACAACATCTTTAACTTTGCAAGTGAACCCCTCCCCACACCCACACCAAAGAGGCAGAAGATTATAACCAGATAATATCGGTCCTCCATGTGGTGCCAAAACATCTCTTACCCAGTGAGGCATGGACACTACAAGATTTCTAAAGGTGTCTTGTGGCATCTGGTACCAACACATTACTAGCAATCCTTTAACTCCTGTAAGTTACGTGGTTGAGCTATTGCAGATCAGATTTGCTGTTCCAATACAAACCACAGATGCTCATTTGGAGGCCACAGCAATACCAGGAAGTCTTCCTCATATCGACATAGCTCAAGCTGTTAAGCCTGTTGCTGGACTATGTGGCAAAAACTGTTTATAGCAATTTTGAATATATTTCGTTCTTCTTAAATTTTCTGTTTCACACGTTAAAATTCTATGTTTGTGACTATGGAAGGCAGTGTGCACAATTATGTAAGGGAGTTTTTTTAAAAAAAATCACTTATGTCAGTAATGTGAAAATGTTAACTCGCCTTCATTCTTTGTGGACTTCGTGCTAGCTGCTTGATGTTCCCACAATATATGTTGCCTATTAGATGATCATCTATTAGATCATCTCATAGATGATTGTCTAATGAGTCCTTTGTCAACTCATTACTCTCATTATTAGATGATCATCTAATAGGCAATATATATTGCCCAATTGTGTACACTGTCTTCCATAGTCAGAAATGAAGAATTTTAACGTGTGAAACAGAAAATTTAAGAAAGAACAGAAATACATTCTTCAAAATTGCTATTAAGTCTTCCTCATGTTTCACGAACCATTCTCAAACAATCCAGACAGTGTGCCATGGTGAATTATCCTGCTGAAAGAAGGCACCACTAGAGGGCAATGCAGTTACCATGAAAGGATGTACTTAGTCTGCAATGATCTTTTAGGTTGGTGGTAGATGTCATAGTTTTCTGCACATGAATGACTGGATCAAGGGTTTCCCAGCAGAACATTTTTCAAAGCGTTTACACTTCCTCCATCAGCTTGTTTTCATCCCACAGTGCATTCATGACTCTACTAAAACTTCCTCAGGTTAAAGATGCACACATACCCGGCCATACACATGGGGCAACAGAAAATGAGATTCATTAAACCAGACTACCTCCCGATAATTTATGGTCCAGTTTTGATGCTCATTGCAGGCACTTTTGACAGTGAACCAAGGTTAGCATGGGCTCCTGGAATGGCTGGTGGCTACACAGCCCCATTTTCAACATAGTTCAGTGTACTATGTGTTGTGACACATTACTCTCATTACCAGCATTCAAATTACTGGCAAGTTGCTCTACAGTATCCCTTCTGTTGGCTTGTACTATCCAGGATAGCCTTTGCTCACCACTAGCATTGATGATCCACGGTTGGCCCACACTTTACATGCAGTTTATGGTTTTCCCTCTCCTCGGACCACTTTTAAAGGTACTAACCACGGCTGACAGTGAGCTGCCCACAAGCCTTGCTGTCCTAGAAATGCTCTGATGCAATTGTCTGGCCATTACAATTTGCCCTTTGTCAAACTCACATAAGTCTGCTGCCTTTCCCATCTGAAGAACAAGAATAACACTGATTAACAAAGCTCAGTATCAGGTGTTATTTATAACATTTCATGACTCACTTGTGTCATCGTTTAGCCGCAGGTGCTTTGATTTGCATTAAGACTTGCTGGTCATAATGTTTTGGATTTTCAGTGAACACCGATGAGCCACTACATTATGACCACCAACCTAATAAGCCGTAGGAGCCCCTTTAGCCCGCAAAACAGTGGCCACTCGGTGAGGCATTGATTCTATGAGGTAGCGATAGGTATCCTGGGATATCTCGTACCATAATGTCAACAGCAGATCCTCCAGTTCCCGTACATTTCGAGGTGGTGGTGATTTAGTGTGAACCTGCTTTTTCAAGTCGAACCACAAATGTTTGATTGGGTGAATTTGGTGGCAAGGGCATTAACAGAAAGTCACCAGCATGTTCCTCGAACCACTCCTTGACGATTCTGGCAGTGTGGCATGGTGCATTATCCTGTTGGTAATGGCCATCGCCAGCAAGGAACACAGTTGCCATGAATGGTGAACTTGGTCCACAATGATGTTCAGATACCTGACAGGTGTCAGGGATTGTGCTATCGGGATAATGGGGCCTAAAGTGTCCCAAGAAAACATAGCCCACAGCATAACACCACCGCTGCCAGCCTGTTTCTGCTCAACAATACATCCAGGTGTCATAGACTTCATTGGTAATCGGTGTGTCTGTGCTCAGCCATCTATGTGATGCACCAGGAATCTTGATTTGTCAGACAAGGCCACTTTCTTCCAATCATCCGTGGTAAAATCTTGATGATTTTGGCCCATTTCATGCATTGTTGGTGATGACATACAGTGAGCATGTGCTGAGTCTTCGGCTGTGCATGCCCATGCACAGAAGGCTGCGATAAACGGTGTGCTGCGATACATTGCCCTCATCACCACTGTTGTAGCTGCAGGTGATTTGTCGCACTGTGACCCTGTGCTCGCTGTGAACAATGTGTGACAATCTCTGCTCCCCTCTGTCATCGTCGAGCTGCAGACGACACACGGCTGGACAATGGTTCGTTGTTTGGTCATCTGTACACCACTTTTGATACGTACTCACTACAGCGGCATGTGAACATCCCACAAACCACACCGTTTCTGAGATTGTAGTTCCGATGCGTCGTGCAATCACAATTTGTCCCTTATCAAACTCCTGTAAATTGGCAGCTTTTCTCATTCAGACTCTGAACACTCGACTAACTGAAAGCAGGTCCTCGAGTGGTATATATACTGCTCTGTGAACTTCACCTGCGCCACCGTTCGGTCTCTAGGCATATATATATATATATATATATATATATATATATATACAGTATATATATATTGGGTTGTTTCATAATTATTGGCCGATGCCCACAAGGCGAAATTTGCATAGCCGGTTACAAGGGACGCCTTGTAGAAGGAACTACCAAACGCCCTTGCAAATTGAATCACAAATTGAATCGGTTCAGTCCATGTGTATAAAATGGTATTTCAGACAGATCTCAGCAGTTGGGGACGTGATGAAGCAACCCGACGTGAGATCAGTGATTTTGCACGAATTCAAACTTGCCCGGAATGTGTCCGAAATGTTCGTAAATGTCAATAAAGCGTGGGTTGTTGGAACGACGAGTGGCAGAACTGTCCGTAGACTGTTTTCCAAGTTCCATGCCAGTGATGTTGTCGTTGACCATAAGCCAGGCTTGGTTGTCTGGTTCTGTGTGACCCTGTACATTTAAGGCAGAAAGTGGAAGAAAAACCAACGTCCACAGTACATGAGCTCAGTGCCAAACTTGTTGTATCATCAGCGACAGTTTCCAGACACCTGGCAGCTATGGGCAAGGTTAAAAACTGGATACCTGGGTTCCACACAGACTCACCGAACAGCACACGGCACCTGGAAACATGCATTGCCCTCCATAAACGTGAGGCTAGTGCTCCCTTTCTGCATCGGTTCCTTACGGTTGATGAAAAATGGGTGCTTTATGACAAAAGGAAGTGAACAGCGCCGTAGCTCGATAAAGGGGAACCACCCAAACACATGTCCAAATCCGAGTTGCACCCACAGAAGGATCTGATCTCTGTGTGATGGACTGCCAAGACTGTGGTTCATTATGAGTTTTTGTCGTGAGGTCAAACAATCACAACGGACGTGTGCTGCCGTCAGCTGAACAAATGTCACCAGAAATTATGCAGCAAACAACCATCACTCGCCAATCGTTTGGGTCCCATACTGCTTCAGGAAGGCGCACGACCGCATGTGTCTATTGGAAGCATGCGAAAAATTAACGCCTTGGGGTACGAGGTCCTCTCTCACCCTGTTTATTCACCTGACTTGGCTCCCTCAAACTTTTACATGTTTTGCCATTTAGACCACTTTTTGAGAGGCAAACGGTTCGCTAACAAGGATGCTGTGATTTCCGCCGTTACCGATTCCTCGGACCATTGCAATGCCAGTTTCTGCCACCGTGGCATTTTTGCACTACAAACACGTTGGGCACAGTGTATTGCTGCCAAGGGCAGAAATTTTTCGGAATAAAATGCATTTTGTCGTCTGTTACTGCTGCTTGTTTCTTTATGTCCGAAGCGGCCAATAATTATGAAACAACCCAATATATACAGTGAAACCTGTCCAAGGTGGAATCCCAGGGACTGGAACTATTTTCCGTTTTATGCAGGTGCATCCATGAAAGCCATTAAAATGTAAACATCATTTGAATTTTTGTTATGCTAATAACAGATTCTATGTAATTAGTGATTACTTAAGATAATCTATTGTTCATAGAGTACCTTAATATATAACTAAATCCCACAAACTTCTATTTTTTTAAATAATCCAATATTAATTTCTGTACAGTGACACTGATATGACACTCAGTGAGAGCATGTGCGTTGCTCGTTAAGTGAATTTATTCAGCCACCTTGGACATACATACATATCAGTAAGCTGTTCTCTGAGATTCAGAGGTCAGCTCCACAAAGAAATACAAACTACCAGATACAGTAAATTTTTAACTAATTATTTACTTTCTGTTGCCATATCAAACTTATCCATTTCAGCAATCTTAACTCACAACTCGGGCTTCACTGACATCCTTCACATGACGTACACAAGACCTTCTATACTTCATACACATATTTTTTTTTTTTTTTTTCATGCAGACACTCCTGAATTTGATCTTCCCATGACTTCCCTTGCCTTCCTCTGCCTTTTCTTCCTGCCACTTGGGCTAAAATAAATTTCTTAGTAAGCATCTCATCATTCATTCTTTCAACATGGCCAAACCACCAAAGCATATTAGTCTCCACCTTGCTAACAACATTTCGCTTCACATTACACAATTGCAACACATCTTTATTCCCCACATGATCAGAATGTGTCTTGCCACAAACCCCCCCCCCCCCCATAGGTAACTCATTTCTCCAGCACACAAACGACGCCTATGTTTCTTCTGTATTAACCAGGTTTCACTGCCATACATCAGAGTAGGAACAATTATCCTTTCATACACAGTCATGTAGGACTCGCTTGAGAACCCATCATTCCTGTGAAAACCTCCCAAAGCAGCTAGAACCTTCAATGAAGAATCCACTCGCCCATTAATTTTCACCATCCAATTTGTTCTCTCTGTCAAACATGCTTCCTAAATACGCAAACTCATTCACCTGGTCAATCACTGTGCCTTTTAGACATTCCGTACTAACAGCTCTTCACTCAAAAACCATAATTTTGGTTTTCCCCTTATTTATTTTCAGTTTGAATTGGAGAAGTGCAAAATCTTGAGTATCCTGAATATTGATGTTGATAATTTTCATATCCAATGCAAAACTTTTCTCTTTGACATCTGCCACTTCACCACAAATTTCTTTGAATGAAATGTTGTGCCTCTTTCAAAAACTCTGTAGCCATCCTTTCGAAGTATGGAACTATTTTCAAAGTTTTTTTGGCTACATCTCTTGCTTCTGTTTGCAGCATAGGGACTGAAATTGGCAAATTTCTTACTCTTGCACTAACAAACCATTCCCAGACAATCTTATTCGTTGACTATCCCAGTCTCTTTATTTCCGACTTTTGGGATTTTTTTCTTTATTTAGCCATTACCTTTATGCCAATACTCTGTTAAGACTCACACTTTCTTTTGTTTCAATAACTTTAAAGCTTTGTGTCTACATTGAGAACATTATTCTTAGGCACTATGGTAAGAGGCAAGTGAGTGAAGGCAACTCGCAATAAGCAAAGGCTGTGAATGATCATATCAATGAATACATACATGCATACATACATATCCCGAAGCTGTTCTCCGAAATTCAGAGGTTAGCTCCACAAAGAAATGCAAACTACCAGATAATTTTTACTTACTGTTGCCGTATCAAACTTCTCCATTTACAGCAATCTTGACATACAATTCGGGCTTCACTGACATCCATCACACGCCGTACACAAGATCTTCAATACTTCATACTCGTAATCTTTTTCTCATGCAATGATATTTCGACCCAACAATTTTTAAATTTTTTTTTATTTTAGTTTAAAATTTTCATACATAACCAATTGGTCCTCATGACCAGGAATATTATTTTTATACATAACACAGACACTCCTGAATTTGATCCTCCCATGACTTCCTTGGCCTTCTTCCTGCCTTTCCTTCTTGCCACTTGGGCTAAAAAGATTTTCTTAGTAAGCATCTCATCACTCATTCTTTCAACATGGCCAAACCACCAAAGCATATTAGTCTCCACTTGCTAACAACATTTTGCTTCACATTACACAATTGCAACACATCTTTATTCCCCACATGATCAGAACATGTCTTGCCACAAACCCCCCCATAGGTAACTCATTTCTCCAGCACACAAACGACGCCTATGTTTCTTCTGTAGTACCCAGGTTTCACTGCCATACATCAGAGTAGGAACAATAACACTTTCATACACAGCCCAGGACTCTTTTAAAAACCCACCATTCCTGTGAAAACCTCCCAAAGCAGCCATGACTTTCAATGAAGAATTCATTCACCTACTAATTTCACCATCCAATTTGTTCTCTCTGTCAAACATGCTTCTTAAATACACAAACTCACTCACCTGGTCAATCACAGTGCCATTTATACTTACATTATATTCAGTGCTACCAGTTCCTCTCTCAAAGACCATAACTTTGGTTTTTCTCTTATTTCTACTCAGTTTGAATTTCATGCAAACTTCGTACTTTCGGGACAACATACTCTGCAACTCACTCTTGCTCTCTGCCAACAGGACAGCGTCATCATCATACATCAATCTGCACACATGGATATCACAAAGACATAAACCAGCATTATCTATTTTGGCATCACACATGCGCACATCCATAAATATATTAAACAGCCGTGGTGACATTACACAACCTTTTCCGACTCCTGCACCAATAGAAAACCATTTTGATAAAACACCATTCACTCATACACAAGCTCTACTGCCAGCATACATGGCTTTTACGCTATTAAACTATTGGCTTTTACGCTATTAAACTATTGGCTTTTACGCTATTACACTATATTCATTCAATACCTTCCACATAAGTGTCCCATTTACTCGGTCGTAAGTTTTCTCTAAATATATGAAGGCAGTAAAAACTTCCTTACCAACAGCCAGATACTTTTCAATCATCATGCATAATGCAAATATGTGGTTAGTGCAGCCTTTACCAGGCGTAAAACCACTCTGAACATCCCACACTTTCTCTGATGTAAGACCCCATACTTTTTCAATAACGACCTTACCAAACACTTTTCCACTAATACCACGATAGTCCTTGCACTCAGTCTGATCACCTTTTCCCTCATACAAGGGAACAATGATAGCATCCTTCCAATCCAGAGCGACCATTCCTAACTCCCAGCACAACTGGCAAATTTCAGTTAACCAGTCAATTACAGAGTCACCATTATATTTCAACATCTTGACAGTATTACCATCAACTCCCGGAGCCTTACCTTTCTGAAGAGATTTTAGAGCTTTGCACACCTCTTCTCTTGAAATCCCTCCTGTGCTTCCATCCTTCACTGTGAAATCATCTGCTTCTGCCTCAGAATCACCTTTGCTTTCCTGATCTAATAACTCACAGAAGTATTCGCCTCATCTTTCACTTAACTCATTGGGATCCCATATCATTTCCCAGATCCTATTCTTCACACAACTTGCAACATTGTTTACCCTATTTTTCCTGAGTCTCTTGTACTTTCAGAAAGCCTTTCTATCTTTCCAAAAGCCAATTCATGCCTTTCCACCTTCTCCTTCCTATCTTTTGCCCTACTCTGGCGAACCAGCTTAGCGGCTTCACGCTTCTTACAGTGATATATTCATCCACAGAAACACTACCTTGCAACATCCCCAAATAGGCTTCCTTCTTTCTCTTTACTGCCTCTTCAATATCACTATTCCACCAATCATGACCTCTATTGTTACCCACTATTGTGGTGCCATAGACCTCTACAGCAGCAGTGACAACACAGTTCTAAAAACCTTCCCACTTCTTTTCTACAGTATCCCTCTCACAAGACTTCAGCTTTTTCAGTCATTCTCTGAGTACGTCAGAATAACACTGATGACCTTCAGGGAGTCTTTCAACCTTTATTCTTTCCATCCTGGGCCTCTTCGTATTCCTTTTCCTCCAACCAACATTCAGTTTCACTCGTGACACTACCAAGTGATGGTCAGAACCAACATCCGCACCTCTCATCACACAAGTGTCAACAACTAAATGTTTCAGACGCTGATCATAGACAACAAAATCTGTCGCGCTCTTTTGACCAAGAGTACGATTTTCCGAAGTATATGTGTGGATATTGATACATGGGAGATTTGGGGTTAGGCAGAATATTACTATAATGATGAACTTACTTCTTAAAATGCAACATTACAACAACTTTAATTTAAAATGAAAGAAAAAAGGCCAGTGATCTATCTAGAAAACCCCAATTAAGAAATTTTTGTTAAAGAATAACACCAAAAGGTATGATCCTAAAAACTCCCAGTAAATGGAAGGTGATTCCATCTCCACCGACAAGTGAAAAACATGAACTACTGTAAGTGATTTGCTCGAAACCGGTAATCCAGGTTGAGCAGTTTTTTTTTGCCCTCGGGCAAGTGAATGAGAAAGTTTACAGTGAGTGCTATTATATTTTTTGTTTAGAATTTTTTTTTCTTTGCAGCTAGGCCAAAAACCAAGTTAAGGTGATAAAACAAAAACATAAAAACAATTTGGTTGACAGTTCAGTAATGCACAGTCCTAATATTGAAATAAAGTCCTAAATATTTCCTCACAAAATGTTTGGTCTGCAAACCAAGCTTTCTTTTTTCACCTGTATGATTTTTGAAGTGAGGGATGCAGATGATGTTAGTTTAATTAAAAAAAAATTTGGCCTGCTTTACAACTCAAGGTTCTTTGAGTTACAGATTTAAAGTACCACAAGTCTACAGCTTGTCTAGCATATGCGTTTTAGAATAACAACAAGTTTGTTGACATTTTTTCAGCATGAAGTTATAACACACAGGTAAGTAGTTATTTCTTTGACCAAAAAAAAAAAATATGTTTTGCACAACCTAGAAAAAGTGTTTTCTGATTTTTGTTACAACTCTAACAACTGTCCATAGTTGCTGCCAGGACTCCTACTGCGATTGCCAAAAAAAAGTATATGTATTTTAAATTTATGTTCCTTACTGATAAAGATTAAAGTTAAGACGACAAGGGTATAGGCAAAGAAACTCCCCTCACTGAGCCAAAAACAAAAATATTAATTCTCTAAGAACTTTTACCCTAAGGAAGGCATACCACTATAATAACCAACTACCTTAAATTTTAGACTACTTCCAGTTCTTCAGCTAGCAAAAAAAAAAAAAAAAATATATTAAGTTGTTCCCAAAACAAAAAACTTTACTCTCCACTACCTATTAGGCAATCTCTGACAGAACTAGGACAACTCTACAAACAATAAAACACAGTGACATTGTACAACATTTGTTGGTTCTGGCCAGACCTCACACGCACTCAAAATAAAAAATTACAATTTCTTTACTCCCCTCTTTGTTTAATAATTTTTCTTTCCCCTTTCAAAACAATGAATACTTTTCTACAAAATGTATCTTCCCCTTATATATATTTTTTAATGAAATAACATCATATCAATTTTTTTGTTGAATCACATTAAACAAAAACAATTAGGTAGTCGCTAAAAGTTTGCCGTTTGCCTTTGATCTTTGACGAGGTTTTTTTTTTTTTTAATTCTTCTCCACTTCTCTCCTCAAGGAAGCTTTGCCAGTTAAACTGCACAGAAATGTTTCCAATTTAGATGTTGAGCTGAGCGGAGGAATTACGATTTTTTTGTTTTTAACGGACAAAGTTCGGCATCACGGAGTCTGTCAGTCACAGCAAGTTTAGGCAAGTTTCCTACTTTGTTGCCGAACTGTGTGGCCGAACTGTGTGGTCATGTCTTTCTCTGCCCTTCAAGTGGACAATAAGAAAGGAAGTATAATATTTCATCGGACGAAGGTGCAAACTTAACTGTCCATGCTTGTGCCGCAATTTCTCCAGCGTCCCCGCGGGACTTCCGAACATGGTGGGTGGAAGATAACCAGCCCAGCTATATTTCTCTGTGAGAATGAGGGATTTTAGGTAGCATCCTCTCAAAATAAAACAAAATTAAAGGTCCTACCATGATACTGACATCTTTTGCCTTCGTCTTCCCGGAATGTTGGCGGCACTTCCGATTTAAAAGTGCGGTCTCTCCCGCGCAGCTTCTTTTCCTTTTCCTTAGTGCTTGGTGGTTTCTAGTAGAGGTGGGTACAAAATCACATCACGGTTACTTTGTAACGTTACTAAATGTCACTGTCACGGTTTGTGATCAGTGGCAAAAATCACAGTTCCAAAATCACGACAACACTTTGGTTCCTGAATTGTTCCAAATTCACCTACTTTCGAGGAACAACAGGTATGTTGCAAATCAAGCTACTTTCGTTAACCGCTCCAAAATCACTGGATATTAAATATAGATATTTCCAAGCTTTTTTACTCAGTAATCTCACTTTTAAAAAAATCAAGCTACTTTTATTAACCGCTCCAAAATCACTGATATTAAATATAGATATTTCTCAGCTTTTCACTCACTTTTAAAGCTATTTATCTGATGGTGGTTTTTTTATTTTAAGTGACATTTATATATATGCTATTTCGCACCCAAACTACCGTTCAATGAAGTTCTAGAGCACCAAGATTTTTATTTTAGGGCTCGAGCACAAAATTTCAGAAAAATGCAATTATTGGCAAAAAATATACCTGAATAAAAATATTTTTTGTGTTTAAGTCTGTCTACAGACCAAATAGATGAATTATAAATAATAATTCATTTATCTTCCACTTGAAAATTTTTCATATACGAGCTGGACTACTATCTGCTCTTCGGGAGTTAAAAGATTTCATATTTAATGTTCCCCCATTACTTACCTATGAAAAGTAACTAAAATACATATGAAAACTAACTAAAATGCCTATGAAAAGTTACTAAGAATAGAAGTGCCTAATTAGTCTGTCAGTGGAAATCTCGGAAATAGCACGAACACTAATCCTCTTGAGAACTCAGAACGAGAACTGCGAAGCAAAGTGCCGAGTAACGATTAACGAAACGTTCCTGTGGATTGTGATTTTGCCACGTGACTAATTTGAGCATACAGGTACAGGTGTTCGTTCTTGTCACAAACAATGACTTTGTCACCGTTACTTGTCACGGTTGGAACGTTACCAAAAAGTCACTGTTAAGCCCATCCCTAGTTTCTAGCTCAACTCCCTGAATCTGAAAAGCGTAAAAAAAAAACCGATGCTCTTCGCCTTACACATCGCGCATGTGCGTGAAC
This sequence comes from Macrothele yani, assembly GCA_039090855.1. Lineage (NCBI taxonomy): Eukaryota > Metazoa > Arthropoda > Arachnida > Araneae > Macrothelidae > Macrothele > Macrothele yani. The sequence continues at coordinate 53,885,748 of CM077011.1, read as the reverse complement.
ACACCGACTTTCCAATTGGCTACGCGAACGCCAGGAGGGAGAAACTTCCTCGATGGATGACTGACCCTTGACCCACGAAAATGGCCACTGCGGTGAATTTCTCGGAATTCCGCCCAAATCCCGAAGTGTTCCTGTGCAAAGCAAAAAATGCCTTTTCGAAGTAAACAAGAGCATAAATAAATCGGACTTTCTGCACTGGTAAAGCTTGGGAAAACATCCTCACAGACGCCATTGTAAGAATTTATTGCTTTTAGAAAAGCGACACCAAAAATTGTGGCCATTTTCGTTCTTTCTTTCTGAACAAAGACTTCTGGAGACCACCTTTACAAAAATTCATTAAACAAATTAACATTAACGAACATCGTTACAATTAACTTCGTAACGCATAAAAATCGAATTCTCTCTAGCTACAGGTTATACGATCAGAATTACAAAAAAATAGCATAAAGCAACGAGCCACAATTTTATTCTTTGCTAAATGATTATTAAACATCCTTGATGATAGCTTGCGCCCAATTAATTTACGAAAGTCACTTCGTTACGGAACGATCGCCAACCCGCTTTTTCTAACGGTCACTGTATTATACTATCACTAGTTAAACTAAGTGGGATTCACACTAAAACCAACTAAATATTAGTACTAAGCAACATTTTAATCACGAAAGGTTACTAAATTACGATCGATACACACAATAACGATTTTAATACACGCTACTGACATAAGGCATAAACACACGTTTTTTCTCATTAGGTACAATTACAGTACGATAAAATACTTCATACACTATATGTTTACAAATTATTTTTCCATTATTAAGGCTTACAGAATAATATAATACAAAAAATAGCGATAACAATGGTAAATATGGAACTACAATCTTAAGAGTTTTTTTTTTATCGCTACGTTTTCCTGACGATCAATAATGCCAAACGACGCGGCGTTGCAGATAATTTTTTTAAACTGATACATCTAATACTATACATATATAAACTGCAAGATACACTTAAAAACTAAGGCAAATTAATTCATATACACTACATCATATACTGCATTAAAATAAACTTCACTTATATCTCTTCCCTGAAAGTAAACAGTGCACTAAAAAATGCAGTGGAAGGAAAGAGAAAAAAAAAAAAACATTGCATGAAGGAAGAAAAACAAACAAGAACAACATAGCATGATGTCAAACTTCATTAAATTTACTTCCCAACTAGTTACACATCCCTTAACTAGAAATAGACTAAACAAGCTAACTTACTTAGACCTATTCACATAAATATAACTACATACACAGATCAACACTTCACAGAAAAATCAGAAAGGAAATAAATAAATAAAAAGAATTTAGTTTATTTTTCTTGACTCTTAAATCTATTTTTTTTCTAACTCTCTCCTTGCCCAAGGGATTTGAGATCATCTCATGAAAAAAAATCTCACTCTCATTGAGAATACGTGGATCTGGTGATGGGTTTTCCGATGCAAAAATATTGGCCCATTAATTTAGAGATTGGAAAAACGTCAACAGATCAATATACTTGTAGTTGAAAAATGTATTAGATACACACAAACTATTCTCAATGCAGAGTTCAATAAATCATTCACCATTATCATTTACACAAGGATCATTAAACTTACCCAGAACATTGTCAGAAATTGCATTCTGCACACCTACTCTAGCATTGAAATAACTTTCTCTTTAGCACCAAATTGACTCAAAACAGCTTTTAGCTCATTTTTTCCCCAGAAATCTTCCTTCCTATCAGAAGGTTCCAAGTCACTAGGAGCATACACTACAACAATTACTATTCTCTGAAGTTTCACTTTCAAACAAATCCAAAGAATTCTAACACTTAGGCAGCTATAGTGAATCAAGTTGTTCATCTTTTCACTTAAAATCACACCTACACCAGCCTGTCCTCTCACATTATCCAATACTTCAGACGACACTCGCTGTTCTATTAATTTATTCTATCCCAGTTTCTTTCTTTTTGGTTTCACTTAAACACAGCACATCCAATCTATACTTACTCATCTCTTCAATCACCTCATTCATCTTGCCATTTATACCTCTAGTATTCTATACACCAATCTTACACTGATTCAGCTGACATCTCTTTCTGATTTGCCTTCTTTTAGTTCCAGTTTGATTTTGTGGTGGATCATCCTTCTCAAGTGTGGTAGGTCCACCATATCCCACATTTTAGTCAGTTTTTACATTTCTTTGTGTCTTTTTAGACACCACATACACACTATAATTGGTTGAACTGCAGTCATTGCTACTCACGCAAGAGTGGTCTGTACAACATGTTGGGAAGAAGTGAGTTGTGTGTGATTCTGCTTCATGAGTTCATACTGGGTTGTAGAGTGGCACAAACCTGATGCAATGTGGTCAAGGCATAGGACTAGGAGGCGACATCTGAATGTACTGTTTGTCAGTGGTTTGAAAAGTTTCATTCCTGTGACACAAACCTACAAAATAAGAAGGGCTGAGGATAACATTCGGTCATTGATAACGATGCTTTGAAGGCAAGTGTGGAGGCAGATCTTCGCGCCACAGTTGGAGAACCTGCCAAACAGTACAATGTATCGATGTCAACCATTTCTTAACATCTCCACCAAATTGGAAAGAACAAGAAGCTCGATACATGGTTCCCACATGAACTGATGGAGCACCAAAAGCAACCAGTTTAAGAAACCTTCTGCTTTGAAATGAAAAGGAGTTACAATGCTTGATCGCATTGTAACCTGTGATGAAAAGTGAGTGCTGTACTACAACCGTAAGTGAACTGGACAGTGGCTGAGCCATGGTGAACCATCGAAACAACATCCTAAACCAAGCTTGATGCCAAAGAAGGTTTTGTTGATAGTGTGGTGGACTATTTATGGTGTCATACATTACAGGTTCTTGAATGCTAGTGAAAGCATTACCTCAGTCACATACTGTGAAGAAATTTACTGAATGCACAGAAGTTGTGTTCCAAACACCCATATTTGGTGAACAAGAAGGGTCCTATCCTCCTCTGTGGTAATGTGAGACCTCAAGTGTCACAAATGATGCAACAGAAACTACTCGAACTGAGGTTTGGAACTCTCTCACATCCAGCCTACTCGCCTGACTTGGGGCCTACAGATTTTCACCTGTTCATACATTTTAGCAATTACCTCAATGACAGGACCTTCAGAAAACGAGAGGAGGCCAAAATTGCATTCCAGAACTTCCTTTCATCCAGGAAACCAGATTTCTTCTGGACTGTCATTGAAGTACCTGTCACTCACTGGCCGAGGTGTGTAGCTGCTAAAGGCGCCTATTTTGAATAAAACAAGGTTATGTGCTATGAGGTATGTCTCTTTCATTTTTACCCCCAAATCGGCCATTATTTTTAGAACAACCTAGTAATTATTTTTATTTCATATTCAATTCCATTCTGGTTGTCGGAAAACTACATGTTTTCTAATAACTTCAGGTATGAAACAGTTCTTTAAAAATATATTCCATGGCCTGCGCCAATCTTTGTGTGTGTGTATGTCTTATTGCAGCTTTCTTTGGCCAACTATCGCTCTTGCACCAGTAAATTCAAATGAATGCACTGGTTTACGAGTTTATTCTTCTAAACATACAATACTTTTTGCCAACATATTTTCATTTGACTTAAATTGCATTGATATGAATACTTTTGAATATATAAATGAAAGATGAGTTTTCAATGTGTTCTTAATTATTTTTATTGCATTTAGCAATAATACAATTGCTGCAATGTCATTCTAAACATTGTGTATGTCCTGATTATTCCCATGTCAGATGGAGAGTGAAGTTCTGTGTAATTTTTTGTGATTACCCTGTGTTTAATTATTATTAGTGGATATTATAGATGGAAGGTACAATTGCCTTCAAGGGAAAGATATCCAAAATGTACTTTCAAGCTATGTGGTTCATTAAACACCAAATAACTGGAAATGACAAAAATTTCATAACACCTTGCTGCCACACTGGCATGAATGAGATACATTTTATCATTGCAATTCCATAACAGAGAATACAGTGGTGCTATCAGTAGGAAAACACATACCTGAAATAATGATTATCTTCCATATGTTTGCTTAAAAAGTAATAATACGGGATATTATGTTAAAAGCAAGGGTGGGTTTAAGCATTACAGCGCCCTGGGCCAAGAAAAATCAGACGCCCCTAAGTAAACTTATTGTAAGAAATTTGAGGCCGATTAGAATTTCATATTTAAATTACATATTACACATAAATTTTTTATCACACAAAGAATCAGCATATTCTCAAGAACAACCCAACCCTGTAAAATTTTTAGCACATGTATTATTTAAAACTGGGCACTGAAACAAATTTATAAATGTCGTTTTCTCAAAGTTTAATTTGCATAATTTTAAAACATCATTTCACAGTAAATTTTTATATTTACAAATGAAATTGTTTTTTTAACACACTTCCGAAACATTTGCTTGCAAAATTTTGGATTTAAATTTACAACGTATGCAATATTAATTTTAGAATTTAAAAAAAATATAATGATAGTGCTGCTACTAATGCTTATTGCAATGACTAAAGTAATTCACCGATGCTGTCACACGTACGGTCATTCACAAACATAATTTTCAAATTGTAGGTCAAGATTAAAAACACTTTATTTACAATTAAAAATTAATATTTACACGCGAGACCTTTCGGGGCTGAACATAGCACCCATCATCAGGCTCAAGCGCCACGAAACACAGGAGCAGACATTATATACTGTCAAACACGACCCACAATTCACTCGGTTTTCTCAATCACCGGTGATGCCATCAAGAAATCGTTAAAGTCCAAAAAATCAAGTCTTAATATCTTATCCTATAAAGTCCTCTTCTTCAGAGTTGTGTGAGGAGGGGGCAACCATCTTTCTCCACTGTCTTGGAACAAATGTCGGGAGTTCAGTGTTACAGCATGTTTCCCCATATGCAAGAATGAAGAGGCTTTCCGTAAGGAAGACAGTACGTTTATTAACACTTGAGTTAAGTACCCTAACATTTGTCCAATCTGGGGAGTAACCTCCCTGGTTAACAGCTTGAGTGAAAGCTGTGGAAACCGTTCCAGAACAAAGAGCGTATTTATGTTCACCCATTCTGACATTAACGGTTCTTAGGGTAGAACCTATATAGTATTTAACTGCAGTATCTGAATCCTCATGAATTAATGGTATGCAGTAGACGCCTGGTTTGTTAAGTGCTGGGACTCTATCTCTATCATTTCTTATCGTGGAAAAAGGATTTCTGGTGGACACTCCAAACGTTAGATTGTGTTTGTAACAGGCTTTTCTTAAGATAGACACAAGAGGTGGAATGAAATCAACTTTGCCGATGTACTTAGTAGGTTTTTTCTCTGTGGACAAAGTCGTGAATCTCAGTCTTTGAAATTGTTGTAATAGTCCTTGGAAGAGGTTGACAGAGAACCCAAACAATAAGGCCAAATTTTAAACTCTAGAAAGTTCATCTCGTCGAGTTTTAGTTGTCGAAGAATGGGTGAAGGCACGTCTTATTAAGAAGCGTAAAGCTGAAGCTTTATGTTCGGGAGGGTGAGAAGAGGTGAACGGGATCATACAAGGTATGAACGTCGGTTTACGGAAAACACAATGCTTGATTTTATTGGAATTCGAATCTCGAGACAGTAAAATGTCCAGGAATGGCAATTTTCCCTCATTCTCAAGGTCTTTGGTAAACTTTATAGTTGGAAACTGGGTAGAAAGACAATCTACAAATTCGTCCAGTAAAGGTAAAGCATGGGGCCAAAAAACCAACATGTCATCAACGTACCTAATCAACAGTAACGGTTGATAAAGGAAGTCCAACATGACCTTGTTTTCTAGATGCTGCATGAGGATCTCGGCTAAAACGGGGGAGAGGGGGAACCCATTAATGCCCCTTCCTTTTGTTGATAGAACTTACCATCAAATTTAAAGTAAGTTCTCTTAGCTACGAGTTTGAGACCAGAAATTATTGCATTAGCTTCAAGTTTAGAGATGGAATTGTCTTCTTGTAATTTGTCCTCAATAATTGAGTGAACGGTGTTGAGTGGTATACTTGGAAATAGTGATACTACATCCAGCGAAGCCATTATGAACTCAGTTCCCCCAGAGTCAAAGGTTTTGATACGAGATATAGCCTGCATAGAACTTTTAATGGATACAGAGGAATTTGAGGTGAGAGGTTTTAAAAATGAAGCCAACGCTGTCTTGAGTGTGCGAGTAGGGTTAGCATATCCTGAAACAAGCAACCTAAGAGGTTGGTCCGGTTTGTGAATTTTCATTTTTCCAAAGACCTCGGGAACCCTAGGTCCTACTGGAGGTCTCATTTTTGTAGAAATAGATTTAGGTAGGAAACCTTGGTTTCTTAGTTTACTTAATTCTGCAATAGTAGCTGAAGTTGGGTCAGACTTGAGAACATGGTGGGGAACTAAATTGATGGCCTATTTCATCCTAGCGTAACAGTTGTCACGGTCCAGAATAATGATTTGTTGTGTTTTGTCTGCACAAATGATTGACAAGTTTGGGTTTTTTGCTAGCTGTAGTAACTGTTCTCGTTCGTATTTCAGAGCTGGTGATGTTCTATTAGGCCCTGCAAGAGTCTTGGCCAAAGTATAACGAGTAGAATCACATACTTCTTCGGGAAGTGCACTGATAATGTTTTCAACCTGTGGGATGGTATTTAGAGGTCGAAAAGAAGACACTGGAAAGCTAAATTTAAATCCTCGACTTAAGGCTGAACGTTGGCTGTCCGAGAGTTCTACAGAACTGTAGTTAAGGAATTTATTGCAATGGTTTATTGTATATCGATTAAGTGACTGAGAGATAGAAGAAATGAATGAACATAACTTATATATAGTAGAATTACTCTCCGCTAAAATATTTTTTTCTCGATTTCTTTGTGGCGAAATCCTCTACTATATCATCAAATGTTAATGTTTCTGCAATGTTTGAATTAAGTGACAAAGTTGCCAGTGCACTCGTTCTTTCTTGAGAACTAGATGTCCTCAAATAATTGTAGATGATTTTCAAAAGAGAGAAACTTCTTTCTCCAGAAGCATTAGTGATCAGTATGTATAGGTAAATCCTTAGGATAACATCAATGTTCAGAAAAGTTGAATCAATTCTTTTTTCCCTAATCAGTTTCAACATATCCTCAACAGGAACACTAACACTTGAGTCTGTCACTGCTTGTCTATCTAAATTATTCCAAAATTTCTGGAAATGAAGACATTCTTGTTCAAATTCTGGGCTTAAATCTTGAGAGTAAACTGTCAGTAGATTTTTTTTGTCTTTTGAGATACTGTTGTCTCATCGACATCTGATAATTGCGTTAAAAAGCCAAACATGCTCTCCACATCGGAATACGCATCTCGTCGACGTTTCAACTGCTGCACCAAGTTATCAATGATCGTACAAAAAACGCATATTCGCATATGTTCCTTTCCAGTGAAAACAGTTTCTTTATTGCCATTCATCTCTTGAAATTCTAGTTTTATCCGACGGGTTCTAGTAACATTTTTCTGATATTCGTCGCACTGAGACAACAGTTTTCCATCTTCTTCATACTTATCAAATTTATTGCGGAGAACACTTAAATATTTAATAAGTGAATCGTACAGTTCTACAGCAATTGAACGGTCAATATTCACTTTCTGCAGTGTTTTGTTGCAACTATCAATTCTTTGTAAAATATCACTCCAAAACTCCAAGAGAATGCGCATTTCTAACAAATTCACCTTACTTAATAATCCCTGTGCTTCTAATTTTTCACCGGTGTTTTCTGCGAAGTCTTTGAAGTGCATCTCTAATGCAGGAATAACTAGAGCGTAAGGCCTTGCATGTGCATCAACCCTTGCTGACCATCGGGTTTCACATAACCTTCTGGGTACAAGAAGTGGCGATTGCGATCCAAATTTGCTGTGGAGCTTAGAACTATCTTGAAGACTTGTCTTCAAGATTTGCCACCTATGTGATGAAGATGATCAAAAGTTGTATAATTCCTATACGAACATAAAAAAAGATGTAGCTTCAAGGTAGCATCCCGCTACGGATTCCCCAACCGAATTAAGAGAGTGTGCTGCGCATGGAATATTGTAGTAGGCTAAACAGTTATGACTTTTTAATCGAGCTTGAAGATCCGAATATTCACCAGACATATTTCTCGCATTGTCATAACTTTGGCCTCTGCAGTCTTTTCTTTAACATCTATTTTTAAATCTTGTAACAGCTTCAATAAAGCCTTCTTCATGTCTTCTGCTTTATGACCAGTGTTGGGCAAGGAACAAATAAATCGTTCCACTGGTTGTCCACTTTTCAGAACATAACGAAAAATAACAGTCAACTGGTCAACTTTTGACAAATCTGGAGTGGAGTCTATAATAATAGATTAACATTTGCTTGACTTCAACTCTTTAACTATTGCATCAGTGACTGATAAGGCCATTAATGAAATGAATTCTTCACATACATCCTTCGAAAGGTATGAAACATTTCCACTTCTTTTATTTCCAAAATTTTTCAAATGTTGCTGCAGAAAAGGGTCAAATTTTGAAGACTGTTATAAAGTAATCCTTTTGAGGCAGATCTAAATCGATCACTATAAGATCTTTTTGAAACTGCAAAATCTATTTCGTTTAAATTTTGATTCAGAGGATTTTTTAAAATATAATCAACAAAAAAATCGTCTACTTTCCATTTAGCAGGATCTTATATTATATGATGTAACAAAAGTTCATTTTCTTCAACAGATTGAAAATTTCCTCCAAGATTTGTGTTAGACTTACCTTCCTCATCCTCACCATCGGAAGATTCACAAATTTGATCTTCGCCCTGAGCCCTTAGTTCTTTTTCAGTTGGCTCCTTCACTTCTTCATCGGTAGATCTTGCAACCAAACACTGCATTTTCTTTTCACTTACTGTGTCATCTTCTGTCGGTTTAAAAAAGTTTTTTAGTTTTGGTACTTTTTTTAAAGTTGCCCTTTTTTTTTTTTTCAGTCTTTTTAAGCTTCCTTTTTCTATTTTCGCACCCAGAAAACTTCATAGTCGACATTTTCGCTGACGGCGATGCTTAATAGTAATGATTTCCCCCAAAGGAACAAAGCGAGAATGAAAACCCACATGTAAATTTACGAAGGGCGGAGGAGTAATCCCAAAGCAGGCAGCTGGTGTCATAAGCTGAATTGGAATGCATTCTAACCAGTCAGGGCCCTGCTAACCAGTACTCTGCCCTCTCTTGTCACCCACAATACCCTGGGACCTTGACCTTGAATTCATAGAGTCCGATTTTTCTTTCAACCCACATCCCAGGGCTGTCCTCACGCTCAGATTTTTCAATGCCTTGTAAAAATTATGCGCCGGTGCAGTGCCCCTTTCCTAGTCCCCCACTCTTGTTCCCCGTTGTCTGCGAGCTCTGGAAAAGAAATGCTCCCCCTCTTCGCCCTCTTGCGAGTTTTGACCTTGCCCGGAAGCAGGAAGAAATAACTTCCTCGGAGGATTGAGTCTTACTGAAATCACTTTCAAAATGAATTAATATTTTTAATAATTAAACATGCCGAATGTACTAACACCATTTAATATTTTTTTAAGAATTAAAGGTATTATACTAAGTTTATAATGTGTAGAAATGAAAAATCACATTTAATTCTCTTTTTTTAGGGGAGGGGGGATGAGATAAAATGTCTTGTGCCGCATATATTCTCAAAATTTTGGCGCCCCTCTATGTGCAGCGCCCTGGGCTATGGCCCAGGTTGGCCCAATGGTAAACCTGCCCATGGTTAAAAGTGATTGCAGAACATTTTGATTTTTATGCCTTAAGTATTTGCCAACTGCTTTTGTGTGTGTGTGTGTGCACGCTAACAGATGTTTGTGTATTTATTCTGTTTAAATGTCATTGTTTCGTTTTCCTCAGGTTTCAGCAGTGTAGAGCAGTTTCCAAAGTTTCTGTTGGCTATTCATAGCTCTAAGAGAATTCTGGTGGAAAAAGTTTTTCCTGTGCCCCATATTCTTGCAGATGCCATTATTTTCTTAACTCTAGCCAAAGGACAACGACATGAAGTAAGTAATCACATTCTATTGTCTGAATTTTACTTATTTGCAATGAAAGAAATTACTCTTTGAAAATATTGTACTGGCTCTGTTTAATATTTAATATTCTGCTATTTAAGTATTTGTGAAATAAAGTGTATCATTATGGGGGAAGTTGTAAGCATAGTGTTTTACACAAAACATCAACATTTGTTTTTCATCCACAATGAATGTTACATAAATCAATATGTTAACTACCTCAGCACTTGTTTCATTTTTTGGCTTATTCCATAAGCATATGAACTAGAAAGAATTGCTGTTAACTGTAGATTAATCTGCCAATAACTTGGATTAAAACAAAGTTAATCGCAATGATTGGTGTTGGACGAATCTGTAAAAACTGGACTGTTTTCTGTGTTCAACTGCAGTGTAAATAAAAATACAAGTATTCTCAAAAGTCATTTATTCAAATGTTAGTGTAAAGTCGCAGGCAAACAGTTTGTCGTGTACTATCATCATACAAAAATGGAATAGTTGTTCAGCATGTTTTATGCATTAAAACAATTCTGCTACTGCTATTGTAAAGTTGTCTTATTTTCTGGTGGGATGTGCTTTTAACAGCAGCAGTTGCTTTACTAATTTTTGGGCACTCTTCATAAAATAGTTCATTTAGAAATTTTTTTGTGAGCAAGAATGTCTGTTCATATGTGGCATAGCAACAGTTCATACAGTTATTTCTTACTGAATTTTGGGATCAGAATAATTTAATTTGCCAAAACAACATGTAAGTGATTTACCCATGGGAAATGGGGCTGCTTTTATGTGTAATGTAATTTACCTGTGGAAAATAATGTAATTTACCTGTAGAAAATGGGTTTGCTATGTGCACATGTGTTGCCTCCGTGAAACTTGACTACTTTGCATAATAAAAGCTGTTCTCATATCTTCCACTTTCCCGAGGTATCAGATTTTAGTGATATATATATAACATTTATTTGTCCTCATTATATACATAATGACGACAAATAAAAAAGATGTAACTTCCCAAGTGGAATATATAGAGTTATGCAAGTCAGTACAAGAAAGTATCACTTGAAGACATTAAGAAATTCAACTGTGAACTAGTGAGAAAAGCAATTGAAAACAACCAAAGCTGGCAGAGAGCAAAGTGACATTTCGGTAACTAAAGAAAACAGATTATGGCACTGAGAAAAGAAGATGGTACTGTAACAAGACATATTAATAGAAGCGAAATTTTGACAAGGGTGAAAGATTTCTACTCAAAACTGTATGAAAGGGATGATACATCTACTCCAGACATTATAACAGGTACCAGTACTAAAGTCCCTCTGGTCTCCCCTGCAGAAATTATATATGTAGTTAAAAACATGAAAAGGGGAAGAGCTCCAGGAGAAGATGGAATTACTGTTGACATTATACAAGAAACAAGTGGAGAAATTGAAACTAGCTTTGCCCAAGTTTTTACTAGATGTCTCAATGAAGAGAAGGTTCCTGAGGATTAGAACAATGCTACAATGATCCTGCTACATATAAAAGGGGACTTTGAGAATCTCAGGAACTACAGATCCATCAGCCTCCTTTCAGTGGTTTATAAAATCTTCACTAAGGTTCTTTCACATTGCTTGAAGGTAACACTGGACACTGCTCAACCGAGAGAGCAAGCTGAATTCAGGAGTAGCTACAGCACTATAGATGATATCCATGTACTGAGAGAAGTAATTGAGAGAATGAGGGAATATCAATTTCCCGTTACGTATGACTTTTATCGATTATGAAAAGACCTTTGATTCTGTGCAACAGTCAGCAGTTACAATGACTTTGAAATCCTGTGGTATTGAAGATGCATACATTAGTATTATTAGTAACATCTATGAAAATGCAAGTGCAAATGTTCGGTTATTTGAGGATACAGAACTCAATAAAAATTGGAAAGGGAGCGAGACAAGGTGACATCGTATTTTCCATATTCTTTAATGGCACATTGCAAAATGTTTTTCAATCATTGAACTGTGAAAACAAATGAATAAAGATTAATGGAGATTATTTAACTCACCTTCATTTTGCTGATGACGTAGGCATTTTTGCAACTGCCCCATCAGAGCTGCAGTGTATGATCCAGGAACTTGCTGACAAGAGTAAAGAAGTGGATTAAAAATGAACTTTCAGAAGACATAACTGATGTACAATGCTTTTACAAGAAATGAAGATTTATTGATTGACTAGGAAAAGCTGGAGATATCCAATACCTACACTTACCTTGGACAACAGATATTAAGCAAGCAAAGGTCACATTGATGAAGAAATTAATTGGCATATAAAACTTGGTTGGAGAGCTTTTGGAAGAAACATTACAATTTTTAAGAGCAATGTGCCATTATGTCTTAAAAGAAAAGTGCTCCACCTGCCTTATAAATGCTCCACCTGCCTTATAAATGCTCCACCTGCCTTATGTAATCCAAAGTCCTGCAAGACTCTATAATCAAAGTTCGTTCACTGGAGCACTCTCCCCACAGACAATAGGTCAAGGTTTATGCTACTTAGATAACCAATAATTTATAATAATTGGTCAAACAGGCGCTCTGCTCCCTCAGCTTTACGAAAAATGATCTGCTAATCAAGGAAGGAGAGGTGAATGAATAACAAAGAGACAGACCTTGAAAGGATCCATCAAAGTTTTTCAAACTTAACCAAATTTAATCATCATTCAAAGAAATGCCGTCTGAGCCTAGGCTGTGTATTGGAGGCTTCATTCGTGGCGAGAAATCACTCACACATTATTTCACACGTGCGTTTTCGTCATCATGCAGCTCTCCTTGCTAACACTTTATTGTTCTTCCTAATAATCCCTGCCGGAGTCTGTCTGCACTTCAGTACAGAATCTCCACGTGTTTGTGAAAGCCTGAAAATGGCCTGTATCACAAAGATGCTAAATTCCTGTCCATCCACGAGGACACACCAAGTTCTTAGCCTCCTAATGAGCAACGTACACGTGCTCCTTTCGCCACCAAACTCCAACGCTCCACTAACTAATCTAAAGCTTCGCAGGTCACTCGTCTCCCCACCTCTGGTCACATGCTAACCTCTGCCTTATCGCCTGAGGTGTGATGAACTATCTAGAGAGAGGCAGACAACGAGCCTCTGCTGTTGTCCCCCCCTTCTCCGACCCGCTTGTTCCCTCCCCCGCAGCCTTCTCTGTGCAGTAGGAAGGTCACCTGATGGCTCCTATCGCAACCTTGACCTTTTCCATGAAATAATCTTCAACGGACAGCATAGCTCGACAGCATTGTATACACTATTGTGTTCGTACATTCCGAACTGCCTTGGTTACAATAAACATGTACATTTTCTCAAACGGTCTGGCTCCGTAGTTGCGGAGGTATTGTAAGTTGGAGTCTTACAATACCTCCGCAAACCATTAGTCTCAAGGGCCTTTAGTTATCCGACTAATTTAACTTGCAGATGTACTGCTAAAAATGTTCTTATTCTGGAAATGAAAGAAAAAATAGAAGAGTTCTTTTTCTGGAAACGGGAAAACACGTGCTGCTTCTTTCCTTCGTCGCTTGACTTCTAATCCCAGTCCTCTTATCGTAACACATAAAATATGAAAATAATGTCCAACATTACATTAATAATGTATTTCCGTATTTCGCCCTTACATCATCTATGTAATGTCAGGTAGTATGTTACTTTTGGGAATGAAGGGAGCAGTTAACATAAAATAAATGACATTGTGTAGGTACAAATTTGAATTTTATTTTAGAAGCCACATTTTTACAAATTTAATATTTTTTGTAAGTTTAAGATTATATAAATAATCACTACTACTCTACTTTATTGTTGGAAATTGTTCTCTATTTTGTTTCATTTTTTCACCCTCTGTGTGAAAAAGAGACCTCTTGCACTTAAAACTCAATTTCACTGAATTTTTTATGCAACTCACTTTTTTTGCAAAGTTTTGCAACTGGATGGACTATAGAATACCATTGTTTGTGCCAGTAATAATGCCTGCACATTCAGCTCACCCAAGGAATCATAAAATTAACAGTTTGAGAACTTTGGTTAAATGTGTTTTCTTCACACACTTCTGTACAAAAAAAAAAAAAAATGTTGAGAAAATGAGATAAAATGGATTAAATCTAAGTATAATATAAAAGTATAATTGTTTTTTTTTTCATTTTGGTAAATAATAAACATCAACCAAAATTATTAGAACAAGCAGGCATTTATGAAATTCCAGTAAAATTATCCATTCCCTCTATTTGATACAAAAACAATTAAAATAGAGATTAAATCAATATATAAAACATTGACATAAAAAAAGATGAAAAAACAGCTTTGATTTAGTATAGAATTAAAAAAACAAAAAAAAAAAACTCCTATATTCAGAACCTATATCCACTGCAAGAAATCAAAATAGATTATGTAGTATTCAAGACCCAGCAATCTTACCAGATATTTAAAAAACAGTCATCAAAACAGAAAAAAAAAAAGTAAAAAAAAAAAGATATTATATTCCTGAAAACTTATAATAATAATAATAATAATAATAATAATGAAAATATTAAGAAAATGGATTGTTTTCAGACCTGTTTTCATGATAAGATAAACGCCTTTCTTAGCTACCTGAGTAAAATAGTTTAACCTATAGTCTCAATAGATGGTGCCACAAGATACACTTTCGGTGAACATTATTGCACATGCCCTGTACACTGGGCATGAACATTGCTGCTCTTTGGAAAGATGAGAAACACTCACCACTGGACAGTAGGTAGCGTTAAGAACATTAAGGGTACATCTTGATGACGTACATGTTTTGGTCTAAACTCTGGTTCAAGGCAGGTCTATTGGAAAGTGGTGTTTTCTAGAAGAGTTGAAGGTGTAAAAGATTTTGGACTGTGAGACTTCTCATACTTTTTAATGTTTTTATTTTTTAGGGTTTTAATGGGTTTTGTGTGTCTTTGGTATGAAAATTCAGGGTTAAAACCTATATAACATCGATGATTGAATACCAATACATTTCATGACTGCAAACCTGACTGATATGATGTGCGTTAATATATACTAAGGGTAGTTATGGAACTTGTGTATAAATTATAATTTTAATTGTTTTTAATAATTACAAAATAAAGGTAACTTGATCACGTTAGTTACGTTACAAGAAAAAAGCTTTTACAAGGAAGTTCGTAAGTTGGGAGCTTTCGACCTTATCTTAGGTCTTCATCACACCAATGGAGGACTAAGATTGTTGCCAGATTCTATATTTGAATTTTTTCTATTTTTGTTGCCAAAACTTACAATTGATCTCCAGATCATCGGGATGTAGAGAGGAAATTCGGAATTGCAAGTCATCTTTGGATTTTTTGTTTTGTTTTGTTTATGACTTGCAATTCCGAATCTCCTCTCTACATCCCAATGATCTGGAGATCAAATCTAAGTTTTGGCAACAAAAATAGAAAAATTCAAATGTAGAATCTGGCAACAATCTTAGTCCTCCATTGGCGGGATGAAGACCTAAGATATGGTTGAAAGCTCCCAACTTACGAACTTTCTTGTAAAAGTTTTTTTCATGTAACGTAACTAGCGTGATCAAGTTACCTTTATTTGTTATTGTTATGTGCATCATCGTCATGTTTTAATAATTGTAAATTAATCGCAAAACTTAGGAAACATTTTTTTGAGCTAATTGGAATGGAGTTTTAAGTGCAAGAGGCGAAGGTGAAAATGTGCAACAAAATAGTGACAAGTTTCCTACAATAAAGTAGTGTAAGTAGTGGTCATTTGTATAATTGCAGACAGACAAGTAATATTTAATAAAATATAGCATGTCATACATACCTAATTAATTTAGATGTTTTTGAATTTTGTTTAAATTCATTTAGTAAAAAAAAAGAAAAGATAGAGGCTTCATGTGGCTGCCACGTGCTATGCAATAAATGTTTCACCCATAACAAAATTTCATCTGACACTATGGAAATCATATCTTCATTTATAGTAACAGCAGCTGCTACAATCCATTCTTTGAGTTCCTGGTAGTTGGTAGAGAGGATAGATGTACTTTGATCCTTAATGTAGCTCCATAAGAAAAAAATCAAGTGGTGTCAAATCTAGGGACCTTTAAGTGCACTCAGTTGGTCCTTTTGAGCTCAACCGAGCACTGGAGATACTAGTTTGAAAAAAAGCTGGCTGACCTTAACATGATTCACGGTGTGCTCTGCATCCTGTTGATATGAAGCAGAAATGCAGTTTGGTGATGGAAAAACATGCAGAAGGCTTCTTTTTGATATTTTTGTTTAAAAAGTTTGAATACAGCTATCTCAGAATGACTCTCATTATAGCACAAAACACATGTGCTGCATGCACACTTGCAGCCAGTGAAGTCTGCTATTTTGGATTTCTGACTGCACTTCAGATCACAGTAACCAACCAAACGGGATTGTAAAATATATATGTATATATATATAACTTACAAAGCAGAAACTACAACAGCAAAAAAAAAAAAAAAAAAAAAAAAAAACAACTCCAAAGCCAACAAGCAGGGAGAAAGAAACAAACAAACAAACAAACAAAAAAAAAAAAAAAAACGAGGATACAGAAAGTGTTGAAAATGCTGAGCCTTGGCTTTATCAAGGACCAGCAAAACTCTTCACATTTACTCACTTCCACAAAAACATAGTAGAAAATGGGTTTCTGCTATGTCATTGATGCAAAAAAGAATAAGTCCCCAAAATTACCAAATTAACAGAACCGCCCACAAAAGTGTGGAAACTTTAAAATTAAGCAAAAAAATTTTTTTCTTTAAATTTAGCGTTACATCTAGGACATAACTGGCCTGACCCATAACTCATCATCTTCCACAAAAACAGAAAAACTTCTGTACAGATCCCACAAATATGAAAATTTTTTTTTTCCAAATTTTTTACAGCAGTACTACATGGCCAAAACACGGGGTATGCTACCCGAGGGAAAAATTCAACCAGGAATCACAGCAAAAAAAAAACAAATAAAGTGTAACAACCCCTGTGTTAAGGAATAACAAAAAAAAAAAAAAATAAAATAAAATAAAAAGCAGAGAGAATAGGAGCAAATAACAGAGAACGCTGAGAATTCTTCACTGCTGCTTTTGCACGTTTGGTTTCAGATTGTAAGTTTGTGTAAAAATTTTTTTTTTAATTTTTCTATTTTTGGCTAAAGTTTGGTTTAAATTATATATATATCATCGTCAACTATAATCAATCCATTGCTGGATGAAGGTCTCCCCAAATATCTTCCACAGTTGTCTGTCTTGAGCCTCTCTCCTCCATGTCACTCCGGCATACTTTCGAATTTCATCCATCCATCTCCGATGGGGGTTTTCTTCTGTACCTCAGAATGCAGTCTAAAATTTCAGTTCTCCATTGGTGGTCTGTTCTTCTGGTAACGTGTCCAGCCCATTGCCATTTCAGTGATTTCACTCTGGTCATAATGTCGTCAACGCTTGTCATTTTCCTTATCCATGAGTTCCTCTTATCTTTCCTGGTTACACCAAGCATGCATCTCCCCAGGTTTCTTTGAGTTGTCTGCAGTCTTTGTATATCTTTTTTAGTTAAAGTCCATGCCTTTGCTCCGTATGTAAGCACTGGAAGGATGCATTGATTAAACACTTTTCTTTTAAGACATAATGTCACATTGCTCTTAAAAATTGTACTGTTTCTTCCACAAACTCTCCATCCAAGTTTTACATGGCAATTAATTTCTTCATCAATGTGTCTCTCACTTGATATCTGCTGCCCAAGATAAATGTATGTATCGGCTGTCTCAAGCTTTTCTCCATCAATCGATAAATCTTCGTTTCTTGTAAAAGCATTGTACATCACTTTTACCTTCTGGAATTTAATTTTTAATCTACTTCTTTACTCTTGTCAACAAGTTCCTGGATCATACTCTCCAGCTCTAAAGGGGTAGTTGTGAAAACGACTACGTCATCAGCAAAATGAAGATGAGTCACATAATTTCCATTAATCTTTATCCCTTTGTTTTCCCAGTTCAATGATTGAAAGTTATTTTTCAGTGTGACATTAAAGAGCTTGGGAGATATGGTGTCACCTTGTCTCACTCCCTTTCCAATTTTTATTTGTGCTGTATCCTCAAATATCCGAACCTTTGTACTTGCGTTTTCATAGATGTTATTAATAATGCTAATGTATACATCTTCAATACCGCAGGATTTCAAAGCCATTTAACTGGTGATGGTTTCACAGAATCGAAGGCCTTTTCCTAATTAATAAAAGCCATGCATATGGGAGTTCATATTCTCTTGTTCTTTCAATTAGTTCTCTCAATACATGGATATGATCTACAGTGCTGTAGCCACTCCTGAATTGAGTTTGTTCTTTTGGTTGAGCCATGTCTAGTGTTACCTTCAAGCGGTGTGAAAGAATCTTAGTTGAAGACTTTATAAACCTCTGATATGAGGCTGATGGATCTGTAGTTCCTGAGATTCTCAAAGTCCCCTTTTTTATGTAGCAGGATCATTGTAGCATTGTTCCAATCCTCAGGAATCTTCCCTGCATTGAGACACCTGGTGAAAACTTGGACGAGTGTAGTTTGAATATCTCCACTTGCTTCTTGTATAATGTCAACGGTAATTCCATCTTCTCCTGGAGCTCTTCCCCTTTTCATGTTTTTAACTACATATATAATTTCTGCAGTGCAGACCAGAGGGACTTCGGTACTGGTACCTGTCGTAATGCCTGGAGTAGATGTATCATTCCTTTCATACGGTTTTGAGTAGAAATCTTTCACCCTTGTCGAAATTTCACTTTTATTTCTTGTTACAGTACCATCTTCTTTTCTCAGTGTCTTAATCTGTTTTCTTCTCTTACCAAAATGTCCTTTTGCTCTCTTCAGGCGTTGGTTGTTTTCAATTGCTTTTCTCACTAGTTCACAATTGAATTTCCTTATGCAGAGATGCCAAGTACTGCGGATCCTCCGTAGTTTCTACGGATATCATGTTTAAACTATGGACTTACGGAGAAGGTGTGTAAACTACGGATATTTCCGGAAAACTTTTTTTTTTTTTTTTAAATTATTTGAAAAAAAAAAAGTCAAGCATAGTCAAATGTAGTGATTCTTGCGGTAACGTCACGAAGCCGTCACACAGCAAGCATGTTTGGCTGGCTCACAAGCAAGCGGAAATGTTGCAGCGGAGATCATTCTGTATGATCACATGACTTTGTACCTGGCTTGCCGTGGGATGGCGTTCGTAACGTGCAACGTCTGTTAACTTCGGAAAAACCTTAACAATGTCCTGAACTAACGTAATTTTTTTTTTTATGTAGAGGATTTTAGGAAGGGAGTGTCTGACCCCAGGTTTTAAACAACCCTTTGAAATAGGAAGCTAGGAGATTTGGGCTAGATTGCCTGATAGGAAAGTGGCACGGAAGCGAAGTAGAAAGGGGAGGAAGACATCCTTATTAATTACCGGGGGGCCAGTACCCGGAGTCCGACGGCTTAACGTGCCCATCCGACGCACAGCGGACATTTAGTGAATCGAGCATTTGTTCCTGCCTGGGATCGAACCTGAGGTCCTTTTCATGGCAGTCATAAACGCTGCCCACTAGGCCACCCGCGGCCCACTAACGTAAGTTGTCGGAGGACGGAGGTAGACTAGAGTCGATTCCACGTTTTTGTTCTTGTTGTTAAGTTGAAAGTTGATTAGTTGTGGTGTGATGTGAATTGCTGTAGTTATGAAGCGTGCTTCAGTGGCTTCCAGTTCCAGTGGTGTGAAAAAAAATAAAAATTCGCAGCAGTACAAGGAATGCTATTCATTGGAATTTCCATGTTTACAGCGGTCGCGTGTTTCCGTGAATCATGTTTTATTTTTTGCTAAAATGTAATTTAAATAGTAATATTAATTGCTATTGCATATTTGTTTCACCAAACTAAGGGGCGGGCTGGATATCAGAAAAAAACTGCTCCGAGCAAATAGTAATCAGATCGAAGGAAACAATTGTGAATAAAAGAAATCCTGAATGTTTGTGTTTTCCGGCAGAGCACATAACTAAGCTACCAGGATGTGTGGACGCTGTTATTGCCTGTTTTATGTTACCTCCACGGGAGTTTGTTCTTCGTGCGCAGTATATTCTTCCCAGAGCAAGAGAAAATCTCTCCACGTGTCTTTAGCAACCAGCCAAAGAGCAAAGTAGAAAGGGGGAGCTGCTGGGTGTGTTAGCTGCTAAGTGTGTGCGCCAGTTGTGACCTATTTTCCCACGCTCCTTGCTGTCGGCAGAGAGCTTAATTGTTTATGTTACTTTGACAGATTTGCGAAGTGCAGTTCTTTTTTTTTTTCTCTTGTAAAAATGTTCTGCTAAACAAAGGGATGTTTTATTTTATCTTGTCAGATTCACAAGAACTTTTTTTCTTCTTTAATAGTTTGTTTTAAAAATTGTTTTCCCCAGATAATTCTTCATTGGGAATCTTTTAATTTCAGTTTTAATTTTTTTTTTTTTTTTTGATGAATTTGCTTTTATTACTAACTTGCGTTTTGAGTTGTGACATTTTACTTCCCCGCATCTTAGTAGAAAACTTCTATTGTGTTAATGAAACGTTGCATGGATTTTTATTGTAATTTATTTTATTAGCATTGCCTTTTTATTTTATCCTTTTTTTTTTCCAGAATTTATTTATTTATGCAATTTAAAATACCTTTTCGATAAGTTTTTTCGTATCATAAGCATTTAATGCTAACTTTCTATTTATCCGCATAATAAAGCTATGAAACCTTTCAAAGTTAATTGTTCTGTCTTTGCTCCCATTGTGTTTGTCATGTATGAATTTACGTGCAATAGCGTCTGGTAAATGGCCACCTGTCTCTACTAATATTTTTGGATCTAAAGAGCAAAAAATGTCAAAAATTCAAGGAGAGTTATTCACAAGAATTTCAGTGTGTAAAATCGTCTCTGGTATCCGAAAACCATGGGTTTTGTTTCCTGTGTGCTGTTGATTTTTCAATCGCACACGGCGGAAAAAAGGCGATTGCGGTTGGCATTTTCACTCTAAATAGCAGGAGGAATAGCCATAAGTGTGTGGCATCACACACTTATGACATAACATATTTATTAACATAACATATTTATTAAAAGGTGGAGTTGAAATGGTATGTATTTTTTGTGTATTTACTCAAGTTTTTTCCCCCATTTTAAGGGGACTTAAATATGTTGCAAAATTTATCCAAGTATTGTCCCCGATCGAGATTAACATGTTGCTAAAAATGTAGCAGTGTATTCTGGGAAATACGCATGCTACCCTGCAAATTTTAATGTGGGAACTTGACTATGACTTCCTTCAGATGTTGGCATCTCTGCTTATGTCTTCAGTGATAATTTTTTTGTACTGTCTTGCATAGCGCTATATATTCCACTTTGGAAGTCACGTCTTCTTTATTTGTTCTCATCTCCCTTCTCTTTTGCATCAAATTTTTTTTTCCTGAAGTTTTCTTCATATGTAACTTGTTCTTAGTACCACCTATGTTTGTTTCTGTTTCCATAAGAGCCTTTGTGAGTTCTCTGTCAACTTCAAAAATATCCACTTCTTCCGATGTTAGGCCTTCTAAAGCAGAGAATCTGTTCCTCAGTTCCAACTTGAAGGTATTATGGTGCATTTTAAGGTTGGTTATGTCAATACATTTTATTTGTCTTTATGATTATGATTTTGCCATGTTCGAGTTTAGTGTTGAGGTGCGTCTTACATCTCACCATTCTATAGTTGCTACCTGTGTTGAACTTGTTTAGCACACTGCAGTCTTTGATGATTAATTTTTTGTTACACAGAATAAAATCAGTTTCACTTGTCCCATTCGGATATCTCCATGTCCATTTTCTGTGTGGCTTTTTCTTGAAAAAGGAGTTCACGATGAAAAACCTTTCTGCTTCTGCAAACTCTATGAGAGTATTTCCACGTTGATTTCTGTTCCCATAACCGAATTTACCGAACGAAGTTTCATTCTGTTGCTGTTGTCCTATTTTTGCATTGAAATCACCCATAATGATCTTCAAGTGCTGTTTGCCTTTGTTATTTAGATTCCAAATTTCATCATAAAATTCTTTAATTTCTTCTTCAGGATGACTTGTGGTGGGATAAATGGAGGTCTGAGTGTGTGTGTGTGTGTGTGGGGGGGTATTGTTTTCCTTCACCCCTCTCCTCAAGTAACCTTCCTTTTTTTGTAAAACAGGTTGTTTGTTTCAGTCTCCCTAACTGATGGTGTGTGTTCGCGATGTCAAAAGAATATCTCTCAATGTTGTGGAAAAGGTGGAGTTGTTGAAGAATGTAGACAGTGGAATGCACAAAAAAAAAAAGAAAAAAAAAAGGTATTGTGTAAGAATCGTAGCAAGCTTTTCTTATATGGGAAGGCGAGACATGAAATTATGCCCCTATGAGTTGTACTCAAATAATATGTAGTTTTTACTTTCTCACACACCACTATTAAGGAAAATATTATGATTGTGAAAAAGTCGCACTTCAGGTTTTTGACATAATTTTATTCAAAATGTAAAACCTAGGTAAATACCCAAGAATAGCATAAATGTTATGTGAACGCCAACAACACATCACTCCACAGAAATGCAGAACAAAAAACAAACCAGCGCAGTGCGAATGAGTATCGGATAGTGAACATAACAAGAAGAAGCTTTCAGGGTAGGACTTGGAAAAATTTTGTTTAAGGTTAAACACACAGAACTTTTTGCAACAGAGCACAAATTATTAATTTAGCTCTTCATCCCAATAACATGTTCGAAAAGGGCATGAAGGTTAGGTATATCAGCATATTGGTTTCTACGCCTCCATTAACTGTTTTAGAAAAATTCCCTTAATGGATATGAGATCTTTATACCTCATATTGTATGCTAATCTGTACCATAGTTAACTGCATGGAATATTGTAAGTCTTTCTTTAAAAAGAAAATACTGAAGGGTGTAACTTTCTTTTTTAGTTACAATTTCTATTTTTTTACATCCCCAGAGCATGAATTTACACCCCTGGAGTGACCATTCTGGTAGGGCGACCACCCTCCCTGTCTTCCCAGTAGCTGTCGCCCTGGCATTATGGTTAAATTTGGTGTTCCCCCAAGTGTAGTGTCGATAATCATAAAAAAACTGGGAGTTCAGAAAACCTTTGACGATGTCAGACTTGACAGGAAATGTTCCATACATACATACATACATACATACATACATACATACCCACAAAGAAATATAAACTACCAGATAATTTTTACTTACTTGTTGCCGTATCAAACTTCTCCATTGACAGCGATCTTGACATACAACTCGGGCTTCACTGACATCCATCACACGCCATACACAAGATCTTTTATACTTCATACTCATAAATTTTTCTCATGCAGACACTCCTGAATCAGATTCTCCCATGACTTCCTTGGCCTTCCTCTACCTTTCCTTCCTGCCACTAGGGCTAAAAAGATTTTCTTAGTGAGCATCTCATCACTCATTCTTTCAACATGGCCAAACCACCGAAGCATATGTTTCCACTTTGCTAACAACATTTTGCTTCACATTACACAACTGCAACACATCTTGATTTCTCACACAATCAGAACGTGTCTTTCCACAACCCCCCCCCCCCCCATAAGTAACACATTTCTTAAGCACACAAACGGCTTCTATGTTTCTTCTGTAGTACCCAGGTTTCACTACTATACATTAGAGTGGAAACAATTAGACTTTCATATACAGCCATACGGGACTCTCTTGAGAACCCATCATTCCTGTGAAACCCTCCCAAAGCAGCCATGACTTTCAATGAAGAATTCTCTCGCCTACTAATTTCACCATCCAATTTGTTCTCTCTGTCAAACATGCTTCCTAAATACACAACCTCATTCACCTGGTCAATCGCTGTGCCATTAGACATATATTACATTCAGTACTACCAGTTCCTCTCTTAAAAACCATAACTTTGGGTTTTCCCTTATTTATACTCAGTTTGAATTTCATGCAAACTTTGTACATCCGAGACAACATACTCTGCAACTCACTTTTGCTCTCTGCCAACAGGACAGTGACATCAGCATACAGTAATCTGCACACACATATATCACCAAAACATAAACCAGTATTATCTATTTTGGCATCACACATGCATGCATCCATAAATATATTAAACAGCCATGGTGACATTACGCAACCTTGTCTGACTCCTGCACCTATAGAAAACCATTTTGATAAAACATCATTTACTCATACACAAGCTCTACTGCCAGCACACATGGCTTTTACACTATTAAGTAGATTCCCAGTAACACCATATTCATTCAATACTTTCCACAAAAGTGTCCTATTTACTCGGTCATAAGCTTTCTTACCAACAGCTAGATACTTTTCAATCATTATGCGTAATGCAAAAATTTGGTTAGTGCAGCCTTTACCAGACATAACCACTCTGAACATCCCACACTTTCTCTGATGTAAGTCCCCATATTTTTTTCAATTACGACCTTACCAAACACTTTCCCTGGCACACTCAGTAGGCTAATACCACGATAGTTCTTGCAGTCTGTCTGATCACCTTTTCCCTTATACAAGGGAACAATAATAGCATCCTTCCAATACCAAGAGACCATTCCTAACTCCCAGCATAGCTGGCAAATTTCAGTTGACCTGTTTAAACTGTGGGGTACCCCAGGGATCAGTTCTTGGTCCTTTATTTTTTAATTTATATATTAACGATTTATTTGCAGTATTAAAATATAATGATACAATCCTATATGCAGATGACGTAACTATTATTTTAAAGGGAACTGATATGAATGAGCTTACACTAAGAACTAATACTCAGCTAAAATTAATAACAGATTGGCTGAATGCAAATGAATTAGTTGTTAATATTAATAAAACTAAATTAATGATTTTCTCTAATTCACAAACTTCACATTTATACGATTTACCGATTCTGATGAATGGAGTCAGGATTAATACGGTCTCAACACACTCTTATCTAGGTACAACTATACACAATGACTTGAAATGGAACAAACACATTGAAAATATAAGTAACAAGATTTCTAGAAATATCGGGATGGTCAGTAGTACTTTGCCAAACTTAACACCAAAAATATTAATCTCTATATATCATACTCTAATTCAAACACATATTAATTATTGCATTTTAACCTGGAGACAAACTACATAATATAATATTAATAAACTACAGATACTGCAAAATAGATTTATAAGACTAATAGACCTTAAAACATCAAATAATTTTCAACCAATCTCATATATTCGGTCAAAAGTGAACCCCAATATATATAATATTTTAACGATAAAGCAATTATATGATTATAACTTGGGAAAAATAATTAAAAATGGTATGCACAATGACATGATAACACTAAATATACATACTCATTACCACAATACTAGGAATAGATTACTACTAATTCCAATGTTCCCACAAACTGAGAAACTTAAAATGAATATAAATTACAGTGGCCCAAAATTCTGGAACTCACTGCCCCAAGAACTAGCATCAATTAATAATTTTAACTTATTTAAAATAAAACTAAAGGCACATCTTATGAAATAATTAGTAAACAATAGGCAATTTTGATTGAATGGAAGAAATGTGGGTTAGTATGATTATAAAGTGAGGTGCAAACATTATTTGTTGTTTATTTATAAATATATATGTGATTTATAGTGAAGTGTATATGACACTTGTTGTTTGTTTAGATATAATGAAGGCTATTGATGATGGACACATTGATATATGTGTTGGTTGTGAGCTAGTACGTGTATATTCACATATTAACCTACCATATATGTGTTGGCTTGCCTTTTCTGTTAAGCTTTATGTTTTTATATGTCAGGCCTCACGGCCTTTTCCCCTCCTTTTCCTAGGGCTATGTCAGGCCTCACGGCCTTTTCCCTCCTTTTCCTAGTTGCTGTAGTGGTAACTGAATGAATAAATAAATGAAATAAATAAATAAATGAAATTACAGGGTCACCACCATATTTCAACATCTCAGCAGTTATGCCATCAACTCCTGGAACCTTACCATTCTGAAAAGACTTTGGAGCTTTACACACTTCTTTTCTTGAGATCCCTCCTGTGCTTCCAACCTTCACTGTGACATCATCTGCTTCTGTCTCTGAATCACCTTTGCTTTCTTGATCTAATAACTCACAGAATTATTCACCCCATCTTTCACTTAACTCATTGGGCTCCCATATCATTTCCCCGATCCTATTCTTTACACAGCTTACAACTTTGTTTCCCGTATTTTTCTTGATTCGCATGTACTTCCAGAAAGTCTTTCTGTCTTTCCAAAAAGCCAGTTCATGCTTTTCCACCTTCTCCTTCCTACCTTTTGCCTTACTCTGGCGAACCAGCTTAGCGGCTTCACGCTTCTTACAGCGATATATTCATCCACAGAAACTCTACCTTGCAACATCCCCAAATAGGCTTCCTTCTTTCTCTTTACTGCCTCTTCAATCTTACTATTCCACCAAGCATCACCTCTATTGTAACCCACTATTGTGGTGCCACAGACCTCTTCAGCAACAGTGACAACACAGTTCCTAAAACATTCCCACTTCTTTTCTACATCCCTCTCACAAGCCTTCAGCTCCTTCAGTCGTTCTTTGAGTACATTAGAATAACGCTGATGATATTCAGGGAGCCTTTTAACCTTTATTCTTTCCATCCTGAGCCTCTTCCTATTCCTTTTCCTCCAACCAACATTCAGTTTCACATGTGACACTACCAAGTAATGATCAGAACCAACATCCGCACCTCTCATCACACGAGTGTCAACAATTAAGTGTTTCAGATGCTGATCATAGACAACAAAATCTATTGCGCTCTTTTGACCAAGAGTACGATTTTCCCAAGTATGTGTGTGGATATACTTGTGGTTGAAAAATGTATTAGATACACACAAACCATTCTCAATGCAGAGTTCAATTAATCTTTCACCATTATCATTCACACAAGGATCATTAAACTACCCAGAACATTGTCAGAAATTGCATTCTGCACACCCACTCTAGCATTGAAATCCCCTGCTATTATAACTTTCTCTTTAGCACCAAACTGGCTCAAAACAGTTTTTAGCTTATTCCAGAAATCTTCCTTCCTATCAGAAGGCTCCGAGTCACAAGGAGTGTGCACTACAACAATTACTATTCTCTGAAGTTTCACTTTCAAACGAATTCAAAGAATTCTCTCACTTATGCAGCTATAGTGAATCAAATTGTTCATCTTTTCACTTAAAATCACACATACACCAGCCTGTCCTTTCACATTATCCAACATTCCAGACCTCACACTCACCGTTCAATTCACTTCTTCTATCCCAATTTCCTTCTTTTTGGTTTCACTTACACACAGAACATCCAGTCTATACTTATTCATCTCTTTAATCACCTTGTTCATCTTGCCATTTATACCTCTAGTATTCCATACACCAATCTTACTCACTCAGCCGAGATCCCTTTCTCATACGCTGTTTAGAAAGTCCAGGCCGATTCCATGGTAGACCGTCCTTCTGAAGTGTGGTAGGTCCACCGTATCCCACACTTGAGTCATTTTTAATATTTCTTTGTGTCTTTATAATCAGGTAAGTGCTTCTATGTGGGGGATTAGCCCACAGCTGACGGTTCCAGTTGGTCATTCAACCTAAGGATTCTGGAACAAAACCCAGTGAGTTGGGGTCTTTTTGCCTATGTCACATAGAACTAGCTGGCACCTCTCCAAGATTCAGAGGCCCTTGTTGCTGTTATGTGTGCCATTGTTCCCACAGAGCGCCCCGAGGAGGCAAACCCATCCCTCACTAAGATTGCCCGTGAAATGTTCCAAAACGTGTCATTTTGGAAAAGTGGGTGCTGTTTTTAAGTGGAATAAAATAATTTGTGACAAAAACTTACCAATCTCAGATCCTCTTATAAAAGAAAAGGCATTACAGTTTGCCAATAGTTCGGGGCAAGTGGATTTCCAAGCTCATTCTAGTTGGTTGGATAAATTTAATGAGCAACATGGTATAAAAAGAAAAGATTGTTTCAGAGTAAAGTGGAAGCATGTGTGACCCTGACAGTGACCAATGGATAAACATGATTTTGAAGAAGACTAAAGAAGAATACACTCCTGAGATAACATTTTTAATATCGATGAAACAGGACTTTTTTTACATGTTTGCCAAACAGGACTCTTACTTTTAAGGATGACAATTGTCTTTTAGATAAAAACAGCAAAGAGAGGACAACAGTTTTGGTGGGCACAAACATTAATGGTGAAGAAAAACAGATTATTGGTGATAGGAAAAAGTAAGCAACTTTGAATTTATCTTAATTAGTTTAGATGCTTCAAAGGTGTGATCTTTAGAAGTTGACTACTATTATAATAGAAAGGCATAAATGACAAGCAATATTTTTGTGGAGTGGATTTTAAATTTCAATCAGAAAATGATAAGGCAGAAAAGAAAAATTGTTCTCTATGTGGACAATTTTTTGGCCCCATCCTAATGTGGCATCAAACCATCAAATGTGAATTTGATTTTCCTGCCCCCAAACACAACTTCAGAATTGCAGTCAAAGTACCATGGAGTTGTAAAGAATCTGAAAATTCAGTATAAATAGGAAATGCATTCTCAGACGACTTATCTGAGCCTTAGAAAATGAGCAATCTACAGTTAAGGTGATTGATGTAAGGTTTTGTGTAGCTGAACTACGTAGCTAAGGTGTGGCAAAACGATGTTTTAGAATTGACAATAAAAAATTGCTTTGCAAAAGTTGACTTCATGAAATCACCTCAAATTGAAGAAGAAAATGTGTTGCCACAAGTCGAGTAATGCTGGAAGGACTTGCAGGCCAAAGGTCATATCAGGGAAGGAATTTATCTTAATGAGTTCCTTGACATTGACGAAAACGTAATTGTTTCAGAATACTCGACGGATGACAACATAGTAAGCTCACTTCAGACAGAACAGACTGTCATCAAAGAGGCTGAAGAGAATGATGCAGAAGAAACCCCTAAGCCTTCTAAAAAAATGTTTGCCACATTTGATGCAATACATCGTGGTCTTCAATTCGCTGAAAAAGGTCCTGATGATGTATTT
The DNA here is from genome assembly GCA_039090855.1 of Macrothele yani. Classification (NCBI taxonomy): domain Eukaryota; kingdom Metazoa; phylum Arthropoda; class Arachnida; order Araneae; family Macrothelidae; genus Macrothele; species Macrothele yani. The sequence continues at coordinate 53,856,563 of CM077011.1, read as the reverse complement.
CACGGACTTAACAAGTGTGAACACTTTTATGATGAATTGTCATCGACATTTGTTGTGCAGCAAAGCATTAGTCTTTTACACAAATGTAAATGCATATGAATACTACATATATTTGTTCAAGGTATGTTCAACACATTTTTTTCTTTAATTCTTGTTTTTAATTATCAATATGAACATAACTTGTACATAATGTAATTCATATTCTTTTAAGTTATTTATAAGAGTACATTGATAAGGAAATGTTTTCTAAATACATTATACTACACAATACATATGCATAAAAAATATCATTTCTATATATCAATTTTTTATGGAACCATAGACTTTGATATATGGAGGTCTGACTACATGTATATATCAGGTTTACATACATACATATCATTAAGCTGTTCTCTGAGATTCAGAGGTTAGCTTCTCAAAGAAAGACCATGTGCCAAGTACACATTTAACTGACAGAACTAGAATTTACTTACTGTTGGTGTATCAAATGTTTCCATTTACAACAATCTTTTATATCAAGTTCACACCAATAAAATATCATTTGTTTTATGTTAATTGATATATTCATTCCTAAATAATGAATTTCTTAAATAGGCAGCTAATATTGGTCTACCCTGTATTTTCTTTTATTTGTTATTGCCCCGCACGGGGATAACTGGTTTTCCAGTTATTTGGGGAGTGGCGTCCCCACTGCCTGAGCTGACCTTGTGACAGATCATCTTGTCATTTCTTTTTGAAACGATGATGCGACCGAAGGGGCAGCTGTTCATCCAGCTGATGGGGAGTGGCGACCCCACGGTCCGAGCCGACATGTACTTTATGATGATTTTCCCATTTTTATGTTTTTCGTTGTTTCTCTTGACACGCACCCACCTCAGTTGTAGGTTGCTGAGGTTGTGATTATGCGCCAGCTCTGGATTTTAATTTCTCTTTTTCTTTCCTGTCTTCTGCATTTTATGTTCTCTTCTTTGTTTTTCCGAGCTGCTTAGCTAGACCTACATGCACGTTTGCCTTGTGCATTGACCCGTAAGGTGGAAAGGGGATGCTGGAGGCTGAAGTTTCTGGAGGCCAGGGTGTTGTTTTCACCAGTTGCCATCAATCCTCTTTGCCCCCTGCTTCACCCTAAACGGGCAGCTAGGAACTAACCCACTCCTAGTCAATGAGGTCGGTGGCCGAGTGGAGTCCAGACCTCTAACGGCTTGTCGCTTTATATGACAGGGTGAGTATGGGGATAGGATGGGCATGCCAAAGGGGTGTTCCCCAGGCATGGGAAAGTCTGGCTGCATGCTGTGTGCATGTCTGCCCTATCAACTTGCTATATCCGCTTCCTATCCCTAGAGCTGTGTCCTGCGTCCACTTGGGCTTGCGAACCTCCAGCTCTCCCTCATTGGGCTCAGTTGTGGGTGGGGAAGTCGGCAGACGAATTCTTTCTTTTTTTCATGGCTCTCAATACTGTTTCCCACAAACCAACAACCAAAAGAGGTTTTGAGGAAGGCTTAGCTCCTTCCGCCAAAAAACATGTTCCTGATTTTTCGAATGCTCATTTCTTTTTGTGCACTCATTGGACCCTTCAAAGCCTTTGAGTGCAAAAAGTCCATTTTGGATTAATAAAGCACCTCAATCAATTGCAAGCTCTCCAAAGAGCGTAAAGAAACTCGAGTCTGGAGATCTTCTGGTAGAGATGTCCACTGTGTCCTACAGTTCCACACTTCTTAACACCACCATGCTGCTCAAGACTCCGGTCAAAATAACACCACATGGATACCTAAATACATCTCGAGGTGTTGTCTCCTCTCAGGACCTCGTGAGTGTACCGAGGAAGAACTTATTGAAGAACTGAGGAGTCAACACATTACGGATGTGCGGAGTATTCTTTTCAGGCAGAATGGGCAGTCCGTCCCATCCCGCAACATCATTTTGACATTTGACAGCCCTTCCCTGCCTACATCCATCAAGGCAGGGTATCTTCACCTCGAGGTACGACCGTACATCCCTAACCCTTTGAGATATTTTAGGTGTCAGTCGTATGGCCATTCTCAGCAGTTGTGCAGGAGCATCCTAGGTGTGGACGCTGTGGTGCCGCAGACCATCATTTACCGGAATGTGTGGCCGAGGCAGAGTTTTGTGTGAATTGCAAGGGTTCACACTCAGCATCAGCCAAAGATTGTCCCAAGTAGATGGAGGAGAAAGAAATTCAAAGGCTAAAGACGGTGGAGAATGTTTCCTATCCTGAGGCCAGAAGGAGAGTAGTTCTTGTTTTTTCTGATTGGCAATCATTTGCATCAGTGGTGGTTGCCATTCAAACCGACATTCAGATTCCCCCTAAATGCCCCTCCAAGCTGTGGACGATATCATCGCAGCTGGGTTGGAGGCACTCCAGTCTTGAGCTAGGGGTCTGAAAGCGGCACACACCACTTCGCCGAAGCATTCTCATTCCACCATCAGCAAGGGAACTCAGGCCACTTCTTCTGGCAAGAACACCAAAGCCAAGGACCAGAAGAGCGTTTCTTCTCCAAAATCTCAGCAAACTACTCAATGACGAACGCATCCCGTTAAGACACTTGGGAAAAAGCATGCTCCCATCTTGGCCCTTGGTCACATGCTCCCAAATCTGGGGGACCACTTGTCAGAGGAGATGGAGGCTGACCTCGTTTGAGCATTTCCTTTTTCATCTCACTTTTAACCATGGCTTCAATCGTTCAGTGGAACTGTCGAGGTTTTCGGACGAGTTTTGATGACGTGAAACATCTGCTTTCATTGTACTCTCTGGTGTGCCTTTTTCTACAGGAGACAAAACTTAAACCATCAAACCTGCTTTCAGTTCGAGGTTACAGTGCATTTCGGATAGATGACGTATCGGGAGATATTGCCTGTGGGGGAGTCGCTATTCTTGTTCCTCACAGGGTTCCAGTCTCTTCCGTTGCGGTGTCCACAACTGTGCAGGCCGTGGCGGTTCGTATTTCTGTGCCTGTGCCTATTACTGTCTGTATTGTCTATCTGCCACTGGATGAGGATGTGAGCCTCTCTGTTCTGGAGAGCTTAGTTGATCAGCTGCCTTCACCCTTTCTTCTACTGGGTGATTTCAATGCCCATCATCCTTTGTGGGGTAGTGTCAGCATCAGCACGAAAAGTTGTCGCATAGAGCCGCTTCTGTCCTTGGCCTCTTTGTGCCTTTTTAATACCGGTGCTGACATGTACTTCCATGAGCCGACAAGATCCTTCAGTGTGATCGATTGGACCTTGGGATCACCATCGATTATTGCTGATTGGTTGTGAACGGTGTGTAATGACCTCCACAGGAGCGACCATTTCCCAATTGTGCTTTCACATACTGTGAACATTCCATCTTCTGCCTCCCACCCTCCTCGATGGAGGATGGATCTTGCCAGATGGGAGGTCTTCACATCGTCCGCAGGGATATCTTCTGCCATGGTGTCCCAAGAGTCAATCGAGGCAGCTGTTCTCAATGTCACAACTTGCATTATTCAGGCGGCTGATCTTTCTATACCAAAACATCTACGAAGCTCCCCAGAAGTCCAAAGCCTTGGGGAACCCCTGAATGTGCAGTGGCTAGGAGAGCACAACATAAGGCCTGGTCTACATTTCGGCTTTATCCAACCGATGCCAATCTCGTTGCATTTAAACAAGCAAAATCCTATGCTCGGTTGGTGCGTCGACGTAGCAAGAAGGAGTCTTGGATCCAGTATGTTTCTTGAGAGTAACGGCTGCACCTATGCTGAAGTCGGGGAGATTGTAGATTGTTTGGGTGAGGCTTTTGCCACCGTGTCGAGTGATGTGGCTTATCCTTCCTCGTTTCATAGAATTAAGTCACAAGCCGAACGCCAGAAGATCTCGTTTTTGCCTTTTTATAACACTGATTATAACTCCCCCTTCAGCATGGTTGAACTACGGGTGGCTCTGCATCAGTCCGGCACTACATCTGTTGGTCCTGATGGCATCCACTATGACAAGCTCCGTCATCCCTCGCAGTCGTCTCTCGAGAATCTTTTAATCCTGTACAATCGCATTTGGTTGGAGCACAGTTTCCCGGAATCTTGGCGAAAAGCTTTTGTTTTGCCTTTTCCCAAGCCTGGCAAGGATCCTAAGCCTCCCTCTAGTTATCGTCCAATTGCTCTCACTAGCTGTCTGCGTAAAGTTCGTGAGCACATGGTTAATTCCCGGTTAATTAATTTTTAGAAAAAAATCATGCACTTTCACCCCCACAAAGTGACTTTCGCCGTCATCGTTCACCTCAAGATCATCTCCTGCACCTTGAGACATCTGTGCGCAAGGCGTTCATGCGTAGGCAACACCTGGTTTCTATTTTTTTTTTTTACATCGAGAAAGCATATGATCGTGCTTGGCGGCATGGGATTATCCGTGACCTCCACGCGTGCGGATTGTGAGGAAATCTTCCGGCATTTGTTGTAAATTTTCTTCGCAATCAAGTGTTCCAGGTGCGCCTAGGTACGACGCTCTCGGCACCGTTCCACCAAGAACAAGGTGTTCTTCAAGGTTGTATTTTATCGGTCACATTGTTCATCCTCCGCATTAATTGTCTTTTCACAAATCTTCCTCATGCGGTTTCAGCTACTGTGCATGTTGATGACTTGCACATATTCTGCTCGTCATCAAGCATGAATTTTATTGAAAGGCAGTTGCAGTCTGCGATTAATCAGATCTTTAAAGCGGCGAATAGCAATGTCTTCGTTCTTTCTCCCGGAAAGACAACTTGTGTCCATTTCTGCCAGAGGTGTGGCCTCCATCCTGACCCAGAGCTCTATTTAGATCGTGCAGCCCTACCAATTTTGCCAGAGACCAAGTTCCTTGGACTGACCGTTGACCATGCGCTTACATTCTGTGCGCACGTTCGGCGGTTCAAGATTTCCTATCTGCATGTTCTGTCTATTCTAAAGATCCTTTCGAGAGTCTCGTGGGGTGAAGACAGGATCTCTTTGTTTCACATTTACCATTCTTTAATACGGTCGAAACTGGATTATGCTTGTATTGTGTATGGCTCTGCGAGTCTTTCCATTCTCCGGCCTTTGGATACTGTTCACTATCAAGCGCTGCGTCTTTGTACAGGAGCATTTCGAACATCTCCTATTCCCAGCTTTTACGCTGATGCGAACGAACCATCTCTTGAATTATGCTGTCTGTTCACTTTTACTTAAAACTTCGACCTCTTCCAGACCATCCTTTGTATGATGCAGTTTTCCATCCCCAGCATGCTCGTTTATTTGAGAACTGGCCCTCGTGCATTCCAACCTTCGGTCTTCGTATGGCGACCGTAGCTCGTGATGCAGGGCTCGACTTGTCCCTTGTTGGAGAGACCAGGGGCTTTGGGGATCCTCCATGGTATCCATTTGGTGTCATGGTTGATGCCACCTTTACATATTTCGATAAATCCTCAACCCCTGTGGCAGTGTACCAGCAGCTCTTCGCTGAGCACCGTTCCCTCAATTCAGAATACACTCCGATTTTCATTGATGGCTCCAAGATGCATGGAGTTGTTGGATCCGTGGTTGTATGTGTAGATGACCTCTCTGTAGCACAGATCCCAGCTGAGGCCACAGTGTTTTTGGCGGAGATGTATGCTGTGTATCTCGCCCTTCTCCATGTTCAGTTGAGTTATCATCATCGTGCTATGGTCTATACGGATTCCTTAAGTGTCTTGCAGTCTTTGTCATCTGCGGATTGCCGTGACCATCTTTTTCTCTTGGATGTGAGACGATTGCTTCATCATTTGCTTGAGGCCGGTTTTCAGGTTCAGTTTTGCTAGATTCCTGGGCATGTTGGAATCTCAGGTAATGAGTGTGCTGATGCGGCTGCTAGATCTGCTTCCTCTTTGGTCGTCACACCCTTGCCACTGTTTCACTGGGATTTCTGGTTTCTTGTTCACGATCATATCAAGTGAAAGTAGCAGGGTCTGTGGGACCAACAGGGGAAAATAAACTGCATCGTATTAAACCTGTTCTTGGAATCTGGAAATCCTCATTTCGTCGGAACCGTAGGGAGGAATTTGTGCTTGCGCGTCTCTGCATTGGGCATTGTCGTTTCACTCACCACTTTTTGCTGTGTGGCGACACTGCGCCGATGTGTGAGATGTACAATTGCGACTCACCATCACTCATCTTTTGTGTAGCTGTGTTCGGTTTCATGATGTATGTTTTCACTGCTTTCATTCTCATTTGTTGACTGAGGACGCCGCAACACTGCAGCAGTTCCTATAAGACTACTGTGATACTGTCGCTGTCTTCTCATTTTTACAACAAGTGGACTTTTTTAAAAGTATCTAGATTTTACTCTTTCATCATTCTCATCTTTCACTTTTACTGAATCAGCCAGATTTTAATCATTATACAATGTTTTTAATATTGTTTGTCTGATTGTCTTGGGTTTGGCACTCTTTGGCCACACATGACCATTAAAATTTAACAACCAACCAACTTAAAAATCTCACACTGATAGTTCTGTCTGGCACTCTTTGGCCAAACATGGCCCTTGTGCCATAAAAATCAACCAACCAACCAACCTTTTATTTGTTATTGAATTTAAGGGGACAAGATGGCATTTCTTTAAGTTCCCCCTATACACACACATTTTCAAGTGTTGTTGTTCTAGTGAAATTTACTATACTATATTTTAAAAATCAATTTTTTAATTTTATATCTGTCCCGTATCTTTTCAAATAGGGAAGGGAAGGCATGACTGCATATTACCTAACCAAAGGATGGGCTGGATTAGTTGTGGTTTTAGAAAACAGACTTCCAGATCGTTGTATTCAAGTAATATGCGATTGCTCTGAGAGCATTAACGTTGTGTCTACACGTGCTACTCTTCGAACAGTGGATAGCATACCCCCTCTTCATAGGTAAGTACTAATCTATAAGAAACATTCTCCCAGTAAAACACGTTATTACCAGAATTTTATTCAGGCCCTGTGGGTTTACTGTGTGATAAATAATGTGCCATTTTTTGCTTTCCTGTTGCATAGAAAGTGCCATTTAAACAAAGCATAAGTATTAGCTTCATTCATTCATGATATGTAAGCTTTATATATAACTAGCTGTAAAGCCCGTTGAGATAAAAATACAACGGGTTCTAGGTATAACTTTTTGCTATTCAAGCGTTTATTAACAATGGTGGAAAATATCCTTGTACACGATATTTTTTTTGTAAATATCTTTTCAAAATCTGGAAGTAATTTTTTTTGTTCTTGCCCATGGACTACTTTATCTGTGACATCAAGCCGTTGAACTCTTGACAATGCAACATGAAGTTGTTCATGGCTAAACACTGGTTCAGAAAGATAGATACCTACTTTCTCCAGTGTTTGACCTTGAGACTTAATAATATTCATGACAAAGGCGAGTTTTACAGGGAATTGTTCTCATATTAATGTGAATGGGAGGTATATATCAGTAGGTGCGAGGTCAATTCGTGGAATAGAAACAGTTTTACCACATGCTGAGCCTGTGAGTACTTCTGCAATTATCAAATTGGGTTTAAGTTCTTTATTTCCATTGCATAAACCAATGTCTTGTTCCATTGCATAAACCTTGTTGTGTATTGAGGTTTCTCAGGAGCATGATAATAGCTCCAATCTTCAACTTGAGTCTGTAAAGTCGCATTCCTGATGTAGTTTGCTCATTTAAAAACTCTGTAGGATAATACTGTTCAGTATTTTCTTTGCCATCGACATCAATTGAATCAGAGCTTAAGTATGTGCTTGCTGTCTCCTCTTAGAGATCATGAACATTCTCATTTAATTTGTCAACATCAAGGTTTTTGGGACACAGAATGGCTTTCTTTGCAAATGTTTTAAAATCAGAAATTTTCAAGTTCTCATGTGTGCCAATTCTTCTCAAAGATGGGATTTATATTTTTCAAACAATTCTTGTGCATTGGGTGGTGAAAGAAAGATAAGAATGTATGCAAATAAATCTCGTAGTTGTCAAGGCATGCTGCAAACTGATGCTTCGTCTAAGGTTTTCTCCCATATTTCATCATTCTTAAACCTTTCTGTAATGCAGCTTCTTGGAAGGTATCATATGGAATTCCATTGACTGTTCTTAAATGTGTAAAGCTTTTTGCTCCAGACACATAAAGTAGCAGTAGTCTCAAACAATATCTTTCTGGATCAGAGTCAAGGTTGACTGAATACATTCTTCCAATCACATTATCTGCACCATGTTTTCGTTGGACCCATTGGTTTTTTTTGTTTTTTATTGAACACATAATGTTTTGGCATGTCGCTATATGAAATGGATTGTGCGTCTTCGTTGCCCTCATTTAGTTTGAACCATGCTGTCAGCATTGTATCTTTCTGAGTATGAACAACTGCATTTCAATCATTGTTTAAACGCTCCGGATTAAAGGTAATGTTCTGTTCTTCAGGAAGGTGAACAGGTAATCTAACTATTGTACGAGATTGCTGATGCATATCATAACCAAGCATTCGCCACATTGCCTCAGGTGCGCTAACATATCGGAAATCAGCATGACTTTTTACTTCGTCGTATTTGGTGTTGTGCTCTGTGATATGCACATTTTCACAGTCATGATCTTTGTATACGTACTTGAAAAGGTATTTCATGCTTTTCACAGTAGCGCACACCTCGACATTAATGTGGCAATTGTACTTTAACAAAACATATGGATTATAAGGGACAATCCAGCTATTATCAATAATTTTACCACATACAGTTGTGGTTGCACCATTCTTTCTACGGTGATATAAAGGATACCCGCCTTTGTTAGCTACCGTTTCATTTTAGAAAGACTTCGGAAATTGCTTAGTACATTTGCCATCTTCCATACAGGGTGAATTGTGATTATTTCACCACACGGGTCATGAACCATGTGTTTTGCAACAGTCGCATGTAAAACTGGTAAATGCTCTTTGTCTGGAGTTCTTCCGATATCATTTGGTCAGTTTTCTCTGGCAATGTTGGTTTGTCCTCTTCTTTCAAAATCAAAAGCGTATGAGCATGGGGAAGTCCTCTTTTTGAAATTCAATTACATGAACTTTGGCCACCGGAACTCCAAACATATGTCTTTTGGTTATATCATCCATTAATTCTTTCAACTAAATCTGTATGGTTTTCAACAGATTGACCATTCAAGTTTTCAGTAATCTCTTCCTATTTCGGGTTACAAGTCATTGTAAGGAAAAGAAGATGGCAAAATAAGAGCAAATATGGCAAATAAGAGTTGAAATGAAGATGGCAAAATAAGAGCTTTTCCAGGGAGAAACTCATCATCGCCAGCATTCTGAATTTGGTCCATCAGACCCTTTATACTTTTCGACAATTAACTGAGACTGACTTTGTCGTATGCAATTCAGTGTATTAGCTTCCATTTTTACATACGCATTATCATTGTATTACTGCGTAAGCTTTCCTTCGCTTAATAATGGATTAAATTCGTCATGGTTTGGAAGACGATGTTGATAGTATTGCATTTGTGTAACCCTTGACCGTGGTTTTGTACATTGGTTAACAACACTTAGTAAAGACGTTGGTCTATGTTGTAATGGAATGTCAGTTTTCCTTGTGACGTAACACATCTCTGGCGTCATGTGAGAATGATTTGGATTAGATGACGTCACACCAGCAGCTGTGGTCTTTGTTGCTATGACAACAAAACAAAGTGATATATGCGTGAACTGTACGTGTGTAGGTCAATGACGTCACCTGCACGAAAACACAAAAAGCTAATTGCAATGTCACAGACATTTGTTTCTCGGTTGTTTCTATGATGACTTAAAAAGTGATACAGGTTGTCAGCAACTTATCCTTTTATATATAAGGATAAGTATTAGCTTCATGATATATATATAATCATTGTTAACCATTATCAATTCACTGCTGGATGAAGGTCTCAAGTTTCCTCCACAACTCTCTGTCATGAGCCTCGCTCCTCCATGTTAATCTGGCATGTTTTCGAATTTCATGCACCCATCTCCCATATGGTCTTCTTTTGGGTCTTTTTCTGTCCCTTGGAATAGAGTCCAGAATTTTGGTTGTCCATTCTTCTGGCAACATGTCCAGCCCATTGCCCTTTTAGAAATTTTACTTTGATCATGATGTCTTCCACTCTTGTCATTTTCCGTATCTATGAGTTTCTCTTCTTCTCTTTCCTGATTACACCAAGTGTGCATCCCTCCATGCTTTTTTGAGTTGTCTGCAGTCTTTGTATGTCTTTTTTTAGTTAAGGTCCACATCTCTGCTCTGTATGTAAGCATTGGAAGGATGCATTGATTAAACACTTTTTTTTTTTTTAAGACACTAGGGGCTGCGCCTCTAGGGTCACTACGCTCGTTTTCCAGAGTAGCGCTCGGGCCTTGCAGCCTAATCTTCAAGTACATCACATGAAAAAAAAAACTCAAATTCATATAAATTAAAATTTTTATTGCATGTCTAAGCAAATAAGTGTGAAAAAACTGATAGAAACATGAACACTTAATTTAAGCATGTACATGAAATTAAAGTAATAACAACATATTAAGATAGTATTTCCTTGTACACTATATTTTGAACTATTTTCCCATTCCTAATAAAAACCTTAATATTTTCGCTAGAAACACATCTCAACAGAGCCACATACAGTTTTCCATGTGCAAATATAGGAAGCTGTATATAAATACCTACTCGTTGAAAAGTCTGACCTTGTGACTTGTTCATTGTTAAGGCATATGCAAACAGGAAACTGGAAACTGTCTGCGATATAAACAGGAAACTGTCTGTGATATAACACAAAAAGCAAGTGGGAATGGCCACTTGACATGTTCAGCTGAATTCTGGGCATATTTACGACAATGCCCTTTCAATCCCCAGTAATAATCTTCACAGTTAAAACCCGGATGCCAATCCGTTGCACATCTTGTTCAGTACCATTGCACAGTCCATCAGCTACAGACAGATTCCTAATAAGCATGACGATGCAGACTACTTTCAGCTTAAGCTTGTGAGGTGGTATTCTGGTGCATCACTCTTGTCAATCCTGTGTAATGTTGCCTTGTCCATACTGTAGCTTATCACTTCTTCTCCGGGTATTCTGGACAATATCATTCCATTCATTCGATTGACTTCGGCATTGTGGGGTAATAAAATGATTTGTGACAGAATATCACTTGATACATCTGAAACATCTTTGAAGAACCGATCGGGCAAGTCCCCACAGTGAAAACCAGAAGAATTTTCAACGGTAAGTTCTTGCAAGTCTCCATTGTCAAACTGCAACAGCCAGTTTCAGAAATGTCCTGTTCCATTGGCCACTCACATGTTGATCCTCAAATGATGAATCTCGAAGAGTGGCCACAAATGTGATGACTTGATGCACTCATTCACAATTTGACTTTTACTGGTTTTCTTCACAACTGGCAACACTTGTCAGAAATCTCCTCCGAGGATAAATGACTTGCCACTGAAAGGTAAATTCTAACTTTATCTTGTTCAGTTTTGCAAATCCTGTTTTGTATACAAATTTTATTCTTTTCGTTTTTTTACGTACCGATTGTTTTTTCCTTCAAAGTGGCATGGTTAAAGAAACACAGTAGAAATTTCACAGCTTTGCAAACATCATTTCATCAGAATTGTCGACAAAAGTGTTAGACTGTCTCTTTCCGGTGATGCCATCTGACAAAATGAAAATTTTCTCCTAATTGTTCAATACTTTTTGCGCTGTATCGATTCCAAGATGGCAGCTTGTTTATAGTTTTTGTTTTGGTCCTGGTGAACTCCCTGTTAGATTTTTGCAGGACTTTTTTCAATTTCCTTCTATTTTTATTGAAGGACTTTGCTCCACCGCCATTCCAAAGTTTCAGAGTTTTTTACTGTCATTATTTTTTGGAAGGGCGGACTTTTGCCATTTGAACTTGTAGCACTTACTAAATTTACCACCAAGGAAAACAAAAGTGGTCGAAAAAGCATTTCGGACTTTAAGACCTACCAGCATGCCAATTTTTAGATCTCTAGGTTGTTTAGAAGTGGTCTAACAATTCACGAAAAGTTCAAGCAGACAATGTTCCAAAGCCACCATTTTTTTTTTTTTTTTTTTGGTTTCGTACTTTTCTAGGTATGCGGACCTCAAAACCTATCGGCATGCAAATTTTCAGATCTCTAGGTCATTTAAAAGTGGTCGACCAATTTGCGGACAAACACTAGCATTTTCCTCTCTTTGCTTTTCATATACGAAGCAAAAGCCGATATTTACATTGGTATTCACGTATGCAGGCAGAAAACGCCGAACTTTAATAAAAGCGCCCCTACATCATTAAGCATTGCGTCATTACCAGTTTGATATTGTTGCCTGTTCTTTCACCCAATGAGAAGAGAGTGCTAAAAATAGCTTCATCACCATGGCAGCAGGTCACGGGACCAGAACATTCCTCTGTGGTTATCATGAAGACAGACATGCCCTTCATTTCTCTCCTTTGCGTCTTTAAAAAATGCTTAAAAATCAGAAAATTACTTTTTCTTAAATTTTTTTTGAAAAAAAGGGATGATAGTTGTAAGTTTATGCTGTAAAAATTGCAATGCGTTATGATTTATAGTTTGCCATATATCCGTTTTTTTAAATAGATCCCATTGCAAAATAGATAATTTTGTGAAATTTAAAAATTTAATTTCTCGTAAACTAAATCGAAATTAAAAAAAAGGGCGACGAGGTGCAAAAATTCGGTCATGGTACTACATGCCTATAAAGTTTCGTGGTTCTGTTGCTGTTAGTGTGTCCAGAGCGCGACCGGATAGCACTTTTTGCTTACCTTAACTTTGAAATACAATAGCTCTTGAAGTATTGCCAGAATAAAAAAAAAAACGGTTTATTTCAGCGTGTTCTCCAAACAATTCTCTGCAAACGATGTGAATTTCGTATTTTTGTGTTCAATACGTTTTGCGCTGCGAGTTAGGAAAGCAAGAGTGTCACGAAATTTCTAAAACAGTGGCAGCAGCAGTGGTGGGTGGCAGTTACTTTTTTTAAAATAGAGAGATAATTGCATGTTGCTCTTAAATACGGTATTGTTTCTTCCAAAAGATCTCCAACCAAGATTTATACTTCAATTAATTTCTTCATCAATGTGACATTAATGTGATATCTGCTATTCAAGGTAATTGTAGGCATCAGATATCTCCAGCTTTCCCCCACCAATTGATAAATCTTCATTTCTTGTAAAAGCATTGTACATCAGTTTTGTCTTCTGAAAGTTCATTTTTAATCCCACTTCTTTTACTCTTGTCAACAAGTTCACTTTTAATCCCACTTCTTTACTCTTGCCAGCAAGTTCCTGGTTCATACTCTGCAGCTCTGAAGTAGCAGGTGCAAAAATTACTACATCAGCAAAACAAAGGTAACTCAATCTCCATTAATCTTTATCCCTTTGTTTTTCCAGTTCAGTGATTAAAAACATTTTGAAACCTCCCTCCCTCCCAAGCTTGTGTGCATGGAAGGGTTGCAGCAAAAATTTTGGTAGCTGTCACTTGTAGCTTTTTCAAGGGCTGATACAAATAACAACTATCTCATTTCTACACTGACCAAGTAAGTGTGAGTTTCTGCTATGCCAAATTTGCAAAGTCCCAGGAAAAATGTGAATAAACAAATATTTTTTCTAGCAAGAGGTAATGCTTGGGTAGCTAACCAAAAACACATGTATGAGCAGCTGTGATTCCCTTCCTGTTTTTGGCGAGCACTTAAATGTTTAAAAATATCCTTCTTGCATTATCAAAGATAATTTCTCTTCTTCCAAAAAAAAAAAAAAAAAAAAAAAATTAGATGCTATTTCACTTGATTTGAGTTACACAAACAATCTTACCTTCATTTTTGATGAGAATGCACTGTGTGTGTGCATGGTAATCCAATAGAAAATCTCAAGGAATGGCCATGTGCAGAATTTGTTAATTTCGTCATGGGTTCAGGCTTGTTTCGGACAACTGTGAATTCTCTGATCGACTTATCCCAACATGTGTGAAAATATGCTTACCTCTTGTCTCAAGGATTTGACCTTTTCCTCTCTGTTGATTATTTGTTCTCAGCAGGATGTTGCACTTAATCAAGATGCCACATGTTTGAGATACATTAAAATGTAACCTTCCTGCAAAAGAAGTTGGAAAGTTAAGGCATATCAAAGGCTGACTTACCGATTTGGAATTATATCTATGAACTCTTCTTTACAAGGACACTAAATTCCAGATTTATCTACTTTTCTTTTATCGAATGCAGAAATTCAAAATTGCCACAATAGCTGGAGAGTAGCAGTTATCAGCAACAAAACAGTTTTTTGAATCAGATAAATCATTAGCTGAAACAAATAACTTAAAAAATGGTCACATTCCTTAGTATTATTTGTAGATAACATTGACTTTTCTACCTCATTCACATAAGTTGACCAGTTTCAGTTCTGATTGCATATAGTTTAATAATTATTGTGACATTTGAATTACGCTGTGCATTGTTTCCATGGCAAAACTACCAAATTTTTGTTTAGTGTTGAAATCCTTGATTAAATTGGTATTTATTTACTAAACCGAAGTATCTTATGATACAAAGAGTTCTCTCTCATGCTAAAAAGTAGTGTCGAGGGAACATAAATACCACAACAGAAATAATATGTGTAAAATATTGCTGGAATATAATAATAATATATGTGTAAAATATCGCTGGAATAAAGGAAAACTTCCTGGGTGGTATGCAGTTATAAAATAGTACATTGAAAATAGATATACCAAGTATTTTCAAATGACTGAAATATTTGTTGGTTTTTTTTTGGTTTTTTTTGTGAAAACTTTAGCTTAAAATTATTTAAATACTTTAATTTTGTTCAGCAAAGCTATTGCCTCATTTCACTCAACATACCTTTTTCCCAGTGGTCCATGAACAGTTTTAAAAGTGTGTGATAACTTGCAACTAGGACCTGTTTGAGTCCTTTCTTTTTTTCCCTCTTAGATGTACCAGAAAGTTAAGAACAGTTTATTGTGCTCTGGTAATTTATTGATGAGAGCTGAGGAGTCATGAGCAACTTTCCTACTCTGTTTTGGTTAATTTGGGAATGCATGTGGGAGATGAGATACTTCCTCATCAAGTGTGGCATACTACTGTAATAGGATGCAGACCGTGAGGGATTAATATTTAAAATCAGTTCTTTAATAAGATTAATCATAGTTTTTTAAGACTGTGGATCTTGTAAGTCTTCATAACAAATGGGAGAAACTTGCATTTCTTCAAAATTTGTCTAACTGTAGTGTTTTTGTTTAAAAGATTGTGTTACAATACTTCTATTTTTGAATACTACTTGGTTTTCAGATGCAAAATGAATATGCATAGATGAATGATCATTGACTCACAGGTCAATGCTAAAGAAATATTTTTAAGGGAAAATCTGGATATGAAAATGCAGTAAATAACATCATTTTCAGCACCGCTATTTATCTTGAAACTTTGTGAATGCAGATGAGTTGTCTGGTCCTTATGCTGAGTGGCCACCATATTACATGAAAGGAACACTTATAAAATAGTGTAACTGTTAAAATAACAGTTTTGCAACAAGGAATACATTGAGGAGACAAGTGAAAATTTTCATATCATGTAAAACACTAAAATGTGGTATCTTGTAAGATTCATATTAAAAAAAATAGATTTTAGCTCCCATTCTAAATCTGAGATTTATTTTTGGGCTTTCCCGAATGTCACAAAATTAGATATCTGAACTTCTTTCTGCACATTTATACTTCTCAAACACAACCAAGCTCTTACTACTTTTATTGAGTGTTGTTTTTCTCAAATTTGAAAACTGAAATTTAAAAAAAATATCTAAAACTTCTAAAAACATTTAAAATTCTTAATGCGTTGTTTTTACACTAAGGATTTTTAATATTTTAACTTCTTCTTGATGCCTTGTTTTTTACACACACATACACATGCATGCGCACATACACAAAATCCAAGAAGGATTTTAAATGTTTTTAGGAGGTTCAGATAATTTTATTAAATTTCAATTTTCAAATCTGAGAAAATCTAACAAAAAGAAGATATCAAATTTTGTGAAATATGGTATGTTATTTATTAAATTGCAAAACTATGGAAACACAAACTTTTTTGGGACCAATTTTTTGAGAAGTATTATTTTCTCAATTGTAACTTTCAAAAATAATGTCCCTTTACATAACTTTCATGCATGTAAAGGATTTTTACTGATAATGAATGCATCATCATTCTTCAGTTTGAATCAAATTTAAAAGCAAAAAATCTGCAAAACAAAGACATGCTTACTGTTTTAGCATGTTCAGGTTCTCGTTTTCTGGAAGTGTGATACTAACAGATTTGAGTATTTTTCACATAATTGTCTGGGTGATTACTACAGCACAGTTTTCACATACATACATATCACTAGGCTGTTCTTTGAGATTCAGAGCTCAGCTCCTCAAAGAAAACTCATCTGCCATATTCAAGTTAAAAACTGATGGAACTAGATTTTACTTACTGTTGATGTATCAAATGTCTCCATTTGCAGTGATCTTGGCACACAACTCAAGCTTCACTTACATCCATCATACATGTAACACAAGGCCTTTTGTAATTCACATTCATGATTTTTTTCTCATGTAGATATTCATCAATCTGGTTCTCCCATGATTTCATTGGCTTTCTTCAACTTTTCTTTCCTGCCACTTGGGCTGAATAAATTCTCTTTGTAAGCACCTCACCACTCATTCTTTCAACATGGCCTAACCAGCTAAGAATATTTGTCTGCACCTTACTAACGACATTTTGCCTCACATTACACATCTTCGGTCCTCACATAATCGGAACATGTCTTACCACAAACCTCCCTCGTAAGTAACGCACTCCTCCAGCACACAAATGACTCCTATGTCTCCTCTGCAGTACCCATGTTTCATTGTCATATATTAGAGTAGGAACAAATACACTTTCATACACAGCCATTCTGAACTTTTTGAGAAGCCATCATTCCTGTGAAGTTCTCCCAAAGCAGCTATGACTGTCAAAGATGAATTCACTCGCCTACTAACTAATTTCAGCATCTAATCTGTTTTCTCTGTCAAACATGCTTCCTAAATGTACAAATTCATTCACCTGGTTTATCTCCATACCATTTAGACTGATCCTGCATTCAGTGATAAGTTTCTCGCTCAAAAACCATAACTTCAGATTTTCCCTTATTAGTACTCAGTTTGAATTTCATACAAACTTCATACATCTAGGACCGGTCTCGTTCATTTCGTCGTCAACTCATTTCGGCCGCCCCGGTGGTGCAGTGGTCTAAGCGATGGCCTCTGATCATTCGTCCGAACGGGGTCCGGGTTCGAATCCCGGTGAGGCATGGATGTTGTGTTTGTCTTATGGCACTGGTTCTCTCCCTTCCCTGGAACCAGTGACCATAAATTAGGGACGGGTGACTGCTTATAGCCCATTGAGTTGCTCACGGTGGTCGTTAAACCTCCAATCAAAAAAAAAAAAAAAAAAACTCATTTCGTCGACACTTATACGTATATGCAAGCAGTCGATTCCTCAAAATTTTCGTAAAATCTACAGTTTTCCATTTAGAGACACCAAATTTGGTATACTATCTCATGGTACTCTAACTTAGACCGTACATGGTTTTTGGAAGGGGTCGGGGCCCGGGGTCAAGTGGGCCCCATACAAAATTTTCGTAAAATCTACAGTTTTCAATTTAGAACCACCAAATTTGGTATACTATCGCATTGTACTCTAACACCAACTTGGACCATAGACGGAAGGAGCCGGGGCCTCGGGTCAAGGGGGCCCGATACGACATTTTCGTGAAATCTACAGTTTTCAATTTAGAACCACCAAATTTGGTATACTATCTCATGGTACTCTTACTTAGACCGTACATGGTTTTTGAAAGGGGTCCGGGCCCGGGATCAAGGGGGCCCCATACAACATTTTCGTAAAATCTATAGTTTTCAATTTAGAACCACCAAATTTGGTATACTATCTCATTGTACTCTTACACCAATTTAGACCATAGACGGAATAGTTCGCGGCCTGAGGTCAAGGGCCCCATACAACATTTTCATAAAATCTACAGTTTTCAATTTAGAACCACCAAATTTGGTATACTA
The DNA here is from genome assembly GCA_039090855.1 of Macrothele yani. Classification (NCBI taxonomy): domain Eukaryota; kingdom Metazoa; phylum Arthropoda; class Arachnida; order Araneae; family Macrothelidae; genus Macrothele; species Macrothele yani. The sequence continues at coordinate 53,838,456 of CM077011.1, read as the reverse complement.
TCTCATGGTACTCTAACTTAAACTTTACACGGTTTTTGGAAGGGGTAGGGGGCCAGGGGTAAAAGGAGCCCCATACAAAATTTTCTGAAAAATTTCCATTTTTTACTTAAGAACTGCAACACAATTCTGCACTCTAATACCCTATCTGCGAGCTAAGTTAGAGTACCATGAGATAGTATACCAAATTTGGTGGTTCTAAATTGAAAACTAGATTTTACGGAAATTTTGTATGGGGGCACCTTGACCCCAACCTCTTCCTTGGTGTAAGGGTACAATGAGATAGTATACCAGATTTGGAGGTTCTAAATTGAATACTGTTGATTTTACAAAAATATTGTATGGGGGGCCCCCTTGACCCCGGGCCCTGACCCCTTCAAAAACCATGCAATCTAAGTTAGAGTACCATGAGATACTATACCAAATTTGGTGGTTCTAAATTGAAAACTATAGATTTTACGAAAATGTTGTATGGGGCCCCCTTGATTCCGACCCCTTTCAAAAACCATGTAAGTTAGAGTACCATGAGAGAGTATACCAAATTTGGTGGTTCTAAATTGAAAACTATAGATTTTACAAAAATTTTGTATGGGGACACTTTCACGCCGGGCCCGACCTCTTCCAAAAACCGTCTACGATCTGAGTTACAGTACATGAGATAGTATACCAAATTTGGTGGTTCTGAACTTTTTTCGTTTTTTTAGGTATTGACTGTTTGCATATACTGTATAGCGTCTACGAAATGTACCTGCTGACGAAATGAGTTGTCGACGAAGTGAACCAGACCCATCTGGGACAACATACACTGCAACTCAGTTTTGCTCTTTGTCGACAGGACTGTGTCATGAGCATTCAGCAATCTGTATATACAGATATTACCAAGACATAAACCAGTATTGTCTATTTTAGCATCACACGTGCATGAATCCATAATTATATTAAACTGGCATGGTGATATTACACAACCTTGTTTGACTCCTGCACCAATAGAAAACTATTTCCATAAAACACCATTCACTCATACACATGCTCTACTTCCAACATACATATCTTTCACACTATTAAGAAGATAAGTTTTTATGTGTGATCCAATAGTTTTTACATTTAAGGTTTTATATGCAGTTTCAATAAGTACAATGTATGTCAGTGGCCTAACTGTGTATGTTTATTTTATTTGTAATTGGTTTATCAAAGTTATGATTTGCAGTGAAATAAAAAAAAAAAAGTGTTATTTGAGGAAGTGAGTATAATTTATGTAGTTATGATGTGCTGTATATTAGCCATTTTCTTTTTACAATTTTTAGGCAGGTGATCATAGTATTAACACAGCTTGAAGGTAGTGGTGGATTTTCAATTGCCCATCGTCTCACCCACCGTGTATCATATACTGGGGGACTCCATGACTGGGGTCCACCTGGGACCAATCACGTTCCTCCCATTGATCGCAATGTGTTCGGCCTCCATGCCCCAAGGCCACTGTGACCAGAAAATCAGCAATTTCTGCATATGTTGTTCTTACATGCATTTCCTATTAATTAAATCACAGTATTTATACAGCATTGACCAGATGTGTGCATGTTAACATTCCCTACTCAACAATCACTTGTGATCTCCATTCTCATTCTCATCATCGTCATCATTATCATATATCTGGTCTTACATAATCATAAGTTTGTTAAGATATCTCTGCCATTTTATGTAAATATTTCATATTTGTGTGAAAAATGCAGAACATTGTGTTGTATTTCTTGATCCTGTACAACTAGATACAAAATGAAAGAGAGCTTATTAAAGAGCTGCAGTGAAGACAGCATTAAGAACCATGGGTTCAGCTGAGTGATCTGAAGTAGTGCCACTATATTGTAAAGTTCAATGTGTATATGTCTACATGCGTGTACCTGTTAATTTGTGAATATTGTTTTGTTTGTGTTAAATTTTATTTCGTTTTGGGGTTATTTGGGGTTACATTTGTGTTTTTGTCATTTCCCCTCAGATAATTGCATGGCAGAAGCTGATAAGCAGTTATATTGCAGCCCAGTTTTATTGATCATGGAAACAAAAAAAAAAGGCTAAAATTGAATATTCAGATATTTTAATATTTATTTGACTTATTTATATGTATCTTAGTTCCGCATAAAACATTGAAAATCATGAACCTTTTGGTTTGATTTTTTAAATGATGATTCAGAAATTTTCCATGTGAGTCTCAAATGCTTTGGAATGATAGCAAATAAGTATTTTTATTGCTGTAGTATATATATATATATAATACATATATTTGTTTTTCATGGATTAATGATTTCCACAATGTGGAATATGTATGCCACTAAGTATTACTTGTGTTCCAAGTTTTTTGTGATTATTACTTTAACATATTTGAAACTTGTGATGAATTTGAATTTATAAAATTGCTTAAATTTTCTAAATATTGTCACGTCAGTTCCTTTTCCAGTGTTGGTGGAATGCTTAATAAATTTTAAAAGTATTGAAGATTTTAAAATTACAGATGAACTTCCAACTTATGGCTGCATTTTTGAGGCAAATTACCTATCTTTCCAGAGTTGATAATGAATTGTTCTGCAGCCCGTATGATCAACACTTCCTATTTCATTTCAGTTTTCATTTGCATCCTTATGTAAGTTTTTAACCATCCCTTGTGTTAGTTAATTATGGCTCTCTCCTGTCTTTTCATTAATTTTTTTTTTCTAAGTTTTCGTTGATAAGTGTTTCTGACAGCTGTGGTCTTTGAGACATCTCATTTTATTCAGTGTCCAGATCTTGCATATATGTGTAGCATAGGTGCCTACTATGGGTGGGCAAGGTGAATCTTGCCTCCCCCTCCCAGTAGTTTTTCTAGAAAAGCATTGTTCACCCATATTTTTCATCCTGTCTAGTTAAAATATTTTTTTGTTCTCAGTGTAAGTCATTTTCAATAAAATGTGAATTGAAATATCTTTAAAAAAAAAATTAACACAAGTACCACATGCTGTGTATTTTTTATATCATTTAGCTTTATGCCCTTGACAGTGGCCTGAATTCAAAACAAATAGGAATTTTCCTCTTCCATTAATAGAAAAAAAATTAGCCAGTGTCTTTCACTGCATGATGGCTTTTTCCAAGCAGCTTGGCCCATTTTATTGCAAATAATACATTTCTTTCTTATATCAAAAAGCATGATCTGCTGTAAGATGGTCCAAGCTCCATATTATGAAGCTGGCAAGGTTTATTTCCAAAATGCTAATAAATAAAAAATGTAAACTTTTTTTCACCCATATTGTAGTGTTACTCATTTGATAAGTAAGGCATCATAACACATGATTGCCAGCTCTGTGGTGTGCTTCACATGTTTTTGTAGAATGTGTTACATGATTAAAACAACAAATCAAAAATAAAATAAATAAAAATACACCAAATTTATCTTTTCCACCTTTATTAGTTTTTATTAATACTTTTTTTCTATTGTTGCACTTTTGTTCTTTGTTTCAACAAACTTGCTGATGTCTAATATTTCCTATAAACACCTGGAGGTAAAATCTTTAGATATTTTATGAAATATGAAGGTTGTGGAAAAAGCACTCTACTTACATTGAAATTTTAGTTCACTGAAGTCTTTGACCCAGCTTGGGTCTTGATCATTTGTAAACATTTGGAATGAGACTGGTTGCCAGATTTGGAATTTGAAGTTCTTCATTTTGGTTAATGAGAATGATAGGACGAATTTCCAAATGATGGGAATAAAGTAAGAACTACCGATACTTCAGTTTGAAGAAGTAGATAATTCAATGCTTTCACGAAAACATAGAGCCCAGTTTGTTGATGAAAGGAGCATTTTTCTCAGTATTTTTCTTGAGAGGCACTACTGAAGTATCTGAGAGAGTCAGTAATGCTAAGGAAGAATTAAGTTTACCTTGGGTAACATCCTTTTTGTGCTCAGCCAGACATTTAGTAATGCTTTGAAATGTGCTGCTGGTATCAAGTGTTACAAATTTTTGTTTTCAAAAATATTAATATTTAGTAGGAATACTTTTTCTTGTCTCTTTGCTTATGAAAATTCATAACTTTGTTTTTACTAACTCATGTCAAATCTCATGGCTTTCCTTTTTCACACCCCCCCCTTTCCTGGCAATAGGAAAAAATATCTCCCTTTCATGCCCAATCTCTTTAAGTCTGCCTCCTTCCCTCAATTACTTGGTGAAATTGATGTTCCTGCTGTGTAGTGTTTAATTGAAAAATTGTGTAGTATTTTAATTGAAAAATTGTGCTACCACACAGGTTTTTCAGCTACTAGTCCATGTATCCACTGTGTATGGAGGCTACAAATCACTCCTTGTTGCAAAGTGTTACCTTTCATCTTGGAAGAAATCTTTTTATTTTTTAAGCTCAGCAGTTGTCAGTTTGAATTTATTGTTTATCCCATGGAGCTTTTCTTATATTTACTTTGCAAAGGTAATCACATAAAATAGACATGAATGGCCTTGCTCATTTTTAAAAAAACCTGTTATAACTTTAATTGATTCATTGTACAATATGTTAAAATCATTTTGTTAGTTACACTTTTTACATTAGATTCTCACTATCTTTGTCATCATAATGAAGTTGTTGATTCAACTTGTATAGCAGTCAATCCAGATAGCATAAACTAAAATTCTCCATTATTAAAAAAAAAAAAAGCTACTTGATAATTTTTTTTGAAAATATAAAATGATTTTAAAGTATAAATTTAAATTAATATCTTATCAGTTTGCTATTCTTAGAGTCTGTCTTGTGAACTCTCAAGATCTGAAATATCATTATTGGCTCATAGGTGCCATGTTTTGTACTGTTTTCCATGGATCCATTCTTCAGGGGATTCACTTTCCATTGATTTCTATGATCTCAGTATCTATTCCATGTAGTCCCAAACCTGAGGAAAAAGCACAGTCCAAACATAATGATGTTTCACATATAATTTGTGGATAAAAACATCCTGGGTATTCTTAATCACAATGCACATTTTATGAAGACAATAATGGAATGAAGACAAATAGTGACACATGTTTAGTTTCAAACCTAAATGTTTTAAAAAAACATCAATACAGCTCTATGAATGTAAATATTCAATTGGCTGCTTTTAAATTAATGTGCATGTTAATAATTAAATAAGTTTGAAGGTTACTCACCATTTCACATAGAGTTCCAACGGTTTTCACTTAATTTAATTTACCATTTCTAGCACATTGTTAGTTTGCTCGTTGTGGTTTGAGAAGTGGATATTTCATATCATAAATTTTCACTTTGCTAATTGAATACATTGTTTGTTCTAATATCCAGTCTATCCATTCCCATTCTTACCCCACACAGCAACTACGTTATCTCTGAGCACTTTCAACCCCATTGTGAGGTCATTCTCAAGGAACCCAGCAGTAACTGACTTCACTCTTTGCCTTCCTGCTAGCGAATGTTCCAGGCTTCACATCGCATCGTCCCAACATGCATTCCCTGATTTACTTGGGTGGCACCATCTATTGGATGATTCAGCCAACCCCCCCATCTTTTTGGCTCACTTTAGAGTGTTGCAATTTTTAAGTAAGGTTTGAAGCATTAGTGTTTTTTTTTTTTTTTTTTTTTGAGGTGTTTAGACATTTGCTGGCATGTGAAATAGAAGATATCAAGTCTTAAAATAGAGTTTGGATATCAGAATGAACGATGTATTCAACAGGCAAAGTGAAAGTTTATGATGTGAAATATCCGCTTCTCAAACCACAATGAGCAGAACTAACGTGATAAAAATGTAAATTAAATGAGATGAAAATTGTTGGAACTCTACGTGAAATGGTGAGTAACCTACAAACGCATTTAACTAAATGTTTTTGGGATCACCCTGGGGTCCCATTCTCAAAGGTGGTGAGACAAGACTGATGTAAAACATAATGAGGAACTAAATGAAAAGTGTAATTAACAAAATGTGTTCTAAGGTAGTGTAAAAAGAATCTATTTACTTTGTGAGTTTTAGTTGAAATTTGCTAGTCTGATACAGTGAAGTAGTATCACACACAAAAAAAGTCCCTAACCACAACTGGAATATTTTGACAACATTAGCATTCCATACCAATAGGAATCTTTAATCTATGAAGTCTGTCTTTAAAAATATTCATATTAGTTTGCAAGGAATCTCTCTTGTTATATGAATTGCATAAATTGACAGCACCTTTCATATAAGTAACAGCAATTTGAATGGTGGTATTTAAGAATTGAAAGATACAACAGGTTTTCATGTGATGGGGAATTTTGTGCTCTGTTTTTTAGTGTGACTAATACTAAAGTGCTTAGTGTGTCTCTACTGCAGACGAAATTAGGATGGTTGAAAGTATGTATGTTTTAATATATTTTGAAAATATTTTCTCATTTCTTTGGAAACACAAGTTAAGTAATATGTGGTCACTCAATAGGTACTTGGTCTGATGTGTGGGCTTGGGCTTCTGATTCCTCATGCTATTATAGGGCATGGGCTTGCTCCCGAGTTTTCACCATTAACATAGAGGGGAGTTTAGCTTACATTGGTAATCAATGACTTGGTGGCATTTGGGACTTGTTCCTAAAAATTATTTTGTGTTCAGATATTTTGGTGTAGACCCTGACCTTTCACAAGAATCGTAGTGTTAAAAATCACTTTATTTTAATGTCAGATGTTTTGAATGTTTAAAGAACATTTCCCAGTTTTTAAAAACTGGCTAGAGAATTTCAGTTTATACTACATATATCAATCAAAATCACTTGTCACTTGAACTAGTAAATTCTTGAATTTGGAAAGCATGGCAAATAAATCAAGTAATTTTCATTTCTTTCAAAATCATAATATGTTATTTAGTAAGTAGAATTCAGTTGAATAATTCATTTAATTCTCCACCTCCAATTTTTCTTCCTTGCAGATGTTTCTGGCCTTTTTTGGTGATTTTTAAAATTTAAGTGCATGTTTAAAATTCATTGTGTCAAAAAGCTTATAAGAAATTAAATTAAGGCATTGAGAATTAGGACTTGATGGTCACCAAAGGACCAGAAACATCTGAGGGAGGGAGGGAGAGCGGAGGAGGACTAAGTGAATTCTTTAACTGAATAACACTTGCTAAAACTTGATCTCTGAATAAGTAAGCTAAAAGGTAAGTATTTTAATAATACATTACTATGCTGATTCAACATAACCCAATACTTGTAAAACGTATGGTAGTTCTAAGCTAAACTGTATGGGGGCTTTTCCAAGAGTACAGGCTGCACACAGAAATTAATCTGTGAGATGTTTAATAGCCATGCGTATAACATCATGTTCTGCCAGTTCACATATTTGAAATTTTTTTTAATTTCATGATCCCCCTATGAGCACCTAATGCTAGGAGAAGTTGCTTGTCCTAGTTTAGGGCTAGTATCAGGGATAAGGAAGACTCAGTTTTCTAAGAATGAACATGGCAATTATAAGGGTTTTCAGTTTTCTAGATTTTTACCTCCATTTTTCTTGGTTTCGTTATTGTAGATATCTTTAGGGAATTGTAATTTTTATCATTATTTTTTTTGCTGATTATTTCTTCAGGTTGGCTAGATTCTTGTAGCAGTATGAAATATATATATATATATACATATATCTTTACAGTAATTTAAGCATATTTTCCTTTTTAACAAAATGGTAAGGCCCTAAAAGTTTTATTACCTTTTTTTAGTATGTAAGTGGATTTAAATGTTAAATCTAATTTCCATTATTAAAGGTACTTGCAGTTTGTGTGTGTGTGTGTGTGTGTGTCTACTTTTTACCTTCTTGTTAGCAGAAAGGCACTACAAACATAATGTGAAATTCAACAATTCTGAAGTTGAAAAGGCTAGGGAGTGAATAGAACAAAACAAATGTATGATCAAGTCTACATGAGAAGGATAATAAAACCTTCTGATATCCCCTTTTCTATTCAGAAAAAGCAATTTTGAGAAGTTAAAATTCTGCTAAAGGGTGTAAAACAGTTAATTACCTTGTTTCTGCTGTTACATCAATTTGGGGCATAGTATGCAAACATAATTTTTAAGTTTAAGAAATGAAACAAAGAATAGTTCATTTCTACTCTTAGATTTAAGTATTAAACTAGAATGTTTTTCTGTAATTGCTTCTGTTCAAATTGCTGTATCAAGCAACTTAGCATAAGATTTAATATAATAAATAAGGTGAGGACATTGCTATGAAAAAAAAAATGTTAGCAATTTTTGCTGAAAACAGTGTTAAGATGCTGTAGGCAAAGTTTTAAGAAAAAATTCTATTAACTTGGGTAAAAAATAACTGATCATATTCTGCCTTGCATTTGTCAAAAAAAAAAAAAAAGAAAAAAAGAAAAAAACAACTCTACTTTCTTGTGCTGCAATTTTGAGACCACTTGGACTTTGTATGATCTAGTCGTTTTCTATATATACATTGAAAGAAAATCTCAATACATTTTTGTACTGATTCAAGTTATTTTAATAAATGTACATTGTTGTCATATTTGCAATCTCTCATTTTTTTCTAAATTTTTATCGTATACAATATTGCTCTTCTGTTGAATTTTGTCATTATGAATCTCTTCTTTAGGTGACTTCATGTGTATTTTATATGAAATTATGTATAGAACCACAAGATTATATATGTGCTGTATGTTGTTTATGTTACTTCCTTTTTAGTTTTTATTTAAAAATCATAATTTTTTTTAGCATATAGCTGTTATTTCTTAGGCAGTATATTTTATCTCTCTTTTTTAGTCATATCTTTAACTGCTGATGTATGTATGTGTGTATACATTCACAAACATTTGTTCTAAAGTGTGATTGTTTTCAGTATTAATTTCAATCATATTTTGTTAGTATTGGTGATATTCAAGAACAGAGTATAATCAGATTGAAAGTACGCTTTGCAGTTTGACTGTAAATACAATTCATGACCATGTATCAATAATTTAGTGAACCACACAGCACTCATTAACCAATAAAATCAAATATCCTTGAAGTTTGTAAGTCATTAATTCAAGAGAAAAAATGTATCAGTACTAATTATTGAAATATTGATCAAGTAGTGAAGTTTGAATACAAATTGTATGGACACAAAAATTGTTACTCACAATTTCAGTTCATGATTTTTTAAGGTCATTGAATATATCTGATGGTGATTTTGTCAAATGGATATATTTTAAATTTAATTTGAAATGAGAGGTATTTAATGGGTAAACTATCAGTCATTACTTTACAATAAATACACACCACTAGAGAGAGAGAGAGAGAGAGAGAGAGAGAGAGAGAGAGAGAGAGGCAACCATGAACTTAACTTTAATGAAAGCAACCATGAACTTAATAGGAATAACTCACTTAAAATTTCAGTATTTCTGTTGTTTGCTTGCATGAAATAAAATAAAAGAAAAGCACAATTTAAAAAGTCTTTGTATAGTCATTTGCAAAAATTTAAGACCATATAACATTTTAAAATTTTTACAGGTATATTTAAGTACATAATTATTTAGAAGACATATAATTTAAAAAATGTACACAGAACATATTCAGATTTTTTCAACAAAAAGGCTCAAAATTATTCATAGCCTTCTTTATTGCAAATTACTGCCTAATATGTTGTATCATGCCGAAAATGAGGAATTTGCAGTACTCACTGAATATTTCTATACACTAAACATTCTTGATGGCTTCAAACAAAGCTTTTGCATTTGATGGCTCTTTTTCTGTGACTTGATCTTCCAAAACAAACCAAAGGTTCTCCAAGGGATTTAAGTCTGGACTGTGACCAGGCCACTCAAATACAGTTAGTCTTTAAAAACTTAGAAAGTTCTTCACTATCGTGGATCTATGATGCAAAGCATTGCCATGCAAGAATGTGGGGCATCCATGAATGTTCATATGAAGCATCTGCTTATCCTGTAATATTTCTACATGCCTAGATTCGTCCATGGTAGTGTTGGATGATAAGTACAGCTGCCGCAATGGTGCAGTGATCTAAGTGCATGCTTCTGACTATTCCTATGAGATGGGTCTGGGTTTGAATCTTGGTGAGACATGGATATGTTGTGTCTGTCTTATGGCACTGACACTCTCCCTTCTCTGGAATCAGTGATTCTAAATTGGAAACGGGTGATGGCTTTACAGCCTATCGAGTTGCTCACAGTAGTTGTTAAACCCCCAAATGAAAAAAAAAAAAATCTGCAGTACCAGATTTCGACATAACCCTCCCCACTCCCCCATACTATCTGACTTGGAGGATGTTTCATGGTAGCAACTGTGTATCTCTCATCAAATCTGTCTCCTTTTAGATGTTGGACATGCTGTGTATGTGATAAAAAAAAATCCTTTTTAGCAGTCCAAAATAGTTCTTTCCTAGAAAACTGTAATCTCCTCTTTTTCTAATATTGAGAGTCAGATGTGCTTGTTTGGAAGACTTTAATCCACATTATTTGCTCAAATGTGCTGAAGCACTGTTGGCACTAACTTCTGACCCCTTAGAATGCAGATTGATTTTCTTGCATAAACTTTTTGAGGAGCACATGGTAATTTGTCATAACATGGCCAGCCACCTTGGGCCATTTTTTTGTTTTTTTTTGTTTGTTTGTTTGGATGACCGCTTCTCTTCCAATTCAAATCAGATTTATAGATGCAGAGATAGCAAGTCAATGGATAAATAAATTAAACCTGCAAACATTGGAAGTGCGAACCACGATAGCTATAGAATAAGATAATTTAAAGAAAAATTAGTACCAATAAATAATTATTACAATATTACAGATTCCAATGAGGACAAAATAAATACAGTACAATTGGATGTGCAGCAGTGTGTGTGTAATGGATCTTTATGGCAAAATATTAAAATATTGGACTACGAACCTCATAAAAACAAGAAATTATTTGAAAGTTTTTATATCCAAAAAAGCAGTTCTATAATGAACCTTCAAAAATTATAAATAGCATTTTCAACAGTGTAATTCAGTAATAGATTTACAAAATACATAAGGAAAATATTTTAATTTAATAACTGACAACAGCAAGAAAAACCTGGCAATAAAATTTAAATTCTTTCTGTGTAAACAAAACTTTTGATACAGTTCCTATACATTGAGAACAGGCCTTGATAAAATCTAGAGGCCAGAAATGTCTGTAAAAGCAAAAGAACTCAAAAGATGTGAAAAATCAGTGGCAGTTCAAGTTAAAATAGAATTTAAGTATACAAATCTGAGTGAAACCTTGAGTGTTTTAACTGTTGTAAATGATATTTTTATTTTTTTAATCTACATGCAAAAATTATCTGCAAAATCTGCTAATAATTTGAAAACTATCCATGTACAGTGTACAATAACGTTCTGCAGCTCTGACCACACACACACAGATGGACTGTAAGTGCATCTTTTTTTCAGAAGACATGCTAAAATTTGTGAATTGCTAGTTATACTGGATATAAAATTTAATTATGATATATTGTAATTTTATGTGTTGATATGTATTGTTTACTTCAAATTTTGATCATTGAAAACTAACATTTCTTCCCTTTGACCTTGTAGGTCACATAAAATAATGTAATGAAATAATATAATTGCATGAATGGTTATCAGAATTTGTTTTGTATGAAATAATGCAACAGATTTGCGAAAGATTTTTTTCTCTGTGCTAAATGTAATTTAGGATATTAACATGCAAATTTCAGCTTTATGAGAAACATTTTAAATTCAAAGGTAGAAAACATTCTACCCTATGTTTGATGAGAGATCACTCTTGGAATACAAATATTATCACTGTCATCCATTTGGCCAATTCCTTAGACAACCAGAAAATTGTGACCTGGAGCTGGAACTGAAACTTGGTCCCCCACTTTCTATGTAAATATGGTACTGCTTTGCTGCATAGGACATTGCATTTTCAAGTAACTGATGTACATGAATCTACTATTCAACATCCAGAATGCATCGTTGAGGTTTTTCTTGCCTTCTCATAGCAAAAACCTTCCATTCTGAAAACATGCATACATCCAGGTCAGATGTGCCAAGTTATTCAGGTATAAATGTTGTAGAGATTAATGTTACAAAGCTTGTGGTAAGGATACAAGATCATTATTTATGAAACAAACTCTGTTACTAGTGATCTTGAGCTTTGGAAGATTGATACTTCATTGACCGCTGTGATGACTTTAACTGCATATGTATGAATGGTTATTATATGTATGAATGGTTGTAGAGCTGGAGTTTTCTGATTGGGATTCCTGTTTTCAGTATGGAAGGTTTGTTTTATGAGGAGATAGCCTCAAAAATAGTGCATTTGAGATGCCCATTCAGATTCATGTACCTTTAGTTGCTTAGAAAACAAGTTTTTCTAGGTGGTACTATGATAATGTACTCAGATGTAAATAGGAAGATTCTAGTTCAGTTCCTGCTACAGGACAATGCAATTTTTAGGTTTTTTGAGATGTTTGCCACATAAACAGCAGTTAGTACTTGTATTTCTATGCCAAAGAAAAATAGTCTGATTTTTTTGTGATTTGGAAGATGAATTTTTTATTACAGATACCAATGGGAAACAAATCCTTGTGAAGAAATAATTTCTCACCTTTATACATGGAAGGCATATGCAGGTGTCATTGCCACCCCGGTGGTGCAGTGGTCTAAGCGCTGGCTAATGACCATTTATTCGAGATGTGTCCGTGTTCGAATCCCAGTGAGGCATGTATGTTGTGTTTGTCTTACGGCACTGGCTCTCTCCCTTCCCTGGAACCAGTGGCCCTAAATTAGGGACAGGTGACTACCTATAGCCCATTGAGTTGCTCATGGTGGTGGTTAAACCCCCCAATAAAAAAACCAAAAAAAAACCCCAACATATTTCATCATATTTTCACTATTTTCCATGTAGCTATCTCTTCGGAATACTTCAAAATTGCATCATTCTGGAGTGGAAATCAAACATGATTTTCATTTGTGCATGCTACCATTACACTATCAGGGAGAATGTGAAAATTTGAATGGCGTTCATATTCCTAAGCTATGAATGCTTTGCTTCACTTGCTTGGAACTACATTTTCCTGTTTGGTAACTTACAATGGTAGCTTGCGTGAATGGAAATTGTGAGCTGTGGGTTAGATTCTCGCTGCAGAATGATACAATTTTTAAGTTTTTTTGAAAAAATGGCTATATGGGAAACAGTGAAAATATGCCTTATGTCACTGCCTTTGTGCTGGCAGTGACAATTTTTTATTAATTTGTATGATGTGTATTTGTGTACACTCCAGTTTATTTGGAATGAAGCCATTAAATGGAACTTGTTCTTTTATTTTATGCATTAAAAGTGCTTCTTACACTGTCATCTGTATGTCTGACTGGATTAAAAGTTTTAGATACTGATCACCACTTAATATTACTCAGCTTTCTGGCTTAGTAGATACTATTATTCTGTATCATCGTTTAGTATTTGGGCCATAATTTGTGTCAACAATCTTCAGAATAGGAACATCTTAACAAAAATTATACAGGCAAAATATTGACTTACCAGAAATACTGATCAAATTCAGCCCTTATATTTAAAGTAAAGTGTATCTGTTTTTGTTGCTTTACTGGCTGTAACAGGAACAAAACAAATAATATGAACTCACTGCTGTTTAGTTCTAATTCTTCTCCCCAAATCTGTATCCTCTGGTCAGATAAAAGCACAATCATTAAATATGTGATGAGATAAATTTTTTGTAAGGTTATGAACTTCATTTCAATTAAGTGAAACTTTCTTCATTGTTTTGTGTAAAAATAGTGTAATAGGTACATTGTATTTTGAGTACAAAACTGTTTTTTTGCTTTGTTTTCTCACTTTAATGCACATTTTACAGCTTATTAATAGTATTTTATACATTCCTTTTAAAAAATTTTAATTTTGTATTTTTATTGTTTCTTATAAATACTGGCTGCTTTTGTGTAAAAGAGAAAAAAAAATAGTCCTCACCTAGTGGGACAGTTTTTTGGCTATGACATCTTTGGTTTTGATATTCCCACGAAACAAAATCAACTGAACATTTCGGTGCAAACATGTGCAAATTACTGAGGAGAAAGGCAATATTGGAATTTCTGTTGTCAGTTTGGATTGACAGAATATTCATTTTATTTCTTTTTCCGTGCTTTGAAAGCCAATTTTAGTTCTTAAAAATGCTCTAAATTTAAATTTCAGTAACTTTGATTTTTTTCAATTTAAAACGCAGTACCAACAAATAATAATAATGCCAGAATTATTTTTTTTTACACAGGTAAATACTGTTTTGAAACACATGCATTTCAGTAAGTGATCACTATGTAAGACTTGTAAATGTACCACATAGTGCACATAAACTAACAATGAATTCATTCGTATTAAACTACATCACATAGTAATATTTTCTTAACACAAGCCTTCAAAATATCAAGGAAGACAGGATATTTTGCCACACTTATTTATAAATAATATTCTAGAACTCAGTACTAATTCCAGCATTCCTGTGTTATTTACATGTCACCCCGGAGGAGGATATTTGGTGAATAAGTACAATAACACAATTTACTCTGCATATATGATGAAGAGCCAAAATACACTGTACCCCAAACTTTTTCAGTGTATGAAAAAAAACCCAAATTGCTGTGCTGCAGACATTTTAATTGGTGAGATGACAAAAACTCATTTTGCACATTGTGGGGAAAGGGAGAAAAAAAGCAGCCGCACACCCCCTCCCCCTCCCGTGTACATGTCACAATTGTATGGCTGGGAAAAGTTTCAGTGGATGTGCATACATGAGATACGTAAATCAAACTCATCTTTGTTATGTGGCTTCCTAGATTACTACATTCAAACTAGTTAACTTTTTTTATGGGATTTAGAACACTCCTCTCCTTCGTCAGGCAGTTATTCATTCAATCTCAGTCACTATCTTCGGTTAACCTTGACGGTTATGGTGATTCTGCAAAATATCTTGCCAAATGTTAGGCAGCGAAACTCCCTTAGTCATTAATGATGAAGTTCTGGTATTTTCCAATTTCAAGTCCCTCTTTCAATTTTTGCTTCAGGAAGTTGGATTGATGTCCAATGACAGTTAGAGTCCTGGTCCATGTGATGTTCTGTTTCTCTAACGTGCCTGTCTAATCCTATCTTGTTTGAACAATTTTTTATTGCTGCTTTGTGCTCAGCAATGCGAGTTTCCAGCCTACGACCTGTTTCACCTATGTAGTATTTTCCACAGCTGCAAGTTACTTTATTAATTACTCCTTGCATTTTTAACAAGTTTCCTTCTTTTTGAATCAAGCTAGGGCAAAAAAATTTAAGTTTGTTGTCTAAACTCGGAGCTAATCTTATATCATATTTACTGCTTATTTTCTTTAAAGATTCAAACAAATCCTTTTGTAATTTTTCTTGTGAACTTAAACTCCTGCTTGCTTGTATTTTTTTTTATTTTTTTTTATTTTGTGTGAGTAATTTATCTATTTCCTCTTTTGGGTAGTTATTTTCTGACAGCATTATTTTCAGGTCATCTATGTGGTCTTTTTTCATATCTTCTGAGGAGACTAAATTATTGTTTTTCGTTTTTTTTCTAAAAATTGGTTTGCAACATTTCTTTTTTTTGAGTAAGGATGAGAGAAGTTTAAATCCAGCATTTTATTTGTATCCAAAGGTTTTTTTTTTCTTTTTTATGCATTTTTGTGAAGAACTTATCTTCCTGGACATAGATAGTCAAATCTAAGAAGTTTAATTTTTCTTCAGTTTGAACCTCTAAAGTGAACTTAAGGGAATCATCCAATTCATTAAAGCACCATAGAATTTTTCTGGAAGACCTTTATCCTTGCTATCTATAATGAATAAGATATCATCCATATATCTGTGATAAAGGCAAAAGTATGAGGGCTGAACCAGTACCTTTTCTTCCAGCTTTCCTACATAGTAATTTGACAAAAGTAATTGGCTGCTTTCAACTTAAAATTGTTTGCCCTAGCTTGATTCAAAAAGGAAACTTGTTAAAAATGCAAGGAGTAATTTGTAAAGTAACTTGCAGCTGTGAAAAATACTACATAGGTGAAACAGGTCGTAGGCTAGAAACTTGCATCGCTGAGCACAAGGTAGCAATAAAAAAATTTT
Organism: Macrothele yani; assembly: GCA_039090855.1. NCBI lineage: Eukaryota > Metazoa > Arthropoda > Arachnida > Araneae > Macrothelidae > Macrothele > Macrothele yani. The sequence continues at coordinate 53,822,358 of CM077011.1, read as the reverse complement.
CAAACAAAACAGGATTAGAGTACAATTTCTTTTAATTTAGGTATAAATTCAATTTCTGTCCTTCCCAAATTTTGATAAGCATATTTTTTTCCTCTATTCAAAGTTCTTTCTTGTAGTCCTTTAAGGATTATGCTTGATTTATTAATAAACTTTGGTTTTAGTTCATTATATTCTTTTATGGTTTCATTTTTTTGGGGTCATTAACACTTCAAGCTTTTTAAGGTATCTTATTTTATCTCTGTATATATGAATTATTTGTACTTCGTCATCTGCAGATTCATCTTTGTATGGAATTCATAAATCGTTAGAAGTTCGATAAAATTGATCACTAAGGTAGTATATATAACTGCGTATTTTTAACATTTTATTTTGCAATCGTTTGATTTCTGCCGTTTGAAGTATTTTTTTTAGGTCTGTTCGGTTCATAGATTTAGATACTTAGATATTTTGGTGTATTATTATTTTTGCATTGTGTTAGGAAATTGAGATGTTTTATTTGTTTACCGAACTTTATTCGTCATTTCTTAAAACATTTAAAAATATTCTTTCAGTTGGCTGTCATCAATATTTGACTGCATCTTGTAGAGGAAAAATTTTGTTATTTGTTTAAATGATATTTATACTTATAGATCATTTATAAATCAAAACAGTTACACTTTCAAATACCAATCAAGGTACATTATACTGTTGTTCAGTTGTCTTTCCAAATGGCATTCAAAGTTTTCACAATGGCAACAAAAAGACTACTCGAGAACAGTGTAATGAATACAACCTAATGGCTGACGAACGCCCAAGTGGCTGAAACCATGGTACCAGTTTGTACCTTTATTGGCATTTGAAAGTGTAATAATTTTGATTTATTAACAATCTAGAAATATTAAAATGCCATTAGCAAATTTGCTTTACTTTTTTGCTATAAAACTTTTACTCAACTGAAAATAGTGTACTTTCAAGTGTAAGCACAAGAGAAGGATATGAAAGCCAGTGTCTATAGTCAACATATGAAACTCAAAGAAAATATAGATCCTCAATCAATTATGGAATATGAAGGTTTATAATATTAAAATCTTACCACGTGAAAGACTTCAACTGAGACAAAACTACTTTATGCTAGTCAGTCAGTGGTGTGATTACAATGTGATTTACAATGTCTCAAACCATAGCTCCTGATGTGGTCTCAGTATGTTGGTATTGCATGCATTCCATTCTCCATATGACATTGGACTCTGTAGGTTGCAGTGATTAAAAATAATGCTAAGCTATTTTTGATCACTGATATTTTTGCTATTGCAGAACTGCATGTCCCAGGTGATGTCTTCCATATCACTGATGGAAATGAGCAGATTGAACAGTGGGCAGACATTACCTCTAGTCATAGTGTCCACCAAAATGTTCATTAGGGCAATGTTAATCAATCACACAAGAAGCACCAAGTTTTGACTTTTGGTTTATTATATAAGAGAAACAATATTTGATGCCAGATTTCTGTGTTAGAAGTGGTGATATATGTACGGTGTTTGCTAGAATATTCGCTGCATTCCTTCAGTTCCTTTCTTTTAGGAGGGGGCAGGGTAACGACACTACTTAAGGCTGTAAGGAGTTGTCCCTCCCTAATTTAGGGCCATTTGTTTCAGGAAAAGAACATGCCAGCACCATAGGACAAATGAACCAATCTTGCCTCATTGAATAATCAAACCTCAGCTCATCTTTGAATGGGAATTTGGAAGCCTGTGCATCTTGATCACTAGGGCAGTCAACCCTTAGATCCATTCTAGAGTATTTTCTCACTTCACTCCAGGATTATAATCCAGCTTAATGGATTCACAAACTCCAATGGCCTGTTTTTCTGTGTACATTTCAAGTTTTATGATTTCATCTTTCCATTTTCTTCTGTTAATTACTTATTGTTTCTAGTTTGATGTATAAGTTGTCATCACACTGCCATAACATCAGATAACTCTTTGTAGGTAACATGCTTCTACAACCATGTATTTATTTATTTGTCTAAGATATGCATATTTAAAAATGTGGCTGGAGTTCGTTTAAATACCAATTAGGCACTCATGGTTTTTCATGGAAAAACTCCAAGTGATGTTTGAAAATTCTCATTCTCTGGGAAAATATCAAGGAAAAAGTTTGTCAGTTTTGTTGATACTAAATCTTCACAAAATTCACATATACAGCAAATACTTAGTCATAAAAAAATATCTTTCAGTCAGTACAGTATATATATATATATGTAATGCTTAAAAATATTAATTCAAGTATGATAAATATGCATGGAAAAAATGTGCATTAAGTGTCCCAATATGCAGACATTGAAAAAAACATTACATAGTTTCTTTTATTTATGTACTGAATATATACATATCTCTAAAAACATTTTTACGATTGTTATTCCACAATTGTCAGTCTAAAAACCTGCATCATTAAAACAGGTTTTGAATTGTTTGCTGTTACTTATTTTGCATGTTATAATGCATGCACTGCTTTTGCATACACCAATTGTGGCATTTTCGTTGAATGTATATTTTTCTGCTTATCATTATGTAAGTTTTTTTTTTCAATTTTAATCATTGTTTTCATTTTTGTTAAATCTGTTGCGACATATTCAATAAACCACAGTTCAGTTAAGTGGTCTGCTGTCATTTTAGAATATGGATACTCGTGTACTGATTTTAAATTGTTGTTGACATTATCAGTAATACCGTTGAATACAGATAAAATTAATGAATATATTATGAGTGTTATCACAGCACATTATAGAGGTACAATTCTACAGGAAACCACTGAATACAAATTTGAGATGTCTTTTGTTATAGTTAACTGTGTCAAATAACTATACAGAATTTAAGAAAAGACAGTTCAGAAGTTGAAGTTACCATCATGAAATAAGTAAACTTTATTAATATACTGATTCAATACATTATACTCTCACAAATAGGTGAATGCATGTGTGTGTTTGAAGCAGAAACAACTGTTGTTTTAGTCTCAAAACTGCCATTTAAATGGCCCTTATTTTCACTCATAATGGTTACTGATGTAAGCAGTAATCACAAGAAAAATGACATTCTATCAAGAAAAAGAGACTTGAGAAATGAACAGCAAGAAGCATTTTATTGTATGCCAATGGTAAACAATTTGTGTAATTATAACCAAGTGGGAAATAATACATACTTCAAAATTATATAGGTCTTTTGGATGTTCACCAGGCTTGTTATACTAAATAGAATTAGAAGTGCATTCCCTTGGAAGTTTTTCTTTAGGTACTTGTTGCTGGAAGAGTTTTGCAGATAATAGGGATGTAATAAAGTATATTTGTATTGTAGCTGTTAGTGCCCAGGCAGATCTATACTTTCTGTGTAGAAGAGTATGAATATATTTGTAAAAGATGTTATATGGTTTAACAGTTCTTTATTCTGGTATAGCTGACTTTTCAGTGGTAAGAAATGAGAGAAGCGTTAATGGAATAACTTTGCTGATATCTCTTACGTTCTGCTACTCTGGTGTGAGTAGTATTGTATGGGCAGCACCTTCCAGTCTGTGCATACAAGGATACCAGAACATCTTCAAGGTATTCCACCAACTTTTCTTCCCATTCTTATTCTTGAAGATTTGTCTGCTGTACCAGACCGGAACAATAAACACTTTTTACAAGAATAACACATTTTGCTACATAAAATGCACTATCTTTCTGAGCGCTGATAGCAGCAATAGAGGCGTAGATCTTAATACACCTGCTGTGTGGCATTTTTCTGTTCAACATGACCAATTGTGATGAACAGTGGAAAGATCAGGCTGGCAAAATCTTTACATGAAATTTTTCTGCATGAATAAAATGGTTTCAATTTTTTTTTCTTAAGCAGTTTTCAAACATTTTTTGACAATTTACTGAAACAAACTGCTGATATTTTGTTAGTTCTAAGTATTCAAAGGAATATGTTTTCTAGTTAACTTAGAATTTTTGTACTTAGTGTGTGGTGCAACTGATTTCTTTTCTCATTATTTTGTGAAAGTACCATGTAAAAAAAAAATGCCCTTGTGCCACATCTTTAATGAAACTGCATTTTCTGAATTAGTGCATGCTTAAGAAATTCTTTTGAATTTCAGTGTAATGACATGCATTGTGTGTAAAAATGACTTACAAAATGTAGTTATCACTCCTATCATAAATGCCTAAGTATATGACAAACACCTGGGCATTTATCCTAAGATTAAATGATGTAACCTGTCGGTGGTTTTAATTTGCTTTGAAGCTTTGCATTATTCTGTGAACACATATCATAATTGTGTATTATATAAAAATTAATTATACTTACTTTATCCATTTTTTTTATTTGTAAGGAATTCATTCTTTGCTAAGATAGGAAAATTTTGAACAGGCCTATAGAAAGAAAAATGATAATGTATGAGCAAAATGCAATTAACAGAGGAAATCTGAGTCACTATTTCACTAAACAGCAGAAAAATTAAAAAAAAAAAATTAGCTTTGTGCTTCAACAGTGCAGTAAACTAGTATTAACATATTATATTTCACTAAACAGCAGAAAAGTTCAAGAAAAAAATTAGCTTTGTGCTTCAACAGTGCAGTAAACTATTATTAACATATTCTACCTAACCAAGGTCAAACCAGTTTGTCATGGGATATCAGAAGAGCTTTGAGAGATTCATTGTTTCATTTCTCAGAATATTATTACCAGCACTCAAAAACTGAAGGGAAATATTATAACTGCTGTCAGCATTTATTACAAGAAGTTTAAGAAATTGGGGATCTTGAGGGAACAAAAAAAAAAAAAAAAAAGGCAGCCAATTCTTTTTTATTTTTGTAAAAGGATTTCTTCCATTAAACGAAACTGCTAATTATATCAGAGAGCACTGTTTTATGTAAATGTATCAAACTTTCATACATGATAGAAAAAAAATCTGAAAAACAAACATAATTAAAATTTTGAAGATGACAATCCGATTTTTGGCGTAAATGTGACAAGGATGGTAAGTCAGATAATATCCGAAAACTTGAAAATTTCATCGTCCTGGAGCGGGACTCGAACCCGCGTTTCCCAGAAAACGCCCGGGTATGCTAACCACTACACCACCCAGAACGACCAAGTTTCAAGTTTCCTATCAATTTGAATTTAACCATCACAGGATTCGCTAGTCGAAGCAACCGGCATTCATGTTTAGCGAATCTGGAGGTTAAGAATCTTATCCCGTGTTTGCCCGGAGAAGCAGATAAATCATGAAAGAAATTTTCAAGTTTTTGGATATTATCTGACTTACCATCCTTGTCGCATTTACGCCAAAAATCGGATTGTCATCTTCAAAATTTGTATTATATGGTGTAATCCCATATTTCTTTCATGAAACATAATTCATGTTACTAGTTAAATGTACAGTACTGAACAGACACTATGGAAAGGTGTATAGTACTTCAAATGGAGGCCCAGTATGCAAGCAGTGGCACAGGCTGGTTTCCAATTCTATTGTTCAGGATGTTATAACTTTTTCTCATAAAAATGTTAAATCATCTTGTCATAAGAGATATACTTAGGTCAGGTACTGACATGTACTTAAGACTACTATCTGGCTAGTCAATGAAAAATGTATAATTGTGAGTGAGGGAAAAATTAAACAAGAACCTAAGGTAACACCAGACATCAACTGAGCTATGGATTTCAACTTTTAATTTATTTTGTTTGGTATAATCTAAGGTCACGAAACTTTACTTTATCTGGAATTCAAGAAGTGTTTTCAGACTACAACCATGAGAAACCATTTTATTCATGCGTAACAATTATCAGTAGTAGTTTTTTAATTAAAAAAAAAAAAAACACTCTTACCAAATACACGTATTTGGAGAAAGAGAATCTCTCTCTCTCTCTCTCTATATATATATATAGGTATAAGGAAATATGGAAATATGACATTGTTTTTCATAAAAACGCTTTAGATAAACAGATGTGAGAACAAGTTTGTCATGTTTACAGCTGAAAACATTTCTTACATTCCACTATATAAATGCAGCACACACATGGAGATGTAAAGATAAGGACATAAACTTCTGCACAGTCTTGATCAAAATGTCGTGTATTATTACTTTTGAAATAAGATCCATGGAAATATAATGGTATGTTTAAATATTTTTTAAGCTTGCAGCTAAATGCCAGATGCCATAGGATCAATCATATAATATTATGAGTGGATTAACAAATGAGGTAACTGATACTATTTTGATTTACAATTTTCTGATAAGTTTGGAATTTTGGTGGAGTAATAATGGTTTGCAGCTATCACACATATGCGTGTGATTTCATATTTCCTTAGGGACATAATATTATTACACATAAAATTTGTGTGATGGTTGAAGGATTATAATGCTGAAAGTGTGTGGGCACTATTCATTTGAGGGTACATGGTTTATGTTGGTGAATACTAGGATTCTGCAATTTATTTTTTGTATCTTGTGATTTTTGCATGCAAAAAACTTATAATACTGATTTCATTATTTAAATATAATGAAAGGAAAGCTTGATATTCAATGATACCGTATGGCCACATATCTGTTCAGAAGCATTTAGATATCTTGTTTTAATATACATTTTTCAAAAAGGTAAATGATACGCATTTTGCAATAAGGGGGTGTTTAACTTGCAGTTCGTGTCTAGTCATAGAATGTTGCAAACTTGAAGCAGTTGCAATAGTGAATTGTTTCAACTGGTGATTTTGAATTGGAGAAGAATGACAGAAGAAATTTAACCCATTATATATTGAACCTATTTGGCCATTAAATAAATTATCACAGCTCAGTTACATTTAAATGATAATTTTTTTATTATTGAATTATATTAGGTTTGGTCAAAAAAAACCGAAATGTGTTGTTTTCTGCAAGACTGCTTATGTTACATGTTGCACATTTCAAAATGTTCTGATTTAATATAATGGCATACCACTTATTTTTCAGTGGAAAGACCTATCAAAACTTAAACATAGCGTCTTTTCCTATGCCTAAATCCACTGTAGATGTACCATATATTTCTTCGTATAATCTACAGACCAGGAAATTAAGGAAAAGAAAAAAATTCCTTCGTATAATCTTGCAAGCCTTGAAATTCAGGGGAAAAAACCAAAAACAATCTGTAACGTACCAGAAGATGTGACGTACCTGCCAGAAGGACGCACACGACATAAAGGCAGATAGGAATCAGAATAAGCGTCCGCGTAGCTCAACTGGTAGAGCAACTTATTCCGGAATGAGTGGACCCGGGTTCGAATCCTGGCGCGGATAAAAATGACGGAGAAATTTACTTCGTTATAATGGCGCCCGAACTATCCGGATGACCCGACCGTTCACAATCTCGCAATGGTGTGATGTTATTTCCACACCGGGAGATAGGAAAAATAAGAGCAGCACTTCGAAAAAAAAAAAAAAAAAAAAATAAGGGGGAGATGATGTAACGTACCAGAAGATGTGACGTACCTGCCAGAAGGACGCACACAACATAAAGGCAGATAGGAATCAGAATAAAATGTCCGCGCAGCTCAATTGGTAGAGCAACTTATTCCGGAATGAGTGGACCTGGGTTCGAATCCTGGCGCGTGACGGAGAAATTTACTTCGTTATAAATCCCAGTATGATCTGTACCCAGTGTTAATACCGAACTGTAATTTTGTTCAGAAAAACCATAAATCATGGGTTGACCCAGCAGACCAAATAGAATTAAAAAAAAGCAATCTTCATATTATTGAGTGATTATGAAAAGTCATTTTTAAATGTTTTTCTATTACTCTCAACTTAATAGAGAGAAAACATTTTGAGTTTTTTTCCAGCATTACCACAGTTCCATAGTTTGACTTGACAGTTCCTTAGATTCTATGGCATGCAGTTCCATTGTTAGACATGTGACACCCAAGAATGTGTGTGATACTCGGATTTTCACAGCATGTGATAGTCTGTCATAGCAAATAACATAACCTTCATTGCATTGTATTTTCTGTCAAAATGATTGGAAGAAAGAAGAAAAGAAAAACTTGTTTCCAACTGTTTGCGGACCTCCATCTTCATATTGCATTACATTTTCTTGTTATTAACGCATTTGTGGTAACTTCAAATATACGAACCTCTCCTGACAATTATGACACAAATTTTTTAGAGATTGAAGTGCAGGGAAAACGTTTTTTTTTTTTTTTAAAGTGGCCTATAATCCACAGAACTTGAATTTATAGCTTTCTTAACAAATCTGCTGACTATATGACAAAATAATAATAAAAAAAAATGGCATTTTCACTCTAAACATTTTCATAGTTTTCTTTTGTATGCATGACTGTGTGAAAACATAGTTTTCTTTTGCATGCATGACTAAAATACATGTATATACAGTTTTCATTTTAACATTTACTTACAGAAATAACATTGCATAGATTCTGTATGATCCAAAAGGTTCAACATATAAATAAAACGACACTCCTTTGCTTTCATCGACTTGCATAAAAAGTTTTAGTGATTTGATGAAGATATGCAGGGCTGCTGTGTAGCACTACGCAGCAGCTCTGCCTATTATAATCTTGAGCATTTATAATCTAAATCACAAATGCACAATATTAAGAGAAGAGTTTTCAGTTGATCAAAACCTAGAATTTGTGTGGATGTCTTTATAGTGTACTATTCTATTCCAAAACGTATGTACAGTTGTTTTTTTTTACTAACTTCATGTGGTAATTAATATGTGAATAGCTGGGGGAAAATGCTGGAACTCATGTTTTAGTAACTGTATATAGAACACTACCTCTTCCCCCTCAAAAAGAAGTATATTTGTGTGAATTAAATAATAAAGTAACTGAAAATAAATTCATTTTGTGAAAATTAGATGTATTTAATGCTTTAAAAATTTAACATGATAAAAAGAAAATGAGAATTGAACGATTGTAAAAATGTACTCAAAGCAAACTTATCCAACTGTGATTCATATTGTTGGTGCTTCTATGATATTGTATTGGCATAACAGCACTTTTAAGAGAAACAACAAAATGTTTAAGTGTTTCTTTTTTTTTCTGAAAGAACTAACATTGAATTTCAAGGGATGTTATAACTAATAGTTTTTTTTCCTTGTAAGCTCAAATAAATTTTAAATAGAAGGAAAGTGACGGTATGATGTTCTCAACAGTAATATTTTTTCGTACAGTGTTCAAAAGGTCTTAGTTGTGCATCACATAAAATGGTAAATCTTCTGTATTAAATTTTTTCTGGAAATTCTGTATGAGAATTTGGTTATATTTAACCATTTGGGTTTGTATCAGTAAAAATGTTGATTTCATGCTAATATCCTGAGCAATACCATATCTTATTGATTTTGTTATGTTCTCAGGATATTCCAAATTATGAATTCATATTACATTTTGATTTCATTCTGTCTACAGGGAAAGTTTATTGCACATATTTCAGTTTGTTCCTAAGGAGTATGTGATAGTTATTGGTTATTCAGCCATAAAGAAGCAGATCTTTTAATTTCTTTACCTAGAGATAATCAGATCACATTGATTTTATTGTTCCACTACAGAGAATCAGATTATGCTGATTTTATCTCATCACTTGAAGGAACTGCATTGATTTTGCTTTCCTCTTAAATGGAATCAAATTATTATATTTTCTCAGAGGTATAGTATTTTATAGAATATAAAGTTGTGTGTGGGAGTTACAAACTAATATCTAATAGAAATGTTGCCACCAGGCAGCTAGTAAAATTTAAAGTTTGTCCTGTGTATGGCACAAAAACATTGTTCAGCAATGCTGAAATGTATTGGTATTTTACCTAGTGAATGATGTGACAATGGTTAGAAGATAAATTTGAAGTTTGTCCTGTGTATGGCACAAAAACATTGTTCAGCAATGCTGAAATGTATTGGTATTTTACCTAGTGAGTGATGTGAGAATGGTTAGAAGACTTATAGTTTCATAACTTTTATAAAGTCTTATTTTGACTGACAGATTTCAAGGTGATTTCCGTATATTGTCATGTAGAAACTAAAATCACTTGCACAAATACAGTGCATTAAGATGATGTAAATATATATACTGTATGTTGGGCAAAACAGAATACCTAAACGCATTGATCTTGCAGACTGCAACAGCAAAACATGTGAATTTCTTTACTTTTAAATAGTGATTCATGCTTTATGGGTGATTGAAAATGTAAACTTCTGTAATTGCTGCACACCGTGGTTTATAGTAACATGAAAAGTGCTACCTTTTCACTAATTAACTTATATTTTTAGAAACCTGCAGTCCATATTAAATGCTACTGTACTGTGAAAAAGAAAAAACTTGTAGAAAAAAGTATGGTGTAGAGAAGAAAGACATATTTGTGTTGATTCCCTTAAAAACCCTTTCCAACTTATGGAGGAAGAGAGATGTGATACCTGAAAATGTGTGGCAGTTTCATAAGTACTGTGATGTAGATTAATTTTTTATATACTGCCTGCTTAGAAATGTTTTGTACAAAAATGAAATGAGAAATTGTAAAGCATTTCTGTAGAACAAGTATTGGAGAGAAAACATTGTATTGTTGCTGTAATTAGTTGGAGTGCCTAAGAAGGGTAGTTGAATATTATATAGATTTAGCCAGGTGGCAGCTTTGCAAAATTCTTGCAATCAGCTCCTGAGCAATATCAATATGACCTGTACATAGGATACAGTTGTATCATATTTTTATTTTAACATTCAGTTAAATTTACATCAAACTAAAGCTATTTGCAGTTTACATTAGTCAGGTTGCTTTTTTGAATCAAATTCTGTCTTTATTTTAAATACAGTGCTGTAGTGTGATATCTTTTTATTTGTGAATTGTGGTGGCCAATAATTTTAATTGCTGTGAGCACTTTTGTGTATCCTCTGAATTTGGTTATGCATAAATAAAGAGTTTGAGATCTTGTCTGTTAGCAAATTTTTTGTGAAAGGATCAGGAATGTTTAATATCAAATATTATTTTTGGATGTTTTCATTTGATAAATGATCATGTATTCTCTTCCACTTTGATGTAGTAGACCATTAAAGTACACAGTGCTACAAGATTTTGAAATAATGCATGTTGTGCATAAAAGAACCATAAAAATCAAATAAAAAAAATACATAACTGCCAACCTTGAAGGGTAAAAAATAGGGAGATTTTGTTTAACTTGGAGTAACTGTACAAGTGTTAGATATTTTCATATAAAACAGTTACAATAAAAGAAATCATACCTTTTGTGAAAAAACTTGGTGCTATTTCAGCAAAAGAAATGTGTACGAATTTGCAAGTGATTTTGAAAGCACTTCTGGCTCAAATAGCACAATTTTATCAAAACTTTTTCTAGCATGTCATCAGTTATTTATGATTTAAACTGGGTTCTGATTTTTTACCTGGGCTGAACATGTTCTCACACTCTGCATTTGAGTGAGGAAGAGCCAAAATTGATGGCATTAGTCTTAACAACTTAACATACCCAGCAAGAATTTTTGCCTTTTATTTTAAAGAAAAACTAAATTTCAAAATCAATACTAGATACATTAAGTATTGATTTTGAACACTTCTGTAGCCCATTAAATTCATTTGCTGCAGGATGAACCATAGAGCCGATTTTTGAAATTTGATTTCACTTAAAATGCATATTTTCTCCTCCTTCCTATATCAAGAAAGGAGCAAGCATTTCCCCTTTTGTTTGAAAAAAATCTGAACTCTGCCTTTTGATACTCACAAAGTTGCTTTCTCTGCAAACTGAAGAGGTGGTACCATTAGTGAACTTTATTTAATTTTTCTTTAAACAGAAGGAAAAGTGCTTGCTCTTTTCCTCGATATATCAAAAAGGGTCTAAATAACGGGAAAATGTTAATTTTAAGCAAAATAAAATTTAAAAAATAGATATGCTGCATCTCCCTTTGTTGTGAAAGCAATTTTACCAGTCGTGGAAATGTTGTCGATTCCATCCCGGACAGATTAAGTACCAATTTTAAAACATAATATTTTGCTTAAGGCTCTACGAGACCTGCCATCTTGTATTGCTGCCTTCTCTTATTAACCAACGAGCAAGCGTATTTCACACATTGCTCTGGCGCTTTTGCACATTTTGGAACACTGTTTGTGGCTAACACAAGATATATGATAAATAGAGAGTTCCCTGGTTTCAGAATTTGTATTGGCCTTTTCCTTCGTTTTTTATCTGCAGCGAAAGTCGTACCAAGGCGTCTTCCATAGTTTTATTAATTAATAAAAAATACTCAAAGGGTCCAAAATGAAAATCTGAAACCAGGGAACTCTTTATTTATCATATATCTTGCGTTAGCCACAAACAGTGTTCCAAAATGTGCAAAATTGCCCGAGCAATTTAAGAAATACGCTTGCCTGTTGGTTAATAAGAGAAGGCAGCAATACAAGATGGCGGGTCTCGTACAGCCTTAAGAAAGGAGATGTGGGAAAAAGTTGGCTTTTTGAAAACATGCATTTCATTATGAAAAATTCTTAAAAGATATTCAATGACTTTCTGGTAGGCAGACACTGTTGCAGAGCTGCCAGCCTATCACATCCAAGAAAATAGCTACTTTAGTAGCCACTAATGGTAAAAATAGTAGCCTACAGTAGTGGCCAAAATTGTGGAAATAGTGTATTTTTAAGGTTTGATGGCTCATAACACCAATTTTTTTTTTTTTTTTTTTTTTTGGGAGTAATACCATAAAATTATATATCAATGGAAAATAATTTCATCAAGAATGTAATGCAATAACGTTTATGAAGAATTTTTTTTATTAGAACAGCAGTTATTAAGAAGGAAAGTGAAACACATAGAAAAAATAAGATTCTATTAATTGGATTTTATTGCCGGGTTGCTTCTGACTAACAAGTTTCTTTAATCGGCTCCGTAGATTTTCAATGGGGTTAAGGTCTAGGCTATTCCCAGGCCATTCCAGAAGTGGAATATGATTATCTTGAAAGCACTTTTTGCACACAGCAGCAATTACATGAAGCTGAATCCTGTTAAAATATAAATGCTTCATTATCTTGGAAAAGATCATGTGCGGAAGGCTTCAGTTTGGGCTCGAGTATTTCATTAATGTATTTTTGGCCATTTATATTCCCATTAATCACGCAAATTCTGCCCACACCTTTTGATGTCATACAACCCCAGATCATAACACTAACTGGGTGTTTCACGTAATGCAAATCTTCTCCAATTCTTTTCCTTACGTATTTTATGCCATCACTACCAAACAGGGAGATTTTGGTCTCGTCACTCCAAATAACACTGTCCCATTGTTCTGCTGTCCAGTTAACATGGGTTTTAGCCCAGTTTAATCTTTTCAACCTTTGTTTGAGAGATAAAAATGGCTTTTTTTTTTTTTATAGAATTCTAGCTTTAAGACCAAATTTTTGCATAATATATATAGATTCAGTACCTCTTTTAGAATTGCTATTACGCACATTAAAAAACGGACATGTGATTATGGTGGTGCAGTTAATTATGACGTTTATTATTTAAAAAAAGAAAACAAGACTAAAAGAAAGCAAGAGCAATCACTCGCATATATTCGCCCGGAGGTCATTTTCGTTCGCATACCACCGTAGTTCCGCAAGTTGTTTGGTCTCGGGTGTTCAGCGGCTATGCATTGCAAAAAGTCCGAGTCACGTATGCGAACAAAAATGACCTCTGGGCGAATATATGTGAGTGATTGCTCTTGCTTTCTTTTTTTTTTCTTTTTTAAATAATAAACGTCATAATTAACTGCACCACCATAAATCACATGTCCGTTTTTTAATGTGCGTAATAGCAATTCTAAAAGAGCAACTGAATCTCTATATATTATGTATTTTAACCACGTATAACTTGTGACTTCCTTATACGAAGGATATACATGAAGTATCCAAATTCCTGCAGTCTGTGCCAAATGGTCCTTGCACTCAACTTCACATTGCATTGTGCCATTTCATCTTGTATACACCCAGATGATAATTTTCTCAGAGGTATAGTATTTTTCTTCTATCATCACTTCCTGTTGTGCACCTTTTCCTGCCTTTACCAGTCTGGTTTTGTAGTGACTGAGTCTCCTTATACCTCTTAAAAAATTTAGAAATGCCACCTTTGGTTAAGTTTCCATCAATTTTTCTTCTAATTTCTTCACAACTGAAGCCTTGTTTACTTAATAGTACTATTTTTCATCGCTTTCTGGGTGACCAGTGAACTCTTTACGCCATTTCCTTAATTTTATTACGTTTTACAAGCTCACTAAATGAAAGTATACCCCCCCCCAACCAACTTGATATCAATCACAACACACTGACAAATGTCCTCCTCTCAGCTCCAATACATGACATCAATAGCTGAATTCTACTGTAACCTGATTGGCTCATTGCCAAAACAAGATGACACCTGATTGGCTCTCTAAACACTCGTGCTCATTGGCTACATTCAAATGAAGGAAAGGTACTTCATATCAACCTAAGCAAGTTCTGCTTCCTTTTTCTGGTTATTTGGCTATAACTTTTCATAGAATACATAATTGAACAAACTTTGTTGCATTACATTCTTGATGAAATTATCTTTCCATTGATATATAATTTTATGGTATTACTCAAAAAAAAAAAAAAAGAAATTGTTATGAGCCATCAAACCTCAAATAAAAAAAAAAACTTTTCCCAAAAGGTTTCCACAATTTTGGCCACTACTGTAAATAGTAGCCTTAATAGCCTGAACAACTTATGTTAATGACTAAAATAGTTTCCCCAAAAAGTGAGTTTCAGAACGTAAGTGCTCCACACCAAAAAAATTTTTTTTTTTGTTAATTTTTTTTATTTATTTGAGACCATGGTGACAAAATTAGAACATGTTCACATTTTGGTGAAAAAAAAAATTACATACACACTATATTGACAAAAGTCAATGGACACCACAAAGAGAAACACATAACATTTATTGACATACATTAGTATGATGTCGGTTCACCTTTGGCCTTAATGAACGCACTGACTCTTTGAGACATGCTTTTTGACAAGGTTTTGGAACACAGCAATATGTATGCGCTCCCTATTCAGTACCTAATGTTGCTTAGTAGGCCTTGGTTCCAAACTCTTATGTGATGTTCTAATTCATCCCATAGGTGCTCTAGGATTAAGATCAGGGCTCTGTGCTGGCCAGTTCACACACAATACGGAATTATCGTCAAACCACACCATAACAGTCCTTGCTTTTATGGCTTGGTGCATTATCCCGCTGGTACCAACAAGGCTCGGTTCCATAGTATTGCCACAGAGTTTGTAGGGCATAATTGTCCAGAATATCAAGGTAGACGTGCTGGCTAACAGGTTTGTCCATGATAACCAATGGGCTGGGACCATACCACGAAAAACACCCCCACACGAGTACACTGCCAGCTCCAAACTTGACTGTAGGAACAGTACGCAGTGGTAAACAGTGTTCCCCCTGCGGCCGCCATACCCACACACGCCCATCAGACTGATGGATCTCGTGTATCTGTATTCATCAGTCCATAGGACCCGTTTCCATTGATCTACGGTCCACAATAAATGTTCTTTACACCATGCCAGAGTTTGCCGGAAAAATTTTTTAAAGGGGTATTTATACTTCTTTGAAAAAATTTAGGGAGTAATTTTTAAAAGTGAGGAGTATTTTAGAAAAATTAACAGATAAAATAAAAAAAAACTTACCAAAATGGTGGGCGATTAGGAAAAATCAATCTAGTTTTTTTCATATTAAAAAATATTTTGCTACCACTCAATGTATTTAGAATTTGAATGTTTTGCTTCTTATTTTAGTTATAAATATAATATTCGTATTTTAAAACACTAACATTAAATTTATTATGTTTTGTAATGACCACATGCAACAACAACGTGTTCAAGAAGTGAATACATTGAACTTTTGTTAGTCTTGTAGATATCTAAAAATATCAAATAAACTTAGCAAGTTCTACAGCCACATTTGTCGTTTGTTGACTCTGCAGCTGCACAGCATCCAGTGCTTAAATTTTCACTTTGCTGATATCTCAGGGTTCATACCCTTTCCTGTGGAAAAAAAAAGACTTTCTAAGGACCTACACTGCAATTGATATTTTGCGTCATTGGAATATCACCAGGTATGTATGTATATATACATATGTAGGGGATAAACAGCGCTAGTGGCCATACCAGACATTTTGCTCCAAATATAAACTACTTTGCCTACAAAGAACAAAATTAAATACATGCCAAAAAAAAAAAAAGGGGGACAAGCAGAACAGCGATAATGAAGCAAGGTAAGTTTAGTAGAGCGTTAGACACTAGATAATGAGACAACTGACACCATAAATTGTGAAGTCAAAGAGGACCCCCTCCCCCCCCTTGAAAAGACACACAACACAGATGTTGATCCCACTGGTAAGGTCACGCAAGGTAAGTCATGCAGGGCTACAATGGAAAAAGTGGAAGAATGGTTTTGAAGGGAGGTCATTTCTAAGAACATTCCAGCGGATTATCTCCCTTCAATGAGCTAGAAGAAAGCTCCGCTGGCAAACAGTTAACATATTTACCAACACACAAACAAAAATAGGGGCACGGTTGCGATGCCCATTACTGCAGCGCAAAAACAAGACGGGAGAAAAAGTAAGGACTTTTAAGGACCTTAGAAATGGAAATCAAAAATAAGGAGTTCTTAAGGACCATACGAACCTTGTATCTTTGTTTCCATTCCCATTTCTTTATTGTCACTTTTTTTTTCTTTTATGCTCTTGGATGACAATTTCATCCATCATGCTGAAAGAACTTTCAGTCTGAGGAGCATGATAGCTTTCACTATTTTAGATAAAAGATAGTGTAACTTGGAGAATATGAATACTTTTGAACACCATGCATCAATTCATACAAGCTTTTCAGCTTCGTTACTTTCGTTTTTGGACTCTCCTTCAATTTATGAAGCTGAAATGCAGACCTTTTTGGGGGGAATATTTAAGAACACAGGATACATGTTCGGAACATCGTTGGGGGAAAAAAATACAGTTATGGGACGTCCGATTTCTATTTTTGGAAATTTCCCCTCCATTTTCAAGGTGAAATACAAATATTTATGAAATAAAATGATATTTGACAACAATACTAGGCGGAGGAAAAGTCGGGTGAAAAAAAAAAAAATCACTATTACGAGAGAAATCTTTACTGCGTCTAACTTCCGTTTTCGAAAGTTTTAGATGGAAAACATCCTTCACCACTATTAATTGCCCCAAAATTTCTGTTCAGTTATGCATCAATCTCTAGGGTAATCCAATTTATGACGGAAAAGGAGAAATTCCTCGAAGTCATGGCACTCTCATACCTAAAGATTGGATGACAATTCAGGGAAATTTTTGCGCCGTCGAATTTCAGTTTTCGGAAAATTTTCCTCCATTTTCAAACTGAAATACAAATATTTATGAAACAAAATGATATATAACAGCAATACTGAACAGAGGCAACATTGCAGGAAAGCGAAATTATGATTACGGAAAAAATCTTCATTTCATTTATTGGGTTGTCAGAAAAGTCATGATGTATTTTAGCACCCGATGGTGGTTGGGCGGTTTTGGAAGTACTAGAAGGCCGCCCCGGTGGCGCAGTGGTCTAAGGCGCTGGCCTCTGATCATTCGTCCGTGAGGGGTCCGGGTTCGAATCCCGGTGAGGCATGGATGTTGTGTTTGTCTTACGGCACTGGCTCTCTCCCTTCCCTGGAACCAGTGACCCTAAATTAGGGACGGGCGACTGCTTATAGCCCATTGAGTTGCTCACGGTGGTCGTTAAACCTCCAATCAAAAAAAAAAAAAAAAAAAGAAGTACTAGAAGCATGCGCAGCTCTGTTATTGCTATGGCATTTGACAGGTGCCAGTTCTAGCTGCAGTCTAAAAGGAATAATGAGCGATTTGGTTAATTTGCGGATATTTGACATCAAGTTGAAGATGGAAGACCAAACTGTGCATTTTCGCCATATTTTGCTTCCGTAAAGGGAAGAACGCGCGTCAAGCTTGTGAAAAGTTGCGTAAAGTGTACGGTGATAATGCTCTACAAGAACGTCAGTACCAACGGTGGCTCGCAAAATTCCGTGCTGGTGAATTTGACCTCAACCATGCTCCTCGGTCCGGGAGGCCCACCGCGGTTTATGACTACCAAATCAAGGCATTGATAGAGTCAAACCCACATTACATGACACGAGAGATTGCAGACACATTGCACATCCATCATTCAAGCATTCACGACCACCTGAAGAAGCTGGGATACGTAAGCAAGCTCGATGTGTGGGTTCCTCATGAACTCTGAAGAAGTTCAATTGACGGCGCATATAAACATCTGCGATATGCTCATTAAACGCGAGGAAAACGATCCTTTTTTGAAGCGACTGATAACTGGTGATGAAAAGTGGATTGTGTACAACAATGTGCTGCTTTGCCTCAAATGACATCCAAAGCAGACATTCATCAGCGGAAGGTTCTGGTCTCAGTGTGGAGGGATTTTAAAGGTGTCTTGTTTTTCGAGCTCCTACCACGCAACCAAACAATCAATTTGAATGTGTACTGTCGGCAATTGGAGAGTTTAAACAAATCCATCATCCAGAAACGTCCAGAACTCGTTCATCGTAAAGATGTCTTCCATCACGGCAATGCGAGATCACACACAAGTTTGATCACTCGCCAAAAATTATTGGAGCTTGGGTGGGATGTGTTGCCACATCCAGCATACTTGCCTGACCTTGCGCTGTCAGACTTCTACTTGTTTCACTCTCTTCAACAGTCCTTGCATGGTATAACGTTCAATTCGATGAGGCTGTAAATCATCACCTTGTACAGTTTTTTCGCCACGAAAGACAGGTCCTTCTATGAACGAGGCATTCTGCAGCTCACTGAAAGATGGCAAAAGGTTATCGAACAAAACGGGCATTATATCATTGATTGATCTTTGTTCTTTCTATCAATAAATGACCTTTGCAAAACATGGCTAAAATATGTCATGACTTTTCTGATAACCCAATACTTCCGTTTTGGAAAAACGAAATACCATCCCGATGCATATTTTTATGTGTTGGTAAAATTTCGATACATACTAATATGCATAATTATGCATTTTAGCGAACTCTGCACCATGCTAAATGACGAGTAGCATTCCGAGTGGAGATGAAAGGCTTATGAGCAGTCACACGACCACAGTAACCCATGGAATGAAGTTTTCTGCGAATGGTACGTGTACATATTGAGGTTCCAGCATTTTTACTCAACTGTACACTGAAGTCTTGTGCAGTAAGTACTCCATTGATTAGCTGTAACGACTCTCCCGAGGCTTCGAAGCCCTCTATCACCGATTTTCTTTGGTTTGCTGGTACGTTTTGTTACTTCAGGCATGCCATGTGTCTTCCACTTATTCAGTACAGTTGACTTGGGTATGTTTAGCCTCTCGGTTTCTCTTATGGACAACCCACTAATATAACACCCAACAATCTTTCCTTTCTCAAAGTCAGTTCTCTCCCGCCGCAATATTTTCACTCAACCTCACAGTTCAATATGATTGCGGTCAGCTCCAGGCTTGTTTTTATACTGTTTGCAGCTGTACCACACATCTTAACAATGCAGCGGATTCGTTCATTTGCTTCTGAAGGGGTGTCCGGTGACTTTTGGCAATATACTATATATACAGGCTCCCACACACTACAAAAAGGGCATCTAAGTTTCAATATAATGCTATTCAAGACACTCAGAACTATAAAGGTTATAGAAATTACACCCAAAAAATACTTCTATTCAATTATATATCAAAAAGTCCCCCCCAAAAAAAAAAAAAAAACAAAAAAACAACACATTATTGGTTGCTTGACCATTTTTAAAAATTTGTATATTTTGCATGCTGTTGACCTTATATGTTGACAGTTCAAAACCACTATTGTTTTATTTTTATTCACATTGCTTTCAACATGGTGGCCATTTTTGTATCTTGGTGTATAGGGTTAGCAGTAACTTCATTATGTCAGCTGTGGTAAGTCCTAGGACAAAATTTCAAATATTGTTATGTTAAGCACATTGTAAGGTACTGTTTTGTCAATTAGCTTCTAAAAATATTCCTTCACCATAAATTTTTTATTCAAAGTTTTGTATCAAAATTGCTAAAAATGTCATTTTAAGGGGGAAGGCAATTTATTTAAGATTTTAAATTTTTTTTTTTGGAAGTACATATATATAAATAGTCTCAGTTAAAAATTATTTGAAGTTTGAGAGTTGCATACTTTTTTTCTACACAGCAGTAAAAATGTACCTTTTCAAAAAATTGCCAATTTTAGAGTTTAATATCTCTGGTGGGCAGTTATTTAAAAATCTGAAATTTACACACATTAAAGGTACTTATTCTGTTATAAGTAACTTTAAGCAAAATTTTGAGTTTGAGATTAATATGGTTAAAAAGATACAGCCTTGCAAAAGTCGTAAAATTTATTGAATAAATCACATTTATTACTTGTCTTCATACATATTTGTTGGTATTTATGGTGTAAATTAAGCTTTGGAATGTAAACAGGCATGATCACAATTGATAAAAAAAATACAATGGTGAATTTTAATTGTTTAACAGACTTACAGTAATTAAAATAAAAAAATGGGGCATAGGTGTTAAATGCACTTACAAAGTTAATTTTTCAAATAATTCAGATGGAATCACAATACTTATATAGTTAGCAATTTAGAACAAGTGAAGCCATAAAATACTCATCTTATTTTATTTTGTATACTTGCTTAATAACAATGAAATTTCTCCACAGAGTGATGCTGATATACGTTACGTATTATATGAACATCCAGTTGCTATGGATAGTTCTAAGGGGCTGAGCTTCTTAAGAAGTACATTTGTCAGTGGTACCCATACTTTGTCCTCACGTGACATTTTGAATGAAGCTCTTGGTCCAGCTGGGTGATAGAACTCCAAAAGATCTCTGAATCGTTGTCCACAATTACTCCCAGCCACTCTGTTCATCGTACACACAGGCGATGATGTCATTGTTCCTAAGAGTTAGTGGGACAGCTTTCATTATAGGAAGATCCTCATATTCTTTTGAATTAGATGTTAAATAGCATATCATACTACTTTCCAAATTGGGCACAAAGCGATGAAATGTCAGTGTCCCAGGAAGTCACTGGCAGTTGTCATATCTCTTTATCAAATCGTCTTCTCGAGTAAGTATTTCTTCTTCTAAAACATAAATGCATGTGACCCCTTTTACATTTTTCATGCAATTGTCATACATATGTTCAGAAGTAATAATGTAATTATTCAGAGGCCTTTGTAGACTTGCTTTGCTGTTCCACCAACACCATCACACACATTATGTCCATGTGATGATGCAAAGAAATTCCATTAAGCATAAAGACGAAAATCTTTCTTTTGGTGGCATAGGTTAATAACATCCTTGTATTTACATGTATATTGGCCTGATGTTCCATCCAAAAAGTAAATTATTTTGTTAACACTGGGGACAATTTGCTTAATGTGTGTCAGCAAGTGTGTTTGGAACATGTACACTGCAACCATGTTGTGGTCCAAAATATTATTAATCGCACAAATGCATTGGCTGAGAAATTTGCCTTTTTGTTTGCAATACCACACAAATGGATGAACAGTTGCTTGTTAGTTTACCCAGTGTGGTAGCTTTAGATCTCATCTTGAACTACAAAAGTAAAGTTTTTTGCAAAGTCTTCAAGAATAATACATTCAGTTTCATTGAGTTCTTTCAGGAATTGAATTTGTGCTTTTGCTATAAAATGACGAGTCTTAAGTAAAACAAGCTTTTCAGTGAGAGACTGAAAAAATTCTTTTATCAGTTGAACAACAGTGATCATTTCAGCCCGATCTGTGGTGGTTCACTGTTTAAGGACTATATTGTTTGGCATGGTATCAGTATTTTCAAATTCTTGCATCAAATCATGGAGGGCTTCCCTTCATGGACATTTAACACATTTGCCCATTAACTATTCATGTCACAAACAAGCATGTCAAGAAGGTCCTTGAAATTAATGCTAAGTTTTGCCCCTTTAATCATGAGCTTAACATTTTGATGGTACAAACAAACACAAAACAGTATGAGTTCCTGCGGATCCAGCAATGACACACCACTTAGGTCTGAGTTCTATGAATTTTGATCTTCCAGTTTGGATTTTTTGCTTTGAACTCCACAAACAGTTCATCCAAATTGCAAAGAATAAGTCACTTCTGCTTCTTAACTTTATTATTTCCTTTAATGGAGAGATAATCTTTTTTGCCTGTGCAGAGTATGCTATACTCATCACTTTCATAAAATTCATGGACAATAGCTAATGTCTCTGGTTGAATGTCAGAACCCAACTTCCTTCCTAGCTCTGGTAGAATACCTTAATCTTTAACTAGATCTCTTGTCAGTTTTACTAGACGATCGGATACGCTGAACTCAGTACTTATTCTTTTTGAGTCCAAGAACTAGGCAGTAAGCTAATTATTTTTACCTTCTCCCCTTTGTCTGCTACAGCACACTTCTCCTTCAGTTTTGTTATTAATTCCTGAAATTCGTCTACTGCATCCACATTTTCTTCAGGCTCTTCTATTACTGTATCAAAGAAAATCTCAAATTTCTTTTCAATGAATTTGAAACTTTCTCTGTCTTTACTTTTAAGGCCAGCAATCTTCTTTCTGAGGTCAATTTTCTTATTTTAGATGGTGGTGAAATCCCTAATAGAGCACAAGCAGGGTCTACATTTGGTAAGTGCTCAGTAGAAGCAATAAACTCTTCATCCTCTTTTTCGACATTTTCTAATTGTAAAAATATTTTTTGTAACAGGTAAGACACAATGATTTACCAGGGACAAGCTCTAGGTTGCAGTTCATTTTGTTTGAAATATTCTTTTCGCATAATTTGCTTAAATTTTCGAGAAAATTTTAGCAAATTACGCAATTTTTTTTAAGACACTATGATTGGCTAAGAAAACAGATCATCCAAATTTTGCCCAAATCCACCAATATCTTTTAAAGTTACACCTAGTCGTTTTTTTTTAATTAAGAAATCTGTATCCTTCTACCGTAAGAAAAAAATTCAGACTTAATTTTAAAAGTTAACGCATTTTGACGAAATTTGTGGCATCTGCTTTTCTCAGCAAATCATAATATCTACAAAAAAATTGCATAAGTAACTGAACTTTTCAAAAAATTAAGTTTTAGCATTTTAAATATCGAATAGAGGAGGTCCACCATAAGCTTCGAACTAGGAGTTAGTGATCACCCAGAATGCGCAAGCCCAAGGCGTTGGAGTGGGTGGGAGTGTGATGCGAACATTTCCATACACTAGTTGTAAACATGTTTTCTCCTCTAAAACTGGAATATCTGCAATTTTGATGCATTAAAAAAAATGAAGGAAAACTTTCACCCATGCTGTAACCATACAATCATACCACAGTACTCTAAAAACTTCCTGGAAATAATACTTTTCTTTTGTTTTTATGCTGCTGTCTGCCGTCAAGCCCTAGGAATCATTTTAAAATGAAAACTTATAATCATCATCATCATGGATTGGATTATATAGACTTTTGCAAGGCTGTATCTCTTAAACCACTTGAATCTTAAAGTTACTTGTAATGGAGTACCTTTAATGTGTGTAAATTTCAGATTTTCAAATAACTGCCCACCAGAGATATTAAACTCTAAAATTGGCAATTTTTTGAAAAAGCACATTTTTACTGCCATGTAGAAAAAAGTATGCAACTCTCAAACTTCAAATAATTTTTAACTGAGACTATTTATATATATGTACTTCCAAAAAAAATTTCAAATCTTAAATAAATTGCCTTCCCCTTAAAATGACATTTTTAGCAATTTTGATACAAAACTTTGAATAAAAAATTTATGGTGAAGGAATATTTTTAGAAGCTAATTGATAAAACAGTACCTTACAATGTGCTTAACATAACAATATTTGAAATTTTGTCCTAGGACTTACCACAGCTGACGTAATGAAGTTATCGCTAACCCTTACAAATGCCAAAAATGTCATACACCAAGATACAAAAATGGCCATGTTGAAAACAATGTGAATAAAAATAAAACAATAGTGGTTTTGAACTGTCAACATACATATAAGGCCAACAGCATGCAAAATATAAAAAATTTTAAAAATGGCAAAGCAACTAGCATTGGACCACTTCATATGGATTGACCCTAAACTAACCTGATACAAACTTTGGAATTGGAAAACGCTTCCTTCTTTAACATTGTTCTGGAGGTCAGATGTTCTCATCTATATCAGGCTAGTACAGAGAGCTTTCTTCTGCTTTTGTGGTCCGTAAAAAAGATTTTCCAAGTGCGCTTCATAGACTGTGTTGAAAAAAATGTGTATTTCTTCTTTCAAAGGCCATAGTTGTAGTCTTTCAGTGTTATGATGATAACTTGTTTTGTTTTGTAAACATAATCGTAGTTATCTGATATGAGGTATATCAAGAATCTCATTGAATAGATAATCTCTGCGGTATTCCAAACAGAAAAATGGGACACTTTTTCGGCAGAATATCTTGATTTGTGTAGGTCGTTCATCACACATGGATCTAATTAATAGAGACATTTAACGTGGACCAGGAACATCAAACAAAGATCTCCGCTCTTCCAGTTACGCTACACAATCTTGCGCGTAACTGGAAGACCCTGGGTTCAACTCCCGGTGGCAGCCAATGAGAATTTTTCCGTGGCTCAGTTATAAACGTGGAAAGAGCGAAGATCTTTGTTTGATAACACATGGGTCTAGTCTATCTATACTTGCCATTGACTTTCCTCCATGATACTTGCAATAGAGCAGAAAGCAATGAACTGAACAAGACATATCAGAATGAAAGTTGATATTCACGTGTATCGATATTAAAACTGAAGTTATACAAGCACATCAATATATGCAACACAAATTACGTTTTTTTAAAAATAGTAGCCTTACAATTAAAATAGTTCAGGGTTTTTCTGAAAATAGTTGCTTTTGACTGTTTTTTGTAGGAAATAGTAGCCATAGTCGCCTGTCAGTCGCCACTGACAGCCCTGTTGTAGCATAGAAAAAAAAATAAACAATGAAAAGAAATCCCCTAATAGAAATTAAGAAAAAACTTTTGTCAGCATCTTGTAAATGACATTAAAAATTGGGAATTTTCCTATTAAATCAGAAGCAGCATAGATAACTTTTACAATGAAAAACTGTTGCTCAGCCTTTAGTTAATCCTTAATAAAGAAAATGAGATACATCCAACAGTTTGAATGAATGATGTCCACAACAAAAAGGTATTGTGCAGAATATGCATACAACTTATGATTATGTATTAAGCTTCTGAACAGGGAAAATCTGGAAAAAAAAAGTAACCCCCTCCCCCAATAAAAAATACTTCCATTTTTCTGGGGAAAGATTTCTCTCCTGGTCACCCCTATAATTCATGGATTTAATTAACCTACTTGATACGAAAAATGCTAAAAAACAATAACATGCTGCACATCTTTCAGCTTGCATTACTAGTTCAGCAAGATAAAACTTGTAAATGAGCATTAATAATATTAATCTCTCTCTCTCTTAATGCAATTCTCACCACCTCCTAACTTTTACCATTGTATTAATTATTTTATTTTTCAATCTACATCTGTTGTGAATATTTTCTGTTTTTTGTCTCCTTTCTCACAGCCCAGATTCTAAGAAAGGATTTTCCTGTATGACTACTCCTACCCTCCACAAAATTTCTCTTCAGTTATGCATTGATCTTGAGAATGATCCAAATGACAAGAGAAAAAGTGGAATTCCACAAATTCATTGAAGGACCTTGTGCTTAAATAAATGTGTTGTACAAATATGAAGTGGTTTATGTTTTTATGATAAATCTGTAAGCCACTGTATTAGCAGCACTATGTAAATTTTGCATATATAGGCATAGCTTAAATGCTTCAGCTATTGAGTTTGTATATCTACTTGAAAAAATAACCACAAAAACTCCTGTAAGTCTATGTATTGTAATTAACGGATTACAGTGTGATACCTCTGGAGATACTACAAAATGAAAATATTTTGGAAGGCTTACTCATAAAACATTTTGCTTAGAATGTTCTTTGGCATAAACTGTACAATTTCTTCATAATTTTAAGAAATATAGGAAGTTGCTCCACTAACTTTGCTTCAATGTATCTCTTGAGTTCAACAAAAGATGGAGTGAATTTCATCCGAAGCACTAATGCTGCTGAAAAATTTCTCTTATTGTAAACATTATTTTTTTTTATCAGACATCAATAAGTTCTAGAAAACATCCTGAATAGCTGTGTGCAATTCTTCCTACTCTGATGTATGGCAATGAAACCTGGGTACTGCAGAAAAGACATAGGAGTTCTTTGTGTGCAGGAGGGAAGCATTACTTACTGGGTTTGAGGAAAGACACATTCTGATCATGTGAGGAATGAAGACATGTAATGTGAAGCAAAATGATGTTAGTAAGGTGGTTCAGCCATGCTGGAAGAAGTGATATGCTTACTAAGGGAATTTATTCAACCCAAGTGGCCAGAAAGAAAGGTAGAGCAAGGCCAAGGAAATCATGGGAGGAACCGGTTCAGGAATGTCTGCATGAGATAATGAGTATGAAGTACTAAAGGTATTGTGTAAGACGTGCAAGCGGTATCAGTGAAGCTAGAGTTGTTGTGTACAGAGACGCAGCACTGGAGAAGTTTGATACATCAACAGTAAGTAAAGTCTTGCACCATTAGTTTTAAACTTTCATCCGGCAGATGAGCTTTGTTTGAGGCTCAAAGAACAACTTAGTGATCTGTATGTACCCTTTAACAGTTAGTCATTTATCAGTTGTTACAGTTTGCTGTCACATTTTTCTTCCGAAGTAAACATACCCTGCATGCTTTTCATTTATCTAACACACTGCAGAATCTATATCTCCAGCCATGAAATTAATCATAAAACACTCTTGCAAAAGATTCATCAGGCATGAAAGTGGTCATGGCAGAAAAAGGCTGAACTTTTCCTGCATAGGAATATGCAAAAA
This sequence comes from Macrothele yani, assembly GCA_039090855.1. Classification (NCBI taxonomy): domain Eukaryota; kingdom Metazoa; phylum Arthropoda; class Arachnida; order Araneae; family Macrothelidae; genus Macrothele; species Macrothele yani. The sequence goes on along the minus strand of CM077011.1, from coordinate 53,795,321 downwards.
TAATTAACCTTTCAGCATTTATTAACTACTCTAAGCACCATATATGCACGTATAAAAAGCCATAAAATTGTCTAACATTCTCTAGGAACAAATAGGAATTTTATTTTAGCCAATGTGCTTACATCACATTACATATCACTAAGCTGTTCTCTGAGATTCAGAGGTTAGCTCCAAAAAGAAATACAAACTTCCAGCTATTTTTACTTATTGTTGTCGTATCAAACTTCGCCATTTACAGCGATTTTGACATACAACTCGTGCTTCACTGATATCCATTACACGCCGTACCCAATGTGCTTACACCAAACCAATAATGTCAATCCCATATTTATACTGATCTAATTTGTTTTATTGCAATTATTGCATTTCTGCATCAATCTCAGGAACTCCCCAGATGACTTCCAAAAAGACGGAATTCCTGCTTTTGGCGGAACTCTTTCATTCCTGATTTATACATAAACACATATTTGAAGAAAAAAGTCAACAACAGCAGGCAAACTCAAAACTATAATGTCTGAGAAACAGTGTTGTTATCCCACTCAAAAGAAAAAAGTCATTACACAAACTTAAAACTATACCAGGGTTCTCACTCAAAAGTAATAAAAAAATTCCCTGACTTTTCCAGGTTCTCCAGGCGGTTTTTAAAGTTTTCCAGAGTGGCATGTCGAAAAGAATTGTTACATTTCATTTCATTTCATTTCATTTATTTTTCTCACCAAAGCACACACTTGTAAATTCCTTACGTAATTTGCCTTTATAAAATTACCTGCTTTTCATTAATAACAACTAACTGTGCACATTATTTTCTGTTCCCAAGTTCCGTGAACTTTTGTGAATACTACACACATGGAATTTGTAAATACATTCCCATAGAAACAGGTCATATGTAAGAAAAATCTGTCAGTTGAATAGTTTCAGTTTTTCTACAACACAATGCAGCTAAGCTTAAGGATGGAATGGCTCTGTTCAAAGAAACATGTTTCAAGAGAACCAACAGACAAAGGACTTTGATCCATCATTTGGTTGGTTCTCCTGTGAAGTGTTTCTTCAAGCAGGAGCCATTGTGCCTAATTGTTCCATGTAATAACAACTGCCTGCAGAAATTGAACAAAAGCTTAATAACTGGCAATTTTAAACATTCAATTTTGCATCTTTTTTTAGAGAATAACAGAAATAATTAATATAACTGAAAGTAAGATCTACCAAATTCTAGGCAGGCAGTAATTGCAAGCAAAAGTTTGAAATCTTGAAAAAATAAGTTTTTTTGGCAAAATAAAGTATCCATTGATTTTTACAAAAAAAAAGGGGGGTTATTTTCCCTGAGTTTTCCCTGAGTTTTACAAAAATGGGCAATTTTCCCTGAGTTTTCCCTGATTTTTGGAACCATTTTAAAATTCCCTGAGAATTCCAGGTTTTCCAGGTTGAGTGGGAACCCTGTATACAGAATATGGACAATGCTTGTACATTTAAAGTTGCATGAAGGTCAGTAATTTGCAAAATGCTTGGATCTGACACTGAAAAAGAATTAAAAAAAACAACAACATATTTAATCATATACTGTATATGTGAGATGAAGTGCTTAAATTTATTACTGAAAGTCAACAAACAAGTTCTTTTTTATATTTTATTGTGTAATGTACAAGTTCAGGAATAATTTATATACATCTCTAAGTTTCTTATACCATGTAGGCAACCAGGTACATCACCACTTTGCCTTCCGATTTTTTAGCAGAGATTTCTTTAAGGCCATCTGAGAAAGAAAAGAGAAAGCAAAATACAAATTTGAAAACAGCTGCAAATATGAGTAGTTTTAATCTCACTAAAAATACGAAATCTTAAAATTACACTGTCAGAGTATAAAAATTATTTGAAGAAGAGGGTGATAGTTGCGAGTTTGCCATGCCATTTTTCGGGACTAGAGAAACAACCCCTTTTTGTTTGTGTGTGGGAAATATTTTATTAAAGGGCATAAACTGCAGGCCCTCTTCCTAAGCTCTCTATTCTAAAAAAAGAAGTAACTGAAAGCAGCTGTTAGCGCTGTTTTAGAAATTTCGCGACACTCATGCTTTCCTAGCTCGCAGCGCAAAAAGTATTGAACACAAAAATATGAAATTTATATCGTTTGTAGAGAATGCTGAAATAAACAGTTTTTCGATTCTGGCAATATTTCAAGAGCTATTGTAAGCAAAAAAAGTGCTATCAGTTCGTGTTCTGGACACACTAACAGCAACAGAACCATGAAACTTTGTAGGCATGTAGGGCCATGGCCGAATTTTTGCACCTCGTCGCTCTTTTTTTAATTTCGATTTAGTTTACGAGAAACTAAATGTTTAAATTTCACAAAATTCTCTATTTTGCGATGGGATCCATTTTAAAAAATGGATATAATGCAAACTATAAATCATCATAACACATTGCAATTTTTACAGTATAAACTCACAACTATCATCCCTCTTTTTTTGCAAATTGTTCGACCACTTCTACATGACCTGGAGATTTGAAAATTGTCATGTTGATAGGTTTTACAGTCCAAATACCTAGAAGAGTAAAAAATAAAATTAAAATGGCGGCTCTGGAACATTCTCTGCTTGAATTTTTCGCGAATTGTTTGACCACTTTTCAGTAACCTTGAGATCTGAAAATTTCCATGCTGATAGTTCTTAAGAACCGGATACCTAAAAACCAAACAGTTCAAAAGGAAGGCTGAGCTTTACTGTTTAAAATGTTGATAGGTTTAAAGATAATTATGCCAGAAATGTTGAAATGCTGTAAAAATTCCATGAAATTTTGATTTAAAATTAAGGGGTGCTAAAGCCTGATCAGTTTTATGTCAAACTATATGCACTGACGTCACGACCCTGTTCTAAATCTTGAAACAGTTATGGATCTTAAATTACTTCTCTTCCCCTTAATTATTTTTCTATTCTTTAATTTTATGTTAAAAAAAATATGGATTCACCGTTCGAAAAACGGGCATAACTCTAGTATATTAAAAAAAAAGTTTTGTAAGAAGTTTCATTCAAAAGTTATGGTGAAATGTTACTCCATATAAAATAACAAGAGTTTTAAAGTCAAATACTGTCATTAGTTTTATGATGCAAAAATCATTTATTTCTGCAGGAAGAGGATAGACTAAAAATGCTTTGTTACTCTGAAGTTGTAGCACCATCTAACTCAATATTTTGAAAAGTTCAATTTTACACCTTTTATAAAAAAAAAAAAAAAAAAAAAAAAATATGTAGAACAATAATAGAAATGCCAATTTTTTTCTTCACCAAATTGTTACAGTCAGCTCTAAAAATTTTGTATGGTTTTTAATGAGAAATGATTGGGTAGAATTATATAATAGGTCAAATAGGCATCAACTGGAAAAAATCCTTTAAAATGCATAATCTGGTCATTTTAACATTCCTTTAAAATGCATAATCTGGTAATTTTATAGTTACTTAGATTTATCAGTAAAAGAAACAAAAGCTGAGAATCTATACTTCTATGTTGAAACATTTGATTAACAGGCTCTTGGAATTTTTGTTTCAGCATAGGTGCAGAATATGCAGCACTCAGATACCTTTTAGGAATTAAAGTAACTCCATACCTGCCAACTTGAGAAAATTCAAATGGGTAAAATTGTACGAGAACGACATTTCTAATGATTTTATTAACTATGCGCAAACAACATTTATAATGAATTTAACTATGAAGTAAAAATAAATGCAAATATTTATGCATTTGATAATTTTTAGATGTTTATAAATACAAACAAATTATATCACGTTTTGATACCATACTCGATGTTTTCCGTCGTCCGTAGCGGACCGACGATTATCATAGTATACTCGATGTTTTACGTCGTCCGTAGCGGACCGATGATTTCCATAGCTTACTCGATGTTTTACGTCGTCCGTATAGGACCTACAATTTCCATAATAACTTCGTAAAATCTGCAGTAGTTGGAGTCTCTGAATCTTTCTTCCCACCGCATGATCTTATTCAGCATCAAGCAGAACTGTGTGCACGGAGAATTTACAGTCCCGAAGATGACGATGGGGCACGGGTGTTTTGGCGCACAATGACGCAAAATTCCTGTCTCTGTTATATATTTCATTTATAGGGATATTTTTAGCAAAAAATACATAAAAATTTAAATCCGGAACCCGGAAGACTCTGAAAATACGGAAAACTTCCACAAAATCTGAAAGAGTTGGCAGGTACGATTTAAATGAAACATTAACAAATATTTCTCAAGGAAGATTTAAAAAATTTTGTTTTTTTAAATATACGGAAATGTGTAAAAAAAAAAGCAATCTATGCGTAAAATCGTAAAGAACAGTTAAAATGCGTACATTTTATGCGCAAAGCATAAAAGTTGGCAGGTATGTTATGTAACTCAGTCGACAGAATGAAAGAAATTATTCCAAAGCATTATAATTAAGTGTTCTGTTCCTCATGTATTGATTTGCTCTCCATTTCATGTTTGTTTAAATATTTCCATTTGGGGGGAAAATCACTTTGAATACTAAAATTGTTTTCCCCTTGGGTGTTTTTATTGTCTTTCTTTAGTTCCACTAAGAATGTTGAAAAGAGATGATTTCTACAGCTGTATTACTGAAAGTTACATTAAAATCAAAACATTAAATGCTGAAAGTGCTCAGTTTAAGACCAACAATGTGTGTGTGTGGTGTATCTAAAGGCAGGAAAGTCAGATATCTTAGGTTGACAAGCACAACTGACCAAAACAAATAAATAAATAAATTAAAAAAAAATGAATCAGCAGGACAGTTTACTGGAATGTAAAGTGGATCTGCTTGAATAATTCACACAACTCCAACCAGTGATTGGACCCTTTACCTGTCCCCAAGAACAAACATTTTGAGAAAAAGCTCATGGGTGTGTGTCTGGCAGAAGTACCAACCAGTGATTGGACCCTTTACCTGTCCCCCAGAACAAACATTTTGAGAAAAAGCTCATGGGTGTGTGTCTGGCGGGAGTACAAGGGCGTGATCCACTTTCAGCTCATTCCAGATGGCTTGGCTATCAATGCTGAATACAGCAGATTCTGAGCAGCTGGATTGGATGTATGATGAGCTCAAGCACAATGGTGTCCTGCTCTTTTCAACTTAAAGTAGGATCTTCTTCAACAGCCACTCAGGCTCATGTAGAGCTCCGTGAACTTGATGTAATTCAGATCCTGCCACACCCAGTGTACAGTCCTGACTGACCTCACTTCTTCCTGACCATGGCAGGTAATTCTCTGATTTGGAAGATGTCAGAGTTCTTTGCATCAGAAACGAGGGTACAAATCCTTGAACACAATGGTGCATACTTTGAAATACAATAATTTATTGTTACAAGGTTCTGTGTAAGCACTTTTTCTATATCAGCAATGCTGTTTTAATTCAAAAGCCCCATTAATAGTAGATGTCAACAGCAGGGGCTGTTAAAGTAGATACAGTAAAACCCCGAAAACTCCACACACACACCCCCCACAAAAGAGGCACGGAAATCTAAGGCCTTTTTATCTTTTCCTTTTCTTATTTGCACTTTTTGAGCTATCCGGTTGGAGGATAATTCCATACTTCATTGTCTGAGTGACCTTGAAGAACTGGTTCTACTCCCCGACTACCCCTTGGTTAGTGGGAGATTTTCGATGGCCAATCAGATGTTCATATTCCTTTCTACTTTTTGAATGATATAAGCTGTCTGGCCATTTTTGTTCTTTTTGCGAGTCGTGTTGTCTGAAGACAGGCTGTTTTACGTAGTGTGTGGTTTGTCTGTGCTTAGTAGAAATGTCTTGCAAGAAAAGAAGGAAACAGAATAATGTTCCAATACAGATGAAATCAGATGCATTAAAAAGATTAGATAAAGCAGAAAGTATAAATAAAATTACAATAGATTTAGGCATTGGTCATACTACAATTCTCGGCTGGAAAAGGAAGAGAGCAGAAATAGAGTCGTTGTGAGTTAAAAGAGTATGCAGTGAAACTATAAAAGAAAGGAAAAGTATGAAAGTTGCTGAATGTGAAAAAGTGAGTGAGGTACTGTATTTATGGTTTCAACAGCAAAGAGGACAAGGAATGCCCATAACCGGGCCCATTTTGCAGGAAAAAGCCCTTGGATTTTACGTAACGTTTCGAAAAGGAGAGGCTGGATTTTCTGCTACTGCTGGATGGCTCTACAGGTGGAAAAAGCTCTATGGAGTGAGACAGCTGAGCATTTGTGGAGAGAAACTTTCTGCTGATACTGAAAATGTTTGTACATTCAAGAACTATTTTCACAAATTGATTAAAAAATATCTATTTTCACAATTGATTAATTTGATCTCTCTAGAGATCAAATTTACAACTGCAATGAAACCGGTCTCAATTTTCGGATGTTGCCTTCAAAAATACTTGCATCTAGGGATGAGAAATCTGCACCAGGAAATAAAAAAGTAAAGAGAGTGTAACTATTCTGGCATGCAGCAATGCAACAGCAGAACACAAACTGAAATTGACACTCATAGGTAAGGCAAAAAAAATCTTTGCACGTTAAAAAATATAAAAAGGTACACAAATGAGAGTGGCACTTTCATTAACCTGCCTGTTTGGTACAGAAGCCAAAAGAGTGAATGGATGGATGAAGAAACGTCTACAGACTGGTTTTATCAACAGTTTGTTCCTTCAGTGGAAAAGTTTCTGAATTCCAAAAATCTGCAACGGAAAGTGTTCCTCATCCTAGACAACGCCCCATCACACTCTGATGCCAAACAATTGCAAGACTGAGGCATTAAAGCCATTTGTTCCCCTGCAAATGTTACTTCTTTATGCCAGCCAAAGGATCAGGGCATTCTTGAAACTTTGAAGAAAACATACAGGCGTAAACTTCTTTCACCACTAGAGTTAGCTATTAATGAAGGCCTTAATAAGTTCAAAAAGTTAAAGAAAACTGATTTGTTGGACGCAGTGGGGTGGATTGTTGAACCTTGGAATGAGATCTAACCAATAAGCTTTGTTTGTTCCTAAAGTTGGTTGACAATTCCGAGCTAGTGGACTTAATTCCAGGCTGCGAGAAACTACTGACGGTGATGCTGACGAGTGGATGAGGCAGGATGAAAATGATCAACTTCTGGGAGATGAAGAAACTGTTGCAATGATAAAAGAAAAAGATGAAGAATTGGAAGGTGAGGAAATGGAAAATGAAGGAAAAGTTTAAAAGATGACGCACAGTGAAAGATTGAAGGCAATTGAAGATACTGTGCATTATTTCGAGGAGCAAGGTGGTTCTGCAATGGGTATTTTATTCCTCCGTTGCTTACGTGATGAAGCAGCACGAAGAAGAAATGAATGTGAAAGACAATCCAGCATCATCAGATTTTTATACAAAAGCGACTAGTTTCGCCGTCTGGAGGTAAAAATATTTGTACGTATGTTTCTTTTGTAGTACAATTACTGCATTTTTTGTTAAATTATAAATTTTATTTTACTCTATATGTATTAAATGCATATAAAATACTAATTTGTAGCAAAGTATACTATGAGTTTTGCATAATTCACGCCGGAGTCCAGAAAGCTCGACATTTTTGTAACGCGACATCTGTTCAGTCTACATTCAGTCGAGTTATCGGGGTTCTACTGTAATGTGTAGTAACAAATATGATAACATTTTTACTGAAGAAAATAACTTCAGTAGTTAAAGATGAATGTTGATAAAATTCATATTTGTCATGTTGTCCTGGAAAAACAAGATCTATACAGAAGTCTGTCTCAAAAAACCTGCCACAACTGGTTTGAAATATTATGATCTTGCAATTGCAGCTTCTCCGATAGGGAGTATCATGGAAGGCCATCAGGGCTCAATGAAGATATGCTGAAGTAGAAGCCAAAACCAGTTTATTGGTTGAAGATTAGCAATCTACCTCAGACTGACACAAGCAACCATACATTGTTTTCTTGTGGGAATAGAAAGTGTCCCAATTTAATCAATGGGTATCACATGAACCATCATTGTAACACTTCATGCAGAGAGCTGACAACTGTCAGTCATGATAAAGTATTAGATGTTTTTGGACTGCATTGTTTACTGGGAATGACAGATTGGTTCATTACACCAATGTGAAGAACACAAAGCACTGGAATGATAGAAGGTTTAATGCCCACACATACCAGTGATGGTCTACACCAATGAATGAGAGAGCATGCCAAATATCTTGGGGGATATCAAAGGAATGCTCACTACCAACTGAATCCATTACTGCTGAGACACAAACTCATCAGTTTGAACATACAAAGGCTGATTTAGGGCATAATGACCCCTGGCTAGTCCATCAAAGGGGAGTCATGCTTCTCCAGAATAATGCTTGCTCCTTCATGGCAAGATATAAAAAAATCAAGAACTTTCTTTGACTGGAAACCAAATGTCCCATCCATAATATTTGGCAGATCTTGCCCCCTAAAATCAAACAAAGTATTTTCAGCTATGCAACAACATCTTGGCAAGGTGGTGAAATATTTACCATTCTGTTGGTACATGGGACATTTTACACGTCAGATCAAAAAAAAAAAAAAATTAGTTTTTGACCTCACCATTTCTGATTTTGATGAAATTTGGTATGAAGCACACATATGACAAGGTAAGTAATTTTGCCAATTTTCAGATTTTTATTTTGAAAATTGTCTAAGAGACACACATAATAAAAATCGAAATTTTCGTAAAAAATGACAAACTTGCGCACTTATAAATGGCTGTAACTGTTTTCCTAATTGTAGTACACTGACAATTGAAACACAGCTGCAAAGCTAAAGCATTGAGCTTTCTATAGATACCATACACGACCTTCTTACAACAGATTAAAGTTTCAAGGTCATCCACTGTGACCTTTGACCTTGAATATCTCAAAACATACCATCTTAAAAAATTACGAAAAAAATATATTTTATTGCTACAACATTCTTCTACCCATGTGCCAGATATTAGGCTGGCACCGCTATGGCAAGGCAGTGTAGGATTAATAGGAGTATATGTCCTCCAGATTAGGTTCGGACAAATGTACAATAACTGTTTTCCAGATGCATGTATGTATTAATTTCACAATGTGTTACAGGTTATATTAGTGGTGTACACATACAAGTGAACCGCTTGGTTAATAAGGTTGCAAACCAAAAGAATGTGATGCCATCTTGCTAGTGACCATCTCTATTTCGCTTCTCTCCATAAAATATGTCCGACCTGTTGCTGTTCGTAGGTCAACCTTCGTAATGACCGCTGTTTTATCCACTTCTAATATATCTGGCTTCTGTGGGTAAGTGAAAGACACTGAAGGTCCATGTGGGTGCAGAAAACTTATTTTAACTTGTTCTGTATGAATGTTCACATCCAAAACACAACCAACCCACCCACCCACCCACCACTGGTTATCATACTCAACAATAACATAGCCATGAATATCCTCCAGATCCAGTTCTATTGGATTTAGCACTGACTCAACCTTGTATTCAGTTGAGTTTGAATACATCTTGGTTTTAATAGCTGTGCGGCTTACTGGTATTACACAGTGAAGTTTTTGAGTACCAGGAATTGGTCGAGCACTAGCATGACGAATCTCGAGGAACTCCTTGTGGTTCTCATAGTTCTTGTCCGTGCTGTATTTAAAATGGCACGAAGGAATGTTTCTGGAAGCCCAATCATACAGTTGTTGCAGTGCCATAATTTGGTCATTGTATGAACACTGAAGGCTGGCACGTGCAGCTAATCTCTTAATGGTGCCTGCCACGCCATCACATGGCCCCTTTCCATTTGAGGTGGCAAAGAAATGCCACTCAGCTGTGATACCAAAATCTACATTATGATGGCACAGATTGACAAAATTCTTCCTGTTCTTATACTGTGAGGCTGCACCGTCTGAGAAGTAATAGATGTGTTCTACTTTCTTGTCAAAATGTGATGATATAAACTGCAACAATTGGCTCTGGAAAAGGTGAACACTGATAGTGTCATGCTTAAGACATTCTGAGATGACAACAAAAGAAACATGATCCAACTGAAGTGTGTGTGAACTTTTGTAGTACACGACGAAAGGGTGAATAGTAGCTTGGGAATTGTTCCAGTGGTATCCTTGGACTGCATCCTGCAGTATGAAGGAATAATTCTCAGCAAAATCGCACAACACAACACACTAATTATCATCAAGGTTTTCTTTCAGATTTGACAGAAAGTATGACTGCTGAATAGCTATAAAAGAATGTGGCAATAGCAATTTCACTTTTGATTCAAAGGTCTCAAGGAATTCTTCTACAGTGTTACAGACTGTCATAAGTGTTGTGCGATCAGTTGTAGTCCACAATTTATATACAATTTCATCAATCCCATTCATGGTGAATAAGCTACTTATTTGCTCTAGTAAGTGTGCTATACCAGGACAAGAATCACACTTGAAGAAGAAGCATTCTGGAAGAGGAGGGTTACAAGTTATTCTTGCAAGGCAATCTTTGTATGTCCTAACTGGTAATTCATCATTACGAGTTAAGTCTTGTAATTTGCACCCTGCTAGCATAAGTTTTACATTTTCATGAGCACAACACACACAGACACAGTGTGTTCCACTTGCACCAGCCAGCACACAATTCTTTGGGCGTAAACCACAGAACTTTGAAAACCCTACTTTGACATTAGGATTCTTGTCTTTAAATCCTTGAAATATCTTTTTCAAATTTCCTAGAATAAGACGTTTCTGTTTTTGTACTTTTGATCCTGATTCCATCATTGTAACAAAAGCTTTTTTTCCTGGTAAACAAGCTCACTTCATCACTATTATGGTATGCAATAACGTTTTCAACTGTGCTGTCACTGAGAGTTTTCCCAGGCCTAGGATTTGGAGTTGCTAAAATACCCTGCTCTTCCACAAGATTTTTAGACTTTCGTGCCATGTAATATGTTACACCAAATTCTTCCTGAATTTTACTAATACTCCAGGTTCTAGGTAATATTGTTAGTATTTGGACTTTAACACTGCTAGAGTCTGTTACTTGAAATTTTTCTTTCAACTGTGAAATCATGACCGATTCATCAGACACTGTCACAGGATTATCACATTGTGGAACACCTATGTAGTCTTTTATCACTTCACCAATTTTCTGATATTTCTTCTTACTGTACTATCCAACACCTAATCTTTTTTTTTCACAGGAGATTCGCCTAGAGAAAGTAACGTATCATTCAGACTATCCAAAGTTGTGTCTCTGTCAGTCCATATTGCACTCTTCACCACTCCTTCTGAATTATCTTCACTTAAACGAGGTTGTTCTGCCTTTGCATCTGTTTCAATTATACATGAAGGACCTGGCATTTCAGAGATAAGATTTTCTGCATGAACTACATATTTTCTGTTCTAATGTTATATTTGGACATTTCTGAACCATCCAAGGCTGTACTTTTCTCAAATTCTTTCTAAACCTTGTGTGTCCACTTTTACCCAGAGGATTGCAACAAAAAATTTGACTTTTAAAGTCCATTTTGGTTAATGAAACTGCACCTGCAAAAAAAAAAAATGATAAATAAATATAGTTTGATAAAAAGAAATTGATTAAATAAAGATAAAGATAAAATAAAATAACAATTAAACAGTTAACAATGTTACAGATAAATTGATAACCACACACTCACAAGCTCAGAATTGAAATAACAGCAAATGTAAAATGGTGTACCAGTAAGATTTCTCATTGGCTGTAATAAGAAGCCTTGCCATTGGCTTTAATAAGAAACCCTGTCATTGGCTCTAATGAGAAGCTTTGTTATTGGCTAAGAAGAAGCCCTGCCATTGCCTAAAATGGGTGGAGTTTCAATCTCTGATCTCAAAGATTTGTTGACATTATTTACTGCTGAAAATTGTGTCTATCAAGTAAAATTGCTGTCACATATCATATTTCTGATAAATCTGTTGATCTGTTATAATATATACATATTTCATGATTAATAAACACAAATTCTCAATGTAAGAAATATTTATTGCATTGTATGTCTCTGTGCCTTACATACAGAAGGGTGCAGCATGACACTCCTATTAATCCTACACTGCTTTGCCATAGCGGTGCCAGCCTAATATCTGGCATATGGGTAGAAGAATGTTGTAGCAATAAAATATATTTTTTTCGTAATTTTTTAAGATGGCACGTTTTGAGATATTCAAGATCAAAGGTCACAGTGGATGACCTTGAAACCTTAATCTGTTGTAAGAAGGTCATGTATGGTATCTATAGAAAGCTCAATCCTTTAGCTTTGCAACTGTGTTTGAATTGTCACTCTACGACAATTAGGAAAAAATTTACAGCCATTTCTAAGTGTGCGAGTTTGTCATTTTTTACGAAAATTTCGATTTTCTTGGACAATTTTCAAAATAAAAATCTGAAAATTGGCAGAATTACTTACCTTGTCATATGTGTGCTTCATACCAAATTTCATCAAAATCAGAAATGGTGAGGTCAAGAAGGTGATTGATCTGAGCTTACATACGTTCTTGACTATATCACATCTGTGTTTCATGCCCTTTTTATGGCTTGAAAACGGCAAGTATTTATTAAATGGCTGGTAGCCACAAAATAAAGTAATTATGATTTTCAGCACTTTTTTTAGGAGAACATTTTGTATATGCTTTTTTAATTATTCTTATTGAACAATAAAATTAAATGAGTATGACAAAAATTCTATACAGATTTCAAATCATGTAAATGCAAAGCAATACAGGGACAAAAGAACTTTTCCTTTTCTAAATAATTAACACAAAATGAAGTTACAGTGAAACAACAGTAATAACTGCAAATCCAAGAAAAATCACCACCACCCAAAACTGTAGAAAAGCAAAACAACAGTCCTATCAGATGATTTTTTTCTGTGTAACACATAACACAGGAGTGACATTTAAAACATATTTTATTAATATTAGACTGCATCTTAATTTGAAATCACTAAAATATAAATAATAGTGCCTTTTCAACAAAGTACAAGGAACCAAATGCAAACTTCATTATAAAAAAACCTATTGATTAAATGCAGTAATACTATGTAGTACCCATATATATACAGACACAAAAACACACTTTAGATACAATATAGGATATTCAGCTTCATCATATCTGTAACTGGGAATTCTGACTTCATAATAAACAGTCTATTGTGCGGCCTTCTTCCTAAATGAACAGGAATGGCAATTTCTTTGCTATAACCACAAATTTGCTATAAACAACTTTCTTACAAATGGGCGTGACTATACAACCTAAAAATGTTCATATTTAGGTGACACTCACCTGCTTTTCTTTAAATGTTCTCTTTATTTTCCTCTTTACTTTGTGCTTGATCATCATAAAAGCTTTGTTTTTGTTATTTTCTTTTTGAGTTTTGCTAGCATGAGGATTTTGCCTTTTCTTTTTTCTGCTGAATTTTTCTCTTCCTTCACGCCCTTCCTACAGAACAGAAAGAACTTAATACACACACGCTGCTGCAACAAGTAAACAATAGTAAATTATTGAATGCAAAAATATACATGCATTTTGAAACAAGAACAGATGTGGGGGAATAGATGAAAACAAGTTTGTTAAAAGTTGCACTTTTATGAGAAAAAAAAAAAAAAGATAATTCTTTTAACACAAAGAGCCTCTTTCAAAAGCATAATGAAAGTTAGTGTCTATATTCATTTCATTCATTACACAAAACTGTTTTTCATACTTTCAAATTATTTCCTTGCATACTGATTACAAACATTAAAAGCAGTAGTGACAGTGGAGTTGAACAACTCAATAGAGGCAAATTTCCTTTTCTATAAACCCTTTAACGATCATGACCCAAAAATCTTTTATCACTCCAAATATCATAACAGCTGAAACTGTCTGCTGGTTCACTTCTTAGTTTAATAACAACAATAGTGACTCCTGCTGATCCTTCATAGGTCGAGAAAATTTGAACAGGTAAGGTTAGGAAATCTGACTCACTTTAGACAGGTGTTTCGGGCCACTATGGCCATTTGTATGTACAGGCATTTTGGGCGTTATGGTTGTTAAAGGGTTAATTTAGTACTGAGCTGATCAAGACTGTTAGTCAGAGATAAAGTAAAAACAATTTCTGGAATCATAAACTGGGGAATTCTGCATAACATATACCGAAAATCTGCAAATAAGAGCAAGTATATGAGATCTCTGGAATGTTGAAATATTGAAGCATCTTTAAAGAAGAGAAAATGTAAATAGGCTTGCAGTAAAAAATTAAAGGATGTAAAGTGCATTATACAAAACACTGAGTTGAGCTTTAATAAGAGATAACATAACTTAAAGCTGCCAACTTTTTGAGTGGTCTATCAGTATTCACTCAAAACAAAACAAGTGTACATATATACCCTGATGAGCAATTATGTTATGATCACCTACCTAATAAACTGTAGCCCGCAAAACAGCAGCCACTCGGTTAGGCATCAATTCGATGAGGTGGCAATAGGTATCCTGGTGCATTTGGTACCATAATGTCCACAGCAGGTCCTCCAATTCCCATACATTTCAGGGTGGTAGTGATTTGGCATGAATCCGCTTTTCCAAGTCGAGCCACAAATGTTCAATTGGGTTCATGTCATGTGAATTTGGAGGCCAGAGCATTAACAGAAAGTCACCAGCCTGTTCCTCGAACCACTCCTTGACTATTCTGGTAGTGTGGCATGGGGCATTATCCTGTTGGTAATGGCCATCACCAGCAGGGAACACAGTTGCCATGAATGGATGAACTTGGTACTTAACGATGTTCAGGTACCCGACAGCCATCAGGAATTGTGCTATTGGGATAATGGGGTCTAAAGTGTCCCAAGAAAACATCGCCGACGGCGTAACACCACTGCAGCCGGCCTGTTTCCACCCAACGGTGCATCCAGGTGCCATAGCCACCGTTGGTAATCGGTGTATCCACGCTTGGCCATCTACGTGATACACCAGGAATCTTGATTCGTCAGACCAGGCCACTTTCTTCCAATCATAATAATCTTTGGACCCATTTTATGTGTTGTTGGCGATGACGTGCAGTGGGCATGGGGACCCGGCTGGGTCTTCGGCTAAGCATTTTCATGCGCAGAAGGCTGCGATGAACTATTTGCTGTGACACATTGCCCTGATTACTACTGTTGTAGCTGCAGGTGATTTGTTGCACTGTGGCCCTGCAGTTGCAGTGAATAATGCACGACAGTCTCCGCTCCCCTCTGGCATCAATGAGCTACGGACGACACACGGCTGGATGATGGTTCGTCATTTGGCCATCTGTGCACCACTTTCCATACGTACTCACTACAGTGGCACGTGAACAACCCACAAGCCGTGCTATTTTCGAGAGCATAGCTTCGAGGCGCCCTGCCATCACAATTTGTCCTTTATCAAACTCCAATAAATCAGCAGTTTTTCCCATTCTGATTCCAAACGCTCTACTAACCGAAAGCAGGTCCTTGGGTTGTATATATACTGTTCTGTGAACTTCATTTGCCCCACCGTTCGGTCTCCATGAGCACTCATTTCTCTAAGCTGGGGGTGGTCATAATCATACACGAGACTGCCGAAGGAAAATTTTTTTTAACCGCACGGGTGAAAAATAAGAACGTGCTGCCAAACAGCGTGAATATAACGTGGCGTGAGCAAGACAAAATTGTTCACTGAAATTTATTATGTAAATATTAAGCTGTAGCACATCACTGTATTCAATATATATATATATATACATTTTTTTTTACATTTAACAGCAACACAGGATAAATATAACATCACGGAGAAAAAATTTACGATGACCGGCAAAATCTATGCTCTGCCAGACTTCTATTTTAGGAAAGTTTTCCTCCCTTTTGAAGCTGCAAAACAAATATTTATGGAATAAAATGATGTTTAACTATTGGTAGAAGAAACACTGTGAGAAAAAAGGATTACGATTACAGGAGAAACCTTCACTCCATCTAACTTTCGTTTCTGGAAGTTTTGAAAGTCGGAATTCCACCCACCGACGGAAAACTACCCCACCATCAATCCCTCCCAAATTTCTGTCCAGTTCTGCATCGATCTCGAGAACCATCGAAATGATGATGGAAATGGCAGAATTCTTTGAATCCACTGAAGAATTTCATGCCTGAAGATCACGGGAAAATTTTTGTGCCAACTTCCGTTTTCAGAATTTTTCTTCCATTTTTAAGCTCAAATGCAATTATTTATGGAATACAATTATATTTAACAATAATACTGTGCAGAAGAAACATCGCGTGAAAAAGAAATCACGATTGCGGGAAAAAAATTCACTCCGTTTAACTTCCGTTTTCGAAAGTTTTGAAAAACAAAATACCATCCCCAGATCAAAAAACGCCTCCCCCCCAACTAATCCTCCAAAATTTCTCTTCAGTTTTGCATTTGCATCGATCTCGAGATAACCCAAATGATGAAAAAAAAAAAAAAAAAAGCGCGATTCCGCGAATCTGCGGAAGAATCTCATGTATGCATAATGTAATGGCTCATCGGTATACATACATACATACATTCATTTCACTAAGCTGTTGTCTGAGACTAAGAGGTTTGCTCCACAAAGAAAGATAATCCACCGGATAAATGTTTAACTCACGGAATTAGAATTTACTTACTGTTGGTGTATCAAACATCTCCATTTACAGCGATCTTGGCACGCAGTTCGAGATTCACCGACATCCATCACATGACGTACATAAGACCTTCTGTACTTCATACTCATAATCTTTTTCTCATGCAGTGACTCCTGAATCTGCTCTTCCCATGATTTTCTTGGCCTTTCTCTACTTTTCTTTCCTGCCACTTGGGATAAAAAAAATTCTTAGTAAACATCTCATCACTCATTCTTTCAACATCGCCAAACCACTTAAGAATATTAGTTTCCACCTTACTAACAACATTTTGCCTCACATTACACAACTGCAACACATTTTCATTTCGCACATGATCAGAAAGTGTCTTACCACCACAAACCCTCCATAAGTAACACATTTATCCTGCACACAAACGCCTCCTATGTCTCTTCTGCAATATCCAGGTTTCACTGTCATACATCAGAGTAGGAACAATTACACTTTCATACACAGCCATTCGGGACTCTCTTGAGAATCCATTGTTCCTGTGAAATGCTATGATTTTCAATGAAGAATTAACTCTCCTACTAATTTCACCATTTATGTTCTCTCTGTCAAACATGCTTCCTAAATACACAAACTCATTCACCTCGTCAATCACTGTGCCAATTAGACTTCTTATCTTGCACTCAGTACTAACAGTCCTTGCTCAAAAACCATAACTTTGGTTTTTCCCTTATTTATACTCAGTTTGAAATTCATACAAGCTTCATACATCCAGGTCAATATACTCTGCAACTTTCACTTTCGCTCTCTGCCAACAGGATTGTGTCATCAGCATACAGCAATCTACATACACATGGACAGTACCATACCAAGACATAAACCAGTGTTGTCCATTTTGGCACCATGCATCTAATATATTAAAGAGCCAGGCTGGTGAACCAGCTTAGCTGCCTTATGCTTCTTACAGCAATATTCATCCTCAGAAACTGTACCTTGAAAAATCCCCCAAATATGTTTCCTTCTTTCCCTGTACTGCTTCTTTAATCTCACTGTTCCACCAAGCATCACCTTTAAAGTTACCCACTGTTGAGTGTACAGACCTCTTTAGTGGTGGCAGTAACAATACAAAACAACACAGTGCCACAGACCTCTTTCGTGGCAGTAACTTCAAATCCTTCAGTCATACATACATACATGTCACTAAGCTGTTGTCTGATATTCAGAGGATAACTCCTCACAGAAAGAACTTACTGTTGTTGTATCAAATGTCTCCATTTACAGCGATATTGGCACACAGCTCGAGCCTTCATTGACATTCATCAGATGCCGTACATAAGACCTTTTGTACTTTATACTCATTATTTTTTCTCATGCAACCATTCCTGGATCTGGTCCTCCCATGATTTTCTTGGACTTCATCTACCTTCCTTTCCTACCACTTGGGCTGAAAAAATTCTCTCAGTAAAAATCTCATCACTCATTCTTTGAACACGACCAAACCAACTAAGAATATAAGTTTCCACCTTACTAACAACATTTTGCCTCACATTACACATCTACAACACATCTTCATTCCTCACATGCCTAGAGTGTGTCTTCCCACTAACCCCTCATAAGTAACGCATCTCTCCAGCACACAAACGACTCCTGTATCTCTTCTGTAGTATCCAGGCACATTGCCATACATCAGAGTAGGAACAATTACACTTTCATACACAGCCATTCAGGACTTTCTTTTGAGAACCCGTCATTCCTGTGACATCCTCTTAAAGAAGCTACGACACTAAATGAAGAGTTCACTCGCCCACTAATTTTGCCATCTAATTTGTTCTCTCTGTCGAACATGCTTCCCAAATATGCAAACTTGTTTCCCTGGTCAATAACTGTGCCACGTAGACTTATCCTGCATTCAGTACTAGCAGTTCCTCGCTTCAAAAACCATAACTTTGGTTTTTCCCTTATTTATACTCAGTTTGAAATTCATACAAACTTCATACATCCAGGTCAGCATACTCTGCAACTCACTTTCACTCTTTGCCAACAGGACTGTGTCATCAGCATACAGCAATCTACACACACGGACATTACCAAGACATAAACCAGTGTTGTCCATTTTGGCATCATGCATGCACACATCCATAAATATATTAAACAACCATGGTAACATTACACACCCTGTCTGGCACTTGCTCCAATAGAAAACCATTTACTCGTAGACATGCTCTACTGCCAGCATGCAAGGCTTTCACACTATTGAGTTGACATCATATTTAATCAGTACCTACCTTCCACAGGAGAGTGCTATTTACTTTATCATAAGCTTTCTCTAAATCTATGAAGGCAGCAAAAAACTTTCTTACCAACAGACAGATACTTTTTAATCACAAAACATTAAGCAAAAATTTGGTTAGTGCAGCCATTACCAGTCATAAAACCACTTTGTACATCCCACACTTTCTCTGATGTAAGACCTCATACTTTATCAATAAAAACCTTTCCAAATACTTTCCCTGGTACACTCAGAAGACTGATACCACGAAAGTTCTTGCATTCAGCCTGATCACCCTTTCCCTTACACAAGGGGACAATGATAGCATCCCTCCAATCCTGAGGGACTATTCCTAACTCCCAGCACAACTGGCAAATTTCAGTTAACCAGTCAATTACAGAGTTCAATTACATTGTTCTGAAGAGATTTTAGAGCTTTACACACCTCTTCTCTTGAGACCCCTTCTGGTTGGTTGGTTGGTTGGTTCATTGATTTTAATGGCGCAAGGGCCATGGTTGGCCAAAGTGCACCAAACAAAAGACATCAAAACAAAACTAAATCAATAAAAACGTACACAAGATTAAAAACAGGCTGATGTGGTAAAAATGAAATATGATAGTGAACAAGTTAAAATCTAGATAAGTTTAAAAAAGTCAATATCTTGTAAAAACGAAAACACTGCTTTCATGTCGCAGGCTTCGCCAATAATAATTTGCAGCGTAGCTGCTCCTTTGTCCAACAGATGAGAGTGAAAATGACGAAAACGATGATTACAAAAACGAACACAAGTACACAAAACATGAAGGACAGTGAGATGACAGTGGCACGAGATCCCTTCTGTACTCTCATTGTGACATCATCTGTTTCTGCTTCAGAATCACCTTTGCTTTCATGCTCTAATAACTCACAAAAGGAATCACTCCCATCTTCCACTTAACTCATTGGGCTCCTATATAATTTCTCCGATCCTATTCTTCACGCAACTTAGAATTTTATTTCCCCTATTTTTCCTATGTCTTACGTACTTCCAGAAAAATTTTCTATCTTTCCAAAAAGCCAAGTAATGCCTTTCCACCTTTTCCCTCCTATCTTTTGCTTTACTCTGATGAACCAGCTTGGCTGCCTCACGCTTCCTATAGCGATATTCATCCTCAGAAACTCTGCCTAGCAACATCTCCAAATATGCTTCCTTCTTTCCCTTAACTGCTTCTGTAATCTCACTGTTCCATCAAGCATCACTTCTGTTACCCACCATTGCAGTAGCACAGACCTCTTCAGCAGCAGTGACAACACAGTTCTTAAAACATGTCCACTTCTTTTCTACATCCCTTTCACAAGACTTCAACTTATTCAGTCATTCTCTGAGTAAATCAGAGTAACGCTGATGTTCTTCATGGAGCCTTTCAACTTTCATTCTTTTCATCACAGGCCTCTTCCTATTCCTCTTTCTCCAGCGAACATTCAATTTCACTCGTGACACTAACAAGTAATCATCAGAGCCAACATCCGCACCTCTCACCGCACGAGTGTCAACAACTGTTTGAAATGTTGATCGTAAACAACAAAATCTATTACATTCTTTTGTTCCAGAGGATGATTTTCCCAAGTATATGTGTGGATATACTTGTTGTTGAAAAATGCATTGGATTGGGTACCCACAATCCATTTTCAATGCAGAGTTCAACTAATCTTTCACCATTATCATTCGCACCAGGATCATTAAACTTACCCAGAACATTATCAGAAATCCCATACTGTACACCTACTCTAGCATTGAAATCCCTGCTATTATAACAAAACTGGCTTAAAACCGCTTTTAGCTCATTTCAGAGATCTTCCTATCAGCAGGTTCTGAATCACAAAGAACATGCACTACAACCATTACTATTCACTGAAGTTTCACTTTCAGACATATCCAAAGAATTCTCTCACTTATGCAGCTGTAATGAATCATGTTGTTCTTCATCTTTTCACTTAAAATCACACCTACATCGGCCTGTCCTCTCACATTATCCAACACTCCAGACCACATACACACCGCTCCATTCATTTCTTCTATCCCAGTTTCTTTCTTTTTAGTTTCACTTACACATAGCACATCCAAACTGTACTTATTCATTTCTTCAATCACCTCATTTATCTTTTCCATTTATACCTCTAGTATTCCATACACCAATCTTACACTCACTCAGCCAAGATCTGTTTCTCACATGCCATTTTTCATTTTCATATCATTTCTGTGGTGGTGGACCATCCTTTTCAAGTGTGGTAGGTCCACCATATCCCACACTTGAGTCAGTTTTATTCTTTCTTAGAGTCTTAAAAATCATAAAAGTACATCGGTGTAGGTGATCAGCCCACAGCTAACGGTGCCAGTTAGTTGTTCCACCTTAGGATTCTGGAACATAACCCAGTGAGTTGGGGTGTTTTCGCCAATGTCACACAGAACTGGTACCTCCTTCAGTTGTTATCTGAGTAAATTAGAGTAACGCTGATGATCTTCAAAGAGCCTTTCAACCTTTATTCTTTCCAATCTTTAGTGATGGAAAGTAGCAAAATCATTTTTGGAGCAGCAAAATGCATTTTTGGAGCAGCTGAAATACATTTTTGGAGCAGCTGAAATACATTTTTGGAGCCAAAATGTGTTTTTGGAGCAGATAAAATACATTTTTGTGTAAGAAAACATTTTTTCAGAGCAAGTAAAATATTAGTAGATAGAACAAACTCTTAAGCAAAAAATGTTTTGGAACTAGACGCACCCTACTCAAATTTAAAACATCTTGCATTGAAATACACATAAGCAAAGATTTTAGTTTGGGTTAGTTTTCAAATAGATCAAAAAATTTGTAACCACAGCAGGATTCTATTATTAATCATTTATTTTACAAAAAAAATTATTTTTTTTTAATTTTTTGCTGCTTTTCTCAATAGTTAATTGTGCACTTCTATTTTTTTCTCATTTTTTAAGATAGTTAGCAATGTTTTGTTTTGCTTCTTTTAATAGTACCTGCCCACTGGGTGACTTTCAAAAGATGGAGTGAAAATCCGTACAAACTACGGAAAATCTGTAAAAGTTGGCATCTCTGAATGAATACCTATGAATCCTTTAGAAACAGAACCTGGAATCCTGTCACAGGAGAGCCATTTTCATTCGTCCTCCGTGCCAACGAAATAGCTAACAACTGACCTTATGCTGTATTTACGTAATCGTGCACCTCGCCCGGAACGAAATAACTGCGCCATCTCAAAGAGCAGGGAACGACATATAAACAATCTCAATTGCACAACACTCCAAAGGACCAACAAACTATCTGTGAACAATCTTAATCAGGATTTCATAACGTACAGCATCGTTTCGCCTACATACCACATGTTCACAACAAAACAACTCCTTCTCCATAAGCTCCACCTACATCGCAAAACCTATTAGTTATTTATGCCAAAAAAAAAAAAAAAAAAAACCCCAAAAAAAAACCTGGGCAACGAATTAGAAGGTAGGTGAAAAACATTCTGAAATGTTGGGATTGGCGGTATGTGTTGATTAGCATAATTATACGCTTAACCAAATTACATGTAGACCTTAAAAAAGTAATTCGATTTGCAGTTGAAAACGGCATTTTTTGCCGTGAAAACATTTTTTTCGCCTGACAGTTTTTGCTGTGGATTGCTGTTTCGGCACAGTCGGGTGCAAATATTAAATTTTTTCGTAATTTGTAGCAGTTTGGTGCAAGATAATGAAATTGGTGCAGTACAGCGCAAACTTTTTCATCACTGAACCTTTCCTATTCCTTTTTCTCCAACCAACATTCAATTTCACATGTGACACTAACAAGTAATGATCAGAGCCAAAATCCACTCCTCTCATCACAGTAGTTTCAAGAAACTAAGTGTTTCAGATTCCGATTATTGACAACAAAATCTGTTACATTCTTTTGTCCTGATTTTCCCATGTATATGTGTGGATATACTTGTGGTTGAAAAATGCATTAGATACACACAAACCCTTCTCAATGAAGAGCTCAATTAATCTTTCACTGTTATTATTCACATAAGGAACCAACAGACATGTGAATGATATAATGTGAGTGACATCATGTTATGCTTCAAAGTTCTGCACTATAAACGAAACCTAATACAATTACCTTAATAACATTATTCCATGCATGAAATGACCTCCTGTTGAAAAAGCTGAATGTAAATAAATAGCTTATGTACACACTGTTTTCTTATACACATTAATTTTTTTTTTTTTTTAAGAAATGGAAATGTCTGCTAATAACATAACTGAACGGCATACTATGTACTTTAGCAGTTTTCCAGAAGTGATTGTATTGTTGCCCGTTTAGTAGGGTTCAAGTATTTCTCTGAATATTTTTGTTGTATTACACTTCCACAGCAGAAAATACTTATTTGTTCACTAAAGGAGCTCACTTAAAGTACTTGTGCTCATGCTTGGCCAAAATTTGGTATGATTTTTTCTTATTATGCCAATGATTTTCTCTGCGGGTGTATTGGTGTGTGGAATGGCCAGCACAGCAAAAATTATTTTGGATAAGGCAGTATATTTCTGAAGATGACCCAAGGCATAAGAAGGTTTTGATATTGCATGAAAATGAGGTATCAAATTCATTTCATGCAATATCCATTCTGGAAAATGAGGTCTCAACAATATTTTCAAATTGAGAAGCTGCAAATTCTTTAACTTGCTCACTTCTTCAGAAGTTGGAAGACTGGGAAACAATGATACCATAAACTCTACAAATGCCTACAAAACGTTTAATTTAAGTGAAACATCAGTTACCTCTGCATGTTTTAAGACCATTTTTATTGGAAATTTTTAATAAGTATTCACAACACACTGAAAGAATACCTGATGTCAGAATAGAAGGCATTTCAACCATGTACCTGTGAAACTACAGACTTTGATATAAGATCTTTCTTGAGCTCCAATAGCAAGACTACAGTCATCTTTCTCTATTTGAAATTACTATCTGTTATCAATACTGTGTGATTAGATAATGCCAAAAATTTCACAAAACTAGCTAATACATCAGTGAATAAACTCACAAGTTTCCTGTGCATATATACAGCTTGGTACAAAAGTCCTGCAACACCTCATGCAAACATGTATTTTACCACATTTTGAAAAAGTAATGCCTCTTCCAAACATAATAAATAGTACATCATTTTAAAGATAATTTCGTAAGGAATTCAAAACATTTTACAGATTTAGCATGTCTGCATTGTTGTACATGTAGTGGATGAGAAGACAGAAAGGAACTGTAAAGCTAACATAAAAGTTTTTTATTTCTGGTAAACTGCAAGGAACTGTTTAAGACATGAGAAATAAAAAAATAAAAAAATTGTGGGGTGAAAGTGCATTAAAGATGCAGAGAGTAGTGCAGTGAAATTATCGCCAGTCAGACGTGATTCGACGTAGATGTAACTCAATTATTTATTACGATGATAAAGAATCTTGAAAGAAATACGGGATTACACCATATAATACAACTTTTGGGTGGTGTAGTGGTTAGCATACTTGGGCACTATCTGGGAGACGTGGGTTCGAGTCCCGCTCCAGGACGATGAAATTTTCAAGTTTTCGGATATTATCTGACTTATCATCCTTGTTACATTTACACCAAAAAACAGATGGTCATCTTCAAAATTTGATAAAGAATCTATTAAATATAAACTATCTAAAAAGGAATAGAATTCAGCGTCGACACTTCGGTCACAACCTTACGCTGTGAAAGCAGGAACAGCACTGACTATACTTTTACTGTTACAGCACATACGCTTGAAAATGCTTGCCACGAGAACAATGCGTGACATAATACATATACATCTCACTTGACTTGAATTACATTGTACAATAACAAATTAATTAATTACATCATTACATGAGAATAAACAGCAAATAAGGATTGATTTCCAACAAAAATTGAAACTCATTAAAGCTTTTTCATCTAGTTAATGAATGTTAAATATGTTTCAAGACATACAGACAATTAATAATTAATTGGGAAGCCTTTGTTTCTAATTACTGAGGCACATCTTCTAGGCATACTGCTCACAAGGTGTTCAAGCTCATCAGTTGATGTTAGATGATGCCAGCATGAAATTATATCTTCAATTAACTGTACTTTATTTGCAGGATTATTTGCACTCACCTTCTGTTTCAGTTTCATCCAAAAGTTTTTGATTGGACTTAGATCTGGCAATTGTGGGGGCCATTGCAATCTACTGACAGATTTAGAAACCAACCATCTGTCCACTATTTGTGCCCAATGGAAGGACGCATTGTCATCCTGGAAGATGAAATCACTATTTGGGAACATGTTAACAGATGAAAGAAGCATTTTTTTCTCCAGTACGTGGACATATTGGACAGCATTCATATTACCTTTAACGATATGCAGTCTACCCACTCCATGAGTTGAGATGTAACCCCAGATCATAACTGCAGTAGGATGCTTTACTGTTTCAACAGTACAGTAGAGTTTGAATCTTTCATTTAATCAATGTCGTACAAATGTCCTTCCTTTGTTGGGTATAAAAAAAAAAAATGTTGTTTCATCACTCCAGATGACCTTATGCCACTGATCCACAGTCCATCCCTTATGATCACATGCCAGTTGTAGACGCTTTGCCATCTGTTTGTTATTAATGAAAGGCTTCTTCACAGGCTTGTGGACTCCTAAGCCATTTTCATTCAGTCTGCGATTTACAGTCTATCTGGAAACGGTAACTGAACTGCACTTATGGCTCAATTTCTCACAGCTATCAAAGCAGTTTTGCAAAGTTAACTGAATAAGACTGCAGTCATTTTGCATGGTACCTTTTCTTGGTTTTCCCTTTCTGTAATAATTTTCTGAACTGTTAATCATATTGAAATGACTAATGCACCTGCTAACTGTTGAGTGGTGACAGCCACATTTCATGGTAATTTGGTGATAGGATATTCCTTCATTATGCAACACAATAATCTTAGCACGTGTAAGCACTTTGTCTGCAGGCAACATACTTTTAAACTAACAAATAAACCCTTCAGAAGCATTACACAGCCTACATACAGAGTTCTCAACTATGAAATAACAATAACACAGGTCAGGCATCCATTATATACACAGAATAATTTCACTTTTTGTTGGTCACTTGTGTTTCTCAAGAGTCATTCTTTTTGTCAAAACTGTAAAAGTAATGCAGATATGTTAAATCTGTTAAAAGTTTTGAATTCCTCACAAAATTATCTTAAAAATGATGTACTATTTATTGTTTAGAAGTGTTATTTTTCAAAATGTGCTTGAATGCTTAAAATATATGTTTACACGAGGTGTTGCAGGACTTTTGCACCAAGCTGTACATATACAGTAGGTACATCCGGTTGAAGAATTACACTGACAGAAGTAAATACAGGAAGGGCATTGCTTAAAAAAAAAAAAAAAAAAAACCCACACACAGTACAGTTTAAGCATTGAAGTTCTATTTGTGATCTAACACACACTTTTTTTAATATTCCTTTTAAACACAAAAGAACTAGAAATCATGGATGGAGCAACTACGAGATTATTAGCAGAGCAATCAGAATATCCAGAATTGCCTAGTTATATATACTGTTCAACATGTAATATCACATCGCCCAATTTCTAATCAAGTAATGGACACATGCTTGAACAGAAATTGGGTGACGCAGGTTTGATTTGGGGCTCTGAAACAAAGAACTTGTTAGCTTTGGGGCAGAGATGCCAACCCCTGAAAGTTATTTTCAGTAATAAACATATACATATATATTTTTTTTTTCAGTAATCCAGCACACAATGGAAAACTTTTGTATCTAGCATACAACAAATTTCAGTCTGTCACAACAACTATTACATAAAAAAAGAAAATAATAAATATTTTAAATGATAATTACAGTGGTAGAATTAAAACTGCTGTCACAGGAAAAATTTAAAAGACTACTTTCAGTAATCTTTCCAATTTTTCTTTCCTCTCTCACTTGTTTAATGCCCTCAGATTTTGGCAGAGTTGGAATCCACTGCTTCTCCTACATGAGCCACATTTTACTGAAGAACTGAACTGAACTGTACAGTTACCCTTTTAAGTATGTAGTTCACAGTTCGTGTAGCCAAATAAGTTTTAATGTTCATTCTTCCCGACTTTATGACTAGACTTTCATCTATTATGCTGAAGAGATTTCAGCCTGAGAACCATGAATGCATAATAAAAAAGCTTCCACTATTTTAGATAAATGGTGTAACTTTGAGAATATGAATAATTTTGAACACCATGGGATCAATTCTTAAAAATTTTCTAACATTGTCACTTCCATTTTCAGAAAACTTTCTCCCTTATCAAAATGAAATACAAGTATATATGAAAAAGAAAAAAAAATATTTAACAACAATACAGAACAGTGGAAACATCAAAAAAATAAAAAAAATAAAAATAAAATTAAGGTTATGGGGCAAATCTGCTCTCTGCCCAGCTTCCCTTTTTGGAAAACTGTCCTCTATTTTCAAGTTCAAATACAAATATTTATGGAATAAAATGACATTTAACAACAATAGATTGTAGAAGGAACATCATAAACAATTTACAAATTACGGGGAAATTTTGGTTCCATCGAACTTCTGGTTTTGGAAATTGTTGGCTATACTACCAAACTGAAATACAAACTTTACACAAAAAATTATATTTAACAACACTGGAAAGACGCAACATCACGGGTAAAAAAATGTATGATTACGGAAGAAATTTTTACTCCATCTAACTTCCGTTCTCAAAAGTTTTGAAAGACAGAAAACGACTCCCCCTCCCCCAATAATCCTCCCCAGTTCTGTTCAGTATTGCATTAATCTTGAGAAGAACACTGAAAAAAAAAAAAAAAAAGCAGGATTCTGTGATTTCACAGAAGAATTTCATTCCTGTTTCCAAAGTGGAAAAATCAAATGGTGATTTTTGTAATTTGATTGTCATATTCATGCTCCTTTAATTCTGACAAAAAAATTGTAATAGTACAGAAAATCTGTATCGGTTGGCAACTATGGCTTCAGGACGACCCTGTCATTGGAGGTAAAAAGCCTATCCCTATCACTCAGCGCAGTTCAGAACACCAGGGGTCACCCAGATTACTACCAACAGCACCACTAGTAAGGAAACTTTTCTTACAGGACATCACTAAAACATAAGAAGATATAAACAACTGCAATTTTTTCTAAAAGCTTTTTATCCATAAAATGTCCATTTTCAAATGGTTAAAGCTTTGTCTCATGATTCTGCAGGCAACAAAGAAACAGTTCTGCAGTCTGAGGTTGGCATTGGAACACAGCAGCTGTGAAATGCCAAAAGGCCCACAGCACTATAAGCTCCTGGCAGATGATTTTATAACCCAAGGACAGATGGACTGCCTCAGATTTGCAGCCCAACAAAAAAAGAAAGAACTGGAACGACTAGTAGAGAAAGGCTGCAAACTGCCTAACACCCAACAATGAAAGGCTCAGCATACTCTCATCATCACACAGGAAACTCAGAAAAGCATTTTTTAATTGTGCCAAGTCCAGACAAGAGTTCTGCAACAGGGTTTGTGTGTGTGTGTGTGTGTGTGTGTGTGTGTGTGTGTGTGTGTGTGTGCGTGCGTGCGTGCGTGTGTGTGTGTGTGTGCGTGCGTGTCTGTGTTTTGGCCCTCCTACACTTCTTTCCCCCCACGCCAAAAGAGATAGAGAAGGAAGTTGACCTGCTCTGTGTGTGTGCCCTTCATTTTTCTAAAGGATGTTCCTAGACTTCCATTAGCATATAAACAGGAAGTGATTTCCATTTTATTTCTGATGATTGCTTGGTAGGAGGAGCACCTGTCTTGATGCTCCATTTAATCTGGTGCTAGGCAACTCCTGATTAACAAAAGAAAATCTGAAAGGGATAGAGCTGCCCCTGTACTAGCAATCTTTAATAGTGAATTATCATCATGCACATAGTGAGTTAGCCATATTAAATAGTTTCTGTTAAATACTGTGCACCTGAGTTTTCATAATGGTACACTGCATTCTTCAAGTGCTTTGTAGTTACCCGTGGATTCAGTGTGGTGGAAAATTAAAAAAAAAAAAAAAAAAAAAAGCTCAATGGTCATCTTGTCAGGGACTCCAGATATAGACAACAATTTAGTTTCTATAAGTGGGATTCATATTTCCACAGTGCCTTTTACTATAATATCAAACTTTTTCTAACACTTACTTTTTTAGAGAAGTCAGTATTATGGGGGATGGGACTTTAACATTAAATCTGTGTTTTAAGAACAAGTTCATTAACGTTAACATTGATGTTTCAAACATGTTTCATAATATATAAAGGTGATAAGAGATGTGTTTATTAATTTTTTTTTTACCAAAATTTAGTTTTTAAAAAGTAAAAATGTAACTGAATTTAAAGTATAAAATGCAGAAAACTGTTTCATTTGTCTTTGGATCACCTTTCTTTCAAAGCTTCAAAATAAGGAATGTGTGTTACTTTGAGGACTCCATGAAAGACACATTAAGCAACAGGTATCTTCAAATGTGAATTTTTTTGACATGATTCTACCTTTATTTTTTTAAAGCTTCAAAAGAATAAAAATGTTATGTATAAATTTAAACATTTTTGTTTTACCACTGACTTTTTTTACTAAAGGGAATAAATGAATCAGGCAGTTACATGTAAATTCATACACTTAGGTCAGTCTTATTATTCTTAAAATTATCTTTTCTCCTTAAATTATTTTGTATCTGTATCACCTAAGTTCTATTCAGTTGTATGATTTTATATGAGCTGATATTTGAGATACTCAGAAAACCCAGTTAAAATAAAAAATACTAAAAAACCTTATGCCATATATTAAAATAAATTTCATAGAACCCCCCCCCCCCCTTTTTTTGAAAGAGCTGGTAAACTGTTCAGCTGAGTCGTAATTACAACTGATAATTATGAGTCATAATTAAAACCCTCTCATATGTGGATAAGAAAAAACACAACATAAAATTTATTAACATTCGTACACAGATCATGTGATGCACCAAAATGTTCTTTAGAGATAATATGCTTACAAGCACATCTATGGACAGATAAAGTGATACTATATATATATATATATTGCAACATAAATTAATCTTAGAATCAGATCCAATTAATATATATGAAAAATAATGGTTTGCTCAACTTACAGCAACAGTTGCTAGTCTAGATTCTTTGTCTGGCCGGGCTCTCTTGTGAAGCCTCTCTATGTCTCTTAGTGATACAATTTCACCTCTGCAGAAAAAGAAAACTGTTACAGAAAAACAGATTTACATGTGAAATATCACATCATATCTTATAAGCTCATGATAATGAAATATCCATTAATAAAAACTAAAATATGTAGAATCTTCTAACAGCAACAACAAAACATATGCCACAACTAAGAGCAATGACTAGTTTGTTTAACATCAATAACACCGTTAAAGCTAGACATTTCCTCAGTTTGTGCATTAATAAAAAGAAGACATTTTGATTTCATTTTCTCCATTCATAATTTCATAAAAATCACTGCAAACTTAAGAAAACTTTCCCCATACATATCATGAAATTTAAATGTAAAAGCCTGTCAGCTTAAATGCTGATAATGAAAATGTGAAACAAAAAAGCTGATTCCCCTAAAAGACACACACACACATGCCCTACTAGTTTGACACTTACTACGTAATAGATGAACTATCAGTTCATTTCAGCACACAGGATTAATGGCAGTAGCTAAGCTTTTATAAACAGTGGTACATGTGTCTTTCTTTCCATTTTCAGATCTTTGTGTAACATTTTCTGGTTTTAATCACAGTGTTACTTTATTTTTCACATGTAATAAAAAAAGCCAAATCCAGTGAAAATGGGGGGGGGGGGGTGATTTTCTAAACTTAAGGGTTGGTTTTCAGTTCAGTACAGAACTACAAAGTCTGTGTGCTGAGAACACTTCAAAATAGTTCACTGCATTGAAATGTATGAATATACCACAGAAAAAGTTATCCTTTCTTAAGATTACTGCTGTCACTAGTTCTAAATTCTCCATTCTTGTCCTTTATTCTCTGTTCTATGACCCAAGACATAATGAGGAAGGGGTATGTCACCCTGTCACAGACATCATGCCACTGGGGAGAAACAAGTTACTCAAACATCTCCTTTCATCAGTTTAATGCTGTCACTGGCTCTAAATGTTCTCTTCTGGTCATTTTCTTCTCTGCTGCATGACCCAAGGCATGATGGGGAAGAGCTAGTCCCTCTGAATTATTAATCACCCTAGGTAGTGTAATGGATAGCATGCTTGAACAGAAATCAGGAGATGTGGGTTCAATTCGCTCCAGGGCAATGTAATTTCAAGTTTTCTGATGTTATTAATGTTACGTGAGAAACAGTAAAATACATGCAATTCGGAGATGTCTGATTGCTGTGTTAATAATTCCGATGTATTTCCACATATTATGTGAAGAATATTTCTCCCATACTATACAGTCCTCCTGACACAAACATCATGACACTGGGTAGGAACAAGGGACTTAAATATCTTCTCTCCTTTCTTAGGTTGACCTGTCCCTGGTGATAAGAGCTCACTTCTAGTCCTTTTTTTTTTCTGACTAATGACTCAAGGCAAGATGGGGAACAATGGCTAGTCCTTTTGATAAGGACATCATCATGCCACTGTGGAGAAATAAGTTACTCAAACATCTCCTATCTTAGGTTTAACGCTGTCACTGGTTCTAAACACTCACTTCTAGTTCTATCTTCTCTACTCCAAGGCATGATGGGGAAGGGCTAGTCCTCCTGACACATCATCATGCAAATGGGTAAAACTCTTTTCACATTTCATTCCCTGGTTCATCTTGCTTCTTAGATTTAATATTTGTAAAAAAAAAAAAAATTGTTTTTTTATATATGTGTTATTTATCTGAATGTTGAAGTAAATATAATAAAATACAGACTTGGTATTTGTGTGTTCTGAAAAACTTTTGTGAACAGTCCTGTGGCTCCATATGGTGTTTCAACAATATTTGCTGTTCACAAAGACTATGTTTTTTTAAGCCTGGTCTTTTTATGCCCATACTATCCAAAATGCACATCGGCACAGCCCTGTGACTGCTTAGATCAGTGAAACTGCATCAATGTAAAAGCCATACCTGTTCTTTTTCTTAGATTTTAACCTATATTTATCTTTTATTCATTTTGAACCTCCACTTCATTCCTGGCTTTTGAATCCTTTTTACATTTCTAAACCAACCTAATTGTTGGGCATAGCATTGGGCAATCCATGTGATTGATGTGGAACGGTGCAATAAGAACTAGAAGCATTGAGCCTACCCACAGACCTAAAAAGACCACACCTGAAAGCAGTGAATATTGTAGAAACACCACATGGGACTATGTTCATGAATGCAGTTTTTCAAAAGAAGACAAATGCAAGTATTTCCATATATTTTATTGTGTTTACTTCAACATTCAGATATCATCATCATCATTGTCAACCATTATCAATCCACTGCTGGACGAAGGTCTCCCCAAGTTTCCTCCACAACGGTCTGTCTTGTGCCAGTCTCCTCCATGTCACTCCTGCATACTTACGAATTTCATCCACCCATCTCCCATGTGGTCTTCTTCTGGGTCTTTTCCTGTCCCTTGGAATCCAATCTAAAATTTCGGCTGTCCATCGACGGTCTGTCCTCTGGCAGTATGTCCAGCCCATTGCCATTTCAGGGATTTAACTCTGATCATGATGTCTTCCACTCTTGTCATTTTTCGGATCCACGAGTTCCTCTTCTTATCTCTCCTGGTTACACCAAGCATGCACCTCTCCATGCTACTTTGAGTTGTCTGCAGCCTTTGTATGTCTCTTTTAGTTAAGGTCCACATCTCTGCACCATACGTAAGCACTGGAAGGATGCATTGATCAAACACTTTTCTTTTAAGACATAATGGCATATTGCTCTTGAAAATTATGCTGTTTCTTCCAAAAGCTCTCCAGGCAAGTTTTATACGCCGATTAATTTCTTCATCAATGTGACCCTCACTTGATATCTGCTGTCCAAGATAAACGTACGTGTCTGTTATCTCCAGCTTTTCTCCATCAATCAATAAATCTTCATTTCTTGAAAAAGCATTGAACATCACTTTTGTCTTCTGAAAGTTCATTTGTAATCCCACTTTTTTCAGAGGTGTTTGCAAGGCAAGGCACGAAACCCTGAAATCATCGGCGTCTCCCAACGGTGCCAATGCATAAACTCGAGACACAAATGAACACGTGAGGGTAACCCCCCCCCCCCCCCGCACGACAAAAGTATTGCCGTTACTACTAGTATCTCTAATTATTATACTTATCAGCAAAGCTGTTACCGATACTTCGAAAGATAAAATGGTTTCACTTTGGGAATTGCTGACTACCTACCTATACCTTTTGCTCACAACAGTAAATTATTTTGGGGTTGAGCTTGCAGTATTAATTTGTTGCTAAAAAATAAATTCCTTCAGTGAAATTTAAGTAACTTTGATATAACTACATGATATTGTCTTTAACATATACCACACTAAGAACATTAATAAAAATTTTGCATTTGTATAAAATAAACCAATTACACACATAACATACCTTTTAAAAAAGTTTTGCCTTTCTTTCCAATTGCAAATTTACCCATTTGGCAAATAATTAAAAGAAAATCTGCAGTCAAGTTTTTATGTTACTAGAAGGGCAACTCCTCTTTTTCAAAGGATATTGATCTTTTTTTAACAGAAATTTTAGTCGTTGAGTTTCAGTCAGGTGGTATTGACCTAAAGTTCTATTTACTAATAAAATAACAGTATATTTAGCAAATTGGATGTTGATCTAAGTTCCATTTATTAATAAAAAAACACACACCAGTCTGGTGTGTGTTAATCTAAAGTTATATTTACTAATAAAATAACACTAGTTCTTAAAAAAGTGCGTTATCTTCATTTGTTTTTTAGCGGAGACGCTATCAGGCTGACGCTTATGTTTACAACATCCTTCATTTGCAGTGTCTTGTTTGTGTACCGAAGAGGAGAAGAACCTTTACTATTACAAGTAGCCGTTATAATTGCTTCAACAGGTTTTGGAGGCAGAACTGTAGCACATACTCCATTTATACATGCAGAAACATGACCCAGCTGTATCAATTTTCTGACACCATATCCCAGCTTTCTCCTTTTGGGTGTCTTTTTTTCTAGCCAATCCCACCGGAATTTATTTTTGACTGAAGCCTCTAATGTCTTGAGATTGTCAGTTTTGGTTAAAAATTTCATCGTTGATGACGAACTTAACTTAAACCGTGTAAACTTTCAAATTCCTAAAAACATTCATACATCACACACACACACAAAAAACCCATCACTTTTGCCTAAACAAAAAACCACAAACGTTTCATCAGGGAAACAAAGACACCTCCTCTCCGTCACTGACTTACTAATACAATGAGACAGGCTGCTCTCGCGTGTGGGTGCAGACACGTGAGTGACGTACTTTATTTGCTTTAACTCGCTCCCTCCCCCGCCATCTCCAAGTTCCAATCCCACATCACTCATCAGCAGAGATCGTGCTAGGATTTTTCAAAAGAGTAAAAATACTCCTTCACATTTTTTGAAGGAGTATTTTTCTTTCCAAAGGAGTAATTTTAGAGAACGAACAATTACCACATAAATTTTTTAGCTAAATAATATTTAACATAAAAACAAATAATTATATCTATATATAAATATGTCAACATGAATTAGCATGTAATTGAATTTTTTATATAAAATAAGTAAATCGTAATTTATCAAAATCTTACATACTTGTCTTTTTTTATCCATGAGGCTGCAAAATTTTTTGTTTTGCTTTTGAAAGACTGTACCAAAACTTGTGTGTGTGTTGCTTCACAGATTCAGTTTCTACACACTCAAACTTCAAAACAAGTTATATTG
Organism: Macrothele yani; assembly: GCA_039090855.1. Lineage (NCBI taxonomy): Eukaryota > Metazoa > Arthropoda > Arachnida > Araneae > Macrothelidae > Macrothele > Macrothele yani. The sequence continues at coordinate 53,760,516 of CM077011.1, read as the reverse complement.
TGGAGGAAGGAAATCTTCAGTCTATCTCAATCACAAAAGATAAAATAAACCTTCATTGGACATTGTGATGTGCAAGTTTAGTATTACAAAGATCAACTAATTTATTATTTTGCAGCGTGTTTTCCTCCAGCTCTGAAAAAAAAAATTCTTGAATACTATGTATGAGATGTTTACAGTTCACATAATTGAGACTTGGTTGATTCAACCATTCTTCTGATATGAGGAATGTCCAGTTTCTCCCTTTGCAACTATTTATAGAGGGAAAATAACATTTAACAATAATTCAGGACAGTGGAAACATCGCGAAAAAAAATTACGATTACAAAAAAAATCTTCGCTTAGTCCGACTTCCGTTTTTGGAAATTTTTCCTCCGTTTTCAAGCTGAAACACAATCAGTTATCTAACAAAATTATATTTACAATGAAAATGAGCAGAGGAAATATTGCGAGGGGAAAAAAATTACGATTACAGATTAAATCTGCAGTTCATCTGACTTCCATTTTCGAAAGTTTTGAAAGATGAAATTCTGTCCCCAGCCATTATCTTCAGTTTTGATGACAACAAAGTCAGAGTTACTCTTCGAATCCGCGAAAGAAACTCGTGCCTGAAGTTTACAAGGACATTTTTGCTCCGTCGAACTTCCGTTATCAGAAATTATTGTCGACACTTTCAAGCTGAAATGCAAACGTTTATGCAATAAATTGATATTTAATAACAATGCTGGACAGAGGAAACTTCACGAGAAAAAAAAATTTGATCGCAGAAAAAAATTTCACTCCGTTTTGCTTTCGTTTTCGGAAGTTTTGAAAAACGGAATACCAGCCCCCAGGCAGAAAACGAGCCCCCTCCCCTAATCCTCAGAAAATAAAACATTGCCTTCAGTTTTTTTTTTTCATAGCTCGCAAGTATAACCGAAATGTGGAATTCCGCGAATCCGAAGAACAATCTCATGCCTGATTCGTAACAGTCTTGCGATATGCAAAATGAACTGCTCATATGGCTACGCATGGAAGCCGATTCACGGATCCATAAACTGATTATATTCCCGATGTATTATATTGCAATTTTCGGAACTCTGAACGATCCGTTTCTAAATCACGTATTTTTACAAAGGATACGTTTTTAGCGTGCGAATTTTGCAAGCGATCCAAAAACTGACCCAAGATTTTATATTTATATATATTTTTACTTAAAATTTCGTAAGGCGAGAGACCCCGCTTAACAGCTTTGTTTCCGCTGGTAACCCGCCATCCAGCCCTGAAATGGCAATTAAACGAACTTCAAAACACGTCGCTTTTCACTTTCTCCACGCCAACGCTTAACTGCACCATGCTGCGCCAATACACTAGCGTCTCAATCCCGACGCGGCTGAATCGTTACTTATGACGAATGCTCATGCCCATCGGTTGAGCCGCTCTGTCCTGAAGGTTCTTCCGAATGATTGCCAAAAACCGATCCCTAGCTGACTAGCTCGGCAATGGGAACCAAATCATGATTTTTTCATAAAATGTGACATAAAAGTTAACATACAATTTCTTGATAAAAAAAAATGGTCATTTTTATGACAAAATCCCTGTGTAATCACCGATTATAAAAGGAAATTGCATATGAAAAAACAATGTGTAAAAATACGTATTTCTTAATATTAAAGCGTATTCGGTATTTTTAAGGCGTGAAATACGCCTGTAGATGCGTTATCACGATCTCTGCTCATCAGAGCGAAAACCTGGTTTTTTTTGCATCGAGGAGCAGAAGCTCCGACGAAATGACTGAGAATTTGCGCGCATGCCCTTCCCACAGGACAACCACAGCACGAACTGCCGGCTTCGTGTGTCAAGCTCGAGTCAGGAGTCAGCTGCATCGGCGAGGAAGACAATATTATTATCACATTAATTCATTGGTGAAAAGCAATTTTTTTTAGTAAATACTTTTGCCATGAACCATTTTGATTTTTTTTTTTTTTTTTTTTTTGCTTTGTCGCTTATTAGAACTCAAAATTTAACAGTCTTAAAAATGTCTTCAAAGCTAAACATCCGGAAGTCCGGGCATGAAAGATCGCCCAAACCCGGAAATCCGGGTTAGACCCAGAACACAAACAGCCCTGTTCTTTACTCTTGTCAGCAAGTTCCTGGATCATACTCTGCAGCTCTGATGGGGTAGTTGCAAAAATGACTATGTCATCAGCAAAACAAAAGTGGGTTAGATAATCTCCATTAATCTTTATCCCTTTGTTTTCCCAGTTCAGTGATTGAAAGACATTTTCCAATGTGTCATTAAAGAGCTTCGGAGATATTGTGTCACCTTGTCTCACTCCCTTTCCAATTTTTATGTGTGTTGTATTTTCAAACAGCCGAATCTTTGCACTTGCATTTTCATAGATGTTATTAATAATATTAATGTATGCATCTTCAATACCGCAGGATTTCAGAGCCATTGTAACTGCTGATGGTTTCACCGAATCAAAGGCCTTTTCATAATTGACAAAAGCCATGCACAATGGAAGTTCATATTCCCTCGCTCTCACAATCAGTTCTCTTAGTACGTGGATATGATCTATCGTGCTGTAGCCACTCCTGAATCCAGCTTGTTCTCTCGGTTGAGCCATGTCCAGGGTTACCTTCAAACGGTGTGAAAGAACTTTAGTGAAGATTTTATAAACCACTGATAGGTCTGTAGTTCCTGAGATCCTCAATGTCACCTTTTTTATGTAGCAGGATCATTGTAGCGTTGTTCCAATCCTCAGGAACCTTCCCTTCATAAAAGCATCAAGTGAAAATTTGGGAGAGTACTGTTTCGATTTCTCTACTTGCTTCTTGTATGATGTCTACAGTAATTCCATCTTCTCCTGGAGCTTTTCCCCGCTTCATGTTCTTGATTGCATGTGCAACTTCTGATGGGAGGACTGGAAGAACTCTGCTACTGGTACCTTTCATGATGTCTGGAGTACATGTATCATCCCTTTCATATAATTTGGAGCAGAAATCTTTCACTCTTGTCCAAATTTTACCTCTATTTCTTGTTACAGAACCATCTTCTTTTCTCAGTGCCATAATCTGTTTTCTTCCCTTACTGAGATGTCCCCTTGCTATCTTTAGGCTTTGGTTGTTTTCAATTGCTTTCCTCACTAGTTTACAGTTGAATTTCCTTACGTCTTCAGTGATACTTTTTCGTACAGTCTTGCATAGCTCTATATATTCCACTTTGGAAGTCACATCTTCTTTAGTTGCCCTCATCTCTCTTCTTTTTTGCATCAACATTTTCGTTTTTCCTGATAATTTGTTCACATGCAACTTGTTCTTAGACCCAGCTAATTTTGTTGCTGTTTCCATAAGAGCTTTGGTTACTTTTCTGTTAACTTCAGAAATATCCACTTCTTCTGATGTTAGGCCTTCTAAAGCAGAGAATCTGTTCTTCAGTTCCAACTTGAAAGTATTATGGTGTTTTTTAAGGTTGGTTATGTCAATACATTTTGTTTGTCTTATGAGCTTGCCACGTTCGAGTTTAGTGTTGAGATGCATCTTACATCTCACCAATCTATAGTCACTACTTGTGTTGAACTTGTTTAGCACACTGCAGTCTTCTATGACGAATTTTTTGTTACACAAAATAAAATCAATTTCACGTGTTGTCCCATTTGGATGTCTCCATGTCCATTTCCTGTGTGGCTTTTTCTTGAAAAAGGAGTTCAAGATGAAAAACCCTTTGCCTCTGCAAACTCAACGAGAGTATTTCCACGCTGGTTTCTGTTGCCATGACCGAATTTACCTACTGAAGTTTCATTCTGTTGCCGTTGCCCTATTTTTGCATTGAAATCTCCCATGATTTTCTTCAAGTGCTGCTTACCTTTATTATTTAGATGACGAATTTCCTCATAAAATTCTTCAATTTCTTCTTCAGGATGACTTGTGGTGGGTGCATAAGTTTGAATAATCTGAGCCTTGTATCTTCTTGAGAGTTGGATTACGAGTCGTGCAGCTCTGTCAGAGGAACTTTCAACTTCTACAACTTTATCCTTCAGTTTCTTGTTTATTATAAATCCAACACCACTAGTTCTGCCAGTATCTGTCCCACGATAGTAGAAGAGATGTCCACTTTTCAGTTCAATGAGATCTTCTCCTTTTCTCCTTACCTCACTTAGCCCGATGATGTCCCACTTGATCCTTTGTAGTTCCTCTTCCAATTCAAGAAGCCTTGAATCAGAAGATAGGGAGCGTCCATTATACGTAGCCAAGGTCAGCATCAGATGGCAGCCTAGTCCGGTCCTCCGGGGATTCTTCGCACCCTCTGCCTTCATGTCGCACTGGCCGCTGCCTTGGCCAGGTACATTCCAGCTGCCGGGGACTGAGGACCAAGATTTAAGTTGTGGAGTCATTTTGGAGGGGTTTGGCCATAACTCACCACGCTGGCCAAGCGGTTTAGTGAGTGTGAGATAGCATTTCCTCTAATCCCGATGGTATAGTTATACCGCTATAGGCGGTCGTCAGAGCCCCTTTAGTGGGAACAGGATGCACCACGAGAAGGCGGGGTTGACATTTGTCAAGAAGAGGCTGTGATGTTACGCATCACCTGACCTTACATCCCATTCAGATATAATATATCAATAAAAACACTATTTACAAGTACTAAATCTAAGGAGTAAGATGAACCTAGAATTGAGATACGAGAAAAGTTTCAATTTTTATTAGGTATATTCATACACTTTAATGAAGTAAAGTTCAAATTATGATATATATTTTTGACATAACACCTAAGAATGAGCTAAATATGTAAATATCATTTGCATTTAATTCATAAATAGAAGAGGAATTCATTCATAACTCTATTGCATGTTAAACTTGGAGTACAATGTATGAGTTTGAAGGTTGTCCCTGTCACAATCAGAGTAAAAACAAATGTCTTTAGATAGTAGTCTAAAATGTACTCACAATAAGAAAATGTCGGAAGGAAAAGTACTTGTAGGTGATATTTCCCATGCATTAGATTAACTTCACTCTGGGGCACAGTAGTTATTCAGCCTAAAGTATTCTGTGATGAGGTTATCAGATGTCTTGAAACTAATCATAATCATGTAAGGCTTAAATATGGAGGAATCCAACATGACTAAAAATAATGCTGGAATTTATAAAAGGATTAAAAAATTTCAAAATAAACTTCTATAGCAGAACATTGAACTGGTTGTCTATTGCAAGTAACTAGGGGATGTTGTGAATACACTGCAAAAAAACTTTAAAAAAAAAAAGAGGGGGGGGGGGGGACAGGGTGTGAGACATGGGCTGTGTGCTCTCCTTTTTTGTGACTCCCCTAGTTACTTTCAATGAACAACCAGTTCAATGCTCAGAAGTTCATTTTGAATGTTTTTAATCCTTTTATAAGTTCCAGCATTATTTCTAGGCATGCTAGATTCCTTCATATTTAAACTTAATACGGCACAGTCACTGTGTGCTATGCTACAAGAAATTAAGCCTTACATGATAATAATTAGTTTCCAGACATCTAATAACCTCATCACAGTATAGTTGCCAACACTGGGTAGAGCCTTGTCAGAAGTAACTAGTATTATTGCGTGGCATACATACACTTTTTCACAAAACGATCCATCTTTGTGAAAAAGAAATACACACCACAACAGAGCATTACATCAAACAAGGACACTAATGAAACAAACTTAACACATGAAAAACACAAAGTTGATTCCCCTGGTGAGAGCATGATAGGTAACATTGTGAGATTTAATTTTGAAACTTCCACCAGTAAAAATCTGTCAGATGCGTTCAGACATCCATAACACTTGACAGATGGGAAATCCAAGCAAGTGAACGTGCAGTGTGTAAACCTCCACTTACCATATCATCAGACTGCCTCTGACATTGTAGTTTATGACAAGATGAGATCAAAGAAAAAAATGAACTGGGTAAAAAATCAAAACACACAGCAAGAATGCAGACTACACTCAGTTTGTCTTTTGTTGACTCTGTAGTTGCACAGCAGCCATTGCTTAATTTTTCTTTCCGCTGATATCTTTCTCCCCCTATTTCTCCATTGTCGCTTTTCTTTCCTTCCTTTTTCTTATGCCCTCCGATAACAATAATTTCATCCATCATGCTGAAGGTAATGAATGAGTGCATGATATCAATGCTTCAACTATTTTAGATAAATGGCGTAACTTTGAGAATATTAATACTTTTGAACAAACACCAGCATCAATTTTTACAAATATTCCAACTTTGTCACTTTCATTTTGGAGAATTTCCCCTCCCTTATCATCAAGCCTGAATGCAATAACTTATGGGACGGGGATACTTAACAATGCAGGAGAGCGGGAACATTGTGTGCGGGGCTGGGGGGGGGGGGGGGTTAACAGGAGAAATTTTTTTCTGTCAGACTTCTGGAACTAAAATACAAATATTCATGCAGTAAAATGTTATTTAATAATAATACTGGACACAGGCAACATTGCGAGAAGAAAGAAATTACGAAAAAATCAACTCTGTCGACCTTCCGTTTTTGAAAGTTACATAAAAACGAATTCCGTCCCCCGACGACCCCCCTGCCACTAACTCCCCAAAAATGTCTTTTCACTTCTGCATTGATCTCGCAAATGACCAAAATAATAACGAAAAAGGCGGAATTCCTCAAATTCGCAGAAGAAGAACATGAGGAAATTTTGGGCGTCTAACTTCCGTTTTCGCAAATTGTTGCCTACAGTTTCAAGATGAAATACAAACATTTATGCAATAAAATGATATTTAACAACAATACTGGACACAGGCAACATCGGGAGAAGAAAGAATTTACAAAAAAATCGACTCCGTCGACCTTCCGTTTTTGAAAGTTTCGTAAAAACGAATTCCGCCCCCCAACCCCCCCCCCCTTCGCCACCAACTCTGCAAAAATTTCTTTTTACTTGTGCATTGATCTCGCAAATGACCAAAATAATAACGAAAAAGGCGGAATTCCTCAAATTCGCAGAAGAAGATCATGAGGAAATTTTGGGCGTCTAACTTCCGTTTTCGCAAATTGTTGCCTACAGTTTCAAGATGAAATACAAACATTTATGCAATAAAATGATATTTAACAACAATACTGGACACAGGCAACATCGGGAGAAGAAAGAATTTACAAAAAAATCGACTCCGTCGACCTTCCGTTTTTGAAAGTTTCGTAAAAACGAATTCCGCCCCCCAACCCCCCCCTTCGCCACCAACTCTGCAAAAATTTCTTTTTACTTGTGCATTGATCTCGCAAATGACCAAAATAATAACGAAAAAGGCGGAATTTCTCAAATTTGCGGAAGAAGATCATGAGGAAATTTTCGGCGTCTAACTTCCGTTTTTGCAAATTGTTGCCTACAGTTTCAAGATGAAATACAAACATTTATACAATAAAATGATATTTAACATGACTACTGGACACAAACACAACATCGGAAGAGAAAAAATTACGATTACGGCAAAAAAATTTTACTCCGTTTAACTACCATTTTCGAAAGTTTTGAAACACGAAATACCGTCACCAGACGGTATTTTGTGTTATTTTGTAATAGCAAAATAAAGAAAAAAATTAAACAAAATGAAAATTCGTAGAATCCATAGTCAAACAACTAAATCCGTAGTAACTACAGACATTCCGTAGTAGTTGGCAGGTATGTCACAGAGTACTTTGGGCTTGATAACTCTTCAACCAACCACCCGTTCGATCTGTGCCCTGGTCAGAAGTTCTTCTAATGCATAGGAAATGTCACCTATAAGTGCTTTTACTTCTGACATTTTCTTATTGTGAGTACATTTAGACTACTATCTAAAGATATTTGTTTTTATTCCGACTGTGACAGGAATGACCTGTGAACTCATAACTTGTACTACAAGTTTAATGTGCATAGAGTTGTGAATGCATTTCTCTTCTATTTATAAAGTAACTGCAAGTGGTATTTCTTAGAATTTAAAAAGTGACATTAACAAAAAGAAATTTTGTCACTAATGGAAACTTCAAAAATTCTAGTTCTACATATACTGTGTTGTACATCCCTATAAAAACTTATGAATTACTTTTATTGAAATGTCAAATAACAAAAATAAAACTATTAAACTTACTTTGCTTCAATGTCAATATTTTCATTGGAGACATTAGATTTCCGCTTTGCACCCTTAGCAGCTTGGATATGTTTAGCAATCTGAACAGCTTTTAGTTTGCGAAACTCTTCCTGGCTTAGAATTCTGCTATGGGATACCAATGCTGCTTTCTGAAACTTTTCCTCTACATCATCTGGACGGTCTTTTTTTGTATTTTCTTTCTTGGATACTGATGCTTGTGAAGAGGAATCCTGTACAGAGCTAACTGTTGACACAATTTTTTCACCAGTCTTCTACACACACGAAAAAAAAAAAAAAAAAAAAGAGGATTTTAAAAACTTGGAGAGATAACAAGACAAATTAAAAAAATATAAATGAAACAATCATCCAGAACATTCTCTTTTTTGGTCCAAAAACATGTAAACTGTTTTTCAATTAAGTTCCTTACCTGTTTGCTAGATGAGTACATCTTTAACCTAGTCTATATAAATCAAATTATATTCTAATTGTCAGTAAACACATAGATGCCAACCTCTAAAAGTGGTTTTCAGTAACCAAAAAAAAAAAAAAAAAAAAAAAAAAAACCATAATTTTTTTTTGTAATCTAGTCTACATTGGGTATTAATAAAATATTAATCTAGTCTACATTGGGTATTTAACATGGCAACAAATTCCAGCTTGTCATAACTGTTTCAAAAAAAGAATTAATATAATAAACAATTTTTTTGCAAGTGAAAAAATTAGAAATACTGTCTACCAGAAAAAATAAAACAGATTAGTTTCTGACCAAAAAATTATTCCTTGCAATCTGTGATGTTTCTTTGATTTTGTGTGCTTTGGGCAATCATCCCACACACCAGTAGCACACCCAGGATTTATTTATGGGGGTGACCCAAAATATTGAAGATGGAAATGAAAATACCCTGCAGTAAACATCTCCCAAAATAATGAGAAGCAATAATAATACCTCCACCAAGTGTGCTTCCAATTACACAGGTCTGCGACCGAAAAAATGGCCTAATGTTTTTTGTTGATTTTTATAGATTTCTGCATGCTGAATTCAGAAAAAAATAATGAGAAAGGTCTATCACATCAGGTTTCTTCTGAAAACTTAAGTTAATCAGTATGATAGGATGGTATGTTGTTGTTTTCTCGATAGAATTTACATAAATTTTCATTAGGAAATCAAAATTGAAAGAGTTTCTTTCATTTCCCTTTGCTGCATCTTGTGACGTGGGAAAGCCTGTTAAAACCAGTAGAAACTGGTTTACGCTGCCTCACGTGCAGTTCAGATCGCATGTCTGTGCTTTTCCCTTCAGTTCTTCAGTCTGTTATCTTCTTTTCAACGTGGCAGTACCTCTTCTCACATACAATTGGAAAATGACCCCTAGAGGTTGTAAAACCTCTCCGGACATGTTTTGTTTCATCTGTGGTGAATATACAATCAAGAAATTTCAAAGATATATTTCTGAACTCGTTAAAAAAGTGTATTTTGCTTATTTTCGTTTGCAGCTGGGAGATCAAGATAAGGCGTGGGCTCCACATAAAGTGTGCAAATGTTGTGATGAAAATCTTTGCTTGTGGTTCAAAGGTAAGAAACAATCGTTCCGTTTTGCCATGCCAATGATGTAGGATGAACAGAGAAATCACGATGATGACGGCGATTTTTGTTCATGCGATATGAAGAAATATAACTGGAAAAATAAGAAAGGTATTACTTACCCTAATCTTGAGTCAGCTATATGGCCAATCCCACATAATAGTGAATTACCTGTCCTGTAGCCTCCAGATTGCTGAGATGAAATTGCTTTGGAATCAGATGAAGAAATTTTAAGTCCTTCTTTTGTGGAGTCAAGTCCAGAATTTGAAAGTGAAGCAGAATCTAAATTTTTTTGCCAAAACGAACTCAACGACTTAGGAAGGGACCTAGGTCTTTTCAAAGAGGCATCTGAGTTATTATGATCCAGGCCCAATTGGCAACTGTTCATTGATTCATCACAACAGAGCCTAGAAGCAGTCTTGCTACACAATGGTAATGATTATGCCTCAGTGCCAGTCGAACATTCTGTTATCCTGAAGGAAACATATGAAAATTTTGCCTTGGTTCTTAAGATAATCCGGTACGATGACCACAAGTGGTTAATATGTGGGAATTTCAAAGTATTGACAATATTGTTAGGCCAGCAATCAGGTTACACAAAATACCCCTGCTTCCTTTGCTTTTAAGATAGAAATGACAGACAACCCACTTCAAGACACTCTCAGGCCTGGGGTAAGAAACGTTATCTACAAAAGTTTGGTTCCTAAGAACAGGGTCTTTTTACTGCCCCTGCATATAAAATTAGGGCACATAAAACAATTCATTAAATCTATCCCTGTAGATGGCGAATGCTTCAAATACTTGTGCTCAAAGTTCCCAAATTTATCTGATGCCAAACTGAAACAAGGAATCTTCGTAGGTCTGGATATCTGAAAACTTTTGCATGATAAATACTTCAGACCATGAATGAAACGGAAAAGGAAGCTTGGCTATCTGTAAGGATGTCATTTAAAATTTTTTAGGCAATATCAAGGATCCAAACTACAAGCATACTGTGGATCGTATGCTGAAGGCATTCAAAGCTCAAGGTTGCAAGATGAACTAAAAACTGTATTTCCTGCATTCCCATGAGGATTCCTTAAAATTGAAGGACAATTCACGAACAAATTAAATCATTTTGCTATTTGGGTCAAATTATTACTCAAGATGCGAGATGTGAAAAGGAAATTAGAATGAGACTGGGGATGGCAAAAACAGGTTTTTGAGCGAATCAAAGACTACTGACTGTCAGAAATATAGATCTAAATTTGAGGAAGACAATTTTAAAGGCCTATGTTTGACCAGTGGCTCTCTACAGCTTTGAGACATTGTCATTGACCAAGAAAGAAGTGAAAGGGCTAGAGGCATTTGAAATGTGGAGTTATAGAAGAAATGGAGAGAATAAGTTGGCTTGATAGAAAGACTGATGAGGAGGGTCCTGGAGAGAGTGGGAGAACCCAGGAATCTCACCAACATGTTAAAGAGAAGAAGAATGTTACAGTTGGGACACATATTGCAACATGGAGGCCTGATTCTGAAATAAACAACCAACTACCGTTCTTAGATATTAATCTAAACAGGAACAGAATCGATTATCAGGTCTATAGAAAACCTACATATGTGCCATCAATAATCCCGAAGAACTCCAACCACTCACGGGCACATAAAACAGCTGCAATCAGGAACTTAATAAAAAGAGCAAAGAGGAAGAGCTAATATGGATTAACAGAATGATAAAAACATTGGATATAACAGAAAATTATCCCAGAAAATTATATGACATCAAGCATAAAATACAAAGACCAAAAAAGGAAGAAAATAAATATTGTGAAAGTTTCCCATATATTAATGGACTATCTCATACCATAGAACGAATTTGTAAAAATCACCAAAAAAACTTTGGAATATCCGTAAAGGCACAAAGAGATATGGTAATAAAAAATAAAGATCAAGTACAAATATTGGAAAAATCAGGTGTATATTGCATACCAGTAAAAATGACTAACAGTAATGATAAAAAAATAAATTATATAGGAAGTACTAAAAATCAATTATAAACTAGGTTAAACCAACATATAACGAACTGAAATAAAAAGGAGAAAAAACTGCCTTGGTGCAATATTGCACAGGAAATAATACAGAACCAGAATTTGAAAACATCAAACACCTAAAATCACACAGAACGGAGGAAGAGATTAGAATCGCAGAATCGGTAATTATTGAAAAAACTGAAAGTACTAATTGCAACATTAATCAACCCAACGAATTACATGTGCAATGGAAAAAATTTATTACCGACAAAAAAAAAAAAAAAAAAAAAAAAAAAAAGAATAGAATGTTATTCCCAATAATGACACCAGAGGACACCACCAAAGATATAAACGAACGAAAATACGTAACACCACCAACGAATCAACACCGAGAGAGGAGGAGAGACCGAGTGAAAAAAACTCCAAAGAACTGCAGGTGACAGCCATTTGCAATCTTTCCTAACTCTGAAGATGGGCGTATGCCCAAAACACGTGTAAGTTCCACCCCAGTGGGAGTGTCCTTTGCGACACAGCACGAAGAGTGAGGAGGATGGCCGGAAGTGTTTGAAAGGTTGAGAGACAGCGGTTCCAAGGTTTTTAAGATTTTTTAACTTTTTATCTGTTTCATTAAGATTTCTGACCAGAATTTCTTTGCTTCTCATTTCTTTGCTACTCACCTTTGTGATTTTCTATGAAAAATACTTAAAATCAATATAGGGCTAGGTTTTTTCGAATATTTTTTCATTTGGTCATTAGGTTTTAACCAAGACTTCGTCTGTTCATTGAGTTTTAACCAAGACTTCGTTTTTAAGCCATACTCACCTTAGAAGAACCAAGATTTCATTTTTTAAGCTATACTCACCAACAGGGTACCTGCAAGCATGAACATGTTACCAAATTTTTGGCATGAATAATAATGGCATAATATTTGAACTTCAAAAATTGCAAGCAATAAAAGGAAGAGGACCACCAAAAAACATTGTGAGTAAAGCCCTTTTTATTCTATTTTATAGTAATATCATGTTTCAAATGCAAGGAATTTTTAACTTCCGACGTCCAGAATATAACGTGGCAAAAGTGAACGCTAAGAATTTAAAAATAATTGAAGATAATCAATATATTTATAAGCAACACATTTAATTTAAATTTGTTTCCCATCATAAGGAATAAATTACATGGTTCATCTTCTTGTTTCTTCAATAATTACTTGTCATATCTAGTTGTATGTACAGATGCATTATCACTCTTGAAAGACACCATCATGCCTGGGAAACAGTATGTGAACCATATATGGGAAATGGGCATGTAAGGTCAGGTGATGCGTAACATCACAGCCTCTCCTTGACAAATGTCAACCCCGCCTTCTCGTGGTGCATCCTGTTCCCACTAAAGGGGCTCTGACGACCGCCAATAGCGGTATAACTATACCATTGGGATCAGAGGAAATGCTATCCCACACTCACCAACCCGCTTGGCCAGCGTGGTGAGTTATGGCCAAACACCTCCAAAATGACTCTACAACTTAAATCTTGGCCCTCAGTCTCCGGCAGCTGGAATGTACCTGGCCAAGGCAGCGGCCAGTGCGACATGAAGGCAGAGGGTGCTAAGAATCCCCGGTGGACCGGACTAGGCTGCCATTTGATGCTGACCTTGGCTACGTATAATGGACGCTCCCTATCTTCTGATTCAAGGCTTCTTGAATTGGAAGAGGAACTACAAAGGATCAAGTGGGACATCGTCGGGCTAAGTGAGGTAAGGAGAAAAGGAGAAGATCTCATTGAACTGAAAAGTGGACATCTCTTCTACTATCGTGGGACAGATACTGGCAGAACTAGTGGTGTTGGATTTATAATAAACAAGAAACTGAAGGATAAAGTGGTAGAAGTTGAAAGTTCCTCTGACAGAGCAGCACGACTCGTTATCCAACTCTCGAGAAGATACCAGGCTCAGATTATTCAAACTTATGCACCCACCACAAGTCATCCTGAAGAAGAAATTGAAGAATTTTATGAGGAAATTCGTCATCTAAATAATAAAGGTAAGCAGCACTTGAAGATAATTATGGGAGATTTCAATGCAAAAATAGGGCACCGGCAACAGAATGAAACTTCAGTAGGTAAATTCGGTCACGGCAACAGAAACCAGCGTGGAAATACTCTCGTTGAGTTTGCAGAGGCAGAAGGATTTTTCATCTTGAACTCCTTTTTCAAGAAAAAGCCACACAGGAAATGGACATGGAGACATCCAAATGGGATGACAAGTGAAATTGATTTTATTATGTGTAACAAAAAATTCGTCATCGAAGACTGCAGTGTGCTGAACAAGTTCAACACAGGTAGTGACCATAGATTGGTGAGATGTAAGATGCACCTCAACACTAAATTGGAACGTGGCAAGCTCATAAGACAAACAAAATGTATTGACATAACCAACCTTAAAAAACACCATAATACTTTCAAGTTGGAACTGAAGAACAGATTCTCTGCTTTAGAAGGCCTAACATCGGAAGAAGTGGATATTTCGGAAGTTAACAGAAAAGTAACCAAAGCTCTTATGGAAACAGCAACAAAATTAGCTGGGTCTAAGAACAAGTTGCATGTGAACAAATTATCAGGAAAAACCAAAATGTTGATGCAAAAAAGAAGAGAGATAAGGACAACTAAAGAAGATGTGACTTCCAAAGTGGAATATATAGAGCTATGCAAGACAGCACGAAAAAGTATCACTGAAGACGTAAGGAAATTCAACTGTGAGCTAGTGAGGAAAGCAATTGAAAACAACCAAAGCCTAAAGATAGCAAAGGTACATCTCAGTAAGGGAAGAAAACAGATTATGGCTCTGAGAAAAGAAGATGGTTCTATAACAAGAAATAGAGGCGAAATTTTGACAAGAGTGAAAGATTTCTACTCCAAATTATATGAAAGGGATGATACATGTACTCCAGACATCATGAAAGGTACCAGAGTTCTTCCAGTCCTCCCAGCAGAAGTTGCACATGCAATCGAGAACATGAAGCGGGGGAAAGCTCCAGGAGAAGATGGAATTACTGTAGACATCATACAAGAAGCAAGTGGAGAAAGTGAAACAGTACTTGCCCAAATTTTCACTCGATGCCTTAATGAAGGGAAGATTCCTGAGGATTGGAACAATGCTAGAATGATCCTGCTACATAAAAAAGGTGACAATGAGGATCTCAAGAACTACAGACCTATCAGCCTCCTCTCAGTGGTTTATAAAATCTTTACTAAAGTTCTTTCACACCGCTTGAAGGTAACACTGGACATGGCTCAACCGAGAGAACAAGCTGGATTCAGGAGTGGCTACAGCACAATAGATCATATCCACGTACTGAGAGAACTAATTGAAAGAGCGAGGGAATATGAACTTCCATTGTGCATGGCTTTTATCGATTATGAAAAAGCCTTTGATTCGGTGAAACCATCAGCAGTTACAACGGCTCTGAAATCCTGTGGTATTGAAGATGCATACATTAATATTATTAATAACATCTATGAAAATGCAAGTGCAAAGATTCGGCTGTTTGAAAATACAACACACATAAAAATTGGAAAGGGAGTGAGACAAGGTGACACCATATCTCCAAAGCTCTTTAATGCCACATTGGAAAATGTCTTTCAATCACTGAACTGGGAAAACAAAGGAATAAAGATTAATGGAGATTATCTAACCCACCTTCGTTTTGCTGATGACATAGTCATTTTTGCAACTACCCCATCAGAGCTGCAGAGTATGATCCAGGAACTTGCTGACAAGAGTAAAGAAGTGGGATTAAAAATGAACTTTCAGAAAACAAAAGTGATGTTCAATGCTTTTACAAGAAATGAAGATTTATCGATTGATGGAGGAAAACTGGAGATAACAGATACGTATGTTTATCTTGGACAGCAGATATCAAGTGAGGGTCACATTGATGAGGAAATTAATCGGCGTACAAAACTTGCCTGGAGAGCTTTTGGAAGAAACAGTATAATTTTCAAGAGCAATATGCCATTATGTCTTAAAAGAAAAGTGTTTGATCAATGCATCCTTCCAGTGCTTACGTATGGTGCAGAGACGTGGACCTTAACTAAAAGAGACATACAAAGGCTGCAGACAACTCAAAAAAAGCATGGAGAGGTGCATGCTTGGTATAACCAGGAGAGATAAGAAGAGGAACTCGTGGATCCGAAAAATGACGAGAGTGGAAGACATCATGATCAGAGTTAAATCCCTGAAATGGCAATGGGCTGGACATACTTCCAGTAGAACAGACCATCGATGGACAGCCAAAATTTTAGATTGGATTCCAAGGAACAGGAAAAGACCCAGAAGAAGACCACATGGAAAATTGATGGATGAAATTCGAAAATATGCGGGAGTGACATGGAAGAGACTGGCACAAGACAGACCGTTGTGGAGGAAACTTGGGGAGACCTTCGTCCAGCAGTGGATTGATAATGGTTGACAATGATGATGTTGATGATGATATGGGAAATACTTCATTGCCATAAGAAGTACTTCCCATATATGGTTCACATACTATATGGTCTTTATGACATGTACTTCATTACCATAAAAGTGTATGTAGTAACTCCACTATGCAGTGTAAATAACGGGACCTATGGAGTCCATGACATCACTGCCTGAACAAGTACACTGGTTCTTCTCCATGTTTGATTGTTGGTATGAGATAGTAAGTATCTCACATTTCTTTTGATGTACTCAAAATATGGAGTACACAATAGTGGTGGCTTGTGAGTTTGTGCAGTGGTAGAGCAGTTCATAGGAGCAAAACTCAGAATAGTTTAAATCACATAATGTTTTAAAAAATAAAGGGAATTTACAATAGGAGGGAAAGGAAAAACCATACTCACAAACTATATATAAGAGAAGTCCACTCTCCTCTCCATGTGAACAAAAATACCAATCACCTTGTCACTGAAGTTACTTGATGACTCGATCAAGTTCTTTTCGGCACTCAACATAGCTAATGCTGACAGGCACTCTTCAGACATAGTGCTCCGTAAAAGTGTCTTCATTCTTTTTGTTGCGGAAAAGCATCTCTCAGGCTTTGAATGCACTTCAGTAAGGAAAAGCATCTCTCTGGCTCTGAATGCACTTCAGTAAGGATTTTATCTTTACAGGTTGATATGGCCAAAGCCCCCGATATTGTGTGCAATAAGGCACCCCGAAACCCACACCAGAAAAGAGAGAGAGAGAGAAAAGGTAAAAAAAAAAATTGTAATAATTTTGCCCTGCTCCTCTGCTGCTCGTGGCTAGAAAAGGAGTTTTCTTACTTGCGTTAGCAACCAAGAAAATGTACCAACAAAATGAAATATTTGATGAAGACTTCCTGCAAAACCCGTACCGAGAGTGGGAGTGGATGCCTGGATTTAACTCCAGCACATCCCAATCTACCAAAAAGTCACAGCAACGCATGCACTCACACACACAATACTCATTTGAACCCACACTTGACATTTAATATAAACTTGCATACACTGCCACTTTTATCCGTGGAGTGGCACAAAAATCTGCTCAGATGGGAATGTGGTGAGCTGCTCTATTGGCAGCATATTTATGCACACTTATTTAACAACTTGCACGTGCCATGTTCGATGTCAAAATCATATTACACTTTAAACCTGCACGATACACACACACACAAACGGCATATATGAGAGGATACCTAAAAAACATTAAAATGCACATCAGAAATGCAAATATTGTACAAGCATGGGTACCATTGCTATTTACATGTACATTTTAATTGACTGCCAGTACTTAATCTATAGCTACTATAAATAAACGTATATATCCATGCATCTATACACACCCCACACAGGTTTAGGGCCAAATTAAATTAGCAGGGAAAAGCTCTTAATGAAAATGGCCATAAACACAATAAAAAACAACAATAAATGAATATAAATGTGTTGGAGTGGAGGCCTCTAACTGCACACTCCCATTGTTTCATAGGGGACAAAGTTCTATATGCACTTTCATCATCCGATGGCACCTGTTGATTACGGCCACTCAGTCTGTGATAAATGTTCTAAGAACACCACATACCTTTAGATCATACCATAACCCTATTGGCCTGAAGCACCACATTTACATCTCTGGGGCACCTAGAGTCTAGCTCTTAGCATGCCCAGAATCCACTGATGGTTTGCCTCCTACACTGAGTGGTGAGAGCGTCAGACAGGAATTGCCTGACAGAGGATTTTGTCCACTTTTGACAGGATTAATTTATGCCCTCATTACACTCTGTATAGGTAACATTTGTTTCACTTTGGGGTGAATTCCCCATTGTATCTTAGGTTCTGTGGTTGGTCACTCGCAGGCCTAAGATACAACTAAGATACATAAATGATACAGGCCTAAGATATAACTAAGATACATATATGATACAGGCCTAAGATATACAACTAAGATACATAATAAATAAATTTTCCAAAAAGTATGGAAAAAAAAAGTATTACCACTTAACTAATATTTTCCAAAATTACCAGGTAAGTGGTCATATTTTTGGCTAACTCAGTGTGTGTGTGTGTTATTAATAACGTAAATGACAATGCAAATACAAAGGTTCATCTGTTCAAGGATGCAGCATGTATAAAAAATTGGAAACAGAGTGAGACAAGGTGACATCTTATCTTCCAAGCTCTTCAATGCTACATTGCAGAATGTCTTTCATTAACTGAACTCAGAAGACAAGGGGATAGTGATTAATGGAGATAGTTTAACATACCTTCATTTTGCTGACAACATAGTCATTTTTGCAAGTATCCCTCAAAGTGCAGAGTCTGAGTATGATCCAGGAACCTGCTGAAAACAGTAAGAACTAAAGATGAACTTACAGAAAACAACTGCTGTAAAATGCTTTTACAAAGGAACTGAAAAATTAATGGATGGAGAAAATTTTCGAAGTAACCGATGCCTACACTTGCCTAGAACAACAAATATCAAGTGTGGTTCACACTGAAGAAGAAATTAATAGACTTATAAAAGTTGGCTACAGTATGTTTAAAAGAAACTAAAATTTTCAAGAGCAATCTAACATTATACCTTCAAGGGCAGTTTAACAAAAGTGTTTAATCAAGGCATCCTTCAGGTTTTTACTTATAGATCAGAGACATGAACCTCAGCTAAAGAAGACATTCAGAGGCTGCAGACAACTCAAAAGAAGCTTAGAGAGAGATGCATGCTTGGTGTGATCAAAAGAGATAGGAAAATAACTTGTGGATCACAAAAATGACAAGAGTGGATGACATCACAACCAAAGTAAATCCCTCAAGTGGTGATGGTTTGGATATATTACTAGAAGAACTGACCACCATTGGACAACAGAAATACTACACCAGATATCAAGCCCCTTGAGCTAAGAACCTTATAAACATGCACTTTTTGCTTTTTAACAGTTCATCAAGAGTAAAATTTTTATTGCAGCAATAGTCCATGTTTAGTTTCTCAATAAACAGCAATTTTATGTTTTAGTACCCAAACTTGATCTGAACTCCATTTGGTTTTTCTGTATCATACTGAATATTCTTTCTGCTGCTGCATTACTATGTGGTACTACAAGCACAGATAACATTAATTTGAGCAAAAGGGTGTATAATTTATAAGTCCCATTCTCCATTCCTGAGTGCACTAATCTCATGCGAGACAACATCCATTTTTTCACAATCTGTTATATCTGGAGGAAATTTATGACTTTGGTAACAAGCAAATTCAAGTTCTAGCTCATCACTATCTTAACAACAATGAAACAGATCAGTGAAATATTTAGCACATTGGTAGCTTGCAGAGTGACATGAATTAATATTTGAGATGGCTGCATGATAAAAAAGTTCATCTTGTAAATGCATTTTGCACACACACACACACACACACACACACACACACACACACACACACACACACACACACACACACACACACACACACACACACACACATCCTAACAGATAAATAAAACTTATTTATTTCACCTCATGAAAATAGCAAGTTCACCATCATCTTTTTTGGTTTTCAAGCTTCATAAAACCCACATTAAACAAAGATTCAGACTTGGAAATGGCTGAAGGTGTTATGAATGAAAAAGTAGCTCAAAAAATACAAATATATAAAAATCTCCTCTTAATAAGACATTTTCACTAGAATAAATATGACTGCAGTTTTTGAACAGCAGTAGTAATAACAGAAACATTAATAGTAATACTATACCTCCCCACTGTGATCAGAACAGGCTTTGTCTTCTACTGTTGGTGTACTGCTGTCCAGTTCACCTTCTATGTCAGATTCTTCTTGTGAGTCTTCATCTTCTTCTAAATTATCTAATTCATCCTCAGAATGAGAGACATTAACCCAACTACCATCACTATCGCCATTTTGCTCATCAGCAAGTTCTGCATAATTTATAAACACAAAAGACTAGAATTAGCAGGTATTACATGATTGGTAAGCATCAGTTAATGAAATCTCCAAATAACAGAATACATCATATATTTCCAAAAACTTAAATGGGCATGAACATGTAGGTGTTCTAAGCAGGGTATGAGTATACCTTGAAGAAGCACCTTGCTGGAAACAATGCTCTGCAAACACACATGCACACTAATGAACAAATGGCATTTCTGGAAGCTTCAAGATGCTATGGTAGAACAGGATCCATATACAGTATATGCCAGCTGTGAGAAAATGACTAGCCCTGAAAACTATATAATAATAATAATAATAATAATAATAATAATAATAATAATAATTGGCTGGAAGAACAAGCCACTGCATGGATAATATCTGAAAAATATTGAAGGAAAAAGTGACAATAACTTGACTTGGGCATGGCTGAAACTGGGTTCCATCACGAAAGAAACAGGTCTGATTTTTGCTGCACAAGAACAGGGCATTGCAAACAAATGTTATGAAGGCTAAAATCCAGAAAGTCAGTGAAAATTCAAAGTGTCAACTTTGTCAAGAAAAAGATTAAATTGTGTCTCATCTTATATGTGAATGTAGCAAAACTGCACAGATAGATTACAAAGCTAGACATGACAGGGTTGCAAAATTGATCCACTGGTCATTATGCAGAAAGCACAATTTGCTAGCATCAAAAAACTTATGGGAACATCAGGCTGAGAAAGTCTTAGAAAATGATCAGGTCAAGATCTTGTGAGATTTTCGAATTTGAACAGATCAGCACCTAGAACATAATACACCAGACATAACAGTAATAGAAAATCAGTACGTCTGGATAACTGACATAGCAATTCCTGGAGATGCCAGAGTCGACTGATCAAATATAGAGACCTCGCCATACAAGTTACCTGATTAAGGTCTAAACACACAGCAGTAATCCCCATTGCCATCAAGGCACTTGGAACAATTAAAAAAAAATTATGAATCATTTCAGAATTGCAGCTTTGATATACCACCCACAAAACTGCAAAAAGCAGCTTTACTTGGGACATTAGATATATTACGCTGATACTTGACTAGAGATTAAGCTATGGTCACTATTTTCCCGAAATGCGATGACTTAATCCAACATGCGAGAGAAAAATTAGTGTCCATGGCAAAATGGCACCAGCCATTTAAGTATCAACTCATCAGCAGATTCTGCTCAGACTTTCCTATTTCTGTCAAAACTAGTTTACGATTCTGCCCGCAATTTGCATTCCACTAATGTTATTTCCTTAATTTTTAAGGTATGGTCCTACAGCACCTGTTGGGTCAATTACCCCCCCCCCCATACATTCTAGAGCACTCCATAAAGGGTGGGATAAGATAACAGAACTTAACAGAAGCTAGAGGAATTACACCCCTTTCCCCATTCAAAGTTTAAGTTTAAACCTGAGTCAACTATGACATCTATGGCATTCCCCCAAAGCCATAAGCATTAGTTTTCCACTGATGTCCAAAGCATTGTTGGTGCGAACAATTCAGTTGGTGTTATGATTTTCCGAGCGACAAAAACAGCTTTAGCATTTTGCTACAACTTTTTTCCCCATTTTAGCATATTTTGAGCCAGCTTCAACTCTGTACTTGACTGATACCTAGGTCTCCGGTGGAAACTTTTATCAGATGATTAACACCAGTCAACAATAATTTTGTTGTTTATTTTCATTTGTCACAGTCCGTGTTTTATGTATTTCAAATAAAAGTAAATAATAATAAAGTATTCCTCCTATGCAGGTTTTACAAATGCCTTGTAGAGGGACATACAACATCCTATAGGTACGGATTTACCGTTCACTACGCAGTGACTCAAGTTTAAATTTGTATCTAAATATCATATCACTAAGCTATTGTTCTCCGAGATTCAAAGGTTAGCTCTTCAAAGAAAGCTTACCTGCCAAATAAAAAGTTACTGATGGTACTAAATTTTACCTGCAGCTGATGTATCAACCATCTCCATTTACAGCAATCTTGGCACACAAAATGAACTTCAATGACATCCACCACACATCTCACAAAAGACCTTTTATACTTCACATTCGTTGTTTTTTTTCCTCTAGGACATTCTTGAATCTGGTCTTTTCATGATTTTTCTTGGCCTCCATCTACCTCTCTTTCCTTTTGCATGGTTAGGAGCGACAAAAACGAAATTTCAGGACATACAATATGGGTCCCATATGGTCATTACCTGGAATGCCGAAATTTTGTACACAAGAAGTCATTTTATCTGATTATATTTTTAGTTTTCAGGAGTTGGCAATATCAGAACTATTTAAAGTTTAATTTTTCTGAAAATGCATTGTTTCCCATTTCTTAGTCACTTCTTGCTATATATACATATATAAAAAAAAACATTTTTATTTTTTGTTTACAAAAAAATTTAAGTTTCATATTGGAACTTAACTGGAATTTTTGTTCTCTACAGGATCATTTTCTCTGCACAGTAGGCAAGTAGTAGTGGTACACAAAATTTTGCGTTAGGCAAAAGAAAACATGCTTGCCTATGAGTTTAACATGAAATTAAATATCAATATTTGATAGTGCATTGCTTACTCTGCCGTGTCAACAATTTTACAGGTTACTGAAATAGCTCACATTTCATCACAGAATGAATAAGTACAGATTTTTAAATTTAATTTCACTTTAAAAAAGAACAACGATTTCTGGTGGTTCCAAATGTTTTGACCAGCATATGGCATGAAAACACCCAAAAAAAGAAACATAAGAAAATAAAACATAAAAGAAATTAATGAAGACATGGCAAATCCCAGTGAACAATTATTGTAGTTAATTGTGCATTATGAGGATTACTAGGATATAAGTTTTCACTTTGTCAAATTTGCAGAGAATTAGCCTTAACTTCCATATACGTCTTGCTCCTCACTTACACAATAAAATAAAAAAATATTTTCCTCAGTTTAAAAAAAAATAATAATAACATGCTACTACAAGAAGGAATTATGTACAGTGTAAACTGCAATTGTGGTAACATATATGTAGGAGAGACTGGAAGACTACTCTGCACCCGTGTAGCTGAACACAAAGACACAACTACTCTGCACCCGTGTAGCTGAACACAAAGAACATTACTAGCAAAACAGGCCTAGATAAACATGTACAAAGTACTGGACATTCAATGAATTGGGAATCTTGAAAAATTCTTTCACACCAACAACACAATCTAAAACGGAAACTTGAAGAAAGTCTACACATTGAAAGAAGAAGAGGTTCCACGATAAACGAACATAGCGGTATGACATTACTACTTGAGTGGCAGCACCTTCCATCTTATAGTCAGTACTGAAGAAGGGTTGGGGTACACCCCAAAAATTTGACAAAGTGAAAACTTATATCCTAGTAATCCCCGTAATGCACAATTAACTGCAATGAAAGAAATGTCAAGACATTAAAAACACCCAACAAACAATCCCAAAATGTTTAATGAGTGTTTAAAACTTGAAAACAAACTTTACACAGATGTTGAATTTATTATTTCACCGAGATTTTCAATTTCCATAGTACATTCAGTCTCCCATACTCTGTAGCAGACCAACAATTTTCATAGTGACTATGGAGAATCGATAGCAATTTGGAGTGTCTGGCTGTTCTTTAAAAAATGCAGGGGCATGCGACAAAATTATGCAATAACACCTGTTGGTTGTTTCATCAGGAGAGGATTGAGTGCATGTCAGCTGGGAAAGGTGAACTCAAAATAGCTTCTGGAAGATGAAGGAAAATTGTAATTTTGAAAAGAAAAAAAAAGTTGAAAAATTCACCTCTTTGCCCACTAAAAGGGCAATGGAAGATGTCTAAAAAGTCCGAAGTACAATAAGTTTTATAAGTCAAAATTACATTTAAGTGGGAAAAGTCCAGTTTAAGAAGTCCTCCTTAAATTCCAGGAGGCATACACACACTAGGGTGGGCCGTTGGAATAGGTAAAAAAAAAAATAATTTTAGAATTTCAAAATGCAATAGGGCGCAAAAGATGCCCCATTTTGTAACAAAAAACTTTTGTTAAGGAACGTTTTTTTAAATACAATCTTGAGGCCTCTACCAGGCGTTGTAATGTACAAAAAAATAGTAAAATTGTCAAAAAACACGTTTTTTTAGAAAGGAAAAGAAATAATATCTTGTTTGACTTATCTATATCCATACCTTATTATATCATAATCATAAAAATAATTCGCATATTTAAACAATTTTATGAAAATCTACCTAAAAACATCCTGCAAAGTTGCACATAAAAGAAATTCTCTGATAGTGTTGTTCAGTGAAACAAACTTTTACATTTGTGTATTCATATTAAAACATCTTCTATTTTACATTATTGTACTATACTGTAATATTTATATATTATAGCACAATATTTTACATTATTGTACTATAATATATAAATATAATGAAATGTAATATGGAAATATAATGAAATATAATATGTAAATACTGCAAAACACTAAAAATTCAATAACAGAAAAGAAAAATTAGAATCAGTTATAATACCGAATTTGTTTGTGTATTATATTGTTTTTTGGTGTCAAACTTTGGCAGAATTTGTCTTGATTTTGATGTTGCTCTGATGAATCCATCTCTGACTTCAGGCCCTATTACATGAATGGAGGCTTCAGACATCAGTTTTACATATCGTTCAACAGCCTGCGTGTGACATGGGTATAAAGGGAAATCAATTGCAGGAATTTCCTTCATTTCAATGAACTCTGCTAACTCAGTATCCGAGATTTCATCAATAGGCAGACAAGTGATGTCACAACCTGGCCAAAATATGAGATCAGTATAATCTTGGGCTTCAAAATTTATAGTAGGAATTTTGAAAATTTTAACTGCATTTGCACTGGATGACAAAAGTAAGCATTTCTTTGTATTACTGGGTCAACTACTGCCTTGAGACTAGAACTGAGGTATCTTGAAGATTCTACTAACTTATAAACATGACAAGCCCCATATTTACAAGTTGGATATTTTTTTATATAGAACAACCATGATGGTGCATAAACTCTGACAATAAATTCAGTTATAAGCTTTAGTTCAGGGGATGGATCCTGACTTCCAACATAAACTCTTAGTATTGCATTGGCTCTTACGGATTTTTTTAGCCACCTTGAATGGGACAAAGTTCCTGCATGCCTGTCAGCAAGGGCCTCTGAGCAAGAACTCGTTGAAATTGCTTGGCAAATTTCATACAGCTATTTTTGGTCTGTACTCAGAATAACATTAATGTCAGGCAAAATGCATGGCATAGGCATAAAGTTTGCAACGGATTTCTTTTCGCAATTCACTAATTGCTTCCCAATTGGACCACTATGTTCTCGAGGCCCTGATGTTGCTCCATCAAGATGTCAAAATAAGTGTCGAAGAGGCAGTTTGTTACTGTGTAATTGACACACAAACCATTGTAGTGGACGATTTAACTCATTTTCTAAATATCTGATCACACCATTCGTATGTCCTGTGTTGATGTTAGTTCCATCACAGCCAATAGCTTTTATGTCATTTAGGTTGAGGTTTGTAGACGCAAAGTAATCAATTATAGACGTTGCTATACTTTTACCGGTACCAGAAGATGGTGTTGTATGACCTAAATATGAAGACCCAGGTTCGGCTAATGAAGTGTAATGTTCTTCATATTTGCTTCTCCTATTATATTTTCCCCGCAAGCTTTTCTTGATAAAGAGTTTTGTCCTTCCTCCCATCGAAGTACAGTCCACTTACAGCATGATCTTGACTAGGATCACTAGCTTTAAAATTATCATTGAGTGTCTTATGGTTACGTTGCTGAGCTCTTCGTACTTTATTTTTTGTCAATTACCAGCGTTTTGTCTGTCGCAGTAACAATACCAACATCCTCTAAAACCGCCGATGCCACTGCCGCAGCTCTGTGCAATATGTGATATTGGTCTCAAATACCTGCTACTGTGGGAATTGTCACGTCATTCCTTTTACAAGATGAACAGGATGGTTCATGTGTGCCAAAATTCTGGCTTTCTTCACAGACTGCGCATACTTATAACGTTGTAGGAATATTGCATTCTTCTTTTGAATTCTCATTAGCTGAGGCCATTGCATGTTTTGATTTTTCCTCCCACAATGCACATTTTCCTATTCTTGCATACTTTTTTGCTATTCTTTCTGTTTCTACTACATCAATATTTCCTATAATCATCTTCCTGCATGTCCTCTGATCCATCAAGAAACTTCTCTCTTTAGGGGGCCTTTTTCACGCCTTTTCACACTTGCATTCATGAAAATCCAGACATTTGCAAGATCCAATATCAAATAACTTTTTTGTGCATCTTCTTTAAAGTCATGGACTTTGAGTTCATAACTATTGTTTCTTTTGGTTTTTGGATAATGAACTAACTTAAGGTACTTGTCGTGGTATGCTCAAATCAGTTGAAAAACACGATCATGAGAAACAGTTGGAATTGATGCTTGCATTCAGATGTTTTGGATTTTTTTGGCAACTATCTGACTGGTGTCAAAAACACTTGGATCTTTACCAGATGATGTATGTTTTAGGTCATGTTGAACAAATAAATAACACTTTATAACTTCTTCGTACATGGGTAGCACACAATGACGTAAATCCGATGGTGCATCAAAAATAGGACATGAATTTACACTTATAGTACTTACTTTACTTAAGCTTATTGTTGTCGCACAATTTGAGAAGACTTAGCGCATCCAACAAACACTGTGCTGCAAAAACAACGTTGTCTGAAAACCTGTCCTCCCTCCGAGAGAGCTAACTTTCGACTGCTGTTTTCCATAGTATTGCAAAATTCACAGCTTCTAGGAGGGAGCTTGCAGTGCCATCTGTTGGACATATTCGGACATAAAACATCAATCTGTAAACTACTTTTTCGGAAAAGTATTTTCATTTCAAATTTTTGAAGTTTAATTATTAAATTAAAATTACATCCACTTGCAGTGTTAAAACATTAAATTTTGAAACTTTATGGACAGGTAGAGGCCTGAAGGTAATAGAATATTCTCTTAAAAATTTATACACTAAGGATCAGTAGAGCAACTTTTGGTCACTATTGCATTAATGATTTCTAAAAAATTTTTTGGCCCACCCTCATACACACCCTGGGTTTTTTTCTTTTTCCACACGATAGTTCAATTTTTCTTGATATGTCAATGTGGAGTACCCACTGAACTTACTGCTCATGTCTTTTTAATAGAAAAATCTTAAGACATTAATTTTTGGACATAAATGATTATGTGCTTTTTCTGTTTTTGAGCAGGCTAGTAATGCTAAAAATAATTGGGAGTAAAAACTGAGCAAAACAGGGTGATTTTTTCTTTCACATCAAGGTTGCTTGTTCCTCTTATTGGATTTTTGCAGTCAAGTTTTCATTTTACGATGAAAGTTTTAAACTTTGAAGGAATAAATTATTCTGTGGAGAATGTAGACATTAATTTAGAAGTTCTAGATGATTTAAGAATATACCTATATATATAATATACTTTGTCAGATTCCTATAGCTACAGTTTCCAATGTACATACAGTGCAACACAAAATGATGCAAATAGTGTATATACTTAAATCGTTTTTTCTTTACTATCAATGAAAGGTCTTGCAAACAAGCCTGTACACATATATAAATCTACAGTGTGTGAAGCAACAATTTTTAATTTATGCAAACAACATGACTGCACCACTTCCATGTTTGTATGCAAATGTGAAATGACATTGTGTCTTAACAGTTATCTTTTATCATACCATTTATGAAGTTTTCTTCAGGTGGTTCTTCAGTCAGAACTTCAGCACCAGGAACAAAATCTTTTGCATCTAATTCACCAAAATCTTTAGGCTTTAGTTCTTTTGTTGCTTCAGTAGGTTTTCCCTTAAAAATAAAATAAAATCATAACTTAAATACAACTTTTCCAGTAAGAGTTTTAAGAGTAAAATATGTATTGCAGTAACAGATAAATATACAATTGTAAATTTAGACTACTGTAGTCTTAAATCTGTTTTTAATGGCAAAAAAATAACATATGACACGAATGCCAAGCTTTCCCCTCCACTGGGAAGATTTTTCAAGGCTGAAGATGCTAGAGCATAATGATTATATTGAAATTCAAACATTCGTTCGACAAAGTTCTAATGTTCACACGCTTGCAAGTTCGTTATTTCATGTTTGCCAGGAGATTTTACCAAGCTGAAGATATATATATCCAGGGAAAGGTTTTCATTGCAAGGGTTGAAATGAATGAGTATTTCAACAGTCTCTTTAATTGTTGTGCTTTTACAGCCTGTGTAAGCTATGAGCCTTTTTATATCAGACCAGTTGGTAGGTTGAGTTTGCTGTTACTTCATTGCATAAAAAATGGATTTACTTCACTGGACAGGGCAGCTGTAGCTCTTTCCTCCTTAACATCTCTCTTGTGTTCTTTGAGTCTAGCTATAAAAAACCTCTTGGCCATTCCTATATATGCCTGGAAATGACAAGGAAATTTTGTACATGGCTACATGGTCTTGTTGTTAGTTGGTATTGACAATAACTTTGCCTATGGATCTGGGGGACCTTATGCCTACCTCAATGTCATACCTCTTCATGAAGTTTCTGAACATGTAACCGAAACCAGGAATGTGATAAGGATCTTCTACATCACAGATTTACTCTGTCTGCAGATGTACTTCTTCAACATTCAGCACTGAACTTCCCATAAGATGTATTGTAATTCCTGCCTGGAAAATCTTAAAAATCTTATGCACATGCCTTTGCCCATTTAAAATCTCTTCAGTTCTAGCTTGCTCATTGGAGCATATTGTAAAGTCACGTTGAAACCAGGCTCTGAAAACAGCAGTTTTGTAAGTTTTCAGAAACGCTGCCTTGGGGTATGAAGTTGGCTACAGTAGTGGGCTTGCAATAAATTTTAGATTCTATGTGACCATCTTCTTTCCTGGTAAGACCCCCCCCCCCAAAGCAAGGATCCATTTAATTCTTCCTCACATGTGAATGAGATGGTTGGGAAGATGCTATTTCTTGCCAAAACATTTTGAGATTCTTGGTACTGTGTTGCCATATAAAAGAAAATATCATCTGCATACCTAAACCATATTTTCAGTTTCAAGGATGTACAGTGAAATATTTTTCCTTCTATGGCATGTAGAATGGCCTCAGCAAGTACTCCAGATATTGGCAATCCCTTAGGGGCACCATTTTATTTGCTTGTAGATAGCTTCTTTGAAGCTAAAGAAATTATTATTTCCAACTAAACAAGTGCTCTTATTTCTCTTAAAGCCTCTCTTGAGAAATGGTTGGATCCGACAAGTGTGCAACTTCTATATTGTCACATGCCTCTTTAGCCAGATGGAGGGATATAAGGATCCAATTTTAAAACTCCCTATAATGTCTAAGGGTTCCATTTTTATGGTTTTTATTCTTTACACAAAATCCTGTGTAGATAGCCTCCCAGTGGAGGTAAAAGCTTGGCATTTGTATCATTTATTAATTTTATGCCATTAAAAAATGGATATAAGACTCCAATAGCCTAAGTTCACCTTTGTATTGTTTTATGGTTTACTCGTTTTTTGCTGTTAGATAAAAACATTTATTTTATTTAACTAATCCCAATGAAACTTATATCAATAAATACCTGTGCTGACTGAAGGACATTTGAAAAAGCAAGTTTATTTTGAAAAATCACTGTATGATCCCTTTTTACAATGCCTCGTAAAACTATTTATTCACTATTGCAACATCAGTCAATATGGGATATCATTAACAGTAGACATTACTGAAGTGCCAAAAGTCATGGGATAGCAGTATGGAAATTTTTAACTGGTGCTGCTGTTGCATGAAGGCTTTGATGCACGCCATGATTTTTATATCAGTTGCGAGGTGTAATCTCGTGGGTCAGGTTGAACATTTGCCAGTAGGATTATGGCAAGCCGATGTGAATTATCAGAGTTTGAACGAGGCATGGTAGTGAAAGCCAGACAGATGGGACATTCAATTTCCGAAGTTGTGCGAACATTCAACATTCTTCGATCCATGGTGTCACGTGTGTACTGTGAATACCTCATGGAATACAATACCATCCACCGTGGACAGCGCAGAGGCCGACCACGGGCACTGAATGATCGTGACCAGCAGCATCTGACCAGGATTATCCATGTTAACAGACAAACAACACTGACTCAAATAACATCCACATTCAATGCAGGAGGTATCAGAGACATCCACCAGGTCAGTTCAGCGTAATTTAGTGTCCATGGGGTATGGAAGCAGAAGCAAAGTGACCAGACATGCAGTTTTTGGAGGACATATCCTCCTTTTCTTACGGTGTCCTGTTGTCCCCCAGGCATTGAGGGGTTAAAGAAACCCGATCTATTGAAGAAAATCTCTTCCAGTGAAAAATATAAGTAAAAATGTCCAGCAGACTAAAATCTTTTTTTTTCTTTTTCAAAGTTTTACAGGTCTAAACTCTTAAACTGTAAAATTTAAATACAAAGTATGTGCATTCATATTTATTTTTTACAAATTTATTGTGTCCTCCTTTTTCTCTAAATGTCCTCTTTTTTAAATGAAAATGTCCTCTCATTCCAAAAAGTCATCTGGTCACCCTGAGCAGAAGACCTACCAGACTGCCTTTGTTAACACCACGACATCAGACATGGTGCCTTAATGAGCTTATGAACACAGTAATTGGACTCTGGAAAACTGGCAACATGTGGCACAGTCCGATGATTCATGCTACCAGTTGTTACGAGCTGATGGTAGGGTTCGGGTGTGGTGCAGACCCCATGAGGCCATGGACCCAAGCTGTCAACAAGGCATTGTGTGAGCATGGTAATTGGACCCTGGAAGACTGGCAACATGTGGCATGGTCCGATGAGTCATGCTATCAGTTGTTACGAGCTGATTGTAGGGTTCGAGTGTGGCGCAGACCCCATGAGGCCATGGACACAAGCTGCCAACAAGGCATTGTGTGAACACGGTAATTGGACCCTGGAAGACTGACAACATGTGGCGTGGTCCCATGAGTCATGCTACCAGTTGTTACAAGCTGATGGTAGTGTTCGGGTGTGGCGCAGACCCCATGACGTCATGGACCCAAGCTGTCAACAAGGCATTGTGTGAACATGGTAATTAGACACTGGAAGACTGGCAACATGTGGCATGGTCCGATGAGTCATGCTATCAGTTGTTACGAGCTGATTGTAGGGTTCGAGTGTGGCGCAGACCCCATGATTCCATGAACCCAAGCTGCCAACAAGGCATTGTGTGAATATGGTAATTGGACCCTGGCAACATGTGGCATGGTCCCATGAGTCATGCTACCAGTTGTTACGAGCTGATGGTAGGGTTCCGGTGTGGCGCAGACCCCATGAGGCCATGGACCCAAGCTGCCAACCAGGCATTGTGTGAACACGGTAATTGGACCCTGGAAGACTGGCAACATGTGGCGCGGTCCGATGAGTCACGCTACCAGTTGTTATGAGCTGATGGTAGCGTTCGGGTGCGGTGCAGACCCCATGAAGCCATGGACCCAAGCTGGACCCTGGAAGACTGGCAACATGTGGCATGGTCCCATGAGTCATGCTACCAGTTGTTACGAGCTGATGGTTGGGTTCGGGTGTGGCGCAAACCCCATGAGGCCATGGACCCAACCTGTCAAAAAGGCATTGTGTGAACATGGTAATTGGACCCTGGAAGACTGGCAACATGCGGCGTGGTCCCATGAGTCACCCTACCAGTTGTTACGAGCTGATGGTAGTGTTCGGGTGTGGCGCAGACCCCATGACGTCATGGACCCAAGCTGTCAACAAGGCATTGTGTGAACATGGTAATTGGACACTGGAAGACTGGCAACATGTGGCGTGGTCCCATGAGTCACGCTACCAGTTGTTACGAGCTGATGGTAGGGTTCGGGTGTGGCGCAGACCCCATGACGTCATGGACCCAAGCTGTCAACAAGGCATTGTGTGAACATGGTAATTGGACACTGGAAGACTGGCAACAACATGTGGTGTGGTCCCATGAGTCACGCTACCAGTTGTTACGAGCTGATGGTAGGGTTCGGGTGTGGCGCAGACCCCATGAGGTCATGGACTCAAGCTGTCAACAAGGCATTGTGTGAGCACAGTAATTGTACCCTGGAAGACTGGCAACATGTGGCGCGGTCCGATGAGTCACGCTACCAGTTGTTACGAGCTGATGGTAGGATTCGGGTGTGGCGCAAACCCCATGAGGCCATGGACCCAAGCTGCCAACCAGGCATTGTGTGAACATGGTAATTGGACACTGGAAGACTGGCAACATGTGGCGTGGTCCCATGAGTCATGCTACCAGTTGTTACGAGTTGATTGTAGGGTTCGGGTGTGGCGCAGACCCCATGAGGCCATGGAACCAAGCTGCCAACAAGGCATTGTGTAAACATGGTAATTGGATACTGGAAGACTGGCAACATGTGGCGTGGTCCCATGAGTCACGCTACCAGTTGTTATGAGCTGATGGTAGGGTTCGGGTGTGGTGCAGACCCCATGAAGCCATGGACCCAAGCTGTCAACAAGGCATTGTGTGAGCACGGCAATTGGACACTGGAAGACTGGCAACATGTAGCGTGGTCCCATGAGTCACGCTACCAGTTGTTACGAGCTGATGGTAGGATTCGGGTGTGGCGCAAACCCCATGAGGCCATGGACCCAAGCTGCCAACCAGGCATTGTGTGAACATGGTAATTGGACACTGGAAGACTGGCAACATGTGGCGTGGTCCCATGAGTCATGCTAGCAGTTGTTACGAGTTGATTGTAGGGTTCGGGTGTGGCGCAGACCCCATGAGGCCATGGAACCAAGCTGCCAACAAGGCATTGTGTAAACATGGTAATTGGACACTGGAAGACTGGCAACATGTGGCGTGGTCCCATGAGTCACGCTACCAGTTGTTATGAGCTGATGGTAGGGTTCGGGTGTGGTGCAGACCCCATGAAGCCATGGACCCAAGCTGTCAACAAGGCATTGTGTGAGCACGGCAATTGGACACTGGAAGACTGGCAACATGTGGCGTGGTCCCATGAGTCACGCTACCAGTTGTTACGAGCTGATGGTAGGGTTCGGGTGTGGCGCAGACCCCATGAGGCCATGGACACAAGCTGCCAACAAGGCATTGTGTGAAAACGGTAATTGGACCCTGGAAGACTGGCAACATGTGGCGTGGTCCCATGAGTCACGCTACCAGTTGTTACGAGCTGATGGCAGGATTCGGGTGTGGCGCAAACCTCATGAGGCCATGGACCCAAGCTGCCAACCAGGCATTGTGTGAACATGGTAATTGGACACTGGAAGACTGGCAACATGTGGCGTGGTCCCATGAGTCACGCTACCAGTTGTTACGAGCTGATTGTAGGGTTCGGGTGTGGCGCAGACCCCATGAGGCCATGGACACAAGCTGCCAACAAGGCATTGTGTGAACACGGTAATTGGACCCTGGAAGACTGACAACATGTGGCGTGGTCCCATGAGTCATGCTACCAGTTGTTACGAGCTGATGGTAGGTTTCGGGTCTGGTGCAGACCCCATGAGGCCATGGACCCAAGCTGTCAACAAGGCATTGTGTGAACACGATAATTGGACCCTGGAAGGCTGGCAACATGTGGCGTTGTCCCATGAGTCACGCTATCAGTTGTTACGAGATGATGGTAGGGTTCGGGTGTGGTGCAGACCTCATGATGCCATGGACCCAAGCTGTCAACAAGGCACTGCGCAAGCTGGTGGTGTTCCATACATGTGTGGGGTGTCTTTACGTGGCACAGTTTGGGTCCACTGGTCCTCGTAAACATGTCATTAACTGGTAATTGCTTTGTTGCTCTGCTGGGTGACCATTAGCAGCCCTTCATGGACTTCATGTATCCCAACAATGATGGGATTTTCCAGGCGGACAATGAACCATGTCATCAGGCCTAAGTTGTCAAAAATTGGTTCGAGGAACATTCTGGACAGTTCTGATGGATGGTGTGGCCACCACGTTCGCCTGACATGAATCCAATAGAGCACTTATGGAACGTGGTGGAAAGTTCCATTTGCACCCAAGATCCTGCACTTACAAATACCAGGGAACTGTGGGTGGCTGTTCAGACGGCATGGCTCAATTAATTCCACAGGAGGCTGGAAGACTTTCCAGAAGTCTTCCGGCCTCCTGTGGAATCAGTGCCATATTGAGTTGCAGCACTTCGCCAGGCTAGAGGAGGTCCTCCATACCAGGTATATATCCCATGACTTTTGGCACTTCAGAGTATATATAAAACCTTTGGTCATTCATAAATTAATGTATTACAAAATTTTCTACTAGGTACTAATGTTACATTGGTACCTAGTATGATAACAGTAGAGAGTAACAGTAGACCTCCCTTTGTGACCTTAATCTAGGTACACATCTTTTTTCAACTTGTCTTGGAACAGCCACACCACTTTCACTACAAAATCTCCTTAAAAAGTAAAGTAAATGAATAGAAATACACTATATGCAGAAAAACATTCGTGCACATGAACCATTTGGATGAATACCATCTTCACACGATTTTAATGATCTTAAAATATGAAATATATGTACAATTAAAATACTATAAAACACACTAGCACTTTCAGAGCGACAGTCGCCCCATCATCAGGTGTGTTCAGATCTCCCAAACCGTTCAGTATAAACATCTCTAGTGTGCCATAACTGCAATCGACATAACAGAATTTTGCGATGTACGTGCCATCTGTCCCAGCGGTTAAACCACGATCAGAGCGACACCACATCACAAATCGTAAACATGATTATAACTGCAACATTAATTATTAAAGTTTAAAAAAGGAAGATTTATACTGAACGGTTTGGATGATCCGAACGCACCTGATGATGGGGCGACTGTCGCTCTGAAAGTGCTAGTGTGTTTTATAGTATTTTAATTGTACATATATTTCATATTTTAAGATCATTAAAATCGTGTGAAGACGGTATTCATCCAAATAGAAATACACTATATTGACAAAAGTCACCAGACACCTAGAAGAGATACACAACATAGCATTTATTGACATACATTAGTACGGTGTCGGTCCACATTATTGACATACATGAGTAAGGGTCAGTGCCTTAATGCATGCACTGACCCTTAGAGACATGCTTTCGACAATGTTTTGGAACACAGCGATAGGTATGCGCTTCCATTCAGTACATAATGCTGCCGCTAACTGTTGCTTAGTAGTAGGCCTTGTTTCCAAACTTCTTATGCAGCACTCTAATTCATCCCATAGGTGCTCTATGGGATTAAGATCAGGGCTCTGTGCTGGCCAGTCCAACATGATACGGAATTATCGTCAAAACACGCCGGAACAGTCCTTGCTTTATGGCTCGGTGCATTATCCTGCTGGTACCAACAAGGCTTGGTTCCATAGTATTGCCACAGAGTTTGTAGGGCATAATTGTCCAGAATATTCGAGGCGGAATTACTGGTTAACAGGGGTGTCCACGATAACCCATGGGTCGGGACCATACCACGAAAAACATTTCCACACGAGTACACTGCCAGCTCCAAACTTGACCGTAGGAACAGTACACTGTTGTAAATAGCATCCCCCCAGCAGCTGCAATACTCACACATGGTAATCAGACTGATGGATCGTGTATCTGAATTCATCAGTCCATAGGACCCATTTCCATTGATCTATGGTCCATGATAAATGTTCTTTACACTATGCTAAACGACGATTATCATTCCGAGTGGAGATGAAAGGCTTATGAGCAGACGCACGACCACTGTAACCCATTGAACGAAATTCTCTGCGAATGGTACGTATACATACCGAGGTTCCATCATTTTCACTCACCTGTACACTGAGGTCTTGTGCAGTGCTCCATCGATTAGCTGTAAGGACTCTTCTTAGGCTTCGACGTCCTCTATCACTGATTTTCTTTGGTCTGCCGGTATGTTTTGCTGCTTCAGGCATGCCATGTGTCTTCCACTTATTCAGTACATCCAAAACAGTTGACTTGGGTATGTTTAAATGCCTCTTGGTTTCTCTTATGGAACACCCACTAATATAACACCCAACAATCTTTCGTTTCTCAAAATCAGTTCTCTCCTGCCGCGACATTTTCACTCAATCTCACAGTGCGATATGATCGCGGTCAGCTGCAGGCTTGTTTTTATACCGTCTGCAGCTGTACAGCGCATCTTAACAATGCAGCGGATCCGTTCATTTGCTTTTGAAGGGGTGTCTGGTGACTTTTGTCAATATAGTGTATATTAACATTTGTATTTTTCTTTTGAATTATATCCTTCCTCTAGGAAACCTTTATACCATGTAAATTAACAATTTCTGAGACTTGCAGTACTGTGCTTTCTATTGAAGTAGTAAATCCATACCAACCTGAACTTTCCTGTGCTGTACAGAAAAGAGCTGCCCCAGTGCATAATCATGCTGTACTTGCAAAACTAATTTTGCTAGTTCCTTTAACACAAATATATGGCAGCTTTGTATTTCCGTTATGGGCACAATTGTAAGCATTACTCTAGGCAACTATGAGAACTTGCCCAATTTCTTGCAGGTATCCATCATTACTGTAAACGCTACAAAATGCACATTCTTTCAACACCCATGCTGAATCCAGATGAATAAGTGACACACTGGTCGCTCTAACAGCTCATTCATTCTGTTACGTTAAAACTTCAGAATTCCCTATAAGGTAAGATTTCCCCTTTATATTGTAAGCTTTAGTTGTTTAATCCTTTAAGTGGCCAATGTACCTGAACCAAATAGTGCCCATACACTCCCCAAACAGAAACTCACATAGTGTCCAGGTTTTACAAAAGCCACAGCAAAACGTTTTTTTTTCCTCCTCTCATCTCAGCCTCAGCAGTACCAACCATAAATCTGTCACCAATAGTGATGGAAAGTTGCAAAATCATTTTTGGAGCAGCAAAATGTGTTTTTAAAGCAGGTGAAATGCATTTTTGGTGTAAGAAAATATTTTTCAGAGCAGGTAAAATATTAGTAGATAGAACAAACTCTTAATCAAAAAATTTTTTGAAACTAGATGCACCCTACTCAAATTTAAAACATCTTGCATTGAAATACACACACAAAGATTTTAGTTTTCAAATTGATCAAAAAATCTGTAACCATAGCAGGATTCTATTATTAATAATTTATTTTACAAAAAATGTTTAATGTTTTAATTGTTTGCTGCTTTTTTCAATATTTAATTTCTCACTTCTATTTTTTTCTAATTTTTAAAGACAATTAGCAATGTTTTGTTTCACTTCTTTTGATAGTACCTGTCCACTTTCTATTGCACTCATGTCTCTTTTTTTTATGCCACATTCAATGTTCATCTCAGCATTGTTTAACATTTTATGAGAGAAATCCTACTGCTGCAAAAGTTCAGCTTCTTCCCATTTAAAATCACCTTGTGAACATTCAATTTCTTCTTCTCTTTTTCACTTTATTTTGCTGCGTTTTTCCAGCACTAATCTAATCTTTATATTTTTTTCCCTGGATTCTTCATAAGTTGTCAGAAGATTTTTGGTTACATTAATTTTACTCACATCTCCATTTTGACATGATCTTTGTGTTTCTTGCTCTCCGCATGATGCCTACAATCATCGCAGCCGCCATGCGCTACGCTAAAATCGCAGCCACATGGCTTACAAAACATGATTCGGCAAAACTTTAGATGCTTTATGAAAAGGCCATTCTTTACTATGTACATCGCGATACACTTGACAATAAGTTTTATCTGACTTCATTCTTTTTGTTGTCACAGCTGTTTCACTGCTACATTTCATTGTTTTAATCTAAATTAACCCTTTCTACTCGAATAACTTTTCACCCATGCTCACCCAGCACTCTCTTTTTTTTTTTTTTTTTTTTTTTTTTTGTGAAGTAGAGGCCACAACTTAGCAGAGAAAGCTCAGCTTTGGCTCACCAGCCCCGACATACGAGCTATAGAGGCATCATCATCGGCATGGCGGGTGACACCCTACATGCAAGCTATTCGGTGAAAAAGAAATGCGAGCTATGAAGGCGTCATCAGCATGGAGGGTGACACCCGACACGCAAGATATTCGGCGAAAAAGAAATGTCTCGCAAGCCCCGACATATGAGCTATAGAGGCGTCATAGGCGTGGCGGATTACACCCGACACGCGAGCTATTCGTTGAAAAAGAAATTCCTCACCAGCGTCGTCATGCGAGCTATAGAGGCATCATAGGTATGGCAGATCACAACGAACACGCGAGCTATTCGGCGAAAATGAAATTCCTTGCAAGCACCAACATGCAAGCTATAGAGGCATCATCGGCATGGCGAGGGACACCTGACACGCTGATGACGTTTCTTTTTCTCTATTTGGTGAAAAAGAAATATCTCATGAGCCCCGCCATGCGAACTATAGAGGCGTCATTGGCACCCGCCACGAAGCTATTCTGCGATTTTGTAATGTCAGGTGACACCCAACACTCGAGCAGAGGGTTAAAACGTTTGCACCGAAATTTTCACAAGCCCCATGTAAACAATGTAAAGAGTTCGCAAAAGGTGCTGAGCTGATCTCCCTCTTGGCTTTTGCGCACGGCACTCTCAAATGGCTGTACAGTGAATCACGTGACAAAACTCCGCCTCTGTTGGCGGGGGAAGTCGGAACATCAAAGGCATATAGGGACTATCTGTAAAGTGCGTTTTTTCGATCAAAAGACGGTAAAGAAAAAGAAAATTGCGTGCAGGGATCTTGCGCAGGCTTTTCCGCAGTTTTTTGGGTGACTTTCGTAAAACCGTAAGATGGAGAGAAAATCCGTAAAAGTTGGAAACTCTGTCTGAATACCTATGAATCCTTTAGAAACAGATCTATCGTATCCTGCCACGTGAGAGCCATTTTCAGTCGTCTTCCGCGTCAAAAAAATAGCTAACGACTGACATTACGCTGTATTTACGTAATCGCCCACCTCGCCCAGAACAAAATAACTGTGCCATCCCCAAGAGCAGGGAACAACATATAAACAATCTCAATTGCACAACACTCCGAAAGACCAACCAAACCATACAACTTCACCAGTAAACAATTTTCACCAGGATTTCATAACGTACAGCATTGTTTCTTCTACATACCATGTGATTACAACAAAACTCCTCCTCCATAAGCTCCGCCTACATCGCGAAACCCATTCGTCACTGCCAAAAAAACTACGAATTAGAAGATAGGTGAAAAACATTCCGAAATGTTGGGATTGGCGGTACGTGTTGATTAAGCACCGTTATATGTTTAACCAAATTACACGTAGACCTTAAAAAAGCATCATTCAATTTGCCATTTAAAACTGCATTTTTTGTCATGAAAACATTTTTTTCGCTCGGCAGTTTTTGCTGTGGATTGCCATTTCGACACAGTTGGACGCAAATACTAAATTTTTTTGTAATTTGTAGCAGTTTGGTGCAAGATAACAAAATTGGCGCAGTTCGACGCAAACTTTCCATCACTGCACCAGATATAAGTCCCTTTCTAATCTTTTATTCAATACTCCATGATTGACCCAAGGCACAAAGAGGAAGGACTAGTCTACCTGACATGGGCACCATGCCACTGAGTAGAAACAAGTAACTCAAACATCTTCTCTCTCCCTTTTCAGGTTCTTTGCCATTGTTACAGTCCTGTTAGCATGTAATCAATCAGAAAGGATTAGTGTCAATCATTCCCCTAAATGACCACCTTGACTAACAAAACTGAGGGGAAAGCAAGGCTTTCTAAGGTGCAAGATAATTTGTTCCAGAAGCATTATTCATTCCAGCTGATTTTAGACCATTTTGATAACCCCTGAGTTATTTCATTACAGCTAATTAAATGGTTAAAACCAGAAAAAAATTAAAAAGGTTTTGATTAACCCCCTCCCCCCCCCCAAAAAAAACCTGGGTCCTGCTGTCATATAATATAAGTTAATTTTTATTTTTTTTATTGACCACTAAAATAGAAAGGCATCTGGGGATTTTCTCTTGGTTATATAATTACACTCTTAATGAGAAACATGAAGCTTATTACAACTACAGGAATTACTTTTTTTATTAAAGGCTTTGAGAACTTCCAGTTATGGAAGACTAGGAGGAATTGTTCAGGGTTACAAATACAAGAAAAGGTATGTAACCAAAAACATAACACAGCAATACCCTTGTCTTGTTTGGAACATGAATCAAAGCCTTCATGAAAAGCAGCTCCCATTTTAACTGACTAGCAACCAGGTGATATTGAACAATTAAGAAGTAAAACCATGAAACTGTGGTTAGCAATATATCAATAAAACAGTTATTCTATTTATGGAGGAGCAAACACTAACAATTTTCATATGTATGAAAGAATTAACATGTAACATACTAACACTTTTTCTGACTCAATACAGGAACAGAAGACTGAGATGAATATGTAAGTCAATAGTATGTTTTCTTTTAAGTAGCAAATTAAAATTCATCAAAAAATTACAAGGAACCAGAACTACACATTAAATGTATTAGAAGTTGAAGGAGTGAGTTTCTTCCAAAATGATTTGGGAAGATACAGTTTGATAACAGAATGTTTAACACATTAACATAAAAGAAAGCAACAATAAAACAACAACAACAAAGAAAAAAAAACACATACCCTGTCTTTTTTGAAAAGAAGCTGAGGATTTACAGTCCTGTAAAACTGAATCAATGACCTAGCAGCCATCATTACATCTGAAAAAGAAAAAAACAAAAAAAAAAACAAATAAAACTTCCATTAGCAAAAACAATGCGATATGAAGAAAATATATAAAGAAGCACTCCATCTTACATTAAAGAAATATAAAAATTTAGTAACAAACAGCAGTAAATTTTCCACCCCCAAAAATTAATAAATAATTTTAATGGTAATTTAAGGTTGTCACTTTTTTGGGGGAGGGGGGACAACGTGTACAAGTGTACTCTTGATTATCTTAGCCACTGAAGTAAAGGAGATGCATGGCTGATAGAAAAACATGCATAATTTGAAATTTGTATAACATTGTGTTTTTCAAATACTAACATGAAAACAATCTGTTCATTTTTTTAATGGAGAACCTGCAATTTTCACTTCCCAAGAATCCTCGAGATCTTTCCTACTGTGATTTTGAACTTTCCTCACAGCTATGGTATCATGGTCCATTGACCCATATGTGCTGACACAGGGCAGTACTGTGCTATGACTGATGCACCAGGTAATTTCTTTTTTATTCTTTTCCTCTTCAGGTTGATTTGCAGCAGCAATAACGACAGACATACATACATACATACATACATATCACTAAGCCTGTTTTCTGAGATACAGAGGTTTGCTCCACAAAGAAACACAACTACCAGATAAATTTTTAACTGATTATTTACTTACTGTTGCCATATCAAACTTCTCCATTCACAGCGATCTTGACACACAACTCGGACTTCAGTTACATCCATCACACGATGTACACAAGACCTTCTAAACTTCATACTCATATTCATATTTTTTTTTTTTTTTATCATGCAGACAGTCCTGAATCTGATCCTCCAATGACGTCCTTGGCCTTCCTCTGCCTTTTCTTCCAGCCACTTGGGCTAAAAAAAATTTTTATAGTGATCATCTCATCATTCTTTCAACATGGCCAAACCACTGAAGTATATTAGTCTCCACCTTACTAACAACATTTTGCTTCACATTACACCATTGCAACACATCTTCATTCCTCACACATTCAGAACATATCTTGCTACAAGCCCCCCCCCCCCCCCGTAAGTAACGCATTTCTCCAGCACACAAACAACTTCTATGTTTCTTCAGTAGTACCCAGATTTAACTGCCATACATCAGAGTAGAAAAAATTACACTTTCAAGCACAGCCATGCAGAATTCTCTTGAGAACCCATGATTCCTGTGAAAACTGCCCAAAGCAGCTATGACTTTCAATGAAGAATTCACTCGCCTACTAATTAAGAACTATAATGGCATTAGCCTACTGAGTGTGCCAGGGAAAGTGTTTGGTGAGGTCGTTATTGAAAAAGTATGGGGTCTTACATCAGAGAAAGTGTAGGATGTTCAGAGTGGTTTTATGCCGGGTAAAGGCTGCACTAACAAAATTTTTACATTGCCCATAATGATTGAAAAGTATCTGGATGTTGGTAAGAAATTTTTGCTGCCTTCATAGATTTAGAGAAAGCTTATGATCAAATAAATAAGACACTTTTGTGGAAGGTATTGAATGAATATGGTGTTATTGGGAATCTACTTAATAATGTAAAAGCCATGTATGCTGGCAGTACAGCTTGTGTACGAGTGAATGGTGTTTTAACAAAATGGCTTTCTATTGACGCAGGAGTCAGACAAGGTTGTGTAATGTCACCATGGCTGTTTAATATATTTATGGATGCGTGCATGCATAATGCCAAAATAAATAATACTGGTTAATGCCTTGGTGATATATGTGTGTGCAGGTTGCTGTATGCAGATGACACTGTTCTGTTGGAAGAGAGCAAAAGTGAGTTGCAGAGTATGTTGTCCTGGATGTACAAAGTTTGCATGAAATTCAAACTGAGTATTAAATAAGAGAAAAACAAAGTTATGGTTTTTGAGGGAGAAACTGGTAGTATACTGAATGCAATATAAGTCTAAATGACACAGTGATTGACCAGTTGAATGAGTTTGTGTCTTTAGGAAGCGTGTTTGACAGAGAGAACAAATTGGATGGTGAAATTAGTAGGCGAATAAATTCTTCATTGAAAGTCATGGCTGCTTTGGGAGGTTTTCGTAGGAATGATGGGTTCTCAAGAGAGTCCTGCATGGCTTTGTATGAAAGTGTAATTGTTCCTGCTCTGATGTATGGCAGTGAAACCTGGGTACTGCAGAAGAAACATAGGAGTCGCTTGTGTGCTAGAAAAATGTGTTACTTACGGGAGGTTTGTGGCAAGACACGTTCTGACTGTGTGAGGAATGAAGATGCAGAGGTGCTAACCTCTAGCAGAACATATCACAGTAATCAATAGGAGATTTTTCAGTAATCGAACACAAACTTTCAGTAATATTTTCAGTAATGTAACACGCAATTTTTTTTTTCAAAGTTAAGGACAATATTATAGTATTACTGTGCAACCTGTAATACTTGTATGAGGTGCCAACCTTCCGAGGAGCCTATCAGTAATCACCATACAAATCCTCATCGTTAACGCGCGGAAAGGGTATTTCATGAGAAATTAATGTGTGAAATGTGTAATAACTTTATATGTTTACACTATCCTGACAAAAAATTATGAAATTAAATTATCAATATTGTACTTACCTCATGACGATGATGGGCAAAACACGTAACAATATTAACAAATAAAGGTAACTTGATCACACTAGTTACGTTACATGAAAAAACTTTTACAAGAAAGTTCGTAAGTTGGGAGCTTTCGAACTTATCTCAGGTCTTCATCACGCCAATGCAGGACTAAGATTGTTGCCATATTCTACATTTGAATTTTTTCTATTTTTGTTGCCAGAACTTAGAATTGATATCCAGATCCAACAGAATGTAGAGAGGAGATTCGGAATTGCCAGTCATTGAGTTGAAAATAATTTCCAGGCTTTCAGGGTAACGGAGGGCAAAACGATTGTCAAAAGAAGCAATTTGTTTTGCTTCGTTCCAGCGGGGAACTGCAGATGTGTCTTTCATTGTCAAAATAGACAAAGCTGTATTAGGATTGGCTTTCAAAACATCTTTTTTATTAATAATCTAAAGCAACTTATGGGAATTTACTAGGAAATTTTTTCATTTATAGCAAATTTTCGGAGAAAACTCTTCTCCTTCTTCAGGCTCTCTTGTTGTTGTCACTTTTTGCTTGTCACTATCATGGTTACGGTTTACCTTGACGGTTACGGTTAACCTTGACGGTTTAGGTTATTTTTCAACAAATCCTGCCAGATGTTAGGCAGGGAAAATCCTTTGCAGTCATTGATGATGGAATTTTGATTTTTCTCAATCTCTATTCCTTCTTTCAGTTTTCTTTTTGGAAATTGCTTTGGAAACTGATTACTTTAAGGGAATTCCAATCCATGCTGTGCCCAGTTTCTCTAACATGCCTATCTAATCCAGTCTTGTTGGAGCAATTTTTTATAGCTGCTTTATGCTCAGCTATACGAGTTTCTAGTCTGCGACCTGTTTCACCTATGTAAGATAGTCCACAACTACAATTTACTTCATAAACTACTCCTTGCATTTTTAAAATATCTTCTTCTCTTTGAATTATTTTAGGGAAAATTTTTTTAACTTTGTTCTCTAAACTTGGAGCTAGCCTAATATTGTATAAGCTATCACCTGTTGAAGAAGAGATCAGAATGCAGTAAACTC
The DNA here is from genome assembly GCA_039090855.1 of Macrothele yani. Taxonomy (NCBI): domain Eukaryota; kingdom Metazoa; phylum Arthropoda; class Arachnida; order Araneae; family Macrothelidae; genus Macrothele; species Macrothele yani. Next base: position 53,716,014 of record CM077011.1, on the reverse strand, counting down.
CTGGGAGGTCCAGATTTTCAACTTTGTCCCTATCCCTTTGTAGAAGTTTCAAGATGTTTGGGGTGGATTTAATGGCAAGATGGTAACCAAAACTTCTAAAAAGAATCTGTAACTTATAAGCAGAGGAAGGATGGTAAGGAACAGAACCAGGAAATTTCAGGGTTTCTTTCTTTTCAGGAAGGAGGCATTCAATTTTCAAATTGTTTTCATATTTCTTTAAGAAGGAGTTGACTGTAACAGCAAGGAAACCATGAGAGAGGGCTATTGTAGAAATTTTGGAGAATTCTTCTTGAAGAGAAAGTTGGTTGTTGCAAATGATATGAGCCCTGTAGATGTAAGACTTCAATGCTGCAAGCTTGTAGAGACGCAGAGTGAAAGATTTGTAAGGAATGATGTTAGTGGCCGCAGAAGGTTTACGATAGACGGAACAAGTGACGGAGAGATCGGAGTTTCTGCAGATGTATACATCCAGAAAATCAATTTTGTTGTTTACTTTCTTAGATATAGTGAGATTAATGGAAGGACATTTTTCCATAATGGAGTTCATCAGTGCCTGTAATTCAGACTCGGTATGTGGCCAGCTAATGAAAATGTCATCTACATATCTTAACCACAAGGAAGGTTGAAAAGGGTGGTGAGGAATGATGAAAACTTCAATATGTTGCATGTAGATTTCTGCAAGAAGAGGGGAAAGAGGTGAGCCCATGGGGAGACCAGATTGTTGCTTGTACACAATTTTGTTGAAAACAAAACAACTGTGTTGATGAATAGTGTGGAAACAATCATAAAGATCTTTGATAAGAGTACTGGGTGGTTCAAAATGAAGAATCAATTTCTTCATGAGGAGCATGTGGGACTCAAAATATGGTACAGAGGGGAACAAAGATTCCACATCAAGAGTACATATGTAGATTTACACTTGATGAAAAGGAATTAGGAAGTTTGCGGATGAAGTCTGAAGTAGAGACAACAGTATGAGGATGGTTGGCTGCCAGAGATTTGCATTTGAGGACCAATTTCTTTTCAAGGTTTACTGCTGGAAAAAAAGAATATTCAACTAAAGGTCTGATGGGGTTACCAGCTTTATTCAGTTTAACTTGCAGGAAAAGCCTGGGAGTCCTAAAGTAAGGAGGGGTGAGATATCTCCAAGGAAGGATTGAAGAGTTTCTTTCTTAGATAATCTGTCAACTGAGTTTTTGAGTGAGTTGCTGGTGTCTGACTGCAGAGGGATGCAGTTAGCAGAAGTAAGAAATGAATGCACTTTTTGGTTTAGTATTTCTTTACCAATGATGACTGGGCAACAAACTTTATCTGCTTTGCATACGGCAAGGTCATTTTCTTGAATAAATGACCTGAATTCTTTCAGACAAGAAGAAGAGTAATTGATTGGCACAGAATTTTGCTTGGATAGGATAACAGCAGCGTTGGCACGGAGGATAGGTTGGTGAACAGTCTCAGTTCTATGGATGGCTAATTCTATAAGAGAAACAGTTTGTGGAAGATTGATAGGAAGAGCTGGCGAACATTTTGGGCCTAATGATAAGAATTTATCCAAGCTAGGAGGTTATTATGCAACTGCAATACAATGTTTCCCCATTTGTTTCCAAAAAATGTTCCAAACAAATTCTTATTTGCATTCATGTTGTAGGTTTTCTTGCTAAAATATAATGTCCTTGCCCAGTTTTAAGGGTTTTAGAAAAGTGATGCAATCATAAACTAACATGTCATCATTCATGGCAGTCTAATATGTCCATTTCAAGGACTTTCGGTGTTGAATAATTCAATACAATCAGATGTTGCATCATCCACCTCAAGTAGCAGAACTCAACTCCACTGTCAATTCAGTCAGCTTAAAACCTTTGAGGGTGAAACATCTAAGTCTCTTAGCATTGTTTCAAATTTATAATATCAGTGTTGCAAATATGTATAATTTCTATGCAAATCAGATTTGCTGAATTCATAAATTATTTGTATCATAAGTGTATTCAGTAATGCAGCATTGTGTTGGTGTCTTGACTGAGGAAGACTGTACTAATGCATCATACAGCTCTTTAAGAAAAGTGACCAAAATTTGTGAGTATTCCCCTCAGCAAAAGAAATTATTAAAAATGAGAATTAAAGACAATATTCAAAGTGTATGTGAGCACCATAAAATTAAATATTTGGATAAATACCACCACTTACATGGAAATACATGTTGTGATCCATACAGTATCCATAAAAAAAATAATAAAGAAATCAGTGCGTGAGATAACTGTCAGCTTTGCTGAAGAATACTAACATCTCGAACTACAGCTTGTGCCTGGGAAATCTCTATGTTCTAACTGTCAAAAATTAGTCACTAAGAGTGACAACACTCATCATAGAACAGGAAAATGCAAGAAAGTACATTACAAGGAACCATACTCTGAATCTGGCATTTCAGACCATGATGCTGAAACTGATGAGAATAGCTTGTATGAACCAAAACATGTTAAATTGGAATCAGTTAATCAAGCATGTAGCATTTTAGGAATTTCTCCAGTGAAAGCTCAAACTTTGCCAGCACAGAGGAGATATGCTGCCATAGATAAAAAAGTTACCCAACTATCTGGTAATGTTTCACATAAACTGCATGATTCGTTTGAATTTTATAATGAACCCAGTACTTCAAAACCAAAGGTGACAAAACAACAAAATGAATATGAAACATTAATTTCAAATCTTAAAACAAATATAAATAATGTTACTAGTTTTGAAGAAAAGGTCAGGATTATTAGCTTGCTTCCACAGTCATGGTCAATCTCCAAAATTTGTGCACAATTTAAAGTCCTCGTACGAACAACAAGAAGAATTGTACAAAATCATGTTGTATTACCAAGTTTCCCTCACCAAAAGCAAAGTGGCCAGAAGATTTCAGATAATACCTTATCCCAAGTAATCAATTTTTACGAGGAGGATGAATGCAGCAGACTGTGTCCAGGAATAAAAGATTTTGTCACCATAAGAAACAACTTGGGAAAAAAAGAAAAAAGACAAAAGTGGCTAGTACTTTGCAACTTAAAAGAATTGTATGAAAGGTTTAAAGAATTGCATTCAGAAGCAAAAATTAGATTTTCCAAATTCTGGGAATTGCATCCAAAATGGTGTGTGCTAGCTGGGGCACCAAGCACACATTCAGTATGTGTGTGCTGTATACATCAGAATGTCAACATGATGATTAATGGGGCAAAACTTAATTATACTTACAAGGAACTGCTTTCAAAGATGGTTTGTAGCATGAACAATGAAGTGTGTATGCTTCACGGATGTTCACTCTGCCCTGGTCAAGATTTTGTTTTAGAATGCTTGGATTCATTCCCAGATTATATATTCCAAATATCCTACAAACAGTGGGTTACAACAGATTGATGCACTTTAGTGACAATTGTGGAGCCATATGCAGAATTCAAGAAAAATTTACTCTGGAAACTTCATACTTTGAAAAAACATCATTACATAGCAACCGAGTAATCACGTTTCCTTAGGACCAAGAAAGCACTCCTAAATTCTGATGAGTGTATACTACTTTGCGGCTTTTCAGAAAACTTTACTTTTGTGGTACAAGATGAAATTCAATCATCCCACTGTGTGAATAGCCAAGCCACTCTTCACCAATTTGTTTGTTATTTTAAAGCTCATGACAAATTACAAAAATAAGTTTTTGTGTAATTAGTGATTCAATGACACACAATGCAACATCAATATATACATTTCTATGAAAACGTTTACCCATCTTCCCAAAGTAAAAGGGGTAATTTATTTTACACTTGGTGTTGGAGGACAAATATATATATATATATATATATATATATATATATATATATATATATATATCATCATCATCATCATTGTCAACCATTATCAATCCACTGTTGGACGAAGGTCTCCCCAAGTTTCCTCCACAACGGTCTGTCTTGTGCCAGTCTCCTCCATGTCACTCCCTCTAGGTTGAAATCTTTCTTATGGTGAACTCTAGGTTAACAGATTTATATATATATATATATATATATATATATAAATCTGTTAACCTAGAGTTCACCATAAGAAAGATTTCAACCTAGAGGCTGAATGGCATTTCTTTGCCACTTCTCATGGAAAAGGACCATGCGATAGAATAGGGAGTACTGTGAAGCTACATGCAACAAGGGCATCTTTACAACTTATTGACAAACATATTTTAACACCAGAAGACATGTTCAATTACTGTACAGAAAAAATAAAAGGAATACAATTCCTTTTTGTATCACAAAAAGATATTCATGAAGAAAATGTCATACTTGCAGATAGATCTGCTTCTACTTTAAAAATAGCAAACACTAGAATTCATCATTGTTTTATTCGAATGGAAAACAATAGATTAAGAATTCAACTTGTGTCAAAGCAGCAAGAAGTATGAAGTTGTTAACACATCTACAGTTTTTGCAGATACAGAACTTGCAGAAGAATAAAAAAAATTGGTGATTACATTGCATGTGTGTATGAATTAAATTGGTGGCTTGGCATTATCAAAGAATGTTCTGAAGAACACAGAGATTTCAAAATTCAGTTTTTTCATCCACCAGGGCCAGAAACGTCATTTTCTTTGTCAACTAATGACCAAGCATGGGTCCCATAGGCCAACATTTTAACAGTCCTCACACCACTGCAATTAACCACTGCTACTGGAAGAGGACACAACATTACCCCAAAACTGTCTTTGTCTTTGATGCAATTGCTAGTAGGCCATTTAAAACACATTTAAAAGAATGTTCTATTTTGCTGTCCCATAATTTTATTATTTATATTAACTTTGTACTGTGTTGTATAAACAGGTGAACTACTTCTATGGTGGGCATATACATTTGTGTAGACTGAAATGGGTCAATTTGAATTATCATTATTTCGGAAACTATTGTGAAACACAAAACAAAACTTTGAGAATATTTAGATATGTAATAGAAGATAGTCCTCAGAAAAAATAAGGTTTTTATCTGCTACCCCTTTTGATTTATTGTATCCCAAAAAAGGAAATTTTGGCAATGTTGCAGTTATAGAACATTTTCTGATTAAAAAAGGGAAAACAAAAGCTGAAATATGCTTTAACAATCTTAGCAACATATGTGCACTACCTGAAAAAATATTTACTTTGTGTTTAAGTACCCTTCTGGTATAAAAATGCTGCCGAAAAGTGGCGAAATTGGCACTGTGACCTTGAATTCGAGCCCCCCCCCCATAATCTGACGAATTATTATCCTATGAAAATGAGGTTATTACATATGAATGCACAGGTTATTTCCTCTATTTAGGCACCCATTAAGTGTCATTATCTCTACAATTACTCAATGTGTGTTAATTAATGATAACCCTTATTTTAGCTCATTTTGGGGGTTTGAGAACCCATATCTCCACAGGGGTTGGGAAAATAAATCCCAAACTTTGTTTCAGGGTACTTTATCAACATCATCATGCTTAGTAAGGCCTGCTCAATGAATTTTTAATAGTCACGGCTTTCCGTGCTAAGGTAGCATAATCATTTGCCTTTTAATTGGAGGCCAGAATGAATGGCTTAGCATGTTACCACCTTTATTAAAAAGTTTACTGAAACTTTTCTTGAGAGTAAAAAGACTCTCATTTGTCAGGGGGACGACAAGATCCTGTCAAACTTTTTATGTTGTACTGTAACATATAAAAATATGAAGAAAAAAAAAACCACAACAAGCACCTCGTGAATTCATATGGAATGACCTAGAAGTACTTACCCCACCTTTCACTTAACTCACTGGGCTGCCATATCATTTCTCCGATCCTATTCTTCACACAACTTGCAACTTTAGTTTCCCCTGTTTTTCCTGAGTCTCATGTACTTCCAAAAAGTTTTTCTATCTTTCCAAAAAGCCAATTCATGCCCTTCCACCTTTTTCTTTACTCTGGCGATCCAGCTTAACTGCTTCACGCTTTTTACAGCAATATTCACCCACAGAAACTCTACCTTGCAACATCTCCAAATAGACTTCCTTCTTTCTCTGTACTGTCTCTTTAATCTCACTATTTGTATCATGCATATATTATTCTAATCCTGGTTCTCATAAATCACTGTGCAGCCACTTATCAACAAAGTGTTTAACATACTCTTCTGGATGGATGAAAGGTGTGTTTTCCATCTTTCTCAACTGTTTTCTTTTATTTTCTTTATGTGCATACATTACCCAACAAGCAAAATGAAAATGTAATATTTAAGTTATCCCAGATCAAACTGCACCAAAAATACTTCATGATAAGTACCTTTTTTTTTTTTGTATTTATACAGTATGCTATTTACACATTTATCGGGAAGATTAATTTTTCAATAGAAACAGCTTAAAATATCACAGTTCTACCTACCTAATTATTTGAATATAATGATTATTACCATTCTGTAAAAATTTCTGATAACACTTTACACATACAGCAAAATAAAAAAAAACTGGCCATCAAATTTACTCAAATAAAAAAACCTTTGAGTGCACATGCACATATGTGTGTATTTTTACACAGAACACATTTCACCAACAACAGGAGGCAAAATAATTAAACAATTATTAATGTTACCAGATCTGCTGATGTGATTGGTAACTATATCCACTGCTTTGGAATTGATTAAAATATTTCAGTTTACATAAAACAAACTTGAAGTTTAACAGTTCATTATTCTCACACATCTGAATTACAGTTTTATAAGTTAGAATAAATTTTTGCAATCTAGATTTAGGATCCATTTTGGAAGTGGACAGAACAGTACGCTGAAAATGCTGCATTTTATACACTGAAACTCAGAATCCTCTTGCTTCTAAGTAGCATATGAAAAAGATATGCATCAATGTTTCCTTTTTGTTCCGATGTTGTGTTGTGGCATTATATTAGAATAAATTCGAATATAAAGTTTTCTTTCCATTTTTATGCATTTTTTATTTCTGCTTTCCTATAAGATTTTTAATACATGGGAAAATTCTTTGGTACATTGTATTTTCTTCCAATTTCTTTTTTATGCTTGTAGCTTGTACTTGCAGAACAACCTATTTCTTAATTTTATTGTATATCCTTGCTGCTTTGCCATTTTTTTTTTTTTTTTTTTTTGTTTTTTGTAAACTCCATTCCCACTCACCCTATTTGTCACACATGGATGGCCCCAGATATCTCTAAAATTTTTCCTTCCAAAGGACAAAAATTTGCTACACTGTAGAAATTTTAGAGAACATGATGCACTACATATAATTCTGAAACATAAATTCTAAAAAAGGTTGTGAGGAAATGTAAGTGTACCTGAAAATGTGTATACCCTCCCAAGGTGAGGGTTTTAAAGGGAACAGCATTCATTTAGATGCATCATCATCATTGTCAACCATTATCAATCCACTGCTGGACAAAGGTCTCTCCAAGCCTCTTTCACAACAGTCTGTTTTGTGCCAGTCTCCTCCATGTTACTCCCGCATACTTTCGAATTTCATCCACCCATCTCCCATGAGGTCTTCTTCTAGGTCTTTTCCTGTCCCGTGGAATACAATCTAAAATTGTCCTTCTGGCAGGATGTCCAGCCCATTGCCATTTCAGGAATTTAACTCTGATCATGTCTTCCACTCTAGTCATTTTTCGGATCCACGAGTTCCTCTTCTTATCTCTCCTGGTTACACCAAGCATGCACCTCTCCTTGCTTCTTTGAGTTGTCTGCAGCCATTGTATGTCTCTTTTAGTTAAGGTCCATGTCTCTGCACCATATGTAAGCACTGGAAGGATGCATTGATCAAACTCTTTTCTTTTAAGACATACTGACATATTGCTCTTGAAAATTATGCTGTTTCTTCCAAAAGCTCGCCAGGCAAGTTTTATACGTCAATTAATTTCTTCATCAATGTGACCCTCACTTGATATCTGATGTCCAAAATAAACGTACGTATCTGTTATCTCCAGCTTTTCTCCATGAATCGATAAATCTTCATTTCTTGTAAAAGCATTGTACATCACTTTTGTCTTCTGAAAGTTCATTTTTAATCCCACTTCTTTACTCTTGTCAGCAAGTTCCTGGATTATATTCTGCAGCTCTGATGGGGTAGTTACAAAAATGACTACGTCATCAGCAAAACGAAGGTGAGTTAGATAATCTCCATTAATTTTTATCCCTTTGTTTTCCCAGTTCAGTGATTGAAAAACATTTTCCAATGTGGCATTAAAGAGCTTGGAAGATATGGCGTCACCTTGTCTCACCCCCTTTCCAATTTTTATGTGCTTTGTATTTTCAAACAGCCGAATCTTTACACTTGCATTTTCATAGATGTTATTAATAATATTAATGTATGCATCTTCAATACCGCAGGATTTCAAAGCCATTGATGGTTTCACCGAATCAAAGGCCTTTTCATAATCGATAAAAGCCATGCACAATAGAAGTTCATATTCTCTTGCTCTTTCAATTAGTTCTCTCAGTACGTGGATAGGATCTATAGTGCTGTAGCCACTCCTGAATCCAGCTTGTTCTCTCGGTTGAGCCATGTCCAGTGTTACCTTCAAGCGGTGTGAAAGAACTTTAGTGAAGATTTTATAAACCACTGATAGGAGGCTGATAGGTCTGTAGTTCCTGAGATCCTCAATGTCACCTTTTTTATGTAGCAGGATCATTGTAGCATTGTTCCAATCCTCAGGAATCTTTCTTTCATTAAGGCATCGAGTGAAAACTTGGGCGAGTACTGTTTCAATTTCTCCACTTGCTTCTTGTATGATGTCTACAGTAATTCCATCTTCCTAGAGCTTTTCCCCGCTTCATGTTCTTGATTGCATGTGCAACTTCTGCTGGGAGGACTGGAAGAACTCTGGTACCTTTCATGATGTCTGGAGTACATGTATCATCCCTTTCATATAATTTGGAGTAGAAATATTTCACTCTTGTCAAAATTTCTGCCTCTATTTCTTGTTACAGAACCATCTTTTCTCAGTGCCATAATCTGTTTTCTTCCCTTACTGAGATGTCCCTTTGCTATCTTTAGGCTTTGGTTGTTTTCAATTGCTTTCCTCACTAGTTCACAGTTGAATTTCCTTATGTCTTCAGTGATACTTTTTCATGCTGTCTTGCATAGCTCTATATATTCCACTTTGGAAGTCACATCTTCTTTAGTTGTCCTCATCTCTCTTCTTTTTTGCATCAACATTTTGGTTTTTCCTGATAATTTGTTCACATGCAATTTGTTCTTAGACCCAGCTAATTTTGTTGCTGTTTCCCTAAGAGCTTTGGTTACTTTTCTGTTAACTTCAGAAATATCCACTTCTTCCGATGTTAGGCCTTCTAAAGCAGAGAATCTGTTCTTCAGTTCCAACTTGAAGGTATTATGGTGTTTTTAAGGTTGGTTATGTCAATACATTTAGATGTATAAGTTCAGGTATATTTGCTATAAAATCATTCTTATTACTTTACGGTCACATTGAAAAGGTCGTTTTGGGTCAAATTTCATATTTTGTAAAAATGCATTCATTTTAAAGTCCTACTTTTTAGGATTCTAAAACTGCCTTTGTTTCTTGTCTATGATGAATAGATACACAGTTACAGCAATCGGAATATCTACACCCAGGTGTCAAACGAACGGGAAGTGACACTTGAAAGGCTGAAAGTTGGGAAATAATTAGGTTAGTCTTACTATTTGTGCATAAAATTGTAGTAGAAAATATTTTGCACAAGGTTTTTCAGATCTGGCAATACTTTGGATACAATTATGTGATGCAATTTATGTTTGCAAGGGTGGCAAACATAAACATACTTTTCACCCCATCCAAACTGTATCCTTTAAACTTTAATCGCGTTTTTTGTAGGATGAGATTTTCGTCCCGAACTCTTCACGGAAAACCTGATAACTGCAAAAGGTATGTAAATAAATTGATAAAACTTGGTAAACATCTTTCTTACAATGTTGTGCATGCAATGAACTAAAAGTTTTGCTGTTTGTCAGTTCAAAGTTAGGTTATAGCTATTTACATTCAACATAGTGAAGAAATTTGTCGAAAATTCACATGAATGCATGTAAGAATGAGTGTATCTCAGCAGTGTTTTGGAACATCACTTACCTTTTAGTTCACTGCATAGATAATAGGTGCATATGCTGATGTAAAAAATGCCATCATACATCTGTAAATTTTTTATTTAGAGCGTTTACCATTACATTACATTACATATCACTAAGCTGTTCTCTGAGATTCAGAGGTTAGCTCCAAAAAGAAATAAAAACTTCCAGATATTTTTACTTATTGTTGTCGTATCAAACTTCTCCATTTACATCGATCTTGACATACAACTCGTGCTTCACTGATATCCATCACACGCCGTACACAAGATCTTTTATACTTCATACTCATAATCTTTTTCTCATGCAGACACTCCTGAATCTGATCCACCCATGTCTTCCTTGGCCTTCCTCTGCCTTTCCTTCCTGCCACTTGGGCTGAAAAGATTTTCTTAGTAAGCATTTCATCACTCATTCTTTCAACATGGCCAAACCACCGCAGCATATTGGTCTCCACCTTGCTAACAACATTTTGCTTCACATCACACAACTGCAATACATCTTCATTTCTCACACAATCATATCGTGTCTTGCCACAAATCCCACGCAAGTAACGCATTTCTCCAGCACACAAACGACTCCTATGTTTCTTCTGTAGTACCCAGGTTTCACTACCATACATCAGAGTAGGAACAATTACACTTTCAAACACAGCCATGCGGGACTCTCTAGAGAACCCATCATTCCTTGAAAACCTCCCAGAGCAGCTATGACTTTCAAAGAAGAGTTCACTCGCCTACTGATTTCATCATCCAACTTATTCTCTCTGTCATACATGCTTCCTAAATACACAAACTCACTCACCTGGTCAATCACAGTGCCATTTATACTTACATTACATTCAGTGCTACCCGTTCCTCTCTCAAACACCATAACTTTGGTTTTTCCCTTATTTATACTCAGTTTGAATTTCATGCAAACTTCGTGCATCCGAGTCAACATACTCTGCAACTCACTTTTGCTCTCTGCCAACAGGACAGTGTCATCAGCATACAGCAATCTGCACACACGGATATCACCAAGACATAAACCACTATTATCTATTTTGGCATCACGCATGCATGCATCCATAAATATATTAAACAGCCATGGTGACATTACACAACCTTGTCTAACTCCTGCACCAATGGAAAACCATTTTGATAAAACACCATTCACTCGTACACAAGCTCTACTACTAGCATACATGGCTTTTACACTATTAAGTAGATTCCCACTAACACCATATTCATTCAATACCTTCCACAAAAGTGTCCTACTCACTTGGTCGTAAGCTTTCTCTAAATCTATGAAGGCAGTAAAAACTTTCTTCCCAACAGCCAGATACTTTTCAATCATCGTGCGTAATGCAAAAATCTGGTTAGTGCAGCCTTTACCAGGCATAAAACCACTCTGAACATCCCACACTTTCAATGATGTAAGACCCCGTACTTTTTCAATAACAACCTTACCAAACACTTTCCCTGGCACACTCAGTAGGCTAATACCACGATAGTTCTTGCATTCAGTCTGATCACCTTTTCCCTTATACAAGGGAACAATGATAGCATCCTTCCAATCCCAAGGGACCATTCCTAACTCCCAGCACAACTGGCAAATTTCAGTTAACCAGTCAATTATAGAGTCACCACCATATTTCAACATCTCGGCAGTTATGCCATCAACTCCCGGAGCCTTACCATTCTGAAGAGATTTTAGAGCTTTACACACTTCTTCTCTTGAGATCCCTCCTGTGCTTTCATCCCTCATTGTGACATCATTTGCATCTGTCTCGGGATCATCTATGCTTTCCTGATCTAATAACTCACAGAAGTATTCTCCCCATCTGTCACTTAACTCATTGGGCTCCCATATCATTTCCCCAATCTCATTCTTCACACAACTTACAACTTTGTTTCCCCTATTTTTCCTGAGTCTCATGTACTTCCAGAAGGACTTCCTATCTTTCCAAAAAGCCAGTTCATGCCTTTCCACTTTCTCCTTCCTATCTTTTGCCTTACTGTGGCGAACCAGCTTAGCAGCTTCACGCTTCTTACAGCGATATTCATCCACAGAGACTCTACCTTGCAACATCCCCAAATAGGCTTCCTTCTTTCTCTTTACTGACTGTTCAATCTCACTATTCCACCAGGCATCACCTCTATTGTTACCCACTATTGTGGTGCCACAGACCTCTTTAGCAGCAGTGACAACACAGTTCTTAAAACATTCCCACTTTTTTTCTACATCCCTCTCACCAGACTTCAGATCCTTCAGTCGTTCTCTGAGAAAGTCAGAATACCGCTGATGATCTTCAAGGAGCCTATCAACCTTTATTCTTTCTATCCTGGGTCTCTTCCTATTCCTTTTCCTCCAACCAACATTAAGTTTCACTCGTGACACTACCAAGTAATGATCAGAACCAACATCCACACCTCTCATCACACGGGTGTCAACAACATGGTGTTTCAAACGCTGATCGTAGACAACAAAATCTATCGCACTCTTTTGACCAAGAGTACGATTTTCCCAAGTATATGTGTGGATATACTTGTGGTTGAAAAATGTATTAGATACACACAAACCGTTCTCAATGCAGAGTTCAATTAATCTTTCACCATTATCATTCACACAAGGATCATTAAACTTACCCAGAACATTGTCAGAAATTGCATTCTGCACACCTACTCTAGCATTGAAATCCCCTGCTATTATAACTTTTTCTTTAGCACCAAACTGGCTCAAAACAGCTTTTAGCTCATTCCAGAAATCTTCCTTCTTATCAGAAGGTTCCGAGTCACAAGGAGCATACACTACAACAATTACAATTCTTTGAAGTTTCACTTTCAAACGAATCCAGAGAATTCTCTCACTTACGCAACTATAGTGAATCAAGTTGTTCTTCATCTTTTCACTTAAAATCACACCTACACCAGCTTGTCCTCTCATATTATCCAATACTTTAGACCACACACTCACCGTGCCATTCACTTCTTCTACCCCAATTTCCTTCTTTTTGGTTTCACTTACACACAGCACATCCAGTCTATACTTATTCAATCTCCTCAATCCCCTCACTCATCTTGCCATTTATACCTCTAGTATTCCATACACCAATCTTACATTCACTCAGCCGAGATCTCTTTCTCATACGCCGTTTAGAAAGTCCAGGTCGATTCTGTGGTGGACCGTCCTTCTGAAGTGTGGTAGGTCCACCATATCCCACACTTGAGTCATTCTTAATATTTCTTTTTGTCTTTTTAATCAGGTAAGTACATCAGTGTGGGGGATTAGCCCACAGCTGAGGGTTCCAGTTGGTCATTCAACCTAAGGATTCTGGAACAAAACCCAGTGAGTTGGGGTCTTTTTCCATGTGTTTACCATAAACAACATATTTCCTTAAATTCTTTCACAAATTTCCCAATTTCTTGAAAATTTATATTGATATCATTTTTTTCAACGTTTATGTGTTTTTGTGTGCTAGCCTTTCTGAAAAAAAAATAAAAAATTACACATTCTTGCATTTTTTCAAAAAAAGTGCCCCCAATGTAGTGCGTGAGATACCTTAAATATAAAAATTAACCTAAAACCCCTAATCTACATCTTAGCAACCATAAATTTGAAAAAGAAAAATTGTAGATGCAGCATATTCAAAAAAAAAAAAAAAGGGGGGGGGGGGGAGAGAAAGAAAGAAGAGCTATGATTACAACTACTCTACACAATGAGGATTTTTAATTCTGAAATAAATACAGTGAGTGTCATATGTTTGCTATGAAAGATAATTTACCTGTACTATGACAGGACTCCCTGCAAATTAGCTGCAGCTTGAAACAATTTACTTTAAATATCAATCTGTAAATGCCTTAAGATGAGTGTAGTGATATCAATACATGTACTTCATTAACAACCCAGTGCTTTGTTATTCAAAAGACATTTGTGTCCCAAAAATTTACCTGTGTGTTGAACATTACTGTTATTCTGCTGCCACAAGAGATGCTGGGAAAAAAGTTTTAAGTAGTGAAAATAAATTAATCTGCTGTGGGAAAAACTGTAAGCCACTCTGAGCACAGAGGAAGTGTAGATAATTGCCAACAAACCTTCTGTCCCATTTCTGTAACAGATGAGGCTTCTAACACATGATGTCCCAAGCTGCTGCAGTTGTAAATCCTAAGAAGTCAAAACAGGAATGTCAAATCTGCGAATGTCAAATCTGCAAATGTCAAATCTGCTACAGATTTGAGTATCATTTTCTAAAGGCATATTCCATTCATACACGATTAACCTTGGGCAAGAACTTCAGTTCAATGATTATGACTACATGATAGTTCTGGGAATGGGTGGTGCATCATGATAAAAATGTGGGAGACAGTTTCATCCTACAATTTCTACTTATTCAACTACGTTATCCTTCAAACTCTTATGGGTTTGTCTAAATGGATAACTCCATTGGTTTAGAATCTCTTTAAGTCCATTTATCTGTAATGTTCATTTATCATGGACATGTGCTGCAGTATTTCACAAGGAACAAATAACCAGGTTGTACATTGATCAAAATGTGAATACACAGACCGACCTGAATACCCACAACCCTTCTCTCATTTTGAAGATTTGCCCCTTTTCTCTTTTTAACTTTTATTTCAATGCATGGGAGAGGATATCAAATCATCACCTTCCTACGAAGTGACTTGGAAAGGGAGTCCCCATTAAGTGCCCCCTTCCCCTAAACATTGTTATATTTCTTTCTGTAGGTATTACATCCAAAATCCAGGATTCCCCTCAAGGCTAAGAAAAAGCTTTAAGGATGGCATTACTGAAGAAGTGGTCGACAATTCAGTCTCAGTGGAGAATAGCACAGGTGGGTGCAAGCATGTCATCAACATGGTGGGAATCATTACTTATAACATTATGCCCTGCAGGTCTCGAACAATAACTTTGGCACCAATGCAATTTTTTTTTTCTTGACACATTATTTTGTATGTTTCTCCATTTTTATTGCTATCAGGTAAAATGTCATTGCTGCCAGACTTTTGACACATTTTTGTTTTCAAAATGACCAGGTAAAATAGGTAAATTGACTAGGTAAATTTTTCCAGGTGAACTTGAAGCAAGAGATGGTACTAACATGGCTAACATCTAATCAAACACATGAAATGCTGCTGATTCATATCATGTCTAAAGCAGCAGACTCATACTTCATTGTCATGGATATTGCCTTCCAAAGCAGGCTGTTTAGCTTTCCAGCCTGAAAGATGCTATTAATCAGTTTTTGCTTTTCCACAACCTATTTCCTCTTTATTTCTCTGTATTCACTGATCAGCTGTCACATAAAACAGACATCCAAGCTATCTTAGTATGTTTTTATTAACTTTGTCTTCTAAAGAACGACTAACCAACCCAAATCATGTTAAAATTCTTCTTAGTGTTAAGAAAATAAAGCAAGTACAGTATGAACAACTAACCTATAAAAAACAGTGACATTAGAAAAAGTTAAAACAGTTTCTACGAATTTTAATAAGTCAGTGGCTATTTGATTTTATATCTATTTCTTCTGCACATGGCATATGATTACAATATGAGTGGCACACAGTATGAGCAATTGTCATAACATCATCCAAAACCTGACACTTACAGAATGTTTCAAAACAAATACTGCAAAAATTTTCAGCATCTTTACCTAATCTGCATATCTGTACCAGGTTTCTTGGAAAATAACAACAAAAACTCATTTTTACTAAATAAACTAAACAAATTATGTTAAATCAGTAAGCACTAACTTTTATTCTTGTAGGATTTGTATTGTGTTAAATCTTGTAACAAAACTTCATCAATGGCTAGTGGACACCGCATGCAAATTTCTCTAATTGAGTTGATCCTATATCAAGAAAAAATACAGTCATATTGCATTATTACAATTAAATCATCACCAGAACAGTACTACAATAACTCATGTTATTAATCTAAACATGTTTTCTCATAAATGGACGATGTCATCACTCTTTCCACGTTATTTTTTAAACAACGCATAGCAACTGAAAAATTGTATTCCGGCACTGCTGGGATCGAACCCCAGAACTCTCGATAACTAGTCGAGTGCGTTCGAATTTACGCTACAGCGCCAACAATTCTCAGCGCAATGCGTGGCTTATCAGTCAGCATCTGACTACACAAATGCGTATTGATGGTCTCAGCAACTGAGATGTCGTCATCTGGTGGCATTTAACGCAACAGCTATTTTAAATTGTAGCTGATAAATTCAAAGGGCGATAGAAATGGTTAATATATATCAAATACGTGGAGATAATGTAAATGGACGATGTCATCTGATAAGCCACGCATTGCGCTGAGAATTGTTGGCGCTGTAGCGTAAATTCGAACGCACTCGACTAGTTATCGAGAGTTCTGGGGTTCGATCCCAGCAGTGCCGGAATACAATTTTTCAGTCGCTATGCGTTGTTTAAAAAATAACGTGGAAAGAGTGATGACATCGTCCATTTACATTATCTCCACGTATTTGATATATATTAATGTTTTCTCATGCACAGACCACAGAAGTGACAAAAAAGTTCTAAGCAATGTTCACAAACAATTAAAAGAAGTATTTTCAGTGTTCCCATCAGGTGTACATATGATAAATGCATGTGAAGAATCATAAAAGAAATGTTAAAAATGAACAAGATTCTTAGAAATGAAAAAGGAAGTTGTAGGTGCTGGTTTATTAAGACAGTGGGATAATACATGAATAATTTCTGGGTGCTGAACAAGGAGAATCAAACTCTACTCAGAAAAAAAATCTAGAAAACCTGTCTATAACAAATATGATTGTGACATAGAAACATCTATCAAGATGCAGCCTGTTTAGAATTAGACTCTGCACAAGGAGGATGGGACAAATACAAATCAACAAACATCCCCAAAGCAACACCTAAAAACAAAAGAAATTAAGATACAAATAGAGACAGAATGCTGAACTGTCAATCATCAGTACATAGTACAAACCATAAGAGGAGGAGGTGGGGATTTAATACTCAATGCATGGCTTCAGTGTTCTAGTCTAAGGACAGACAACGACCTGCTGAGGAAGCACTAGGCAGCTTGAAACTCCAAGCACTGGGTTTACTGCCAATGTAGCACTGCACAAATTTTCAACTTATTTTAAACATTCATTTGCTCAACAGATCGTATTAAGTAGATATGAAACTAACATATCATTCTTGAGTACTGTAATTCAAGTCCCTGACACTGTTTCACTATCATCTCTTGTTTGTGCACCTGTATGATGTTCAAGCCTATTTTTGAAACAGAATGCATGAAAAAATATGTAAACAATAAAAATTCAATAAATTAAAAAGTAATTATGTCAGGAATGTCAAGACTGAAGCAACCCAAAGTTCATAGCTAAAGACTTAATTAGTGGGAAACAGGTCATGAAAATCAGAAATCAATACTAGAGTGCCAGCCAACTGAGCAAAATTAATGGTATGACAAAAGATCTAGCTTTTTGGCCTTTGGCAGCATCAGTTGAAGGAAGAAGCCAATCTACATTACAAACATTTCAACTCCAACAGCAATTATTACTATTGATGAAAAGTCAAAATCAATAATGTTGTTCTTTTCAGGGAGATATATACGAACAGATGGCTGCAGAGAGTGGCAAGAGATGAATCTGATGCTGTGTGGTATTGTTAAGTATGCTAAAAAGTTCTACACAGGGAAAGGCAGGTTAATGAAATCAAGCACAAGCTTGTACACTAAAAGTTTTTGCATCAGTCAAGACTTCTGAAAATACATGTTAGGGGTTTGAAATCAACACTGGAGTAAATTAGTGATGCATTTGGTTCCCATTTTTGTTTGTGATTTACATGGATGAATTCTCAAGAAAAGTAACTTAGATCGAGATGTTGAAGTATGTGGTTCTAACATCACTAATAATTTCTAAGAGTGTAAACACATTACAGAGCACAATCTCAATCACTAAGCATGACATAAAACACTTGGGACAGAGATGCACAAGAATTTCTTAGTACAGCATTTTTTGAGTCAGCATAAACTTTGGGCTGCAGACAACAGAAAGAAGCATGGAGAGATGCATGCTTGGGCCCACTGCCATTTCAGGGATTTTACTCTGTTCACGATATATTCCCTTAACTAAAAAGACATACAAAGGCTGCAGACCAGGAAACATAAGAAGAGGAACTCGTGGATAAGAAAAATGACAAGAGAGGAAGACATCATGATCAGAGTAAACTCGCTGAAATGACAATGGCTAGACATGTTGCCAGAAGAACAGACCATCGATGGATAACCGAAATCTTTAAACCGCATGGGAAATGCATGGATGAAATTCAAAGCCTGCCGGAGTAACATAGAGGAGGCCAGCTCAAAACAGACAGTTGTAGAAGAAACTTGGGGAGACCTTTATCCAGCAGTGGATTGATAATGGTTGATAATGATGATATATATATTACCAACTCTTAATTGTCCATGTGTATGGATTGCAAGCAATAGCATTGTGCCTAGATTTTAATAATATTGTTTAGCCTCAGCAGTTTTCAACTTTTGACACAATGCTGTAGAACTTATTTTGGGTGTGGCAACCCTTACTTCCCTTCAGTCTCTCTGTATTTAAGGTGGAGTTTCCACTTTGCCACAAGGAAGCAAGCAGGATATGATGCTAGACGACAGACTTGAATAACTGTTTATAACTTTCCTTACTCATTATGCAGGTCTTTCGGTTCTTACTTGTTAAACCTTATGCAGAACCTATTTCAGTCATTTCTCATGCAACTTTTAATGGTGAGAATCAGGTAAATAAATAAAAGTTATTCTTCCTATTACATGCATATTGCGATTACAGTGTTCATATTATGTAGCATATTTCAGTACTTTACAGAACATGTTTTGTGTGGTGGTGTACCTTTTGTTGACTTGGCATAGCAAGTGTCAAACTTTTGTAAACACTTTCTGTGATGCTATAATTGTTCCAACTCGGGCAGTTTTCTGAGCAGGTTTGGTAGCTGTGCATTATTATTTAACTACAATGTGTATAAGGGCGAATCAAATGAAAGTGAGCCAAGGCACTTACGTCGGAAAGCATTACCTTTATGTCAAAAACTTCAAAGCAAGCATTGAGGCACTTGTCCCATTGACTAATGAGCCTGGTGATTTCACACTCATAGAAGTCCCTTGGTTGCTGTGTCACAATTTATGTAACTGCCTTCTGCACTTCAGCTTCCCAAGCAAATCTGTGATCCCTTAGCTTCTTCTTCAACTCACCGAAAATGTGAAAGTCGCAAGGCAAAAGGTCAGCATCGTAGGGGTGTGTGCAAGAATTTCCCACTTGAACTTTTACGGTGTTTCCATGATAACATCAGCTACGTATATGGGGTCGTACATTGTCATGCAACATAAGAAGAGGAATGAATGACAATAATACATGACAATAAGACATGGCGCTTTTCTTGATTTCCATGCGCAGGCGTTGCAACGTGGCACAATAGTCTTCAGTATTGAAGTATTGAGAGTCTCTCCATGTTTAGCATATTCAATCAGTAATGGCCACTCACAGTCAAAAGAAGAAATGTCAACATTATCTTTTCAACAGAGATGTTCTTCTTGGCCTTCTTTGGGGAGGGGATTGAGAATGCTTCCACTGCAGGCTTTACCAATCATGTTTCAGGCCTGTAGTGGTGGAACCATGATTCATCTCTGGTGATAACGTGACCCAATGACTCATCTGCTTTGCAGTGATACTGTAACAGAAGTGTCAGTGCGGCCCCTAGTCTCCGTTTCTTTTAGTCCTCACTGAAAACCTTTGGAATCCAATGAGTGCAAAGGAGCCAATAATTCAGGTGTTCATGAATAGATGAAAGAGTAACTTCATGCAAATGTGTCAAATGAAATAAAAACTTCACCGTCTTGGTACGATATTTAATAAAAGATTAAACTATTTACAGATTAAAATACCCCACTAGCACTTTCGGGGCAACATTCACCCAATCATTAGGTGGAACAGAGGGGTAATTCAGCACTCGCTTAGCTTTTTATAGGAGTGCAGCGATGCACTATGGGTAAGAATCTTGAGTGTCATGTGGGTCGTGACTGTTGCCATTACATCGGAACAAAAGATACAATTCCCAAACCGTAATTTCACATAATATAGAAATGTTGTTACAAATGAAGATTGTCATATTAATAAATTGTTGGTAATATTTAATTTATTACTACTGTAATTTAAAGTTCAAGTTGGTAATATGGTCTTTCCAAATTTTTGAAATGTCCGTAGGTGTGTAGTCATTGCAGCATTTGTCCCCCAAGGCTTAGATATACATGCTTTCAACAAAATGCAGTGAGTATGTGTACATTGGAGTGTTCAATAGTTTAATGTTCGCCCAGTCTGGTTGTAGTATTTCCTTAACGATATTCCTTGATAATGCCGTGTTGTTACTACTGGTTCGGATATCGTATTTATTTTCATGGACATGGGTACCCAAGCTCCTATGTATCGAGCCTATATAATTGCTGACGTGTTCTCCTGTAGTGGGGTCCAGTAGTGGAATATTGTATACACTCCATTTGCTCACGATATTAGTTGTTACTCGATCTTTTTTAACAGATGATAGAAGGTTTCTTGATCGGGTACCAAACTGTATATTACGTTGTGAGCAAATACGAGATAGTGCATTGTTGATATGGGGGTGTTGATCCACTGCTCCCATGTACCGTTTATTAGGCCTCGGGTCTTGCTTCAGATTAATGGTTCGTTCATTTAGTATTCGGTTATATAATTTGTTAACCATCATCCTTGGGTATCCATGTTTATCCGCCAATTTGAAAATGAACTTAATCTCAGGCTGTAAATGGCTATCGTTTCAAGAATGCGTGAAGGCTCTTCTAATAAGAAAATTGATAGCAGATAATTTTTGGTGGATAGGGTGTGAGGAGTTAAACGGGATAAAACTATTACAATCAGTTGGTTTCTGATAAACACAGAAAGACAGAGATTTAGTATTTGGATCATGAATTATACGAAAATCCAAGAAAGGCAAAGAGAGATTAGATTCCAGTTCTATCGTGAGCCCGATAGTAGGAAATACTGACGAAAGTGCGTCGTCGAATTGATTTGTCATCCTTTGAATGAGGCCAGAACACAAGGATGTCGTCGACGTACCTAAGGTAAAGACTGAGAACTAAAGGAAATTCATTGAGAACTTTGTTTTCAATGTATCGTAGCAGAATTTCTGCCAACACTGCGGAAACTGGGGAGCCCATGGGTGAGCCTTCAGTTTGCAAATAGATTCTGTCATGGAATTTAAAGTATGAATGCCGTTTAACTAAACGAAGTGCATTCATAATAGCAGAAATTTCGGAAGTGGGAGCATTAATATCAGCGAGTTTGGCCTCAATGATATGATGAGTGGCATCCACAGGTACGTTAGGGTACAGTGAAACCACATCTAGAGAGGCTAGTATGAAAGTGCCAGTATGTGGCTGAATCATTCTGATCCTTTCTATTGCCCTAGTGGAGCTTTTGATAGAATAAGGGGAGCTCTCAGCTAACTTAGCTAAATATAGGGCAAGAGCTTTTTCAGGGGTCGGGTGGAGCCGCGGATGGCTTAGTGGTTAGCGTGTCAGACTATCAATGCAAGGTCCTCAGGTTCGAACCTGGGCTGATCTTTCAGAGATGGTGTGATTTACTAACAATCGCTGAATATCCGCCGTGCATCGGACGAGCACGTTAAGTGACGGCCCCCAGGTTGGACCCACTGGTTAAATGGGTATCCTTCCCTATGCCCCCCCCCCCTGAAATTCTCTCACCCCTCTGTGTGCAACATCATACTTGTATGGATGGCGCCATCTACTGTACTTCAATCTCACTACAAACTGTTCTGTCAAAGTCGCTAGACTTGCTCTCATTCCTTCTGTTTCTGTGTCCTGCCCAAAAGGCGATCTCGCTGTAGGTGGCTGGGACCTAAACTCTACTCACTGTGGACGGAAATCCTACAAGAAAATGACAAATACTGTGTAAAGGTCGGGTGGCACTGAGTTGCGACTAATGCTCAGACCTGCAGCCAATGCTTCAATACTCAAGCGCTGATCTTGTCTGATCAACCTGTGCTAATGTGTTCAGCACGATAGCTTTGTCCTGGTCTCACTTCGTCGCTGCAGCTTTCATGTCCTTTCATGGTGAAGTGTCTGCTCCGTCGCTTCACTGTGGCCAATGAAATGCAAAGCTCACAATAAACTGCTGACATGTTGCGATAAATATTGAGTTGTGAAATACCTTCAGCCATTAAAAATCTAACCACACCAAGCTGTTCTTCTGCTGGAGCATACATTGTGGTGCAGGCCCATGTTCAAATCAATGCAACTCCGATTCCACAGTACATCTCCTCACAACTGTGTCTTGACTACTGACCTGACAGGTGACTGTGTGCGACAAACCTATGTCAATTTTCACAACCATCCAGCTGTGGGGAAGGCTGGCTCACTTTCACTTGACTCGCCCTTATATTTTCTTTTTGTTTGTGCCAAACTCTTCACCTGTATGAAAATTTGAATGGCATTTTCGCACCTATATTATAAGATGCTTTCATTTCTGCATTTCTAAAATTTATTAATGTAACTAACGTGCTTTCCTACATTTTATTTTTTACATGCGTACTGCATTTTTCCTATTTTTTGTGATTCACTGTTAGTCTTCATAACATTACAAAGGAGGTTTTTCAGTCTTCATACTTGTGGTATGGGATATTAGTAACACGCTAATGTGAAAAATATAAAAATTCCTTTTGATAATAAAATATCTTAAAGTTAAAAGTACTAATCTTCACAGATAGGCCTTTCAAATTCTACACTAAACAGTGTCAATATCAGTGTAGGTAATCCACACATTCATCTATAGTTTACCCCCATAACTTACTCTGGCTAAATGACAGTTTTAAAATTGCCTCACCTCTTGCTGTAATGTCCATTTATCATGGCTAAGCGCTCTTTGCTCTTTGGTTCGGATTTTCTCTATGCTAACAGCGTCTGTGGCCAGTAACTGTATTATGAAATGTTGTTTTATCCTTCTTCTTTTTATCTTTATTTTTGGCTATATATTCTTTTCAACCTTGAGGTGAAATTACATTTTTGTTAGTGTTAAACTTTTTGATGGCAATTTTTTCTTGGAGCAATACATCAACATGAATGAAAAGGGTTTTCAAAAGTTTAGCACTTGCTATGCAATGCAAAGTCAAGAGAAGAAAAATGTTTAATCCCACCCCAACCCCCCCCCCAAAAAAGGAGAGAAAGAAAAAGCAAACTTACCCAACAGTCATAACCTCAGAAGAATTTCTCTCAGTCACAAAGTTATTAGCAATTGTTTTGACAACAGGTTCAATAACCTAAAAATAAGATATGACATTTTGAGAATTACTTCAGACATACATAAATGAACCATATATTTAGTTCCTCAGAATCACAAACCATAACATCATTTTCAAATACCAGCATATTATTAAATTAAACAAGCTATTTAATTTAATTCTGTTACACTGCAAATAAGAGATGGTATAAAACTATGAAATTATTCCCAAGTAGCACGTGACGTTTAAAAGACGTCGCATTTCGGTTGCAAAAGTTGATATTCGGTCTTCCGTACAAAGACTACGTTTGATAAACGTTTGTTAAATGTTACATCCGTTACCGTTGCGATTTTGTCACATTCATTACGTTTGCTAAACGTTGCATTTTCGTCATGTTAGCAAGGTCACAGCTAATCTTTGGCGTGACATTACATTCAGGCAAAAAAGAACAAAATTATACTGTTGATAAAACAGTAAGCTTGTGTATAATTGATAAAGATTATTGAATTCCTCCTTTTTTTTTTTTTTGCTTATACGACTAGAAGATTTTATTCCATTGGTTTTAAAGCAGCTTCTGGTCTGCGGCTGCGTCGTTCTCTAACCTGCTGTTACGTCACTTGTACTACGGACGGTGAGTTATGGCAAGGCTGAGCTCGATCGTCCAGAGCTGCATGCATGCCTAATCGATGGATTTTATTGTTCTTAAAAGGTAAGTTCTTTTCCTGTTTCAATTCATAGGCTTCGATTTCGAACACAATTCATGTATTCGCTTCGTAACTCGTGGAGATTCCCGTAACACGTGAAGACATTCATGTATTCGTTTGGTAACACGTGGAGGTAGGCTTAACACGTGAACACATTCATGTATTTTCTTAACAGGTATATATATCATCGACTGCATTTTAAACTAGGAGTAGTAAAGAATTTGTTAGATTTTCGGATCTAAACACAGCTGATTCGTTTTTAATTTTGTATTTTCGTGAAAGAGTAACAAAAATATATTTCAAGGAAACGAAATTTTAGACCTTTTCATTTTTATGAGCTACTGAATATTTGGTTAGATTTTTAAATAACAAATGCAGCTAGTTGTAAAAGAAATTCTAATTCTTCAAATGTTTAGAGAGTATTGAATTTATACTTAATTACTCAAATGTGCTTCCGTGTAGCAAACATTGTTACAAACGCAGCTTATTGGTATGTTAGTTATAAAGGATACTCTATATTACTGTTATCATATATTAGATCAGCATTTCTTAAGGCTCATTCAGCCAGTTTTTTTGCAAGAAATATATTGTGTGTAGAGTAACAAACGGAATAAGCTGTTGGAGAGATACTTATTAAATCCAGAAAGCTTCAAGGTTGAAAAAAATTCAAAACCCACCCTGTACAGAGTCCTGTGGCCAAGAAGTATATTGTCAGTCACAATTCAAAGTCTACCTAAGGCACGCAAAGATTTAACTTTTTTTTTTTTTTTTTTTTTTTTGAAAATGCACGTTTTATACCAGATGTGAATTAAGCTTACTGAAATCATAATGTATCTGTATCCAAATGGAATATACAAATATCCAATGCAACATTTTGTTAGACTGTGGGAGTACACACTTACATTCAAATGTGCCCATCTCCCCTTCCACATATCAGAGTTGTGCCTATCAAATAATGAAGCAGAGGAATGCTATTGAACCTGTCACAGGCAAGGTGGCCAGTTGCTTTGCTTTTCCAGTTACAGTTTACTAAATTTTTGTTCAAATTTCAGGAATGCAGGGGTGGGAGAAGTTGGAAGCAGAGTTGTATAAAAATAAAATGTATCTGTGAACACAACCATTGAAACAAAACTTGCTGCAAACCCGCATATCACAATGACAATATAAGATAATTTAAAGAAACAATAAAAAAATAATTATTAGGACATTACAAATTCCGATGACGGCAAAATACAATTGAATATGTGTGTGAAATTGACCTTTATGGCAAAATATTGGATTATGAACCTCATAAAAACAAGAGAATTAAAAGCAACATTTTATACCCAGAAAACAGTTCCATTAATGAACCTTTAAAAATTATAAATAGTATTTTCAACAGCATAGTTCAAAAATTACTGTGCTGCCCCCAGTGACCAGAAGAATCTCGTTTTGCACTTAAGATTTTGCTTTGAATTATGGCTGACTACGAAGTGAGTGTGCCGCCCCGGTGGCGCAGTGGTCTAAGCGCTGGCCTCTGATCATTCGTCCGAACGGGGTCCGGGTTCGAATCTCGGTGAGGCATGGATGTTGTGTTTGTCTTACAGCACTGGCTCCCTTCCTTCCCTGGAACCAGTGACCCTAAATTAGGGACGGGCGACTGCTTATAGCCCATTGAGTTGCTCACGGTGGTCGTTAAACCTCCAATAAAAAAAAAAATACTGTCGACTTACAAATTACTTAAGGAAAAGATTTTAATTTAATAACTAGTTGCTGCAAGAGGAACCTGGCAAAATTTAAATTCCTTCTGTGTAAAGGAAACTTTTGATACAGTTCCTATGTACTGAGAAACAGGCCTTGATAAAATCTAGAGTCCACAAACGTCCAAATGTGCCCATATTGGCAAAATCTGCTAATAATTTGAAAACTATCGGCGTGCGCACATACTTTTACATTCTACTACTTTGTTTGGAAGTATAGTTTTATGAGGATTTTTTTTCTAATTTGAATTAATTTTCTCTCAATATTATTTTTGAACACATATCATTGCTCCTTTGTTTCTGTAATGCTTCAAAACCATCTTGATAGCTGTTTACTTTTGGTGCTACTGGTTTTGAATTTAATGTTCACTTTGAATTTTGTAGCTGTTTGTTCCCAAATGGCAAGAGTAATAGACCAATTTTTGTATTTGCTAGTTGAGTCTGTATCTTCAGATTTCTCTGAATGAATAATCTTTTCTAAGCAATTAAATTAGAGAGCCACAAACCAATATTTCTATTCACTGTCGGATTAATACTTTTCCGACTAGGCCAGTGCTTCCTAATTAGCCTTTCTCTGAATTATGGATCTCTTCTATTATCAGATCGTTAAGGGCAACAGATTAAAGGCTGGATCACGTAGCTACGCTGTGTAGAAAAGCCGTACAAACTGTCACAGTTTGATTGTACACATTTTTTTTCAGCAATGTATGTATGTATATATATATACTGGTCACAAAAAGTTAGGGATATTGCATGAAGTGAAGCCACGTAACATAAACGCCAGAGTGTGTTTGCAAAAACAATTCAATGGGCAATTTCTGCTCACAACAAGTAGTACCACAATATAGACAAAAGTGTATATTCAGAGAATGTCCAAACCTCTGGATTTCAGTATCCAGTAACACTACCTATGTGTCGAAGAACGTCTTGACACCTACGAAGCATACTTGCAGTGACATTATTGATTAGTGTTTGGTGCAGTTAGTCCCATATTAGTCAACACATTACAGAGGTCTGCCAGTATACTGGGGTATGGAATGCGGTTATCTAAACGTTGCTGTATAGATTCCCAAATTTTCTTAGTAGTATTAAGGTCAGACCTGAGGTAGCTGTAAGGATTCGATCTTGTGGTTTTCCAGCCAGGGCCGGTCCAAGGGGTAGGTAGGCCAGGTGGTAAATGTGTAGATTAGCGTCCTAAATTATTTCGTTGAAAAAATTTTAGTACCTGGAAAAAGTGCGATGTACAGATTTTAGTGTATGGAAATTAATGTCAAATGGTGCAAAAATTGCATATTTTGAATGTGTTTTAAAGATATATTTTTTTCGTAATATTGACCTGTGAGTCTGACGCTGTGAAGAGAAGCTGCGGTAGGCCTAATGTATTGCTCCGGCAAAGAATGTGAAGCTTTGGTCCTTTAAAAGGAAGGTTTCTTGCTGTACCAAAATGATGAGCGGAAGAGTACAAGAGAAAGAGGTTGTTGTTGGCAGGAGAGCAATAAATGTAGTGATACGCTACAGAAAATAGGTCCACAGCATCCACCCTTTATTTTGTTGTATCCTGTATGTTGTTGGCAGGAAAAACTGGGAAAAAAACTCTTCGATTTGCAAAAGATATGTATGAGTAAGATGGAAACTGACCTGCGAACAAGCTATTAACACAGGAGAACCAAAAGTGCAGTGACACAGCAAATCAGCTATGAATGGAAGCTGTTCAAACCAGAACCGAAAGTTATAGTTCCCCAGTTTCCTATACAACATAGAAAAGCATGTTAGTACTTTCTAACATGCTTTTCTACGTTCTTTCGCATACCACGAGTATGCGAAAGAACGAAAAATTTCTCAACATCGCTTTAAAAACAATGACAAAACATGAACGAACTATATTGTGTAGCGTATGAGTATAACACGGCTCGCTCTCGTGGTAACAAAATACGCGCTTGGACTTGTAGTCGTCCGCGCGTGAATTAAACGCTGCAGCGAATCTTCCTTTCAATGAAGCTAAGCTTCACATCGTCGCCGTAGCGATGCACAGAGTCACACAATATAGACGTACACGCGTACGCCATATGTGGATAGTTTGAAAATTATTAGCAGATTTTGCAGATAGTTTTTGCTTGTAGATTAAAAAAATAAAAATATTATTACAGCAATTAAAACACTTAAGGTTTTACTAAGATTAATATATTTAATTCTATCTTAACATGAGAATGTTCAACTATTTTTCACATCTTCCGATAGAGTTATTTTGTTTTTGCAGAAGTTTCTGGCCTCTTGATTTTATCAAGGCCTGTTCTCAATATATAGGAACTGTAACAAAAGTTTCATTTACACAGAAAGATTTTTTTTTATTTTATTGCCAGGTTACTCTTGCAATTGCCAGTTATTAAAATAAAATATTTTCCTTATATATTTTATAAGTACTATTTTTGAATTAAGTTGTTAAAGATGCTATATATAATTTTTGAAGGTTCATTAACAGAACTGCTTTTCTTGATATAAAAATTAGTCTCTTGTTTTTATGAGGTTCATAGTCCAAAAATTTTTAAGTTTTGGCCTTAAGGTCCATTTTACACACATTTTTGCGGATTCAGTCGTAATGTCCTTTTGCCCTCTCTGGAATCTGTAATGTTCTAATAATTATTTACTGTTATATTAATTTTTCTTTAAATTATCTCGTTCCATTGTTATCGTGATTTGCGGGTTTGCAGCAAGTTTTCTGTTTCAGTGGTTGTGTATGCAGTCACATTTTATTTGAATGCACCTCTGGCGATGCATTAGGCCTACTGCAGCGTCTCTTCACAGCATCACTCACAGTTCAATATTATGATAGAAAATCTTTAAAACACATTTAAAATATGAAATTTCTGCACCATTTGCCATTAATTTCCGTACTCTAAAATCTTTGTCACACTTTTTCGAGGTACTGACATTTTTCCAACGAAATAATTTAGGACGCTAATATACATATTTACCGGCCCGGTAGGCAGCCAAAAAATGGAAGGGATGCCCATAAATTTTCTTACATAGTAAAATTATCCGCTAACTTTTTTTCTTTATCTTTTATGAGCTAGTCTGTATTTGCCACAAAAATGAAAGCTGAATACTCCTTTGTTGTTTCTCTGACACATGCAGAGTTCCTATATATATACCACCAACAACAAGAAGCATTTTCAATTCTTGTGCGTTTTTTTTTCTGAGAATTCTTCTCTGCTGCTTTTTTACGCATTTGGGTTTTCAGGGGGGAAAAAATGAACCTTTTTTTTTTTTTTTGTTCGTTCCTGATGTTTGTTGACATTTTTATACACACTGAGTGGCCACTTTATTATGACTACCTGACAGTTTTAAGCAAATGAGCTATGGCTGCACGCTGCTGCCGCCAGAGGGTGAGGCTAGTATAAAAAGGGAAAGCTTAGTGCTTGCGACAGTAGAAGTGATTTTTGGGTGACGAGATGGGTAAAAAATGCAATTTGACGGACTTTCAAC
Organism: Macrothele yani; assembly: GCA_039090855.1. Taxonomy (NCBI): domain Eukaryota; kingdom Metazoa; phylum Arthropoda; class Arachnida; order Araneae; family Macrothelidae; genus Macrothele; species Macrothele yani. The sequence continues at coordinate 53,686,684 of CM077011.1, read as the reverse complement.
GTGGGACGATTGTAAGAGCTCGGAGCCATGGAGCGAGTATCACTGAAACCGCCGCATTCATGAAATGTTCCAGAGCCACTGTTGTTAAAGTGTTTAAAGACTGGACTGTCAGCCAAAAAACTGGGTCTCTGCGTGCAACGTGTGGTCGTCATCGACTAGTGACTGCTCGGGCGGACCGGAGTGTCCAGACTGGTAATAGGCAACAGTGCAGCAATTACAGACCATCTTAATCAAGGATCCCTCAAATGATCTGTGCACGCACTGTTCGCCGTACACGGCACGGATGGGATATGGCAGAAGGAGGCCTGTTCGAACACCTTTGCTGTCTGCAGTTAACAAGAGAAAATGTCTCCACTTCGCACAGGAGCATAAGGATTGGACAGTCGATAATTGGAAAAAAATTATTTGGTCCGATGAATCACGTTTTCAGTTGCACCATGCCTATGGCCGAGTGAAAATTTGGCGGAAACAGCACGAAAGCATGGACCCCAAATGCATTGCTACAACCCTTCTAGCTGGTGGCGGCAACGTTATGGTTTGGGGAATGTTTTTCTGGCATGATTTGGGCCCTTTAATTCATGTTGATCAACGTCTGACTGGCACATCATATCTAAACATCGTTGCAGACCAAGTACATCCTGTCATGTGGATGGTTTATCCCAATGGCGATGGCTACTTTCAACGAGATAATGCGTCTTGCCATAGTGCTCGTATTGTACAGGATTGGTTTCAGGAAAATGCCGGTTAGTTTACTTGCTTAGCTGGCCCCCACAATCTCCAGATCTCAACCCCATTGAGAATTTGTGGGATGAAGTTGAACAAGCCATCAAACAGCTGGATACGCAACCCTGCAATTTCACACTCCTGGAAAGTGCTATTCATCAAGCATGGTCTTAGATTCCAAAAACCACCTATCAGTATCTCGTGGAGTCCATGCCACGAAGAATCTACATCGACGTAGTATTAAAGGCAAAAGATGGCCCAACGAAGTACTGAGGGGGTGGTAATAATAAAGTGGCAACTCAGTGTATAACAATAAGGCTTGAGTGACAAGCCTTATTGTTATGTACATCTTGGAAATAAATCCCAAATTCCCACAGCCTAGGGTAAAGCGGGGAAAAAAACACTTTTTACTATGAAAACTGCAACACAAAGCTCCTACAGATTGCGAACCATATATATATCAATGGTTTTCTATCCACTCATTGATAGCGCATTGTTTGCCATTCAGGAAAGATTTACTCAGTTGCAAAAACTTTTCAACGCTTCGGGTTTCCTTTATAATTTGAAGAAATTGCCTGACAGGGGATTCTTTAAAAGAAAAGTGTATTCAGTTAGAAAATTTTTTTAAGGATGCTGACAGTGAAGAAAAAGATATCGATGAGGAGCAACTGTTTGAAGAGCTGAGGCATTTGCAAGCACTTATGAGCAAATGCAGCTCAGCTACTACAATAGAAGCTCTAAACTTCATATTCCAGTATGATATGGTTCATTGTTATCCCAACAGTAGGATTTGCTTTCGAATATTGCAATTCCTGTCTGTAGAAAGCGGGAAAAGAAGTTTTAATAAATTAAAGCTGATAAAGACTTGTTTGAGATCTACAACGATGCAGGAACAGCTATCAGCTTTATCCATCATTTCTATTGAAAACGATATTGCACCAAAAAATTCTGAAGCAAAGAGGTTTTTGCAAAGTAAAGCCAGACATGAAAGTTTCATGTAAATAACACAAACAACTATGTATGATTAGTCATTTTGTGAGTAAAAATATCATTATTATATTGGACTATTTATTTGTAGCATAGCATATAATAGTGAGTTAGTGGCATGTCTACTGAGCATGCGAAGTTGAGATTAGAGCTATTTGCTGTGTTTGGGTCCATACTGCAAAAAAAAAAAAAAAAAAAAAAAAAAAAAAGATGAGGGGGGGGATCAAAGGAGTCTTTCTGGCTGTCGGAAAAAACAGAAAAAGTTGAATGCCATGATGACAGCACTTTCAATAGGTTTCTTCAGTGGTTTAGCTTTTTTCTCTTCCTTTTTTTTTTTAATAATTTTCATTCCAGTTAATTGTAACTGCAGCTTGTGCTCATTTTGGCTTTTCACTTTACTAGTAACTTGTTTTTCAGTGTTTACTTCCCTTTTGTTTCTTCTTGCTTGATTCTTAATATATATATAAAGATAAATTAAAATTTGGGGGTATATCATAATAAAATTTTATAAACATAATTTACCAGCACTAATGAGGGCAAACTTTTGAATGTGATTTACATTAAGAAATAATAGGGCATTCAAAACAGTTGAATTATATAAAGAAATTGCATAAATGATTTTTTTTTCTTTTTAAATTTTACTCAGGTTTGGTTATTCATGGCTCTAGTTAGGAAAGTTAGGGATGTTATGCAAAACACAGATGAGTGTAAATTAAGTACAACCTCCTGTAGCTTTAAAACTTGAGCTTATATCCCTCAGATCAGTATTTCCCCTCCTACCAGTAGATCTCTCTGTAGAGTACAACTGGATCACCCTGTGAAAGTAAACCAAGTTGGTGACTTCACCAAGTTGGTAAATATAATATTAGTGGAATTAAAGGATTAAACCATGTGTGAAATTATAGAATAAATAAGCAACATTTATTTACAATTAAATAATTTATTTTAAGATCTATAGTTTTGTTGAGCCTTTAGCTCGGCTTCATCAGGACAAAGGGAGCATGAACATTCATATGTGACATCATCAGGTAGTTGATGATCATGGATTTTGGTGAATTGTCTCCATGCAATTGAAAGAAATCGAGTAGGTGTCATGTTGTTGACAAGTCATAAAGAAAAGTCATGGAAACAAATTGGTGTTTTCTACCCGTGTATATCGTGCAGTACATCTATGCGTTACAGAGGATTCCTTGCAGAAAAAGCTAGATTTTTTCCGCCGCAGTGGTCTAAGCACTGGCTTATATGACTGTTGGGTTCGAATCCCGGTGAGGCATGGATGTTGTGTTTGTCTTACAGCACTGGGTCTCTTCCTTCTCTGGAACCAGTGACCCTAAATTAGGGACAGGCGACTGCTTATAGCCCATTGAGTTGCTCACCATGGTCAGTAAACACAAAAACAAAAAAATAAAAAGAAGTTATGATTTTTTTTTTAAAGAAATTGTGGCACACACAGGATATAAGATTGAAATAGATTGTCCTTTTGTTGTAGACAAAGCTGTCCAGAAATTTAGGAACTTTCAAATGTTTAAATTTCAAAGTTATTTTGAAATCTATAAACAAGGCAAATTTTTGTGGATCAAAAGACTACGTTGAAGACAACTGGGGAATTTATCACATCGCTTGTGAATGTGGACTTTCATGTATAGGACAGATCCGTAGAGCTTTTAAGTTTTCATGTGAAGGAACACATGACTTACGTATGGAACTGAAGAAGTCTTCTATAGCCCAACATTGTCATGAAAATAACCAGATTTTTTTTTAAATACTACCCTTATTGATAAACCTGATTTGACTATCAAGCTTAATATATTAGAAGCTTTCCACATCTAGTGCAACTGCTCATGGCTTGTCAACGACATGACATCTACTAGATTTCTTTCAAACACGTGGAAACAACTTGCCAAAAGCAGTGACTGTCAGAATGCTGATGATGTCACGATGATTTGAACGTTTGCACTCCATTTGTCCTAATGAAGCCAAGCCAAATGCTCAGTGAAACTACAGTAGATTTAAAATCTTAAAATAAAATATTTAATTGTGAATAAACATTGCTTATTTAAAATATTCTATCTCTACAGCCCAAGTATTGAAGTCATAAAATATATTTGGGAATTACTTGGAGCAAAAACATAACGTACAAGAGCATTAACCAGAAAAAGAAATCATGTGTTTTTTGGAAAAAAAAATAACCGTTTGCAGTGGGTGTTTTTTTTTTTTTTTTAAGTAACCCCCACACACACACCTGTTTATTGGGGGGGGGGTAAAAATCCTGCTTGATCTGCAGCATTTCCATTCGGTAGAAATTTTGTGTGTAGCTAGCTTGCAAAACTCCTAAAGCAGCAACTGCATCAATCTGCCGTACACCTGCATGTAACATGTCAACAGCCCTATTTCTGATGTCAATACTTAAACGTCGTATGGACATCTTTTCAAGTTAATCCTACTCTGAAGGAAATGCATTCAGCAAACTTGTAGTCCAAGCAGTGAGACGACCTGTTTTCTACTTCTCGGAAGCTACTTTTATCGGAGCTTGCACACACACACACACACACACACACACACACACACACCAACCACATGATGTGTCATCATGATGCTAATTTATGCTGATAACCTATCTCCTGTAGTCACTAAATATGCATATCACCATGTTTCCCTTTTGAAACCATAATATCCCAAACTTTTTGTGAGTACTGTATATATATATATATTTTTCTTATGATTCAGAATACATGAATTGTGTTTGAAGCCTATGAAAATAATGAAATGAATGCATGAATTGTTCATTTGTTTCATTATAACTTTTTGTGACCACCTATGAATTGAAACAGAAAAAGAACTTATACATTTTAGGAACTTGAAGTTAATGTTATGAACAGAAATAGAGAGAAGAGCACAGCACAATGTCAGAGTACAACAACAAATGGCATTAATGAACAACCAATAAAAGAAAATATTTTTTTCTGGTTGGCCAAACAATGCAAAGAGTTACTCGTGAAATGAGTATATATGAGTAGCAACAGAATTTAACCCAAGACAGAACAAACTAGATTGGGTGGCTGTTTTCATATCTTATTTGCATACAAATTTTTGAAAAGGTGTTTCAACATGCATAATCAATTGATTCTTACAATTATTTATATGCTATGTACTGTTTGTTACACAATAGGACCCTCAAGCGGAAACTAAAAATTGCAATTTCTAAGCACAAGATATAAACTAGGGACATTACACTAAACAAACTTCCTGAAATACTAAGACAATTATAACCAAAAATTAAGTCTAAATTCGCAAACTAGTGAAAAAAGATTAAGAACCAAATACACATGGGTTGAAAAAATACAAAGCAACTAACATACCAAAATAAAAGGCTCCTCTGTAAAAATACAGAAAAAATGATAAAGAAACGTAAACTGAGATATAAATACACAGATCTGCAGCAGAAACACAGATAGCCTTTAGCTACACTTAAAAGAAAAATTAAAAACAAAGCTGTGAAAGTACTACTTGATTTATCTCCCAGCATTATTTCACCTCACATTTCTAATAATCTATCAGCTAAATTTCAGATGTCCGAAAAACTCTTAAATGAACAACACAACTGACTCAGTTTTATGTTGCAATAACTTAGATGTTAGTGGTATTAAAATGTCTACTTTATGTTCAGTTAAATATGAGCAACTGAATTTTCAAGAAAATTGCAACAGCCACAACGAAGCCAGTGAAATGGACTTGAGTCAAAACATAGTTTGTGAGGTCGTATACCTTGTGAACAATAACATATACAGGGTGTCCGAGAATTATTGGACACAGTACAAAATTATGTAAAACAAAACATTAAACAGATAGAAAGAAACTGACTGTACTAACTTACAATGTAACTACACATGTTAATAAATTTCGATGTAAGATCCCTTGGTTGCTCGTAGTACGTCCAAGCGATACTTGATTTCATGCCATGTATTGCCAAGCATCTGAAAAGATATGGAATTAATAGCAGCTGTGATATGCTGCTTCAGTTCCTGCAAATCAGTACAAGGTGTCTGATAGGCACGATCCTTCACATAACCCCACATGAAATAATCCAATGGAGTTAGATCTGGGGAGCGAGGAGCTACGGAATGGGACCACCACGCCCAATCCATCTGTTGGGGAAATGCTCATTTAGGCACTTACGTACACACATTGACCAATGCGAAGGCATGCAGTCTTGTTGGAAAACGACGTCATCTTTGATCTGGGGTATAGGGAAATTTTCTAACATATCCAAGTAAATGTCACCATTTATGGTTTTTTCACAGAAGAAAGGGCCAATCACTTCTCTTTTTTATAGGGTGCACCACACATTAACTTTTAGAGAATCGCGTTCCAGTTCAATAGCAGCATGAGGCGGTTCACTGCCCCATATCCAAACAAAACATAGTTTACGAAGTGAAACAATACCTCATACATGAAATGTGGATTAATCACTAAAAATTACAGTACTTAGAAAGTTTTTATCGTTTCCCACTTGATTCAGCATATCCACAGCAAAATCGTATTGCAGAGTGTGATTATTTGTATGCATCTTTTGCACTATTTGAATTTTATAAGCATGAAACTAATTTCTTGTGCAAGATATCATGAACTGTCTATTTTGGAATGCACAGTTCTCTGCTTGCTTTATGAACGGATTTCCTGGGGCTTCGTCGGAAACTTTCATAGCTTGGTCAACCATCTCACCTCTGACGCTTAGGCCTACCGGTTCCTCCACGATGTTCCACATTGCCAGTTTCTTTAAACTGTTTCATTCACCGCTTAGTTGAATTTGTTGACGGAGGATTACAACCATACTCTAAACGGTACCGTCTTTTAACTTTAATGACAGACTTTAATTCCGCAAACCATAACACACACATCGCCTTCTGCTGTATGGATGACATGACTACTGATTGCGCATTTCTCATAAATTCCTCATCAGGCCACACCTAGCGCCATCTATCGGATTCTGGGAGTAACAATTCTGCAATACAAAAATATAGGAACCGTGTTGGTAATATGTGACATAGAAAAACAGACAATGCTCATAGTTTTTTTTTTGTACATAATTTTGTAATGTGTTTAATAATTCTTGGACACTCTGTATAATGGTGAGAGATTGTGTTGCACTAGTAACTGTGATAGAAATGCTTTCTTTTTATAACATTATCTTAACAAAGTCATCCCTTATAAAGCTTCAACAACAATAAGTGATAGTAAAATAACTATTAGGAGCAAGAAAAGTTTTGTGAAGGGGCCTTCATATGATGAAAATGATATTTTATGATATGATGAAAATAATTTTTTAGGTTAGCTAAGAACTTCATTTATTTACCCCCAAATTTTTGTAGACTAGGTAACAAGACTGTATACAACAGATTATCATGGCAGCTTTAAGATAAGCATTACCGTACGTCCCTTCTTACGGAGCACAAACGTTACTAAAACGGTTTTGCTACGTTATGGAAACGTTTGTTTTCAATGTAATATGCAAAGTAAAAGATTTGAAGAGTGATTCCGTATCAACTCAACACAATTTGAAGGCATTTTTTATCTCACCATCTCAGATTTTAATGGAATTTGGTACATAGGTGGCCTCTGTATAGATTAAGAAAAATATCAAATTTCATCGTCATATAGCCACCGGTTTTGAAAATACAGCTATATAAAATGTCCAAAAACACCCCAAAATCAGAAGATTGATTTGCTTTTAAATTATGATTGCAGCTCCCCTAATTAAGATAGAGATGGGAAAGGTATCTTTTTGTAGTATTTTTTATGCTCTTTTATTTGATGTACAACAAACACCATAGGGGTTAAGATTTAAAAAAAATTAAAATTAAAATTTTGAATTTTTCAAAATGCGACACCAGAAAATTTGAAATTTTTTTTAAAACAATCTATGTGTTTGGTATTCGATTACGTGAGTTGTAACTTGGGATGATAATGGGTTTACTTAAAAAGCTATATTCAAATTTAGCCTAACACAAGAGTTTAATGAAAAAAAAAATGAAAAAACATGTAAACTGAAAATAAATTTGGGCTAAATCTCAAAAAGTTTCATTAATAACAATAGATATAGTATTTTTGTTATTTAAAACTATTTATTTAAGCAATGTTTTATTTTTAATTGATTTGTTTAAAATCTGAGACTACATGGGTTTAAAAATTTTATTAATTTAATTATTCAGAATTTGTAATAATTCACAATTCAATACAAAAAAAATAAACAGACTTTAAAAGTAATTTCAATTACTGCTCAAGAAACACATCAAAATAATAATAACATATGGCATTGAATTGTTTACATTTATGCAAATTATATTCCTAATCTTAAACTTAGATCGTCATTTAAAGCAGAATCTTCTAAAATTAAAAAAAAAGTTGCATCATTGTTTTGAAGTGAAATCACACGTGTAGATCCTTGATATAGTCTTTAAAAGCTTCAATAGTTTGGTGTATTTCTGTTTCAGAGAGATTGTAGAGTCTTCCTGTCAGAGTCAAAGGATTTACTTTACACAAGAGGTAACTTACAGGAAGCTATAATACATCTTGTGGGCTAGGGTAGGAAAAGGATGTAGATGGACCAGCTGGATGTAAAAATGAGACCTTAACTTCATTCTCACTCTCTTGTTTTGGTAGAACATACGCTACCCACCAGTTGTTTTCATAGATTATGGTTATGTAACCACTCATTTCTGTTATTTGCAGTCTGTCTAATGCTGATACTTTTTCAGTAGCTGACTCGTTTGATTCTGAGAACATCTTCACTTTTATTTTTGAATTACTCAATGGGATAGGAATAAAAGCATGAAGTTTCTGGGTACCTTGTATTGTTAGAGACTTGCTTAGGCGATTTTCCAAAATTGGTCTGTTTCTATGTATTCTTCTTGACTTACATATGTAAAGTTTGCCACAAAAATGTTCTGAATTGCCCATTCGTACAACTGAAATGGTGTTTGAATTTGATTCTCGTAAGGGCGTTGTAAGCTGGCTTGGGCAGCTAACCTTTTCACCGTTCTCCACCAACGCCATCACATGACCCCTTCCCGTGTGCTGTTGCTGAAAAATGCCATTCAGCATCAATGTTGAAGTCATCTTGATGGAAACATAAAAGTTGGTGAAAAAATTTCCGATTTTTGCACTGGGCTGCAGACCCGTCAGAGAAATTGTACATTTTTTTGAGGCTGTTGTCACCAAACTTTCTTTTCAAGAAGTTAATAAGGTTTTTTTTTTTTTGGAAGCAGTACAGTGTAATTGTGTTGTGCTCTAAACATTCAGAAATTACTACAAAACTTGCATGTTCAGTCTTTTCTGTTTTGTAATAGATGACAAATGGGTGGACTGTGGCTTGCCCACTGGTCCAGTGATAGCTCTGGGCTTCATCTTGAAGAAGAAAACTATAATTTTTAGCAAAATCACAAATGATGAGAAATTCTGAGTCCTTGAGGTTTTCCTTAGTACTACTATTCATAAAAGAGCTTTGCTGCTTAGCATTGAAGTCATGTCTGACCAAAGCAGACAGTTTTTCGCAAAACAAATCAATAAAATTTGAAGTTGATTTTTCTAATGTCTCCAAGTTGCATCTATCAACTGTAATCCATTGGCGAAAAGTTAGTTTTTCAACCAAGTTCTCAAACCGTGTTCCCAGAACAGGTGGGACACTTCCCCAAGTGACAATCTATGGAAGTAGGGTTGCATAATACTCTTGCAAGACAATGTTTGTAGGAAGATAATTGTCCATTCGTTAGTGAACCAATTCTTGCATTTTTCATCATCAGTTTTACATTTTGGTGTGTGGTGCAAACACATACCGTATGAGTACCACTAGACCCTACCAGGACACGGTTTTTTGGTCTGAGCTCTGCAAATTTGGAAAAACTGACTTTCGTGCTTGCAAATTGTCAAATTACATAAAATCAGCCTGTTTGACAAACTTTATCTCCGTTTTCAGTCCTAACAGAAACACAATCTTTCATTCCAGGTAAAACCCGACTAATTTCATCACTTTGGTAAAACGATCATACTACAACTACTTCAGAAGAGAGAGACTTACCTGGTTTTCTATTAAGGCTTTCCAAAATTCTTTCTCCTTCAGAATTTTTTTTTTATTGTCTTACCATATAATTAGGAGCATTGAATTCTTACATGATTTTCCTAACACTCCATGACTCTGGTAAGCAAGTCAAAATCATCAACTGTTTATCTCTAGTGCAGTTAGAAAAATTACTTTTAAGATTGTCCATAAGAGAGTCGTGAAGTATTTCATCCTCATCATCAGATGATTCTTGAATATTTGTAAAAAGCTTCCGTTTCATAGCAGAATTGATTTTTTGAATTTTGGTTGAAGCATAACATTTAGATTTTAGCTTTTTCTTATTGACAGCTGATTCACCCAATTCATGGAGCAAAGTATTCAGTGTTTCAATTACTTCTGACATAGATGCAAAATTTTCGTCCATTTTCTCATCAGCACAGGTTTCATTTGCTTCTTGACTAATTATTAAAGTTTTCAGCTGCTTTCTGCAAGAATCACAAATTTTAGTCTCCTTTGATAAGTCATCAAAATTTTCCAACATCCAGTCTCACATTTCTATATGGATTGAAACATTGTATTAATGCATATCTTGTACTTTCCATTGTTGATTATTTGTGCATAAAATGTAAAATTAAAATAGTAAAATAATTGCCTCCCATTACCTGTTCTTTTTATTTTTCCTAAAAAAATCCTGCACAGCTTCAATTTATAAAAGTCTAGTTTCAAAACTGAAAAGGATGTACTTTATTCAATTTAAAGTTTTCAACCACATATCACTTTCACTGCAAGAAACACATGATCACCATCAAAACCTAAAGCAGACTGAGAAATACATCTGATCACCATCAAAACCTAAAGCAGACAGGTCTGCAAGGTAGGAATGCAAGTTGCTGCTTGTTGGGTCTTGTTACCAATGATCTAAACAACAGAATCAGTTTTTAAGTCGGAACATGCAGAGTTTTGTCCAAAACAAAATGTAGCCTACAGTATAACTGCACAGTCTTTATTTTTTTATATTGTATTGGGAATTATTACAAATTCTGAATAATGAAATTAATAAAATTTTTAAGCCCATGTGACTCAGATTTTAAACAAATTAATTAAAAATAAAACATTGTTTAAATAAATGGTTTTAAATAACAAAAATACTATATCTATTGTTATTAATGAAACTTTTAAAGATTTAGCCCAAATTTATTTTCAGATTACATGTTTTTTTTTTTGTTTTTTTTTTCATTAAACTCTTGTGTTATTGTGTTAGGCTAAATTTGAATATAGCTTTTTAAGTAAACCCATTATCATCCCAAGTTACAACTCATGTAATCAAATGCCAAACATATAAAGATTGTTTTAAAAAATTTCGAATTTTTTGGAGCGTCACATTTTGAAAAATTCAAAATTTTAATTTTAAAATTTGATTTTTTTTTAATATTAACCCCTATGGTGTTGTACATCAAATAAAATAGCATAAACAATACTACAAAAAGATACCTTTCCCATCTCTATCTTAATTAGGGGAGCTGCAATCACAATTTAAAAACCCATCAATCTTCCGATTTTGGGGTGTTTTTAATACTTTTTATAGCTGTATTTTCAAAACCGGTGGATATATGACGATGAAATTTGGTATTTTTCTTAATCTATATAGAGGCCACCTATGTACCAAATTTCATTAAAATCTGAGATGGTCAAGTCGTTGTGTTGAGTCGATACGGAATTACCCAAGAACGAAATAGAAACGTTCTAACGTTTTGCAACGGCACACGTAAAGCCAGAAAAAAAAAAAAAAAAGTCTTGAAACTGGAATATAACCTTCGATAAAAGGTTGTGGTAACATTTTTTTGACGCTTGACATAATACACAAAGGACAGCAACGTTTAATAGAGGAAATTTAGACGTTGATTTACCGTTGCTGTTACATTTACTAAACGTAATACAGAAAGGAAAAAATACGTTGTAAAATCGAAAATAAAACGTCGCTAAACGGCTGTTAAAACCGTTTCTCAACGTAATAAAGAGGGAATATGACGTTTAAATAACGTCATTTAAACGTTGCTAAACATTCTTAAAAAACGTTTCTCAACGCTATCATGGAAGGAATATGACGTTTAAATAACGTCATTCAAACGTTGCTAAACGGTTGTTGAAACCGTTTCTAAACGTAATAAGGGAAGGAATATGACGGTTAAATAACGTCATTCAAACGCTAAGCAAACGGTTGTTAAAAACCGCTTCTAACGTAATAAGGGAAGGAATATGACGGTTAAATAACGTCATTCAAACGCTAAGCAAACGGTTGTTAAAACCGCTTCTAAACGTCATAATGAAAGGAATATGACGTTTAAATAACGTCATCTAAACGTCTTAAAAACAGTGCTACAACGTTATAACAACGGTTGAAAAACCATTGAATCAACGAGATCGTATTAGCGTTTTATAAACGTAATATTGTGACGTTTTTTCAACGTCTACGCCGAACTGGTTTTAAAACGTTTTACAAACGTTTTTGTGCTACTTGGGTTATTCCCTTTGATTTTTTTAACTCCAAGTGAAGGCACAGTGACAGCTATAATTACCTCAAAAAAAAAAAAAAAAAAGAGTTGTTTTTCTCTACTGACAAATTAAGTGGCATCACCCAAGTGGACGTGTAACCAATTATTGAAAATGATAGATGTTGCAGAGACGTATGCGAGTCATGAAGAAGTAAAAGAATTCCTTGTCACTGATACTTACTTTTGTCCTAGAAATCCATATAGTGAGGGCAGAGTCAATGTTAGCACAGTCAGGCAAGAGTCAGAGATTGAAGACTAGAAGTGCTCAGCTTGCAAAGGTAGTGGCAGAGGACAATAAGTGGCATAAGATGATCACAGCCAGCAAGTTGAGAGTGTGCTTAGAATTGAAAAACTTACATTCATAAGCATAATTTACAACCTTGGGATGCTCCATAGTTTGTGCCTATCTTCAAGATACTGATGGAAGGACACACACGCACACACACACACACACAGACTACATAACTATCTGTGAGGAACATCTCCCATGCTACGAGAGTGATACTGATGCCAGTACATTATAACAGATCTGTAATGAAGACACAATTTATGGAGTGGTACCATAATACATCACTGCAGAAAAAAAAAAAAAGTTATAACAGCAGCTTTTTCTGAGTGTAAAATTATAAAATCTATCTTTTAGGATAAAGACAGTATTTTCAGAGAATTTGAACAGAAGGGTATATATAACTGCCAACTCTGAGTTTTTGGAGACTTTACAGAATATTACAGGGTTCCCACACCTTTTCTCCCACACAAAATGAAAAAAAATTTAAGGACTTTTAAGCACCTCCCAAAATTTTAAGGACCTTACCACTTAGATACACAATAATGACGTAACAAATACACTTTTGCACATGACTTATGCAAATTAAAGAATGCTGATAAAGTTTGCAATACTTTTCTATACAACTTATGTTTGTGGATTAGAATTTAATAGCAGTTCTGCTGGTCAAATCAGTTTTCCTATCTGAGAGAATAATAATATATGCAACAGAGTATGCAAATTGTAAAACTGTAGTTCAAGGTTTGAAATTTGCCCATAATAATTTCATGGTTAAAATTGCAAAACCAAACTCAAAATTATGTGCTCAAGATTTCAAATTTGCACCTAATTTTCTCATGGTACAACTTAACAACTGTTATTTGCATATACGAAAAGGAGGAATAAAAAAATTGAAATATCAGTACCAAGAGATGGCGATGGAGTTTGTTGGATGGAATCTGCTGTAGACATGCCAACCTTCAAAATCTGAAAATCGGGAGATTTTTACAGCTCATAAAATCACATGAGTGCTATTTTTTATCGACATTTTCCAGAAGTAGTGTTATTGGTCCACTAAAAGTTCTGAAGGAAAAAAAAAACAGCACCAAAATCAACCCCCCCCCCTCTACTGAAATTTGTTTTCAAATATGCCGATTCTGCAAGATAATAAATATGTAAATCAGCCCACATGTTGTTTTTTACGAATAAAATAGCAGACAAGTGTTTTTCATTTCTTCCTTAGGTTGTGCACGAAGGCAAAGATGAGAAAAAGCATCATACTAACATCGCCGCAACTCAACTGTTTATCATCACTTCTAATGTGCACTGCTCTGCTGACTGCTGAGGTGAGGGGTTGAAAAACTGAACTTCAAGGAGAAGGCAGGGTAGCTCCTATTTCTCAATCAATTACTGACCCTCCCCGTCATTCTAGTGCCAGAGTGGGTAAGCTCTTCGCTGAAGGAGTAGTATGACAATCGGACTGGGAGAAATTTTTTTAAAGCAAATTTTTTCCACCCAACTTGGGCGATTGGTCAGAAGCCAGCACTTAGACCACTGCACCATCAAGGGAGCTTTCTTTTTGCAGATAGGAAAAGTATGAAACTGATTATTGTAATGCAGCTTTGCATTGACGCAGAAAGAAAAAGATTTCACAGGCGGTTCGAAATCATGGTGGCTGATGGAATTTCGACCATCTTAACTGCTAATTCTCGGTGAAAATCAGGAGAATTGGACATTCATCCAGAGGGCGGGAGGAAAGACTGAAAATCCGGATAGTTGGCATGTCTTTAGCCTCCATGGTCCTTCACTTTTTACAATTAATTACTTATTTCACACTGCCTGTGTTTTCCCATGGGCATTCAGCTGACATCACATGAAACCATCATTAACACAGACCACCAGCAGCAGAAGTTCTAGGAATTACTTTGCAACTTCTGGATATTGCACAGCCAGTCAGGAAAACTAAACACTTTTTGCCAAAAATAAGGACTTCTAAGCACCCTAAAACAAGTACACACACACACACACACACACACACACACACACACACACACACACACACACACACACACACACACACACACACACACTTACTTTTTAAGGACTTTTATGGATTTATAAAGACTGTTGGAGCCCTGTATTATAACGAAATTTGTCTTTCTCCTCCATGACAACTTCCACACTAGTCTATTGAAACACAATGCTATCATGAACATTTGTTAGGATGTTCTTGTTCGGTGAGCTCACAGCCCAGATCTGGCAGCATCATATTACAGTCTACTTGGCCCTCCACAAAATGTCCTATGAAGTAATATCTTCCAGATGACATCAGAGTGCACAAAAGTGTTCATGATGAACTTTGTAGTCTTGGTATGGATAACAACATACTGACTTCTTTAAACAGCAAATATGTGCTGAACTTAATGGCAATTATAATATACAGTGAAACGTCACTATGTCAGTGAAAAATACATGAATCTTCCTGCAAGTTTCAATATATCTAAAAAAAATTTTTTTTTAATATGGAGAAAGGGAAAAATAAGTTCTGTACTAAATCTTGTGTGTGCGTGCACAGTAAAAATGTTAAACCCAAATGCATTACATAAAAGAAAGTTTGTATTTAAAAAAGAAAACTACTTTTACCAAATGAAAATTGCAAACTATCGAGGTAGAATCTTGATTTCAGTACATTGGCTATTTTCTAGAATGTATTCCACATTTTAAATCACTAAATCCTTTTTCACAAGAAAAGTTTAACTGTAACTGCAAGTCTTCTTATAGAGATAGACAATCCAGAAATAACAATGCATTATACAGCAGGCAAATATAATAAAAAATCTTTATTTTCTTCTGTACACAATGATGATCTGTTTTAAGGCAAGCAGCCACTGTATTGTATTCCTCAGGTTAAAAATGTCAACCATTTAAGTTTCACTACTCCCATTTGTCTATAGATTTTATTTTTCAACACATGGTGTATATTCATCAATATTCATCTGAACCTTTTGTTACCTATCAGAATTCATCACAAACTATTATTTTTCTATCAAGATTTATCACAGCCTTTTGTCTGCACACCACTATTCTTTAGTCTTTTAGCAACTCATTAATATTTACTGGCTTTATATTAACATTCAATATTAACTTGGCTTTTGTAACATACCATCGAATCATTATTTGCCATTCTTCTGTCAGCTAATTAAGATTCATCCAAACTTTTCACATATGCAATTACTTTCTACCAACCCTCCTTTTGTTTTACCTATAGAACTTTTAGACTGCAACTATCCTTCTTTTAATATTACTCTGCATTTCCTATTATTCACACTTATGCACATAAAACTAATTCTGTGAAGCAGCTATAATTAATCCACAAATTTAGAAACATTTAACACAAAACTTCTACTTCTGGCAACTAAAACCTTTTAAAACCTGATGCTTTATGAAACTTTTTATAAAACATATCTAGCATTTTTTAACTATTATTCATGCTTATACTCCTATCTGGAAATTCTGCCTCCTCAAACAATATATACACTGAAGAGCCAAAACATTATGACCAGCATGTCTTTGTGCAAATCAAAGCAACTGCAAGTAAATAACGGCACACGTGAAAATCATGAAATGGTAAAAATAACACCTGATACTGAGCTCTCTTAATCAGTGTTATTCTTGTTCTTCAGATGGGAAAGGCAGTGGACTTCAGCAAGTTTGACAAAGGCCAAATTGTAATGGCCAGAAGCCCGAGTCAAAGCATTTTAGAGACAACAAGGTTTGTAACATGCTCACAATCAGTCATGGTTAGTACCTTCAAAAAATGGTCTGAGGAGGGAAAACTATGAAACATCTGCAAGGTGGGGGCCAATCACAGCTCAATGATGCTATAGACAAGTAAAAGCTATCCCATATGATACAAGTCAAAAGAACGGATACTGTGGTGCAACTCAATGGTAACTCGAATGCTGGTGATGGAAATAATGTGTCACAACATGCAGTACATTGAGCCTAAGCATCAGGCTGCTCCAAGTGCCCACGCTAACCTCGGTTCACCATCAAAAGCACCTACAGCAATCATGTGAACATCAAAACTGGTCCTTGACTAATTGGAAGAAGGTTGTCTGGTTCATTGAATCTCGTTTTCTGTTGCCCCATGTGGACAGCCGGGTGCATGTGCATCATTTACTTTGGGAAATATGGCACCAGGATGCACTGTGGAACAAAAACAAGCCAGTGGAGGAAGTGTAATGCTTTGGGTAATGCTCTGCTGTAAAATCCTGGGTACAGTCATTAACGTGCAGGAAACTATGACATCTGCCACCTACCTAAACATCATTGCAGACCAGGTACATCCTTTCATGTCAGCGGTATTTTCCTCTAGCAGTGCCATCTTTCAGCAGGGTAGTGTGTCATGCCACACTGCCCAGATTGTTCGAAAATGGTTCATGAAACATGAGGAAGACTTCTAAGTATTGCCTGGGCCTCCAAATTCCCCAGACGTCAATCTAATTGAGCATTTGTGGTTTGTGTTAGAACAGCAAATCCAATCTGTGGTAGCTCAACCATGTAACTTACAAGAGTTAAAAGGTCTGCTGGTAACATGCTGGTACCAGATATCACAAGAAAACTTTAGAGATCTTGTAGTGTCCATACCACACCTGGTAAGAGCTGTTTTGGTGGCATGTGGAGGAACAACATCATATTAAGCAGGTGGTCATAATGTTTTGTTTGGCCCGTTGATGTATGTCATATCACTAAGCTGTTCTCCGAGATTCAGAGGTTAGTTCTGCTAAGAAAGAACAGCTGCCAAGATAAATGTTACTGATGATGTTCAATTTTCCTTACTGCTGATGTATCAAATGTCTCCATTTACATAGTTCTTTGCACACAACATCCATCACTTGCCTGAGCATCTGGTATGTGACGACAAGACCTTTATATTTCATACTCATTTTCTTTTCCACTTGCATGCATCCATGAATCTGACCCTCCCATATTTCCTTGGCCTTCCTCTTTCTTTCTTGTCACTTGGGCTGAATACATTTTCTTAGTAAACATCTCACCACTAATTCTTTCAGCATGGCCAAACCACCTCCACCCATTAATCATGTTTTGCTTCACATTACCCATCTCTCTTCTGAAGTAAATAAGTTTCACTGCCATACATCTGAGTAGTGGGGGATTCATACACAGCCATGGGTGACCATTGTAAGGACCCATTAGTCCTGTGAAATCCTTCTAAGGTAGCAGGTAGCTATGACTTTCAAAAATGAATTCACTTGCCCAGTGATTTTACCATCTGATTTGTTTTCTCTGTCAAACATGCTTTCTAAATATACAAATTCATTCACCTGGTTTATCTCTGTACCGTTAAGATTGATCTTACATTTAGTACTAACAGTAATAATTTGGTTTCTCTTATTTAAACTGTTGAAATTGCATACAACCTTCATATACAGTATATTATCAAAAGTATTCGGACACCATGATGTTTTACGACAAATGGCTTTATTATCGTAATTAGTAGTTAGTAGGTCCACCTTTTGCTTATATGACAGTGGCAACACACCAAGGCATACTATCAACCAATTTTCATTAGGCCTTGACAGGAATGGCTCTCTGTTCATCCGGCAAAGTTGCTGCCAGAGTGGAGAGTGAAGACAGCCGTTGTGATCGCTTTCATATCTGTCACTCCTGTTCATCTCAAAGGTGTTCTGTGGGATTAAGATCAAGACTCTGAGCAGGCCAGTCTAACAATTCCACCTCATTTTCAAGAAACCACTTTTGCACACACCGTGCAATGTGGCAAGGAGTTTGATTATGTTGGATGAGACAACGGATTCATTTCCATAATCAGCCATATTGTTGGTACGGTAGAATTATCCAGAACATCAAGGTACACTTCAGAGTTCATGGTTTATGGTATAATAACCAATGGGACAAATCCCATCCACGAAAAACAATTCTATACCATGATGAAGCCTTCACCGAATTTAACGGTTGGAAGAACACAGTCTGACGAAAATCGTTTGCAGGATGTCGCCAAATCCAAATAATGTCCATCAGATTGGAAGAGTGAAAAGCGTGACTCATTCCACAGAACAGCTTTCCAGTTGCTCACAGTCCAGAAAAACGGTAGACACTCCATTCCAAACAGTACTTCGCATTCACTGTGGTGATGTGCGGCTTGTGTGCCACTGCTCTATCATAATAAGCATTTCCTACTTCAGCATCGATAGAAATGGCAGAGGAAGAATGGGATTTCTTACCATGGCTCTTCTGTCGTGTTCCATCAGTTTGAGCGGCCTTTCTGAATGTTTTTTTCTGAAGTTGCACCATCCTGCTTCCATCTCTTCATGACATCACTTACAGTCAATTTTTGGTATGTTTAGTTTAGCTTCATGGGAAACATTACTCAAATGACATCTTATGGCCAGCCCACGCTCAAACTTGGAAAGTTCATGCTCACATGGCATATCTGCTTAAACATTACTGATAACATGACAGAACACCTCATCTTTATATACGTCCCCACTCACAGCGCATCTTCCTGCACCCATCTGTTCTTTGCACTTATGCAAATATTTGGTAGTGTCTGAATACTTTTGATAATATAGTATATTTTGTACATGTTAGAATAAGAATGGAGGAAATACGATGTTAACCATTTGATGACTCATAGATTAAAAAAATTTACTGTAGCATTACATTCATGTTGTACAGAATTGCATATGCAGAATGAGAAATGATAAGAAAAACGCTTAGACATTCTGTTTAGAAACCTAAGTTAACATTTCAACTACGAAAAATGCAATTCATGAGACAACCTTATAGGTTGTCCTATGTTATAAACGTGCTTTTCATTAAACTATACATAATATCTAAGGTATTTTACCTAACATAAGAGACCTCTCGGGGCCGGGAACATGTGCCTCACAGAGCAAACAACGTGAGAAATACTTGACAATATCAGGTAAAATACCTTAGATATTATGTATAGTTTAACATTTCAACATTTTCCATAATATACCATATTGATCTGCAGCAAACATTGCCAACTGAACATGTTACAATTTTTTTAGGATGAGGTATCATCAAGTGAAAGAAGTTCCTGTTATAACATTATAACAGGAACTTTTTTAACTTGATGCAAAACTTGACTTACATCTGGGGGTACAAGTTCATGAGATGCTTGTGCTGCAAACAGGAGAATTTTGGTGACATCTACAAGGGAAAACAAACACTGCATTAAAGATTGCATAAAAACACCACAATATAACAGAGCAACTCAGTGGAAAATTTACACTTATATAACCACATTTTTACAATACAGATCCAATTCATACTAGTAATCCATCCAAATGGCTTCTCTTTGAATTAAATTCTGATTTTATTCATACAGATGGTGTTCAATCAGTTTTGAGCTTGATTGTGATGCAATAATGCACAGATGTTGGCAGTGCTGTCAGTATTGTACCATCCTTTGGTACTGTGTAAAAAAATGAGGAAGCATAGATGTTAGTAGTTAAGAGTTTAAAATTTTGATAAATGTATACTAGTTACAGCAGGGAAAATTGCAAATATAGAGTACCACATTGTTAGTTAATGATTAACAAAGCACAGAATGTGGGAGTCAAAATTCAAGCAAGTCATTTGAGTTTGTCATGATTCTACATCTCTCTACTAAAAGCTCAAGTTCTTTGACATAGTTTCTGAAACCTAGGACCCCATTTCAGAGACTATGAAGAGCTGCAAGAAGCCACTAAGGTACAGTTTGCAACATTATAAAGAGTTTTATTGCCAAATCTAAGATCACAACTGGAACAAAGGTGTGGTAAGCATAGTGTAATTTCCTTAGACCATGTAAAACAATAATCATACATTTGCCAGAATTTCATAAGGTATAGGTAATTTAGACTAAAATATAAGTAAACATGTCTTGAACAAAACTACATATGTGGCTAAAATTCATAATGGACTTTTAATATATATTTTCCATCAAGCATCTTCACACGGCACATACTGAGCATGCAACTTTCATAAGGATAAAAATCTAACATTGTTATCTATTGGGTATATAAATAAGTTTTGAGGGATTTCCGTTCGGTGTCGTACTTATTACTGCTCGCATGTATTTTAAGGCGGCAACACTGCAATATAGCAGTAAAGACGCCAGCTGTCAGAGTCAGTATACGACATTCGACTGAGGTGCGAAGACGTATTTGTTTTACTCGATGGAAAATGACAACTTTCGTCCTGACAAAACAGCATTGGCGGGAAGTGTTACTGCATTACTTTATTGTCAAGAAAAGTTTTGCCGACAGCTATCGCTTAATGTCAGAAATCTATGGTGAACATTCCCCATCCATAAAAACATGTGAGTATTGGTTTAGACAATTCAAAAGCAACGATTTCAATGTCAGTGATAAAGAACGTTCTGGACCACCCAAAAAATTTGCTGATACCGAAATTGCTGATGCCGAATTGGAAGCTTTACTCGACGAGGATCCGTGCCAGACCCAAAAAGAACTAGCAGCAGCATTAAATGTTAGTCAACCATGCATTTCACAACGTTTAGCTGTCATGGGAATGGTGCAAAAAGAAGGGAATTGGGTTCCACATGCTTTGCGGGAAAGAGACCTTGAACGCTGAAAAACCATTTGCGAATTGCTGCTTCAAAGTCAAAAAAGAAAGGTTTTTTTGCATCATATTATTACTGCAGATGAAAAATGGATATGGTACGATAACCCTAAATGGCAGAAAGCCTAGGTGAACCACATCCTTCAACGCCAAAACACAATTTCCATGGTTCAAAGGTAAACGCTGTGTATCTGGTGAGACCAGAAGGGTGTGATCCACTATGAACTGCTGAAACCGTCAGAAACTATTACTGGTGATGGGTATCAAACCCAATTAATGCGTTTAAAACAAGCTCTCACACAAAAACGGCCGGAATGGGAGAATACACACAACAAAGTCATCTTACAGCATGACAATGTAAGACCACATGTTTCTTGACCTGTGAAAAAGTACTTAGAAGGATCTGACTGGGAAGTTCTACCCCACCCGCCATATTCACCAGATATTGCACCATCGGATTATCATTTGTTCCGGTCAATGCAGTCAGCACTTTCTGGAGAACAGTTTAGTTATTATGAAGACATCAAAAATTGGCTGGACAACTGGATCTCTTCCAAGGAACAAGAATTCTTCCTTTGGAGCATACGTTCACTGCCCGAAAGATGGGGTAAAGTTGTAGCTTTAGAGGGAGCATACTTTGATTAATATTAAAATATTGTTTCTGTTCTACAACGTGTTTTGCTCACCTAAAATCCCTCAAAACTTATTTATATACCCAATACAATGAATAAAACAGCACACCACTTTCCTTGGTAGGGCGTAATAAGAAGTCTTTCCACTTTCTTTTTGTCATCCTATTCACCATATATTAATTAGCTTATTATTAATAGCACATTTACTAACATACAAACTTAACACTTCAAAAAGTACCTTAGATTTCTTTCCTATTCCACTGCCTGCCATATACAAAATCTATAATCACTTTTATCCTATACAAAAACACAAGCTTTTTTTTTTTATTTTCTCATGTTAAATGTCACATAAATTAGCATATTGTTACATCAGACAAAAGTTTACATGTAGATATATTTATAGGGAATTCCAACATCAGGGGAGAACCCATGATGCCATATCTTGGGTTTTTCACTGGAAGTCACATAAAGATATACCTTTTGCTATGTGATGGACTAAGAACAACATCAGACAAAGAAGAAAGATGACGTCTAGAATCCATCACTGGGGGGAAAAAAAGGTTTAGGTATGGGAGTTGAAAGAGTTGTTACCTGAGAAACATTACATGTGATCTATGAAAAGTAGGCCTCTAGGAACTGTAATATTTAACTTAGATATAAGATTTCATACTCTAAAGTAGCTGAATAATTTATGATACAATAATATTAAAAACTGGTATTTTCTATTATCATTTCTTTTAATATTTATACATTACAATGTTGTAGCTTAAATGTAAATTCTTGAATAAGAACCTACTTTTTATTAATGCAATATTACATTGAAATAAAAAAATACAAACTGTACCATTTTCAGGGTTCATACACTTTTGGGGGAAAAAATCAAGGACTTTCCAGGCTTTTTCCAGGACATATACAAAAAATTCCAGAATGATTATTACGCTTTACAGTATCATGTTCAAATTACTTTTTAAAAATAATTTCAGTTTTAAGTAATAAAAACGGTGAAAGATGCAAATGGATGAGTCTGCTTTATGCAAATGGTCAAGTTTATCAAGCACAAGATCATAAAGAATGGATTCTGTTCTTATGCCCTGACCTTTGAATTCAATTTGGACCAGTTTCTACAAGGGTAGGTTTCTCCTCCCTGATAACATACCAAAACTTCGTTGCAATCAAACAGATTTTATGTGAGTTAACATTCCTAAGCTTGGAGAACGAATACTGCTCTTATGTCTTGGCCTTTGAATTTAATTTCGAACATTTTCAATAGAATAGGTTCCCAGGTTGTACTCAACGGCACACTAAATTTTGCCGAAATCCAACCACTTTCATGTGAATTATCGTATGGACAAACCCAAAGCATAAACGTTTCTGCAACCTATAGTTCGAAAGGGTTAGTAATTTCGAAAATAAAAACATAACGAACAGTGCGAAAACTAGCTCATAAATAGAATATTTGAAACTACAGTATGCACTCTTAATTATTAGGGATTAGAGGGGAAGGGAATAGAACTGTCCAAAATTAGCATGTTTTTGTTGCGCTAGGCGCTTAAGCTTAAGTACTGCTGAATTCCGTCAGACCCCACCTACCCCCAATGGTCAAATGATTGAAATGTGCTGATGTTCATGGAATGAAATGGTTGATCAGCTATGATGACTGCATAAAATTTCGGAAGAGGGGGGGGCGAATTTTTAACTCTATGCAACATTTCACATCACTCCAGTATTTATCTTGTCATCATCAACAATCGCAATGCAACTACCACTTACGATCGCGAATATCGGCAACCGAAAATCTGCCATATCACTAAGTGATACAACACACAGGTATACTGTTACAATGTATTGTAATTGAGAAAAAAAAAAAAAAGATGTGGAAAAAAGAAACTTTCAGAAATTAAGATCGTCAAGCCATGGTGTTTCAAAACTCCGTTTTCCTTTATAATGTTTAAAAACATGTTTTTGCTTTTTTACCTGTAGTGTATAATAAAAAAACTTGATTTTTTTTTATGGAATTAGATGTCCGTATGTCTGATTGTCTTGTCTGAGTTCACAAGTTAGCTACTGTGTAAAGTAGACCTATTTTCTCAGATCAAAAATATGTAGCTTTGTATATATTCACAATTTAAGCCATTCCTTATTCCCACAGAACTGAATTCAGCAGATGCAAAATGAAGAACATCAAGACCCGCCCAACACCATGTTTCTGATTGTCTGCTGTTTATATTCAAGAAATGCAAATATGGATCAATGGTGAATGCAGCAACTATAATTTTTATTTATTACCAAGAAAAAAAAAAAAAAAAGCTGTGAAAGCTGTAAAGCTGAAACGGATATTTCTCCCCCCCCTGCATAAAAACATTCTGATTAAGATCAAACAGCAGGAGCACGCGTCCATGCACACGCACAACCTTTGGAATGTCCTGATGGAACGTCTTCTTTTCATTTGGCACATTGCCATAAATCACCACCTGCAGCTCATTGAACTGTGAAGTTGCACCCTTCCTCTTTCACCCTAACTATAGGAGAAAATGTAAAAAAAAAAAAAAAAAAGCTCCCCAATTGTATTTAGTATTTTTACTAAAATACGTTTATCTGCTGAATTTCGCCTAAATCCATTAAATTTTTAAATATAGATGATTTTTTTTATTAAAACAGTAACTCAGACATCTGAATAAAAATGTATGTTTGTAATTCAAATAAGAGTCCATATCATCACAGAAAAAAAAAAAAAAAATTAAGGATCACTCTGTTTAAATAAACCATGGCATCTAAAAAAAAATAATTCACTTGCTTTTCCCGTAATTTAGAATTACTGTTTCTTTTTTTCAATCCGATTATGCAAGGAAGATTTTTTTTTTTTTTCTTTTTGCATCTGCTAAAGTTTCTAACGGAATTTGGCGAAATTTGCACTAGAACTTTATTGTGATGTATCTTAACCACTGTAAAAAATTTACTGTGTTATTTTGAAAATTCGGGAAAATGGATTTCTGCAAACTTTCTCCTAGTCCCTTTGAGCAGTGGAAGTGATAAACAGGTGTTTGCTTTCTTCCCAACCAAGGGCTTTGGATCAGCGCTCCCAGCTGTCAATCAACCGTTGCTATGGTAACACCCTTTCTACTCCAGGCTTACTCTGTCCAAAGAGGCACACATACTTGCCAATAATAAAAATTTCCAATGCTAACTTTTTAAGTTTTAAACCGATTCAATTGGAATTTTGGGAGTAAGCTTCTGTAATCCAATTATAGTGAATATAAAAATTTCAGCCACTTTCGTGAAAAATTCGCAAAGATAGTTTTCTTATTTTTTATCATAAGTAGCGATGTCTCTTGAGGGGAAGGTTGGAATGCACATAAACAACGAGCAGATGACTGTGTTGTTCAGGCATACTCCTCACTGGTGGATGCCAGCTGACTTGGTACATACGCAACCCCTGCAAATGCTAAATGTTTCTTCTTACCCATTCCGTGGTCCGACGACGGACATCAAGCTCCCCTTCCTAACAGACCTACTAGTAATCATCCAATTTTATTGCACTGGAAGTAGTGCTTTCCCCCCCCCAGCCAAATTAGGATTTGGTGCACGTCTGAAACATTTTTTGAGAACAGAGGAAATAAACTTTAAAAAATGAAGGGGTAACAGTAACACAATTTCCTAAAAGGGCATTTTTTTAAGCACTATTTTCAAATTTCAAGGCTTTTCAAGACAGCAGTAAAAAAAACACAATTTTTCCAGGATATTCCAGGCCTTGAAAACGTAATCACGATTTTCCAGGACTTTCCAGGTTTTCAAGCACACGTGCGCACCCTGCATTTTGACTTTTTTCATTTAATTCTTTTAATTTTTAAATTAGCAAGTTATAGTCCCTATCTTTTTCACTCATTGCTTACCTTTCTTGCTATCACTCTTTCGCAGGTGTTCTGATGCTCCCTTTCAGTTCATCTGTCTTGTCCTACATCTATCTCTTGCCTTCATATTGTTTTATGTTTTGTCAGTAAAAACCCATAATCTCAAAATATTTATGTTCACTGTTTTTTGTTTGTTCTTGCTACACACACAAGCCACTGAATTAGAAACCTTTATGCAGATGTACATAAACATCATTTGCACAGCATATATGCAAAATACATCATCACATGCATCACAATGTGATCTATGGAAACTATTTAAGACTGCAGCTCATCAGTACTGTTGATCACAATGGGAAAAACAAAGAATCTGTCCGAGTTCGATAAAGGGCTTATTGTGGGTGCCTGTCTGGCTGGAGCGATGGTTTTGAAAACTGACTGGTTTCTCAAAAGGTGAGATATCCTAGGTCTTTAATCAGTGGAAAAATAACCCACATTGCTTGTCTAAGAGGCGTAACTGTGGCATGATGAGACTTTGTCATTAATGAGATTGCAGTTCATCTCAGAAGGTTTGTATAGAGAAACAAGACTTTCTGTTTACAGCAATTCACAGGTATTTCATTTCAGAAGTTCTCAACTTCATCTTCCGACATATAACATTCAGTAAAAACACTAATGAATAAATACACCTGTAAGCACTCCACGTGTAATCAATGTCATGGTTATGAACACCTCTGATGCTCACTCTACATGGGCATGTATCTCTTGGGCTGCACCACAGAACTTCAGCTAATACCACTAGCATATTCCTGGTGGTAGTGCCTAAAATTGATATTGGCATCCTGATCTGGGAGTTAGGAATGGTACCTCAGGATTGGAGAGATGCTATCATCATTTCCTTGTATAAGGGAAAAGGTGATCAGACTGACTGCATGAACTATCATGTTATTAGCTTACTGAGAGTGCCAGGGTAAGTGTTTGGTAAGGTCATTATTGAAAACGTATGAGCTCTAACATCAGAGAAAATGTGGGATGTTCACAGTGGTTTTAGGTCTGGTAAAGGCTGCACTAACCAAATTTTTGCATTACACATGATGATCGAAAATGATCTGGCTGTTGGTAAGAAACTTTTTACTGCCTTCATAGATTTAGAGAAAGCATATGACCAAGTAAATAGGATACTTCTGTGGAAGCTGTTGAATGAATATGGTGTTACTGGGAATCTACTTAATAGTGTGAAAGCCATGTATGCTGGCAGTAGAGCTTTTGTATGAGTGAATGGTGTCGTATCAAAATGGTTTTTCATTGGTGCAGGAGTCATATATTACATATACATATCACTAAGCTGTTCTCTGAGATTCAGAGGTTAGCTCCAAAAAGAAATACAAACTTCCAGATATTTTTACTTATTGTTGTCGTATCAAACTTCGCCATTTACAGCGATCTTGACATACAACTCGTGCTTCGCTGATATCCATTACACGCTGTACACAAGATCTTTTATACTTCATACTCATAATCTTTTTCTCATGCAGACAGTCATGCAAGGTTGTGTAATGTCACCATGGCTGTTTAATATATTTATGGATGCATGCATGCGTGATGCCAAGATGGACAATACTGGTTTGTCTTGGTAATACCCGTGTGTGAAGATTGCTGTATGCTGATGATACTGTCCTGTTGGCAGAGAGCAAAAGTGAGTTGCAGAGCATGTTGTCCTGGATGAACGAAGTTTGTATGAAATTCAAACTGAGTATAAATAAGGGAAAAATCAAAGTTATGGTTTTTGAGCAAGGAACTGTTAGTACTGAATGCAGGGTAAGTCTAAATGGCACAGTGATTGACCAGGTAAATGGGTTTGTATATATGAGAGAACAGATTAGATGGCGAAATTAGTAGGTGAGTGAATTCTTCATTGAAAGTCATAGCTGCTTTAGGAGGATTTCACAGGAATGTTGGATTCTCAAAAGAGTCCCGAATGGCAGTGTATGAAAGTGTAATTGTTCCTACTCTAATGTATGGCAGTGAAACCTGGGTACAACAGAAGAGACACAGGAGTCAGTCATTTGTGTAACGGAGAAATGCATTGCTTACGGGGAGGGGGGCGCATTCTGATCATGTGAGGAATGAAGATGTGTTGCAGTTGTGTAATGTGAAGCAAAATGTTGCCAGCAAGGTGGAAACTAATATTCTTAGGTGGTTTGGCCATGTTGAAAGGATGAGTGACGAGATGCTTACTAAGTAAATTTTTTCGGCTTAAGTGGCAGTAAAGAAAGGTAGAGGAAGACAAAGGAAGTCATGGGAGGATTAGATTAAGAAGTGTCTGCATGAGAAAAAGGTTACGAGTATGAAGTATAGAAGGTCTTGTGTACGTCATGTGATGGATGTTACTGAAGCCCGTGTTGTGTGTCAAAATCGCTGTAAATGGAGAAGTTTGATACAGCGACAGTAAGTAAATAATCGGTTAAAAATTTATCTGGTGGTTTGTATTTCTTTGTGGAGCTAATCTCAGAGAAAACTTAGGGATATGTATTATCAGTTAAATGTTTATTTGTCAGATGGCCTTTTGTCTTTGAGGAGTTAACCTCTGAATATCAGAGAACAGCTTAATGATATGTATGTATGATTATTCTGATATTATGGTAAGTAGTCTACAAAAACACAAACAGAAAAAAAAATGTGTATCACATTTGTTGATTTGTTAAAGTGATGCTTCATAATAGAAATCTAAATTTTGAAAATAAAATTTTTAGAATGGAACTTAAATACTCAGGCACCAGGTGAAAAGTTTTAGGAACCATGGTGACTAGGCACCTTGGATTTGTTTATCCCTGATGTCAGGTGATGCGTAACATCACAGCCTCTCCTTGACAAATGTCAACCCCGCCTTCTCGTGGTGCATCCTGTTCCTACTAAAGGGGCTCTGACGACCGCCAATAGCGGTATAACTATACCATCGGGATTTTTTTTTTTTTTTTTTTTTTGATTGGAGGTTTAACGACCACCGTGAGCAACTCAAATGGGCTATAAGCAGTCGCCCGTCCCTAATTTAGGGTCACTGGTTCCAGGGAAGGGAAAGAGCCAGTGCCGTAAGACAAACACAACATCCATGCCACACCGGGATTCGAACCCAGACCCCTTACGGACGAATGATCAGAGGCCAGCGCCTTAGACCACTGCGCCACCGGGGCGGCACCATCGGGATTAGAGGAAATTCTATCCCACACTCACCAACCCGCTTGGCCAGCGTGGTGAGTTATGGCCAAACCCCTCCAAAATGACTCCACAACTTAAATCTTGGCCCTCAGTCTCCGGCAGCTGGAATGTACCTGGCCAAGGCAGCGGCCAGTGCGACATGAAGGCAGAGGGTGCTAAGAATCCCCGGAGGACCGGACTAGGCTGCCATCTGATGCTGACCATGGCAACGTACAATGGACGCTCCCTATCTTCTGATTCAAGGCTTCTTGAATTGGAAGAGGAACTACAAAGGATCAAGTGGGACATCGTGGGGCTAAGTGAGGTAAGGAGAAAAGGAGAAGATCTCATCGAACTGAAAAGTGGACATCTCTTCTACTATCGTGGGACAGATACTGGCAGAACTAGTGGTGTTGGATTTATAATAAACAAGAAACTGAAGGATAAAGTTGTAGAAGTTGAAAGTTCCTCTGACAGAGCTGCACGGCTTGTTATCCAACTCTCGAAAAGATACCAGGCTCAGATTATTCAAACTTATGCACCCACCACAAGTCATCCTGAAGAAGAAATTGAAGAATTTTATGAGGAAATTTGGCATCTAAATAATAAAGGTAAGCAGCACTTGAAGATAATTATGGGAGATTTCAATGCAAAAATAGGGCAACGGCAACAGAATGAAACTTCAGTAGGTAAATTCGGTCACGGCAACAGAAACCAGCGTGGAAATACTCTCGTTGAGTTTGCAGAGGCAGAAGGGTTTTTCATCTTGAACTCCTTCTTCAAGAAAAAGCCACACAGGAAATGGACATGGAGACATCCAAATGGGACGACAAGTGAAATTGATTTTATTATGTGTAACAAAAAATTCGTCATAGAAGACTGCAGTGTGCTAAACAAGTTCAACACAGGTAGTGACCATAGATTGGTGAGATGTAAGATGCACCTCAACACTAAACTTGAACGTGGCAAGCTCATAAGACAAACAAATACTATTGACATAACCAACCTTAAAAAACACCATAATACCTTCAAGTTGGAACTGAAGAACAGGTTCTCTGCTTTAGAAGGCCTAACATCGGAAGAAGTGGACATCTCTGAAGTTAACAGAAAAGTAACCAAAGCTCTTATGGAAACAGCAACAAAATTAGCTGGGTCTAAGAACAAGTTGCATGTAAATAAATTATCAGGAAAAACGAAAATGTTGATGCAAAAAAGAAGAGAGATGAGGACAACTAAAGAAGATGTGACTTCCAAAGTGGAATATATAGAGCTATGCAAGACAGTACGAAAAAGTATCACTGAAGACGTAAGAAAATTCAACTGTGAACTAGTGAGGAAAGCAATTGAAAACAACCAAAGCCTAAAGATAGCAAAGGGACATCTCAGTAAGGGAAGAAAACAGATTATGGCACTGAGAAAAGAAGATGGTTCTGTAACAAGAAATAGAGGCAAAATTTTGACAAGAGTGAAAGATTTCTACTCCAAATTATATGAAAGGGATGATACATGCACTCCAGACATCATGAAAGATACCAGTACCAGAGTTCCTCCAGTCCTTCCATCAGAAGTTGCACATGCAATCAAGAACATGAAGCGGGGAAAAGCTCCAGGAGAAGATGGAATTACTGTAGACATCATACAAGAAGCAAGTGGGTAAATCGAAACAGTACTCGCCCAAATTTTCACTCGATGCCTTAATGAAGGAAAGATTCCTGAGGATTGGAACACCGCTACAATGATCCTGCTACATAAGAAAGGTGACATTGAGGATCTCGGAAACTACAGACCTATCAGCCTCCTATCAGTAGTTTATAAAATCTTCACTAAAGTTCTTTCACATCGCTTGAAGGTAACACTGGACATGGCTCAACCGAGAGAAGAAGCTGGATTCAGGAGTGGCTACAGCACAATAGATCATATCCATGTGCTGAGAGAACTAATTGAAAGAGCAAGGAAATATGAACTTCCATTGTGCATGGCTTTTATCGATTATGAAAAAGCCTTTGATTCGGTGAAACCATCAGCAGTTACAATGGCTCTGAAAACCTGCGGTATTGAAGATGCATACATTAATATTATTAATAACATCTATGAAAATGCAAGTGCAAAGATTAGGCTGTTTGAAAATACAACACACATAAAAATTGGAAAGGGAGTGAGACAAGGTGACACCATATCTCCGAAGCTCTTTAATGCCACATTGGAGGGTGTTTTTCAGTCACTGAGCTGGGAAAACAAGGGGATAAAGATTAATGGAGATTTATCTAACCCACCTTCGTTTTGCTGATGACGTAGTCATTTTTGCAACTAGCCCATCAGAGCTGCAGAGTATGATCCAGGAACTTGCTGACAAGAGTAAAGAAGTGGGATTAAAAATGAACTTTCAGAAGACAAAAGTGATGTACAATGCTTTTACAAGAAATGAAGATTTATCGATTGATGGAGAAAAGCTGGAGATAACAGACACGTACGTTTATCTTGGACAGCAGATATCAAGTGAGGGTCACATTGATGAAGAAATTAATCGGCGTACAAAACTTGCCTGGAGAGCTTTTGGAAGAAACAGCATAATTTTCAAGAGCAATATGCCATTATGTCTTAAAAGAAAAGTGTTTGATCAATGCATCCTTCCAGTGCTTACGTATGGTGCAGAGACGTGGACCTTTACTAAAAGAGACATACAAAGGCTGCAGACAACTCAAAGAAGCATGGAGAAGTGCATACTTGGTGTAACCAGGAGAGATAAGAAGAGGAACTCGTGGATCCGAAAAATGACAAGAGTGGAAGACATCATGATCAGAGTTAAATCCCTGAAATTGCAATGGGCTGGACATACTGCCAGAAGGACAGATCATCGATGGACAGCCGAAATTTTAGATTGGATTCCAAGGGACAGGAAAAGACCCAGAAGAAGACCACATGGGAGATGGGTGGATGAAATTCGAAAGTATGCAGGGGTGACATGGAGGAGACTGGCACAAGACAGACCGTTGTGGAGGAAACTTGGGGAGACCTTCATCCAGCAGTGGATTGATAATGGTTGACAATGATGATGATGATGATATATATATATATATATATACTAAAGAGCAAAGCCGAAAACTTAAGAAAAACTTTAGAATTTAAAACGAAAGTTGCAAAATAACCTGAAGATCAAAACGCGCAACGCAGAAGTTATGAAAATTCAAAATTCACATTCTATTAAGAAAAGACTGAAGCAAAAAAAATTTTTGACTCATACCAAGTACAACATAGAAAAGGTTATGTGTTGACCGGTGCGAGTAAAAAGAGAAAAAATAGAACAACTGAATGTAGAAAGTGTCAAGAATACTGAGCCTTGGCTTTATCAAGGACCAGCAAAAACTTTGCATTTTCTCACTTCTACAAAGACCTATTTGGAAATGGGTTTCTGCAAAGTCATAGATGCAAGTAATAAGCCCACCAAAAAAATTAAAAAAATATATATATGTCATGACCTCCGCAGAGTTGTATGACCAAGCTTTAGTTAACAATTTAGCTTGCATCCATAACTTTCCTGGCCCGACCCATGCTCTTCATCTGTTACTATTAAACAGAAAAAAAGATGATAATAGAAAACTCAAGTTGTAAGAGTGACATAATGAATCAGAAATAATGTTCAGCAATAACAAATTGCCAAGTTCGCCTGAGAGATAATGTTCAGCAATAACAAATTGCCAAGTTCGCCTCTCTGATTTCGAGAAAGGTGTAATTGTCTGGTATCACAGAAATGGCCGATCCATACGTGACATATCCAGCGAGTTGAAGTACCCAAAATCGACAGTGACCTACGTGATTGGCAAGTGGAAGATGAGAGGTGACTGTCGGAATGTGCCCTGACCCGGCAGACCCACAAAACTGGGAGTTAGAGACTGACGGGTGCTGGTCAGAGAAATTCGGAAGAACCGCACCAAATCGATGGGCCACATCCGCGAGCTGGTCAGAGAAATTCGGAAGAACCGCACCAAATCGATGGGCCACATCCGCGAGGAGTATCAACAGGCATCCGAGTGTGTTCTTTCGATGAACACCATCCATAAGGAAGCCCATCTGCTCGGTTATCATGGACGTGCTGCCGCCCACAAGCCTTTGATCACCAAGTCCAAGTTCGCGCTGCTCGGCTAATGTGGTGCAAAGAACGTCGACAGTGGACCGTTGAACAGTGGAAACAGGTTCTCTGGAGCGACAAATCAAGGTTCACCCTCTACCGTTCGGATGGCAGGGTCTGGGTTTGGCGCCTGACTGGAGAACGCCTTCTGCCGCAATGTATTGTGCCAACTGTGAAATTCGGCGGCGGTAGAATTATGCTATGGGGGTGTTTCTCCTTGTATGGCACGGGACCCTTGGTCGCAATTCCTGGTAGACTCAACGGCGAGACCTACTGCACCATTTTGGATGACCATGCGTTTCCTATGTTGTGGCAGTTTTACGGGGTGGACCCATGTTACTTTCAGGATGACAATGCCACCTGTCATGTTGCGAGGTCCACCATGGCTTGATATGGTGACAATGGGGTTAATCGAATAGACTGGCCTGCGCAGAGCCCGGACATTTACCCTATCGAGCACCTCTGGACGAGTTGGAGTATCGACTTAAGGGGTGCCCCAACCATCCGAAATCGGTGAAAGAACTGACCTGCCTTCTCCAAGCAGAGTGGAAGAAAATACCGCTAGCTGTCGTACAATGCCTGGTTGAGAGTATGCCCCGGAGGGTCGCAGGTGTAATCGCCGCTCGTGGAGGCTCCACCAACTATTGAAGGTGAATAAACTTCATTTTCCTTTGCTATCACAGGTGTCCAATTACTTGTTGGTAGATAGTGAATATATATGTGTGTACTATGAAATTCGAAAGTATGTGGGAGTAACATGGAGGAGACTGGCACAAGACAGATCGTTGTGGAAGAAACTTGGGGAGACTTTCGTCCAGCAGTGGATTGATAATGGTTGACAATGATGATGTACCATACTATACTATACCTTACTATGCATTCATTCACAGACACACACACACACACACACACTGATCAGCCAAAACATTAAAACCACCTCTGTGTTAAGCAAATAAGTGGCCAATCAGGATCACATGCCAAGGTTGCGAATGGTGTGTATGTGTATATATATATATATATATAATACCTGGGTTGGAGCTCTCTCAGTCAGTATTTCATTTTATCTCAACATGGGAAAAGAAAAGCATTTATCCGCTTTTGACAAAGGCCAGATTGTTATGGCAAGATGCCTTGACAAGAGCATCTCCAAAACAGTGATGCTGCTGGGCTGCTCACACTACGTAGTAGTCAATACCCATCAAAGATGGTCCGAAACGGGTGACACTTCGAGACGACGACAAGACGTGGGCAATCCATGCCTCACTGATGCCAGAGGTCAGTGCAGGCTATCTTGTCTTGTTCGCAGCAACAGGTGGGCTACTGTGGCTGACATTACCCATAATTTCAATTGTGATGAAGGGCCCAACGTGTCTGAACACACAGTTCATCATACTTTCTTGGATGTGGATCTACGCAGCTGCAGACCCATTCGTGTGCCTATGCTCACAGCCGTCCACCATCATCAACGCTTGCAATGGGCACCTAATCATCGACATTGGTCCATAGAAGACTGGAAGAGGGTTGCATGGTCAGATGAATCCTGTTTCCTGTTACATCATGTTGACAGATGAGCTCGAGGGTGACGTTTACCCAAGGAAGCCTTCTCACCTGGATGCACTGTGAGACTGATCCAGGCAACTGGAGGGAGTGTGATGGTCTGGGCAATATTTTCTTGGGGAACATTTGAACTCATTATCTCTGTAGAGCAAACTTTTGACAGCTGTCATGTACCTGAGCATCATATGTCTGCTGGGGTGACCAAGCACACCCCTTTTGGCAACTGTATTCGCTGGCAGAGATGCATCTTTCAACAAGATAATGTCCATGCTACACTGCAAAGAAGGTTTAGGAATGGTTCCAGGAACATGAAGAGGAATTCCATTTATTACCATAGCCCCAAAATTCACCGGACACAAATCCTGTTGAGCATTTGTAGTTTGAATGGGAGAAATGGGTATGAGCAGCAGCATCTCAACCACATAATTTACGGGAACTGCGGGATCTTCTGTTGCAGTCATGGTACCAAATATAAGAGACACCTACCAACATCTCGTTGAATCTATGCCTCATCAGGTGAGAGCTCTTTTGGCAGTAAGTGGAGGACCTACATCATATTAGGTAGGTGGTTTTAATAAATACAGACATTTGACATTTAATATTTTGGCTGATTGGTGGGTACGTAAATATATTTTTCTTAATATTTTTTTCAACTGGGAACTGTGACCATAACTGTAGACTGAACAACAAATTATTACAATGAAACAGACGCATGCATGTTTCATGGCTACATTTCAACCAAGTGACATTACCACTGCCTTTAATTGCAATGCAATGTACATGCAACTATCACAGAAATAAGTCTGTACACAGGAAAATGATTAATTGCTATAACTGTAATAACAGATCTGGCTAGCACATAAAATGATATGGATATGCCTAATAAAACAAGCATTATTTTGCAACAAATAAATTGACTGTAGGATATATAAAATTGAAACAGGGCTACTGATTTCTAATCAAGTGCCACCAAGTTTGAAAACAAATGGATACTGAAAAACATTGCAATTCAAAAAATCATCTTTCCATTTTTCTCATTCTAAAAACTGGCATTACAATCATAACTGTTCTTGAAGTGGTAAAGCAACAACATGGAAATCTTGTTTCCTTATGGCTGCCAAACAGCTGCTGGTGATTAGAAATATAAAGTGGACAAATGAAATAACAAAGGTATCACGTACCTAATGTTGAACCATATGTAGCACGTTAGTAACATGCTACATATGGTTCAACATTAGGTACGTGATATCTCTGTTATTTCATTTGTTCCTTTGGGATATATCTCATGATATGTATATATAACGTGGATTCAGATTCCCTTGCTTTCTCCTTCAGACAACACAAATTGGCATATCAAATTAAAACGAGCATTCTAATAAAATGTAAACTCAAATATTAAATGGAAAGGTAGTGGTGAACAGTGAAGTTTGAAGAAAAGCATTATTGAAAGTTAACAATTAAATTCACTGACCTCTTTGATGTGGCTGTAGAAATTTCCTCAAAAGTGAATAAAAATTAAATAAAATAAGCTGAAATAAAAATTATGAAAATGTTAATGGATTAAGAATTTAAAACAACATTTTTAAAAACAAGTACAGGATACATAAAAAAGTAAATACACAATATTGAGCAAAAAAAAAAGGTAACCACTGAACATTATTTATTAGTTCGTAATAATTAGCATATGATGTCCAGAAAAAAGGCATCTGTTGGCTCTGCTCTATCCCCCCCCCCAATCAAACTTATGACTGCAAGTCAGGCAACATTCAAGTATATTTATTGACAAACAGACAAAAAGAATATAAAAAGACAAATTGTGACATATAAAGAATCTCAAACAAATATTGATGCCAGAGTTAATGTTTTCATGAACTGGTTGTGGAGTGCAAGGATGTTAAACAAACATAACCATGATTCATAATTTGCACCACTAGTGTTTTTTTCTTTTGTTTCATCTTAAATTTATGAAATAACTTTTTTGCAAAATTAAATTTCAAATTAACCCTTAACCATTTTAAGTTTATTAAGCACACATGATATGAAAAACTGTGACTTGATTTTGATGAGTTACACAGCTGGTCATGAGCAGGGCATGCAAATGAAGAAAACTTGTTTATATTTAGCAAAGTTTACTATTTTACAAAGACATCACATCAGTGGCGGCTTGTGGTTGGAAAAATAGGTGAAGAGGTTACAGGAGCAGTATGAAAAGGTATATACTGTCTACAATGAAAATCCCTTAATGAGGACTTACTTATTTTTTGTATATTAAATCAATTTTTCTTCCTTTTAAAGCTGCAAATTTGTCGATTATGTCGTCATAAGATGGTTAGATGGTTGTTTCTTCGTGAGCATCAATAAAATGTCTTCCTGAATAGAAATATTTGCCAGAGAAGCAAGTCTATCTTGGGAACTAGTGTTTCTTGAGCAAGTTTGTATTCTTTTAAGAAAACATCTTTCCTTTGGCACACTTGTAGATGGAATTGTTAAACTGAGGAAAACCAATTTATAATATTCTGTAAAAATGTCTTTGTCTCCGTGAAACACTTGAAGGAGTTCTTGAGTCAATATATTCCTTAATTTTTCATCGGCATATACAAGACTCAGTTCATTTTAAAGGCGATGGTGTTTAGTACATATGTTTCCGTAAAAATGTAGATTTTCAAGAGCGCGAGTGGAAAATAATACATTAAATTATTCAAATTTGGTTGTGTCAGCAAGTCAGTCAAATTGAAGTTTCTTACAGTCTTGAAATCTTATATCCATTTCCATAAGAATGTGGTCCAAAATTTCAAAAATCAAAATACAATTGTTTATAATTTTGAAAAATTGTTTCCTGTGTAAGAGCAGCATATTCCCGTGCTTATTTCTGTGATTTTGCTAGCTTTTCCAAACTGTGTTTCAAATAACTCATCGTTCCTTTTATGACTCAAAATTTCATGAGGTTTTTTTTTTTTTTTTTTTTTTTAATTTGAGTTACACAGTAGTTTATGTTTAGTTATTTTTTCTTCAAAGTTTCGAATAATAGATCGGTGGAGCCAGAAATGTAAATTCGAAAGTGTTCATATCATTCAAAAACCCCTTGGCAAGATGAATTGATTTTTTGTCTGATTATTCGCTATTCGTCAGAAATCCGAACACTCCCTTCAATTTATCCCAATCTTCAACAACTACACTTACTAATTTCGAAGTGGAGGACCATCAAGTTTCTGTTATGGTTGGTCTGCATCTTACGGTTGTTGATATAAGTGTATAAGACCACTTCACAGAATGGTGAACAAACGAAGCAATTCCACTGAAGCTTGCAAAAAGTATTCGACACTTAGAAATTTTAGAAAAACTCTGGTGTAATACAAGATTAAAACGATGAACTAAGCATTGAACAAAAACAGCTTGAGAAGCTTTATCCTTGACCTTTTTTTTCTGTAGCCCATTTAAGTATCCAGACATTATACTTGCCCCATCGTAACATTGTCCTATTTATTTGTGTTGGTAATCAGACTGTTCCAAAATTTTGCCTAGCATTTTGTATAAAGCTCCTGACGTTCTATCTTCATTCACATCATGGAAACCCAAAAATCCCTCAACCAATACACCTTCCGAATCAACAATAAAAAATTATTTAATTTTTGACGTGATCGTTTATATATTCAGAAATACATTCAATTAAATCATTTTGAATAAGTTTTTTATCCTTTCGTATTGATTTTCAATTTCTAAAGAACTTCTTCATATCAACAATGAAAGTAATTCAATGAAATTTCCACGATTTATCGAGCCCATGCTTTCGTCATGGCCATGGAATGCTAGTTCTTGTTTGCTCAAATACAGTATAGACTAATACTGCATCAATCACTGTCTGCAGGAAAAGTCTATTTAAACGAACGTTTTCAAAAGCCTAGCATTCTTCCTCAAGGCATCGGCAATGGTGTTTTGAAATTTTTCAAAATTCCTTAACAGTAATCCGCATTTCAGGTGCTCGCTAGAATCACGGTGTTTATGAAGTGACCGTTTTACGCTTAATAAATCTGAGAATCCGTCTTTATTCTACGCCGAATGTTTATTACTAAAAAGTAAGCAGGGCCAAAAAAAAAAAAAAAAAAAAATTAACACAGAAGTGCTGCAAATCCATTTATAATCAGTAAACCAACAATTTTTTAAATTAATATTATTAGATTTACTGCTCTTCTTGATTTCGTTCTTCGCAACAATTGTCAGTGAATCCGTTGGTCGTTCTTGAAGCAAAATGTCTCTTTTATCTTCATCTTTCCACAGAGTAAATGGAGTTTGCAATAAATTACAAACAATGTCGTCCACAGGATGCATACTAAAAACTATCACTATCAGTTAAATTGTACACAAACCTAAAATATCAGTTAAAGCTTTCAACAAATAATCACAAAGCATGAAAGAACAAATTCTTTTCGGAAAATAATGTGCCAGAGCACCACAAGGAAAAAGCCCGAGCACATTGCTTCATACCCTGGTAGTCCGCCCACTCCACCGTGATCTCTCACGACTTTACGCTCAAAAACTGAAAATGCAGAGGTAAGGCGCGTGAAGCTGAAGCACTTCACTTGAGCGAGCAGATTGGGGAGGGTGACGTCACGGTTACCATTGCAACTCGGCGGAAAACTGCAGACTTCCAAGCATTCTCATTTCGGATCTTCACTTGCACTCTTTTGCTTATAAGGATTTGTTTTCCGCCTTGAGCGCGCCATGTGAATTAATATCTATTCAAAATTTTGAGTATTTTGGAACTGAATAAAGGCAAAAAAGAATATATTATAAAAAAATACTGAATAAAACTTTATTTTGAGTAAAATAGGTGAAGAGGCACTTCACCTACTTCACCTGAAAAGCCGCCACTACATCACATAAGTCACATTCAGAACAATCACTCAATCAACTATTTACTAAACTCATGTAAGTTTCATTTGCAACTCACAAAAGCTGCAAATACTTCAACTTTACAAAACTAAAGTTGAAATAAGCAAACCCTTTGTTTTGTACAACTATCCATGCATAATTTTACTAGATATCAAGTATGCTTATTTTGACATTTTCTATGTTCTTTTTTAATTCTCTCATTCAGCTGAAGAGTTAGTAATATTCAATCTAAATGTGGCTTGAATTAGTGAGACCATATGTTGGCAAAATGCAATCCTGACAGCAGTTCTTGCAAGATTTTTTCATGTGTGAAAAGGATCAAGGAGATGATGGAGTAATATAGGGCTTAACAAAAGTCCATTCTCAGAAATATATTTCATCTCTTGCAGCAGAAATGAGTGATGCTACTGATGATGAAAAGTAACAAGCAAGAGACAGAGGCATGCAAGATATTCTAACAGTTATTGAAAAAAAAAAAAAAAGAAAGAAAAAAACAGATAATAGTTACAATGTATTGTATATTTTACTTTTTATTGATGTTTTTTGCTTTCATAGGTATTAGTTGAAATTTTTTATCTCAATAGATGACACAACAGTGGAACATAGCGTTTCTGTAGTTGCCGCAGTGTTGTGCATTATCGATATCGACGAACCATGCCCTGAGAGAAACAGCAGTGCTTTCTGTTAAACAACAGTGGTGCCAAGGACACTAATTGGAATCTGAAGACAGTAGCAAGGCCTATAAAAAAACTAGTTAATGGTTATAGAAAATCCTGATACAGTGAACTTTCATTTGATGTCAATACCCTGAGGGAATTCTCACATTTTTATCTTGGTTTTTAATATCTCTCTATTCTAAAAAAAGTAATTGCCGCCGCCGCTGCTGCCGTTTTAGAAATTTCGTGACACTCTTGCTTTCCTAGCTCGCTGAGCAAAACATATTGAACACAAAAGTATGAAATTTACATCGTTTGTAGAGAATTGTCTGGAGAACATGCTGAAATGAACCGCTTCTCGATTCTAGCAATACTTCAAGAGCTATTGTATTTCAAAGTTAAGGTAAGCAAAACAGTGCTATTAGGTCACGTTCCGGACACACTAACAGCAACAGAACCACGAAACTCTGTAGGCATGTAGTGTCATGAACAAATTTTTATACCTCTTTGCCCTTTTTTTTTAATTTCGATTTAATTTACGAGAAATTAAATTTCTAAATTTCACAAAATTCTCTATTTCGCGATGGGATCCATTTAAAAAAACGGATATATGGCAAACTATAAATTATAACGCATTGCAGTTTTTACAGCATAAACTTACAACTATCATCCCTTTTTTACAAAAAAAATTTAAGAAAAAGTCATTTTCCGATTTTTATGCATTTTTTAAAAACGCAAAGGAAAGAAACGAACGGCTTGTCTATCTTCACAATCACTATAGAGGAACGTTCTGGTCTCGTGACCTGCTGCCATGGTGACACAGAGAATTTGTTATGCATATGTTTTGTTGGTAAAGCTATCTCAGTTGTTTAAGGTGGACGTCAAGCAATTTTGCTTCCTATACTTCCAATGGGAAAAACTTCTGTACACATTTTCTTCACAATTAATGCGTTCCCAAGGATGAAAATTTGAACATTGATTAAAATAGCTTCATTTTACAACTTGGAATACTTAATATTTTCTAAAACATAACCATAATTATGCAATCCAACATTTGTTTGTCTACTGACGTAATCAAAGTACAGGTCACGCCATCCTTTTTTCTGGACAATTAATGCGTTCCCAAGGATGAAAATTTGAACATTGATTAAAATAGCTTCATTTTACAACTTGGAATATTTAATATTTTCTAAAACATAACCATATTTATGAAATCCAACATTTGTTTGTCTACTGACGTCATCAAAGTACAGTTCGCGCCATCTTTTTCTTGGTTCCAACACCACCAAAGGAAAAGTTATTGATTTTTTATATATTTATGGTTATGTTTTAAAAAATATAAAGTATTCCAAGTTATAATATGAAGTTATTTTAATCATTGTTCAAATTTTCATCCTTGGGAACACAATAATTGTGAAGGAAATGTGCACAAAAGTTTTTCCATTGCAAGTATAGGAAAATTACTTGACGTCCACCTTAACGGTTTAGCATAACGGTTTACGGAAATGCTTTTTGGACCGCTTTTGTTTTTCTTGGTAAATTTAGTAAGTGCCATAAGTTCAAATGACAAAAGTCAGGCCTTCCAAAAATTAACGACAGTAAAAAAACTCTGAAATTTTGGAATAACAAGCCTTATTTGCTTAGACATGCAATAAAAATTGAAATTTATATGAATTTCCCAGTTTTTATTTCATGTGATATACTTGGAGATCGGGCTGCAGGGCCCGAGCGCTACTCTGGAAATGAGCGCAGCGAGCCTAGAGGCGCAGCCCCTAGTTCTTTTAAATGGTTTTAACTTTGTGTGAATGCGTTCATGGTGTTAGATGTTTTGTCCTAAGGGAGAAAAAAGAAAATTCTTTCCATGGTGAACATGGTTAGAGTGAAAGTGATGTTGCTGTAAAAATGAACTGAAATACTTTATGCAGTTAAAGGTTTTTTAAGAATTTTAAGATTTTAAATATGTGTTAATAGATAGTTGAATAATTTTTCAAACCATTCTATTTAAATGTTTGCAATTTGAAAATTTTATGAGAGAACCTAACGGGTGTGAAAAGTGTACCTTTACTGCAGAAATGTAAATTAAGTTGCAACTCTGTTATATAGCTGACTTACATAGCAGCTTTAGCATACCTGCCAACATTGGGTAGAGGCCTTGTCAGTAGTAATTAGTATTATTGCATGGCATACATAGACTTTTTTATGAAACAATTCATCTCTTTGTGAAAAAAAAATATGCACCACAACAAAACATTACAACAAACAAGGACTCTAATGAAACAAACTTAAGTCATGTGAAACGCAAAGTTGATTCCCCTGCTGGCAAGGGCATGATAGGTAACATTGCAAGATTTAAGTTCGAAACTTCCACCAATAAAAAACAGTCAGATGCGTTAAGAATTCCACAACACTTGACAGATGGGAAATCCAAGCAAGTGAATGTGCAGCGTGCGAACCTTCGCTCACCATATGATCATACTGCCTCTAAAATTGCAGTTTATGACAAGATAAACCAAAGAAGGAAAAAAGGCTGGATACTTTAACTGGGTGAAAAATCAAAACACACAGCAAGACTGCAGACCACAGTTAGTTTGTTTTTTATTGACCGTGCAGCTGCGCAGCATCCATTGCTTATTTTTTTTCTTCTGATATCTTTCTCTCTCTATTTTTTTATTGTTGATTTTCTTTCTTTTCTTTTATTTATTCCTTCTGATAACAATAATTTCTTCTAGCATGCTGAAAAAACTTTCAGCCTGAGGACCATGAGTGCATGATATCAAAGCTTCAACTATTTTAGATAAATGGTGTAACTTTGAGGATAACACTTTTGAACACTATTCATCAATTTTTACACATTTTCCAACTTTGTCACTTCCGTTTTCGGAATTTACCCCTCCCTTATCAAGCTTAAATGCAAAAACTTATGGGATGGGGGATATTTAACAATGCAGAAGAGTAAAAACATCGCGCAGGGGTGGGGGGTGGGGGTTACGCCGAAAATCTTTGCTCTGTACGACTTCCAGTTTTGGAAATTTTCCATAAATTTAAAGCTGAAATACAAATATTTATGCAGTAAAATGATATTTAGCAATAATACTGGGCAGAGGCCAGGGGCAGCACTGCGAGAAAAAAGAAATTACGATTACAGAAAAAAACTGAATTCCGTTGACCTCCCAACTTCGAAAGTTTCGTAAAGATAGAATTCTGTTCTCGGACGCGAAATCCCCCCCCCCAATAAAATATTCTCTTCACTTGTGTATCGATCTCGTAAACAACCAAAATAATAACAAAAGGGCGGAATTCCTCGAATTCGCGGAAGAATCTCGTGCCTGAAAATTACGGGAATATTTTAGCGGCGTTCTAAGTTCCGTTTTCGCAAATTGTTGCCTGCAGTTTCAAGCTGAAATACAGACATTTATGCAATTAAATGATGTTTAACAAGAAAAGTGGACACAAAGGCAACATCGAGAGAAAAAAATGCGATTACGGCAAAATTTTTAACTCCGTTTAACTACTGTTTCAGAACATTTTAAAACACTAA
Source organism: Macrothele yani (assembly GCA_039090855.1). Taxonomy (NCBI): domain Eukaryota; kingdom Metazoa; phylum Arthropoda; class Arachnida; order Araneae; family Macrothelidae; genus Macrothele; species Macrothele yani. The sequence continues at coordinate 53,643,022 of CM077011.1, read as the reverse complement.
ATACTGCTTTTGAGGACAATCTACATGATGAAGAAGAAAAAAAAAAAGCGGAATTCTGAGAATCCGCTTACGAATCACATGTATATCATGAAATACTAGAAAAATGAAAAGAAATCTAAACAAAATGAAAATTCGTAGAATCCGTAGTTTCGACAGCGATGTCTGTAGTTCCGTAGTCAGACAACTAAATCCGTAGAAACTACGGACATTCCGTAGTAGTTGGCAGGTATGCTTTAGCAACATCCCATTACAGAAACCTATAAAAATAGGTGAATTGGATATATATTCACCTATTTTTATAGGTTTCTGTAATAATGTATTTCAGTTAAATTACCTTAAAGCTGGAAATCTGTACAAAAGGAAGAATTTTGTGAACTACTGAGAAACTGGATAGCCTGATTTTAAGTTATGGTAGACTAAGGACAACTGAAGAGCCTCAGTTTTACTGTTACGAAGAAGTTCTTTGTATTTTGAATAACTTTGGACATTCTTGTTGAAGATATTTAAATTAGGGATTATTCAAATTACTGCATTAATTAATCAACTTTGTTAAAAATTTATAATTCACAAGTTTGCATGGATTTTCCTTTGCCCCACATTTTTTTAACATAACTTACGAAAAATTGGTGTTATAAATTCTCCCCCCTAGACCTACAGGTGATTTGCAGAACTCTTAGTGGGACACTGTAATAGCACAGTTAATTTTATTCATTGAAATTTAGATATGACAAATTAAAACAATAAAAAAACAATGTAATGATTTATGAGGAACATGTTAGGGCATTATTACTAAGAACTGAAAATGATAATCCTAATATATAATTTGCTAGTCCTCCTCCGTGCCACTTTTTAAGTCGTGATAGCAACAACAGAGAAACAAATGTTTGTGACGTCACACTTTGCTTTTTGTGTTTTCGTGTAGGTGACGTCATCACTACACGTACACAGTCTATGCGTATATGACTTTGTTTTGTTGTAATAGCAACAAAGAACACAGCTGCTGCTGTGACGTCATCTAATCCAAATCATTCTCACATGACGTCAGAGATGCATGTCTTTAGAGATTCGAAAACTTTACGTCAGGAAATTTGGTTCTATTTCATATAGGGTATACAAATAATAATAATAATAATAAATTTTATTTTTTGCTGCCTACAATGTAACAGCAAAAAATAAAATGCATTATTATTATTTAAATACCCTTGATATGCTTTATTAAGCTAAGGGTATGAACTGACTTTTGAAAACCTTTAGCATTTTAGCAAAAATCTCCAGAAACACTTTAGCATTTTGAAATTTCTTTTAGCATTTTTTATAAACAATTTAGCATTTATTTAGAAAAATTTATTTAGAGACCAATAAAACCACTCGAGTTTAAAAAAAAAATATTAAAATGTTTTCATTAATTTACAATGTGACGATGTTTTTTATTTAACCATTTTTCATATGCAATTCTAAAATCCAATTCCTTGTAACCTGGCCTTCTATGTTATAATGCTTAATATGTTCTTTACATTTTCTGTTGATAAACGATTTCTAGTAAGAAAATTCCGTACGAAAAACAATGGAAATGTAAAGACAAAACAAAAGAAAAATAAATAAAATAAAATTACTTTGAATGCAAACAACGAAAACCAAAAGCTTGACCCGTTCTGTAAATGTTAAACATAAAATTCTGAGCAGCAAGAAAAAAAAAAAAAAATGTGAGAAAGTACTTCGCTGATCTTTCGAAGTAACATAAACAACACACTCCGAGCTCCCGCTAAGTGTGTTTGTTTATGTTACGGAGCGTGAGAAAATGTATCATTACAGCTGGCGCGCAAGCGCAGTAATGACAAGCAGGAGGTAAACATGGGAACACACGCAGGTGTTCTTCGCCAATCTTTGCCAACAAAACAGTTTAAAAAAGAAAGAAAGTCACTACTCTGTGCTTTGGGCTTCGGGTGGCCTAGTGGGCAACGTTCGTGACTGCCACGGAAAGGACCCCAGGTTCAATCCCAGGCAGGTACGAACGCTCGATCCACGAAATATCCGACGTGCATCAGATGGGCACGTTAAGCCATCGGACCCCGGGTACTGGCACCCTGGTAATAAATAAGGGCGTCTTCCTCCCCCTTTCTACTTCGCTTCCGTGTCACTTTCCTATTGGGCACTGTAGCCCAAATCTCCTAGCTTCCTATTTCTAAGGGTTGTTTAAGACCTGGGGTCAGACACTCCCTTCCTAAAATCCTCTACATATGATCATTTGATCATTTACTCTGTGCTTTAACCTTTAACTGAAAGAAAAGAAGACACATAATGTATATATATTAGCCAAAAAATAAGTGTGCACAGCAAAATAAGTGTGCACAGCACTCGTAGGGGAGATTGAAATATTTTGATTGGGCAATTGATCGAAATATTAAAAATTCCATAAAAAAAAAAAAAGACCTATCCGTAAATCAGTAAAATTAAGCAGAAATCCGCAAAAGTTGGCATGTTACATACTTTAAAATTTGTACGTCTCACTTTTTCGAAATCCTTCAACATTTGCAGCGAAATAATTTAGGACACTAAACTACACATTTACCCTATGTAAACACAAACAAAAAATAATTCAGATTTGAAACTAAATTTGTGGAATTTATTCCAAAATTTGCAAACATGGCGATGTTTCGAAATTCGTCTTCGTAGATTGATTGCTTGCGCGATTGATTGTCAAATGCGATTGCTCGTCTTGGACACGCTGTTTTTGAACGCCGATCAAACGTGACAAAAAAAAAATAACCAAAAGAAGAAGAAAAAAAATAAAAATAAAGAGGGACAAAACTTACCTTCAGCAGTTGCAAGGATGTTTTACTTTTTTGATTTCTGGCATAGCTCACACGAAATGTAAAGTTGACGGTCATGCCATCTTACTTTGGCCCACTTATAAAGTGAAAGATTTGGATACATTTGGCCAACTTATAACTAAAGATTTAGATACCTTGGGTTTTTTAGCTGGCTCTTGAGTAGTAGTAACATTTTCAATATCGTTTTTTCGTTTGAAACTTATTCCTAACCACTTACCCATATTTAGACTACGAAAAATGTTCAACACGCACGAATAAAGCCAGGTGAAAAAAGACTACTGCGAAAGCGAACACGTGAGAGAGAGATGGCCACGTTTGGCGACTAGGTGGTGCCAATTTTCAAACACCCAAAGAGGGAAGAATGTAAGGAACAGCTTGATTTATGACATCATAGAAACTGGATTGGCTACTAGTTTCTATGCATCATTTGACGTCACATGATGAAAGAAGAGAAATTCCACCACGACGATATTTCGTATGCGCTCGGTGGAATTGCGAAATTTTAATGGTGCTTACTAAGAAACAGCGCCACTTAAATGTTTTCGCATTTATGCGAAAAGAAATATTAATATTTTAGTAAAATTGCATTCATTTTTGCAAAATGCGAAAAATGCGATCGCAGTTTAAACCCTGATTATGCTGTTTAACAGAAAAAGACAACATATTTATATTCTGGTGTTCAAACTGTGTTATCCGTAACCGTTCCTGTTTAATGTTTTGTTTACATCTTTTTTTCTTTCATTCGAAAGAGTTTTTTTGGGTTTTTTTCGGGTGTGTGCGATTCGAAGTCATTTAATTCATATTGTGGTTCATTTGTCTCAAGACATCGACTCTGTTTTGCATGAGCTTTAACAACAACACTGCAAATATGCCTCCTAAACGAAAAAATCTGCCGAGGAAGTAGCTTTCCAGAAGGAAGCAGCAAAAAGACGAAAGGCAGAGCAACAAAACGCATGTCGAGAAATTATGTCTGCTGTGCAAAGAGAATGTGATCGGAATCGTTATCGCGCAGCAAATATTACTCCTCAGCAAATGGAACGAAGCCGGGAACGACACCGAATTGCAAACATGTCACAATCGCAAATATTACGCCAGAGACGTGGTGTAACAATCCGCCAACAAAATCCACGAACTAGAAACCAAGCTGTTTTTGACGCAGTTAACATTGTAGAACCAAATGTAGACGCTCATAACTGTGGTTCCATGACAGTATTTGCGAATTTTGTCATGCAAAGCATTTTGCGGCAGAACAGCCATCTGACAAACTTTTTACGCAATGCTATCATAAAGGCAAAGTAAAATTAGATGCTATAAGATCAGCCTCTGTTATTCAGCAGTTAATGAAAGGACAGCATCAATATTCGAAAAATTTCATGGACAACATAAGATCACTAAATAGCGCTTTGGTGTTTGTGTCCATGGGAGCTAACATTGTTCCGCCTCCTGGATACGGTCCCTATTGTTTCCGAATTAACGGACAAATTTACCATCGAGCAGGAGCTTTGCACCCAGCAAATGGGGACCAGAGAAAGTTTGCTCAACTGTATATATTGGACCCAGAAAAGCCTGGTGATCAAAGAATGAGGATTAGGGGAAACGCCAAGTGCAATCCAAGTCTGATGCAAGAGTTAAGCACTTTCATGTCTCAAAACAATCCTTTTGCTGACGCATGCAAAATTCTTCATGAAGTTGAACAAAAAGCATTAATGATGTCGCTCTGCATGGCGTTGAGCCGACAAAGGTTACCATGGTAATTCTTCAAGACCGCAAATCCAACATTAGACGATACAATGTTCCAAGAAGCAATGATGTAGCTGCCATTTTTCAAAATGCTGATGGCGAACCGCCTCTTGACAGGGACTTGCTGATCTATTGTCGCCCAAATCAAAATTGTCCAAATAATCGGATGACCGAGAGGATTAGCATTTTAGATCCGAACCTTGAATCATTAGTGTATCCCCTGTTTTTTCCTTTCGGAGATCAAAGCTGGGGAATTGACGTATTTCTTCAAAGTAGACCAACAGCTCTGCGAAACAATTCTGCTAACCCAAGAACACGGGTTTCTCAATTGCAGTATTATGGCTATAGCAATAGGCTATCAATCCGTAACAACTTTAATCCTTTTATCTCTGACGGTAAACTGATTCAGCAATATTTAGTTGATGCTTACGTGAAAACTGAAGCCAATCACCTTAATTTTATACGAAAAAATCAACTGCAATTACGGACAGAAAAATATACTGGCCTTATGGATAATCTGAATAGTGCAGCAGCAGCACAAGGTTTGCTACCGGGCAGAGCTGTCATTCTTCCTTCCTCTTTCCAAGGAAGCCCGAGAAACATAGCACAGAACTATCAGGATGCAATGGCTATTGTTCGGAAATATGGAAAGCCAGATTACTTTATCACAATGACATGCAACCCAAAATGGCAAGAAATAACGGATAACTTGGAACCGGGCCAATCTGCAGAATTTCGACCAGACTTAGTAGCACGAGTTTTCAAATTGAAATTAGATGAGCTAATGAGAGACATAATCAAGAAACATGCTTTTGGAACACCAACAACAATTGTACGTGTCATTGAATTTCAAAACGTGGTCTTCCCCACACTCACACTTTGCTAATTGTCAAAGCAGAAGACAAACCCAAGGATCCGGATGCCATTGATAAAGTGATTTCAGCAGAAATTCCCAGTGCTGTAACTTGCCCAAGATTACATGCAATCATGACAAAACACATGGTTCACGGACCGTGTGGGGTACATAACTTGAATTTTCCCTGTATGACTGATGGGAAATGTTCCAAGAAATTTCCTAAATATTTCCAAGAAGAAACATTGGCAAATTCTGACGGATATTCCAAATACCGCCGCCAAAACAATGGAAGCAAAATAATTGTCCATGGAAAGACCATTGATAATTCCTGGATTGTTCCGTACAACCCGTACTTTAGTCTGAAATTTAATTGCCATATTAACGTCGAACGTTTTGCCTCCACCAAGAGTGTAAAATACCTGTTCAAATACGTATACAAAGGACATGACTGTGCTAATGTAGCAACTGAAGAGCACAACACTTTAAATCACGATGAACTTCAGACTTTTATGGATTCCAGGTACTTTAGTGCTCCTGAGGCAGCATGGAGACTCTGGTTTCAAAATGCATCATCAATCTCACACAATCGTGCGACTTCAAGTTCATCTTCCTAATGAGCAAATTGTCTATTTCACTGAAAGCAACATGCAGGCTGTAGCAGAAAGAAAAGCCACACGTGATACCAATCTAACTGCATAGTTAAAATTAAATGAAGAAGATGAAAATGCTCAAAACTATATTTGTATATTGATACAAATAGTTTCGAGCATTATGTATTTAACGAAACAAATTGTAAATGGAAGCTTCGACAAAGAGGCAAAGACAAGACTATTGGGCGCATGTACACTGTAAGTTTGAACGCCGACACAGAAAGATTGTTTGTGCCTGACAAACGAGTTGTTTCATTCTCTTCTTTCCTCTTTCCAAGGAAGCCTGAGAAACATGGCACAGAACTATCAGGATGCAACGGCTATTGTTCGGAAATATGGAAAACCAGATTAATTTATCACAATGACATGCAACCCAAAATGGCAAGAAAAACATGTTACCATACAAGGAGAAGGAAACACTGTACTGGCCACAGCATCAACTGGCATCGCTGTAAATCTCCTTGATGGTGGCAGGACATACCATTCTCAATTTAAAGTGCCTGTTCCTGTGTGGCATGTCCCTGGAGCAACTTCTTTCGACGATTTGAAGACTGTTGATGGTATATTATATCTGGATTTTAAGGAAGCAGCCCAAAAGCAAGAACTATTTAATAGTGATGAAATTTGGGACGATACCCTTTCTGAGGCAGTGCCTGAAAAATGCCCCAACAGTTGCGAGAACTGTTCGCATATCTTTGTATCCTTGCTGTGCCACCATATGTGCCTAAACTTTTTGCAAAGTATAAGAAAGATATTTGTGACGATTTTGCAAGGCAACATAATGGTCATTCAGATGACTGTACCAATTGTGAAAATTTTGCCCTTAAAGAAATTGAAGCTGTGTTTATTACTCACGGTAAAAAATGTGCCGACTTTGGACTACTCACTCCTCCAATAAACCTTCAAATTGCTCCTGCAGCTTTCTATAATGCCCAGAAAGAGAGAGAAAGAAGTGAAGCAATGAATACATTGTTGAATGCAGAACAAAAGGTAGCATATGAGGAAATAATTGCTGCCGTTAAAGATGATGAAAGAGAAAGCAGATGCTTTTTCCTTGACGGTCCAGGCGGCATTGGCAAAACATATATGTACAAATTGCTTCTCAGTACACGAGGAGAAGGAAACATTGCACTGGCCACAGCATCAACTGGCACTGCTGCAAATCTCCTTGATGGTGGCAGGACATACCATTCTCAATTTAAAGTGCCTGTTCCTGTGTTTGCAAACTCCGTATCAAAAATGTTGATGACCAGTTCCGATGCCGAGATTATTAGGGAAGCCAAAATTTTTGTCTTGGATGAAGCTACAATGGCTCCTAATAAAGCAGTTGATTGTATTAACAAACTCCTTCAAGAGATCATGAAGACCAAAAAACCCTTTGGCGGTAAAGGTGTCATTCTTGGCGGAGATTTTAGACAAACTCTTCCTGTCGTACCCCATGAAATGAGGTCAGCAATTGTACAATCTACCATTAAATTCAATGATCTGTGGGATAAATTTGAAGTATTGAAACTAAGTCATAATGTCCAGTCTGTTGATTCAACTTTCAGTGATTGGCTGAAAAAGTTGGGCGACTGGGAACTTGCGAACGACAAGGGTCTGCCCGAGGAGATCACAGAAATTCCACAGAATTTGATCTGCGAAGGTTCCCTTATCCACAAAATTTTTGGAAAAAGGCTTAGTGCTACTGATGTAGAAAAATATTCCAAAATGGCAATACTTTGCCCAAAAAATACAGACGTTGACGAAATAAATGAGCACGTTCTGAACATTCTGGACGGGAGCGCTGTCACTTATCTAAGCAGTGATTCCATTGATGACAGTGATGAAAATGACAGGGAAAACTATCCAGTGGAATTCTTGAATTAACAAACCTCATCCGGAATGTCAGTGCACAAAATGAACTTGAAGGTTAGAAGTGTCATTATGCTGCTCAGGAATTTGAACACTAAACGTGGTCTTTGTAATGGGATACAACTAGCTGTAAAATCCTTGAATCCCAATCTAATCATGGCCCAAGTCTTGAAAGGCACTGCGGAAAATGAGACTGTCTTCATTCCTTGCATCGATTTAGTCCCAACCAGCACAGAAGTGCCATTTGTTTTAAGATGACGGCAGTTTCCAATTAAACTTGCTTTTTCCATACCATGAACAAGGATCAGGGACAGACGTTAGAAAAAGTCGTAATATATCTACCTGAACCGGTGTTTAGATACGGTCATCTGTATGTGGCAATGTCAAGAGTACGACGATCTGACGACGTCAAGGTAAAAATAGTACACGGAAATGAACAGGGGAAATCGATACAGGGTTTACAGTCAGTGTAAACCAAAAATGTTGTGTACAAGGAAGTGTTGACAAAATAGAGACTAAAGGTTTTACAAAACACATAACAAACAGACAGCCTGTCGTATCAAATTCCATAACCGACTGCTCGGAAAATTTTCAGAAAGCTGTGAGCCAACGTCGCCATCTATTGACGTGGAACTCAAAAACTCAATAAATAAATGTCAATAATTTCTGTATCATAAATTTTATTTTCCCTGTCATTATTGACGGGCTTTCATCTAGTAGAGTAATAAAACATATAACAGGTAAGTTTGGAATAAGTTGATTGACAGACATTAATGTGGGGAGAGGGAAAAACAACATTACCTAAGTTTGGGCAATAAAATGATTTGGAATCAAGACACACACACAGCCCAAACTTAAGCTCAAGCAGAAATGTATACCATCACAACATGATATTGAGAGTTGAATGACACTAAGGCTAAGAACTGTACCTTTGATGAATCATAATTAGCCATTCATCTGCTTGAGGAATTAATGAATAAATTTGCCCTGGTCATACACTGCTTAAGGAAAAAAATAACTTGATAGTAACATAAAGATTTCATAAAATTCTAAGTAAATACGAAGAAAAGATGATGCTACAATGCATAGACCAGACTTGCCAACCTTAAGAAGAGAAAAATACTGCAATTTTCTATGAAAATCCTGCAAGCTTATTTTCGTATGCTTGAAATATCAATGGACATAATTTGAAGTACTAATGTTACATTAAGGCATATAAAAAATGTAAAACAATTTCTCTTAAAAAATATTTAAAAAAATTCTGTTAAGTTATGCATCGATCTGGAGGATAACCCAAATTATGACGGAAAAGGAGAAATTCCTTGACGCCGTCGCACTCTCATGCCTAAAGATTACAGCAAAAATTTTTTGCCGCCGAATTTCCGATTTCGGAAATTTTTCCTCCGTTTTTAAACTGAAATACAAATATTTATGGAATAAAATGATATATAACAACAATACTGGACAGAGGCAACATCACAGGAAAAAGAAATTATGATTACGGAGAAAATCTTTATTTCGTTTACTTCCGTTTCTGAAAGGCAAAGTACCGTCCCGATGCGCATTTTTACAAATTGGTAAAATTATTCGACACGTAGTTTTAAGCGCGAGAAAAAAATTCCTGACGCACATTTTTATGCATCGAGAAAAATTCCCGAGGCGTATTTTTACGTGTTGGTAAAATTTTTATGCATACTAAACGTGCAATTACGCGTTTTGGCGAACTCTGGTCAGCACATCACTTGAGCACACTCCCATGGAGAGAGAGAGAGAGCTACCGCACGATGACACGAAGCCAGCGAGTCAAAGATGATATCATCACGTGACACAGCGCTCGTAAGGTCTGGGAGAAAATCTAAGTGGATGGTTGCAGGGGGTTGAAATATTTCGATTGAGCCATCTAAATATTAAAAAAATCTGTTAAAAAAGACCTCTATCCGTAAATCAGTAAAATTAAGCAGAAATCCATAAATTTTACGAATAATCTGTAAAAGTTGGCAAGTATGCAAGTCTATTTTTGAAAATTTCCCCATTTCGGCAACAACGCACAATGTTTTTGTTCTGTCACATGCATATTTTTTTTGCAATGTTACTATCTGGGAACATTTTCTTAAAAAGCACACTTGCATGGGCAGCACAGCTTAAAGGTAAGTTATGTTACACGAGGAATGAAGTAAAGAAGCACTCAGCATGGATAATCGCATCGGAAGAGGAACTATCTCGAGCAAAATTTAATGTTTTGTTATTTTCCACGGACTTAGAATTGTCTACGTGTTTTTGCGTACGAATGTGATTAACGATATCTCCTTTGCCCTTGTGGACAACGGAAAAATCACACCTACAAATAGAGCAAAAGGCAAATTGTTGGCGCTTCCTTGATTCGATTATACACGGATAATCTGTCGCATACTTCTTAAAAACAGTGATATTTTCTACCAGCCATCGCTTGATTAAACACGTGCACAAAAAGTTTTCAGAAATTCCTGTGAAGACAGACGAAGTACATAAAACAAACCAAAACACTACCACGCGGTTCCGATAGAAATCTGCGGCAGTACGTACGGTGTGAGCCAAAGCCAAGCCCGCTCCTACTCCGTGCCTGCAGCGCCAGAGATCATTAGCGGACAGAAGAGTAAACATTGCTGCCAACGGCCATGCAACGGCAGAGCAAAACTGCTCGCTGCTGACACAGAAGGGGAAAGGTCACTTCTCCGCTAATGAACAGATGCCTCGGAGAACTTCGAACTTTTCTCATTACTTTTTAATTTACGCTACGGAAATTATGATGGAATCCGGCAATATTGATTTCTAATCCGGAATTCCAGGAAGTGTAATAAAATCCGGCATTGCTGGCCTAAACCCGGAGAGTTGGCACGTCTGATAGACATATGAGTCATACATGGGAAAGAGGTAGAATTAGCCAAGAATTGGAAAACAGAAATCCAATTAAATACGTTACACATCAGTCAGCCAAGAAAAGTGTGTAACAGGAGCATACATGATCTTTGTAGCTGGTCTACTAGTATGGTTTATTCTGGTGTGGGGAGGGGCATCATGTATGAGGTGGACTAGACAACCTAATTGCTTTTTGGATGGTGAGGTAAAAACTTGCACATAAGAACATTGTGAATGCTTTTTTAAACCAGATAATAAGGACACTAAAAATTGTGCCACCCTACAGACATAAAAAAAAAAAAAAAAAAGAATTTTGGGAGAATAGCACAGTTGGCTCTTTGAGATATGTGTTTAGAATGCTCTGTTAAAAGCACAACAATTACAGCTAATATAGCAAAAACGTCAACATACCTGATGTATGCCGACCAATCGAGATATAAAATTCATAAGCATAAGCTTGATTTCGTAGCGCTCATTTGTTGCTTCCAGCTTTTTCATTAAACGCTCAGCCATGTCTGAAAACAATAAAATAAAATAAGGTTGGTCAGAAACCAAAAAAAAAAAATCAGTAAAGAACAACAACAACAACAACAAAAAGGCAACATAGTTTGCTCCCCATGAAGAGAAAAAATAACTGTATATAAATGTTATGCATGATACCCACCATAGCAATTTTGACAGCATATAAAGAACAATATGGTGAACATGAACTTCAAATGAACTACTGTATAAATACATTATCAGGTGATAAGCAATGTCTTATTCTGCAGCTCTCAACTCTTTTCAGTTCACGAACCATGAGACCAATCAGCAAATCTTCATGTGCCACTCTTTTTTGTGCCATGATTAAAAAGAGCAGACAAGTAACATTTTGGTTTGAAATTTAATTCTTAACGTTCTGATTATATCTGTTAATAAACAGTAATAAACCCATACTGAATAATATATATATGCACAAACTTGGCATTAAACATAAATAAAAAACTAAGAGAATATATGCATGTAATAAGACAAAGGTGGATTGTAAAACAGGCCACCCCCGTGGTGTAGTGGTCTAAGTGATGGCTTCTGACCATTCATCTGAGATCAGTCCGAATTAGAATCCCAGTGAAGCATGGATGTTGTGTTTGTCTTATGGCACTGGCTCTCTCCCTTCCCTGGAATCAGTAGCCCTAAATTAGGGACAGGCGACTGCTTTTAGCTCACTGCTCATGGTGGTCGCTACCCCCCCCCCCCCCCCACCACCAAAAAATTAATTTGTAAAACACACTTGTGCTGCAACATATGCTCACGCCATGTGTCTTTTGCCAATATTCCAGTGGATATCACATAAAAAGGCAGTATAGCCCACCAGTTAAGAATGACTACTATAATTGAAAGGAAGCGTGAAATTTTAAAACACACATCTGCATAGTAAAAACATTTTCCATTTCATTTGGCTTGAACTCCTTACGTCATAAGAGTTCTTACATTGTCAGACACAATGCACAATTTTTCTTTCTGCATAAAAAAAATGAAGATATTGAATACAAATTCATCCATTACATCTTCAACTCCTCCTATGGCGTTTCCAACTCTTCTGTTAAAATCCATAAGGATAAGAACCATTTCCTTCTGCCTGGTTTTATCTACTATATTTAAATCCTTACAAAATGGATCCACCTCTTCTGAACTTGCCCATAGACTCCCACAACTTGTCCATGATATACAGTTTGAAAACAGCCTGCACAGCACACTTCTGTAAACCAACTGTAAACACTTCTGTAAACCCGCAGGAAACCAACTTGGAAATCAATCTATTATCAAAGGCTAAGGCTACACCAGCACATGTCAGATTCTCTTTTACACATACACACAAAAGACCATACTAAATTTCTCCTCAAGATCATATTACTTTCTTGATTTTACTGATGTCTACCACTTTCAGGTAGAATTTTTCTAATTGGTTAGCTAAAGCTCTGGCTCTTTCACATTCATACCCCATATACTTTGCTTTAGAACTTACCATGGGGCAACTGAAATCATCTTTTAAATTGCATACTTAGCTTTAAATTTTTATTTCATGCCATTTCATTCCAAGAAAATTTAGCTTCATGTACAGACAACTCAAAGTACCTCATTAAAAATATTATTTGCATTCTGAAAGTTTTAATCAGTTTAATGCATGATGTTTTATGATTCCGAGCACTTTAACAACTTGTTAGTTAAAATGCTGGGAATCATAAAAAACTTCTTTCAGAAAAAAAAAAAACCCCTTTTAAAGCATTTTAATTTTCTCCCAGGACTTCATACAATATATAATTTTAAACTTTGAAAATTGCACTAAAACTGAATACAGAAATACCATTTTATGTACCGATACATTCAAAATTCTTCAAAATGACATATGTAGGAAAGTTCCAAATTGCACAAATAGTACATCCACTCAAATGTTCAGTACTTGCACATCTTTTCGTAACGTAAAGCCGTCTGTTCAGTCTTTACAATCAAAGTATGATTTAAGAAGTATCATGAACACTTACTTGGGTCCATAAGTTTTAGCAGTAAGATTGCAGATGACATATATTATAATCATGTGTGTCTACATTTATTATTTGTGCATCAAGTATTTTACACACTGGTATATTTGCTTCCATTTTGCATGTAATCCGTTCTTCTGTTCTCCCTTTTCTAATTCCTCCCACCCCACCCTTGAGGAAATATAAAATTCTATCAGTTTTTTTCTTTGTGTGTGTGTGTTGTTCATTTAAAACTGGTCATTGATGATTAAAAAAAATGACTACATATATGATTGAACAGTGCCAAGTTCTCAAAGAAAAAAAAAAAAAAAATTACAGGAGAAGACAAATTAAAAGTGAAGCAAGTGTTCATTTAACTATCTGTTGTAGAATATTAACACCACAAGTAGTGAGGTATTTAATTTTGTAATCTTTAAAATTTGAATGCTTCCACCAGTTTGTTGATGAAATCCATGGGTTATCTTTTACAATATCACTAAAAAACATTAATTTAAACCTTAAGAATAATGTTTCAGTTCCTTGAGCATTCAGTTTGTTTCTTTTTTTTCCCTTAAAAGTTTTCCTTAAACTTTAATTTCAAGAAAAATCTCAGATCATTCCTAAAATCAGCATGATTCTAAGGCATTCCAATGGTTAAGCACTGATAAGAACTGTTTTTTTTTCATGAACCTTCAGAAAAGAGTTAATACTAAAGTAAAGCAACTGGTAGCTTTAGATGGGGGGGGGTGAGAGATGATGTGCACAAACAATTAGTGGTGCAATCAACTGGTATCTTTGAAATATGGATGCTCCCACCAATTCATTCATGGGGCTCATAGGCAATCCCTTACAACAGTATTATAAAGTATCGGCAAAAATCACAGCTAAGAAAAAAAGAAAGATACACATTTCAGGAGACTAGTGCATACCTACACAAGAAGGTGCAAAAAACCACAGCAATAAAACATTCTTTAAGAGTTATAAGACATAATGAATACACAAGTGCACTGCTGCCACTGCTCTATTCCCTCATAGACAATATCGCTTTGTTGTTCTTATTCAAATTTAGGCTTAGAAAAGTGTGCAAATGCGTTGCAGTGGTTTTAAGTCAGAGATAGACTTCTCCTTAAAGCCTTTGATGCTCAGTGGTGCAATTAAGTCTTGAAACACACAAAGTAAGACATTTACCTTCCCTTAAGTGCAGCCCAGCAGCATGTGCTACATATGATCATTCCTTGTGGGAAAGCAACTGGGTATCACCTTCCAGGGACCAAAGCAATGGATGCCATATAACAAAGTGACAACAGCATGCTAGTAGGCAAAATTCCAGGGAGCAAATCCCCCAAAATACTTTATTACCACAATACCCATACCACTTTGACACAAGTTTTCATTTAGATTCCCTTCAGTGCAGCCCAGAGTTGCACATCACTGTGATATGATTGGGCTTTAACGGACAGTGGGACATTGACTCCCTGGAGGCAAAGTACAATGGAAGCCACATAGACGAGGTTTGTATACATTTATGGAAAATAAATTTTAGGACTTCTCCAGGAGTTCATCATAAAATTCCAGGAACTTAAATTTTTGCTAGAGTCACAGTGCTTTGTTTTATATTTTGCAAATTGTAGTGAAATTTACTATGAATTTAGAAATCTTATGAGTTTCATTGTTGTGGAGTGTTTGTTCTTAAGGGTCTAACATCTTAAATGAAGTAAAATTTTCTGTATAAAAACTGCAATGAATAAAACTTATAAGGAACAATCAGAAACTTAACACAGTGGTAATAATAAAAAACTTTTTTCCATGGCACTGAAGATTACTTATTCCATAGTCATCTATTCCCATGCACATTGGTGGCAGGGAGACCAGATATCAATTTCCTTCAGCAAGGAAAGTGTGTGCTAGAAGAATGGGACATCTTGGACTCATGAGATTGTTTCCACACATTGTTGTGACTCCAACTGCACGCAACAGCTATACACAAACTAAGGTTGTTAGAAATATGGCACTCAAAGATCTTGCACTACAGTATTACATGAGATGAAAGAGAAGACATCACTTCCTTCTATGGAGTATGGAGACATCACATCTCCATACTCCATGGAAAGAAGTGATGCTGTCTTAAGCAGACGCAGCAGGAGCTAGAACAAAGTGACGCAATCAATCCAAACATTCGGATCAAATTTTTTGTTATTGCATGAAAAAAAAAATTCCAAGACTATTCCAGAATCTTTTGCAAAAAGTAAAAAATAAATAAAAAATAAAACCCAAGGACCTAGACCTGGAAAAAATGGAAATCAAATTTCAGGACTTTTACGAAATTCTAGGGGCAGTGTGAACCCTGCACACAACACTGACAGTGGTGTACCAGCAGGCAAGTTCCAGTGAAAAATCCTCCAAACATATTTCATATTGCAACAATTCTCATACCACTTCACACAAATTTGCACAGTTCTACAGACAGACACCATTTCCTTGCAGTAAATTTCCAGTCGATGTGTCATGTAATTTTGAGACAGCAACGTTACAGAGACAGGATTCATATATGCAAATCAATTAATATACTTGTAGGTTTTTCATTTCTTCATTTTTTCTTTTCTTTACAGACGGTTGGTTATTAGTCACACTTCCCCATAAATTTATACACAGCACCAATGATACGGGCACACCTGCTTGTCAGGTGTGCCTGTATCATTGGTGCTGTGTATAAATTTATCCACTGGGTTGTCATCTACTGTTCACATAAACAAACAAAACTAAGCTTCACTCCATTAGATTGTGAACTACTGTTCACACAAGCAAACAAAACCAAGCACAGGGAAGAGAATGCATGGAAGATGAAACAGACAAAGGTGGGCTTTTGGGGAGGTAGCCAGATGCTAGACTGCAACCATAGCTGCACATGGCTACAATCAGCTGCACATGGCTACTACTGTTCTGCAGAGCCATGTGTGATGGAAGAAATGACATCATCTTCCTCCCCGTTTTGAACATAAAGGAAATGAAGTGACATCCCTTCAAGCAGCATGTCCAGAGTTAAAATAATACAAAGGATATTATACTACAGACCAGCCCTAATCAGAGAAGCCTTCATGGGTAGTGTGTAACCCAATTCAGCAACAGAAGTTACACTTTTTTGTCCAAACAGAAAACTCTAGTAAAAGGGATTTTTCAAAGATGCTAAAAATGAAATTGCAGGAATCATACAAACCCTGTACATATGAGTTTTCAATGAATGTTCTCCCAAAAGTTCTTTTCTACACAAGAACAAAATTGTTAATTTTTAGCAAAATAAAAACATGATAGTTTTGTTAAGTTTACTGCTCATTTTTTACAGTCCCAACACAGAATGAATATTTGCAATTATTACCTTGTGGATCATGGAGCAAATGAACTGCTGAGAAATCAAAGACGGCAGGCTTTTTCTTCTTCTTGCTTTTCTGCAGGAAAGAATAAATTACTCCAGCAGAATTACTATGAACATATGTTTAACAACAGCAGCTCACTAAGTAAGCTCACCACATGTGTTTGTATATTGTCACATTTTAAGAGAAATCATAAAAATAAAATAAAAAACATTACATAAGAGCACTTGAAACACAATTAATAACTGAAGTGATTGTGGGTGTACTTCTTGAAGATACAGTATAGAAACAAATAGGTGAACCTCGTGTGCAAAGATGGACAGGTATGTGATGGCGTCCAGGGTGTCATACACTGCTCCCAGAGCAGCAAGTGTGTCCAATGAAAACATTTCCCAGAGTATTACACCCTTACCACCTGTTTGTACCCTGGGGTCACGACATCTTGCATCATCTTCTTCACAGCTGCTCATCTTACATGTCATGGTCCATTCACTTAATGCAGTAGGAAATGAGATTCATCCCGGAAGGCAACTTTCTTCGATCTTCCATGGTTCACTCCTGATATTTCTGGCAACCACCAATCATTGTTGCTGATGACATGCTGTGGTCACGAGTTTACACCATGGCCCATATGGTGAAGCTTATGGTCAAGTGTACCAATGTAGCATGCCTATTGTCTTGTACAATACGGCTGAAGCATCTCTCTCCCCCAAGCATTAAGCAGCTGTGGTCATCAAACACACACCCAGCAATATTTGTTGTGCCTCTTTCCATCAACCCTCGGTACACTTTATTCATAGAAGTCCATGAACAGCCAATAAAGTGCACTGTTTCCCAGACACTGCTAAGCTTTGCCCTGTATCCAATGATAATGCCTTTTTTGGAGGTGGGAGAGGCTTGTCCATTACCAGTTGCAAACATCATTTCAGCTCCAACTAATATTGCAGGTGTCACAGAATTCACTGCATGTGTCCTTTACCTCCACATGTGTTTCCCGCTATGCTGGAAATGATCTAAATGTCAGGTGAAGATGGGGGAGGGGGCATAACATTTTTCTTCTACTGTGGATATACACTTAATACATAGCACTTCCTGTAAATAAATCACAGCCATTTAATGTAACAAAACATTTATTATGCATACACCACTTGCTGCTGCAATTAGAATACCTGCTTTTACACAACACATTTTTTAACATAAATAATAAAATATTTAGCTAATAGTATCACTTTGATTTTTAACTGAAGAAATCACTGCCCTTTCTATAAACTTCCTGAACTGCAGTAGATGTATTTCCTCAATATCATCCTTCATTTTAGCTAAGTTATCAAGAATCGCCTTGGTGGTTTCTGAAGTTTCAAAGACACTTATATAACTGACTATTATGGCTTTTATAGCATTATTAATGCCAGAATTACCTTTTTGCAAACATTTTCATCTTTTGATAATTAGGACAACTCATAAAGTTCTGTTAAAACTTCAGAGGCAATTATGTTATCACCACACTTATGCAGTTTTTGTTTTTGTTTTTTTTTCTAATTATCATACTCTTGGAAGTCTTTTGGATTCATTCTTATTTTACTAAACTCTTTTAATACCACCATACCTGATATTAGCTGATGTCATTTTCAAAAACCCAGCATGAATAAAATGGAAGATTGTTTCATGCATAGAGTTGTTCCCAGGATCTGTTGCATTATGAACTGCATTCAACTGAAATGTGGGGCTAACCCAAAGAAGCACAAATGTAAGAACATTTCTTTTCCTCACAAGAAAAATGGTGCTGTCTGAAACATTAAATCGAAATAAGGCATCATTATTTGCACATGAACAGTATAGAAAGTGTGATTTCTAACTTTTAATGCCCATAAAATTTCTGCTTTAATAGTAGCATTATTCTCGGGAATCTTTTAAAGCTGATGATAACACAGATGCAATTTTATTATCCACCCTAAGAGGCATCATTTCATTCTTCATAAGATTTTTCAAAACTGATTTGCCCAAGCTAGAAAAAACCACATTTTTACAACATGAAACACACTTTGCAATACAATTACTACTATGCTCCTTTGCAGTCTCATGTGAAATATGATAAACTTTCCAAATACAGTCTTTGAAAAGAAGACTTACCCATTATAACAAAATAAACAAATTGTGAAGCCATTAACAATAACAGTGAGAATAAAAGTCTCTGACTGTTTCTTTTTTTTTTTTTCACAACAACAATAACAAAAAAAGGTTGGTTGGTTGGTTGTTGGATTTTATTAGCGCAAGGGCCAGGTTTGGCCAAAGAGCGCCAGACAAAGAACTATCAGCCACAGATTTTTAAAAACGTGGAATATGATTAAGAGCAGACAGGCTTGGTAAAAGTTGAAAAAAGAGTATGATGGAAGCTGTGAAGACAAGGTAATCAATTAGGTCTATATAAAAATTTATTAATTTACTATTATAATTATAATTTTTTTTTTTTTTTTTTTTTTTTTTAACACAACTACACAAAGGATGAGTCACTCTCCTCCCCCCCCACACTCCTCTGCAATGCTGGCAGAGGGCGGGGACGAACTGTCACTCTCTTCCCCCCATGTTCCTCTGCAATGTTGTTTGAGGCTGGGGACGAACTGTCACTCTCCTCCCCCCTATGTTCCTCCACAATGTTGGTTGAGGGTGGGGACCTCGCTGAGTCCGAGACAGGTGCAATGTTCTTCAGGCGGACCGCAACAGTTGGATGGACACTGCACACCTTTGCGGATTGAGGGCCGGGTCGTCCGCACGTGCAGGCTTTCTGCGTTAAACTGGAAGAGAGGGTCGGCTGCAAAAGAGAAGGCCCAGAATCAGGTAGTCGAAAAATCGCGAGCTCGGGGAAAAACACCTGTGTCGCTTGGTCAGCTGTAGATCGCTTGGCAAGCGCTGCGAGAGCTACAGGGCGCGGAACAAAGGGCTGCACGGGTTGTGGCTGAGACTGAACAACTGCGGCAAAAGTACGCTGGCGGGTGGTGGGAATACCCAACTTGGCCTTGGCAGCAGGGTACGAGAGGCCTTCCAGGGTCTTGAGGCGCTGGATCGCCATCTCGTCCTTCCATTTCATACAGTTGCGGGAGTAAGCTGCATGGGCCTCACCGCAGTTAACACAGCAGGCCGCAGAAGTGCAACCTTCCCCGTCATGTTCACTGGAGCCACAATTTGCGCAACGAGCGGAACTCTTACAGAAACGTTGTGAATGCCCGCACCTCTGGCACCTGAAACAGCGCAGAGGACTGGGAATGTACGGGCGAACTCCACAGACCAAGTAGCCAGCCTTGATTTCGGTCGGAACTTTCGGGGAGTTAAAAGTCAAGATGACATTTTTTGACTTAATCATGGAACCATCACGCCGGAACATCATACGACGTGCAGCAATAACACCTTGATCAGCAAGTTCAGTCACGAATTCGTCTTCACTGCATGGCAAGAGATCAAACTCCGAAATAACACCCCGAGAGGTGTTAAGAAACGGGTGAGGTGTCACTTTTACAGGAATGCCTTGAAGACTAGTGAGGTTCAGAAAAGTGTTACTCTGAGAAACACTGCAAGTTTGGACAAGCAGGTCCCCAGAGCGAAGCTTTCTCACAGACTTCAAGGGGCCAACCGCAGCGTCCAAAGCTTTAGAAATGAAAAAGGGAGATCTGGTGGACAGTCTCTCATGCGGATCGATGGATTCTACAAGCAAGTGAGTAGCATGCGTAGTCACAGCAATCGAGGGAGACGACGCTTCGGAGCGACTGGTACAGCTGCCGAAGAAGAGGTTCCACATTCTTGGTCCAGGTCAAGGTCTAAAGACCGTTTACGGGTATGAGACTTGGTAGGTTGAGAAGACGAAGGACAGTCGTTGTCAACTATCATTTTGTCAGGTGACTTAAATTTGGAGTTTTTGTTCTTTTTACCCATGGAAAAAAAGGAGGAAGATTCGTCTGCAGACTACTCCACCCACCACCGAGCCCTACAAGGGAGAACTGGAGGTCCGCAAGCCAAGAAAACGACGCTGGACACAGTTCTGGAGCTTATACGTTGCAGATATAGTCCGTTGGCTGTGATCACACGCACTCAGCGGACACTTCGGCCTCCGGGTACCGTCATGCCAACGCCTTTGGCATGATCCCACAGCCCCCGGGCTCACCCTGCCGTGCCATACGACAAAAGCCGCTAAAGCCCTGCACACAACTTGGTACATGACTTCTGACTAGAGGTGGGTTAGTCTCTAGCCTCCCGTTTACAGCGAAGCCGGGGTCGAAGAGGAGTGTTGGTACACAGGAGGCACTTATCCGGTCTCCTGCGACCTCAGCCGCCAGACATCCCATTTCCGCCTCACGGGTCTCCCGCACGCGGCAAACATGCAGGTAGGTCTAGCACCCAAACCAGCTAAAAGGAAAAAAAGAAATCTAAAGAAGACAAATCCTGGCAGGGAACCTAAACGGAATCTCAGCAACCTACGAACTGAGCGGTTAATATAAATCAGTTAGTGGTGGAGGGTAACAAAACCACAAGACCGGGGTGTTAGTACATAACGTGGTAGCGATTAGGTAGAGAATACAACACGGGCAACTAGCCAGTGGAGAAAATAAATACAAACAAAAAAAAGCGAGACACAAGACCAGCTCGGGATCGTGGGGCCGCGACACCCCAACAGCTGGATGAACAGCCGTCCCTGCAAACACCAACAGCACCAAAATAAGAAAAAAACAAGCTGTGGCATGACATCAGATGTCGACCAGTCACAAGGTCAGCTCGGGCCGTGGGGGCGCCGCTCCCAAATAACTGGCAAACCAGTTATCCCCGTGCGGGGACAAAAAAAAAAAAAAAAAAAAAAAAAAAAAAAAAAAGGTGTCCATGAACCACATGTATTGTTTCTTGTTGGTTGCTTTTCCTTGACAAGTGAGGTAAAAATACCAAGAATGACAGAAATATAAAACTATGAAGTGCGGACAAGCTATTTTGTTGGAAAATTGATTTTACTTCACACACTGGAGTCACTGCTCATTCCTTCTCAGTGAAAGACTACCCTCCCAGTCAACCATTCTCCCATGCAATCTCCACTTTAGCACCTAAAAAAGGTGGAATTTTCCTAGCTAACATTTGATAGGCACACTCTTTCTCCCTAATTCTAAGACTGGCCTTCACCATTGAATGCTTCCACCCCAACCGGCACAGCTCAAGTTGAAGGGTAACTCACTAGCTCCCCTGGGTAGAAGAGAGCAGGGATCATAGCATACTTCTGGAAAATTTTAGGTAGGAATTTTAGGAATTTTAGGAATTTTTAGAAAAATTTTAGGAAAATTTTAGGAGTGTATTTCAATAAAAACTAGATGTATATTTGTATACATCTAGTAAAACAACTTTGTATACATTGTAAAGAGTTTGCTTCACACCCTTCAACCATATATACTGATAGACTGCGCATGACATCAAAATTTCTGGCTCCAACATAAAATCACATGACAACAGTCAAAAAGATGGGTTACACCTGCTGTGCTTATGGTTGCTCTGAGCGATATAGTAAAGAAAGTTCTATGATTTTTCATGGGTAAGAAACGAATTAAATACCTAAGTCAATAAAGTTCAATTACTTAACCAGAAACTTGCAGCTATTGATATAAAAATATAGTAACTTAAGAAAAAAAAATGGAATGCATGTTCCAAATTCTTCGCAAATGTTCATCACATTATAAATCACAAAATGTAAACAACACGATCATGCATGTATATAGCTCATAAGTAAACTTACCTGAAGAGTTTTCATTATATATGAGGCGCATTCACATAATACACCGAAAACACTGAAGTTCTGCAGCGTAAATTAGTAATCATAACAGCATTTTTACACGAAATTTGGAGTCTGATGATGACGTGCCCAATGTTTGAGCCATGGCGGCTTTGATGCAGCTATTGCCAATGTGCAGTCCATTAGTATATATGGTCGAAGTTAACACCCAAATTTTTTGCATAACGTCTAATGTCTAAAGTTTAAGTATGATTTACTTCTAATGTTCAGTTCTTATCTTTTCACGTGTTATTATCATATTCAAGTATATTTACCACATTCAAGTTTCACTTTGAACATTAATATGCTGTTGAACCAGAAGCAATTCACGATTTTCACAGTAAAGTTTTCAGGTTTCACATTAAATTATAATATCCTAAAAAGGTAATTGAAAACCAAGAACTATGTACAATTGTTCACTGAATTACTTTTTTCATATTATTGTTTTAACCTTTTCCTGATTAGCCTATCTTTTTCTGCTTCTACCACAACTAATTTACTTTCAGTTTTCTTTATTTCAGCTGAACCTTGTATGATCAAGTTAGAGGCAACTGCTATTTCAACAGTATTTTGTTTTTCTACAGCTTTTCTCATTCTTTCTGTTCCCTCTTGAATTATTGCTAGGGAGGCTTCTTTATCGTTTTTAAGTCTATTTATTTCTGCATCATTTTCTTTTATTTTGTCATCAAACTCAGCTTTTCTTTTTTTCTCTAGCTGCTTTTCCTTATTTTCCCTCTCTTTCTGCTTCCTTTCTTTTACCTTTTTTGATTCTTCTTCCTTCAGCTTATCAACATACTCTTTATAAAATTTATGTGAATCACAAACACTATTTAACAAATTTCTTGTTATGGGAACTTTACTTACACATCCATAGTGTTTAATGGCCCCTTTAACTATTCTTAATGATGTTATAGTTGAGTCTTTTAAGTTAGCCTTGTCCTTCCTTAACAGAGCAGTGTTAACCGAAAATCCCCTTTCTGCATCAGCATTACCATGAGGTAAAACTAAAATTGACTTTATGAGTTTAGCAAGATTTGAGTATTTTTCTTTTCCCCTAGAGTCTTTAATACTAAATATATTACGCCAGTAATGATCAATCCGCACTGGAATATGCCCTTCCTCTGAAAATTTCACTAGTTCATCTAGAGTTGGCTTATCGCAATTTAAAAGTTTCCACTCTTCTCTTACTCTATCAATTTGTTCCTCAGAAAGATGCAAAACACTTGAAATTCTGGTTATTTCCGAAAGTCCTTCAGTGACTGAAAGTTGAGTTGACTCTTTCTTTGGTTCTTTTACCTTTAAAACTTCTATGTCTCTTAGCTTTTGATTGCAGAATGGCAAATTTGACTTTAAATATTTTGTGGTTGCAATTAGTGATGATCTTACATCTAAGAGAAATAATTTCTGCCTGGTCTCCTGAACATTCCTGAGGAGATTTTTTGTCTTCATACCAACTTCTAACTCCCCTAGTTTTTTCCATGAATTTTTGTTTTCAAAATCTACATTCTTTAGGTCTTCTCCAAATTTCCCTGCTATAACATCATCTTGGATAAACTGAGCCATAACATTCCTCATTAAAGTATTTAAATCAGAATATAACTGGTGTATTTTTGGTTCTTCACTCTGATAACATAATGAAAACTTTTCAAAATTTTGGTGTGAAAATGAAATTAATGCTAAATAGCAAGGAGTAAGCTCATTTTTCAGGAAACAGTGAATTCTTTTATACCTTGCCGAATTGCGCAGTTGTTTTTCAAATATTTTTTGAGATGGCAAGAAGTTTAAAAAATATTCTGTAATATTTAGCCATTGATCCAAGAGCCTCTGGGCTACAGAACCAACGGTTAACCATCTGTTGCTGACATGACGCAAAAGAAATTTGGCAGTGACCAATGTTATATCCTCGACAGATTTATAATCCTCTCGTCTTGCAGCACTACTCTTTAAAAAGTAATGCATATCAGTAGCAAATTCGTCAAAATCTATATTTAAGCTTGTCAAAAAAATTTTAAATGCATTACTAACAACATGCAGGTTGCAAAAACCTAGTTCCAAAGATTTCTGGCCTGTTTCTTGTTTTACAACTTCATTGAATTTGCGTAAAAAGCACTTATTTACATTTGGGCTGTCCATGGATACACAAATAATTCTGTTCAACGAAATATTGAAGGATGATAACACATCAAGAATTTCTTTTAGCAAAATATCTGCTGTTGCATGACCCAGAAAAACGCTTGTTAGGTATCGGCAAGAAACTGAATTTATTTCTGAAGACCAGTACCTGAGATACACATCCAACTGCCGTTTCACTTGTGTATTTGTAGTTTCATCAAATGCTATAGTAACCTTTCCTGGGCTACTAGATGCAATGTCTTTTTTCAAATCCTCTTCAAAATATTTTGACAATCCATGTGATATCACATAAGCAACTTTTTTCTTTAAGTTGCATTTTGGCTGCAATAGCAGAATCAGGAAACATTTCTTTGAAAAGTTCAACTGTTTCAGTGCATGAAACAAAAGACATATTGTCCTTAGCAACTTTCATGGCCCATAATGCTTCGGCTTTAGCCAACTGTAAATCATGACTCAGTACTTCACTAATATTTGTTTTGGGCTGAAGATCCCGTCCTCCAAAGGCTTTCAGGATGGACTTATTTTGAAATTTACTTTGAAATTTCTGCAAATGTTTTTTTCCTTTATGATGCGCTTTTACTTGTGAAAAGCCACTATTAGAAATGTTGAAAATTTCTGAACACAATATACACTTAGCAGAAAATATTGTTTCAGTTGCAGAACACCATTCTTTCAACTTCACTCCGTCCAATTCTTTGGCGAGCCACGCATCTTGAAATTTCGTTTTGGATTTAGGCATCTTAAACACTTGTATTACTAACCAGAAAATGAAAGGGAAGTACAAAAACACGTTCCAATATTGCAAAACCAGACAACTTCCCGAAATTTGGCTGCGAGGATGTCAGAAGATATGAAAAAAAAAAAAAAAAAAAAAAAAGCAGGTCACCACTAGAGAACTGAACCTGCACACAGCACAGAGAACACCATAAAAGACGTAAAACCAGAAACTATCATACGCATCTCACGCAAGTTCAGTCAAAGCGAGTCGGAGCCGAGATATATTGCGCATCGAAGGTCGCTGTCGCCGACGCATGATCGAAGGTCAATGATCACGTGCTCTACTGCCTGCCAAGATAATACTCAGCTACCATCCCATCGTCATTACCGGAGGTTACGGAAGGAGACCACATGTTTCCTCTTTGCTTCCACCCACCTGCGGTTTACAATAACAAAACATCAGCAGAAAGAGGAGGTTCCACAAGGCATGTACAAAAATAAAGTACGATCTTCTGCGTGCCACGGAGTTCGTCTGCAAAGCGCAAACCAGGGGTGAAAATGACCCCTCCCCTTTTCCCTTAGATCTCTTGTTACTCTCGAAAACTGTTCGAAAGCAAAAAATGGAACGCCCGCCCCGAAGCAAGTGCATCTCGATGGCGTCATTTTTCCCTCCCTTCAGCAGCACAGCATATAGGCTGTGTTTCTACAATAACAGGTCTTTTTACCTTACCGTAATGGTAAATTTATTGGCGTTAATAACGGTTGTGTTTTTAATAAAAATAAGCTTACGAAAATTTTAGGATGAATAGCAAATTTTAGGTCTAATTTTAGGAATTTAAGGAGGGTCACAAAATATTAGGAATTTTAGGAATTTTAGGAGGAATGCGATCCCTGAGAGAGCATTCTTCTCTTACTTTCCCTTAAAGCATCAAAATTTCTCAAGTATCCACCTTTTCTTACTTTTTCTTAAAGCATCAAAACTCTTAAAAATGCAAAATAAGAATGTAATCAGTTTGACTTTATGCATGTTATGAAATCAAGCTAGAAAAAATGCATGCTTTGTGCATCTCTCATCCATTATGATTCTTACTCATCATAGACAAATGTATTTCATGACCTCCTACCCTTCAGATACTGTTTGTCTGCTCATTCCTTGACTTCCACCACTTATCTCACCTAACACTAAACATCGAAATACATCTACGATGCAATCCCAAGGACTGAAACAGTTTTCCAGTTTAGACAAGTTTCCATTTAATACAGGTGCATCTGTGGAATCCATCAAAATGTAAATATTAGAATTTTTGTCATGCTAAGAAACAGACTGTAAATAATAAGTGATTACTCCAGAGAATATTTGTTTGCATATACCTCAATCAACTAAAAATCACAAACCTTTGTTTTTTTAAATAATTCAACATTGCAAATACTTTTTTTTTTTTTAGTTTAAAATGTCTTTGTAACTTGTTTCATGCTAAAATTACTATTTTCTTCTGCTATGATGACTTTAATTTTGGCGTCTATGTCAAGAACAGTAGAACCTCAGTCATATGTTTTTCTAGGGGATGGTATTAAAAAACATAGAAATACAAAAACCTTGTAAACAAAATTTTAAAATGTTAAATACTATTGCAAAATTTATGCTTCAAAACAGTATAAGAAATTCTTTAATAATTTAATTAAAATCAAATTAACAGCAAAAAAATAAAAAGCATTACAAACAGTAACATATTTCATTGCATTGCAAAAGTCATTAAACCTCTGAAAGTCAAACTTCCCATTTGACAACTCTATCTGTATATAAAAATCCTGATTCTATTATTATATTTGCACTTTTAAGGTATTAACCTCTTGCAAAGTGCGCATAGTTTACGTGCAATTCATAAATGAAAAAACCATTAGAAAGTACCAATCACTCACCCTAAAGATCATGGTAACCTCCAATGTCAACACACTTCCAACACGTCAATCATCGTGATGTAACTGGGCTTCCAAGGTTTACAGACATCTTGCTTACGCTTCTTACTTCTGGGTGTGAAACATCGTTTTTTTTTTTTTTTTTTTTTTTTTCCTTAGCCTTATGAGATGTTACTATCAAGCTTGTCAATTCCATAAAAAATCACACATACTACTCATTCATACAATTCAAGTAAAAACTATGTACATAACCTTACACTCATAGGTGGTTAAACCTTAGTCAACTGTAATTATCAAACTGCTCCTTCTGTTTCACAACCCCTGTCACTCCCACTGCAAGTGTCACACTCACTCAGCCCCTCACATCCAATCCTCTAGTACCTTCAACAGGCCTCTGTCGTCTTCAGGAGGCAGGTGTGTCTCACCCGCCCACCACAGCTCAAGTGAGCAGAGCCATCGAGGCACGGGCCCCAGTCGCTATCTCTGAATCATTGTGTCTCTGGCGCCATCTATTGTCCCTGCTGCTCTTTTTCCCCTCTTTCTTTCTATGCTGCTGTTCAATTTTATTAGGGCTTGATGATTCCAACACGTCAATCACGATGATTGACGTGTTGGAAGTGTGTTGACATTGGAGGTTACCATGATCTTTAGGGTGAGTGATTGGTACTTTCTAATGGTTTTTTCATCCTGATTCTATATTATGTGAAATCTTCACAACTAAGGATTTTAGACCAGCACTATGCAACACAGGACTTGAAAAATACCTAAAAAGTCACATGCCCAGCTGGGCATGTGCAAAAATTATTTACCTGCCCAGGTAGTAAAATCTGGATGCCCAGGAAAATTTATCTTTTAAGATAACAAATCAGAACCTTCATTTTTTTTATTTAAAAATATGATTTTTTTTTACATGTTTTACATTTCTGTTTAAAGGGTAGGGTCTGTGTTCAAAATGTTCAATGCACAAAGGCATGTATCTCAAGTTTTAAGATGATGATGCTGAAATTGGTATGAAATGGTATGACAGTGGAAATTGGTATTTCAGAAATTTAGTGATTCTACCATGTTGCTTTTGTTAAAGTTTTGGCCCTTTGTCACTAAACACCGGAGGATAGTTCCATCAAAAGCATGCATCGTGTAACTGATTATAAACAACATTTGAAACAAAATTATATATGGTTCCAATTCCTGGACCTACAAGCATAATGTAATTAAAGAAGTGATTTTGTTCTGTCCTTGGCGCTACATAATGATAATACAACTTCTGGTGATTAGCAGTGAAATGAACCACAACATGCGATGACTCTCTTTTTTTCTTGTGTAGTAGGAAATTCTGTTTCGAACTTCTTTATTTTAAAATTTAGTTGCCTGGTCCGGGCAACTAGATTTTTTACTTACCTGCCCAGGCCAATAATATACATGCCCCAGGCATCTCGGGCATATTTTTCAAGCTCTGCAACAGTATACGAATTAACATATTTTTTTCCTGTGGAACCTGGGTGCATCCATTTGAAACCAGAATGTTAAATATTGAGGATACATTTATGTTTCTATTCTACTACACCAAGAAATAGTGGAGCCACAAAGTCAGTCAAATAACAGAAATTTATCAACTTTTAAATATGCATAGGTGTGCCAATCATGAAAGATTCGCACACCTATGCATATTTAAAAGTTGATATCATATTTAAAAGTTGAATCATGAAAAGCAAAACCAATTTTTCATCCAAACCGAAAGTAAACAACACAACCTTCTTTAATGGGATCACAGTTGAACTTTGGCTGCACCAAGAAGGAAGAT
Organism: Macrothele yani; assembly: GCA_039090855.1. Taxonomy (NCBI): domain Eukaryota; kingdom Metazoa; phylum Arthropoda; class Arachnida; order Araneae; family Macrothelidae; genus Macrothele; species Macrothele yani. Next base: position 53,613,968 of record CM077011.1, on the reverse strand, counting down.
AATAAGGTTGTTTAGATATATCGATTATCTTCAACCAGTGAAAGATTTGCATTCGCTTTTTACCACGTTATGTTCTGGATGTCGGAAGTAAAAATCTCTTGTATTTAGCAATGATATTATTGTAAAAAAGAATAAAAAAGATTGTACTCACAAAGTTTTTGGTGGTCCTCTTCCTTTGTAGTTTTCATTTTCAGTCATGACAAATTTTGTTGGCATATTCTCGACTGCAGGTTCCTTGAAGACTTTTTTTGTCGCCTAAGGCGAGTATGTAGTTTAAAAAATGAAGTCTTGGTTAAAAACCCGATGAAAAAATGAAAAAGTTTGAACCTATGAAACAATGCTAACTTTAAAACCTTTTTAGTTAAAAACATGTAGAAAAACGTCTAACATTCCTCCAGACTTTCGCAGAAGATCACAAGGTGAGTATGCAAGGTTTAAGAAGGAAGTACTTGGTTAAAATCCCAAAGAATCGAATAAAACCTAAAAAAAAACATGAATTCGCAAACTTTAAAACATCTAGAAACTTCCGGCCGTCCTCCGTGCTGTGTAGAAGGACACTCCCACTAAGGCAGAACTTTACACGTGTTTCGGGCTCACGTCCATCTTCACAGTTAGGAATGACTGCAAAATGGCTGTCACCTGCAGTTCTTTGGAGTTTTCTTCAATTGGCTCCTCCTCCCCTCTCGGAGTTGATTCGTTGTCGTTGTTACGTAATTTAGTTCATTATGCCTTTGGTGGTGTCATCTGGTGTCATTATTGGGGATTACACAGAAACACATGTAAGTTCCGCATTAGTGGGAGTGTCCTTCGACACAACATAGAGAGCACAGAGGATGACCGGAAGTTTCTAGATATTTTAAAGTTCGCGAATTCGTGATTTTTAGGTCTTATTCGATTCTTTGGGATTTTAAACAAGGACTTCCTTCTTAAACCTTGCATACTCACCTTGTGGTCTTCTACGAAAGCCTGGAGGAATGCAAGAAGTTTTTCTACATGTTTTTAACTAAAAAGGTTTTAAATTTAGCATTGTTTCATATGTTCAAACTTTTTCTTTTTTTCATCAGGTTTTTAAACAAGACTTCATTTTTTAAACTTTACATATTCACCTCAGGAGACGAAAAAAGTCTTCAAGGTACCTGCAGTCGAGAATATGTCAACAAAATTTGTCATGACTGAAAATGACATGTTACATTAGCTACAAAATGAAAGCAATTAAGGAAGAGGACCACCAAAAACTTTGTGAGTACAATCTTTTTTATTTTTTTTTATTCTATGTTACAATAATATCATTGCTAAATACAAGAGATTTTTGCTTCCGACGTCCAGAACATAACGTGGTAAAAAGCGAATGCAAATCTTTCACTGGTTGAAGATAATTGATTTATGTTACGAGCATCACGTTGAATTTAAATTATTCCCATAATAAGGAATAACATATATGAAGGCTGTTTAGATTCTTTACATATGAAAGAAGCAAAGAACCATGCAGTTTTGGTCATCTGAAATTCAAATTTTAACGTTTAATCACAAAAAGCATTTACATGAATTACATATAACTGAATTAAAAAAGCAATAGAAACTACAGTAAAATATCAGGACTAACACAGAATTACGCGAGAAATGTGTAATCAAAGTTCCGCTGCATATGATTTGAAGAAAATTTCTAAAAGTATCTCAGATACAGAACTATACTAAATTTGATGCTAAAGATACTTCAGTGCAATATGGGGTGAAATAATAAATTAAGTGCTACCCTATGATTTTAAAGCAATATCTCTCAATTACGAATCCACATGCTGTATCTAGGGGATATGTGGGTTCTGTCAGAAAAAGAAGTCCTGCAAGCTGAACAAAATTTCAGTTCATAGTCACACAAGTATCAGAAATGCTACCCTTAACAGAGATGCAAGAAGTGAGAAATGAAACTGCTCTTGATGCACACGTTGTGTGCATGAAAACACAACAGAGGCAAGCTCCATTGTGATTGCATAACGTTAGCACAGTGTGTGGATGGACGAGTGTGAAACTGCACCTCTTTCTACAAGTTAGTAACCTGGCTGTTCTCTCCTAGTAACTTCAAAAAAAAGATAGAGTAGTTACATTTGTGCACTGTGGGTTATTATACTTTGCTAAGCCTAAAAGAAAACACAACTTCCTTCTTTCTCCTTATGGGTGATGCATATTCTACCTGCATATTCATTGGTACCTGCATATTCTGAGGAGCAGAAAAGTTGCTTGAGAGAATTTACTCAGCCCTGGTAGCAGGAATGAAAGGTAGAGGAAGCCCCAGGAAATAATGGGATGACCAGATTCAGGAATGCCTGCATGAGAAAAAGAGAATGAATATGAAGTAAAAGGTCTTATGTAGATGCATAATGGATACCAGTGAAGATCAAGTTGTGTGCCAAGATCACTGTAAATGGAGATGTTTGATACATCAACAGTAAGTTAAACCTAATTCCATCAGTTAAACTTCAATCAGACTAAGAACTTTCCATTACAACAGGTTTTCCACAATAAAATAAGGAATCTGTTTCCATGTTAAGCAGGTCCCATCTTATAAAGTGTACATACATGGAACACCTCCATACATTTTGCCAAGATAAAAAATATAAAATAAAAATCCATCTTGATCAGGTTTTTGTTTCATACAGGGTTCAGTTTAAGCAAGTTTCAGTGTACCACGTCTCAATTTTAACCAAAGAATGCAATCAGCAGAACTAACTCACTCTTCATAATCAAGCTATTTGATAGCTTCTTGTCATTCACCATGATAGAAGGGCAATTGTTGACACTTACATCCATTTTCAGAAAAATAGAATATATGTTGGGAAAGCAAAAAGATACAAGGATTGTTCAAAATAATGGAAACACCTTGACAAAATAGGTGTTATGCACCTAATATGGTGTGGGAGCACCCTTGGCATTTAAAACTGCTTGAATCCTCCTGGGAATAAAACTGCTTGAATCCGCCTGGGAATGAACATATACAAGTCCTGGATGGTAGAGTAAGTGGTATGTTGTACCATTCTTCCTGCAGAAACTGCTCCAATTCCTTGAGAAACGCCAGAGGAGGATAACGGGATCACACTCTGTTTTCCAACACAGACCACAGGGGCTCAATGATGTTTAAATCCGGTGATTGTGCAGGCAAGAGAAGGCATGCAACTTCATTCTCATGTTGTTCCTCAAACCATGATTGAACTCATCATCTGGAAAGGTGCGATCCCCTGACGGAAACAATGCCTGTGCCATTGAATGCACATGGTGGGCCAAGAGAGTGACATAATCACTGCCAGTGATTCGTCCGTGTAAGGTGATAATGGGACCATCTGCAAACCACGAGATCATGGTCCAAACCATTATGGAACTGCCCCCATGCTTCACTGTAGGAAGGCTGGGGTTCTCCACATATAAACTCGTCCTGTGGTGGGGAATAAGTGAGAAACTTGATTCATCGGAAAACATGACATGTTTCCATTGATCCGCAGTCCACATTTTATGTTTCTGGCACCACTGTAGTCTCAGTTTCATATTCACCTGTGACACCAGGGGTTTTGCAATCGCAGCTCTGCGGTAAATATTATGCTTATGCAATTCCCTTCGCACGGTATGGGTCGACACTGGGTTTTGGAGATGTGCATTAAGCTCAGAAGTCACTTTCGTCACTGTGGTCTTCCTCCTTGTGGTCACAATCCTCTTTAATGTCCTCCTGTCTCTCGCAGTGAATTTGGTTTTCCTTCCACAGTTGTGTCTTGCAGATGATGTTGTGCCATGAACTTTGTATTCTGTCATGACCTTCGACAAGGTATCTCTCGATACCCCCAATACCTGTGCCACTGTGGTTATCAACGCACCAACCAGACGGGCTCCTACAATCTGTCCTCTTTGGAACTCTGACAGGTCACTCATTGCGCCTTCACCTGGAACGAAATTATGCAAACACCGATTTATAATGCAATCACACACTCTTGAGACTAAAAGCAACACTGTTTTACAAAAAAAATTGTAACTACATGTTTGTTTTACTCAAAAAGCAGCACATACCAAAGTCACTGTTTTTAGCGAGGCATTTGCATTATTTTGGACAACCCCTGTATCAATGATCCTAGCTCCTCAAAACATGACTTCTTGTTATTTTTTCACATGAACATAATGTTGACAACAGGAACATCACGTCAAGGGAAGATTCAAGATGTTAGGGTAATCATTTCTCACTTGCAGCTAAAATGCATCCAGAGGAAGTTTAGGGGTGCAGTCACTCCTGAGGTTATAAATTACTCAAACATCTTCAGAGAAAAATCCTCTGAAGACAAAGAAAGGACTGCAGGTGTGTGTGTGTGTGTGTGTTGGTCCATGTTAATTAATAAGAAGTAGTGCTTTAAATTGCCATAAAGTATGCTTAAATGTTCAACCACCACATTTAGCAAGTATTTTTCAGGATAAGTAAATATTTCTATTAGAGTGCCTTTATCTGTACATGGGAAAATTGAAATTCTTATACTCCACTGCAGTTTTTTCAGGGCACTCTATGATGCTGGGTCTTTGGTTTGATTCTCAGGCCACAGATGCAGTGTCGCAGAATTTGTTACACATGCAGTGAATTGCAAGCCTTTCTAACCCATTAAATACAGATAATAACAGTCATACTGAACTACTTGCTAATCACAAGATTATTAAGATGCTTTTCTTTCCTTAGGTGGGTCCCAAATCCAACAATGGTAAATAATATTTCTGTTCATTTTTCAGGAGGTATGTTACTAATTATTGAACATATGGAGGGAGTTACACCTTACACCTTTCCAAACAGCTGAAGCTTTAATGCTTCACCACATATGAAATGTTCTTTTTAGCACATCCTTCAATTTTTAAATTAAATTTGCTTACATGCTCAAAGATGTCAGATACACATATATAATGCACAAACAGTTTTTCCAGCCAACACTTATCTTGTAACAAAGTAATATGCTGCAATTCCTGATCTAACAAACAACTGCAGTACCTCTTCCCTCAGCTAAAATTGAAGGCGAAAGGAATGGTGTTTTATTCCCATTTTCATTACAACATATAGAGAATAATTGAAAACTGACAGGCTTTCCTTTGAAGAAACTGACCTCCATGCATAGCATATTGAAACAATCATTTGCACAAAGCATAATTGAAAGACCTAAAATGAATCATGCAGTGCTAAAGTTACCTTTTTTGTAAAAAAAAAGAAGACAAAAATTGCAAAAGACTGCATACTTAATACTACAACAAAAAATATGAACATACCTTCAAAACATGCTTTGTCCTTTTTAGCATTCTCATTCTTTTCCTTGATTTCTTGTTGACTTTATTTGAGGACATCACTTCTTTGACTAATGGAACTTCATCCTGCAAAAAGCAAATCTTAACCTTAAAGCCGCATCTGCTAACAGATCCATGAACATTCATAAAATAAACTTTAAAATTAGTTTTCTACATGTAGTATAGTCTACATTTAGAAGGAAAAAAATCCTACCTCCTCTCTTTCACACAAACATACTGTATATAGATATGCATCTAAATAGTGCGTCGGTTCTTACAATTTTTTGCTAATAAAACTCTGAATTTAAAAGAATACCGAAAATACATTCTAAATTCTCTTTTAACAGTATGGCAAAAAACTGAACTGTTAAGAGAAAAAATGGATATCAAATAGTACATTTTCCTGCTCAGGGTGTCTACCAAATTTGGGAAATGCAATTTCATGACCAATTAACAATTTTCATGTCCATTTTAAAAATCTCTCTCTCTCAATATATATAGCCCTATCCAAAGATAAAAAAGCAGTGTATATATGTGTGTGCATATACTACTTAAAAGCTCTCTCTCTCAATATATATAGCCTTATCCAAAGATAAAAAAGCAGTGTATATATGTGTGTGTGCATATACTACTTAAAAGCTCTTTCTCTCTCTTGATATATATATAGCCCTATCTGCTTAGATAAAAAAACAGTGGTATATGTGTGTGCATGCATATGTTACTGCTTTTGTTATCCAAAGCAGTGGTATATGCATGCACAGTGCACACACATACACCCATTGTCATAAAAATTCATGCACCAAGATGGAGGCATTGGACTGAAATGAGATTTTAGTAGTGAGATGGTACATACCAAGGACAGAAGTGATTACAATATCACAGAAGCAGGACGATTTCTCACGGACATACGGTGCACATTCCGGTCAGTGTCAGTACTGCGTCGGACTGCCTTGTGCTCGGATACATGCAGTGATATGGTCTTGCATGGAGTCAAGTATGTTATCCTGTGACAGATTTGCCTACACTTCTTGCAACTGACGCTAAAAATCCTCCCCCTTATCCAAATGTTATCCTGGGACAGATTGGCCTACACTTCTTGCAACTGACGCTAAAAATCCTCCCCCTTATCCAAATGTTATCCTGGGACAGATTGGCCTACACTTCTTGCAATGAAGATCAGGTGATCTGGCAGGCCACAGGAGCGTAGACAGTCCTGGGAAATATGAGCTGTGTGCGGACAGGCTTTATCTTGTTGGAAAATGGCTCTGGGTCGCTCGGCCAGGAAAGGCAGCACATGGGGTTGCAGGATCTCCTGTACGTAGTGTTGGGCTGCCAACATCCCTTTGATCACTGCGAGGAAAGTCTAGCTGTCATACGCGATGGCTGCTCAGACCATCACACCTGCAGTTTGGGGGCGTGTGCCACTGTAGAGTGAGGCTGGGATTGTAGCGCTCACCTGCAATCTTCTACACTCTGACATGGTGGTCGTTCGTTCCCATACAGAAGTGGGATTTGTCGCCAGTCCGTAGCATTCCATGTTGCTTGCTGCTGACACCACTGTAATCAACACCGATGATGGTCAGGTGTTAATGGCAGAAAACGTAAGGGTCGTTGAGAGTGCAGATTTGCCTCTGCCAACCGTCTGGAAATGGTTCTGGCGGACACAGGAGTCCCTTGAACAGCCGCCATATGTCTCTGGATATTGGACAAGGATGTCGTTACACCTGTGCATGCTGCTTTCACGATTCCACTGTCCTCTCTGCTGGTGGTGTGTCTGGAGCCAGTCCGCTGTGTTTGGGTGCCTTCCCATGTCCATTGCTTCCAACACGATCACACCGCACTGTCCGATCGGCCATCCTGTTCTCTCTCATCCTGACGATACGGCCTCGCTCAAACTCCATCAGTTGCCCTTACACACATCTACAGCGGCTCCTCGGCATGCCTATCGCTCAGGGATCTCACTGACTCTTACTATGCACTTCAGCACAAATGTGGAGTCCCCTGTGCGGTGCCTTATAAGCTCCAAGGATTTTGATTGCAGCGCTGGTCTTGGACATGCAGGCATGCGGAATCGCACAAAACTTTAATCATTTGCATGTCTGCCCTCCCGTAGCTATTCGCCAAGTTTCGCATTAATTTCAAGTTTTTTTCTTGGTGCACAGATTTTTATGACAATGAGTGTACTTACACACTACTAAGCTGTTCTGTGAGATTCAGAGGTTAGCTCCTCAAAGAAAGTATATCTGCCAGATTAAGGTTTAACTTTTGGAACTAGATTTTATTTGCTGCTGCTATGTCAAATGTCTCCATTTACAGCGATCTTGGCATACAGCTCAAGCTTCACTGACATCCATCACACGTCGCACACAACACCTTTTGTACTTCATACTCATAATCTTTTTCTCATGCAGACATTCTTGAATCCAATCCTTTCAAGATTTCCTGGGCCTTTCTCTCCTTTCTTTCCTGCCACTTGGGCTGAAAAAATGCTCTTAGTAAGCATCTCATCACTCATTCTTTCAACATGGCCAAACTACCTAAGAATATTGGTGTCCACCTTGCTAACAACATTTTGCTTCACATTACACAACTGCAACACATCTTCATTCCTCACATAATCACAGTGAGTCTTGCTACAAACCCCCAAAAAGTAACGCATCGCTCCAGCACACAAATGACTCCTAACACACATATATACAGTAAGTATAGTTAAGAGGAGGCCACTCTCTTAACTATTTTTTTCTACATAAAAAGGGCCCCCTGCAAACTATCCTTTTAACTACCCTTTTCCTACATAAAAAGTGCCCCCAGTCTTTCTGCTAGAAACAATTGAAATGCTCACCATTGTATTACATGATTTCATAACACACCTTCCTTTAACATTTATACCTGGAAAATGTCATGACTTTATAAGCAACATAGTTTATTGTAAACTGTTAAATTGATCTCAACATTTTGTACATATATTTCTACACTAAAAGGCTTTTGATTTAACAGCTTTCTTTGTGGGGGAATGCATAAGTGTCCTTTTCTTTGATACTGGGATCATAAGACCGAAACTACATTTACATCTTATGTAGTCAGTGTCCATGGAGAATTACTTAGATCGTCACCAAAAAATGAACAATTATTAAAAATAAAAATAAATTTATGAACTCAAAACAAAATTCGTGACCTTTTCATGATTTTCTGAATTTATGACTTTTTCGTGACTTTCGTGATTTTTATGACCAGTAGACACCCTTCTGCTAAATTGGTGACTATCACTGTATATTTAAAAGACCACTAATAAACTAAATTACAAAGGAACATATCTATAGTGAACTATAAAATGTCAACTATACTTCAGGTCACCCTAAGGATGTACTTTTGCAAAAGGCAGGGATGCCTAATTATCATTCCTTAGTGGAACGCAAGAACAATGTCAATCCATGCTGCACCGTGTTCCTGTCATGTCCATTCAGTCAAACACGATTACTCCCACACTGACCTCTACCCACCCACCTACCTACTCAGGTCAGGCAGAACTAAGCTGAACATCAAAGTTAATCTTGACACCACAACAAACTGATAGAGCCTTATACATAGATCTGTTTCAAAAGTAGTGAGGATAGAACAGAATCGGGGTGTGGTGCAGTCTAAACTTTAAAGAATTTTTCCCTTACTGCTGCTTACGCAGTCCGCCCACCCACCCCCTTGAGCTTCCTTGATTGTTAATTTACTTACTGTCTCTGTAATGCAAATGTTGGGAGGCATCTTCCACCCTTTCCCCCTCCCCACTCTAAGTTACAGACATTCTCCACGTGGACAGTCAGTGGCTGAAAGTGCAAGGCTCTTGATTGAGTAACTTCTCATATAAAATTTATTTCTAAAAATGATGAAAATATGTTTCAGACAACAATTTTGTCCAATAAACTGCTTAGCAAACAAAAATAGATTCTGAGCAATAACACTGTTGCTTTTTGATCAAAATGCTGACTACTTTTTGTAGCAGAAGTAGCAGTTCCATACCTTCCACAGTAGTACACTCTTAGGTTGATTCAAAGTACAGACTTTAAAATATTACCTTAAGCATTGCAATGTAATGAAGAAAATGGTTATTGTTGATTCTATGTTGTACTGAAGCCTCCTACAGAAAACATTCCTTTCATTAGGTATTCTGGTTTGCACATTACTCTCGATGTGAATTGCCATTCAACACGCCTTACATTTTAACACAGCAGCACAAGAAAAATTTGCAGAAGTCTACTGCCTTATTTATTATTCACACTTGTGTTTCATACTTAGCTTATGATGAGCAGGACATTATAATTTTACTATTTGCACACTTTCTTTGTATCATACTTCACAAACACTCATTCTTATTGACCTCATATCTATGTCATATAAATATGATAAATACTGAAAAAACAATACATAAGCCTATTATGAAAAACAACTGAAAATATACACTGCTGGCCACCTAAAATGCAACACCAAGAAGGACACGAGATAGCAACGCCAGATTAACTGGACACATAACAACAGATACAAAGATGAAACGATTAAGCTTACAGGCCTATGCAACTTGCGGAACACGCAGACATCAATAGTTCGTGTGGCCCCCATGGCTGGCAATAACGGCCGCTACACGCCGCAACATAGAATGAAAGAGGCTTTGGATGTGGGCTTGGGGTATGTCGGTTCAGGCAGGCTGCTTCCACATGTTGCCACAGTTCATCAGGCGTAACCACGGGTGGTGCTTGCCGGGACACTCGGTTGCCAATCAGCAACCAGACGTGTTTGATGGGTGACATATCAGGAGAACAGGCGGGCCATGGCAGCATTGACACCTGGTGGACCGTGAAGAATTGTTGCACGATGGGTGCCACGTGTGGGTGGGCATTGTCCTGTTGAAACATGGCTGCTGGCAGGTCCTGCAGGTAAGGGAGGACTACAGGTTCCAAAACGTCGGAGATGTAGCGGTGGCTGTTTAGTGTGCCAGCGATGCGTACTAGAGGAGTGCGGGTGTCATATCCAATTGTGCCCCAAACCATAACGCCAGGCGGCGGACCGGTATGGCGATGCATAATGCAGGCATCATACAGTCTCTCGCAGCGGTGCCGCCACACGCGGATCCGATCATCGTAGTGTTGCAGGCAGAAGCGGGATTCCTCAGAGAAGGCAATGTCGTGCCATTCTGTAGTCCAGGTGCGGCGTTCAACAGCCCACTGCCGCCGCACTCACCAGTGGGGTAACGTTAATGGTAATCGGAGCAATGGGATCCATGCGACAAGTTTCCGCTCCTGCAGACGACGTCGAACGGTACGTACTGACACAGGTTGTTGCACAACACACCCTAATTCTTGCGCTACCGTCCGTGATGTGGCGGTGCGAGCCGTCAATGCCCGCCGCACAACATGCCAGTCCTCTCGTTCGGTGGTGTGCCGCGGCTGTGGCAATAACTCACGTCGGTCTGTCCGTCCCTCCTGCACCCACCGAATCCATACTCGTCTCACAGTGGCTGGATGTCGTTCCACACGGGCGGCAATGTCTCGGTACGATAAACCGCTGTCGCAATAAGCCACTATTCGTCCTCTGTCGAACTCCGAAACGTGCTGGGATGACTGCCGTATTCTGCGATGAGGCATCAGGAGGCTTCCCACGCACAGGTCTGGCAGCACAACACACTTCCACTACTTACACACCGCCTTCTGTGCACCCTTCTTATAGTGCTTCTCGGTGGTGTGCTGGGCGCACATGATTTGCATATGCCCTGCAATGCTAATCATTTGCATGTCCTCTCACGGGCGACGCATGCTGCAAATTTAAGGCCAATCGGATGTTTCCTTCTTGGTGTTGCATTTTGGGTGGCCAGCAGTGTATTTAACATGAACTCAGTTTTACCAATTTTTATTAAAATGAATCAGTTCCACATATTCTTCATACTTCGAATTGGGAAAATTTTGGAAGATGGGGTTACATTATCACCATATTAATCTGACTGGTGTACAAACCAGTGTTACTTAGACTGTGTTGCTCAGAATATTTATTGGGGTTCCATAACCTTTGAAAAATCTAGAATAGTTAGCTATTTTATAACAGTAATGAAAAAACATTTTACTGGATACACTACCACACAATGCCTTTGTCACTGAGCCTTGTGGGGCTTTGGAATCAGCTTTTTCATTTGCTTCAATTACTCTCTCTATATATACCCAGTCTTAGCATAAATACTGTTACAAACATTCAACAGATGGCACGCAACCGATGTGCAATGTCACCGACCAGCCAGGAGGAATGAAGCAGCTAGTGAATCATTGTGCGTTCAGTCACATAGGAAATAATGTGTTTCATGAAGTACTTCACATGGAGTGGGGCGATTATGAGAATCATGTTGCTGTAATAGCACTGCACAAAGTTGGAAAATTAGCTTACGAGATTTTCAACATGCTGAAGAACTTGAAAATTAGCCGAATTTTTGTTTACTGGACCATAAATAGGTTCCTTGAGACCTGGACCATCGCTGACCACCCCATAAAGGGTCGCCCACCTACCATGAAGACTGCTCTCCTAGTGAAAGCAGTGGCAGCCCGTATTCAACGAAATCCTATCAGAAAACAACAATGACGACTCGTGAGCTGAACATTTCAAGAATGTTGATGTCACACGTGCTGCGGAGTGACATAAGGGTGAGAACTTACCTGCGGCGTGCAGGGCACTTCCTCGCCCCACAACTGAAGCAGCAGAGAGTGCCGAAAGTGAAACATTTGCTGCAGTGTTACGCAGACAATCACCACAGACAGATCATTTTCTCTGATGAAAAATTTTCACTATTGAAGAGGCTTTCAACCGCCAAAATGACAGGGTGTATGCGTCAACCTCACGAGAAACTCAGGAGAAAGCTCTAAGGATCATGAGGGGCCATCATCCTGCTTCTGTGATGGTTTGGTGTAGAGTTTCCTACGAGGGTACCATGGAGCTCTATTTCTGTGAGAAAGGAGCGAAAACATCCACCAAAGTCTACCGGGACAGGGTTTAGGAGCTGGTGGTCAAAAATGTGAGTCACACCCTCTTCTAAAACCAACAGTGGAGCTTTTAGCAGGATTCCGAACCTGCCCACAAGGACAAGTCAACCCAGGAGTGGTGTCAGGTGAATTTGCCAGACTTCATTTCTCCATAGTTTTGACAGTCTCAAACGCTCTTTGGTGCGGGCAGTAGCAGCTTTCCCTATGGAGACCCTGCATAAAGCTATTGATGAGTGGCCACAGAGACTGAAGAACTATGTGAAGGCAAAAGGATGCCATTTTGAAAAGTGATTGGTGCCATGTTTTCACAAATGTACTACTTACATTATATCACAGGTATATTAAAATATCTTTAAATTTCTTTTGTTATTTCATTGAATACTTTGTAACAGTATTTATGGCAAGTCTATGTACATATATACATGGTGGCCGAAAGGTTACTTTACCAATTGAACAGGCTCCAGGGATGGCTGTGATGGATGGATGGATGGATGGAATGGAAATGCAGAATATAGATGTTACGCAGCATTCACTCGCGATGCACAAACGAAAAATCATGCAAGCTATCGTGGTTACAGTTACTGACTTTCAGAATGTTTGAATGGCAACACCCTAATTTGTTAGTGTCATTGTAACAAGCACCATGAGAAATGGTACATGGAGTTGAAATGGTATCACTAGACCAAAAAGTGAACAAGATATCATCAAATGAAGGACGGCATGCAAAGTATGGAATTAGCACAACAAATGGCACTGCAGTCAGATACACACGAGATATCAGTATGCAGCAATAAACAAGATGATGTCAGCGCTACTGTGGCAGTGATAAACAAATGTGGTAATGTCGCTTGAAACACCATTTAAATGCAGCGTGATACCAACAAACAGAAACACTTGAAATGCCGCTCTCAGGAAAGCTATGGGGTGGACTCATGAAATGTTATTACCTGAATGGCTGTAATTCTGCAGCTGTATTACATATCTTCCACAGGAATCATCATTTATGCCAGGGTCAGTGCTCTACTCAAGTTATTCTGGACTTGATCCATAAGTTTGAAGATACAGGATGTGTATGTGACAGATCTCGATCTGAACTCGATCTGAATCACCTGCAACTCCTGTGGAAGCTGTAACAGAAATCCATCACACCAAGCATGAAGATTCAGCAGCAAGTGAGACAGGTGTTGCATGGATGCCAGACATACCCAAGAGTACCATCATAAAAATTATCTGATCAGTCCTGCACATGTTTCCATATCGGTTTCATCTTGTGCACATTACAAGACGGAGACCATGAACACCAACTGGACTTTGCAAATGAATTTCTAATTTGGTACGATGCTGATGACAGCTGGCCACTGCAAATTTCTTGGACAAATAAAACACATTTTATCTTAGCAGGGTGAGTGAACTCAAAGCACTGGTCAGAACGGATATAGCGACGTGAGATTATACCCATTCCCGTACAAGACCAGAACGTGACCGCATGGTGTGGAGTGACCAGCGATTTTGTTTTGGGGCCTTATTTTTTGAGGAAGTTTCCCCTTGAAAGCTACAGACATGCACTGTAACAGACATCTGCTGTGCCACATTGTTGAAAAATGATGCCATTCTACATGCAACAATGGAATGCATTGAAGAATGTTATTTGGATGCAAGATGGTGCTTCTCCCACATGTACCCATGAGCATGAAAGGTGTGTTGCAACAGCATTTCTTTGACCAAATCGTATCTCATCACTTTCCTTTTCCATGGCATGCACATTGCCCTGATTTAACTCTGATGAATTTCTGGTTCTGGGGTTATCTGAAGTCCAAAGCATACAGAGACCAACCTCATACACTAAGTGAACTGAAAAAGAAGCCACACAAAGCACTATTTCAGACCTGTGACCAAATATGCTACATGCTGCTGTAATGTTTGCCGTCAGCTGTATGCAGTGCGTCATTGTTGCTGATGGCGGTAGAAGACATATTGAGCATTTCTAATTGTCAGTAAAACATCAAAATGATTTGTGCTATTTTCTTGACATTTTCTTTAGTTTGCTTCTTCTTAAATTCAAACAGCTGTTCCTATGCTTTCCTTAGGTTAAACTGTGCCATTTGTCGTGTTAATTTCATACTTCGTCCTTCATTCCATAACATCTTGTTCACTTTTCGGTCTAGTGACACCATTTTCAACTCCATTTACCATTTTTCAGGGTGCTTGTTATGGTGGCATTAACAAATTAGGGTGTTGCCATACAAACATTCTGAAAGTCAGTAATCGCAACCATAACCATGACAGCATGCACGATTTTTTGTCTGTGCATCATGGGTGAGTGTTATGTAACATATACGAGTGCATGCTATGTAACATCTATATTCTGTATTTCTATTCTATCCATCCATTACAGCCATCTCTGAAGCCCATTCAATTGGCAAAGTAATTTCTTGGCCATGTATGCATACAGCGATTGGAAAACGACTTTTTAAAAGTAGCTAGATACTGCTACAAAAAAGTAGCTGCCTCCAACTACTTTTTTTAAAGTAGCTAGTTTGACTACTTTTTAGAACAGTAGTCTAGGTAGACTACTTTTTTTATTTTTAGGTTTAAGGTGTTTTTACCTAAAATCTCTGCCTTATGTTTCCAATGGTAAAACTTCTTTACATATTTTCTTTGCAATTAATGTAATCCCAAGGACGAAAATTTGCATATTGATAAAACTAGCTTTAAGTTATAGCATGGGTTAATACTGTAATAATTGTATTAAAAATCAATCATTTTTCTTTGAGTAATTTTCTGACCTGTTAATAGATGGTGCAACCCGTATGCAGTGATGGAAAGTTGCAAAACCATTTTTGGAGCAGGTAAAATACATTTTTGGAGCAGCAAAATGCGTTTTTGGAGCAGGTAATATACATTTTTGGAGCAGCAAAATGCGTTTTTGGAGCAGGTGAAATACATTTTTGGAGCAACAAAATGCATTTTTGGAGCAGGTAAAATACATTTTTGGAGCAGGTAAAATACATGTTTGGAGCAGGTAAAATACATGTTTGGAGCAGCAAAATGTGTTTTTGGAGCAGATAAAATACATTTTTGGTGTAAGAAAACATTTTTTAGAGCAGGTAAAATATTAGTAGATTGAACAAACTCTTAAACAAAAAATGTTTTGGAAAAAGCTGCACCCTACTCAAATTTAAAACATCTTGCATTCAAATACACACACACATATGCAAACATTATAGTGACGATGATGGGCAAAACACGTAACAATATTAACAAATAAAGGTAACTTGATCACGCTAGTTACGTTAACTGAAAACTTTTACAAAAAGTTCGTAAGTTGGAAGCTTTCGACCTTATCTTAGGTCTTCATCACGCCAATGGAGGACTAATATTGTTGCCAGATTCTACATTTGAATTTTTCCTATTTTTGTTGCCAAAACTTAGAATTGATCTCCAGATCAACGGAATGTAGAGAGGAGATTCGGAGTTGCAAGTCATTGAGTTGAAAATAATTTCTATGCTTTCACGGTAACGGAGGGCAAAACGATTGTCAAAAGAAGCAATTCGTTTTGCTTCGTTCCAGTGGGGAACTGCAGATGTGTCTTCCATTGTCAAAATAGACAAGGCAGTATTAGGATTGGCTTTCGAAACATCTTTTCTATGTTCTAAAATTCTATGGTTAATGCTCCTGTATGTGCTTCCAATGTATAAGTTATCCCCAGTAGAAGACGAGATAGGAATGCAGTAAACTCCTGGGAGGTTCAGGCTTTCAACTTTGTCCCTATCCCTTTGTAGAAGTTTCAAGATGTTTGGGGTAGATTTAATGGCAAGATGGAAACCAAAACTTCTAAAAAGAATCTGTAACTTATAAGCATAGGAAGGATGGTAAGGAACAGAACCACAGAATTTCAGGTCTTCTTTCTTGTGAGGAAGGAGGCATTCGATTTTCGAATGGTTTTCATATTTCTTTATGAGGGAGTTGACTGTAACAGCAGGGAAACCATGGGAGAGGGCTATTGTAGAAATTTTGGAGAGTTCTTCTTGAAGAGAGAGTTGGTTGTTGCAAATGATATGAGCCCTGTGGATGTAGGACTTCAATGCTGCAAGCTTGTAGAGATGCAGGGTGCAAGATTTGTAGGGAATGATGTTAGTGGCCGCAGAAGGTTTTCGATAGATGGAACGAGTAATGGAGAGATCAGCGTTTCTGCAGATAGATACATCCAGGAAATCAATTTTGTGATTTACTTCCTTAGATATAGTGAGCTTAATGGAAGGAAATTTTTCCGTAATGGAGTTGATCAGTATCTGTAGTTCAGACTCGGAATGTGGCCAGCTAATGAAAATATCGTCTACATATCTTAACCATAGGGAAGGTTGAAAAGGGTGTAGAGGAATGATGGAAACTTCAATATGTTGCATGTAGATTTCAGCAAGCAGAGGGAAAAGAGGTGAGCCCATGGGGAGACCAGATTGTTGCCTATACACAATTTTGTTGAAAACAAAACAACTGTGTTGATGAATAGTGTGGAAACAATCATAAAGATCTTTGATAAGAGGACCGGGGGGTTCAAAATGAAGAATCAATTTCTTCATGAGGAGTATGTAGGAATCAAAATATGGTACAAAGGGAAACAAAGATTCTACATCAAGAGTATACAGATTATCACAAGGAGAAAAGGAATGAGGAAGGTTGTGGATGAAGTTTGAAGTAGAGACAACTGTATGAGGATGGTTGGCTGCCAGGGATTTGCATTTGAGGACCAATCTCTTTTCAAGGTTTACTGCTGGAGAAAAAGAATATTCCACTAAAGGTCTGATGGGGTTACCAGCTTTATGCAGTTTCACTTGCAGGAAGAGCCTGGGAGTTCTAAAGTAAGGAGGGGTGATATATCACCAAGGAAGGATTGAAGAGTTTCTTTCTTAGCTAATCTGTCAACTGAGTTTTTGAGTGAGTTGGTGGTGTCTGACTGCAAAGGGATGCAGTTAGCAGATGTAAGAAAAGAAAGCACTTTTTGGTTTAGAGTTTCTTTACCAATGATGACTGGGCAACCAACTTTATCTGCTTTGCATCAATTCTAAGTTTTGGCAACAAAAATAGGAAAAATTCAAATGTAGAATCTGGCAACAATCTTAGTCCTCCATTGGCGTGATGAAGACCTAAGAAAAGGTCGAAAGCTTCCAACTTACGAACTTTTTGTAAAAGTTTTCAGTTAACGTAACTAGCGTGATCAAGTTACCTTTATTTGTAAACATTATAGTTTTCAAATATATCAAAAAATTTGTAACCATAGCAGTATTCTATTATTAATCATTTATTTTACAATTTTTTTTTATTTTTCGCTACTTTTCTCACTATTTAATTGCTCACTTCTATTCTTTTCTAATTTTTTAAGATAGTTAGCAATGTTTTGTTTTGCTTCTTTTAATAGTATCTGCTCACTTTCTATTGCACTCATGTCTTTTTTATACCATATTCAATGTTTATCTTAGCATTGTTTAACATTTTATGAGGGAATCCAACTGCTGCAAATGTTCAGCTTCTTTCCATTTCAAATCACCTTGTGAACATTCAATTTCTTCTCTTTTTTGCTTGTTTTGCTGCATTTTTCCAGCACTAATCTGCTCTTGATATTTCTTCCAGGATTCTTTATAAGCTGTCAGAAGGTTTTTGGTTACATTAACTTTACACACTTCTCCATTTAATATTTTGACATGATCTTTGTGCTTCTTGCTCTCCGCATGACGCCTACGATCATCAGTACCACCTTGCGACAGGCTAAAATCGCAGTCACATGGCTTATAAAACTTGATTCAGCAAAACTTTAGATGCTTCATAAAAAGGCCATTCTTTACTATACATACCGCAATACACTTGACGATAAGTTTTATCTGACTTTGTTCTTTTTGTTGTCATAGCTGTTTCATTACTACGTTTTGTTTCGTTTTAATCTAAATTAACCCTTTCCACTCAAATAACTTTTCACCCATACTCACACAGAACTCACATTTTTTTTTCTTTTCTGCAGTAGAGGCCACAACTTAGCAATGAAAGCTTAGCTTTAGCTCGCTGCCGACAAACAAGCAACAGAGGCATCATCAGCGTGGCGGCTGACACCCGACTTATTCGGCAAAAAGAAATATCTCGCGAGCGTCGACATGCGAGCTATAGAGCCGTCATCGGCATAGAGGGTGACACCCGACATATTCGGCGAAAAGAAATGTCTTGCAAGCCCCGACTTACGAGCTATAGAGGCGTCATAGACGTGGCGGATGACACTCGGCCTATTCGGCGAAACAGAAACTCCTCGCGAGCGCCGACACCCGAGCTATAGAGGCGTCATAGGCGTGGTAGATAACACCCGACACGCGAGCCATAGGGGCGTCATCGGCATGGCGGGTGACACCAGAGCTATTCGGTGAAAACAAAATTCCTCACGAGCACCGACATGCAAGCCATACAGGCATCATCGGCATGGCGAGTGACACCCGACACGCAGATGACGTTTCTTTTTCTTTATCCGGTGAAAAAGAAACGTCTTGCGAGCCCCGACATGCAAGATATAGGTGCGTCATCAGCGTGGCAAGTGACACCCAACCTATTCAACGAAAAGAAATGTCTCGTGAGCTATAGAGGCATTATCGGCATGGAGGGTGCCACCCGACATGTGCGATATTCGGCGAAAAAGAAATGTCTCGCAAACCCCGACCCACAAACTATAGAGGCGTAATTGAGCATGGCGGATGACACCCGACATGCAAGCTATTCGGCGAAAAAGAAATGTATCGCGAGCGCCAACATGCTAGATATACGTAGATGCATCATTGGCATGGAGGGTGACATACGACACGCGAGATATTCGGCGAAAAAGAAATGTCTCACAAGCCCCGACATACGAGCTATAGAGGCGTCATAGACGTGGCGGATGACACCCGACCTATTCGGCGAAAAAGAAATTCCTCGCGAGCGCCGACATCCGAGCCATGGAGGTGTCATAGGCGTCGCGGATAACACCAAACACGCGAGCTATTCAGTGAAAACAAATTCCTCATGAGCGCTGACATGCGAGCCATAGAGGCGTCATCGGCATGGCGGGTTACACCCGACACGCAGAGGACGTCTCTTTCTTTATCCGGTGAAAAAGAAACGTGTGGCGAGCCCCGACATGCGAGCTGTAGGGGCGTCATTGGGGTGGCGATTTCGTAATGTTGGGTGTCACATGACAGTCAAGTGGAAAGGGTTAAAACGTTTGCACCAAAATTTCCACATGCAATCCATGTAAATAGTTGGCAAAAAGCGCTGAGCTGAGTTCCCTCTCGACTTTTGCGCACAGTACTCTCAAATGGCTGTATGGGGAATCACGTGACAAACTCCGCCTCCGTTGTCGGGGAAGTCAGAACATCGAAGGCGCATAAGGGACTATGTGTAAAGTGCGTTTTTCGACCAAAAGACGGTAAAAAAATAGAAATTGCGTGCAGGGATCTTGCGAGGGCTTTTCCGTAGTTTTTTCGGGTTACTTCTGCAAAACCGTAAGATGGAGTGAAAATCCGTAAAAGTTAGCATCTCTGAATACCTATGAATCCTTTAGAAACAGAACCATTGTATCCTGCCACGGGAGAGCCATTTTCAGTAGTCCTTCACGTCAACGAAATAGCTAATGACTGACTTGACGCTGTATTTATGTAATCACGCACCTCGCCCAGAATTAAATAACTGCGCTATCCCAAAGAGCAGGGAACGACATATAAACAATCTCAATTGCACAGCACTCCGAAAGACCACCAAACTATCAGTAAACAATCTTAATCAGGATTTCATAACGTACAGCATCGTTTCTCCTATATACCACGTGATTACAACAAAACTTCTCCACCATAAGCAAAAACAATTTAATTTCCTACATCGCGAAAATCATTGTTTTTTCGTCACTTTTGCCGAAAAAAGAACGAATTAGAAGGTAGGTGAAAAACATTCCGAAATTTGGGGACTGGCGGTATGGTACGTGTTGATTAAGCGTCGTTTTCACCAAATTACGCGTAGACCTTAAAAAAGCGTCATTCGATTCGACGTTTAAAATAGCATTTTTTGCCGTGAAAACATTTTTTCCGCTCGGCAATTTTTTCTGTGGATTGCAGTTTTGGCGCAGTTGGGCGCAAATATTTTTTTTTTTTCGTAATTTGTAGCAGTTTGGCGCAAGATAATGAAATTGGCGCAGTTCGGCGCAAACTTTCCATCACTGCGTATGTTGATGACATCAGTAGACAAACAGTTGTTGGATTGCTTAATTATGGTTATGTTTTAGCAAGTATTCATTATTCCAGGCTATAACTGAAAAGTTAGTTTTATCGATGTGCAAATTTTTATCCTTGGGAATACATTTTTTTTTTATTTTTGTGAAGAAAATATGTAAAGAAGTTTTACCATTGGAAACACAAGACAGAGATTTTAGGTGGAACCACCTTAAGTTAAAGGTACAAATTTTAAGGAGGATTGTTGCATGCAATTTTTTTACGTACGGCATCGAGAGCTAAATATTGAGAAAAATTGCATGAATAATTTAATTTTACATTTACTTCTTAGCTCTGATCATCATACGTAACATGTTTCAGTATATTAATCCCAATAACTGCAGATTTCTGAGGGTTAAAACATGTAAAATACTGATAAAAATGTATATACTTTGGAGATTTGATGCTAAGTTTTCCATGAACCCACCAGGAAGGCTTTTCTATTGTCTGGTTTTTATAGGTTTCTGCATATTTACACACCATTCTTGTGTACTAAACTGCCCTCAGTTGTTGAGTAGTCTGAGGCGCGAGCGTCGGATCGTTCGTCCCAGATAGGACCAGGCACGAGCGTTGGATCATTCGTCCCAGATAGGACCAGGTTCGAGTCCTGGATGAGGCACGTGTCATGTCAATGGTGTATTTTACTGATGGCACTCACTGGTTCTCTCCTTTCTTGGAACCGGCAACACTAAATAGGTTTAGGCAACTGTTTATGGTCATTAAACCCCGAAACAAAAAGAAAAAAAAATATTGTCCATAAACAAAAACGATGCACTTGCTCAGTGGATTTTTAGAAGGATGTTGCATTTCAATGAGCAATCCACAGCACATAGTAATGCTTAAATCAAGGACAATAAAGCCAGTATTTTTTTCTTCATACACTAAACCATGTGTATAATAACACATATAAATCCATTAACTTAATAACCTGTTCATTATAATGTTTACAACAGTTGGCACAAGTCAAAATACAAATTTTCTTCAACCTTTAGTTTGAATAAGCTCAAGTAACTAAGAAATACAAAAACATACTCATACATAAAACATACCTCAGAGTCACTGTCATCATCACTTTTGTCTCCATCTTTTTCATCACTTCCCAAGAAAAACTGAAGTGCGGCGACCAGCACCTTGAAAAGCAATTTCTTAATGTAGGTTTACAGCAAAGTTAATGTGATCATACAGCATCATGATTAAAGACAAGGTACCTGAAATTATCACACATTAAAAATAACCACACCTTGAGTTAGCAGTACAACCAAATAGTAAAGTTGTCATCATTTCCATATCCTGGCTAGTGCAGTAAAGGACAGACGTGTGGGAGGAGGAAAATTCAATATCCTTGAAAGCAGACAATCAATTTGACTCTGGGTAAGCACATAAATAAAGCACACAGTGCACTCACTTTATTATATTTACTTTTTTATACAAATGCAATTCAGTTCTCATATAAACCTAGTCAACACATGCACTTTGTAGTGCCCAATTTTTCTGTGAAATAATATTGTCAATCCAACAACTATGGAACTACATATTTTTTTTTTTTTTTGTCCTGTCCACAAAAGTGGCATTGTTCATATCATTTCTACAGAAAATTAATACATGTACCAATACAAACAACCACACAAACAGATTGACTTAAGAAATGGCATGGGAAATTTTCTGTGGATCTAAGACACATAAATAATTTAGGGTGCATACATTGTTCTTTACATTTTGTAAATGTTCTTTGCATTTGCCTTGTTGTTGCAGAAAACAACAAGGAAAACAGTTCACCACTGTGGATATTAATCAGCATACTGTGTTTGAGCATAAAAAGCAATGCCTTGATACATCATTTACATCACGGCATGACAAATTTTCTTAGGACCTAGTGTGCTATTTATAATAGCTGGGCCAATAAAAATAATTTATGCATTTATTATTCTTATCAGGATATTAATTAGAATATACTTCAATTATTCCCACTATTCCTTATTTTTATTTGACCTTTTATGGCCATGAACATGACCTCAAAGTTTTGTAGTACCACTGGTGCACAACCTTTGCAGGATCAAACTGCATCACAAGTGCTTCATTCACTGTAACACATCATCACATCCCATGTACTTTCCTGCTGCAATGAGGATCTAAATGTATTTTTAATGATTCATAAGAAGTTAAATCCTTACTCACAGTATACACCAACTGCCCTAAAATTGGGAATCTTTCATTATTGGATAGTGCTAATTCCAAAAGTTTATTCACTTTCCTTACAAGGACTTTAATTCATCCTACTCATTATAACCAACCTGCATATAATTTTCATTCTTATTTAATGACCAAATTTGTGTTTGGTAATGTTGGGCAGGTGCTTCCATCTCACTGACACCATAATGTGCTCGAATATTTCCTATGGGCTAAGCAAAATATCAAAAATATTTACCAATATCTCAATAACTTCCTAATTTAAAAATCATTTTTTTAGGTATTGGGCCCCGTTTGCAATCATATTTTGCTTTCATTTTCAATGGGAGACCCAGCAGACCTGTTTAATCAAAGCAGTTGTATACACTGATCAATTCCACACAGGGATGATTTTTTTTTTTTTTTTTTGTCAACAAATTTATCTTTCTCTTTCTCTGGTCAAGGAGAATTTTTCACATAGTGTTGTCTAGATGTTTAATTAATATATCATCATCACTGTCAACCATTATCAGTCCATTGCTGGATGAAGGTCTTCCCAAGTTTCTTTCACAACGGTCTGTCTTGAGCCAGTCTCCTCCAAGTCACTCCCGCATACTTTTGAATTTCATCCACCCATTTTCCATCTGGTCTCCTTTTGGGTCTTTTCCTATCCCTTGGAATCCAGCCTAAAATTTTGCTTGTCCATCAGTGGTCCACCCTTCTGGCAATATGTCCAGCCCATTGCCATTTCAGAGATTTTACTCTGATCATCATGTCTTCTACACTTGTCATTTTCTTTATCCACAAGTTCCTCTTCTTATCTTTCCTGGTTACACCAAGCATGCATATCTCCAGGCTTCTTTCAGCTGCCTGCAATCTTGGTACGTTCTTTTTAGTTTAAGTTCATGCCTCTGCTCCATACATAAGTACTGGAAAGATGCACTGATTAAACACTTTCCTTTTAAGACATAATGGCACATTGCTCTTAAAAATTGTACTGTTTCTTCTAAAAGTTATCTAGCCAAGTTTTGTACACTGATTAATTTCTTCATCAATATGACCCTCGCTTGATATCTGCTGTCCAAGGTAAATACCTTGTCTCACTCCCCTTTAAATTTGCATGCTGTATCTCCAAATAGCCTAACCTTTGCACATGCATTTTCATAGATATTATTAATAATGCTAATGAACGCATCTTCAATATCACAGGATTTCAAAGCTACCATAACTGTTGATGGTTTCACAGAATCAAAGCCCTTTTTGCAATCAATAAATACCATACATAACAGAAGTTCACAATCCTTTATTCTTTCAATTAGTTCTCTCAGGGCATGGATATGATCTACGTATAGTGCTGTAACCATTCCTGAATCCAGCTTGTTCTCTCGGTTGAGGTATATCTAGTGTTATCTTCAAGCAATGTGAAAGAACCTTAGTGAAGGTTTTATAAACCACTGATAGGAGGCTGATGAGCCTGTAGTTCCTGAAATCCTCAATGTCACCTTTTTTATGTAGCAGGATCATTGCAGCATTGTTCTAATCCTCAAGAATCTCCCCTTCATTGAGACATCTAGTGAAAATTTGGGTGAGTCTAGTTTCAGTTTCTTCACTTGCTTTTTGTACAATGTCCATGGTAATTTTATCTTCTCTCCTGGAGCTCTTTCCATTTCATGTTCTTAATTGCATGTGTAACTTCTGCTGGGACGACTGGAGGGACTTCAGTACTGGTACCTTTTGCAATGCCTGGAGTAGATGTATCATCCCTTTCATATAGTTTTGAGTAGAAATCTTTCACTCTCGTCAAAATTTCACCTGATGCTGTGCTCTGTTAATCAGCATTATTCTTGTTCTTCAGATGGGAAAGGCAGCAAACTTGAGCGAGTTTGACAAAGGCCAAATGACTAGGTCAGAGCATTTCCAAGGTGGCCAGGATTGCAGGGTGCTCACAGTCAGCCATAGTTAGTACCTTCAAAAAGTGGTCTGATGAGGGCAGAACCATGAACTGCTGGCAAGGTGTGGGCTGACCCAGCTCATTGATGCTGGAGGTGAGTGAAGGCTATCCCATATGATACGAACCAACAGAAGGGACACCATGCTACAACTCTGCAGTAATTTGAACACCTGTAACGGGAGTAATGTGTCACAACACAAACGGTACATCAAATCCTGCTGAAAATGGGGCTGCATAGTCACAGGCTGCTCAGAGTGCCCATGTTAACCTTGGTTCACCATTAAAAGTGCCTACAGGGGGCATGTGTCCATCAAAACTAGACCTTGAATACTTGGAAGAAGGTCGTCTGGTGCAATGAATGTTGCTTCCTGTTGCACCATGTGGACACCCAGGTATGTGTACATCATTTACCTGGGGAAGTGTTGGCACCAGGATGCACTGTGGGATGAAAACAAGCCGGTGGAGGAAGTGTAATGCTTTGGGAAATGCTCTACTGGGAAACCCTGGGTGGAGTTATTTATGTGCAGGACACTATGACATCTACCACCTACCTAAACATCATTGCAGACCAGGTACATCCTTTCATGACAATAGCATTCCCCACTTGTTAGGATTTCTTTTAGCAGGATAATGCACCATACCACACAGCCCAGATTGTTTGAGAATGGTTCATGGAACACAAGGAAGACTTCCAGGTATTTCCCTGGTCTCTAAATTACTCAGATATCAATTCAATCGAGCATTTGTGGTTTGTGTTGAAACAGCAAATCCAATCTGCAGTGACTTAACCACGTAACATGAGTTAAAGGATCTGCTGGTAATGTATTGGTATCAGATACCACAAGACACCTTTAGAAATCTTGTACCTCCAATGCCTCGCCAGGTAAGAGCTGTTTTAGTGGTACCTGGAGGACCAACATCATATTAGCCAGGTGGTCATAATGTTTTGGCTCTTCAGTGAATATTTATAATTTAGGTTTCTCTTCTTAAGAAAACTCTGTGAATTAAGAAACTCAACAACAACACATCACACTAAATTTTTGAATTGTTAGGTTTAACTACCTATCAGTCATAATTTTTAATGACAATTTTTACTTGAAACAGCTAATAAAATTTTGTAGTTCAATTGGTTTTAAATAATTTGCCTTGAAATTTTATTGTTTTCTCTATTAAAAGTCAACAGGTTCCAACTGATGATGAAAGTTTTTAAAAGCTATTATAGAAACCATCTTTACAAAATTTCAACAAAGACAAGTACAGCAAATGTAATAAATTACAATGAGAAGTATTAATTCATCAAAGGCTTACCTTATTTGTTTCTGAAAAACATGCAGTTGCCATAACATTTACAGTTTTGGCATCTCTCCATACATTCCTTTTGTACAGCTCAATCATCACATCCTATAAGCAATGGATTGAAATTAACAACTGAAGTATGGTGAAACATATTCAATTAGAATGAACTCAACCCAAATGCTGTTCGACAGAAAATATACATTAAATTTTGATCCATTTGTGGCACATCACCCCTTAATTATTGCTGGTTATTTCTGTGCAAGGTAAACATTTTATGTAATTTTTGGTTATGATT
The DNA here is from genome assembly GCA_039090855.1 of Macrothele yani. Taxonomy (NCBI): domain Eukaryota; kingdom Metazoa; phylum Arthropoda; class Arachnida; order Araneae; family Macrothelidae; genus Macrothele; species Macrothele yani. The sequence goes on along the minus strand of CM077011.1, from coordinate 53,587,690 downwards.
CTGGAAAATTTTGTGTTAAGCTTTTCAGTCAGAAAGTTAAATCACCTGGGTAAACAAAACGGCTTTGCTTCTCATTAGCTCACATATTTACAGTCGAATCAAAATAATATGACCACCTTCCTAATAATAAGAATAACCACTCTTGGCCTGGATGACAGCAGCAAAGACGGCGTGGCATGGATGCAATGAGTTCCTGGAAGGTTGCCTGAGGCACACATGCTTATTCGGACTGCAGCAGAGCACGGAGATCCTGACGATGATGTGGTTGTGGTTTGGCATGCCGAATCTGTCGATCCAAACAGTCCCACAAGTGCTCTATGAGATTGAGGTTGGGCAATTTTGCTGGCCAAGGGAGAACAGAAACATTGCTGTCTTGTTCCAGGAACCTGTCATGCGTGCCCTTAGTGAGGTGGCATGGCGCATTGTCCTGCTGGTAGACACCATCACCACCAGAGTAAACATCCAACATGAAGGTATGCATGTAGTGCGAGGATGAACAGGTAGTCATTGGCATTCAGGGACCCATCCAGTGGTCCTAGGTCATACCAAGAAAACATCTCCTAGACATGCACACTGTCACCACGAGCCTGCATTTGACCAACAAGTGTGTCTGACTGTTGGTTCTCGTGCATCTAACACTGTATGCACCACCGCCTATCACTTCTGTGAAGTAGAAACCTAAATTCATCACAGAAGGCAACCATTTTCCACTCTTCCGCTGTTCAATGACAGTAGGCCCATGCGTACTGCAGGCATCATTGCTGATGGACCTGGGTTAACATGGGTGCCTTGACGCAGCATCGACTCTGGAGACCCATATGTAACAGGGTTTGCTCTACTGCTATGGGGGACACGTACCTGGGTGCCCCAGCGTTCATTTGCTGCATTGTTGCGAGTCGATTGCCTTTTACCAGTTGACCGATGCAACGTTCTCCTCTGGGGTCGAAGGCCTTTGGGACTCCGCAGTTATGACGTCAGGAGATACTCGGTGTGCAAGCGGTCCATTCTTGGTACACCCTTACTACAGCACCTCATGAACAGCCAACTAAGTCTGCTGTTTCATTCCTTCTTGAATGTTCATCAAATAACTACCTCTGCCCATTGTGTTCACATTACACACTATGGCTCATCTGTCATGGCCAGCCGTTTATAACTCCATGTGGTTGACTTTGTCATGTGCACTCTGTGACAAGCCTGGGTGGGTACTTTGTGATTTCGGGGGTGGTTATATTATTCTGATACGACTGTATATTTATTGTATATTCTCTCTCAAAAGCAATAAATACCAGAGTACCCATCTCTAATACTGGTGTGGTAGATACAAAAAATGGCAAAAATAACAACAACAAAAGAACAGAACAGTTGTGTTTTGAACATGGAGAAATATACTGAGAACTCAATCTGAACTGAGAGACCAAGAATTTAAGTCCCAGCTTAAGACAAGGCAAATTTTACAGTGTGCATTATGGTAATTACTGAATGATTAATAAGCTGAAATGATACTAAAATAATTGAAACGGATGCATTTTTTTGAAAACATAAGAGGTTTTTTCATATGTAGTAAAATGATAATCTACTACATAAACAACACTATCTACCAACAAGTAATAAGACACCCCTGCAATCGACGATATTTGTGGTCCTGATACACGTCACGGCTGCCGCCGTTAAATATCGTGTGGGAAACAACAACGCAACCAGTCGCATGCAAGATGCCACGCAGTTCGGAGCTCTCTGATTTCGAGAAAGGTGTAATCGTCGGGTATCACAGAAATGGCCGATCCAAACGTGACATATCCAGCGAGTTGAAGTACCCAAAATCGACAGTGGCCTACGTGATTGGCAAGTGGAAGATGAGAGGTGACTGTCGGAATGTGCCCCGACCCGGCAGACCCACAAAACTGGGACTTGGAGACTGACGGGTGCTGGCAAGAGAAATTCGGAAGAACCGCACCAAATCGATGGGCCACGTCCACGAGGAGCTTCAACAGGCATTTGGGAGTGTTTTTTCAATGAATACCATCCGTAAGCAAGCCCATCTTCTTAGTTATCATGGACGTGCTGCCGTCCACAAGCCTTTGATCACCAAATCCAATAGCGCTGCTCGGCTAACGTGGTGCAAAGAACGTCAACAGTGGACCGTTGAACAGTGGAAACAGGTTCTCTGGAGCAATGAATCAAGGTTCATCCTCTACCGTTCGGATGACAGGGTCTGGGTTTAGGGTCTACCTGGAGAACGCCTCCTGCCGGAATGCATTGTGCCAACTGTGAAGTTCGGCGGCGATGGAATTATGCTATGGGGATGTTTCTCCTGGTATGGCACAGGACCCTTGGTCACAATTACTGGTAGACTCAACATTGAGACCTACTGCACCATTTTGGATGACCATGCGCTTCCTACGTTGTGGCAGTTTTACGTGGTGGATCTATGTTACTTTCAGGATGACAATACCACCTGCCATGTTGCAAGGTCCACCATGGCTTGGTATGGTGACAATAGGGTTAATCAAATGGACTGGCCTGCGCAGAGCCCGGACCTTAACCCTATCGAGCACCTCTGGGACGAGTCGGAGCGTCGACTTAAGGGGTGCCCCCACCTTCCGAAATCGGTGAAGGAACTGACCTGTCTTCTCCAAGCCGAGTGGAAGAAAATACCACTAGCCGTCGTACAACGCCTGGTTGAGAGTATGCCCCGGAGGGTAGCAGCTGTAATCGCCGCTCGTGGAGGCTCCACCAACTATCGAAGGTGAATAAACTTCGTTTTCTTTTGCTATCACAGGTGCCCAATTACTTGTTGGTAGATAGTGTATAAGATGCCACTTATAAGTGTTTAGCCCCTTTGAAATATGTTTAATGGGCTCATTTCTTTCTAAGTTACAACATGAGTCTGATGGTTTAATATTTTTACTCTGAAAATTTACTATTTTGTTAATAAGGAAATTGTTACAATGAAATCTTGTCTTTTTTTCATGAACTGTAATTTACTGGACAATATAACTTCTATATATACATGTTTATGATCATACACTATTTATTTTTACACAGCTATTCAAAGACCAGTGCCTTTGATATCTATTTCAACTTAAAATATTGTCAAGCTCTTTAGTTAAAATTGGTATGAGTGCCACACACTGTTAAAAAGGCATTGATATCAAGCTTAACACTTTTTAAGTTATGTCTTAGTTTCAGTAAAAAGTGTTTCTTAAGTTGTGTCTTAGTTTCAGTAAAAAAAACATTTCCAGGGAATAGACTAAAAACATTCCATGGGTTTTAGGATTATTACTTGGAAAAGTCCTCTTTTCATCATAAAAAGATATTTTTCATCCTTAAAGCATAGTCATAATGAAAGTTATTCCTTCAAAGAATTAAAAATGGCTTTATGATGCAGTTCAAGCTGTCAAATTATTCTTGAAAAACACACACACAAAAAAAAACTTTATTTTTTATTTTCTCCCTGTGTAGTTCCACACTTTTGCTATTATCTACTCACATGAGACTGGTGAAGGAAAAAAAAAGCTGAACTTTTTAACTGGGTAAAAAATCAGAATACGTGGTGAAACAGTATGAATAAGTAACTAAAAAAGAAAAGTATTGTATAAAGAGCAAGACAAAATTGTTCATGTTCATTTTATTTAAGTAAACATTAAACTGGACCACATCAGTCTATTCAAAATATAAAATTATTAATATTTTACAACACAAGACAGAGGAAACATTTCGTGAGGCTAACTATTAGGGCAAAATCTTTTACATATCTATTCAATAAAATGATATTTAACAATACTGAGCAAAAGGATATTGCAAGAAAAAAAAATTACGATTACAGGAGAAATCCTCACTCCGTATAACTTCCAATTTGAAAGTCGTACTTCTGTCTTCCGACTGAAAACGACCCTCCCTCCAAATTCTGTTCAGTTATGTATTGATCTTGAGAACCACACAAATGATGATGAAATCGACGAAATACCTTGAATCCGCCAAACAATCTCATGCCTGAAGATTACAGAGAAATATCCACCCCATCTAACTTCCGTTTTCGAGAAATTTTCTACCCTTTTCAAGCTGAACTACAAATATTAATGAAATAAAGCGATATTGAACAACAATACGGGGCAGAAGAAACATCATGAGAAACAGGCATTACGATAACGGGGAAACCTTTTCATTTAACTTCCATTTTTCAAGTTTTTATTTTTCTCCAACTAATACCCCCAAAATTTCTCTTTGCAGTTCTTGCATCGATCTCAAGAATACCCAAATGACGACAAAAAAAAAAAACGTGGAATTCCACGCAATGTCTCATACACGTGTATCAGACACTGTATGGTGGCCAGTGATAGGACAACTAGAAGCAGATCAGTCTCTGGCCCAACTCACAAGGGGCTCGAATATTCACCCCAAAGTAGTTTCACGGTCATGGCAGTAATTTAACACCAGTGGGGTGTCGCGAAACCAAGCAAAGGTCATCTAAGTGTACGATATCTTGTGAGGACCGTTTTGTCGCTTCAACTGAACGGAGTCATAGGTCCTACACAGCCCGCATACATGAGACTGACAGAAAAAAAAAAAAAGCTGAACTTTTTAACCGGGTAAAAAATCAGAATGCACAGCAAAACAGTGTGAATAAAACGTAGCATAAGCAAGACAGACAAAAGTGTCCATGTCAATTTATTTATGTTAATATTAAACTGGAGCACATCACTGTATTCAAAATATAAAATAACTGACATTTTAAAACATATGAAATTATATATTTCATATATTTTAATATATATACAAACTCTGTCCATGGAAAACAGAGGAAACACAGCGGAGAAAAAAGATAACGATCATAGGCGACATCTTCGCTTCATCTGACTCCCGTTTTCGTAAAATTTTCTTCCATTTTCGAGCTGAAATACAAATATTTATGCAATAAATTGATATTTAACAATATTGAGAAGAATGATAGTGGGAGAAAAAAATTACAATTACGGGCGAAATCTTCACTCCGTCTAACTTTCGATTTCGGAAGTTAGACGGAGTGAAGATTTCTCTATAATTCTGTCCCCCGTCCCCCAAATTCTGTTTATTTATGAGTCGATCTCGAAAGCCACATAAATGGAAGAACCTTATGCCAGAAGATTACAGGGATATTTCTGCGACGTCTAGCTTCCCTTTTCGGAAATTTTCCTCAGTTTTCAAGCTGAAATAGAAATATTTGTATAATAAAATAATATTTAACAACAATACAGGGCGGAAGGAGCATCGCTAGAAAAGGAAATTACGATTATGGGAAAATTTTCACTCCATTTAACTTCCATTTTCAAAAGATGAAATATCGTTCCATGGAACGTTTCAACTAATCTGCTCAAAATTTCTCTTCAGTTTTGCATCGATCTCGAGAATGACTCAAATGACAAAGAAGAAAAAAGCGGAATTCCACGAATTCGCGGAAGAATCACATGTATGTATGTATCTTTCTTCATGAGGGTCTATGATGAGGTGTTCAGCAAACCACATGTTTTTCAACAGCTGAGCTATGGACAGCAATGTATAGTCATGATGTCATGTAACAAATAAAAAAAATTGCGAAGAATATCATATGCCATACCAAAATGTTCAGATATCATCAAAGAAACCTTTAAAATTTATGCATATATTATTATTTTACTCCTGTATCCTACATTTTGTTAGTTATTTGTGCACATTCATCCAGGTAACCAACAAATGGAAGTAAACTATGGAGACAACATAAGATGCAGTATTTTCTTGATATGGGCATCACTAGTTTTAGTAGTAATGCTGCCTTACAACAAACAGTGAAAACATCCCAATTTCTCTCTAATCTGACTACTTTTTTCTCCCCATTTAAATGCAGAACTGTTCATAAAAACTAAAATTTGTAGTGGAAAGAGCCATAAACAATTACCAAAAATTTATAAGATCACATCTGTCATCATAAAGCAGCAATATGTAGATTCAATCTTTTTTAGATTAAATTTCATTTAATGTCATGAAATTGCAAGCATATGCAAACAAAAGATGAATATTTAATGTGGTATTACATTTTCTCCTGACAAGTGCGAACGGGGTCCCCCCAACACACAAAAAAGGACCACTTTTTTAAGCACACCCCCAGCCCCAAATGTTTTATTAAGGACTTTATTTCTGTGTTGATTTCTGCCGTCTTTACACGATCATTTTTCTAAAAACAGATTCAAATAAACACATTTGACTGTTTAGATGATTTATTGAATTCATATAGAAGACATTAGAACTTTCAGGCCCGCAACGGACCCATCTTCAGATGTTATTAACAGAATGGAACTGAGCATGATTTAAATACATGTTATGTGGTTTTCTTGATATTGTGACCTGCTCGTGATGGACATCATATCTCGTGAAAGGTTTGTTAACATCGATTAATAAATTATGTGTGAAGCAACGTATTAAAAACTATGTTTGAAGGAAATAATTGGTGTCATATTATAACTCATTAAGCACAGTTTTCCAAGGTAAAGGGATGTGACAAGGATTATCATCATTGCAGCATTCTTCACCATATTTGTGAATAAATAGACTTTCTAGTAGTAGGATTGATGCTTTTGAGTAGGGCGTGGCGAGGATGTTGGCTTCGTTCCAGCATGGGTAATGAGATACTTTGCATGATAGCCTTGATAGGGAAGTCATTGGTGAGTTTGTCTTTATGTTATATTGGTGCTCTTTTAAACGAGTTTCTAATGATCGAAGTGTAGATCCAACATATATACGATCTTCATCTTCAGTGTCTATTGTCTTCATTGGGATGACATATACTCCATATCGGTTGTCCAAAGGAACAACATCTCTATCATTTCTTATTCCTAAAAGTACATTGTGTGTTCGTACTCCGAAGCCAATATTGTGATGGTGACAAACGTTTTTGAGTATATTGATGATGCTGGGAATGTATGGAAGTGATCCCACACATTTAACTGGTCTGTGATCTTTTATTAATGTGGTATCTAATGTGCATTTCATTTTCTTTACTATAGAATTAACGATGTCATCTGCATCTCAGTTTCCAGTTCATGTCAAGCCCTGGCCAAAATCAAAGAATTTTCATCAAAAGGAACTAATTTCATGATGGCTTCATTGGATGTTATATCCCTTTTTCCGAATGTTCCAATAAAAACGGTACATACTATTATTGAATCAAAACTAGAATCACAAGCAGCTTTCTCTACAACGGAGATTAAAGCCATTATTTCTGCCTTACGCTTAATACAAAACCGCTCATTTTTCCGATTTAATGGCAATATATATCATCAACTGGAAGGCGCACCAATGGGCTCCCCACTCTCGCCTATCTTAACAGAAATTCTCTTACAGGAATTGGAGAATTATGTAATTGAATCTTTTCCAAATCCCCCTGGACTTTATTTACGCTACGTGGATGACGTTCTCGATTTTTGGCATTTCACTAAAGAAGAGTTGAACCAGTTCACAGAATGCTTATCATCTCAATATCCATCTATTAAGTTCTCCATGGAATTTGAAAAGAATTATACCTTACCATTTTTGGATTTCTATTTAAAACGAGACCCTCATAGACAAACTGTTCAATATTCAGTGTATCAAAAACCCACATCCTCTACAGACATGATTCCATCTCAATCTCATCGATTAAACCAAAAACTCGCATCCATCCAATTCCAAGTACGACGAGCATTTAGCCACTCATCAACAGTAACATTACGAAATCAAGAAATAGCCAAAATTAAAATATCTGCATCTCATCATGGCTACTCAGATGACATCGTTAATTCTATAGTAAAGAAAATGAAACACACATTAGATACCACATTAATAAAAGATCACAGACCAGTTAAATATGTGGGATCACTTCCATACATTCCCAGCATCATCAATATACTCAAAAACGTTTGCCACCGTCACAATATTGGCTTCGGAGTACGAACACACAATGTACTTTCAGGAATAAAAAATGATAGAGATGTTGTTTCTTTGGACAACCGATATGGAGTATATGTCATCCCAATGAAGACAATAGACAGTGAAGATCGTATATATGTTGGATCTACACTTCGATCATTAAAAACTCGTTTAAAAGAGCACCAATATAACATAAAGACAAACTCATCAAGGACTTCCCTATCAAGGCTATCATGCAAAGGATCTCATTACCCATGCTGGAACGAAGCCAACATCCTCGCCACGCCCTACTCAAAAGCATCAATCCTACTACTAGAAAGTCTATTTATTCACAAATATGGTGAAGAATGCTGCAATAATGATAATCCTTGTCACATCCCTTTACCTTGGAAAACGGTGCTTAATGAGTTATAACATGTAGAGACCTACACCAATTATTTCCTTTAAACATAGTTTTTAATATGTTGCTTCACACGTAATATATTTATCGATGTTAACAAACCTTTCACGAGATATGATGCCCATCACGAGCAGGTCACAATATCAAGAAAACCACATAACATGTATTTAAATCATGCTCAGTTCCATTCTGTTAATAACATCTGAAGATAGGTCCGTTGCGGGCCTGAAAGTTCTAATGTCTTCTATATGAATTCAATATTTCGTCTAAACAGTCAAATGTGTTTATTTGAATCTGTTTTTAGAATAATGATCGTGTAAAGACGGCGGAAATCAACACAGAAATTCAACGTAAACACGAAATCAACATTTACTTTATTTCAGTTTTGTATTTCTTGCTAATTGCATACGCAACAGTAATGTGCCCAAATATACTTTTACACATGACTTAACTATGCAAATTGAAGTATGCTAATGAAGTTTGTAATATTTTTTCACATAATTTAAGTTTGTGGAGTAATAAATTAAAATTTATGCAATTTAAAAAACAGTTCTGATCTGAATTTTGCACATAGTCATTTCATGGTTTAAACTGCAAGATTTGCAAAACCAGGTCATAATTGCATGTTCAAGATTTCAATTTTGCACTTAACTTTTAGCACATCTTTTGAAAAAAGATATGTGCTTGTGTTATCACTCTGTCTGTCTGTCTGTCTGAAGTTGCCATGTATCAGCAGCTATTATTCCCACTTGAAAAATTCTTTTTGCATTAAGAAGTTTAAAATGTGAGAACGACGATCCTTGCATTATGATTTTCTACAAACATACATACATATCACTAACCTGTTCTCTGAGATTCAGTGGTTAGCTCCACAAAGAAAAGACGAATTACCAGATAATTTTTATCTGACTATTTACTTACTGTTGCCATATCAAACTCCTCCACTTACAGCAATCTTGGCACACAATTCGAGCTTCACTGACATCCATCACACGATGCACACAAGATCTTCTAATTTCTTTGTGTCTTTTTAATCAGATACATACATCAGTGTGGGGGATTAGCCCACAGCTGACGGTTCCAGTTGGTCATTCATCCTAAGGATTCTGGAACAAAATTCAGTGAGTTGGGGTCTTTTTACCAATGTCACACAGAACTAGCTGGCACCTCTCCAAGATTCACAGAGGCTCTTTATGCTGTTCTGAGCGACACTACCCACGGAGCGCCCCGAGGAGGCAAACCCACCTCTCACTAAGACTGCCCGCTGATTTTCTTCTGATTCATAACTTCACTACTAGAGGGCATAAATGCAGATGCTATCGAATTCAAAATGCATTTTTTATTTCATATAATGGTTTCTAAATATCTGATAGAAAACATTATTTCTTTTTATTTGATACCACTTATAAGCAGTGCCCAGTTTCTTTGCTAAAGGGTGTAACATTAAATCGTAATTTTCTCGATATCTCTGTGTATAAAAGTCTGATTTAAGAAAATCATTTTGCATCGAATACAGCTCCTAACAGGAAATGTTCTGCACATAACTTGTATTTTTTTAGAAAATTGGTTTTACCATTAGGGGACATACATGTATATTTATATTTCTAATGTATTTGCAGCAATACCAGCATGTTTGAAAACTTGATTGAAAAAATTGTTTCGTGATAAGATACTTCGCATGACAGAAAACATTTTGAGCATACCTTCTACTTAAAATGACGCCCAGGGGATGCAGTAGCATATCTTACTTTTCTTGATATCTCTGCTTCTAATAGTTTGATTTGAAAATGTCTTTCTTTGTCAGGGATTGTTTCTGGTGCAAAATGTTTTCCATATAATTTAAAATCTTCTTAATGCACAAGTTTGCCACTAGAGCACATAAGTTTACAATCCCATTAACAGCATATTACAGCAACATCTATGTGTCAAAAAACCTAATTGAGAAATCCTTTTTCAGACACACCCTACTAACTATGAAATATTTTTGTGTGCATTTTCTGCCCAAAATAATGTAAAATTCCCCCGCTAAGGAGCGCAAATGTTTAATCTGTTTTCCTCGATATCTCTGTTTCTAATAGTCCAATGTAAATAAATACTTTTAACACCTGACACCATTCACCACATGGAACATTTTGCATGCACAATACTTTTCCATTTCAATTAACAGTTCTGGAGCAAGGTAGTGTTAGTCAGGGTTCCCACTCAAAAGTAACAAAAAAAAAAAAAATCCCCGACTTTTCCAGGTTCTTCAAGTGGTTTTTAAGTTTTCCAGAGTGGCATGTTGCAAAGAATTGTTACATTTCATTCCATTCCATTCATTTTTCTCACCAAAGCACACACTTGTAAATTCTTTAAGTAATTTGTCTTTATAAAATTACCTGCTTTTCATTAATAACAACTAACTGTGCACATTATTTTCTGTACTAAAGTTCCGTGAACTTTTGTGAATACTACCCACACGAAAATTGTAAATACATTCCCATAGAAACAGGTCATGTGTAAGAAAAAATCTGTCAGTTGAATAGTTTCAGTTTTTCTATAACACAATGCAGCTAAGCTTAATATGGAATGGCTCTGTTCAAAGAAACATGTTTCAAGAGAACCAACAGACAAAGGACTTTGATCCATCATTTGGTTGGTTCTCTAGTGAAGTGTTTCTTCAAGCAGGAGCCATTGTGCCTAATTGCTCCATGTTATAACAACTGCCTGCAGAAATTGAACAAAAGCTTAATAACTGGCAATTTTAAAAATTCAATTTTGCATCTTTTTTTAGAGAATAAACGAAATACTTAATATAGCTGAAAGTAAGATCTACCAAATTCTAGGCAGGTAGTAATTTGCAAGCAAAATTTTGAAATCTTGAAAAAAAAAATGTTTTTTTTTTTTTTTTTTTTTTTGGCAAAATAAAGTATCCATTGATTTTTACAAAAAAAAGGGGGGGGAGGGTAATTTTACCTGAGTTTTCAGAACCATTTTCAAATTCCATGAGAATTCCAGGTTTTCCCTGTTTTCCAGGGCTAGTGGGAACCCTGTTAGTGCATATTTATGTTTACAACCAATCACAGCATTGCTTCTAAAAATCCTATTGAGAATTTCCTTTTTGTACTGTATGACATCTGCTACAGTAAAGATGGAAAATACTATCCTCTTTAAATAATGCACAGTTTTCATGCTAGGTGGCGTAAATGTCAAAACTTTTTTATTGCTATCTCTACTTCCACGAGATATATTTGAAAAATTATTTTTTCTCAGCACAGCTTTTGCTATGAAGAATACTTTTAACATGTTTTTTACTTTTCTATTATACAAAATTTCAGTCCCAGGAAGCATTGATATACCAGGTTGTTCAGAAAATAATGGCCAATTTGGAGGGTAAAAATGAAGGAAACACATCTCATAGCACACAATCTGGTTTTATTTAAAATAGGCACCTTCAGCAGCTACACAATTCTGCCAGTGAGTGACAAGTGCTTCCATGCCAGTCTGGAAGATACCTGGCTTCCTGGATGCAAGAAAGACCTGGAAAGCAATTTTGGCCTTCTCTCATTTTCTGAAGATCCTGTCCTTGAAGTAATTGCTAAAATGCATGAATAGTTGAAAATTGTTAAGTGCCAAGTCAGGCGAGTACGCTGGATATGGGAAGATTTCAAATCTCAGTTCATGTAGTTTCTGTTTCATCATTTGTGATATATGTGGGTTTGCATTATCATGGAGAAGGATAGGACCCTTCCTGTTCACCAAAGATGGCTGTTTGGAACACAACTTCTGGTGCATTTGATCAATTTCTTCACAGTATGTGACTGAGGTAATGCTTTCACCAGCAGTCAAGAACCTGTAGAGTATGAAACCACGAACAGTCCACCACACTGTCAACAAAATCTTCTTTGGTGTCAACCTTAGTTTTGGTAGTTCACCATGGTTCAGCCACTATCCTGATCACTTACGATTGTTGTATAGCACCTACTTTTCAATGTGATCAAGTAGGGACTCCTATTCATTACGAAGCAGAAGGTTACTGCACATCTGAAACTAGTGGTGTTTCAGATGCTTCATCAGTTTACGTGGAACCCACACATCAAGTTCCTTGACCTTACAGATTTGGTGGATGTTTGGAAATGACTGACACCGACACATTGTACTGCATGGCGAGTTCTCTGACTGTGACGTGAGGATTTGCCTAAACATTTGCCTTCAAAGCATTGTTATCAATGACCGAGTGTTCTTGCGGCCATCCTCATCTTGTAGGCTCGTGTCACCAGAACGATACTTTTCAAACCGCCAATGAACAGTACATTCAGATATTGCCTCCCCACCTTATGCCTCGACCACATTACAATATGTCTGTGCAGCATTACGACCCAATTTGAAATCATGAAGCAAAATCACCCGCAACTCACTCCTTCTTGACATGTTGTACAGACCACTCTCACACGAGTGGCAATGACTGCAGCTCAACCAATGATGACATGTATGTGGTGTCTGAGTTGCCCTTCAAGCATTGTGAGCAAGTTGAATGCGGTACCTCAGAAAATCGGCCATTATTTTCTGAATGACCTCATATATTTCTATTTGGAAGATTTAATTCAATTTTAAAAATCCCTCAGAAAAATGAATTTTTGGTACAATACTTTTCATAAAGTAGAGTATTTTGAACCCATTTTTTTTTTTAAAGTAACACAAAGGTTTTCCACTGGAGGGCATAAAGTTATATCATGTTTTCCTATATAGATTTTTCCCTAACTGATCAATTTGAAAATCCCTTTGTCTCTTGATATTTTCCACCAACTATGAGAAACCTTTGCTGCACACTATAATAAATTTTTTTAAAAGAATAAATTCCAGAAAGAAAACTGGAATATTGAATCTTGTGATATCAGTTGTTGAGGAGTAGGGGGTTCAATATTCCAGTTTTCTTTCAGGAATCTATTCTTTTTAAAAAAATTATTATTTTTTATTATATGGCATTTTGAATTAGTGGTTTTTCACTGCAAAGCATAAGAACCTGTAGTACTTTAGTATTGCTATTCTTGTTTAAATTATCTCTTAGGCGGCTAGGAAACTTGGCAATATGTTATTGCTGAATAATTCTTTTGATTCATTCAGTCACTCTCACAACTTGTGTTTTTTTGTAATTGTTTTTCTGTATTTTAGTAGCAGATGACCAGCCTGGGTTGGGCCAGGAAAGCTATAGATGCATGCAAAAATAATATTATCCTGTGTTTCGTCATGCAACTCGGAGGAGGTTATGATATTTAATTTTTTTTTTTTTTTTTTTTTTTTTTTTTTGGTGGGCTTATTACTTGCATCTATGGCTTTGCAGAAACCCATTTCCAACTAGGTCTTTGTGGAAGTGAGAAAATGCAGAGTTTTGCTGGTCCTTGATAAAGCCAAGGCTCGGCATTCTCGACACTTTCTACATTCAGTTTGTTATTATTTTATCTTCTTTTTACTCATACCAGTCAATATATGAGTTTTTCTATGTTGTTTTCGGTATGATTTAAAAAAAATTGTTTTTGCTTCAGTGTCTTCTTAATAGTATATGTATATATAGCAAAAGCAATATGTTTTGCACTATATATATATATATATATATATCATCATCATAATCATTGTCAACCATTATCAATCCACTGCTGGACGAAGGTCTCCCCAAGTTTCCTCCACAACGGTCTGTCTTGTGCCAGTCTCCTCCATGTCACTCCCGCATACTTTCGAATTTCATCTACCCATCTTCCATGTGGTCTTCTTCTGGGTCTTTTCCTGTCCCTTGGAATCCAATCTAAAATTTCGGCTGTCCATCGATGGTCTGTTCTTCTAGCAGTATGTCCAGCCCATTGCCATTTCAGGGATTTAACTCTGATCATGATGTCTTCCACTCTTGTCATTTTTCGGATCCACGTGTTCCTCTTCTTATCTCTCCTGGTTACACCAAGCATGCACCTCTCCATGCTTTTTTGAGTTGTCTGCAGCCTTTGTATGTCTCTTTTATTTAAGGTCCACATCTCTGCACGCACCATACGTAAGCACTGGAAGGATGCATTGATCAAACACTTCTCTTTTAAGACATAATGGCATATTGCTCTTGAAAATTATGCTGTTTCTTCCAAAAGCTCTCCAGGCAAGTTTTGTACGCCGATTAATTTCTTCATCAATGTGACCCTCATTTGATATCTGCTGTCCAAGATAAACGTACGTGTCTGTTATCTCCAGCTTTTCTCCATCAATCGATAAATCTTCATTTCTTGTAAAAGCATTGTACATCACTTTTGTCTTCTGAAAGTTCATTTTTAATCCCACTTCTTTACTCCTGTCAGCAAGTTCCTGGATCATATTCTGTAGCTCTGATGGGGTAGTTGCAAAAATGACTATGTCATCAGCAAAACGAAGGTGGGTTAGATAATCTCCATTAATCTTTATCCCTTTGTTTTCCCAGTTCAGTGATTGAAAGACATTTTCCAATGTGGCATTAAAGAGCTTCGGAGATATGGTGTCACCTTGTCTCACTCCTTTTCCAATTTTTATGTGTGTTGTATTTTCAAACAGCCGAATCTTTGCACTTGCATTTTCATAGATGTTATTAATAATATTAATGTATGCATCTTCAATACCGCAGGATTTCAGAGCCATTGCAACTGCTGATGGTTTCACCGAATCAAAGGCTTTTTCATAATCGATAAAAGCCATGCACAATGGAAGTTCATATTCCCTCGCTCTTTCAATTAGTTCTCTCAGTACGTGGATATGATCTATTGTGCTGTTGCCACTCCTGAATCCAGCTTGTTCTCTCGGTTGAGCCATGTCCAGTGTTACCTTCAAGCGGTGTGAAAGAACTTTAGTGAAGATTTTATAAACCACTGATAGGAGGCTGATAGGTCTGTAGTTCCTGAGATCCTCAATGTCACCTTTTTTATGTAGCAAGATCATTATAGCGTTGTTCCAATCCTCAGGAATTTTCCCTTCATTAAGGCATCGAGTGAAAATTTGGGCGAGTACTGTTTCGATTTCTCCACTTGCTTCTTGTATGATGTCTACAGTAATTCCATCTTCTCCTGGAGCTTTTCCCCGCTTCATGTTCTTGATTGCATGTGCAACTTCTGCTGGAAGGACTGGAAGAACTCTGGTACCTTTCATGATGCCTGGAGTGCATGTATCATCCCTTTCATATAATTTGGAGTAGAAATCTTTCACTCTTGTCAAAATTTCGCCTCTATTTCTTGTTACAGAACCATCTTCTTTTCTCAGTGCCATAATCTGTTTTCTTCCCTTACTGAGATGTCCCTTTGCTATCTTTAGGCTTTGGTTGTTTTCAATTGCTTTCCTTACTAGTTCACAGTTGAATTTCCTTACGTCTTCAGTGATACTTTTTCGTACTGTCTTGCATAGCTCTATATATTCCACTTTGGAAGTCACATCTTCTTTAGTTGTCCTCATCACTCTTCTTTTTTGCATCAACATTTTGGTTTTTCCTGATAATTTGTTCACATGCAATTTGTTTTTAGACCCAGCTAATTTTGTCGCTGTTTCCATAAGAGCTTTGGTTACTTTTCTGTTAACTTCAGAAATATCCACTTCTTCCGATGTTAGGCCTTCTAAAGCAGAGAATCTGTTCCTCAGTCCCAATTTGAAGGTATTATGGTGTTTTTTAAGGTTGGTTATGTCAATACATTTTGTTTGTCTTATGAGCTTGCTACATTCGAGTTTAGTGTTGAGGTGCATCTTACATCTCACCAATCTATGGTCACTGCCTGTGTTGAACTTGTTTAGCACACTGCAGTCTTCTATGACGAATTTTTTGTTACACATAATAAAATCAATTTCACTTGTCGTCCCATTTGGATGTCTCCATGTCCATTTCCTGTGTGGCTTTTTCTTGAAAAAGGAGTTCAAGATAATAAACCTTCTGCCTCTGCAAACTCTACGAGAGTATTTCCACGCTGGTTTCTGTTGCCGTGACCGAATTTACCTACTGAAGTTTCATTCTGTTGCCGTTGCCCTATTTTTGCATTGAAATCTCCCATAATTATCTTTAAGTGCTGCTTACCTTTATTATTTAGATCACGAATTTCCTCATAAAATTCTTCAATTTCTTCTTCAGCATGACTTGTGGTGGGTGCATAAGTTTGAATAATCTGAGCCTGGTATCTTCTCGAGAGTTGGATAACGAGTCGTGCAGCTCTGTCAGAGGAACTTTCAACTTCTACAACTTTATCCTTCAGTTTCTTGTTTATTATAAATCCAACACCACTAGTTCTGCCAGTATCTGCCCTACGATAGTAGAAGAGATGTCCACTTTTCAGTTCAATGAGATCTTCTCCTTTTCTCCTTACCTCACTTAGCCCGACGATGTCCCACTTGATCCTTTGTAGTTCCTCTTCCAATTCAAGAAGCCTTGAATCAGAAGATAGGGAGCGTCCGTTATACGTAGCCAAGGTCAGCATCAGATGGCAGCCTAGTCCGGTCCTCCGGGGATTCTTAGCACCCTCTGCCTTCATGTCGCACTGGCCGCTGCCTTGGCCAGGTACATTCCAGCTGCCGGAGACTGAGGGCCAAGATTTAAGTTGTGTATATATATATATATATGGGATGTAAGGTCAGGTGATGCGTAACATCACAGCCTCTCCTTGACAAATGTCAACCCCGCCTTGTCGTGGTGAATCCTGTTCCCACTAAAAGGGCTCTGACGACCGCCAATAGCGGTATAACTATACCATCAGGATTAGAGGAAATGCTATCCCACACTCACCAACTCGCTTGGCCAGCGTGGTGAGTTATGGCCAAACCCCTCCAAAATGACGCCAGAACTTAAATCTTGGCCCTCAGTTTTCCGGCAGCTGGAATGTACCTGGCCAGTGCGACATGAGGGCAGAGGGTGCTAAGAATCCCCGGAGGACCGGACTAGGCTGCCATCTGATGCTGACCTTGGCTATGTATAATGGACGCTCCCTATCTTCTAATTCAAGGCTTCTTGAATTGGAAGAGGAACTACAAAGGATCAAGTGGGACATCGTCGGGCTAAGTGAGGTAAGGAGAAAAGAAGATCTCCTTGAATTGAAAAGTGGACATCTCTTCTACTATCGTGGGACAGATACTGGCAGAACTAGTGGTGTTGGATTTATAATAAACAAGAAACTGAAAGATAAAGTTGTAGAAGTTGAAAGTTCCTCTGACAGAGCTCCACGACTCGTTATCCAACTCTCGAGAAGCTACCAGGCTCAGATTATTCAAACTTATGCACCCACCACAAGTCATCCTGAAGAAGAAATTGAAGAATTTTATGAGGAAATTCGTGATCTAAATAATAAAGGTAAGCAGCATTTGAAGATAATTATGGGAGATTTCAATGCAAAAATAGGGCAACGGCAACAGAATGAAACTTCAGTAGGTGAATTCGGTCATGGCAACAGAAACCAGCATGGAAACACTCTCGTAGAGTTTGCAGAGGCAGAAGGGTTTTTCATCTTGAACTTCTTTTACAAGAAAAAGCTGCACAGGAAATGGACATGGAGACATCCAAATGGGACGACAAGTGAAATTGATTTTATTATGTTAACAAAAAATTCGTCATAGAAGACTGCAGTGCACTAAACAAGTTCAACACAGGTAGTGACCATAGATTGGTGAGATGTAAGATGCACCTCAACACTAAACTCGAACGTGGCAAGCTCATAAGACAAACAAAATGTATCGACATAACCAACCTTAAAAACACCATAATACCTTCAAGTTGGAACTGAAGAACAGATTCTCTGCTTTAGAAGGCCTAACATCGGAAGAAGTGGATATTTCTGAAGTTAACAGAAAAGTAACCAAAGCTCTTATGGAAACAGCAACAAAATTAGCTGGGTCTAAGAACAAGTTGCATGTGAACAAATTATCAGGAAAAACCAAAATGTTGATGCAAAAAAGAAGAGAGATGAGGACAACTAAAGAAGATGTGACTTCCAAAGTGGAATACATAGAGCTATGCAAGACAGTACGAAAAAGTATCACTGAAGACGTAAAGAAATTCAACAGTGAACTAGTGAGGAAAGCAATTGAAAACAACCATAGCCTAAAGACAGCAAAAAGACATCTCAGTAAGGGAAGAAAAAAGATTATGGTTCTGTAACAAGAAATAGAGGCAAAATTTTGACACGAGTGAAAGATCTCTAATCCAAGTTAAATGAAAGGGATGATGCATGCACTCCAGACATCATGGAAGGTACCAGTACCAGAGTTCTTCCAGTCCTCCCAGCAGAAGTTGCACATGCAATCAAGAACATGAAGCGTGGAAAAGCTCCAGGAGAAGATAGAATTACTGTAGACATCATACAAGAAGCAAGTGGAGAAATCGAAACAGTACTCGCCCAAATTTTCACTCGATGCCTTAATGAAGGGAAGATTCCTGAGGATTGGAACAACGCTATAATGATCCTGTTACATAAAAAAGGTGACATTGAGGATCTCAGGAACTACAGACCTATCAGCCTCCTATCAGTGGTTTATAAAATCTTCACTAAAGTTCTTTCACACCGTTTGAAGGTAACACTGGACATGGCTCAACCGAGAGAACAAGCTGGTTTCAGGAGTGGCTACAGCACAATAGATCATATCCACGTACTGAGAGAACTAATTGAAAGAGCGAGGGAATGTGAACTTCCATTGTGCATGGCTTTTATCGATTATGAAAAAGCCTTTGATTCGGTGAAACCATCAGCAGTTACAATGGCTCTGAAATCCTGCGGTATTGAAGATGCATACATTAATATTATTAATAACATCTATGAAAATGCGAGTGCAAAGATTCGGCTGTTTGAAAATACAACACACATAAAAATTGGAAAGGGAGTGAGACAAGGTGACACCATATCTCCGAAGCTCTTTAATGCCACATTGGAAAATGTCTTTCAATCACTGAACTGGGAAAACAAAGGGATAAAGATTAATGGAGATTATCTAACCCACCTTCGTTTTGCTGATGACATAGTGATTTTTGCAACTACCCCATCAGAGCTGCAGAGTATGATCCAAGAACTTGCTGACAAGAGTAAAGAAGTGGGATTAAAAATGAACTTTCAGAAGACAAAAGTGATGTTCAATGCTTTTACAAGAAATGAAGATTTATCGATTGATGGAGAAAAGCTGGAGATAACAGACACGTATGTTTATCTTGAACAGCAGATATCAAGTGAGGGTCACATTGATGAAGAAATTAATCGGCGTACAAAACTTGCCTGGAGAGCTTTTGGAAGAAAGAGCATAATTTTCAAGAGCAATATGCCATTATGTCTTAAAAGAGAAGTGTTTGATCAATGCATCCTTCCAGTGCTTACGTATGGTGCAGAGATGTGGACCTTAACTAAAAGAGACATACAAAGGCTGCAGACAACTCAAAAAAGCATGGAGAGGTGCATGCTTGGTGTAACCAGGAGAGATAAGAAGAGGAACTCGTGGATCCGAAAAATGACAAGAGTGGAAGACATCATGATCAGAGTTAAATCCCTGAAATGGCAATGGGCTGGGCATACTGCCAGAAAGACAGACCATCGATGGACAGCCGAAATTTTAGATTGGATTCCAAGGGACAGGAAAAGACCCAGAAGAAGACCACATGGGAGATGGGTGGATGAAATTCGAAAGTATGTGGGAGTGACATGGAGGAGACTGGCACAAGACAGACCATTGTGGAGGAAACTTGGGGAGACCTTCGTCCAGCAGTGGATTGATAATGGTTGACAATAATGATGATTATGATATACAGACATGCCAACCTTCAAAATCTGAAAATCGGGAGATTTTTACAGCTCATAAAATTACACGAGCGCTATTTTTTATTGACATTTGCCAGACCTAGGAACAATTTTCCAGAAGTAGTATTATTGGTCCACTAAAAGTTCTGGAGAAAAATAAAACGCGTGAAAATCAACACTTCCTACCCGTATTAAAATTCAATTTCAGGTATGTCGATTCCTAAAGATAATGAAAACGTAAAATGGCCCGCATGTTGCTTTTTACGAATAACATAGCAGCCAACCTTTTTCGTTTCTTCTGTAGGTGTTGCACGTTTTGCCGCAACTGAACTGTTTATCATCATTTAGAATGTGCGCAGCTCTGTTGAGGTGAGGGGTTGAAAGACTGAACTCCAAGGAGAAGGCAGGGCAGCTCCCATCTGTCAACCAATTACTGACCCCCAGGCATTCTAGTGCCACAGCGGGTGAGCTCTTTGCTGAAGACGTCGTATGACAGTCGGACTGGGAGAGATTTTTTAAAGCAAATTTTTTCCAACCCATCTCGGACGATAGGTCAGAAATCAACGTTTAGACCACTGCACCATTGGGGCGGATTTTTTTTTTTGCAGATAGGAGGAGGGGAAAGGAATGAAACTGATGACTATAATGCTGCCTTGCATCAATGCAGAAAGAAAAAGATTTAACAGGCGATTTGAAATCATGGTGGTTGATGGATTTTCGACCAAACTAAAGGGTGATTTTCAGTGAAAATCAGGAGAATTTGACATTCATCCGGAGGGAAATAGAAAGGGCTGAAATTCGGAGAGTTGGCACGTTTGTATATATTTCCCTTCTAACAAATTCTAACAGTGAAAGTTATTTTGTTATTTTTTTAAGTTTTGTGGTGCAGGAAAAGGAACTAAAACAAATAGCAGCTTTTATAGCAAAATTATCACACACACACACACACACACACACACATATATATATATTATATATATATGAAGAAGCAAATGGTTTGTTTTTATCATAGTCACATTAGATATGCCACTTGCTATGAGCATACAATGAATCTACAAGTATAACAGTAATTCAAATTAGGGCAAATCACTAAAAAAAATATTTACAACAGATAAACATTCACACAAACTTTTATGCTTAACAACTTAATTTTTGTGATAAGATATAAATTCTGAAAACAAAAATATGCTTACTAGAGACATTTTAGAAGCTACAGCATTATTATCAGCCAACATCTGAAACATAAAATTCTGAAGGGTCTGTAAGTAGAAAGAAAAAAAAAATAGTAATGCACCACAGCAGTATTTAAAAATTTGAATGCAAAACTAATATGAGTCCATATAGCTTATTACAGCAAGCAAAAAACATAATTTTGTGCATGTTAAGTTCTACTAAAATTGACTGAAAAAATGAAAGAAACATTCAATAAAATGTGCCAATATGCCAGGAAAATACAAATTAACATTCTACATTCAAAATTTGGATCAAACTTAATAGCATTCTATACAGTTTGGAAAAATTCAGTGAGACAGCTGACAATTTTCATTCCATATTTTAGTTACTAGTGATACTGAATAAGCAACCCAACAGAAGAACAAGCTATAAAATTAACTTGTATATGTACGGTCTTTTACTCCTACGCACACCAGATTTTGTTTGGATCATGACATTACAATGTGTTCTTAAACAATAAAGAATGCCACAGTCACACATCATTCACAAATAATTTCATGACATACATTAAATAAACATACTTTATAAATCTGCAAATCCATTTACAACAAAAATAAATACATTTTGATCACATAGCCCAATCTAGAATCTCTGATTCCCAGTAAGCAACAGAACAAAAATTGAGGAATAAACACAATATTCTATCCTTACTTTAGACTGGATTGCAAACCATCATTGCTGGAGGTATGGCTGCTAAATCGCCAGGTGATCTTGTACAGCCTAGTGTAATAAACAGTGCTACTTGAGACTGGATCTCAAACCCTCAGCACTATAGGACTAGCTGCTCAGCCACTATATCCGGGGCAAGGCTAACCTGACTATGGAGTTTAAGTTACGGAGTGTGTCCTACCACTGCATAATATAGTTCCAGTTTAAAAGCTGTGTTAGAGCTTGAACTGAGACCTAAGAAAGCACATGGATATATAGATGTTCTAAATGTCGGATGTAAGCACATTGAAAAAAACCCGAAGATCCCAGTTTCGGTTGTGTTTCTAAAAAATACAAAATATCAGCATTTTGGCAGCATCACTGTCACTTTTGTTTTGCTTCAGAGAGGCTATACGTTAACAAGAGGATATTTACTGTGAGTGGGAGGGTAGAATTGTTAGCCAGAGGCGAAGATAATGGCTTGGTGGTCATTGTAATGAGCTTACTCTTTTCTTTGTGGTTGCTGTTTTAAAATACTCATTCAGAAATTGTTTGTCTGGTCGTCAGCAAGGTTGAGAAGGTGTGGGGGTAGAGGGGAACATAGTGATCGAATGCGGGAAAATTTCTTTTGTCTCGCCTTCAATCACCCTTAGGGGGAAGGGTCCCCGACACACAGCATCCCATTAGTGCATGGAGAAATACTGATAAACAAGAGATTTCATGTCGGTGAATCAGTTTCACAACCTTAACAGTGTAATCAGGTTAGCTTTGCCCCAAGTATAGGTAGCAGCCCTTACAAAACTGCTGAAATTTCTACTAGCCAATGTGGCTAGTGGAATAAAAATTTTACTAGCCAAATGACAAAATCTACTGGTTATTCAAAGTTAAAAATTAATAATAATTCATTAACTTTACTTACGTTTCTATGAAATTAAATAAGTGAATATTTTTTTTTCTTTCTATGAGAGACCCCTTCTACATTAATTTCATAAAAACAGATGCAGAGCAGTTACTGCATAGGATCAATAGATTGACTGCAGATATTGCATATGCTTTTGTTCCAAAATGATTGATCTGTGATATCATTACTGTTGCTATCTTAATTTGCACACACATAATTTATTTTCGAGAGGGCACTGAAATTAGATGTCTAATTTCTCTAATAATATTTAAAACAAAGGGACAAAAGCTAAGATATCTGATATATATACATAAAGTGGCACTAATAATGTTGATACAGTTTACTTCTGATATGTACTGAGTCTGATCTTCCCATCAGAGGTATCTACCCACCACAAATGACTAGCATTTTGACGATCAAATCTTCAATTGAAGGGACATTGCATCTAATCATCTTTAAGTCATTTTAAGTGCCACTATTTAGACATGGCCAATTACTTGTTTTTATGAGGTTCACTGCTGAAAAGCTACACTCACAAGGAGCAGTACTACATGTCATTAGATGTAGCAGCTGTACCATCTTAAAAATATTGCCAGAACAGTTTGTTTCTTGTTGTTCAGCATATGTGCCACTAAACAGATATTCAAAAATAATTATTTTACCTGTAGATTGACATTATACTTTGTGCAAGGTATATACTACGGCAAAGGACATATACCATGGCAAAGATAGCTTTAGTAACCTTGACACTTTGGTTGCTCTAGGCTCATCTGTCAGCAGATTAAGTTTCTCTTGAAGCTCACCTTCACTTTCATTCATTTTTGAAGCAGCTGCAGGAACACAGATGAGAAAACTGAACTCTATATTCATTCACAAGTGTGTGTGTGTGTGGGGGGGGGGGGTCTACTGGCCATCGTTGGCTACTATATTAAAAAATTTACTAGCCACTACAAAATATCTGCTCGCCATTTGGTTACTGGCTACCGACATTCGCAATGGCTGCTAGGTAGCCGCCTTATATAGCCTTGCACAACAAACCGTATAAGCACAGTCTTATCATTATTTCTACATTCACATGTTTAATTGCTTGGACTCTAAGCTGTGTTATACTTTTACCAAACAATGTATTTCATCTTTCATTAAGTACAGCCAGCGAATTATGAGCGAGGAGTCAGCTATTTTTTATACAAAAATAAATGTTCATTGTTTCAGTAATGGTTTGATGCTACAGGTTTGTTTATCCTGACCAAAAGCAAAAACCATCTTTAAAAAATCCTACGGTGATTTTTTAAAGCATATAAAAACACAGGATCAATCATCCAACATTAACTTGAGGTCCCATGTCATGTGCCAAGGAAGGAAAAGAACCACAACTAAAGAATAATTGCAACTCTATGTCTCACTCTCAACATCAGAAGTTAAACTTTTAACAACTGTTTGGTTTAAGTGAACATTATTAATGCTAGATAACATAATGAGAAAATTGGTTGAATAAAGCATTTATGCATTCCAAAACCTGAGCAAACTGCAATTTACAATTAATTTAATTTACAGGCACAATTAAATTAATTGTAAACTGCAGTTTTGTTCATTGAGAAAATTGGTATATTTGTATTCTGTCCATTATGATAATGGTCATGGTTCTGTGATAAATTTTTTCACACACTTGAGAGAAATCCAGTGGTGGTCAAATGATGAGTGTTGCGAGCAAATTTGGAATATAAGAAAGATTTCTAAAGTTAAGGCCTATCATTCAATGTGTTATTATATTCAAAACTGCATTCACAAAACCCAGATACTACACATGTGTATATATTAGTTGATACAAGTATATACATATATGGCATACTTACAAAACAGGAAGCAAGTCTATTTTCATTGTGCATTACAACCCAATGGGGAAGGGGGTGGCACTAAATTTGAAGAATTCATTCTCAGAGACTAAAATCTACTTGTAGCATCTCAGAAGATATGTGAAAGGCCAGAATATTTGAAAATTTTACATGCTAATATAGAGCATTTTGTTAAGAAACAAATAAACCTATGTATATATAGCATTTAATAAAAGTTATTTTAATAACAAAAAATAATTTTATCATATAAAATAATTGTGAAATGTTACATGTATGGGGTCATATGCTATTCAACAATAATTTATGCTTTAACAAGTGTGAAATAGAAAGAATGCTAATGAGGATGCGAGAGTAGCTATGGAGGAGAGGTCATCTGTTAAGATGTACTTCAACCTTTATCTGGTTAACAAAATAATATAGTAACATGAGAGACCTTAAGTTTGGAGATTTGGTCCACATGCGTTTTGGGGATAAAGAGAGCTGAATCTTTCAAATAGATCCAAAAGTGATTGGTATTGGGTTGGCCAAAAAGTTTGTTCATTTTTTTCATAAGACGGCTCTAGTAGTGTTTAGTTGTCTTTAACTTCATTCGAAACAATTTTGTTTGATTATATTGTGACAGCTGTCATATCAGCGTGCATTTTACAAAAAAATTATCAAAACTGGTGAATTATTGGGTAGCCATTTTAATATTGAAGATGGAAGAAAATAAGCAACATTTTTGGCATATCATGCTTTATTATTTCAAGAAAGGTAAAAACGCAAAAAAAATAAAAATTGTGCAGTGTATGGAGAAGATGCTGTGACTGATCGAACATGTCAAAAGTGGTTTGCGAAGTTTCATGCTGGAGATTTCTCGCTGGACGATGCTCCATGGCTGGGTAGAGCAGTTAAAGTTAGTAGAGATCAAATAGAGATATTAATTGAGAACAATCAACGTTATAACACACGGGAGATAGCTGACATACTCAAAATATCCAAATCAAGCGATGAAATTCATTTGCTCCAGCTTGGTCATGTTAATTGCTTCGATGTTTAAGCATGTCCAATGTCACGTTGGACATGCCCAAACATGTTCCTGCATGTCCAATGTCACGTTGACCCAACTCTGGTCAACCCACATTTCTTCTTCACTTCTCTTGAGCACTACAAGAAGTTCTATTCTCATGAAGCCATCAATGATATCACACAGAAGAATTAAATTTTGAAAAAATGTACAGAAAATGGGCAGAAGTTCTCAACAGAATTTATTATTTTGATTAGTATATGCTTGATTTATGTATTTTGAACAATTCTGCGGCTTGGTTCTAAACAGACCAATGTCAAATTTTGCTTCGGCAATGCCAAGAATATTTTAAAACTTAATATAGAATCTTTTAAATGTGATCATATTTGTGGATTTCTTATCTTTTGATGTGATTCATCAACCAATATTACACGACTCATATGAAAACAGTTACTAGATTAAAGTTCTATAGTAAAAAAGTGCTAGTTTTTAACATTTATAGATTTCTTTTACAAAACAAAAGCCACAGAATAAATACAATACCAAATTTTTCAATTAATTTGAAATTTATTGTGTCACAGGGTTCTCACCAGGGTTCCAGAATCAGGGGTGAAAATGTCCCCCCAGGCTTTTTTTCTGGAGGTGATTTTGAAAAATCAGGGGTGAATTTTAAACAATCATAAACTTAGAGAAAAATACTACATTTATGGGGGGGGGAACGAACAAACACAAAAAAAATATAAATATTTTATACATATCTTCTAATTTTGTTATTAAATATTTCAGCAGCTTTGTGAAATGGAAAGCTTTCTAGTGTTACATTTGCTGCTGATATTCGAATAAAAGTTTTTAAAGTTTATTCTTTCAGTCCGTTGCGAAACGTATCTTTTATTCGATTTTGTGTGCTAACAGAATGCTCTACTGATGCAGAACTTATTGGCACAAACAAAGCAATTTCATACAACAACACTGTGCTTGGATACACATCTTTATACCTGCAGATGAAAAGTTGAAAAAATTTAAAACTAGCATAGCTATTTTTTAGCAGAATAAATATATATGGATATTCACTCAACAGGCATTTCAAATCTTCAAAATATTTGAAGTGGTTTAACAACTTCAAAACAAATTTGCATGACACCGATGAGGATATTTACTTCCCATCCCAAAAGCGTTTGAGCGAATTGGCTCCTTTCACAACAATGAATAATAAAATAAACATAGAGACCTTTAGAACGTCAAAAACAAAAAATCACTTTAACACTGTATGAGCCGTTGCTTTTAGCCCAAAAATTAAGACAGGATAAAAAAAAAATTCTCAGTGTCAATACAAGCATGAGCCAAATTTTAGAAAAAAGTTCTTCAGATGAGAAAAAACAGACCATTTATATATTGATAAAATAATGAATGGCATTAACTTACCTTTTGCAAATAACGCTGGTTTTGATGACGCCTTGCAAAATGAACAAAACATCAAAATTGTTTTATTTTTGTCGGTTTCGACTTCAAGTCAGTCGTACATTTTGCGCCATTTCTCTTGAAAGTTAAGATTTTTTAAAATTTAGTTGCAGGAACAGCTTTACCACATTTCTCAGGCAATATTTCACTGTTTAAAATCGTAGCATTCGATGCCGAACTTGTAGAATCGTCAGTAGAACGCTTCCTCTTTCTAATGAGAAACTTTTCCATTGTGTTATAGTAAGAACAAACATCAGAGCTGCCAACTTTTCAAAATAAAAATATTTCACTGTTTAAAATCGTAGCATTCAATGCCGAACTTGCAGAATCGTCAGTAGAACGCTTCCTCTTTCTAATGAGAAACTTTTCCATTGTGTTATAGTAAGAACAAATATCAGAGCTGCCAACTTTTCAAAATAAAAGACCGGGACATCAACGCGCATGCAGCGGCGCGTATTTACACTTTTTAAATAATAAAATTATATATTATAGGTTTCTCTATTTTTTTTATTACAGTTAATTATTTAATACAAATAAAGAAATATTTACAAAAAAAAAATTAGTATTTAAGTATAAAAGATTAACAAACCTTGTTAATGAGTTTCATTTTTAAAGAGAGACACTATTTTTTTCAGAGAGTCACCAATTTTTCTCCCCACCATAACAGGAGTCTTACAAAAATAAGGCAAGACAATTCATCCACGGAATACCAAGATACTGAAATTCTTCAGACACAAGTTTGGCAATATTTTCACCTGTTGAACTGGTTTCTAGGCATGGCAAAGAGAGCAGCATGCATCTCACTCGCTTGCAATGATTATCAAAGTATGTTACCCCAATTGTCCCCCCCCCCCAATATCCTAAATCAAGAAGATTGCTTGCAAAAATCAAGATTTACTATAAAATCAAGAAGATTTGAGACAGTACCAGAACTGTTAATTTATGATTATCTATTTTTTTTTTATTATTAGGGGAGAGCGGTAATGTATGGGATGTGCTAGCAGTATGTTTGATGATACTTGTATTCAATTATTTTTCTGAATTCAGAAATTGTGATGATTTTCAAGGTTTTGAATTTTTTTTTTTTTAAATTGAATGATGCAATTTTAGAAATAACTTGATTTCATTTAAGCAATGACAAGACAGTGACTTTTTTTTAATGCCCTTGGATGACAATTTTATCCATCATGAATGTACGATAGCTATTTTAGATAAAGGATGAATAGTGTAACTTTGAGAACATGAATAGTTTTGAACACCATGCATCAATTCTTACAAATTTTCAGCTTTTCACTTTCGTTTTCAGGAAAAAGAATTACGATTACTGGAAAAATCTTTATCCCCCCTCCTCTCTCTTTGTCAAGCTGAAATGCAAACTTTATTTTGGATTTGGGGGGGGGATATTTAAGAATACAGGATACATGTTCAGAACATCGGGGAGGGGATACAATTACGGGAGAAATATTTGCTATGTCCAATTTTCGTTTTCGGACAGTTTCCCTCCATTTTCAAGTTGAAATACAAATATTTATAAAATAAAATGATATTTAACAACAATACTAGGCAGAGGAAACATCGCGTGAAAAATAAAATTACGATTATGAGAGAAATCTTCACTGCATCTAACTTCCGTTTTCGAAAGTTTTGAAAGACGAAACTTCCGTTTTTGAAAGTTTCCAGCGAAAAACATTCTCCTTCACTACAAACTGCCCCGAAATTTCTGTTCAGTTATGTATCGATCTTGAGGAAAATTCCAATTATGATGGAAAAGGAGAAATTTCTAGAAGCTGTTGCACGCTCATGCCTGAAGATTACAGGGAATTTTTTGCGCCGTCGAATTTCCGTTTTCGGAAATTTTCCCTCCATTTTCCAACTGAAATACAAATATTTTTGAAATAAAGTGATGTATAACAACAATACTGAACAGAGGCAACATCGCAGGAAAAGGAAATTACGATTATGGAAATCTTTATTTCGTTTACTTCCGTTTTAGAAAGACGAAATACCGTCCCGATGCGTATTTTTACGCGTTGGTAAAATTTCGATGCATAAACACACTTTTTGATGCGTACTAGATGCGTAATTATGTATTTTGGTGAACTCTGAATTGGCGCAGAATTAAAAACAAATTTGCACTTTAGCGCAATTAGCGCAGCTATTCCAACACTGAGGGAGAGCAAGTTTGGAAGGATTGGCGGGAGGGGGTGTGCGATC
Organism: Macrothele yani; assembly: GCA_039090855.1. Classification (NCBI taxonomy): domain Eukaryota; kingdom Metazoa; phylum Arthropoda; class Arachnida; order Araneae; family Macrothelidae; genus Macrothele; species Macrothele yani. The sequence goes on along the minus strand of CM077011.1, from coordinate 53,558,331 downwards.
GCTCTCAGCTAGAAACATGAGATAACATAAGGTTCAATTGCTATGAGATCATAATAAAACAAAAGCAGGAGTTTACACTATCAACAATAACAACAATGTCAATTTCCATCAGTAAAAAAAAATTCACGAGCCATTTTAGCGAAAATCCGGAAGAAACTATTTTCCGACCGTAAAACTACCCAAAACTCCGTAAAACTTTTGGGAAATCCGGAATACTTGGCAGGTATGCGGACGTCATTGCACCGATATCGGCTTTTTCGACATATTATGTAATATCACTTTGCCGTTCTTCACCCGATATCGGCTTTGCCAATGCATCCAATACCTCTGGCCGTTCTTCACCCCATATCCGTCCGATATTGGCTTTGCCGATGTATCCAATATCTGAATTTCAAAGGCGCTTACTTAGAAACAGGACCAATTAATAGTTTTCGCATTTATGCGAAAAAAACTATAAATATATTCGCAAAATGCGATCGCAGTTTAAACTGTGATTTTAACAAAAAAGGACACAAAATTCAGAACTTTTATGAAATACATCGAAACCCGCAATTCTTCCAACCTGTCCGCAATTCGGTAATCATGTGGCCGAAACCGTAATGGTTGGCACCCTTAGCAGCGCATGGGCTTTCGTCTCGTTACACTCTACGCGGATTATCCCGTAATCCGTTTATATACACGACCGGAAGGGAAACACTGGGGTTGTACCGTGACGTCATGAAATCGGCACATGTGACTGAACAATAGGATTGTACCGCGACCTCATGAAATCAGCACACATGATCTGAAACGGCATCGCCTTCGTAGATTTTCCATGCTAATAGCTCACAATTGAAATCTTTCTGCGCGCGCCCATTTTGCGCGTCACTTTATTTTTCTTGCGCAAATTCAAATTTCTTTGCGTGAAACACGCGTCTGCGTATGCTATCGGGAACCCTGTGACAATAATTCTTTGTTTAGAAATTTTGTAGGTAGTAATAAATTGAAAATTGAAAATAAGTGTCTATATATTTCTTTCCATTAGGATTCAGGATCTATAACGTATAATATTTTGCTGCTTCATTGTAAAGCATCTATAACCTATTGTTTTTGTACTATTATAACACTTTATGTTCTTATGGTTTATGTTTCCGATGGACAGCAAAAAAAATATTGGTGAATTCAGATTAAATTTGGGAAAAAAAAATTGAATTTGTCAAAAACTTTAACAAAGCCAGAGCAACCACTGAATGATATTGTCATTTATCATTTAAATAGTAACACATTCATTCAGTTAATTTCAGAATACCATTACATTATTATTTTTATTATTAATAGTAATCATGAGAAACAAACAAAAGAATAAACAGTGGAAATCATGAAGAATTTAGAATAAATTACAGAAACACAAAACTACTTACCGAGTTCACTTTAATATTCTTGTGCTTGGCATTAATATTTTTGATGTCAGTTATGATGTGAACTTGCACATATTTACGCAAAACCTTATCTTTACAGCGAAGCAACCCAAAGAACAAAGTGATTAAATCAATAGGTGCAAGCAGTCCTTTGTTTCGAAGAAGAATCAGAGCTCTACAGAAACTCTAACAAGGAAAAACACAAAAATAATAGTGTTAAAATAACAGTGCTTTATGTACAGCACCAAAACTGACTTGCTAAACACAACAAATATTTTTAAAAAATTCTGTTCATAAAACACATTACTGCACAATACAATAAATACATATGACTGAAAGTTACTGTTCATAATATCAAAGTCCCCTTTCTTTAAACACCAGTGGCCAAACATTTTCAGTCTTGAGTAATGAAAATATGGCTTATTTATTAATCACTATTCTACAGAACAGTAAATTATTAACCACTATACCACAGAACAGCAAATTACACAGGTCTATGAAATAATACTCTTTTCTTTTTTTTTTTCTGCACTGTTTTAGGTGTTTCTAATGTTTTTTGATACACTGAGTTCAGAAATGCTGAGCTTTTCCATCTTTCACGTAAGGTTTTCCCACAAAGTGAGGATGAAGATCCAGGCAAATCACACAGATCTAACAGAGTCGAAAAACTTGATTTACAAAAAACCTAAAAATAAGCTTTATTTTACATTTTATTAAATAATTTGTTATGTTTTTTATAGCTACTACAAAGTCAAAAATCTTTATAATGTCTCTTCTTCTTCCCCTCGAATGTCCGTTTAGAACTTTTTCTCTTGTGCACTACTTGCAACTCCTCCCTATTCAGCATCCAGCAGTAGTCTGCTATCATGTTCACATTCCACCAGCCCTGATACCTCCGTTCCATTTCCTTTATGTCCTGGTGGAATCTCTATCCTTGTTCTTCACTCACAGCACCTTGATTTTCTGGGAAATAGCCTAGATGGGAATTCAAAAAGTGGAGCTTTAAGCTCATTGAGCAGTCCAAGGCTTTGAAGTTCTCCAGCATGTTTCCTACGATGTTCTTGAAGTCAGGGTCTTTCTGGTTGCCAAGAAACTTCTTTAAAGGATGTCCAAGCCAATCTCTGAATGTCATCCATTTTGGTTTCAAAGATTTCGTCTTTCATGAGTTTTCGAATGTCAGGACCGACAAAAACCCCTTTTTTCAGCTTTGCTTCTGACAGTCGTGGAAACTTACTTGCCAGGTACTTGAAAGTTGAAAGCATCACCATTTTTTGGCAGGGCTTTCACAAACTGCTGTGTGATGCCAAGTTTGATGTGAAGTGGAGGCAGGAGTACTTTTTTGGGGTCCACCAAAGATTCGAAGTGCACATTCTTTTCCCCTACTTTTAGTGTCCTGCTTGGCCACACCTTCCGAGTCCAGTGCTTGGCTTTAGCACGACTGTCCAATTCACAGAGGAAACAGGGATACTTGGTGTAGCCACCCTGTTTACCAAAGATCATAGAGAGCACTTTCAGATCGCCACAGATGGTCCATTCGTATTCCTTGTAGTTAAGCTTGGTTAGGATCAAGGCTAAATTCTCATACCTATCTTTCAAATGAACGGAATGTCCAACCGGTATAGAGGCATTTTTGTTGCCGATGTGAAGAAGTACAGCTTTCAGACTTCTTTGTGATGAGTCAGTGAAGAGACTCCAATCTTCCGCCTCATGCTGAATTTTAAACATTTTCATCAAACCGGGACATCAGAGCAGTAAACAAGTTCACCATCTTGAGAAAAGTAAGGCATGTAGTCTTTCTCTCGGTTTCAAAACCAATAGAAAGAAGTACCAGGGATTAGCAAGTTCTTCTCCTGGAGTCTAGAGCCAAGCAACTGAGCAAAATCTTTTGGAAGAGCCAGATCTTGGATCAAGTCGTTCAATTCTGATTGTGAAAACAGCTGGGGCTCACTGCAGTCGTTGACTTGAAAATAGTCATCAGGATTGTCATCTGACTCGCTCCCTGAGGGTGCAGGCACATCGTCTAGCCTTTCTGGAGGCAAAGGTATGGGAATGTCAGGTCCGTGAGGCACAGGGCACAGTGCAGAATCAAGGTTCGGGTAGAAGATTTCTTTTTTGTTTTTTAAGCTGTACCCCTGTATGTTGCACGAACAAAAGTAGCAGTCATCGCTGTGGTTTCGGGGCTCCCTCCATATCATAGGCACTCCAAAACGAAAAGATTTCACCTTACCCTTAGACCACATGTGAAGTCCTCCCACGCAACTTGAACACACTCGATGCAGGGCCCACGACTTGTCTTGGTCTCCAACCCTTACACCGAAGTATGCAAAATACACTTTTCGAACAAAGTCTGTGATGTTCTGCTGTTGCTTTTTCACTACAAGTTCGCCACAGATATATCAAAAGCTGTCAGGAGAACTGACACAACCTCTTGAAGCCATGATAGTCGTAAACGCACACACCTTATCCCTTTCAGGCCCACGTTTGCCTTCAACACCATGTTTAAATATATATAAGAAAATATTACAACAATATTCTGGTGACAAAAATTCCAGACAGAAATTCTCGATTTCTGTCGAAACTGTACGTGATAGAATTTTTTTAGTATTTTTCCCGAAATCTGCATAAAAAAATACATAAGAAACACCATTCACTTTGAAGAAAAAAATTCATCGCTGACCTGTGTTATTAATCACTATACCACAGAACAATAAATTTTGGGGTACTTTAAACAGCTCTCATAAATACCTTGCTCCTTTCTTTCCCTGTATGATAACTGTTCTCAAAGATAATGAATTTCCATGGAAACAAAGTATTTCTAAAACACATTACGATCAAGAATATACTGATGGATTCCCATCTTGCATTAATCATATATACTGTATGTATACACACAGTATATATATACAGGGTGATTCTTAAAGTCCTAAGTCACCTCAATAACTTGGGAACAAAGACAGCTAGAGCTATGGAAGCAGAGATGCCAACATCTGAAGGAAGTCATCAGTAGTCCATATGCGCGGCGCCCGTAGTTCTTCCGTAGTGACGTCAAGTCAAGTCAAGTTCCCATATTAAAATTTGCAGGGTAGCATGCGTATTTCCCAGAATATACTGCTACATTTTTAGCAATATATTAATCTCGATCAGGGACAATACTTGGATAAATTTTGCAACATATTTAAGTCCCCTTAAAATGGGGGAAAAAAACTTGAGTAAATACACAAAAAATACTACCATTTCAACTCCACCTTTTAATAAATATGTTGTCATAAGTGTGTGATGCCACACACTTATGGTTATTCCTCCTGTTTTTTAGAGTGAAAATGCTGACCACAATCGTCTTTTCCGCCGTGTGCGATTGAAAAATCAACAGCACACGGGGAACAAAACCCATGGTTTTCGGATACCCGAGACGATTTTAGACACGGAAATTTTTGCAAATAACTGTCCTTGAATTTTTGACAACTTTTTTGCGTTTTAGATCCAAGAATATTAGTAGAGACAGGTGGCCCTTTACCCAACGCTTTTGCAAGTAAATTCGTATACGACAAACACAATGGGAGCAAAAGAAAGAACAATTAACTTTGAAAGATTTCATAGCTTTATTATGCGGATAAATAGAAAATTAGCATTAAATGCTTATGATACGAAAAAACTAATCAAAAAGGTATTTTAAATTGCATAAATCAATCAATTCTGGAAAAAAAGGATAAAATAAAACATCCCTTTGTTTAGCAGAAAGAACTGCACTTCGCAAATCTGTCAAAGTAACATAAACAATTAAGCTCTCTACTGACAGCGAGGAGCGTGGGAAAATAGGTCACGACTGTGCGCACACATTCAGAAGCTAAGAAACGTCTCATCGCAACTGCTGCTAGACGTTTTCTTTGACTGGTTGCCAAAGACACATGGAGAGACTTTCTCTTGCTCTGGGCAGAACATACTGCACGCGAAGAACAAACTCCCGGGTAGGTAACATAAAAACAGGCAATAACAGCGGCCACACATCCGGGTAGCTTAGTTATGCGCTCTGCCGGAAAAACAAACATTCAGGGTTTCTTTGATCCACAATTATTTCCTTTGATCTGATGACTATTTGCTCAGAGCATTTTTTTTTTTCTGATACTTTGCCCGCCCCTTACTTTGGTGAAACAAATATACAATAGCAATTAACTATTTAAATTACATTTTAGCAAAAAAAAAAAAAAATGATAATTCACGGAAACACGCGACCGCTGCAAACATGGAAATTCCAACGAATAACATTCCTTGTACTGCTGCGAATTTTTATTTTTTCACACCACTGGAACTGGAAGCCACTGAAGCACGCTTCATAACTACAGCAATTCACGTCACACCACAACTAATCAACTTAACAGCAAGAACAGAAAACGTGGAATCGACTCTAGTCTACCTCCATTCTCCGACAACTTACGTTAGTTCAGGACGCGGTTAAGGTTTTCCCGAAGTTAACAGACGTTGTGCATTACGAACGTCTTTCCACGGCAAGCCAGGTACAAAGTCACATGATCATACAGAACGATCTCTGCTGCAACATTTCCGCTTGCTTGTCGGCCAGCCAAACATGCTTGCTGTGTAACCGCTTTGTGACGTTACCGCAAAAAACACAACATTTGACTAGGCTCGACTTTTTTTTTTTCAACTAAAAAAAAAAAAAAATTCCGGAAATATCCGAGATTTTTGGAAAAATCCATAGTTTTTCACACCCTCCCGTTAGTCCGTAGTTTGAACATGATATCCGTAGAAACTACGGACAATCTGTAGTACTTGGCATCTCTGTGGAAGTAAGGTATGGTATAGTAAAACAACCATGCGCTATCGGATGAGAGTGACTGCAGCGCCCCTAGTGGCAAAATGTGGAAGTTAGCACTTCTATCTCGGAAACCATGAGAGATACGGGAAAGAGATCAATTAGAAACTTGTAGAGCATCAACAAATTAGTAGGAAACGACATATGGTAGAAATGGCTGGGGTAAGTAGAAGGCTGGAAACGCAAACTTGTGCGAAGCCGGTTCGTGTCGTTGTCGCGGTAACAGTCTAGCAGAGAGAAATGTGATGACGTATGCCAGTGGTTCCCAAACTTTTTGATTCTCTGTGCCCTTGCTGAATCCAGGTTTTCCCAAGGTGCCCTATGTCGAATTCTAACAAGTACATTTTGCCTTGTCAAATTCTAACAAGCACGCAATTCTAACAAGCACACTTGGGCAAACATAAATAAAACACGTATTGAAGACCACAAACAAAAATGTAATTGAAAAAAAATCAACTAATTATAATTAATGAGATGGATGAGCCTGTTGATCACCGCACATTTTCTCAAATCTTGGAATCAAACTGGACAAAGCCACCCTCATTTTCTTCTCCACATTGATTTTCGCGCGATACTTAGTTTTTATCACAGTGACTGCCAAAAACCCAGCTTCGCACAAATAAGAAGTCACAAATGGAATTAAAATTCCCTGAGCTTTACCATTCAGATGGGGGTATTCATCTTTTACTGATATCCAAAATTCAGGTAACTCCATGTTGCTAAATTTTGTTTTCAACGTTTTGTTGCAAGACAACTCAACAAGATTCTCTTCTTCTGCAACAGTAAATTCAGATGGAGCAGTGGCATGAAATGGATTTTGAATCCATACAAATTTATCGATATTATCATTTTGAAAAAATTTCTCAAACCAGGTGATAAGCTGTGATAAGTGTTCTTTAAAAATGGATTCCATGCCTCGAGAGAAATCAACTCCATTGGAGGTCAAAAACTTTGCAACAAGGGGAAACATTCTTTACCTCTGTCTTCATTCATTTTTCTTTTCCATAGTTTTAGTTTTTTTATAAAAGCTGAAATTTTCTCAATCGACTTTAAAAGGTGCAAGTTGCTTCCCTGCAGGGAGAGATTCAGAGCATTCATCTTTCCAAAAATATCAGATAAGTATGTTAGTTTTACCAAAAAATCTTCATTCACAAAATTGTTGGTATATTTGTGGTCTTCCTCTTTAAAAAAAATATAAATTTTCTGTCGCAGTTCAAACGTACGAGACAAAACATTACCACGAGAGATCTATCGCGAAGTACTGTAGTACAACAAAACGTGTGCTCGGATCCCATATCCTCACATAGTTTTTTGATAAACCTTGCCTTCAACAGCCGAGTTTTTATAAAGTTTACTACATTCACTACATATTCTAAGACCTGGTTTAATGTAGGACTCAGATATTTTGACACGAGTGCTTCCCTGTAAATAACGCAATGGGTCCACAGTGCATCAGGGGCTTTGCTTCGAATGAGTGCCTCCAATACTCCATAACAGTCGAACATAGAAAGAGCACCCTCAATACAGACACCAACACACTTAGTCCACTCCAAATTATTTTCTGATATATAAGTATCAAGGATCTCGAACAAGTCTTGAGCCTTAGTACTACCAGTGATACTTTTACAAAAGAGAAGGTCTTCTACAATGTTATTACCATCTATAAACCATACGTAGCAAATCAAGTGAGCGTCATTATCATTATCTGTGGCCTCATCCAGCTGCAACCCAAATTCCTTACCTTTCATTTTTTCAATTAATTGATCATTAAGGTCCTCCGCCATGTGTTGTATTCTGCGACTGATGGTGTTACTGGACAAAAGCACATTTGAAAGCAGCTTCCCAGCAGACTCACCGATCATAATGTTCAATATATCTACAGCAGCCGGTAGAATGAGTTCTTCTGCAATAGTATGAGGCTTCTTACATTTTGTGATTTATATTAATTCAACATTTGTCGAAAACATTACGTGGTTTCAGAAATTATTAACTATATGTCAACAAAATAGTTTCCATATCATCTACTGTTTCGCACGTTACTAGAAATTCGAGCACGGGAAAAACGTTCATATAATAAAAAAAATTTTATTTCAACTTGTCACTAATATTCCTTTTTTTCTTTTTGATGTTCCTTATAATAGTTTAGAATTTTATTATGAAGATTACAAATTTATATGAAAAAATGTTTTTATATGTGCAGTCAAATGCATCATAAGTTGTCAAAGTCCTCCAATACGTAGAGACAATATGTATTAAATGATTAATATTATTCCAGTTTTTTAACTCATGATTCACGAAATTAATACAATAGAAAAGAACTTTCGAACCTTTTGATTATGATGCGTTGAATCAGTAATAAGTCATCTTGTTATCGAAGAAGGCACGATTTTTCTTTCCTGTGGTATCAGCTTCCAAGTTGAACTTCGATCTTATAATTTCTTATTATAGATGATGGTTGCATGTTTCATTTTCCGTGGCTCGATATCCCAAACTAGTTTCAATTCCTTCTTTTTGGAATCATCTTCAGTGGGTATTATGATCTACTTCTCATACACGTTGTGTTTCGGCCACTTACATCGATTCTACTGGCAGCGTCTGACTTTTCACGGTACTTGTACTCTTGCGCATGCTATTTTTGGTATTAATGCACGTTCTTAGTCGTGTTTTGATATAATTGGATGATGTGAATTCCGATTCTAAATTAATTGGTGTTGCCATTCGTTTGTTGAAAATAATTAATAAGGTCTTTTATTATATTTTTTATCGTTAATTTCTTTTTCGATAAAATATTTCCAAGCGTACGGTAGACTCATTGGATCATTATTATTACAATTTATTTCTTTAGTTTTTTCAATCATTACCGCTTCTGAGGTTAATATTTGATTTTTAGTTTTATGTGAGGTTATTAATTTTGCATCATACCAATCAGGATAAGCTTCATTTTCAATACAATGATTTATTAATGATGTTTTGTTTTCTTTTTTATTCCAGTTCGATATATGTTCTTTTAATCTGGTCTTAAATCTTCTTTTTGTACTTCCTATGTATACTTTATTTCTTTCATTTCTTTCTATTTCTGTATAATATTTTGTTGGTATAGAATATACTCCGGCTTTATCAAGCATTGATCTTCTTTCATTTCCATTAGTTAATATAGTTTCGTTATCTATGACGGTTTCTGCCAATATCATTTTTTTCTTTAATGCATTCCTTCTTTAGGATATCTGTTATTGGAGGAATGTAGGGAATTTTACCAGCAAATTTTATTTCATTTTTTTGTTTATTTTTATTTTCATTTAAAGATTTTTTTATATTTTCAAGTATATCATCTATGATCTTTTTCTTGTATCCAAATTTCATAGCAGTTCTTTTTATCCAGTTAATCTCAATCTTTTCTTTGTGTTTATTACAGGAATGGGTTAATGCTCTTCTTATGTAAAATTGAAGTGCTGCTCTTTTATATTTCCAAGGATGATTTGAATCAATCGGAATTATCGTTGGAGTATAAGTTGGTTTTCGATATACTTCGTATTCAATCATATTATTTCGCCTGAATAAAGAAATGTCTAAATAGTGTAGTTGTCTCTTAACTTCTTTTTCCATAGTAACTTGTATTGTAGGATAAAAACTATTGTATTTGTTTACAAATGTTTCAAGTTCTTTTTCAGATTGCTTCCAGAAGATAAGGATATCGTCAACGTATCTTACGTATAGTATTAGTTACAAACGAATGGCAACACCAATTAATTTAGAATCGGAATTCATATCATCCAATTATATCAAAACACGACTAAGAACGTGCATTAATACCAAAAATAGCATGCGCAAGAGTACAACTACCGTGAAAAGTCGGACGCTGCCAGTAGAATCGATGTAAGTGGCCGAAACACAACGTGTATGAGAAGTAGATCATAATACCCACTGAAGATGATTCCAAAAAGAAGGAATTGAAACTAGTTTGGGATATCGAGCCACGGAAAATGAAACATGCAACCATCATCTATAATAAGAAATTATAAGATCGAAGTTCAACTTGGAAGCTGATACCACAGGAAAGAAAAATCGTGCCTTCTTCGATAACAAGATGGCTTATTACTGATTCAACGCATCATAATCAAAAGGTTCGAAAGTTCTTTTCTATTGTATTAATTTCGTGAATCATGAGTTAAAAAACTGGAATAATATTAATCATTTAATACATACTGTCTCTACGTATTGGAGGACTTTGACAACTTATGATGCATTTGACTGCACATATAAAAACATTTTTTCATATAAATTTGTAATCTTCATAATAAAATTCTAAACTATTATAAGGAACATCAAAAAGAAAAAAAGGAATATTAGTGACAAGTTGAAATAAAAATTTTTTTATTATATGAACGTTTTTCCCGTGCTCGAATTTCTAGTAACGTGCGAAACAGTAGATGATATGGAAACTATTTTGTTGACATATAGTTAATAATTTTGTGATTTTATGTACCACCTTGTAAGATGCTAGCAAAGCATTGCTTGGTATTGATGCCTGCTTATAAAAACTACCTTTTTGTTGATTTAACTCTTGTAACTTTCTCATAAAGCAATCACGAGATTTGCTAAGCATGCTGGGATGATTGGTTTCTAAATAGCGTTTCAACTTCGTTGGTAGCATGCACTCTAGCGGCAAAACTTTCATACACCGTACACACTGCGGCCTCTCTTCACCACTGACTTCTGTTGACGTAAAACCAAAGTCCAAATAACTGTCACCATATTTTCGATATTTACACTTCTTCACACTGTTGCCACTATTTGACGTGTGACATCTTTATTTTCACTTTCACAACACTTATTACTGTTTAGTAAAAACATATCCATTTTTAAAAATACATATGAGAAGAAAAACTTCACTTCACTTAAAACACAACAATATTCAGTTGATATGGCGAAAGCTTACAAACGTCAAAACTCAGCCACAGAGCATCAACATAACAGAATGCTAATCGCCAAACGAGTCACAAATGACAAAGGATGAGCATATTTAAAGGATCTGGTGATCTTCTCGAAAAGTCTGGACCGAGAGTCTCATTTTTAGACGCTCGAAGAACGAGGGAGAAATGTTTATCAGAAGCATGGAGGCTGGTGTGAAAGCTCAGGTTACTTCCAGTAGCGGCCAAGCGGAACACATACATGCGCTTGTCGAGCGGCAATTGCGCTGGAGGAAATCTCATGCTTGTAACATTATTGTAGAGTGCCATCTAGTAACCATTTGTACAGGCTTCTGCAAACAGTTATTACCAAGTGAGTTACTGGTTTGCACCAGGCCCGCTAGATGTCACGATATCGCGTCCTATCACATTGAATTGAAAATGGAAATAAAATCGTGAAAAGTTTGTAATATTTTGTGGCGCCCCTGTGAGGAGGCCGTGGCTCCCCAGGGCGCCTCGGCGCACACTTTGGAAACAACTGACATATGCGACCACACGCCTGTGAGTGTCGTATGCAAATTCTGGTGTGACATAACACCTCACCTGCCGTATCAGGCGCAGCGTGGCAATGTATAAAGAATCGTCGGTCAGGAGCTATGTCATTTGTAACGTGAGTATCAGGTATAGAATGAGCACGACAGGCTATTCGAATGAACAGTATTGCGAAATGGTACTGCTATATGGAGAATTCAGACATAACACGAGGGAAGCGTCACGCCAGTATGGCTTACGATTTCAGACTCATCCCTCACCGACAGCGTGGACCTATGAGAGACAGGCAGTATTGCAGCCCGACCCACCGGAATGGGTAGGGATGTGCAACCAGTCGATGTACTGGCACACGTTTTGGCCAACCCAGTACGAGGAAGTCAGTATGGATGTGGCTTATCACAATGCTATGTGTGGAACATTTTGCATCAGCATGGTGCCCACCCGTGCCGTACAGTACCACTGCACGTACTGATGCCAGAGGATAACCAACGACATCTAGATTGGCACAATTTTGTAATGAACACGGTAGAAGAAAAAAATGCGGCCTTTCTATCAAACATTCTTTGGACTGACGAGGCACACTTCACACGCGCTGGGGTGCTGAAGAAACAAAAACACCCATTACTGGGCAGTTCAGAATCTATTTTTTACACAAGAAATGAGACATCAGGTGCGCTGGTCGATCAATGTCTAGTGTGGCATCTGGAAGGACCGACTTGTTGGGCCTGTGTTCTATGAGGGCGCATTAAATGGACGAAGATACCTGCAGATGTTACAAAGCACATTACCTGAGTGGTTAGATGATCTGCCTCTTCAAGGTGTACGCTCATTATGGATGCAGCACGACGGCGCTCCGGCACATCAACCAACAGGGGTACACAGCACTTCCTGTCCGACACTTTCGGGCAACAGATCATCGATTATGGTGGTCCCGTAGCGTGGCCTCCACGATCCCTGGATCTAACTCCCATGGATTTCTTCCTCTGGGGTTACCTAAAGGACCACATGTACAGGGTGGAACCAACGAGTCTCCACGATCTCAGACTGCGCATCGTCACTGCATGTGAGAGTGTGACACCTGTTATGCTGGTGAACGGTACAGTGGGAAGTTCTGTCTCACATTCAAATGTGTATTGTGGCAGATGGTGGCCATATTGAACCCCATTTATGTTAAACGCAACGTTACGTAAGTACTGCTGTTGCATTAAATACGACTAATGTACTCCATTTGTATTCATGCCTGAGTATAATAAACCTTGTGTTTCCCTCACGTTTCCAGCCTTTTACTTACCCCAGCCGTTTCTACCATATTTCATTTCCTACTAATTCATTGATGCTCCACAAGTTTCTAATTGATCTCTTTCCCATATCTCTCATGGTTTCCGAGATAGGAGTGCTAACTTCCACACTTTGCCACTAGAGGCACTGCAGTCACTCTCATCTGATAGTGCATGGTTGTTTTACTATACCATACCTTACTTCCATAGCTCTAGCTGTCTTTGTTCCCAAGTTATTGAGGTGACTTAGACTTTAGGAATCACCCTGTATCTCTCTCTCTCTCTCTCTCTCTCTATATATATATATATATCATCATTATCATCATTGTCAACCATTATCAATCCACTGCTGGACGAAGGTCTCCCCAAGTTTCCTCCACAACGGTCTGTCTTGTGCCAGTCTCCTCCATGTCACCCCTGCATACTTTCGAATTTCATCCACCCATCTCCCATGTGGTCTTCTTCTGGGTCTTTTCCTGTCCCTTGGAATCCAATCTAAAATTTCGGCTGTCCATCGATGATCTGTCCTTCTGGCAGTATGTCCAGCCCATTGCCATTTCAGGGATTTAACTCTGATCATGATGTCTTCCACTCTTGTCATTTTTCGGATCCACGAGTTCCTCTTCTTATCTCTCCTGGTTACACCAAGCATGCACCTCTCCATGCTACTTTGAGTTGTCTGCAGCCTTTGTATGTCTCTTTTAGTTGAGGTCCACGTCTCTGCACCATACGTAAGCACTGGAAGGATGCATTGATCAAACACTTTTCTTTTAAGACATAATGGCATATTGCTCTTGAAAATTATGCTGTTTCTTCCAAAAGCTCTCCAGGCAAGTTTTGTACGCCGATTAATTTCTTCATCAATGTGACCCTCACTTGATATCTGCTGTCCAAGATAAACGTATGTGTCTGTTATCTCCAGCTTTTCTCCATCAATCGATAAATCTTCATTTCTTGTAAAAGCATTGAACATCACTTTTGTCTTCTGAAAGTTCATTTTTAATCCAACTTCTTTACTCTTGTCAGCAAGTTCCTGGATCATACTCTGCAGCTCTGATGGGGTAGTTGCAAAAATGACTACGTCATCAGCAAAACGAAGGTGGGTTAGATAATCTCCATTAATCTTTATCCCCTTGTTTTCCCAGCTCAGCAACTGAAAAACACCCTCCAATGTGGCATTAAAGAGCTTCGGAGATATGGTGTCACCTTGTCTCACTCCCTTTCCAATTTTTACGTGTGTTGTATTTTCAAACAGCCTAATCTTTGCACTTGCATTTTCATAGATGTTATTAATAATATTAATGTATGCATCTTCAATACCGCAGGTTTTCAGAGCCATTGTAACTGCTGATGGTTTCACTGAATCAAAGGCTTTTTCATAATCAATAAAAGCCATGCACAATGGAAGTTCATATTCCCTCGCTCTTTCAATTAGTTCTCTCAGCACGTGGATATGATCTATTGTGCTGTAGCCACTCCTGAATCCAGCTTGTTCTCTCGGTTGAGCCATGTCCAGTGTTACCTTCAAGCGGTGTGAAAGAACTTTAGTGAAGATTTTATAAACTACTGATAGGAGGCTGATAGGTCTGTAGTTTCCGAGATCCTCAATGTCACCTTTCTTATGTAGCAGGATCATTGTAGCGGTGTTCCAATCCTCAGGAATCTTTCCTTCATTAAGGCATCGAGTGAAAATTTGGGCGAGTACTGTTTCGATTTCTCCACTTGCTTCTTGTATGATGTCTACAGTAATTCCATCTTCTCCTGGAGCTTTTCCCCGCTTCATGTTCTTGATTGCATGTGCAACTTCTGCTGGAAGGACTGGAGGAACTCTGGTACTGGTATCTTTCATGATGTCTGGAGTGCATATATCATCCCTTTCATATAATTTGGAGTAGAAATCTTTCACTCTTGTCAAAATTTCGCCTCTATTTCTTGTTACAGAACCATCTTCTTTTCTCAGAGCCATAATCTGTTTTCTTCCCTTACTGAGATGTCCCTTTGCTATCTTTAGGCTTTGGTTGTTTTCAATTGCTTTCCTCACTAGTTCACAGTTGAATTTCCTTACGTCTTCAGTGATACTTTTTCTTACTGTCTTGCATAGCTCTATATATTCCACTTTGGAAGTCACATCTTCTTTAGTTGTCCTCATCTCTCTTCTTTTTTGCATCAACATTTTGGTTTTTCCTGATAATTTGTTCATATGCAACTTGTTCTTAGACCCAGCTAATTTTGTTGCTGTTTCCATAAGAGCTTTGGTTACTTTTCTGTTAACTTCAGAGATGTCCACTTCTTCCGATGTTAGGTCTTCTAAAGCAGAGAATCTGTTCTTCAGTTTCAACTTGAAGGTATTATGGTGTTTTCTAAGGTTGGTTATGTCAATAGATTTTGTTTGTCTTATGAGCTTGCTACGTTCAAGTTTAGTGTTGAGGTGCATCTTACATCTCACCAATCTATGGTCACTACCTGTGTTGAACTTGTAGTATATATATATATATATATATATATATATATATATATGTTAGGAGTCATAAAAAGAAAATTGATCTTGCTTTTGAAGACATCTTGAAGAAGGTCTTGAAACACATTAATAACTGTACTAATTTGAAGTACAGAGATTTTTGGATAATTAATAATAATGCAGAAGTAATTTCCACTATACTTGAAGTAAATCCCTTAGATACTAATAGTTATGATTTTGAGAACCTATATACTAATCTGCCTCTATCAGATATAATCACTACCTTTAAAGAGCTGTATGCAGAATTTAAACTTAACCAATCTGTTAATGTAGGAGCCTGGAACTCTTATCTCAATTGCTGCATAAAAAATAACCATATCTTATATAATAATACTCTCTATAAGCAAGTAAACGGTATCCCTATGGGAACATCAACATCCACAAGTATTGCAAATCTATTCCTGTTCTTTAAGGAATATAAATTCATTAAAATCACTCCACTTGCTCCGATAACTACCTTTACACCTTTAGATATATTGACGATCTGCTGTGTATAAATAATTCAGAAGTTATAGAGAGTGATTTTGATAATATCTATCCTAGCTCTCTTAACTTATGTAAAACCAACCACAGTAATCAGGAACTAGAGTTCCTAGACTTAAGCATTAAACTTAACAGAGGTAACCCATCCATTAGCCTCTTTGATAAAAGAGTTAATTTTCCTTTCAAAGTAATTAAATATCTACACTGGAATATAACATATCAACCAAAGTAATTGAGAATGTACTAATTTTGCAGGTGCTTAGAATTTCAAGAATTTGCAGCAACAATTTGGACTTCAATTACCACATTAATATACTATTAGACAGTTTTCTAGAAAACAAAATTCCTACTTCTTTCATCAAAAGAACTTTAAGAAAAATTATTCTGAATAATAGAGTAAGGTTGGCAGATCTGCTTTAATTTTCTACACAGTTAATAATATGATTCTAACCAATGAAAGCCTTTTTTGGAAGTTGGTCTAGAGGAAGCATATTAACTACAAAAAGGAACCTTAGTGCTATGGATAAGAAGGTCCTATTAAAAATAAAAAAATAAATAATATAGACAAAATCACAAAAAAACTTAAAAATCTGTTTATAAAAGAAAATAAAAATAAATATAAAAGAAAACTATTCACTCACTAGAATAGCTATACTAAAAATAGTAAAACTAACATTAAAATTAATAGGATTCTGAAGTCTATAGAAGCTCACCAAAATGATTAAATACATGCAAAGGTTATTAAATACACTACTTGTGTATTTCATAATATTTCTCATGTATTCTGGAGAGTTAATTCTGCTCTTTCTGATCAAACAGGTCCACATTCTTAATTATATTTTTCTCTAGTTAAAATCTCCGAGAGTAGATTTTTTTCAGTGTGTGGAGGCCTTCAGCCCCACCCACACTGCTCCCCAGCGACTAGGGAGTGGCAGGGGTGAATGAAAGTTTGGGGTAAAAGGTCGGCCATGTTTCTTCAAGAGTGGAAGATGTAAAGTTGCATAAGAGGTAAGCTCTCTTCTTTGTCTTCAGGTTTTGGGTTTTCCAAGTTCAATGTTTGAACTTTTTAAACATTTTTTCTAATTTTTGCTTTAAGCATTTAGGCACTAGCAAGTATATGAACTTTTTTGCGGATTTTAACTCTCTCTTTTCTTGGTAACTTTGCGCGTTTTTTAGGGCTCTTAGGCTAAGCAGCTGGCAGTTTTTTATCTTTTAGTCAATGATGTATTTTCAATGTCGTTAAGATCCTAATAACTACTTAATTATGCACTTAAAGCACTTCTGAAATACTTTGTACATATTGCAACTAACTGTTTATGTCATATCACCTTCACAAAGCATTTCTTTAGTTTATTATTGTCTTTATTTTATTCTCGTTTTTGAGTTGTCAGAAGTTGTGGAGTAGGGGTTTTGTAATCCAGTTTTCTTTCAGGAATCTGTGCTTTAGAAAAAAAATTTATATTTCCTTTTTTTATTGCAAAGTTTAAGAATTTGTAGCACTTTAGTATTGCTATTCAGGTTTAAATTCTCTCTTAGGCGACTAGGCAACTTGGCAATGTGTTATTGCTGAACATTAATTCTGATTCATTAAGTCACTCTTACAACTTGAGTTTTCTATAATTATCTTCTTTCTGTTTATTAGTAACAGATGAAGAGCATGGGTTGGGCCAGGAAAGTTATAGATGCATGCTAAAATGTTAACTAAAGCTTCGTCATACAACTCTGTGGAGGTTATGACATATATATATATATATATATATATATATATATATATATATATACACATAAAAATTGGAAAGGGAGTGAGACAAGGTGACACCATATCTCCGAAGCTCTTTAATGCCACATTGGAAAATGTCTTTCAATCACTGAACTGGGAAAACAAAGGGATAAAGATTAATGGAGATTATCTAACCCACCTTCGTTTTGCTGATGACGTAGTCATTTTTGCAACTACCCCATCAGAGCTGCAGAGTATGATCCAGGAACTTGCTGACAAGAGTAAAGAAGTGGGATTAAAAATGAACTTTCAGAAGACAAAAGTGATGTTCAATGCTTTTACAAGAAATGAAGATTTATCGATTGATGGAGAAAAACTGGAGATAACAGATACGTATGTTTATCTTGGACAGCAGATATCAAGTGAGGGTCACATTGATGAAGAAATTAATCGGCGTACAAAACTTGCCTGGAGAGCTTTTGGAAGAAACAGCATAATTTTCAAGAGCAATATGCCATTATGTCTTAAAAGAAAAGTGTTTGATCAATGCATCCTTCCAGTGCTTACGTATGGTGCAGAGACGTGGACCTTAACTAAAAGAGACATACAAAAGCTGCAGACAACTCAAAGAAGCATGGAGAGGTGCATGCTTATTATAACCAGGAGAGATAAGAAGAGGAACTCGTGGATCCGAAAAATGACGAGAGTGGAAGACATCATGATCAGAGTTAAATCCCTGAAATGGCAATGGGCTGGACATACTGCCAGAAGGACAGACCATAGATGGACAGCCGAAATTTTAGATTGGATTCCAAGGGACAGGAAAAGACCCAGAAAAAGACCACATGGGAGATGGGTGGATGAAATTCGTAAATATGCGGGAGTGACATGGAGGAGACTGGCACAAGACAGACCGTTGTGGAGGAAACTTGGGGAGACCTTCTTCCAGCAGTGGATTGATAATGGTTGTCAATGATGATGATGATGATATATATATATTTTTAATTTATTGGTGGGATTATTACTTGCATCTATGGCTTTGCAGAAACCCATTTCCAAATAGGTCTTTGTGGAAGTGAGAAAATGCAGAGTTTTGCTGGTCCTTGATAAAGCTAAGGCTCGGTATTCTCGACACTTTCTACATTCTGTTTTTCTATTACTATTATTTATTTTATTTTTATTTTTTTACTCACACCGGTCAATATATAACTTTTTCTATGTTGTATTTGGTGTGAGTCAAAAATTTTTTTGCTTCAGTCTCTTCTTAATAGAATGTGAATTCTGAATTTTCATAACTGCTGTGTTGCGCGTTTTGATCTTCGGGGGGGTTTTTTTGCAACTTTCGTTTTAAATTCTTGAGTGTTTTTCTTATGTTTTCGGCTCTGCTCTTAAGTATATATATATATATATGGTTGAATGTTTTTCAGTCACTGAAATGGAAAGACTAGGGAATAAAAATTAATCGAGGTTGTTTAACCCATCTTTGTTTTTGCTGTTGAAAGTACCCCCTTACAGCTGCAGAGTATAATTCATGAACTTGCTGACAAGGGTACAGAAGTGGTATTAAAGATGAAACAAAACTAATATACAGTGCTTTTACAAGAACTGAAGAACTAGAACTTGATGGGAGAAAATTAGGAGTAACTGATGCCTACATCCATCTTGGACAACAGATATAAAGTGAGGATTACATCAAAGTTAAGAAATGAATAGACACATAAAACATGGCTAGCAAGCATTTTTAAGAAACCATACAATTTTCAAGGAAAATTTATCATCATGTCTTAAAAGAAAAATGTTTAATCAATGCATCCTTCCAGTTCTAACTTATGGAACAGAGACACATGAACCTTAACTAATGAAGAGATATAGCAGTCGAGTACAACTGAAAGAAGAATGGAGAATGCATGCTTGATGTAACCAAGAAAGATTGGAAAAGGGACCCATGGATCTGAAAAATGACAAGAGTTGATGATATCATGATCAAAGTATATCTTTAAAAAAGAGAATTTTACATAATTAAATTATGTAAGGCTGATACTTTTCACTTCTCTTTCTTGCTCTCAATCTTTTTCTTTATCTGTCTAGTTTTTCTGCTACGCTGTTTTTCTGCTACGCTGTGATGAGCAGAAAGGGTTGAGGATGCAGTGGGTGAAACTGTGATTAAGTAGTCAGAATGTACAGGTGCTATGGTCCTTGGGGCTACTTATTCTCCTCTCAAATTGAACTGACTTGGGAGGAGAGGGAAGAGAGAAAATCTTCACAATATGTCATTTGTAAATTAACTGTAAAGCCTGTAAAATTTCTGTAAATTTTAAGGGTAAACCATAAAACTTGGAAGTTATGTAAGGGATAGGGAATAACCCGTAAGACTATATGACAAAGGCATGGACGAAATTTGAAAGCACGCTAGAGTGACATGGAAGAGTTTTGCTCCAGACAGCGAATCATATTAGAAACTTGGAGAGAACTTCATCCAGCAGTGCATTGAGAATGGTTGAAAATGATGATCTGGTAATCACAGCAATGTCTTTCATAATTCTCATCCATATGAAGCACTTCACAGAAAAATAATATTAGTACATTCATGCTAACAGTTTACTAATGTATACCCACAAAAATGCTAACAAATATTTATTCAAACATGCTATATTTGACTATAAAAAACAAATAAAAATAAAGTGAAATAAAAGTGAAAAATGAAAGCCTAAAAAGCATCCACACATTACACAATATTTTTAATGGAAAAATCTCATTCTTGTATTAGTACATGCTCTCACTTGACTTGAAAATGCAACAACTCGGGGATGTAACTCTTACTACACACATCTCTTCACTGAGTCAGTCATACTTCATTACTTCATTTGTTGGAGATACATCAACATCTGCTATGTAACCCCAGGGGTGGATCCAGGTTAAGGATGATACCCATTTTTGTTAAATTTTCTTATTTTTGTGTTTAGAGCAATTTTGCCAAAAATGTTAAAAAACAAACCAAAAAAAAAAAAAAAAAAACTTGAGAATACACAGAGCTTCAAAGTGGTGTGGATTCATAAATAGAATTGTCATTATCAGATCAGGACTTACAAATGCCATTGCCCACATGCAAATCATTAGTTAAACACAACAATATTTGAGACACCTCTTGCACTACAAAGTTTGCTAAAATAAAGTTTTACTGAAAATATTTTATGAAGCTACTATCATAATTCAAAATATTTTGTGAAGATATTGTTACAGCTAAAACAAATTTTGTGAAGATACTGTTACAACTAAAAAAAATTTTGTGATGATACACACACACAAAAGGTATCAAATGTTGCCTGGATCAACACCTGGATACTGACAATGACTCAAGAAATAGAAATTCACTGAGACATTCATGTATAGATGTTCTCTCCTATATAAAGCCAACTATGGTAATAAAAAAAAATGCAGAGACTGCTTGAACAGAAATGTGGCAGTTTTTAAACAGGATGTTTGATTTGAAATCATCAATTTTATAAATGGTGTTGTTCTCATACGAACTTCATAAAAAATATTCAAGACATTATAAATTGTTCATAACATAAAAACACAATAATAATAATAATAATAATAATAATAATAATAATAATAATAATAATAAGCAGAAATTCGATTATGTTTACCATTCTCATCGAAGGATCCAACGCTGTGCTATAATCTTTCAAAACAGAGATAAGCTCCCCAGGAAAGGATTCTAGTTCCTTTGTATAATACATACTGACCTAAAGACAGGGAGAGGGAAAAAATAAAGTGAGAGAAAAATAAAAGGATTAATATAAGACAAAGATCACATAATGCCAAATAGCAAATTTGGCATTGTTTTTTTAATATACAACCACATATTCATAAGAAGATGAATTGACAAAAAAAAAACTGGAAAAGTTTCTGAATGTTAGCACATCAATACACATATCCAATACTGAAAAACCATTGAATTCCAAAATTTTTTAAGCAGTTGCACTATGTTCAACCTAACAAATAGCCTACAATGCATTGTACAGTGAATTTCAATATTCCTAACACCTAAAAAAATTTCACTGATTAACATAGTAGAAAAAGATCAGTAAAGTGAAAATAGCTGGAACTCTTTAAAATCAAATAAACATGTACACATTACACAATAAGAAAACAACAAGATCAATTGTTAAGCTGAATGTTATGGAAAAACTACTTAAATATGTACATACAGTTAACCTCAGTTACAGAATGGCTTTAAAAAAATATAAAAATATTTTCAGAATGTTAAATACAATTGTAAAATTTATGCTTTAAAGGAGTAAAAGATATTCCTCAATAATGAAAAAACCATTAGGAAGAACCACTCACTCACCATAAAGATCATGGTAACCTCCAATGACCACACACTTCCAACACGTCATTCATCGTGATGTAACTGGGCTTCCACAGGTTTACAGACTTCTTGCTTACGCTTCTTATTTTCGGGTGTGAAACATCGTTTTTTTTTTTTCTTTTGCCTTATAAGATGTTACTATAATGCTTGTCAATTCGATAAAAATCACACATACAACTCATTCATACAATTCAAGTAAAAACTATGTACATAACCTTACATTCACAGGTGATTAAACCTTGGTCAACTCTAATTATCAAACTCCTCCTTCTGTTTCACAACCTCTGCTACTCCCACTGCAAGTGTCACACCCATTCAGCCCCGCACATCCAATCCTCTAGTACTTTCGACAGACCCCTGTCATCTTCAGGAGGCAGGTGTGTCTCACCCGCCCACCACAGCTCAAGTGAGCAGAGCCATCGAGGCCTGGGCCCCAGTCGCTATCTCTGAATCGTTGTGTCTCTGGCGCCATCTATTGTCCCTGCTGCTCTTTTTTCCCTCTTTCTTTTTATGCTGCTGTTCCGTTTTTATTAGGGCTTTCCATTGTTCGTTTAGGTTACTTGGCTCATTAATGTTGCATAATCTTGATCTGTTTTTTTCAATTAACACTGACTCTGCAATTCTTAACTGCTTTTCGTTTTTACAGCTCTTAATAATTTTAATATCTTCAAACCTTGGACATTTTTGATTTTCCATACAGTATTGGGTCAATGCTGTCTTAGCCTCTTTTTTCATTCCAATTATTAATATGCTGGTTCAATCTATACTTTAATTTATTCTTGGTGCTGCCTATATATGACACAGGTGGTTGCTGGTTTATTGGGATTTCATAAATTCCTGCTCTATCTAATTGGCTAATTTTTTCATTTTTAATCACTAAATTTTTTACAGTAAGTACCTGATTTCCTACCTGTATGCCATACTTGCCACAAACTTTATTAATTTCTGCTGAAACATTTTCTATATATGGTATTGCTCCCACATATTTTACAAGTTTTTTATTAGTCTTGACCTTATTGTAACCTTGAGTTACTTCATAAATCCATTTTTTTAATACCTGTTTAGGGTATCCAAAAGCATATGCAATTTTTTCAATATATTCAATTTCTTCCTTTCTATACTGTTCCATTGATGAATGTGTTAAACTTCTTTTAATTAGTGTTTTAACACTATTTCTTTTATGTGTTAATGGATGTGATGACTGAAATGGTATAAGTACTGGGATATATGAAGATTTTCTATGCACTCTGAATTGTATATTCTCCTCTGTTTTAACAATCAAAACGTCCAAAAATGCCAAAGTATTGTCATGTTCTTGTTCTACTGTCAGTTCAATACATGGATAAATTTCACTATACTTTTTTGTCAAGTCCTCAAGTTCATCATTTTTTAGCTTGGATAACAGAAAAATGTCATCAACATATCTGCAGTATATCAGTGGTGGATCCTCGAGTTTACTTATTATTTTTTCCTCAATGTCACTCATTATAATTTCAGCAAATAAAGTTGACAGTGGTGACCCCATAGGTCCACCATGATTTTGTTTGTACATCTTGTTGTTAAACTTAAAAATGTTATTTTCATATATGTACAATAAAATTTCTCTTAACTCCTCTATTTGTATTGCATTCATTGTCTGTAGCACATATAATTTTTCAATAATTATTTCTATTGCCTGAGGTACTGGTGTGCTAGGAAAAAGAGCTCTCACATCCATACTAGCCATATGATATTCACTTAAATCTTGTTTAATTACTTTAATTTTCTCAATAAATGCGTATGTATTCTTCACAGTGAACCTTGTCTTCATGAACATAGGTGCCAAAAATTTGTAGATATTCTTTTCCAGTTTTATTAGTGGGGAATTCCTTTTTGATACAATCACTCTCATAGGTGTATCAGGCTTATGAGTTCTTATTTTTGCAAACATTTTTGGTATTCCAGTACCCATTGGTGGGTATGCTTTCTTTATTTCATCAGGCAAGGTGCTGTGATTTCTTATTCTAGCTAAGTACCTTACTTGAGATTCGGTTGGGTCTTTTGTTAGAATGCTGCAATTTAGTTCTTCTATAGCTCTATTCATTTTTAGATCATATTCAGTTGTGTTTAATATTACAATTTGCCCTGTTTTATCAGCTTCACAGAATTTAATTGTTGGGTCATCTCTTAATTTAATCAGTTGTTCTTTCTCATACTGAATTTTATCTATATGATATTTCTTTTTCTTACTTTTTTCATTAAATTCTTTCAAAACAATTCTATACAGTTTACTTCGAAAATTTTCACGTTCTTCTGCTGGTACACTGCGTGCCATTTCTTCTAAGTTTGGTATTAATTCCTCCGTCCTCGGCAGGCTCCGTGGAAAAGCAAATTTTTTACCTCTCTGCAAAATAGCTCTTTGCGTGAAGCTCAAGGTCAAGTTGGAGTTATTCTGATATACCTCATACATATTCTCCCGTTGTTCTTGTACACGTTGTCTGTCAATCATCACGTGCAACTTTTTTTCCATGACTGCTCTTGAGCATTTTTTTTCGTATTCCACGATGTCAAAAATTTCTCTGAAGGTTACATCCAAAATCTCATCTTTCCAATTACCGTCAAACTTTCTATACTTTTTATAACATATCAAATCGATTAAATGTAAACATTTCATATTCAAGTTAAAAATCAGTTTCCTTTTATTGACAATTTCAGCTCTTAATCTCTTTTTTGGCACTCCTGGATTATTCTATTATCTTTAGCAGTGACTGGGCAATTCCGTATTTTTAAATACTTTGGTGTTATTTCTAGGTCACGGCACGTCACCAAAAATTCTTCTTGATTTTCTGACTTTACTAATTTAATTTTAGCCTTCTTAAACGCCTTAATATCTCTCATCTCGAAGTTGTGAAATTGATTCCTATAGCGCATAATCCCAGAGTATGATAGCGACTGCAAACCCCACACCTCAACTATCCCAGCTCAGAATTTTGCGTGTAATTCTCAATTATTATATTTGCACTTTTAAGGTATTAACCTCTTGCAAAGTGCGCATAGTTTACGTGCAATTCATAAATGAAAAAACCATTAGGAAGAACCACTCACTCACCATAAAGATCATGGTAACCTCCTTCGAGATGAGAGATATTAAGGCGTTTAAGAAGGCTAAAATTAAATTAGTAAAGTCAGAAAATGTCCAAGGTTTGAAGATATTAAAATTATTAAGAGCTGTAAAAACGAAAAGCAGTTAAGAATTGCAGAGTCAGTGTTAATTGAAAAAAACAGATCAAGATTATGCAACATTAATGAGCCAAGTAACCTAAACGAACAATGGAAAGCCCTAATAAAAACGGAACAGCAGCATAAAAAGAAAGAGGGAAAAAAGAGCAGCAGGGACAATAGATGGCGCCAGAGACACAACGATTCAGAGATGCGACTGGGGCCCAGGCCTCGATGGCTCTGCTCACTTGAGCTGTGGTGGGCAAGTGAGACACACCTGCCTCCTGAAGATGACAGGGGTCTGTCGAAAGTACTAGAGGATTGGATGTGCGGGGCTGAATGGGTGTGACACTTGCAGTGGGAGTAGCAGAGGTTGTGAAACAGAAGGAGGAGTTTGATAATTAGAGTTGACCAAGGTTTAATCACCTGTGAATGTAAGGTTATGTACATAGTTTTTACTTGAATTGTATGAATGAGTTGTATGTGTGATTTTTATCGAATTGACAAGCATTATAGTAACATCTTATAAGGCAAAAGAAAAAAAAAAAACGATGTTTCACACCCGAAAATAAGAAGCGTAAGCAAGAAGTCTGTAAACCTGTGGAAGCCCAGTTACATCACCATGAATGACGTGTTGGAAGTGTGTGGTCATTGGAGGTTACCATGATCTTTATGGTGAGTGAGTGGTTCTTCCTAATGGTTTTTTCATTTATGAATTGCACGTAAACTATGCGCACTTTGCAAGAGGTTAATACCTTAAAAGTGCAAATATAATAATTCCTCAATAATGTTTTATTTTAAGTCAAACTGTTGGTGAAAGAGAAAAAAAGTTACAAATTATAATATATTATCACAGGGAAAAAATTCTGAAGTCTATGAAAATCAAACTTTTCTTTCAACAGTTCTGTCTGTATATAAAAATCCTAATTCTAGATTAAGTGAAACCCTCACTCACAACTAAGAATCTAAAACCACTGCTTTGATATGCAACACATGAATTAAGTTTCTATTTCCACGAATTCTGGATGCATACATTTGAAACCAGAATGTTGGATATTGATGAGATATTTAGATTTCCATTCTATTATGCCATGAAATGATGGAACTACAAAGTTACACCCCAGAAATTAATCAATTTTAAAATACAGTTTATGAGCATAAGTTATAAAACGCAAAACCAATTTTTTTATCTAAACTGAAAGTAAACAACATACCCTCCTCTGATGGGATCAAGGTTCACCTTTGGCTGCACCAAATGGAACATGGCAA
The DNA here is from genome assembly GCA_039090855.1 of Macrothele yani. Classification (NCBI taxonomy): domain Eukaryota; kingdom Metazoa; phylum Arthropoda; class Arachnida; order Araneae; family Macrothelidae; genus Macrothele; species Macrothele yani. Next base: position 53,531,804 of record CM077011.1, on the reverse strand, counting down.
CAATGTTTTGATTTTTTTTCAAAGTTGTGACATAACAGATTATCTATTATATACACTGCCGGAAAGTGAAAAAAGAACACCAAGAAGGAATTGGCAGACGATCATGAAATTTCCATATGTTAATGGGGTCGAGTTTATGTAGGTGTGATGTTAATTTCGGGACTAACCGGTGAGCACTAACACCACAGCACGGCATAATATATGCAAATTATCGTTGGTGGTATTTAAGGAGTATGGTGAAGTGAATGTAATCAGTCGTCGGCATACGGACACGTGCGAAGACCCTGAAAAAGCTGCATTGCAGCTTCTTCAGTGCCTTCGCACGTGTCCGTATTCAGCAGTTATCGGACTTTCAGCGAGGTCGTCTAGTCTGACTCCGAGAGGCCGGGTGGTCGTATAGTCATATTGCGGAGCGAATTGGACGGGAAGTATCGGTGGTGGTACGATGGTGGCGTAGATGGTCCGAGGAACATTTCCACACAAGAAGACGTGGAACCGGGAGTCACAGACGGACTGATGAGCGGACCGATCGACGCATAAGAGCGGCGTTGTCAAGCAGAACATCCACTGCGACGCAAATCTGAGCTGCCGTTGCACCTTAGGTGACTGTGCGAACAATCCGCAACCGCCTACTGGATGCAGGACTACGTGCACGTGTGCCTCTGGCATGTGTACCTCTGACTCCAGCCCACCGTCAGGAACGGCTGTAGTGGTGTCGCCAATATCTGCACTGGAGAACGCAATGGCGGTCTGTCGTGTTCAGTGATGAAAGCAGATTCTGCTTGGGAGCCTCCGATGGCCGTATGCGTGTTCGCATACGCACAGGGGAGCGTCTCCACCCTTCTTGCATCCGCCAGCGACACACAGGGCCACCTGGTCTCCTGGTGTGAGGAGCGATCAGCTATCACTCCCGTACACAACTAGTGTTTGTACCGGGTACGTTAAACAGCACCTCCTACATCAACAACATCATTCAGCGCGTTGTTGTGTCATTTGTAAGCTTGGTCAATCGTGGTGTTTTCCAGCAAGATAACGCATGCCCACACACGGCACATGCAACGCAACATGCACTTCAGGGTGTGAGGCAACTTCCATAGTCTGCACGTTCACCGGATTTGTCCCCCATTGAGCACGTGTGGGATTTTATGGGACAACGACTTATCTGGTCTCCACGGCCAGCCACAACCCATCCGTGATTTACAGGTTGAGGATGCTTGGAACTCAATACCCCAAACTTACATCCAACATCTGTACGACAGACTCCATGCCAGAATTGCACAGTGTGACGTAGTTCATGGCAGTTCAACCTCATACTAACCATGTTACATGGAAATGTTATTTTTCAGTTTACCAGGAAATACAGCTGTATTTTGCCATAATGTTTTGCTCACGTTATCCTCTGTATTCCGTTATTATGCTGTATAAATTTCGTTGGTATCAGACGTCTCCTTCTTGGTGTTCCTTTTTCACTTTCCGCCAGTGTATTAATAAAACAAAGTGTGTGTGTGTGTGTGTGTGTGTGTGCGCGTGCGTGCGTGCGTGTGTGTGTTTTTTTTTTTTAGAATTTTTGAGAAAAATGTTGTTCCTGATTTCCCGTGTATTGTTCTGCTTTGTTTTGAAACAACCTGATCACACCCAACATGAAGGAAAGTAGTTCACAATAAATTTTGTGTGTTTCTTTTTAGAATTTCATTATAATAGATGCCTTAATGACTATTTTTATTTGTAAATACATCTTATGAAGGAAATAATATTGAATAACAGTACTACGTTTCATCTGTTTTTTCTTTGTTTTTTTTTTGTTTTTTTTTTAAATCTGGAGCTAGCATATTCTTTAAGCGAAGTCTTTTGAACTTTTGTTCTGGAAGTCAAAGTTGCTAAGACTGACGCCTCATTTTTTGATAGCATTTATTCAGATTTTATAAATTTTGACAATGTGGAATTCGTCACAATTGCTGAGGGAGGCAGCTTAAGATTTGGTGACAGCTATTAAGTAGGCTGAAGTAATGGCCTTCTTCCAAAAAGGAAAGTATATTCAGAAGGGCACGAGACTGAATCATGATGCATAAATTTGTAATATGAAAATAAATGTATTATTATTTTTCATAATAAAATAAATACCTATGATTACTTCCATCACAATAAGATTAATTTCGATGAAAACAGCAAAAAAAATTTTTTATATATTATCATGAACTACTTTCTTTCATGTTGGGTGTTATCAGGTTGTATGTAAACAAAGCGGAACGATACACGAGAAATCAGGAACTACTTGAAAGCGTTCTGATTCGGTAGCATAGCTGTATTTTTATAACTTAATTAGCACTTTCGTCAAGGAAAGTGAGCTATAACTAATGTTAATTCATTCACTTATGATGTTATAGTTTTGAGTTACATACTAAATTCTAACTATGGTTATGAAATGTTTAAAAATTTATGTTCAATGTATTCTCACAAGATGGCGTGGACAAGCTCTTTTCACTGCATTTCATCAAATTACAGTTCACATATAATTATTCATTTCAAATAATACAAAATAAGACTTCTTTATTTAATTAATTAATATTTGCATTAAGTTTCAACACATATATAAATGCTTGAAAAATGAATTTTTCAAAGGTGATACTTTCAAATGTTTCATGCTGCACGCCATTGAAGGTATGATTATGACTGGCCAGGCAGCAAGGCAAGATGTGCTCATTCCCTGAATATCCATCAATCCGACTGATGTGCCCTTCAGATTTAGACGAATTCAGCTTCCAGTGCGCCTATGCTTCGCTATGAGCATCAACAAGGCTTCAAAGGGCAGTCTCTCAAAGTTGTTGGCTTAAATTCGTAAAGCTCTTGCTTTTCCCATGGAATAATTTTACTTTGGATGTTTCACAGTTCGCAGCAAGCAAAATCTCTACATTTTGGCGCCACATTGAAGAACCTTGCAACATTGTTTACCCAGAAGCACTGGCTTAATATCCATTTTTTTCTCCACTAATTTTTTTACAATAAAAAAACAAAAAACCATTAGGCCTATTTAGCTTTAAGCTTGTTAACGATAATTTTTTATCCTATCCTTACGATTCACGGTCAAATATTTCACCCATCCAAGAGAAAACTACTTGCGGTTAATTAGTACACACAAAATCAAATATGTTTCAGCACAAGTTAATTTTTATGCTCGGATTTATCTGCTCGAAAACCATGATGAGTTGCTGACTAAGCTTAGCATTGTGTTCCGTTTTCTAGCTAAACAAAGCCTAAACAAACAGTGTCAGCAAAGCGACGGGCTAAAAGTTAGTGCATAAAATAATCAAAGTAACATGCATTTTTGATAATCTGAAATTTAAATTTTAAATGTGTAATTACAAAAATTCTGGTTTCAGCTAAACAAAGCTTAAACAAACAAACAGTGTCAGCAAAGCGACGAGCTAAAAGCTAGTGTATAAAATAATCAAAGTATCATGCATTTTTGATAATCTGAAATTTAAATTTTAACTGCGTAATTTAAAAAAGCACATAAATGAATTACATATAATCGAAGTGAAAAAGCGATAGAAACTACAATAAAATGTTGGGACTAATGCAGAATTCCATATAAAAGTGAAAAACATACAATTGAAAAACTTATAAACAAGGTTCCACTGCATGTGAGTATTGTAAAAAGCAGTTTTTCAAAGTTTTGTGTCCTTTCTGTTCTCCTTTTCCTTTTAGTATGTTTAAGTTTTGAAAAAGAACAAAAGGTTCAGCATCATGGCAATGACATTAATCACACTTTTTTCATTTGTTTGTTTGTTTGAAGGTTTTACTGTGAGCAACTCAGTGGGCTACAAGCAGACACCAGTTCCTGAATTAGGGTCACTGGTTCAAGGGAAGGAAGAGCCAGTGCTGTAAGACAAACACACCATTCACGCCTGAAAAGAATCTATCTCGGCCAAATAATTAAAAGCCAACATTACGTACCACTCAGCCTATCTGGGCAGCTTAATCACACTGATGATGAAATTTAAATCTGAATATTCTGATTCATTCAATCCCATAATACTAATAAATGAAAAATAAATATACAAAACTTATATAAATTCTAATTTCCAATAAAATAACAGAAATAGTACTAGTCATATTTAAATTAGCAACAGCATAGCAGCCAACCTTAAAGGGTCAAAAATAGGGAGATTTTCTGAGTATCTTTTACTCGCAAAGTTTGAAATTATTGAGATGCTTTCATGTGTAATTTAGTGAAACTGTATAAGAGTTATGATACTGTCACATAATTTATATAAAACAGCTACAATAAAGTAAATTCCACTTTTCATGGAGAAATTGTGTTATTTCATCAAAAGAGATGAACATGATTTCACCTTTGCAAGACTATTTTTGGTGGTAAGTGATTTTGAAGCATTTCTGTCCTCAACAACACAATTTTGTTATCAAATTTTTTCTAGCATGTCATCAATCAATGATATTTTAAACTTGGCTTTAAATTTTTTAACTTAGTTGAACATTGTCACACTCTGTATTTGACTGAGGAAGAATTAAAACTGATAGCCTTAGTCTTGAGAGCTTATCATCAGCAAGCAAAAAAATTGCCACTTAATCTGTCTGCAATTATAATTGATACCAAATCTATGTCCCATTAAATTATTTTCGTGGTAAAGTGAATGATCACTGAATTTTAATTTCACTTAAAATGCATATATTTCCATTCCTGGGTCATTTCTTACTGTCAAGAAACAAAAGGGGCAAGCATTTTTCCATTTGTTAGAATAGAAATTAAAGTTCAAAATTGCAACTGTGCAGTGTAGTCTATTGTTCCTCTTCAAGTCTTTTTCTCTGAAAATTTAATGGCAGTATCAATTTTGAACTTGAATTTCACTTTAAACAAAAGAAAAAAACTGCTTTCTTGATATAGCAAGGTCTGAGGGTGGTCAAACAAGCATATTAAGCAAAATGACATTTAAAACTTCAGTTCTGATGTTGCTCAATCTTCTGCAAAAACTATTTCATGGATCACAAAATAGGAGCTAATTCTGTTACATACAGATTAAGTGTAAAGATTTTGAGATTCAATTTCACTGAAAAAAGAGGAAGGGGGAAAAAATGCTTGCTCTATTGATTGAATTTAGAGAGATTTAGAAATAGGAAAATGTAAATTCCATCAGGATTTTTTTTAACAAATATGAAGTCTCTCTTTTGAACTATTACCATAAAAAAAACACATACTCAGAAAAATATAGTAATGAGAAATATAATCAGGAAAGAAAAAAGAGTGACTCTTTGTCAGAAAAATTAAAAATGCAAAAAACCATGAAACTTTCTAATCCTTGCTACAATAGTGGTTTATGACTTTAATTCTAAGTCTTTTACTTGACTTTTGTAACCTTTCTGTGATTTGCTGGACCTCGTAGACACCATGCTGCAGGAGAAAAAAAAAAAAAAAAAAATGTGTATATCTCTAAAGACAAATTGAAAGAAAAAAAACTTTTACCAGCATCTTGGGGATATTGTAAATGACATTAAAAACTGGGAGAAAATGGCAGGAAATCCAAAATTCAAGAAGTGGTGCAAAAATTGGAAATTTTACAATTAAATTGGGAGAGTTGGCAACAGTGCAATAGGTACCATCAATGATCCATAAAAACAAATGCTATGTTTCAAATAATTTTGCTTTAAGAATTAATGATGCTCACCATTGGTGGATGGTATATCATTGACTTTAAACCTTGAAGGTTGCTACAGGTCAGAAACATTTACCTCAGAATGTTAAAGCAATTCAGCAAATCAGGAGTACTGATTTTACTTTTAAGCCATCATTCAAACAGAATGAGTAATGCCACACTTTTTTAAATGGCAGTAACTCATTATTACACATTTACCTTCATATTTAAGCATATAATAAAATTAAAATTACAAATACGATTTTTATCTTCCTGAAGTGCATTAGCTGCCCCGGTGGCGCAGTGGTCTAAGCGATGACCTCTGCTCACTTGTCCAAAAGGGGTCCGGGTTCGAATCCCAGTGAGGCATGGATGTTGTGTTTGTCTTATGGCACTGGCTCTCTCCATTCCCTGGAGGCTGGAACCAGTGACCCTAAATTTAAGACGGGCGACTGTTATAGCCCATTGAGTTGCTCATGGTGGTCGTTAAACCTCCAATCAAAAAAAAAAGAAGTGCATTAATAATGTTACACTGAATTTCCTGCTGCTCATATCCTGCAGATTGAATAACTAGAACCATGATTCCTTAAGCAAACAAACATTAGTTCTTCAGTTTGATTGAAGAACTAATTGGAGCGAACAACCTATATCAGGGTTCTTTTTTTTTTTTTTTAATTGAAGGTTTAACGACCACCGTGAGCAACTCAATGGGCTATAAGCAGTCGCCCGTCCCTAATTTAGGGTCACTGGTTCCAGGGAAGGGAGAGAGCCAGTGCCATAAGACAAACAAAACATCCATGCCTCACCGGGATTCGAACCTGGACCCCTTTCAGACGAATGATCAGAGGCCATCGCTTAGACCATTGCGCCACCGTGGCGGCATATCAGGGTTCATACTCATTTATAAGAATTAAAATTTAGCACTTTTTAAGCACTATTCAATCTCAGGATTTTACGTATATAAATATATACACTGCTGGACAATTGCTAAGGACGGATCATAAACGGCTATATAGCGCATAAAAAAGTAAGTGTGGTTGGATGCCAAGTGAAATAAAATAATGTCAGAATGCCAGGACATTACAAGAAAGACAATTTATTGTGCTCTGAAATCCACAAGGCTTTGGAACGTGTTCAAGGGAGAAACAGGCCATTTTGTGCAGAATACGTAAACGTGAAAAAATGCAATTACCGTCCGCAGGCGTTCCGGCGTAAGATGTCAATACGGGATATGGCCACCATGGAGGGTGATGCAATATTCCACACGTCGTGTAATGCTTTGCACAACATTATCAAGCAGCTGTTGAGGTAATTTATCCCATTCCTCTGTCAGTGCACGGATGAGGGTGTCCTTGTTTATTGGAGGGCATTGGCGACCAGCAAGACTCCTCCCCAAAACATCCCACACATTTTCAATGGGATTCAAACCTGGAGAATGTGCTGGCCATACGAGGCGTACAATATCCTCGCTCTCAAGACACTCCTGGACAGCGACTGTTCGATGACATGTTACGTTGTCGTCCATGAAAATGAATCTATCACCGACAGCACCACGGAACATGCGAACATGAGGTAGCAGAACAACATTAATGTATCGTTGGCCAGTCATAGTCCCAGTTGGAAGCACATAGAAGGACGTACGGCCATTGATCATGATGCCAGCTCATACCATGACACTACATGTCGGATATCGGTCCCTTTCCTGTATGTTTGCTGGACAATATGCAGTACCACTATCACGCCAGATCAGTTGTCGTCGACAATCAGACGATAGACTGTATCTACTCTCATCTGAGAAGAGGACAGCAGACCAGTCGTTATCAGTCCAATTGCGATGTTGATGGCACCATTGCAAACGGGCGGTACGGTGACGTCTGGACAATGGGATGCACACAACAGGATGGCGGGCATATAGTCCTCCTTCATGCAAACGTCTGGCGACAGTTTTTCGGGAGATCCACTTGCCAGTAGCAGCCATAAACTGATTTGCTACCTCACTAGCTGTGCTGCGCCGGTGTCTTTTTGTTGATAGCACTATGTACCGATCTTCTGCATGTGTCGTACTGCGAACACTACCTCCCCCGTGATGTTTGCTACACTCTCCATTTGTTTGAAATGATTTCCAAAGCCTTGAAACAACACTGTGGCTGACGTCGAACTCCCTGGCAACATCTGTTATTTTTCGCCCTTCTTCAATCTCGCCAATAATACGGCCACGCGTAAAATCATCTAGGTGATGTCGGGAAGACATACTGAAAATTGCAAGTTCGTCAATTGATTCTTTCCCTTTCAACTTTGCGCTTGAACAATAACGGTCAATACGCGTCAAATCCTTTATATCTCTTATCAGCGCTATGACGTCACAAACAAGTTCGGCAATCCAAAATTTGCATACGCACAACACATCTTATTGTATCCTGCACTTATGCTAATTTCCACATTTTCCTGACTTCCATTTTTTGGTTGCTATTGTTGCTATTGTCATCAGTCCTTAGCAATTGTCCGGCAGTGTATATACACTATCTACCAACAAGTAATTGGACACCTGTGATAGCAAAGGAAAATGAAGTTTATTCACCTTCAATAGTTGGTGGAGCCTCCACGAGCGGCGATTACAGCTGCTACCCTCCGGGGCATACTCTCAACCAGGCGTTGTACGACGGCTAGTGGTATTTTCTCCCACTCGGCTTGGAGAAGACAGGTCAGTTCCTTCACCGATTTCAGAAGGTGGGGGCACCCCTTAAGTCGACGCTCCGACTCGTCCCAGAGGTGCTCGATAGGGTTAAGGTCCGGGCTCTGCGCAGGCCAGTCCATTCGATTAACCCCATTGTCATCATACCAAGCCATGGTGGACTTCGCAACATGACAGGTGGCATTGTCATCCTGAAAGTAACATGGGTCCACCCCGTAAAACTGCCACAACGTAGGAAGCGCATGGTCATCCAAAATGGTGCAGCAGGTCTCAGCGTTGAGTCTACCAGTAATTGAGACCAAGGATCCTGTGCCATACCAGGAGAAACACCCCCATAGCATAATTCCACCGCCGCCGAACTTCACAGTTGGCACAATACATTCCGGCAGGAGGCGTTTTCCCAGGCAGACGCCAAACTCGGACCCTGCCATCTGAACGGTAGTGGGTGAACCTTGATTTGTTGCTCCAGAGAACCTGTTTCCACTGTTCAACGGTCCACTGTCGACGTTCTTTGCACCACGTTAGCCGAGCAGCGCTATTGCACTTGGTGATCAAAGGCTTGTGGGCAGCAGCATGTCCATGATAACCAAGCAGATGGGCTTCCTTACGGATGGTATTCATCGAAAGAATACTCCCGGATGCCTGTTGAAACTCCTCATGGATGTGGCACATCGATTTGGTGCAGTTCTTCCGAATTTCTCTGGCCAGCAACCGTCGGTCTCTAACTCCCAGTTTTGTGGGTCTGCCGGGTCGGGGCATATTCCGACAGTCACTTCTCATCTTCCACTTGCCAATCACATAGGCCACTGTCGATTTTGGGCACTTCAACTCGCTGGATATGTCACGTTTGGATCGGCCATTTCTGTGATACCCGACGATTACACCTTTCTCGAAATCAGAGCGCTCCAAACTGCGTGGCATCTTGCATGCGACTGGTTGCGTTGTTGTTTCCCACACGATATTTAACAGCGGCGGCCATGAAATGTATCAGGACCGCAGATATTGTCGATTGCAGGGGTGTCCAATTACTTGTTTGTAGATAGTGTGTATATATATATAAGTGTTTAATCAATGCATCCTGCCAGTGCTTACATATGGAGCAGAGACATGGACCTTAACTAAAAAAGACATGCAAATGGATAGATGCATGCTTGGTGTAACCAGGAAAGATAAGAAGAGGAACTTGTGGATAAGGAAAATGACAGGAGTGGACGCCATCATGACCAGAGTGAAATCACAAAAATGGCAAATGGGCTGGACATGTTGCCAAAAGAACGGACCACCGATGGACAACCGAAATTTTAGACTGGATTCCGAGGGACAGGAAAAGGCCCAGAAGAAGACCCCATGGGAGATTGAAGGATGAAATTCGAAAGTATGCTGGAGTGACATGGAGGAGACAGGCCCATGACAGACAATTGTGGAAGAAATTTGGGGAGACCTTCATCCAGCAGTGGACTGATAATAGATGATGATGAGATATATATATAAATATATATATATATATCCATTCAAACTGAGTATAAATAAGGGAAAAACCAAAGTTATGGTGTTTGAGAGAGGAACAGGTAGCACTGAATGTAATGTAAGTATAAATGGCACTGTGATTGACCAGGCGAGTGAGTTTGTGTATTTAGGAAGCATGTTTGACAGACAGAGAGAACAAATTGGATGATGAAATTAGTAGGCGAGTGAATTCTTCATTGAAAGTCATGGCTGCTTTGGGAAATTTTCACAGGAATGGTGGTTTCTCTAGAGAGTCCCACATGGCTGTGTATGAAAGTGTAATTGTTCCTACTGTGATGTATGGTAGTGAAACCTGGGTACTACAGAAGAAACATACGAGTCGTTTGTGTGCTGGAGAAATGCGTTACTTACGTGGGGTTTGTGGCAAGAAACGATATGATTGTGTCAGAAATGAAGATGTATTGCAGTTGTGTGATGTGAAGCAAAATGTTGATAGCAAGGTGTACACCAATATGCTTCGGTGGTTTGGCCATGTTGAAAGAATGAGTGATGAAATGCTTACTAAGAAAATCTTTTCAGCCCAAGTGGCAGGAAGGAAAGGCAGAGGAAGGACAAGGAAGACATGGGTGGATCAGATTCAGGAGTGTCTGCATGAGAAAAAGATTATGAGTATGAAGTATAAAAGATCTTGTGTACGGCGTGTAATGAATATTAGTGAAGCACGAGTTGTATGTCAAAATCGCTGTAAATGGAGAAGTTTGATACGACAGCAATAAGTAAAAATATCTGGTAGTTTGTATTTCTTTTTAGAGCTAACGTCTGAATCTCAGAGAACAGCTTAGTGATATGTATGTATGTATGTATATGTATATATCATTCATCATCATCATTGTCAACCATTATCAATCCACTGCTGGACGAAGGTCTCCCCAAGTTTCCTCCACAACTGTCTGTCTTCTGCCAGTCTCCTCCATGTCACTCCCGCATACTTTCGAATTTCATCCACCCATCTTCCATGTGGTCTTCTTCTGGGTCTTTTCCTGTCCCTTGGAATCCAATCTAAAATTTCGGCTGTCCATCGATGGTCTGTTCTTCTGGCAGTATGTCCAGCCCATTGCCATTTCAGGGATTTAACTCTGATCATGATGTCTTCCACTCTTGTCATTTTTCGGATCCACGTGTTCCTCTTCTTATCTCTCCTGGTTACACCAAGCATGCACCTCTCCATGCTTCTTCGAGTTGTCTGCAGCCTTTGTATGTCTCTTTTAGCTAAGGTCCACGTCTCTGCACCATACGTAAGCACTGGAAGGATGCATTGATCAAACACTTCTCTTTTAAGACATAATGGCATATTGCTCTTGAAAATTATGCTGTTTCTTCCAAAAGCTCTCCAGGCAAGTTTTGTACGCCGATTAATTTCTTTACCAATGTGACCCTCACTTGATATCTGCTGTCCAAGATAAACGTAAGTGTCTGTTATCTCCACCTTTTCTCCAGCAATCGATAAATCTTCATTTCTTGTAAAAGCATTGAACATCACTTTTGTCTTCTGAAAGTTCATTTTCAATCCCACTTCTTTACTCTTGTCAGCAAGTTCCTGGATCCTACTCTGCAGCTCTGATGGGGTAGTTGCAAAAATGACTATGTCATCAGCAAAACGAAGGTGGGTTAGATAATCTCCATTAATCTTTATCCCCTTGTTTTCCCAGTTCAGTGATTGAAAGACATTTTCCAATGTGGCGTTAAAGAGCTTCGGAGATATGATGTCACCTTGTCTTACTCCCTTTCCAATTTTCATGTGTGTTGTATTTTCAAACAGCCGAATCTTTGCACTTGCATTTTCATAGATGTTATTAATAATATTAATGTATGCAACTTCAATACCGCAGGATTTCAGAGCCATTGTAACTGCTGATGGTTTCACTAAATCAAAGGCTTTTTCATAATCGATAAAAGCCATGCACAATGGAAGTTCATATTCCCTCGCTCTTTCAATTAGTTCTCTCAGTACGTGGATATGATCTATTGTGCTGTAGCCACTCCTGAATCCAGCTTGTTCTCTCGGTTGAGCCATGTCCAGTGTTACCTTCAAACGGTGTGAAAGAACTTTAGTGAAGATTTTATAAACCACTGATAGGAGACTGATAGGTCTGTAGTTCCTGAGATCCTCAATGTCACCTTTTTTATGTAGCAGGATCATTATAGCATTGTTCCAATCCTCAGGAATCTTCCTTTCATTAAGGCATCGAGTGAAAATTTGGGGGAGTACTGTTTCGATTTCTCCACTTGCTTCTTGTATGATGTCTACAGTAATTCCATCTTCTCCTGGAGCTTTTCACCACTTCATGTTCTTGATTGCATGTGCAACTTCTGCTGGGAGGACTGGAAGAACTCTGGAACTGGTACCTTTCATGATGTCCGTAGTACACGTGTCATCCCTTTCATATAATTTGGAGTAGAAATCTTTCACTCTTGTCAAAATTTTGCCTCTATTTCTTGTTACAGAACCATCTTCTTTTCTCAGTGCCATAATCTGTTTTCTTCCCTTACTGAGATGTCCTTTTGCTATCTTTAGGCTTTGGTTGTTTTCAATTGCTTTCCTTACTAGTTCACAGTAGAATTTCCTTACGTCTTCACTGATACTTTTTGTACTGTCTTGCATAGCTCTACGTATTCCACTTTGGAAGTCACATTTTCTTTAGTTGTCCTCATCTCTCTTCTTTTTTGCATCAACATTTTGGTTTTTCCTGATAATTTCTTCACATGCAACTTGTCCTTAGACCCAGCTAATTTCGTTGCTGTTTCCATAAGAGCTTTGGTTACTTTTCTGTCAACTTCAGAAACATCCACTTCTTCCGATGTTAAGCCTCCTAAACTAGAGAATCTGTTTTTCAATTCCAACTTGAAGGTATTATGGTGTTTTTTAAGGTTGGTTATGTCAATACATTTCGTTTGTCTTGTAAGCTTGCCACGTTCGAGTTTAGTGTTGAGGTGCATCTTACATCTCATCAATCTATGGTCACTACCTGTGTTGAACTTGTTTAGCACACTGCTGTCTTCTATGAAGAATTTTTTGTTACACATAATAAAATCAATTTCACTTGTCGTTCCATTTGGATGTCTCCATGTCCATTTCCTGTGTGGCTTTTTCTTGAAAAAGGAGTTCAAGATGAAAAACCCTTCTGCCTCTGCAAACTCAACGAGAGTATTTCCACGCTGGTTTCTTGTTGCCGTGACCGAATTTACCTACTGAAGTTTCATTCTGTTGCCATTGCCCTATTTTTGCATTGAAATCTCCCATAATTATCTTCAAGTGCTGCTTACCTTTATTATTTAGATGACGAATTTCCTCATAAAATTCTTCAATTTCTTCTTCAGGATGACTTGTGGTGGGTGCATAAGTTTGAATAACAAGTCGTGCAGCTCTTCCAGAGGAACTTTCAACTTCTACAACTTTATCTTTCAGTTTCTAGTTTATTATAAATCCAACACCACTAGTTCTGCCAATATCTGTCCCACGATAGTAGAAGAGATGTCCACTTTTCAGTTCAACGAGATCTTCTCCTTTTCTCCTTACCTCACTTAGCCCGACGATGTTCCACTTGATCCTTTGTAGTTCCTCTTCCAATTCAAGAAGACTTGAATCAGAAGATAGGGAGCGTCCATTACACGTAGCCAAGGTCAGCATCAGATGGCAGCCTAGTCCGGTCCTCCAGGGATTCTTAGCACCCTCTGCCTTCATGTCGCACTGGCTGCTGCCTAAGCCAGGTACATTCCAGTTGCCGGAGACTGAGGGCCAAGATTTAAGTTGTGGAGTCATTTTGGAGGGGTTTGGCTATAACTCACCATGCTCGCCAAGCGGGTTGGTGAGTGTAGGATAGCATTTCCTCTAATCCCGATGATATAGATATACCACTATTGGCGGTCGTCAGAGCCCCTTTAGTGGGAACAGGATGCACCAAGAGAAGGCGGGGTTGACATTTGTTAAGGAGAGGCTGTGATGTTACGCATCACCTGACCTTACATGCCTATGTATGTATATATATATATATATATGTATGTATATATATATATATATATATATTCTATAAAGAAGATACCTAAGCAAAAAAATACATATATAATTTTGACTCACACCTAATACAACATAGAAAAGGTTTTGCTGCATAAAAAATAACCATATCTTATATAATAATACTCTCTATAAGCAAGTGAACGGTATTCCAATGGGAACATCAACGTCCACAAATATCGCTAATCTATTCCTGTTCTTTAAGGAATATAAATTCATTAAAAATCACCCCACCTGCTCAGATAACTACCTTTACACTTTTAGATATATTGATGATCTGCTGTGTATCAATAATTCAGAAGTTATAGAGAGTGATTTTGATAATATCTATCCTAGCTCTCTTAACTTATGTAAAACCAACCACAGTAATCAGGAACTTGAGTTCCTAGACTTAAGCATTAAGCTCAACAGAGGTAACCCATCTATTAGCCTCTTTGATAAAAGAGTTAATTTTCCTTTCAAAGTAATTAAATATCTACACTGGAATAATAACATTTCAACCAAAGTAATTGAGAATGTACTAATTTCTCAGGTCCTAAGAATTTCAAGAATTTGCAGCAACAATTTGGATTTCAATTACCACATTAATATACTATTAGAAAGTTTTCTAGAGAACTAAATTCCTTCTTCTTTCATCAAAAGAACTTTAAGAAAAATTATTCTGAATAATAGAGTAAGGTTGGCAGATCTGCTTTAATTTTCTACACAGTTAATAATATGATTCTGACCAATCAAAGCCGTAAGGAAGTTGGCTAGAGGATGCCTATTAACTACCTAAAGGAACCTTAGTGCTATGGATATGACGGTCCTATTAAAACAAAAAATTAAATAATATAAACAAAATCACAAAAAAAGCTTAAAAATCCGTTTATAAAAGAAAATAAAAACAAATAAAAAAGAAAACTAGTTATTCATCACTAGGATAGCTATACTAAAAATAGTAAAACCAACATTAAAATTAATAAGATTCTGATTAATCTATAGAAGCTCACTAAGGTGATTTAATACATGCAAAGATTATTAAATAAACTGCTCGTGTATTTTATAATATTTCTCATGTATTCTGGAGAGTTAATTCTGGTCATTCTGATCATACAGATCCACAGTCTTAAGTTTATATATTTTTTTCTCTGGTTAAAATCTCCGCGCGTTGGTTTCTTGCTGTATGAGGAGGCCATCAGCCCCACCCTCACTGCCCCCCAGCGTCTAGGGAGTGGCGGAAGGGGTCAGCCATGTTCTCCTCTTTGTGAGGAGTAAAGTTTTTGTCACACAAGAGGTAAGCTCTCTTCCTTGTTTTTGGGTTCTAGGTTTTATAAGTTCAATGTTTGTACTTTATGTACCTTTTCTCTGTCGTTTTTTAGCTTTTCAGCTTTTAAGCATTGGTTTGTCTGTTAACATTTATGCGGGTTTTAACTCTTACTTTTCTTTGTAACTTTGAGCGTCTTTTGGGGTACCTAGGAACAGAAGAAGGCTAAGCTTGTTCCTTTTCTATGCGCTGTCTATGCGCTGTTTTTTCAAAGTAGTTAAGTTCTTAATAACTAATTAATTATGCACTTAAAGCACTGCTGAAATACTTTGTACATATTGCAACTAACTGTTTAAGGTATATAACTTTCACAAAGTTTTCTTTAGTTAATTATTATCTTTAACTTATTCTCGTTTTCGTGCTGTCATAAGTTGTAGAGTAGGGGGTTTTAGACTCAAGTTTTCTTTCAAAAATCTGTTCATTATAAATTAACATTTCCTTTTTTAATTGCAATGTAAAATTTGGATTTCTTTTGCATTGTTTTTCAGGTTTAAATTCTCTCTCAAACGAATTTGGAATTTCGTTATAGCTGAAAATCATTTCTATTTATTATGTCACTCTCAAAGCTTGAGTTCTCTTTAATCTTCTTCTCTCTGTTTAATAGTAACAGATGAAGAGCATGGGTCGGGCCATGAAGGTTAATGGATGCAAGCGAAATTGTTAACTAGTGCTAGGTCATGCTACTCTACGGAGGACATGACTTATATATATATTTTTTAAACTATTTTAGGTGGGAATGTTACTTGCATCTATGGCCTTGCAGAAACCCATTTCCAACTAGGTCTTTTGTGGAAGTGAGAAAATGCAGAGTTTTTGCTGGTCCTTGATAAAGCCAAGGCTCAGTATTCTCGACACCTTCTACATTCAGTTGTTTTATTTTATTTTTTTATCTTTTTCCTTTTACTCACACAGGTAGATACATAACCTTTTCTATGTTGTATTAGGTGTGAGTCAAAATTATATATGTATTTTTTTGCTTAGGTATCTTCTTTATAGAATGTGAATTCTGAATTTTCAAAACTGCTGCGTTTGCGCGTTTTGATTTTCAGGTTATTTTGCACCCTTCGTTTTAAATTCTAAAATTTTTTCCTTAGTCTTCAGTTTTGCTCTTAAGTATATATATATATACATACATAGGCATGTAAGGTCAGGTGATGCGTAACATCACAGCCTCTCCTTAACAAATGTCAACCCCGCCTTCTCTTGGTGCATCCTGTTCCCACTAAAGGGCCTCTGACGGTATAACTATACCATCGGGATTAGAGGAAATGCTATCCCACACTCACCAACCCGCTTGGCCAGCGTGGTGAGTTATGGCCAAACCCCTCCAAAATGACTCCACAACTTAAATCTTGGCCCTCGGTCTCCGGCAGCTGGAATGTACCTGGCCAAGGCAGCGGGCAGTGCGACATGAAGGCAAAGGGTGCTAAGAATCCCCGGAGGACCGAACTAGGCTGCCATCTGATGCTGACCTTGGCTACGTATAATGGACACTCCCTATCTTCTGATTCAAGGCTTCTTGAATTGGAATTGGAACTACAAAGGATCAAGTGGGACATTGTCGGGCTAAGTGAGGTAAGGAGAAAAGGAGAAGATCTCGTTGAACTGAAAAGTGGACATCTCTTCTACTATCGTGGGACAGATACTGGCAGAACTAGTGGTGTTGGATTTATAACAAACAAGAAACTGAAGGATAAAGTTGTACAAGTTGAAAGTTCCTCTGACAGAACTGCACGACTCATTATCCAACTCTCGATAAGAAACAAGGCTTAGATTATTCAAACTTATGCAAACACAACAAGTCATCCTGAAGAAGAGATTGAAGAATTTTATGAGGAAATTCGTCATCTAAATAATAAAGGTAAGCAGCACTTGAAGATAATTATGGGAGATTTCAATGCAAAAATAGGGCAACGGCAACAGAATGAAACTTCAGTAGGTAAATTCGGTCACGGCAACAGAAACCAGTGTGGAAATACTCTCGTTGAGTTTGCAGAGGCAGAAGAGTTTTTCATCTTGAACTCCTTTTTCAAGAAAAAGCCACACAGGAAATGGATATGAAGACATCCAAATGGGACAAGTGAAATTGATTTAATTATGTGTAACAAAAAATTCGTCATAGAAGACTGCAGTGTGCTAAACAAGTTCAACTCAGGTAGTGACCATAGATTGGTGAGATGTAATATGCACCTCAACACTAAACTCGAACGTGGCAAGCTCATAAGACAAACAAAATGTATCGACATAACCAACCTTAAAAAACACCATAATACCTTCAAAGTTGGAACTGAAGAACAGATTCTCTGCTTTAGAAGGCCTAACATCGGAAGAAGTGGATATTTTTGAAGTTAACAGAAAAGTAACCAAAGCTCTTATGGAAACAGCAACAAAATTAGCTGGGTTGAAGAACAAGTTGCATGTGAACAAATTATCAGGAAAAACCAAAATGTTGATGCAAAAAAGAAGAGAGATGAGGACAACTAAAGAAGATGTGACTTCCAAAGTGGAATATATAGAGCTATACAAGACAGTACGAAAAAGTATCACTGAAGACATAAAGAAATTTAACTGTGAACTAGTGAGGAAAGCAATTGAAAACAACCAAAGCCTAAAGATAGCAAGAGGACATCTCAGTAAGGGAAGAAAACAGATTATGGCACTGAGAAAAGAAGATGGTTCTGTAACAAGAAATAGAGGTGAAATTTTGACAAGAGTGAAAGATTTCTATTCCAAGTTGTATGAAAGGGATGATGCATGTACTCCAGACATCATGAAAGGTACCAGTACCAGAGTTCTCCCAATCCTCCCAGCAGAAGTTGCACATGCAATCAAGAACATGAAGCGGGAAAAAGCTCCAGGAGAAGTTGGAATTACTGTAGACATCATACAAGAAGCAAGTGGAGAAATCGAAACAGTACTCCCCCAAATTTTCACTCGATGCCTTAATGAAAGGAAGATTCCTGAGGATTGGAACAATGCTATAATGATCCTGCTACATAAAAAAGGTGACATTGAGGATCTCAGGAACTACAGACCTATCAGTCTCCTATCAGTGGTTTATAAAATCTTCACTAAAGTTCTTTCACATCGTTTGAAGGTAACACTGGACATGGCTCAACCGAGAGAACAAGCTGGATTCAGGAGTGGCTACAGCACAATAGATCATATCCACATACTGAGAGAACTAATTGAAAGCGCGAGGGAATATGAACTTAAATTGTGCATGGCTTTTATCGATTATGAAAAAGCCTTTGATTTAGTGAAACCATCAGCAGTTACAATGGCTCTGAAATCCTGCGGTATTGAAGATGCATACATTAATATTATTAATAACATCTATGAAAATGCAAGTGCAAAGATTCGGCTGTTTGAAAATACAACACACATAAAAATTGGAAAGGGAGTAAGACAAGGTGACATCATATCTCCGAAGCTCTTTAACGCCACATTGGAAAATGTCTTTCAATCACTGAACTGGGAAAACAGAGGGATAAAGATTAATGGAGATTATCTAACCCACCTTCGTTTTGCTGATGACATAGTCATTTTTGCAACTACCCTATCAGAGCTGCAGAGTATGATCCAAGAACTTGCTGACAAGAGTAAAGAAGTGGGATTAAAAATGAACTTTCAGAAGACAAAAGTGATGTTCAATGCTTTTACACGAAATGAAGATTTATCGATTGATGGAGAAAAGCTGGAGATAACAGACACGTACGTTTATCTTGGACAGCAGATATCAAGTGAGGGTCACGTTGATGAAGAAATTAATCGGCGTACAAAACTTGCCTGGAGAGCTTTTGGAAGAAACAGCATAATTTTTAAGAGCAATATGCCATTATGTCTTAAAAGAAAAGTGTTTGATCAATGCATCCTTCCAGTGCTTACATATGGTGCAGAGACGTGGACCTTAACTAAAAGAGACATAGAAAGGCTGCAGACAACTCAAAGAAGCATGGAGAGGTGTGTGCTTGGTGTAACCAGGAGAGATAAGAGGAACTCGTGGATCCGAAAAATGATAAGAGTGGAAGACATCATGATCAGAGTTAAATCCCTGAAATGGCAATGGGCTGGGCATACTGCCAGAACGACAGACCATCGATGGACAGCCAAAATTTTAGATTGGATTCCAAGGGACAGGAAAAGACCCAGAAGAAGACCACGTGGGAGATGGGTGGATGAAATTCGAAAGTATGCGGGAGTGACATGGAGGAGACTGGCACAAGGCAGACCGTTGTGGAGGAAACTTGGGTAGACCTTCGTCCAGCAGTGGATTGATAATGGTTGACAATGATGATGATGATGATGATGACATACATACATATATACATACATACATATATACATACATACATATATACATACATACATATATACATACATACATACACTGAAAGGACAATTTATTATACTAGTACATACACACACACTGAAAGGACAATTTATTATACTAGTACATACCCACATAATGATGCGCTAGTCCACCTTCTGCTTTCACAACAGCAGTAAACCACCAGTTCCATGCCACAACAACGTTATGGCATGGAATCCACAATTGTTGGAAATGTTCTGGTGGTATTTTGGCCAATGATTCCAGGACAGCAGACAGTCAAGTGACAAAAGTTGCCAGCGGTGGGTTTCAGGCTCTAATGCATTGCTCAGCCAGAATCAGGTATATGCTAACAGGCTCTGTTCCTTTTAATACTACATATACCGTCAGATTCACCCAAATCTACATAAAAACTCAGCTACAGACCCCCCTGTTGGAAAATCAAATCCTACTGTCATTTAACTTCATAAAGACATATCCTCTTGCTTCTCCAGAAGTTTATGTGCCATTCCAATATTGTCTGTAAATGGGAACATGCTTTACTTATAAACAGCTCTTATCAAAATGTCAACAAAAGAATTGGACACAAAACAGATGCAGAGATGCCAACATCTGAAGGAAGTTATCAGTAGTCCATATGTCGCCTGTAGTTTTTCTGTAGTGAAGTCAAGTCAAGTTTCTGCTTTAAAATTTGGAGGGTAGCATGCGTATTTCCCAGAGTACACTGCTACATTTTTAGCAACATTGCAATCTGGATGGGGACAATACTTCGATAAATTTTGCAACATACCTAAATACCCTTAAAATGAAGGAAAAAAAAAACTGTGTAAAGACACAAAAAATACATACTATTTCAACTTCACCTTTTAATAAATATGTTATGTCATAAGTGTGTGATGCCACACACTTATGGTTATTCCTCCTGTTTTTTACAGTGAAAATACCGACCACAATCGTCTTTTCCCCCTGTGTGCGGTTGAAAAACCATCAGCACACAGGGAACAAAACCTATGGTTTTCAGATACTCGAGACAATTTTAGACACCGAAATTCTTGGGAATAACTCTCCTTGAATTTTTGACAACATTTTTGCTTTTTAGATCCAAGAATATTAGTACAGGTAGGTGGCTGTTTACCCGATGCTATTGCAAGAAAATTTGCACGCGACAAACACGATGGGAGCAAAAACCAACGAAGCACAGAACAATTAATTATGAAAGGTTTCATAGCTTTATTATGTGGATAAATATAAAATTAGCACTAAATGTTTATGATACAAAAAATTAATCAAAAAGATATTTTAAATTGCATAAATAAATCAATTCTGAAAAAAAAAAGGATAAAAGAAAAAGGCAATGTAAATAAAATAAATTATAATAAAAATACATGCAACATTTGATTAGCACAATACAAGTTTTCTCCTAAGATGTGGAGAAATAAAATGTCACAACTTAATGTGCAAGTGAGTAATGAAAATAAAATCAGCAAATAAAAAACAAAAGAATTAAACCTGAAATTAAAAGATTTGCAACAAAGAATGACCTGGGGGAAACAATCTTTAAAACAAGCTATTAAGAAAGAAAGAAAATTCCTGTGAATCTGACAAGATAAAAAACAAGAAAGATGACACAGAATTTTTGGATGTAATAAGCACGTCTTTTGAAACCATTCTGACGCGAATCAAATTTATCAAAGCTATTCAAAATCAATGGAGCCGATTTGGAAAACAATCAACTGGTTCCAACAATCGATAAAACATCCAGAAATAGAAACATCTACTTTGTTCCACCAGCGGCTAAAAAGCATGTTACGAAAATTAACAAATGGTGAACAAAAAGTTTCTCATACTACAAGGTATCAGAGACAAAGAGATTTTCAAATCGAACAATTAAAGGAAGAAATCTAAAAAAATGAAACATTATATAAGCTTACGTCTGTTAGCGGAAGAATTTTACATAAAGGAAAAGTTGAAAATAGGCGAAAATTATTCTTCATGGTAAAAGCGTTCAACCTTTACGCAGCTAGTGAGAAACCCTTGTGTTACTTAAAGAGGATAATGCTCCACATCTCTGTTGTAGCAAATGGCATACAGTGAAGAAGAAATTTCTCAATAGCGATTTTAGAAGTGGTGATACAGCTGCAAACTGAAGTACACAAAACACCACCTACCGACAGAACTGTGAACTACAAAATTCCTCATATACTAACCTTAAGTGTCCTACAAGGTAAATGGCATCCGGTGTTGAAAGAATTTTTTAAATCACACATGTACAAACAGTGATATTGAGAAAAACAGAATAAGAATATGTGCCCCTAGTGGCAAAATTGAGCACTATTTTGGAAAGAGAATACACACACAGTTTGCACAGTTAAAAGTATCTGACCGAAGAAAAGTTTTTCAATCGGGTTTTCAGTCTCGCAGATATTGCTGTAAACGGAAACGTGAACTTACGTCCTCTGGTGGCAGACTTGTGAGCTACGAAACATTTGAAATTATATGAGAAATATTTCCCCACGGAAGGCTCTCCAACAAAGAAAGAATTTTTCAAATCAGACTCTTGGAAGCAGAGATATCGACAAAAATAAGATATGCCTTTACACACCCAGGCGGGAAAACTACATTATTTTAAGAAGAAAGTATTCTCAAAAGGTCTTTCGATGTGAGCGGTGTAGGTCAACGAAAGATTTTTTTCAATCAAGTTTTCAGGTGCTCAGATTTTGCAAGAAATACATCAGACGCAGAAATTAACACTTATGCCCCCTGGTGGCTAAACCATTCTTTGTCAAATATTAGAAATTATATGCAAATAATTTCCTATTAGCAGCTGTATCCGGTGCAGAAAGAAGTTTTCTAATCGGAATTTTAGAAGCAGAGATCAGGGAAAACACAATTTGCTTTAATGCCCCCAAGCAGAAAGTCTACGTATAACTTGAAAAATTTTAAATTATATAAGAACATTTTACACCGGAAACGCAATCTAGCAAAGAAGGAATTTTTCACAAATCTTACTCTTAGAAGCAGAGATATTGCCAGAAATAGGATATACATCTACGCCCCCTGGCGGAGAAACTATACGTGATTTTAAGAAGAAAATATTCTCAAATGTTTATCGGAATGAGCGGTATCGGTCCACGAAAGAATTCTCAATCAAGATTTTAAAAGCTCAGATTTTGATGGAAATACCTACAAAGGAAAAATTAACACTTATGCCCCCTGGTGACCAAACCATAGGTTATAAAAAATTAGAAATTACAAACAAAACATTTTCCCTCGGGAGCTGTATCCGGTTCAGGAACAATTTTTTTTCAAATCGGAGTTTTAGAAGCAGAGATATTGGAGAAAGCGCAATTTACCTGTACTCCCCCTAGCAGAAAGTCAATTAATTACTTGAAAATTTTGAAGTTATATGAAAAACATGTTGCACCAGAAACTCTATCCTACAAAGAAGAATTTTTTTCAAATTGGACCATTAGAAGCAGATATTGACAAAAATAAGATATACATCTATGCCACGTGGTGGAGAAACCATACATTATTTTAAAAAAGAAATATTTCGAAATGGTTTGTCGACTCAGGTGAGTAGTATCGGTCCATGAAAGAATTTTTCAATTGAGATTTTAGAAGCTCAGATTTTGTTGCAAATACATCAGAAGCAGAAATTAACACTTACGCCCCTGGTGGACAAACTGTTTTATACCAAAAATTAGAAATTATATATGCAAAAGATTCCCCATGCGGAGCTGTATCCGCTGCAGAAGTAATTTTTCAAATTGGAGTTTTAGAAGCAGAGATATCGGGGAAACACGATTTATTTTTACGCCCCCTAGCGGAGATTCCATGTGTAACTTGAAAAAGTGACTATACCTAAAATAATCTTCGTCATGAGTAGAATTGAAAGACAAAAAAAAAAAAAAAAAAAAAAAATTATTGGATATTTAGAAGCAAATGTATGGAATAAAATGTATTTTGAATTCGATATCATCTGCATTTATGCTCTCTAGCGGCGAAATTGTGCATCGCAAAAAAAAAATCAAAATAAAGGGTCATCATTCGCACATTTCAAGCTTTCTAATGCAAAAAGAATTTTCTAAATCGGACAATTAGTTGCAGAGATATAGTGTCTACAGACGGTCGGATGGACAGACGGATGGAGAGATGGACAAACCGGTAACATAAGCACAATCTTTTTTTTTTTGTACAAAAGGCGTGCTAAAAAACACCACTCTCTTTAGCATAACATTTTTACAAGAGAAAAAAAAGAAGTGCACTTCGCAAATCTGTCGGAGTAACATAGACAAAAGCTCACAGCCAAGGGCGAGGAGCATGAGAAAATATGTCACATCTGGCATGCACTAGAGCTGAGTTCGGGCTCAATTTTTTTTTTTTTTTTTTTATTGGAGGTTTAACGACCACCGTGAGCAACTCAATGGGCTATAAGCAGTCGCCCGTCCCTAATTTAGGGTCACTGGTTCCAGGGAAGGGAGAGAGCCAGTGCTGTAAGACAAACACAACATCCATGCCTCACCGGGATTCGAACCCGGACCCCTTCGGACGAATGATCAGAGGCCAACGCCTTAGACCACTGCGCCACCGGGCGGCACTCAATTTTCAGAGCCCGAGCCCGAGGCATATCAGCCCAAGCTCACCCGAGCCTGAATTTTATATTGCAAGACAGAGCCCGGGCCCAAACGAGCCCGAAAACTGGTTAACCTATTCAACCATTAATAAAAAACATCTCCTTTTCTACACTTCCACTCTCTCCTCCTCCTGCAATTAACCAATACATTTCTCAAAGTGAGGAGTGGGAAAGGGACCTCTATCTATTTTTACAGTGTAACTGTATGATTTTCTTTGACCGTTCGTTTCCACCTGAAGCGCTTCAGGCGACCGGACATCCAAAATGATCGGGCAGTGCTGCAATTATTTGTTGCTCGAATAATGCTAACATTATTTCGCCATAATGTGCTGCAATATGTACATTGCTAAATATAATTAGCAGGAAGCTACTGCGTGGTGATAACGGGGTAAATTATCGTCGGCATGCTATCAACTATCCAATATTTATAGTTCTTGAAAAAGCTTTTCTTCTCTGCAGAAACACACTATGGCATTTTCTACCCAAGCCTGGAATTAGTTTAACCATCTCGAACGCTCGCTCCCCAACCATAACCAGTTGCTGAAGAATTCCCTTTACCAACTATAAAGTGTCTCATTTGCTTAATCATATAAAAGCACATTTAAATATAAAAAAAAAACATTTCTCGCTCTCCCTCTCTCTAAGAGCCCTAGCCCGCCCAAGCCCGAACTGCAATAAATATTCTACAGCCCGAGCCCAATTTGGGCCCTGGCTCTGCTTTGGGCTTTTGGGCTCGGGCTCTGGCTCAGTCCGTCTCAGCTCTAGCGTGCACGTGCCGGATCTGATATTATGTGAGTAACAGTCGAGAAGTAGAAGTGGGAAAAACACGTGCAGGTGTTTCTCAGCGAGCATAGCTTCGGAGCGTCAGAAAAACCATTACATTAAACATTTGAAATACAGGGTGTACACAAATTAGTTGGGCAATTTCGTAAGTGAATAATGTGCGAAATATTAATTGTAAATTACCGGTTCAAATGCAGATGAGTCTTAGTGTATCCTAAGTTTGCGGATAGATGGCGCTAGGTGTGTCATGTCCACATCTCAGTGAGCTGTAGGTCGCGGTTGTTCATCATTCGTTCTGTATTCGCGTAACGATAGAGACCTATACCGGCGGTGAAAAAGCAAAATGCTGTCTGTGGTTCCATGAAACACATTCCGCTGTGCAAGTGCAACGAAATTTCCGTCAAGAATACCCCAAAAGTGAGCCGAAAAGAGACACCATTATCCATGGCCAGCACGATCACCAGATCTTTCACCCCTAGATTTCAGTGCACAGGGTTTTGTTAAAGACCAGGTTTACCGTCCGCCGCTTCCGAAATCCATTCCTGAATTGAAATCACGAATCAGCACTGCACTTGGTTTGATCGACGTGAACATGCTCACTAACATATGGCAAGAGCTGATGTATCAATGGGACATTTGCAGGGTAACGAAGGGCAGCCACATCGAACATTTGTGAAAAAGGTAAACTCGGTGTGTTTCACTATCTTATAATCTTGTTCACTCTCATGTGTGCCTATATAACTACTCATAATAAACCATTCTTTTTGCCCAACTAATTTGTGCACACCCTGTATATGTATACATTGAAAGCAAGATAAGGCTGTTCAGAACAATTATGCAATTAAGGTGTAAATATAAAACACATTTTCTAAAGGTTTATGACATAAAAATTAGAGGAATACACAACACTTTTACAATGTTAAATAAAATATAATCTAGGAAGAATCAATATTAATTAATAACAATATTTCATTTCAAAAACAAATATGATAAGGCAGAAAATGCATGCAGCTGCTGTGGTGGACATTTTTTTTGGCTGGTTGCCAAAGACAGAGAGAGAAAAAGAGATTTTCTTTGCTCTGGGAAAAGAATATACACTCTGCTCTGAAGCCAGCCTCAAAGCTTTGATTGCAGCCGTTCGTAGTAATCGGCAATGAAAAGAAATCATATCATACTAAATTCTCCGTAGAAAAATTAATTAAATGCGCAGCCCGTAGTATGTGGTTGTGAACTGTAGAAACTATGGAGAATCCGTAGTAAACAGCATCTCTGCACACAACACTAAGAAAATTAAAAGTAGTTCTGATAATCTGTAACTAATAAAATGGTCGATGATCAAACGAAACCAAAACCACCCATCACCGGAGCCTCCACTAAGAACAATGACGAAATCACCACAGAAGCGCATTTTTCTTTTATGTTGTAATATCAACATCCCAGATCGTAAGAAATTTCCCATCATCTCACACTGTGCGCTCCTGCAACGTGACATGACATACGCGCGAGAAACAATGAAGAAGCACTCCATTTATAAGTTGGAGGAAGTTTACTTGGCCGTGAAAATTGCGGATCAGACCGTGTCCAGCATTGTTGTAAAATATCATTTTATTTGATAAATGATTGTGCTTCAGCTTGAAAATGGCAATAAAATTTCCAAAAATGGAAGTCAGATGAAGCGAAGATTCCTTTGATAATCATATTTATTTATTTATTTATTTTTTTGTGTGACGTCCACACTGTCCTGTGTTGTTTTTAAATTTTATTTTCCCTCATAAACATTTGAAAAGTTAAAATTTGAACATTTCTCATATCAGAAGAGTGGTTGAATCAACCAAGTTTTGATTATACCAAATGCAAACATCTTGTGGTGCTCACAAAGAGTTGCTTTTTTCAGAGCTGAAGGGATTAAAAAATTCTGTGAGTACATCAATCCTAAGGAAAATGATCACAAGGAAAATAGAGATGCTTTGTTAGCTGGGTGAACAGAATACAAACTTACCTTGGCATCTCTAGCATTTGATGAAGCACTTAAGAAACTAAATGAACATTCTGATAGATTTCCCAATTTGTTGCCCATTGTAACTTTTTATGCAGTTCCGCCTACAAGCACAACATCATGTGAATGACGGTTCAGCTGCGTTAATCAGATTAAAACTTCATACCGGAACTTCTTAACAACTGATACAATGAATGATCTTCTTATGATTACTGTGAATGGGCCAAGACTAAAGAATTTCAATCAAATGGGTGCCATTGATATATGGTATTTTAATGCAGAGAAGCAGAGATATACCAACCTTCATTAATGCAGTGGGTAAAAACTGTATATTTGATATCAAACCAGTGGACGCATTTCCTCATAATTGAACTTAATTCACCATCACATTACAGATGGTAACTCAAGTTCAAGTATGAGCATGTTTTTCGAAGAGGAAAAAGAGATGACTGTTTCACATGCCTACTGACAAAGCAAAAGACAGTGCATGGAGCTATCAAAGTTCTTTCTGAATTGGTAGAATCCTTAAAAAAAGATGGAAGTGATGTATGTTATTGGGTTACTATTATGAATTAATGCTTTTAGAATGGCATAAACTGATGCTATTTGTTATCTGGTGGACAAGGCTTCAAAATGGTGGCGAGTGGATTTTTTTTATTTTTTTTTTTTACTAGTGCATTTGGACTGGAAATTTGTCCACCTAGTAGTAGGTAAGGATTTTTTTTTTTTTTCGTCTAGTAGTTTTTGACAGTTTAAACCAATTTTATACCTGTATTATGTCAAAAACTGGTATTTGACATCCAAAATTCCAACCATAGTTTATTCAGATGATTTTGTTTTTACCACCTGATGGAGGACTCCAGTTGCATTGCCCTCTTATTTGATTAACAACACAGATACACCTCCTGCATCATACTTCCACAAGATGTTAAAATGCACCCTGATGTTCAACAATCATAAAGCACATAGACTGCTCCACTAGGAAACTAATATGGCCTGGGTGTAGATGGCACACCCTGTTACTGTTGGATAATCTTGTGCAAAGGAATTAACACCAGATTTATATCATCTGTCATAATTGTAGTTTTCAACAAGAATCTTTCCAACCAAACTACACTGCTCGACACAGAAAATGCCACACCAGAAAGTACTGGTTGGAGTGCCGTGCAAATTGGTTGTTATGTATTGACAGTTGGGTTATGAAAATGATCGCAACTGTAAACTAATCAATCACATGATATGAGAGGAAGATAAAAGGGCAAAACAGCTTGGCATAGCTAAGTTCGGCCATCCTCATCTGCATGTGTGGACCACTGCATCAGAGTGATCTTAGTGGCGAAAGTGAGTATAGGGTCGTGAGAATGCCTGGGCAGTGTCACAGGGAATCCTATCTTTATATGGACACCTATACCAGAGGCTTCAGTACAAGACTACATATGGCTGGTTGGTCCCTATGTGGTATCATGGTGGAAATGCTTCCGACTGTGGCAACAGTGTTTAGAGGAAAGTAACATGCATCACTGTAGTGAGACTACTGCACGTACATAGACAGCTGAGTGCTTTGATCACAGTATTCAACGGCAAGCTGTAGCAGCCCCACAATCCACAGTGGATGACACTCAACAATGTGTATGGGCAGCTATGGACATCCTCTTAACAACACAGACTGTGAATTGCAGATTGGCTGAGGCAGGTTTGCACTCTCACCAGCCATTGCAACAACTGCCACTCACCACTGCACTTCAATGTGAAAGTTTGAAGTGATGCCATACCAGACATGCATGGAAGGACGAATGGAAATGTGTTGTATTCGGCATCGAGTCTTGATTTTGTCTCAGTGCAGTGATCGCTGATTGAGAGTCTGGAGACTATGTGATCACTGGGCTAATCTTGGTGCAATTCATGGACATCATACAGCTCCTCAACCTGGTGTCATGGTTTGGGTGCAATTAGTTTCAACAGTCATTCACCGCTCATACACACAGCAAGTATAATGACAGCATGATGTCGATTGGATGCCTATTTGGGGATGTTGCAAAGTAGAGTTTCTGTGAATGAATACCGCTGTAAGAAGCGTGAAACAGCTAAGCTAGTTCGCCAGAGTAAGGCAAAAGATAGGAAGGACAAGGTGGAAAGGCATGAATTGTTTTTTGGAAAGATAGAAAGACTTTCTGGAAGTACATGAGACTCAGAAAAAAATGGGGGAAACAAAGTTGTAAGTTGTATGAAGAATAGGATCAGGGAAATGATATTGGAGCCTATGATATTGAGTTAAGTGATAGATGGGGTGAATACTTCTGTCAGCAAAGGTGATTCTGAGGCAGAAGCAGACGATGTCACAGTAAAGGATGGAAACACAGGAGGGATCTCAAGAGAGGAGGTGTGTAAAGCTGTAAAATCTCTTCAGACTGGTAAGGCTTCGGGAGTTGATGGCATAACTGCAGAGATGTTGAAACATGGTGGTGACTCTGTAATTGACTGGTTAACTGAAACTTGCCAGTTGTGCTTGGAGCTAGGAATGTGGTCCCTTGGGATCAGAAGGATGCTATCATTGTTCCCTTGTATAAGGGAAAAGGTGATCAGACTGACCGCAAGAACTATCGTGGTATTAGCCAACTGAGTGTGCCAGGGAAAGTGTTTGGTAAGGTCATTATTGAAAAAGTACGGGGTCTTACATCAATGAAAGTGTGGGATGTTCAGAGTGGTTTCATGCCGGGTAAAGGCTGCACTAACAAAATTTTTGCATTGCCCATAATGATTGAAAAGTATCTGGCTGTTGGTAAGAAAGTTTTTGCTGCCTTCATAGATTTAGATAAAGCTTATGACCGAGTAAATAGGACACTTCTGTGGAAGGTATTGAATGAATATGGTGTTACTGGGAATCTACTTAACAGTGTAAAATCCATGTATGTTGGCAGTAGAGCTTGTGTAAGAGTGAATGGTATTTTATGCAAATGGTTTTCTGTTGGTGCAGGAGTCAGGCAAGTTTGTGTAATGTCACCCTGGCTGTTTAATATATTTATGGATGCATGCATGCATGATGCCAAAATAGATAATACTGGTTTATGTCTTGGTGATATCCGTGTGTGCAGATTGCTGTATGCTGATGACACTGTCCTGTTGGCAGAGAGTAAAAGTGAGTTGCAGTATGTTTGTTTGTGTGCTGGGGAAATGCGTTACTTACGGGGGTTTGTGGGAAGGCACGTTCTGATTGTGTGAGGAATGAAGATGTGTTGCAGTTGTGTAATGTGAAGCAAAATGTTGTTAGCAAGGTGGAGACTAATATGCTTCCATGGTTTGGTCATGTTGAAAGAATGAGTGAGGAGATGCGTACTAAGAAAAATTTTTTTAGCCCAAGTGGCAGGAAGGAAAGGCAGAGGAATGCCAAGGAAGTCATGGGAGGATTGGATTCAGGAATGTCTGCATGAGAAAAAGATCATGCGTATGAAGTATAGAAGATCTTGTGTGTGTTGTGTGATGAATGTCAGTGAAGCCCAAGTTGTATGTCAAGATCGCTGTAAATGAAGAAGTTTGATACGGCAACAGTAAGTAAATAATCAGTTTAAAAAAAAACTTTCTGGTAGTTTTGTTTTTCTTTGTGGAGCTAACCTCTGAATCCCAGAGAACAGCTTGGTGATATGTATGTATGTGTGATGATATGTCGACAAGGTACTGCAGTCCATTTTGTTGCCATATCTCCATGGTACTCCTGATGCCCAGTTTCAACAAAACAACACCTGCATGTGCACTTCCAACAAGGTGTCCTGGTGCTGCTCTGGCTACCACGATCCCCAGACTTCTCCCCAACAGAGAAAATGTGGGACGCCATTGGCAGACGACTTAATGCCTCTGCACAATACCCTCACTATGTCATTGAACCATGGACACAGGTCAATGATACATGGTCAGAGATACCTCAGGACACCATCCAAGGAGTTTTCTTCTCAATGCCATGCTGTGTTGCCAAATGTATAACATGGCAGTCATACGACCAACAGACTCAGGCCACAATGTAATAATACGGTCTTCTAGCCCATGCTGTTCATGTAAACTCTCAGAAATTAAATCATTTCTTTTTTACTTACTTGTCTATCTGTGTGGTAAGTTTCATTTCTCATTTTGTGCATTCCTTCATCATGGTGTGGCACTTTCTATGCCAACTGGTGTTTATGAGTTGAAAATTACGTGAACATAAATCTAGAAATGTGTCCACCATAAAATGAAGCCAATCAGATAGTTGTATGAAAACAATAATAATAAGCAGTGATTGTAAAGCACATGGTGATGCTATATTATCTACTTCAACATATCAGTGACTCTTGTATTCACTTTTCCCATATATGTCACGAGCCAGATAAAAACCTTAAAAGTGTGATAAAAATTTCATAATACAGTGTCATTGTCCTGTGACTTGTAGTGTTCTCCCTAAAGCCATTTTACTGGGTGGCCCACCCAGCCAAATTTCCTTTAATGAATGTTTTCACAATGCACATAATAGCAGGAATGGAAAACTTATTCCCACATTCACCATCAATATTGATGAAAGCTAGCTGAAATCTGTGTCAAATCATCATGATCATAATCGTCAACCATTATCAATCCACTGCTGGACGAAGGTCTGCCCAAGTTTCCTCCACAACTGTCTGTCTTGTGCCAGTCTCTTCCATGTCACTCCTGCATACTTTCGAATTTCATCCACCCATTTCCCATGTGGTCTTCTTCTGGGTTTTTTCCTGTCCCTTGGAATCCAATCTAAAATTTCGGCTGTCCATCGATGGTCTGTCCTTCTAGCAGTATGTCCAGCCCATTGCCATTTCAGGGATTTAACTCTGATCATGATGTCTTCCACTCGTAATTTTTCGGATCCACGAGTTCCTCTTCTTATCTCTCCTGGTTACACCAAGCACGCACCTCTCCATACCTCTTTGAGTTGTCTGCAGCCTTTGTATGTCTCTTTTAGTTAAGGTCCACGTCTCTGCACCATACGTAAGCACTGGAAGGATGCATTGATCAAACACTTTTCTTTTAAGACATAATGGCATATTGCTCTTGAAAATAATGCTCTTTCTTCCAAAAGCTCTCCAGGCAAGTTTTGTACGCCGATTAATTTCTTCATCAATGTGACCCTCACTTGATATCTGCTGTCCAAAATAAATGTATGTGTCTGTTATCTCCAGCTTTTCTCCATCAATCGATAAATCTTCATTACTTGAAAAAGCATTGAACATCACTTTTGTCTTCTGAAAGTTCACTTTTAATCCCACTTCTTTACTCTTGTCAGCAAGTTCCTGAATCATACTCTGCAGCTCTGATGGGGTAGTTGCAAAAATGACTACGTCATCAGCAAAACGAAGGTGGGTTAGATAATCTCCATTAATCTTTATCCCCTTGTTTTCCCAGCTCAGCGACTGAAAGACAACCTCCAATGTGGCATTAAAGAGCTTCGGAGATATGGTGTCTCCTTGTCTCACTCCCTTTCCAATTTTTATGTGTTGTATTCTCAAACAGCCGATTCTTTGCACTTGCATTTTCATATATGTTATTAATAATATTAATGTATGCATCTTCAATACCGCAGGATTTCAGAGCCCTTGTAACTGCTGATGGTTTCACCGAATCAAAGGCCTTTTCATAATCGATAAAAGCCATGCACAATGGAAGTTCATATTCCCTCGCTCTTTCAATTAGTTCTCTCAGTACGTGGATATGATCTATAGTGCTGTAGCCACTCCTGAATCCAGCTTGTTCTCTCGGTTGACCCATGTCCAGTGTTACCTTTAAGCGATGTGAAAGAACTTTAGTGAAGATTTTATAAACCACTGATAGGAGGTTGATAGGTCTGTAGTTCCTCAGATCCTCGATGTCACCTTTTTTATGTAGCATGATCATTGTAGCATTGTTCCAATCCTCAGGAATCTTCCCTTCATTAAGACATTGAGTGAAAATTTGGGCGAGTACTGTTTCGATTTCTCCACTTGCTTCTTGTATGATGCCTACAGTAATTTCATCTTGTCCTGGAGCTTTTCCCCGCTTCATGTTCTTAATTGCATGTGCAACTTCTGCTGGGAGGACTGGAAGAACTCTGGTACCTTTCACGATGTCTGGAGTACATGCATTATCCCTTTCACATAATTTGGAGTAGAAATCTTTCACTCTTGTCAAAATTTCGCCTCTATTTCTTGTTACAGAACCATCTTCTTTTCTCAGTGCCATAATTTGTTTTCTTCCCTTACTGAGATGTCTTTTTGCTATCTTTAGGCTTTGGTTGTTTTCAATTGCTTTCCTCACTAGTTCACAGTTGAATTTCCTTACGTCTTCAGTGATACTTTTTCGTACTGCCTTGCATAGCTCTATATATTCCACTTTGGAAGTCACATCTTCTTTAGTTGTCCTCATCACTCTTCTTTTTTGCATCAACATTTTGGTTTTTCCTGATAATTTTGTTCACATGCAACTTGTTCTTCGACCCAGCTAATTTTGTTGCTGTTTCTATAAGAACTTTGGTTACTTTTCTGTTAATTTCAGAAATATCCACTTCTTCTGATGTTAGGCCTTCTAAAGCAGAGAATCTGTTCTTCAGTTCCAACTTGAAGGTATTATGGTGCTTTTTAAGGTTGGTTATGTCAATACATTTTGTTTGTCTTATGAGCTTGCCACGTTCGAGTTTAGTGCTGAGGTGCATCTTACATCTCACCAATCTATGGTCACTACCTGTGTTGAACTTGTTTAGCACACTGCAGTCTTCTATGACGAATTTTATGTTACACATAATAAAACCAATTTCACTTGTCGTTACATTTGGATGTCTCCATGTCCATTTCCTGTGCGGCTTTTTCTTGAAAAAGGAGTTCAAGATGAAAAACCTTTCTGCCTCTGCAAACTCAACAAGAGTATTTCCACGCTGGTTTCTGTTGCCGTGACCGAATTTACCTACTGAAGTTTCATTCTGTTGCTGTTGCCCTATTTTTGCATTGAAATCTCCCATAATTATCTTCAAATGCTGCTTACCTTTATTATTTAGATCACAAATTTCCTCATAAAATTCTTCAATTTCTTCTTCAGGATGACTTGTGGTGGGTGCATAAGCTGGAATAATCTGGGCTTGGTATCTTCTCGAGAGTTGGATAACGAGTCGTGCAGCTCTGTCAGAGGAACTTTCAACTTCTACAACTTTATCCTTCTTTTCTTGTTTATTATAAATCCAACACCACTAGTTCTGCCAGTATCTGTCCCACGATAGTAGAAGAGATGTCCACTTTTCAGTTCAATGAGATCTCCTTTTCTCCTTACCTCACTTAGCCCGACGATGTCCCACTTGATCCTTTGTAGTTCCTCTTCCAATTCAAGAAGCCTTGAATCAGAAGATAGGGAGCATCCATTATACATAGCCAAGGTCAGCATCAGATGGCAGCCTAGTCCGGTCCTCCAGGGATTCTTAGCACCCTCTGCCTTCATGTCGCACTGGCCGCTGCCTTGGCCAGGTACTTCCAGCTGCCGGAGACTGAGGGCCAAGATTTAAGTTGTGGAATCATTTTTGTCAAATATGATTTATTAACTAAGTACTCATTTTTTTATCATTTATGTAAAATTTTCTAATGTTGTTTATCATGTTATGTTACATTAATGCTTACCACACTGCTAAAGATGTTTAATAAGTATAATAATGTTAAGCAAAATATCTCTTTTTTTTTTTTTTTGATTGGGAAAGAGATCATTAAAAGACCCCCTCCCCATCTAACATTTCTTGCCTCCCAGCTGTGAAAAAAAAATCTAGGGAGAACACTAAACTTTACAATATTGTTGACTAAAAGACTTTCTTGCAAGTGGCACATGGTGCAGACAAGCTTAGTGATGCCACAGTAGCAGTGTAAAGATGGCACCTCACTTGAGACATGCACCAAAGAGGAGCAACGTTTTGTCATCTGTTTTGTGAGTAGCGGAGGCGTGAAACCTATTGAAATTCATCTTCGAATGAAGTTGCAGTATAATGATGCATTTCTGTCACTCTAGCAAGTGTATGAATGGACTAGGAAGTTCCAAATGGCATGAGTTCTGTGACAGATTCTCCTCGATCGGGTCAGCAGTTACAGCAGTTAAAGGCATTGTGATGGGAAATCGTTGAATGACAGTGATGAAATACATACTTTTGAACATCGATCATGGTTCAGTGCACGACATCATCCATGATGTGTTCCAAACACAACAAAGTGTCTGCAAAGCGGGTGCCAAGCCAGCTGACTCCAGGATTGAAACAAATGTGTTGATGCCTGTCAAGAACTTTTGTGGCACTTTGAAGCAGAAGGTGATTTCTTCCTACAGAAAATTGTTACTGGCGATGAAACCTGGGTTCACTAATCATCAGCCAGAAACCAAGAGAGTGAGCAACAAATGGCACTATCCCTTCTCACCAAAACAGAAGAAGTTCCACATACAGCCAACTGCAGGGAAGGTTATGCTGATTCTCTTTTGGGATCCAAACAACATGGACTTCTGAGTACTGGTGTCTTGTTGAAACATAACAACGCTTGGCCCCATACTACCCATGCAACGGTTGCCACCATACAAGACCAGCACTTTGAGTGTCTTCCACATCAGCCATGTTCACCAGAACTTGCCCCCAAGTGATTACCAAATCTTTAGACCACTCAAAGATGCAATGGGAGGAAAGACTTCCATATTCAATGAAGAGGTGCAGCAGGTGGTGCATCAGTGGCTGCATGCATGACTGAAATATTTTTCTACAGGAATCTATGCAATTTGTAAGCGCTGGAAGACTTGTATTGCACAAAATGGAGATGATATTGAAAAGTGATACAGGTGCGTACCACTTTTGTTCAATAAATTGTAAGAAAAATATTATTTAAAGTTTTCAGTTGACTCTCTCTTGCAAATATATAATCTACAGAAACAATATTTATAATAAATGATTATGTAGAACTTTAAAGACGAAAGGCAATTAAAAGCTAAACTTCCAACAAGAAAATAATCGATGAAGAACAGCAAATTTTTTTAAAAGGAGCAACTTATTTTAACCAACCTGAGCAAGAAACATCACAAGATCCTCTAAATCCTTACTGTATTGACCAGGTGAAGTTTTATATATATCCATTAAAGATTGATACTGCTGATACTGAAGTTCAAACTATAAAACAAACAAACAAACAAACAACTGTTATTCTAGGTACAGATAGTGCTAAAATGAAAACTTCTCAGAAAGCACACACTTTCTTTTTCATTTATCTTTAGTTAAAATGATTAATCCATTCATTATTTCCTTTAAAAATTGTTTCACAACACAACTCTGTAACTGTCACCAAAAATGACACATGTTGATATGTTACTAGAGTGGACAGTTTACTTATATTTAGTGATTTGTTGTCATAAACAGAATAATTAAAGTCATAAATAAGCTCAATAAATTTTTGTAAAAGTGTAGCAAATTTTCACAAATATTTTATCTAACTTAGATGTACATAGTTTGTTACATTTTTTTATTCAGAAGTTGTAGGTTACCTTGCGAACTACAAGAATATGCCCCCTTACTTTTGAAAAGAAAAAGGTTCTGCCAATTACAGGCATGTGATTGTCTACTTACTCTTTCAATAATGTGAATGGGGGGGGGCTCATCTTGTGCTGTGCCTAGGACCCAATTCTGTGTAAATTGGACCCTGATTGTGGCATGGCGCCATGCATTCTTTCTTCCACTAAGCTTTCAAACAAGCAAAACACATTCCTCCTCCTTAGAAAAAAAAAATAGGAAAGAAAAATAGAGCAGCATCACGAACTTTGTTCAGAGGATTCCAGCTGACGTAATCCCGGCTCAGCGCCGTGGTTTATTTCCACTTAGCTTTAATACAAGCAAAACAAATTCCTCCTTCTTCTTTGGGGGGGGGGGGGGAGGAGACAAGATAAGAAACAATGATGTTCTGCATCACGAACTTTGTTCAGAGGCTTTGGGCTGATGTAATCCCGGGCTACGGCGAAAGAAGCACGCCGGGAACGACGTAATCGTGGCCCAGAGCCTAGCTTTCTTTCCACTTAGCTTTCAAACAAGCAAAATAAATTCCTCCTCCTCAGAAAAACAAAACAAAACAAATGAAGAGCTGCATCACGATCTACGTTCAGAGGCTTCCGACACCATCCAGGCCCGGCGCTGTGCATTCGAAGGGTATCCTTAGTGCCCTCTTTCCACTTAGCTTTCGAACAAACAAAACAAATTCCTCCTCCTCGGAAAAAAGAAATAAGGAGCTGGGTCACGAACCTTGTTCAGAGGCTTTTATATTGATTAATTACAAAACCTGTAAAACATTTTTAATAACACCAAAAATCTGAATTTCTGTGATTTTTTGTTAGTCATCCGTAATTCTGGAGGATCACGGAATTATTCTAAAAACCAGTAAAACATTCTTAATATCAGCGAAAATCTGAATTTCCGTAATTTTTCGTTAGTCACCCGTAATCCCAGGGAAATCCGCAATGGTAGGCATTTCTGGACGCCTATGACACTTTCGCCTGCCAGTGAGAGAGAAGGTTCGTAACGTAAATGTCCAATCACATGTGAACAGAACTTTTCTTTCTTCACTTTGCATACGATGGCTCAGGATCCAATCTCTCAACTGATTTTGCCCCCAGCAAATAAATAAAACAAATAACAGTGGAAAGGACAGAGGTGAACTGAAACAGCGGAGATTTTCCCTAAAAAAAATGTTTTCGAGCATACCGAGACGTTTGAAGTAATGTCACCCGCAGCTATCTCGTCGGCTGAGCAGCAGGAGAAGCGTCAGCCCGGAGCTGCCAGTCAGCCACGCAGCAGCAGAAAGATTACGCCTTACGACTAAAATATCGCCATCTACCCAACAAATATTTCTCTCTCTTTTGGCCCGATTTTTTTCCTCAACATATCAACAATCACAAACTTTGTCAAAAGCCTGAGATCGCAAATGACAAATTTAGCGGATTTCCGTTTTTTCTAAAAAGTGAATTCACGGAATTCCGCTAATTAGTGGAAGAATCACATGCCTGCAATTAGTATAACAAAACACCTGAAATTCATATTTTTTACAATAAGTGAACATAGACAAAAGTATGTTGCATTGTTACTTGAACAAATACACAGAGAGACATATAAATGCTGTGCCTTTACAGGAGCACAGGGGCAAGGAGCAAAAATGTTTGTGGGCTCACCAACAGCACTACAAGCAAGGCCGAAAAGAAATCCGTGTTTTACTTTCCCTAAAGCAAGACGCAAATTGGCCGTTGACAATGCTATAATGTTACAACCATTATGCAGTTGTAAATTTCAGAAATGCCAGGTTTTTCTTTCTTTTGGGAGAAAGAGGGTTTGACTATATAATGAAAGAAAAAATTGAGACTTTTTTTCTCAAGTTGTTTAATTTTAATTTTTAAAGTAAGGTATTCCGAAGTTGGTTATTCAAAAATTATTGATAGCTATGCTTCCACTGTGGATCTCTAAATTTTCCTTATCTGGTAAGTTTATAAATGTAGTGCTCTACCCTTCCATCTCACCACAAATGACAAAAAGTTGTGGTGAGGAGTTAATCTAGTACATTTTTTTCCCCTGCAAAATTTGCTTATGATAAAACCAGCAGTTATGCCAGTTCTCTGAACAATGAATCTATAATTTTTTGAACATAAAATTAAGGGAAAAAAATAATTTAAGATCTGTAACTGCTTTACAATTTAGGACAGGGTCGTGATGTCAATGCAAACAGTTTGACGTAAAATGCCCCTTAATTTTAAATAAAAATTTCATGGAATTTTTACATCATTTCAACGTTTCTGGCATATTTATTTTTAAACCTGTCAGCATTTTGAACAATAAAGGTAAGCCTCCCTTTTGAATTTCTTTTTGGTTTTCAGACTACTCTAGGTATCCAGACCTCAACCCTATCAGCATGCCCATTTTCAGATCTTTAAGTCATTTAGAAGTGGTTGAACAATTCACAAAAAATTAATGCAATGTTCCAAGTTTCCCATTGTTTTTTTTTTTTGTTTTTTTTAAGAATTTGCTAGGTATCTGGACTTTAAGGTCTATCAGCATGGCAATTTTTAGGTCTCTATGTTATTTGTCATTAAGGAATCACAAAGCAGTTGTTTTTTTATTTTTTCTGTATATTGTGAACTACAGTTAGAATTTGTAAAGTTAATGAAAACAGTTAGAAGCCACACGTAGTAAAACACCACATTTCAGTGCTACATGTTTGTAAAATCAAGTTTCATGCAGCAGTGTTATGCTTGGAAAATACTGTATATTTATTCCTGGATTTGAAAGGGACATCAATGCTATGAGGAAGCATCGGATTGCTTTGACTAACGTAAATCTGAAGTTGGTTCAGATTCCTTAAGATATGTTTGTTTAACTTCAGTTGTTTGGAACTTTAGTGTCCTAAGCAGTGGGTATAACAGTAAGCATGCTTGAAAAGAAATCAGGTCATGTGGGTACGATTCCTATTCCACAAAAATCTAATTTTCAAGTTTTCTTAGGAGATGTTACATGGTGAACAGTGAAGTGAAGTAAAAGTAATTCAGCACTGGAATCTAATTACTGAAAATAATGTATTTATACATCAGCAATTAAAAACATCTAAAACTGGATTAGATATATAAGAGAAACTGGTAAAAACAATTAAGTGGGATTCACTTATTGGTCATCATAGACAATGCAAAAAGAAGGAATTATTGGTCATCAACCAGACAATGCAAAAAGAAGGGGGGCAAAAGAAGGATATGAAATTGAGAAAATGGACTTCCATCATCAATGAGCACATGGGCTGGTTGGTTGCCAAAAGAATGGTCCTAAGTGGTTAAGCATAACCAATAAAGTTGGAATGAATTGTGATAATGGGCTGAAAAAGCCTTCTTTAAAAAATTTTCAAAAAACAACAAAAAACTGGCATTAAAAACATATGCAAATTTTAGTAATTACATACATACATACATATCACTAAGCTGTTCTCTGAGATTCAGAGGTTAGCTCCAAAAAGAAATACAAACTTCCAGATATTTTTACTTATTGTTGTCGTATCAAACTTTGCTATTTACAGCGATCTTGACATACAACTCGTGCTTCACTGATATCCATTACACGCCTTACACGAGATCTTTTATACTTCATACTCATAATCTTTTTCTCATGCAGACACTCCTGAATCTGATCCACCCATGTCTTCCTTGGCCTTCCTCTGCCTTTCCTTCCTTCCACTTGGGCTGAAAAGATTTTCTTAGTAAGCATTTCATCACTCATTCTTTCAACATGGCCAAACCACCGAAGCATATTGGTCTCCACCTTGCTAACAACATTTTGCTTTACATCACACAACTGCAATACATCTTCATTCCTCACACAATCAGATCGTGTCTTGCCACAAACCCCACGTAAGTAACGCATTTCTCCATAACACAAACGACTCCTATGCTTCTTCTGCAGTACCCAGGTTTCACTGCCATACATCAGAGTAGGAACAATTACTGTTTCATACACAGCAATGCGGGACTCTCTAGAGAACCCATCATTCCTGTGGAAACCTCCCAGAGCATGACTTTCAAAGAAGAATTCACTCGCCTACTGATTTCACCATCCAACTTGTTCTCTCTGTCAAACATGCTTCCTAAATACACAAACTCACTCACCTGGTCAATCACACTGCCATTTATATTTACATTACATTCAGTGCTACCCATTCCTCTCTCAAACACCATACCTTTGGTTTTTCCCTTATTTATACTCAGATTGAATTTCATGCAAACTTCGTACATCCAGGACAACATTTTCTGCAACTCATTTTTGCTCTCTGCTAACAGGACAGTGTCATCAGCATACAGCAATCTGCACACACGGAAATCACCAAGACATAAACCACTATTATCTATTTTGGCCTCACGCATGCATGCGTCCATAAATATATTAAACAGCCATGGTGACATTACACAACCTTGTCTAACTCCTGCACCAATGGAAAACCATTTTGATAAAACACCATTCACTCGTACACAAGCTCTACTACCAGCATACATGGC
This sequence comes from Macrothele yani, assembly GCA_039090855.1. Classification (NCBI taxonomy): domain Eukaryota; kingdom Metazoa; phylum Arthropoda; class Arachnida; order Araneae; family Macrothelidae; genus Macrothele; species Macrothele yani. The sequence goes on along the minus strand of CM077011.1, from coordinate 53,490,837 downwards.
TTTTACACTGTTAAGTAGATTCCCAGTAATACCATATTCATTCAATACCTTCCACAAAAGTGTCCTATTGACTCGGTCATAAGCTTTCTCTAAATCTATGAAGGCAGTAAAAACTTTCTTCCCAACAGCCAGATACTTTTCAATCATCATGCATAATGCAAAAATCTGGTTAGTGTAGCCTTTACCAGGCATTAAACCACTCTGAACATCCCACACTTTCAATGATGTAAGACCCCATACTTTTTCAATAACAACCTTACCGAACACTTTCCCTGGCACACTCAGTAGGCTAATACCACGATAGTTCTTGCATTCAGTCTGATCACCTTTTCTCTTATACAAAGGAACAATAATAGCATCCTTCCAATCCCAAGGGACCATTCCTAACTCCCAGCACAACTGGCAAATTTCAGTTAACCAGTCAATTACAGAGTAACCACCATACTTCTACATCTCTGCAGTTATGCGATCAACTCCTGGAGCCTTACCATTCTGAAGAGATTTTAGTGCTTTACACACTTCTTCTCTTGAGATCCCTCCTGTGCTTTCATCCCTCATTGTGACATCATCTGCATCTGTCTCAGAATCATTTTTGCTCTCCTGATCTAATAACTCACAGAAGTATTCACCCCATCTCTCACTTAACTCATTGGGCTCCCATATCATTTCCCCGATCTTATTCTTCACATAACTTACAACTTTGTTTCCCCTATTTTTCCTGAGTCTCATGTACTTCCAGAAGGACTTTCTATCTTTCCAAAAAGCCAGTTCATGCCTTTCCACTTTCTCCTTCCTATCTTTTGCCTTACTGTGGTGAACCAGCTTAGCAGCTTCACGCTTCTTACAGCGATATTCATCCACAGAGACTCTACCTTGCAACATCCCCAAATAGGCTTCCTTCTTTTTCTTTACTGCCTCATCAATCTCACTATTCCACCAAGCATCACCTCTATTGTTACCCACTATTGTGGTGCCACAGACCTCTTTAGCAGCAGTGACAACACAGTTCTTAAAACATTCCCACTTCTTTTCTACATCCCTCTCACAAGATTTCAGATCCTTCAGTCGTTCTCTGAGCAAGTCAGAGTACCGCTGATGATCTTTAAGGAGCCTATCAACCTTTGTTCTTTCTATCCTGGGTCTCTTCCTTTTCCTTTTCCTCCAACCAACATTAAGATTCACTCGTGACACTACCAAGTAATGATCAGAACCAACATCCGCACCTCTCATCACACGGGTGTCAACAACTAAGTGTTTCAAACGCTGATCGTAAACAACAAAATCTATCACACTCTTTTGATCAAGAGTACGATTTTCCCAAGTATATGTGTGTATATATTTGTGGTTGAAAAATGTATTAGATACACACAAACCATTCTCAATGCAGAGTTCAATTAATCTTTCATCATTATCATTCACACAAGGATCATTAAACTTACACAGAACATTGTCAGAAATTGCATTCTGCACACCTACTCTAGCATTGAAATCTCCTGCTATTATAACTTTTTCTTTAGCACCAAACTGGCTCAAAACAGCTTTTAGCTCATTCCAGAAATCTTTCTTATCTTCTAGAAGGTTCCGAGTCACAAGGAGCATACACTACAACAATTACAATTCTCTGAAGTTTCACTTTCAAACGAATCCAGAGAATTCTCTCACTTATGCAACTATAATGAATCAAGTTGTTCTTCATCTTTTCACTTAAAATCACACCTACACCAGCCTGTCCTCTCATATTATCCAATACTCCAGACCACACACTCACCGTGCCATTCACTTCTTCTACCCCAATTTCCTTCTTTTTGGTTTCACTTACACACAGCACATCCAGTCTATACTTATTCATCTCCTCAATCACCTCACTCATCTTGCCATTTATACCTCTAGTATTCCATACACCAATCTTACATTCACTCAGCCAAGATCTCTTTCTCATTCGCCGTTTAGAAAGTCCAGGTCGATTCCATGGTGGACCGTCCTTCTCAAGTGTGGTAGGTCCACCATATCCCACACTTGAGTCATTCTTAATATTTCTTTTTGTCTTTTTAATCAGGTAAGTACATCAGTGTGCCCACAGCTGAGGGTTCCAGTTGGTCATTCAACCTAAGGATTCAGGAACAAAACCCAGTGAGTTGGGGTCTTTTCGCCAATGTCACACGGAACTAGCTTGCACCTCTCCAAGATTCACAGAGGCCTAGTTGCTGTTGTGTGTGCCATTGTTACCACGGAGCGCCCCGAGGAGGCAAACCCATCGAGCAACAACCATCTTCCCAGAGAGGAATCAAGTCCAGTCCACATAACTAAAAAGAACCACAGATCTTATTAACACGGCAATGAAACCCACGATTCTTCTTTAGTTAAGACGGACTATGCATGCCATCCACAGCGCTCATATGACCAAATTCACTGGCAGTAAGTGTAATATAGACATAAGGTGTGTCGCATAAATATAGACAGTCGACTTTGCGCCGTGAACGCAATGCGAATATAGGTAGGAAGCTGAAGTGGTACCTAATAAAACATAACCTTACAACAAACGTTTCGATCTGTCGAGATGACCTGGATTATGTGAAAAGAACACCACAAAGTGAAATAGTGTAATTTTAGGTGTCTCATAAATATAAAAACAACTATATAAAGTAGCCACATGCAAATGAGATGTACAAATTAGCATGCTGTACGCATGCGCATGGGCTGTAATTCGGTCCAGCCTACAAAAGACAGCGGAACTGCCGTCAGACATTCATTTGCTGAAATGCCACGCAACAGTCAACTTTCTGGTGAGGAGGTGCAGAAGATTTGGAGACTGAGAGCAAATGGATTGCCTGTAGCAAAAATTTGTAAAGCCATGGGGAGGAGTAGGGCAGTCATTTATAAGACTTTATCGAAACGCGGTGCGTTAACTGCCAGAAAACAGCCTGGAAGGCCTCGTATATCAACCAAACGATATGATTGTGCCATCATGCGTTTAGTTTCATCCCAAAGGTTATCACTACGTCAAGTTTCTCAGACTGTTGGTGTCACCGTCCCAAAGGACACAGTTCATCGACGAATCAAGGAAAGTCGCAACATTGTTCTCCGTAAAATGTGCTATCTGCACACCTCATGCGGCGCCACAAGGAAGCTAGATTGTTATGGGCAAGCAGCCACATGCACTGCGCAGACGAGTGGATCACAACTATTTTCTCCGATGAGAAAAAGTTCAACCTGGACAGCCCTAACGGTTGGAACTGCTAGTGGTAAGATTTATGACGCGAGCCGCACACCTTCCTCAGCAGACAGAAAGGAGGGGGATCTGTGATGGTCTGGGGAGCTTTTGCGTTCAATGGGACAACGGATATCGCTTTCCTGCAAGGCAGGCAAAACTCTGAAACGTATCAGGACATACTCAACAGCCACCTTCTACCGTTTTCCGAAACTCTAGCGGGTGTTGATTATCTGTTCCAGCAAGACAATGCCTCTATCCATCGGTCTGCCTCAACGAAAAGCTTGTTTAACACTCATCATTTGACCGTAATGGATTGGCCAGCACTCAGTCCAGATCTGAACCCTATCAAGAACCTCTGGGGTATCCTAGCTCATGATGTGTATGCAAATGGACGGCAGTTCTCAAGTGTGGTGGCATTGAAAGAGCAGATTGAACGAAGCTGGTACACACTCCGTCCATAACACTTACATCACTTGGTGGACAGCATGCCTAATCGGGTTTTCAGTGTTATTCGGGGAAATGGCTCCACTATTCGTACCGGAGGTGCTCATAACTAGTAAGTCTTTATATTTTTGAGACAGCGTATTTCTGTTTTTTTCTTGTACTTGGCGTTGGAACTGTTAAGTTTCCGTCAAAACTATTGTGCAGCTGCATGTCCTATGCTATTTTTGCTAAAATATGAGGTGTACATTTCAGCTCGTTGTTGTTTCTTTTTTATGAGAATTTGTTCTGTCTCTATATTTATGCGACACACTATAGCATTACCCTATTTCAGTTTGGGTTCTTCAACTTATATTGCACTGAAATAATAGGAACAAAACAATGGTAAACAAAACTGAAAAGTAATTAAGAATGCAAGATATCCTGAATGAAACACCTTGTATATGAAACAAATAAGGGAAAACATTTGAGTGATAAAAAAATAGATCTGCATTTTGATAACTTGGAGTGATTTCTAGGTATGGCCCCTGTCTTTTCAACACACTCATTTGCTTCTAAAATATTTCAGTTAGTACTTTTTCATTGAGAGTACAACTAGGTGTACAAAATTCAAAATTACAAAATTCCATTGTAACAGAATTTCTGCCCATTACATTTAAACAGATTCAATCTTTCTTCACTTGTGTGCTTACAAAACATACATAACATTAATTTTTACATAGTCACACACACACACACACACACACACACACACATTTTTGCATAGATTTGGAAAATTTGTCAATTTTTTCATACTCCTACAACTGTTACAAGATAACACAGTAAAAAGTCTGTATTAAGAGAATACTATTATCTGTATTTACCTCATCCTTGTATGATGGTGGATCTCTCTTGATTAAATCTCTGCAGCTGCAGAGATATTGTGTGGTAACTGATTGTTCACTCGTTTCTTCATTCTGTCAATATTAAACAAGAAAAACTGAGGTAAATATGTTGGTGCTACAAGGTTTCATATACCACTGAAAGCACTATGAAAAAACAGAACTCTTTAATTTATGATTTTAAACATAAAACCATGGGAAATGGGGATAAACTTACGAACAGATTCACTCATTGAAAATATATACCATTAGCATACTCATGTTGTCATTATCATATTAACATTAGTTATCTATCTGACAGCATAGCAATTTACAGCATACTGTAAAAAATGCATTAATTTGAACCTATATCTTTACATAATTACTAATCATAAAGTGTGCACCATTGAAAAAGTAGCAAGATACATGAAATGCAAGAACAAGGAACTATGCAATCAATAAAGCAAGTACCCATTACATTTTTTAAAAACATTAAACAACAAGTACCCATTACATTTAAAAAAATTGTTACAACCAGTGGTCATGGGAAGGTTTTTGACAGGGAATTAGAAAAATACTTCTCACATGATTCTGGAGAAATATTTTGTGATTCCCAGAGGTAGTACCCCCCCCCTTTTCAAATGACGTCCATAAAAATTCTCAATTTTTGAAAACTTTTTAATTCCATTAAAAATATAAATGCATTACAATAAAAAAATCTGTTCTTTGGACATGCAGTTATTTTATTTATCTTAATAATTATAGCATAACTCAAAATAGAGTAATAATTCCTAAGTTTAAAAACATGCATCCTTACCTTTGCGGCAAAGATTTCTTTCAATTCCCTGTACATAATGCTCTTTCTTAAAGGACATGTCTAAACCACAAAGATCGGAATACTTCCTTCCTCCCTTTTGCTACCTTCCCATTCCATGTGTTTTATTTTAAATAGGACCTGTTTAGTTTATGATTGTCAGGATGTACCACATGGATTTGTAAACAAAACATAGGTGTCTTCAGTTCCTGCGAAAAAAGTGGTGAAAAAAAATGGAAGGGGTGGGGAGATTAAAGACACCAAGAAAATGTGGTGTCAATTACACAGATACCATAATGTCAAACAGTCTTTGTTTAATGGAGATAAGGTTGGAAGCTCATTTAACATTAAAACAGAAAAAGATAAAAGGAAATCTATCAGATGGTCCATTGGTGATATTTCCAGATGTTTTACCACAAAAGGAAAACAAATATATATAAATTTTTAGTGTCTGCAATTTTTGTTTGCATTCACAATGCTTACGAGGTTTCCACAAAACATCGAAGTACGATAAAAAAACCCAACAGCATTTAAGTTGTAAATAAGGAAAATCTGCCCCACCACCCACCCAACTTTTTTTGATGTGAAACAGCTATATCTCACAAATCGTTGTTCAAATTTCGCCAATTTGCGATGAACACATTTTTACGTGGCCAAGATAATGTAACTTAATCGACATTAAATGTCAGCCACTACTGCTTCACACGTTATCCAAGTTCTGCAATCAGGAGATTACTAAATGATGTTAGATATGTATGGGGCACAGTATCAGTAATTAAAATCAAGAAATAAAGTACATTATATTTACTTATAATATCGGTAGTGGCTGTCAGGGTTTCATTCGTATGCCTGTAATGAATCCACTCACAAGACATTGCGGTAAGTATTCGACTCACTCTACGAATGTGAGCTTTTTGCAATTGTGAAGTTTAAAAATAAAATTCATGATACTGTAAAATCTGCACCAGATAAAATTGAACAAGATGAATGTTTACAATGAAGACAAATAAATCCTTGACAACAATGAAACATAAAAACAAATTAAAAAATGAACTAAAATCTTGAAGAGGAAATAATCATCTTGACTGCAAAGCACAAAGAAATAAATCTTAAATACAGATGAATATAATAACAAGATGACAGAAGCAATCAATAAGTTGGATGCCATCATTGTCAAAAAGACCCTGTTCAGAGTATAATTAAGAACTTGGCTAATATAAAAAAGCACAGTGACTTGCCTGCAATTATTAAAAGCAGATGTAATCCACCAGTAGGAACCTGTACACCAAATATTTTTGGTAAAGTAAAAACGCATAAGACAAACAGACCTATTTTAGGCTTATAGTTAATAAGAATTTGTTTCCAACCATGAACTTGGAGAGAGCACTATTTAACTATCTTAAACCATTTTACAATAGCCATGAAGCCAGTATTAATAATGCCACTCAAGTAATCAACAAGTTAAAAACAATTAAAACCTCCAATTTCACAATGGCCAGTTTAGAGGTCATCTCTCTATATCCCAATACCCCAAACGATATCGCTATCAATTTAATTAACTCCAGATTAGAAGAAGAAAATCTTACAGATAATATCAGAAACAGTGTTATATCTGCTCTATTGTTTATTACAAATAATCATTTTTTCACATTTAATGGGACAATTTATAAACAGTAATATGGCATCCCAATGGGGTGCCATATTACTGTTTATAAATAAAAACTATTACTGTTTATAACAATATTACTGTTTATAACAATCTTACAGATAATATCAGAAACAGTGTTATATCTGCTCTATTGTTTATTACAAATAATCATTTTTTCACATTTAACGGGACAATTTATAAACAGTAATATGGCACCCCAATGGGGTCCCCAATTTCAGGACTACTGGCCAAAGTTGTTCTGCAAGACATTGAAAACAGAATATTAGATCATTCTAATATATACTTACCAGAGATATACATAATCTCTGATACGTTGATGATATTTTGATATTTTGGCAGCACTCTAATCTTGAACTGGATAACTTCATTATTAAATTTAACAGTTATTATCCATCAATACAGGTTAGTAAAGAAATTGAAGTTAATGGCCAGCTAAACTTCTTGGATATCTCTATACGCAATGATAACGGAAATATTGAATATTCAGTTTACCGGAAGCCATCATCTGTACAGGCAATTATCCCAAAGGATCCTACACACCCTTGGAAATACAAGACTGCAGCATTCTACTTTTATATCAAAAGAGCCATTACACACTCATCCAATAAAATATCAGAGATCAAAGAGCTCAAATGGATTGAAAAGACTGCTGAAGAGTTTGGATATAAAAAAAATATTAATCAAATCTTTGTATAACAACATTACAGCCAGTATGCATCAGTCCGAAAATAATATTGAAAAAGAAAAAAAGCAATATTATGGAAAATTTCCATACTTACCTCCTATTAGTACTATTTTAAAAAAAGAATGTTACAACCACAATATTAACATAGCAGAAAGAGTCAATGATAATGGAGGTATACTTACTACTAATAATAATAGATCAGTTCTTAATAAATCTGGTGTTTATGTCATTCCAACAGTTAAAAGCAATAACCAAAAAAACAAGGTATATATCGGAAGTATACGTAGAATATTTTTGACTAGATTAAATGAACATATTACGAATTGGACAAGAAGAGATGAAAAAACATCATTAATACAACATTGTATCAGAAACTATGTAACTCCAGATAAGACTAACACGGAAATTATAACATCGCATAGATCACATGCACAAATTCTGACCTTTGAGGCCGTGGTCATTGAGAAAATCAAAAGAAACAACTGCAACATTAATAGGCCAGTAGAGCTTCAGTTTGCATGGAGGTACCTTATTGAACAGGAGAAAAAACGTTTCAAGAAGAAAAACAATAACAAAAAACATCTTACATCAAATAATACTTAAAAATACAAGTGCATATTTTTACTCCGTAAATGTTGCTTGATTGTTTTGTTTAACTACAGATGGTGACACCATATACGTGTGCTGTAAACCCAAACCACGATGCACAAATGTCTACACGACGGGGTTGAACATATGCATTCGGGTGGAGCAGCATACCTGAGCGTGTGAGAGCGGTTATTACAACGACCATGCACCTACCACTGATGATAGCTATGAATATTAGCAGAAACTAGTTTGATGCTTTGCAATCAGGAGATTTATTTCTTTGTGCTTCACAGTCAAGATGATTATTTCCTCTTCAAGATTTTAGTTCGTTTTTTAAAAAATTCAGCAAGTTTTTAATTCGTTTTCATGTTTTGTTGTTTTCAAGGATTTATTTGCCTTCATCGTAAAAATTCATCTTGCTCAATTTTATCTGGTGCAGATTTTACAGTATCATGAATTTTATTTTTGAACTTCACAATTGCAAAAAGCTCACATTCATAGAGTGAGTCGAATACTTATGGCAATGTCTTGTAAGTGGATTCATTACAGGACATTGCCATAAGTGAATTACAAGACATTGCCATAAGTGAATACTTATGGCAATGTCTTGTAAGTAGATATAATGTACATTATTTCTTGATTTTAATTACTGATTACTGTGCCCCATACGTATCTAACATCATTTAGTAATCTCCTGATTGCAGAACTTACATAAAGCGTGAAGCAGTAGTGGTTGACATTTAACGTCGATTAAGTTACATTAGCTATTTCTTTTCTGACAGTGCTTTCCACAAACCTTCGTAACTCTGGTAAAAAAGTTGCCTTTCCCCCCATTTCATTTGGGCTTGCATGCACATGTGCCAGGCATGACAGGGCAAATTTCAAGGTCACTGGAATTTCTCCTCCCAAGTTGTGACAAAAATAATGCACTTTTCCCACACATGCCTTGGGCATTTAGAGTCATGTTTTCCTGCAGCCTGGGAGGGTAAGGAACAAGGGAGGAATTACATTCTCAATGGTGCAACTGCTGGGTTGAACAGCCGAGGAAACAACTAATAGTAATGATAATAACTTTTAAAAAAAGGCCTAGAGGTCAGTTTTTAAATCAGGATGGATAATTTTTGAAGCAGTAGAAATACATCCCCATCTTTTCTTAGGAAGTAATTTTCATTTTTGACGTGCGAAATATGCCTGCCCAGGCGTTAATGCAATCCCTGGTTACAACATAGTTATTTGTTCATTATAACAAGTGGGACACAGTGGTCCATAGGATGGTACAGGAAATCTTTACTCAGTAATTACCCTATACATAACATTACTAACACAATAGCATCCAATCAAAGAAATGGACTTCCAGCTGCTCATAATGCCATAAAAAACTTTAATACTAATCTGCAGCACTCAAGTCCATAGATGGCCAATTAGCACATGGCAAAACAATTTGCCATGTGGCCCGTGTAGCTAAATATTTAGGAGCCATTCACAATTTTTTTAGGAGCCAAAAATTATTATTTTTTACATACACAACTGAAGAGTAACTAAAATTCTGGACAGCGCTTTGCACAGCATAAACTTCTCAGCAAGTACCACAGCCACATTTGTCTTTTGTTGACTCTGCAGCTAAGCAGCATCCAGTGCTTAAATTTTCATTTTGTTGATATCTTTGTTACCCTTACCATTTCTTTATTGTCACTTTTTTTTTCTTTCTTTTATGCCCTTGGATGACAATTTTATCCATCATGCTAAAAAAAACTTTCAGTCTGTGAGGATCATGAATGCATGATAGCTTTCACTATTTTTGATAAGATAAAGGATATTAATACTTTTGAACACCATGCATCAACTCTTACAAACTTTTCAGCTTCGTCACTTTCATTTTCGGCCTCCTCCCTCCTTCCCTGATGAAATGCAAACCTTTTGGGAGGGAATATTTAAGAACACAGGACACATGTTTAGAACATCGTTGGGAAAAAAATTAGTTAAGGGAGAAATCTTTGCTACGTCTGATTTCCGTTTCAAACATTTTCCCTTCCATTTCAAAAGTGAAATACAAATATTTATGAAATAAAATGATATTTAACAACAATTCTAGGCAGAGGAAAAATCGCATTAAAAATAAAATTACAATTACGGGAAAAATCTTCAATGCGTCTAACTTCCATTTTCGAAAGTTTTGAAAGACAAAATTTCCATTTTCGAAAGTTTCAGGTGAAAAGCATCCTTCACCAGTACCAACTGCCCCAAAATTTATGTTCAGTTATGCATCGATCTTGAGAATAACGCAAATTAAGACGGAAAAGGAGAAATTCTAGAAGTCGTGGCACTCTCATGCCTGAAGATTACAGGGGAATTTTTGCGCCGTTGAATTTCCGTTTTCCGAATTTTTCTCTCCAGTTTCAAACTGAAATTCAAATATTTATGGAATAAAATGATATATAACAACTGTACTGGGCAGAGGCAACATCGCAGGAAAACAAAATTACGATTACGGAAAAAATCTTTATTTCGTTTACTTCCGTTTTTGAAAGATGAAATACAGTCCCGATGTGTATCTTTACATGTTGGTAAAACTCTTCGGAGTGTATTTTACGCGTTTCTCCATGTGTATTTTTATGTGTCGAGAAAAATTCCTGACGCGTTTTTTTAAGTGTTGGTAAAATTTCGATACGTACTAGATGTGTAATTTTGGCGAACTCTGGTTAGTGCAACATGCTAAAAAATGATGCGCCATAAGCCAAGAAGTTATATTGATGCTAGATTTATAATGAATCAATTCAAAGGACAACCAATGTGTAAAGTGATGAACACATAATCATACAATTCTTCAGTTGAAATTACGGAATTTCATGCAAGCCGTGGCTCCGCTGTGCTTTAGGTTAAGAGGGGCGGAGAGGTGCTCACAAAGGTCCAATGATCACTGTGGGAGGATCCTGCTCGTTGTTCAGGGTCACTTTTTAAATTGCTTATGTGAAGATAGTATGGGCGAGAAGGGGAAGTCAGCAATGAGCGCGTGAGCGTGATTGGTACACAGTTTTACGTGTTATAAGTGCATCTTGAAGATGAATTAAGAAACTGAGCTGGGAGGAAAGGGAACAATTCTGCAATCCACCAAGAATCGCAAACAAAAATAGTCATTCAGATTAAAAAGAATCATAATAAAATGCAGTAAAAAAATACATGTACTCGCAATTTGGACCCTGATGTCAAATCACTGGTCGCCAAATGCAAAAATGCAGTCGCATTTTGCTCGTACGTAGCTCCCATTAATTTCGAAACCTGGCCTGGGCAGGTAAATAAAAAATCTAGTTGCCCGATCCAGGCAACTAAATTTTAAAATAAAAAAAGCTTGGAATAGAATTTCCTACTATAAGAAAAAATGCAGTCATTGCATGTCATACTTCATTTCACTGCTAATCACCAGAAGTTGTATTATTGTTACGGAGTGCCAAGGACAGAAGAATATCGCTTCTTTAATTATATTGCACTCTATGCCCAGAAATTAGAACCATATGTAGTTTTGCTCCAAATGTGGTTTATAGTCAGCAATGGGATGCATGCCTCTGCTCTGATAGAACTAGCCTCCTGTGTTTAGTGACAAAGGGTGAAAACTTCAACGAAAGGAACATGGCAGACACTAAATTTCTCAAAAACCAGTTTCATCATCATACCAATTTTAGCATCATCTTAAAACTTCAGATACAAGCTTTTGCACATTGAACATTTTCAATACAGACCCTTAAAATGGAAACGTAAAGCATGTAAAACAAATTTCACATTTTTAACTTTTAAAAAATGATGGGTTCTGATTTGTTATCTTAAATGATGAATTTTCTTTAGCATCTACCTTTTACTATCTGGGCAGGTAAAATCATTTCAGCACATGTCCGGCTGGGCATGTAACTTTTCAGATATTTTTCACGCCCTGTATAAACATATCTTGTCTAGTTCACAATCAGATGATTTTTTACTAATCCACTGATCCCAAAGACCTCACAATGCCACTTATGCATGTATTAGTTTTGCCCTGCAAGTTGGCTTGTATGCAGTACTACTGGCAAAAGGTAATATTCTTCCTAATGTTAGATATCAGTGCAATGAATGCTTATACTCATTCTGCACGTTTCAGCGAGATTCAGACCTTACTTAATGGTTGGATTTTGCACAATCTTTGGCTAAGCATTTGCAGAACCATACATGAACAACAGGCTGAACAGCTCCAAATTATGATAGGATGCATTCATGGAATTTAGAAAAGGGCCAAAATCAGTATGAATAACAGCTTGCGAATGAAAAATATGCATCCTTTGTAAAGCACATAAGTTTTGCATCCTGCCTTGGGTGTTGCAAAACAGGTTATACTTGGATTATACAGACTTAAGTCCTCAGAAAAGAAAATATAACATTTGCATTTTTGAACTTCACTTTAGTTGGTTGTTATGAACACTTGACAAGACGCGCTTGGCTTTCAATTCCTATTTCCGTTATGTGGATGCCGCACGGGGTTTTTTCATTTACGGGCTTTTTTTTTCCCATTGGAATTTATTTTGTCTCATCACCAAATGAGTTTTTCCTTTGCTGCATCCTCATTTACTTCAATATTTATTCATACTCGGTACTTTCAGTAAAATTTTTTACCGTCTTCGAGGGGACGTTTTTGTCGAATTAGCACGGACCGTGCAAGCTGGGCATTTCGGGTTCTCGCGGCTGCTGCGTCATCGCTATCGCTTCTTCTTGGGCGTTGTGGCGCCATCTCTTGTTGGTCAGTGATTCACTTTTCGAACTTTTTCATTTTTGCTCAATTTTAATTAAATTTTTCCAGCTGTTTCTCAAATTATTAGGTCATTGTGGTTGCAAACTTTTGTCCTATTTTTTTCAATCATTACCGACTCTGCTATTCTGAGGTGTTTTTCGATTTACAGCTTTTGATGATTTTTATATTTCGAATTTAGGATATTTTTGGTTATCCAGACAGTATTGATAAGTGCTGTTTTTTCTTCTTTTCTGCCAGTTTTTTACGTGTTGTTTTAATCTGTGTTTAAGCTTATTTTGGCAATTTCCTATATAAGCCATTGAGATTTCAGTAATAGAATTGAGTAAATACCTGCTTTTTTCTAACATTTTTATTTTTCATTTTTATTACTATATTTTTGATGGTATTTATTTTCTCCAATTTGAATGTTATGTTTTTTTACAAATGTTATTAATTTCATTGGTAGTACCTTTTAAAGGAAAACCATTTAAATATTTGACATCTTTTTTATTTACTACAGCATTATTTTTATTTTCTTTATTACTTCAGTGTCCCATTTTTTTATTAAATGGCTAGGATAACCAAAGCTGCCTGCAATTTTTTTTATGAATTTGATTTTTCATTGATGAACTGACTATTTTCAGAATGCGATATGCTCTTTTAATTAAGGTTTTATACTATTGCATTTTTGAGGATAGTGGATGTGCTGAATTGTACGGGATTAGACCGAACGAATGAACTTTCCGATAGGAAACCCTGTATAATAACTTATCTGTGGATTTGATAACCTGTACATTCCAAAAGGCTAATGCATTATTTTTTTCTATTTCAACAGTGAGTTCTATAGTTGGATATAAAGCGCTGTAACATTTTGTTAATTTTTTTAATTCTTCTTCGTTCAGTTTTGATAGAATGAAAATATCATCACATCGACAGTACACTTCTGGTTTTCTTCCATACATGCAGGACATTTTTCAATTTCGCTCATCACAACCTCAGCATATAGAGTTGATAATGGTGAGCCCATTGCCTCCTGAATTTTGCTTGAATATTTTTGTTCTTGTATGTAAAAATATTATTTTCATATAAATATACTAAAACTTTTTTGAATTCATGAATTTGTGTGTTATTTAAAATTTTAAGATTTTGCAACTTCTTAATGATAATTTCAATAGCATCTGGAACAGAGTGCTTGGATATAATGCTTTAACGTCCATGCTTGCCATATTTGTCCTTTAGTCAGTTTTTACATTTTTTGATTTTCTCTATAAATTCATATGTTTCTTGATGGTGAACTTGTTGTTCATGAAAAAGGGTGCTAGGAATTTATAAATGTTTTCTCTAAAGTTATCAATGGTGAGTTTTTTTTTTTGAAACTATCAGTTCAATGGAGCATCATCTTTGTGCGTTTTTATCTTTGCAACGATACGTGGTATGCCTGCTCCCATTGGTGGAAAAGAAGCGCTTGATTTCATCGGGTAAGGTGCTATGATTTCTTATATCCGCTAAGAATTTAATTTGATTATCAGTTGGGTCTTTCATAATTTGTACAATTTAATCCATTGATTGCAGCTGTCATTTTTGTTCAAATTCATCAGTGTTGAGAATAATGATTTGGCCAGATTTATCTGCTTCACAGAATTTGATATCTGGGTCATTTTCAATTCCAATAGTTGTTTTTTTCATATTTTAATTTTTCTCTATAGAAGTTTTTGTTGTTTTTGGCATTATATTCTTTAGAATAACTCTATATAATTTGTTCTCTACTTCAGTTTTATTCTCTTTATATTTTTGAGAATATCTTCGAGGTGCGGGATGATTTCTTCCAGTTTTAGGAGGCCTTGTGGAAAGGCAAACTGAAGAAATCATCCCTTGCCTCAAGATATTCTCAAAATATACCAGGCGCAGAGAATAAAACTGAAGTAGAGAACAAATTATATAGAGTTATTCTAAAAGAATATAATGCCAAAAACAACAAAAACTTCTATATAGAGAAAAAATTAAAATATGAAAAAAAAACAACTATTGGAATTGAAAAATGACCCAGATATCAAATTCTGTGAAGCAGATAAATCTGGCCAAATCATTATTCTCAACACTGATGAATTTGAACAAAAAATGACAGCTGCAATCAATGGATTAAATTGTACCAAATTATGAAAGACCCAACTGATAATCAAATTAAATTCTTAGCGGATATAAGAAATCATAGCACCTTACCCGATGAAATCAAGCGCTCTTTCCACCAATGGGAGCAGGCATACCACGTATCGTTGCAATAGATAAAAACGCACAAAGATGATGCTCCATTGAGACTGATAGTTTCAAAAAACTTTCACCATTGATAACTTTAGAGAAAAACATTTATAAATTCCTAGCACCCTTTTTCATGAACAACAAGTTCACCATCAAGAACACATATGAATTTATAGAGAAAATCAAAATGTAAAAACTGACCTAAAGGACTTAAATATGGCAAGCATGGACGTTAAAGCATTATATCCAAGCACTCCTGTTCCAGATGCTATTGAAATTATCATTAAGAAGTTGCAAAATCTTAAAATTTTAAATAACACACAAATTCATGAATTCAAAAAAGTTTTAGTATATTTATATGAAAATAATATTTTTACATACAAGAACAAAATATTCAAGCAAAATTCAGAGGCCCAATGGGCTCACCATTATCAACTCTATATGCTGAGGTTGTGATGAACGAAATTGAAGAAAATGTCCTGCATCGTATGGAAAAACCAGAAGTGTACTGTCGATACGTGGATGATATTTTCATTCTATCAAAACTGAACGAAGAAGAATTAAAAAAATTAACAAAATGTTACAGCGCTTATATCCAACTATAGAACTCACTGTTGAAATAGAAATAATGCATTAGCCTTTTTGGATGTACAGGTTATCAAATCCACAGATAAGTTATTATACAGGGTTTATCGGAAAAGTTCATTGATTCGTCCCTAATCCCGTAATTCAGCACATCCTTATCCTCAAAAATGCAATAGTATAAAAACCTTAATTAAAAGAGCATATACGCATTCTGAAAAATAGTCAGTTCATCAATGAAGAAATCAAATTCATAAAAAAAATTGCAGGCAGCTTTGGTTATCCTAACCATTTAATAAAAAAATGGGACACTGAAGTAATAAAGAAAATAAAAAATAATGCTGTAGTAAATAAAAAAGATGTCAAATATTTAAATGGCTTTTCCTTACGTAAAAGGTACTACCAATGAAATTAATAACATTTGTAAAAAACATAACATTCAAATTGAGGAAAAGTAAATACCATCAAAAATATAGTAATAAAAATGAAAAAATAAAAAATGTTAGAAAAAGCAGGTATTTACTCAATTCCTATTACTGAAAATCCTCCAATGGCTTATATAGGAAGTACCAAAAATAAGCTTAAACACAGATTAAAACAACACGTAAAAAACTGGCAGAAAAAGAAGAAAAAACAGCACTTATCCAATACTGTCTGGATAACCAAAAATATCCTAAATTCGAAAATATAAAAATCATCAAAAGCTGTAAATCCGAAAAACACCTCAGAATAGCAGAGTCGGTAATGATTGAAAAATAGGACAAAAGTTTGCAACCACAATGACCCTAATAATTTGAGAAACAGCTGGAAAAATTTAATTAAAATTGAGCAAAAAAATGAAAAAGTTCGAAAAGTGAGATCACTGACCAACAAGAGATGGCGCCACAACGCCCAAGAAGAAGCGATAGCCGATGACAGAAGCAGCCCGCGAGAACCACCGAAATGCCCAGCTGACACGGTCCGTGCTAGTCGGAGCAAAACGTCCCTCGAAGACGGTAAAGGAATTTTACTGAAAGTACTCGGTATGAATAAATATTGAAGTAAATGAGGATGCAGCAAAGGAAAAACTCATTTGGTGATGAGACAAAATAAATTCCAATGGGAAAAAAAAAAAGCGGACCAATGTACAAATGAAAACCCCCGTGCGGCATCCACATAACGGAAATAGGAATTGAAAGCCAAGCCCCACGTGCGGTAAGTGTTCATCGAACTTAACCAACTAAAAGTGAAGTTCAAAAATGCAAATGCATTAAGGCACGTTAAATAATATAACCTCCAATATCGGAAGTAAATTGAAAAATATAACATGTGTCAAGATGATAGAAAATTGTTCTCAGAAATGGAACATTGTACCTTTTCTTGTGAACTACATTTTGCTTACAGCACATATGCAAAGCAGAAGTACATATGAATTTTATAAATAAATAAAAATCCCTCAAGAGAACTTTGTTGCACAGAAAACTTGATTTTCAATATAATTTTAAAATATACACTGAAGTGCCAGAAAAACTGGTAC
Source organism: Macrothele yani (assembly GCA_039090855.1). Taxonomy (NCBI): domain Eukaryota; kingdom Metazoa; phylum Arthropoda; class Arachnida; order Araneae; family Macrothelidae; genus Macrothele; species Macrothele yani. Next base: position 53,473,465 of record CM077011.1, on the reverse strand, counting down.
AAATGAGCTTATGCAAAATACATAGCAACGTCACCTATGCGCGCACTTGGTTGCATCCACCAGTGTGTATATAAAGCGATAGACATCCTTGCCAGCTGTCAGAGCTGTTTTCGGCATGAGAATGACAAGTAACAATGATTTAAGTGATTTTCAACGCGGTGTCGTAGTTGGCGCTCGTGAGATGGGCCATAGTATTTCGGAGGTAGAAACGAAGTTCGGATTTTCACGGACAACCACTGCAAGGGTGTACAGTGACTACAAGCATTCCGGCAAAACCTCCAACCTACGATACCAGTGTGGCCGTAAAAAGATATTGGGTGAACGTGATCATCGTCAGCTGTCAAGAATCGTTTCACGTGATAGGCGTGCAACACTCTCGCAGGTATCATCGGAATTCAATGCTGGAGCCTCAACAAGCATCAGCGTCCGGACTGTGCAATGTACCCTGCACGATATGGGCTTTGGGAGCCTATGCCCAACTCGAGTCCCCTTGATGGGTGCACGACACAGAGCTATGCACCTCGCTTGGGCACGGCAACACCGCCACTGGACACTTGATAACTGGAAACAAGTAGCCTGGTCTGACGAGTCGCGTTTCCAACTGTATCGGGCAGATGGAAGAATTCGTGTGTGGCGCAAACCCCATGAAGCCATGGATCCCACCTGTCAACAGGGAACTGTACCGGCTGGTGGGGGGTCTGTAATGGTATCGGGTGCATTTAGCTAGACTTCACTGGGACCCCTGGTACATCTACAAACATCTGTGACCGGCAATGCTATGTGCGCATCCTTTCTGACAAGGTATACCCGTTCCTGTCCTGCATTCATGCTGCTGGATTGGGCCTGTTCCAACAGGACAATGCACCTCCACACAAGTGTCAGGACACCACATTATGGTTAGAAGAGCATTCATCTGAGTTTGGGGTGTTACCATTCCCACCCAAGTTTCCAGATCTGAACGTGATAGAACACATTTGAGATGCCATGCAACACACTATCGAACACAGGAATCGAAGACCTTGGAATACACCTGAATTGTAGAACACTCTACAGGAAGTGTGGTGTGCATTGCCTACAGTATATTTCCAGAAGCTAGTGGAGTCTATGCCCTATCATATTTCTGTAGTCCTGCACTCCCGTGGGGGACCTACTAAGTATTAGACTGGTGTACCAGTCATCTGGGACTTCAGTGTACATCCTATAATGGTACCGGTGTGTAGTATTACTACAACCCAAAACAACTTTTACTGTTGTGTGTTCCGTGTACAGCAGTTCATCTACAGTGTAAATATTGTTTTGCTGGACGTAGCTCCTGTACAATTTGCTGGCATGACGCATTTTGCGTTTACATTTAACAGACAAGGTTATTACAAACATGTGTTATAGTAAATCAAGACCACGAAGCTTTTTGTCGTATATATCAGTATAGATCGCTTATCTTGATTCTTATGTGTACTTTATCGCGACGTATTAGCTAAAATGCACAGCACAACCTAAATTTTTGAGTCCTTTTTCTTCAAAATAAATACATAAAAATTGCAATTACGTAACACAATAGTTTATTTTAAAACGTCAAGTTGAACGGTTAAAACTATGATCGAGTTGATGAGATCAAAGGATGTTAATTATATACTATTTTCTTTTTCGTGTTAACGATGTCAATCGTGAAAAATATTCATATTAGTGTACGTAACTCCTACAAAAAAGCCGCGCTATACAGTTTCATGCCCTTTAAACATTATATTAACCGCAAAGAAAAGAAAAAAGAAAACTTTGAGTAAATACCTGAAAACTATTATAGAATATATCTTCGGCCTAATCCACGATGTTTGCACACGACAGATCACAGAACCATGTGGAGTACAATTGATAATATCGATATTTAGCCTAAATCTTCAAATCGATAGTGGATGGATAAGACCCAAGACATGGCGTCCAAGGAGGTCAGAAGTAAGAGGAGTTCACGGAGCAGCCCCTCTCCCTGTGCTTCTGGCGTGACGCCACTTTCTATCAGCTGATTGTTTGTTTGTTTGGAGGTTTAACGACCACCGTGAGCAACTCAATGGGCTATAAGCAGTCTCCCGTCCCTAATTTAGGGCCACTGGTTCCAGGGAAGGGAGAGAGCCAGTGCCGTAAGACAAACACAACATCCATGCCTGACCGGGATTCGAACCCGGACCCCTTACGGACGAATGATCAGAGGCCAGCGCCTTAGACCACTGCGCCACCGGGGCGGCTATCAGCTGACTCAGCACCCCCTAATAGCTTAGGGGTGATGGCTGGCTACGCCAATGCGCCCAACCTAAGAATCTCCTGTATATCTCTATGGGGAAATCGCGATTTTGAACGTGTTTTTCGGACCCTTACTCTACCCATACAAGCATGAAAAAAATTGAGGCTGAAATATTCGTTCCCATAATAAAAAAATTCCAGAAAAAACAGGAAAATATGTGTTGGTATTTCTTTAAAAAATTGAACAAGTATATATATATATTTTTTTGAGGTTTAACGACCACCGTGAGCAACTCAAGGGGCTATGTAAGCAGTCGCCCGTCCCTAATTTAGGGTCACTGGTTCCAGGGAAGGGAGAGAGCCAGTGCTGTAAGACAAACACAACATCCATGCCTCACCGGGATTCGAACTCGGATCCCTTTCGGACGAATGATCAGAGGCCATCGCTTAGACCACTACATCACCAGGGCGGCAATTATTTTTAAGCGGAAGTGCATAGTGCCCATGGTTACTTACTGCCATGTGCAAGTAACCATGTTTAAAATATAACCAAAAGCCTAACGTTAAGAAATAAGAAGTCCGAATTATTCCTGCCGCCCCGGTGGCGCAGTGGTCTAAGCGATGGCCTCTGATCATTCGTCCGAACGGGATCCGGGTTCGAATCCCGGTGAGGCATGGATGTTGTGTTTGTCTTACGGCACTGGTTCTCTCCCTTCCCTGGAACCAGTGACCCTAAATTAGGGACGGGCGACTGCTTATAGCCCATTGAGTTGCTCACGGTGGTCGTTAAACCTCCAATCAAAAAAAAAAAAAAAAATTATTCCTTCTTTCCCACAGATATCATATAAGGAACTAGATTGGCTGCCCGCTATTTGTGTAACACTCTTACGACGTGGCATCAACGAGCCACATTGAGCAGGTCAGTTTGAGATAGTGTTCTGCGATGTCTATGTGTGTTATATTTTTTATATTTGAGGTTTAACGACCACCGTGAGCAACTCAATGGGCTATAAGCAGTCGCCCGTCCCTAATTTAGGGTCACTGGTTCCAGGGAAGGGAGAGAGCCAGTGCCGTAAGACAAACACAACATCCATGCCTGACCGGGATTCGAACCCGGACCCCTTACGGACGAATGATCAGAGTCCAGTGCCTTAGACCACTGCGCCACCGGGACGGCACATGCCACTTCACACAAGTAAAACATCTTTCCATCACGATGAATGCTCAATACAATTTGCTCATAAAAGTGGTCTTTCAACCCATATGCTTCTTCACACAGGTGAAAAACTTCAGGATTTGATGGATGCTTAAAACAATTTGCTCAGAAAGGTCATCTTTCATGGTGTATGTTTCTTCACCCAAGTGAAAAGCATCACCAAGTGCTTTATTCGTTTTACTAATAGATTTCAAATATATCTATGAAGAGCATATTTCTGTTGAAATTGTGTAGGTATAGAACGTTTTAAATGAACTTCTGCGGCAAATAAATTGTGTAATCTAGACAAACTGGAAGTTGTTCTGTTTTTATGCTACTACAGGAGACTGGAAAAAGTAAGTACCTGTTATTTATTTTTAGCGACGTAGTGTAAATCCGTATGGGGCAAAAGCGAACACGCGAAGTGTTTATTAGCATTACAATAAGTTTGAAAATTTATAACATTGAAGCTCCCAAAAGTATTCATGAAGGCACCCTTCCCTCTTATTTGACTGATGGCACGACGTATCGCGAGTAAGCAGTTTTCTGTGAATGTTTTGCTGTTAGATCGTTGCCCTCAAACAGTACTGAGTAATAATTCTTCTCGTATTTTTTTTAACTATTCAGAATATTATTTATATCTGAAAATTATTATTTCTACAGTAAATGAAAGTGGTTTTTAAGCATATCACTAAGGAATAAAATTTTCTGTTTGTATGAGTCGCAACGCTGCTGTGTTTCTCGGTGATGGAAATGCCGTGAATCGTTGCTGCCTGACCCGCTGATAATGGCGCCATGCTCTACATGCGTCAGCAGCTCCTCGTACAATCTAGTCTCTTATATGATATCTGTGTTCTTTCCATCTTTGGTTTGCATGCGCTAAGCAAAACTGCTTAAGCCACAGGAAGTGACGTCACGTTCCCGAATTTCCGCAGCGCAGACTCCCACCACCTCAGAGAGAGGACAGAAACAACTGATCTGTTTTGGCTTCACTCAAAACGGGTCCCTTTCACCTCATCTTCTTCTAACCTCCTTGGTCATGTATAATGTTTTGGAATTCTGGAACACTACTTAGTAATCGTCTTGACGGCCCTTATTTGACGTCTCCCATTCGACCAATGAGAAGCGTTGTTAGAAAAGGTATCTCCTTCCGCTGTGATTTCTTGTACGCTGACGAAAAGTGGTCGTTTGTTGACAATTTTACAGCCTTATTCAGTGTTTTAGCTCCGAATATCTTCTTATTTTCAATTATTACTGTTAGAAATTCTGATTCAACAATTTCTCAGTGTTGTTTATACCATCCAGAAATATGTTTGTTATTGCATGGCTTACAGCATCATTCATTAATATTTCTTTAATTGTGCTTTATTTCCCGTTTGTCATCAGCATTTTGCACTTCGGCAGATACCAGAACACCTTCATTGGTGGATAAAAACAGCTTCATAAAAATTTATCATAAGTGCCTAAAAGGTGTGTGATTTTGAACATCGTTATTAATGGAATTCTCACGAGAGACAAGCATGAAATCGGGTGATAAAAAAACCGATTAAAATTTCTTTCAGTTGGATTTCTGGTGTACAATTCATTTTTTGTTGTTGTTGTTGTTTGAACTTTGCTTTTACTACACGAGTAGTAATGATCTTGGATTACTTTTAACTTACTTTTGTTCGATGAACGACCTTGGTGAGACTCTAATGTGCTCTAATGTACAGTGACCAACGGAATTAAATGGCATGCCATCAAACGGTATCCTGTTTTCAACAAAGGATTTTTTTTCCCTTCAAAGAACATAACATCCTTCTTTATACCTTTAATATCACTTAACTAGGCTTGCCCAAGATTGTGAAGTGCACCTAAGCTGATCAGAAGTACCCAATTCTTGAGGACAGTCCTCGAATTTATTTTACTGTCCCGAAAATCGTCTGATGCCTTTGGGGACGAAAATTGTCCTCAAATTTACACTTCCTCATTAGCTTGTTAGATTTCTAATGAAAAATGTTCTTAAAAGTAGTTTTCGTTGTACTAATTTTCCGGTATGCTTCTTGTAAAAACAAATTTTGACTTTTTGTTTTCTTCTTTCCAAGTTTAACGATCACCGCGAGCAACTGTAAGGACTATATAAGCAGTCACCTATCTCTAATTTGGAGACATTCCTTCCAGGGAAGGTAGAGAGCAAGTGCTGCAAGACAAACACACTATCCATGTTCCAGTCGGGACTCGAACCCGTACCCACTTGTCAGGGCCCGACTTACACGGAATTGGGCCCTAGGCACAACCCAAAATGAGGCCCCCTACACTCGACATTTACTTCACGGAGTCGAGTAGGTAGTGTGACCATTTTGGGCGACTGTATTACAATCCAGCGTAATAATTTAATAAACACAATACATTTATAAGACTGACATTAAATTACGGTAGTACCTGGTAAAAATATTGTTTTCTCCTAGATTTTTATGCTGTCCTACTGATTTGCACCTGAAAAGACTTGAACCTTCATCGATGAAACAGTTCTGTGTGACAAAGCCATATGACTGGTAAAATTCAATTGGACATTGGATTTTTTGCCAGGTGTGTCTAAACTATACTATTACCATATTAATCAGGGGTGTATTTAAGAGAGAGGTTTGGGAGGATTCAAACCCTGCCCGAATTAAGTCCAAAGATTTTTCAAATGTAACTTTTGGGAGCTAAAATGTCAAAATGTTTAAAAATTGCTTCAGAACCATGAAGTATTTGAAATTGAAGTATATAGTTGATCTTAGTAAGCCATAATTACAAACATTCATATACTGCTAGTTTTTATTACACAACACGACAATTTTTTGTTTAATCTCACACAAAAACCCTCCCCAAATTATCTGGAAAATGTTACTGATATTAACTAGAAATAACTCATATTATATTGCCAGTACCTGCTTGTGTTTTGCCAGCGATTTATATATAGTTAATCCACATCACATCTACCCACGTATAAATATTTTGAAAAAGGGAAAGTTTTTTTTTAACCAAGATTTTGGGCCCCTTCCAACTAGAAAGCCCTAGGCATGTGCCTTGCGTGCCTAGGCGTAAATCAGGCCCTGCCCCTTATACGAATGGTCAGTGGCCAGCACTAGGACACTGAACTACTGGCGCGGTCAAATTTCGACTGTATTTGATTTAGGTTTCTCCAAAAACTTTGGCAAAATGAAAAATTTGCCATGCAATTAGTTTGGTGTGCAGCTTGATTTTAATTCGGCACATATACAAGGTAAAGCATTTCACTTTTGCTAATATGTTCTGGCCATCATAATTCTTCTCTGTCAGTACATATGTAATATCAGACTTATTGAAGCAATACAGTTTTGTGACAAAAAGATTTGCGTATTTATTTTGAGTACGTATATGTCCCCAAATGAACTGTCGATTTGGGGACGACATGCCCTTTTATCCTCAAATCAGTGTCGCAATATTTGGTCACCTTACTGTGCACCACGTTTTTTAATATAATGTGTATTAGTAGAAATCTCAAAGTTTTTAATGACGTTCCCACGTAGCACAAATTTTTTTGATTGGAGGTTTAACGACCACCGTGAGCAACTCAATGGGCTATAAGCAGTCGCCCGTCCCTAATTTAGGGTCACTGGTTCCAGGGAAGGGAAAGAGCCAGTGCCGTAAGACAAACACAACATCCATGCCTGACCGGGATTCGAATCCGGACCCCTTACGGACGAATGATCAGATACCAACGTCTTAGACCACTGCGCCACAGGGGCGGCGTAGCACAAATTTGTCAACTCAACGTTGGAAAATTGTTGACGCGTTTTGTTGAAATAACGCTGATAAAAGGGGTGAAAGGTACGTCGAAAATGTCCGTTGATTAACCATACTAGCATAAAAAAAACCGTCTTTTCAACGTTAGATAATTGCATTTCGAACCAAAACGAACGTATTGTAACGTAAAGAAACCGGTTTTCCATGTAGCAAAAAGTAAAAAAAATAAAAAACGGGTTGATATGGAAATCTGGATTTTACGTCGAAAAAACGTTATTTTTCAATAGGAAGTCAATTTTTCGTGCTGAAGGATATTAAGAACACATTTGCCGTCTTTACACGATTTTAAAAAATTACGGTTAAAATGATATATACATTAGAACATGAGCACTTTCAAGTCCACTGTGGACCCGTCATCAGATGGTGTGGTTGCAACCACACCAACTGATGACGGGTCAGATGGTGTGGTTGCAACCACACCAACTGATGACGGGTCCACAGTGGACTTGAAAGTGCTCATGTTCTAATGTATATATCATTTTAACCGTAATTTTTTAAAATCGTGTAAAGACGGCAAATGTGTTCTTAATATGTTATTTTTCAAGCCTTTCCTTATATGCGTTTATTAATCAAGTTGTTTAACCGTCTTTTCAACGTTAGATAACCGTATTTCGAACCGCAATGAACGTTTTCTAAACGGAAAGAAACAGATTTTCCACGTAACAAAAGGTAAAAAAAATTAAAACTGGTTAATATGGAAATGTGGACTTTACGTCGGAAAAACGTTATTTCAAAATCCTTTCCTCACGTGCGTTTTCTAATCAGGTTGTTTAACCGTGTTTAACACATAAATTTATCGTGTATATAAAACTTTATACGTGTGAATAACACTTATTCAACGTCTAAAAAAATCTATTGTACGTGTAAATGCCGTTTATTTAACGTTCATAAAAACCACTGTAGTGTAAATACCGCTTATTATACGTCTATGAAACACCGTTTATTGCCTTAAAAGCATTGTCGTTAATTTGCTCATGTGCGTTACCATCCAGCTTATGAGAATAAAGGCGGACAGACACAAAACAGTAGACCCGACCCCCCCCCCCGGCAATTTTATACACCTTTAATAAATGTACATTTATCAAAAGTTCTGTCATTAGTTGGTAGCGCATATGAACAAATTAAATAAGATTTCATCACTATATGTATGCAACTATCAAGCAATACAAAATTAATTCATGCCTTAAAATATTCATCCCAAAATGGCTTCAAGATGTGTAATATTACCCAAAAGGAAATGTCACACCCCAATTTTATTTTAAATAAGTGCAGTTGCTAATTATGCAACAATCTGTTATATTAATCTGTTATGTTCAGAATTTCCCTCCCCCAAATTCACAGTATTTCTACACATACACGACATACTTAGCTACCTTTGAGTAAACACTGTGTTAACTTTTCGATGCACCACCAATTAATCTTTAGCAAAAAAGTTTGGATTGCACAAATTGGAAGTAGACTTGAAATAAAAACCCAAAGAAAAAAATTATTGTAAGGAATTACTTCCAGACAATAAAATTCATAAAATCCATACTGATGGCCAAGGCTTTGTCCATTTGCCCAAAATGAACCAGAGTTAATTTTTGTTCAATGGCACTGGTTGTCCCTTTCCTGGAACCAGTGATACTAAATTAAGTACAAATGACTACACTTAAAAGTTGCTGAAGGTGGTCACATACTTCTGTAGATGTAAATTAAGTAAAAATGATTTGGGAAAAAATGATTGTAGTTTTACTCAACAGTCTCAATAGTTTTAGTCGACAGTCAACATGATAGAACAAGGTATTACTAAGAAAAACTTTTATTCAGACATACACATATGCATACACACTTTAATGGTTTCTATTGGTGCAAAATTACCACAAGAATTCACTATTTCTTTTCCAGAATGATGGAATCCTGCATATTTTAGCCATGCTTTAACAACATCTTCTCCTTCTTTACCTGAACAATTTTTGGTACAAGGATTAAGACGAACAGCACCTGTACAACACAAACAAAAAACACATTTTTATTAATTGCTAATGCATATGACTCAGGTGGCTGATAAAAAATATTTTGAAAGAAAACTATCAACCTAGCACAACCAACTGCTACAACTTGAACTAAGTATTCCAGTTCGACCCATAATTTTTAAGAAATCATAAATAAATAAAACTTGAATAAGTTATATAGAAAACAAAATTTCCACCACAAAGTTCCGAGGACATTTTTAAAAACGTGAATCAACAATCATTATTCCAATACTAAAAATTATTGTAGTCTAATAGAAATTTTTGGCATGTCTGATGTAAAATGATCCTCACAGAAAAGTGTTGGAGAGGTTTCCCCTCAAAATTCACGAAATAACTAGTTTTATTTCAATAAAATACTTTGTACATAAGTTTGCAGTGAGCTACACACTAAGACAAGAGTTGTTTCTCATAATCTTATAAATGAGAAACAATAAAGGCAGTTTTACTAATTTTGTTTAATAGTGCTGGTTGGAAAATAAGGTTTCATTAACTCTTCCGTAGGGTTCAGGCATAAATGATTATTAGCCTACATGTCCATATGAAATTAGTTTACTGATATAGGTAATACATGCAGGGCCCGCTTAAGGTTTTATGGGGCCCTAGGCACAGTAGGCAGTGCGGGGCCCCTACAGCAAAATGATAATTCCATTCTCAATAGTACCTCTCTATATTTTTCAGGACAGTTTTCTGCCTACACTTTTTTTATTATATAATGTTCTATATGTTGCTGTCTTATTTACTGAAAATTTAATCACCCTACTGTTCTACCTGAGGTTCCGGTTGTTGTTTTTTTGAGAATTTTTGAAGTTGGAACTTCATCCTCTTCCGATCTTACTTCTACGAATGGATGGCGGCTTGGTACTACACTTTCCGTTATCTTTTTTGTTTACTCTTTTCAGTTTTCTCTCTCTGCTAAACCTACATATATGAATTTCACGTGGACTAACAATCTATTGAGCAAGATCCCCCCCCCTTTCTATTTTGTTTTCAAACGGGAATTATGGACACCGGCAGAGAAGTTTTTCTATCCCACGTGTGGTTTAAATAAAACAAAAAAAATCAAAAGCTCAGGGGGGGGATACTGGAATTTTGGGGGCCCTAGGCCTGTGACCTTACGGCCCTAGTCGGTAATCAGGGCCTGAATACATGGTATTTAACCTTTAGAAGTCAAACTACATTCACGGAAAGTTAATAAGAAAAACTAAAATGCTGTTATGACAGAATAAGGGGACTAGAAATAACTCCCACAACTGAATGTAAATCTATAACTGGAACAGATGTGAAATGCAATAGATCTGTGCTTCTTGAAAACCTAGTTTTAAAAAACGCGTACTTTAAATTACTGGTGAGATATTATCTTGTTAAGAATCCAGTACAGCAAGCTATATGGCAAATATATTTTGTTCTACACAATCCAAAATCCCTTTGAAACATTCACCCATGTACAACAACCTTAACTTCAAAAACACTCTCCAACCTTGTTATATTGACAAAAATACCGCGAAACCAAAGCTTACATACACGCATTCGAGTATATACAGTAGAACCTCTGTTATATGCTTTTCAATTTTATACATAATTCTGCATCAGTATATTACTGTAGTTCCTAATGCTTTTTTAAACTTGGTTATATGCGGTTCTTTACTTTTTTTGTGATTATACATTAAATTTAGAATTTTAGATTATTAAAAACACTGTTCTTCAATTCTTTTATATTTAACGCGGTATGATATAGCTTTGAGATAACTGAGATAGTGTTGTTCTGTTCCTTCTTCATGCAGCCAAAGTTCAATATTGCTTCCATCAGAGGAGGGACTTTGTCTAGATAAAAAATTGGTTTTTACATTTCATGGCTACACACATATGCACATTAAAAAATTGATAAATTTCTGGGACGTAACTTTGTGTCTGTTATTTTGTGGTGTAATAAAATAGAATCCTAACTGTATAATCAATATTCAGGTTTCAAATGGATACTGAGAATCCACAGAAAAAAGCTACAAAGGATCAAGTGGGACATCGTCGGGCTAAGTGAGGTAAGGAGAAAAGGAGAAGATCTCATTGAACTGAAAAGTGGACATCTCTTCTACTATGGTGGGACAGATACTGGCAGAACTAGTGGTGTTGGATTTATAATAAACAAGAAAGTGAAGGATAAAGTTGTAGAAGTTGAAAGTTCCTCTGACAGAGCTGCACGACTCGTTATCCAACTCTCGAGAAGATACCAAGCTCAGATTATTAAAACTTATGCACCCACCACAAGTCATTCTGAAGAAGAAATTGAAGAATGTTATGAGGAAATTCGTCATCTAAATAATAAAGGTAAGCAGCACTTGAAGATAATTATGGGAGATTTCAATGCAAAAATAGGGCAACGGCAACAGAATGAAGCTTCAGGAGGTAAATTCGGTCACGGCAACAGAATGAAGCTTCAGTAGGTAAAGTCGGTCACGGCAACAGAAACCAGCGTGGAAATACTCTCGTTGAGTTTGCAGAGGCAGAAGAGTTTTTCATATTGAACTCCTTTTTCAAGAAAAAGCCACACAGGAAATGGGCATGTAGACATCCAAATGGGACGACAAGTGAAATTGATTTTATTATGTGTAACAAAACATTCGTCATAGAAGACTGCAGTGTGCTAAACAAGTTCAACACAGGTAGTGACCATAGATTGGTGAGATGTAAGATGCACCTCAACACTAAACTTGAATGTGGCAAGCTCATAAGACAAACAAAATGTATTGACATAACCAGCCTTTAAAAACACCATAATACCTTCAAGTTGGAACTGAAGAACAGATTCTCTACTTTAGAAGGCCTAACATCGGAAGAAGTGGATATTTCTGAAGTTAACCGAAAAGTAACCAAAGATCTTATGGAAACAGCAACAAAATTAGCTGGATCTAAGAACAAGTTGCATGTGAACAAATTATCAGGAAAAACCAAAATGTTGATGCAAAAAAGAAGAGAGATGAGGACAACTAAAGAAGATGTGACGTCCAAAGTGGAATATATAAAGCTATGCAGGACAGTACGAAAAAGTATCACTGAAGACGTAAGGAAATTCAACTGTGAACTAGTGAGGAAAGCAATTGAAAACAAACAAAGCCTTAAGATAGCAAAGGGACATCTCAGTAAGGGAAGAAAACAGATTATGGCACTGAGAAAAGAAGATGGTTCTGTAACAAGAAAGGAGGTGAAATTTTGACAAGAGTGAAAAATTTCTTCTCCAAATTATATGAAAGGGATGATACATTTACTTCAGACATCATGAAAGGTACCAGTACCAGAGTTCTTCCAGTCCTCCCAGCAGAAGTTGCACATGCAATCAAGAACACGAAGCGGGGAAAAGCTTCAGGAGAAGATGGAATTACTGTAGACATCATACAAGAAGCAAGTGGAGAAATCGAAACAGTACTATGATCCTGCTACATAAAAAAGGTGACATTGAGAATCTCAGGAACTACAGACCCATCAGCCTCCTATCAGTGGTTTATAAAATTTTCACTAAAGTTCTTTCACACCGCTTGAAGGTAGCACTGGACATGGTTCAACCGAGAGAACAAGCTATATTCAGGAGTGGCTACAGCACAATAGATCATATCCACGTACTGAGAGAACTAATTGAAAGAGCGAGGGAATATGAACTTACAGTGTGCATGGCTTTTATCGATTATGAAAAAGCCTTTGATTCGGTGAAACCATCAGTAGTTACAATTACTCTGAAATCCTGCGGTATTGAAGATGCATGCATTAATATTATTAATAACATCTATGAAAATGCAAGTGCAAAGATTCAGCTGTTTGGAAATACAACACACATAAAAATTGAAAAGGGAGTGAGACAAGGTGACACCATATCTCCGAAGCTCTTTAATGCCACATTGGAGGATGTCTTTCAGTCACTGAGCTGGGAAAACAAGGGGATAAAGATTAATGGAGATTATCTAACCCACCTTCGTTTGGCTGATGACGTAGTCATTTCTGCAACTACCCCATCAGAGCTGCAGAGTGTGATCCAAGAACTTGCTGACAAGAGTAAAGAAGTGGGATTAAAAATGAACTTTCAGAAGACAAAAGTGATGTTCAATGCTTTTACACGAAATGAAGATTTATCGATTGATGGAGAAAAGCTGGAGATAACAGACACGTAAGTTTGTCTTGGACAGCAGATATCAAGTGAGGGTCACATTGATGAAGAAATTAATCGGCGTACAAAACTTGCCTGGAGAGCTTTTGGAAGAAAGAGCATAATTTTCAAGAGCAATATGCCATTATGTCTTAAAAGAAAAGTGTTTGATCAATGCATCCTTCCAGTGCTTACGTATGGTGCAGAGACGTGGACCTTAACTAAAAGAGACATACAAAGGCTGCAGACAACTCAAAAAAGCATAGAGAGGTGCATGCTTGGTGTAACCAGGAGAGATAAGAAGAGGAACTCGTGGATCCGAAAAATGACAAGAGTGGAAGACATCATGATCAGAGTTAAATCCCTGAAATGGCAATGGGCTGGACATGTTGCCAGAAGGACAAACCATGGATGGACAGCCGAAATCGTAGATTGGATTCCAAGAGACAGGAAAAGACCCAGAAGAAGACCACATGGGAGATGGGTGGATGAAATTCGAAAGTATGCAGCAGTGACATGGAGGAGACTGGCACAAGACAGACCGCTGTGGAGGAAACTTGGGAAGACCTTCGTCCAGCAGTGGATTGATAATGGTTGACAATGATGATGATACTAAAGTACTGGTCTCAGAATCATAGTTGTGAGGATTTCACTTAATCTGGGATCAGGATTTTTATATACAGGGGCATAAAAAGAGAACTTTGATTTCCATAAGCTTTGCAGTTTTTGCAATGCGATAAAATATGTTATTTGAAATTCTTTTTTCTTTCACAGCAAATTCGACTTTAAATAAATCACTATTGAGAACATCTTATATATTGTTGCTACACCCTGGCCGCCAGATTATCGAATAAAAGAAAGCTTTAAGAATTTAGATGTCAGGATGTCAGGCAATGTCTGACGTCCTGGAGGTAGACAGTAGAATTACGAATAATATTTGTGAGCTCTTTTTATCGCCGAAATCTTAGGTACTGGTGGAAAGAATTTATCCTGCAATTTAGCCAATTAAAACCAAGAAATTCTGACACTCATTAATTATTCATGCAACTTCAGGACTGCCACGAGACAACAGACATTTAATCAATTAACAGCAAAATATGAGGATAATGACGAAGACGTCTATATACAGAGGATTGGGAAGGAGGGACGTCAAGTAGACTCGCCCCTTTCGGGATAGCTCTGAGGCTGAATTTATCATTAAAGTAAATGATTATTTGGTGGCCTATACAGTCCGGCTTTAAAAACACAGTTCTCAGTCGACGAGAGTCTATTGGCTGACCGGAGCCAATCTAATCACAACTGGCATGCATACATAAGTTCTGTACTTACAGATATGTTGTTTCCTCGGGTATCCATGTTTGATGTATTCACTTCGATATGCACTCACGTTGTTATGCACTCACTAACATTTTATGTGTTTTGGCTTTTAAGCGCATCTGTATGATGACACACCCATTTCCGAGCACGCATTATAACCAATGGAGAGGGGAGTCAAACCCTATCTCCCACTTTCTCTCGTGCAAGGCATTCACTTCCATGAAATCAGGCACGCATTTATGCGCACCAATGCCGTGGTGGAACGAAGCCGTTAACGTGTAGAAGGATCCGTTCGTCTCTCCAAAGGTGAGTCTCGCATACATCACCGGTCGGCATCTCCATCATTCGGGGCTGTAACTCCATCACATCGTGTGACCTCCGGGATGCTGGTTTTCTCTTACGTGCAAATTAGCGCCAGGAAAAGAGGTATCGTCCTCTCTCTCTCTCCTATTTCCTCGCGGTAATATCAACCGCTCGGCCGCTCGTTGTATAGCTGGCCGGCATCTTCGGACAGAAGCTTTTCTTCCGCCGTTAACTCCGAGACTCGTTCCCTTCATGGTTCGGAACCAGACTACTATTTTTCTCTTGTTCACATCGTCAGCAAATTCCTTGTTCTTTCTTTGGGGGTCTGTTTTAACTCTCTTGTCAGCCTGAAAGCATTCGGCGCGGAAAAGTGGTAAGAAATACATGCCTCTGCATTCAGAATATGTGGTGGGTCCACCTCCGGAAAAGTACGGAATACACATAACTTAACTAACACTCCTTTGTCCTGTCAAGGTTCGGAGTAGCAAACGCCATAAGTTTTCCGCTCTCTTGACACTCTTCCCAAACATCCCACCATCTCACACGTGCATGGTCACCCAAACTGACGGACACGCACTTAGGGGACGACGCATCGCGTTTCCCACACCAGGCTAAGATTTCTCCCTTCCAAGAAAAAGGACTCTTATCTGTTCAATTTTGCAATGCGGGAAACCACTAGCTGTTAATTTTCAACCAATAATTAATGCTGTTCCCTATTGCAAAACCTGCTAATCGAATTCATTTCTGTACCCAAAAGTCGTAACAATATATATAGAAGATGCCAAATTCTTTCAGCGCAGTTGAATAACAGAAGTGCATTAACATGAGTTTAATAAGTGTTTATTTATTTTAACATATAAAGGACTACTGTAACCATTACAGTGTTGAATAGTAAGATCGAGAAAGAGTAAAGCTAATGTACCACTTTGCTGGTTGAACGCAAAATATATGTACTTACACGTAATCAGTGATGAAGCTCTTAGATTCTTAAACGCTTTCTTTTCACGTCCTGCCCAGTTATATTGGATGGCTAAACCATTGGACATTACTTCCCTCATAATACGACATGTTGTCTGGCCAATAGTTGTGCCACCTTTACATCTTAAGTGTTTAACCTGAAAGTAAATTAAAAATTAACACACATAAATACATCATGTACAAGTACATTCTAAACCTGTAAGAAGTTAATAAAGAAAGACACAACCAGAAAATGCATACATATTCCGCAAATTGTTCTTATTTTATGCGCAAATTGCATTTAACTTCATTAATGGAAACTCACCTAAAAGGTTGTTGTTCATTTTGCAACATTTACCGCACGTATATTTCCGGCTGACTTGTCATAATGCGTGATGGACATTTCGTGATCGTCGTATCTCTTCCCTGTGTCTTCGCATATATTCTTGCAAGTTGTTTTTGAGCCAAAACATTACAGTTACATTCACATTTTCATCACATACGCACAACTTTCGTTATCTTCAACATATATTTAAAAAGGCTAAAAACACTGTATCTAACTTCCATTCCATTCATCAAAAACTTTAACCTTAATTCTCTTGGTCATTAATTGCCGCCCACGTCCTTATATTCACAAATTTATACATATCTTCATATTAAAAACGCTATGTATATACACTATTTACAGAAGCCTTACTCACAACACAATGGGGTTTCCTAAATTAGGTTGAGATACCCGAACCCACAGCGCTATGCGCTTTTTGGCAGGTGAAATAGAATCTAAGAGAGTTAGGAGCAGATTGTCCTGATAGAATAGTACGAAAAAAAAGTATGGAAATATTAGAGCACAAGAAGTAAACGGTTTCCCGTTGAGTAGTGAAGTTATAAGCTGCCCTACATACTTACCTGTAACAACAAGCCGTTCTGAGCGATATTTCTCTCCGCAGAAAAATGCCCGGTACACCGCTGCCACAGATGAGTACAGAGGGAAAAGAAGGGAAGGACAAGGGAAAGGGGGAGCCTGAAAAAAACATCACACACAGAATAAGTTTCCCAGAGGAAAATCGACGTTCAACACCGGATAAGACAAAACTGGCCATTTTCTCAGTGTTTCTCTCGGGTCTGCTGTTGCTTCGTTACTCGTTAGTTAATGAGAGAAAAGATTTTTCCCCATTGGTTTAAAAAATTTTTTCTCAGGTTTACTTTTGTTGATTCTTGCCTGACAAGCCAGAGTAACCATGACTGAGGTGGTGTGATCACAGGATTACACCGATCGAGGTTTCAGTTACTCATTTTTTTTGAGTAAACAACAGAAAAACAAAAAAATAAATAAAAACAGCCACAATCAGGGTTTTTATTCCTTATTTAGGGAGCCGGTGGTATAAGGGCCAATCATTTTTTTTCTTCGCTACTTGTCTGCTTGTTGCACAATTATGTGCAACAGCGGAAAAAATTAAGTCATGTTTTATTTATTTATTATCTTTTTTTTTTTTTTAGTCAGAACTAATGCGTAAGAAAAAAAAATTCTTTAAAAGACAAGACTAACAACACCTTGTTAGTTAGGGGAGAGAAATTCAGTACAAAAAAGATAAATCTTTTATGCAACATTTTGCTCGGCCCTTGAAAGGGCCTTTTTTCCCCCAAAAAACTCCTGATATTCACTTCTTGCTTTCTTCCCATGTGTGAAGAATAACTTAAATTTAGTCCCAGTCATTTTTAATTTTTTTGGAAGTATAACTGTGAACTGGATTCTTTTCAGGAATTTTATTTAAAATAGCCTTCGGTCTTTTAAATTTGTCAGTATCATTGACAACATAATTAAGGGCCTCCCTGACAAGAGGATTGGGATGTTTCTTGGCTTTCTCGTAATACCTTTGCGCTAGATCATACATAGTATAATGTATAGAGTTGATATTTAACATACTACGGATAGCATTATTGGATGTTTTTCCATCGAGTCCTACCATCATACGAAGAGTTTTATTTTGAAACGAGGTAATATTATTTTTTTGCTGCTTTCTGCAGTTACCCCAGATAGGACAGCCATAGGTAATCACCGGGCTGAAGCATGCTTTCCACAACCAGGTTTTTTTTTTTTTTTTTGCTAAGCCTTTTATTTTTAATTATGGGTTGGGGACATCCTCTTAATTTAACAGCTTTAACCAGGGTTTCCTGAATTAGCTTGTTCCAATTCAAATTATGATCCATAATGAGGCCTAAATATTTGACATCCTTTACCCAAGGTATTTTTTTACCATACAATTCAATTTCAAAGTCAGGATTGTAATTGTATGTTTTACGGGAGAACAGAATTGCTGGTGTCTTGTCAGTATTAAATTTAATTTTCCAGTCTAGAAAGTAATTCTTCAGTTTTTCCACATAGTATTGCAACATAAATGTTGCTTGATTTTTATTCATGGAAGTATACGCCAGTGCAGTGTCGTCAGCATAAAGTGCTGTAGTCAGATTCCTGTTGTTAAAATTTGGAAAATCTGAAGTAAAAATAGAGTATAGCGTAGGAGCAAGTACACTGCCTTGTGGAACACCGGCTTCAATTATTTTTTTTGAAGATTTCTTCCCATTAATTCTTGCACAAAATGTTCTGTTTTCAAGATAAGATTTGATTATGTGAATAATCCAAGGTGGGAAGTCATGTGCTATTAGTTTGTAGATAATTGCCTCGTGTGGACATTTATCAAAAGCCTTAGTCACATCCAGGAATATAGCCACTGTGTGCTTTTTATTCATTATTCCTTCTGCACATTTTTCAGTAACTCTCGAGAGCTGGTGCAACGTGGAGTGTTTGTCACGAAAACCTCCTTGAATAAATGGAATAACTGGGTATTCTTCACAGAACTGTTGCATCCTAACAAGTATAATTTTTTCAAGGATTTTCCCATGGTTGGGAGCAACGAAATCGGTCTGTGATTTTCAGGAATTGCCGGGTTTTTACCTGGCTTGGGTAATAATATTACCTCTGCTGTCTTCCAATCATCAGGGAAATAATTTAATTTGATGGCACAATTGTATATTTTAGTAAGGGTTTGCACATACTCTTCCGGTAATGTTTTCAGAATTTCATTATTTATGTCATCTTTGCCTGGTGCCTTTTTATTTTTAAGATCATTAATGTGAAACCTAACTTCTCTTTCACTGATGGGTAGTGGTTTTTCCAAGTCAGGAGGAACAAACATTTTTTTTTTTGGCCCTTAAAAGGTCTCTTGTTTTTTCTTATCTTTTCAGTTTTTGGCGTTCCGGACCCGAGAGAGGTCGTAGCACCTTTAACTTGAAATTGCTGTCCGATATTTGCATTTTTTTGGATTCCGGACCCGAGAGAGGTCGTAGCACCTTTAACTTGAAGTTGCTGTCCGATATTTGCATTTTTTTTGGATTCCGGACCCGAGAGAGGTCGTAGCCACTTTATTTAGAGGTTGCTGTCTATCGGACGTAAGAGAGGCCATAGCATTTACTACTTTTGGCTGCTGTTTTCTATGCCTTGTCCTCCTATTTTTTTTAAAGGAGCCTTTCTGTTTACTTTTAATTGGGGATGTTAGTACAGGTTTTTTTTACTAGTAAATTCTTCATAGAGTTGTGCACTTTGGGTGATGACTCTAGAATTTTTTTACATCCTCCGCATGTTTAAAATAAGTATCCAGGGCCTTTTGCATTTTAATGGCTACATCAGTGTCAGGGATATCATTTATTTTAAACTGTTTTTCGAGTGAGTTTGCAAAGATTTCCGCTTTTTCTGCACCGATTCTAACTACCGTCCGATCTGCTTTCTGGAGGGGTGGGATTAATCTGATATTTTTACTTTGCAAACTTGAAGTAAGGTTCCACAGGGTCATTTTATTTTTTTTATTCGAATTTTCAGAGTAGTCAATATGTGCTTCCTCTAATAATTGACCCCATGAACCGTTTTCAAACTTTCTGATATCTCTTTTGATTTGCCTGTTAAGGGTGCAATAAAGGTCATAAAATGTTTTATTTCTGGTTCTTTGCCATTTACTGCGGTACCTATTTTTCTCCTTAATAAGATCCAATATTTCTTTGGGTAAAAAATACGGGTTTCTTTTTTCTTTGGCAGGAGTTTGGTAAGCCTCCATAACCTTTTTAAAGGCAAGGTTAAAGGTTTCAATGGCATTGTCAATTTCTTCTTTGCTATTGCAATCTCCGATTGCTGGAGGTGGTGCTAGCTTAATTTTTTTTTTCAAATCGCTTTAGGTTCGTGACCATTTTGGGTGCTACCATTACAGTTTTGTCAGTAAAAAGCTGCAGATGAACGGGGTCATGATCAGATGAGAGCGCTGCTTCAGTATAGATTTCATAATAATATCTATTATTTTTGAATAGCTGCAAAATCTAGCACATTACTAGTTCCTCTTAACGCTGTTCTGGTGGGCTCGGAAGGTGACCCCAGATCAATATTTTTATTTAAGAGATATCTGAAAATATTGTTCCCACTTTTATTAGCTCTAGGACAGTACCAATAGCGGTGTTTGCTATTAAAATCTCCCGCTACTATGGTGGGGATGTCTTCTTCAAAAAGTTTGTCCAGAGCTTCACTGGTAACTGTATGTGACGGATGATTATAAAAGGCTGTAAACTTGATCGGGTTATTTTTAGTTTTATTAATAACCGAGTGCGCTTCTTGACCATCTTCAGTGTTGCAAGGTGTTTCACTTTGCTCTAATCTATCAATAACCGCAATCAAAATTCCGCCGCTTTTGGTGGTTTTGTCTTTCCTGTAAACCTTGTAATTGGGTATTTTGAATTTAATTTTATCGCTTAGCCATGATTCATTAATTAACGCAACGTCAATTTTTTTTATACTTTAAGTAGGCTAAAAATTCTCTTTGTTGTCTTTTGATACCCTGCGCATTCCAAACTAGAATGTTAAGGCCATTTGTTTCAGTTATTAAAACTTCATCCTCAGAAAAAGAAAGGCCTCTAAATGGGCCTTTTTTTCCTTCCTCAGAAGAAATGGAAGAGGATATGGAGGTGGTGCAGGTGAAGGTGCACTTAAGTGGCATCTTTCCCCTTTTCTCTTCCTTGTTTTTTTTAAGCTGTCTTTCTCTACGGCTATGCTACTAACAGTAATACTATCTTGGGCATTAGTAACAGCATTTAACCGAAGCATTTCTTCACTGTCATTACATACAACATTTTTAACTGCAACGCTGTACGCGTAACTCGGAGAGACTTTTTTTCGCTTCCTTTAATTCTTTGCTAAATCTTCCAGTGAAGTAATTTACTTTTCTTTTCTTTATAGTTTTATTGGTTTCCTCTCTTTTGCAGTTTATTTCATTCTCAGAAACGGGAATGCTCTTAACAGGGCCATTTTTTTTTGTTTTTTTTTCTTCCTCAGAGAAAATGGAAGAGGATATGGAGGCAGTGCAGGTGAAGGTGCGCTTAAGAGGCATCTTTCCCCTTTTCTCTTCCTTGTTTTTTTTTAAGCTGTCTTTCTTTACGGCCATGCTGCTAACAGTAATACTATCTTGGGCATTAGTAACAGCATTTAACCGAAGCATTTCTTCATTGTTGTTACTTACAACTTTTTTAACTGCAGTGTTGTACGTGTAACTCGGAGAAACTTTTTTTCCGCTTCCTTTAATTCTTTACTTAGCCTTCCAGTGTGGTAATTTTCTTTTCTTTTCTCTATAGTTTTCTTATTTAACTCTCTGTTGTAGTGTTTTGGACCTAAATAGTTTTTCACATCTGCATTCATTTTATCAACCAAGTTGGTGTTTTGATAATTCGATAGATGTTTCTGTATCCTTTGCTCTAGCACAGAATTAGGTAAGCTGCTTTTAATTACAACCTTTTTTTTTCTCTCTGTGTAATAAATTAATATTACGGATATATTTATTTGGGTTTTTTTAATAATTCTGTGTCTTTTATTGCTTCCTGTATTTTGAAGCAATCACTGCTTTCTTGCAATGCATGAGGTTGTTTCTTACGAACATTTTTTTTCTGTGTTTTTTCCTCACTTTTATTGAAACTTTTTTGTGCTTCAATATTTTTGTCGTAAAGCTGAGCTTTACTCGTGTGAATTTGTGTTCCAGTTTTTTCTAACTGCGTTTCCTTCTTCTGTAATGTACAAATGGCCAATTCCTTTTTGAAATTTTTTTCAGTCGGCCCTAAAAAGGGCCGGTTTTTTCCGTAGACTGACGCAGATTCACACTCTTTTGACGAAAAATCTCACAGGAATAGCCTGATGCCACAACACTGTCAGGTCTATTCAAATAGTCAGGTCCCGCAGGATTATCTGATCTATTTTTTTCAACAAAACCATCCCAAGAGGGGAATCCGTTGGTATCTCCACCCGACAAACTAAAATAGTCAGGTCCCGCAGGATTATCTGATCTATTTTTTTTCTAAAAAAAAACCCATCCCCAGAGGGGAATCCGTCGGTATCTCCACCCGACAACAGAGGTTTCAAAGACCTCATACTTACCTTCTTACTTTTCCTGGTCTTTTTTTTTAACACTGTTGTTCAACTCAGGGGGTAAACACCTTATCCTCCTGGATCTTCTAAGAACATTTTCTACTTCAGTTGTGCTACAGATTCCAGTTATAGGGGGAATGAAATGGCTAACTTCTTGTTCAGCATCAGATTCTATTCCTGCATTCTCAGCGTCGGCAATCCTTTTGCGCAACGAAATTTTTAACGGTGTGCTAACAGCAATACGAAGAGAAGTGGATTCGGAAAATTTTTAATAGAGCTTTGAAAAAAGCTTAGCTACTAAAAGATCTCCTAACCGGACTGATTACAATAGACTGGTAACCCAGAAACTATCTAAGATGCGACGAATAAAACCTTCCGAAGAAGCAAAAAGTTGCGAGACAGATAACTAGCGGGAGACCACACCACGTGCGACCGTCCCGTTTGGAATCCAAGCCAACTCGCACCTCGAACTGCTCGAACTCTACTGAGAAGCTTTACTCCATCAACTCAGTTCATTTATACAATGGCTCAACCTTCCTCCTCCAACCCTACATAGTTTTCCGACGGGAAACAGGATATGCTTAACCACCCATACTGTAAGCCACAACCCCAGGACTTCGTCCGCCTCTAAATCTTTCTGCCAGGCCCTAGCCGTCTTCAGGAGATGATGGCCAGGGTCTGGCAGAAAGTGCAGTTGACGCCACAGGCAAACATCATGAGAGAGCAGAGGACCGGAGACGATTGCATTACTTGCTCTGCGGCTGCGGAGAGGAACGGTTGTTTTTCGACAAGTCTCCTGTACACTGCCAGGGTCTGGCAGAAAGTGCTAGAGGCGGACGAAGTCATGGGAGTAAGGCTTACAGTATCAGTGGTTAAGTGTGTCGTGTTTCCCGTTGGAAAACTAAGTAGGGTTGGGGGAGGAATGTTGAGCCATTGTATAAATGAAGATAGAATTTTCAATATGAATATATGTATAAATTTGTGAATATAAGGATGTGGGCGGCAATTAATGACCAAGAGCATTAGCATTAAAGTCTTTGATGAATGGAATGGAAGTTAGGTATAGTGTTTTTAGCCTTTTTAAATATATATTGAAGATAATGAAAGTTGTGCGTATGTGATGAAAATATGAATGTAACTGTAATGTGTTGGCTCAAAAACATCTTGCAAGAGTATATGTGAAGACACAGGGAAGAAATACGACGACCACGAAATGTCCATCACACATTATGACAAGTCAGCCGGAAATATATGTGCGGTAAATGTTGCAAAAGGAGCAACAACCTTTTATGTGAGTTTCCATTTATGAAGTTAAACTGTAAGAAGTTGTTACATTTAGAGTTAAGCTAGCCAAGTCATTGTTTACCAGCAACACTATATATTATACACAAGGGTAGACTAAGGCCCAAAATTTTTCAGGCACCAACTCTATTTTTTTTTCAAGAGATATGTGGAGAAAACCCATGAACAATCTGAACATAAACTACACATGCAAAACTGTAACCAACAATCGAAACTGATGTATGTATTATTTCTCAGACTAAGTGAAAGTCCGTCAATAACCACAGGGAAAAATAAGATATCTGCAGTACTTTTTAAATCACTTATTTATTGAGTATTTCTTTGATCACAACATTTTTTGTGAACATTCGTTCGTTATTGATAATCTTACCTTGATATAGAATGTCACAAACATACATGAAACAATAGTTCGTCAAAATGAAGCAGATGTGTTCCACATAAGAAAGTATGTTTCATGAATATTACACAATACAAAAAGGACATTGGTTATGACAGGGATTTGACAATTAAAACGGGCAAGTGCTCTTTCCACAGCGCTACCAAAGTGGGACAAATATTCAGACAAAGGAAATTATATGGTTTTACATATTGTTCAATAATTCAGTGCAAAATCCACAACTAAAAGTAGGTCACATACTGCATACTTGCATTTCTAAATAAGTTTTTATTCTAGCTTTGTTTTTATGGTTTATCACATTCAAGGATCATTCACAAGAACAGCACCCAGCTAAACGGCTCCTGTAGATTACATGCATGCATAGAGATTGCTCATCTACAAGTCACTTTGTTGGTAGCTATGGATTGGAATTTTTAAGATTAGCTTTTGATGCCTGTAGATACTTTTTTTTGTTACTGGCCCCTTTGTTAATAATGATAGAACACGTTTATGGCATTTACTGACTATTCTCAGCATACTCAGATTGTAGCATCAGTTCCCAGTGTCTATTAAACAAACAAACAAAATGTGCGACTCCAAGAAGTGTCAGTGTTGAAAAGATGTTTACGATCGGCAATCATGTGCATTCTAGTTGTAGTGGCTGAAAGCTTTTAACTGGCTCCAGCACGATTCTGAAGCAGACAAGTGAGCGATGCTCCATCCTGGAGCATCACTCACTTTGATAAAATTCTGAACTTACTGATAAACAGACTACATTTATTACTGTAAGTGATAATTCCAAAACCAATTCCATCCTGGAGCATGAATCAAGTACTTCCCATAAGGTAATAAACTGCAACACAGTAAATGGGGTTTCAAAAATATGGGGGAAATCAAAACACTAAAACTGAACACTGTAGCTGTTTTACACTTAATTAGATACTCCTGATATTACACAATATGACCCACTTATGACAATGTCGTATGGATTCAATCAGGTGAAAATACAAAGAAAAAACATTATTACATTTTAAACCCTTTAATAACAATAATAACTAAAGTCAATTGTAATTTACGTGTTCATTAGTTGGCATACAAGTTCTAATCAGTCTGAAAATATTTTGTAAAACTTATTCTCTATTTTAAGTTAATGTGATATTAAAGTATATATTTCACTGTACCCCAGTTTGAAGAAGAGCAATAAAACTAATACAGCATGCATATTAAACACATGCTATATTTACATGTATGTCATTTGTAAACCAGTAAAAATGGGCATGGACTATCAAACTTCTGATATACACTGGTCCCCAGGACCTGTGAAGTTCTTTTTAATATTCTGCCATTTCTTTTAAGCAATGGTAGCTGTTAAAATTGGCTATACAATTTCCTATTTTATTTTTTCCCTAACAGTTGCAAATTCATGGGGTTTATTTCTAAATTTCCTTGCATTATTAAGTAATAAAATTTCTATTACTTCTAGCTCAAACAATGAGATACAACTTTCACTTATGGCGAGCAGAAATGGATCATTGGGGTAATCAAGGACAACTTGAAAAATCAAAGTAAACTCCATATACACTGCTGGACAATTGCTAAGGACGGATCATAAACGGCTATATAGCGCATAAAAAAGTAAGTGTGGTTGGATGCCAAGTGAAATAAAATAATGTCAGAATGCCAGGACATTACAAGAAAGACAATTTATTGTGCTCTGAATTTCAGAAGGCTTTGGAACGTGTTCAAGGGACAAACAGGCCATTTTGTGCAGAATACGTAAACGTGAAAAAAATGCAATTACCGTCCGCAGGCGTTCCGGCCTAAGATGTCAATACGGGATATGGCCACCATGGAGGGCTATGCAAGATTCCACACGTCGTGTCATGCTTTGCACAACATTATCACGCAGCTGTTGGGGTAATTTATCCCATTCCTCTGTCAGTGCACGGATGAGGGTGTCCTTGTTTATTGGAGGGCATTGGCGACCAGCAAGACTCCTCTCCAAAGCATCCCACACATTTTTAATGGGATTCAGATCTGGAGAACATGCTGGCCATACGAGGCGTTGAATATCCTCGCTCTCAAGACACTCCTGGACAGCGACTGTTCGATGACATGTTGCGTTGTCGTCCATGAAAATGAATCTATTACCGACAGCACCACGGAACAAGCGAACATGAGGTAGCAGAACATCATTAATGTATCGTTGGCCAGTTATAGTCCCAGTTGGAAGCACATAGAGAGACGTACGGCCATTGATCATGATGCCAGCCCATACCATGACACTAAATGTCGGATATCGGTCCCTTTCCTGTATGTTTGCTGGACAATATGCAGTACCACTTTCACGCCAGATCAGTTGTCGTCGACAATCAGACGATAGACTGTATCTACTCTCATCTGAGAAGAGGACAGCAGACCAGTCGTTATCAGTCCAATTGCGATGTTGATGGCACCATTGCAAACGGGCGGTAGGGCGACGTCTGGACAATGGGATGCACACAACAGGACGGCGGGCGTATAGTCCTCCTTCATGCAAACGTCTGGCGACAGTTTTTCGGGAGATCCGCTTGCCGGTAGCAGCCATAAACTGATTTGCTACCTCACTAGCTGTGCTGCGCCGATGTCTTTTTGTTGATAGCACTATGTACCGATCTTCTGCAGGTGTCGTACTGCGAACACGACCTCCCCCGTGACGTTTGCTACACTCTCCATTTGTTTGAAATGATTTCCAAAGCCTTGAAACAACACTGTGGCTGACGTCGAACTCCCTGGTAACATCTGTTATTTTTCGCCCTTCTTCAATCTTGCCAATAATACGGCCACGCGTAAAATCATCTAGGTGATGTCGGGAAGACATACTGAAAATTGCAAGTTCGTCAATTGATTCTTTCCCTTTCAACTTTGCGTTTGAACAACAACGGTCAATACGCGTCATATCCTTTATATCTCTTATCAGCGCTATGACGTCACGAACAAGTTCGGCAATCCAAAATTTGCATACGCACAACACGTCTTACTGTATCCCGCACTTCTGCTAATTTCCACATATTCCTGCCTTCCATTTTATGGTTGCTATCGTTGCTATTGTCATCCGTCCTTAGCAATTGTCCGGCAGTGTATATATATATATATACATTTTTTGTAGAAAGCCAAAAATGCAGATACCTCAAATTATTAGCAACATCAGTAACTGATGTTACTGCTGAATTGTGTGCAGTTTCAAAATGAAAACATCCTGCTTATATGATTTTATTACACAGTGATTAAAATTATGGTTTACTAAAACACATTAGTACAAATGATAAATACAATTTTTTTTCGTAACACAAAAACAGAACATAGCAGAACTTTTTTTGAAATTTATTTCCTGTATTTTGATTTCCTTTGTAAGTTCAATACTACGACTGATTTTTAAAGAAACAACTATAATCTACAATTAAGTGATGTCTGTTCTGATTTTTTGACACAGAAATGAGCTATCACAATATCTGCCGAAACAAGATGACTAAACCGACACCTACTCTTAAGTACTGTTCAGCTGAACACATGCTTTAATAGCTTGGTAGTGGGAATACACAAAACCCTGTACCATCATGGCAGTAGTACATCACTCCATCGATGCAGCACTGAGTGTGGTTAAAGGGCAGGGGGCATGCATGCACAACAGTGGCGGCTCGTGGCAACTGAAACAGGTGGGGCCAGTAGCCGAAGTCAAACAATGAAATAAAAAAAAACTGTCATTATTAGGCCAACTATTCAGACCCCCACCCTACACCCAAGATTCCTTTACTCTGCCCCTGTTTACCCCCTTGACTCACATTAATGCCCAAATCAGGCAGGAATATGTCAACTATTGTATTGCACACGAAAAAAATTTCCTCAGAATAGAATGCATAATTATTAACAGAAAAATGTTAAAACTCCTTAAATAATTTGTTTACCTTAAAACATATGAGCATTAATTTATGTTAGTTGTGCTTTGTGTTTCTTCAGATTTCTCAACTGAGGAATAATCTCAGGATTCACAGGATAAAAAAATATAGTGAAAAAATAATAACTCCAAATATATGCAGGGAGGGAATGTTTCATGAATTTCGTCACATATAGAATGAGTACAATACTACCATTTGCATTATTTGAAAGGTTTAACCTTTTTTTTTAAAGAACTTGTGAACCCTAAAAACATTTATGTACTCATGTGCAAATTATACTTACAGGTTTTCTCATTTATTTATTTTTTTAACATAAAAAATCCTTTCAGTTAAAACTGAAATTAGTTCTGCTAAGCGCTTTGTAAACTTCATACTCTTGGAAACTCAAATTCTTGGGCTGATAAGCACCGAGCTTTTTAAGTGAAGCTTTTCGACTCAAATTCTTGGGTTGACGAGCACTGTGTTTTTTTAAGTGAAGCTCAAACTAAAGATTCTTGGGGTGATAAGCACTGAGTTTCTTTAAGTGAAGCTTTTCTTATGAGTTAAAGCAAAGAACGGAGATTTTAACAAAATATCCACTCCATTCATTGTAATCGACAAGCAAAAAAGTCACGACACAAAGGAGCAACACATCACCGAGAGAGACACACACACAGAAAAAACAACTAACTGAACTTTGAGCTTGGTCGGGGTAAGCTTCTCTGTCAACCCACGGTGTTAAGGAAATGGATACTCTCCTGGCCAATCAAATTAGCGCGGGGCCAGATAGATCTGGCCCCACAGCTTTTTTTGCACACGCGTTAAGGCAGTGTAAGTCATCATACTGAATGAGACTGGGAGGAAATCGTCTCCTCTTTGCTTGCGTAGTGATGTTGCTGGAGCCTGTTGGAGCTGGCCCCAATAACCTCACACTCTGAACGTGATCTGTTTCCTCAGGGAATAGTTTTTCGTTTTTGAAGGAAACTTTTCCCTTAGGTAATGATTTTTGAAGGGAAAGGTTTATCACCATGTAGTTAAGAGAGAGAATAAGAATCAGGACAAAAAAATGTTTCTAAAAATAGAAATTTTTAGGTGGGACCCGGTTCCTCTGGCCCCTAATGACGAACCGCCCCTGATGCACAATATCATTATAGTCAAGCCAATGGCTTGATTACAATGATTATGACAGACCATACTGCTTGGGGGCAGCACAGAATTCATGTCCTCTTCTTGGTCATGAATTGCCTGACCAAAAGAACACGGTAGCAAAACGTTTTACTTTCCAGGAATCAAAACCAAAGGCTTTTTTTTTTTTTTTTGCCACTGGTTGTCACATAAAAACTCAATGGTAGAGCAAATTACTATTAAAAATTAAGCTTATAATTTTTCACTTGAAATAATGTGACCACAATCTTAAAACGTATGGAGGGCCAGCAGCATTCAGGTTGTCCTCTTCTTACAGTTTAATTGTATCACGCAATGAAGCTTCCAACAATAATGGCTCCTCTTGGACACCATTATATGTGCTCATCCTGTTCACACACTTTTGAACTGTATATGTTCATATAATATATGACATATATGCAATAAATACATGGTCTAAATGATTAAGAGTGGATTTTAAGAACTTTGTACTCATATACACTGTTTCTCGCGTTATAATTAACAATATATCAACGGGTCAATCCTCCATTGCATCCCGTAAGAATTTCAAACCATTCATGATAACAATTATAAGTTATAATAAAACATCTATTGAAAAGAGAATCTTTGAGCTTAACTTACGTTTTATATCGGATGCATATTGCTGATTGATAGTCTCACGAACTCTTAATCTTGTTCAGGCTGTTATTTCATTGTCTGTCGTAATGCAAAGTCTTTTCAAATTTTGAAGCTTTTCAAACGTGAAGTCAATAAGGTTATTTTGAAGTCAAACATGAAGAAAATTGAAAATAGTGACAAAGAAATTAAATTTCGAATGAACAAAGGAAGTTTTTTAAAACATTCTAGAAAGTACAAAGCGGGATAAGCCTGACGGCATAATTTATCGAAGTACTTTAAAATCAATAAAATCACATGAAGTAGGCTTATAGAGTACTGATGCTTTCAACTTATGTAGGTTGACAAATGAAATATCTAAAAATAGGTTAAAAACACAATAAAAGAACCTGTCATGAACAAGTCGAAGTACGATACCCTAAAATGCTAACGGGGAACAAGGGCGGCCATTGTTAAGCACAAGTAAAATGTGTGTATAAAAAAAACAGAAAAATTTGTTATAAATGGGGAAATGGAAACATTAATACAATTTCACATGATATAGCAATAAGATACTACTGGAAACTATGTTGCAAAATATTACAAGTGTACAGAAGTGCATATAAACAGGAAAATATCTTAAATACAGCTAAGAAAGGGTCATATACATAACCATTTCTGATTATACATTTATGACATGGTGGTAAGTGGTATTATACACGAGACCGACGAAGGAACAAAAAAGTTGAACTTTTTAACCGAGTGAAAAATCAGAACGTGCGGTGAAAAAGTGTGAATATAATGCAGCACAAGCAAGATGGAATTGTTCACTGTAATTTATTTATGAAAATATTTAGAGCACACCACTGTATTCACAATATAAAATTACTGAATTCAGAACAAAAGAAATTAAAAAATATTGCTTTAAACAGTTTTTTTGTACTTGCTAGAACATCAGTGCAATTTTCTCTTGTGCTTTCTTCCCAGCAAGTTCCATGGCCATATTTGTCTTTTGTTGACTCTGCAGTTGCATAGCTGTCTTTGCTTAGTTTTTTCTTTTTGCTGGTATCATTCCCCTCCCATTTCTTCATTGTCACTTTTCTTCTTCTTTTTCCCACCTTTTATTCCCTAAGATACATACATATCACTAAGCTGTTCTCTGAGATTCAGAGGTTAGCTCTAAAAAGAAATACAAACTACCAGATAGTTTTTTCTTACTGTTGCCGTATCAAACTTCTCCATTTACAGTGATATTCCTTCAGATGATAATGATTTATCCATCACGCTGAAAGTACTTTCATCCTGAGGATCATGAGTGTATGATACCAAAGCTTTCACTACTTTAGATAAATGGTGTAACTTTCAGAATATGAATACTTTTGAACACCATGCATTAATTCTAACAAATTTCCAAACTTCATCACTTCCGTTTTTGGAAAATTTCCCCTGCATCATAACGCCTAAGTACAGACATTTATGGGGAAAGTATTATTTAACAACAATACAGGATAGAGAGGACATCGCAGAAAGAAAAAAATATGATTATGGTAGAAATCTTCGCTTCGACCGACATCTGTTTTCGGAAACGTTTTCCTCTATTTTTAAGCGGAAATGCAATATCTGTGGAATAAAAGCATATTTAAGAGCAATAATGGGCAGAAGAAACATCGCGGGAGAAACTGGAAAAACAAATTATTACAGGAGAAATCTTCACTGCGTCTAACTATCATTTTCGAAAGTTTTGAAGGACGGAATTCCGTCTCAAACGGAAAACGAATCTCCCTCCCCACCCCTAAATTTCTGTTCAGTTGTGCATTGTTCTCGAGAATGCCCCAAATGATAACGGAAATGTCGGAATTCTTCAAATCCACGGAAGAATCTCATACCTGAAGACTACAAGGAAATTTTCGCACCATCTTAACTTCCGTTTTCGGAAATCGTTGCTCACAATTTCATGCTAAAATGCAAAATTTCATGCAATTAAAGGATATTAAGCAACAATGCTGGACACAGGTAACATTGTGAGAAAAATAAATAACGATTACGGGAAAAATCACTTTAGCTTCCGTTTTCGAACGTTTTGAAAAACAAAATATTGTCCCCAGATGGAACCCTCCCCCCCCCATTTCTCTTCAGTTCTGCACCGATCTCGAGAGAGGTAACATTTTTTTTCTAAATTTTAGGAGCATGCTATTGCTAATATGATACCAAATAATTTTGAGGATTAGGATTTGAACACTTATTCATACATGAACTCCATTCTTGTTTCCTTTTGTGTGAACTTGAGTGTTATGTTTTCACAAAAATGTTTCTTTCGAGTACTTTTTCATATTTAAAAATAATGTTTTTCTCTATTAATAAACCTGCCAAGTTGCTCGAATGTACATGTCCTTGTGTGGCTCTAAGATATATTTTGATTCTTTTTAATACAGAAAAACTTTTTTCGGCAGTTGCAGTTGTTGAGGGAAGGTTTATATTATATCTGCTAATTTGTACACCTCAATAAACACTATGTCCAATTATTCAACTTTATGTAACACGTAATATCTCTTACTGATCAATATGTTTTGCATTCATCAAGAGAATAAAACACCTTCAGCTCTGATAGTAGATGTTCAGGGAAGCTTTCACAAAATTTTTCAAAACAATTCGAATCCAACAAAACCACGAATTTAAAATATATTACTGATTTTAATTCATTGACACTTCACACAAACTGAAACAACTCTCGTGAAACATGCGCCGTTAAAGGTGAAAGCATGGAGAGACTGAGGTAGTACGAAGTCTTCTCTTTTCTGAGTGAACCGTTGCGCAAAGCAATGGTCTGCTCACCTCCATACGCTCATTCATGTTGTCATGGAAATGCTAGCAGGAGATTGTATCGAAGTTCTTAGCATCAGAACAGCGAAGACTCTCGAAGGCCTGCTTGCGTTATGCCGTTGGACCGCGCGCCAAACTGATTCTCATAATCGAAAGAAGCCAATCCACTCGTGTTTTTTTCGCACCGAAAGCATCGACATATCTTAATACCGTTGATAATTGACTTTTATTTGTGAATTCTCTGGCCTCTACAGTTAGCCTCGAATACACATCACTGGTCCCAATCATGATGAATTGGTGATGTTCAGATTGGCAACCTAGTCACAGAATATATTTACTGTTATTTCAGGAAATAAGTTACTCTTAAGATTTTCATTCGGTGTCCTAAATTTTTTGACGAAATGGGAAATTATAGTAACAAAGCACTTTTGTGGGCTTACAGATAACTGTCACATAAAATTTAGCCATAAATAAATATTAATGATGTCATATGCTGGCCTTAGTTTTCTAAAAATAAATTTTGCATGATATGACTTAGGTGTAAGTGTTTTGTAGTATTTTGATAAAACATAAAACAGGGGAAATAATTTTAATTATGGTGTACACATTTGTGTTTGATATAATAATTTTGATTTTGCAAAATGAACTCATGGGTTCCAAAGAATTCGATTTATTAAAATGGCCATAAAGCCTAGTTAAAAATGTGGAAGTTAAAATTTTCAGTGATTGGAAAGCTAATAGATTTTAGGGAAAGAGCCTTGAAACTATTTCTTAGGGCTCAACTTTTTCCAGTACTCCGCTAACTGCAATATACACGACATGTAAATGTTGATTGTAGGAAAAACATGTTATTTATGTTAATATTAGAAACACAGCAGCTTTTTGCCATAGCCCAGGTCTTGATCAAACAGGTGATCAAGACCTAAACCAAGTCAAAAGGCTTCTGCTTCTAAAATTTTTAGACATAACATGCTTTTCTTACAACCTAGACTATTAGCTTTGTTGATTAACAAAACAAAGTGTTTTAATAGCATTTTACTATCATGCATCACTTCTTATACTTTGTATTGTATAACATTATTGAAATGATCACTCCTTGTTACTGCTGTTATGAGATTTTCTACTTTAGGTTGACCAATTTAAGCTAACTTCAGCTGTGTAAGATGCTTAATATGAAGGCTCTCATGTAGGGTTACTTTCTACTATCCAAAGTTGAAAAATGTAAAGCAGTTATATTGAAATTTTTGTTGAAAACCTGATTGTACAGAATTAAATTGTAATAATTTTTGCCAAAATACACAAGAGGGAGAAGAAAAGTAACCTTACTTTGTTTTTTTTTTTTTTTTTTTTTTTTGATTGGAGGTTTAACGACCACCGTGAGCAACTCAATGGGCTATAAGCAGTCGCCCGTCCCTAATTTAGGGTCACTGGTTCCAGGGAAGGGAGAGAGCCAGTGCCGTAAGACAAACACAACATCCATGCCTGACCGGGATTCGAACCCGGACCCCTTACGGACGAATGATCAGAGGCCAGCGCCTTAGACCACTGCGCCACCGGGGCGGCAACCTTACTTTGTTAGCCATGTGGTTCAAAATAACACCACTCAAATTATTATATTTTTTTTATTTCGATTGAAGGTTTAACAAACACCATGCACAACTCAATGGGCTATAAGCAATCGCCTGTCCCTAATTTAGGGTCACTGGCTCCAAGGAAAGGAGATAGCCAGTGCCATAAAACAAACACATCCATGCCTCACTGGGATTCGAACCTGGACCCTTCATGTACGAATCACTGCGCCATATGCGTAACCACTGGGGGGGGGGGGACAGCAACCCCCAGATTCTGGGATCCTCATATATAATGTGGGATTGGACCCCTCAGATTTTGAAACATGGTTACGCCACTGTACGGCGCCACTGGGGCAGCTCAAATTATTACTAAACCAACCATGGTCAAATATAGTTCAGCACACCATGACTAAGACCAACATGGGTCTCAATCAAGACTTTTTAATGCTGACAATGAAGTCCAACAACAGCAATAATCCTTCCTCCAAAGCATCTCCACATTTCTTGGAAATAGCTTTTATGCAAGTTTCAGATTTCAATATAAACTGTACATAAAAAAGAAAAAAAGACGAACACCTCTTTTCACCATAAATTTCTTTTGAGGGGAAGGATAATTTGTAATTCCAATCTCATATATCTGCGCAGGCATCCTAGATGCTGTGACTAAGAATGCTATTTAGGTCCCTACAATTAACAAAGCATGACGTATTTCATTAAATTATTTTTCAGGTTAGGTTGACATTCTGACCTCTCTGTTGAGGGCTGGCATAACTTGAATACTAATAATACTCAAAAAACGTTGGAGAAAACAATCTGAAACCCAACCTACCCAAAGAATTAAGTTGGCACAGTGAATATTTTTGATTAGTATAAATTTGGTCTACTTTAACATATACCAAAATGGATTACAGCTACATGATCAGTACAGACTACAGAGGCACGCTTTGAAATAAACTTCTTAGAACAAATTAAACTTTGGGGCAGAAATCGATCCTATTAATAACGAACAGTAATTTATGAAATTGATCACACACACAACAGAGCTCTGGTTTTTATGACTAGAAATAATTTAAACCTTACGTTAATTTAACTCTACACCACGTGTTTCCCATACGTCTCACAGTCGATGTCTTAACCTTCCACCAGCTTCCGGTTCCGTATTTCTGCCAGCTTCCGGTTCCCAAGAGGGTGGGGGATTGCAATTTAAAAATTCATTGAAAAGATATGGACATCGAAAATTTTAGTCAGGAAACCTAATGTAGCGCTTACCTAAAAATAGTTTAAACCGTTCAACACCTAACCGACTTTTTGAAAAAAATATGTTGTTACATGGGTGTGGGTTGTAATATTTTAACTTTTCTTTTTATTGATACATATAGATGGCGCTGTTGGGTAAGTCCAATTTTCAGCAGTAAAAAAACGCTTCAAAAGTTCTATGGTTTCAACGTACTACTACCAACTGTATTTCCATGTCGAAAACACGGTTCAAATTAACCATAAACCAATAATCAAAACAATGAACCTAATTTCAACGTCGAAAAAACGATCCTGTTCTAAGTGGATATAAAGCATCTTTTAACGAAAAAACGTATCCAAAAGTATCATTAATGGAATGACGAAAACCAAAATTTATTTTAACTGTTATTTTTAATAGCTTAATCGAGCAAATTATCATCTCAAACCACGCGCGCACTAACTGACAACAAAAAGAGAACTTCAGAAGTAAAGCGTACAAGAAATCACAAATCACAGTGGAAGGAGACAGGGCTATTAATGGACCTTATTCATGTGACGTCAGAAGTGGATTTATGCGGTCCAACATGGCTGCTTATTAAGTGTTTTGGCTATTTGATTATCCCTTACTGTTGGCTAATTTTTACAATCCAAACGTCATGGATTTTGCTGAGGAATGAGGATGTAGCACGTGACATCATCGAGAAGTTTCAGTTAAGTGGCAACAGTCCTTGCAAGTTCCTGAAGGACAAACACAGCTGGCTGTCCTGCAGTTATTGTGTAAAATGCGATCATTAGCGATCAATGTTAATAAAAATATTGAAGAGTTAGACTCTTCAAAGGTAAAAAATCTTTTAAAGGTTAGTTTTATCTATATGTCAGTGATTTCTGGTAAGGCTGAGAACCTATCTTTTACTTGTTCAAATGCTGTTGGCGTGCAGTGCTTGTACTTATTGGGCCAGTCGTTTCACTTATTGATTCGAAGTTTTCAAGTTGAATTTAAAAGGTGTTGGCTTTTGTTTTGCCTAGGTTTTATTGCTACTGACTATTTTCTGATAGAACACCCTTCAGAATTTGTCTCTTAGTCAAAAAAATTCCTAAATCAACGCTTCGGTATCCAATCTGCACTTCTGTGCGCTTAGGTTTTTCACCTTCAAGGATTTCTATTCAGAAGGTTCCTGGCTGATCAAGGAGGTGTTGAAACTTTTTATAGAGCTGAAAGTTAATTTGTTAGCCAATCTGACTGTTAGTCAGAATCAAATCTCTTCGCCGCCCCGGTGGCGCAGTGGTCTAAGGCGTTGGCCTCTGATCATTCGTCCGTAAGGGGTCCGGGTTCGAATCCCGGTCAGGCATGGATGTTGTGTTTGTCTTACGGCACTGGCTCTCTCCCTTCCCTGGAACCAGTGACCCTAAATTAGGGACGGGCGACTGCTTATAGCCCATTGAGTTGCTCACGGTGGTCGTTAAACCTCCAATCAAAAAAAAATCTCTTCGGCTGTTCTGGATTTTTTAGGAGAGCTTGACCCACTTTTTTGCGAATTTTCGGCTTTTCACTTAGTATTTTCACTTTTAAGATTATTTGGCTCTCAGTGTTGGGAGATTTTTGTTTTTTACTTTAATATTTCGTTCCATATATTTCCTCCCCCAAACCGCCGTTGATTTTATTTTTAGTAACCTGGATTTTTAACTGGAGCTGAAGTACACTTTTGTAGAAAAAGGCAAATTCGTCACGGCACGAGCAGAGTCGGCCTTGGAAAAGTATACGACAATCGTTCGGCCTCGCCGATACGTGTGTGAAATGGCATGTTTTGGAAATTGCTGCTTTAAAGCGGTGGAATAATCTTTGAAGAAGGTGTTTGGTAAGGATTCAAAGACAACACCTCTGTGGATTGGATTGGAGGTTTAACGACCACCGTGAGCAACTCAATGGGCTATAAGCAGTCGCCCGTCCCTAACTTAGGGTCACTGGTTCAAGGGAAGGGAGAGAGCCAGTGCAGTAAGACAAACACAACATCCATGCCTCACCGGGATTCGAACCCGGACCCCTTACGGACGAATGATCAGAGTACAGCGCCTTAGACCACTGCGCCACCGGCTGTCTAAGATCGTAGTGAAAGCAATACCTGTTGGCGAGTCCTGGGGAATTTCCAAAGAAATAGTATTTCCGTCTCGTTGTAGTTGTGATTGGAAAGCTTCGGCGCCAGCGTACACGCCCTGCGGGGAGCGTTGCACAGTAAAAGAGGCCATGGCATTAGCTTACGTAGACGATGACGTCAGAGGTTTAGATGACATGGGGAAGGTACCGTTGCACGAGGCATCCATTGCGTCGTCGTCAGCAACGAAGGTGATAACAGCTTGAGATAAGTGAGAAGGCAACTGAACAGCCTGAGGAAAGGGGTTGTCACATCACGAGTTGAGGGCAGTGCAACGCCGCCACTTGGGGATGGCAGCGAAGCAGCACCCATGGAAGAAGAAGAGGTTGTCGTCAACATCGATAGGACACCGGAAGTGAGGTCCAGTTTCGGGCCCCCACCGCCGGAAGACGCCATTTGTAATAGCGCCGACTATCGTAGCTTAGACCATCTCGGCAGAGAGATAAACAAGACGTAATGGAAAAAGAAAAAGGCAACTCACCAATCTGGGAGTATTTACAAAGGATAGCGGAACCGGCTTTCGTCGTGTGTCGTGTTTTCGAGCTCCCAAGTTTTGCGTATGTTTATGTGGAAATATCGTGTGTAGGATGGTTTGCAGTAGCGTGACGTATGTATCCATGCTTCTTTTGGTGGAGTTTGAGAGCGTTTAGTGCTATTGTTTATTCATACGAAGAGTTTTAATTTGTGTTTGTGCTCGCCGTTGACGAGTTCTGCAAATGGCGATATCTGCCAGCCATTTTGCACGTGCCCAGCGAGAGGAAGCTGTTCACGTGGAGCGAGATCTACTGATAAGACATCGCCGAGTGTTTCTCCTGTGACCTCTGAGAGGGTTGCCATGGAGACTGACCCGAGCTTCTCAAGAGATAAGAACCCAACAAGTCAAACCGGTCCTGGAAATCAACAGAGCGTGTCTTCGTGCGTCGCTGCTGAAAGAGTTTCTTCTGTGATTAGAATGCAGAAGGGTGTTGCTATGGAGACAGGAAATGGCAGCTGGGCATCGGTGGTTGCCATGGCGAATTCTGACAACACGAGTGATCAGCGTTGTGCGTCAGAGATTGAGTGTCCGGGAAATATATTTCGTCTAACTTTCGAAAGGGATTCCAAGGTATGTCAAGATTTTCATGATCTTTCTGAGAAAACTATTATTTTCCATGCGTTACCACAGACTTCGTTACCTGTATATTTGAAAGCTTTGGAAGAACGAGTGCCGAGAGAGGCAATTAAAGGAATCGGTCGTAGTAAACGTGGTATATCAGTGTTGTTTATAAATAGTGCAGATTGTAAACTTGTGTTAAAGCAAGGGATTTCTATAAATAATCAAATTTTGTATCCTGCTTATGCAAGTGAACGACCGATCACTGTAACTTTGTCTCCGGTGCCACTTGAGGTACCGGATTCTGCGTTGATAGTTCTTCTTTCTCAGTTTAGCCGGGTGGTGGGACCATTTCATAGAGTTGTAGAAGCCCCGCAATCTTCAAATTATTGTCATGTTGGTGGGTTGAAGCGGACCCTTCAGGTTATCTTCCCGAATGAATCAGCTCTTCAGACTTGTCCTAAAGAGGTTGAAATTGTATTGGATTCTCATAGTTTCATGTTTAATATTTATACAGGAATTTTTTGTTATGCTTGCAATGAAAGAGGGCACATCCGTGCTAAATGCACTTATGTACCTAGGCCACCCTTGAGGAAGAGTCTCTCTGATTCCCATGAGGAAAGAATGCTGTAGCTGAAGATAGATCAGACTTGGAACATGGTATTACACATGTCGTTGACTTGGTTCCTACCGTGGCTGAGACTTGTGAAACCCGAGTGGTTATTCCAGTCCAGCCGATAGAGAAGACATTGATTGAAATGCCGACTTCTTTGGATCCTGGGATTCAGACAACAGCAAATATTGGTACTTTGGGCATTGCTAACTTACAGAACTGTTCAGTAGCATTACAGAATCTGGCAGAGAACTCAAGTACAGCTTCGACATTTAAACGACCCAGCACTGATCAAAGTGGTGATCCGTTAAAACGGAGCAAAGCTAAAGACTATCTACAACCGGAATTTATCCCTCATGTAGATCTTTCTTTTCTTCTTGATTCTGATTTTGACGAAGATACAGGTAAGCCATCACAGTATCGTCTTGTCACGGAACTTATTGCATCTTGCCCTGACTATGACGAAACTTTGAGTCTTTTCGAATTGAAAATTTTTTTTTGTGCCTAATAAAAAGATATGTCCACTCACTCCGGAGTTTTACGAGTTAAATATGTATAAGTTAAATGCTATTGTACTTCATTTGGATGCCGTGTTGAATTGGATAATTACGAAAAATCCTGTTCCTGAACTTTTAGACACTTATTACGAAACATACTATAAACGTATAGAGAATGTTAAAGCTTACATAAAGAGACATAATGTGGTTGACGATAGTGTCTTTGATGTGTAGAGATGTTTCAGATGTATTCCTTGATGTTGGTTTCCTTTTTTCTTGCAGTGTTTTTGAAATGTTCTTGGACTTTAATAGATATGGATTTCTGTTTACTTATGTTTTAAATTAGCGTTGTTAATTAATGATTCAGTTTTTTCGGGTAGCTTTGTTAGTAAAATAATGTAATGATGTTGCGTTTTACGGCACTGGCTCTCTCCCTTCCCTGAAGCCAGTGGCCCTAAATTAGGGACGGGCGACTGCTTATAGCCCATTGAGTTGCTCACGGTGGTTGTTAAACCTCCAATCAATCAATCAATCATAGCGGAACCTTCCAAAGATAAGTGCTTTGAAACTTGGGATTCACAACTCACTAGA
This sequence comes from Macrothele yani, assembly GCA_039090855.1. NCBI lineage: Eukaryota > Metazoa > Arthropoda > Arachnida > Araneae > Macrothelidae > Macrothele > Macrothele yani. Next base: position 53,433,138 of record CM077011.1, on the reverse strand, counting down.
AACACACAAAATACGCCCGAATTGACGGAGCTCAGAAGTCGCAACTCCTACCACCGTGAGCAACTCAGTGGGCTATAGGCAGTCGCCCGTCCCTGATTTAGGGTCACTGGTTCCAGAGAAGGGAGATAGCCAGTGCCGTAAGACAAACACAACATCCATGCCTCACCGGGATTCTAACTCAGACCCCTTTCGGACGAATGATCAGAAGCCATCGCTTATACCACTGCGCCACCAGGGTGGCCACCTTGCGCATTGCTGATGAACAGGACAAAGGTCAGACGAATCGGGAATTGAAGACGCTTGAAGTCAAACGGGCCGCCCCGGTGGCGCAGTGGTCTAAGGCGTTGGCCTCTGATCATTCGTCCGTAAGGGGTCCGGGTTCGAATCCCGGTCAGGCATGGATGCTGTGTTTGTCTTACGGCACTGGCTCTCTCCCTTCCCTGAAGCCAGTGGCCCTAAATTAGGGACGGGCGACTGCTTATAGCCCATTGAGTTGCTCACGGCGGTCGTTAAACCTCCAATCAAAAAAAAAAAAAAAGTCAAACGGCATATCTGTGGGAATCAGTGGAACCTTCGGATTGCCGCCCCGGTGGCGCAGTGGTCTAAGCGATGGCCTCTGATCATTCGTCCGAACGGGGTCCGGGTTCGAATCCCGGTGAGGCATGGATGTTGTGTTTGTCTTACGGCATCGGCTCTCTCCCTTCCCTGGAACCAGTGACCCTAAATTAGGGACGGGCGACTGCTTATAGCCCATTGAGTTGCTCATGGTGGTCGTTAAACCTCCAATAAAAAACAACCCTCGGATTGAAGACATCTTCCCCTTTTGCACCGCCAGTCAGAATAGTTGCTTCGATAATGTGCGTGAAAAAATTCTTGATGCAAAACCTGGCTCCATTGCAAAGTCTTGGTGGGTCTAAGTTCCTCAGTATCAGGATTGGTGCCCCTTTTTTGAGTAGAAAATTGTGGGGAGGCATACCTGGTGGCTCCAGTGAGTTGAGGAACTGTCGTGTAGAGAAATGCCTGTGCTGCTTCTGTGACAGTGTCAATTGATTTGTAAGATGTGGTGGCTCCAGCAAGTAAATTTTGAATGTAAGCATTGATATTGTTGACGCTGTCATTTTTGGGAGCTAAAATTGCCCTTTCAAACAGCCACTCATGATTCAGGTAATTGTGTTTAATATTTGGAAAAACATTTCTTGCAAGCTCTTCGACAGTCTTTAAAACATTGCAAAATACATTTGGGAATGCAATCAGTCCAGTTTCTGGCTCAGCTGGAATTTTACCATTACCAAGTTGAAGCAGCTGGCGTGAAAACTCTCCTAGTGAAGCGTGCCTTTGCAGATGAACTCGCATGTTGGTGGTCAATGACATTTTTTTTTACATGCCTCCAAAGATGAGATGCTTTGAGTTCGTCAGCTGGAGTTGACCTCGGAATGACTGGCAGAGTCTGGCGAAAGTCTCCAGCCAACACAACAACAGTTCCTCCCATGAGCGACTGGTTTGCTCGCAGTTCTTGAAGTATCCTGTTTAGAGCTTTAAGGTCTCGTTTGTGAGACACCGTACACGCATCCCAAACTAGGACACTGCAGTCTTGCAGGACTTTTGCCTGTCCAGATCCTTTGGTAATGTTGCAAATTGGATATTCATCGTGGGCCAAGTTCAAAGGCAATTTGAAGGAATTGTGTGCTGTCTGACCACCTTCCAGCAGTATTGAGGTGATGCCAGAGGATGCTACTGCAACTGACATCTTCTTTTTCAGGCGAACTATTGCTAAAGAGTAAGTTGATGACAAATGTTTTGCGTATCCCACCTGGTGCATCGAGGAAACAGATGTTTCCATTCGCATTGCTTATAATGTCCAGAACTTGATTGTAGACCTGTCTTTGGTCTGTAATTAAGAGCGGTTCATTGGCAGCAACATATGCTTCCAAATAATTGACATTGTAATTCATCTCCCGCAGAACTTCATTGCAAAGATTGTTCGTGTTGTTTCTTTGGGGAGATGGCAGTACGCACTGTCTGAGACCACGTCCAGCCATTGACAAACCCAGGTCCTCTAGAAGGATGATAGCCTTGTTGAAGATGTCTGGTTAAAAATCAATTTGCAAAGTTGGATTTTTCCTTCTGACTCTCAAAATAACGTCTTCGCTAAGATCCTCTATTTATTTTCCCCGCAAATGAAGTGGATTTGAGACAGCGCACGTGGTCAGCAAAATCCAAATAGAGATGTCTCAGGTTCGTTGGTGATTCAGTGGCAGTTGCTTCAGTCATTGCCAAGTCCCTGTCGTCATCATTCTCCAACAATCCTCTTTTTTGGCATGACTCTCTGAAGGTTTCACAAACTTGATTGTTCACAATTTTCAAGTTAACAAAATATGTTGGTCCCTTCAAAACGTGGAGCAGCATTCTAAAAAGAAGCACTCGGCAGTTGATGGATGAACTGCGTACACTCGGCCAAGAGCACCCGTGGATTTTATTCCAGGATATCCTTCAACTTCTTGTTTGCGTCGCTGGAAATTTTTTCTGGATGCATTCTAAGTTTAGTAGCGCGGAACATCACTATAAAGAACGGTTTTAACAAAAGGATCATGCTTGCAAAGTTCAAAGAAAGCTGTCAGTGGTTGTGTTCGGTGGCCCTTGACGTTGCTGCAGCTGAATATTGTTTGGACTGAAGTAGACTCTTTGACCATTTTCAAGGTGAACACTGAGATGAACAACATTCGGATAACGTTCATGAATTGAGAAACTGAGTATTCGCCAAACTGCCTCGTTACTGCTGATGTATCTTCCCAATTGAAAACTCTCAACTTCATCAACAGTTGCTGCTGATTGTTCCAGCCCAAAAACTGCTTGATCACTTCCTTTGTTTACATACTTGCAGATGTACTTGATGGCTTTGACAGACTGGCAAGATTCAACATTTATGTGCGCCTGGAACATTTTAGACAACTTAGAGAGTGTGGAACTACCCATCTGTTGTCTATGTCCACCTCCTGGTAGGTTTGGCCAATGTGCAGTTTGATTTTTGTTGAGAATCCACCATCTCCAGTCTTTCTTCTCCTGTACAAAGGATACCCACCTTGGCCTGTCTGAGTTTCCTGGTGTAGTTTCCCAGGATATTTCTTGGAATATTTGCCATCCACCATGCAAGATGCTTTCATGTTGAGTGCACCACATGAGTCGTGGAGCATGTTTTTTTTGTGATAACTTCAAACAGCAAAGGGTCTTGTTGGAGATCTGGCAATTCTTCTGGTATTACCGTGTCAATTTCAGTTGGTCAGATTTTTCTAGCAGCCAGATGAGGATATGGGCATGCGGAAGGCCTCTCCTTCGCCATTCGATTAAGTACATCGAGCATCGTGTTATACCAAAAAATATGACCTTTCGTTATGATGTTCATCATTTTTTTTTGTTTTAGGTTGAAAACTCTCGCATTCAAGTCGTGCCTATCAACTGCTGTCTGACGAGCCAGAAGATTCTCTTGGATTTCTGGCCAAAGAGGATTGCATGTGAAGGTGATGAAGAGATCAGGGCGTCTGTAATTTCTGACATAGGTCATTGCATCCTGCGTGTACTCGTGCATGTGTCTTGGGCCGCCAATGTAGGTTGCTGGTAGAATTACCATTCTCCCCAAGTCATTGGGATTGGCATCATTGGCTACGGCATCCCTGAGATGATCATAATCATCCACACGCAGTTTATTTTGATTGATCCGGATGTAGAGCAAGCGTTCACTCTCAGTCTTGGCGTACATGTCCACAACGAACTGATGGAACAGCAGACGACATTGTAACACATGATTTTTATCTCCAACTCTGCTCATGATTCGGTAGGCATAGAAGTCCATGGCAGAGACCTTCTTTCTAGGAAGCGGGTTGCCTGTGCTTGGATCAATCTGAGGAATCCAAAAGTAATATCCGTCATTGCCTTGCCAGAAGTTAATCGGGTATTGGAGGGCATCGTATGATCTATGAGTTTCTGCTGTTCTCTGGAATCTATAGTTTCTCTTCTGGACAATATCGCGGCGGTCAAACTCGTTGCCCACAATGACAATTGCAACTTCATCAATTGTGGTTGCATTGAATCTCCTTTGATTCTTCCCTCCTGGAGTTTTGTCAGCTTTGATCACAGTTTGGTAATCATCTGTTGGCATTCGTTCCAAAGCTGTCTTGAACAGATCCACGTAGGAATTGTGGTGGTGGAGTAATTGTTGCAAGTCCAGAAATTTTTTTGTCGAGTATCTGAAATGTTGGAGCATCTCTGTTGGGCCTGTGAGGTTTCATCTAACATGAAGAAAATCTGCAGGAACTTCGGCTCTTCATTGGATAGTGGGATCAATGAACCTGAGCGGTGGTAAACTTGGCCCTGCACTTTGAAAGTGGGCGTAAATCCTGGTGTTCTGATTTCCCGAGTTGCGCCAAAAGAAGTCGTTTGGAAGCAAGAGTTGTACTTTCTTATGATGGCCAGAAAGTGTTTTGAAACTGGCGTGGTTCCAGTCATCAATGCTTCTAGAGGCTTATGTGGTGGAGTAATCAATGGCAGTTTGACCTTGCCGTTTGAGCAACACATTCCTGGCGTCTCTTCTTTCCATTCATATGCTTGACAATGAGCACAAACACTCTCCATTTTGCCAATCACCACTTTCGGATTTTCGTGGTAATTTTGATTTGTATTATAGGCAAATGCTGCGCGTTTTAAATCTCGCTGCAAAGCAAAACCTCCGGAGGTAGAAGCCCTTGTTCGAACACCGGCAAATTTTACTTGGCTTTGTTCAAGCGTCTCATTAGCCCTGCAGATAGAAGCCCTTATGCGAAGACCGGAAAGTCGTTCTTGGATTTGCTTAGGTGTCTCATTAGCCATGAAGGTGGAGGCCCTTATACGAACACCGACAAGTATTTCCTGGGTTCGCTCAGGCGTCTCATTAGCCCTAGAGGTAGATGCCTTTATGCGAACACCGGCAAGTCTCTCTTGGGTTTGCTCAGGCGTCTCATTAGCCCTAGAGGTAAAGGCCCTTATGTCAACACCGGCAAGTCTTTCTTGGCTTTGCACAGGCGTCTCATTAGTCCTGGAGGTGGAGGCCCCTATGCGAACACCGACAAGTATTTCCTGGGTTCGCTCAGGCGTCTCATTAGCCCTAGAGTTAGATGCCCTTATGCGAACACCGGCAAGTCTTTCTTGGGTTTGCTCAGGCGTCTCATTAGCCCTAGAGGTAAAGGCCCTTATGCCAACACCGGCAAGCCTTTCTTGTCTTTGCACAGGCGTCTCATTAGCTCTAGAAGCGGAGGCCCTTATGCGAAGATCAGCAAATCCTTCTTGGGTTTTCTCAGGCGTCTCATTAGTCCTGGAGGTGGAGGCCCCTATGCGAACACCGACAAGTATTTCCTGGGTTCGCTCAGGCGTCTCATTAGCCCTAGAGTTAGATGCCCTTATGCGAACACCGGCAAGTCTTTCTTGGGTTTGCTCAGGCGTCTCATTAGCCCTAGAGGTAAAGGCCCTTATGCCAACACCGGCAAGCCTTTCTTGTCTTTGCACAGGCGTCTCATTAGCTCTAGAAGCGGAGGCCCTTATGCGAAGATCAGCAAATCCTTCTTGGGTTTGCTCAGGCGTCTCATTAGTCCTGGAGGTGGAGGCCCCTATGCGAACACCGACAAGTATTTCCTGGGTTCGCTCAGGCGTCTCATTAGCCCTAGAGTTAGATGCCCTTATGCGAACACCGGCAAGTCTTTCTTGGGTTTGCTCAGGCGTCTCATTAGCCCTAGAGGTAAAGGCCCTTATGCCAACACCGGCAAGCCTTTCTTGTCTTTGCACAGGCGTCTCATTAGCCCTAGAGGTAAAGGCCCTTATGCCAACACCGGCAAGCCTTTCTTGTCTTTGCACAGGCGTCTCATTAGCTCTAGAAGCGGAGGCCCTTATGCAAAGACCGGCAAATCTTTCTTGGGTTTGCTCAGGCGTCTCATTAGTCCTGGAGGTGGAGGCCCCTATGCGAACACCGACAAGTATTTCCTGGGTTCGCTCAGGCGTCTCATTAGCCCTAGAGTTAGATGCCCTTATGCGAACACCGGCAAGTCTTTCTTGGGTTTGCTCAGGCGTCTCATTAGCCCTAGAGGTAAAGGCCCTTATGCCAACACCGGCAAGCCTTTCTTGTCTTTGCACAGGCGTCTCATTAGCTCTAGAAGCGGAGGCCCTTATGCGAAGATCAGCAAATCCTTCTTGGGTTTGCTCAGGCGTCTCATTAGTCCTGGAGGTGGAGGCCCCTATGCGGACACCGACAAGTATTTCCTGGGTTCGCTCAGGCGTCTCATTAGCCCTAGAGTTAGATGCCCTTATGCGAACACCGGCAAGTCTTTCTTGGGTTTGCTCAGGCGTCTCATTAGCCCTAGAGGTAAAGGCCCTTATGCCAACACCGGCAAGCCTTTCTTGTCTTTGCACAGGCGTCTCATTAGCTCTAGAAGCGGAGGCCCTTATGCGAAGATCGGCAAATCCTTCTTGGGTTTGCTCAGGCGTCTCATTAGCCCTGGAGGTGGAGGCCCTTATGCGAACACCGACAAGTATTTCCTGGGTTCGCTCAGGCGTCTCATTAGCCCTAGAGGTAGATGCCCTTATGCGAACACCAGCAAGTCTTTCTTGGGTTTGCTCAGGCGTCTCATTAGCCCTAGAGGTAAAGGCCCTTATGCCAACACCGGCAAGTCTTTCTTGGCTTTGCACAGGCGTCTCATTAGCTCTAGTAGCGGAGGCCGTTATGCGAAGACCGGCAAATCTTTCTTGGGTTTGCTGAGGCGTCTCATTAGCCCTGGAGGTAGAGGCCCTTTTGCGTACACCGGCAAGTCTTTCTTGGCTTTTATCAGGCGTCTCATTAGGCCTGGAAGTGAAGGCCCTTATTCTGACTCTGGTATGTCTTGCCTGCGTTTGTGCAGGTGTCTCATTTTCCCTCACGGTCCTTTTTCGTTTCGCATCAGTGCAAATTTTCCTAATCGAAATTCTTTTTTTGGAAGGCATAATCTGAAATTTATAAAAAAAAACCACATTTACAAATCGGTTAATTTTATTTTTGCCCTAAAAAGAAAAAAAAAATGTAATGTAATATAACTAACCGTTACTGCAGGCGCAGAATGTTATGATGCAGTAATATTTCTTCCCCCCCCCCCAGACACACACACGAAAAAAAAAAAATTATAAAGAAAAAAAATCGATTTAGTTAATTTTCTCTAAGGAAACAAAAAAGAAAGGAACAGGAATGGAAATGCTTACCTTCGAGGAGACATCTATAGAACTGCCGTATATGTTGCATGCGCTTCTGAGAATCCTGCGTCTCTGAAATGCAATGTACTTATGTTATGTCGCGTGCATGCGACTTGACACTGGCATTGCTCATCTTTTTGTTTATCGTTCTGAATTTTAAAAATCTGGAACTCTCTATTTACATAACATTATATTTTTGCCTAATGGAGCAGCCTGTTGGTGATGAAAGCTAGCGTAAAACTAAAAAATGGAACTTTCTTATGAAAGTTTTGAATGTTTTGTATGGGGTCCCTTGACCCTGGACTCCGACCCCTCCCGAAAACCGTCTACGGTCAAAATGCCATGACATAGTACACCAAATTTGGTGGTTCTAAAATGGAAACTGAAGATTTTACGAAAAATTTGTGTGGGGACTCCTTGAACCCGGGCTCCGACCCCTTCTAAAAACCGTCTGCGGTTTAAGTCAGAGTATCATGAGATAATATACCAAATTTGGTGGTTGTAAATTGAAAACTGTAGAACTTTTTGCGAAAATTTTGTATGGGGGCCCTTTGACCCCGGGCTCCGACCCCTTTCCATAACCGTCTACGGTCTAAGTCAGAGTACCACGAGATAGTATACCAAGTTTGATGGTTCCAAATTGAAAACCGTAGGCCGCCCCGGTGGCGCAGTGGTCTAAGCAATATCTTCAGATAATTCGTCCGAAAGGGGTCCGGGTTCGAATCCCGGTGAGGCATGGATGCAGTGTTTGTCTTACGGCATTGGTTCTCTCCCTTCCCTGGAACCAGTGACCCTAAATCAGGGACGGGCGACTGCTTATAACCCATTGAGTTACTCACGGTGGTCGTTAAACCTCTAGTCAAAACAAACAAAACAAAAACATGTAGAAATTTTAACTAAAATAACGAGCATTTTGTATGGGGGCCTCTTTGAACCCCCCGGCTCTGATACCTTCCAAAACCTTTCTACGGTCTAAGTTAGAGTACCACGAGACAGCGTACCAAATATGGTGGTTCTAATGTGAAAACTGTAGATTTGTACAGCGGACAAACAAACAAACATAGAAACAAACAAAGAAACAAATATATAAACTTTCACTTTTATATATACAGGGTGCTCGTAAACTGTTTTGACAAAAGAAGAGGGGGTGATAGTACCCATCAAGACGAACAATATTTACAATGGAACCTAGGGTCGCATTCCACTCTGAGTGTCAGAAAAGAGTAAAGTTAGATGTCCAAGTTGACTTTCAACAGTGCAAAGAAAGAGAATTAACGACATCATAAGTTGCACAATCCCATTTGTGGAGATCAGGGACAGACTAAAAGTAGATGCTCAAAGAGGCGGCCACGGGTGCCGTTGCACAATTCACACCGGCGAATGAAAGACTGGCACACCCTCTCGAAGACTCCTGGTGTCATGTTTATCCTGTCCGCTGCAACAACGATTCTCGCGACGAGATCTTCCACGGAGTCCACAGGCGTCTCATACAACAATGATTTCATGTGCCCCCAGACCAAGAAGTCCAGTGGGTTTAAGTCCGGTGAGCGTGGAGGCCATGCCACAGGTCCGCCACGTCCAATACATCGTGCGGGATATGTGGCATTCAGGAAGTGTCACTGCACCTTGATAAGCCAACCAGCTGCAACTGTCGTTGATGCGCCTTTTCTCTGGCAATTTGCATTCGGTAAATGCTGGACGGTGATGTTCTGGCGATGTGCTACTTCTCCGGCATGAAAGAAATGACGTCTGAGGTGACGACTTGTGCTTGTTGGAAGTATTTCGAAGTTACTATTTTCTGACACTCAGAGTAGAATGCGACCCTAGGTTCCATTGTAAATATTGTTCGTCTTGATGGGTACTATCACCCCTCTTTTTTTGTCAAAGCAGTTTACGAACACCCTGTATAGATTCAAAATCCCAATGTGACTCACCTGCTGAATACCACATAAAAATGGGAAAGTGCTATGCTTTGATTGGTGTGCATGTTACTTTACATATAAAATCTGATTCATGTGTGAATACTTTGCAACAAATAACCTAAACTTTCTCCTTTTGAAGCACTTTAAAAGACCTTGAATTGTTCATTAAATCCAGTGGCTGAGCCTTTTTTCTTGTTTCTTTGTCAAAACACTGATAAATCATTTTCTGCTTCTATAACTTGCATATATTTAGTGTGTGTGCATAAATTTACGAATAAATTGTATGCGTAATTTTATGAATACACTATGTAGCCAATTTAAGGAAAATCCTGTAAGGAAAATAAGCAAACTGGACAATGTACATTGCATATACACACACAGTACCTTTTTTTTTTACCAAAACCTTTTTTAATTTTAAATTGTGGATAATGTTTAAAGAAGATCCAAAAACATTTTAGAATCTTTCTTGATTTTTGCCAGTGTTTCAATGAAATCGCTAAAAGGAAAAGCTCCCATTCAAGGAATTCACGGGATTTGCATCGTTTTTCCCTAAAAGAAGGCAATAATTTATATTTACATTACTACTCACTTTGATGCCCTCACTGAAAGCTACTCCCATGTTCCAAAGAAGCATGTAAATAAGTTAAAAGAGCTTATTTCACCGCAGACAGGTATAATGTAGAAATGCAAAACACTTCGAATTTACATAGCAAATATAATTATGCAAACTGCATTGTTCAGACATACTACAACAAAATGAGTGAGTCCCAGAATTGCTTGGATCACAGCATTTTAAAGTAAGAATTTATCTTTCTGTATAAATCATTTTGCATAAATTGGAAGTAAAATGCGTTGCATGTCTTTCTCTTAGTATAGCACATAAATGCAAAAGATTTGAGAAAACTGAAGGTTTACTTCACACAACAGAGTAATTGTAAAGGAAATTAACTGAAGTATGAAAGTATTGATGGCAGACATTGAAAAATATGGAAAATGTTGAAAGAGATGGATAACATAACAACAAAACGGCTTCGTTGGGGTGAACTGTGTTTTTGTGGTATTTTTGAGGTGCACGTGTCTCACAAAGAACCGTCCACCAAATCCACTAGTCGTACTACAAAAGACTGCAACATTCAGCATATTTCCCAGTCTCCTTGCTCCCGAAAGTGGTTAGAATAATACTTCTAGAGATGCCCTGAGTCTCTTAACCGTGAATTCGCAAACTGAGGGAATTTGACGTTGTTTACATGATACCCACGTAATTTCAACTGTGTGTATTTTGAAATTGCGTGGTTTCTGGTTGCAGAAACCGTGTTAATATCAAACCTGAATGAATTATACTTCTTATACGAGTAAAGTTTTCAATTTTAACGTTATATTTTGTTTAGAATTCGTACTAACGTTCATGTATTTAAATTCAAAATTGCTGCCCCGGTGGCGCAGTGGTCTAAGCGATGGAATCTGATAATTCGTCCGAGATGGGTCCGGGTTCAAATCCCGGTGAGGCATGGATGTTGTGTTTGTCTTACGACACTGGTTCTTTCCCTTCCCTGGAACCAGTGGCCCTAAATCAGGGACGGGCGACTGCTTATAGTCCATTGAGGTGCTCACGGTGGTCGTCAAACCTCCAATCAAAAAAATAAAAATTAATTAAAAATAAAAGTGGGAAAGGTGCCTCAAAATAATTAAGAATTTTATAAATTCAGCATTTTCTCACACACTGGCAGCAAGTTACGATGCGAAATTTGAAACATTTAGGACAAAAGAAGGCGATTCGGCCAACACAAAAAATGCATTGCAAAAGCCTTGAAAACCATGAGCTTTCCCACACTTTTGACTGGCGTCTCTCGCTGTTATAGGCTTCATGCAAAGTGATACTGCTCCATTAACAAGAGCATCTGCAGATATCTTATTCTAACTTCCTTGTTGCTCCCACGGATTATCACCTATTCCAGCATCTGAGCCATTTTGTGGCTGAGAAGACCTTGCGAAACGACTAAGTTGTGTGTGAAGCCATTGCCAGCTTCTTTGCTTCAAAATTCTGTCACACACACACTACAAATATCAGCAAATTGTAAAAGTGGAAGGTGATTGAACTGGCTTTTAAAGATGAAGCAAGCAAATGCCTGAGTTATTGGATTTAATGAATAATTTAGAAGACTTAAAATTTCAACGGAGAAAATTTAGATTATTGGCTGCAAAAAATGATTCATACCTAAATTGGAATTTCAGTATGTAAATTAACTAACGCAACATTTCCCTAGGTTAACATGGTGGTTTAGTGCATAGTGCATAGGAGAACATGAAATGCAATGGTGGAGGTGTCAGATAAGCAATGGCGCCCAAGCTACTTCTTTTAAACAGCCATATCTCGGTCATTTTTAATCCGATCTTTTTTAATTTGAAGCTCTTCATGAGAGTTATCTTTTAGGTCATTACACATTTCCCGCTAAATACAACCGTTTTTAAGTTATTATCCAAAAAAACCAAAAACAAAAAAAAAACGGTTTTTCAACAAAAAAACTATTTATTATTTGGTCGGCAAGTCGCCATTAACGGTCACTGATAATAAAACATAATATTTGCGGCTCAAAATCAATGCCACAGGGTTCTAAAAATCAAAATTGAAACATAACACATAGATAGCAATTACATTAGACGTCAGTGAAGAGATTCAAGGGCGGTTCTTTACTCAGTGTCAGTGCCAGTTTCATTGTCGTCGTCTTCATTTTCATCCAATGTTCACAGTCCTCATTGGGAACATTGTCATAATTTCGTTCATTTCCAGAACAGCTACACATCTCTGTACATGGAAGTTCATTCTTCAAACGCTTACATGGGGGAGCACATCGTGATTTCCCACAATAACATCGCATGGACGATAGAAGTTCTGGTGGTCCACAGGGTATTTCACTCATCTCTGGAACAAACTCGCCGTTCTCTAGCTTCCAACCACATCTGATGGACTTCGTAGGTCAGGTGTTACAACATCTGATGTATTCCAAATCAAAACCTGTAAATGTGCTCTTCGAACTACAGAACGAAATGAAGCTAAAGTTGGGGCCAGACCAGCACCTTCAACTTGCTTTTTCGAAAATAGCCACCACCTTAGTTTATTTAAGCAGTAATGCTTTGGCTCCCTTAAGTAGACGGAACAAAGATATTCTTCTAACCCACTGTAGATTTCGTCTGTTAAGGACAAAGTTCTACCAAGAGATGAAAGTGCCTGAAGCGCTTCCAAAAAACAGTTTTGGTTTTTCCAGAGAACACTCCAGTGACATCAGCACTTGAAAATGCATGCATTCCAGGCAGTGCAGCTGATCTATGTGGCCCAAGTATTGCTTAAACATTGTCAACTTCAATTTCCCTAGGTTTGGGTCCCATTAGACCGAAGGTCGTCTTCTTAGGTAGCTGTTGATACCAACTGACAAGCAGAACCAAAACATCAGCGTCAGGTGTAAACACATGTAGGACACTTGCACCTCTTTCAGTGGCATGGAGTGCATGCAAGATAAGTTTTGTGTCCGCCTCTTCTAGAGTACTCTTCAGATCTGCTTCACATATCTCTGTTGCATGTGCAGTATCCCTGTAGGACACAACAATGCTTTTCCGTTCCTCATTTGCTTTTCTGATTAGTTCCTTACTTAAATATTCAGTCAGAGAATCCTTAGTCTTAATATGGGAAAGAAGTCTTTTCAAAGATACTTATTTGATGGCTGTGTTATCCTCAATTTTATACTAGACAGGTGGCTTCCCATGTAGACGGTTTTGACGATAAGTACTTTTCAATGAATTTTCAAGGTACATGTCAAACACAACATGAACTTCAGAGTAGTGGCTGTACTTTCGAAAGACTTTGCTGCAGACTGATCTGCCAAGCCCCAAACATTCTTTGCATCCTTGTTCAGCTTCAGAGAATTGAGCTCACCCATTCTATCTACAACTGCAACTAATATGGCTGTATTGGTAGCAGCTGCAACTCCTCCAGGTTCAATAGGATCTTTATGTGGCTCTTTGTCTTTAAGCACCTCTAGGGGATGGAGAAGCTTTATCTTAACCTTAATATGATGCATGGACTCATCATTTTAAAACATAGACCTTTGGACAACGCTTAGCTCATACATACCCATGCACTCTTGCAAGTTTATACCTGGTCGCGATCGACACAAAAGAACAATTCGAGCGAACAACTTTCTGTCCTTCTTAATCTACACTACCCCTTCTTTTGTTGTCACTTTAGCTACTTTTGCCATTGAACTGAACAGTTTTAGTTTTCGCTTAGGCAGAGTATCCCAAAAGTTTTTAGTTTTTAACAGCTGTTCCACGAAAGGTTTGTACAGTTGGAAGCCCTGGACTGGCGTGGTAGTGACATCATTAGCAACCTAAGGTGGTGCGACAGTATTTGTTACTATATTAATCAGGTCATTTCCGTCATTTGTGAAAGGGCTCACAAAGTTCTGTGCACACGCAGTCAACTTAGTTAAGTTCCTTTGGTAGTGAGGAGACTTTGGCTTAATTCCTGATGAGTCTTTTTCTCTTTCTGAACACTTGGAATAAGCTCGCTCACTTCCAAACAAATCCTAACTAGTTCAGGTGACACCAAAAACTTGGTTAGGGTCAATGCACTTTGTGTAATGCCTACTACTCTACTTGTGGCCTTCATTTTCCGGTTCTTCTGTTCCAGAACTTCATAGGATCCAATATTACAGAACGGGACGTCAAATTTCTTCGGCGCTCACTGGTTTCTAATATTGGTCCAAGTTTCCACATCTGTGATCTTTAAGGATTTTATTTCACCTACATGCGAAGCACACAATGTACTGTAGTTTCGCATGTTCAGTGCAAAAACATACTTTGTGAAGTCATCCATAGCCGCTAGCCTAAGATCTCAGTCACGACTTGGTACTGCTCTCTTTTTTTTTTTTTTTTTTGATTGGAGGTTTAACGACCACCGTGAGCAACTCAATGGGCTATAAGCAGTCGCCCGTCCCTAATTTAGGGTCACTGGTTCCAGGGAAGGGAGAGAGTCAGTGCCGTAAGACAAACACAACATCCATGCCTGCCCGGGATTCGAACCCGGACCCCTTACGGACGAATGATCAGAGGCCAACGCCTTAGACCACTGCGCCACCGGGGCGGCGTACTGCTCTCTGAAAGCCAACAGTGTGAGAACCGTTGTCCATGTAGTTGCTGACAAACTTCAATGCTTGAAGTTGATTCTTTGAACATGCATTTTCACAGAATGCATCAATCTTTTCCAGCATGTTTTCCTTAACCAAAAGGGTGTTCAAATCACTACATTTTGAGGATACCTCTACACGATCTCCTTTCTGCCAGGCTTCCCAAAGTTTTGTTGCAAGTGGAGAAACTTTATCTTTCAAAATAGTATAACTATACCCATGAGTTAATTTGTGCCGGAGCGCACTGGAGCTTAGCTCCGGTACTTTCCCCCTGCCGGAGCTGAGCTCTCACACTAATTTGCAACGAACCCTTGTCTCACAGTTACATCTGGATTGCAAATTTCCAGGAGTTTGTGGTGTGCCGTAAAAAAATATTTTTACCCGTCAACCTGGAGCATCTTCAAGCAAGTAAACAATTCACTCCCCGTGTTATACTTATGAGGAACTTATAACTCAAGCGAAAATTTTACGTACCAGCTACTGGCCTGATTCCCTAGATATTTTATATGAGGAAAAGGTGCTGGAAAAGCTTTGTGACCGTTTTAAAATAAATTCTAGAGGGGTGATTAAAGATTTTAAAATATATAAGTCCACTGCCGGGAGAGAAGTAAAAACAGTCTGAAAACCTTGAATTCCATTGTGAACTGTATCCCCATATCCACTACAGAATGTGAAAGGGGCTTCTCTGCAATGAACAACATTGTAACGCCACAGAGAACCTCATGTCCGAACTAATGTTCTTAAAATTAGTTGGGCCTTCGGTAAAACATTTTAATCCAATAGAATACCTGAAAAGTTGGCTGGCAAAGAGGTATTACACTGCTGATGACTTGAAATGCTGAGTGGCCAGTAAAAAGGAAGAAAATTCGGAAATGTTAGCCCTGTAAAGTTTTTTGTGAATTATAGTTATATGGCCATTATTCTGGTAAGATTTAAAAAGTTCCATTATTCCGGTAAGTTTTGCATTTTGCAATTGTAAACAACAGTTTCTGAATTTTGTAAACTATACCAATACTTTTAGAGAGAGAAAAAAGAAGTTGTCAAATTACTTTAAATAAATTTAAAGAAATTTCATGATTTGCATGCATGACAGCAATACGGTACCAAAAATTTGCTATGCATAAGAAATGTCAAAATTTCAGTCTTTATTATTTATCATTTATATACATTTCAACAAAAATGTGTTTAGATAGGCAGTAATTAAATGAAATGTGCAGTTTAAAGAACACAAAAATACCAAACTGAACAACAGAAGTAAACTACCCTTCATATGTATTTTTCATAGAATTACTGAGATAACTTTTTTCATTTCGGTGCATCACTACAGGTCTGTAATTCACGGTACGATTCCCGTAATATTTTTAGAGCTCCGGTACTTTTTTCTCTAGAAATTAAACACTGACTATATTAATAATCCGTAATCTCTTGGCGTAGAATAGAAATAAAACTTTCTAAGCTTTTGCACATCAACCAGACGGCTTTTTCAAGGAAGATAGACAGCTAACTGTAAACTGGATAACAGAACGTTTCAACAATTGGAACGCGGTGACTAAACTAAACAATAAATGAATAGGCACAAAACGTGATAATTCGAAGAAACAAAGTCACGTTAGTTGGGTACGCGGTATCATGGTAGAAAACGCAGCATTATTTGAAGAATTGATTCCAAATACGTGGCAACTCCAGAGAGACGCTATCATTGCAAGCCTCGCAGCTGGTCAAGATTTCCAAGGTTCCGCGAATGGCAGTAGATTTTGGTGTGGAGAATGAAGTTAATTTCTTTACATCATTCCACATAGGATCGGCTGACTTGAACTTGACTTCTCTTGATAAGACAGTGGTTATTTTTCCGTCATTTGCATCCCTTTTATGTTTGCTGATTCTAATTCCAAACGAACGTTTGGTCATTCCGATGTAGTATCGCCTGGAGCCGTCCGGATATTGTAGTCAGATGGCATAAACACCTGCAGAAGAGGGGGGTTGTCAGTATTTCTCTTAAGCATCGTATATAAAGATGCCGGAGACCTTATGCCGACACCGAAGTTTATCCTCCTGAGCGCGTTTCTGAGTTGAAAGGAAACATTTGGTATGTACGGAATAGAGCTCAGGTAGCGAAGTTGAGGCATAGAAATATTAGCACGGATGGTTCTGGCTTTTTCGATAAAGTTATGCATCTGGTTCGACGTATATCCGGCCTCAGTGTCCATTTCGATGATGGTTTTTAGTTCAGATTGTCTTGAACGAGCATCGGATGAGACAGCGAAGGCTCTTCTAATTCGAGAACGGAAGAAAGCCGTCTAGCAATCATCAGGGCAGAATGAACCGCAGAGCATCAGGGTGGGAAAGGAGGTGGGTTTATAATAGAATTCCGTATGAAAGCGGTTGTCATGCGATTTGCTCACTGAGACGTCGAGATAAGGTAAGGTACCATTGTGTTCAGGCTCCATAGTGAAATTGATCGTTGGGTGTATATAATTGATTTTATCGAGGAAAAACGGGAGAATCCCCTTTCCGTGTGGTCATATGAAAAATACGCCGTCGGCATGTCGTAGCCAGGTCGTAGGCCTTATGGTGATGTTGGTGAATATACTGTATGTTGCTCAATGGGGCGAAGTATTGTTTCCGCTAGAACAGCTGAAAACGAAAATCCCATCGGAGCGCCATTTACCTGTTTATAAATTTGCCCTCGGAAACTGAAGTAGCTGGAATTTGTGACCAAGTCCATTAATTTAAAGATGCTGAGGCAAGACTACTGCGAATAAACTGATAAATCAGATATAGCCTCTTTCAATGCTCTGATGGCTTCCGGTACGATGACCGATGGTATTTACTTGTTTATAAATTTGCCATCGGAAACTGAAGTAGCTAGAATTTGAGGCCAAGTCCATTAATTTGAAGATGCTGAGGCAAGACTCTTGCGAATAAACTGATGAATCAGATATAGCTTCTTTCAATATTCTGATGACTTCAGGTACGGAGATCGATGATATTTACTTGTTTATAAATTTGCCATCGGAAATTAAAGTAGCTAGAATTTGAGACCAATGCAGTTTCCAATGGCTCTAAGTATTGCCATTACAACATGCAAGTCCCTAGGTATTAAAACCCATCTGGTTGATGTGCGAAAGCTTGGAAAGTTTAATTTCTATTCTATGCAAAGAGAATTCGGATTATTAGTATAGTTATACTATTTTGAGTATAATTGGTGTACAGTTCCCACTTATTAATTAATCTTTCAAGTTGCTTCCTTGGCTCCAGAACCATTCTTTTTGTTGACCAAATAATGCATGTAGTGTCAATATGTGAGCTTTAAGTGACCGTCGCACTGGTTTCCCCTCTAGAATTATCTTGACAACATTATCACTGTAGATCCCACTTTTTAGCCAAAGCTTTGGAATTCCACTATGGTCAATGTAGCTTCCAATGGCTCTAAGTATTGCCATTAAAACATGCAAGTCACTAAGTCGCTAGGTAACAAAACCCACTTTTCCTTCGACAGAGCCATTTTTAAATGCAGTAGTGGTCTGTACAAACCAGATCGGATGTGACAACCAATTGATTTGGTGCACCTTGTACTTTCTCATTGACTTTTTCCGAATGAGACATGACATAGTACAACACAATATCGTTTGTTGGTGTGTCTGGTAGTATTGGCAGTACATGGATATTAGTTTGTGCGTTGCTTGAGCCTACCATTTAATTTAATGCAGACCACGCTAGAGGTAGCCCGTTTTGATTCCTATCATTACTTCCAGTAACCCTACAACCAGTTAACATCCATACATAGTCTTTGGTTGCTGCAGAAATAAAACTTTCAGGCTTCTTTTCTGTTGGAGTCTTTGCAGAGATAACTGGGCTAATAGGTTTCAAAGTTTGTGGAATCGCCAAGGACAACATATGATCCAGGAACTTGCAGACAAGAACAAAGAAGTGAGTTTAAAAGTGAAATTACTAAAAACAAAATTGTCGTACAATGTTTTTACAAAAACTGAAGATTTGGAAGTTAGTAGGTCGAACCTAGAAGTAACCGATGCCTATGTTTACAGTGAACGTCAGATATCAAGCAAGAGCCTCATAGAAAAAAAAATACGGGTAAAAATTTAGTTGGGGAGCATTTGGGAGAAACAGCACAATTTTCAACAGCATTTTACCATTATGGCTCAAAAGAAAAAGGGTTTAATTAATCAAAAGAAAATGGTTTTAAGCAATCAAAAGAAATAGTTTTTCTTTCATCCGTAAGTAAGAAACCTTTTTTCTGGAGGGCAGCTCAATGGGCTATAAGCAGGCGAGACGCTATGGGTGGTCTAAGGTGGGCTTGAGCGCACCCAATTTTTACTTGAGCTTACCCTTTAGACTCCTTAGCCCCAAAATATGTATTTAGGCAGTTAAACACACACACACATACGCAACCCCATTTGTATATATTCCAAGTCAGGTTAGAAAATAAGATTCACAAACAGCTGCCTTATGACAGCAAATATTAAAAAAGAAAAATAAAGAAAATGGTGTAAGTATGCAAAGATTGCGAAGAAATAGTAACATGGAGGTTCGTACGCATGATTACCAGTACAACATATATTAAATATGTACACTCAGCAGACAAGACATTAGAGATAGGGGTGATGCGCAGTTGACATGGGCATCCCCCACGCAGAGTGGAACAAACCCAAACCGAACGCAAGCGATAGATAGGTGGACAGCAGGGTTGCTCAACAATGTATCGCAATCGACGAACATGGGTAGGTGTGGTGATCTGAGCTACTTTGATCGACGACTTGCCATAACGCGTTGTCAGCGCAAGACAGATGGGCCATTCTATCGTCCAAGTGGTAAGAACCCTAGGGTTCCCGAGGGCAACCGTTTCAAGACTGTACCGCAAGTACCATCGGTGGACGTACCAATGCCCAGAGAGCAAGGGTTGGCCTACAACACGCCATTGATGACTGGGGACGACAAAATCTATCCAGGTTCATACAGACCGATTGCTTGCCAACGGCGGGGCGCAAATAACATCCAGGTTATACATGTGGGAGTCCCAAGAAGAGTCAGCAGGCAAACGATATAGTGCACGGTGTATACCCTGGGTTACGGGAGTTGACGCCCTACTCGTGTGCCACTGTTGATTACTCATCATCGGAAATTACGCCTCACCTGATGGCAGGAACACCAAAACTGAATCTCTGCAGATTTAGTTCATCCCTGCGTGTTTTAGTCAGATGAATCCCGTTTTCAGCTGTACCAAGCTGACGGGAGAGTGTAGATGTGGCGTCGACGGAATGAGGCCATTGGGCCAAGTCTTCTCTTTTCAAGACGGTGCTAGCTCTGCGATGGTTTGAGAAGCCTTCTTATGGGACACATTAGATCCGATAGTTGTGTCTGGAGAGATCCTTAAACGTTGCTCGCTACGAGCATGCGCTGACTGCTCACCTACAAGCTTTCATGGTCTTCGCACATCCTGCGGTCGATGATCTGTTTCAGCAGGATAATGCGCCACCCTACCGGGTCGCAACCATCCAGGCATGGCTCAAGGAATACTCATATGAGTTTGAAGCCATCCAGCGACTCCCCTATGTCCCAGGATTTAAACCACGTAGAAGCTCTATGGGATGTCGTGGATAGGAACATATGCTGTACCGACGGCTTGGGCTGAGTTGTGGACAATGGTGCAACAGCATGACTGGCATTATCTCTGGAAGCCCTCCGGCATCTAGTAGAGTCGACGCTTCGGCTGTTATTCGAGCTAGAGGAGGACCAACACGTTATTAGGTATATATCTTTAATGTTTTGTCCATTGAGTGTATACACCAGCCACGAGTGAAATCTACATGAACGGAATTTTTCGGCACAATTCTCGCCACGCACTTCAAAATTTGTGCCCCCCTTCCTCCTCGTACAATACTTAGCCCCCCCCTCCGTCCCCTAATAGCCTACCTAGTTCTGAAGTGCAGGCGTCCCCACTGGCTGCAAGAAGTTGCCCGTCCCAAATCTGAGACCATTAGCTTCAGGTACGGGAGAGAGAGCTAGTGCTTTAGCACATCACCCATGCCTCCTCCGGAACTCGAACCAGGGACCACTTGGACGAACAGTCAATAGCCAGCTCTTACACCACTGCGCCACCTGTGTGGCAACATGGACCTTAAGTAAGAAAGACATTCAGAGGCAGCAAACAACTTTTTTTTTTGGATTGAAGGTTTAACGACCACCATGAGCAACTCAATGGGCTATAAGCAGTCTCCCGTCCCTAATTTAGGGTCACTGGTTCCAGGGAAGAAAAAGAGCCAGTGCCGTAAGCCAAACACAACATCCATGCCTCACTGGGATTCGAACCCGGAACCCTTCACGGACGAATGGTCATAAGCTACCGCTTAGACCACTGCGCCACCGGGACGGCGCAAACAACTTAAAGACGCGTGAAGTGGTTATGATCTGTATAACCAGGAGTGATACGCAGAGGAACATATCGATTCGGGAAATGTAAAAAGTTGAAGACACCGTGACCACACACACAGCACGTGCTTGCACCTGCAGCTTTCTCACCGTATGACGAACAAATCCACTCACGTGCTTTTGCAACAGTTTTCTCGAGGTTAAACATGAAAAATTGACAATGACATATATGCACTGGTGTGCAAAAAATAAGGACGAAAAGGAGAAATTAGCATAACAGCGGAACGAGCAGGCAGAACGGACCGAAAGACCACTCAGGAGATAGACTAGTGTCCGGTACGGTAGGGCATGCGCATATATGCAGCATGACGTAGAGAGAGGGGAAGGGGGCGTGTCGGATGGGTATAAAGCACACGGGTGGTGTACGCTCAGCAATTCGGTGAAAGCTATTGCACGGTGTATATCGGTTTGAACGACGTCGAGTTGCTGCCACCGTGTGATATGCCCAACAGGCAATCCAGTAGACGACATCTGGATGACTTTACCCGAGGTCGCGTCATTGGGAAGTTGGAAGAAAGTCGAAGAGGGACTAGTGTGGCCGAGGAGTTCGGGATCGCTCACAGCATCGTTTCACGAGCTTGGTGAGCATTTCAAACGACAGGAACAGCTGTCCGAGAGTTTAGCAGTGGTCGTCCACGAGCATCCATGGCGGCGGACGACCGGTATATTGTCCTACAGGCGAAAAGAGACAGGCGGCGGACGACCGGTATATTGTCCTACAGGCGAGAAGAGACAGACGGCAGACAGCGGGAGAAATCGCAAGGCACATGCAACAGACAACTGGACATCCGTTATCGCGTTTTACCGTGGCCAGGAGGCTGCACAAAGGTGGTCTACTTGCACGACGACCAGTACGGTGTGTGCCATTAACGTCTGCTCATCGAAGACGGCTGTTTCTGTGCTGCCAGGAACACAAGAACTGGACACACCAGCAATGTGGTCGAGTTCTCTTCACGGATGAGAGCCGATTTAGTCTGACGAGCGATTCTGGACGTATACACATCTGGAGAGAGCAGGGAACACGCAATCACACCTCCAACATCATCGAAAGGGACCGGTTTGGAGGTGGCATAGTTCTCGTTTGGGGCGGTATCATGCTTGGCAGCCGTACTGACCTCCACATCTTCCAAGGAGGTTCAGTCACTGGTGTTCGTTATTATACCGAGGTTCTCCTGCCTCACGTGCGTCTGTTTAGAGCTGCTGTGGGTCCTGAGTTCCTCTTCATGGACGACAACGCTACACCTAATCGTACAGTGGCTGTCGCAGAGCTGTTGGAGAGTGAAGATATTCAACGCATGGATTGGCCCGCAAAGTCCCCGGACCTAAATCCAATCGAACATGTGTGGGACCTTCTCAAGAGACGCTTGGCAGCACGTCACCAGCCGCCAGCAACGATTGGCGCTACAAGAGGAATGGGCCGCGACGACTCAACAGCTCCTTGACAGCTTGGTCCTCAGCATGGACAGACGTTGTAAATCCTGCAGCGCAGTCAGGGGTGATCATATCTCCTACTAAGGACTGGATTTTTCTTGGCACTCGCCTGGCACATGGACGCTTCTGTCTTCTGTCCAGTTGTGCTCGAAGCTACCTTTTTTTTTTTTTTTTTATTGGAGGTTTAACGACCACCGTGAGCAACTCAATGGGCTATAAGCAGTCGCCCGTCCCTAATTTAGGGTCACTGGTTCCAGGGAAGGGAGAGAGCCAGTGCCGTAAGACAAACACAACATCCATGCCTCACCGGGATTCGAACCCGGACCCCGTTCGGACGAATGATCAGAGGCCATCGCTTAGACCACTGCGCCACCGAGGCGGCACTATCTTTTCCATAAAGTGTCTTTGTATCCTTTGGATTCTTTGTTTGGGCGGTTTTGCTCACTTGTCCCATATTCTTATATCTTGGGGATCTTATGGTATGATTTGAGTCGATGTGGAGTACTTCTGCACGACGTTACATTCGAAAAACCGTCTCGTCCTTAATTTTTGCACGCCAGTGTATATGTGGGCTTTCGGTATGTGACGTCATGATGGTGAAATGCCGAGATCACTACACAAAAGAACGAGCGCTGGATGGCGTGAGCACCTGACGTCGGCGCGTCACTAAAACATGCTTCCAGAGATAAGAAGTAGAGCTGTTGAGAGTTCTGAAGCGAAAACACCGAGGCAGGCTGATTTCCGAAGGGTGTACGATGTGTTCGCCATGTTTGCATTTCTTAGCGGAACGAGTAGGTTCCGTTGTTAGTGTATTCTGTATCAATTGTAAGTGTACATCAGATTAAATGTGTGTGTGTTCAGAGTTAGTCCAGCCCGTCCATTATTTAAGTGTTGTAATTCGATGGAACAGTAGCGGGGAAGTTTCCCAGTACCCCACATATATACATATATACACACCTTATACCGCGCCATATCTTAGCTGAACTAACCGCAGCTGTTGTCTGTCAGCCAACACGTATCGTTCGACGTAGTGTTGCCACCTTACCACCACAGCGCGAAATTCTGAAAAATTCACCCGTTTTGCATTTACAGTCCGCTATGTGGCGCGCCGAAAAGGTATGCATACATCTAATAAAAGCCCCATGAGCATCCAAGCCTAAGTCCATGTGCATTTTTGGGCTATTGGTTCTGGGACAGGGAGTGAACTTGTGTCGTAAGAAAGAAAATAACGCCCACATCTTACTTGGGTATTCAAATTTTGAATGCTGCCCACCTGCCCAAGCGTTTTGTGACGCTGGCATATTACCATTCGTGCGCGATGTGCCCAGGTGCGAGTCCCGAATGAGACATGGGTGATGTGTTTGCCTGATGGCAATGATTGTGTCCCTTATCTGGAGACACTGGCCCCAAATTAGGGACGGACGACTGCTCATAGCCCTTATAGTGTCTGGTGATCGTAACACTGAAACAAAGAAGCAAAAATCAAAATCAAAAATAAAACAACAACAACGTAAACTATATTAAGTGGTAGATATATTTACTCTGCGCCCGATAATAGTTATTTTTACTTATTAACTACATTTAGATAACATTTTAATTAAAACAATCGTACGCCAATGATTCAACGCAACTGCATGTGTGATAAGAGCACTTTCGATTCAGCTTTAAAAACATCATTATCTTATCAATGAACTTCAGATTGCAACGATGCATCACACAAAGTCAGTTGCACCAGAACACTGACAAAGTGAGTACACGTTTTCTTGACTTCACTGAAATATGTTTTTCTACTGTAGTGCTGCATTAAACACATTAATAACAGTATTCCTCTCCCCCCATTCATCTCTTAGTCTTTCAGACTGCAAGAATGAAGATTAACGTATAGTGGAAAACGATTATCAAAGTCATAGAAATTCCCTCTCTGTTTCAGGAAGTTCGCGGATTTCGTCTTCGTATTAAGAATTCGCGGTCTTTATCTTCTGAAAGACAACTTTCATTTCACTAAGGGGAGGAACAGGCCTTGGAGCTTAGATCTGTGTGTGTCAAGTACCTATGGCGCACAGACTGTTTATTATGAATTGTTTTTTGGAGTTGGTAATCTTCCCGGAGCATCTTCCTAAATTAGGAACACAGTGGTTTCGGGGTGGGGACAAAACCAGCACCTTAACACAGGCACACCCACATGGTTCTTTTTTTTTCTTAATTTCTTTGTTTAACCACCACCGTGAGCAACTCAATAGGATATAAGGAGTTGCCCGTTCCTAATTTAGGGCCACTGGTTCCAGGGAAGGGAGAGAGCCAGTGCCATAAGACAAACTCGCCACTCGTGCCTCATCTGGAATTTGAATCCAAACCCCTATCGGACGACCAATCAGAAGCTAGCGCTGAAACCACTGTCCCATCGGGAAGGCTGTCCGCCCAGGCTTCATTCGGCAGTCCAACCCAGACCCAGCTGCGATAGGCCAGAAACCTCGCCTCTGACTACTCTGTCAGTGGGGAGGATTTACTGTGGATCTCACATACCTGAATTTTTTTTTTGGACGATGTGAATCCGTTTATTGGTGTAAATATGACGAGGATGTTAAGTCAGATAATATCCGAAAAGTTGAAAATTTCGTCTTCCTGGAGCAGGAATCGAATCCGCGTCTCTCGGTTAGCGCCCGATTATATTCCAATTAATCGGAAACTTGAAACTTGGTCGTTCTAGGTGGTGTAGTGTTTAGCAAACTCGGGCGCTATCCAGGAGACGCAGGTTCGATTCCCGCTCCAGGACGACGAAATTTTCAAGTTTTAGGATATTATCTGACTTAACATCCTTGTCATATTTACACCAATAAGCGGATTCACAACTTCAAAATTTGTATTGTACAATGGTGTAATCCCGTATTTCATTCATTGAATATTCTTTGTTGATACATATTGTGTGTGTGTGTGTGTGTGTGTGTGTGTGTGTTGTTCACATTTGAACATGGTTTTGAACGATTAAATGGGAAGTTTTCAGTCACGGTTTTGGTTCTAAGGGAAAAACAAGAGTTAAAGAACAAGAATACATCTCCTTGACCCAGATCTGAACCAAAGTACTGAACGTAAAATTTGCGATGAAGCTCTATGCTTCGGGGGAAACAATAAATAAAATAAAATAAATGACGAAAAAGTCTGATGCAGTATACTTCGCAGTTACATTGTTTCGTGTGCTCTTAGCCAATGTAAGCGCGTTTGTTGATGGGTTCCCCAAACTTCTGAATGTAAGAAATAAAAGTCGTGTTCATAGCTTACCGGGATTTAAACACTTAGGTTCTGGTACGGAAATTTATCATACGGTTCTGAAATAAAACCAGATTATCTGGGTAGAGGTCCAAACCGGGCCTGTGTTCGAGTCCCGGATGAAGCGTGAGTGGTATGTTTGTCTTTCGGCGCAACCTCTCTCCTTTGAGTGTAACCAGTGGCCCAAAACTAAGAATGGCGACGACTTATAACCATCACAGTTGCTGATGGTTGTCGTTAAACTCAAAAACAAAAGCAAAAAGTAAAAAAAAACAAGTTAGTAAAATCCCGCAATGCATTGATTATAATACGCTTTCCAACACACCAGAAATCATTACTCAAGTTATGAGGATAATGGCTGTATAATAAATCTCGCTCCTATGACCTGACCTTTGACCCCATTTCGATGATATTCAACAGAACCGGTGAAGTGTACTTCCGGAACAACATAAGGTTTTGTCTCAATCGACGCATTTTTACGTAATTTATAACGCATAAGGTCGATGGAATGGATCCCGATCCTATGTCCTGACCTTTGACCCCACTTCAGCCATTTTCAATAGGGTTCGTCCCCAGTTGGTCCCCTACCACATACTAAAATTTCATCGAAATCGAACCGTATTTACGCAAGTTATGACGCCTAAGGGCAATGGAATGCATTCCGGTCCTATGTCCTGACCTTTGACCCCATTTCGCCTTCAATAGGGTTTGTCCCCAGGTGGTCCGCTACCACATACTAAAATTTCATCGAAATCCAACCATATTTACGCAAGTTATGACGCATAAGGGCACTGGAATGCATTCCGCTCCTATGTCCTGACCTTTGACCCCACTTCACCCATTTTCAATAGGGTTCGTCCCCAAGTGCTATAATTTGATTGAAATCGAACCATATTCACGCAAGTTATGACGCATAAGGGCAATGGAATGCATCCCGCTCCTATGTCCTGAGCTTTGACCCCATTTCGTCCATTTTCAACAGGATTCGTCCCCAGATCGTCCCCTATCACATACTAAAATTTCATCGAAATCGAACCATTTTTACGCGAGTTATCGTGCGGACGGACAGACGGACAAAGCTGGAGAATATACGTTACTTCAACCTACGTTTGGAAAGCGTAAAAAAAGGATCATTCCTCTTAAAAGTAACGTGTTGCTCAACAAGATGCAT
Organism: Macrothele yani; assembly: GCA_039090855.1. Lineage (NCBI taxonomy): Eukaryota > Metazoa > Arthropoda > Arachnida > Araneae > Macrothelidae > Macrothele > Macrothele yani. Next base: position 53,406,484 of record CM077011.1, on the reverse strand, counting down.
AAATTTCAAGTTTTAGCGTATACCTTCACCAGTAAACGAGTGACATACAATCTGCCGATGTTCATTCATTAATTTGAAACCTTGTTTTAAAATATCTTTAAGCTTTGGCTCGAAAATGTTTTTTAGAGAAGATGTTTTCTGATTTAAAGGTATGAGGGTTAGTCAATTTTATTTTTTTACAAGACAGTTAGGTAAAATCTCAAGGAGTGAACGGGTTTCATTTTCACTGCCACGTAGGGACTTTCTCGAATGCTGATCTTAGGTGTCTCCATTTCTGTATCTTTACCAGAAGTTTGAATTACGGCAGTAAAAAATTCATGCGGAATGTTAATCACAAAAGATATTTTTTGAATCGATATTTTAAAAGCAAAGATCTGACTTTTAACCTTTTAATCGACTTTAACGAATTAACTCGGGGTAAGCCAAATGGGCTAAACTCGTCTAGAACAATTAGATTTGTTGCTTAAGAAGCGGACCGAACACACTGGAACAAGTGAAAATGAGAAATAAGAAAGCGTTGTTTACCCCTTCCCTTGGATTTGTTATTCAAAGTGATCATTTAGGAGGATGACTGACACTGATCGTTTCTGGCTGATTATGTGCTGAAATAATAAATATAATAAGTTAGTAAAATCATGCAATGCATTGTTTATAATACGCTTTCCAACATACCAGAAATCCCCCTTGCCAGAATGCCGTCGTTGCACGATATAAGATGAAATTCAAATTTAACGATGAAAAATGGCTTTTATTTAAACTGAATCAAAAGCCGAAAGTCAAAATCACATCACTAGATCTTTCATGCTGGCTTCCAGCACATCCTCAGGTGAATTCTAAAACAGGTATTGTAAAAATTTAGAAAAGAGTCCACCGTGGAACGTCGCTTTTGTTTATGTACATCACGTTCAGCTCCCGAATGACTTCAAAAAACGTCACCATAATCTGACTTACGATTGTTGTGTCTTAATTGTTATTGGGTGAGTTTCGAAATAAAGTTCGAGTTATTGGTTTATTTGCTTCTTCTTGTTCGAAATTAACTGCATCCAAGTTGGAGGTATGAATCTGGGTACTTCATCATTACAACATTTATCAGCGTTATTTACGATGTGTAAACTGTCCGCTAGCAAAGTCGCATTTTTGTTTTTGTGAGAAGAAATAACTCTTGCCTCATTCCACAGAGAGATGTGAGCTCCCTGGTTAACTAATCTTGCAAGTGCTGTAGAGTTTGAATGTGTTTTGACACTGTACTTGTGTTCCTCAATACGAAAGTTCAAATTCCATATGGTGGATCCAATATAAATTCGATCTAAGTCAACAGTATCCAGGGCCTGTAAAGGTAATTTGTAAACTCCGAATCTGCTATTACTCGGAATTGGGTCCCGATCTTTTTTAATAGTTGACATTAGGTTGTTTGTTTTAATTCCAAAATCCAAGTTGCATTTTTTACAGGAAGATTTAAGTACATTCATAACTTTTGGAATATAATCCACTGACCCAACATATTTGCGTTGACTGGATTCTTTAGTTAATGTAGAAAAGTGTGTGCTTCTTATTTTTCGATGGATCCGGTTGACAATATTTCTGGGGTACCCATGTTCGTCTACTATGTCATTTATTTCATTTAATTCTCGTCTCCTAGCAGTAACGCTTGAGCAATGTGTGTATGCTCTACGGATGAGAAACTGGAATGCAGATAGTTTATATGTATTAGGATGTGCTGAATGATATGGTATAATTGCTGATGTCGCACTGGGCTTGCGGTATACTGAGAAAGAAATAATTTGTGATATAGGGTTTCTCTTCAACAGAAATCTAAAAAAGGTACAGTACAATTCTTTTCCAGTTCAACTGTAAAATTAATTGAGGTAATCTGCGAAAACATTAGTTCAGCAAATTCATATAAGGAATCTACGTCATGGTTCCAAAAGACAAGAATATCATCTATGTATTCCAAAAGTTATGAAAAAAGTTATGAAAATATTTAAATCTTCCTGTAAAAAATGCAACTTGGATTTTGGAATTAAAACAAACAACCTAATGTCAACTATTAAAAAAGATCGGGACCCAATTCCGAGTAATAGCAGATTCGGAGTTTACAAATTACCTTTACAGGCCCTGGATACTGTTGACTTAGATCGAATTTATATTGGATCCACCATATGGAATTTGAACGTTCGTATTGAGGAACACAAGTACAGTGTCAAAACACATTCAAACTCTACAGCACTTGCAAGATTAGTTAACCAGGGAGCTCACATCTCTCTGTGGAATGAGGCAAGAGTTATTTCTTCTCACAAAAACAAAAATGCGACTTTGCTAGCGGACAGTTTACACATCGTAAATAACGCTGATAAATGTTGTAATGATGAAGTACCCAGATTCATACCTCCAACTTGGATGCAGTTAATTTCGAACAAGAAGAAGCAAATAAACCAATAACTCGAACTTTATTTCGAAACTCACCCAATAACAATTAAGACACAACAATCATAAGTCAGAGTATGGTGACGTTTTTTGAAGTCATTCGGGAGCTGAACGTGATGTACATAAACAAAAGCGACGTTCCACGGTGGACTCTATTCTAAATTTTTACAATACCTGTTTTAGAATTCACCTGAGGATGTGCTGGGAGCCAGCATGAAAGATCTAGTGATGTGATTTTGACTTTCGGCTTTTGATTCAGTTTAAATAAAAGCCATTTTTCATCGTTAAATTTGAATTTCATCTTATATCGTGTAACGACGGCATTCTGGCAATTGGTGTTATTGGCACGAATTTCATCAAAGACTTCAATACCAGAAATCATTACTAAAGTTATAAGGATAATGGCTGTGGAATAAATCTCGGTCCTGTGCCCTGACCTTTGATCCCATTTCGATTATATTTAACAGAACCGTTTCAGTGTACCTCCGAAATAACATGAAGTTTTGTCGTAATGGAAGCATTTTTACGTAAGTTATGATGCATAAGGGCTATGGAATAGATTCCGCTCCTGTGTTCTAACCTTTGACCCCATTTTACCCATTTTCAATAGGATTCGTCCTCAGGCAGGCCCCTACAACATACTAACATTTCATCCAAATGGAAGAATTTTTACGTAAGTTATGACGTATAATGGCGATGGAAGTGATTCCGCTCCTTTGACCCCATTCCGCCCATTTTCAATAGGGTTTGTTCCCAGGTAGTCCCCTACCAAATACTAAAATTTAATCGAAATCGAACCTTTTTTACGTTAGTTATGACGTATAACAGCAGTGGAATGGATCCCGCTCCTACGTCGTGACCTTTGACCCCATTTGTCCCATTTTCGATAGGGTTCGTTCCCAGTGGTCCCCTTCCCCATACTAAAAGTTAATCGAAATCGAACGATTTTTACGCGAGTTATCGTGCGCTGACGGACATACGCACACAACGCGTGACGTAATGAGGCAGATGGGAATCGCGACCATCTGCTCGCAAGAGTGTGACGTCATAAAACTTTAATAGGATCCACACACAATGCGTGACGTAATGAGACAGATGGCGTGACAGCGCGCCAACATTTCAAGCGCGAGATTATGACGTCATAAGACGTCCCCAGGTGGTCCCCTACCACATAATAAAATTTCATTGAAATCGAACCATTTTTACGCACGTTATGACGTTTAAAAGCAATGGAATACATTCCGCTCCTATGTCCTGGCCTTTGACCCCACTTCACCCATTTTCAATAAGGTTGATTCCCATGTGGTCCCCTGCAATATACTAAAATTTCATCGACATCGAACCATATTTAAGCAAGTTATGACGCATAAGGGCAATGGAATGGATCCCGCTCCTATGCCGTGACCTTTGACCCCATTTCGTCCATTTTCAATAGGGTTCGTCCCCAGGTGGTCCCCTACCACATACTAAATAAAATTTCATCGAAATCGAACCATTTTACGCGAGTTATCGTGCCGACAGACGGACAGACGGACGGACAAAGCTGGAGCATATACGCTTCTTCAACCTACGGTTGGAAAGCGTAAACAAGGGCGATGAACCTAAGTATATAGATGTTTGGGTCACTTGTTTCTACACAGTGGCATAAAGTCCGCGTCAGAGAGACTAGCCGTTCCCTACCATGCTTTGGGGCATTATTTTTAAATAAAGTACTTGAAGAAAGCGCTTATCACCCAACACAGATTTGTGGTCGGTCCTGCTGAGATAAGAGGAAGAAAGGAATTGTTTTGCTATAGCTTCAGTTTAATGAATATTTCTGTTTGAAGAGCACAGATAACTTTTCGGCACCACTGGCCCAGGTGCATCGGCCGCATAAAAGGTTAAGATGCAAACATGCTGTTTGGCTTCTTAGCAGCAGGACTGTGCATTATAAATTAGCAAAAAGCGTACACGAAACGGCCTGCATAACAGAAGCTTTCCAATAGAGAAAAAGTCTTTTAAGAAGACGCTTTCCAACATAGAAAGAATTTTTTAAGTAATATTTTTTAAAAAGGGTGTAATCAGAGAAAAAGTTTAATGTGCTTCCCCCTCAGGGACGTATATAGACGTTTTTATGGGGGAAAGGGCCGACAGGAAATAGGAGTTTTTGAAATCCAACAGGACAAAAGAAAAAGTTCGTGAAAAAATGAAGAAAAAATTGAAGCATTATTTTCTAATGTAAATTGAAGAATTTTTATTAAATTAAAGCATTTTTCTAATGTAAGGCGCATTTTAACAAAATATGAGACACCTCAGGGTAGCAAGGCCTCTTGGACTAACTCTAAATACGCCCCTAGCTTCTCCCCACATTTGCACTAAGATTGCGCTTTGTTCCATAGGAAATAGTACATCGTGCAAAATATAACCGATTTTTAGAAGCGGAAATACATTTGCAAAGATAAATATGCTCTTTCGCCTAATAGCGGAAGAATTTTCCAATATAAAAAATCTGAGATTATACGCAAAATGTTTCACAAGTGGTAGATATCCTACGCCCCCCTCCTAAATCTGACTGTACAAGGCAGAGATACTAAAGAAAACGAAATTTAATTTACGCTCCTAAGGGGAAAATAACTATGCATCTGAAGAAAAGAAATATCAAAATGTTCATTTTATTCAATGATATCCGATCAGAAAAGAATATCTTTAGTTGGATTTTCAGAAGCGAAGATAGTGTTGCAAACGTAAATATACACATGCCACCCTGTTGGGAGAACTATGCATTATGAAAGAACAGAAACTGTACGCAAGATATACGATGGAGAAAGCATTTTTCAAATACAACTTTCAGAAGCAGAGACAGCAAGGAACACAGAATCAACATATGCGTGTCGCCCCGTTGGCGCAGTGGTCTAAGGCGATGGCCTCTGATCATTCGTCCGAACGGGGTCTGGGTTCGAATCCCGGTCAGGCATGGATGTTGTGTTTGTCTTACGGCACTGGTTCTCTCCCTTCTCTGGAACCAGAGACCCTAAATTAGGGACGGGCGACTGCTATAGCCCATTGAGTTGCTCACGGTGGTCGTTAAAACTCCAATAAAAAAAAAACAACAACAACATATGCGTCTCCCAACCAGGAAAACTGCTTAATATTCATATTTGGAGAGCGCGATCCGATGAGTACCATTTTTACCATAGTCAATGCATTCAGTGAAAAAAAGAATCAATAAGATTTTTAGAAGCCTAGATTCTTCAAGAAACAGAAATGCACACTCAGCTGCAGAAACGTGAGCTTGTAAAAGCAGAAAATGTATACAAATTATTTCTCACAGTTGAAGGAATGCGGCGCAAAAAACAATATTTCACATCGGCCTATTAAGATCAAGATAGCAAGAAAAACTATTTTGCCATATAGTGCGAAAGCCGTGCTGTACCTAACGTAGAAAGTGTGCGCAAAATGGTAATAGAAAGATCAAATATATTATTCGGTATGAGCCTGAGGACTGCACGGTAACAAAACTAAAAAAACTAAAAATAATGTTAGACGACATCTTATGTTTAAAATATCGTATATATTCTTGTGTTCTTTTTTTTTTTATTGGAGGTTTAACGACCACCGTGAGCAACTCAATGGGCTATAAGCAGTCGCCCGTCCCTAATTTAGGGTCACTGGTTCCAGGGAAGGGAGAGAGCCAGTGCCGTAAGACAAACACAACATCCATGCCTCACCGGGATTCGAACCCGGACCCCGTTCGGACGAATGATCAGAGGCCAGCGCCTTAGACCACTGCGTCACCGGGGCGGCATTCTTGTGTTCATTTATTAGTTTAGTTCATATATGTATATCATCATCAGCAACCATTTTCCATCCACTGCTGGATGAAGGTCTCCCCAAGTTTCTTCCAGAACGGTCTATTCTGATCATGATGCCTTCCACTATCATCATCATCATCATTGTCAACCATTATCAATCCACTGCTGGACGAAGGTCTCCCCAAGTTTCCTCCACAACGGTCTGTCTTGTGCCAGTCTCCTCCATGTCGCCCCTGCATACTTTCGAATTTCATCCACCCATCTCCCATGTGGTCTTCTTCTGGGTCTTTTCCTGTCCCTTGGAATCCAATCTAAAATTTCGGCTGTCCATCGATGATCTGTCCTTCTGGCAGTATGTCCAGCCCATTGCCATTTCAGGGATTTAACTCTGATCATGATGTCTTCCACTCTTGTCATTTTTCGGATCCACGAGTTCCTCTTCTTATCTCTCCTGGTTACACCAAGTATGCACCTCTCCATGCTTCTTTGAGTTGTCTGCAGCCTTTGTATGTCTCTTTTAGTTAAGGTCCACGTCTCTGCACCATACGTAAGCACTGGAAGGATGCATTGATCAAACACTTTTCTTTTAAGACATAATGGCATATTGCTCTTGAAAATTATGCTGTTTCTTCCAAAAGCTCTCCAGGCAAGTTTTGTACGCCGATTAATTTCTTCATCAATGTGACCCTCACTTGATATCTGCTGTCCAAGATAAACGTACGTGTCTGTTATCTCCAGCTTTTCTCCATCAATCGATAAATCTTCATTTCTTGTAAAAGCATTGAACATCACTTTTGTCTTCTGAAAGTTCATTTTTAATCCCACTTCTTTACTCTTGTCAGCAAGTTCCTGGATCATACTCTGCAGCTCTGATGGGGTAGTTGCAAAAATGACTACGTCATCAGCAAAACGAAGGTGGGTTAGATAATCTCCATTAATCTTTATCCCCTTGTTTTCCCAGCTCAGCGACTGAAAAACACCCTCCAATGTGGCATTAAAGAGCTTCGGAGATATGGTGTCACCTTGTCTCACTCCCTTTCCAATTTTTACGTGTGTTGTATTTTCAAACAGCCTAATCTTTGCACTTGCATTTTCATAGATGTTATTAATAATATTAATGTATGCATCTTCAATACCGCAGGTTTTCAGAGCCATTGTAACTGCTGATGGTTTCACCGAATCAAAGGCTTTTTCATAATCGATAAAAGCCATGCACAATGGAAGTTCATATTCCCTCGCTCTTTCAATTAGTTCTCTCAGCACGTGGATATGATCTATTGTGCTGTAGCCACTCCTGAATCCAGCTTGTTCTCTCGGTTGAGCCATGTCCAGTGTTACCTTCAAGCGGTGTGAAAGAACTTTAGTGAAGATTTTATAAACTACTGATAGGAGGCTGATAGGTCTGTAGTTTCCGAGATCCTCAATGTCACCTTTCTTATGTAGCAGGATCATTGTAGCGGTGTTCCAATCCTCAGGAATCTTTCCTTCATTAAGGCATCGAGTGAAAATTTGGGCGAGTACTGTTTCGATTTCTCCACTTGCTTCTTGTATGATGTCTACAGTAATTCCATCTTCTCCTGGAGCTTTTCCTCGCTTCATGTTCTTGATTGCATGTGCAACTTCTGCTGGAAGGACTGGAGGAAACCTTCCACTATATATATATATATATATAAATGCATACATACATACATACATATATATATATATTACTGCAGCTTGCTTTCAGTTTTGCGGTGGTTTTTGTACATACACTGAGTGGCCACTTTATTATGACCACCTGACAGCTTTAAGCAAATGAGCTATGGCTGCACGCTGTTGCCGCCAGAGGGCGAGGCAAGTATAAAAGGGAAAGCTTAGTGCTTGCGGCAGTAGTAGAACTGATTTTTGGGTGACGAGATGGGTAAGAAATGCGATTTGACGGACTTTCAACGTGGAATGATTGTAGGAGCTCGGAGCCATGGAGCAAGTATCACCGAAACCTCCGCATTCGTGAAATGTTCCACAGCAGCTGTTGTTAAAGTGTTTAAAGACTGGACTGTCAGCCAAAAAACTGGGTCTCTACGTGCAACGTGTGGTCTTCATCGACTAGTGACAGCTCGGGCGGAACGCAGAGTGTCCAGACTGGTAACAGACAACAGAAGAGCAACAGTGCAGCAAATTACAGACCATCTTAATCAAGGATTCCCTCAAATGATCTCTGCACGCACTGTTCACCGTACACTGCATCGGATGGGATATGGCAGCCGAAGGCCTGTTCGAACACCTTTGCTGTCTGCAGCTAACAGGAGAAAATATCTCCAGTTCGCACATGAGCACAAGGATTGGACGGTCGATAATTGGAAAAAATTATGTGGTCCGATGAATCACGTTTTCAGTTGTCCCATATGCCGATGGCCGAGTGAGAATTTGGCGGAAACAGCACCAAAGCATGGACCCCAAATGCATTGCTACAACCCTTCAAGCTGGTGGAGGCAACGTTATGGTTTGGGGAATGTTTTCCTGGCATGCTTTGGGCCCTTTAATTCGTGTCTGACTGGCACATCATATCTAAACATCATTGCGGACCAAGTGCATCCTGTCATGTGGATGGTTTATCCCAATGGCGATGGCTACTTTCAACAAGATAATGCGTCCTGCCATAGTGCTCGTATTGTACAGGATTGGTTTCAGGAACATGCCGGTGAGTTTACTTTGCTTATGTGGCCCCCCACAATCTCCAGATCTCAACTCTATTGAGAATTTGTGGGATGAAGTTGAACGAGCCATCAGATAGCTGGATCCATAACCCTGCAATCTCACACTCCTGAAAAGTGCTATTCATCAAGCATGGCCTCAGATTCCAAAAACCACCTATCAACATCTCGTGGAATCCATGCCACGAAGAATCGACGCGATATTAAAGGCAAAAGGTGGCCCAACGAAGTACTCAGGGGGTGATCATAATAAAGTGGCCACTCTGTGTATGTACTTTCTTACTGGAAACGGTGGCCTAAAATAAGGGACGGGTGATTGTTTAATTGTTTATAGCCCTACGAGTTGCTCATGGTTGCCGTTAAAGCCCAAGAGAAAAAGCAAATTAAAAAAAAAAAAATATCATGGCCGATAAAAACACAATCATTTGATTGGTCAGATTTGTGCTTGGCAATAAATAAAGATTATTGCATCTGAAACGTTGATATGCGTGTCTTTATTCAGTTGCACAATGTTGTAGTCAGCAAATTTTATGACTAAGATCATTGTTATGCAGCAAATACTTAATGGTATGGATATGTGTTTTTTAATCGGTTAAGTCGCGTGCTATTTATTATGCGACGGGGATATCTCCACTAAAAAATATGTTTCATGATTCTGTTAGTTCTGGAGTAAGAATTCTCATTTCATCAGACAGGCTATCGCTGTCTGTCTGTCATGTTACCTCATGGTGAGTCATCTGCTCTGAAAATCATACTGCACTTTCTTGATCCCGACGTTAAAGAATGCTCGTCATCTGTCTGCTTTCTTATTGAGCAAATCGTTTGCATAATCTAGTGTAGCTTCATCCGCTTCCAGAGGTAAGTTCTGCGTACGTGACATTTTTTTGGCATGTCGGCATTTGTTCGCGGAATCTGGGGTGGATCGATTTCCGTTCAGATAAGACGGAGATTACTTCATTTTTTGTAACCGAGTTGCATAAAAAGCAACTCGATGGACATAATCTCATGAAATATTTCTTCTATTGTCGCCACTGTTTTTAAAATAATCTGAAGAATTTGTGACGAGAAAGCTCCTCCGACGCGACGTAGCTAGACGCCTGCATTTGGATTAATTTTGATGGTAAATCTATACCCCACATTTTTGAATAAAGTTTCACTATTTGTATTTTAAAAGCAAATTGTTAAGGAAAATATACTTTTAATTAATAATCTATTCCGCATATATATTTTTGTTTGTTTCAGGTGCTTTTATGAATGTATTTCAGTATTAAAACAAAACATAAGAACTTTCATACTCCAGCTTTTCATCTGTTCATCAATCGACTGGGTATTTCAGATCAAAAATTTCCAACTTTGACAAAATAAACTATACGTACTTAGTATCTAATCCATTAAATATGTCTTATTATGTCTTATTGAAAAAACAGTCCGAATAATCTCTGGAAATTTAACTGGTTTTCAATCACTAGCACAAAAGTGAGATTTTGAGTGAGGATATTTTGTTTTCTGAGAGCCTGATGTAAACACAAAATCCTGCGTTAGCAAGATTTGGTAATGAAGAAAAGATTATTGGATACGTCAGTCGAATCAGGTAGGGCTTCTGACCATTTATCCGAGATGGGTCCGAGTTCGAATCCTAGTGAGGCATAGATATTGTGTTTGTCTTACGGCAATGGCCCTCTCTCTTTCTTGTAATGGCCCTAAGTTAGGGACGGGCGACTGCTTATTGCCCATCGAGTTGCTCACGGTGGTTGTCTCCCGCCCCCCTTCCATCAAAAAAAAAAAAAGCGAGCGACACTGTGTGGGAATACTTTCTTCTAAGTTCTACGGCCTCCACAAGCCCCTAAAGCAAGAAGGAGCCATCCATCTAGAGCTTAGGGCAAGTAGTTCCTCCAAGAAACGAAAGCAACCAGCGTCGTAATACTAATAATTAAAAAAAAAAGGATACTGTAGAACAGGATTTGTTATGTGTGATTATTACATTACTTGCAGAACTTGCCGCAGTTTCTTGCTTTCAACAAAGTATTTAATCTTTTCAATACCGCTGAAATATAATGATGCTCCTATAATTTAATTCGCTGTACATAAAAGACTGAATTACGTAAATTAATCTAACGAACTGATTTGTGCAGTTAGGTTCAAATAAAAACATCCTCTGCAACTTAGCATTGTCGATTTTGTTGATGTTATTCATTAATGTTACAGAAATGGTGCTCGACTAAAAAAATGTTGTCTCTGTTATTACTTAGAATAGTAAGTCCTGGGTTTTGAAAGAGTAAAAAACTACAATGTCATCCTTATTTTAAAAAAAACAAAAAAAAAAACAACTCAGTACTGAAATTCAAATAGGTGGCAATATCGCAGTGCGGTCGCTGCTGATCATTTATACCATGTGAACAACGCAAGACAAGATTCACGCAGAATTCTATCTGAGAAAAACTGTGAACTCTGGTAGTTGGAATGGAAAGCAAGTCATTGATACAAAAACTGTTTGGGCAAGAGATATATCGATTCACAAAAGTGCGCCTAACATTACGGAAAACTAGTCTTTAACAACTACCTGTGTGCAAAAACAATGACTACAGAGCACAGGCGTAGAGTTTTGTAAATCTTAGGGCATGTTCGACAAAAAACAACAACAACAAAGAAAAATGGCGTTTGTACACTAATTTTCTTTAAAATAAATAAAAGAGTAAGTAAAAATGTGTTATTATTAACCGCTCTCCAGTAGTACACCTTTGACCATTTTTGATATAGTGTTCGTTTTTCATTAAATCTTCATGCTTGTGAGTAAATTTTGATTCATATGTACAATATATTACGGGCAAAAGATCTTTTATTTGGGGGTGAGGGGAGCTCTTAACGACCATCGTAAGCAACTCATTGGGATATATAAACAGTCTCCCGTCCCTAATATGAGGCCACTGGTTCCAGGGAAGGGAGAGAGGACCAATGCCTAAGACAAGCGTACTATCCGTGCCTCAACTAGGATTCAGTCTGGCGAAGGATTGGTAGTCAGCTCCTCGTACCACTCGGGCACTGGGATGACTTCCTGTTTTCCTTTATATTTTTCTTAATAACTGTTTCATTTCTCAGTAGATCTGAAAAATGCTTGCTGTACTGAATTCACCATAAAATTATAACTGATACATTACATAATTTCTTTATATTAACTGAATATATCAAATTTAAGTTTTAGTAGTCTATGGCTGATTAAGTTAACAGATAGAAACGTCTTATTCCATAAGTTCTAATTACAACATGCTACTTGTTACCAAAAGATAATTTTGGTTTTCCATGAAGAAATCAGGGCATGCTGAACATATCCTGATTTCTGTGGGGACATACTTAAGCAACCGAGCATGCCCGTAGTCGGCGCCTGTGCTACAGAGCCAGTGACACAATGCAGGATGCAGGTAATATGAGTCGAGTACATTTGTAAGATTGCAATGTCAGATTTTATTAAAGGACTCTGAAATATCAAATTCCTCCAAAAGCGTTTCACCAAAGCATTCCATAATCGTATTTCAAACACGTTTAATTAAGATAGACTAAAATACCACCACCTGCCAATCGATTTGAACTAAAGTCAGGGTAGTCGTCATTAAGGAGCTTGAAAGTATACAGATAACACGTCAACTAATTAAATAGCATGGAACTGTACACCAACTGTACTTAAATAGTATAACTATAGTAGTAATCCGAAATTGTTTGGTGTAGAATAGAAATAAAAGTTTCCAAGCTTTCGCACATCAACCAGATAACTTTTTCAAGGAAAGTAGAAAGCAAACTGAATGATAGAACGCTTGAACAATTTGAACGCGGTGACGTGACTTGACAATAAACGAAGAGATGCGAACGTAATGAGGTATTCAAAGACCCAAGGCGCTCGTTTAGCACGCGGAATCATGGAAGGAAAACCAAGAGGCATTCATTATTTGAAGAACAGGTTCCAAACTCATAGCAACTCCAGCGAGACGCTATCATTGCATGACTCACTGTTGGTTATGATCCCCAAAGTTTCGCGAATGGCAGTAGATTTTGGGATGGAGTAGGAAGCTAATTTCTTTACATCATTTCACACAAGAGCAGCTGACATTCAATTTGCAGTTTGCTGTCTACCTTTCTTGAAAAGGCCATCTGGTTGATGTGCGAAAGCTTGGAAACTTTGATTTCTATACTACACCAAAAAAATTCGGATTACTAGTATAGTTATATTATTTAAAAGACATCAGCTCCTCATCAATTTTCATCACCAAAACTCCCGCCTAAACACATCAGTGCTACAGGACGGTACAAATTTTGTGATAGGTTGCACCAAAAAGTGGTGCTACACCGCTGCACCATTTTTTGAGAAAAGATACACTTTGCAAACAAAACCCAACAACGTGGTTCAACTTTTCAACACATTGTGATATCCGGTTGCACGCAAGATTGCACCATGTTGCTGGGTTTATTTTGCACCACAGAATGGCATACTTTTTCTAAGAAAGTGGTGCAGCTGGCGTAGCACCACGTTTTGGTGCAACCTACCACAAAAGTTTTAACAGTGTAGTTTGAGGGATTTGAGGGACAGCATTAATCATCTTTTAGATTATGGAACAAGGGGAACGAAAACAGTTTTCCAACTTGTTGGAAACTTCAGTATGTTTAACCTTTTCAAGAAAAAAAAAAAAAAGGAGGGGGGGGGGGGTGATTCAGCTACATAGAACAAACACGTGACCCATGTCTCATCTGGGACTCTAGCCTGAGCCCAGCTCAGTGGACTAGTGAGAAACCAGCACTTTATCATAAGAACGGTTTGAGATGACCAACGGGGTCTTCACAAACTGTTTCTTGTGATAAAGAAAGCTGTAATAGACGACATAGAAAAGGTGTTAGTGCCTGTGCACAAGATTTTAGAGCGTCTGTGGTTCATCAGTTGACACTATTTTAATAATAATTTTATTGGCCTACATTATGCTTCAAATAAAGGAAGGAACTGAAAATGTTTTGAAAGCGGCTGCATGAATTCAGTCCCATATCAGGAGCGGGATAAACAGAAAGTCTCGTGGTTAGATAATATTCAAGTTATTTTCTTTCACTTTAACAAGAGGTTTCTTCGTAAATCATCACATGTAACAAGAAAGTTTTTCGTTTTGATAACCCCATGAGCATTTCAAAAGCTGAAAAATCCATTTTTTTGTGATAGTCGGATACGCTGAATTGGTTGAATTTGAAGCTATGCCTCTTTGTGCCAAATGATTGCATATGTACTTTTCATCTGTGACACCGTTCAGCTGTGTACAAAGACTTAGAGGATTCTATGCTTTTACAATGGAAAGGTGAATCAAAGCTGAGTGGCATTTGAAATACCGTTATCCATATGCAATTGTTGTAAATCAATACATATGGATACTATTATTGGTTTTTAACCTTGTAGTTTATTTGCTACAGCAGTGTAATTTTTGTTTCATTTGCTTCTCTGTTGTTGACCTTAGGCGGGGATGAAGAAGCACATAAATACGAGATTGTGAGAAGTGCGGTGGGTTTGACGACTTCTCGTGCTAAGAGACAAGCATTCAAACTAGTGCTCATGTTTCTCTAGAGCGAGACATCCTAAATTCGAGATGTTCAACCAAAATGAATATATGAATGAAAAAGTAAATAAGATACAATATATTATTCTGAAATCTTGATGAGAGCTTCCGCTGGAGATCGCAATCACTGAGTGAGTTTTTTCAGTCAGATATTAGGGGATTTCAACGATGTAAGGGAAAGGTTGAATGCCAGTCTCCATAGCCCAGCTCTGTGCTGTTTCAGAAACGCTTGTTTCACACACACGCACGCACACACAATGTTCAGTGATGAAGTAAATTTGAAAGTGAAGCTTGTATTACCGCTCCCTGTCGGGTATCAGCGAACCACTACTTCGTCTTATTCGCCGTAGTGGGTAAAAGTTAAAAAGGTCAAAATTCATTACTAATCAATTCACCCCCAAAACTTCGCCTAGTGGTGTCAACAATGAATTTGGATTCCCTAACTAAGGGTCTCCAAGCTCAGGGTCGACAAATGCATCGCGTTGTGTTTCATATGAATGAGCATGGGGTTTCCATGCTCATTCATATGCCGCAAAGAAGTTAAAATAAAAAAGTTGCATGAATAACAATAATAAAATCACAAATTTAACTCTAATGAGATTTGGAGAAATGATCTGGGTGACACGTGAATTAAAATTTAACTGTTTATTTCTTTTTAGAATATGGTCTTAAAGCTAGGTACAATGTACCGGTGAGGTTGCTTGCTTTAGCTAAACAATTTAGTTTTACTTTCAAACGGGTATAATGCACTTAATATTATATAACTGACTTTAAACTTTAGTTATATACTGGTTTAAACTAGGCGCGGTGAGCCAGAGGAAAAAAATTGTTAATGCACTATGTGAGAGACTTTCGGGTAACTAGTCCTGCATAGCACATGCAAAGCTATGAGGCACGAATCAGAAATGTGTAAGACAAATGTCATCATACCCTCTTTTGCTTGAGAAGCCCCGATCGCGAATCTGGGTTGCCGGCTGGTCATAGAGTCAACTCTCCATCTTAACTGGTGGTATCTATCGACTAAACTCTAAAATATTTACTACCTCATTACTCTATCTTGGAAACATCTCTCCTCCGAAACCGCTGAGACCTCTCTTCTGCTCAGCTGCAATTCTGCAGTGTTCCCTCTGTCGTTATTTTTTAATCTGTGTAGTCGTCTCTCCTCTTAGTCTGCATTCAGTTCATAATTCTCTTTTTCCCGTGTCCAGTGTCCATCTTGGGGCGTGACGGCCCGGCCGTCCGAATCGCGTCGGGTTATGTCATTGGCCCTCACAGATAGCCCTGCTATGCGATTCGCTGGCTATCCGTTCAGTTTGGGTCACTTTCCCAAAAATTATGTCTTCTTTCAGCTGTCAACTTGTCCTCGCACCTTTTTGGTTAATTGACCTCGCCTAGCTACTTAGAAGCGAAGATTGTCACGTAGGTATTTCCGGCGACGTGACTTATCTCAAATTTGGTCGCTACCCTGGACAATGCAGAGATGCTCGCAAGCGTTGCTTGAGAAAAGGGGTGACGCCCCCAAAAGGATTTATTGCGCTCCTGCTATTCTCTTCAGTTTCTTTGAGTTTCGTGAGAAAAAAAAAACTGTGAATGTCTTCCTTTCTCTTCCTTCCCATCTGGGATTTTCATCAAGTTTCCGTGAGAAAAAAATATAATTTTCCCCTTTTCATTTGGATCTTGAGTGCAATTAGGACTGATCTAATTATCAACCTAAACTTTCGGGTAGCCTGGCTCAGCTTCACCGGAAAGTAATTTTTAATCATAGATATTCTATTTTGGCAATTTAAATATTTATTTCCTACCGCCTTAGAGTAAAAATAAAAAAATAATAAATGAATAAAATTATACGGATGAAATTTAAATGTTACGGGGATATAGAAAATTCCGCGGTAACACTTGTACTAACAACGACGGATACAGTGATGTGGGGAGAACTATGACATTCCAGCTTCTCTCACTTAAATCGTCCGTTGAAATAGCAACAAAGATTAAGCGAGTTGTTTCACCACAAGTATAAATTTAAGCGAGTTGTTTCACCAAAATGTTGTTTCACCACAAGTATAAATTTGGTGTAAAAGTAAAATTGTATTGCAAAAAAATTTATGGGTTGGAGCTATATGCGATTTGCAGGTTATTACTAATAAAGGAACAGGATTTTTAATGGCATCATGAAAACTATACCACAAAATTTCGCCAATAGGGAAAGCTGGTAAACATAAATAAAAATAAGTTGCATTCGCACAATAAACGACAATGCAACGCCATTTTCACATATGAAAAAAACATTGTGGCTAAATGCGGGAACGGTTTTAATGTTCATAAATAACGTTAGCCTTTTGCTTTTGTTGGGATTTCTAACCAACGTGGTTTTAATCTTGTAGTAATTTTCATATAACATTAATCGGGCTTGAAAAGTTAAAAAAAATAGCCGGGCTTTCCATCCGCTTCTATTTGCAATCGCCATATTATCGTTGCAGGACAAAGCCTTGCTGGTTAAGCTGTACTGCACAAATTTGGAGTCTGTGACATTCTCGTTACAGAAGTTTCGCTCTGGAAAATATATCAAAGACGGAATAAGATTAGTCTCGCTATTTAGATTGTAGCCAATAGTAAAAAGGTTTGAAGAAACGGGAAGTTTAACTGTTCATTCGCGAAGTGTACATCCTAAATTCACCCTTAGAACCTCAGCTTTTGTGAACAATTTGTAGTAAATGAATGATGCCCTCCAACTCTTCTATTGGTATTTTTGCTTTTTCTGTCATACTTTCGGAGTTCGCGAATTGTCCGCTAGGGGCGCTGATGTCAAGCTGATGGGGTTGTTTGGCTCCACATTGTTATGAGCCTTCGTTCGTCTGTGAATGCGAGACTTTGCTATACATCCTGTATATCTCTGAAAGAAAGCGTTTTTGTGCCTATGTTTATAATATATATATATAGTTTGGTCAACAATTTTTGAAACACCCTACATAATATTTCGAGGAGAATGGGAAGAAAACATTTTTCCAAACTAGAAAATTAAGTTCGTACTAATAGCTGTAATCATGCTTCAGAGGAACAACGGAATAATGTGCAATAACGTGACTGTACATTTTAAAGTGTGTTGAAATGAAAATTTCCAGGATGCGTTGGAGCTTTGACAACATGTAAAACTTTTCGGAAGCGAAAGTGCAACCTATATTTAGAAAAAAAGGGTGCTTCAAGCTTTTCATCTCGCCTATGCAGGATTTCTGAACAGGAAATTTCTGATTTTCTCATTCGAGGAGGTAGAAACCGAAGATATATACATTATCCAAACAACGAAAATTAAGAATTTCAAATTGCCTCTGTTGGGTGTCTTACGAAATTCTCATGCAGCAGTATGTAATCTCCAAGTCCCTGATTTTCAATATGTGCGATAATGACGTGCAAAGTATATTCTTACTCGAAATATCAGGCTGTCAAAATTTTCCTGTTTTTTGAAACCCGAAAAGAAATCAACATGTATTATTTTCACAACTGTACTTAATCCAAAATAATATGTTTCTCTTTGGAACGATAAAAATTGCAAATTAAACTTTTGATTTCCCAAAATCAGAACATCTATTTATTTAGCGGTTACACTTCAAAAGCTTTTATAGGTTTCAACACAAATGCACAATTCATGCTTTAACGGAATTCGAACTCGTACCCATCTGAGACGAATGATTAAGGGCCAGCTCCTCGTACCACTTGGAACCTTAGGTTTCATGGGTGTAACGAACAGGACGGGTTTCATTCAAAATCCTGGAGCATCATTAAATTCCGTAAGTCGCAGTTCGGAAATTTCAGATATCTTTATTTCTCATCTTTTTACTTATATTTCTACTTTTTTTTTTCTTTTTGTAAGAAATGAGGTGAAGGCACACATTTCTTGATAAATTTGATATGTGTACTGGAGAACCCATTCAATTTCCTGATCCTAACAACTCTTTGTTCATTTTTGGAAATTACCCCGAATCCGAAAATCAGTTTATTTTGTTGGTCATGTCTCAAGAAGTACCTGTGTTATCAACTTTGTTGCACATGTAGTAATCTATAATAAAAATTCTGTAGCTTCTGGCACAGGAAAAGTATCTAAGTACTCCTTCCCCAATCATTAAGATGTAAGCTTTTTTTGTATTTCTTTTCACTTCTGTTGCTGATTTTTCGTCCATGATCAGCTTTTAAATTCGGAGAAGTTTTGTCATGTGTCGAATTTAACCTAAGAGTACAGGGTAATTCGCGTGCACTTAACCTGTCTGAAAAAATAAGGAAATTTAAAACGTACCAGTCAATGCAAACGGTGCTTAAATACACAGTCGAGTCACATTGTAGTGACCATCCCCTACTTTTGACGTCAACAGCGCGTAGTCAATGAATGAAGGCACGTGTCGCGAGCTAGCTTGGAGGATACATAAGGTGTGGTGTAGGCATTCTGAAAACGTATCACTCGTTGCTGTCATGGATAGAAGGAGTGATTTATCAGATTTGCCAAAAGGGATGACTATCGGCTTTCTGGCTAAAGGTGGCAGTATTTCTGAAACAGCGCAGTTTGTGAACTGTTCATGTGCTGCTGTGGTTAAAGTGTATCGTGATTGGAGAAATGGCACCATTGCTTATAAGCGATGTGCAAACTGCGGAGCGCCACGTGCCATTGATGTGAGAGGTGAACGTCGGCTTCGAAGGTGCGTGAGGGCCGATCAACACGCTACAGTGGAGCAACTCACTGGCCGAGTGAACCAGGAGGCTACCGGAAGTGTGTCTAAAACGACAGTTCAGCGAACCCTGCTACGTATGGGGCTCCGCTGCAGACGGATGGTCACTGCCCCTATGCTAACGAATGTGCATCGGCAGAAAAAGCTTACATTTGCACGGTAGTATCGGAATTGGTCCTCCGCTGATTGACGAAGGATTGCCTTCTCAGATGAGTCACGTTTTCTGCTTCATCGAACGGATGGATGTTGGTGTATAAGACGAGAAACATCGGAAAACAAACACTCTTCAACCATTGCTGGAAGAACACAAGCTGGTGGGGGCAGCGTTATGGTCTGGGAAAAACTTTCGTGGCATTCTATGGATCGACTCATACCTGTGGAAGGCACCATGGACCGAATTCGTTATGAATCTATCCTTGCAGACCACGTACACCCATACATGCTAATTGTCTTCCCCGGGGCGGATGGGATCTTCCAGGACGACAATGCGACGTGCCACACAGCTAGAAATGTCTGAGACAAGAGCGCCCATGGGGGGGGGGGGGGGTGCTCAAGCGCCCCCTAGCCGTTGTTATAGCCAACGTTTTTATAAATTTAAAACACTAAAATACACGAAACCTTTTTTTAAAGCATTTTTAAAATTGATAAGATATTAATGATTGATTGTATCAATTATTTTTGTTGTATTTCGGTATCTTGTACATTTACTAAAATGTTTGACAGCCTTGAAGGAGGTATAGATTTTCTTAGCCCCCTAAAAGTACTCATGTGGGCGCCACTGGTTAGCCCCCTAATTCTCCAGACTTAAACCCAATTGAGCATGTGTGGGACCACCTCGATCGTGTTGTTCGCCTTATGGATCCCACACCACGCACCCTCCAGCAGCTGTCAGATGCACTGCAGTCAGCATGGCTCCACATACTTTTGAACACCTTCCAGCACCTTATCGAGTCACTCCCAGCCCGTCTAGCTGCTGTCCGCGCTGCACACGGCGGTTACTCTGGATATTAGCTGGTGGTCACAATCATGTGACTCGACAGTGTAGAACATAATGAATTATGTGTGAGTTTTTGAGCAGTTCGTAATTACCTGTTGAATTAGAAAGTTCCCTGACTTCCAGTTGAATAGAAACGACCAACTAGATTAAGTTTCTTATTTAGGACGATACAATAAAATATTGACGCCATGCGAAGTGGCTGAAGGATTTGGAATTTATTATGACTTGCCAGTCCATTTTAATGAGGTGCGTCTTAGACAAATTCGTTCTACAACAGCTAGCACAGAAGCAGAAATAAAACTTCTTGCTTGTTTATTTGTGTGAGTTCAGACTTGTTAAATTATTAGAAATCTACAAAATTTAAATTACAGTATGTGATAAAGACTGAATGCCTTCCTCTGCTTTCAATCTGCTTCAAATTAGAAAACATTACTTAAAGAAGAAACATTCGATTCTGTTGAAGCAATTAAACCGTGTGGAAATTTTTTTCCTAAAGCAATTGTTTTAAGGGCGGTTTTTGTGAAAGTCATCATCAACGCAGGGTTACTTAGTTAAGGGCTCTTACTTTCGAGAGTATTAACATCCCGTTACATATATCCGTTACGAGAGTATAACATCCGTACGTTTATCTTGGACAGCAGATATCAAGTGAGGGTCACATTGATGAAGAAATTAATCGGCGTACAAAACTTGCCTGGAGAGCTTTTGGAAGAAACAGCATAATTTTCAAGAGCAATATGCCATTATGTCTTAAAAGAAAAGTGTTTGATCAATGCATCCTTCCAGTGCTTACGTATGGTGCAGAGACGTGGACCTTAACTAAAAGAGACATACAAAGGCTGCAGACAACTCAAATAGCATGGAGAGGTGCATACTTGGTGTAACCAGGAGAGATAAGAAGAGGAACTCGTGGATCCGAAAAATGACAAGAGTGGAAGACATCATGATCAGAGTTAAATCCCTGAAATGGCAATGGGCTGGACATACTGCCAGAAGGACAGATCATCGATGGACAGCCGAAATTTTAGATTGGATTCCAAGGGACAGGAAAAGACCCAGAAGAAGACCACATGGGAGATGGGTGGATGAAATTCGAAAGTATGCAGGGTTGACATGGAGGAGACTGGCACAAGACAGACCGTTGTGGAGGAAACTTGGGGAGACCTTCGTCCAGCAGTGGATTGATAATGGTTGACAATGATGATGATGATGATGACATATAGACTCCTTTCATGTTCAGTCTAACATCCCGTTACATATAGACGCCTTTCATATTCAATCTAACATCCCGTTACATACAGATGTCTTTCAGATTCAATCTATGTACTATTGGTGAGCCCTAACAGATAACTTTGTCCCTAAACTTTTTTTATCTAGAGAGGAAAAAGATATCGCACTCACAAAACTGTGGAATCGCAAGTGAAAGTAATTTTGATAAGAAGCTCTAAACATAATTTTACTAGCTGTTTTTCGACTATCAGGCACATTCTACCTCTTCCTTTCTCTCACTTGGAGCTCTTCTTCCCTGTCAGGTAACATTATTTATTATTAATCGGCAGTATAGTTATTGTACTGTCTCTTAACATGTGTTAGCAAGTTACAATAGATGAGAAAGTACCCACCCTAGTTGCTCCAGGGATCAATTCTTGGACAAGGCAAGGGTGGTGTATTTGTCTTACAGAGCTGGTTGTCTCCCTTCTCTGGAGTTTGTAGCCCTAAATTTGGGACGTGTGATTATTTAAATCTTAAGAGTAGCTCATATGGTGGTCGTAATCCCTTCCTTTTAAAAACACCAGGACAAACACTACACTTGCTAATCCTTAACAAAAGAATCTAGCAAAAATGAGCATAATATGAAAAAGCCAAACATTTTTTTATCATAGAAGTTCGTAATTTTTAAATAAAACCCAGTCTGTTGCTCAGAGTGATAAATATCTAGTTCAGAATTACGGAGTTTGGAAGTGGCCGGATTGAATGTCTTAATAAAGCTAACTTTGTGATACTTAATCAGTTGAACTCCCGATGTACAAACTGTGAACTCATTCTTCTGAACACTATATGAGTGCACTTTTTGAAATTCAATTGGAAACGTGGGGTAACAAAGACTCTCAGTCGGAGGTTAGGAATTGGGTGGAATGAGTTTCGTTGGTAGAGATTTTTAATCTGCTGCACACGATGAGGGTGTGCTTCTTGCAGTAAATTGGAAACTGGAAGAAGAGAAAGCGCAATAGATAGTTTTTTTCTCCCCGTTGTGATTGTCTTTTTTTCTCCTCGTTGTGTATGGGGTTTAAGTGAATTTGAAATGCAGAGTTGCTAATCCGAAGATTATTTTTTGCATAGCATCAAGAAGTTTTGATGTTTTAGGTGTACCACCCCAAACGTGAAACCAGTACACCAGGGCTGGATGCTTTTGGAGTTCTCACAGTAACAAAAACTACTCAACAAAATAATAATAAATAAAAAAAAAACGTTTCCCAGCTCGATAAAAAGGAACCCCAATCTTTTGTAAAATAATGGTATCAAGTTCGGATAATTATTCAGACTAATAGCACACACACATAATTACTGCTTGTTGAAGTAATTTTCGACAGGGCATAAAAGGGCACAGGCTTCCTGTTTGATCACTCAGTCCTCGGATGGGCCAATGGTAAACGTTTCGTTACTGCTACGGAAAAGTCTCTGGTTCGATTCCCATGCAGGTACGAACGCTCGATCCAACAAACGTTCTCCATTCTTCGGATGGGCACGTTAAGTCGTCGGACTCCGAGTGCTAGCCCCCTCGGAAATAAATAAGGGCGTCTTCCTCCCACTTTCTACCTCGCTTCCGTGTCACTTTCCTGTCGGGCACTCTAGCCCAAATCTCCTAACTTCCTATTTCTAAGGATTGTTTAAGACCTGGGGTCAGACACTCCCTTCCTAAAATCCTCTATACATTTGATCGGATCTTTGAGCAACTGACTGGGTTTTATACCAACAGTAGCACAGAGTGGACTACTTGATCTCTGAGTAGAGCCCCGCGGTGTTGCTGTAACTTCCAGTAAGAGCTGTGGCCCTAGGCTGGGGACATCAGATCTCAGGGTAGAGCCCCGCGGCGTTGCTGTAGCTTCCAGTAAGAGCCGTGGCCCTAGGCTGGGGACATCAGATCTCTGAGTAGAGCCCCGCGGCGTTGCTGTAGCTTCCAGGAGCTGTGGCCCTAGGCTGGGGACATCAGCTCATTCATTTTAAAAATTCGGCGATTTTGCCTTCAAGACAAATATATCCAGTAACTAATTACTTTAAGTGTCCTCCTCCAAGTAAGTCTTAAATGTTTTAGGTAATTTTTGTTCTCAAGGCTTTTAATTTGTTATCTGATTTACAAACAGCCCAACAGAACGGAAAATTAACTGTTGACGTGGTATAAAAAGATTACTTTCACGGAACAAGTACTCCCACTGAGGAATTAAAGGAGAAGTTTTACGACGCAGTAATTACTACCGAGGCGGTTTCGCGAGTTTGTTACGAGAATATCTACGCCATATTGTCATTAGAAATTCAAAGAGCTCAGTGCTTGATTAAGCTATTCTTGTTCTTTATTGCAGCAAGAATTTAGTTTCAAAAGTCGTTCGTGTAAAAACGGGAGGTTTTCTTCGTACAAAAGTCTTGTTTGCAATGTACTTGTCGATAAGAGTTCACGACAGCTTATCATTTTTTATTTGGGTATTTAACCACCATCGTGAGCAACCCAATGAGGCTATGTACACTATATTATCAAAAGTATTCGGAGCTACCAAGTATTTGCATAAGAGCAAAGAATGGTTACGCAAGAAGGTGCGCTGTAAGTGGGGAAGTACGTATTAAAACCGTGATGTTCTGTCGTGTTACGAGTAACTTGGAGGCGCATATGCCACGTACATGTGAACTTCCCGAGTTTCAGCGTGGGCTGATCATAAGATGTCACTTGAATAACGTTTCCATGCGGAGAATTGCAACTAAACTTAAACATACCAAAATCTACTGTAAGTGATGTCGTGAAGAGATTGAAGCAGGATAGTGCAATTACAGCAAAAAGATGTTTAGGAAGGCCGCGCAAACTAACTGTTCGTGATTGAAGAGTCATGGCAAGAAGTGTTAGGAAATCCCGTTCTTCTTCTGCCGTTTCCATTGCTGCTGAAGTAGGAAATGCTTGTAATGGCTCGGTTGGAACCATTACTACCAGCTTGCACAGTGTGGGTTATTACGGCAGAGCAGCGGCACAAAAACTACACATCCCTTACGTGAATGCAAAACTCCGTTTGGGAGTTTTGCATTGATTGTGCCTCCCGTCGTTCATGAACTGTAGGCGACTGGAAAGCTGTTCTTTGGAGTGATAAGTCACGCTTTTCACTCATATAATCGGATGGGTGTGTTTGGATTTCGCGACAGCCCGGCGAACGATTTTCGTCGGACGGTGTTTTTCCAACTGTTAAGTTCGGCGGAGGCTCCATCATAGTATCGAGTTGTTTTTCGTGGATGGGGCTCAGCTCGTTGTTATTATATTACAAACCATGAACTCTGAAGTGTACCTCGAATTTCTGAATAATTCTGCCTTATCATGGAAATGCAGCATCATGGAAATCTCCGTTGTCTCTTCCAACACGATCGAGCTCCCTGCCACCCTGCATGACGTGTGCAGTACTAGTTTCTTGAAAATGAGGTGGAATTGTTAGACTTCCCTGCACAGTGCCATAATCTTAATCCCATAGATCATCTCTGGGATGAACTGGAACGACGGATACGAAATCGATCACAACGACCACCTATGCTCTCCACTCCGGCAGCAGCTTTGCAGGACGAATTGATGGTCATTCCTGTCGAGACCGACCGGAATTTGGTTGATGGTATGCCTCGAAGTGTTGCCGCTATCATACAAGCAAATGGAGGACCGAAAAACTAATAATTGTCATATTAAAGCTATTTGTCCCAAAACATTGCTGTGCCCGAATACTTGTGATAATATAGTGTATAGCAGTCGCCTGTCCCTAAAATGGGGCTACTGGTTCCAGGGAAGGGAGAGAACCAGTGTCGTAAGTCAAACACACCACCCATATCTCATCCGGAACTTGAGCCCGTGCTCGTGTAGGACGAACGGTCAGAAGCCAGAGCTTACCCCACTGCTTCACTGGGGGCGGTCGTGACAGCCTAGAATGAAAATTTACCAATGGTTGAACTCAAAGTTCATGACAGCAAAGAACGCTGAAGATTTACCAATAACAGAAATTAAAGTTCATAACGCCACCTCGGTGGCGCAGTGGTCTAACGATGGCGTCTGATCATTCGTCCGAGATGGGTCCGGGTTTGAATCCCGGTGAGGCATGGATGTTGTGTTTGTCTTACGGCACTGGCTCTCTCCGTTCCCTGGAACCAGTGACCCTAAATTAGGGACGGGCGACTGCTTATAGTCTATTGAGTTGCTCACGGTGGTCGTTAAAATTAAAAAAAAAAAAAAAATGTCTCGTAGGGTGAGCAAGTGTTTGTGCGACTTCCTGGGCTCCAATTTACTCCTGCGTCATGTTCAGAAGTAATCCTTGCAGTGTAAATTAAGGAGTAGTGATGCCTTGTAATTGCGTTAATATTTGCAAGCAGAAAACAGCCATCACTCCGAGAGTGAAAAGGGCTAGAATTAAAAGAAATCCGTCTTGTTGCACGATGATATTTATTCAGCTAAAAAACGAAATCTATGTACAGGTTAAAAAACACGAGCACTTTCGGTGTCACAGTGACACCTTCATCAGATGTGATTTCCATCATGCGGTTACATGCTGGAGCAGATGCATCATGGGAAAGGTAATGTCAGTGTCACATGATATACCGGATAACACGACAGTCAAAAAAGCATAATTAGCCAATGAAATTACTCAACAGATACAATAGTTATTGTGCTGTCCTTCCCAATAAGATTGCTCCAGGGTTCAGGTAAAACACAAGGATAATAGTCATTACATCAACGTGTATTATAAGCCAAAATATAGAGGCTTTCTGTAAATAACAAGGAATAAACAGAGTTAGGTGTGTTTATGATCTTAGCGTTGTCCCAGTCTGGTATGGAATTTCCAGCACTTACAG
Source organism: Macrothele yani (assembly GCA_039090855.1). Lineage (NCBI taxonomy): Eukaryota > Metazoa > Arthropoda > Arachnida > Araneae > Macrothelidae > Macrothele > Macrothele yani. Next base: position 53,380,207 of record CM077011.1, on the reverse strand, counting down.
TTCTTGCAAAAGAGGTGCTTTGGTGATTCATTTTTAAATCATATCTGTGCTCATTTAATCTCAAATTCAAATTTCTTTTGGTTGAACCCACTTAATGATTATTTAGTTCACCAGAAATAGTGTCCAGCATAGGAATAACATACACACCTCATTTTTTCCCTTTGTTAATTTTGTCACGATCGTTGTGGATAATGGAATATAGATTGCATGATCGTATTCCAAATTGTATTTTATGACGGGAACATATGTTGGTAAGAAGGTTTACAATATGTGGATTAAAATCAACAGATCCAACATACCTTTTAGACACTTGTTCACTAATTAAAGCAGTTGACATAGCAAAGCGTACTTTATTGTGCACCCCTTAACAACGTTGTCCGGGTAACCATGGTTTTGAGCAAAGAATGATATCCATTGTAGTTCTTGAGCTCTGGCAAAATGGCTATAAGAATGTGAATATGCTCTTCTAAATAAGAAGTGCAGAGCAGAAGTTTTATGCTGAAAAGTGTGGACAGAATTGTACGGAATTAGAGTGGGTGTGGAAGTGGGTTTTCGATAAACTGCGAAAGACAGGGAATTGTCAGAAGGGTTACGAGTAATTTGAAAATCTAGATAAGGTAAAACAAAATTATGTTCAAGTTCTATCGAGAGTTTGATGGAGGGGTATTGAGAAGACATAGCGTTAACAAACTGATGCAACTCATTTATGGTATATGACCAAATTACCAAGATGCCATCAACGTAACGGATATAGAAACTAGGTTTTTGTGGGAATTCTTGTATGACTTTATTTTCAATGTGCTGAAGAAGAATTTCTGCTAAGACTGCAGATAAAGGTGAACCCATGGCTGTCTCGTCGGTTTGTTGGTAAAAAATGTTCTGAAATTTGAAAAATGAACGTCTTTTAATTAGATGAAGAGCATTCATTATGAAAGAAATATCATTAGCAGAAATGTTAGAATCAATGAGTAAAGCCTGAATTAACTGATATGTAGCTTCCATAAGTACATTCGTGTATAACGAAACTACATCTAGGGACACCAAAAAATAGGAAGTTGGTAGTGGCTGAATTAACTCTAACTTATAAATAGCTTGTGTGGTACTCTTTGTTGAGTAGGAAGAATTCACGGTAAATTTGGTGAGACAACTTCTTGCCAACGCTTTTTCCAAAGGTCGGGTGGGAGCAATGTAACCTGACACAAGAGGGCGAATAGGGTACTCTTCCTTGCGTAGTTTCAATCTACCAAATAAATCAGGTACATGGCAGCCGGGGGTGGATTGAAGGCTTTTGAAAAGGAGTCCGGGGGAGCTGAAGAATTCGTAAGGCGGCTTAAAGCACTAACAGTAGCCCTGGTGGGGTCTCGTTTCACTATTACATGAGGGATACTAGAAATGGCATTGAGCATTTTTTGAACAAAATCACTTTGATTTAAAATCGGTGAAAAGGGCGTATCAGATTTATTTCGAATGTAAGATCGGGGACCAGGACAATTCATGAGCTCGACACATATACTGCGGTACGCGTGCTAGAAATCTTCCGAAGTGGCAAAAAGGCAGTAAATTGTCGATGCCGTTTGCTGTTCCTGTGGTTTGGAGGGAGCTAAGAAATCGCGCAAATGACTGCTACTTCTGCATGGCACCATCTGTTTCGGGAGGTATTATGAGGAAAAAGAAGTGGACAAAAGCGTACCCGAATATACCATCTGCTATCCGACTAGTTCCGTACGGCAAAGGACTTCCCATTCTCTAACCTCCGAAAGAATTCTCCATCGATTCAGAGAACGATGAGGACAGAGGCGAACTGATGTTGGGATCTCCTGAGCCTTCGGCGTCTAATGATGATCCATATGTCGGTCACGATGCGTCATCTGCGCCACACATTCTCACACAAGAAGAACTGAACGATCTTGTTCGCGATCTGTAGCTGTCCAAGGTCAAAGCGGAGTTACTGGGAACAAGACTTCTTCAATGGAATCTTCTCAAGTCCGAGTGACTTCTTTTCGCACTCATCACGAGCAGTTGGCACCTTACTTGCTAAAGGAAGATGACCTTTTGCTCCGCAATGATGTAGATGACCTGATAAATGTCCTTCGAATCAAAAATGAACCCCATGACTATTAATGAACTCGTCGAAATTGAGTATCAAGGCGGTGTTGCTGCAGAATGGAGACCAGATTACATGTGTTCTAGTCGAACACGCTGTGTACAAGGAAAACCTACGGAAACCTAAAACAGCTGTTTGACTGTCTTCACTACAGAAAGTACGGCAAGCATCTCTGTGGTGACTTGAAGGTAGTGTCTGTGCTGAATCACGGTTGATGGGTCTGCAGCTGAGATATGCGAAGTACTGCTGTTTTTTGTGGGAATCGGACAGCCGAACAAGGAATTTATACTATGTGAAGAGAGAATGGATTCCGAAGAAATTTCTGAAGGATGGAGAGAAGAATGTGCAACACTCAGCACTGGAAGAAATGCACAAAATTCTGCTATCGCCCTACACATCATACTAGGTTTTGGTAAAAAACTTTGTAAAAGCCATTGGCCGGACTGGATTAGTCTTCAAGTACCTGGCTGACAAATTCCCTCGATCAGCGAAGCGAAAATTAAAGAGGGAGTTTTTGTGGGTCTTCAGATCCGAGAGTTCGTCATTGACGAGATGTTCCACAACCTGCTACAGTGTGATAAGAAAAAACTTGGGACGAGTTTCGTCTGGTGTCACCTAACTTTCTCGGAAATGTCAGGACAGAAAACTACAAGGAACTGGTTGAGGACTTGTTGTACCTGTATCACAAACTTGGATACAATGTGCCCTTAAAGATATCTTGCTCCATCCCCACTTGGATTTTTTCCCGGACAACTGCGGCGTGGTTAGTGATGAACACTGTGAACGTTTTCATCAGGAAATTGCCACGATGGAGAAAAGATACCAGTTAAAGTGGTTCACTTCTATGCTGGCTGACTACTGTTGGACGCTCGATAGAGATGATTCTGAGCAGCTATACAAGCGACGTCGGACATAGAAGCGGACATTTACCGGCACATGTGGTAAGTACGTATAACAAACTATTGCGGATCTCTCACAAACCATAGCCAATTTTGCATTTTCATTGCCATATTCGTGTTCAGCTCCTGGAAATCTTTAAGAAATTATTAATTTAACCATGGGGGCAGGACTTTTGTAAAATTTTGTTGTCCAATGTAATTGAAGTTAAAATCATGACCACATAGAATGCTGAAGATTTATCAATAACTGAAATTAAACGGAAACGCTAAACATTTGGAGAACTTCAGTAGATATGACACGAGTAACAACTGATAAGAAAGGCATTTATTGGAGAATGAGAATGTTTCGCTTTAAATGTTTTATGTTAATTTCAATGACAAAGCAAATAGTCTTTAATAAATTTTGTAAGACGTCAGTGACATTAACGTGCTTTTTAAGTATACTTGAAAACCGGATTGTAGATTCATTGCGCGACTGAAAAGCAGAATTTTTCATCCGGCAGTGCGAATATATGTATGCCGCGCCGGTGGCGCAGTGGTTTAAGCGATGGCCTCTGATCATTCGTCCGAAAGAGGTGCGGGTTCGAATCCCGGTGAGGTATGGATGTTGTGTTTGTCTTACGGTACTGGCTCTCTTCCTTCCCTCGAACCAGTGACCCTAAATTAGGGGCGGACGACTGCTTATATCCCATTGAGGCGCTCACGGTGGTTATTAAACCTCCAATAAAAAACAAAGAATGTATTTACAAATGCTTTTCCTTCCTATTTTTGTCTTCCGGTCCTACCTTTGTAGCGCCTATTCATTAAACGCAAAACATAAAGTGCTAAATTTTTAATGAAGTGAAAATAAACATGGCATTAAAAACAATAGTAAAATGTAATACATTTTTAATGGAGTGAAAATCAACATGGTATTAAAAAATAATAGTAAAATAATTATGTGTTGTACTCTAGCTGCTTACAGTGGAGTTAAAGGATTTCTTAGAGGAAATCACAAAACGCTAGCGTAGACAGCAGTTTGAAAACATATGAAGACGAAACTCTGTAATAGTCTGAATTTCAGAGAGTAGCGGATTGAAGTTACGGGGACCCTGCGCACAGCGTGAGTTTTGGCTTCCCTCAACTTCCCGACCATTTTCGAAACAAAAGGTTTTCTGTTGTCGCATAGCCCCCCCCCGCCCCCCACATTTTTGCTGTCTCATACATTAAAATGAGAAAGTGAAACCAAAGTAAAATCTGTAGTAAGTGTGAAAGTGAAATGAGTAGAAAGTTGTAATAAGAAAAGAAAATTTGACTTCGAGATTTCAGCAGAAATTCACACATTTTGAGCTCTCACGAATGTGATTTGATTATTTTCATGGTGATGAATGTGTGTGTGAATGTGGTTTGTTGCAGCCAGAACTCAAAACGTATTATAGATATTACTACGAAATTTAATGTTTAGAAATTTTTTCTTTTTGATATTCTGATGGGGAACAAAAAGCGAAAGTTGCAAATGAGAAAGTCTTTGTTAAGAAAGAAAAGTCAGAACATTTATATGGACGATCAGTGAAGCCCAGTATTAGCATTTAACATGTGACATACAGTTAGTTTATGGCACGGCTTTATTGGCATGTGTGCTACATACGGTGGAGGTTCTGCTGTTGCATATCATCAGATTCCATTACCCTGAGGGTGTCTTCCCGTTTTGCCTTTTCACCCTGTGCTCTTTTCCGTTGTGCCTTATATTGGGGTCATAAAACGGGAAAAAAACTTTAACTGCTAGAATGGAGAAGTATACCTGTTTAGGGGAATTCACCTGGTTTGTTTCACAGCAGTTAGCAGCGTGAAAATCTGTGGAAGGATTGATCCCGATCATTCGCTCTGAGTATTAATCCAATTTCAACCATTTTTCAACACATTCCATTGATATGGACCATTTTTTCACAGCGAGTTTGGCCCCACGGTTTCCCTAAGAACAAACTAAAATCCCCCCGAATTGAAGGCTTTTTCATGTGTACTATCATGCGCAAGTTTAGAAAAACATATCTGAAACCCGATGAACATTTCCGGAAGGAAAAGACAAATTTCTGGGAAAAGCGCATAATAAAAAAAACATGTTTTGAAGCACTCCAAGCATTGCTTTTTCTTAGTTTAAAAATAAATAAAATAAAAAATAAATAAATAAAAAAACATATACAAGGTGTGTTCAAAAAGTTTCCGTATTGGCCACAACATAGCGCTACTGCCGTTAGTAAATAAGTCTTTCCATTATATGCTGTTATATTTTTATCTTCTAGCGATTTTGTGTGTCTCTTCAAAATGAAATAATTTTGAATCCTATGCAGCGTGTTAGGACAATGTAACATTACATGATATATACAGTGGCAATCTGTCGATCTATAAACGGTCCTGGAAGTTGTTTTTTTGCTTCACACTATTAGGGAAGATTTATCAAGGTACCCAAATTCTAGAATTAACGATATATCACCATCATCACTTGGTGTTTAAACGTCTTTTCAACACAAGTCTACGATTAACTGTAGCGTTAACGTTGAGATAATAATTAGTTAATAACATTTTGTCATTTTTCTGGAATACAGTATTTATTAAATATTCCTAGTAAACTGTAATACTGAAATATAAAACATGATTTTTTGATGAAGCAATAGACATAGAACGTCCTTTAAGAGACAGACTGTAAAAATATTTGTTACCTTTTTATCAAATTCATTGTAGCCGTTGAATTCAGACAGTGGCGGACTGGAGATCCATAAACTGCCTTGGAACCGGATTTTGTGCAGCCTACTTTTGGAACATTTTTTCCAGATGCTCCATCCCTAAAATAAACTGTACGTCAGCATCACAAATAAACTGTATGTCAGCAAAATGAACCGTATTTGAGCATCAGTTTCCTGTTTTAAACATCTTTGCAACACAAAAATCATTGCAGGTTTGGTACTGAAGCAATAATTAGCAATATTTTGTTCATTTTCCTGGACCGCAGATCCCAAGTAAAATTTAACGCAAAAAAAAATTACTTCCGTTGCAGAGAAGCAATAGGCAAGGTACGTTTTCTAAGAGACAATGTCAAGGTTTTTATTAAATTCTTAAAAATTTTATTGCGATAGCTGAATTTAGAATTGAAATAATTTTTTCGCTTTTAGTGAGAAGGGAAATCCAAATGTGCAAATAAATAAACAAACAAATAATTCTATTTTGCAGAACTTACCTATCGTAAACAAATTATTACGAAAAATGTCCTGAAAAAAATGAAGATGTGTAGAATTGCAAGAATTTCAGAGCAAATTTGTGAAGTGATAGAAATTAAAGAATGGAAAAATCAGTTTAATTTAATTGCATTGAAATGAAAAAAACCCCACATTTTTGATGTAGCTGAATCAGATTTTCCAGAACTGCAGTAAGAGAATTCGGGCGACTGTAAAACCAAAAAAGTAGTAAATCAGACGCAGATCTCGTCCAAAATAAAAAAAAAAAGAAAAAAGCTTATGGACACACAGCATTATGCTGCAACAAAGTTTTTTTTAATGGTATGCCTGGTTTCATGACGCGCGGGAATCCTTTGATGATCCGAGATCTGAGCGTTCCTTAGGAGTTCGGACAGAGAAAAAAATCGAAGAGATGCGGAAGCAGTTAAAGAAAGATTGTCCAATTACAGAGAGAATGTTGGCTGAGTCGGTTAATCAGTAAGTCTATCTGTCATGAGATTCTACGCAAGGATCTGGGGGTAACGAAAACCTAATCTCAGATTGGTACCCCGCATTCTGAATGATAACCAAAAGAAGGCTCGTTCATCGATCTGTTCCGATCTGCTGGACACTGCAGCTGAGGATCCTGATTTTTACTCCAGAATTATTGCAGGAGATAAAACATGGTGCCTACAGTATGATCCACAATCCAAGCGACCAAGGGCTGAATGGAGAGGTACCCACTCACCATCGTCCAAGAAAGCCCGCATGCAACCATCAAAGACGATGCTGATAACCTTTTTCGATTCGAAACGTGTATACGTTTCCTTTTCAGTTACAATTTTCAGTAAATTTATTCACGGGTTGTGCTTTTCTTCGTTTTACGCCCCTCAGAGCAAAAATTTGCGCCCTTGATATGACCATTCTGGGAGGGCAACCACTCTTCCAGCTCTCTCGGTACCTAAAGCCCTGCTTGCTCTGAGGGGCGCGGTCCTGCAGGGCTTTAGTTACCTGTCCTCCCGGTAAGACTAAACTAATTATTTCCCAACTTCCAGCTTTTCAAGTGTCACTTCCCGTTCGTTTGATATTCCGATTGCTGTAACTTGCTGTAACTCTGTATCTATTCATCATAGACGAAAAACAAAGGCAGTTTTTGAATCCTAAAAAAATAGGGCTTTAAAATGAACCCATTTTTACAAAATGTGAAATTTGACCCAAAACAAACTTTTCAACATAGTGGGATACCTTAATATGAAATGTGACCGTAAAGTAATAAGAATGATTTTATAGCAAATATACCTGAACTTATACATCTAAATGAATGTTCCCTTTAAAACCCTCACCTTGGGAGGGTATACACATTTTCAGTGACACTTACATTTCCCCACAACCTTTTTCAGAATTTATATTTCAGAATTATATGTAGTGCATGCATCATGTTCTCTAAAATTTCCACAGTGGTGCAAATTTTTGTCCTTTGGAAGGAAATGATTTTTAGAGATATCTGGGGCCATCCATGTGTGACAAATAGGGTGAGTGGAAATGGAGTTTGTAAAAAAAATGGCAAAGCAGCAAGGATATACAATAAAATGAATAAATAGGTTGTTCTGCAAGTACAAGCTACAAGCATAAAAAAGAAATTGGAAGAGAAGACAATGTACCAAAGAATTTTCCCATGTATTAAAAATCTTATAGGAAAGAAGAAATAAAAAATGCATAGAAATGAAAAGAAAACTTTTTATTTTAATTTATTCTAATATAATGCCACAACACAACATGGGAACAAAAAGGAAACATTGATGCATATCTTTTTCATATGCTATTTAGAGGCAAGAGGATTCTGAGTTTCAGTGTATAAAATGCAGCAAAAATGCAGCATTTTTAGCATACTGTTCTGTCCACTTCCAAAATGAATCCTAAATCTACATTGCAAAAATGTATCCTAACTTATAAAACTGTAATTCAGATGTGTGAGAACAATGAACTGTAAAACTTCAAGTTTGTTTTATGTAAACTGAAATATTTTAATCAATTCCAAAGCAGTGGATGTAGTTACCAATCACATCAGCAGCTCTGGTAACATTAATAATTGTTTAATTATTGTGCCTGCTGTTGTTGGTGGAATGTATTATGTGTAAAAATACACACACATGTGCGCTCAAAGGTTTTTTTATTTGAGTAAATTTGATGGCCAGTTTTTTTTATTGTGCTATATGTGTAAAGTGTTATCAGAAATTTTTGCAGAATGGTAATCATTATATCCAAATCAATAGGTAGGTAGAACTGTGAGATTTTAAGCTGTTCCTATTGAAAAATTAATCTTCCTGATAAGGTGTAAATAACATACTACAGTATTAGTCCAATTTGAAAACTTCTTTCTGCATTGGAAAGCGTCAAATGTGAGGATGATGATCCTTGTAGTCTGTTTTTATTTTTGATGAATAATATTGCCACTAGAGGGCGTAAAAATAGATGCTATCGAATTCAAAATACATTTTATTACATATACACGTATTTGCTTCAATCGGGTATTATAAAATTGAAAAAGCATTCTTCCTTTTGATACCATTTTAAACGAAGACTATTTTGCGTACAAGTTCTTTTTTTAAGTAATACATAGATTTTCTGCTAGGAGACGTAAAGGTAAATTACGATTTCTTCAATATCTCTGCTTCTAAAAGTCCTTTTTGAAAAAACCTTTCAGCATTGGATAGAGCTATTGGTGGGAAGTATTCTATGTATAATTTCAAATTTTTTGTAGAGAATAATTTGATCACCAGGGGTCGTAAGTGTTTATTTATGTTTCTGATGTATTTGCCGCAAAATCTGACTGCCTGAAAACTCGTCTGAAAAATTCTTTCGTGGACCGATACCACTCACCTCGTAAAACCTTTTGAGAATACCTTCAGCTTAAAATAGTCCATAGTTTAAGCAGTAGGTATTCTAAAAAAAAGAAAAAAGAAATATACATCTACGCCCCTGGCGTACTATTTTTTAAAGAGTCCGCCAGGAAGCTTAAATGTATATCTTATTTTTGTCCATATCTCTGCTTCTAAGAATCCGACTTGAAAAATTCTTTGCTTGTCGAAAAGCTTTTCCAGTTCGAAATGTTTCTCACATAATTTCAAATTTTCTTACTTTATGAATGTGCTACTAAAAGGCGTAAATTCGCATTTCCGTTTACAGCATGTTTGCAGCAATATCTGCGGTACTAAAACCCGATAAAAAAATTATTTTCCACTCAGATACCACTAACCATGAAAACCTTTTGTGTATATTTTCTTTCGAAAATAATGTAGAACTTCGCAGCTAAGGGCGCACATGTTTAGTCTGTTTTTCTCGATATGTCTGCTTCTAAATGTCCAATTCAAAAAATTCATTTAACACTATATAGCATTTACGTTGTGGAACACTTTAGGTTTGTACTTGAGGATTTTTTTCAGTTGACAGTTCTTTCCCTGGGCGGTGTTAGTGTACTTCTAGGTATCTGCAGTTGAATCTCCGCTTCTAAAAGCCCTATCAAGGAATTTCTTTCTTTACTCTATGCCATTCGCTACAATAAAGATGGAGAAGCATTATCCTCTTTAAATTATGCACAGCTTTGCCGCTAGGGAGCGTAAGGGTCAAACCCTTTTCCTCGCTGTCTCTGCTTCCGGGAGACGTATTTAAAAGTTCTTTTTCATCAGCATGGCTTTTGCTGTGAACAATGTTTTTCGGCTATTTTCAACTTTTCCATTATGTAAAATTCTTCCTCTAACGGGCATAGACTTATATCATGTTTCCTTCTTTATTTCTTTTTCAACTGTTTGATTTGAAAATCATTTTGTCTATGGTATCTTTCTTCTGCTATGAGAAACTTTTTGTGCTACATTTGCTAATTTTGGCAACATACTTCTTAGCTTCTGGTGGAAGTAAATAGCTGTTTCTATTTCTGGATGTTTTATCGATTGTAGAAATTAGATTGATTTTTGATTTATAACCGGTTCCATTGACTGTGAACAACTTTGATAAATTTTGTTCGCGTCGGAATGGTTTCAAAAGACTTGCGCATTGCAACCAAAAATTCGGTGTCACCTTTTTCTGTCACTATAACTTGGAAAAGTAAAATCATTAAAATTTTCTTCTTTCTTATTAAAAATTCCCTTCAATTTCTTATTAAAAAATTCCCTTATTTCTTTATTGAATACAGCATTAATAATGCAGCAATGACATCTGGAAATATTGATAACATTTAGAAAATTAGCAAAGCTTCGGTTGATTAACTTAGAGTGCATAAACGCACGATTTTCTCCGTGAGTTCAGGACAGTCCACAAAATATTCGTAAAGACATCTAGTCGAAATATTTCTTCTGCTGTAGCACCAAAATATACGTAGACGGTTGAAAAACTCAGTATTATCAGTTTATTTGAAAAAACGTTTTGACATTCTGCCTACATTTCAGTGAGAGACTTCAGGATTAATTTTAGTTGGAAATTTCGTGACGGTAATGGTTAAACACTGATAGCAATGGTTACCATCTATGTTTGAGTAACATTCTGGTTTTGAATTGTAACATACTTTTTAGCCGCTGGTGGAAGTTGTTGAAAAAGTATTTGCTGGCAGGAATAAGTGTGTCCAAGGAAAAAGAAAAGAGGCAAATTTTTGTAGCAATTCTTTTAATGTTTAGGAAAGTTGAAATCTTTTTAGAATTCGTAATGTTCCATCACTGCATGCGAACAAAAAGCTCAGTAGAGTTTACGTCTGTTTACTCAAAATCATAAAAATAAGGTTTTCTGAGGCTTCCTGAAAATTATGAAATCTCTCATGAAATTTCTTTGATTGTTTCTTGTTTATTATAACGCAAAGCGAACGATTTGCGAGGTAATACGGTATCTGAGGACTGCTAGTGTGAAAGTTAATAACTTTTTTGTGAGATTGAACAAAGGAATATTTGAAAAATTCAAGTTTTTGTTTTCTTGCTCAATGACGGTCTGAAAAAACTAACAAAACTGCTGCAAAACGTAAGTTACAAACACTTATTGTTCGGCGCATGCAAACAGATGATTTTAGGGCATCTGGTAACGATAGATCATCTAGTAACGATATGCAGGTGCTAAACAAATCAAAACCTATGGATGGCAGTGCATAGAACTTGAGTACAAGTCCCGTACACTGCTCCACAAGTACCATGCACCGAGCTTACCTATATTTCATATTTGCATGCAAGTACGCATACATAAAAGCAAGCAAGTATGAGAAGCTTTCGCACTCCACTGGGAGGCTTTCTCAAGGCAAAGGTAGACATAAAAATGCAGGGAATTGGAACACGTAAGGAACAAAGATGATTTTTGAAAATAGCGTGGTTGACATCACGAACGTATTACACAAATTTTTATCACGCAATTATACGGTGTGTCGCGATGTGCTTCCCTCTTTTAATAACGCATGCCAAGCTCTTGGTAGTTCAGTAGAAACTATATCATTGCACGCTAGTTGGCTGGATAGGATTTCGACAGTTTCCCTGATGGCAGTCTCTTTAAAGTTCGGGAATGGGGCAATTCTTCTAATACTATTCCATAGAAGAGTAGTCGATGAATGCATGACTTCTCTGGCGAGGGCTGATTCTACATGTCCTGGTTGACACTTCGCACGTGCTCTTTATATCTGGTGTTCAAGGAACGCTTTATCATTCCGATATATAACTTTTCCGTGTTGTCAGGATATACCAACAGTATAGTGTACACACCTGCCGTTTCTTTCTCACACTGTCTCTCCTTGCAACTTCATATCATATGTGATAACGGGGTCGGGGACACCAGAGCTATCAATATGTTGTACTTACGTAATAAGTTCTTTAACCAATATGTAAAGCCTGGAACATACGTGATGGATCCTGCGAATCTCATCGTCTTACTAGGTGATTTCGTTATTGCTGACATTTTACGATTTCTTACAGTCCTGTGTATTCTGCCTATGTCATCTTTCTTATATCCAGTCTTTTTAGACCTTTGTTATAAATATTATCAATTTCCTTATTATTTAAAGAGTCGGGGTTTGCATACGTTATATGCTCTATAGAACCATGCTCTAAAAGCAGAAAGTTTGTACTCTTTTGGGCAGTGCGAATCAGGATGGACAAGGTTCGGTACCGCGGTCGGTTTATAATAAACGTCAAAATCGAAGTTGGATGTTTTGTTTCTTCTGAGCGCGACGTCAAGATAATTCAACGTCCCATCTACTTCAAGCTCCATGGTGAACTTTATCGTATTGTGTAGTTTTTTTATCTTGTGCATGAAATGATTTAATTCATCTGATCCGTGTTCCCATATGAAGAATATGTCGTCAGCGTAGCGCATTCACACTCGGGGTTTCTTGATACAATTTAGAAAGATGAAATCTTCTAGCGGTCTAAGTACTGCTTCCCCAAGGACTGAAGATAGAGGTGGACCCATCGGTGCTCATTTAGTTTATTTGTAGATGCCTCCATCCAACTTGAAATAGTTGCGATTAGTAACCAAAGTTAAGGCGGCGATAATTTTCTTTGCTTCAGTTGGTGTGAATTCGCGGGAAGTGTCGGTTATTTCCTCTAGGCTTGCAACAGCCTCTGGTGCAGGTATAGATGGATATAAAGACACTATGTCGAAACTTCCCATTATATCACTACAGGGGCGGCGGAAAGTGAAATTTGTTGACCGGGCCCGAAACTTCGAATCATCGCGCACCCGCTCCCTTCCCTCTTCCCGGAACAAACAGAAGAAAAATAATGCCTAAGGAGCTTTGTTGGGTATTAGGACGACCAAACCATTTACCTAGATGAACTTTCTAAGGCAGATCACAACAATCGCACATATGCCAAACAAAAAAATAAATAAACAAAATCTTGGCTGAATTTTTTTTTTTTTTTTTTTTTGATTGGGGGTTTAACGACCACCGTGAGCAACTCAATGGGCTATAAGCAGTCGCCCGTCCCTAATTTAGGGTCACTGGTTCCGGGGAAGGGAGAGAGCCAGTGCCGTAAGACAAACACAACATCCATGCCTGACCGGGATCCGAACCCGGACCCCTTACGGACGAATGATCAGAGGCCAGCGCCTTAGACCACTGCGCCACCGGGGCGGCGCTGAAATTATGCCGGGCCCGGGCCCCGGCAGCCCGGGTGGTTCCGCCGCCATTGTATCACTACCAAGTATATTCAAGCTTCTTGTACGCTCCACAAATTCTTTTGTTCACTTGATTACATAATCGGAGTTTTTCAACCGTTCAGAGAAGAATTTGGCTAGTGATTTTTCTAATGTGTACGTAGGAGATTTGTTCTTTCCTACAATAGGTCTAAGGGCAGATCTTATTTTTTTACTACACCACAAAAATAAACGGATTTAAGACGCTATATGCTTTTCTTGAGTGTTCACAGTGTGGTGTATTTATAATTACAGTGTAAGAAGTTGATGAAAAAGTTTCGGATATATGTTATGGAAAGACTACCTGTCGATCTCTTGGATAGAAACTTACCCTATTCAAAATTTGTGGCTAGCTGCTTAGCAATGATGTGGTAAACAACGTTGCAGTAATTCCTCTCGAGAATGAACGTCTTCGTGAAGTTCCAGCTTCTACGATGATCGACATCTCGAAATTACGAGCTAGCTGTAAGGGTTCTTCTGACAGTGCTATGCAAACGGATGTTTAATGCTAATTAACTTTCTATTGTGAGTGCTTATGCATCAAAGAATATTTTAATAGCATATGCTCTGCATAACCATATATTCAAATGCTGAACGATAGCACTATAGTAAGTCATCACATCCGCCGGTGGCATAATGATATAAGAGCAGGCTGCTGACAGTTCGTCCAAGTGGGACCGGGCTAGTGTCCTGGATGAGGGATAGTGGTGTGTCTGTCTTACGACTCTCTGGCTCTTTCTCTAACCTGAAACCAGTTGCTCCAAAAAAAGGGACCGGTGACTGCATGTAGCCCTCAGAGCTGCTCGTGGTGGCCATTAGCACCCACTCCCCTGCGCCAGAAAACAGAAAGGTGTTACACAGATAACTCATATTCTTAATAACTCAGTTTGAGGTTTTTGTGAAAGAACATTTTTCACACTAAGTGAACTATTTCTGCAATACTGCGCACAACTTTAGTTTTCTACACCATTTACACTACTTCCACGCGTATTTGTTTTTAAAAAGGCTCTATTCACGACGGGTTTTTTCGTTTTGTTTATTGAATCAGAAACTTTTGCAAACATTGCAATGTTCCTGTAGCGGATATTGCAAAATATCCGCTACAGAAACACTTGAATCTGTCACTAGCCTATCTAAATTGTTCCAGAATTTCTAAAAATGCTGATATTCTTCTTCGACTTCAGATAAATAAATAATCCAAATGGGTCTGCACGCTACGGAGTGTATTTGTAATTAATTCGCTCTCATCCCTTATCACCCATTCTTTCCTGGGGGTCTTGATCTTACTAGAAATCTGCTTCATGGAGTAAACCATTACGGTTTCGGGTTTCCCACGTTCACCCTCGAGTTTGTTAAAATACCTTGTTAAAACTATCCATTCCAACCTAAAAGCCTCTCATACTTACATACCCCTAGCTACCGGTGAGCTCTGTTAAAGAGATCCCCCACACCCCTCTCTTTTGAGTTCTGAGTTTGACCTTGCCAGGAAGAAATAATTCGCTGGCTTATTGAACTCACTTTATCCTGTGGTTGTTGTCGCCCTGACGGTCCTCCTTGTTTCAAGGTGGATTGATATTTTTAACAAATAAATTCAAAGTATATTAATATAAATATGAAGAATTATCTACTGAGTTTTATTTGTAGAAATACAAAATGTTATTTTATTGCCATTTGTTGTCGTTCTTGTTGTTTCTGTAATAAGGTAAAACGGCTTTTGTCACATGTTTTCTCAAACATTTTGCGCCCCACATTGTGCCGCAGCTTGTCTGTCTTGATCTACGTGTCGATACGTCCAAAATGAAACAACTGCTTTTCTTGCTAATCAATGTATAAAAAAAAGCTCATTGTTGTTTCAGTTACGGGTGACGTTGCGACAATAAAATCCGGTATTATATGCAGATACAACAAATACAAACACTGATACTAAAGATTAAAGTGCAGAAAATAATATTGCTAAAAATAAATTTTATAAAAGGAAGTGGCAACATGCAACTGTTAGAATTCCTTGGGAGGTTTTAGTTTTTTGTTTGTTGGTGTGTGGATTAAAACTTCAATCACCGTAGACAGGACTGATAATCGCTATCATTTCCTCTTGCTGATAATTCTGTTATTTACTGATAAACTCCTCAGAAAAGAAAGTGCGTCGCAACGGTTTCCTGGTATCGCACACTATTTTGCTTTAATTCTGAAAGACATATGTCCAGTTTGTTGTTCTATCCAGATCACAGTCCTCAGTAAAGGGGAATTTTGATCTCTTGAGCTCCCTATTTCAAATTTATCAAGCAGCAACTCCATCTTAATCCTATTAGTGGAATTCCCAAAGCCACGATACTGAGAGCTGCTCGACACCCGAAGGCATGATGATGGGTGTTGCCAGCTATCAGCTAGGGGAAGAATGAATATTAACAGAAAAGAAAATTTACTTTGAACAGTCAAGGGCATTTCTTGAAAGAGAATTCATATATAGTCTAATTTTGTCAAGAAGTTTAGTTAATGGCATGCTAAAATGGATGTAATAAAAACATGAACCGTTTCTCATAATTAATACCCTATGTGGAAAAGTCTCCGGAGAACCCCATCAGCAAGAAAAAAAATGGGACTTTCCAATTAATCACGTTTGCCAGATTTCCTTTAAAACTGCAGGTTAGCTCCTCATATGCCTATATCGTCTATTCGTGAGACATGGCCACATTTGTTGAGCTTACTTACTTCTAAGCAGGTGTTATGATAGGGTGCTATAGCAATAACTTGTCCGTGAGTGCGATTGCAAAACAATTACAACACCGACGGTCAACTGTTTAAGACGTTATTAGCAAATGGAAACGTGAGTGACTTACGACTGCGAAGAAACGTTCAGGAAGGCCAAGTAAATTGACGGAAAGGGACAAGAGAACTCTGAAACGTGTCGTCCGTGGGTAACGTCGCTTTTCTGCACAAACCATTCCCAAAGAATTTCAAGATTCAACAGGGGTGAGTGTGTACACTAAGACAGTTCGTAAGGAACTGTACAAGTTAAATTTCCATGGCTGAGCTGTTGCATCATCAGCATCATCATCATTGTCAACCATCATCAATCCACTGCTGGACGAAGGTCTCCCCAAGTTTCCTCCACAACGGTCTGTCTTGTTCCAGTCTCCTCCATGTCACTCCCGCATACTTTCGAATTTAATCCACCCATCTCCCATGTGGTCTTCTTCTGGGTCTTTTCCTGTCCCTTGGAATCCAATCTAAAATTTCGGCTGTCCATCGATGGTCTGTCTTTCTGGCTGTATGCCCAGCCCATTGCCGTTTCAGGGATTTAACTCTGATCATGATGTCTTCCACTCTTGTCATTTTTCGGATCCACGAGTTCCTCTTCTTATCTCTCCTGGTTACACCAAGCATGCACCTCTCCATGCTACTTTAAGTTGCTGCAGCCTTTGTATATCTCTTTTAGTTAAGGTCCACGTCTCTGCACCATACGTAAGCACTGGAAGGATGCATTGATCAAACACTTTTCTTTTAAGACATAATGGCATATTGGTCTTGAAAATTATGCTGTTTCTTCCAAAAGCTATTCAAGCAAGTTTTGTATGCCGATTAATTTCTTCATCAATGTGACCCTCACTTGATATCTGCTGTCCAAGATAAATGTACGTGTCTGTTATCTCCAGCTTTTCTCCATCAATCGATAAATCTTCATTTCTTGTAAAAGCATTGAACATCACTTTTGTCTTCTGAAAGTTCATTTTTAATCCCACTTCTTTACTCTTGTCAGCAAGTTCCTGGATCCTACTCTGCAGCTCTGATGGAGTAGTTGCAAAAATGACTACGTCATCAGCAAAACGAAGGTGGGTTAGATAATCTCCATTAATCTTTATCACTTTGTTTTCCCAGTTCAGTGATCGAAAGACATTTTCCAATGTAGCATTAAAGAGCTTCGGTGATATGGTGTCACCTTGTCTCACTCCCTTTCCAATTCTTATGTGTGTTGTATTTTCAAATAGCCGAATCTTTGCACTTGCATTTTCATAGATGTTATTAATAATATTAATGTATGCATCTTCAATACCGCAGGATTTCAGAGCCATTGTAACTGCTGATGGTTTCACCGAATCAAAGGCTTTTTCATAATCGATAAAAGCCATGCACAATGGAAGTTCATATTCCCTCGCTCTTTCAATTAGTTCTCTCAGTACGTGGATATGATCTATTGTGCTGTAGCCACTTCTGAATCCAGCTTGCTCTCTCGGTTGACCCATGTCCAGTGTTGCCTTCAAACGGTGTGAAAGAACTTTAGTGAAGATTTTATAAACCACTGATAGGAGGCTGATAGGTCTGTGGTTCCTGAGATCCTCAATGTCATCTTTTTTATGTAGCAGGATTATTGCAGCGTTGTTCCAATCCTCAGGAATCTTCCCTTCATTAATGCATGGAGTGAAAATTTGGGAGAGTACTGTTTCAATTTCTCCACTTGCTTCTTGTGTGATGTCTACAGTAATTCCATCTTCTCCTGGAGCTTTTCCCCGCTTCATGTTCTTGATTGCATGTGCAACTTCTGCTCTGAGGACTGGACGAACTCTGGTACTGGTACCTTTCGTGATGTCTGGAGTACATAAATCATCCCTTTCATATAATTTGGAGTAGAAATCTTTCACTCTTGTCAAAATTTCGCCTCTATTTCTTGTTACAGAACCATCTTCTTTTCTCAGTGCCATAATCTGTTTTCTTCCCTTACTGAGATGTCCCTTTGCTATCTTTAGGCTTTGGTTGTTTTCAATTGCTTTCCTCACTAGTTCACAGTTGAATTTCCTTACGTCTTCAGTGATACTTTTTCGTACTGTCTTGCATAGCTCTATATATTCCACTTTGGAAGTCAGATCTTCTTTAGTTGTCCTCATCTCTCTTCTTTTTTGCATCAACATTTTGGTTTTTCCTGATAATTTGTTCACATGCAACTTGTTCTTAGACCCAGCTAATTTTGTTGCTGTTTCCATAAGAGCTTTGGTTACTTTTCTGTTAACTTCAGAAATATCCACTTCTTCCGATGTTAGGCCTTCTAAAGCGGAGAATCTGTTCTTCAGTTCTAACTTGAAGGTATTATGATGTTTTTTAAGATTGGTTATGTCAATACAAGTCGTTAATTACTCATAAGAATGCGAGTTAGCAACTTGCTTGATGTAAAGCACGTAGTCCATGGACCCTAAACCAGTGGCAAGGAATGTTATGGATTGACGAATCATGCTACACCATTTTTAAGTTCGATAGTCGTTGCTAGGTGTAGCGTGTGCCAAGTAAACGGTGTCTACGGAAATGTGTCATCCCAACTGTTAAATGTGGAGGTGGCAGTGTCATGGTCTGGGGACGTTTCTCGTGGTATGGACTCGGACCGTTTGTGGTGGTGGATGGAAACACGAACGCCACGAAGTACTGACACATACTAGACAACGCCATGCTGCCTACACTTTACTACCAGTTTTACGGAAACGGGTCATTCTCGTTTTAGCAAGACAACGCCACACTGCCTACACTCTACCAGTTTTACGGAAATGGGTAATTCTCGTTTTAGCAAGACAACGCGTCGCACGCTCCATTTCGACATGGTTTGAGTATATGGGTGTACAGAATATGGAGTGGTCAGCTGAAAGCCCCCACCTCCATTGTATAGAGGCCCTTTGGGATGAACTTGAACGTCGGATTCGGGTTAGAACGACACGTCCAACTTCTGTGTCTGAACTGACCACTGCTTTGCGTGAGGAATGGAACAATATACCTGCGACTACTAACCAGAATCTCATTGAAAGTGTGACAAGGAGAGTGCACAATGTAATGGAGGCCGAAGGTGGGCCAACTCTGCTTCAAATGCTGTCAAATTCTGAGATTCAAGAACAAGTTCAGATCCTCAACACATTTCTTTCATTCACTTTTTTGAAATTTTCTTTAAATCACAGATACAAATTCAGTTCAAATGACAAATGCAAAAACATTCTTGACCTTAGAAGTGAGGTTTAGATTTAGTCAGTGAATGGTCCAAGTTAGTAAATTTAGAGACGCGATCAGATGAAGAGCATTTAAAAACATTACAACTTAAGTTCGGAAGGAAGCTCAAAAGGGCTTTTCCGGGAAGGGGGGCGAATGGAAAGTATTATTGTGATAACACAGTTCGCAAAATAAAGGAAATCTCCTTAACAGCCGGTTTCAGCATTTTTTTAACAGATTCAAAGCAGAATTTTTTATTGTTTTAACTGAGGGGGATTTTATTTTATCGTATTATTAATTCCACTACAGAAATTGTTCCTGTTACCAAAATCTTGAAACAAATATTTAATTCTTTTGTGAAATACACTGGCGGAAAGTGAAAAAAGAACACCAAGAAGGAGACGTCTGATACCAACGAAATTTATACAGCATAATAACGGAATACTGAGAATAACGTGATCAAAACATTAAGGCAAAATGCAGCTGTATTTGCTGGTAAACTGGAAAATAACATTTCCATGTAACATGGTTAGTACGAGGTTGAACCGCCATGAACTGCGTCACACTGTGCAATTCTGGCATGGAGTCTATCGTACAGATGTTGGATGTAAGTTTGGGGTATTGAGTTCCAAGCATCCTCAACCTGGATGCGTAAATCGGGGATGGTCGTGGCTGGCCGTGGAGACCGGATAAGTCGTTGTCCCATAAAACCCCACACGTGCTCAATGGGGGACAAATCCGGTGAACGTGCAGGCCATGGAAGTTGTCTCACACCCTGAAGTGCCGTGTGTGGGCGTGTGTTATCTTGCTGGAAAACACCACGATGGACCGACCTTACAAATGGTACAATAACGGGCTGAATGATGTTGTTGATGTAGGAGGTGCTGTTTAACGTACCCTGTACAAACACTAGTCATGTGCGGGAGTGATAGCTGATCGCTCCCCACACCAGGAGACCAGGTGTAGGCCCTGTGTGTCGCTGGCGGATGCAAGAAGGGTGGAGATGCTCCCCTGTGCGTCTGCGAACACGCATACGGCCATCGGAGGCTCCCATGCAGAATCTGCTTTCATCGCTGAAGACGACAGATCGCCATTGCGTTCTCCAATGCAGACGTTGGCGACACCACTGCAGCCGTTCCTGACGGTGGGCTGGAGTCAGAGGTACGCATGCCAGAGGCACACGTGCACGTAGTCTTGCATCCAGCAGACGGTTGCGGATTGTTCGCACAGTCACCTCCGGTGAAACGGCAGCTCGGATTTGCGTCGCAGTGGATGTTCTGCTTGACAACGCCGCTCTTCTTATGCGTCGATTGGTCCGCTCATCAGTCCGTCTGTGACTCCCAATTCCACGTCTTCTCGTGTGGGAATGTTCCTCGGACCATCTACGCCACCATCGTACCACCACCGATACTTCCCGTTCAATTCGCTCCGCAATACGAAGATACGACCACCCGGTCTCGCGGAGTCGGACGAGACGACCTCGCTCAAAGTCCGATAACTGCTGAAATCGTACACGTCTTCCATGTCCAGGCATTGCAGCTTCTTTAGGGTCTTTGCACGTGTCCGTACGCTGACGACTGATTACATTAACTTCGCCGTACTCCTTAAATATCACCGACGATAATTTGCATATTATGCCGTGCTGTGACGTAAGCGCTCACCGGTTGGTCCCGAAATTAACATCATACTTGCGTCAACTCGACGCCATTAACATATGTAAATTTCATGATCCGCAATTCCTTTTTGGTGTTCTTTCTTCACTTTCCGCCAATGTATCATGGTTGAAAGAGAGGGAGAGAGAGAGAGAGCATGGAAAAGTCCATTGATTAAGGGAAGACAGATAACCTCCGATTTGTGAGGTACATAAATAATAAATCGATAGTTGCAATGAGAGTCATTTAAAATATTCTGTATTGCTTGCATAAGATGCGTTGGCTCATCGCTAAGAAACTACCGATGACCCTTATGTACATCGGTGTCTCCGAACGTCATTACACTCACCTAACTACAGGCCTTTGTTTGGCACGGGAGTTTGAATAAAAAGCCAATGTGCTGGAGAACAAATTCAAATGATAATGATGATCCTCCTGGAACCATGGTCTCACTCAGAGGTACGCAAAGTCATTGGCTTTTTCTGGGCTGGGAAAATGCCGGCAGCGGATGGTCGCGGATGGCCTGGTGGTCAACGTTCGTGACTAGGTCTCAGGATCGATCTAAGGTGGTGACAAATGTTAAATTTCACAGAATAACCGCCTTGCCTCGGACGAGCACCTTAAGCTGACGGACTCCAGGTACTGGCGCCCAGGTTATAAATTAAAGACATCTGTTCCCCCTGCCTCCCACCCCTCTCTTGGAGTGTACTTTGACGTCGTGTGATGTAAGTCGCTTCTGAGACGCGCTCCAGTGTCTATATATACTGACTTCTCTCTGCCTACCCACTTTCTTATCGTGAGTCACTAGACTCCACCACCTACTTCCGTTTCCGCACTCCTGCCCGAAAGCCTGTATGGTATTGCTATGATGAATGGCAGAATATTCAATAAATTCAAATTCAAGCTTCTCTGAATGATTGTTGAGTCATTGCGTGGTACTCACTGGTTGGCGGGCAGGCTACCGACCATTCAGAATTCAGTTAGAGCATTAAAGAGAAGTAGTACAGTACGCCGGCAGCGGAGCTACGGATGACTTAGTAGTCACCTTTTCTGCCTACTGATCGAAAGAACCTTGATTCGATCCCAGTACGTTAGAAACGTTCGAACCACTATATATCCTCCGTGCGTCGAATGGGCACGTCAAGCAGTCGGACCCCTAGCAATGCCCCTCCTAAAAATAAGGGCGTCTGTTCATCCCCCACCCCATGCTCTCGCCCCTACTACCGATGTGCACTTTGACATCGTTCCAGCGATGCACACTAGTGGCTTATCTCAGCTAAATCTATCGACTTCTCTCTGTTTACTGTGCTCATATCGGCATATCTAGTGTTTAAACCTTATTTGGATGTAAACCCTTCAAGCTGATCGTTGAGCCTGAGGGCACGCTGGCAGCGGTGATCCATTGTGAACTGCACAAAGTTTGCGGTCCTCAAGTGATGAGTGTTCGGAGAGTGTCTGAATGGTGCTCAAAATTTGCACGCTGGTGCAATGCGTTGACGGAGTAGAAACGCAGTGGAACAAGAGAGAGAAACGTGTAAAATGTTGAGTCTATGGCGCGAGAAGACAGATGGATGACTTTGCGTCAGATTGCTGAAAACGTTTCTTTCTGTACCGCATGTTACATCGTTCAATCTAATCACCGCGCGTTCCTCAGAGTAAGACCAATATTTCAAGGCGTGTCGTCATTTTCATTTGAATCTCATCTCCACAACGTTGCCTTTTTATTCAAACTTTTGTGCCAAACAGTCAGGACTGTGAAATAAACTTAGGGGACATGCTGATTTACACTGAAGAGCAATTGAATTAGAGACAGCTGGCGTTATGCAAATGTGGCGCTGTGGGCGGCCCTGTAAACGGAAACGACATGAAGTATGCAGCGATCCGACAATATAAGGAGTGATGCGACGGGAATCAATAAGAGTCGGACGCAGTATGGGTAAGACGAAGGATCTAAGCACCAGAAAATCATAGTGATGACTGCTACTTCTGTTCATGTAACGTGCAGGGGTACAATTTAATTAATAAGAGAGAAATATTTTATCCAAACCTCCCGTCGGAAATACGCCCTGTTCCTCATAGCTCAGAAATACCTGTACCTAAACCTACTGAGAAACTAGAAGACATTCCTGAAGACTCTGAAGTCGAAGGTCAGGCTTATGACGAGGACTTTCACGGTGTTTCAGATAGCAGCAAGCCCCAACCTTTTTCCCAGCTGGAATTGAAGGATTTATTTGGGCCTTTCTAAAGAATCGGCAGAACTCTTAGGCTCTAGGCTAAAGGAAAATAATTTATTGGCTCCTGGTACCTCTTTCTCATGGTTCAGAAAGAAAGAAACAGATTTAGTTCCATACTTTTCTCAAGATAGTGGCTTGGTTTACTGTAGCAATGTCCCTGGATTGATGGAGATGTTTAATATACAGTATGACGTGAACGAGTGGAGGCTCTTTATTGACTCGTCAAAATGAAGCCTCAAAGCAGTGCTTCTGCATAATGGCAGCCAGTATGCTTCAGTGCTATTAGGGCATTCTGTGTACCTGAAAGAATGTTACGAGAATTTAGCCTTGATTCTCACCAAATTGAAATATAAAGATATTGGGTGGACGATATGCGGTGATCTAAAAGTGCTTTCCATGCTTCTTGGACAAAAAGCAGGATATACCAAGTACCCTTGCTTCTTTTGTGAATGGGACAGTCGGGATAAGGGCAATCACTGGATCAAAAAGGAGTGGCCGCACAGGAAAGCATTAAAACCTGGAAACAAAAATTTAGTAAAGGAAAGTTTGGTTGATCCCAGTAAAGTCCTCTTGCCTCCACTTCACATCAAGCTTGGCTTGATGAAACAATTTATTAAGGCTCTCTCAAAAGAAGGAGAGTGGTTTAAATACCTTGGCAACAAGTTTCCAGGACTTTCGGAAGCAAAACTAAAGGAAGGTGTTTTCGTAGGTCCAGATATTCGGAAACATTTTACAGATGAAGTGTTTGAAAGTAAAATGGTTTTGAGTGAAAAAGAGGCCTGGGGAGCTTTTAAGGAAGTCGTCAAAAAATTCCTCGGGAACTTTGGGGACCCCAACTTTAAATGTATCGTGGAAAACATGTTAACGAAATTCAAAGACTTGGGTTGTTCGATGAGTTTGAAAAAAATCGCATTTGTACTACTTTCCCGAAAATCTTGGTGCTGTTAGTGAAGAACAGGGAGAAAGATTTCACCAAGATATCAAGGAGATGGAGCGTAGATACCAAGGTAGGTGGAACTTCAATATCATGGCGGACTACTGTTGGATGCTGCACAGAGAAGACCAGCATACTGCCTACAAGAGACAAAGTGCCAAAAGGAGCTTTCAGGGGAAAAGGAAAAGACAGCATAAGGACTTACGAATACCAGATAGTATTAACAATGGTAACTGCTCTTATTAATATAATTTAGCAAATCATTTCCAATAGTTTGATGAATAATAAATTTGTAAATATAACACTTAAAAATATTTTGAAAAGACCTACTTTTCGCCAGAATATGTAAAATAGGCTTTCTTCCCCATATATTCAAGCCCATTTTGTGAAAAATCCTTACGTGATTGAGAAAAATGGATGCCATATTTGAAATCAGCGCACCAAACAATATAAAAATCAGTCATTACATTGCAAACACTTTTTCACGACTCAAATTTTGCAGGCCTGTGTAATGTATATCTCCGTAGGAAAGCATTTGTGCTGCCCTGGGTTTTTATGACATTTTTTAATTCGAACGGGTGGTAGAACATGTTTCCAAAGTTTGGCAAAAACACCTTAGAAATACGCTGTACATGATATAATCTCGCAACTGAATGAAATTGCACGCAGGTAGAAAAGTTTTGTAATTTTACTCAATAAAAAGCATTGTACTAGTAGCAATGTCTCTTCGTAAAATCTTCGTTTTGTCATAGGACAGTTTTTGTACTGAGCATTTTTTAAAGTAAAATAAAAAGTATCAATTAAACTACCTTTCTTGTGATATTAAAAAATCTGAAGAAGATAATTTCTTAAGAATTTTTTATATCACAAGAAAGGTAGTTTATGGTAATGAACCATTAGATTTGGAAATGACCTAAGAAATTTGGGTGGAATACAAACTAGCTTTGCGAGTAAAAAAAGAGTTGAAAGAAAAGGCAATCGCATTGAAAAATAGGTTTTCCTAGGTTTCAATGGTTTCAATTTCCGTTTGCCTAGGTTTCAATGGTTTCAATTTACGTTTTTTCAATTTCCTAGGTTTCAATAAACTTTCTGCATTTAAAATTACAGTGATTAGGTACTTAATATTAAGGAACTATACACCAACTATACTAAAAATAGCATGATTATACTAGTTATTTGAATTTCTTGGGCCGCCCCGGTGGCGCAGTGGTCTAAGCGATGGCTTCTGATCATTCTTCCGAAAGGGGCCCGGGTTCGAATCCAGGTGAAGCATGGATGTTGTGTTTGTCTTACGGCACTGGCTCTCTCCCTTCCCTTGAACCAGTGACCCTAAATTAGGGACGGGCGACTGCTTATAGCCCATTGAGTTGCTCACGGTGGTCGTCAAACCTCCAATAAAAAAAAAAATTCTTGGCGTAGAATAGAAATCAGTTTGTAAGCTTTCGCACGTCAACCAGATGGCTTTTCAAGGAAGGTAGAAAGCTAACTGAAAACTAGATAATATAGAACACTTCAACAATTTGAACGTGGTGAATTGACTACAGAATAAATGACTAGACGCAAATGGGATCATTCATTCGAAGAAGCAAGGCCATGTTGGTTGAGCACGCAGTACAGTGGTAGAAAATGCAGAATTATTTGATGAACTGATTCCCAATGGGTGGCAACGCTAGAGAGACGCTGTCAGCGCAAGCCTCGCTGCTGGTTATTATCTCTAAGGTTTCGCGAATGGCAGTAGATTTGGGTGTGGAGTATGAAGCTAGTTTTCTACTACGGTACTGTGTGCCTAACCAACGCGATCTCGTTTCTTCGAATGAATAATCACACTTGCGTCTATTCATTTATTCTCTAGTCAAGTCACTACGTTCAAACCGTTTCAGTGTTTTATTATTTAGTTTGTACACTGGCGTGCAGAAATTAAGGACGAGACGGTTTTTCGAATGTAACGTCGTGCAGAAGTGCTCCACATCGACTCAAATCATGCCATAAGATCCCCAAGATGTAATAATATGGAACAAGTGAGCAAAACCGTGCAAACAAGGAATCCAAAAGATACAAAGGCACTTTATTGAAAAGCTAGCTTCGAGCACAACTGGACAGAAGACAGAAACGTCCATGTGACAGGCGGCTGCCAAGAAAAATCCAGTCTTTAGTAGGGGATATGATCACCCCTGACTGCGTTGCAGGATTTACAATGTCTGTCCATGCTGATGACGAAGTTGTCAAGGAGCTATTGAGGCATCGCGGCCCCTTCCTCTTGTAGCGCCAATCGCAGCTGCGAAATCGTTGCTGGCGGCTGGTGACGTGCTGTCAAGCGTCTACCGAGAAGGTTTTTCACGTGTTCGATTGGATTTAGGTCCACAGACCTTGCGGCCAAACCATGCGTTGAATATCTTTACTCTCCAACAGCTCTGCGACAGCCACTGTGCGATGAGGTGTAGCGTTGTCGTCCATGAAGAGGAACTCAGGAACCACTGCATCTCTAAACAGACGCACATGAGGCAGGAGAACCTCGGTACAATAGCGGACACCAGTGACTGAACCTCCTTGGAAGATGTGGATATCAGTACGGCTACCAAGCATGATACCGCCCCAAACGAGAACTCCGCCACCTCCAAACCGGTCCCTTTCGATGATGTTGGAGGTGTGATTGCGTGTTCCTGGCTCTCTCCTGATGTGTATACTTCCAGAATCGCTCGTCAAACTAAATCGGCTCTCATCCGTAAAGAGAACTCGACCCCATTGCTGATATGTTCAGTTCTTTTGTCTCTGGCACCACAGAAACCGCCGTCTCCGACGAGCAGGCGTTAATGGCACACAACGTACTGGTCGTCGTGCAAATACACCACCTTTGTGCAGCCTCTTGGTCACGGTAAAACGCGATAACGAACGTCCAGTTGTCTGTTGCATGTGTCTTGCGATTTCTCCCGCTGTCTGCCGTCTGTCTCTTCTCCTCCTGTAGGACAATATACCGGTCGTCCGCCGCCGTGGTTGCTCGTGGACGACCACTGCTAAACTTTCGGACAGCTGTTCCTCTCGTTGGAAATGCTCTCCAAGCTCGTGAAACGATGCTGTGAGCGATCCCGAACTCCTCGGCCACACTGGTCACACTTCGACCTTCTACCAACTTCCCAATGACGCGACCTCGGGTAAAGTCATCCATATGTCGTCTACTGGATTGCCTGTTGGCCATATCACACGGAGGCAGCAACTCGACGTCGTTCAAACCGATGTACCCGTGCAATAGCTTTCACCGAATTGCTGAGCGTACACCGCCCGTGTGCTTTATCCACTTCAGACACTCCCCCCCCCTTCTACGTCGTGCTGCATATATTCGCATGCCCTACCGTAACGGGCTCGTGTCTATTTCCTGAGTGGTCTTTCGGTACGTTCTGTCTGCTCGTTCCGCTGTTATACTGATTTCTCCTCTTGGTCCGTAATTTTTGCACACCAGTGTAGTTAGCTGTCTGCTTTCCTTGAAAAAGCCATCTGGTTGGCTTGGAAATTTTGATTTCTATTCTACGTCAAGAAATTCAGATTACTAGTTTAGTTATACTATTTTTAGTGATTACGTACCATTGATATACATATGTGCCCCATTAAACGTAACATGGTATTATCAAGATACTATAACAATCTGTCATGACAATTTACATAATACACTGACGAAAAAAATCCCAACACCACGAAAAGATAGTTGTAGAGGAATGAAATGGCGTCAATACATTTGTATAGGTAACATATTTAATCGATTAAGATTTCAAGATCACAGCTTATTGTAAGCGCGAGAAGACCCATTTTAAATGTGAAATGCTGGTACATTAATAACCGGTGTAACCGCCAGAATGTTGAATGCAAGCACGCAAACGTTCATGCATTGTGTCGTACAGGTGCTGGATGTCAGTTTGTGGGATGGAGTTCCATACCTGTTGCACTTGGTCGGTCAATACAGGGACGGTTAATGCTGGTTGGGGGTGACGCTGGAGTTGTCGTCCAATGATGTCCCATACGTGCTCGATTGGTGAAAGATCTGGTGATCTAGCAGGCCACGGCAACATGTCGACACTCTGTAGAGCATGTTGAGTTACAACAGCGGTATGCGGGCGAGCGTTATCCTGTTGGAAAACACCCCCTGGAATGCTGTTCATGATTGGCAGCACAACAGGTTGAATCACCAGACCAACGTACAACTGTGCCGTCAGGGTGCGTGGGATAATCACGAGAGTGCTCCTGCTGTCATAAGAAATTGCTCCCCAGACCATAACTCCAGGTGTAGGTCCAGTGTGTCTCGGCCGCAGGCAGGTTGGTTGCAGGCGCTCACCTGGCCTCCTTCTAACCAACACACGGCCATCACTGGCACCCAGGCAGAACCGGCTTTCATCAGAAAACACAACAGATCTCCACTCCGTCCTCCAATGAGCTCTAGCTTGACACCACTGACGTCGCAAACGGCAGTGGTTTGGAGTAAGTGGAATGCACGCTACAGGGCGTCTGGCTCGAAGCTGTCCTTCAAGTAACCGATTTGTAACAGTTCGTTGTGTCACTGTGGTGGCAACTACAGCTCGAATTGCTGCCGCAGACGCAGTACGATGCGCTGCGGCCATACGCCGTACACGGCGGTCTTCCTTCTTAGTAGTGCCACGTGGCCGGCCGGAACCCGGTCTTCTTGAGGCAGTACCTTCCCTTGACCACCGCTGCCAACAATCATGCACAGTGGCTACATTCCTGCCAAGTCGTTCTGCAATATTGCGGAAAGAAAATCCACCTTCTCGTAGCCCTATTACACGACCTCGTTCAAACTCCGTGAGCTGTTGATAATGGCTTCTTCGTCTTTTTAAAGGCATTCTTGACTAACATCAACACCCTACGTCGAATCTCAACGATAACTAACGCTCACGAACGTTACAGCGCGTATTTACAGCAAACCTGCTTTGCATGTTCCGAGGGGCGCTACTAGCGCCACACGTATGCGCCGAGCGCGAAATTTGCATACACGTCATCTTACAGATGTACTCTCACCGCCTACTAACTGTCGTTTATCTAACGCAACCCCTTCTTGGTGTTGGGATTTTTTTTCCGTCAGTGTATATATTCATCCCTATATCTTCGTTTCATTCGCCCAAATCAGAGCAGTTTTTGTCTTAAATGTAAAAAAAACAAAACAATAAGAAACCAAAAAAAAAACAAACTGTATATATAATTCACATCATGCATTACTTTATTCTCTGCTTTCTTTTACTACTTCTAGCTTTACATGTGATACATCTGTCTGAGTCTACATACGCACGTCATCGTCGCATCGTCAAATTTCCGGCGATTCCATCTGATAAGTGATATGCTGCATACGATCACTCAAGTAAGATTTTAGTTAAGAATTAGTGGACATAAAAACTGTGAAACGCAACTGAAAATGTTTAATCCATTATATATAATTCATCCTTTTTTTTCTGTACTGTATGTATGAAGCAACGCATGTAAGCGAATTTTTTGCATCGAAGCATTCACGAATTCTTTGTCAATTTTAGGTTTCTTAATTTTTACTCCGAAACTCATTCAACCGTATTCATGAACGTAAAGTGCTTACACAGGATTAGATATTGAACCGGCAACCTGAGGAAATTTTGTTCGAAATAACCTCGGAAATCCTGGAAAATTTTGCAGATCTCCAGGTTTGATTGTTGAAGAGTTAAACTTAACCGAGATTTTTTAGGGAGAAATGATAAAAGTGCATATATTAAACTTAACTTCAGTTTTCTTTATTTTGGACATACACTATACTGACAAAAGTCACCGGACACCCCTTCAAAAGTAAATGAACGGATCTGCTGCGCTGTTAAAATGCGCGGTACAGCTGCAAACGGTATAAAAACAAGCCTGCAGCTGACCGCAATCATATCGCACTGTGAAGTTGAGTGAAAATGTCGCGCTGGAAGAGAACTGACTTTGAGAAAGGAGAGATTGTTGGGTGTTAAATTAGTGGGTTGTCCAGAAGAAAAACCAAAAGGGGTTAAAACATACCCAAGTCAACTGTTTTGGATGTACTGAATAAGTAGAAGACACATGGCCTACCTGGAGCAGCAAAACGTACCGGTAGACCAAAAAAGAAAATCAGTGATAAATGACGTCGAAGCCTCAGGAGAGTCGTTACAGCTAATCGACGGACTACTGCACAAGACCTCAGTGTACAGGTGAGTAAAAAGGCTACAACCTTGGTATGTACACGTACTATTTGCAGAAAGCTTTATTCCATGTTTACCGTGGTCGTGCGGCTGCTCATAAGCCTTTCATCTAAACTCAGAATGCTACTCGTCGTTTAGCATGGTGTAAAGAATATTTATCGTGGACCGTAGATCAATGGAAACGGGTCCTATGGACTGATGAATCCAGATGTAAGATCCATCAGTCTGATGGCCGTGTGTGGGTATGACGGCAGCCGGGGGAACGCCATTTACCACAGTGTACTGTTCCTACGGTCAAGTTTGGAGCTGGCAGTGTACTCGTATGAGGGTGTTTTTCGTTTTATGGTCGTGGGCAATTGGTTGTCGTGGACAAACCTGTTAACCAGCACAGACGTGCTGGTTAACCTCGATATTCTGGACAGTTATGCCCTACCAACTTTGTGGCAATACTACGGAACCGAGCCTTGTTGGTACCAGCAGGATAATGCACCGAGCCATAAAACAAGGACTGTTACGGCATGGTTTTACGATAACTCCGTATCATGTGTGGATTGGGCAGCACAGAGCCCGGATCTTAATGCCATAGAGCACTCATGGGATGAATTAGATAGCGGAATAAGAAGTTTGGAACCAAGGCCTACTACTAAGCAACAGTTAGTGGCCGCATTATGTACTGAATGGAAGCGCATACCCATCGCTCTGTTCCGAAACCTTGTCGAAAGCATGTCTCGAAGGGTGCATGCATTGGACTGACACCGTACTAATTTATGTCAATAAATGCTATGTTGTGCTTCTCTTCTAGGTGTCTGGTGACTTTTTTCAATATAATGTATTACGGATTATTTTAACTCACATTAATGCTGAAACATGAAAAATCTTGACGTAGGTGCGACGAAAAAAATAGCACAAAATGAGTGCACCTGTTGCTATTGCTCTGTATTTACATCTCGTGATACTCATCTTGTAATTTCCTCTAGTTTAGGATTAAATTTCTTTGGGTTTAATTCTTGTCTGACAGGGAGAAGAATCAGAGCTAGAAGTTCTTGACAGCTGCTTGCTCTGCTTTGCGTGAGAATACGACGCCAATCCTCTCCGAAGTCGACGGTGACAACCCGGTGAAACGCTATATTTGCATATCTCTGATTGTAGGCTACGCTATATTTGCATATCGCTGATTTGACAACCCGGTGAAACACTACATTTGCATATCACTGATTTTTGTCTTTGGAAAAATTTACCTTCAAAAAGGTGATATGAAAGTTCATTCTCTTTTGCTTTGTTGAACCGGACGTCACTTGACCATTCGTTCAAGATGGGTCCGGGTACGAATCCCACTAAGGCATGGATGCTGTGTTTATCTTACTCTCTCCTTTCCATGGAACCAGTGACCCTAAATTAGGGACGGGCGACTGCTTATAGCCCATCTACATGTTCACGGTGATCGTTAAAACTCCAATAAAAAAAAGAACTGGGCGGTAGTCCGAAGTTGCGCTGCGTGACGCGTTGTTATTGAAACTCTCTCTCTCTCTCTCTCTCTCTCTCTTTGTCTCTCTTGCACTCGCCGGCTGATGTTTGTTCCGTTCTTCCGTTCTTCAGCTATGCGAAATTGTGTCATTCTTCATCGAGGTGTTGGACGAAAGTAAACCTTTTTTTGTGGGGATTTAAGCTCAACGGGCTATAAGCGATCGTACGTCTCTAATCCAGGGCCACTGGCTCCAGGGAAGAGAGAAAACCAGCTCAGCAAGGAAAACACATCTCTCATGCTCATCCGGGACTCGAACCTGGGCTCACTCGGACGAACGCTCAGAAACAAGCGCTTAGATACGTCTTCAGCGACGTGACTGACATGCCTTCTTCTAGAAACATCTTCAACGTCATATCCTCTGGACACTGCGGCTAATTGCTGGCTATACCGTGTGTATTTCCTGCCTTCATCTGTGGTTATAGTTACAGAGCCGTTTTAGGCTGTGGATGCTTTTATCTTGTAACTCTGGAGGACGTTGCTTCATTAATGTGTGAGAAGGAACTACACCAGCTTCTACTAGCCTACGTTGGTACTAAGTTATAACCATATTTCGAACACTAATTCTCGACCTGAAGGACGGTATGGAAATTATCAATTGACGTGGAAGCCCTGCTAGCATTACCCTGAACCGAGGAAAACTCTTTTCTTTTTTCTCTCGGGAAGTTTTGAGTACGTTCTTTAAACAAAAGTAAATTTGCAATTCTTTAAACAAAAAAAATAAAAATAAAAAAATGTGAGATGTGGAAACTGCATCCCTCCTGATAAAAGATAATTAACACCAGTATTTAGACTGCTGTGCAGGTGTGTGTTGACATTTCTTGAATTGTACATATCATAACGACAGTCCTTTTTGTAGGGTCATAGCTAGTAGGGGTGGTGCAGTGTAATTGGGGACCTTAACTTGGGGAGGGGAAGGGAGCGTTGAGTGAGTGAGCAAACAAAAACATCAAGTGAGTAAGAAATCATCTCCTTTTTGAAGGCAAGTTTTAAAAAACAAATGAACTATATGAAAATACAGTATAGTGTTCTACCGGTTCGTCCCCGTCGACTTCGGAGAGGATTGACCTCTCTTCTCACAAAGCAGATTAGGCAGCTATTAGGAAGAACTCCAAATATCTTCCCTATCTCGGACTGGTATGAATTTAACCTCAAGAGATTTGACTCTAAATTATAGGAAGTTACATTGCAAATTACATTGTATTCACTAGTTTCCATAAATTAAAGAAAAAAACAGAAAATCTCGATTATTTGGGAAAGAAGGTTGGAATTGCGCGAAACTTGGGTTTATGATGTAAATGCAAATAAGTGGCGATTGCATCGCTTTATGCAAATGAGCAGCAGCATAAAAGGGGGCTGCTCCGGAGTTGTGCGTCACATCGTTTCCGGAGTGTAAAGAAAGAAATTTGAGAGAGTAGACTTTTTGTAATGGCTGCGAGACACCGTTTAACAAATGAACTGAGGTGGAGAGCTATCGGAAGATTAGAGATAAGCCAAAGTCAAGTGGAAGTTGCAAGATGACTGCATGTGAGTCCTTCTGTGGTCCACAGACTGTAGAACCATTTTCAAAATACGCCATCAGCTTCCCGAAGATACAGCGAAGGAAGGCCTAGGGATACAACATTCGTGGATGACCTATATCTCCGATTAACTGCACGAAGGAACAGGATGACTACCCCAACACAGCTGCGATCTTCCCTTTCTGCGTCCACAGGAACAGTGGTATCTGCTTCCACTGTACGCAGAAGGCTTCATATAAAGGGTCTTTATTCTAGGCGACAAGCACTCTGCGTGCTCTTTAGCACACGTTACGGGCGAGGACATGCTTGAAATAGGCATCATTTCACGTCAATTAGACTGAAAACCAACGGAGGTTGGTATTCTTCACTTGTCCAGATTTGCTTGCAGAGCGCTTTCATCTTTCTATGACCCGTGAAATGCCACTTACGGTGGTAGTAGTATGCTGGTTTGGAGCGGCATCTCGTTAGGTGGTCCATAGACCTCAATGGGCTTCCAAGAGGAACCATGAATACACAACGCTGTAGAGGTAATGTCCTGGATCTTTATGTTCTCCTTATGCAGGCTCCACAAGATATACACTTCTGCTACAAGACATCAATACTCATCACCTCCGAACGAGGCTCCAAAAACAATATCTTTACGAGGAAATCACTATTCGTATGGATTGGCCAGCCAGGTCTCCCGACCTTAATCCGATCGATGGGATGCTCTAGAGAGTTGTGTTGCTGCCTTCAACCCTACTCCGCAAGACCGGGGAAGGCTCAGACAAGCTTTGAACGAACAATGATCGTTGCTATCATGAACAGCATGAAACATCGCTATGAGGGGTGACCACACTCTCTATTGAGGTACTTTGGCTATTTCATTTTGACAACTTACTTTTCATCTGGTTCTGTATGTGATCACTTTTGAAGGAATGAAATGTTTCTTACAAATGCATTATGATCTTTCTCTAACGTACGATATGATACAGATTTTTTATCAAATTTTAGAACATTTCGTCATGTAATGTTTGAGTTATCGCAATTTTTTCCCCTTAATTTATGGAAACCAGTGTATGTGTAGATAGTTTTCGGAATAAAGTATAAGTTTTCTACGTCATTCGCAATTTACTTTTGCTAAACTTTGGTAAGTAAATATACGCTGCTGTTACATAATAGGTATCCTGCAGCATCAGAGCGTATCTTTGAGTTGCCTCTTTATCTCCAGAAGGAAAAAGATCCAAGTCGCAAGAATTCAAATCTCAAAATTGAAGATTTCTCAGTAGTATTACTGTAATAAAAGACTTTCACATCACCAGCACTATGGTATGTAGTACTGTTAACCACATAGCCGGTGTTCTATAGGGAAATACATAATGTCTCCTACGTTGTGTTCAGACTAAAAACTGATATTTTAAAAACTGATTCCAAAACTGATTTATTTTAAAGCAAATGTTTTATCAAGGTGCTATTTTTGCTCAGAAAATGTAGCTAAGATCACCCAAGCAATGGTTTGATCTTTTTCTACAAAAAGAATAGCTTGACTTCTAGAATAGAGTAGAAACATAGTTTTTTAAATATACTACTGCTTATGAAAATTCAACACCAAGAAAGATCGCGCTATTAAAAGGAAATTTGCATCACAGATTCCCCATGTTATAGGAGATAACTGATTGCATTTGTAGAGCTATACACGATTTTTTCGCTTCAAAACTCAGTATCGTGTGAAGACAACTTGAGCAACAATAACAACTTCTACATTGAGTGGCATTGAATGGAAGATGTTTTGAATCGTGGTTTTGCATAGAAGCACCCTGGGGAATAGTCTGCCAGGCTGCATCTACGCAAGACCAGAGTTCATTTGTGGTGACTGGTAGAGGCGCTTGACAGGCTAACATATCCCAGACATGTTCGATCGGAGACATATCCGGCGAACGTACAGGCCAGGGAAGAAACGGTATCTGCTGTGCATGGAAAAGGTCTTGGACATCCCGGGCTACATGCGGCCGAGCATTGTCCTGCTGCAATATAACGCCAGGACAACCTCTGTCTCTTAAACATCTCTGATGTATCACTGGATGTTGAGGGTACCCTCAATTCGTATAAAGAGAGAATCGCGAATTGAACTCAATGGCGCCCAAAACCATGACGCCTGGCGTTGGGCCGATATGACGCCGCGAGGTGCCGTTCACCAAGATGTCTACGAACATGTATGCGACCATCATGGTGCATCAGGTTGAATCGTGACCCGTCAGAAAGCACGACCTGTTGCCAATCAGCGCGCCAATGTCTGTGTTTGAGACCCCATTGCAGCCTGTGGCGTCTGTGGTTGAACGTCAAAGGCATGCGCAGTAATGGGCTGCTGGCGACCAGTCCTCTGTTAAGCAGACGATGCCGAACTGTATTGGAGGACAAAGCCTGACCCGTGACTGTGTTCCACTGCTCCGCAAACACCGTGGATGTTGCTGTGCAATTGGTCACAAGTATCTGTCATCCCGAGCAGTCGTACGATTTTGTGGTCCATTTCCCGAATTCCTGAGCGTTTGAGCCTCATCTGTCCACTGACTTCACGTTCGAATCACTCTATTGGCGGTTCGTCCCGTTCGAGTGGCAGTTTCGCGGTAGGAAAGTCCAGCTTCTCTCATCTCAATAATCCTTATTCGCTCAAAGTCCGTC
Organism: Macrothele yani; assembly: GCA_039090855.1. Taxonomy (NCBI): domain Eukaryota; kingdom Metazoa; phylum Arthropoda; class Arachnida; order Araneae; family Macrothelidae; genus Macrothele; species Macrothele yani. The sequence goes on along the minus strand of CM077011.1, from coordinate 53,344,201 downwards.
AGGTGTTCATCATGTGACCTTCTTCGGCGATGGGGCATAGTGAGACACAAAAAACACCATTTGTACTCAATGTCGGATCTTCACTGATTGCAACATTTCGTTTGAGCCAGCTCTTTATACACAAAGACTGGACAGTTCAGAAGGCGCTGCTCCGAAACCGCTGGGCCGCCCCGGTGGGGCAGTGGTTTAAGGCGATGGCCTCTGATCATTCGTCCGAAAGGGGTCCGGGTTCGAATCCCGGTGAGGCATGGATGTTGTGTTTGTCTTACGGCACTGGCTCTCTCCCTTCCCTGGAACCAGTGACCCTAAATTAGGGACGGGCGACTGCTTATAGCCCATTGAGTTGCTCACGGTGGTCGTTAAACCTCGAATCAAAAAAAAAAAAAAAAAAAAAAAAGAAAAGAAACCGCTGGCGCATTTGCACTGACGATTTAATAATTTACATTTCCCAACCTGTAGTACATAATTATCATCTTACTTCCAAGCTAATACCAGCAGCCCTTAATGGTTAATACAGAATTTGACGTGGACCAGGAACATCAAACAGAGGTAACCGCTCTTCCCACGTTTATAAGTGGGTCATGGAAAAATTCTCCTTGGCAGCCACCGGGAATCGAACCCAGTCTTCCAGTTACGCGCCAGATATGCTTCCACTGTACCACAGCGGCCTCAAATTCCTCCAGACTCACACACACTAACTGCCAAGCCAATTTGGCAGGTTGCTTCTTGGAGCCCCGCACAGTGCTGGGGATTCTCCAAAGATGGTAAGCAGCAACTGAACAAATTATTAGAAGGCGAATGAATAATTAATACAGAATTTTACGTGGACCAGGAACATCAAACAGAGGTCATCGCTCTTCCCACGTTTATAAGTGAGTCATGGAAAAATTATCATTGGCCGCCACCGGGAATAATTTGCCTTCTAATTATTTGTTCAGTTGCTGCTTACCATCTTCGGTAAATCCCCAGCACTGTGCGGGGCTCCAAGAAGCAACCTTCCAAATTGGCTTGGCAGTTAGTGTATGTAAGTCTGGAGGTATTAGAGGCCGCTGTGGTGCAGTGGTAGCATGTCCGGCACGTAACTGGAAGACCCTGGGTTCGATTCCCGGTGGCGGCCAAGGAGAATTTTTCCATGACTCACTTAAAACGTGGGAAGAGCGATGACCTCTGTTTGATAGTCCTTCATGGTGTTGCAATTTTTACAAACAGTAGTGTATTTAGAGAAAATGAACGAATCGATTTCTGGCCTAGTGGAAAAAAGATGAAAGCTTACTTTTTCTCATGCGGGTGGGCTTTGATTCTTTTCCGAAGCAAGGAAAGGATGTTGTGCTCAGTTTGGTATCATTTTTATCTGAACCTAGTAGTCTTAAGCAGCAGGTGGAGCTTTAGATGTTCATAGGAAACGTCAAACTTCCCTCACAAAATAGTAAATAGCGTCATGGGATTTCACAGAATAATGTAACAATTTTAAAATGAGAGAACGAAGTGCACAGAAGAGACCTGTCTGAAAATTGAGAAATTTCAAGGAAAAAGAGAAGCAGCAGTAATGACAGATAAAAGAATTAACTATGGTGTCAAACCACCAAGGATTGATACACTGAATATTGGGAGAACCGAATGTGAATAAAGATTTTTCTAGACTGATTTTGGTTAAGTATCTTGCTTTGGAGAAATGTCAGTACCAAGATGGCATCAAAGAAGTACGTTAATTAGCTTTCAAACAAATTACTTTTGATAAGACATTTTTTTCCGACAGAGGTAATCACCAGCTATGGAAGACTCACCATACTTTCACATTTTGTTTTATTCATATTACTTATCACGTTACAAAAAAATCTTTTTCTCGAAATTATTTTTGAAGTGCCTTATTTTTACTTATACCATACCTGTTCAAATGACATTCTGGACCTTCCTGGCATAGATGTTACCCAGCAGCAGGTAATATTTATAGTTGAAGGGTCTTCACGCTCTCATATAGACAGAACTTTCTGTACGGTGGCGCAGTGGTCTAAGCGGTGGCTTTTGATCATTCGCGCGAGATGGGTCAGGGTTCAGATACTGAGTCATAGATACTGTGTTTGTCTTATATCTTTGGCTTTCCATTCCCTGGGGTCAGGAGCCCAAAATTAAGGACGAGAGACTGCTTATAGCCATCGAGTTGCTCACGGTTGCCATTAAACACAGAAACAAAAAATGAAATATGGGTAAAAATGTTTCGTTTATATTTAATGATTAAAATGTTTCATTTATTCATTCATTCTTTTTTTAACGTCTGCAGCGTTTTTGGTGCGCCGGACTGCAGATAAGATGCACACTGCGGAGAAAGTTCTGTGAAATTGCAACGTTCTCTTTATCGACTTAAACGCATTAACTATTAGAGACAGAAAAAAGATGCAGTTTCCTGACAGCTGCCAGCTCGATGCGGAGCCATTACTTTTTGAGCTTTGATAAAGGTGGACTTTCGGAAACATTGGATTTGCATGCTGGCTGTTTCTGCCTTCGACATCACCTTTAAAACCGAGACTGTGTGAATTTACGATGGCGTGTTACGTGAGCGTTCGGCGTTGCATGTGGCTTGCAAGCTCGAGCTTTCTTGTCTTGTGAGCTCTCCGACTTACGTATGACAGGTCTTGCTCGAGTGCCTGAGATACGATGGACGTCACTATAGCCCAGTAATCCCTGCGGAGCATAAAGAAGGTTTTCACCGCTGTCCATTCTACATTATGCTTCACTGCTGCTGTCCGTCCAAATTTGCTGCTTGATTGGACAAGTTGCTGTTATCCGGTCAGACGTTCTACTCACTGATTTATTGGAATAACTGCTGCTGTTTGTCCAGTCGTTTTACTGAGCGCTTTATTGAGATGCTGATTGCTTCTTTACTGCTGCTGTCCGTCCAAACTTACTGCTTCATTGGACTAGTTGTTGCTGTTGTTCAGTCGTTCTACTCAGCGCTATATTGACATGCTGCCCGTTTCTTACTGCTGTCGTCAGTCCATCTGTTCTATTCGGCTCTTTATTGAACTATGACCTATTGCAAGGTGATTAATTGAGTTGTCTGTCGCTGGCAGCCCAGAAGTTCTGCTTGTTCGTGAGTGCTGTCTCTAGTCCTTATGATATGTCTATAACCTTTGAAGTCAGGTAACGCCTTTCTTCGCTCTCTTGTATAAACAGCAGCAGTGGACCTGTTCCTTTTAAAACAGAAATAATTAACTTAATGGTGACTGCTATTTTAGTGTGTGTTCCGATTGTTTCTATGTAGTTTGTCCATACGCTAATTACAGTCCTCCTGACGAGTCAGAGAAAAATTTGAATACTTTATGAAAGATACGCTTATTTATTTACTGAAAATGTGCAAATAGCATCTGATGTACATTATGAAGTGCGTAATCATATAGAAAACTAGATTGGAATATAACTCTGTCTGTCTGTCTATCTGTATCTCTCTCTCTCTCTCCATACCTACAGAACAAAGAATATTTTTTCAGTACCTGGGTTTAATGAACATTATGAGCAAATCTAACGGCTATAATAAGTTGCCAGTCCCTGATTTAGGGACACTGGCTACAGGAAAAAGAGCCGGAGCCGTAAGACAAACACATCATCTATACCTCATACGCGACTTGAATCCGAGCTCAGATCAGACAACTATCTGGAAACCTACGCATCTTAACCCCCGCGGCGGCGAGTAAAGAATCAGGGGAAGCAGTTTGCTTAGTGAAGTTCCTTTTTTGTTTTAGTGAGGTACCAAAATCATATTTTCCCAATTTTTTTAAATGTGTGCTTACATGCTAGTTCGTCTGGTAACGAAAGCTGTCGTTTAAAACAAAGCTAAATAACGTTCGAATGAAGAAAATATAAAAAAAAATAACGTCCTGAGGTAACAGTTTGAATATTACTTTGTATATGAAACATACAGCATCTTTATTATACAGTTTGAATATTAATTACCCTTCCATATCTGGAACTGAAAGCGTATCAAAATCTGAACGCTCACAGCTGCAACGTAATTTCGTTTGCATGGCAAAAAACACGCTGCAAACTTTTTCTAATTCCTTGAAATGTCAGCGAGATAACATATCATCGCCATAGTAACGGATAACAACACACATGATGTTTTTCTGATTTTAGATACTACATAAGTAGAACGAAAATGACGTAGAAAAGAACCGATAGAGAGACACAGAGAGAGAGAAACCTCGACGTAAAAAAGAACCGATAGAGAGACAGAGAGAGAGAGAGAGAGAAACCTCGACGTAGAAACGCACTTCCATGATTAATATAAAATTACAGTCATTTATACTCAAGAAACCTCTCCAGACTTTCTTCGTAAATGTAATTCTCTGTTTCCCGAAAATATAAATTTAGAGAATGAGCAAGGTGTATTTTTTTTTTTTTTTTGATTGGAGGTTTAACGACCACCGTGAGCAACTCAATGGGCTATAAGCAGTCGCCCGTCCCTAATTTAGGGTCACTGGTTCCAGGGAAGGGAGAGAGCCAGTGCCGTAAGACAAACACAACATCCATGCCTCACCGGGATTCGAACCCGGACCCCTTTCGGACGAATGATCAGAGGCCATCGCTTAGACCACTGCGCCACCGGGGCGGCGAGCAAGGTGTATGAGAAGCATTTTCTGTTTTAAAGTTTTGAAATATTTTTATTCAACTTATTTTAATAAAAAATGTCTCAGGATTTATTGATTTACTCAGAAAGAATAAGGAACTGCTTGTAAAAATGATCTGCAGTATAATGTAGCAGAGAAAGTATTTCTAGTGGATTATTATTCAAAATTACGAAAATGATCTACTTTACAATTCTACAGACCACCTGACGGACATTTTTCTCTATTTTTCTATTTTCCTTCAATTTTTATCTTGAAAAGTCAAGAGTTAAAACATATGTGGGTCTTATTCGTGAATTTTTACGCCGAATCACAGCCCCACTGACTTGGATAACGAGGCGCAAGTTCAGTAACAAGCGCACTCTCCGTGCATAGAACGCCAGGAACCATACGCCAGCTGTTTTCAAGGGGAAGTGATAGAAGAGATAACCAGAATCTAAGTAAGTACACAACTCTCATGTACCTTTGGAGTTGTGCACTTACTTAAATAAACTTCCACGAGTATGATGATATTCGGAAAAAAGAATTAGGATGTACTGTAAATTTAGTGTTCAGTAGTTGCGAAAACGTTACACACTGCTGGCCATTAAAAATGCAACAGCAGGAAGATCGCATCTCAAGGGCTTAAAAGTTGGCAGAAGGGCAGAACACGGGCACACATGTAAATTATTAACCAGGCAGCAAATGTAGAAATAATGTGGGACAATAGCGCCCCCTAGAAATCGTATAAGAGGGGTGAACAAGGAACCCGTGTTAAACAACACTCGAAGTGTGTTTGCTCGCCGTTCCTGGACGCGGAAAGCTGCAGCATGCCCCGTCGAAGACAACGGCAGCTCTAACATGAGGTTTCCGACTTCGATCGCGGGAGAATTGTGGCATATTGGGATTGCGGATTGTCACTCCGAAACATCGGTGCTCGTGTGAGACGGCATGAGGCCACGGTGGGGAGAATATAGCGGAGGAAAGAACACACCGACGTGCAGTATCCCAACGGACCCATCACACCACCGAACGAGAGGACCGACATCTGGTGCGCATGTCTGACGGATCGCACAGCCACATCGACCACTGTAGCTCAACAGTTCGGGTGTGTGGCACAACACCCAATCTCCGCACGGACGGTTCGACGTTGTGTGCAGTAGCGGGGCAATTTTTGCAAGGCGCCCATTGCTTCGGTTACCATTGACTGTACAACACCAACGCTCGCGACTGCAATGGTGCCAAGAACTTCGCTCATGGAGAAGTAAATGGCAAGGCATCGCGTTTCTAGACGAATCCCACTTCAGTTTGCAACACCATGATGAACGAATCCGTGTCTGGCAGACCGCGGCGACCGGCTGAGTGAGTCCTGCATTATGATGCGCCATACCGGTCCGGCACCTGTCGTTATGGTATGGGGTGCCATTGGATTCCACTCTCGCACGCGCCTCGTCCGCATTACCGGTACGTTGAACAGACATCGATACATCACTGAGGTGTTGGAGCCTGTTTTTGCACTATGTCTTCAAGGACTGTCAGGTGCCATTTGCCAACAGGATAATGCGCGACCGCATGTGGAACGCAACGTTCAAGACTTTCTGGATCGCCACCATGGGCCACATCTCTAACGGTCCGCGCGGTCCCCGGTTATGCAGCCTATTGAATACTTGCGGTCCATGATCTCCAGACGACTGGCACACCAGCAACCACACCCGGCTACAACGAAGAACTGTGGTATCGTATCGAAGCTGCGAGGATGGACATTCCCCAAACATACATCCAACGTCTCTTTCTCTCGATGCCGGGTCGTGTAGCAGCCGTAATTGCCGCCCAGGGTGGCTACACCAGATACTGATTGTTATGTGTTACCCTCCTCTCACCGTGCTGTATTTGTATTCGATCCACACTTGCATTATCTGCTTTCTGAACAATAAATATGGCTTTGATATCTCTTGCCTTTCGTGGTGTTGCACTTTTAATGGTCAGCAAAGTATAAAATCGATTATAATAAAGTGACCTGTTTGTTTGTGTATCTGTCTACCACCTACCAGATTAATTACTGATCGCAGATATTTGCAATTTGATATAGACTTGATGAAGCATCTGTGCGTATACACCTCGCAGCGTTATTTAGTTAGTCTCCGCAGCAACATCGAACTGTTAAATCAGACGCTACCGATAGATAGCAGCACATCCGTTTCCTTGGAAAGCAGGCTTAACTGCTTAATTTGAAAGGAAAACATCCCATTACCATTTTTTCTCTAAATTTAAGAAGTAATTAAACGTGCAGGTCGATTTTTAAAAAATACTCTATTACTATACAAGCCATTGGGAAAGATGGCGTAGCTGTAGTGAGTCATATTGTGTAAACAATGTTTTTTATGTTTTCTTTTCCGTGTAGCGGATCCCAGAGAAGAGTCTTGCACCCGTGTTGAAAAATGTTTAACTAATGAAACTGCATATAAAATAACCAAGTTAACGTGCAGAAAAAATCGTTAAGTTCAGTTCTGTTTTTTTAAATACTGAGAGATTTTAAAATTAAATGATCAGATAAAAAAATAACTTGTTGATAATTTTCAAAAATCCGAAATATGTATTTTTATTTAAACCCTGGTAACACCACGTGGTGTGCTAGTGTTTAATGATAAACCATGTCAATTGTGACGATTTCAATTTGTTTGAGTACTTTATGTTATGAGATGTAGCTCAAAGTTTAAGAAATAAATCTAGAGTTATTTAGAAACATTCCCTGTTTTCTTTTCCAGTGAAATGAATTCCGTACATTTAAGCGAAGTGCTGATGTTCTTCATCGCAGTTATCAGCTGGCATCTCGGAAAATGTGATATCCGTGCCGATGTGTGGCCTCTAGCACCGAGGTTTTTCTCACAGAACTCTTCCTGCAAAGGCACATTAAATGACGATGGTAAGCGACATGTCACCTGTGAGCAGAGTGGTGAAGGTTTGGAGTTCGATGAACTTCCTGATGATTCCTCTATTCTAGAAATTTGCTGCAAAGGATCTCGACTGAATATAACAAACTTCAATTTACACCGCTTAGAAGAACTAATTCTGGAGTTGTGTCCAAATTTTCTGCTGGACGATGACGTGTTCCGAAGCACTCCAGAAATTAGTAGGGTGACTATCAAATCTGCACACGATATCGCTGATTTTAAGCAAGTACTAAACGCACTTTCATCTCTTCCCAAACTGAAGTTCCTGTCCTTCACCAAAAGCAGTGGACTCCCGCGTCTTCAGCGAAACGATCTTGCGCTTCTGAATGCCACATCATTAGAATCCTTAGACATATCTCTTTGTGACGTAAAATACGTGGATAGGGATGCTTTCGAAGATCTTACAACACTGAAGTCTTTTGACTTCTCTTCAAACCCATTAGAAGTGAATGCTCTTGGAAATATCACGTTTGCACTAAAAGACAGAGAAGTTCATAAACTGATGCTGAGGAATTTGTTCGGAGTTAAAAATCCACCACTGAATATTCTTAGGGTACTGAAGAATAGCAATATTCACCATTTAGATGTAAGCGGAAACAGCTTTCCTGAGTTGCCTGCAAATTCTTTTGCTCATAAGAATTTGAAAATTTTAACGCTAGCCAACAGCAAAATTAAAAAGATCCATCCATTAGCTTTCAGCGGTTCTGTTGAGTTAGAGAATATAGATTTGAAAGACAATTCCTTGACATCTATTGGCAATGAACTGGAACATGTCACCAACCTTAAAAGCATAGATCTTAGTGGTCAGAATCTGGCTGGACAGGAAGGCGGAAGTTTTTTGATAACGGAAAACAGTCTCATGAACTTAACAAAATTGGAAGTACTGACGATTAATGAGTCCCCATTTTGTGGCAGTCTAACAAGATTTATGCTGGCCGGTCTAATAAGTTTGAAACGTTTAGAACTAAGTCGAAACGCTATTGAAAGCATTGAGGACTTTGCTTTCGAAACAACGCAAGCATTACAAGAAATAAACCTGTCCCATAATAATATTAAAACTCTGAATAGGAATATTTTCCACAACTTGCATGAGCTGTACACTCTGAACCTAAATCGGAACAAGTTGACTCTAGAAGCAACTGAAGGGGATCCAAATTCAACCAGCCCTTTTGAAAATCTAAAATCGCTAAAGTTGCTTTACCTGGACGATAACAGAATAGAATACCTTTCTGCAAGTTTCCTAAAAAACCTCAATCATTTGCAAGTGTTGTCCATCAGGAAGAACAAGTTGAAACCATGGTATGCAAAAGTATTTCCAAAACAAAGCACTATTCACCAGCTCTTACTGGGAGAAAACAAAATTAAAACTGTTTCTGATGCAATGCTGAAGGACTTTTCAAATCTGAAAGCAATGGATACTCTTGATCTCTCCGGTAATCCCTTCGATTGCAGTGACTGTGCTTTGCACTTTTTTCAAAAGTGGATAAAGAAAGGCACTTTGTTCAGTGTCGTGTATCTCACTAATTACAAGTGTGCTACACCCAAAGAATACGAAGGAAAAAACATTCATGAAGATAACTTGTTTTCCAGTAATTGTGAATCCACAACAGAAATCTTAACAACTTCAAGCATACCGAGCGTGCTGAAAGAAAATGATAAGAAACCGTGTTCCACAGAAACGATGTCATGGATCATTCCTGTTTCTATTTTCATGGTGGCAATTCTAACACTTGTTTTGTCTTTCATAGCTATTTGGATTCGCCAGTTGAATAGGAGGAAGAAAATTAGGGATTCGGTTTACTCAGAAAAAGAACTGTACATGTGAACACAGTGTACGTGGCCAAGCAAAACGGCAATTGTAACTGTACTTGAATCAACGGTCATTTCAAAAGTTCCGAATTTGCAGTGATGGAACTTTTGAAATGACCGTTGATCCAAGTACAGTTACAATGTTTTTAAAAGTTTCGAATTTCCAGTAATTTATTGTATTTGTAAAAAAATCAACATATAAATTTCAAAGAAAGTAGAGAAGAACTTTCATGAACCTATGTGTATATATGATCGACACCAAGAGAAGCCAGCGTTGAAAGTTGAAGACACGAATGATTAACTTAATTTAATAAAAAATTATGTTTATCTCTAGCGGGAATACAACCACTGAGACGGTGAGACAAGTTATCGATCACCACCTCGAGGGCGCATCAGTCTCAGCGATGTCCCCTTGCCGCTCCTGCGAGTGGGCCAGGGTTCGAGTCCCAGATGAGGCATAGGTGGTGTTTGTCTCTCATGGCAATGGCTTTCTCCCTTCTCAGGAACCAGCGGCTGTACATTAGGGACGGACGACTGCCTTATAGTCCTTAGAGTTGCTCATGATGGTCGTTAAACCCTCCGCCCTACAAAAAAGTACTTATCGATTAATTTCTGGAGGAAATAGAAATCCATTTGCACCGAATCAATCTGTGCTGTCAGCTGTAGAAAGCAGCTGATAAAAATTGACCTCCAGTATGTTGCAGAAGTGGCAAGTTTGGGCGAAGCGGATGCAGCGACAGAGCGGGCACGCAACTTGTGCTGTCAAGTGCAACAAGTGATGTAGTGGCGGACATTTTCCATCAGCAGAGCTTTTCTCGAGCCCGTAAGAGCTTGTGCACTGTTGCTCAGGTGGCGCAGTGGTCTGAGTGCTGCCTTCTGACCGTTCGTCCGAGTGGGCCCGGGTTTGAATCCTGAGTAAAGAATGGGTCATCTTTGTATTTCGGCAGTGGCTCTGTCCTTCCCTGGAGCCAGTGACCCCAAATTAGGGACGGGAGACAGCTTACAGCCCATTGAGTTGCTCACGGTGGTCGTTAAACCACGCGCACACACACACACAAAATGTCCCGTCTCTGGAGCCAGTGACCCCAAATTAGGGACGGGAGACAGCGTACAGCCCATTGAGTTGATCACGGTGGTTGTTAAACCCCCAAACAAACGAAAAAAAATAATGGCCAGTATATTCCACTGGGAGAATTCAGCGCCCACGACATGACCTCAAGGACTGGAGTCAAGTATCTCTTTTTCCTATGCTGCTGTGTCCTTACGTACTGAAATATGTAGACCTTTTCAATCCTCTTAAATGCACTCTAACAGATACGCGTCTTGAAAACCTTTCGTACCATACAGATGCACTTAGTGGTGACATCATAGAGCTAATTTCATACTTCCAGTGTTTCGAGGTTCTGCACCATTTCCTTCAAGTGGTTTTATTTCGTGACAGTAGTAGTAAGCTTTGTAATGATCTATTGTGCGGAGAGATAGGCAGGGTTATTGAAGTTGCTTTCTCATTACAGCTGGTTTGGGGAAACAGTACCGTCTTCTGGAATTGCGATCCTCATGACCTGCGGTACCTTCTACTACAACCATGTGTTTCAGTACAACGGTATGAGAACCGTTGTATGCATAGCGCTGACTGGTATCGTAGCTATCTCGAATGGCGGCAGATAATGCCAATAGTCCGGCACTTTTACGCTCTCCGCCAACTAGAGAATATGGAAGCGGCTACGAGTGCCCTTATCTTATAGCTATTGTAAGATCGCACTCCTAAAATCTTTGCATAGGCAGTCCGATATTTTCCATCGAACTCATGTAATAAATGTTTCTGTCTGCTCATGCTATGTAACGTTTTCTGATGCTACATAGTACAACGCTTAGACTTAGACGATTCTCCAAAAACTGCCATTGGTATTGCGGTTTTCATGTTCCTCAAAGCAAATGCATGCCGCAGTCACAGTTTTCTTCGAAGCGCATATGCAGCACTCTGACGAACCGGTTACTTTGTTTGTGTCCGATAGCAGAGACGGACAAGTACACCTATTGCATTGCAAATATGTTGCCGTCATAACATGGCATTTTCAGTCAGAGCTCTTATAATAGCTCGTTTTTTTCGTTGTGAGAAACCATCATTATGAACAAAGGGGCAAATTTAAAAACTAAATAATTACATATGCAACGCCATTGCAACAGGCAAAATATTAAATGAAGTACCGAATTTTTTCGTGCTTAGCATATGTTGGATTTATCAAGTACTTTAATTCGAATTGATTGCAAAATCTGAAAAAGATCCTTATGTTTGCTTGTGTTTGGAACCCATTTGCAAACTCAATTTTGAAGAATGCCATTAATTTTCTAATTTATAAAATATTATTACTATTCAAAATTCAAGCTACTTTACTAGTCTAAATTACTTCACGAAAGAGGTGGAGACAGCAAAGACATTGATTTATTCTTGAGTTCTCATATACGTGGACCACAATAAAATGCTCTGCATTCTTCATTTCAAGGCAACTTCGGATGAACTAAATAAGTAGTTGATTTGTCCATTGGTTTACAGTGTTAGCATTTTCGTAAGAGGGTGAAGAATCTATTCAAAATAAGCAGTCTTTGTTTGCAACAAGGAATTTGACGAACAGAAGGAACCTTTGAAATGACCTTTGCAACTACAAAAGCTCCAAGAAAAAAGAAAAATCCCTGTCCGATGTCGATATGCATGCAATTTTCGTACCTTTTCTTGTTGCCACTGCACGAATTAAACCAGCATTTACTTAATGCACTAAAATAAGGTATTTGGAAAAGAACATATAAGTTGCTGTAGTCTACGGTGCAGAAACATGCAGCGAGAGAGAGAAATGCTGGTATTAAAATCCCCTTAAACTCTCCATTACAGAGCTGCCAGGCTGAGCAGTTTTTTTCGCACAAAAAATGTAAAAAGAGCTGAATAAATGTCTTCATTTTACGCACAAAAAGGGAAAATAACATTGCTGCCAAAAACGTTATTTTACACATACATGTATTAAATCAGAACTGCATTATCGCATAACCACTTCGTCGGCTGTTAGCATTTTTACGGAGAGTTGACTATTCTTCTTACACTCGAAAACTTCGCAATGGAAACGTTCATATATACTTGAGATTTCAGTGCAGTTCCGGACGTTTACTATAAAAAGATTTGAATCCCAAACTAAAAACATAGAACGAATCTATTTCTCGCTGTAATTTCCGTCTGTAAAATTTCAAAAGATCGACAAAAAAAAAAAAAAAAAAACACACACACACACACACACACACACACACAGATCACAGATAAACTGAACATCACATTTCGATGAACTAAATACTTCTTACTTTTCCTACTTTAACAGAGAATGATATATTTCTTACTCTTCCTGCTCTGTCAATTAAAAAAGGCCAAGCAATGATTAACTTACAATTTTCAATGATTGACTTATAATTTTCTGCAGACAGCTGTCTTAGAATGGTCACTAATTTTTTCAATAAAGAATGGATTTCAAAAGCCAAAGCTTGTGCACATCATGACATTTTTTTAAAATATGGGAACATGCAAATTAATACGTTTGTCTTTCATCGAAACAGATTAAGATCTTAATGTTCAGATTCAGTTTCTTGTACTGCAAAACTGCATTGTCGCATAACCGCTGCGTTGGCTGTTAGCATTTTACGGAGAGTTGTTACTACTCTTCTTACACTCGAAGAATTCGCAATGGAAACGTTCTTATGCTTGAGATTTCAGGGCAGTTCCGGACGTTTACTAACCTTTGTTTCTATGAAAGGATTTCAATCCGAAACTAAAAATACAGAATGAATCTGTTTCTCGCAGTAATTTCTGTTTGTAAAATTTCAAAAGATCGACAAAAAAGGAAAAAAAAAAACCCCACACAGATCACAGATGAACTAAATATTACTTTTCGATGAACTAAATATTGCTTTTCGGTGAACTAAATATTGCTTTTCGATGAACTAAATATTTCTTACTTTTCCTGCTTCTTTCATAGAGAATGAAATACTTTTTAATCTTCCTGCTCTGTCAATTAAAAAAGGCGAATCAATGATTGACTTATAATTTTCCGCAGACAACTGTCTTAAATTGGTCACTAATTTTTTTAATAAAGAATGGATTTCAAGAGCCAAAGCTTGTGCACATCATGACAATTTTTTAAAATATGGGAACGTGCAAATTAATATGGCCACCCAGCTGGCGCAGTGGTCTAAGCGATGGCCTCCGATCATTCGTCCGAAAGGGGTGCGAGTTCGAATCCCGGTGAGGAATGGATGTTGTTTTGTCTTACGGCACTGGCTCTCTCCATTCCGTGGAACCAGTGACCCTAAATTAGGGACGGGAGACTGCTTATAGCCCAGTAAGTTGCTCACGGTGGTCGTTATACCTAAAAAAAATGAATATGTTTGTCCTTCATCTAAACAGATTAAGATCTTAATGTTCAGATTCAGTTTCTTGTATTGCAATGGGGTACTGCAAGAAATGGTACAAGTGATCACAGTTTACTCGAGTAGATCCTGCTTGCCACTAACACCTGTGCAAAAGGAACTCTGTATGATTGGTGAGTTTATTGTTGTGGATAAGATAAGCTACTCTTTTCCGTGCATCATAGAAAACTTTTGGAGTTCATTTGGCTATCTTACTCCAAAGTAAAAGCAATATCGAGAATCCAATGAAATTCAGAATGAGAAGAACGATTCAGGATTAGAGACAAGTCTGTCACTTCGTCTTGTCACGTCGATTTTCAATTCGATTCGCAGAAAAGTGTTGATTTCTTCTGTAGTTAAATGGAAAATGCGGTCAAATGTATCCGATGTATAATTGAAAAGGAACTGGAAAACATAACTATTCAGTCATACGAAAGCCAATTCTTAATTTTTTCCAAATGAATATTCGAGGCCCTCCTGAATGCTCTTGCTGACATTCTCGGACGAAATGACTCCACGAGTGGAGTTTTGGAGATGTCAGGTAAAGAAACTCTGAAGTGTGGACTCAGAGAATTACTAGTGCAGCCAGTAATCAGAATCTCTACTAACTATAAGCACTCCAGGTGGGCTACAGTTTCTTTCTACAGGAAAGCAAGGCTGAAAGGAAAATTTTTGTAATGCTGTTAGATTGGAACGAGAATCACACAGAATTTTCCGTGGCGTAGTACCCACTGGTAGTTTATCTAACTCTTTATATTCCTTGGCGAACGAATGTGCTTCAGCTAGAGAAAAAAAAATTAGAGAACGGTATACAGTGAAACCTCGGTTATACTTTTTTCTAGGTGATGTCTTTAAAAAACAACGTATAAATGTAAGAAAGCGTATAAATGAAATTTCAAAATGTTAAATACTGCTGTAAAATTTATGCTTTGAAAGAGTATAAAATTTCTTAAGTAATGGTATATTGAAAGATGAAGTGACTGCAAAAGAAAGAGAAAAGAGTTACTAATTATAGAGCATTTTATCGGTTCGCAAAAATCATAAAGCCTATGAAAATAAAACTTGTCTTTTCATGACTCTATCTGTCTATGAAAATTAAGATTCTAGAGTAAGCGAAATCATCACAACCAGGAATCTGAGATAAGTACTTCAGTATTAAACTCATGAATCAACAGCTCTTTTTTCTGCGAATCCTGAGTACATCCATTTGAAACCAGAATGTTGAATATTGATGACGCACTTAGGATTCTATTCTATTCTACTACGCCAAGAAATAGTGGAGCCACAAAGTTACGTCCTAGAGGTTTAACAATTTTAAATAGTGCATATGTGTATGAGTTATGAAATGCGAAACCAATTTTTCATCCAACCGGAAGTAAACAACTTGCCCTTCTCTGTTGGGATCCAGGTTAAACTTTTGGCTGCAACGAGAGGGAACAAAAGATGGCTGTCTCAGTTCTCTCAAAGTTGTAACATACCGAATTGCGTATGGAAGAACTGTGTATTTTTGATAATCTGAAATTGAAATTTTAACGCATAATGGCAAAAAGTGTATAAATTAATTACGTATAACCGAGTTAAAAAAGCGATAGAAACTACAGCAAAATATAGGAACTAGGGCAGAATTACGTTTAAAAGTGAAAAACGTATAACTGAGAAACGCATAACCGAGGTTCCACTGTATATGTATAAAATATATAATTTAATAGTACAACAGTATGTTTCTATTACCAAATAGTAAATGCCTCAAAGACAAATGCATATCTTCTTTCTAAGCCATTTCACAAGAATCTGCAACCAGGGTACCTCCCAGAGGTGACGGCGGTAAACAGGCAAAGCCTGGCAAAACCCTTGGGTAAAGAAAGGAGAAAATGCCGTCATAGCAGATAGTCGTAATCGACATGAGGCACCGAAAATGAAATTTTAAAAAGATAAGGCAAAGAATTATTCCTGAAGAGTCATGGCAGCTAAAAGTCAGTCAAAAAGTGACCACAAATGCGGATGCTTTTCTGACATCACGATTGCAGCTTGAGACTGCAGAATCAAGAGATATTCTGATTTTTTGCCATTTTCCCATGTTGTACATTTGTTCAAACGGGTTCTATCAATGTGAGTTTGGTACAACAGTACTGAATCTGTACATACGACAAGACGAAGCTGCGTAGATTTTGATGATTTTCTCATAGTTGTGCTGTTGGGATCTTTTAACACGTACATTGGTTAAGAGAAGACTTGACCATTTGGGTCCTATTAGATAAGAAATATTTAAAACTCACTAGGCCAATTTCTCCAGATTTGGGTTATTTGATATTTGTTCCATAAGAAACGCTCCACCGTTCTCATAAATTTCATTTCACTTTGAATCTAAACTATACATAGACCGTGTTGCTCACAATTCTGTTCAGGAAGCAAACTTATTTGCTGTGGTCAAAAGATGAAACTACAACTTCGATTCTTTTATGTCAAAAACGATGATACGGAATTTAACTATGTAAGAAAATTTGCATTTTTTGGACATGATGTGTCGCAAGTTAGAAATTTCCTCTGAACTGAAAGTACATTACAATACACAAAGCAAAACAATAAAAAAGTAATAATTTGAGAAATATGAATTTTAGTATATAAGAAAGAAAGTCCTGAGTTAATTTTTTTGCATCAAAAACTGCTTAAAAAAACCTTGAAGGGAATGAACATTTCGCTATTTGAAAAAATTTAACAAGTGAAATACTGCATTTCTTTTTTAAGTGATGGATAAATATTACAGAAGTTATCATTCTATAGAAGAGCTCCCCAATATAAAATTTTGATCATACCGATTAATTTCCTTAAATAAAATTTGGAAATTACGTAATGAGATATTAAAAAATGAAAAACAGGTGTATGTTACGCAAAGTTTTTGACCGTTTCTTCAGTCTTTTGCAAGAACGGGCGTACAGGGGTTTCCAGATGAAGGACATCGTATTAATTATTCAGGTTTTAATATCATTTTCCAAATCAGTTAAAAATGTAGAGGATAATCAGCAATGTACAGTTAATGGGTGTTACCTACAATACAAAAACATATTTTGTTTCTGGCAATAGGGAACTACAAGTAGAAGAATTGTTGCCTAGTACTTCCTCTTTATCTCCTTGTCTTGCTGAAGTATATCTGCAACGTGCTGAAGAAATTTCTTAAGCTATCCATTCAACATTCAGCATTCTACTTCGCTAAGACACGAAGATGATGTTCCTGTGATTTGAATTTTTTCAAAATGAAGGGGCGCCCCAGTGGCCAAGTAGTCAGAAGCTCGGGCTCCTTGTTATTTGTTTTAGTTGAGCCGTGGCCGAAAAGAAGACTTCTGGCTAATTTCCCCGAGTTCAGCCGTAGTCGTGGTGAAGGCTTTTAGTAAATTGCCCGAGACGAGCTCTTGAGAAGTACAAGTCCATGTCGCTATTTCTGTGGCGTTACAATCGCCGACAATTTCCTTTATTACCTTATTTTAAATACACCAGGTTGGGAATACGCAACGAACTCTTATAGCATAGTAAATCCGTTTATTTTCGTGGTGTAAAGTTGTATAAAGATTCGCCAAGCTTTCACACACAACTGGGAGGCTTCCTCAAGGCAATGTATACATTGCCTTGGGAGGCTTCTCAAGGTAACTTAGACCTCAAGGCAATGTATACATTGCCTTGAGGTCTAAGTTACCTTGAGGAAGCCTCCCAGTGGAGTGTGAAAGCTTGGCGAATCTTTATACAAATTTACACCACGAAAATAAACGGATTTAATATGCTATATGCGTCTCTTAAGTATTCCTTTATTTCTTTTTCAAAGTAAGTAACGGTTACTGTAAAACCTTTCATTTTAACTCGTTCATTCTTTGTTTTGAAATGAGAACGATTAAAATGAAAATAAGCCCGCTTATTTTATCTCTTAAATATATTTTTATTCCGAACAAAGCATAATTGAACGCGGTTGAAATATTTCACATAGTTACCGTTATTTACTTTTGGATCGGTGACGTCACAAAAGTAATATCCTGGCCTTCATCTTTCCGAGGGTCGAGACTGGACCCCTGGCTTGAGACTCGCATGAGCATGGATGACGTGCCTGTTTCAAAGCTCTAAATATCCTCACCCCAGAACCAATGGCCCTAAATCAAGGGCGTAAGACTCCTTACAGCCTTATCATGAGGGTCTTTACCCACGGAAATGAAGGTGAAATGAGTAACTTTGAATAATTTCACTCTAAAAGTACCATGAGATTGACAGTCACTAATGAAGAGAACAAAAGTGTTAGTATTTCGGACGTTTTCATTGTTGAAGTAAAGGTCAGTCACTTTCAGCGCCGTCTTATTACAGTTTTCTTTTGTTTGGGGGTTTGAAGACCACCGGGAGCAACTCGATGGGCTATAGAAGTTGCCCGTACCTAATTTAGGGCCACTGGTTCCAGAGAGCCAGTGTCGAAGACAAACACAACATCCATACCTCACGGGATTCGAACCCAGACCCATGAATGGTTAGAAGCCAGCACTGAAACCACTGGGCTCATTACAGGTCACTAGTGTCATCATTTTCATTCCTTTTTAGATTCTGTACTTTCAAAATTGCATATTTATTGCCAAAAAAATATTTTATTCGCACAGCCGAAATAATCCGAAACATCTGTAGAAATTCCATTTCTTTAGGAAAAGAAACGAGATGATATTGTAAAGAACTTTTTCGAGCGGATTAGCTTCTCAAAAATAAGTTGTTTAACCACAAAGCATGAACATGTAATAATAATTAAAAACGTCTAACTGAGCCAAGTAGAAATTATTTTAGCTTCATAATTTACCATCATCTGCTAGTTCATGAAAGTTATAAAAACTTCCAATCTTGACTTCAATCCCAACTCATACAGTACATTATATGATACTTGGGGCCCGGTGGTTCAGTGGGTTAGAAGAGCTGGCTGGGGGCTGTTTTTCAGAGTTGGACGCAGGCTTGAGTCCTGGATGCGGTATGGGTAATGTTTGTGTCCAATGGCGCTGGCTCTCATTCTTCTGTGGAACCAGTGACTTTAAATAATGGACAAGCTTCTTTTTATGGTCCTAAGAGTTGCACATGATGGCCGATAAACCCGAGAGAAAAAATGGATGATACAGACAGAGTAAAGTTCTGCAGTTTTCTAGGACTCTATTCATATACAAATATTCACTTTCTCTGGTAATACGGACTACTCCGGAAGTATTTTACCAGCATGGAAAGTAAATAGGCGGAACACCATGCTGATCTTAAGAACACGCAGTGAATTTTAAATGAGACATCTGTAGGATACCACTGAAAAGACTAACACTAAACGAGCTGTTCAGGCTTCTATTCACTTTTCACTTTCTCCCGGCAAAGGTTTGGAAATTTTTTCTTCATACAGCAACTGCAATTCTGATTGTTCTCTATATATGTACTACTGATTTGGAAATGAATCTATTAACGCCCTGCAAAACAATAAGGGTATTTTTCATGTGTAGCTCAGACACCTGAATATGAATTTTCACTTTGAAAAAGAGGAGAGATCTAAAGAAGTTACTATCCTTTACCTAACATAAACATAATAATTATTCTTCAATATCTTATAAATTCACAGTTGTCTGTCGTTTTCAAGTATTTTACCAAAGCCTCCTGGCATCACATATGAAACAAGTTGTTCAGGAATTGTTCTTTATTGCAGAAAACTCAAATATGTTTAGTTAAAGAGCCGAACGTTTGGAAATGACCTTAAACTTAAGGAGGACAAGCACATTAGAAATTATTTTTTAAAAAAGCGATCATCTGTGGCGTTTCAACAAATAAAAGATTTTACAACGGTATCTGACTCTGAGAAAATGTTTTCTCAGAATCTGCTGCTCAATTGTTAAGAAAGAGATGTTCCATCAGTATCGTTACATATTTTTCTGAAGTTCGAAATCATATATATATATATATACACACACACACACACACACACACACACCACTATGATAATAAAATATGTTTGTATAAATACCTTTTTCCCACAAAAACAGGAGTTGTTTCTCTAAGGTAAAAATGTTTCGTTCTTATTCTGAAACAAAAAAAGTAGAGCTCTTAAGAGATTCAGACCTCATTGCGAAACTTCTAGAACCACAGGTGATGATCAAGAGTCGAAGCTACATGTTTTTGCACTGTGTACCATGCAGTCGACTTATACATCCACTCAAAGAAACTAAAATCGACGACATTAATTCACATTTTATATTCTCAAACTTCTAGATCATCTGAAGGCCTGCTTCTGGATCAAGATATTAATTCACAATTTACACTTCCAGCAAAATAAGAGTCCTTAATACAAGTATCCGGAATTTCTGGAATTTCTGCGAATTAATTCTTTAAATTTCCTTTGTTTTTCACTGACTTAATAAACTTGTTGTCTTACTTCACTGGCTAAACCATGTAGCTTATGAAACTCTACAAAACTGTAAAACAGAAATGCGAAACAGAGATATGTTTGTATTGTTTTCTACTGCTGAAATCATGAATGTTATTAAATGATTGTTCTGATCACGCACATTATATCCGTAGTGGTTTTAAGTATGACAATCAAGAACTATTTTAAATTTTATTTGATGAGGAAAAACTGAAAAATAATGTTACTTTATAGAGAACAATGAAACATGTGCATATAGAACTATAGCCACTGTGTTGTAACTTTTCTGAACTGTTTTAGTTTTCTGCGAGATGTGTTACACTTTATATTTGTATAATTTTTTGAAAATATCTTTTTACACTTTTACTGGATTTTATTGTATTAAAGGAAAAACATTATTAAAAAAAATGTAAAGCAGAAATGTTAACCACACACACACAAAAAAAAAGGAAAAATACAAAACTGCAAAAAAAAAAAAAAAAAAAAACATTTTTAGTGACTAAAAAATTTAAAAGTTTGAAGAGAATATGAAAATATTGTTTTCTACATTTACCTGAGAAACTAAAGGAGCTAAACATAAAATTTGAAACCAGCCGTACTTCCATGAAAAAATTCTGTTAAAAGGAACGGTATTTCTTCATGAAGCCATTTCATAAGTATTTTGCTTATGTATTAAACTTTATGTGCATAAGTTTTTCAAAGGCCGCTCTCTTACATGGCGCTATGAATAGTGAAAAATTAAGTTGAAGTTACTTTATGTTTTTGCTTTCTATTTGCAACGTAATGAATATTCTTGCGATGTTGATAGCTAGATCTGTGTGATATATTACAGATATGTGTGTTTGTGCAACAGGAATGCAAACCACTAACACACACAAAAAAAGAAATGAACGTAATTGTTGAGGAGCAATAATAATAAAAAGATAACCGAAACATACGGAGATATATGCAACATACAAGATGTGCCGATGAAGTTTGGTGAATGCTGTCGTAATGCGTAAAAGGAAAGGTTTCGAAATTTGCGGCAACTTTCACGACGCAGTCAAGTACTTGAGCGGACTTATCCGTAATTGTCACGGAGCTGTGAGAAAGTTGTTACACAGAAACGTCTCGCGGCAACAGATAGATGTAGGCGAACTTTGTTAGCGAGTCTAAATGAGCACCGAACCAGTATCAAATTCTGCTTCAAATTGGACCGTTTCTGTGTTGAATCACTTGCGACGTACTACAGAGGTGAATATTGTGTCGAGACTACAAATCTGCAGCGGTACGTTCCGTCCGTGTAGCTTATTTGGGAGAGCAACTTACTCCGGAGTGAGGGGGCGTGACTACGATTTACATCACGGAAAATCTGTGTTTTCACATTGGCGCCCGAACGTAAAAATGGTTCTACTGGCCGTCGGGTTCTTCGAAAAAAATGTGTGATGTTTGTTCCACACATCGTCTGGAATTAATAAAAAATTCCTACTTCGCTTCAAAAAAAAAAAAAAAAAAATTAAGAGGGGGATGACGTGACGAACTACAGAGGTCAATCACGTGTCAAGATAACAAATCTCTATTGGTAAATTCCGTCCGTGTAGCTTAGTTGGAAGAGCAACTTACTCCGGAGTGAGGGGCGCGCGATTCGATACCCGTCATGGACAAATCTGTGTTTTCACACACACTCACTGTATTTGCCTGATCTGGCAACTGTTAATCACCTGTTGTCTCCCCGACTGAAATTAGCGCTGTGAGTGAAGAGATTTGCGGGCATCCAATACAACGTGACGACCCAGTTACAGAGAATTATGAAAAAGGACTTTTTCGTGGCTTCCAATTATCATACGAAATGTATGTCAATAAAGTTAGATGAACTCATGGTGAAAATAAGAAGCAGGTTACATTAATTACTTTACTGGTCTCCAAAATACCCCCCCCCCCCCATCCCACCCTAGATACAATACAAATGTCCACAAATATCTTCTCTTTCAGCACTGATTTCAGTCGGGGAAACAAAAGATAGTCAGTCGATGCCAGATCCGACAAATACGTTGGATAATTCAACACAGCGAGACGCAATTTGAAGCAGAATTTGACACTGGTTCTTTGCTCATATCTACCAACCCGCTAATGTGCAACTATATCAGCTGCCGCGGCACGCTCTCTGTGTCACACCCTTAATCACAGCTCCGCGACAGTTACGGACAAGTTTGCTCATGTGCTTGACTGCGTTCTGCAATTTATTGTACCTAACGTAACCTTTTCGTTTACTCGTTACGACAGCATTCACTGCAATTTATTGTCACACTTTGAATGTCACTATATTTCTGTATGCTTAGTTTATTTTTTCATCATTATTGCTCCTCAACAATTTGGTTCATTTCTTTTTTGTGCATTAGTAGTTTTCACTCCTGTTGCACTTCAAAAGTACAGATTTATTGAGGTGACAAAAATTAAATAACTTTTTCCTGTCAGTGATAGAAATTAATTAGTATTTTTTGCTCGTGCACATGGATTCACATGTGCTAAAGGAAAATATCACAGCATTTTTGTGGCCTTTGCTTAACATACCGAAAAACCAAGTTTAGAGATAAAGTAGATGTAAAACATGGCAGTGAATTTCACCTTCATAGAAAACGGAACTCACTGCCATGTTTTGTGTTTGTTTCTTTGCTCAAAAAGCACTTTGAAAACGGTTGAATACAACCAGAAAATCCTGTATACAATCTTTTTTAATCCAATACATTTTCATAGAAAATGTAATTCACTTATATTTAAACATATTGTTTTGTAAATATTTATTTGTATTGCAAGTTCATTTACAACCACATATAAACGTAATTTTTTTAATGTATTGATTTGTATTCACTAAAGTGAACGAAGAAAAATGTTTCTTGTCAATTTTTTGGTCTTGTGTTCTTTTTTAGATACTGTGCTACTAATGTTCCTGACAATAAATTTCAAGTTCCTACAACATTTACGGTATGGACTTTCTTTCACAGTTGTCATGCCGTTTTTCATGTTAGGAATTTGTGTCTAGTTTTAAAAATGAAAGGCTATTAGCGCTTGGTATTTGTTCTTTAAAACAAATCTGTAAAATTTAAATTCGAAAAGCATCATGAAATATTTTTTAAAAATGAATCACCAAAGCACCTCTTTTGCAAGAACTGTAAGTGCCGGAAATTCCATTCCAGACTGGGACAACGCTAAGATCATAAACACACCTAACTCTGTTTATTCCTTGTTATTTACAGAAAGCCTCTATATTTCGGCTTATAATACACGTTGCTGTAATGACTATTATCCTTTTTTTACCTGAACCCTGGAGCAATCTGATTAGGGAGGACAGCACAATAACTATTGTTTCTTTTGAGTAATTTTCGTTGGCTAATTATGCTTTTTCGACTGTCTTGTTATCTGGTATATCATGTGACACTGACATTACCTTTCCCATGATACATCTGCTACACGTATTTAAGACCAGCCTGTAACCACATGATGGAAAGACGCGAATGGCTGAGTGGTTAGCAATTCAGACTACCAAGGCAAGGTCCTCAGGTTCGATCCCGGGCTGATCTTGCGGCGGTGGTGGGATTTGCTAACAATCACTGAATATTCGCCGTGTATCGGACAAGCACGTTAAGTGACGGCACCCAGGCTGGACCCACTGGTTAAATGGGTGTCCTTTCCTATCCCCCCCCTGAAATTCTCTCACCCCTCTATGTGCAAAATCGTACTTGTACGGTGGCGCCATCTACTGTATTCTAATCTCACTACAAACTGTTCTGTCAAAGTCGCTAGACTTGCTCTCATTCCTTCCGTTTCTGTGTCCTGCCCAAAAGGCGAACTTGCTGTAGGTGGCTGGGACCTAAAATCTACCCACTGTAGACGGAAATCCTACAAGAAAATGACGTAATACGCTTCACATGATGGAAATCACATCTGTTGAAGGTGTCACTGTGACACCGAAAGTGCTTATGTTTTTTAACCTGTACATAGATTTCGTTTTTTAGCTGAATAAATATCATCGTGCAGCAAGACGGATTTCTTTTAATACTAGTATTTATGCACGAATTATAGTGTTTACCGTTAATGAAATATTTTAGCTTTGCCTGACGTATTGTGCCTTTTTAAAGAACTTCTTAAATAAAAAGATACAAGCAAAAATGATAATCCTCCCAAAAATTGTAAAAACTTTAGAATATTGTGTCTATATGGAATGCTAGATGCATGGCATACTGCTTGCATAAAACTATCGCCCGCTGCTATCGGGTTATAGTTAAGTGGACTTCTTTCACTGCCGGGATGGACTTCTTTCACTGCTCGGCTGGTTTCGAACACCGGCGAGAGGTGAATGGCGTCTGCGATCTGGCGGAACTGGTTTTCTTGCTTCCATGAAGCCAGTGACCATAAATTAGCAGTAGAAAGTTGCTGTTAGTCTTAGATGTTCGTGAATATTGTCATTTCTTTCAGACATTAAAGTTATTTACTCAAAATCCATCATTCATGTAGATTTTAAGCAATAATCTTTCTCTCTACCATTTCCGTGTAGCAAGCGAAATCTGTCAGTAAAATCAGAGATAGAGGGAATGATAGAGAAATGGGTTTCAGTAATTTCTAGCTTTTCCAATTGAACAAATAATAAAAATATAAGACAAATAGAGACTGTTTGTTTATGGTTACCGTTTTTGGTTGGCGTGAAGTTTTTTATTTGCCGGTATAAATTTAAAACTTCTTAACTTTGTGTTTGTATTGTAAAAGCTAGTTTTGTGATTTCCAGATGTGCTCTCATGAAGTTAATTTTATAATTGGTTGCCGATACTGAATTTCTTTCATTTTTTCTCTGACTCGGATAGCTTATACACTATCTACCAACAAGTAATTGGACACCTGTGATAGCAAAGGAAAACGAAGTTTATTCACCTTCAATAGTTGGTGGAGCCTCCACGAGCGGCGATTACAGCTGCGACCCTCCAGGGGAATACTCTCAACCAGGCGTTGTATGACGCATAGCGGTATTTTCTTCCACTCGGCTTGCAGAAGACAGGTCAGTTCCTTCACCGATTTCGGACGGTGGGGGAACCCCTTAAGTCGACGTTCCAACTCGTCCCAGAGGTGCTCGATAGGGCTAAGGTCCGGGCTCTGCGCAGACCAGTCCATTTGATTAACCCTATTGTCACCATACCAAGCCATGGTGGACCTCGCAACATGACAGGTGGCATTGTCATCCTGAAAGTAACATAAATTCACCCCGTAAAACTGCCACAACGTAGGAAGCGCATGGTCATCCAAAATGGTACAGTAGGTCTCGGCGTTGAGTCTACCAGGAATTGCGACCATGGGTCTCGTGCCATACCAGGAGAAACACCCCCATAGCAAAATTCCACTGCCGCCGAACTTCACAGTTGACACAATACATTCCGGCAGGAGGCGTTCTCCAAGCAGACGTCAAACCTAGACCCTGCCATTCGAACGGTAGAGGGTGAACCTTTATTAGTCGCTCCAGAGAACCTATTTCCACTGTTCAACGGTTCACTGTCGATGCTCTTTGCACCACGTTAGCCGAGCAGCGCTATTGGAATTGGTGATCAAAGGCTTGTGAGCGGCAGCACTTCCATGATAACCGAGCATATGGGCTTCCTTACGGATGGTATTCATCGATAAAATACTCCCGAATGCTTGTTGAAACTCCTCGCGGATGTGGCCCATCGATTTGGTGCGGTTCTTCCGAATTTCTCTGGCCAGCACCCGTCGGTCTCTAACTCCTAGTTTTGTGGGTCTGCCGGGTCGGGGCACATTCGACAGTCACCTCTCATCTTCCACTTGCCAATCACGTAGGCCACTGTCGATTTTGGGTACTTCAACTCGCTGGATATGTCACGTATGGATCGGCTATTTCTGTGATACCCGACGATTACACCTTTCTCGAAATCAGAGAGCTCCGAACTGCGTGGCATCTTGCATGCGAGTGGTTGCGTTGCTGTTTCCGACACGATATTTAACTGCGGCGGCCGTGACGTGTATCAGGACCACAGATATCGTCGATCGCAGGGGTGTCCAATTACTTGTTGGTAGATAGTGTATATAAGGTGAGAGCGCGCGCATTTGTGTGCATAAACACACACATGCACACACGATCTTACTAGAGTTGCAGTTCTTCTAAATAAAAAAAAGTACCATAGCGCTGAATAGATCCGGTGGTAACAAATCAGGAAAACCATTGAAATGTTTCAAATGAAATTTGAAATTTAATGTGCTATGTTACTTACTTTCTAATTTTTATCGAAATTTATTGCTGATTTTTTTTCGTTAAAATTAATTAATTTGAGCAATTTTGAATGAAGAAAAGATTGTTACTTGGGAATCATGAATTATTCAGTTTTTCTGCAAATACTGCTCGGTCATTCCACAAAGTGCCAAACACTGGGTGTAACAATACGTCCTTTTTTCCTGAGAATACGATTTGGGTGTAAAGACATTTTCTCGGTGTTATACATAAGGAATCAGGGAAAGAGCTATTTTTTTAAGAGCCGGGGGCTTAACGATTGCTATGGACAGCTTGTAGGGCTATCGGCAGTCGCCCGTCTCTCATCTGCGACACTGGTCCGGGCGGACGGAGACAGAACGATCGCTATCAGGCAGGCACCCCTCCCATGCCTCATCTTGGACTCGAGCCCATGCCTGTAGGCCTCTGACAACTGAAGCGACGGAAAGAGCTCAGGGAATTACCTTCATTGGAGTCAGACGACAGTGGCAAGTTGTTTAGAATGGCCTTCACAAAGATAAAACGCTCGACTCTCATCCTTTAGTGTTAAACTTCCTCTGCCGTTTTTTCTGCGAGAAGTGCAGTGTTAACCCAAGGAAAAGAAACCTCTGGCGATTTTCAATTAAGGACTATCTCCTTGATAAAGGAGTTCCCATTCTCTTTATACTAGAACCCTTATGAATCGAGAGATGTCCAGTTGCGTGATCCGATTGTTCAGTTTCATGCCTACAGCACGAACACCCGTTTAAGACACGAGTATTCATGGATATAAAACACAGAATTCCATATTTTTGCAAACATGATCATCTAAAAGAATTACATTGCCTGGCTGCTTCATCATCTGACCTCAAGAAATGCCTTAGTGTCATTAAGCCTAAGGGGAAAAAAGTGCCTTAAAGCTCTTCTACACTACTGGCTGACGTGCACAATATCAAAGTATGTTATGAAATACTTTCAATACTATAAACTAACATGTTAAGTTAGATGAGTTCTTTGTAAAATGAAGTTTTTTCTTATTTTGTTTTGCGATGCCTATTATTAATTTATGTCAGGGTCGGCAAGGTTTTGGACACGACGGTAAAACCCTTGTGTTCAAAACTGTCAGAAACTGTCCAAAACCTCTGCCAGACAACCTTATGTAAAAAAATTATAAAATATGTTAAAATAAGTAAAAATACACAATAATACTGTATAAATAACCATATGTAAAATTTTTGAAATTGAAAACTACACTGCTGGTCACTCAAAATGCAACACCAAGGACACGAGATAGCAAAGCCAGATTTACTGGACACATAACAACAGATACAAAGATGAAACGATTGAGCTTACAGGCCCGTGCGACTTGCGCAACACGCAGACATCAATAGTTCGTGTGGCCCCCATGGCTGGCAATAACGGCCGTTACACGCCGCGGCATCGAATGAAAGAGGCTTTGGATGTGGGCTTGGAGTATGTCGGTCCAGGCTGCTTCCACACGTTGCCACAGTTCATCAGGCGTAGCCGCGGATGGTGCTTGCCGGGCCACTCGGTTGCCGATCAGCGACCAGACGTGTTCGATGGGCGACAAATCGGGAGAACGGGCGGGCCACGGCAGCAGTGACACCTGGTGGGCCGTGAAAAATTGTTGCACGATGCGTGTCACGTGCGGGCATGCGTGTCACTCGCGGGCCTGTTGAAATGTGGCCTCTGGCAGGTCCGGCAGGCAAAGGAGGACTACAGGATCCGAAACGTCGGAGATATAGTGGTGGCTGTTGAGTGTATCGGCGATGCGTACCAGAGTGGTGCGGGTGTCATATCCAATTGCGCCCCAAGCCATATCGCCAGGCGACGGACCGGTATGGCGATGCATAGTGCAGGCGTCATACAGTCTCTCGCCGCGGTGCCGTCACACGCGGATCCGACCATCGTGGTGTTGCAGGCAGAAGCGGGATTCGTCGGAGAAGACAATGTCGTACCATTCCGTAGTCCAGGTGCGGCGTTCAACAGCCCACTTTCGCTGCACTCGCCGGTGGTGTAACGTCAATGGTAATCGGAGCAATGGGTGCCGTGCGAGAAGTCCCCGCTCCTGCAGACGACGTCGATCGGTACGTGCTGACACAGGTTGTTGCGCAACACACCCTAATTTCTGCGCTAACGTTCGTGATGTGGCGGTGTGAGCCGTCAATGCCCGCCGCACAACATGCCGGTCCTCTCGTTCGGTGGTGTGCCGCGGCTGCGGCAATCGCTCACGTCGGTCCGTCCGTCCCTCCTGCACCCACCGAATCCATACTCGCCTCACTGTGGCTGGATGTTGTCTCACACGGGCGCCGATGTCTCGGTACGATAAACCGCTGTCGCGATAAGCCACTATTCGTCCTCTGTCGAATACCGAAACGGGCTGGAAGGACTGCCGTATTCTGCGACGAGTCATCAGGAAGCTTCCCACGCACAAGTCCGGCAGTACAACACACTTCCACTACTTACACCCGGATGTATGTGCACCCTTCTTATAGTGCTTCTCGGTGGCGTGCCGGGCGCACATGATGTGCATATGCCCTGCAATGCTAATCGTTTGCATGTCCTCTCGCGGGCGACGCATGCTGCGAATTTCAGGCCAATCGGATGCTTCCTTCTTGGTGTCGCAATTTGGGTGTCCAGCAGTGTATAAGGGATAAAGATTAATAGAGATTACTTAACTCACCTTCGTTTTGCTGATGACGTAGTCATCTTTGCAACTACCCCTTCAGAGCTGCAGAGTATGATCCAAGAACTTGCTGACAAGAGTAAAGAAGTGGGATTAAAAAATATCTTTCAGAAGACAAAAGTGATGTACAATGCTTTCACAAGAAACGAATATTTATCGATTGATGGAGAAAAGCTTGAGACAACCGATTCCTACATTTATCTTGGGCAGCAGATATCAAGTGAGGGTCACATTGATGAAGAAATTAATCGACGTATAAAATTTGGATGGAGTGCTTTTGGAAGAAACAGTACAATTTTTAAGAGCAGTATGCCATTATGTCTCAAAAGAAAAGTGTTTAATCATTGCATCCTGCCATTGCTTACGTATGGAGCAGAGATATGGACTTTAGCTAAAAAAGACATACAAAGACTGCAGACAACGCAAAGAGGCATGGAGAGATGCATGCTTGGTGTAACCAAGAAAGATAAGAAGAGAAACTTGTGGATAAGGAAAATGGCAGGAGTGGACGACATCATGACCAGAGTGAAATCACTGAAATGGCAATGGGCTGGACATATTGCTAGAAGAACGGACCACCGATGGACAACCGACATTTTAGACTAGATTCCGAGGGACAGGAAAATACCCAGAAGAAGACCCCATAGGAGATGAATGGAGGATATTAGAAAGTATGCTGGAGTGACATGGAGGAGACAGGCCTAAGACAAACAATTGTGGAAAAAGTTTGGGGAGACCTTCATCCAGCAGTGGATTGATAATGGTTGTTGATGATGATGATGATGATATACATATACAGTTATATTAATTGTATTTAGATTAATAAGTCCAACATTTTAATAGAAACAGTATGACGTTTTTTTAATTTTACTTATACAGTGTACTGTATGTCCTCTCGCGGGATGATGACATTGATGACACACTATGTTACATTTAAAGAAATACAATTTGCATTAGGCTCAATATTGGGTTTAATTTTTAAAAAAATGTACATTTGTTGTACTACAGAACGTGAACAGTAATATGAAACTAATACATGAAAAGGGGAAAAAAAACCCTTACCAACACTCCAGAAAAATATTAGTGCAAATTACAAGAGAATAGTTAATAATCCAGCGCAATTGGTCCTCTTAACATCCAATAACCAATAGCCAGTTTAGATGCTGTGTTTGTGCCAAGACGATTTCTGAGTTTTGAATGCATTACTCCAAAGTTTGAAAACATTCTTTCAATCGATGCGGAACTTGCAGGGCACGAAAGTAGGAAAGCAATATGTTGCAGACAATCTTTTGAAAATCCTTCTAGTTCTAGTGTTTTTCCTACTGCTGTCCACCATGTGACAGGGCTGATACTTCTTCCAGATACAGTGAAGTAGGTAGGAGGAAATGGCTCAGCTTCAGCTTCATATACAATCAAAAAGGGAATTGCTGTTGGGATACCTGTTAACTAGCCATGAACGTGCGCTTTCTTTTTGAATGTTATTCAGACCTTCTCCTTTGTATTTTGGATTCAGGAAGTAGGCCAGGAAGTGGAAAGGTTTCATGTCTTGATCCATTCGTTTTGTAACTTCTTGGATGCGGGGCTGTAAACACTCTTCTTTCAACAACATGAGCCATGTACGGCAGGCTTCATGAATGGTAGCATTATCTCTTTGCAAACAGTCCAGTAAATCGGCAACTGGCTTCAGTTGTTACAATGTATCTTTAGCCTGTTTATATAAAATATAATCATTTATAAGAGTGACTATGTCTCTGTCTATGTGATCTTCATGTTCCTCAATTATTTTTTGGTAGGCTGCTCTGTTGCGCAGAAAAGTTTCAATGCAAGTCATTTGACTCTTCCACCTTGTATCTCCCGGTAACTGGGGTTTCAGTGAATTAGGAATTTCATTAAGCAATGCACTAGGTACATGGTGGTTGCGGAAAAACCTTTGAACCTTCATAATGTTGTTTAGCACTGAAACTGGTGTTATATCCTGTCCCAGCAGGTTTAAATATTGGGCACTGCATTCATATACCACCAAGCTATTATCTTCTTCACATAGGAGTTCGTTTGCTTTCCCCATAACTCTGGAATTATCAGTGACCACAGCCTTTATATCACAATTATATTCTTTCTTTGCCTTTGCCATAGCCGATTGTAAAACATCTTTGTGATATTGTGCATTTTTTGTATGTGTACCTGCTTCCACTGAATCCAAAAAATAAGATTTCCCCTCACAGTGAATACAAGTTGCAATAAGTGGGTCATTGTGTATATTACTCCATCCATCTTCAATCAGGGTGACCTGTTTGCCTTCGATAAGTGTCTTGGTTCTATTTGTGACTTTTGTTGACACTATATCTAAAAGTTCTCCTGCTAATGCTTTACGACTTGGCGGTCTATATCCTGGACGCAGAGCTGAAACTAATTCTTTGAAGGTTTGATGTTCTACTGCAGTGAAACAATATTGTTGGCGTAAAACAATTTGGCAACCAGTGTATTAAAATTTTCTGCAGTTCTGTCACTTGTTTTTAAAATATGGGAATCTAAACACTGCTAAGTTTTCATCTTTTTTGGTGGCACCACAAATCCACTTTCATTTACTTCTAGGACTTCATGGTTAGATGAATCCGGATCTCCAGTTTCTGCATTACTTACAGTTCTATCATTATATACCTTTTCAACTTTGCAAGATAAAATGTGTTTTCTCAATCTGTCTGCTTTTCCAAGTTGAACATTTCCACAGTATTTATATTTAGCATACTTACTATTACTTCCAGATTTTCGCTCATTCTGTACAAATCGGAGTTTTAAAAGCAGAAATAACGCAGAAAACGCAATTTACCTTTGTGCCCCCTAGCGGAAAGTCTATGATTTACTTGAAAATTTCGAATTTATAGGAAAAACATTTCGCATCGGAAACACTATCCAACAAAGAAGGAATTTTTCAAATCGGACTCCTAGAAGCAGAGACATTGACAAAAATAACATATACATCAACGCCCTCTGGCGTAGAAACCATGCATTATTTCAAGAAGAAAATGTTCCTAAAAGGTTTGCTGACATGAGTAGTATCTGCCAACAAACCACTTTTTTTTCAATCGAGATTTTAGAAGCTCATATTTTGCTACAAATACATCAAAGCGGAAATTAAGGCTTACGCCACCTGGTGGCCAACCCGTTTTTTACAAAAATTAGAAATTATGTGCAAACGATTTCCCATCTGGAGCTGTATCCGGTTCAGAAAGATTTTTTCAAATCGGAGATTTAGAAGCAGAGATATAGGGGGTAAAGTAATTTACCCTTACGTCCCCTAGCGGAAAGTCTATGAATTACTTGAAAATTTTGAAATTATATGAAAAACATGTCACACTGGAAACACTATCCAACAAAGAAGGAATTTTTCAAATCGGACTCCTAAAAGTAGAGATATTGTCGAAAATAAGATATACATCTACGCCCCCAGGCGTAGAAACCATGCATTATTTCAAGAACTAAAATGTTTCTAAAAGGTTTGTCGACATGAGTCCTATCGGTGTATAAATGAAGATTTTTTTCAATCGAGAATTTAGAAGCTCATATTTAGCTGCAAATACATCAGAAGCGAAAATTAAGATTTACGCCTTCTGGTGGCTAAACCATTTTTTTTTTTTTACAAAAATTAGAAATTATGTGCAAACGATTTCTCATCAGGAGCTGTATCCGGTGCAGAAAGAATTTTTCAAATCGGAAACTTAGAATCAGAGATATAGGGGGAAATGCAATTTACCTCTACGGCCCCTAGCGGAAAGTCTATGAATTACTTGAAAATTTTGAAATTATATGAAAAAAATAAGATATACAGCTACGCCACCTGGCGGAGAAACTGTGGAATACTTTAAGAAGAAAATATTCCGAAAATGTTTATCGATGTGAGTGGCAACAGTCCACGAAAGAAGTTTTTCAATCGATATTTTAGAAGCTCAGATTTTATGGCAAATACATCAGAAGCAAAAATTAACACTTACGCCCCCTGGTGGCTAAAGTATTCTTTACCAAAAATTTGAAGTTATACGCAAAAGACTTTCTATCAGGAGATGTATCCGCTGAAGAAAAAAAAAATTCAAATCGGAATTTTAGAAGAAGAGTTATCGGGAAAAATGTAATTTACTTTTACGCCCCCTAGCGGAAAATCTATGCGTAATTTGAAAAAAGTAACTATATCTAAAATAATCGACATAAATGGAATCGAAAGATAAAAGATGTTTTTCCATCGGATTTTTAGAATCAAATATGTGGAATAAAACGCATTTTTGAATTCGACATCATCTGCATTTACGCATCCAAGTGGCGAAATTGTACATCGTAAAAAAAAGTAAACGAAATAAAGGATCATCATTCGCATATTTCAAGCTTCCCAATGCAAAAAGAATTTTTCAAATCCGATTAATAGTTGCAGAAATATCGTGGGTACAGACGGACGGACAAACCGGTAACATAAGCACGATCTTTTTTTACAAAAGACGTGCTGAAAAAGACACATAACCATGAAAGTGCTAAACTTGATATATTAATTAACAAGAAAGATGACACCGAATTTTCGGGTGTAATAAGCACGTCTTTTGAATCCGTTCTGAAGCAAATTAAATTTATCAAAGCTATTCAATGTCAATAGAACCGGTATGGAAAACAATAGATCTGACAAAAGAAAGAAGATTTTCAATTGGGTTTTTAATCCCTCAGATATTGCTGTAAACGGAATCCTGAGCTTACGAACTCTTAGAAACATAGAAACAGAGATATCGACAAAAATAAGATGTGACCTTTTTTTTTGGTTGGAGGTTTAACGACTACCGTGAGCAACTCAATGGGCTATAAGCAGTCGCCCATCTCTAATTTAGGGTTACTGGTTCCAGGGAAGGGAGAGAGCCAGTGCCGTAAGACAAACACAACATCCATGCCTCACCGGAATTCGAACCCGGACCCCTTTCGGACGATTGATCAGAGGCCATCGCTTAGACCACTGCACCACCGGGGCGGCAGATGTGACCTTACGTCCCCTGGGGGAAAACCATGCATTATTTTAGGAAGAAAGTATTCTCAAAAGGTTTAACCATATAAGCGGTATCGGCGCAAGAAAAAAAAAAAATTAGTCGAGTTTTCAGGAGCCCAGATTTTGCTACAAATACGCCAGAAATTTAAAATTTGCACTTATGAGCCCTGGTGGCCAAACCATTATTTACCAAACATTAGAAATTATGTGAAAAATATTTTCCATCAGGTTTTGTATGCGATACAGGAAGAATTTTTCAAATCGGAGTTTTAGGAGCAGAAAACGCAATTTAGCTTTGTGCCCCCTAGCGGAATGTCTATGATTTACTTGAAAATTTTGAATTTATAGGAAAAACATTTCGCATCGGAAACACTATCCAACAAAGAAGGAATTTTTCAAATCGGACTTTTAGAAGTAGGGATATTGACAAAAATAAGATATACATCTACGCCCCTAGCGTAGAAACTATGCACTATTTTAAGAAGAGAATGTTTGTAAAAGGTTTGTCGACATGAGTAGTATCGGTCTACAAACGACGTTTTTTTCAATCGAGAATTTAGAAGCTCATATTTTGCTTCAAATACATCAGAAGCAGAAATTAAGACTTAAGCCACCTGGTGGCGAAACCATTTTTTACAAAAATTAGAAATTATGTGCAAACGATTTCCCATCAGGAGCTGTATCCTGTGCAGAAAGAATTTTTCAAATCGGAGATTTAGAAGCAGAGATATAGGGGGAA
This sequence comes from Macrothele yani, assembly GCA_039090855.1. NCBI lineage: Eukaryota > Metazoa > Arthropoda > Arachnida > Araneae > Macrothelidae > Macrothele > Macrothele yani. The sequence goes on along the minus strand of CM077011.1, from coordinate 53,309,314 downwards.
ACGCAATTTACCGTTACGCCCCCTAGCGGAAAGTCTATGAATTACTTGAAAAATTTTAAATTATATGAAAAACATGTCACACTGAAAACACTATCCAACAAAGAAGGATTTTTTCAAATCGGACTCCTAGAAGTAGAGATATTGACAAAAATAAGATGTACATCTACGCCCCCTGGCGGAGAAACTGTGCAATGTTTTAGGTAGAAAGTATTCCAAAAAGGTTTATCGATGTGAGTGGCATCAGTCCACGAAAGAATTTTTTCAATCGATCCTTTAGAAGCTCAGATTTTATGGCAAATACATCAGAAGCAAAAATTAACACTTACGCCCCCTGGTGGCCAAAGTATTATTTACCAAAAATTTGAAATTATATGCAAAAGATTTTCCATCAGAAGATGTATCCGCTGAAGAAAAAAATTTTCAAATCGGAGTTTTAGAAGAAGAGGTATCGGGAAAAATGTAATTTACTTTTACGCCCCCTAGGGGAAAATCTATGCTTAATTTGAAAAAGTAACTATATCTAAAATACTCTTCGACATAAATGGAATCGAAAGGTAAATGATTTTTTTCAATCGGATGTTTAGAAGCAAATATGTGGAGTAAAACGTATTTTTGAATTCGACATCATCTGCATTTACGCCCTCTAGCGGCAAAATTGTACATTGTAAAAAAAAAAAAAACGAAAAAAAGGATCATCATTCGCATATTTCAAGCTTCCCAATGCAAAAAGAATTTTTCAAATCGGACTAATAGTTGCAGAGATATCGTGGGTACGGACGGACAAACCGATAACATAAGCGCGATCTTTTTTCAAAAGACGTGCTAAAAAATAAGTGTTACAATATGTATAAGATCAAACCTCACACCGCCTTACCAACTTCAAAATCACCGGTCTCTACTGACAACCAAGTTGTCTATTTGTCACTAGATATTACAAATAAGTTTTCTAAAGTTATTTCTTGTTTTAGATATCAGTTGTTTCATCTTACCTTTTTTGACATTTAGTAGAAGTTAAACAGAAATAGAGTTTAATGGTAGGCAGAAATACTTTTTGCTGATGGCGTCGTACGAGCTCTCTTAAAAGGTTTTAAAAGAGAAATTTAAATACTAGATTTTTTTCTCTTGACAAAGGATTCCATAAGAAGCCGCATCCCTGTCAACAGCATAACGTACTTATGAACTTTACTCCGCATTTAAATATTTCTTTAACTTTAACCACGCAGGAACTATGTTTTGTAATTCCTCCTCACACTGCATGCTTTTAGTACACAGATAGATGGCCACAACCACAAGGGCCACACACAGTCATGGGGAAGATCGTTATAACCACTCTTGTCGCTACGAATGGACGCGTCCCACAACGCACAGCTGTGACGTCACTCACTTAGTCGGAATACGTATATGCCTAGTCTTACCATAAATACTGTTACAAAATATTCAATGAAGTAACAAAAGAAATTTAAAGATACTTTAATATACGTGTGATATGATGTAAGTAGTACACTTGTGAATACATGGCACCAATCACTTTTCAAATTGGCATCCTATTGCCTTCACATAGTTCTTCAGTCTCTGTGGTCACTCATCAATAGCTTTTCGCAGGATCTCCACAGGGAAAGCTGCTACTGCTCGCACCAAAGAGCGTTTGAGACTATCAGTACTGGGGTGTCTCTTTCTGCAGGCCATGTCCTCCAGTGTGGCCCACAACTTGTATTCCAATGGGTTGAAGTCTGGGCTGCTTGAAGGCTAATCAGCTGGAGAGATGAAGTCTGGAAAATTCGCCTAAAGCCACTCCAGGGTTGACTTGACCTTGTGGACAGGTGCGGAATCCTGCTGAAAGCTATACTATCAATTTCGAAAGAGGGCGTGACTCACGTATTTGACCACTGGCTCCAAAACTCTGTCCTCGTAGACTTTGGCGGATGCTTTCATTTCTTTCTCACAGAAATGGAGCTTTGTGGTACTCTCGTAAGAGGCTACCCACCAACTCCAAAACTCTGTCCTCGTAGACTTTGGCGGATGTTTTCATTCCTTTCTCACAGAAATGGAGCTCTGTGGTACCCTCGTAGGAGGCTACCCACCAAACCATGACAGAAGCAGGATGATGGCTCCTTATGATCATTGGAGCTTTCTCTTGAGCTTCTCGTGAGGTTGACGCATACACCCTGTCATTTTGGCGGTGGAAGGCCTCTTCAATAGTGAAATTTTTTTCATCGATTATTATCAGTGTCGTGATTATCTGCATAATGCTGCAGCAAATGTTTCGCTTTTAGAACCCTCTGCTGCTTCAGTTGTGGGGTGAGGAAGTGTTTTGTACGCCGCCAGTAAGCTCTTACACTTAGGTCACTCCGCAGCGCGCATGACGTCGATATTCTTGAAATGTTCAGCTCACGAGCCATCACTGATTGTTTTCTGACAGGATTTCGTCGAATACGGGCTGCCCATGCTTTCACTAGGCCAGGAGTCCTACGACCCTTTATGGGGCGGTCAGAGATGGTCCCAGTCTCAAGAAACCTTTTTATGGTCCGGTAGACAAAAATTCGGCTGATTTTCAGCTTTTCAGCATGTTGAAAATCTCGGAAGCTGATTTTCCGACTTTGTGAAGCGCTATTACAGTAACACGATTCTCATAATCGCCCCACTCCATGGCAAGTACTTCACGAAACACGTTATCTCCTCTGTGACTGAACGCACAATGATTCACTAGCTGCTTCATGTCTCCTGGCTGGTCGGTGACGTTGCACACCGGTTGAGCACCATCTGTCAAATGTTTGTAACAGTATTTATGCTAAGACTGGGTAAAGTGATGGCACCGGCAGGGCGTGTCAATTAGTTCAAGTAAGTATGTAGGACTGTTTGTAACTTCTTTACTTAACGGGAAACAGTCTACTCTTAAAACTCTAATTTTACATCTTTTTTCCTTCTTTCCGATAAGGGCACACTGCTCCCGTATATAATTTTTCTATTTTTCCCTCTCACAAAAGGCTCATTGTGCTACAGGCATGTTGGGTCCAAATCCTTTTAGGAATCTTCGATTCGATTCAGCGGGTGTAATAAGTTCTCCTGTATGGAACGAGAGGAACGCGGGAACTAGCATTTCGGAAACCGTAGTCATTGCTGTTCGAGGTTCGCCGTAGTGAAGATGTGAGGACAATAATCCGAAAAGGGCCAGAAATGCACCCAACATATCCGGAAAGGAGATACCAACGTTGGTTGACAGCTGAGGTGAACGGTGGTTGGTACGTGCTGACAGTTGAGGAAAACGGTGATTGGTACGTACTGACTGTTAGGTGAACGGTGATTGGCCCGTACTGACAGTTGAGGTGAACGGTGATTGGCACGTACTGACAGTTGAGGTGAACGGTGATTGGTACGTACTGACAGTTCAGGTGAACGGTGATTGGTACGTACTGACAGTTCAGGTGAACGGTGATTGGTACGTACTGACTGTTGAGGTGAACGGTGATTGGTACGTACTGACAGTTCAGGTGAACGGTGATTGGCACCTACTGACAGTTGAGGTGACCGGTGATTGCTACGTACTGACAGTTGAGGTGAACGGTGATTGGTACGTACTGACAGTTAAGGTGAACGCTGGTTGGTACGTGCTGTCCTAGAGAACAAACCAGTGGCGACGCCAGCCGGTCAAAACTGGGTGGGCTGTTAGGGGGATAAGCATGAGGGGGGGGGGCACAAATTTTGAAGTGATTGGCAGAAATTTTGGCAAAAAATTCTGCTCATGCATTTTATCCAACGATGATAATGTTGTCCCTAGTAAAAAAGTTTTCAAGAGTGATTCTGTACGTAGTATTTATTCAATGTATGCAGTATGGGAACCTTGGATATGAATCGTTGTGGCAAGATACTATTTCTTTGCAATTTTAGCTTACCTAGGCCGTTTCCCCTACCCCCCCCCCTTTTTCTTTTTGCTTCCATAGGGCTATTTATGAATTTTAGTTTGTAACCTGACAAGGAATATCTCTCTCTCTCTCTCTCTCTCTCATCGTTCAAAACTATAATTACAAAGTGATGTGTTTCTACTACTCTCTCAGAAATTCATTCAGAGGATTACCTTCATTTCCTATAAGTACAAATACAAAATTTAACAAAGAATTCATTTTATATAACAAAATTTCAGTGAATTCGAGAAATTGACATACATTTATCCAAGTTCTATAGAATATTAGATGGTTTCCCCCGCCATAGATTTAACTATTTGGGGGGGGGGAGCTAAAGGATGGGCTCAAAGAAAAGTTGGGTGGGCTAAATTGCATACCCGTAGCAACGCGCCTGCGACATACGGCCTACGATACCCCAATTAACGGCAAGCTGTCACTAGATTTCACAGAGAAACGTTACCAAGCACATAATCCAAAAGAATTCTTGCTGATAGGCCTGAGGAGCAGCGTCTGGTCCATGTGACCGTCATCGACCGCTGAACCGGTACTGGGCACGAGAGCACTACTTCGGAATATCAAGCGACTAGAAAAGACTTTTCAGTCCGACGAGTCTAGGTTCCCCAGTAAGCCGATGGATGGGTCCATATTAAACTCCGCACGGGAGAGGATCTGCAACAAGACTGCACGACTGGACAGAAAAAGGCAGGCGGGAGGTATCATGGTATTGAAATTATACTCATGAACATCACTGAAGCCTCTTATTCCCGTTGAATAGACTCTTATCTCCAAATCCTACCTAGTCATTATTTGGGAACAGGTGTTACACTACATGGTAACCAGGTATCAGGATACCACTGGATTCATTAAAAAAGACATAGCTCCACATTATGCAGGAATGATTTGAGGATCATATGCAAGCATTCGGTGCTCTCCAATGGCAGCCAAATTTCTTCGACTTGAATCCCATCTAACACTTGTGGAACCAAGAAGTGGAATGCAGCATTCCGTGGTCCACGCCAGGACCTCGCTCTGTCGTCGCACACCTTGACGTCAATCAGTCCTACCGGTAGGAAATACCAGAAAGCAGCTCTGGCGGTCTCGTGAAGTCGATACTATGCTTTTTCAGGCGGTTTTCGCTGCAAAATGCCGCCCAACACGTTATTAGGTAGGTGGTCATGATGTCATGGGCGCTCGAGTGTATAACAAACTCTGAATGACGTCGTTTACTTGAGTGCAGAAGAACAAATAACATATTTTTTGCTACTAGATTTGTTCAAAAATCTTTGTCTTTCTACACTGAAGAGCAATTGAATTAGAGACAGCTGGCGTTATGCAAATGTGGCGCTGTGGGCGATCCTGTAAACGTGTCACGGGTGCACCGTGAGTACATCGAATCCGGTAAAACCATCCCTGCAAATGTACAACTGCCGTAGACAACAGCGTGTGGATGAGCGGGGCCATCGTCGGCTAGTTCGCATTGTAACAGCGGATAGACGGGCCACAATGCAAGAAATCACTCGGCAATTTAACGCTGGTACACAAAAACGTGTAAGCAGCAACACCATCCAGAACCATCTGCTCGCTATGGGGTACAGAAGCCATCGTCCAACGAGGCTACCGCTGCTGACCGCACACCACAGGGTGCAAAGATTAGCATGGGCGCGGGAACATCCCCACTGGACCCTAGACATGTGGGAAAATGTTGCCTGAACTGATGAGTCGAGATTCACGTTGGTACATGCGGATGGCAGGATACGAGTACGGCGCAAACCACATGAAGCGATGGATCCTTCTTGCCAGCAGGGTACTCTTCAAGCTGGTGGGGTTGGCATACTCGCCTGGGGACTGTTTACGTTTACTATAATGGGACCCCTGGTACGTATGACATCGTCCCTCACAGGTCAACGTTACCGGGATATCCTGGACGACCATTTGCTCTCGTTAGTGCGTCTTCAACATCCCACTGGGGATCTCATCCTGCAACAAGTAAATGCACCGTGCCAACGCTCCCAAATTGTATCCGAATGGTTGGATGAACAATCCACCGACGTGACCTCGCTTCTTTGGCCTGCTAGGTCCCCTGACCTCAATCCCACCGAGCACATCTGGGATGCCATCGAGAGAGATGTTCGAGGCTTTGACCCTCTCCATCAAATCTTCCTAAACTGTGGGAGCTTGTTCAGGGGTCTTGGATCCGTATGGCTTCCCAACGCTTCCGGTGTCTTGTCGAGTCTATGCCGAGACGAATCGCCGCCGTCATCAGGGCGAAAAGTGGTGCTACACGTTACTAGACAGGTATCTCTAATTCAATTGCTCTTCAGTGTATTTCATGTTCACGTCTTGTGTTGAAATAAAGTTCCCTTTTCACACGAATGGGAAATTGTTAGTAACTAAGGTTTATTCATAAACGAATTCCCAAAATAAATTTAATAACCAGTAATGAATTCGTCAAATGAGTTCGGGTAAAGATTAATAAAATCGAGTAATTGCAGGAAAAACAGAATAATGGCGTGCTGCGTTTTCTTATACTTGGGTCGTAACTCATTAATTCTTGTTAATATAAACATTGCATGACCTTTTTATATATACCCTGGACTCTGAAAGGCAATAATTTCTGTTATATTATATATTTTTTTGTTAATATAAATGTCGTGGTGACAGTTAGTACGTATCAATGGAGCGTTTATGGAAACAGGAGAGGCTACTTTCCATTTTCTATTTTTTCCCCCGAAATTTCCATAATTGAGAATGGCAAAGGAAATAAAATAATAATGACATTTTTTACTCTCCGGAAGCAGAAGTGATATACTAGGGGTGTTCAAATGAAAAGGTACGAAACGACACTGTGGGTATAAATGAAGACTTTGTTCAAAGTATACACCATAGGCCGTAGCACAACAATCCCATTGATTAACGAGCCGAAGGATTCCTTGTTCCCAGAATTCCTGTGGCCGTGACGAGACCCAGTCCTGCACAGCGTCCTTGAGTTCGTCGTCCGAATGGAAGCGCTTCCCTTTCAGATGTTTTTTCAGGGGACCAAACACATGGAAATCGCAGGGCGACATGTCCGGGCTGTAGGGCGGATGGTCAAGCTGCTCCCTTTGGAACTTGGCCAGTTCCGCGTGTGTGACCCTGGAGACGTGTGGACGCGCGTTATCATGGAGCAGAACCACACCCTCCGTGAGCATCCCCGGTCTTTTGTTCTTGATGGAACTGCGTAGGCTTCGGAGTGTCTCACAGTACACATCGGAGTTAATGGTTCGTCTGTGCTGGAGGAATTCAACAAGTAGTCAAATGGACGGCGCTCTTTATAAGAGCCTCTGCTCTCTCCTGCGCATGCGGGCGTCCGCGCATGCTCCGATCCACGCCGGCGACTCCAATCGCATCCCTAGATGTGTTGCTACGTTCTCCCATAGCGGCATAGGCAAATATGTTAACGGTTACGTTCTTATGACGTTTCGTACCTTTTCATTTGAACACCCCTAGTATGATATGAACACGTGGAACTTGAGGGCCACCCTTTTGAAATACTTGTTTTAAGTCATTAGGGTAACTTAAATGAGATTTTAAATAATAATGGTTTTCTGTGTAAAACTTCATTTTTAGGAATTGCTACTGTTCGTCCAACAACCGCTGGTCCAATCCCGATTTGTTCAATGTCGATTGGTTCACAATTTCGTCCAAAGCACATAGACTCAAAGAGGCAAATCGTCCAATATTCATTCACCTAACGGCACCTTTTGTTCAAATCGATTTGCCCAACAGCATTATTCGTCTGTTGTCCATTCGTGTAATGCCAAGATTCTTTCACACATTTTTTTACGATTTGTCGCGTTGTTGACCCGTCTGAAGCCGATTGGTTTAATGGACTTAGCTGATGGTTTAATGACGTCCATTACAAGTGGGTATACAGCATTTATGAATTGCGAATTTTATTAAATACTTAAATTGGTTAAAATAAAAAACATTTGATAAATGTGACACTTGTGGCAGAGCTCACAAGTTTCATAGACCGTCCACAAGGACTGGTAAGAATTTTGTAGTTTCAGTAGTAACCAGAAGAACGGGTTTACAGTACAATATTGAAATTACCTGTGCTTGCAAAACAAGAATTCTGTGAATATTGAAAAGTAAGATATTTTTTCGGAAGATTTTTTTCTCATATACGATAAGTAAGTAAACATTCAAAACAAGAATGCTTTTTCTTCATTTTGGACACTGCTAAAGTGATAGCCCATTGAGTTGCTCACGGTGGTATTTTCCATAGAAATTTCCTATAGAAATATGCAAATGACGACCTACGTCATCGAGGTGGCAGGCACGCGACTTTGTTAAACGTTGTTCTGAATGGGATGTGGCAACTGAAGCTTGAGTTTGCCTGTTAGTGGAAGAATGTCTCCGACCATCCTTTTACTGTGCAGAGAGATCAGAAAATTGGAAGAAAGGCAATGGTAAGCTGAAGTAACAAGATGGGGGAATGTGTCGAGGTAAGTTGGAGACAGTTTTATGAAACTGTAACAAGAACCAGAAAGCCGGCACAAGGAATCCTACGAGCCACAACGAGTCAAGGCTACCTGTATTTGTCTCTAATATCTCGCCGCCATGGGGAGTCGATAGCCAGGCTACTCTCACAGAAGTCTCCTCTGCAACGGAAACTGCGATATCGAGGCAAACAGTTCACAGAAGACTCCACTAGAGAAGTCTACATGCAAGAAGGCCAATGGTCTGTATCCCATTCGCCGCATCGCATGGAAGCGTTCGTCAGAATTTGGCCCAACAACATCATCCCGAGAACCCTGATCAATGGGCCGGCGCTCTTTTCAGTGACGAGTCGCGGAACAGCCTAAACACGGATTCTCGACGTTTGTACATTTGGAGAGAGGTGGAAAACCGAAATCTTTTCTCCAGCATTAGAGAAATTGGTCACTACGGGGGTGAAAGACTCCTGGTTTGGGTTGGCATTATGTTGGATGGACGCACGCGGCAGTATGTGTTTCTAGGAGACACCCTGTCTGCTACACGACATCGAAGTCAGCCATATATTGACATCCTAGAGCCCAATATATAGCTTTTCAGGGGAGTTGTTGGCCACCAGTTCCTTTTTATGGACCATAACGCCCGTTTCCATAGGGATCGGCTAGTCGGCGAATACCTGGAGATTGAGAATATTCACAGGATGGAGTGGTTCGAGAGATCTCCGGAACTTAACCTAATAGAGTACGTCTGGAATGCCTTGGGAAGCGCAATTGCAAGCCGGCGGCCTCCTCCCGGAACTCCGACGCGCCTTGGTAGAGGAGAGGCACTTATTGTCTCAAACTCTCATCCCCTGCCTTATAAACAGCATGAGGGCTCGTTGTGCGAGCTGTATCACTATTCGGAGTAATCAAAGTCCCGATTAGGCCCTCGAAATTCACGCCATTTGCTTCATCACTTTTGTTCTGTCATGCTGTCATGCGCATGCTCCCCCGCTTTATGCGGTGATGGCATTCCTTTTCTGTTGTGTATCTCTGCGTTATCAATATACCCGTATGTATGTCCATACCAACTGTAATTAAATTCTGTCGTGTGGATTTTGCGTTATTCATGATTTTGTGTTTGTCAAGTCAATTTTGGACATCACTGAACTATTGGACGAAAGGATATTGGGCAAGTCATACTATTGGACAAGTGGGGTACTGGACGAAATGGGCAACAAATCCATAGGACCATACCGGATCGAATGAACTGTTCCCTTCTAAAAAATTATGATTGGACAATCGGTATGGTTGAAATATAACGGAAGGCTTTCAGCTGTTTGCTATGCGAAAATATGAAAAGCTGCCATGAAGTCGCCGAGGCGCTGAATGTGTTACTGAGAGAACAGAGGCTGTGTTTCTTGTTAATATTGTTTCTGGACGACTGAAATGTATTAGATTGAAGATTTTGTTTTCTTTTGGGGTTTAATGACCACTTCTGAGGGTTATAAGCAGTCAGTCTCCCATTCCTAATTTAGGACCATTGATCCCATTCCTAATTTAGGACCATTCTTAACTTAGGACCATCCGGGACTCCAACCTGGGTCCAATTCAGACGAATGGTCAGAAGCCAGCGCTTCCAACCATTCATTCGCCAGGGCGGCTCAGATTAAAATGATGCGTGGGCAAATGACTACGTGATCAGCATCACTTTTAGGCTGAAATGAATGGACATGAAACTCTATATGCATAAGGTTAGTGGACAAAAAAATGGAACGACAGACGCAGTTTTCGAATTCCACCTCCAAAGCAAGACAGATATTTGTTTGAAAATTCTAAACTGAATTCTACTGTGGTTCTGACATTAGCAATGTTAAATTTAGCATTCCACCGCCCCGGTGGCGCAGAGGTATAAGCGCTGATTTCTGACCATCTGCCCGGGATGGGTCCGGGTTCGAATCCCGGTGAAGTATTGACTGTGTATTTGCCTTATGGCACTGCTGTTTTCCTTTCCTGGAATCAGTTATCCTAAATTAGGAACGGGCAACAGTTTATAGCCCATCGAGTTGCTCACGGTGATCATTAAACAACATCCAAACAAAAAAAAGTTCATAAATTAGCATTCTATGGCCATATAGAAGTCATAACCAAGAGTAAAAAGAAGGACAATAATTTCTTGGGGATTTTTTAGCTTCTTCCCAGTGTAATCAATTATTGTTGAATGAAAAGCTGAGACAAAAGGAATTGTATCGCGAAATAGGCAAATTCAAAGATTCAGAATAAGTTCACTGCTTCGATATACCGCCGTTTAAAAGAGTTATTTGATGTTGAGAAATGTAAAGTTTCCCACTGAAATAACAGACATATTTCAAGATGTACCGCAGAACGATAAATCAGCAAAATTTACAATGCCATCGTTTGAGTTTCTGGAAAATAAGTGATCTTTCTGATATCAGAGTTTGAAAAGAGAAACCAAGCACTAAAAAACTATCAGTTAGATTTATTAAAGCTGCTGAGCCAAGAGGACGGCAGAGCACCGGTATCGGTGGGGACATATACCATAGTTTAGATAAAAGTCTTTGAAATACCTCCTCTAGCTTATAACGCACAGTGTCCAGCGCATAACATTGGCACTATTTTAAACGTTTCCTCAGAGCCCACACAGATACTGAGCTCAGCAATTTCTTTGAACGCCGAACATGTCTACAAGATTTTTTTTATTCCTTTTTTTGGGGGGTACACAATAATGAGTGATGCACTCTTTTGACTAAACGTTTGAAATAGGCTCAAAAGTTAACTACGCTAAAAAAACGATCATCGAAATATTATGGTCTACACGCATTGCGATTAGAGATGTCAAGTTGATAGGCGTAATTATCTTGAACAAGGTAGGTGAATGAAACGAGGGAAGCACTTCAAAAACTTACTTCTTCGAACGCCGGGTAATAAAATGAAAAAGTCCTTAAAAGCTTAGGTTTCTAGAACTTTGTTTTATAAAAAATAGTTTTGCAGATGGTAACGGTACTGTAAAAAGTTCGGAGTTCTATAACCATTGCACATGATTCCATTGAGATCTGAAGAACTACGTGAATACTGCGCATCGCTGATGAATAAATAAATATGAACTTATTCTATGAGCTCCCTATTCTATTGCCGAAAAATTGTCCCAAAATTGACATGCAGGAGCTGTCAAATAAGAGTATGCAAGTAAAGTTGTTAAAGGTACAAAATGCTGTTAAAGGTTTCCTCAAGTCCCTGAGATGCGTGCGTTTTACTCTATTCATTATACAGGGTGTCCGTAAATGAAATATACAACTTCACTATGCTATTGAAAAACAAAAACAAAAAACTACAATAAATAACAACTTACTTTTAATGTCAAAACGCATCGTAACTGTGAAAGTTAAAAAAAGACAAGAAAGATGACACCGAATTTTCGGGTGTAATAAGCACGTCTTTTGAATCCGTTCTGACGCTAATTAAATTTATCAAAGCTATTCAAAGTCAATGGAACCGGTATGGAAAACAATAGTATCTGACGGAAGAAAGAAGTTTTTCAATCGGGTCTTTAATCCCTCAGATATTGCTGTAAACGGAATCGTGAGCTTACGAACTCTTAGAAACAGAGTTATCGACAAAAATAAGATGTGACTTTACGTCCCCTGGTGGGAAAACCATGCATTATTTTAGGAAGAAAGTATTCCCAAAATGTTTATCTATATAAGCGGTATCGGTCCAAGAACAAAAATTTTAGTCGAGTTTTCAGGAGCATAGATTTTGCTACAAATACATCAGAAATAGAAATTAACACTTATGACCCCTGGTGGCAAAACCATTCTTTACCAAACATTAGAAATTACGTGAAAAATATTTTCCGTCAGGTCTTGCATGCGATACAGGAAGAATTTTTCAAATCGGAGTTTTAGGAGCAGAAAATGCAATTTACCATTGTGCGCCCCAGCGGAAAGTCTATGATTTACTTGAAAATTTTGAATTTATAGGAAAAACATTTCGCATCGGAAACACTATCCAACAAAGAAGGAATTTTTCAAATCGGACTTTTAGAAGTAGAGATATTTACAAAAATAAGATATACATCTACGTCCCTGGCGTAGAAACCATGCATTATTTCAAGAAGAAAATGTTCCTAAAATGTTTGTCGACATGAGTAGTATCGGTCCACAAAAGACTTTTTTTCAATCGAGATTTTAGAAGCTCATATTTTGCTGCAAATACATCAGAAGCAGAAATTAAGGTTTATGCACCCTGGTGGCCAAACCATTTTTTTTTACAAAAATTAGAAATTATGTGCAAACGATTTCCCACCAGGAGCTGTATCCGGTGCAGAAAGAATTTTTCAGATCGGAGATTTAGAAGCAGAGATATAGGGGAAACGCAATTTACCGTTACGCCCCCTAGCGCAAAGTCTATGAATTACGTGAAAATTTTGAAATTATATGAAAAACATGCGACACGGAAAACACTATCTAACAAAGAAGGAATTTTTAAAATCGGACTGCTAGAAGTCGATATATTGACAAAAATAAGATATACCTCTACGCACCCTGGCGGAGAAACTGTGGAATATTTTAGGAAGAAAATATTCCGAAAAGGATTATCGATGTGAGTGGCATCAGTCCACGAAAGAATTTTTTCAATCGATATTTTAGAAGCTCAGATTTTATGGCAAATACATCAGAAGCGAAAATTAACACTTACTCCCACTGGTGGCCAAAGTATTCTTTACCAAAAATTCGAAATTACATGCAAAAGATTGTGCATCAGGAGATGTATCCGCTGAAATTTTTTTTTTCAAATCGGAGTTTTAGAAGAAGAGTTACCGGAAGAAATGCAATTTACTTTTACGCCCCCTAGCGGAAAATCTATGCGTACTTTGAAAAAGAAACTATATCCAAATAACTCTTCGACATAAATGGAATCGAAAGATAAAATATATTTTTTTTAATCGGATGTTTAGAAGCAAATATATGAAATAAAACGTATTTTTTAATTCGACATCATCTGTATTTACGCCCTGTAGCGGCAAAATTGTACATCGTAAAAAAAAACGAAATGAAGGATCATCATTTGCATATTTCAAGCTTTCAAATGCAAAAAGAATTTTTAAAATCGGACTAATAGTTGCAGAGATACCGTGGGTACAGACGGACGGACGGACAAACCGATAACATATGCACGATCTTTTTTACAAAAGACGTGCTAAAAATGTTAGTAGGTCTCCACGTGTGCTCCATTGGTTGCTCTCAGGATGTCTAAACGATAGTCCAGTTCCACCCACGTACGCTGCAGAATGTCAGGTATAACAAGGAGGAAGGCTGCAGTAAAGCGTTCTTTGAGCTCAGTGATAGATGTAACCTTTTCTTGTACACAATGTCCTTAATAAAACCCTAAAGAAAAAATCGCATGGGGTAGTATCAGGAGAACGGGTTGGTCATGCTGTCAGACTCCCCACGTCCGATCGATCCAATCCAACGCCCTGGGAAATTGTGGTCTAAATATCTGCGTACATCGAAAGACCAGTGAGGAGGCGCTCCATCTTGTTGGTGAATGATATCTTGAATATCCTGGAGTTGTGGAATTGCGAATTGCTCTAACATGTCCTGGTACACTATGCCAGTAACGGTTGGTTCAGCGAAGAGAAAGGGCCCTATCACTCTGTCTTCCATTAGGCCAGCCCAGACATTAACCTTCGGGCTGTTTCTCTCGTGTGCTACGACCACAAGGGACCCATTGTTCGTCGATGTTCCTTTGTCTCGGGGGGTGGGGGGGGGTCCCTTGTACTCCGTTCTGAACTTAAGCTGAACTGCTGTTAGAGATTTTGACTCCTCAAACCAAAACACACACGTTGCTTTCTCCACTGGGAAAGCCATGTGTAATGTGCCCCGTGTTTGACGAGATTTTTAATTACATGAGACACCTGGCGCCATCTATCATCTGATTTAACAAACTTGTACACTTGTCACGTTTCTTGACGTTTAAAGAATATTTCTTTCTATTTTATTTTTTTTAATAGCATACTGAAGTTATACACAGTAACCTCGATTAAACGAATATCAAGAGAGCAACAGTCTTGTACGTAAAATCGCGGAATTCGCAAAATCGAGGGTCTTTCGAATGAAACATTTAAATTAAGCTAGTGTTCATAACAGAAAACGTAAGCAGCTAAGTTCTCCTTCAGTGAAATTTAAATTATGTACAGTACTTTTATTTACGAAATTTATTATCAAAACCGATATAATACGTACACATTTATTTTGAATATTAAATACGTAATTCGTATTTAGACTTCAATATGTAGCAGCAAAATTTAAGCGTACTTTAAAATTGCGAGAAAAATACGGTAGTTGATTTTTTCCCAGCATTTATCTTCTTAAATAACGATTTCAGTATTGTGAACTGCATGAAACAGAACATCAATTAGTACTAATTAACTTGTAAAAACAGAATATGTGGTAATTACCTTTTACACTGTAGAAAAGAAATGTTTTATAGAAGATTGCGCTTTTTCTCTGAACGTTTAGCTTTATGAATTACAGCCTCAATTTTATGAAGTGCGTGAAAAACGTCATCATTTATATCGAAGCGCATCAGGTAGTTTTTAGCACATTCTATACCGTTAGCAGCATCACTAAAGCAGCTAACTTTCAGTTCTGCTTCATCTTCTTCATCAGAATCTGACGCATTTAATCCGATCTGCTCATCTAAAACAACATTGAGGGATTACATTTCCCAGGTACGCACATTTGCGTCACAATCAACATAATCGGAAAATACCTGGTGAGGCAATTTCATTACATTCTGCAAGATCTTCATCCGCAAAATTATCAGCGGAATTTTCAGTATTTGGCCCATTTTCTTCTTGTTTACAACCTGTGAAGCCTGCTTTGTTAAAGCAGTTTTTAATGGTATCTGTCATAACTGTATTCCACAACTGTCGCACGAAATGCATTGCATCGAGAACGTTAACTTTAACTTTAGACGCATCATTCTTTTGCATCGATAACATAAAGTACTTTTCGCATGAGAAGCTTTCGATAATGGGCTTTTAAAAAACCTAATGACACCCAGATCCGGAGGTTGTAATTCACTAGTACAATTTCCTGAACATTTTTCAGGGTTTACCTGAGGATGCGCAGCACACTGATCAATAAATAAGAGGATTTCTCTCTTTTCTGCCTAGATCTGATTATCCAAGGCTTCTGCATAAGTTTTGAATAAAGTTGTGGTAACACACGACTTTATATTTGCTTCATATTTGGTGGGCAAAGATTTCACATTTTTGAAGCAACATGGTTTAGCAGATTTGCCTATAACTAATGGCTGCAATTTTTGTGACCCGTCTGCATTGGCAGCTAGAAGAACAGTCTTTTGATTTCTCGCTTCCATGGTAGGTGTCATTTCGAAAACACAGTGTTTTATCTGACTGCAGGTTACAAAACGGGTCCAGTTTCATCAGCATTAAAGATGTCACACAGCATGTACCCTTCAAATATTTGTGGTAGCTGTTCACTTTTTCGCGTTTGTGTCGTCATTTACTTTCGACGGAAAGAGTTCTGTACAGTATGTTATGTCGTTGCTTAAAACGATCAATCCATCCATTTGATGCAGTGAATTCCTTTATTTGAATAAATAAATCCATCGCTCTTTCCACGTTAAGCAACGCAAAGCAACCGAAAAATTGTTATTCGGCCGTCGTCGGAGAATCGAATATCTTTATATCTAGCCGAGCGCGTTAGCCTTACATTACAGCGGCCAACAATTCAAGGCGCTATGCGTGTTTTTCTTTTTCAGTCAGCATCTGACATCATAAATCTGTAAATTGGGCTCAGCTACTGAGACGTCTCCATCTGGTGGGCATTAACTGCAATGGCTATATTTCCTTTATTTGAAGTCACCAGGCAAGATGAACTGCCTTTTCTTTCAAAAGTGATCTACTAATAGGCAAAATACTAGCCCGTGTTTGTTAGAATTAAGTGACCACAGCGTTTTCCAATTCATTTTCCAACTCATTCAGGGGCGATATTTTCCTAGATTTCCTCTTACTCGAAAATTGCTCACAATTCAAGGCTTTCAATTTTTTTTCTGTTTTTCGTTATAGCACACAACGTTGACTTGGTAATTTCGAATTACCCTGCTAGAGCAGTCTGTGATCCTGGGTTAACATCAAGCTGCGACAAAATGTCCATTTTTCCACTGAATAAAAATTTTTCGCTTTTTTTTTTTTTTTTTGCTGCAGTCATTTATATTTTTAAGGCTCTCACAAAATGCACTTATGCAAACTACAGTGATCAGCGAATTTCACTAATGCTACCATCTTACTTTTCTAACTTTTCTAGTGCTCATCAAAACTTTATCCATAAACGAGCTCTGATGTTCAATTTGGCCGCGCCGGTGGCGCAGTGGTCTGAGCGATGGCCTCTGATCATTCGTCCGAACGGGGTCCGGGTTCGAATCCCGGTGGCCGCCCCGGTGGCGCAGTGGTCTGAGCGATGGCCTCTGATCATTTGTCCGAACGGGGTCCGGGTTCGAATCCCGGTGGCTCAGTGGTCTAAGCGATGGCCTCTGATCAATCGTCCGAAAGGGATCCGGGTTCGAATCCTGGTCAGGCATGGATGTTGTGTTTGTCTTACGGCACTGACTCTCTCCCTTCCCTGGAACCAGTGACCCTAAATTAGGGACGGGCGACTGCTTATAGCCCATTGAGTTGCTCACGGTGGTCGTTAAACCTCCAATAAAAATAAAATGTTTAATTTAACTTGTAGATTTAACACTGAGAAGAAAAGAAGAAGCGCGATTTGGGGAAGAATTCCATAGGTTCAGGAATGGGTATGTACAATGTATGTCCCCTGACTTCACAGAAAGCTATTGTTCTGTCCGTAGCTGAAAACAAGAATCTCCAGGGTACTCTAGATTTCCTCCCCCGCACAACATTTCTTTTTCCTGCTTCCCACCCATGCAACAAAACATTGCGCTCCTTTATAACTTGTTGGTTATTTGCCTATAAGAAGCTTACGAAGCGTAAGTTACGCTTGGTAATCGGAGGAAAGGCGAACTGATTTATGATCCGTCAAGTTGTTGCGCAGATAGTGTTTTTTGAAAAGCTGGTTAACTGCATGCGTAAAAATTTTCTGTTACGCGAGGCTCTCTTTCTAGCAAACTTTTAACGTGAAAATGGTGGTTAAAATAGTCTGGTGGTTTAAAACGAAATGTTCGCTAAATTGAGGAAATGTGTTCGTTAAATCGGGAAACGTGAATCATTAATTTCAATGTGGTTCCGTCCGGACCCTAAAAAATGTACGTAAAATCGCGGAATTCGTTAAAACGCAGTCCGTTAAATAGGGGTTTAATTGTACTTCATTTATACACTATTATGACAAAAAACACCGGACACCCTTTCAAAAGCAAAGGAACGAATTCGCTGCGTTGTTAGGATGCGCGGTACAGCTGCAAACAGTATAAAAGCAAGCCTGCAGCTGACCGCGATCATATCACACTGTGAGGTTGAGTGAAAATCTCGCGGAGGGAGAGAACTGACTTTGAGAAAGGAAAGATTGTTGAGTGTTGTATTAGTGGGTTGTCCATAAGAGAAACCAAGAGGGCGTTTAAATGTACCCAAGTCAACTGTTTTGCATGTACTGAATAAGTGGAAGACACATGGCGCGCCTGAAGCAGCAAAACCTACCGGCAGACCAAAGAAAATCAGTGACAGAGGACGTCAAAGACTCAGGATAGTCGTTACGGCTAATCGACGGAGTATTACACAAGACCTCAGTGAACAGGTGAGTAAAATACTGGAACATCGGTATGTACACGTACCATTCGCGGAGTAACTCATTCCATGACCACGGTAACTCATTCCATGGGTTACCCTGGTCGTGCTGCTGCTCATAAGCCTTTCATCTCTACTCTTATGGTTCGTCATGGTGTTCCTCAGGGATCGGTTTTGGGCCAATTATTATTTTTAATTTATGTTAATGATTTATTTACTATTTCTTCAAGTGCTACTCCTATTTTATATGCTGATGACACAAGCCAATTTTTTTCTCGGGACAATCTATCTAAGTTGATACCACGTGTGAATCTGGAACTTCAGGATTACTTTCGTTGGTTTTGCTGTAATTCCTTAACAATAAATTTTTCCAAAACTACTAGTGTACTATTTTCGCGATGTAGGCGAAGAGTGGATATTGCAAATGGGATATTATTTAATGGAGTGCCCCTTGACTTTCAGGCTGTTGTAAAGTTCTTGGATGTATATTTACAAGATAATTTGAGATGGGATGCACATGCTAGTGAAATTGCGGTTGGGCTCAGATCCCGCATTGGGGTCATTTATAGGATTTTAAGTTTGTTGCCTGCCAGGGTTAAGTTGTTATTGTTTTTTTACATTTAGTTATCCATTTCTATCTTATTGTCTCTTGGCTTGGGGTCGCACAACTATTGGGAATATTAATACAATTTATGTTTTACAAAAAAAAAAAAAATGTTACTTTGGTGAATCCGTCTTTACAGGTACATTCTCATTTTCTCAGTTATCAAATAATGTCATTTGATAAATTATAATGTTTTCGATTATTACTGTTTATGCATGAACGTATATATGCTAAGAAATATTCAGATCTAATCACCTTGCATTTCCGTTCCCATTGTCATGACACTCGTGGAAATAATAGTTTTTTAATACCTAGAGCGCGTACAAATTTATTATATAATAATATTAACTTGACCAGCCCTAGGTCCTGGAATGGGTTGCCGCTTCGAATCAAGAAAATTACACACTTTTCGGTATTCAAAAAACAACTAAAGACCTTCAACGTTAATGGTTGATTAACGATTTGTTGTATATTACGTATTATAAATTTAATTTACTGCATAATGGTTAAATTGTTCTTTAGCTTGACTATTTAGATTCTTTTTTTTGGGGGGGGGGGACTAGGGGCCTGTCAGGCTATTGTTAGCCTGACAGGCCCCTAGTCCCCCCCTGGCTTGGTTTCGCTAATAAATCAAACTGAATGTGATAATTTTTTTGTCGGGGTTTACCGACGCCTGTGAGCAACTATAAGCAGTCACCCGTCCGTAATTTGGGACCACTGTTTCCAGGGAAAGGGGAGAGAGCCAGCACACCACCTATGCCTCATTTGGTACTCGACAAATGGCCAGGAGCCATTTAACACTTTAACGACCATAACACCCAAGACGCCCGTGCATACAAACGGCCATAGCCGCTTGTCTAGAGGGAGTCAGATTTCCTACCCTTACCTGTTCTTCAAATTTTCTCGACCTATTAGGGTTCAGCAGGAGTCACCCTCTGTCACTATTGTTGTTATTAAACAAAGAAGTGAACCAACAAACAATTTCGGGCGTTATGGTATTTGGAGTGATAAACGATTTTTGGGTTATGGTCGTTAAAGGGTTAAGACCCCTGCACTTCTGGAAGCGGAAGGAGGGGATAGTGTGATAGTTATACTGTATTTATTTAGCAGAAGACCATAAAGCATTAGTGGGAAAAACTAGACATCGAGAATTATAACGATATGCAACTTTCAAATGGTGATTTATGGAATCTCGCTAACAATGACTCATACTTGATCAATTAATGTACTGTATTTGAACATTGGGATGTAAGGTCAGGTGATGCGTAACATCACAGCCTCTCCTTGACAAATGTCAACCCCGCCTTCTCGTGGTACATCCTGTTCCCACTAAAAGGGCTATGACGACCGCCAATAGCGGTATAACTATACCATCGGGATTAGAGGAAATGCTATCCCACACTCACCAATTCGCTTGGCCAGCGTGGTGAGTTATGGCCAAACCCCTCCAAAATGACTCCACAACTTAAATCTTGGCCCTCAGTCTCCGGCAGCTGGAATGTACCTGGCCAAGGCAGCGGCCAGTGCGACATGAAGGCAGAGGGTGCTAAGAATCCCCGGAGGACCGGACTAGGCTGCCATCTGATGCTGACCTTGGCTACGTATAACGGACGCTCCCTATCTTCTGATTCAAGGCCTCTTGAATTGGAAGAGGAACTACAAAGGATCAAGTGGGACATCGTCGGGCTAAATGAGGTAAGGAGAAAAGGAGAAGATCTCATTGAACTGAAAAGTGGACATCTCTTCTACTATCGTGGGACAATTACTGGCAGAACCAGTGGTGTTGGATTTATAATAAACAAGAAACTGAAGGATAAAGTTGTAGAAGTTGAAAGTTCCTCTGACAGAGCTGCACGACTCGTTATCCAACTCTTGAGAAGATACCAGGCTCAGATTATTCAAACTTATGCACCCACCACAAGTCATGCTGAAGAAGAAATTGAAGAATTTTATGAGGAAATTCGTGATCTAAATAATAAAGGTAAGCAGCACTTGAAGATAATTATGGGAGATTTCAATGCAAAAATAGGGCAACGGCAACAGAATGAAACTTCAGTAGGTAAATTCGGTCATGGCAACAGAAACCAGCGTGGAAATACTCTCGTTGAGTTTGCAGAGGCAGAAGGGTTTTTCATCTTGAACTCCTTCTTCAAGAAAAAGCCACACAGGAAATGGACATGGAGACATCCAAATGGGATGACAAGTGAAATTGATTTTATTATGTGTAACAAAAAATTCGTCATAGAAGACTGCAGTGTGCTAAACAAGTTCAACACAGGCAGTGACCATAGATTGGTGAGATGGAAGATGCACCTCAACACTAAACTCGAACGTAGCAAGCTCATAAGACAAACAAAATGTATTGACATAACCAACCTTAAAAAACACCATAATACCTTCAAATTGGAACTGAAGAACAGGTTCTCTGCTTTAGAAGGCCTAACATCGGAAGAAGTGGATATTTCTGAAGTTAACAGAAAAGTAACCAAAGCTCTTATGGAAACAGCAACAAAATTAGCTGGGTCTAAGAACAAATTGCATTTGAACAAATTATCAGGAAAAACCAAAATGTTGATACGAAAAAGAAGAGTGATGAGGACAACTAAAGAAGATGTGACTTCCAAAGTGGAATATATAGAGCTATGCAAGACAGTACGAAAAAGTATCACTGAAGACGTAAGGAAATTCAACTGTGAACTAATGAGGAAAGCAATTGAAAACAACCAAAGCCTAAAGATAGCAAAGGGGCATCTCAGTGAGGGAAAAAAACAGATTATGGCACTGAGAAAAGAAGATGGTTCTGTAACAAGAAATAGAGGTGAAAGTTTGACAAGAGCGAAAGATTTCTACTCCAAATTATATGAAAGGGATGATACATGTACTCCAGACATCATGAAAGGTACCAGTACCAGAGTTCTTCCAGTCCTTCCAGCAGAAGTTGCACATGCAATCAAGAACATGAAGCGGGGAAAAGCTCCAGGAGAAGATGGAATTACTGTAGACATCATACAAGAAGCAAGTGGAGAAATCGAAACAGTACTCGCCCAAATTTTCACTCGATGCCTTAATGAAGGGAAAATTCCTGAGGATTGGAACAACGCTACAATGATCTTGCTACATAAAAAAGGTGACATTGAGGATCTCAGGAACTACAGACCTATCAGCCTCCTATCAGGGGTTTATAAAATTTTCACTAAAGTTCTTTCACACCGCTTGAAGGTGACACTGGACATGGCTCAACCGAGAGAACAAGCTGGATTCAGGAGTGGCTACAACACAATAGATCATATCCACGTACTGAGAGAACTAATTGAAAGAGCGAGGGAATATGAACTTCCATTGTGCATGGCTTTTATCGATTATGAAAAAGCCTTTGATTCGGTGAAACCATCAGCAGTTGCAATGGCTCTGAAATCCTGCGGTATTGAAGATGCATACATTAATATTATTAATAACATCTATGAAAATGCAAGTGCAAAGATTCGGCTGTTTGAAAATACAACACACATAAAAATTGGAAAAGGAGTGAGACAAGGTGACACCATATCTCCGAAGCTCTTTAATGCCACATTGGAAAATGTCTTTCAATCACTGAACTGGGAAAACAAAGGGATAAAGATTAATGGAGATTATCTAACGCACCTTCGTTTTGCTGATGACATAGTCATTTTTGCAACTACCCCATCAGAGCTACAGAGTATGATCCAGGAACTTGCTGACAAGAGTAAAGAAGTGGGATTAAAAATGAACTTTCAGAAGACAAAAGTGATGTACAATGCTTTTACAAGAAATGAAGATTTATCGATTGATGGAGAAAAGCTGGAGATAACAGACACGTACGTTTATCTTGGACAGCAGATATCAACTGAGGGTCACATTGATGAAGAAATTAATCGGCGTACAAAACTTGCCTGGAGAGCTTTTGGAAGAAACAGCATAATTTTCAAGAGCAATATGCCATTATGTCTTAAAAGAAAAGTGCTTGATCAATGCATCCTTCCAGTGCTTACGTATGGTGCAGAGACGTGGACCTTAGCTAAAAGAGACATACAAAGGCTGCAGACAACTCAAAGCAGCATGGAGAGGTGCATGCTTGGTGTAACCAGGAGAGATAAGAAGAGGAACACGTGGATCCGAAAAATGACAAGAGTGGAAGACATCATGATCAGAGTTAAATCCCTGAAATGGCAATGGGCTGGACATACTGCCAGAAGGACAGACCATCGATGGACAGCCAAAATTTTAGATTGGATTCCAAGGGACAGGAAAAGACCCAGAAGAAGACCCCATGGAAGATGTGTGGATGAAATTCGAAAGTATGCGGGAGTGACATGGAGGAAACTGGCACAAGACAGACCGTTGTGGAGGAAACTTGGGGAGACCTTCGTCCAGCAGTGGATTGATAATGGTTGGCAATGATGATGATGATGATGATTTGAACATTACAAAAATCAGAACTACGCAATGTCATTAATGTTAAAGAAACAATTATATTGGATTTATATTTAAAAAAATGTGTTTCTGTAACTGTGTGTCCATGGAAGAATGGTGGCAAAAACGTAGTCCTCTTGAGCAAAAAAATAAAATCCAGATTTCCTTTGTCTCGACCTCAAATGTATTTGCACTTCAGCCAATGGTTACGTCATGCGTTTGAGACTAATGCTACAGCGGATAAATTATCTGGAACGATTGGAATACGTCTTGATTTCACTTCCTTGCGATTAATGCACAAGCACACAGAGGAGAAACCAAGTGGCCTCGGGCTTTTCCTTTTACAGTTTTCCTCTTCCTTTGTGTGTGTCCAAATAAGTGTTTCAAACAGAGAAGTGTTGCCATCCTCAGCAGTCAAAGAAGGTTGAAAGATTTTCAGATGCATAGTGTTTGTAGTATTTATTCATGTGTAAAATTTTGCTTTAGCCATGCCAGCTAGATGACTGTATAAGTGGTAATGCAGATATACACGGACGAGTCACATTATAGTGACCACCAGCTAATATCCGAAGTAGCCGCCGCCGTGTGCAGCGCGGACAGCAGCTAGACGGGCTGGGAGTGACTCAATAAGGTGCTGAAAGGTGTTCACAGGCATGTGGAGCTATACTGACTGCAGTGCATCTGACAGCTGCTGGAGGATGCGTCGTGGAGGATCCATAAAACAAACAATACGATCGAGGTGGTCACACAGAGGCTCAATTGGGTTTAAGTCTGGGTAATTAGAGGGCCAGGGAAGTACTTTGAAGTCTTCATCTTGTTCTTCCAACAATACTTAGACATTTCTAGCTGTGTGACACGCATTTTTGTCGTTCTGGAAGATCCCATCTGTCCCAGGGAAGACAATCAGCATGTATGAGTGTACGTGGTCTGAAAGGATGGATTCATAACGAATTCGGTCCATAGTGCCTTCCACAGGCATGAGTGGACCAAGGGAATGTAACGAAAACATTCCCCAGACCATAACGCTGCCTGCACACGGTTTGACGTAAAACGGAGCAGGCTTTGGCGCCTCTTAATTTTAATTCAAAATTTGAAATTTCCGAAGCATTTCAGTGATTCTGACAAAATTATCTTTAAACCTATCAGCATTTTGAATAGTAAAGCTAAGCCACCCTTTTGAATTTTTTGGTTTTCAGTCTTTTTTCTAGTTGTAGAAGTGGTAGAAAAATTCAAACAGAAAATCTTTCAAAGCGCTGTTTTTTTGTGCATTTGCAGGTATCCGGACTTTAAGACCTACCAGTATCACAGTTTTTAGATCTCTAGGTTATTTAGAAGTGGTCTAACAATTCGCGAAAAGTTCAAGCAGACAATGCTCCAAAACCGCCATTTTTTAATTTTTTTTTTAGTTTTTGGACTTTTTGAGGTATCCGAATCTCAAGACCTATTAGCATGCCAATTTTCAGATCTATAGGTCATTTAGAAGTGGTCAAACAATTCGCGAAACATTGAAGCAGACAATGTTACAAAGCTGACTTTTTATTTTATTATTATAATTATTATTATTACTCTTTGATTTTCGTACTTTTCTAGGTATACGGACCTTAAGACCTATATGCATGCCGATTTTCAGATCTCTAGGTCATTTACAAGTGGTCAAATAATTTGCGAAAAATTCAAGAGAATTGTACGGACGAAAATTAATCATGTTGTGTGTTATGTTGATGGACATTCTTTAGCATAATTATACATATATAATGAGACTATCATATTATCTGATGAACATTAATCGGCATTAATTGCTGATGTGTCCAGTTCTTGTGTTCCTGGCACCTCAGAAACCGCCGTCTCCGATGAGCAGGCATTAATGGCACACACCGTATTGGTCGTCGTGCAAATAGACCACCTTTTTGCAGTCTCCTGGCCACGGTAAAACGCGATAACGGATGTCCAGTTGTCTGTTGCATGTGCCTTGCGATTTCTCCCGCTGTCTGCCGTCTGTCTCTTTTCGCCTGTAGGACAATATACCGGTCGTCCGCCGCCGTGGTTGCTCGTGGACGACCACTGCTAAACTCTCGGACAGCTGTTCGTGTAGTTTGAAATGCTCTCCAAGCTCGTGAAACGATGCTGTGAGCGATCCCGATCTCCTCGGCCACACTAGTCACACTTCGACCTTCTTCCAACTTCCCAATGACGCGACCTCGGGTGAAGAGTCATCCAGATGTCGTCTACTGGATTGCCTGTTGGCCATATCACACGGTGGCAGCAACTCGACGTCGTTCAAACCGATGTACACCGTGCAATAGCTTTCACCGAATTGCTGAGCGTACACCACCCGTGTGCTTTATACCCTTCCGACACTCCCCCATCCCCCTACGTCATGCTGCATATACGCGCATGCCCTACCGTACCGGACCCTAGTCTATCTCCTGAGTGGTCTTTCGGTCCGTTCTGCCTACTCATTCCGCTGTTATGCTAATTTATCCTGTTCGTCCTAAATTTTTGCACACCAGTGTATAAAATTTACTCTTGAAAGCTGTAATAGCTTTTGTTTTAAGTTCTCCAAAGACTGATACACAGACATCGGTTAATCAATCATCTGTATAATGAGTACCCGGTTTCTTACAGTAACACAATATATAATAAGTGGCTGGTGCACCAAATAGGTGAAAGAAGAAAATATCCTGTGCCACAATAAATAAAATCCATGAGATATGCTATCCACAATATCCGATTTCGCTACGGAACTTCAAAATTCGACAGATGATTGAAATTTAAAAGTTAATCAAACCTCAAGTATTCTCACCAATCGCTCCTATTACCGGTAACTTTTCGCCATACGGATACGGAAAAAGTGAGAACGAAAAATTTCCGTTAATATACGAAAGGAATTGCGCAAAGGTTTCTGAAAATTCAGGATTTTCCGTTAACACATCTCTAAAACGGTAATTTACCGCCAATATAAGAAAAAAACTGTTTCTTTCAGAAATTTCCGTTTTTAAAAGTGCCCGTTCATTTTAACCAAAAATAGAAACCTTTCGGTTTCTGAAAATTCAGAATTTTCCGTTAACACATCTCTAAAACAGGTAATTTACCGTCAATTTCCTTACTAGTTCACAGTTGAATTTCCTTACGTCTTCAGTGATACTACGAAAAAGTATCACTGAAGACGTAAGGAAATTCAACTGTGAACTAGTAAGGAAAGCAATTGAAAACAACCAAAGCCTAAAGATAGCAAAGGGACATCTCAGTAAGGGAAAAAAACAGATTATGGCACTGAGAAAAGAAGATGGTTCTGTAACAAGAAATAGAGGCGAAATTTTGACAAGAGTGAAAGATTTCTACTCCAAATTATATGAAAGGGATGATACATGTACTCCAGACATCATGAAAGGTACCAGTACCAGAGTTCTTCCAGTCCTTCCAGCAGAAGTTGCACATGCAATCAAGAACATGGAGCGGGGAAAAGCTCCAGGAGAAGACGGAATTACTGTAGACATCATACAAGAAGCAAGTGGAGAAATCGAAACAGTACTCGCCCAAATTTTCACTCGATGCCTTAATGAAGGGAAAATTCCTGAGGATTGGAACAACGCTACAATGATCTTGCTACATAAAAAAGGTGACGTTGAGGATCTCAGGAACTACAGACCTATCAGCCTCCTATCAGTGGTTTATAAAATCTTCACTAAAGTTCTTTCACACCGCTTGAAGGTGACACTGGACATGGCTCAACCGAGAGAACAAGCTGGATTCAGGAGTGGCTACAGCACAATAGATCATATCCACGTACTGAGAGAACTAATTGAAAGAGCGAGGGAATATGAACTTTCATTGTGCATGGCTTTTATCGATTATGAAAAAGCCTTTGATTCGGTGAAACCATCAGCAGTTGCAATGGCTCTGAAATCCTGCGGTATTGAAGATGCATACATTAATATTATTAATAACATCTATGAAAATGCAAGTGCAAAGATTCGGCTGTTTGAAAATACAACACACATAAAAATTGGAAAAGGAGTGAGACAAGGTGACACCATATCTCCGAAGCTCTTTAATGCCATATTGGAAAATGTCTTTCAATCACTGAACTGGGAAAACAAAGGGATAAAGATTAATGGAGATTATCTAACCCACCTTCGTTTTGCTGATGACATAGTCATTTTTGCAACTACCCCATCAGAGCTACAGAGTATGATACAGGAACTTGCTGACAAGAGTAAAGAAGTGGGATTAAAAATGAACTTTCAGAAGACAAAAGTGATGTACAATGCTTTTACAAGAAATGAAGATTTATCGATTGATGGAGAAAAGCTGGAGATAACAGACACGTACGTTTATCTTGGACAGCAGATTTCAAGTGAGGGTCACATTGATAAAGAAATTAATCGGCGTACAAAACTTGCCTGGAGAGCTTTTGGAAGAAACAGCATAATTTTCAAGAGCAATATGCCATTATGTCTTAAAAGAAAAGTGTTTGGATCAATGCATCCTTCCAGCGCTTACGTATGGTGCAGAGACGTGGACCTTAGCTAAAAGAGACATACGAAGGCTGCAAACAGCTCAAAGCAGCATGGAGAGGTGCATGCTTGGTGTTACCAGGGGAGATAAGAAGAGGAACACGTGGTTCCGAAAAAATGACAAGAGTGGAAGACATCATGATCAGAGTTAAATCCCTGAAATGGCAATGGGCTGGACATACTGCCAGAAGGACAGACCATCGATGGACAGCCGAAATTTTAGATTGGATTCCAAGGGACAGGAAAAGACCCAGAAGAAGACCATATGGAAGATGGGTGGATGAAATTCGAAAGTATGCGGGAGTGACATGGAGGAGACTGGCACAAGACAGACCGTTGTGGAGGAAACTTGGGGAGTCCTTCTTCCAGCAGTGGATTGAATAATGGTTGACAATGACGATGATGATGATAAAAAAAACTGTGGGAAGGTTTCATAAAAACACTGCTGAAAGGGGGGGGGGGGGGGTGCTGTTCAGGGTTGTTAATTTTGCGGAATTTCAGTTTAAACACGGAAAAACCAGAAATGGACTTTTCTGAAATAAACGGAATTTCTGTCTACGGAAATATCTGTGAAAATACGGAAGTTAAAATGAACGGGCACTTTTAAAAACGGAAATTTCTGAAAGAGACGGATACCTACCGCCAACTTTGCCGCACGGTATTTTCAGAAAATTTCCGTGAATTCATACCACTTATTTTTTACAGTGCTGGAATGTTCAAGTATTCTTCGCACCACAGCAGATACTGCTTCTTCCGTGGTCTGCACGTTCGCCAGATATGTCGGCTATTGAACATGTCTGGGATGTGGTCACTCGGCAACTGTTACATCAAAGCCCTCCAGCGGTCAGTACCAATGATCTGTGGACTCGCGTACGTGCCGTCTGGAAAGCAATTCTCCAGTACACAATCCAACGCCTTTTCGATTCAATGCCATGCCGTCTAGAAGTTCTTATTGCAGCTCGCGGGGGCTTCACAAGATACTGATTTTTGTCGGTAAAAATTGTTCTATCGTTCTGAAAATTAAATCACTTATGTACAGTCATATCAGTAATGTGTGGTATAAATTTCATTTGAATCGCATGGTTCCTTCTTGCTGTTGCAATCTTCAGAAACAGTAGTGTAGTTACAATGGCACAAAAAATAAATAAACAAATAAGTTCACTGAGCTAAAATTACATTAAGTTTAGTTTATAAATGTAACGAGAAAGAAGAAAGTTTATCTTACTGAGCTGAAATAAATTTACAGGAGTTAAATTTATATTCTAAGATAAAATGTAGGGACCAAACAAAAAAGCATAGACTTGATAATTTTTTTACGTACTGTAATTTAATTCAGTAGCAAAGAATCATCTTATCGTATGAATTTATGAATGAGGAGAGGGGAGGGGGATTTAGCATTCAGAGCCACGGCTGCGGATGTAGCCCATTTTCTTCCCCCACGCGAGCTTACTTTTCTTATACTTATTCCTGAAGCCTGGATCTACCAAAACGCCTTTCTATGTCAGTAAATGATATATGTTGTGGGTTTAAAAGCGTGACAACAGTGTTTTAGTACTAAAATAGTTCTTGAGAAAGAGAGTTTTGCACATACCGTAGATCTGTAAATAAACATGTATTGCGAAAACAGCGATACGGTAAAAGTAATCTGTAATATTTCTTTCGAGATTTTATTGGAAAAACACAGATAACTGAGGTTATCTACCACTGAATGCGGCAATACCAAATAGGTGAAGACCTCTTGTGCTTGCGAAAGAAGTATATCGACACTGCGAAAAAAATGAACAAAAGATTGTGATGAAGATTCGAGCAGCTTAGGAAGTTTCATTTTATATCATATCGATACACATCTCATCCCAGTTAATTGTTGTTTACGGTTGGATTCTCGACGCCAAGTGTTGTTGCAAATCGCACAATGAATGATTACGCAGTATTCAAGAATGGATTTCTGAAAAGCAAGTGTCGCCTTAGCTGAGATCCACGCATTTCCTTTTCACAATAATCTGCATGACAGTGCTTTCCGTAGTCAAGTAAACTTGTCGGTGGCAGACGGTTCGCAGCAGTTGTTCACAGGATTTCCTGCGCAAGTGTTTGTATACGTGACTGAAAGCAGCTGCGTTGAAATGTCGGATGATGAAAGTTATCGTGACTTCGGACACACAGCGGCACAAAGCTGAGAAGGTAAGCGAACTTTCGAAATACTATTTTCCTCCTTTCCATCTCCCTATCTTAAAAGAAAAAGTATAGAAAAAAATACAGTTGTTGCGTAAACCATCTCAATCCTTCACCGTAAATTAAAATTACCCATTTTTTTTAAGAACTTAATTTGTTGGCACAGGATGTGAAAGCAGCTGGATATTTTCAACAACGCCACCCAAACTGGAAGCAAATCGCAGTGGGGAAAACTGCTTTCAAGTGCAATATCGTATTGTAAACAAAGTTTTTATATGTTTGTATCTTTGTATGTCATCGCCTCGGAAATACGCTAAAAAGATTTCACCTTTACATTATGAAAGCGATAGATGCCGCTCAAATGTTAAAAAAATTGTCGACTTCGTGGCTAATGTGAAACACAACTACTCTCTATCTACTTCTATATTTAACTCTTCCACAAACTGAAATCCCTCTGACATGAGGCATGTCAATCTCCCCATCCCCCTAATAAAAAAATGTAAGCTCTGAACCTATCTGACTGCTACGAACTTTTGAACCGAGAGGGGATGGGAAGATCCTCATCCGTTTTAAGACCACAATGCTATTATTTCTTTAAAGAGCCGCACCCAGCAAAAGTTCATGTGCTTTATTAATTAAAATTGTGCACTGTAATTATAACATGTTTAGTACAGCGCTCACAGATTGAACGAAATAGTTTCATTTTGTAGGTATTTTCTTTTATACGCTTGAAATAAATTGCTATTGGTTTTTCTCTCTGCCAAAAGGAACTACAGTAAAACCTTAAAATTCTTGAACAGTGTATCATTCCTTGAAATATGCACTGTCCATAAATTACAGTGTTCAAATAGATTAAAAATAACAGTAGGGAACATAATGGTAAAGTCAATGCAACACGTGTCATTCATAATAAGGCATCATAATCTTTTAGGTAAAGGATGAGTATCGCGTTGTCACGCGCGTAATGATATTGGTAGGCCGGAAACGTTGTAATGAACTAACTGAATTCCAATGAAATCAGTAATTCCGCGAATAAAAGGTGGCGTGATTCCAGGACTGTTTAAACTCGTAATAGTCGTTTTTAGCACTCCTTTTGAAGAAATAAAATAAAAAATAAAATCGAGAGAGTACTCTGGTATTCTTTGTAGATAATTTATGCTGTGCATCTTTCGCATGCCAAGATCTTTTTAGGTGTGAAATAAAACGAATGATTTGACACTATACATTTATTTACGTACAAAAAATTGCATTTATTCGCCTCACTTACCACCACACTGATCCACGGTCCGATATACATACTAAGTGGAATTAAATGACAGCAACGAACAATAAGGTTTACTAATTCCTGACATTGTACGGTACTTAGGTGGGTGGATTAATGAATGTTTTTGTCGTAAAACCAATGAAAGAAGATATGTCAGTCATCACCATCAACCATTATCAATCCACTGCTGGATGAAGGGCTCCTCAAGTTTCTTCCACAACAGTCTATCTTGCACAAGTCTCCTACATGTCACTCCCGCATCCTTTCGAATTTCATCCACCCATCTCCCATGTGGACGTCTTCTGGGCCTTTGACTGTCCTTTGCAATCGAATTTAGAATTTCGGTTGTCCATCTGTGGTCCGTTCTAATGGAAACATGTCCAGCTCTAGCCCATTGCCATTTCAAGGATTTTACTCTGATCATGATGTCTTCCACTCTTGTCATTTTCCTTATCCATGAGTTCCTCTTCTTATCTTTCTTGGTTTTACCAAGCATGCATCTCTCTATATTCTTCTTTCAGTTGTTTACAGTCTTTGTACGTCTTTTGTAGTTAAGGTTTACGTTTCTGCTCCGTATGTAAGCACTGGAAGGATGCATTGAGTAAACACTTTTCTTTTAAGATACAAAAAATTGTAAAATTAAAATAATAATTGGACAATTTTTTACATTTTTAAGAGCATATCGTTCTTAAAAATTGTACTGCTTCTTCCAAAAGCTCTTCAACCAAGTTTTATACGTCGATTACTTTCTTCATCAATGTGACCTTCGCTTGATAATTGCTGTCCAAGGTAAATGTTGGTATCG
Source organism: Macrothele yani (assembly GCA_039090855.1). NCBI lineage: Eukaryota > Metazoa > Arthropoda > Arachnida > Araneae > Macrothelidae > Macrothele > Macrothele yani. The sequence goes on along the minus strand of CM077011.1, from coordinate 53,277,381 downwards.
GTTATCTCCAGCTTTTCCCCATCAAGCGGTAAATCTTCATTTCTTGTAAAAGAATTGTACATCACTTTTGTCTTCTGAAAGTTCATTTTTAATCCTACTTCTTTACTCTTGCAAAAACAAGTTCCTGGATCATACTCTGCAGCTCTGAAGGGGTAGTTGCAAAAATGACTATGTCGTCAGCAAAACGAAGGTGAGTTAAATAATCTCCATTATTTTTTATCCCTTTGTTTTCCATTTCAATGATTGAAAGGCATTTTGCAATGTGAAACTAAAGAATTTGGGAGATATGGTGGTACCTTGTCTCACTCCCTTTCCAATTTTTATTGGTGCTGTATCCTCAAACACTCGAATCTTTGCACTTGCATAGGTGTTACTAATAATACTAATGTATGTATCTTCAATACCGTAGGGTTTCAAAGTCATTGTAACTGCTGATGATTTAACAGCGTTCCCTTCCCTTCTGAATAAAGATGGCAGTCTTCCCTGTTATTTCCAACACGATGGGGCTCCACCTCACTACGGAGGAACTGTTCATCAATGGCTAAATGCTGAATTCTCTGGTCATTGGACTGGCTGGCGTGGTCCTATGGAATGGCCAGCCAGATCTCCCGACTTCAAACCACTCGACTTTCATCTGTGGGGTCATCTGAAACACCTGATATGCTGAGAAAACCCGCGACAAATACCACCTTCAGGAATGCATCCTGGAGGCCTGTACCCACATTTCTCCCGATATTCTCGTGCGGTGGATAAGGACCTGATCAAGCGCCTTCAGCTCTGTGTTCGGCCAGGGACAACACATTGAACACATCAAATAACTGTGCATCACAGGGTACTTCAGAGGTCGTTATTTCTATTTTTGTGTTGATAACTTGTGAACCACAACACATATGTCAAATCTGATTACGGCAATCAATTACTGGGAAATTGATTTGATATGCAGCATGACCCCCTTATCATTTCAAAGATTTGACCTTGATCCAATATAGCGGATTTCAGGATGGCGGCCATGTTGCGGAAATAGCCTAAAAGATAGGCCTTCTCACCGATTCTTTGTTGGGTTATTCAGATTTTTGACTCACACTGTATAATGTACAAACTGAGTTACTCTTAGATGGTAACCGGATTCACCGGTCAGATTAAGTTTTTCAAATCTACAATGCCCAGTTTGCCCCAAGGACAACCTTCCCTACAGAAAAAGTACAAATATCACGCCGCATTTTTTCTTCATTTGCGTGCATCATTGTCCCGCACTTTCATACTAATTTGCATAAATGTAGCACTGATCCTTCCCTGTAAAGCATTTTGTTTGATGAGGAGTAGGTAATATACTGTTCGATATTAAAAATAACACACCTTTAAGAAGTTCATGAAATGATACAGATTTTAAAAGTAGGTGGGAAAGAAGTGATTTAATTTCTGAGGGATTGTATGAATGCGTCGGGCGAGGAGACAGTGTAATGTGGCCTGAGTCAGTTGGTCGTATGACTGCCTTGCTGGGATCTACAATCAGCAACACGGCATGACATCGAATGGGAAACTTCTCTCGTGGTGTCCTGAGTTGTCGCTGACCATGCGTCAGTGACTTGTGTCCACATTTCATCGACATTGCTGGAGGTCGTGCGAGGCGTTAAATCGTACACATTCTTTGTTGGGGAGAAGTCTGGGGATCGTTTTAGCTAGAACAGCACTAGATATCCTGTAAGGGAGCCATGTAGTCTCCAGACTCTCAATCGGCGACCATCGGCACTAAAACAGAAGCGGAACTTGTCGATAAATACGACATGTTTCCATTCGTCCCGCCACACACGTCTGGTACAACACCACTTTAACGTTTCACGACGATGTGCTGCAGTGAGTGGCAATCAACGGAATGTCTGGGGACAGGGCACTTCTGCCTTGGGCAATCTGTGATTTACAGTCCATGTCAATACTGGGATGTTCAGAGCTACTTGTACATCTCGTAGGCTGTTGTCTGCTGTGGATTGTGGGGCTGCTACGGCTTGCTGTCGAATACAACGATAGAGGCGTTCGGAAGTTCACCTACGTGCATCAGTTCCGCTACGGAGACGCACATTACCTTTCCCCAACCATCGTTACCACATTTGACTACGACAGTCGTTTCATCACTATGCGTTTCCGCTGCGATAAGGACCAGGGACCAATCAGCCGTACTAAGATGAAGCCTCCGGTAAAGCTGACCCTGTGATGGTGATGACATCGTCTAGGCATTCTCAATTCATACACATTTTCCGCCACAGAGATTACTCCCACAAGGCAATCCATCTATGTGCTGAGGTAAAGGCGAGTGAACTTCGCTACGTGTTTGCATTTTTATCTGCCTCACCTATCGTGATTGGATTGCAACCGTAATCACTTACATAACCCAACTGTCGACACATACCCACAAATATGCGTGGCGCACCGACAAATTCTTTCTGATGTGACATTTTCTATGTCGAGCAGTAGAGTTCATGGAAGTAAGAATGTCAAAATGCCGTGACATAATTTAAATAGCAATATATACACTGGTGTCCAAAATTAACGTGACAAACACAAATTCGAGCATATGTCCAAAAGAAGACGACCGATTATAAAGATTTTTCAGAGCAAGGGGAAAGTCGACGTACACAAGCAGCATTGTGCTTGTGTACAATGCAAATGACAACCATACATAATCGAGCTGGCAGGCACGTGACCTTGATAAACGTTGTTCTGAGTGAGGGGCGGCAATTGAAGCTTGAGTTGGACTGTTAGGGGAAAAATGACTCCGCACCATCGCTTAGTAGACTCTTTACGGCGGAGAGCGATCTGTAGATTAGAAGCAAGGTAGTCGCAAATTGAGGTAGCAAGATGGCCGAATGTGTCGAGGCAAGTGGTCTGAAATATTTATAGACAGTTCCAGGGAACCGAAACAATAACCAGAAGGCCCGTGCAAGTGTTGTGACGTACACTCTGAATTATCTTTCATTTTTAGTTGCTGTCTCTATGTAAATTTGAGTTCATTCTCTTTTAGTGTTTTCAACCTTAAATTTATATCTTCTCTCCCGGGGAATAAGGTTGGCGACACTTCTGAGGTCGGAGAGCAGGACGTATGCATGTGACAGATAAGAACTAGAGATATAATGTTGAAGCAATAGTAATAGTCAAAAATATTTTATAGTGGTGTCATGTTATAATTGCTGAACCTGCGTTACTCTGAAGTTGAATTTACTTGAAAGCTGCGTGTTGAGTTGTGTTACGGTTCATATTTACCGTTCGAAGTTAGTTTTCTGATTACTAACGTTTGTTAATTAGTTTTTAAGTTTTACTACCATTATAATGAGTTGAAGTTGGAATATTAACGTTTTGTATGAACGGCATTTATGAAGAATAAAGGAAAAGAACTGTAAGTAGATATTTCTTTGGATTTTATTTGCGTGACGCCTGTTACACTTTAAGTAAGCTGCCCAGAAGTCTCGAATTCTTGAGAACAATCCTCGAATTTTGTTTACATTTCCTCAAAACGTCTGATGCCCTTGGGTATGCAAATTGTCTCCAACTTTTGATGTTTGTCCTTAAAATGGCCTCGAATTAACGCTTTCTCATTAGCTCTTTATATTTCTAATAAAAAATGTTCTTAAAGAAAAGTTTTCGTTGTACTAATTTTTCTACAAGCTTCTTGTGAAAACAAATTTTGACTGTCCCCACCATTTTCCGAGTTTACGACCACCGTGAGCAGCTCTAAAGATTATAGGCAGTCGCCTGTCCCTAATTTGGGGACGTTCGCTCTAGAAAAGGGAGATAGTAAGTGCTGTAAGACAAACTCACCAGCCATGCTTCATTCGGGACTCGAACCCATTCCAACTTGTACGAATGGTCAGTGGCCAGCACTTCCACTGCACCACTGGAGTGGCCAAATTTCAACTATACTTATTCTGAATTGCTCCAAAAACTTCGTCAAAATGAAAAAAATCTCGCTATACAATTCGTTCATTAATGTGCAGCTTGAATTTAATTCTGCATATATACCTAAGGTAAAGCATTTCACTTTTGCTAATATGCTCTCGCCATCATAGCTCTTCTTTATCAGTACAAATAACCAACATTTTACAAGATATATCCTTTTAAGGCATAAATTTTCATATACAATACATTGACAAAAGTCACTGAACACATAGAAGAGAAACACAACATAGCATTTATTGACATACGTTAGTACGGTGTCGGCCCAACTTTGGCCTTAATGCATGCACTGACCCTTCGAAACAGGCTCTCAACAAGGATTTCGAACCCAGCGATAGGTATGTGCTTCCATTCAGTACATAATGCTGCCGCTAACTGTTGCTTAGTAGTAGGCATTCGTTCCAAACTTCTTATGCGGCGCTCTAATTCATCCCCTAGGTGCTCTATGTGATTAAGATCAGGGCTCTGTGCTGGCCAGTCCACACACGATACGAAATTATCGTCAAACCACGCCGTAATAATACACTGACGGAAAAAAATCCCAACACCACGAAAAAATAGTTGTAGAGGAATGAAATGGCGGCAATACATTTGTATAGGTAACATATTTAATCGATTAAGGTTTCAAGATCACAGCTTATTGTAAGCGCGAGAAGAGCCATTTTAAATGTGAAATGCTGGTACATTAATAACCGGTGTAACCGCCAGAATGTTGAATGCAAGCACGCAAACGTTCATGCATTGTGTTGTACAGGTGTTGGATGTCAGTTTGTGGGATGGAGTTCCATGCCTGTTGCACTTGGTCGGTCAATACAGGGACGGTTAATGCTGGTTGGGGGTGACGCTGGAGTTGTCGTCCAATGATGTCCCATACGTGCTCGATTGGTGAAAGATCTGGTGATCTAGCAGGCCACGGCAACATGTCGACACTCTGTAGAGCATGTTGGGTTACAACAGCGGTATGCGGGCGAGCGTTATCCTGTTGGAAAGCACCCCCTGGAATGCTGTTCATGAATGGCAGCACAACAGGTTGAATCACCAGACCGACGTGCAACTGTGCCGTCAGGGTGCGTGGGATAACCACGAGAGTTATCCTGCTGTCATAGAAAATTGCTCCCCAGACCATAACTCCAGGTGTAGGTCCAGCGTGTCTCGGCCGCAGACAGGTTTGTTGCAGGCGCTCACCTGGCCTCCTTTTAACCAACACACGGCCATCACTGACACCCAGGCAGAACCGGCCTTCATCAGAAAACACAACAGATCTCCACTCCGTCCTCCAATGAGCTCTAGCTTGACACCACTGACGTCGCAAACGGCAGTGGTTTGGAGTAAGTGGAATGCACGCTACAGGGCGTCTGGCTCGGAGCTGTCCTTCAAATAACCGATTTGTAACAGTTCGTTGTGTCACTGTGGTGGCAACTACAGCTCGAATTGCTGCCGCAGACGCGGTACGATGCGCCACGGCCATACGCCGTACACGGCGGTCTCCCTCTCAGTAGTGCCACGTGGCCGGCCGGAACCAGATCTTCTTGAGGCAGTACCTTCCCTTGACCACCGCTGCCAACAATCATGCACAGTGGCTACATTCCTGCCAAGTCGTTCTGCAATATTGCGGAAAGAAAATCCACCATCTAGTAGCCCTATTACACGACCTCGTTCAAACTCAGTGAGCTGTTGATAATGGCTTCTTCGTCTTCTTAAAGGCATTCTTGACTAACATCAACACCCTACGTTGAATCTCAACGATAACTAACGCTCACGAACGTTACAGCGCGTATTTACAGCAAACCTGCTTTGCATGTTCCGAGGGGCGCTACTAGCGCCACACATATGCGCCGAGCGCGAAATTTGCATAGACGTCATCTTACAGATGTACTCTCACCGCCTACCAACTGTCGTTTATCTAACACAACCCCTTCTTGGTGTTGGGATGGGATTTTTTTTCCGTCAGGGTATATACATGTGTATATATATACTTAAAGCACTTCTGAAATACTCTGTACATATTGCAACTAATTGTTCATGACATATAACCTTCACAATGCGTTTCTTTAATTAATTATTGTCTTTATTATATTCTCGTTTTTGTGTTGTCAGAAGTTGTGGAGTAGTGGGTTTTTATAATCCAGTCTTCTTTCAAGAATCTGTGTTTTAAAAAAATTAATATCTCCTTTTTATTGCAATGTTAAGAATTTGTAATACTTTAGTATTGTTATTCAGGTTAAAATTCTCTCTCAGGCGAACTTGGTAATTTGTTATTGCTGAACATTATTTCTGATTTATTATGTGACTCTTACAACTTGAGTTTTCTATAATCTTCTTCTTTCTGTTTAATAGTAACAGATGAAGAGCATGGGTCGGGCCAGGAAAGTTATGGATGCTAGCAAAATTGTTAACTAAAGCTTGGTCATGCAACTCTGCGGAGGTCATGACATTTATATATATTCTTTAAAATATATATTTTTTAAAATTTTTTTAAGGTGGGCTTATTACTTGCATCTATGACTTTGCAGAAACCCATTTCCAAATAGGTCTTTGTGGAAGTGAGAAAATGCAGAGTTTTTGCTGGTCCTTGATAAAGCCAAGGCTCAGTATTCTCGATACTTTCTACATTCAGTTGTTTTATTTTTCTCTTTTTACTCACACCGGTCAATACATAACCTTTTCTATGTTGTACTTGGAGAGAGTCAAAAATTCTTTTTTGCTTCAGTTTCTTAATAGAATGTGAATTCTGAATTTTCATAACTGCTGCGTTGCGCGTTTTGATCTTCAGGTTATTTTGCATCTTTCACTTTAAATTCTAAAGTATTTCTTTTGTTTTCGGCTTTGCTCTTTAGTATATATATATATATATATATATATATATATTATATGTAATATCCTTATCCTGTAATATCATTATTATGTTGGTACCAGCAGGATAATGTGCATTATCCTGCTGGTACCAACAAGGCTCGGTTCCATAGTATTGCCACAGAGTTAGTAGGGTATAATTGTCCAGAATATCGAGGTTAACAGGTCTGGTTAACAGGTATGTTCACGATAACCAATGGGCCGGGACCATACAACGAAAAACACCCACACACGAGTACACTGCCAGCTCCAAACTTGACCGTAGAAACAGCATGCTGTGGTAAATAGCGTTCCTCTGGCTGCCGCCATACCCACACACGGCTATCAGACTGATGGATCTTACATCTGGATTCATCAGTCCGTAGGAACCATTTCCATTGATCTACGGTCTACCATAAATGTTATTTACACCATGCTAAACGATGAGTAGCATTCCGAGTGGAGATGAAAGGCTTATGAGCAGCCGCACGACTACGGTAACACATAGAATGAAGTTTTCTGCCAATGGTACGTGTACATACCGAAGTTCCAGCACTTTTACTCACCTGTATACTGAGGTCTTGTGCAGTACTCCGTTGATTAGCTGTAACGACTCTCCTGAGGTTTGGACGTCCTCTATCACTGATTTTCTTTGGTTTGCTGTTACGTTTTGCTACTTCGGGCACGCCATGTGTCTTCCACTTATTCAGTACATTCAAAGCAGTTGACTTTTGTATGTTTAAACGCCTTCTTGGTTTCTGTTATGGACAACCCACTAATATAACACTCAACAATATTTCCTTTCTCAAAGTCAGTTCTCTCCCGCCGCCACAATTTCACTCAACCTCACAGTACAATATGATCGCGGTCAGGTGCTGGCATGTTTCATACCGTTTGCAGCTGTACCGCGCATCTTAACAACGCAGCGGATCTGTTCATCTGCTTTTGAAGAGGGTTTCTGGTGACTTTTGCATAGTGTATATGTCACTTATAGGAACAATACAGTTTTGTGACAAAAAAGTCGCATATTTAGTTTGAGTATGTGCATGTCGCCAAACGATCTGCTGATTTGGGGACACCACGACGTTTTGTCCTCAAATCAGTGTTCCTATATGCGGTAACCTTAACTTCAAGTGAAGCTTAAGAACTGATTGCATGTAGTGTTCAGTAAGCTATATACAGTCAGTCACAAAAGTCAACACACACCCTTCAAAATGCAATCATTTACGAAATTACGACCGTTTCGGAAACCTCGCATGTTTAGTAACCTTATATTTTACGAGTAGGACAATATTTTAAAATAAAAAATGATTGAAACAAAATAAATTCACATAACAAGAATATGTAAATAACTTCGAAAACGCTTTAGAAAAGTCGTCTGCATACAGCATGTGCATTTCTGTTTCGTCATACGAACTCATTCCTATTTAAGCAATCAGGAAACGCAGGTGCTCACACTGCTAGAAAGTTACTCTTGTGTGTATTAGTCAAGTTTTTTTCAGTGTTCCAGTTAAAATGGTTCCACGAAAAGAAATTTCTCTGCACATGAGAAATATGATAATACAGTTGCGAAAGAAATAAAATCTTACGGTGAGATTTCAAAAATTGTTGGAAAAAGCCGTTCAAGTATCCAAAATGTTACTAGGAAGAACGAGTCAGCCGGAGACGTGTTCTATAAAGCTCGAAGTGGTCGCTACAGTGTATTAAGTGGTCAAAATGCTCGAGCAGTTCTGAAAGGAATCAAGTCAAATCCGAAAAATCTGCTCCAAAATTAGAGGAACATATTGCAACGATGACTGGCAAAACTGTGCGTGCCAAGACTCTACGAAAAATTCTTCAATTTAAAGGATTTAATGGTAGAGTTCTCAGAAGAAAGCATCTAATAACCTGAACAAATCAGATAAAACGATGTAACTTTGCCAAAAAGTATATATCAACAAAAACTCTGATTTGTGGAAAATAGTCCTATTTACCGACGAAAGCAAATACAATGTTTTCGGATCTGACGGTCGTGGAAAGATTTGCCGACGGAAAAATAAAGAAATCAAACCTGAAAATATGGATCCCATAGGCAAGCATGGTGGAGGCAATGTAATGGTGTGGGGATCTATGGAGGTGGCTGGGGTTGGGAAATTAGTTTTCGTCGAGAGTGCAATGGACCGCTACAATACTGGAAGATACTGCATGCCAAGCAATATCTTCCAGTATTGATATGTGTCGACAGTTTAGGAATTAAAAGCCAATTGGTCTTTCGTCAGAATAATGATCCGAAGCACACAGCCAAAATGGTTAAAGATGGTTGCTTTATAAGGTACCTGAACAGCTCCATTCACCGCCCCATCACCGAACGTAAATCCAATTGAACACCTATGGGATGAACTCGAGAATAAAGTTTGAAAACACAATATTTCTGATCTAGAATCCTTGAAAGAAGCATTAACGCAGGCAGCGTCTGAAATTACCCTGGACACCACAAAATCTCTCGTGCGGTCAATGCCTAGGGGATTTTTTTTATTGGAGGTTTAACGACCACCGTGAGCAACTCAATGGGATATAAGCTGTCGCCCGTCCCTAATTTAGGGTCACTGGTTCCAGGGAAGGGAGAGAGCCAGTGCCGTAAGACAAACACAACATCCATGGCTCACCAAGATTTGAACTCGGACCCCTTTCGGATGAATGATCAGAGGACATCGCCTAGACTACTGCGCCACCAGGGCGGCAACACACAGAGTTACAGACTCGATTAGAGAGGTCAATATGCAAGAAGGCAAATGATCTGTATCCGACTCGCCGCACTCCACAGAGTTACAGATGACTCTATGAGAGAAGTCTGTATGCAAGAAGACAAATGGTATGTATCGGACTAGCCGCATTGCACAGAGGGGCCCGTCTGAATTGAGCTCTACAACATCACCCCTGATCAATGGGCCAATGTTCTCTTCAGACATTAGTCGTGGTACAGCCTAAACACGGATTCTTGACGTGTATTGGAGGGAAGCGGAAAGCCGAAATCTTCCGTTCACCATTGAGGAAATTGTCCACCATGAGGGTGGAGGACTCATGGTTTGGGCTGGCGTCATGTTCTTGAATAGACGCATGCAGCTACTCGTGATTTCCAGAGGCACCCTGACTGCTGCATGCTACAGAGCATCCTATGAGGACATATACTGCGTCCTAGTACCATATATACGGCTTTTCACGAAATGTGTTGCCCCCCAGTTCTTCCTTATGGACAATAACGCCTGTCTTCATAGGACTCTACTGGTCGACGAATACGTGAAGAGTGAGGATATTCACAGGATGTATTGGCCCACGAAAACTCCGAACCTTAACCCGACAGAGCATGTCTGGGATGCCCTGGGAAGAGAAAATGCGAGATAGCAGCCTCCTTCTAGAACTCTTCCGCGACTCCTACGCTCCTTGCTGGAGGAGTGGCACTCATTGCTCCCAAACTCTCATTCATATCCTTGTAAACAGCACGAGAGCTCCTTGTGTGAGCTGTATTGCTGTTTGGTCTAATCAAACTCCCTATTAGCCCCTCGAAATCTGCGCCACTTGCTACATCACTTTTGTTTTGGACTGCCATGCTGTCATGCGCATGCTTCCTCCTCATGCGGTGATGCCATTCCTCTTCTATTGCGTTTGCTGCGTTGTCGACATACACAGGCTGTTAATAGAAACTGCAACACCATGAAGAAACGCTAGGATTTGCACGAAATTTGCAGGGTGGATAGGGCACCATGAGCGATGCCAATAATTACAATTACAGCTTACACGCAAATGCGAGACGCGCGCAACGCCATCAGAAACGTCACACCAGAAGGTATGAAAGAAGGCGTACGGAAAGCAGGTTTTTAAACTTGCTATCACTAAACTCGACCGTACGCGGTTGTTAACATGTAAACATGCCGCGTAGGAGGGAAAGACAACCATACGAAACTTGACGGATTTTGAAAGAGGTAGAATCGTTGGACTCAGAGGAGGTGGTTTATCATAGTGTGATATTACTGCACGCGTTAGGGGTAACGCAACTACCATTATGCGTACATGGCATCAATGGACAGCAGCAGGTTCTACGCATCAACGTGCAGGGTCTGGAGCTCGAAATCGCATGACTATGCGGAAAGACAGGCACTTGCACCTTTTGGAAGTGACGTCACGCACAACACCATCCACGACACTTGCGTAGCAACGGAGGATGGCCACGCATAGTCCGATGTCTACAAGCATTGTTCGTCACCGATTGCATCAGAATAAGAAGGATGGTCGCACATCGTCCGATGTCTCCAAGCACTGTTCGTCACCGATTGCTGCAGAGTAAGAAGGATGGTCACACATCGTCCGATGTCTAAAAGCACTGTTCGTCACCGATTGCTGCAGAATAAGAAGGATGGTCACACATCGTCCGATGTCTTCAAGCATTGTTCGTCACCGATTGCTGCAGAATAAGAAGGGTGGTCACACATCGTCCGATGTCTGCAAGCACTGTTCGTCCCGATTGCTGCAGAATAAGAAGGATGGTCACACATCGTACGATGTCTGCAAGCACTGTTCGCGCCGATTGCTGCAGAATAAGAAGGATGGACACACATCGTTCGATGTCTAAAAGCACTGTTCGTCACCGATTGCTGCAGAATAAGAAGGATGGCCACCCATCGTCCGATATCTGCAAGCATTGTTCGTCACCGATTGCTGCAGAATAAGAAGGATGGTCACACATCGTCCGATGTCTTCAAGCATTGTTCGTCACCGATTGCTGCAGAATAAGAAGGGTGGTCACACATCGCCCGATGTCTGCAAGCACTGTTCGTCCCCGATTGCTGCAGAATAAGAAGGATGGTCACACATCGTACGATGTCTGCAAGCACTGTTCGCGCCGATTGCTGCAGAATAAGAAGGATGGACACACATCGTTCGATGTCTAAAAGCACTGTTCGTCACCGATTGCTGCAGAATAAGAAGGATGGCCACCCATCGTCCGATATCTGCAAGCATTGTTCGTCACCGATTGCTGCAGAATAAGAAGGATGGTCACACATCGTCCGATGTCTGCAAGCACTGTTCGTCACCGATTGCTGTAGAGAGGCCTCGTTGCTCACTGTGCATTGCTGAGACTTCCCTTGACTCTCAACCATGCGCACCAGCGATTACAATGGTGACGCAAGCGTCGAAACTGGAGTGATGAATGGGAGCATATTGTGTTTTCGGACAAGTCCAGATTCAATCTAATGCATCACGACGGGCGAATCCTTGTTCGCAGATACCGGAGTGAATGGCATCCAGAAGGCTGCATTGTGCACAGACATACCGGTCCCACGCCGAGCAGGATGGTCTGGGGCGCTATTGTGTTTCATTTATGCACTCGCCTACTACGCATCACAGGCACATTGAACAGCCAACGCTCGATCACCGAAGTGTTGGTAGCTCAACTTCTACCCTTCTTTCAGACGATCCCATGAGCCGTCTTCCAACAAGACAATGCCTAACTCCATATTGCTCGTATTGTCCAAGACGTACTCTGTGCGCATCAAGTCGCTCGTCTTCCCTGGCCTGCTCGCTCGCCAGATTTGTCACCTATAGAGAATGTCTAGGGTGTCATCACGCAACGACTGGTTCTCATGGCCTTGCTGCCTGTCACAACCAAGGAATTGTGAATGCGCGTAGAAGCAGAATGGAATGCAATACCGCAGACGACCATCCAAACTCTGTTTCATACAATCCCACGGCGTGTGGGGTCTGTTATCACTGCCCATGGTGGATTTACTCATTCCTAATTTTTTGGCTTTCCATCATCACGAACCGGAATGTAATTGTGATCGTTTTCAGCTTGTACCATTACTAATCGCTCCCATAAATTACATTGTAATTGCTTGTTTCTTTCTTGGTATTGCAATTTCTATTAACAGCAGTGTATATAAGACTATACCAACTAACATTAAACTCTGTCGGGTGGGTTTTGCGTTATTCATAATTTTTGTGGTTATCACATTAATATTGGACACCAGTGTAGATAACCTGTGGTTAGCTTAAGACCCAAAGGAAACTGCGAATCAGGACATAGATCTGAATGAAAACATGAGTCATACTCAATAATTACTATAAAATTTATTATCATATTATTTTTTTAAATTGTATTTTCATTCGTAACATCGTTTCTTTCCCGAGTGAAAAAGAGAGAATGATGGGTAAAAACAGTTTTTCAGACAATGTTGAAAAACTGCAGTGATTTAAAAATCAAATGATACAGCAGTTTGCTCTATGACCAAAGACTTCATCGAAGATATTCCTTTTGAGATTCCTAAAGCGTTTCTGTTTTTGGAGAAATTCGGCCTAGCATGTTGTAACACCTGGAATTCTCCCTTAATAAGCGCAGCATATACGTATATGCTGAAAAGACAATTTATTACACTCGTTCACCTAATAATGTATGAGCTCACCTTTCGCCCTCACAACAGCAGGAAAATGTGTGACGTACTACTGAGGTGAATCACGTGCCAAGACGACAAATCTGCAGCGATACGTTCCGCCGGTTAGAACCACTGGCTACGTAGCGAGGAAACAAATTTTTGTTTATCCACAAGTCACACGTCGTGACGTGGACTCTACCAGATGGTGGAACTCCTGAAACTTTCAATTATATGCAAAGCATTTCTCACCAGGAGCTGTGCGCGATACAGGAAGAATTTTTCAAATTGGAGCTGTACAAGCAGATGCCTTAACGCCCCCTAGCGGAAAGTCTATGAATCACTTGAAAATTTTGAAATCGTATGAAAAACATTTCGCACCGGTAACGCTATCCAACAAAGAAGGAATTTTTCAAAGCGGACTCAGAAGCAGAAATATTGACAAAAATAAAGCAGACATCTATGGTGAGAAACCATGCATTATTTTAAGCAGAAAATATTTCGAAAAGGTTTATCGACGTAAGTGGTATCGGTCCATGAAAATGTTTTTTAAATCGAGATTTTAGAAGCTCAGATTTTCCTACAAATACATAAGAAGCATAAATTAACGCTAACGCTCGCCTGGTGGCCAAACCATTCTTTACCTAATATTAGAAACCATATGCAAAGCATTTCCAATCAGAAGCTGTATCCGGTGCAAAAAGAATTTTTCAAATCGGAGTTTTAGAAGCAGAGTTATCAGGGAAAGCACAATTTACTTTGCGCCCCCTAGCGGAAAGTCTATCAATTGCTTGAAATTCTTGAAATTGTATGAAAACCATTGCGCAGTGGAAATTCTGTCCAATAAAGAAATAATTTTTCAATTCGGACTCTTAGAAGCAGAGATATCGACAAAAATAAGATACACATCTACGATCCCTGGCGAAGAAACGATGCATTATTTTAAGAAGAAAATATTCCGAAAAAGGTTTATCGACGTGAGTGGTATCGGTCCAGGAACGAATTTTTTCAGTCGAGATTTTAGAAGCTCAGATTTTGCTACAAATACATCAGAAGCAGAAATTAACACTTACGCCTTCTGGTGGCCAAACCATTTTTTTTACCAAAAATTAGAAATTATATGCAAATGATTTCCCATCAGGAGTTGTATCCGCAGCAGGAAGAATTTTTCAAACCGGAGTTTCAGAAGCAGAGATATCGAGGAAAACGCAGTTTACGTTTACTAGCTGAAAATCTATGCGTGACTTGAAAAAGTGACTATACCTAAAATAATCTCCGACATAAATGGAGTTGAAAGGTAAAACATTTTTTTTGCAATCGGAATTTTTTTCAGAAGCAAACATATGGAATAAATGTATTTTGAATTCGATATCATCCGCTTTTACGTCCTCTAGCGGCAAAATTGTGCATCGTGAAAAAAAAACAACACGAAATAAAGGATCATCATTCGCACATTTCAAGTTTCCCAACGCAAGAGAGATTTTTTAAATCGGACTGTTAGTTTTTTTTGTTTTTATTGAAGGTTTAACGACCACCGTGAGCAACTCAATGGGCTATAAGTAGACGCCCGTCCCTAATTTAGGGCCACTGGTTTCAGGGAAGGGAGAGAGCCAGTGCCGTAAGACAAACACAACATCCATGCCTCACCGGGATTCGAACCCGGATCCATCACGGACGAATGATCACAAGCCAGCGCTTAAGATCACTGCGCCACCGGGGTGGCGGACTGTTAGTTGCAAAGATATGGTGTCCACAGATGGACGGACAGACGAACCGATAACATAAGCATGATCTTTTTCACAAAAGACGTGCTAAAAATGCAAGCACAGGTGCACTATTTGTTATCAATGAAATTCCACTAAGCAATCAGGTTATTGAACACCGCACAGTCTATGTTTGAGTGATTATTTATTTCGTTAGTTCGCCAGTGCTAGTTGTATCAATCAGCGGCTACGCTAGAAATCACAGAAACGTCGAAGAGGAAATATTATGCAATCCACGATGAATTTGAATACAGGAAACGTTGAATAAACAAAACGAATATCATTAGATGCCTGTGTATCAAGGAGAGAACAGAAACTTGCCCCAATACTTTAAAAAAGTAAAGTCCTTTTTTATAAGCTCTGGACATTTATTCCGTAGAGTGAGAATCCAACAGAACAATGCCCGTTTGTAACGAAATCGTTTGTATCGAATTTTCGATTATATTTACAACGAGGTCAAAATTCAACGAAGTGTTGGAAATCCTTTATTGTTATATTTTATGATTACAATATTTGTGATGTTGAGATAGAATAACAGCAACGTTTATTCACAAATAAATATTTTATTTTAAGATCTACAATAGTTTGCTGAGCGTTTGGCTCGGCTTCATATACGATTACGTCGGATATGGATCTGGGTGACTTTATCCCCATCGTCCTAGTTCAGTTTTTCAGGGTTCTTCTGAGCCAGTACGAGAACCTCGGTACTTACGGGACAGAACCAATGAATTTTGGCAATTTGTTAGTATTGGGCTGGTAGTGCATGTTATCTTTGTTATATATCTTTTTTATTTTTCAGTTATCTCGAGGACCTTATGTTGCTCGTATCCAAAGGAAACAGCGAAGTTTCGTAGGCCATGACCACAGGTCGTATGCCGTAACCCTCGACGTATCAAATCCGCGCGTGCTGGAGTGTGCTTCATACCCTTAACGTACCCTGATTGATCTAGAAAAATATACATAGGAATGACAAAAAGGTCCTTATATACGAGACTAGAAGAGTATAAAAGTGCCGTCAAGAATGGGAAACTCACGACTGCTCTGAAGTTTCAAATAATGAGCCGACGCCTATTTGGTGCGAAATCAAGGACTTTGGCACCGTACACCACACTAAAAGGAACATTACTTAGAGAGACTATTGAAATCCTATCTCACACAGACTCGTGTAATGACTTTGTTTCAGCATACCTACCACGTGCGTTAACTCTTCTCTTAGATCTAAACAAAAAGTAGCTCATTATGTATATCGCGAGGCACCATGTTGACGTAATTTCCTTCCAGGCTATGTCAAATTTGATTTCTTTAACCTCTTGTTCTGTTTATGATTTACAGTGTATCTGAATTGTTCTAGTCTTGAAAAAGCCGTTCTTTGGCGTGTGAAAGATTGGAAAATATTGTATAAATACACCGGTATATATAAAAGACCCAGTCTTGTGCTTTTTGTTCTATGCTACAGTGTTTTTTGTTTAATCGTCTGTATTTCACTATTTAAAATATTATCTATCGTAACTATCTGTTAGTTGAACTCGTCGCACTGCAACTTCGAAGTCTTAAGCACCAGATAGCTAGCCTACCAAAATCTTGAATTATACGCTGAGCTAAATTAGACGACCCGACGGCCAGAAGAGAGAAGACTTCAATTACTCACATAAATGGTGTTTATTGGTGTTCCAA
This sequence comes from Macrothele yani, assembly GCA_039090855.1. Classification (NCBI taxonomy): domain Eukaryota; kingdom Metazoa; phylum Arthropoda; class Arachnida; order Araneae; family Macrothelidae; genus Macrothele; species Macrothele yani. The sequence continues at coordinate 53,260,763 of CM077011.1, read as the reverse complement.
GAACAGAATAAACATGCTATACGGTACTTCAAATTAATCAAAAACGATCACATCCGCATCAGCTACAATTCTGAACCTCTATCGACTTAGGTTCGACTTGTTTACATCCAACCAACAATTTGCTGCAGTAATCTGCATATCATATATCACAACTACGCAATACCACACCACCACGCTTTTTTCTGCTTGTTCCAACATTGCAACTCCCATTCTTATCTGTCAATACGCACACGTCCCACACTCTGACCTCCAGACTGTTGCGACAAAACATTCCGTAAGTGAGAAAATATAGCATTAAGGTTTTTTTTTTTTTTTTTATTGGAGGTTTAACGACCACCGTGAGCAACTCAATGGCCTATAAGCAGTCGCCCGTCCCTAATTTAGGGTCACTGATTCCAGGGAAGGGAGAGAGCCAGTGCCATAAGACAAACACAACATCCATGCCTCATCGGGATTCGAACCCGGACTCCTTTCGGACGAATGATCAGAGGCCAACGCCTTAGACCACTGCGCCACCGGGGCGGCGCATTAAGGTTGAAAACGCATGAAGAGAATGAACTCAAAATTTACATGCCGTCCCGGTGGCGCAGTGGTCTAAGGCGCTGGCCTCTGATCATTCGTCCGTAAGGGGTCCGGGTTCGAATCCCGGTCGGGCATGGATGTTGTGTTTGTCTTACGGCGCTGGCTCTCTCCCTTCCCTGGAACCAGTGACCCTAAATTAGGGACGGGCGACTGCTTATAGCCCATTGAGTTGCTCACGGTGGTCGTTAAACCTCCAATCAAAAAAAAAAAAAAAAATTTACATAGAGAAAGAAACTAAAAATGAGAGTAAAATTAGAGCATACGCCATACTATTAATGCATACATACGTATGCACTGTTGTTATATACATGCTACGCAGTACTATTGCATTTAATCAGTAGTTTTAAATGCAATAGTATGCCCCGGACTTTTTTTTTTTTTTGTTCGAGGTTTAACAACCACCGTGAGCAACTCAATGGGCTATAAGAAGTCGCCCGCCCCTAATTTAGGGCCACTGTTCCCGGGACCATCTCGGACGAATGATCGGAAGCCATCGCTTAGACCACTACGCCACCGGGCGGCACCTGGACTTCGTTATAAATGGGAGCTACTGTAGCTTTTTTTTTTTCTATGTTTTTCAGTTCTGGTAAAGTGTATTCTCAAATTATCCTAAACTTTTATGTTATATTCTATGTGTGCTCTATTAATATCAATCCGATCTACATTAATATTCTTATAGTGTTAATGTTGTACATCTGCCAGTATCCAGGGCCGGATTAAGACATTAGGGGTCCCCCTAGGCTAAGACCTTTGAGTGGGCCCCCAAGGATAAGACAGTTGATTGGGCCCCCAAGGATAAGACAGTTGATTGGGCCCCCAAGGATAAGACAGCTGATTGGGCTCCCAAAGAACTTATGAAAGAATAATTACTGAAATCCGTTAAAACACGAAACTGTAGCTACTAAATTATCTGCAGAGTTTTTATAATAAGTCACTGCGTTTTTCATTGGCTCCTATAAGAACATGAGTTAAAATTTTAAGATTCCTAGATTTCGTCTTGGATTTTCTAATGATTTGGCATTAGTGCATCTTTTCTGTTATGTAATGTGAATCCATAGCGCACTTAGACCATTAACGTGTCCATGTGCAAATTGGAAGGTGTGGGTGGATGGTAGTGAAAAAGTCGAAACTGTCTCGCCGACCCCGTTGTAAACAGTGGCACTTAATCTTAACCCTTGGTGAGTCACTAGTTTGAAATCTGCTCGTCTTCCAGCCTCTATTTCTGTATTTCTGAACTAGTGGAAATCATACGAGACAAAAGTAAAACCGTTTTACATACCTCTCTATATCTATTTGCCAGGTATGCCTCCTGGGCCCTTGGTCATGATGGGCCCCAAGTCTATAGCCCCTGTAGAACCCCCTTAATTCGGCCCTGCCAGAATCAAATATACACCGTTACCCTTCTTCCTAAATCATCCCGTTAAAAACCTGTATGGAACCCCTCTTCCTAAAACCTGTATGAAACTTGCACTGCGTTAGAAGTTTTTAATCCACTTGTATGGAAACAGCACGATATTCGACTTGTACGGAAATTGCACTAGGAAACCACCAACTTTGATGGTTTGGAAAAATGGATAAACCTTTTCTCCCCCTTCACAAACATTTTGTTCCAGCGATGAGGAAAAACAAAGATACTCGCTCGCTTGGAAGTACACAGAGGTAAACACCCAGCCGAAAACTTATGGCTGTTACATTGAAACTTCCATCAAAATCAAATATTATGTAGTACTTATATATTTTATGTTTATATTTACACGTTAAAAGAAATTCACGCAGCTTCAATATTGCTCAAATTTTTGAAATTTTTTCCTGTATTGTCAAAGTTTAAAAAAAAATCTCTTTTGCATTAAAAATGATTCATGGTTTTCATTTTATCCTTCTTAGGTTGCCAGAAATGAAGCATGTTAAATTATGCCATCCACGAGTTCCGCATTTATGTTCGCTGTTTTTCTTTTGAAAAGTTGTCAATCATGCACCGATGAGATATACCAAAGTCAAGATGGCTTTCCAATTGCACCTGGTTGCAGATCTTTTAGACGAGAGGATAACTTAGGACTGTCAGTTTTCTGCAATGAATTCAGATTTCCTGAAACACCATCTTGCCTTCCGAACAGTACCATCCTGTTACAAATCTTCGGAGTCAGTAACGTAGACGTCAGGAGACCGCTTTTCAGAAATCTCTTCAATTTGAGGGAGTTACAATTGATCAAAACTAACCTACAAACCGTGACTTCTCGAATGCTGGAAGGGCTGTCTAATCTCAGAAATCTTAGCCTCAAAGAAAACAACATTAGAACCCTCTCCAGCGACACATTCATTCATAATCCTCTGCTAGAAAAAATTGATTTGTCTGAAAATTTTATTATTTCTGTTGGTGGAATAACTCATTGCTTAGGGAAACTGCTCCACTTTCAAGAGTTAATATTGTCCGATAATATGGTCATCAGTTCATTAACATTTCAAGATTTTGCGCCTCTTCAAAACGTGCCTCTCCTATCGTTGGTTATGTCTGGATGTCCCATCGATCGAATCGACAGGGATGCCTTTCTGCCGCTGACAAACCTATCTGTTTTGGACTTGTCATTCACTTTACTCGACGAAACAGCCATAATAAATTGCACTCATAGTTTAATGCTCTCGTCTTTAAAAACGCTGAAAGTTAAGCATTTGCGTTCTCTTAGTTATTTCCCTTTCGAGTTCTTACGGTCATTAGAAAACTCGACAGTTGAAGATATAGATTTTTCTTTCAATAGATTCAGAAATTTCCCATCAGAAAACTATTCCTTTCGACATTTAAAATCCTTGGACTTGACTGAATGTGATCTCTATGGCATACAGCCCAACGCTTTCGATAAAATGCCGAATTTGGAAACACTGATTTTGAAGCGAAATCAGATACCTTTAATCCAGAAGCAGTTTGCACGCTTAATTAAACTACAAACAATCGACTTGAGTTATCCTGCGGTAATTCAACCGCTGAGTGTTTACACGATAGAAGACTATGCCTTCCAAAATCTTTCAAATTTAGAATATATTTGGATGGAAGCCCTGCCCCTTCGGCACGGAGTGAAGAGGTTCACGTTCCATGGCTTAATTAGTTTGATACATCTTGGATTGAACAGATGTGGTATCCCTAAAATACACGAATACGCATTTGAAACGCTCCACAAATTAGAAATTTTAGACCTTTCAGGTAATTTCATAGAAACTCTCGACAATGCTACATTTTACGGATTAATAAATGTCAAGAGCATAAATATGAATAATAATGCAATAGCATTTTTGAACAGATCGAACCCCTTCCTCCATACACCAGCCCTACAAACGCTGAATTTGAATGGCAATAAGATAAGCCATTTGCCGCCCGGATTTTTCGACAAAACGCCATATCTGGGCATAATTAGGTTATCGATAAACTTTATTGGTTCTTGGCACCAGCGTGTGCTTTCTCAGAATGCATGCGTAAACTACTTAGAAATCAGAAGGAACATGATTCGCTACTTTTCCCCAGAAATGTTAGATGACGTACACCACATAGAAACTTTGGATTTTTCATACAACCCATTAAACTGCTCTGAATGTGGAATGCCGGATCTACAAACTTGGATGAGGACCAACAACACAAATATAATTGATTTGGATCGCCGTAACTCTGAGTATAGATGTGTGGAACCACAAAATTTGGCGAACTTTTCAATTCTTGACGTTGAATTCCCTATGGAGCACTGCATACCTGAAGCGATGGATGCGTTATTACTCTCCCTCAGCATGATCATTCCCTTTGCCGCGTGTTTCTTGTTGGGCTCTATCATGTGGTTCTTTTTGCAGTGGCACATCAGGTATTGGTGTTTCAGAATGAAGGCGAGAGCTCGCGTCTACAGGGAAGTGAAGGAATCCATTTCATACAGATACGATGCTTTTGTTTCCTACAGTCCGTCGGACATTTTGTGGGTTCGCAATCACCTCATTCCAGAATTGGAAAAGGGAGATCACGGTTGTCGGCTATGTGTATCTGATCGGGACTTTGAGGTTGCCATCACGGTTGCCGACAACTTGTTCTGGGCAGTTCAAAACAGCAGGACTACAATATTAGTGTTGAGTAATGCTTATTTGGAGTCCGAGTGGTGTAAGTTTGATATGAACATTGCCCAGCATAAGCTTTTTGAAGATACGCGAAGCCTTATTCTCATATTATTGGAAGAAATTGACAGTTCGAAAATGACGAAGAACCTCAAATACATTGTTAAGACAAGAACATTTATACCGTGGACTAGTAATTCTGTTGGACAAAGACTCTTCTGGGAAAGGCTTCGCTTTGCAGTGGCAAAGCCAAATGAAAAAGTCCTTCTAAAACACATAACTTGAAAATCCTTATTCCCAGGACTTTTGTCCAAGCTGCGTGTTTACCTCACTGTAAAAAAATAAGTGGTGTAAATTTACGGAAAATTCTTGAAAATAACGTGCAGCAAAGTTGCCAGTAGATGCCCGTCTTTTAACGAAATTTCCAGGTTTAAAAGTGACTGTTTTTTTTTAACTTTCGTATATCCACAGATTTTCCGTAGTCTGTAATTTCGTTTATCTCAGAAAAGTACGTTTCGGGTTTTTTCCGTATTTATACAGAATTTTCGCAAAATCAAAGACCCTGAAGTTTTAAGCCCTTACAATAGAGAATCCTTATTTTTTGGGGTGGAATTCGATCCGAAGTCGTTTGGGTTGGCTCAAGAGAAACCGCACGCCTTAACCACTGAGCCACAGAAACACAGAACACAGTCACGTTCAAGGTAGAACTTTAATTGCGCGATGATTTTTTTTTTTTTTGTCATTAATGCGAGTGGATTAGTCATTTTATGTTCTGTTGGTGCTTTTATTACTTTTTTTGAATAGGTTTGTAATAATTTTATTTTTCTGTAAGAGGATTTATTACAAATTAAGTACTTTTTTCATCGTGATATTTCGAAGCAACAGAATGCTTTGGAACTTGAGATCTTTTTAAAGTGGCAATGACTTTCAATTATCTTTAAGAAAAGGTGAGATATACTGTTTTATTGTGTTATTAGTATTATTTTATAAAACTCCTAAATACAAAACTTACTTTTGATAGCTTTAATAGCTTTTGTCTTAAGGACTCCACAGACAGATACAAAGACATCGTAAAATCACCTGCGTAATGACTTAAGTACTCGGTTTCTTACGGTAACACAAATACAATAGCTGAAGCACAAAATAGCGGAGAGGGGAAGGAATGTTCGGTGCCATAATAACCAAGTATCCATAATATCCGATCTCACCACAGATCTTTAAAATGAGATCCTTAGACAGACGATTGAAATTTAGCATTTAATCAAACCTCAAGTATTCCCACGAATCGCTCCTTTTACCGGAGAATTTTCGTCATATGAATACGGAAAAAGTGAGAACAGAGTTTTTTCGTTAATATACGAAAGGAATTGCGGAAAGGTTTCTGAAAATTCAAAATTTCCCTGGCTTACGAAAAATCCGTCATTTCACGGAAAAGGTTGTATCAGAAATATGTTTCGTTACCTCACGAAGAGAATGACGGAAAGTGGCTCGTGAATTTCAGAAATTTTTATAGTGCTTATTCGACATAACAATGGCTTTTGTTTGAAACAAGTTTAGTTGTACCCGGCTATGCCCATACAGTTTTTAAGATGCAAACTGTATATTTCATATTTATTGGAGTGAATCATTGTGATCTCTAATCCCATATTAATGGCTATTTAAATAATACTCGCATTTATAGCTGTGAAAATGGAGGGAAAATTAGTTGACAAACACACCCAGCATGGGGATTACACAAGGTGAAAAAAGCAGAGAGGTCGTGAAGGTTAGATGAAGTCTACAAGAGGATGTTGATAAATTCCCGGTCTCACCAAGAAGGAAATGGGCTGGTGCCATAAAATTTACACACTACTCCACATATTCACCCCGAAGTTCAACACACTTGTTATAGCGTTTCTGGAGTTTTTTTAACCCTTCTAAAAAAATTCTGAAGTCTGATCACTCAAATACTGCTCTGCTGCTGATATCACCTCCGAATCATTCGAAAAATGCTTCCCTTTCAAACTTTTTTTAATGTTTGGGAGCACGAAATAGTCCGATGGAGCAAAGTCTAGTGAGTAAGCTGGATGGTCTTCTATGCACTTAAACCCCAGATTCCTCAAAACATCTATTGTCTGAAGAAAACTGACTCCATATCCACTTCGAACTGACTCCATTTCTACATCATTTACTACAGCTGTTCGCCAGGGAGGTTATTCTCCCGATTGGCCTAATACAATAGTACTTTCTTCTATTGTTAACAAACAAACCGTCTTTTTTACAGAGAGTCTGTACATTATTTCTTATGGTACTACCTGTTGTAACTTGGACTTACCTGTTTTTGTTCCTAGACAATGGAGGAAAATAATTACTTCTTCCCTTCAACCTACTGAAGAAGAGGACCTTACTTAATTAATCAACTATATTATTTGTATTACTTTCTGTTTTGCTGTTTTCCTCAATTAGGCATCACCTGTGTTTTGAACAAATGCATTGTGGGTCTCCTTGGGGGACTGGTTATATATTACGGCGCTTCCGAGTGCTCTGTGGCACTGTTTGGGGTGGCCTGAGGACGGGTGCTATTGTAGCCCCGAAAGATCTTGCCCTTTTAAATATTTTTAAATCATATCTTTTATTGTAAATTAAGTTCTTTTTGTACAATTAGGGATGGTGGTTTGATGACATCGTACGGAGACAGCACGCCATTAATTTTATCATGTCCCTTCCACTAATGGGGGCTGTTGCTGTGGATAGAATCAACTGTCACCAATGATATTTGAAGGTTTTGGTTATCATTTGAAAGTAAACAAATTGGATGTCAATTTTCCTGCTAAGCACACTCAACATCTTTTCAAAGAATATATATGAATAAAAAACACACTTGAAATGGAATTTGTGGAAGAAATATTTTGCTAAATGGAAGACCAATAAACCACAGGCAATTGGGTAAATAATTCTCATTGATTTGATTATTCTACACATGTTAAGGTTTTTCCATTATTCGAAATGTTTATTTAAGTACAAAAGCAGAGTGAAATGCCTAAAACAAAATCACTGGGTTACTTCTGTCTGAAACATTACCCCTTAGCCTGTAATCACAGCATACTATTGCAATTTCTAAGGCAGAATGTTCTGCAAAGTCATAATATTGTTGAAAGGTAAATGGCTAGAGCTTTTTAATGGAATTTTGAAGAAGTTTGCACACATACATGAAAATATATTATTTCAAAGTTAGTGTGTATATACACTGTAGATACATATGTAATTTTTTTTTTTGTAAAAAAAAAAGAAAAACTGAAAATACAATAAACCTTGTTAACAGGTTTCGGCCTAATTTGCCCAGTGTTATCCATTTTGTCATTATGTCTATTTCTCTCTTGATAAAAACTGTGAATGTATTTTTTTTGTGAACACTGTTATTCTTAAACGGAATGGCATTAACAAAATTCTGTTGTCCAGAAAATTTTAATGTGCAGTGCCCTTCCTCATTTGATTTCTCTAGTGTTTCTTTACAGTATACAAAGTAACTTTTTTCAAAATTCTTTTCCCGCTAAAATCTAATAAATGTGCAATGTAAAAATTGCATTTGTACTCATAAATATGGGTTCTTGGTTTGATTAAAAGGCAATACATTGTGCCAAATGTTTAACACTAGCTGTAGGAAGGGAGTTCTTAGACTACCATTAAAGACTATATTAACATATTAGCTGAAACAATGCTCAGATTATATGTATACCTTGCATTGCGCCCATCGGTTTTACATTTGATCAAGTTTGCAAAAATTGTATATGATTTTATACCTGCTACAACTGATTCAGCATCAATATCAGGAAAATTCTCATACAAAAAGATTACTTCTTCCTCAGAAACTGCCAGAAAACAGTCAAATTTTCAAAATAGGAAGCACTGTTCATTAAATGTGAAAATCCTCCAAATATGTGGCGTCAGTGAATAAACAAAGATGTCGCTCTTTCCAGGTTTTGGCAATTAAATGTCATGAAATCTATTCAGTCAAGAAATCTATTTATTAAATGTCATGAATAAAATCTATTTAGTCATGAAATGTTCATTAAATGTCATGGAAACTATTCAGTATCTGAATTATCATGGAAAATATGCCTACCAAGTGGTAAAATGCATAAAGAAGTTGTTCCTGTCTTGTTTTTCCTGGAACCACTGGCCCTAAATTAGGGACATGTGTCTGCTTATGGTGAATCAAGCTTCTACACATTTGGGAACAACTTTAGATGCTCATGGAGATCAACACACACACACACACACACCAGTTCACTTCAAGCATTTTTTTCCAGTTCTCAGTCCATTTCTTTGGATTTCTCATCTCCATTAAAAACTTGTACACAATAAATATCTGAAGTATTCTTTATCAAGTCTAAAACATCATATCAATTTTTTTTTACATTTTAAATGCTCATTGGTGGAGTCTATCCTTAAAATTAAGACCGTTCCTGGCTTAAAGTGGAGCCCATAGACTTAACATTAGGCTCCTTCTGGAGCAGGTGGAGCCAGCTGGAGCCAGATGCAGCCAGGCGGACGGAGGGGGCGTGGTCAGTAGCAGCCTCCAATTCCCCGCAGCCATTCCACCGAAGTGTGTGCTTATCTCCGGAGATAGTAGTATTTATTGGACTTTGTCAAATTTTGGGGGAAATTAATGAAGGTTTATTCCTTATTTTTTTAAATTTAATGAAGGTTTATTCATTATTTATTTTTCCCCTCTCTCGACCCCATCCCCTTAGGTTATTTTTATGTAAACCGTTTTTTCCCTCGTAATTTTTTGATGTATTTTTTTTTTCAATTAATTTTTATGAATTCCTCATGTATCTTTCCTAATGAAAATTATGTAGGGCAAGTATTAATTATTCATTTCTCTTTTTTTCTCGAATAATACGTTCATGTCCTCATCTCAAGAAATGTTATTATGATATCTTATTTTTGTTCATAAATGTTTAATTTTGAGGGATGGCGACGCCCGAGTAGGAAAGGGGTTGGATATAGGGGGATGTCAACTCGATGTGCTGCTCCCTAGCGGTGCTTCTTGGAACTTTCGGTTGATCTTTGATTTTGAGGGATGGCAAAGCCCGAGTGGGAAAGGGGTTGGATATAGGGGGATGTCAACTCAATGTGCTGCCCCTAGCGGTGCTTCTTAGAACTTTCGATTGATCTTTGATTTTGAGGGATGGCAACGGCCGAGTGGGAAAGGTGTTGGATATAAGGGGGATGTCAGCTCGATGTACTACCCCTAGCGGTGCTTCTTGGAACTTTATTATTTCGATGGATCTTTGATTTTGGGGGATGGCAACGACCGAGTGGGGAAAGGGCACTGCGTAGGTGTTAGATATGATGGTGCTTCTTGGAACTTTGGAACTTTATTATTTCGATGGATCTTTGATTTTGAGGGATGGCAACGACTGAGTGGGGTCCGTTGGGAGTTTTTGCATTTATTCCTGTGGTTTGCAAGCGGGATTTTTCCCCCTCTTCAATACTATTTTTCCCCTGGAGGAAATTTTTACGTAACGATGCTGGGGAATTTTCTTTCCAAGAGAATAAAAATGCTCTGATGGTCTTAGCGAGGTTCTAACTCACGGTGATTTGGTTTCCTAAAATAGTCAGGGGGTCAAATGGTTTTCGTGCACTACGTATTCACTATATATATTTTTTAATTACTTTACGTTATTTCTTCATGTGTTTTTATATATTTTTTGTATGTTTTGAGGGAGTTTTTTCGTGTGGATGTAATGAATTTTCTGGGGATCTTTTCTTTTTCCTCCATTCAATTTTATTTCAGACCATGAGACGAGGAAATGCTTCTTTAGAAATGATTTCGTTCTTGTTCGCAGTAATTACTGGACATAGACTTCGTGTTAATTCTGAGTCTTTCACCCCTGCAATAATATTTTCTCGTAATTTTTTCGTATGTTCAAGAACTCTACAGATCTTTCCCAGTTAAAATTCTGCTGAAACAATATTTTCGGTCTTTATTTCATTATAGCTTCCCAATTTTCGATATTTTTTCTTCTTCTATCTTTGAAATTTCATTAAACTTCTCAATAGGTCAGGATTCTTTTTTTACTTGGACAAACTTATGAGTCCTTTTATTCAGACTATTTTTTTTTCCATTTCATTTCAGCAAACGATTATTTTAGATGAAACAAATCGTCAGATTTTGGTTTCCTTATATAGCATTTTTTCCAACTTGCTTAAAAATATTCCTCAAAGCTTGCATGTATGTCAAATATGCATTTTTTATTTTTTCGTATTAGCTATACTTTTCGTGGACTGCCCCGACAGGAAAGCATTCATTGTCAAGACATACAATCTAAAACCTTTTTTCTTTCGATACAATTTGTATTCTTTGGGCTGTATATTTTTCTGTCTCGTCCAAAAAAAAAAACATTCATTCTAGAGGCAAAGCGAGTAATTCCGTTCTTCCCATAAACATTATTTTTTTATTTATTTGATATTCAGAGTTGTATACATTTACTACCCAAAAAAGAGATATATTTAATGTAAAGGTATATTCTTCCAAGCTGGGGAAATATATGTGTATATTAGTTCATATTCAGTTAAGGGAAATGCATCTTTATATTTCAATATGAAAAAAGAAGCCCTATAAGTGAAAACTCAACCTAAAGACGGATAGATTGTTCACGCTCTCTCTATTCTATGACATTTCTTTACTGAATGAACCATGGCCTTTTTTTTCATGAACTGCTTTAAAATCTTCGTTCTCAGTTTACTATTGTCAGATTCCATGTCCCTCCAGTTCTTTACTGAGAAACAGAAGCATTTATTCAATTTTAATTTATTAAGAGAGTGGAACTCTTTTAGGCATTCGAAGTACTTTCAAGTCTTTCATTACGAAAATTTTCATTGTCATGAAAGAAGCCACAATCTAGATGATTTACTATCGTTTCAATGAAAGTGTTTACGCCTTAATTGCTATGATGTCAGATTTCATTTTCTTATACTTCGAACAGAAATGAGTTTGAATCATTCGTCGAGAAAACATTTCTTTCATATATATATATATATATATATATATATATTTTTTGCCTCCGAATCAAACGAACTCAAAAAATAAGAGACGCACTTTAATATTTTTTTCCTCTTATGAGAGGAATACGGGAATATGATACCAAAATTAAAGAATGAAGAATATCGACTTTCCTCTCAACACCTTACATCTACGGTTTTTTTTTATTTTTTTTATTTTCAATAAGCTGTTTCTATATTTTTACAACTGAATAGAATTATTTATTGAAAAATTCTAAGTAAGACGAAAAATGGTTTTGTTGATTTCCGAAGAGGATGATTTTGGAAATTTTCGTTTTCTGGTAATTGTAAAAATCTCATAGAATAACATGGAAAAACTAGCATGCATAAAAGACTGTTTTGGATCGAGTAAATTGAAAGAATTTTACAAAGTTCATTTCAGAAAAGTACATCCTTTGGAATCTTATAAAAGTGCATAGGGTCAAAAACGATTTTGATGATTTTACTAAGATGACAGATTTTGGATTTCTTATGATAGAAAATACAGTGAATTTCCCATTGAATAACATGGGAAACTGCGAAATTTAAGAAGCACATTTTCGTTCAAGTAAAATATTTTAAAAGGTCTTTTTTCGAATCAGTTGAAAACAGACAGGGTGTGTTTCTGAACAGTTCATTATTTCCTAAGATCAAAACCAAACACTTCGTTTTTCCTAACTTATGTTTCTGAAAGAAGTAAAAATAGTTTAGCTAGAAAATTGGAAGGAATTTTTTATGAATCCTAGACTGTTTATTTTTTTATAACTAGAGGGGTCGTCAGTGAGAGCACTTATTCTCTATTCAAACTAAGAGAATGAAGTGTAGTCAGTTTGAAAAAAAATTCAAACTCCCCTAAATTTAGCCTTTTGCCCTGGTTTCGACTCAATACTGTAAAGCATTGCTCTCAGACCAGTTGAATTCCTGGCCCTTAATGAAATACATTAAGCCTTTCCCTTAAAAATAAGCAATCTCTTCTTCAATACCAGATCCCCAATAAATTTCTTTAAGAATTATTCATTCACACTTTTACTTTTAAAAACTTGAAATTCATTATTATTTAACTCCTTACAAAAAATGAAACTCATTCGTACAGAAAAAATATAAATGAATAAAAATAAATAAAGTAGTCCTAAAAAGAACTTTTTCCAAGCCCTAACAAGGACTGTTTTTCTGGGCCCCCTTCATACAGCTGCTCCATGGTCGGTGTAAGGAATTTTTTTATCTGCTGATATCTCAGCACATTGACTTCACAGTCTCTAGCAAGTTCTTTACAATTATGCTTTCCAAGAACGCTTTGGACGGGACATGGTCTCCAGTGACTGCAACAAAAGATTCTGCTAGAATCTTGGGGTTAAGCAATGCAACGGCATCATCGAAATACTTTTGGCACTTGGATTCGGGGGTGGCATATGCACAGCTGTGGGCCATGATGTTTGCGAATATGCGATTTGGGGGTTGGTGGCACTCCATACAATAATATAAGTTATTGACATGTTCCTGAAGGCGATCCCTAACCATGTCAGCAAGCATGATGAAAAACTCTTCATCTGAGATGGAAGCAACAGGGGAAGAAGTCCTTGGATGGAGCAAAACAGCCTTTCTAAAGACTGGTCCAAATAGTAGTTGAGTAATGCTGTCCCATATTTTTCCGCATTGATCAATAAAAGTTCCAAATTGTTGACAAGTCAGCTTTATCGAAACAGGATTCAATCGACGAAAACCATGAATTCTGGGGGAAAGCACTTCTAACGTATAACTGCCAGAAGCATCTAAGAGGGAAGGACAGCAGGAAACGATAAGTTCACGATTAATCAAGATGTCACAATTCATGCCTTGAATCCAGTGTGATTTTCCCATGAATTTTCGGAACGTTGAAGCTGACATTGTTATTCCATTCTTAGAAGGGTAGAAAGATTCCCCGTCTTTCCTATAACTTCGAATATGAACTCGGACCGTGTTGTTAAAATCACTTAGTTTTGCAAACATGTTTTCACCTAAATGAAAATGATGAGGTGCAAGATTTTTCAAAGAAATTCTTGGGAGGGTAACTTCTCCACACGATTTGGGCTTTAAAGGAACGGAATCACATACCTTCTTAGCGGGAGTAGCAGAAATTTCAGCACTTCGCTTCATCGTGAAAATGGAATCGGTAGCACTCAAAGCAACAGACAAAAATGAAGTGACTCGTTTGAAGACTCGAGACAAACTGAAGGAACAGCTCTTATTCTAAGTCAAAACTGAGAAGAGGTTGGAGTTCGTCACTTGTTTACTGCTTGAGAGGGAAAGAGCAGAGTCATGGGGAAAAGAACACTCGGCTATCATCTTTCTAAAGGTCAAATTCAATCTAATGTTTGGAGCATTCTTTTGTCGAGGCAGACCATGACTCCAATACGAATTAGTTGGTGGCAGGATCTGTAGTAAAGTTCCAGATCTCAAAGATAAGGAAACTGCTTTAAACCCGTTTCGCTTGAAAACAAAGTCTCTTTCCTGTCCGAGAGATACTGATGCAATGCAAGACAAAGGATCTAATTCAGCTTCATCATCACGGTGATCACCGATTCTGTCATTCCCATTTCTTATAAAAGTACATGAGGTCAAAAAACGATTTTGATGATTTTACTAAGATGACAGATTTCGGATTTCTTATGATAGAAAATACACTGAATTTCCCATTGAATAACATGGGAAACTGCGAAATTTAAGAAGCACGTTTTCGTTCAAGTAAAATATTTTAAAAGGTCTTTTTTCGAATCAGTTAAAAACAGACAGGATGTGTTTCTGAACAGTTCATTATTTCCTAAGATCAAAACGAATCACTTCGTTTTTCCTAACGTACGTTTCTGAAAGAAGTAAAAATAGTTTAGGTAGAAAATTGGAAAGATATTTTTAAGAATCCTAGACTGTTTATTTTCGTATAGCTAGAGGGGTCTTCAGTAAGAGCACTTATTCTCTTTTCAAACTAAGAGAATGAAGTGTAGTCAGTTTGAAAAAAATTTCAAACTCCCTAAATTTAGCCTTTTGTCCTGGTTTCCACTCAATACTGTAAAGCATTGCTCTCAGACCAGTTGAATTCCTGGCCCTTAAGGAAGTACATTAAACCTTTCCCTTAAAAATAAGCAATCTCTTCTTCAATACCAGATCCCCAATAAATTTCTTTGAGAGTTATTCATTCACACTTTTACTTTTAAAACTTGAAGTTCATTATTATTTAACTCCTTATCAAAATGAAACACATTCACACTTTTACTTTAAAAAGCTTGAAATAACCATACAAAAATGAAACCCATTCACTTTTTTACTTTTAAAATTATAGAAAAATACATGATACAGAACATAGGTTCACTTTCTCATTCACACTCATGCATACAGAAGAAAAAATTAAATAGCGCTGTTTGAGCTGCATGGAGGTGTCAAGATGGGGGGGGGGGGGGGGAACCTCCATCTATCATTCAATTGGACTAAAACTGTTGAAGGATGTGAGGTATTCTCACTAGCTCCTCCATGCAAGCTGTCTGACTCGAGGTTGACCACCTCAGGCTGTGAAATTAAATCAATCATCTCAACTTCGGAATCTGAATCCGAAGTAAGATCGATAATTTCCGGCTCTTCCGAAGTTAAGTCAATAACCTCCGGTTCTTGGGTAGAGTCTTCCACAACCCAGAAGTTTTCCCACTGTGAGGGGGAGGAAGAGACCTAATCCACTGATTAACGTAGAAATCGTCTCTAGATTCCTGGAGGAGAGAAAAAAATTATAAAAAAATATATATATATATAATAATAAAAAATAAAAATAAAACCATACATCCTAGATAAAGCAAAAAGAAAAATTAAAAATATTCTTACCGAGTCGAAGTCCAGGGGAGATGTAGGGTAATTATTTCCTGTCAGCATCTTTGATTCTAATAGTATGCGTAACTTCAAAGAACAGAAGAAAACTTCGAGAAGCTGTGGGATTCCGAGATATCTCATGCTGCTATTATACTCGAAGAAGGATTGATAAGGAGGGATCATGTGATGACATACACGGAATAAATTGGTCTTTGAGGTCAACTTAAATCGACAGATCGCTCCATTTTATAAACTTTCCATTGTACAGGAAATAACATCTTTCTCAAACACCACAGTTCATGGGACCTTCTAAGGAGGTAAAAATATTCTAACGCGTATCTAATCAATGTTCTGTATCGTTAAACATGGGACGCAGGTGGTTGTTTACTTAAGACCAAGCGTAAATGGAATCGATAGCACTCTTCCTCC
The DNA here is from genome assembly GCA_039090855.1 of Macrothele yani. Classification (NCBI taxonomy): domain Eukaryota; kingdom Metazoa; phylum Arthropoda; class Arachnida; order Araneae; family Macrothelidae; genus Macrothele; species Macrothele yani. The sequence goes on along the minus strand of CM077011.1, from coordinate 53,244,815 downwards.
CTGAAGGAAATGCATACATCTCAAACTCCTTTGCTCCCTAAGTCAAACGCATGGAGGGAAAATCAAGTAATCTTATCTGTATTCCTTCGTTGAAAGTGTATGTTTGTTTAGAAAAGATACAGAACAAAACATTTCCTTTCTCAAATTAAATTCGAATCAGCAATTATGAGTAAAAAGCCGTATTTCATAAGGGAAAAAAATATATATATTCTAAGTTGGGGAGTCGGAAAAAAGTTATAATGAATAAATCAGGAAACTTCGGCTTGTACTTCACTCCATGTCTCATTTAGTCATGTTGCTTTTGGGGTATTAACATTTTTGCATTACTTTCTTATCTTTTAGACACGATACTTTGAATTTCAAAGAAAAGGATATGAGTTTCCACTCGAAACCTGACATTTACCACCCTCCCTCCAATGTAATGCTGATTCGAAGTACATATAATGGGGAGTTTTTTTCCTAACATATTTCTCTTTTCTGACATTTTTTTTATCTGACCTACGTTACTCTTTAATATAGCATATTTTTATTTTTCTCTGCTTTGAGATTCATTTCTGAAGTACTTCTCAAGGGATTTTTTTTTGTATTTCCTTTTTGTCTATTGTACAAACTCTTTTCAATCAGTTTTGATTTGCTTCAGAAAGGAATCTGATTTCCAGCATTCAATATCATAATTTCCTCTTTCACAGGAAATTTGTAGTCTAACTTTTGGTAAACAACTGCGATTGTGTTGCTTTTAACACGCGAACCCTCAATCCAATGCAATGCTGATTCGAATTTAACTTGAGAAAGGAAATGTTTTGTTTTGTATCTTTTCTAAACAAACATACACTTTCAACGAAGGAATACAGATAAGATTACTTGATTTTCCCTCCATGCGTTTGACTTAGGGAGCAAAGGAGTTTGAGATGTATGCAGACGTCATTTCCTTCAGGGAGGAAGAGTGCTATCGATTCCATTTACGCTTGGTCTTAAGTAAACAACCACCTGCGTCCCATGTTTAACGATACAGAACATTGATTAGATACGCGTTAGAATATTTTTACCTCCTTAGAAGGTCCCATGAACTGTGGTGTTTGAGAAAGATGTTATTTCCTGTACAATGGAAAGTTTATAAAATGGAGCGATCTGTCGATTTAAGTTGACCTCAAAGACCAATTTATTCCGTGTATGTCATCACATGATCCCTCCTTATCAATCCTTCTTCGAGTATAATAGCAGCATGAGATATCTCGGAATCCCACAGCTTCTCGAAGTTTTCTTCTGTTCTTTGAAGTTACGCATACTATTAGAATCAAAGATGCTGACAGGAAATAATTACCCTACATCTCCCCTGGACTTCGACTCGGTAAGAATATTTTTAATTTTTCTTTTTGCTTTATCTAGGATGTATGGTTTTATTTTTATTTTTTATTATTATATATATATTTTTTTTTATAATTTTTTTTCTCTCCTCCAGGAATCTAGAGACGATTTCTACGTTAATCAGTGGATTAGGTCTCTTCCTCCCCCCTCACAGTGGGAAAACTTCTGGGTTGTGGAAGACTCTACCCAAGAACCGGAGGTTATTGACTTAACTTCGGAAGAGCCGGAAATTATCGATCTTACTTCGGATTCAGATTCCGAAGTTGAGATGATTGATTTAATTTCACAGCCTGAGGTGGTCAACCTCGAGTCCGCCCGGCTGCGGCTGGCTCTAGCTAGCTCCACCTGCTCCAGAAGGAGCCTAATGTTAAGTCTATGGGCTCCACTTTAAGCCAGGAACGGTCCTTTATACTACTAGGAAGTCAGCAGATTTAAAAATTTTTTTTACAGTTTTGAACTCAAATGGGATATAGCATTTAATGTTTCACTTATTAACACCAAAACAACACAAAAATAAGTACTGATTTCTCACCTCTAGTTATATTCAACCTGCTGTAGATGAGGGATTTTCTCTTTACATGCATATATACAGTATCACTAAGCTGTTCTCTAAGATCAGAGGTTAGCTTCTTGATGAGAGCTTATCTGCTCGATTAAAGTTTAAAACTGATGGAACTACATTTTATTTACTCTTGATGTATCAAACATCTGCATTTACAGTGATCTCAGCTCACAACTTGAGCTTCACTGACATCCATCACACACAAGACCATTTGTACTTCACATTTATTCTCTTTTTCTCATGCAGAAATTCCTGAATCTGGTCCTCCCTTGATCTTCTACATTTTCTTCCTGTCACTTGTGCAGAATAAATTCTCCTAGTAATCATCTCACCACTCATTCTCCATACCACCCAAGAATATTTGTCCCCACCTTACAAACAATATTTTGCTTCACACTACTCATCTACAACACATCTTCATTCCTCACATAATCAGAACATATCTTGCCCCCACCTCCATAAGTAACACATCTCTACAGCTCACAAATCACTCGTATGTTTCATCTGCAGTACTCCACCTTCACTGCTGCACATCAGAGTAGGGACAATTACTGTACTTTTTCACACACAACTATTAGGGACTTTTTTGAGAACCTATCATTGATCATTTATTCAAAATCCTCCTGAAGCAGCTGTGACTTTCAAAGATGAATTTACTAGCCTACTAATTTCACCACCTAATTTATTTTCTCTGTCAAACATGCTTCTTAAATATGTAAATTGATTTACCTAGTCAATCTCTTTGCCATTTAGACTGATCTGTTTGATTTAATACTAACAATTCATCTGTCAAAAACATAACTTTGGGTTTTCCCTTAGATATACTAAGTTTGAAATTCATACAAACTTCATACATGTGGGACAACATACGCTGCAGCTCACTTTTGCTCTCTGCCAACAGGATTGTTTCATCAGCATGAGCAAACATAATTGAGTAACTACTCTCCACATATAGCATTTACATAGTCTAATGACGACTCAACCATATGTGTCTCTTAAGACATAAAAATATTCTTTACCTTAAAAATTGTTTTGGTAATAAGTAATAACTAATTATAATACACAAGCTTGGCAGTGAATGTGGGCAATAAATATCCTACCAGTTTTCTCAGATAATTTCTTAAGAAACATCAGCTGAATTTTTTTTTTCAAGAGCTGCTTTCTCCTGCTAAAAGGGAGCAATTTTTTTGTCATTTATTATTACATTTTATAGCTTAAGATTATCTTTATGCAAGATTGCAGCTCTCAAGCTGTATTTTTAGTGATATGAAAAACACATAAAATATTGTTTTTCAGATCCTAAAATAAAAAATATATATATAGCAGAAAGTTTTGATGCAAAAATAAATAAATAAATCATGCAACAGAAGTGTGCTTGTAATCTGCAGAAATGCTGAATATACTTTCCAAAACCCAAAAGGTGATTTCCTTGTTTCATGTGTGGGCATTGCTCGACGAGCAGGGATATGGTTTCTGCCAAGAAGTTTCCAAAAATCCCAGTTGCAAAGGAATGTTTTCATGAGTTTTTCATCAATGTGAGATTATGAGAAATATGTATTTCCAACATTTCGAGGAAAGGTAAGTTGAAGCTTCAGTATGGCATAAATGACAAAAAAAACCAACATAAGTACTTATTAATCCCAGCATACTGGAATCTTAACCATCAATTAACATGGGAATAACCGAATTATAGAAAGAATAACTCTTTTTATTGGGATGCAAATGTCAAAGTTAACATTATATCAGCTTGCAAGGAAATGTTATGGAAAAAAATCTTAAAAAAACTTTGTTATTGTAATTTTTAGAGCATTTTGTATACATTTATATTTTTCAGAAGGTGTGAACAATGTTTGCTATTTTTTTATCGTTTAAGACAGAACACAATGTTAATGGAGTATACAGATATAATTACTTCCATGGTGTAAGCAAAAATAGTTCCCATGGCATAAGCAAACAAATTTAAAGTGCTTAAAATATGTTTACAAGTGACATTTTTATTAAAAACAGTAATAAGAGTACGAATAACTTGTGATGGCCTTTTCATAGAAAGCAATTATTTTTCCAGAAAGATATTTAAAAAAATGCTAACGATTATTAGTCCACCGTTAAAATGTGATTATAAAAAAAGCATAAAAAATATCGTAATCCAAATTAATCAAGTATATATATTTACTAATTAATTAATGAAAGCCATACTAATTAATGTATGAAAAACATAAAAAATATCATAATCCGAATTCATCAAGTATATATTTACTAATTAATGTATGAAAGCCTGTCTCTCCTAGATAACAAACAAATGAATGGACAATCAGAGGAAATAACATGCTGTAAGTGTGGAAAAATCAGCAGATCAAGACGAAAGTTGTTATGCTCATATTTTTACCAGATTATATAATTACTTCAGGAAGTTTCACTATGTATTAACAAGATAATTATCAAAGGATGATAAAAAAATTACGTCTGATATATACATAGCCTGAATTACAACAAACTTTATACTACATAACTTGAAAGACATCAAGAAAACTCTCGAAAAGCTGTTTTGCATTTCCTTAGCCAGCTGTTAAGATCTACGTACTTTATATAAAAAAAATGCTTAACTTCAAATTGTGTGTCATTGGTATGTATTTAATGTTGGTCAAAGTGCCAGTTTACTTCAAACATAATACTCATAGGCAAAATAACAATCTGCTATCAACCGTTCTTTAAATTTCTTTTCAGGGTGCCTACTGTCAACTAATAGTTAAAATTTTCAACCATCGAGGTTTTCAACACAGCAGATATTTTTCCTTGTAGAGTTCTAGAAATCGGAAGGTGACATAATATCATGTGAATCTCGATAATGAGATCGTAGTTTGATAGTCCTCAAGCAACATAATTTTCGTGACATGCCAGAGGAAAGAACACAGATTTCATTCCACAAGTTAAATCACATCGGCCATACGCTGATATATTGAATATCAAACACGACCAATACCAATATATTGAATATCGCACCGATATATCAAAAACCAATATAGTGATTTTCTGATATATCGAAACTTGGATATCAATACTATATATCGAAATATCGGACGAAAATATTGATATTTCGAGATATTGATAAATATCGCCCATCCCTAACTCACGAACACGAAGTCACGAACATGTTCAGGAAAGACGCCATGTTAAAGAAAGAAAACATGTGAGTAGACACTATTTAAAATTAAGTTTATTATGATATGTAAAAGTAACGAAATCAATTACACACATTTTTGTTTGATATTAAGCTCACGAACTGTGTACATATATATATATAATTTTAAAAGTTTCACCACCAAACGAGCGTGGCTGAAGCATTGTCACACAGGAAAATCTATGTAGTAGCCAAGATTTCATTTGACTGGATTAGGGGACAACTCTCACATCCATATATATTTTACTATCAATATGATACAGTGCTTTACTTTCTGTGCAAGTCTTTATCGCCAGGTACATACCTAGCGTTAACTAGGATGTCGAATAAATTCGATCTGTACATGCTGATTTGGGAATTACATAGGGCAGCATTCTTATTGTAGTCTGAAATGAATTCCATTTTGCAATATAACACGCATATATTGTCTTACCGTTTTGTGCTTTTTTTTTTTTACGGCGTAGTGTTCAACTTCTGAATTTAGACAGAATTATTTCTAAAGCACAAACTGGCTGAACAATACTTTGTTTTTTTAAGACTCCTTTTCGTTTGCTCGTGCACTTAAGAACTTGTGAAGTATTATATTTGCACCAATGAATACAAAGATTAGCTATGTAGTACAGATATGTACAGGCATATTCTTTAATGAAAAGTTTATTCCAGTGTGTTTATGTGGGCATAAAATATATAAAAAATACAAATACACACGTATATTTGCTAAAATTACGTACACTGATGTCACAGAAATTGCACAAATTGCTAAAAAAAATCAAATAAAACTGGTCAAGTCATTTGTTTAGTATCAATAAGATGTATGAGCTCATTTACTCTTGCAAAGTTCATCAATATTTGGAGTTTTCTTGCTTATGTACAAACAAGTTATCTTCAACATCCAGCTTATTTCAATATTTAATTTTTATGGTGGTTAAGTATAAAACACTAGTTTCAAATAAATATGTAGTTGTAAAAGGCAACAAATACTTAAGGCAGTGCTCGACAATGTTGGAAATTCTTTTTCCATTGAAATACAAAAACTAGTCAGTGATTTCAAAGAACAAATGCTTTTCAAACCAGAGTTAAAAGATGTCTCATAAGTTCTTTATTTGGCAATAGAAGATTACACATTTCTGCATTGCATATGAATGAGTAACTAGTTCATTCAGTGGGAATGGGAAATACTGCCTTGTAAAAGTTCGGAGAGTGCAGAGATGGACGATTATTAGCTGTTTAACATCAAGTTTCCAATTGTTTGCTCATTTTCTGACGATAATGAATTTAGTTATGAAAATTGGTCAGAGCTGTTCCCTGTAATTTAGTTTTCTCATAAAGTTTTTTGGTCATTGCTTGTGTTTTGTTTTTTCAACATAGAACAGATTGTTTTCACCCTGTAATGAGAAGTTCCACTAGTTCATTTTTCAGAAATTTCAGCTAAATATGCTAAACTTCACCACACATCCTACCAGCACTAGCCATAAATTCAGATTAATTTTGTTCTGAAAATTGGTTCACTATGTGACTCGGTATGGTTGCTAACAAAATTGCATATGCCCCCCCTATTATTTTAGTGTACCCCACTTTGAGAACCATTGGTCTAGAGGATGTTCAAGCCGTACTGGCATCAGAGTTGATTATACATCAAGGTTTTTGGCTAGCAATCACAATTTAACATATGGTTTGAGTCCCATATGAGGCATTAGTTTTGACGCCCAGGTGGTGCAGTGGTCTAAGCACCGTCTTATGGTTGTTCATCCAAGTGGGACCGGGTTTGAATCCCGGTGTGGCATGGATGTTGTGTTTGTCTTACAACACTGGCGTTCTCTCTTCCCTGGAACCAGTGACTCTTAAATTAGGGACAGAGATTGCTTATATCCCTTTTAGTTCCTCACATTAGCCGTTAAAACCTGTTTTTTACATAACATAACAGCTTTGGCTTTCTCCTTCCCTGGAACCAATGGCCTCAATTTACAGGTGGAAAAAAGGTTTCATGTGATGAAATGTCACATTTTCATTCAGGAAACGCAGTTGTGATTCTCCCTGATTGCTTTTAGGAATTTCACTCACATTCCTTAGTATATAATTATCAATCATTTTGTGACTATGGCATATTCAGTTAACTCATAGGCACCCCTAGCTTAGCTTTCAGCAGGAGGAAGCAAACAATGGAAATCTGCATATATACAAACCCCATATGCAAATTTCCACTGTGCCTTCTTTTTACTACTCAACACATAAATTACATAAATTTAATTGGAAACCAGAAGAGCCAAAATATATATATTTTTAAATTATATCTATAATCACCTCATTATCACATGTATACAGTAATATCTCACATATATGTCAGCACAAACCAAAGCACGCATAAATGAGAGCGCAGCATAAGTAAAAGTTAGTGTAATTCCAGCCAAAATTAAGATTAAAATGTAATTAACATGCGAATAACATGCAAAATAAGAAAAATATCAATGATTGAATTTACTTAGTTAAATTTAACACTTAAAAGCTTAAATTACTCTAAAATGTAAATTACATGATCTCAAAATTTTAATTACATACCTTGTTTATATTTATGGCTTTTTAAAGTTATGTAAAATTGAAGACTGTTTCTGCTGTTGCCTCTCATTGAAAACAGCTTTTTCAAGTTTGTTTAAACAGGAATGAGTGGCAATTAGATGCATCGGTGAGTTGTATGTAGTGACAGTGTTTCCAAAGCTTCTACTGCTTTCGTGACAGTCTGGGGATCTTTTGTTAATTCTTCATTATGTCTCTTCATCATTATCCTAAATTTCATTGGCTATTTCTTGAATATCCCTCAATTCCCCGATAATGCATTTTCATTGATTTTTACAAACTCTTGAAAACTACTGAATCCACCTGAAATGGCACTCCAATCTTCATCATTGGCAGATTATTCGGTAAATGTGTAGATTAGCGTCCTAAATTATTTTGTCGGAAACTTGTAATATTGACTTGTGAGTGCGACGCTGTGGTAGGCCTAACACATCGCTACGGCAACGATGTGAAGATTTGCTTCGTTGAAAGGAAGATTCGCTGCGCTGTGCAATTCACGTGCGGATGACTACAAGTCCAAGCAAGTACCTTCTTGCCGGGAGAGCGAACCATGTTATATATTCATATGCTACACAATATAGTTTGTTCATGCTTTGTAATTGTTTTTAAAGCAGACGTTGTGAAATTTTTCATTCTTTCGCATATGATTCCCTGATCCGAAATAGAAAGTTTGGTAAATGCGTACTTTAGCGTCCTAAATTATTTCGTCGGAAAAATGTAACTGTGTGGGAAAAGTGCGACATACAATATTTTAAGCATGCAAAATAATGGGAAAAGGTGCAAAAATATAGTATTTTTAGATAAAAGGAAATAAGTTTTCCGAAGTATTTACCTGGGAGTGCGATGGATTGGAAGAGTACGTGCGGTAGGCATAGGACGAGAGAGCGGCAACGGCATCCAGGTGGAGTCCGGTGAATGGAAGCTTCGTTGAGAAGGGCAAGTAACGGGCGGAAGAATTAAGAAGGAAGCGGTTCAGCAGTACGTAGTCATCGAAAAGGCTTGTAGGCATACGCAGAGAGAAAGAGGTTGAATTTGCGCAGCATTGTAAGTTTTGTTTTTGAAGGGTAATTTTGAGAAAGCGGAAGTACAAAATCGTCAGTCATTTCGGATTTCGTCAGGGCTTAAAATTTCATTATCCGCCACAATACAAGAAGCTGTCTCCCTGCCACAGTACGATATATGAATTGAAGAAAATTGTTTATTTTGAAAAATATCCGTGTCACGAGGAAAAGAATGTGAGCTACGATGTACTGAATAACAGCAGAACTGCAAATGAAGTGCTTGAAGAAATCACCTACCGGTGCACATCTTCCAAACCAAAACTAAAACTTTGGGTTCAACCAGAACCAAAACGTCTTCCTCAAAACTTCTGTCGTACATAAGTTATTTTACATTCCTTAATTTCTTTCCATTCGGAGACATTGTGAAACCACTAATAACGACATTCTGCACATATCTTTCTCAAAAATAAATAAAACAGGTTTGAACTACTTCTTCTTGCGCACGATTACACGACACTCTTCCGAAAAATATACCCTACTGCTGTCGTATTCTTCCGCGCATTTGCTACCAACTCGTACTCCGCTCCGTCGCACAGCACCTTCACGTGGTGGCCGTTAACATCGCTTCTGCCTCCCGCACCACCTCCTACAAACCATCGTACTCGCAGGTTAATACTTCAGAAAAATTATTTCCTTTTATCTAAAAATAACACAAGGAACTGTACACCAACTATATATACGATAGTACAACTATACTAGTTATCCGAATTTATTGGCGTATATAAAATCAAGGTTTCCAAGCTTTCGCACATCAACCAGATGGATTTCTCAAGGAAGGTAGACAGCAAACTGCAAACTGGATAATAGAACGTTTCAACAATTTGAACGCGGTGAGTTGACTTGACAATAAACGAAGAGATGCGAACGTAATTATTCAATAAAAACACGAGACATCATGTTCGTATTGCACGCGGAATCCTTGGAGGAAAACAAAAGGCATTCATTATTTGAAGAATTGGTTCCAAATTCGTGGCAATTCTAGCGAGACGCTATCATTGCAGGCCTCATCGTTGGTAATGATCTCCAATGTTTCCCGAATGGCAGTGGATTTAGGAGTAGAGTAGGTAGCTAATTTCTTTATGTTATCCCACATAGGATCGGCGGACTTGAACTGGACTTCTCTGGATAGGGCCGTGGTTAATTTGCCGTTCTTTATGTCCCTCTTATGCTCGTTGACTCTAATTCTAAATGAACGTTTAGTCATCCCAATGTAGTATCGCTTGGAGCCATCCGGATATTGTAGAGGGACGGCATAAACACCTGCTTCGTTGGAAAGTGGGAGCTCGTCAGTATTTCGCTTAAGCATAGCATATAAAGGTGTCGGAGATCTTATGCCGACACCAAGGTTCTTCTTTCTGAGCGCGTTCTTGAGTTTATAGGAAACATTTGGTACGTAAGGAATAGAGCCCAGATAGCGTAGCCGCGGCATAAAGAGATCGGTATGCCTCTTTTTGCTTCTTTCGATATATCTATGTACCACGTTCGGATCGTATCCTGCCTCCATCGCCAAATCGATAAAGCTTTTTAATTCGCTTAGTCTAGAAGGAACATCGGAGGAGATGTCGAATGCTCTTCTGATTCGAGAACGGAATAAAGCTGTCTTGTAATCAGCCGGGCAGAATGAGCTACGGAGCATCAGGTTGGGAACGGAAGTGGGTTTGTAATAGACTTGTGTACGGAAGCCATTTTCAGGTGATTTACTCAGTAAAGCATCCAGATAAGGCAATGCATTATTGTTTTCTAACTCCATAGTGAAATTGATCGTAGGGTGTATATCATTGATTTTATCCAAAAAGAGCGGGAGAGTCTCCTTTCCATGAGGCCATATGAAAAATACGTCGTCAGCATATGGGAGCCAAGTGGTAGGTCTTGGGGTAATGCTGGTGAATATGTGCTGCTCGATTGGGCGAAGGATGGCTTCCGCGAGAATTGCTGAAAGTGAAGATCCCATCGGAGCGCCATTTGTTTGTTTATAGATTTTTCCTCGGAAACTATTGTAACTAGAATTTGAGACTAAGTCCATTAATTTGAAGATGCTGTGGCAAGATTCTTGCGAATAAAGTGCTGAATTATATATAGCTTCTTTACGTACCAAATGTTTCCTATAAACTCAAGAACGCGCTCAGAAAGTTGAACCTTGGTGTCGGCATAAGATCTCCGACACATTTATATGCTATGCTTAAGCGAAATACTGACGAGCTCCCACTTTCCAACGAAGCAGGTGTTTATGCCGTCTCTCTACAATATCCGGATGGCTCCAAGCGATACTACATTGGGATGACTAAACGTTCATTTAGAATTAGAGTCAACGAGCATAAGAGGGACATAAAGAACGGCAAATTAACCACGGCCCTATCCAGAGAAGTCCAGTTCAAGTCCGCCGATCCTATGTGGGATAACATAAAGAAATTAGCTACCTACTCTACTCCTAAATCCACTGCCATTCGGGAAACATTGGAGATCATTACCAACGATGAGGCCTGCAATGATAGCGTCTCGCTAGAATTGCCATGAATTTGGAACCAATTCTTCAAATAATGAATGCCTTTTGTTTTCCTCCAAGGATTCCGCGTACAATACGAACATGATGTCTCGTGTTTTTATTGAATAATTACGTTCGCATCTCTTCGTTTATTGTCAAGTCAACTCACCGCGTTCAAATTGTTGAAACGTTCTATTATCCAGTTTGCAGTTTGCTGTCTACCTTCCTTGAGAAATCCATCTGGTTGATGTGCGAAAGCTTGGAAACCTTGATTTTATATACGCCAATAAATTCGGATAACTAGTATAGTTGTACTATCTTATATAATTTTTCACCTTTCCCTATTATTTTGCATGCTTAAAAAATTGTGTGCATCGAACTTTTCACACACAGTTAAATTTTTCCGACGAAATAGTTTAGGACGCTGAAGTACACATTTACCGAAAGTACTAATATGCTTTTCTATGTTGTACAGGAAACTGGGGAACTATAAATTTCGGTTTTGGTTTGAACAGATTTGCTGTGTCACTGCACTTTTGGTTCTCCCGTTAATAGCTTGTTCGCACGCGAGTTTCTATCTTACTCATATGTATCTTTTGCAAATCGAAGAAGTTTTATCCGGTTTTTCCTGCCAACAACGTACAGGATACAACAAAATAAACGGTGGATGCTGTGGACCTATTTTCTGTAGCGTATCACTACAACATTTATTGCTCTTCTGCCAATAACGTAACCCTCTTTCTCTTGTACTCTTATGCCCGTCATTTCCACACAGCAACGAACCTTCCTTTTAACGGACCAAAGCTTCACATCTTCACTGGAGCGATGCATTAGGCCTATCGCAGCTTCTCTTCACAGTGTCGGACTCACGGATCAATATTACAATAAAAATCTTTAAAACACATTTAAAATATGAAATTTCTGAAAAATATGAAACACATTAAAATATGAAGTTTTAACCCTTTGTCAATAAACACAGAAGGCTAGTTCCATCAGAGGCATGCATTCAGTCGCTGACTTTAAACATTTGGAGCAAAATTACATATGCTTCCAATTTATGGACCTAAAGCATAATATAATTAAAGAAGTGATATTCTTCTGTCCTTGGCACTGCGTAACAATAATACAACTTCCAGTGATTAGCAGTGAAAAGCAACATGACATGCGATGACTGTCTTTTTTCTTGTAGTAGAAAATTATATTCTGAACTTTCTTTTTAGATTTAGTTGCCCAGTCTGGGCAACTAGATTATTTATTTACCAGCCCAGGTCATTGATTCACACGACCCCGGTATGGTATTTTCAAGCCCTGATATGTATAAGTAAAAATATATACAGTACATAATTTCATACATACATATTAATTAAAGCTTATATATTTCATTATTACTACTTTAGCAAAAACTTCCCATTACAAAAAACTTACCTTTGCTTGTCTCTGTGGGCACTATTTCGCTTTTACTGCATTGCAATCTTATGCGTAATGACAATTTTTGTAGTACATGCTAACTTTTTAATGAAAAATTTGTAATGTTTTAAGAAAATACGTTGCTACAATTTTTTTCTGTCCCCCTTGAATTTCATTATAACGAGTTTCGGCTGTTATTCTTTTTTTACTGAATCTGGTAAGTGCTGGCCAAGAAAATGACAGTGAAAATATATCATGAACAGTTTCTTTGCTTTGCAAATGTAGTAATTAAAGTTAAATGTAAAAAAATTGATTACATTCTAAATTTCTGCCAGTGAAATCTTTCATCTGTGTCACTTTAAGCAGGGCTTGGAAAATATCTGAAATGTTACATGCCCAGCTGGGTATATGCATAAATTATTTACCTACCCAGGTAGTAATTCCCAGGAAAATTTATATTTTAAGATAAATCAGAACCACTTTCTTTTTTTAAGTTAAAAAATATGAATTTTTTTTTTACATGTTTTGTATTCCTATTTTAAAGGTCTATTCAAAATGTTCAATATGCAAAGCATGTATTTCATGTTTTAAGATGATAGTGCTGAAATTGGTACAAAATGATAGGATGAAATTGTTTTTTGAGAAATTTAAAGAATCTGCCGTGTTCTTTTCCTTTGTCACTAAACACCTGATAGGTACATCAATTAAAAATTGTTTCAGTATCTTCAGGTATTACCTAGATATTATAAATACAACTATTTAATAGCATTCCAAAAAAAGTTTGTGCTCCAAAATGGTTTCCTTGTGGCAACACAACAAGGAAAGAACAGCTTTAATCACTGAAGTCCTTTCTAAAACATTCCAATCAGGAAAATTTAATATTTTAGAAATATTGATTTCCATTAATGTTCTACAATGACTCAGTTAGAATCAGGGTCTAAACAAGTATTTCTTCTTTGGGTGGGGGTCTGAGATTTGAAATTATGCCCTATCAAGTTCAAAAGCTCTCACTTCCATTCAAGTATTTTTTTCTTTTCCTTCTGATACCTTAATTATGGGGAAGCAATGTGATCTTTCAAAAGCAGTACTTCCAGTTTTTGGCATAATTTTACTAAAAATGTGAAAAGTAGGTGAATATCCAAAAATTAGAGATAGAAAACAAGACAGTAAAAGTTCTGGGAACACTGAGAACACAGTGCTCAGTAGAATGTAAAATGAACCAGCACACAAGGCAGTGAATGTGAGAACAGGAAAAGCATGATTCAACCCTATGTCAAATGCAATACTAGCCAAAACCTACATGAAAAACCAACTTTGACACCATTGTGGATTGAATACCCTATAAACGCAATGTACTCGGATTCCAGTTAGTAGTTCTGTTTGTCATTAATATAACATATAAATACAAGAATATGCCTGTACATATCTTTACTACATAACTGCCCTTTGTATTCATTCATGCAAATACTACATAAGTACATATGTGCAAATTAAAATGTCTAAAAGAAACTAAGTATTGTTCAACCAACTGTGCTTTAGAAATAATTCTCCAATTAAAACATGTCTAAAAGAAACGTAAGTATTGTTTAACCAATTGTGTGTACAGAGTTCGTAAAGCCTAATGTTAAACAAATCTGTGTGTAACTGATGTCATTATTTTTCATATTGTAATAAATCTGATTTTAAGATATGAAAATATCATTACTCACATTTAGAACTGAATTGATTCGGTAATAATGTAAGTATCCAACAATTTCACACTCACACACTCTTCCACAAAGAACATGCATTTACTTGCACACTCTTCCACAAAAAAACATGCATTTACTACTTGCACACTCTTCCACAAAAAATGCATTTATGTAAAAGTCGGTGACTACTCACCGTGAGGCTTAACTGAATATGGCCAAACTTAATATTTACAGGGATTGCTTTGAAATTCAAATGAATAAGGTCAGACTTTTTAATTTCAGATTACCGCTTGACTGAATACAATCAAACTATATTTTTACGGAATTGCTCTTCAAATTACGGCTTCCCTGAAAACGGCCAAACTTTTCTTTTACAGGCATTGCCTTTCAAATTACAGCGTGCCGCCCCGGTGGCGCAGTGGTCTAAGGCACTGGCCTCTGATCATTCGTCCGTAAGGGGTCTGGGTTCGAATCCCGGTGAATCATGGATGTTGTGTTTGTCTTACGGCACTGGCTCTCTCCCTTCCCTGGAACCAGTGACCCTAAATTAGGGACGGGCGACTGCTTATAGCCCATTGAGTTGCTCACGGTGGTCGTTAAACCTACAATCAAAAAAAAAAATTACAGCGTAAGTAAATACGGTCAAACTTATTTTTTATGGGCATTGCCCTTCAAATTACTGCTTAGATAAATAGGTCAAACTTTATTTTTCGGGCAATGCCCTTCAAATTACAACTTAAATGAATAGGTCAGTATTTTTACGGGCGTTGCTCTTCTAATTATTGGCTTAGTATTTACGGTTGAGACCGTAATTTTATGGGCTTTCACAAAAACGGGCCAAGCCGTAGTTTTATGGGCAACGGCTGGGCGCCCAGTTGCCGGCCGTTGCCCGTAATCTAACAGTGAAATTTTTAACAGTGTATACTGTCTTCAATGAAAATCACTATATGAGGACTGACCTATTTTTTGTATATTAGATCAATTCTTTCTTTTAAAGCTGTAAGTTTGTCGATTATGTCGTCATAGAATGGTTGATTCTTCGTGAGCATCAATAAAATATCTTTCTGAATAGAAATATTTGCCAAAGAAGCAACTCTGTCTTGAGAAATAGTGTTTCGTCAGTAAGTTTTTTTTTTAAGGCAAGAAAAACTTCTTTCCACTGACACACTTGTACATGGAATGGTTAAAATGAGGGCAACCAATTTATAAGCTCCTGTAAAAATGTCTTTATCTTCATGAAGCACTCGAAGAAGTTCTTGAGTCGATATATTTTATTAATTTTTCTTTGGCATATACAAGACTCAGCTCATTTTTAAGGCGCTGGTGTTCAGTAAATATTTTCCGTAAAAATGTAAATTTTCAAAAGCGTGAGAGGGAAAGCTTGAATTAAATTGTTCGAATTTGGTTGTGTCAGCAAGACAAACAAATTGAAGTCTTTCACAGTCTTCAAATCTTATATCGATTTCCATAAGAATGTGGTCTAAAATTTCAAAATACATTTGTTTATAATTTTGAAAAATTGTTTCTTGTGTAAGAACAGCATATTTCCGTTTCATCATCATCATCATCATCATCATTGTCAACCATTATCAATCCACTGCTGGACAAAGGTCTCCCCAAGTTTCCTCCACAACGGTCTGTCTTGTGCCAGTCTCTTCCATGTCACTCCTGCATACTTTCGAATTTCATCAACCCATCTTCCATGTGGTCTTCTCCTGGGTCTTTTCCTGTCCCTTGGAATCCAATCTAAAATTTCGGCTGTCCATCGATGGTCTGTTCTTCTGGCAGTATGTCCAGCCCATTGCCATTTCAGGGATTTAACTCTGATGATGATGTCTTTCACTCTTGTCATTTTTCGGATCCACGTGTTCCTCTTCTTATCTCTCCTGGTTACACCAAGCATGCACCTCTCCATGCTTTTTTGAGTTGTCTGCAGCCTTTGTATGTCTCTTTTAGCTAAGGTCCACGTCTCTGCACCATACGTAAGCACTGGAAGGATGCATTGATGAAACACTTTTCTTTTAAGACATAATGGCATATTGCTCTTGAAAATTATGCTGTTTCTTCCAAAAGCTCTCCGGGCAAGTTTTGTACGCCGATTAATTTCTTCACCAATGTGACCCTCACTTGATATCTGCTGTCCAAGATAAAGGTATGTGTCTGTTATCTCCAGCTTTTCTCCATCAATCGATAAATCTTCATTTCTTGTAAAAGCATTGAACATCACTTTTGTCTTCTGAAAGTTCATTTTTAATCCCACTTTTTTACTCTTGTCAGCAAGTTCCTAAATCATACTCTGTAGCTCTGATGGGATAGTTGCAAAAATGACTATGTCATCAGCAAAACGAAGGTGGGTTAGATAATCTCCATTAATCTTTATGCCTTTGTTTTCCCAGTTCAGTGATTGAAAGACATTTTCCAATGTGGATTTAAAGAGCTTCGGAAATATGGTGTCACCTTGTCTCACTCCTTTTCCAATTTTTATGTGTGTTGTATTTTCAAACAGCCGAATCTTTGCACTTGCATTTTCATAGATGTTACTAATAATATTAATGTATGCATCTTCAATACCGCAGGATTTCAGAGCCATTGCAACTGCTGATGGTTTCACCGAATCAAAGGCTTTTTCATAATCGATAAAAGCCATGCACAATGGAAGTTCATATTCCCTCGCTCTTTCAATTAGTTCTCTCAGTACGTGGATATGATCTATTGTGCTGTAGCCACTCCTGAATCCAGCTTGTTCTCTCGGTTGAGCCATGTCCAGTGTCACCTTCAAGCGGTGTGAAAGAACTTTAGTGAAGATTTTATAAACCACTGATAGGAGGCTGATAGGTCTGTAGTTCCTCAGATCCTCAATGTCACCTTTTTTATGTAGCAAGATCATTGTAGCGTTGTTCCAATCCTCAGGAATTTTCCCTTCATTAAGGCATCGAGTGAAAATTCGGGCGAGTACTGTTTCGATTTCTCCACTTGCTTCTTGTATGATGTCTACAGTAATTCCATCTTCTCCTGGAGCTTTTCCCCGCTTCATGTTCTTGATTGCATGTGCAACTTCTGCTGGAAGGACTGCAAGGACTCTAGTACTGGTACCTTTCATGATGTCTGGAGTACATGTATCATCCCTTTCATATAATTTGGAGTAGAAATCTTTCACTCTTGTCAAAATTTCGCCTCTATTTCTTGTTACAGAACCATCTTCTTTTCTCAGTGCCATAATCTATTTTTTTCCCTTACTGAGATGTCCCTTTGCTATCTTTAGGCTTTGGTTGTTTTCAATTGCCTTCCTTACTAGTTCACAGTTGAATTTCCTTACGTCTTCAGTGATACTTTTTCGTACTGTCTTGCATAGCTCTATATATTCCACTTTGGAAGTCACATCTTGTTTAGTTGTCCTCATCTCTCTTCTTTTTTGCATCAACATTTTGGTTTTTGCTGATAATTTGTTCACATACAATTTGTTCTTAGACCCAGCTAATTTTGTTGCTTTTTCCATAAGAGCTTTGGTTACTTTTCTGTTAACTTCAGAAATATCCACTTCTTCCAATGTTAGGCCTTCTAAAGCAGAGAATCTGTTCTTCGGTTCCAATTTGAAGGTATTATGGTGTTTTTTAAGTTGGTTATGTCAATACATTTTGTTTGTCTTATGAGCTTGCTACGTTCGAGTCTAGTGTTGAGGTGCATCTTACATCTCACCAATCTATGGTCACTGCCTGTGTTGAACTTGTTTAGCACACTGCAGTCTTCTATGACTAATTTTTTGGTACACATAATAAAATCAATTTCACTTGTCGTCCCATTTGGATGTCTCCATGTCCATTTCCTGTGTGGCTTTTTCTTGAAAAAGGAGTTCAAGGTGAAAAACCCTTCTGTCTCTGCAAACTCTACGAGAGTATTTGCACGCTGGTTTCTGTTGCCGTGACCGAATTTACCTACTGAAGTTTCATTCTGTTGCCGTTGCCCTATTTTTGCATTGAAATCTCCCATAATTATCTTCAAGTGCTGCTTATCTTTATTATTTAGATCACAAATTTCCTCATAAAATTCTTCAATTTCTTCTTCAGGATGACTTGTGGTGGGTGCATAAGTTCGAATAATCTGAGCCTGGTATCTTCTCGAGAGTTGGATAACGAGTCGTGCAGCTCTGTCAGAGGAACTTTCAACTTCCACAACTTTATCCTTCAGTTTCTTGTTTATTATAAATCCAACACCGATCTGATTATTTCTGTGATTTTGCTAGCTTTTCCAAACAGTGTTTTAAATACTTCATCGTTTCTTTTATGACTCAAAATTTCACAAGTTTTCTTAATTTAAGTTACACAGTAGTTTATATCTAGTGATTTTTTCTGCAAAATTTCGAAATATAGATAGGTGGGGCCAAATATTTCATTAAATGCTATTGCCAAAAATGTAAATTAAAAAGTGTTCATATCGTTTAAAAACCCCTTGGCAAGTTGAATTAATTTTTTGTCTGATTGCTCACTATTTGTCAGAAATTCGAATACTTCCTTCAATTTATCCCAATCTTCAACAATTACACTTACTAACTTCGAAGTGGAGGACCATTGAGTTTCTGCTATGGTTGGTATGCGTCTTGCGGTTGTAGATGTGAGTGTATAAGATCGCTTCACTGAGTTGTGAAAAAACGAAATAATTCCAGCGAGGCTTGCGTAAAATATACGACACTTTGAAATTTTAGAAAAACTCTGCTGTAATACAAGGTTCAAACGATGTGCTAAGCAATGAACAAAAACAGCTTGAGAAGCTTTATCCTTGATTTTTTTCTGGAGCCCATTCAAGTGTACAGACATTACACTTGCCCCATCGTAACATTGTCCTATTAATTTGTGTTGATAATCGAATTGTTCCAAAATTTTGTCTAGCATTTTGTATATAGCTTCTGACGTTCGATCTCCACTCACGTCGTGGAAACACAAAAATCGCTCAGTCAATACACCTTCCGAATCAACAAATCTTATTAATAAAGAGCACTGAGAAGTATGATTTATGTCTGTGGTGTCATTTACTTGAATAGAAAAGCATTGAACTTCATTTAATTAATTTTTAACGTGATCGTTTATATATTCAGAAATTCATTCAATTAATTCATTTTGAATTGTTTTTGAGTCACCTGTGAAGATATTTTTTATCTTTTTGTATTGATTTTGAATTTCTAGAGGACTTCTTGATATCAACAATGAAAGTAATTCCTTGAAATTTCCACGATTTATCGAGTCCACGCTTTCGTCATGGCCACGGAATGCCAGTTCTTGTTTGCTCAAATATAGTACTGCATCAATCACTGTCTGCAGGAAAAGTCTATTTAAACAAACGATTTTGTTGAAATGCATTTTCAAAAGCCTAGCATTCTCCCTCAGGGCATCGGCAATGGTGTTCTGATTTTTTTCAAAATTCCTTAGCGTTAACTCGCATTTCAGGTGTTCGCTAGAATCACCATGCTTATGAAGTGAGCGTGTTATATTTAATAAATCTGAGAATCTGTCTTTATTCCACGCCGAATGTTTATTACTAAAAAGTAAGCAGGGCCAACAAAATAATTTTTGTAACACAGAAGTACTACAAAGCCATTTATATTCAGTAAACCAACAATTTTTAAAATTAATATTGTAAAATTTACCGCTCTTCTTTATTTCTTTTTTGGCAACAATTGTCAGTGAATCTGTCGGTCGTCCTTGAAGTAAAATGTCTCTTTTATCTTCATCTTTCCACCGATTAAATGGAGTTTGTAATAAATTACAAACAATGTCATTCACAGGATACATACTTTAATTAAAACTATCACTAACTGTTAAACTGTACACGAAACTACAGTAACAGCTATACTTTTTGACAAATAATCACAAAGCACGAAAAAACAAATCCCTTTCGGAAAGCATGTACCACAACACTGCAAGATACCCTGGGTAAACCGTTTCACCGAGATCTCCTTCGAAGGTCACGAATCCATCAGCAGAGCTTCAGCGCCGAAAGATAAAACACTTCACTTGCGCGCCAGATAGGGTAGGTTGACGTCACGGTTACCATAGCAACTCGGCAGAAAGCTGCAGACTTCCAAGGGTTCTCATTTCGGCTCTTCACTTGCACTGTTTCGCGTATGAGGACTTGTTTTCCGTATTGAACGCGTTATGTGAATTGATATCTAATCAAAATTTTGAGTATTTTGTAACACAATAGAGACAAAAAAGAATATATTATACAAATTACTGAATAAAATTTTATTTTAAGTAAAATAGGTGAAGAGGCACTTCACCTACTTCACCTGAAAAGCCGCCACTGTAATCCTCATAATGCATGGGAAATCCATAGAACATTCAAAGCAAACAGTATATAAATTCTGAAATTTGCATGTAACACCTCTCAGAATACTCGAACGGAATCGGGAGATGCGGGTTCGAAATTTCAAGTTTTCTGAGATGGGTGACCAGTAAGTGTTACTATCAAATTTAGAATTTATATTCAGCTTGCTTTCAATCGATTTCTCATGTATTATGAGGAATATTTCTTCTTTCATTAATAAAGAATCGGTACTTGAAATAATTAGCACTCACATATAATATCAACGACGGCCCTAGCCCGTGATATTGCATCTGAAGGGGCAGTTCCCAGATGGAGAAATTTTAAAAAACTAGCACCTTACGACAGCGCAAGAGCTACTGCGCTTCGCTAAACCATCGAGATCATCACGCGACGGAATGTGTATAACAAGGATGTAACCACGAGCCTTCCTTTCATATGGCACCGGCTTCTTGAAGTTACACGTGACCACCTGGCCCTGGGATCAAACAACCCGTGACATCGTGCAAGTGTTTTGCATATTTTGAATTTAGTTATATTCTTAGAATTATTTTTTCCAGTTGCTTCTGCGATCTTTAGCTACTAAATGCCTGACGAAGCTACCCGGAGGTAGTGAAAGCTAGCATCTCTTGATCCTTTTATTTTGATACGCCTAATAAACGGAGTTCACTTTTTATCGTCTTTCACATTAATTGGGCGTACAGAAACCCGTTTCTTCATCGTTCGTATATATTTGTTACAATATAATCTCATGTTGCAACTTATCCACTGACACTAAATACCCTTTTATCCACATATAATTCTCAGCTATACATAAATAATACGTTTTCATTGATTCACATAGATTCCAACAAGTTTTAATCCCTTCCGCTGCGTGAGCTCTCCACTCTATTCGCAATCTTCTCCTTATTCACATTCAAGGTCGTCTATTTATTTTTCTCTGACTCACTATCGGCGTTGCCAAAATACAGAAACGGCCCGGGAAAGTATTTAATGCGCCGTTCTGTGGGAAAATCTGAAACCAAGATCTAGCGAATTTTACAGTAGAAAACAAAAACTCTAAGGGAAGGTTAAGTCGGAGTATACGTGACACTGGTGCAACGACAGATGCAGTCATGAGCGTAGCGTCGGGAGCACGGAGCTACACGTGCCACTTCCCCAATTTGGTAAATTTAAATGCTAGAGCAAGCCTATGATGAGGCGACAAATATGAGTGGGAGGCTCATTGCAGTCACTGCGAAGTTCAAAACAGGAAGGACCGACAGATTTACACACACACGCACACACACACACTGAGACTCACCTTTTGCATCTGGCTGAGACTCGTTTTCGTGAGGACGTAAAACCACCACAAAATGCTGTCAATGTAGAGATCTCTTTATACACATAGCATTATTCATGTATTTGTTAGGAGATTTGTGATATTCAAAAGAACTTGCAATAAACGTGAGGACTTCATTTTCAGAAAACTTAGCATCTTATCAAAAATACACAGGACTGTTCGTCATCGTTCATTGACTGCAGCAGCACGTGAAGAATTATGCTTAGCAAAAACATTTTATGCGCTTAAAAGATCCAATTTTTTTGACATTTACGGAGAAACTGAGTGAGGATTTCAGTGGAGAGGATGCCTCAATTAATATTTTTATTAAAGCATTTATGTATTTCTTTTATCCAATTGCCCTTATAACTTGCGTAAATATGGTTCGATTGCAATGAAATTTTAGTATGTGGTGGGGGACCACTTGTGGACGAATCCTATTGAAAATGGGTGAAGTGGAGTCAAAGGTCAGGACATAGGAGCGGAATGCATTCCATTGCCCTTATGCGTCATAAGGTGCGTAAAAATGGTTCGATTTCGATGAAATTTTAGTATGTGATAGGGGACCACCTGGATAGTAACCCTATTGAAAATAGGACAAATGGAGTCAAAGGTCAGGACATAGGATCGGAATCCATTCCATCGCCCTTATCCCACACTATTAAGGTGGACGTCAAGTAATTTTGCTTCCTATATTTCCAATGGAAAACCTTTTCTACATATTTCCTTCACAATTAGTGTGTTCCCAAGGATGGAAATTTGAACATCGATTAAAATAACTTCATACTATAACTTGAAATACTTAACATTTTCTAAAACATAAGCATAATTATATTAAAAAACAATAACGTTTCCTTTGGTGGTGTTGAAACCAGAAAAAAGATGGCGCGACTTGTACATTGATGACGTCAGTGGACAAATAAATGTTGGATTACATAATTACGGTTATGGTTTAGAAAATATTATTACGGTTATGGTTTAGAACATATTAAGTATTCCAAGTTATGAAATGAAGCTATTTTAATCGATGTTCAAATTTTCCTTCTTGGGAACGCATTAATTGTGAAGAAAATCTGTACAGAAGTTTTTCCATTGGAAGTATAGGGAGCAAAATTACTTGACGTCCACCTTAAAGTAGTAATTCTTGTATGTATGTATGTACATTTTATTTTGAAAACGGCTCTAAGAATTTTGATGAAAGTCGTTAACATACCGTTTCCTGGTACTAGAAATCGATTTAGCTTGATCTCGACTTTAGGAGAATTCGTTTAGTGAGTTAAATAACCACCCTGAATTATAACGTTCTTAGTGTCATGGCGTCGTTCCATTAATGTTTCCAATGCTTAGAAATCTTATGACGTCACAATCTCACGTTTGAGAATGTTGGCGCGCGGTCACGGCATCTGTCTCATTACGTCACGCGTTGTGTGTGGATACTATTAAAGTTTTATGACGTACTCTTGCCAGCAGATGGTCGCGATTCCCATCTGCTTCATTACGTCACGCGTTGTGTGCGTATGTCCGTCCGTACGATAACTCGCGTAACAATCGTTCGATTTCCATGAAATTTTAGTATCTGGTAGGGTATCACCTGGGAAGGAACCTCATTTAAAGTGAACGAAATGGGGTGAAAAGTCAGTACATAGGAGCGGGATCCATTCCACTGCTGTTATGCGTCAAAACTAACATAAAAAAGATTCGATTAAATTTTAGTATGTGGTAGGGGACCACCTGGCCACAAATCCTATTGAAAATGGGCGAAATGGGGTCAAAGGTCAGGACATAGGAGCGGAATCACTTTCATCGCCATTATGCGTCATAACTTACGTCAAAATGTTTCGATTTGGATGAAATGTTAGTGTGTTGTAGAGGCCTGCCTGGGGACGAATTCTATTGAAAATGGGAGAAATGGGGTCAAAGGTTAGGACACAGGAGCGGGATCTATTCCATAGCCCTTATGCATCATAACTTACGTAAAAATGCTTCGATTGCGACAAAACTTTATCATGTTATTTCGGAGGTATACCGAACCGATTCTGTTGAATACCATCGATATGCGATCAAGGGTCAGGGCACAGGACCGAGATTTATTTCACAGCCATTATTCTCATAACTTGAGTAATGATTTCTGGTATGTTGGAAAGCGTATTATAATCAATGCATTGCATGATTTTACTAACTTGTTTTGAAGTAAACGCCACATACACTGAAGCGCCAGAAAAACTGGAATACCAGTCTAATCATGAAAGAAATACGGGATTACGCCATATAATACAAATTTTGAAGATGACAATCCGATCTGGGTGGTGTAGTGGTTAGCATACCTAGGCGTTTTCTGGGAGACGCGGGTTCGAGTCCCGCTCCAGGACGATGAAAATTTTCAAGTTTTCAGATATTATCTGACTTACCATCCTTGTCACATTTACGCCAAAAATCGGATTGTCATCTTCAAAACCAGTCTAATACTTGGTAGGTCCCCCAAGGGAGCGCAGGACTGCACAAATACGACGGGGCATGGACTCCACTAGCTTCTGGAAATGTGCTGTAGGCAATGAACACCATACTTCCTACAGAGCGTTCCACAATTCGAGTGTATTCCGAGGTCTCGGATTCCTGTGTTCGATAGCGCGTTGCATGACATCCCAAATGTGTTCTATCACGTTCATATCTGGGGACTTGGGTGCGAATGGCAAAACCCCAAACTCAGATGAATGCTCCTCTAACCATAATGTGGCGTCCCGAAACTTGTGTGGAGGTGTATTGGTCTGTTGGAACAGGCCCAACCCATCAACATGAATGCAGGATATGAACGGATGTACCTTGTCAGAAACGATGCGCACATAGAGTTGGCCTGTCACAGACGTTTGTAGATGCACCAGAGGTCCCAGTGAAGTCCAGCTAAATACACCCCATACCATTACGGACCCTCCAACAGCCGGTGCAGTTCCCTGTTGACCGGCGAGATCCATGGCTTCATGGGGTTTGCGCCACACACGAATCCTTCCATCTGCCCGATACAGTTGGAAACGCGACTCGTCAGACCAGGCTACTTGTTTCCAATCATCAAGTGTCCAGTGGCGGTGTTGCCGTGTCCAAGCGAGGCGCATAGCTCTGTGCCGTGCATCCATCAAGGGGACTCGAGTTGGGCGTCGGCTCCCAAAGCCCATATCGTGCAGGGTACGTTGCACAGTCCGGACGCTGATGATTGTTGAGACTCCAGCATTGAATTCCAATGATACCTGCGAGAGAGTTGCACGCCTATCGCGTGAAACGATTTTTGACAGCCGACGATGATCACGTTCACCCAATGTTTTTTTACAGCCACGCTGGTATCGTAGGTTGGAGGTTTTGCCGGAATTCTTGTAGTCACGGTACACCCTTGTAATGGTCGTCCGTAAAAATCCGAACTTCGTTTCTACCTCCGAAATACTATGGCCCATCTCACGAGCGCCAACTATGACACCGCATTGAAAATCGCTTAAATCGTTATTACTTATCATTCTCATGCCGAAAACAGCTCTGACAGCTGGCAAGAATGTCTATAGCTTTACATACGCACTGGCGGACGCAACTGAGTACGCGCATAGGTGACGTTGCTATGTATTTTGCATAAGTTCGTCTGTACCAGTTTTTCTGGCACTTCAGTGTATATAGATGGAATAAAACGCCAATTTTAAAAAAAAACAATAACGTTTTAGACATATAATATAAAGCTCAAATGAAGTTAACTATTCTTATTCATAAGTCAATGCCGTAGCCAGAGGGGGAGTGGGGCTCGGGGTTTAAACCCCTCCCTTGAGGGGAGACTAATCACGAATTTAAAGCGATATATACGTGTATAAGGGGCTTTCACCACTGAACCAAACCCATAGACCCCCCTCTTAAAAAATTTCTGGCTACGTCACTGTCATAAGTACCAAAATATTTATTCGTTCATTCCAAACAATCCAGACAAAGAGGATACCAGAAAGTGGGCCAATCCGCCCCCGATATTCTAAACAAAGGAACACGTAGCCCAAAGGACATTATTTTAACGATCTATCAAAGAACTCAGCTCCCGACGAGGATGGGTCGGGAAGAAGTAAGAGAGTGAAGAGGACAGACGGAGGTTGCAGTAAAATAGAGAAAGACGTTTGGTTTGCATTCCATGGGATATAACCCATAAAATATGTAAATATGTATATAAAATACTTTGTATCCCCAGCCTAAAGAACAAATGTTTGAACATTATATTGACTGATTACTGGAAACTTTCAATAAGGACATTCATCCTAAAAACGATTCGCAAATATTAACCTGACGGGCGAGATGCCTGAACCCAATGCCCGTTACTACACAGTGACAAACTACATAGCTGGCCACCCAAAATGCAACACCAAGAAGGACACGAGATAGCAAAGCCAGATTTACTGGACACATAACAACAGATACAAAGACGAAACGATTGCGCTTACAGGCCAGTGTGACTTGCGGAACACGCAGACATCAATATTTCGTGTGGCCCCCATGGCTGACAATAACGGCCCCTACACGTTGCGGCATCGAACGAAAGAGGCTTTGGATGTGGGCTTGGGGTATGTTGGTCCAGGCTGCTTCCACAAGTTGCCACAGTTCATCAGGCGTAGCCGCGGGTGGTGCTTACCGGGCCACTCGGTTGCCGATCAGAGACCAGGCGTGTTCGATGGGCGACATATCGGGAGAACAGGCAAGCCACGGCAGCAGTGACGCCTGATGGGCGGCGAAGAATTGTTGTACGATGCGTGCTACGTGCGGGCGCGCATTGTCCTATTGAAACGTGGCCGCTGGCAGGTCCTGCAGGTAAGGGAAAACTACAGGCTCCAAAACGTCGGAGATGTAGCGGTGGCTGTTGAGTGTACCGGCGTTGCGTACCGGAGGGGTGCGGGTGTCATATCCAATTGCTCCCCAAACCATAACGCCAGGCGACGGACCGGTATGGCGATGCATAATGCAGACGTCATACAGTCTCTAGCCGCGGTGCCGCCACACGCGGATCCGACCATCGTGGTGTTGAAGGCAGAAGCGGTATTCGTCGGGGAAGACAATGTCGTGCCATTCCGTAGTCCAGGTGCGGCGTTCAACGGCCCATGCAGCCGCACTCGCCGGTGGTGTAACGTCAATGGTAATAGGAGCAATGGGTGCCGTGCGACAATTCCCCGCTCCTGCAGACGACGTCGAACGGTACGTGCTGACACAGGTCGTTGCGCAACACACCCTAATTCCTGCTCTAATGTTCGTGATGTGGCGGCGCGAGCTGTCAATGATCCCCGCACAACATGCCGGTCCTCTCGTTCGGTGGTGTGCCGCGGCTGCGGCAATCGCTCACGTCGGTCCGTCCGTCCGTCCCTTCTGCACCCACCGAATCCAGACTCGCCTCACTGTGGGCGGATGTTGTCCCACACGGGCGCCGATGTCTCGGTACGGTAAACCGCTGTCGCGATAAGCCACTATTCGTCCTTTGTCGAACTCCGAAACGTACTGGAATGACTGCCGTATTCTGCAACGAGGCATCAGGAAGCTTCCCACGCACAGGTCCTGCAGCACAACACACTTCCACTACTTACACCCCGTCTTCTGTGCACCCTTCTTATAGTGCTTCTCGGTGGCGTGCCGGGCGCACATGATTTGCATGTGCCCTGCAATGCTAATCAATTACATGTACTCTCGCGGGCGACGCATGCTGCGAATTTCAGGCCAATCGGATGCTTCCTTCTTTCTTGGTGTTGCATTTTGGGTGGCCAGCAGTGTATTTACAGGAACTGCCTCAAACGAAAACATAAGTTTACACTGATTTGTGGACCCTTCTACCAGTATTTAGTCATGCTACGATTATAAACGCAATGTTGCTACCTATATAAAAAGTATCAAGGTACTTTGGAAATTTGTCTTCATTTCTGCATTGTGAAATGATCATAAAAATGCCACACTGAAAATCAAATGTGTTTGAAATGACTTTTTCATTTAACTCATTATACCGGTTTTTTTCTTTTAAGATGCAATTTAAGAATATTTTGGAAGCCATATTTTCTATTTTTTCTTAGAAATTAAAAAAATTTAAAAACGTTTTCACTTTCAACAGCAATTTGTTAACTCACTCTTTAAGAAAATCAGCTTCTTTGTCGTAGTATGAAGCTAGCCGCGGGTGGCCTAATGGGCAACGTTCGTGACTGCCATGGAAAGGACCTCGGGTTCGATCCCAGGCAGGTACGAACGCTCGATCCACTAAATATCCGCCGTGCGTCGGATGGGCACGTTAAGCCGTCGGACCCCGGGTACTGGCCCCCCGGTAATAAATAAGGGCGTCTTCCTCCCCCTTTCTACTTCGCTTCCGTGTCACTAGCTCAAATCTCCTAGTTTCCTATTTCTAAGGGTTGTTTAAGACCTGGGGTCAAACACTCCTTTCCTAAAATCCTCTACATATGATCATTTGATCATTTGTCGTAGTATGAAACCATCTTCAATATTTTCCCCAAATTCATGCAAATTCTGCCAGCAGAAATTGTATATTAACATATTGTATAATTGCATAATTTGCTAATAATTGATAAAAGTTTTCCATCTAGTTTTCCCTTTTTCTGTTTTACACATGCGTGCAGCTTTCATCCTATTTATCATATTGCTGTTCACTAGTGTTGCAGTTCAGTTCGAGCCTCGTGTTGAACGCACTAAGGAAACTTAATTTCACTGTTCTCATAGCCCCGTGTTGATTACCATGGCCACCTACATGAATTGCTCCCATGACATAGTATGTCAGGTCAACCCCACTGAGAATTCACCGCTTCTGGGTGCAATATACATACAGTGAATGCAAGGTAAATCCCCTATATTGTACTAAGGAAATGAAAGACATATCAGGCGTAGTCCTTGCGCAATTTCAGGTACAAAAAGAAAAAACAACAACAAGAAAGATGACACCGAATTTTTGGGTGCAATGTGCGCGTTTTTTGAATCCGTTCTGACGCGAATTAAATTTATCAAAGCTATTCAAAGTCAATCAAACCGGTATGGAAAACAGTAGCATATGACCGAAGAAAGAAGTGTTTCAATCGTGTTTTTAATCCCGCAGATATTGCTGTAAATGGAATCGTGAACTTGCGCCCTCTGGAAGAAAGAAACATTTAAAATTATATGAGAAACATTTCGCAATGAAAACGCTCTGCAACAAAGAAATAATTTTTCAAATCAGACTCTTAGAAGCAGAGATATAAAAAAATATAAGATATGCATCTACGCCTCCTAGCGGGAAAACCACGTATTATTTTAAGAATAAAATATTCTCAAAAAGTGCTTCGATGTGAGCGGTATCGGTCCAGGAAATAAATATTCAGTTGAATTTTCAGGACCTCAGATCTTGCTGCAAATACATCAGAAGCAGAAATTAACACTTATGCCCCCTGGTGGCCAAAGCATTCTTTACCAAAAATTAGAAATTATATACAAAACATTTCTTATCAGGAGCTGTATCCGGTGCAGAAAGAATGTTGCAAATCGGAGTTTTTGAAGCAGAGATATTGCGGAAACCACAATTTACATTTATGCCCCTAGCGGAAAGTCTATGAATTAATTGAAAATTTTGAAATTATATGAAAACCATATCGCACTGAAAAGTCTATCCGATAAAGGAGGAATTTTTGAAATTGGCCTATTGGAAGCAGAGATATTGACAAAAATAAGATATATATCTATGTCCCTGGAGGAGAAACCATG
Organism: Macrothele yani; assembly: GCA_039090855.1. Taxonomy (NCBI): domain Eukaryota; kingdom Metazoa; phylum Arthropoda; class Arachnida; order Araneae; family Macrothelidae; genus Macrothele; species Macrothele yani. The sequence continues at coordinate 53,215,137 of CM077011.1, read as the reverse complement.
AAATATTTTAAGAAGAAAATATTCCGAAAAGGTTCATCGATTGAGTGGCACAGGTCCACGAACGAATTTTTTCAATCGAGAGTTTGAAGCAAAACAGGTTTTCTTGCTGAATAAAATCATCAATAGTGAAAACAGCCGTCGTAGCACGATGTGTGATAGTGAAATCTAAAACCATATGATGTTTAAAACTTTAATGAGAATTAAAACAGCACATGGGTGATACATGAACATGCTCATGTATCACCCATGTGCTGTTTTAATCCTCATTAAAGTTTTAAACATCATATGGTTTGTGACGTACCTGCCAGCAGGACGCACACGACATAAAGGCAGATAGGAATCAGAATAAGCGTCTGCGTAGCTCAGTTGGTAGAGCGACTTGTTCCGGAATAAGCGGCCTCGGGTTCGAATCCCGGCGTAGACCAAAAATGACGGAGAAATTTACTTCGTTATAATGGCGCCCGAACTATCCGGATGACCCGACCGATCCAAATCTCGCAATTGTGTGATGTTATTTCCACACCGCGAGATAGGAAAAATAAGAGCAGCACTTCAAAAAAAAAAAAAAAAAAAAAAATAAGGGGGAGATGATGTAACGTACCAGTAGATGTGACGTACCTGCCAGAAGGACGCACACGACATAAAGGCAGATAGGAATCAGAATAAGATGTCGGCGTAGCTCAACTGGTAGAGTGACTTATTCCGGAATGAGGGGATCCGGGTTCGAATCCTGGCGTGGACAAAAATGACGGAGAAATTTACTTCGTTATAGGTTTTAGATTTCACTATCACACATAGTGCTACGACGGCTGTTTTCACTATTGATGAGAGTTTGAAGCTCAGATTTTGTGATTAATACATCAGAAGCAGAAATTAATATTTACGCCCCCTGGTGGCCAAATCATATTTTACCAAAAATTAGAAATTATATGCAAAAGATTTCCCATCAGGAGCTGTATCCTCTGAAGAAAAACATTTTCAAATCGGAATTTTAGAAGTATAGATATCGTGGGAAACGCAGTGTACTTTTACACCCCTAGCGGAAAATTTATATGTAACTTGAGAAAGTGACTGTACCTAAAACACTCTTCGACACAAATGGAATCGAAAGGTTAACTAATTTTTTCAGTGCGATGTTTAGAAGCAAACCCATTTACTAAAATGTTCTTTGAATTCGATGTCATCTGAATTTACGCCATCTAGCGGGGAAATTGTGCATTGTAGAAGAAACTGGAATGCAAGAATTGTCTTTCGAACATTTCAAGCTTCCCAACGCAAAAATAATTTTTCAAATCGGACTAATAGTTGCTGAGATATGGTGTCCACAGACGGACGGACAAACCGATAAAATGATCACCATCATTTTTTATTTTTTTTTACAAAAGACGTGCTAAAAACAGAATGCAGTGAGAGAACACATCGATTACGCAGTTGTGCCGGGGGTAAAAGGCAAAATTTTAATACCTTAAAAATGGTTATTGCCGATTTTGTGAAACTGCTGAAAGAAACCATCATTCGGAATAATGAATATTGAAATAAATTGCCAGCTGCTGTTAAGTATGGAAATGAATGATATACAATGAAGTAGAAAATTATTAGGAACAGCTACCTAGAAACGTGTTGGGCTGCCCTTGGCCTTTTAAACAGCCTTGATTTGATGAGGCATGGGTTCAGCGCAGAACTGATATCGTTATACAGGTACAATCAGCCAAGCTCATGTGATGGCGCCCGTCAATTGCCGAATGTTTGCTGGGGGAAGATCTCTGTTAAGAATAACTCTCTCAACCTCATCCCATGAGTTCGATTGGGTTAAGATCTGGAGACAGGTGGGGCCATTTTAGCGTTTTGAAGGGACTTTCGTGGTGCTTGATCCATTGTGTGACGATCCAAGCCGTGTGGCATGGAGCATTATTCTGCTTCTAGCAGAATAATGCTCCATGAGGAATCACCATGCACATGTACGGGAGTGACTGGTCCGCAACGATGTTAATATACCTCATGCAATATCCAAATACTGTTCCACTAGTATTAAGGAGCCCACTGCCTACCGTGAAAACAGACCTCAGACCATTGCACGGCCTCCATCAATTTCCACAGTTAACGCTAGCCAGCTGGAATCCATCGATTCCTGTTGTTGACGTCATATTGTGGCCCTTCCATTGATGTGTATTTCCTGAAAATGTGGTTCATCGGACCAAGCAACGTTTATCCAGACCTTCAAGGGTCAAGTTTTGGCGCTCACCTTGCCCACTGCAGGCGAATGTGTCGAGTTTCTGCAGAGATTATCGGTATACGAAGAGTACACGATCGAGTCATAATAGCAGATGTCTCGTCTGTTGTCATAGCTCATTCGCGGTAATATGCGGTGGGCTGTGTATTCAGAAATTCTCCTGTCGATATCGCTGTCGTACAGCGCGGTTACTTATCGCAATGGTGTTAGTTTGTTACCACACACAGTCCTCTGTAGCTATGGTTGCCCTCGAACATCGACCAATCGTTTACGCTTATAGGAAGACCGCTGACTGCTTGTTTTGTTGTTTGTGTACCACTCATTTTACACATTCGGTACAGTTGTTTTTGCGTAGCCGAGAAGGTTTGCCGTTTTTGAGATGCTTTCACCTGCCTGCCTAGCTTCTATCATCATGCTTCTCTCAAAGTCGCTTAAAATACAAGTCTGTTTCGCATTGCCGCAATCTGCTATTCGTATACTTCTGAATCCTTTGCAGTGAGCTCCTTATAAAGCCATCTGAAAGTCATAGCTGCGCACGTAAGTGAGGATGTCACGTGTCTGATTGCTGTTGGGTGGTCCTAGTAATTTGCTTCTTCAGTGTATATCAGAAATGAAGTAGCCAATTCGAGGTCTTTGCTTTTTATGAATCCTTGTACGAAATAATTTTATTTCGCAACAAGCTGAATTGCCTGGCGTGCACTGGAGGATTTAGTGATAATTCGTTATCTAAATTTTGTACAAATGAAATGAAAACGATTATTTTTTACGGGGTGAATCGTACCTAATACTGTATTTCATTTCTTCATTGAATTTGAATTTTATTCTCTGTAGAGTCTTTAGGCACAAAGTATTTATAGTTTTTCCGTTTGATTTTTGTTGTTTACTTACCTTCAGTTCCGATGCTGAATTGTGTTGCTGTTCTTCACTGGAAAGCACTTGTTACAAAAATCAATTCTTGCACTTATCACAACAAAACGTATTAAATTCGAATTCAAAATAAAGTAAAAAATGATACTTTTTACGAAAATTTTATATGGAGGTACCTTGACACTGAGCTCCGACTTGATAGTATACCAAATTTGGTGGTTCTAAATTGAAAACTGTAGATTTGCATAGCGGACAAACATGCAAACAAACATTCAGCTTTATATACAGTGTAACGTGGATAATTCGAAGCTGAAGGGACCACAGAAATATTTCGAATTATCGACAAATTCGAATTAGGCAAGTTTAAATATGAGCACATTCAAGTACTGTAAAAAACAACATATGTATTCATAACATACAAAAAAAGTACAGTACGGTAAATTTACACATTTTTGTTAAAAAAAATAGTGAAATTTTGGCTTGCTTCTTAGAATTTATGTTATGGGTATGTGTAAATTCTGCAAGTTTATCGAGTGAATGAAATAGAGAGTCACTTACATTCTGCTGTCCCTCAACAAACTTCCTTAACTATTGGAGGTGAACCAAGGTCTCTACTGGATTTGGAAGGTGATCTTCAGGAATTTCTGGTCGTTCCAGTTCTTCATCTGAAGATACACAGCAGGTCTTCTTATTCATAACATCAGCCAAGATCTCATCATCTGTGAGCTCACCACAAACAGCTAAATTGTCATCAACTCTCACGAAAAAGCCTCGTACGGTACATCACGGCCTACGTCTTCCCAGTACTCCACAGTGGGTATGATCTCCTCGCCACTATTACCTTGATGTAGTTGAGACTCATCGTCGGGGTGCGGGAAGCCTGCTTTTCCGAAGCAGTTGGCTATAGTTTCAGGTTTAACTTGTTGTTTCATCCAGAACTCGGAACTTCATCCAGGACAGTACGTACCCATTTTAAAAGGTAATTGTTGAAAATACGAGAATACGAAAAAGGGGTTTTCTTTGTATTAAACAGAAAAAAAGTTCGAATTAAAGGGGTTTTTTTTAACATTATTTATTTAGAAATTTCAAGGGACCTAATGAGAAATTCGAATTAACCAAGAATTGGAATTAAAAACGTTCGAATTAGAGAAGTTGCACTGTATTAGATGTAGAAAGACGCGGTCTTTACATCACAAGACAACAATTAAAAAAAAATTAAGTTTTCTGAAAAATATTATACAACTTCTTTTTCCGACTGGGGTGTTACCCCAGCGGGGAAGAAGGAAGTTAAATATCTACAATACTTATACTACAAAAGCGTAAAATATAAAACTACCTCAGTGCTATGATGTGTTTTAGGTATACATAGTTGGTTTTGAAGGTTAAATGTCCCTAGGGCCAGACAGGGATGTGTGCAGTGGGTGCCTGCCAGGACAACGTTTATCCGGCCGAATGGTCAGAGGCGTGGGCTTCTGACCAGTTGTCAGAAATGTGGCCGGTTCGAGCCCCGGGTGAAGCATAAATGGTGCGTTCATATTACGTCCCTGGCTCTTTCTCTCTAACCAGTGCCTCCCAAATTTGGGATGGGCGAGAGCTTATAACCTTAGATGCTCACGTTGATCGTTCAACCAGGGAAATAAAAAAGAAAGGGGGGGGGGATTATTTGTTGACAAACTCTCAATTACTTTTCTGTACATAACACGTGCAACAAACTATGATTAAAGATGAAAGAACTCAGTTTCTATGTTTTGCATGTGATTTTCGCGTAATCCGGATTTCAAATCGATTAATAACTTACACTCGTTGAGTGAGAGAACTATCAGCTGAAAAATTTCGATTGCCTTGAATATCTGCCATTCTGTCATTGACATCATCTGAGCAATCATTAATTGGGTTTTCTTCTTAGATGAAGCTCCATCATGCAGTGACTGACAATAATCTCCTTCAGAAATGTGTGCGGTGTCTGAAGAATCACGTTACTGCGCATGAGCAGACGTGTTTCAAATCCCGTTACGAAGAGAGTCGGCAAAAATTAACTAGATATACTATTAGGGGATGCTGGGCACCAGGGGTAAAAAGACAAGTACACATTTTATTGTTAATGAATTTTTAATGAATAAGTTAACTAATATTAATTGATAAATTAACTGTACACATTTTTTACTAATACGTTTTAATGGATAAATTCATCATAATCATCATCATCAGGAATTTCCACTACTAAGTGGATTTCCTCGACCACATAGTTCAGCCAGGGTCTTCCTCTACTTCTCTCTATCCAAGGCCATCACTTCATCCAGTATATTATTTTTTAAACTTGATTTAATCTTCTCATTCTCTTTCTCCTCGGCCTTCCTCTTCCCCTCTTTCCTGGAGCCTCCCACCATCAGAATTTTAGAAAGTTTTTCTGATGACATTCTTCTCACATGGCCCAACCATTGCACTCTCCGCATCTCAATAATTTGAAGAATGTCTACTTTAACACCACAATATCTCGCATTTTTGTATCACGCACTTTTTCACATCTGGATTTTCTTACAGAATACCTCCAAAAGTTCATCTCTGTAGCCGACAATCTTTGTTGTTCAATGTCCACATCTCCGCACCATATATTAGGAGTAAGCAAAAGTTTCCACAGCCCCGGCTAGCGGGCGCTGTAGGGGTCTAACCGACTGGCGTACATGAAGCCAAGCATGGCGGTCGGTAAATTTCATTTGCGGCACTGTTTGTTATGCATGTTTAGTTCAAGGAAAAGTGCGAGTAAAGCACACGGTTCAACATGTCAGGCGTATGGCGAGACGGTTATGGGTGAGCGGACGTGTCGAGAATGGTTTGTCAGGTTTAAGAAAGGTGATCTAAGCTTGGAAGACAAGCCACGTGCAGGTAGACCGCAGGAACTCTCAGATTAGAAGCTGGAATCGCTGTTGCAAGAGGATGCCACACATTCGACCACGCAATTGGCGAAACGTTTGAAAGTGGCTCAACAGACGGTGGTACGGCGTCTACAAACCTTGGGGAAGATCCAGAAGATTGGTAAGTGGGTTTCGCACACTTTAACGGAGAGTAATACTGACCAACATTTGGGCATCTGCATGTTGTTGCTGAAGAGGTTTCAAGAGAATAATTTGTTGTGGAAGGTTGTCACCGGCGATGAAAAATGGGTCCATTGTGACAACCCCGTACGCAAGCTATCCTGGGTCGACCCAGGCTAGCCATCAACATCCACTGTAAACCAGAATATCCACGGGAAAAAGGTGCTGTTGTGTGTGTGTTGGAATATGCATGGAGTGCTTATAACGAAGTGAATTTCTCCGTCATTTTTATCCGCGCCAGGATTCGAACTCGGGTCCACTCATTCCGGAATAAGTTGCTTTACCAATTGAGCTACAGGGACATTTTTTTCTGATTCCTATCCGCCCTTATGTCGTGTGCGTCCTTCTGGCAGGTACGTCACATCTCCTGGTACGTTACATCATCTCCCCCTTATTTTTTTTATTTTATTTATTTTTTTTTTCGAAGTGCTGCTCTTATTTTTCCTATCTCGCGGTGTGGAAATAATATCACACCATTGCGAGATTGTGAACGGTCGGGTCATCCGGATAGTTCGGGCGCCATTACAACGAAGTGAATTTCTCCGTCATTTTTATCCGCGCCAGGATTCGAACCCGGGTCCACTCATTCCGGAATAAGTTGCTCTACCAATTGAGCTACGCGGACATTTTTTCTGATTCCTATCTGCCTTTATGTCGTGTGCGTCCTTCTGGCAGGTACGTCACATCTCCTGGTACGTTACATGCTGTACTTCGAACTGTTGAAATCGGGGTAAACAATCATTGTACAACGATATAGTGATCAGTTGATGAAACTGAACGCCGCAATCGAGTAAAAACGCCCATGGACAGGTAAAGGATGCCGCCCAGTCATCCTGTTACATGATAATGCCACACCACATGTCGGTGCCACCACGAAATCAACCCTTGAAGAGTTACACTGGGAGGTTTTACTGCACCCGGCTTACTTCCCGGACATTGCACCCTCAGACTTTCATCTGTTTCGCTCTATGCAACATGCCCTAGCCCAAATGCGGTTCACCACAGTTCCAGAGGTAGGAAATTTCGTCAATGCGTTCTTCAGCTCAAAACCCGAGTCCTTCTATCACAGGGGCATTCATTTGTTGCCTGAAAAATGGCAAAAGGTCATTGATGCTAACGGTCAATATTTCGTTGAATAAATGTGTACTGGTTTCCTGATTGTTCCCGTCTCCTTTGTCCTTAAAATGGCGGAAACTTTTGCATACCCCTAATAAAATGATGCTCTGTACAATCGCAGAAAAAAATGAGTCTTTTTACTCTTGGAAAGACATTGCTGCTCCAAAGAACAGGATTCAAGAGAAATAACTCTCCTACCCACCGCAATTCTCCGATCAATGTCATGATGCCATGTACCATCCTCATGTATTATGGATCCGAGGTATTTAAATTCCTCAACTGTTCTCAACGTAATATTATCAGATGTTTCAATGAAGTATCTGGGATAATAGCACAATTGCTCAGTAATGGATAAATTAACTAATTTAAAGGAAAAACAATAATACTAAAGACCCAAAATTTTGTTTGTGTGTTTTTAAGAGACTATATGAAATGAATCCCGATATAATCAAAACTTCAGTAGTCCTGACACCTCGCTGTCTAGGCGTTATAACTAACAGAGGGCTCACTGCGATGATGAAAGGCCACATAACAGTGTAAGGGCAATAAAACAAATTTATTTCTTTACTAAGAAGAGATTTATTTCTTACAGAATTTTATTTCTTTACTGAAACATTAAAGGGTGTCCAGACACCTCTTATAATTTCATCTACAGCGAACACTACGGTAAAACAGTCTCAACAAGGCGATTTTTTGGAGCAGTGCATCATGCTGAATACTTAATTTATTTATTATTTGTGAAGTAGGAAAACGCTTCAATGAAATGGATTCTAATGCAATTTAAAATTTCCTAAGTCAAGTTTGGTGAACTCTAGAGGCTTGATTTCCTTGTCATATCTGATGAGGTGCAAGGTTAAGTTTGGAATGAATTTGTTTCCTTACTGTGAAAACAAATAGGAAATATTCAGAAGCACGTAAGTTGTATAAATACATATTTTAGTGTTTACAGACATGGGGAAAAAATCAGCGTTTTAAAGTTTTACAGCTTGTGAACACCGATTAAAAATTTTGAAAAAGGCAAAATGTAGAGAATGCTAACAACTAAAACAAAGTTTGAAATTTGCAAAATTTTGATAAATTTTAGCAAGGCATACGGGAATGAATTTAGGAAAACGCATTTCTCAACAGCACCATAATTATTATAATTTTTAGTAATTTGTTAGGCGCATTGCATGTATCTCAACACAATTCTATGATTTTCATCAAAATATCAAGATTTCTCTTATTTTCTCCTTAACGGTAGCTTTGCGTTTCTTCATACGAGGGATTTACACACACTTCTCGTACACCCATCTAAGAACCTCGGAACACCCCTCCAACACCCACTTCCCACTAAATTTCCCCAAATACCTCTATCGTAAATAAATAAATAAATATAAGTCAGTCACTGCAACCACAAAATATTTGATGTATATACATATCTCATCATTTTAATATGCTACAAATTTTGCAAGGTATAATTCTGAACTTCTGAAACTGAATCATTTCAGCATGCACAAAATTTGTAAAAATATTAATATCTACTGTTCCAGCAACCCATGTAAATACTTAGTTGTTTTTACCATGTTCAGGGAATCATTTAGGTATGAGAAATCAAAAATAAAAGCAGCACAAAAACGAAGTAACAATGTGAAGTTACGGAAAAAGGATTCCCGGTTTTAACCGTTCTTAACTATAAAAAAGTCGACATTTCTTAAGTTTTTCCCATTTTCCTGGTTTAAAGCCTCAATATTTCCCTATATAAAAGTTTTCAGTCTCCGAAAAATTACTTTCATCCAACAACTGAACTTTTTTACACTCCCAAATATTGTCAGCACATTCCCAATTTGAAATTCCTGGTTAAATCCCTGCTTCATACATAGAAAATGAGAAGTATTGTTCCATAACTTCCATCGCCTTTAAAACTTTTGTTTTAGTAGTTCTTTCAGCCAGTAGGTGTCACTACCAATCATTCAACTACATATCATGCATTCGTCTTGGGAGAACATGCACTTTAAACATGACCCCCCGTGATAAAAGCATTTCAAGAAAAATAATCTTAATATATTTTAAACAAATTTTCAAGGTAAAACAGCAAGTCAGTGCTGTGGTGTATACTTCAGTTACAAAAAGTTAAAAGAATTCCCTTGCTGTTTTTTATCTTGTAAACTTTTTTTCCGACTTCTCAAATAATGAACATTCTAAAGGAACTGAAGGAGTAATAAGTTTCTTAGATATGTAGCCTCAGTTATAAAGTATATCTAACAGGCTTGCGTTTTAACACAGAAGGAATAGAAAATTCTTGTCTCCGAATGCGAGACTGATTGCCAAGTTCTGGAAAAATCCTTCCTCTGGAATGTGAATCACAAATGCCTTCTTCCAAAACATGACGTCAGGTGTAAAGTTGTGAAAGTTGCATGCCAAAATGTGTCTCACTCAGGTATTACGCACAACACAGTGGCTCACCCACGATTTCTTTATGTGGGTGGCCCAAAATATTGAAGATGAAACAAAAACTACTGCGGAGAAAACATCTCCTGAAATATTGGGAAGCGATGAAATTATCTCCGCCATATTAAAATGCGTTTTCAATTATTCGTAAAATATATTTTTTTAAATATATACAAATCTATTTAAAAATAGGCACCTAATAACAAAGAGCGAGGTACCAAGTGATATCTTATGGGGTGGGGTCGTACCCCTGGGCGACCGGCTCAACATTAAATTGCACTATATGAATGTTACTCAACATATTTAAAACTAAAACATGTTTACATTTCCTTCACCTGCACACACACTACATTCATGTTGTTAATTATAGACAAGGACATATCCACCCGTAATGTAATTGATTTAAATTAGGAAATTTTTGTCTCAATATTTATCTCCCTCGTGAGTTTTGTTTATTTTGTTTTACATCAATGAAAAATTACTAAGTACAGAACAGTAGCGTACCGTTCTAATGAAAAAAAAAGAAAGAAGAAAAAAGCAATTGTAACATGTAGAAATTAAAAAAGAAACTGAGTGAAAATGAACAATTTTAATTATTTGCTTTAAGGTATCATTTTTTTTCAAGACGTTTTTTTTTTTGCTATCAACAGCTTTAAAGCAGATTCAGACCACAAACTTGTTTTTATAGAAGATGAGAAAGAACAAAATGGTGAGGGAGAACAGTGGTGTAACTGAAAAATTTCGGCCCTTAAAAGTAAAATTAAACTAGAAATATGACATCGAATATTCGATTGTAACGAGCACGTCTTTTGAATATTTTCACACACAAAACAAATATTCAAAGCAAGTTTTTATAAAACCTAAAAATTCAGCTAAAAAATGAATACGCTTACATCACCTCCGAAAAATCTTGAAGAATTTAAAAGTAAATGGAACCAATTATAAAATTATTAAAAAAATAGGAAAAAAGAAATTAACCGTATTTCCACAATCGATAAAACACCCACAAATATACGAGTAAATAGCTACTTACCCAACTAGTAGCTGAAAAGTGTGTTACGAAAATTGACAAACTGTGCAAAAAAAAAAAAGTTTCGCAAAGCAGAAGATATCAGAGGCAAAAGAAATTTTTAAATCGAACAATGCAAGAAGCGGGGGCGTATTTAGAGGGGTGCCAAGACCCCTTGCCCCCGACAATGCTTCATTTCTTAAATTTTTTTCGTTAAAATACGGCTTACATTAAAAAATGGTTTATTTGAATAAAAATACATTAACTTACATTTAAAAAAAAATGCTGTTAGTTTTTCTTCCATTTTTCATTAACTTTTATTTTGTCCTATTGGATTTTATAAACCTCCATTTTTTGTCGACCCCCCGAAATTTTTTTTATATACTCCCCTATAAAGAAGAGACATAAAGTATGACGTGATATTGCTTAACGTGCCCAAGCAGAAAAGGTGCGCGTTATTTAAAGAAGGAAACGGGTGAAAAATGCTCTTCATAATGAACAGTATTCTACCTAAAAAATATTTTTCCAAGGGATGTTTAGAATCGAATAAAGTATTTTACATAGAAACATACACGGACTTCTCCTCGCGGAAGAATTTTGGATAATGGGAAAGTAGAAAATATGCGAACATTTTTGTTCATAGCAAAAGTTATGCTAAAGAAAAGGAATTTTTCAAATACCTCACCTGGGAGCAGAGATAGCGAGAAAAAAGTTTTGACGTCTTTAGTGGGAAAGCTGCGCATTATTTAAAGAGCACAATCTTCCCAATATTTACTGTAGCGAATGGTATACATTAAAAGAAGAGATGCTTCAATAAGATTCTTAGGAGCGAAGATACGTAGCAAACAGAAATACACACTAACACCACCTAGAGCCAGAACTGTGAACAGCAAACATCCCACAAGTACATGTAAACAAGTATACGGTGGTGAAAGAACTTTTTGAATCGGTCTTTTAGAAGCAGAGATATCGAAAAAAAAATTGTTGCTCCCCTCAGAGGGAAAATTGTGCATTTTTTTGAGTAGGAAATGCATATAAAATGTTTTCGTATTTACAAGCATCTGACCGAATACGTGTTTTTTTCAATCAGGTTTTTAGACGCGTAGATATTGTTGTGAACATGCTGTAAACGGAAACGGAAACGTGTTATACTCTCTAGTGGCAAATCTGTGCGTTAGGAAAAATTTAAAATTATTTGCAAAACATTTCGCAGGAGATAAGCTGTCCAACAAAGAAATAATTTTTTAAATCGTACTGTTAGAAGCAGATATAAGATATATGTCTACGCCACCTGGTGCAAAACTGGTGCATCATTTTTTGCAGAAAGTGTGCCCAAAAGGTTTTCCTTAATGAGTGTTATCTGACCGCAAGAGAGTCTTTTCAATCGACTTTTCAGAAGAGCAGATATTGCTGCAAATACATCGGAAACATAAATATGCCGTCCAGGTGGTGTTGTGGTCTGAGCGTTGACATATGACCATTCGTCCAAGTAGGTCCGGGTTGAAATCCAGGTGAGGCATGGATGTTGTGGTTGTCTTACGTCCTTAACCCTCTCCCTTCCCTGGCCCAATGGACATAAATTAGGGACGGGTGACTGCTAATAGACCACTCAGTTGCCCACTGCGGTCGTTAAAGCCTCAATTAAAAATTAAAAAAAAGCATGAATATACACTTACATCCCTAGTGTCGAAACAGTTTTTCACCAAAATTTTAAACTACATGCAGAATGTTTCCCCGTAAGAAATTCTATCAGACGCGTTAAAGATGATTTAAATCAGACATTTAGAAACGGAAATATCCGATAAATCGCAATTGAACTTTACGTCCCCTAACGGGAAAACTGTGCATTACTTGAGAAAGAAACCGTACCCAAAATGGTCTTCATAATAATTGGGATTGAAGGAAAGAAAGGTTTTTTCAATCGGATATTTAGAGGCAAAGATATGGAATATATTTTTTTCCAGTCTGACTGACGGTTCATCGATGCTAGAGGTGAGCGAAGGCCACCACGTATGGTACGAACCAACAGAAGAGGTACTATGGCGCATTTCCCCGGTAATTTAACTGCTGGTGACGGGAGTAATGTGTCTCAAAACACAATACATTGAACCCTGCCGAAAATAGGGTTGCGTTGCCGGAGGCCGCCCTGAGTTAACATCGGTTAATCATCAAAAGCGCCTGCAATGGGCACACGAGCATTAAAACTGGAACTCGAATAAGTGGAAGAAGGTCGTCTGGTCAGATGAATCTCGTTTCCTATCTCCTCATGTGGACGGCCGGGTACGTGTGTGCAGTTTACTTGGGAAAGTGTTGGCATCAGGATGCACCGTAGGACGAAAACCAGATCAGATCAGATGTAGAGGATTTTAGGAAGGGAGTGTCTGTTCTCAGGTCTTAAACAACCCTTAGAAATAGGAAACTAGGGAATTTGGGCTAGAGCGCCTGACAGGAAAGTCACGCGGAAGCGAGGTAAAAAGGGGGAGGAAGATATCTTTATTTATAACCAGGGGCCAGTACTCGAGGTCGGACGGCTTAACGTGCCCATCCGAAGCCCGGCGAATATTTAGTAGTTCGAGCGTTCGTACCTGCCTAGGATCGAACCTGAGATTCCACCGTGGCCGGCACAAACGTTAACCACCAGGCCATCCATGGCCCCGAGAAGAAAACGAGCCGGTGGCGTAAGTGTAATGCTTTGGGCAAAGTTCTGCTGGGAGACCCTGGGCCTAGTTATTCATATGCAGGCAACTGTGACGTCTACCACCTATCTAAACATCATTTCCGACCAGGCACATCCTTTCATGGCAACGGTTATTCCCCTTTAGTAGTGCCTGCTTTGAGCAGGATAATGAGACTTGCTATGCTGCCCGGAGTTTTCGAGAATGGTTCACAGAACGTGATGAAGACTTCCAGGTATTATTACCCAAGCCTCCAAAACCCCAGACATAAATCCAGTCGAGCATCTGTAGTTTGTGTTGGAACAGAAAATCTGATGTGCGGCGGCTCAAGCACGACTTACAAGAGTTAAATGACCTGCTGGTATCGTGTTGGTACTAGATACCACAAGATACCTTTAGAAATCTTGTAACTTACTTGAGTTAAAGGGTCTGCTGGTAATGTGTTGGTACCAGATACCACAAGATACCTTTAGAAATCTTGTAGCGTCTACCCCTCGCCGGGTAAGGTCTGTTTCGGCGGCATGTAGAGGACCAGTATCATACAGCGTGGCTCAAAACTTAGCTACCAAGTTTAATGCTGTATCATTTGTATGTCTTTCTTAAAGAAGAGGCATACAAATCTCATCCAAAGTGTATAAAAATTTACATCTTCGGCCGTTTATAAAAATTTACATCTTCAACATGTTCAGTATGTTTGCCCTCAGCCTCGACGATCTTGCACAATCTGATCCCAAAATTGGACATCAACTTGTGGAGGACACTTGTTCGAATGGCCAAGATTTCACGCACGATAGATGATTTCAACGCTTCTAAAGTATTTGGGTTGCTCTGATACACTTTGTCTTTGAGATGGCCCCATAAAAAAATCCAAAGGATTGAGGTCTGGTGAATACGGGGGCTAGTCAAATTCGCATCCGTTTGGATAATCCAAAGCAATGACATTCTCACGGAAATGTTCATTCAATTGTGGATTTTTTTTTTTTGATTGGAGGTTTAACGACCACCGTGAGCAACTCAATGGGCTATAAGCAGTCGCCCGTCCCTAATTTAGGGTCACTAATTTAGGTTCCAGGGAATGGAGAGAGCCAGTGCCGCAAGACAAACACAACATCCATGCCTCACCGGGATTCGAACCCGGGGCCCTTACGGATGAATGATCAGAGGCCATCGCTTAGACCACTGCGCCACCGGGGCGGCAATGTGGAAAATGGATTCTGTCGGTGGGAACGAGCGCGGTATTGCATGAAAAAGTGACTTGTGAGGTCAGAACCATAGAAGTCCTGAAGGAAGGCGCTGGCCTCTGATCATTCGTCCGTAAGGGGTCCGGGTTCGAATCCCGTCAGGCATGGATGTTGTGTTTGTCTTACGGCACTGGCTCTCTCCATTCCCTGGAACCAGTGACCCTAAATTAGGGACGGGCGACTGCTTATAGCCCATTGAGTTGCTCACGGTGGTCGTTAAACCTCCAATCAAAAAAAAAAGAAAAAGTCCTGAAGGACAGGAATGAAATTGTTTTCAAGCAAGTTTCGATAGGTCAATGCGGATAAAGTTTCCTCAATAAAAACAGGTCCACAAATACCAACTTTCGACAAGACACACCACATAGTCACACGTTTTGGGTGAAGACTTGAAGCAATCGAAACGTGCGGATGTTCTGTGTCCCATATTCGCCAGTTTTGCCTGTTAACAAACCCATCAAGCCAAAAATGTGCCTCATCTGAAAACCAGATGAGACCAGGGTCAATTTCTTGGTTCTCGAGACTTGTGAACATTGCATGAAGGAAGTCCAGTCTTGCTGCTATGCTCGCCTCTGTGAGTGGCTGTTGGGTCTGGATTTTGTAGGGAACAAATGAAGATCTTTTTACGCTTTCCAACCGTATACTGAAGAAGCGTATATGCTCCAGCTTTTTCCGTCCGTCTGTCGGCACGATAACTCACGAAAAAATGGTTCGATTTCGATGAAATTTTAGTATGTGGTAGGGGACCGCCAGGGGACGAACCCTGTTGTAAATAGGTAAAGTGGGGTTAAAGGTTACGACATAAGAGCGGAATTCATTCAATTGTCCTTATGCGTCATAAGGTGCGTAAAAATGGTTCGATTTCGATGAAATTTTAGTATGTGGTAGGGGATCACCTGGAGAGTAACCCTATTGAAAATGGGACAAATGCAGTCAAAGGTCAGGACATAGGATCGGGATCATTCCAAGTAGAGGAAAAGGGAGACTTCTGGGACAGGGGCAGCCCTCCATAGACTTAACATTGGCTGCCCACGCAACTGCCCACGCGGCTGCCCACGAGGCTGTCCCCAAGGCTGCCCCAGCTGTCCCCTTGTCAGAATTTTTGTCACGTGATCGTCCCCATGATGTGCTGTCCCCTAGCGGTGCTTCTTGGAACTTTCGATGGATCTTTGTTTTTGAGGGACGGCAACGGTCGAGTGGGAAAGGGGTGGATATAGGTGGATGTCAACTCGATGCGCTGCCACCTAGCGGTGCTTCTTGGAACTTTCGATGGATCTTTGTTTTTGAGGGATGGCAACGGTCGAGTGGGAAAGGGAGTGGATATAGGGGGATGTCAACTCGATGTGCTGTCCCCTAGCGGTGCTTCTTGGAACTTTCAACGGATCTTTGATTTTGAGGGATGGCAACGACCGAGTGGGAAAGGGGGCGGATATAGGGAATGTCAACTCGATGTGCTGCCCCCTAGCGGTGCTTCTCGGAACTTTCGATAGATCTTTGATTTTGAGGGATGGCAACGACCGAGTGAAAAAGTGGGTGTCAACTCGACGTGCTGCCCCCTGGCGGTGCTCCTTGGAACTTTCGATGGATCTTTGATTTTGAGGGATGGCAAAAACCGAGTGGGAAAGGGGTGGATATAGGGGATGTCAACTCGATGTGCTGTCCCCTAGCGGTGCTTCTTGGAACTTTCAATGGATCTTTGATTTTGAGGGATGGCAACGACCGAGTGGGAAAGGGGCGGATATAGGGGATGTCAACTCGATGTGCTGTCCCCTAGTGGTGCCTCTTGGAACTTTCAATGGATCTTTGTTTTTGAGGGATGGCAACGACCGAGTGGGAAAGGGGCGGATATAGGGAATGTCAACTCGATGTGCTGCCCCCTGGCGGTGCTCCTTGGAACTTTCGATGGATCTTTGATTTTGAGGGATGGCAAAAACCGAGTGGGAAAGGGGGCGGATATAGGGGATGTCAACTCGATGTGCTATCCCCTAGCGGGGCTTCTTGGAACTTTCGATGGATCTTTGATTTTGAGGGATGGCAACAACCGAGTGGGAAAGGGGGTGGATATAGGGGATGTCAACTCGATGTGCTGTCCCCTAGCGGTGCTTCTTGTAACTTTCAATGGATCTTTGTTTTTGAGGGATGGCAACGACCGAGTGGGAAAGGGGGCGGATATAGGGGATGTCAACTCGATGTGCTATCCCCTAGCGGTGCTTCTTGGAACTTTCGATGGATCTTTGATTTTGAGGGATGGCAAAAACCGAGGGGGAAAGGGGTGGATATAGGGGATGTCAACTCGATGTGCTGTCCCCTAGCGGTGCTTCTTGGAACTTTCAATGGATCTTTGTTTTTGAGGGATGGCAACGACCGAGTGGGAAAGGGGGTGGATATAGGGGATGTCAACTCGATGTGCTGTCCCCTAGCGGTGCTTCTTGGAACTTTCAATGGATCTTTGTTTTTGAGGGATGGCAACGACCGAGTGGGAAAGGGGGCGGATATAGGGGATGTCAACTCGATGTGCTATCCCTAGCGGTGCTTCTTGGAACTTTCGATGGATCTTTGTTTTTGAGGGATGGCAACGACCGAGTGGAAAAGTGGGTGTCAACTCGATGTGCTGCCCCCTGGCGGTGCTTCTTGGAACTTACGATGGATCTTTGATTTTGAGGGATGGCAACAACCGAGTGGGGTCCGTTGGGATTTTTTGTGTTTATTCCTGTGGTTTTCAAGCGGAATTTTCCCCCTCTTCGATGTTATTTTTCCCCGGAGGAAATTTTTTACGTAACGATGCTGGGGAATTTTCTTTCCAATTAAATAAAAATGCTCTGATGGTCTTAGCGAGGTCCTAACTCACGATGATTTGGTTTCAAAAAATTGGTCAGGGGGTCTCGTGTACTACGTATTCACTCTATTTTTTTTAATTACTTTTACGTTATTTCATCATGTATTTTTTATATTTTTTGCATGTTTTGAGGGAGTTTTTTGTGTAGATGTAATGAATTTTCTGGGGAACTTTTCTTTTTCCTTTATTCAATTTTATTACAGATCATGAGACGAGGAAATGCTTCTTTAGAAACGATTTCGTTCCTGTTCGCAGTAATTATTGGACTTTGTCATTTTTTTGTAAAATGACTTCGTGCTAATTCTGAGTTCTTCGCCTTTGCAATATTATTTTCTCGTAATTTTTTCGTGTGTTCAAGAACTCCACAGGTCTTTCACAGTTAAAATTCTGATGAAACAATATTTTCTTACTTTATTTCGCATATCATTATAGCTTCCCAATTTCGCTATTTTACTTCATCTTTTTTGTTTTTGAAATTTCGTAAAACTTTTCAGTATGTCAGTAATTTTTTCTTACTTGGTCAAACTTGTGACTCCTTTTATTTAGATCCTTATTTTTTTTTCATTTCATTTCAACAGAACGATTATTTTAGATGTAGCAAACCATCAGATTTTTGTTTCCTTATATAGCATATTTTCAAACTTGCTGAAAAATATCCCTCAAAGCTTGCATGTAGTCAAATATGCATTTTTTTATTCTTTCCTAGTTTGCCATACTTTTCGTGGACTGTCCCAACATGAAAGCATTCATTGTCAAGACATACAATCTAAAACCTTTTTTCTTACGATAAAATTTGTATTCTTTGGGCTGTATATTTTTCTGTCTCGTCCGAAAAAACATTCATTCTAGAGGCAAAGCTAGTGATTCCGTTCTTCCCATAAACATTATTTTTCAACGTTTTACTAACTCACCAGAAAAACAATAATTCCCCACCCCCATAGCGAAAATAAAGAAATTCTTACTTCTAAACATATCGACTCAATCTATTTCTTTTCGAAATGCTGGGCATGACATTTCAACTAAAATTTCATACTTTCACCAAAAATCATATTCTTAAACGAGCTTTTTTTTTTTTTTTTTTTACTTTATTTCATGTATAACTAAATTTTTATTGTTTCCTCACCTCATCAAAGTTAATAAGAACTCCCCTAATCTCTTTCCTTTCCCTCATTTAGTTCGCTTTAAATTGAGATGTTTCAAAACTTCGCGTATATTTCTTTCACTAAATGTCCAGTTCTCCCGTATCTGTCCCATCATTTTTAACTTCTGTGCCTGCTGCATTTTTTCTTTAAACATTTAGTTTCATTGACCTTTTCTTTCGTTTCAATTAGGTTTTCATTACCGTATTTTTTATTCATTGTCTCAGCAGAAAAAGCTTTCATTCTGGAGACCTAGCGACTAAGTCCGTACTTCCTCTAAACATTTTTATTTCACGTTTTACTAATTCGTAAGAAAAGCAGGTGTTTCCAAACTCTCATAGTGAAAATATCGTATTCCCCTTATTTTACTTATTATATTTTTGCTTCTATTCAGTGTTGTATGATTCTTTAAACTTTGGTTTATTTTTATGAAACTTCTTTTTTTTTTTTTTTCTTAGCTTAGTTTTTTTTTTCTGATTCAATCTATCAATCTTTTCCTATCGATTTAAGTGCTCTTATTTTTCCATTCGTTCATTTAAGATACTTTTGAACAGAAATGTATCTAAAATCTTCAGATGTATTTTAGTCTCTAAGGCCGATTCTTCACTATTTCAAATAAAGTCATTGTAGGAGTTTAGTGTAAATGCCTCTAAATCTTTAGAACTTCCTTTTCATAGTTAGATACTAATTCCTCGAGGTTTAAATTAAAACATGAAAGAAGAGTGTTTTTACGCTCTCTCCAGTGAACGAAGAGTTTTTACGCTTTCCCGAAGAAATTAACTTTGGAATCTCCCTTCTTTCTACCGGAAAATGACTATCTTGTGCGACTGTTTTCACGCGTCTACTGCTTGCTGGAAAAACTCATACGACATGAAATCACTTTGCTTGGTAGATTAAACTAAATTCTGGTTTTGAACTTTGAACGCAAACTCAAGCTTGCAAAAGCATAGTTTTCTGAGCGAACCTAAACTGTCTAAGATGACAAAAATCTAAAACTGGTGACGCAATGGGACAGAGCGTTTGAACTTTGCCGTTCATTTAAGATTTAAGAGATCCGTAGTGAACCACTACAAGGGAAATAAGCAGACCCTGATTTAGTCCACTGTTTCCTAGGAAGGTAGAAAGCTAGTGTCGTAATTCAAAAGCTCATAACTCAAGCCTCCCCAGGATTCAATTTCGGACTGACGATTAGTCAGATGTCAATGCTTAGACATTGAAAAATTACTTCAGACAAATATTTTCTTACTTAAAAGTGCTTCAAGTCAGAATTTGTATTACTTAAGATTTCCCTTAGTCAATATTTTTTCTATCTTAAAAACTTCTAAAGGGTTGTTTTTGAAAAAAAAAAAACCGAGTTCTCCCAAAAACGTAAAATTTCCCCAGAATTGTATGAGGAACCAAAAAAATTGACGAAGCTTGAATGTTAAGTCTTTCAACCCATTTCTTTCTCTTCATGTTTCATTCCATAAACTTTCTTCAAATTCCTATATATCCAAGAATTTTTTTAAATGTCTAAGTTCGACTCCCCCAGAAATTTTCTGAAAATGCTAGTTTCTATTTAAAAAAAAAATTCCAAAATAAGAATCCCTTCAATGAAACAAGAAATTCCTATTCAAAGCATTCAATCCCTCTTTCTACTTCAAATACTCTCTTTGTAAATCTGAGGAGCTGTTTTTGTTTTTGGGTTTTTTTTTAATATTCATATATTTTTCCCTCTAACTTAAGAAGATATTTTCCCAAAATGCATGTACATATTACGATAGTAAAACATCATACAACTGCTTGATGTTCAATTCACTTCACGCTGTCTTAAGGAAATTCTTTCATTTTCTCATAACACATAGACATGTTATTTTTCTTCCCATTCACTTCAAAGACTTGAGATCAACTTAATGGAGTCCTTTGAGAAAAACTTTCATAGAAAAGCATAAATGTACTGAAAATGTCAGTTTTCTTAAAGAAATCACAAGAATAAGAATTTTTTTACTGAAACAAGTTTTCCCTGTTCAAAGCATTAAGTGGCTCTTTTCGCATCAAATTCTGTATTTCCTCATGTAAACTTTATTCTTTTTCTACTTCATATCGTCTTTCGTTTCTTGTTTTTCCCTATGTAACTTAAAACTTCTTTTCTTAATCTATTTTTCTTTCATAAAGTATCATTCTTTTGAGTTGAATTTCTTTCTCTCTCTCTCTCTCTCTCTTTTTAAATGCATTCCTAAGTTCATGTTGAGAAGGGTTTAAATTTTGATTGAACTATGTTTGCAAAGATCGTTTTAGGAAAAGTTAAAAACAGATAAGGGTCGTTTTGGAAAAGTTTAAAACAGATAATGTTCGTTTCGGAAAAGTACATTCTCCTATAGGGTTAAAAATGGAGCACTTCATATTTTCTTAGGGGCGGTTTTGATGAAACACGTTTCAGTAAAAGCAGTGAAATTCCCATTGAATAACATGGGGAACTATGAAATTTAAGAAGCACGTTTTCGTTCAAGGAAAATATTATAAAAGGTCTATTTTCGATTCAGTTGAAAACGAATCAGGTAGAAAACTGAATGCAGTAGAAACAGTCACAGCAAGTTCCTGAAAGTTGAAAATAGATGAGGTTGAAAATGGATGTACTAAAAATGTCTTAGGAAAGAAATTTTTATGAAACCCAGACTGTTTAGTTTTCCCTCAAAGAATAAAGCGAGTCAATTTGAAACATTTCAAACTCCCCGAAAATAAGCCGCGTACTCTGGTTTCGGCTCAATACTGTAAAGCATTGCTCTCAGACCAATCAGAAATCCCCCGATTGGTCACCTAATTGAAAACATCAGGCCCAATAACAATACCCAAATTTCCTTAAGAAAAGTCTAGCAAAAAAGCAGTAGTTCACCATTAAAACAATTGCATTCATCCTGCTACTGTTTTAAACATTTCGAAAAAGAAATTTCTTTTACTTTTTAAAATTCTTGAAAGCTTAAATTTTTGTCTCATTTCAATAAAAAAATAATTTCACCTAAAATTTAATTTTAAAAAGTAAAAGAAATTTCTTTTTCGAAATGTTTGAAACAGTAGCAGGATGACTGCAATTGTTTTAATGGTGAAATAGTGCTTTTTTGCTAGATTTTCTTAAGGAAATTTGGGTATTGTTATTGGGCCTGATGTTTTCAATTAGGTGACCAATCGGGGGATTTCTGACTGGTCTGAGAGCAATGCTTTACAGTATTGAGTCGAAACCAGAGTACACGGCTTATTTTCGGGGAGTTTGAAATGTTTCAAACTGACTCGCTTTATTCTTTGAGTTGAAAAGATGAAGCGCTCTCACTGAAGACCCCCTAGCCTGGGAAAACTAAACAGTCTGGGTTTCATAAAAATTCTTTCCTAAGACATTTTCAGTACATACATTTTCAACCTCATCTATTTTCGACTTTCAGGAACTTGCTGTGACTGTTTCTACTGCATTCTGTTTTCTACCTGATTCGTTTTCAACTGAATCGAAAATAGACCTTTTAAAATATTTTCCTTGAACGAAAACGTGCTTCTTAAATTTCATAGTTCCCCATGTTATTCAATGGGAATTTCACTGTTTTTACTGAAACGTGTTTCATCAAAACCGCCCCTAAGAAAATATGAAGTGCTCCATTTTTAACCCTATAAGAGAATGTACTTTTCCGAAACGAACATTATCTGTTTTAAACTTTTCCGAAACAAACCTTATCTGTTTTCAACTTTTCCTAAAACGATCTTTGCAAACATAGTTCAATCAAAATTTAAACCCTTTTCAACATGAACTTAGAAATGCATTTAAAAAAAAAAGAGAGAGAGAGAGAGAGAGAGAGAGAGAGAGAGAGAGAGAGAGAGAGAGAGAGAGAGAGAGAGAGAGAGAGAGAAAGAGAGAGAGAGAGAGAAATCAACTCAAAAGAATGATACTTTATGAAAAATAGATTAATAAAGAAGTTTTAAGTTACATAGGGAAAAACAAGAAACGAAAGACGATATGAAGTAGAAAAAGAATAAAGTTTACATGAGGAAATACAGAATTTGATGCGAAAAGAGCCACTTAATGCTTTGAACAGGGGAAACTTGTTTCAGTAAAAAAATTCTTATTCTTATGATTTCTTTAAGAAAACTGACATTATCAGTACATTCATGCTTTTCTATGAATGGTTTTCTCAAAGGACTCCATTAAGTTGATCTCAAGTCTTTGAAGTGAATGGGAAGAAAAATAACATGTCTATGTGTTATGAGAAAATGAAAGAATTTCCTTAAGACAGCGTGAAATGAATTGAACATCAAGCAGTTGTATGATGTTTTACTATCGTAATATGTACATATATTTTGGGAAAATATCTTCTAAAGTTAGAGGGAAAAATATATGAATATTAAAAAAACAACAACCCAAAAACAAAAACAGCTCCTTAGATTTACAAAGAGAGTATTTGAAGTAGAAAGAGGGATGGAATGCTTTGAATAGGAATTTCTTGTTTCATTGAAGGGATTCTTATTTTCGAATTTTTTTTAAAATAGAAACTAGCATTTTCAGAAAATTTCTGGGGGAGTCGAACTTAGACATTTAAAAAAATTCTTGGATATATAGGAATTTGAAGAAAGTTTATGGAATGAAACATGAAGAGAAAGAAATGGGTTGAAAGACTTAATATTCAAGCTTCGTCAATTTTTTTGGTTCCTCATACAATTCTGGGGAAATTTTACGTTTTTGGGAGAACTCGTTTTTTTTTTTTTTTTTCAAAATCAGCCCTTTAGAAGTTTTTAAGATAGAAAAAATATTGACTAAGGGAAATCTTAAGTAATACAAATTCTGACTTGAAGCACTTTTAAGTAAGAAAATATTTGTCTGAAGTAATTTTTCAATGTCTAAGCATTGACATCTGACTAATCGTCCGTCCGAAATTGAATCCTGGGGAGGCTTGAGTTATGAGCTTTTGAATTACGACACTAGCTTTCTACCTTCCTAGGAAACAGTGGACTAAATCAGGGTCTGCTTATTTCCCTTGTAGTGGTTCACTACGGATCTCTTAAATCTTAAATGAACGGCAAAGTTCAAACACTCTGTCCCATTGCGTCACCAGTTTTATATTTTTGTCATCTTAGACCGTTTAAGTTCGCTCAGAAAATTATGTTTTTGCAAGCTTGAGTTTGCGTTCAAAGTTCAAAACCAGAATTTAGTTTAATCTACCAAGCAAAGTGATTTCATGTCATATGAGGTTTTCCAGCAAGCAGTAGACGCGTGAAAACAGTCGCACAAGATAGTCATTTTCCGGTAGAAAGAAGGGAGATTCCAAAGTTAATTTCTTGGGGAAAGCATAAAAACTCTTCGTTCACTGGAGAGAGCGTAAAAACACTCTTCTTTCATGTTTTAATTTAAACCTCGAGGAATTAGTATCTAACTCTGAAAAGGAAGTTCTAAAGATTTAGGGGCATTTACACTAAACTCCTACAATGACAGTGAAGAATCGGCCTTAGAGACTAAAATACATCTGAAGATTTTAGATACATTTCTGTTCAAAAGTAAAGTCGAATGGAAAAATAAGAGCAATTAAATCGATAGGAAAAGATTGATAGATTGAATCAGAAAAAAAAAACTAAGCTAAGAAAAAAAAAGAAGTTTCATAAAAATAAACCAAAGTTTAAAGAATCATACAACACTGAATAGAAGCAAAAATATAATAAGTAAAATAAGGGGAATACGATATTTTCACTATGAGAGTTTGGAAACACCTGCTTTTCTTACGAATTGGTAAAACGTGAAATAAAAATGTTTAGAGGAAGTACGGACTTAGTCGATAGGTCTCCAGAATGAAAGCTTTTTCTGCTGAGACAATGAATAAAAAATACGATAATGAAAACCTAATTGAAGCGAAAGAAAAGGTCAATGAAACTAAACGTCTAAAGAAAAAATGCAGCAGGCACAGAAGTAAAAAATGATGGGACAGGTACGGGAGAACTGGACATTTAGTGAAAGAAATATACGCGAAATTTTGAAACATCCCAATTTAAAGCGAACTAAATGAGGGAAAGGAATGAGATTAGGGGAGTTCTTATTAACTTTGATGAGGTGAGGAAACAATAAAAATTTAGTTATACATGAAATGAAGTAAAAAAAAAAAAAAAGCTCGTTTAAGAATATGATTTTTGGTGAAAGTATGAAATTTTAGTTGAAATGTCATGACCAGCATTTTGAAAAGAAATAGATTGAGTCGATATGTATGGAAAAGAAGTAAGAATTTCTTTATTTTCGCTATGGGGGTGGGGAATAACTGCTTTTCTGGTGAGTTAGTAAAACGTTAAAAAATAATGTTTATGGGAAGAACGGAATCACTAGCTTTGCCTCTAGAATGAATGTTTTTTCGGACGAGACAGAAAAATATACAGCACAAAGAATACAAATTTTATCGTAAGAAAAAGGGTTTTAGATTGTATGTCTTGACAATGAATGCTTTCTTGTTGGGTCAGTCCACGGAAAGTATAGCAAACTAGGAAAGAATAAAAAAATGCATATTTGACTACATGCAAGCTTTGAGGGATATTTTTCAGCAAGTTTGAAAATATGCTATATAAGGAAACAAAAATCTGATGATTTGCTACATCTAAAATAATCGTTTTGTTGAAATGAAATGAAAAAAAATAGAGTCTAAATAAAAGGTCACAAGTTTGACCAAGTAAGAAAAAAATTACTGACATACTGAAAAGTTTTACGAAATTTCAAAAAGAAAAAAGATGAAGTAAAATAGCGAAATTGGGAAGCTATAATGATATGCGAAATAAAGTAAGAAAATATTGTTTCATCAGAATTTTACCTGTAGATTTCTTGAACACACGAAAAAATTACGAGAAAATAATATTGCAAAGGCGAAAGACTCAGAATTAGCACGAAGTCATTTCACAAAAAAATGACAAAGTCCAATAATTACTGCGAACAGGAACGAAATCGTTTCTAAAGAAGCATTTCCCCGTCTCATGATCTGTAATAAAATTGAATAAAGGAAAAAGAAAAGTTCCCCAGAAAATTCATTACATCTACACGAAAAAACTCTCTCAAAACATACAAAAAATATAAAAAATACATGATGAAATAACGTAAAAGTAATTAAAAAAAATAGAGTGAATACGTAGTACACGAGACCACCTGACCAATTTTTTGAAACCAAATCGTCGTGAGTTAGGACCTCGCTAAGACCATCAGAGCATATTTATTTAATTGGAAAGAAAATTCCCCAGCATCGTTACGTAAAAATTTCCTCCGGGGAAAAATAACATCGAAGAGGGGGAAAAATCCCGCTTGAAAACCACAGGAATAAATACAAAAAATCCCAAAGGACCCCACTCGGTTGTTGCCATCCTTCAAAATCAAAGATTCATCGAAAGTTCCAAGAAGCACCGCTAGGGGGCAGCACATCGAGTTGACATTCCCTATATCCGCCCCTTTCCCACTCGGTCGTTGCCATCCCTCAAAAACAAAGATCCATTGAAAGTTCCAAGAGGCACCACTAGGGGACAGCACATCGAGTTGACATCCCCTATATCCGCCCCTTTCCCACTCGGTCGTTGCCATCCCTCAAAATCAAAGATCCATCGAAAGTTCCAAGAAGCACCGCTAGGGATAGCACATCGAGTTGACATTCCCTATATCCGCCCCCTTTCCCACTCGGTCGTTGCCATCCCTCAAAAACAAAGATCCATCGAAAGTTCCAAGAAGCACCGCTAGGGGATAGCACATCGAGTTGACATCCCCTATATCCGCCCCCTTTCCCACTCGGTCGTTGCCATCCCTCAAAAACAAAGATCCATCGAAAGTTCCAAGAAGCACCGCTAGGGGGCAGCACATCATGGGGACGATCACGTGACAAAAATTCTGATAAGGGGACAGCTGGGGCAGGCTCGTGGGCAGCCTCGTGGGCAGCCGCATGGGCAGCCAATGTTAAGTCTATGGAGGGATGCCCCTGTCCCAGAAGTCTCCCTTTTCCTCTACTATTCCATCGCCCTTATCAAACGCTATTAAGGTGGACGTCAAGTAATATTGTTTCCTATATTTCCAATGGAAAACCTTTTTAACACATTTCCTTCACAATTAGTGTGTTCCCAAGGATGGAAATTTGAACATCGATTAAAATAACTTCATACTATAACTTGGAATACTTAACATTTTGTAAAACATAAGCATAATTATATTAAAAAACAATAACGTTTCCTTTGGTGGTGTTGAAACGAGAAAAAAGATGGCGCGACCTGTGCTTTGATGACGTCAGTGGACAAATAAATGTTCGATTGAATAATTACGGTTATGGTTTAGAAATATTAAGTATTCCAAGTTATGAAATGAAGCTATTTTAATGCATGTTCAAATTTTCATCCTTGGGAACGCATTATTTGTGAAGAAAATGTGTACAGAAGTTTTTCCATTGGAAGTATAGGAAGCAAAATTACTTGACGTCCACCTTAAAGTAGCAATTCTTGTATGTATGTATGTACATTTTATTTTGAAAACGGCTCTAAGAATTTTGATGAAAGTCGTTAACCTACAGTTTTCTGGTACTAGAAATCGATTTCGCTTGATCTCAACTTTAGGAGAATTCGTTTAGTGGGTTAAATATACCCACCCCGAATTATAACGTTTTTATTGGCATGGCGTCATTCCATTAATGTTACCAATGCTTAGAAATCTTATGACATCACAATCTCGCGTTTGAGAATGTTGGCGCGCGGTCGCGCCACCTGTCTCATTACGTCACGCGTTGTGTGCGGATCCTATTAAAGTTTAATGACGTCACACTCTTGCAGCGAGCAGATGATCGCCATTCCCATCTGCCTCATTACGTCACGCGTCGTGTGCGTATGTCCGTCCGCACGATAACTCGCGTATCAAATGTTTGATTTCGATAAAATTTTAGTATCTGGTAGGGGATCACCTGGGAAAGAACCCTATGTAAAGTGAACGAAATGGGGTGAAAGGTCAGTACATAGGAGCGGGATCCATTCCATTGCTGTTATGCGCCATAACTAACGTAAAAAAGGTTCGATTTCAATGAAATTTTAGTATGTGGTAGGGGACCACCTGGTGACAAACCCAATTGAAAATGGGCGAAATGGGGTCAAAGGTCAGGACATAGGAGCTGAATCACTTCCATCGCCATTACTTACGTAAAAATGCTTCGATTTGGATAAAATGTTAGTATGTTGCAGGGGCCTGCCTGGGGACGAATTCTATTGAAAATGGACGAAATGGGGTCAAAGGTTAGGACACAGGAGCGGGATCTATTCCATAGCCCTTATGCATCATTACTAACGCAAAAATGCTTCGATTGCGACAAAACTTTATCATGTTATTTTGGAGGTATACTGAACCGGTTCTGTTGAATATCATCGAAACGGGATCAAAGGTCAGGGCACAGGACCGAGATTTATTCCACAGTCATTATTTTCATAACTTGAGTAATGATTTCTGGTATGTTGGAAAGCGTATCATAATCAATGCATTGCATGATTTTACTAACTTGTTTGAGAATTAGCTGAAGACGGCTGCGTTCGATCACTAACTTCAGAGACGCTCTCCTAGTAGACTTTTTCGGGTTTCTTTCAAATGTTTCTCGAACGTTTTCAATGTTTCGTTCCGTCCTTGCTGTGAAGAGCCTGCCGCCTTCAGAGTGATCGTTCAGCATTGATCCTGTCTTGCGAAATTTCTTAGCAAGGCTTGATATTGTGTCCCAATCCGGTCCAGCTTTGATACCAAACTTTACCTGGAACGCTCTTTTGACCTTTCCGGGGCTTTTCGATGATCGAATGTACTCTTCGATAATGAGCATCCGCTACACCCTAGTGTAGGCTGCCATTTTTCATATCCAGCAAAATGAAAAGAAAACACATTAGACACAAATGGCTTGATGGCTATAATGTGTCCGTACTGTTTCTTCAAATTATACTAACTAGTTGCAGAGCATATTGGATTTAAACTTGGTAGGCATGTTTTGGGCCACCCTGTATTAGGGAGATGGTCATAAAGTTTTGGCTATTCGGTTTATGTTTTGTTTTCAGTGTGTACATGTTTGTTAATATGTGCATTTTATGTACAGTGATCTTTATGTGCGTGTGCACTTAGTAAAAATCGTGGGGCTTAGAAAGTGGCATACATTTCTGAGATATTTTGGAAGTTACACTCAACTTCTCTGATGTGGTAACACCCCCACGTCTAGACTTTTCCATGGATAGGGACAATACTCAAGTAGGAAGGGCTGGAGGGGGTGGGGTTAATGATCAAATGTTCACTGTTCGGACAGTGGATATAGAACGTAATACAACGTAGTAACTTCGTTTCCACGTTGCTACTACATTTTCAATTATGATTCGAAATTTCGCATTCATTTTCGCCTGTTGCGACCCCTGACTTTATCTACTCGCTTAAATGTCTGCTGAGCTTCTGAAGACAGCTCAGTTTCACTTCACATTTTCTGATTTATTTTTAAACCATTGTCCTGTGCTTTAAGTAATCTCTTGAATGCCGGCAAGTTTCATCAGCTGCTAGCACGCTTTGGGAAAGGTGCAAATGGTTTCAAAATGCACAGTAAAACTTTTTGTGCTGTAATCTTTGATTACACTGAGAATTTCTATTTTTTTAAAACCATGCATTTCCCTCATTTTGAACAGCACACAGTTTGTTATTGAGGCAAAATAGTTTCCAAATTGATTTTCCCTTTTACCTTTGCACGTCTCTTCGGTCTTCAATGTCTTTTTAATCTAATGAATAACCAGTATTTATCCTGTGAACTACATACCAAGAATGTGAAAACGAAGTTTTCCACTGATAGTCGAACAATGAAAATCACGAAATGTGAATAGTGGATGCATGTTATCGAAGAACCATGATCGAACACTCGAGGCTGTGCAAGCCATTAGAGAAAATAAAGAAAGTATAAGAAATGAAGCGATATCTCGCCGGATAGTTTACATTTAAAAATAGGAGTATTTAAAAATGGATGGTTCACATTTTAAAATAGGAAAAGAAAATCTATCACGGCGTTACGCACTAGTTGTTTCACCATTCATGATTTTCTCATAAGAAAAATAAAATCATTTTTGAATCTGTTTTCCGACAACCGTACGGCCACCTGTGCTTTAGTGACACCCAAAAGTGTTTCAACCATCTTTTCCCACTTCTTTAAGACTGCTTCGTGTTCACATTTCAAACACCAGCAGAAATCTCTCTGTTTTCTTGTTTGCAGCTCGTGTTTCAGTGTTGGATTCTGAAAGCCTCATGCTATTCTTGTTTTCTAAATATTTTTTTTTCTAACTTTGTGCAATTTGTGTGATAGCTCAGCAAAGGTAACAATTTTCTTGCGGCGGCAATTCGTTTGATGTATGAATGCTTTCCACTATAAGAGTCTTTTTTGTCAGTGAATTATAATTGATAGTTGGTGTTAATCCTGTCAAACTTCTTTTATTTTATATCAACACCGTTAATCACCTAAAACAGTCCCTTTTCTGATTCTCTTTTTTAAGCGGTTCAGTTAGAAGACTCTCTAGTCAGTGCTTTCGAATCTTGAAAAGTGGGGGGGGGGGTGAAGGGTAATTTCATACTTTTTTTCAACTGATTACTGTTTTATTTTCTAATTGCGATGTCAAATGAGATGATAGAAGAATGCACACACAGTGGCCTAGTAAAAACTTGAAATATCTTTTAGGTCATCTTTCCTTACTTCTATTGAATGTAGAATACCGTCTATATTTGGAGTGGCACATGAACGTATTCCACCTATTCCACCATCACCTCTCTCCTTTTTTTAGTGTTACTTCCTTGATAACTTTGTAAATTAATTCTGACCTGATAATTTTATCTATGTCTTCGATTTTTCTTTTGGATGTTTTTTTACTATCTCGGTTTGTAATCCCTGTGGACTTTATTTCTCAATATCTTTCACATGAGTTTTTTTTCATTTCTCTTCCCTTTCATACATTTGTGCCTTTCTTTTATTAGTTCAATGATTCTCATGCTTATCAAATTAGACATAGACGACTCCCTGCAATTTGAGGTCGATGATTCTGTTTCCTGCAAGAGACAGAGGAAGAGAATCGTAGAAAAAACAGGACATCCATGCCTTACTCCAAACTCAGCTCGGGGTCAGCTCAGATCTTCAGCCTCAACCATCTGAAATGCTCTCCCAGCAACCCGCTTCGAATTGCTATACTTTCCGCTTTCGCGCTCATAAAGTATCGCCCGGTAGCGTTGACAACAACCCGATTAAGAGTAGTTTATTATTCTTGAACCGCGAATAATAACTGTATTGAAAGAAATACGGGACCACGCCATACAATACAAATTCCGAAGATGACAATCCGTTTTTTGGCGTAAATGTGACAAGGATGGTAAGTCAGATAATATCCGAAAACTTGAAAATTTTCATCGTCCTGGAGCGGGACTCGAATCCGCGTCTCCCAGAAAACGCTCGGGTATGCTAACCGCTACACGTTTTTTGGGAGACGCGTTTTTCTGGGAGACGCGGTTTCGAGTCCCGCTCCAGGACGATGAAAATTTTCCAGTTTTCGGATATTATCTGACTTACCATCCTTGTCACATTTACGCCAAAAATCGGATTGTCATCTTCAGAATAACTGTATTGTTGCTCCAATGAGTGCATCAGCTAATTCTTGGTAATTTACTTTTACTTCTCTTTCACGCTTCAAAAGCTTCACATTCAGTGTATCACTTTTCACTGGTTTTCTCAGTGCCTTTTAGTGCGGATGACATATCTTTCTAATTAAAACCGAAGGGAAAACAGAATATTGATTTGGGAACCGTTGCTCCAGTCTGAGGTTAAAAAGAACCCCCAAAACTAGGGAGATTACGAAAAAGTAGACGAAACATTAGAGATAGGGATGATGGGCAGTCGGCATGAGCATCCTCCGCATAGGGTGGAACAGAACCAAACAGAACGCAGGCGATAAATAAACAGGCGGACAGCAGAGCTCCACAACAGAGTATCGTAATCGACGGACATGGGTAAACATGGTGATCTGAGCGACTTGATCGTAGAGGCATTGTCGGCGCAAGACAGATGGGTCATTCTATAGCCTAAGTGGTAAGAACCCTAGGGTTCCCGAGCTCAACCGTATCAAGAGTGCACCGCGAGTATACCATCGGTGGACGTACCAGCGCCCAGAGAGTAAACGATGGCCAACCTCCCGCCGTTGATGACCGGGATCGACGTAGGCTATCCCGGTTTGCACAAACGAACCGCTTGGCAAAGGCGCGGCGCAAATCACATTCAGGTTAAATGTCGGAGGCGCAAGCGGCATGAGCAAACGAAACGGTACGACGCATGTTGCATACCCGGGGCTACGAGAGCTGACGCCCTACTCGTGTGCCACGTTGGCTGTCCGTCACCGGACATTACGCCTCGCCTAGTGCCGTGACCATTAAAACTGGACCTCTGCAAAGTGTCGTCGTGTTGTCAGACGAATTCCATTTTCAGCTGCTGGGAGGGTGTAGATGTGGCGTCGACAGCATGATACCATGCCCCCGTCGTGCTTGATCGGCTTTCTTTAAGTCCATGGTGACTCTTTGATAGTTTGGGAAGACTTCTCATGGGACACATTAGGTTGCTTAGAAAGTCTGGAGAGGTCCTTAACCACTATGCTCAACCAGCATGTGCTGGCTGATCACCTACACGCTTTCATGGCCTTCGCGCATCCTGCCACCGATGGTCTATTTTAGCAGAACAATGCACCACCACCCCATCAAGCTGTAACCACCCAGCGATCGCTCGAGGAGCACTCATCTGAGTCTGGAACCATTCAGTGGCCCCCAAGGTTTCAGAATTGAAACCTTTTGGAAGCTTTCTGGGGTGTGCCGTGGAGCAGAACATCTATTCATGGATCCTGGACCGACGTCTCTGTCGGAGTTGTGGACAATGCTGCAAGAAGCATGGCTGGAATTACATCCAGAAACCCTCAGGCATCTGGAGGAGTCGATGCCTTGGTGTGTACAGCATATCATTCGCGCTAGAGGTCGATCAACATGCTTTTTGACAGATGTCTCTAATGTTTTGTGCATTGACTGTATATACCAGAAGTGTCATGCGCCCTTAAAACACTTTCCTCTTCAAAATAACCACGGTAAATAAAATCCCAAAATACGAGCAACAACAGAAAAATCATCATATTTCAAGCATGGTGATGAAATCTTTCGAAACAGAGTTCGAACCCTTGTATTTAGAGTCTTTAATATAATAAAAAACATGCTTCTAGTTCAAATCGCCGTGTGGCCGATAATTCCTTTTTGAAGAACTTTCATAAACCATGATTATTCTCAATTCACCATAAAAGTCATTTAAGACATCCATCGAACAAAGGGGAGCCGCGAGTCTGTGACGTGCCTGCCAGCAGGACGCACACGACATAAAGGCAGATAGCAGTCAGAACGAACGTCTGCGTAGCTCAGTTGGTAGAGCGACTTATTACGGAATAAGTGGACTCGGGTTCGATCCCCGGCGTGTACCAAAAATGACGGAGAAATTTACTTCGTTATAATGGCGCCCGAACTTCCCGGATGACCCGGCCGTTCAAGATCTCGCAATGGTGTGATGTTCTTTCCACACCGCGAGATAGGAAAAATAAGAGAATCCCTTCTTCAGCGCTTCGAAAAAAAATGTGAGATGTTGCATTCCACACACTAGATTGACTGGGAGTTCTCAAGTGCACGTTCTACAGCGGATGGCTGCCTGCAACGATTCATGGTCACGACTGACCCGTGGGCCATGCCCCCGGCCCTCTTTCGGGGGGGGGATGTGACGCGCCTGCCAGCAGGACGCACACAACATAAAGGCAGATAGCAGTCAAAACGAACGTCTGCGTAGCTCAGTTGATAGAGCGTCTTATTCCGGTATAAGTGGACTCGGGTTCGATCCCCGGCGTGTACCAAAAATGACGGAGAAATTTACTTCGTTATAAGTCATTTTGTGTGAGTTAACCAGTGAAATCTTCGTTAAGACAAAGTTCATTTTGCAGCTCGGGAAAAGACAACATATCGCGTAGTTAAATAGGCAATTTCGACCCATTAAAGACTTCCTTTGTCGATAAGAAGACGCGAATATTGAAAAATAACACCCTCTAAAAAGAGAAAATAGATTTAGGAAAAAGGAATCCTAAACATACTTTCATTTTATACAGCGCTCATCGTCGTCATCAACAACAACAACCATTATCAATCCACTGCTGGATGAAGGCCTCCCCAAGATTCTTCCACAACGGTCTATCTTCTGCCTGTCTCCTCCATGTCACTCCCGCATGCTTTCGAATTTCATCCATCCATTTCCCATGTGGTTTTCTTCTAGGTCTTTGACTGTCTTTTGGAATCCAGTCTAGAATTGTCGTTGTACATTGGTGGTCCATTCTTCGGGCAACATGTCCAGCCCATTGCCATTTAAGGGATTTTACTCTGATCATGATGTCTTCCACTCTTGTCATTTTCTTTATCCTTGAGTTCCTCTTCTTATCTCTCCTGATTACACCAAGCATGCATCTCTCCATGCCTCCTTAAGTTGTCGGCAGTCTTTGTACAGTATGTCTTTCTTAGTTAAATTTCAATTCTTTGCTCCGTACGTAAGCACTGGAGGCATGCATTGATTAAACACTTTTCGTTTAAGACCTAATGGCATATTGCTCATAAAAATTGCACTGTTTCATTTAAAAGCTGTCCAACCAAGTTTTATACGTTGGCTAATTTCTTCATCAATGTGACCTTTGCTTGATATCTGCTGTACAAGGTAAATGTAGCTATTGGTTATCTCCAGATTTTTCATATCAATAGATAAATCTTCATTTCTTGTGAAAGCATTGTACATCAGTTTTGCCTTCTGAAAGTTCATTTTCAATCCCACTTCTTTACTCTGGCTGGCAAGTTCTTGGATCATAAACTGCAGCTCTGAAAGGGCAGTTGCAAAAATGACTACATCATCAGCAAAACGGAGGTGAGTAAAATAATCGCCATCAATCTTTATTCCCTTTGTTTTCCCAGTTCAATGATCGAAAGACATTTTGCAATGTGGCGTTAAGAAGCTTGGGAGATATTGTGTCCCCTTGTCTCACCCCCTTTCCAATTTTTATTGGTGCTGTATCCTTAAATAACCGAACCTTTGCCCTTGCATTTTCATAGATGTTACTAATAATACTAATGCATGCATCTTCAATACCACAGGATTTCAAAGCCATTGGAACTGTTGATGGTTTCACGGAATCAAAGGCCTTCTCATAATCGATAAAAGCCATGCATAATGGGAGTTCATATTCCATCATCCTTTCAATTAGATCACTCAGTTCATGGATATGATCTACAGTGCTGCAACCACTCCTGAATCAAAGTTGTTCTCTCGGTTGAGCCATGCCCAGTGTTATCTTCCAGCAATGTGAAAGAACCTTAGTGAAGATTTTATAAACCACTGATAGGAGGCTGATGGGCCTGTAGTTCGTGAGATCCTCTCAATGTCACTTTTTTATGTAACAGGATCATTGTAGCATTGTTCCAAACCTCAAGAATCTTCCCTTCTAGTGAAAACTTGGGCGAGACTAGTTTCAATTTCTCCACTTGCTTCTTACATAGTGTTCATCTTCTCCTGGAGCTTTCCCCCGTTTCCTGTTTTTAATTGCATGTGTAACTTCTGCCGGGAGAACTGGATGGACTTTGGTACTGTTATCTTTCGTAATGTTTAGAGTAGATGTATCATGTCTTTTATATAGTTTTGAGTAGAAATCTTTCACTCTCATCAAAATTTCGACTCTATTTCTTGTTACAGTGCTATCTTCTTTTATCAGTGGCATAATCTGTTTTCTTCCCTTACTGAGATGCCCCTTTGCTCTCTACAGACGTTGGTTGTTTTCAATTACTAGTTCATAGTTAAATTTCCTTTCATCTTCAGAAATACTTTTTCGTACTGTCTTGAATTGTTCTATACTGTATATTCCAATTTGGAAGTGCCATCTTTATTTGTCCTCATCTCCCTTCTCTTTTGCATCAGTATTTTCGGTTTTCCTGATATTATCTTCATATGAAACTTGTTCTTAGTACCACCTATTTTTATTCCGGTTTCCGTAAGAGCTTTGGTTAGTTTTCTGTTAACTTCAGAGATGTCTACTTTTTCTGATATCAGATCTCCTAGAACAGAGAACCTGCCAATCAGCTCCAGTTTAAAAGTATTATGATGCTTTTTAGCGTTGGTCATGTCAATACATTTTGTTTGCATTATGAGCTTGCCACGTTCAAGTTTAGTGTTGAGGTGCATCTTTCATCTCACCATTCTATGATCACCGCAATTTTCAATGACAAATTTCTTGTTGCACATAATAAAATCAATTTCCCTTGTCATTCCATTGGAATGCTTCCATGTTCATTTCCTATGCGGTTTTTTCTCGAAAAAGGAGTTCACGATGAAAACCTTTCTACCTCTGTAAACTCTACGAGAGTATTTCCACGATTGTTTCTGTTCCCATGTCGCATTTACCTACCGAAGTTTCTTTCTGTTGCTCTATTTTCGCCTTGTAGTCCCCCATAATGATCTTCAGGTGCTGCTTGCCTTTATTATTTAGATGCAAAATTTCTACATAAAATTCTTCAACTTCTTCCTCAGGATAACTTGTGGTGGGCGCGTAAGCTTGAATAATCTGAGCCTGGTGTCTTTTTGAAAGTTGGATAACGATTCGCGCAGCCCTGTCCGAGGAACTTTCAACTTCTAGAACCTTATCGTTATGTTTCTTTCTTATAAATCCAACACCACTAGTTCTTCCAGTATCTGTCCTGCCGTAGTAGAAGAGACGCCCGCTTTTCAGTTCAATGAGATCTTCTTTTCTTCTTACCTCACTTATCCCGACGATGTCTCACTTGATCTTTTGGAGTTCCTCCTCCATTTCAAGGAGCCTTGAATCAGAAGACAGAGATCGTCCGTTAAACGTAGCCAAGGTCAGCTTCGGTTGGCAGCCTAGTCCGGTCTTCCCGGAATTCTTAGCATCCTCTTCCTTCATGTCGCACTGGCCGCTGCTTTGGCCAGGTACTTTTCAGCTGCCGGAGACTGAGGGCTGAAATTTAAGTTGTGAAATCATAGGGGGGGGGGTTGCTCATAGCTCACCACGCTGGCCAAGCAAGTGGGTTGGTGAGAGTCATTCACAGCGCTCATACACTGAAGTCAATAAGTTCTATAGGGTAAGAAATAATTTTGTTATGTTCATGGAGAATTAGCGAAAATTATATAGAAAAAATCAGTCAAAGGAAAAATAAATCAGAGTGAAAAAAAGAGGATAAAAATACATTAATCTTTAACACAAACGTTGAACTGAAAAAAATAAAGCAGAGCAGAAGAAATGATAATTAAAAGAATCGGACAACAAACGCTGAGCTAAATAATATTGTTAGAGGAAGAAACGATTTCCTTATGAAAGGTCGATTACATAAAGAATTAGCGAAAATTACATAGGAAAAATAAAGCAACGGAAAAAAATAAGAGGAAAACAAAAACCTTAATTTTTAACATAAACTCTGAACTAAATCGTTTGGGAAAGAAATGATTTCTATGGGAAACGCCGAGTACCCTAAGAATCAGCAAAAAAATACAAAGAGAATAAACGTTTCGGTGAAGCGAACCTTTCGGTGAAACGACCTTTCGATGAAATGAACCTTCGATGAAGTGACCTTTTCGGTGAAGTGACCTTCGGTGAAATGATCTTTCGCCTAAATGAACCATACCCGAAATAATATACGATGGAATCAAAAATAAAGGTATCGAATATTTCTTCGTTTACATTAAACCGCTTCAAAAGAAAATCTCCGAAAGATGAGAAAAAATTATGGTGGAAAAATAAAAATAATAAAACAAAAAGGACTAATTTTGAAAAATAAATCAGTTAAGGGCGTATTAACATTCCATACTTGGGGATGTCGAAGAACAGAAACATAGACAAATGCATAAAGCAATAGGAAAAATTACAAAAAACAAAAACAAAAAAAAACTCAGATGAGAAGAAAACTTTCGTTTAGTAAGAAATATAATTCGAGAAATAAAAGAAACATTCTAAAAAATAAATTGATACAAGTTATAAAAAAGTTCCTGAAATGGGCACGTTGATGGGCATTTCCACTCTTGTCATTTTTTGGATCCACGAGTTCCTCTTCTTATCTCTCCTGGTTACACCAAGCATGCACCTCTCCATGATTCTTTGAGTTGTCTGCAGCCTTTGTACGTCTCTTTTAGTTAAGGTCCACGTCTCTGCACCATACGTAAGCACTGAAAGGATGCATTGATCAACTACTTTTCTTTTAAGACATAATGGCATATTGCTCTTGAAAATTATGCTGTTTCTTCCAAAAGCTTTCCAGGCAAGTTTTGTACGCCGATTAATTTCTTCAACAATATGACCCTCACTTGATATCTGCTGTCCAAGATAAACGTACGTGTCTGTTATCTCCAGCTTTTCTCCATCAATCGATAAATTTTCATTTCTTGTAAAAGCATTGAACATCACTTTTGTCTTCTGAAAGTTCATTTTTAATCCCACTTCTTTACTCTTGTTAGCAAGTTCCTGGATCATACTCTGCAGCTGTGATGGGGTAGTTGCAAAAATGACTACGTCATCAGCAAAACGAAGGTGGGTTAGATAATCTCCATTAATCTTTATCCCCTTGTTTTCCCAGCTCAGCGACTGAAAGACACCCTCCAATGTGGCATTAAAGAGCTTCGGAGATATAGCGTCACCTTGTCTCACTCCCTTTCCAACTTTTATGTGTGCTGTATTCTCAAACAGCCGAATCTTTGCACTTGCATTTTTATAGATGTTATTAATAATATTAATGTACGCATCTTCAATACCGCAGGATTTCGGAGCCATTGTAAATGGTGATGGTTTCACCGAATCAAAGGTTTTATATACATAGAAAGAAAGAAAGAAATATAATTTGAGAAATAAAAATAAAAAGAACCATTTTAAAAAACTAAATCAAAATAAGTCATAAAAAAATCCTGAATCGGGCAGGCTAATGGGTGTAAAAACAATTAATACATGAAGAAATAGCCAAAATTACATAAAAAATAAATAAATGATCGAATCACAAATTTTCCTTCGTTAACAACCGCTAAACCGCTTCAAGCAAAAGTCTCTGAAAGACGCTTAAAAAAATCGTCAGGACGGAAAAATTATTTATGAAATAGGAAAATAGATTTATGAAGCAAAAGTCGATATAAAAAAAGATAAAAAATAATTAAACTGGGTCTGGAGTGGGCGATGAGGATTAGAAAAACAGTTATAATGAATAAAGCAAACCCAAACCTATGAATGCATTTCCGCTTGACGTCTATCCATAAGATTTTCCTCCTTTCCCAAACATTTACAAGTAAATAAAAAAGCCAGAATATAAAACAGAATATAGCCCAGTAAATGAGTACACAGAATATAAAACACACATATAATGGCTGGCGATAAGATCCCCCCTCTACTACATCCACCTTCGGTGAGGAGCTCCGTCCCCCTTTCTGAGGGGGCCCCCTGCTGCTACGGCACCTGTGATGCGCCGCCGTGATGAGCACAATGTTAAGTGAATGGCCGCGAAACTCCCCCTTTCTCTCTGCTGAGGCTGTAGTAAGTTCTGAAAGGAATAAGCTCTGTTTTCTCTTTGCCTTGCATACAGGAATTTTCGTATACAGGAAATAATATTGCTCTTGTATGTCCAAAATTAAGTCATTCTATTTTAACTAAGATGCAACTTTTAGGTACTGCTGAAGGTAGCTTTAAGCCAATGAATGTCTAAAATTCGAATAGTAAAAATTAATCTATGCCACGTTCAAAACGTTGTGTCCTCTATCCTTTGGAATTTAGTTCTACAATTAAATTCTATTTTTCATTCAAATACGTGAAAAACATCTGCAGAACATCAATTTAACACAAGAACATACACCACAATCTTCTCCAGTATAGTTTTGTTGCTTGGATAGGAGATTCACTAATAAAAATAGAATGACGTATCAGCTAATCATGTATTTGCTTAATTTACTAAATAGAATATAACAATTTACTAAAGATGCATCTTCAGAGGTTGATATGATACATTTATTTAAAGGTACAAATTGTTTTTCTTACAATGGAACCCCGAATAGCTACCTCAGGACCTTTATTTGTCATTTATTCCTTTAAT
Source organism: Macrothele yani (assembly GCA_039090855.1). Lineage (NCBI taxonomy): Eukaryota > Metazoa > Arthropoda > Arachnida > Araneae > Macrothelidae > Macrothele > Macrothele yani. Next base: position 53,175,348 of record CM077011.1, on the reverse strand, counting down.
GAAAACAGTTCAAATGTATAGCATACATTCATCCTTTTCCATCCTAAGTCTGTCCCAACGCACAGTTCTATCCATATGATTTATTAATTTCAGAAGAGTAACGAAAAGACTGAAAGATTGCCCTTTTTTGGGTACTTGAACAAATCTACGGAATAATGGTCAAGGTTGCTCATATCCAAAAGGTCGACAAAAAGAATTCTATTCCCCTCGACGTGACTTTGTGTTCTCAAATATTTACTCAGATGTATGTTCGACCATAATTTAACTGACAAATATTTTTTTCTGACAAAATCTATTTTAAAAAGATTCAAACGAAATTTTGGCAAGCATCATCAGTATGACCAAAAATCATTTTTTCTTACCTACATTTGAAACTTACTTAGCGAGAATCATAAGTCTTTTCTATTGAAACTGGACTTTTTGCATGGTCGTTGCTTGAGTGGCATGTGATCTCATATTGCAAGATTTTATATCGTAATTGGTTTGAATTTAAGGTGGACGTCTATTGATTATGCTCCCAATATTACCAATGGAAAAAAGCTCGATCCTGTTTCCTCAGCGAAGAAAGATTTCTCATACATCAAAATTGGCCCACTGATTAAAAAAATAACATCCCACCTTAGATTGTACAACCGGTGCTTTTTGCAAAAAAACTTTCCTGAACTATATTAAAAATCAATAACTTTACTTCGATGCAGTTAGGATACTTGCTTACATGTGACGCCACTCTTCTTTATCACTACATTGAAGTGAAGTCATAGATTTTTAATAAACACTATATTGACAAAAGTCACCGGACACCCCTTCAAAAGCAAATGAACGGATCCGCTGCGTTGTGAAGATGTGAAAATGTTGAGGGAAAATGTTGTGGCGGGAGAGAACTGACTTTGAGAAAGGAAAGATTGTTGGGTGTTATATTAGTGGGTTGTCCGTAAGAGAAAGAGAGGGCTTTAAGTCAAATGTTTTGGATGTACTGAATACGTGGAAGACACATGGCGTGCCTGAAGCAGCAAAACCTACCGGCAGACCAAAGAAAATCAGTGATAGAGGACGTCGCCGCCTCAGGAGAGTCGTTACAGCTAATCGACGGAGTAATGCACAAGACCTCAGTGCACAGGTGACTAAAAATGCTGGAGCCTCGGTATGTACACGTACCATTCGCAGAAAACTTCATTCCATGGGTTATCGTAGTCGTGCGGCTGCTCATAAGCCTTTCATCTCCACTCGGATGCTACTCGTCGTTTAGCATGGTGTACAAAACATTTATCGTGAAACTTAGATCAATAGAAACGGGTCCTATGAACGGATGAATCCAGATACACGATCTAATGGCCGTGTGTGGGTATAGCGGCAGCCGGGGAAACGCTATTTACCACAGTGTACTGTTCCTACGGCCAAGTTTGGAGCTGGCAGTGTACTCGTGTGGGAGTGTTTTCGTGGTATGGTCCCGGCCCAATGGTTATCGTGGACAAACCTGTTAACCAGCACGTCTACCTCGATATACTGGACAATTATGCTCTACCAACTTTGTGGTAATACTATGGAACCGAGCCTTGTTGGTACCAGTAGGATAATGCAGCGAGCCATAAAGCAAGGACTGTTACTGCGTGGTTTGACGATAATTTCATATCGTGTGTGCACTAGCCAGCACAGAGCCTTGATCTTATTCCCATAGAGCACATATGGGATGAATTAGGGAGCCGCATAAGAAGTTTGGAACCAAGGCCTACTACTAAGCAACAGTTAGCGGCAGCATTATGTATTGAATGGAAGCGCATACCTATTGCTGGGTTCGAAATCCTTGTCGAGAGCCTGTCTCGAAGGGTCAGTGCATGCATTAAGGCCCAAGGTGGACTGACCCTGTACTAATGTATGTCAATAAATGCTGTGTTGTGTTTCTATTCTAGGTGTCCGGTGACTTTTGTCAATATAGTGTAGTTCAGGAAAGTATTTTGTAAAAAACTCCAAATGTACAATCTAAGTCAGGATGTTTTTTTATCAGTGAATTAATTTTGGGGAATTTTGAAATCTTTCTTTGCTGAGCAAATTGGGTCGAAACTTTTCCATTGTAAATACAGGGAGCAAACTCCCTAGACATACAACTTAATATTACGAAGGGCACTGCTTGAATAATATTTAGCATACTCTCTCTGTACTTTGTTAGACAAATGTTGGATCCTAGTTCGCTTGCTATCGGATTGTGGCTGACCATGATTTAAAAGCTTTTTGCCAGACTTTATATCTGCGTACGTGAAATAATATTTTATGGCAGATCTTTAACGTCATTGATTCAGAACTCTGATCGACGTAAAAGAGTTGCGTCAGCACAATAGTGAAATAACTTAAGAATTCCCTGCTATTGCATATAACGACACTTTATCATCATGATATAGCTTAATCAATGAATGTGTAAATTCAGCCCTACTTGCTGAACTGAATTCCCTGTATTTGGACGGATAAAGTAAAGCTTACTTGGCATTGAAAATCATGAAAACTTTTCTTTTGCCAAGACATATACATTTTCGGACTCAAGTTCAGCGTCATGATGGATTTTTTAATCTGTTCCGTAGGATTTTAGTTTAAAAACGAGGCAATCCATGGAAAGTCTTAATGCTTTTCTCTGTAAAGCTGCCATAACAACAACGTCAGTGGCGGATTGGCACTGCCATGTATGGAAACAAAATCAAGACCAAATTCTGTAGAAATAGTGCATCCCATTGGTGGCAGAAACAGTTTAATGTAAATCCTGTGGTTCAGGAGTTGTGATATATGGCTAACAGACCATGTCACAGACAAAAAATCTTAGTCTACATGCATTTTTAGGAAGGATTGTGACTGCTATTCATGTACACTGAAGAACAATTGAATTCGAGATACCTGTCTAGTAACGTGTAGCACCATCTTTCGCCCTGATGACGGCGGCGATTCGTCTCGGCATGGACTCGACAAGACACCGAAAGCGTTGGGAAGTTATACGGATCCACGACCCCTGAACAAGCTCCCACAGTTCACGAAGATTTGATGGAAGGGAGGGGGTCAGAGCCTTAAACATCTCTTTCGATGACATCCCAGATGTGCTCGATGGGATTGAGGTCAGGTGACCTAGCTGGCCAAGGAAGCGAGCTGACGTCGGTGGAGTGCTCATCCAACCATTCGGATACAATTCGTGAGCAATGGCACGGTGCATTGTCTTGTTGCAGGATGAGGTCCCCAGTGGGATGTTGAAGACGCACAAACGGGAGCAAATGGTCATCCAGGATATCCCAATAGCGTTGACCTGTGAGGGACGATGTCACACGTACCAGGGGTCCGATTTCAGTCCACGTAATCCCCAGACGAGAATGCCACCACCATCAGCTTGAAGAGTGCCCTACTGGCAAGAAGGATCCATCGCTTCATGTGGTTTACGCCGTACTCGTATCCTGCCATCAGCATGTACCAACGTGAATCTCGAGTCATCAGTCCAGGCAACATTGTTCCGCATGTCTAGGGTCCAGTGGCGATGTTTCCGCGCTCATACTAATCTTTGCATCCTGTGATGTGCGGTCAGCAGCGGTACCCTAGTGGGACGATGACTTCTGTACCCCATAGCGAGGAGAAGGTTTTGGATGGTGTGGCTGCTCACACGTTTTTGTACACCAGCGTTAAATTGCCGAGTGATTTCTTGCACTGTGGCCCGTCTATCTGCTGTTACAATGCGAGCTAGCCGACGACGACCACGCTCATCCACACGCTGTTGTCTACGGCAGTTGGCCCTTGCAGGGATGGTTTTACCGGATTCTATGTACTCTCGGTGCACCCGTGACACCGTGGCTCGTAAAAATCCCAGTGCCTGCACGACTTCCGAGATGGAGTGACCCATTCGTCGGGCCCCGACAATTTGCCCATGATAAAATGCGCTTAGATCCTTCGTCTTACCCATACTGCGTCCGACTCTTACAGATTTCCGTCGTATCACTCCTTATATTGTCGGATGGCTGCATACGTCATGTCGTTTCTGTTTAAAAGGCCGCCCACAGCGCCACATTTGCATAACACCAGCTGTCTCTAATTCAATTGCTCTTCAGTGTATAAGTAACGGTGAAATACACATGCAATTCAGGACTGAAATTAGCTCGGGATCATTTTTCTGTGGTTCTGAATAGCCCGAACTTATATGAACAGGATTAATCAATAAAATTAAGACGACGACTGCCTACCTGAGATGACACTGTTTCCGCTGTACAGAGCCGGCGAGTATCTAAATGGTCGCGGAGCACATTTTTGATTCACGAAGTTGGTTTCCCTACCTGCTAGACTAACGATGAAGTAATAGACTTGTAACAGTATTATCCTGGGCCAAACAAAACTCATTACACGCATAGGATTGTGCTACACTGTACACAATGTACGTGCTGTGTTTTGTGGAGTAACGATAGCCAATAGTGACTGTTGGTCTACCCTCAGGAAAAAAATCAGAAGAAAAGCATCTGCAACGAATACTTCTTTTTCTCCCTTTCTCACTCAATCTACAGAAAACTGGAAACTTCGTAGAAATGATGGCTGACATCACGTGGTTTCAATCTAATATATTTTGTCCAGAAAACACAATGTGCTACGCTCCGCGACTAAACTGTCACACTTAGGGTTGACTTCAAAAAGTAGACATTTGCAAGCTTTAAAACGGATTTCGCATGCCAATCGCCATCAAATGAAGAGTCAAACAACATGACTTCCTGGAGCTAGGCGAGCTCACTGAGGAAATGTAGTTTAGCTTAAAACACTAGATCAGAGCTTTAGATGAGCACGTAATATGAAATCGAAGGTAAGCCCGCAAATACTGTGTGACGTTTACCGTCCGACCGGTAATTGGCAGCGTTTTTAGTTAGTTTTTATGTCCTCGAAGTAAAATGAAAGGTAACACATCCACAAAAATCGCTGCATTCGCTTCATTAATGTCGATGGTTTTTTTAGTGCGTCATGTACCAAGTACTACGAAACATAACTCTGTCCAGCAGTTCGGTAACGATGCAAACTATTTACAACCATGGTGTAAAACCAACAGATTATGAATTGATTAGGTAAGTAATTCTAGGCGACCGAATATGGTCTTGAACAATACCCAATACAAATTTATCTGGGTAAGATTTTGGAACGCTACCAAGCTAATTCTATGTAAAAAATCAGCGCAGGTGGCTGAGTGCAGACAGGCACTACTTCTCGCGTGTCACCCTAGCTGGGCCCGGGCTCGAGTTGTGCAGACACCGCTGCTACCCTGAAACAGCTACCCCTAACCAGAGGTGGGTGATTGCTTATAGCCATACGAGCTGCTCACAATGGTCGTTAATTATCGATAAAAAAGTTCCGTTATTATCTCACCTACATAAATTACGAGAAATAGCTACACACATTTTAAAAAATTATTTTTGAGTTTAACGACCACCATGAGCAGGGGCGTATATAGATTTGGGAGGGGGGGGGGGCCAACCGAAAATAGAAGTTTTTGAAATCGATCAGGACAAAATAAAAGTTAATGGAAATAGAAGAAAAAAATTAAAGGATTATTTTCTATTGCAAGTTGATGAATTTTTATTAAATCAAAGGATTTTTTTCTAATGTAAGCATTTTAACAGGAAAGACTTTCGGGGGGTTCACCCCACTTGCCCCCCTTCTAAATATGACCCTGACCATGAGCAACTCTAAGCGCTATAAGCCGTCGTTCGTCTCTAATTTAGAACCACTGGCTCCAGAGGAGAGAGGGAATTAGCTCCGTAAGACAAGAACACTAACCATGCCTCAGAGCCTTAGGTTTCTAGCTAATCGTCAGAACTGGACTCTGTTCTGACGACTAGCTAGAAACCTAAGCATCTGACCACTCAGCTTGGCTACATACTGTATAACTTAACAAATAATTTCATTAAATGTTAAGAAGAAAGCCATTTCACTTTGTCTCTGGCAGTATCCAATATTTCTCCACTCTTTAAATTCAAATTACTGAGGCACATCACTAGACAAAAATGCAACGAATGTAAAACTGTCTCGCCCGCTTTAGACGGCGAGTATTTTGCAACACGTGCATCTGTTCTTTTTTTTTTTTTCCAGACCTCTTGAGCAGACATGTTTCCTCTGAATTAAAAATAAGAACAGAAAAACGTGGCGGATACAAACGACGAGCTTAGTATTTCTTTTTCGCTGTGTGTGAATATTTAAGGGAAGAATTTCAACCTTCATTCAACCGTCTCCACCCTGCTACGCCGAATCACCAAAACAAACAGCAGTTGGGAGCGGAGTCCCTGGTTTAATGGCCGGGATGCTTGCGCCATCGACCCCGGATGGTCGCTCACCCAACGAAGCGGAATGGAAAAAATAAAGAATTAATTTATGACAACAAACAGGGCGGAAGTCGAAAGCCGCATCTTAAACGTTCGCGTTTAAAAAGTAAGCCTTGCAGACGGAAGGCTCGATTGAGCTCTTTAAGAAAGACTGTTAGAAACCTGCGAAGCAGAGGAACGAATGATCGCTTTCTGAATCTTAAGGAAAGGTTATAGTACACCGTTTTGATTCTTTCTCAGACAGGGACGGGCTTTGGGTGAGGTCACGTAGTACATCAGTGGATTTAAAGAGAATGATGGATGCCATTGCCATCTTTTATTCTACGGGCGTTCCTCTCTTGCCAGCTGCCACAAGGTGAATGGGAACTTTCTCTTAATTCACAACACGCTATTCCATGTTCAAAACAGGTTGGCCTATCAAACACTGCGATACAATGTCGCCATTGCAATCACAAAATTAAGTCAACGAGCAAATGTTAGTACTCTATATGTAACGTTAAAGATGACGTTGAATCTTCGGGTGTAATTGTCCCCTCTTTTAAATCCTTTCCGAGACAAAAAAAAAAAAATTCAAAATGGATTTTTAAAATGCAAAAGGCAGTCACAGAAAGAGAAAACACATCTGCTCCCTCCAGAAGGAAAAGAGCGTATTATTTAAAACATACAACCGCAGTATTCCTAATAGTGAATGGAAGCAGTTGCAAAAATATTTTTTTCTAGAATCTTAAAAAGATTTTATGAACAGTTACAAAAAGACTTTTATCTAGAATCTTTAAAAAATTTACAAGTAGAAATAGATTCTTACACGCTCTAGCTGCAGAAATGCACGTTGCGAAAAAACTCAAATTGAACGCAAAATGTTCCCATGGGAATAAATATCCGAGGCTTACGGAATTTTTCAAATCAAAGTGGAGATATGAAGGAAAATATAAGATAACTCTAGCTGGAGAACTGAGTTATTTGAAGAAGAAAATGTATGCAAAAATGTTCTTCATAGACAAGGGTATACATACGTCCAAAAAGTTTTTTTCAATAAGATTTTTAGAATCGCTCAGGTTGTTGCAAATAAAAATACACACTGCCACTCCTTAGTGGTGGCAGAAGTGTTCATCATGAAAAAGTAGAAAATAAATGCAAAATATGCTTGATTAATTGCGGGAGCAATGCAATGAGAAAAGAAGTTTTGAAATCTACTTCAACTATTCTTCCGTGGTTTAACCATGTTGAGGGGTGAGTGATGAGCTGCTAACTATTAGGTGTACAACTTAATTCTCGGCCACAGGCACGACCCGTTGACAGCAAATTACAGCAAATTAAATGCGCACCTAATCAGGGAAATAATCTTCGTCGTGTTGGATACATTTGAGCAATCGGTCAGAAAGCTGCCGAATGCCACTGAGGAAAAACGAGGGCGCTATTTCGAGTTGATAAAGTCTTAAATACTTGTGAGGACCTCCGCGACAGAAAAGTGAAGTGCGTATCACTCAGGTGATGTTGCAGGGAGCGAAAGAGGTGATAATCCGACAGGGCGAAGTCTGCAGAATACGCCGGGTGGGACAAAATCTCCCATCCCAGATAGGTGATCGTGTTCAAAGTCGTTTTCGCGGTGTGAGGACGCGCGTTATCCTGAAGCAACAGGACCGATCTTCGGCCCTTGCCGGTGTATGGCCTTTTAGCCTCCATTGCGTCACTCACATGAATGAGTTGCTGACAATAACACTCAGCATTGACCGTTTCACCAGGTCTGAGCAACTCATAGTGTACGACACCGCGCTGGTTCCACCATACGCACAGCAACATCTTCCTGGCATGAATATTCGGTTTGGCGGTACTGATGGTAGGCTGACCTGGATAAACGCACGATTTGCGCAGCTTAGGATTTTCGTAGAGGATCCACTTCTCATCACAGGTCAAATTCTTGTTGAGGAAATCCTTCTTCTTGTATCTGGAGAGCATGGACACTGCAACATTGTAGAACCTAGACTTGTTCGCAGCTGTGAGTTGGTGGGGTACCGAACGGCCCTCCTTGTGAATCCATCCAAGCTTGTGCAGGAGCTTTGCAATGGCTTGCCGTGTTACTCCGAGTTCCTGGGCGAGCTCTGACTGTGGGCGACAGGGATTCGCGGCCAACTGTTGTTCCAGTTCCTCATCGTCAACTTTCTTTGGCTGTCCCGGACGTTCTGTATTACGGAGATAGAAATTTCCCTGCTTAAACCGCTGGAACCACTTCTTACACGTAATGTAGTACACGGCATCTTCGAAAAGTTCCGAATTTATCATTCAAGACGCAAAATCTTCGGAAAGTTCCGAATTTATCAGTCAAAGTTGCACAGAGGGAGCTGTGGATGGTATAATCTAATCACTTAGGATGATTAGATTTATCTTGGCTTAAATGTAAATAGACGATGTCATCGCTATGTCCACGTTATTTTATAAACAACGCATAGCAACTGAAAAATTGTTGGGGGTTCGATCCCAGCGGTGTTTTTAGAACAATTTTTCAGTTGCTATGCGTTGTTTATAAAATAACGTGGACAGAGCGATGGCATCGCCTATTTACATTATCTCCACTTATTTGAAATATATTCACCTTGGCTTGACATATGATTCAGGTATCTGAACACAGTCTAAATATTGCCTATGCAACAAAGTACACTCATGTTTGTTGAAAATGAAACACAAAGAAAAACATGTGAAATCGGACAGAAACTCACAGGATCGGTAGGTCACGTGAGGAGGTGCAAATGATTACAACCGGGGCGCATATTATTTGTGCTAGCCACGCCCTCGTAGCTGTCCCGTTGAAAGTATAAAAGCAGGACGAAGAGGTTAAATTGCCATCATAAAGTAAGGATATAACACAGAGGATAGAACCTGTATTAAAATGAAACTGTGACGTCATGGAATCGACTGCAGCGCACCATCAACCTGTAACAGATCTAACCGCTGATTGACAGCTGGGCTTCCCAGGAACCACCACGAACCACTTGATTTTGTCCATTTGAGCTTTGACTTCCCAGCAGAGTTGAAGACGACGTGTACGACATATACATTTGTACCTATCATTTTCCGGAAATTCTTTGGTTTGCATCTTTCAGTTTCCTATAGCATTCTGATAAGTGTCATTATTCTTGCTTATTTCTTACTGATTGTTAATATTTCCTTTGCAAATTCCATAACTTAGGTTTGTACGTGCCTTTGTTGGAAATTTCAATCACGCATCTTTTGTCATTGTTTCCTTCACAATATAAGCTGTGACTTGGCTTTACTTTCATTTCTGATTTGTATTCCATCGTCATCTGTTTCGATATCTAGGTTATTGGCTTCGATATTTACACAGTGCGTCAAAGAATTTTTAAGACTGGCGCTAGATTTCAGCCTACGGTGGCGCCACCAGTGTAATCTAGAATGCGTTATAAACCGTGACCATCTGCTTGCTTTCTGCCAAAAGTATTGCGCAGTTGTTAAAGTAACTCAAACGAAACGGGCGTTCATTAGAGAAGTAAAATTTTTTTCATGTTGAATTATTAAGATGGAACAAAGGGCTGTTGTTAAATTTAACGCAAAACTTGGTAAAAGTGCCTCGGAAACATACCAAATGATGAAACAAGTTTACGGTGAGTTTTGTTTAAGTAGATCAAATGTTTTCCTGTGGCACAAATGGTTTTTGGACGGAAGAGAGACGCTAGAAGATGATAAGCTTACCGGAAGACCAAGTTCATCTAGGACACCTGAGATTATTGAAAAAGTGCGTACTTTCTGGCAAACAATCGATGTGCGTCACTAAGAATGATGGAAGAGTCTTTAAACATCAACAAAGAAACGATTTGAACCATCCTGTATGAAGATTTGGGCAAAACTTGTTCCACACACGTTAAATAATGAACAAAAACCAAGGAGAAGTGCACATTGCAGAGACATCATTTCAGCCGCTGAAAATGATCCGAACTTCTTAAAATCGATTGTTACAGGTGATGAAACATGGTGTTTTCAATATGATCCTAAAACAAAGCGACAAAGTGTAGAATGGAAGTCAAAAAAGTCGCCACAAGCCAAAAAAACAAGAAAAGTTCCATCGAAAATCAAAACAATGCTCATTACATTCTTCGATAGTAAGGGTATTTATCCACAAAGAATTTGTTCCAAGTAGACAAACAATTACTGTTGAGTTTTATTTAAATGTTTTCAGGCGTTTGATGGGCAGAATTCGTGGCATAGCATGCCACGAATTCTGCCCATCAAACGCCTCATATATATAATGCACCTAGTCACACCTCACTTCTTGCTCGTAGATTTTTGGCAAAAAATAACGTCTGTGTGTGTTGAATCATCCACCGTATTCGCCTGATCTAGCACCCTGCGACTTTTCTTTGTTCCCAAAACTTAAAATGACGTTAAAAGTTTTTTTTTTTTTTTTTCATGGTATTTCGACCATACAAACAGCTTCGACGCGTGCTTTGGAGGCAATTCCGCAAAGTGAACTGGAACAGGCATTCGAATCATTATTAAATCGCTGTAACAAGTGTATTGAAGCCAGAGGGACTTATTTTGAATAACAAACCAAAACAAATTATAATTTCTTGTTTCTATTTCATTTTACAGACCCAGTCTTAAAATTTCTTTGACGCACTGTGTATATTACGTTATTGTCCACTTTCCGATGTCTCACTTGGCTTCGATTGTGACAGGAGTTAAAGACAAAGTTATAGGAGGACCAACGGGAGGGGGATGCAGAGTAGCTGGTCCCCATCCAGCCTCAGTCACTGGGTTGTCCTATCAGCCATTGCGGACGGGACGGGGTTCCGTCACATTTTGCTTCTGTTTTAGGTCGATGTGGGCATCACATTCTATGGGAGGAGTTTTCATAGGCTTCTATGATTGCTTCCACTCTGCATCTTCCATACGTTAGGGTTGCCATAGTCGATTCGCGGGAATTGTGACGGTAAGGTAGTGTAGTAACTGAGACAGGGCCGTAGCCAGGGGTGGGCCAGCTCAGGCGACGCCCGACCAGCGTTTCCTTTTGCCCGGTCTAGCGACTCACACTACATTCTGGTGCTGGACCTCGTTTATATCGGATCAGATCATATGTAGAGTATTTTAGGAATGGAGTATCTGGCCCCAGGTCTTGAACAACCCTTAGAAATAGAAAGCTAGGAGATTTGGGCTAGAGTGCCCGATAGGAAACTACCACGGGAGCGAGGTACAAAGGGGGAAGAAGACGCCCTATTTTTTACCGGGGAGCCAGTACCCGGGGTCCGACGGCTTAACATGCCCATCCGACGCACGGCGGATATTCAGTGGTTCGAGCGTTCCTACCTGCGGAAACCTCTCCATCACAGACACGCACGTTGATCACCAAGCCATCTGCGGCCTCGTTTATAACTTTTACCCGGTCTGCTTTATAGATCAGATCAGATCATATATAGAGGATTTTAGGAAGGGAGTGTCTGACTCCAGGTCTTAAACAACTCTTAGAAATAGGAAGCTAGGATATTTGGGCTAGAGTGCTTGATAGGCAAGTGACACGGAAGCGAGGTAGAAAGTGTGTAGGAAAACGTCCTTATTTATTAATGGGGCCAGTACCCGGGGCCCGACTGCTTAACATGCCCATCTGACGCACGGCGGATATTTAGTGGTTCGAACGTTTGTACCTGCCTGGGATCGAACCCGAGGTCTTCTCCGTGGCAGTCACGAACGTTGACCACTAGGCCACCCGCGGCCCTGATCTCCTTTATATCTTTTTGCCCGACCTCAATCATCAGCCGTCCCTCCTAACGTCTCTGTCTCACAACGATCCTGAAATGAGCATGTCCCACCGAAGCCGACGAGCCCGTAAGTACAGTTGACGGACTTTTCGAGAAGACGATGAGTTGGACTGAGTGAAGGCGGGCTTTCCTTCTGCGGCATCACCACTCGTGTTGGACAAAACGCGAGCACAGGGGTGTGAATGCGGCGACAATGGGAAGAAACGGGTCTGACGCACTGACGTGAGGGGTATGGAGTCTAGCGACTTACGAACACTCGGGAAAATCTTCATCTGCACCGTATGGCGTTGGCGGACCGAACAGCCACATCCCGTGGGTTATGGAGGTCTGCATCTTATCAAGGTTTGCCTGCAAGCTCTGTCTGATGCAGTTTTCTTGAGAGAGGTCTCGTCGCTCGCCATCCGTTCCTTCGACTTTCCTTGATCTTAAACCACAGACGTCAGCTGCTGCGATGGGGCAAAGAACGCAAACACTGGTGTGATGAAATGCAGCGCATACAGTTTTCCGAGGTGTCGTGGTTCAACTTAATGACCCATGATGGACGTATCCTTATTGGGCGACGCCGTGGTGAACTGTTGTGGGAGGCATGCATTATGCAGTGTCATACGGGCCAGTCACTGGACGTTCTAGTAGTATCGGGTGCTATTGGTATCCATTCACGTTACGCATTGCAGGTACCATGGAAAGGCAGAGGTACATCGCGGATATTGTGGAGGTGCTGACATATCTGCAGATGGTCCCCGGTGTCATCTTTCAACAGGACATTGCCCGACCACATGTTGTGTGGAATATCTTACAGCTCCTGGGTGTTTGGCATGTGGCACGCCTTCCTTGAGCAGCGCATTCGACTGATTTGTCGCCTATTGAGTAAGTGTGTAATATGGTCACTCGACGCCAGGCCTGTTAGGTTCCGCTGCCAGTTAACCAAGATGAACCTTGGGTACAAATCGAGAGAGCATGGAATGACCTTCTACAGTGCGACATCCAGAACCTCCTCCAGTCGATGCCACGCTGTTACACAGGGTACTAAGCATTGTGTGTTCCACATCACCTATAGGTCTGTACTTCAGATCACTTACGTCTTGTATCATAAGTGAAGTACCCGATAAATCTCACTTCAGTATCTCAGATATTTCTCGATGTTGCATTTTCAATAGACAACAGTGTACGTTAGGTTTCCTGTTTCCCTCACGAATGCTGAAGATTTGAGCACGTGCAAGTTAAAATCTTGCTGCAACATAGCGATTAGCTACGTAAAGAACTATCACATCATTGCGCCTAATGCGTGTTCTATGCGTGCTCAAACATTTTTGCACCCCATGATTTAAAGTCCCAATTTAAGGAAGACTTCACCACTGTGCTCTCAACACAGCAGTGATGGCGTTCATGCAGTTGGAAAACGAAGAGAAATAAGAGCAACGCAACATTCGAATACTGAAAGGAAATAGTCAGTGACGGTATGGTGGTGAGAGATGAATGAAACAACAAGTACAATCTAACTGGCAAAGGTCGAACTTTGATTGCCAAGCTGAAAGACTAAACAGATAAATTCCCACATGGGCACTGCGAGTTCTCTGGAAAAATTTAAATACAGAAATGAAAGGCCCGTTCGCCATGGTGTTCTTATTGATAAACACAAATAACAACGGTTGATCTAGTGTTTAGAGCACTATTACTTGGACGTTCATGACTCGCAATAAGGTTTATCGGCCTTATGAGAGCAAATACCTACTGCAGAACGCCGATGGCAGGCTATCAGGCCCTGCACACCGTAGCCCGAGATCGGGGGAAAGTTTTGCTAAGATCTTTATCTCCTTCATCACTCCAACTTCAGAAACAGCATTAGGAGCTAACAGGACGAGGGTATGGGCCCTCTGGGCCTAGTAACAACAGCAGCGGTAAAAATGTTTAAATAAGAAATTCGCTAAATCCGCACGAACATACGACGATAGGGATGCCTTCGGTTTGGATAAGCATCGGTGCAAATGAAATGCATGTCAGCTAACTCTGCATTTGTGAAAACGACAGCCATAGCAGCCTCTGAGAGTAACAATGCGGAATATACTGCGATATTTCTAGTAAACAGGTTTGAGATTGCACATGCTAAGTAATGCCACGTACCTCGAGCTAACTAATGCCACGCAAAGTGCTGCGTTCACAGAACCGCAATGGTCACGGCAGCACTTTCATGTGTTAGGATGTGCTTGCTGTACTAATACGCAGGTTTCAACTGAACCCGATTATAAGTACCATAAAACAGGTAACTAGCTGTCTGTGTGTCACCGGAGACTTCTGTGCAGCTAGGCGTCCCATTGATTTCTCAAGCTCCCGCGCAAGACATCTCAGACACATTTGTTTTTCGTGTAAAAGTTGGGACCCTCAACCCATTCCATACCCTAAACCATTCCCTTCACTGTATCCCAGAAGCTCAAAGTTTTGCCCTTGTGTGGCGTTTTACCAAGGAGGTTAGAAGTGTTTTACTCCTAGAACTGGGTTTGTTTGTTTTCTTAGTTTGGGAGGAAGTCTTCCAGGCACTTTCGGGGAGGGGCGAGTTTGGTGTCTAATTGGTCCCTCAAACAATTCAGCCCTCTGGATTTCTTCCCCAAACGTGCAAAAACTATCGAAATAGTGGGCATCTGGAGGAAAAGCATCTTTACATTACCTCTGACAACCCTGAAATAAAACATTAATTATCTCGAAAGCGGTTCGTTTTTTGACCTGTGTTCACTAAGACATTTTTGTTTGTTTCGATGAGAGCTACCTATGTTTTCATTTATGACCAACTCTTCTGAATCGTCCTGTACAAACGCGCGACAGATGAGATGACGCGCACTCACATTCTGGTCATTACATAGAAACCTAAGCTTATCAGTTTGTTCTGTCACTCAGTGTGCAGAGACATTACTTTACAAACACTAAAAGTAAGCCGATGGAAGTCGTGTTTAAATTTCAGATACAGATATTTTCCTTATTTTTTGGAGTTTTAGGTGATTTGAGATAGGAATTTCTGCCGCGTTTGTTCTTTTCCGGTGCTGACTGAGCACATTTGGGACTCTCATTTACGTGGCAGGAATGAAGAAACTACCCACTGAGAAAGGCACCTTTCAGATCCTGTATGGAAGGAAAAGTATTATGAACTGGTGGACAAAAACACGGATAAAGAATAAATGCAAGATACAAAAGAAAAAGATAAAAGGTGAACAATACCAGTGGAGATAATATTATCGAAATATAAACAGACAAAACATATTTAACACAAATCCCTAGAACATTGGAAACAATCCTCATAGTGCATGTGAAATAAGGTAAAAAAATGAACACGAATTCCTAGAACTTTGAAGACAATCATCGTTGTACATGTGAAAGGAAAGCTATTTAAAAATACCACTTCTAACAAGGTAAATGTTTTAAGTTTTATTGCTTTTTGAACGACGTAGGAACAGCAAGGAGACAAATTCAGAAAGGAGAATTTTTACAATCAGTTAGTAACATGGACCCAGAACTGTGCTTCACTACCCCAATTTGCTTCTTGGATATTCAGCTATTTCGGGCCGATAAGCACATGTATTCGTAAATATATACAGGTATAGTACTCAAATTAATCGCGTTTGCTCAATATTGACCTATTGCACAGAGATACAACTGAAATTCTTCCCTTTGTAGGCTATATGCATGCATGTATGTGCCAGTGAGCATCTGCAGCAATACTTTCATGGTGAAATTAATCATTTCTAGATTACTGAAGCATTATAGATAGTTGCAGCGGGAAAACCTTCCTGTAGTGCATGAATTGTCTTTGTCATGTTGCTGCTAGACAGGGAAAGAGTAAGAAAATGGATGCCGTGATCCTAACACAGATCATTACCCAGTCTGTTGAAATTATTCCTTCCCTGAAACCAGTCTCCATAAACCAATGCCCGCCGAGTATCTTAAATGCTTACGAGGACATCTGAGCTCCAAAGAAAAGATAACGAAAGAAAGGATAAGCTTTGTGCTGAAAGTAATCGTTTCTGTTGAATCACGGATGCAGAACGCATTGTTATGGCTGGAACTACAAAGACGCATTCTAGACCACTTAGCCTTTTCTTCAAAGGGTATGAATGTTCACTTTTATGAATGAAAATAAACCCTTTACAGTGAATAGGAAATACCTCAAATCTTTAGGCCCGTTACGCGCGTCCCAGCATTGCTAGCTATTTATAATAATCGCAGTGTCATTATCTTCATTTCATCACCGGTCCAGTAAATCAATTTAAAAAGATTGAAAACTGATTATCTGGAATTGTATAATACGCTTATTTTCTGGAATTCGCTGCTGTTAAAAGTCTTCCTCGTTGGATAGTAGGGCATTTCGTGAAAACAAGTCCTTTGTGTGCTTCTTACCAACGGAATTGGTGCTAATTTTATACATTGCTGGCTTCCCAGTGTCTTCATCCCGATGCTCCTTATTCCAATCCCCCGTTTCTCTCGATCCTTTTTTTATACAGAACAACACTTTCAACCCCCCTCCCCGCCTTCTTTCCAACCGTTACGTGTAAGCGCTTTGTCCTGTCTACTCCCATGAAGAAGAGATTGTTGGGAGCTAAACCTCATTGTGGTGATCCGTCACTCGTGTTGTTTGTCCATCAGCTCCTACTATAGATCCTTTCACACGGGGTCTTGCTCTTCACAATGACTGTTCACTCGAAGACTGCGCCTAATCTTTGGGTTACCGATTTCAATAAGCGCAATTTCACTCGAAAAGCAATTTTTTTCGCTCTGTGGAATCATAGGTTTAACCTTCAGCTATTCAGTGCCAATAATTTCAAGCATAAAAAAGATACTAATTTTTTTTTATTTCAGGAACATCTTAGATTCGTATGACGTCAGAAATTCGTAAAAAATGCAACGTTATTTTCAAACAAGTTAGAAATATTTCCCACTTGCAACTCGAAAAAAAGTCGAAAAAAGAAATGAGAATAGCCTTGATATCATTTAAAAGTAAAATTGTTTTGTATCATACAATACTGAAAATTCCAAAAGCAGTCAGGTTTTATAGGAATTTATGAATATGGTTAGAATGCAAAATTGTAAATTCAGAAAAACACATTATTATTTTTATATCTAGAACACTTAGAATGTTATACACCATATAGCACAAAATATTTGAAAAAAAAATGACAAGAGAAAATATTTTTTTTTTTTCGTTTGGGGACATTTTTCGTCATGAAAAGACAAGAATTCAAGTGCGCAAGGACAAACTGGGACGACCAAACCAGGCCAGGAATGTTTAGTATTGCTGTCCGTTATGAAAATACATCTAGCTGCAGAGAAACACTACAAATTCCATCATCAAGAGCATTCTGTTAGATCCTGGATGAAGGGGAACTGTTGAAATATGCATTTTGAAACGAATTCAGTCGTGAACAAATTTTAATAACAATTAAATGGTGAAAGGATTACAAAAATCCGCGCATGATTGAATGTAGCATCAAACCACACTCAAAAATTATTTTCCTAATGAAATTTGTTTTTGACAAAAAAAAAAAAAAAAAGGAAAAAAACAGAAAAAAAAAAGAAAGAAAGGCACGAGACTTTTGAAGACACCTTTTCCTAGTAAATTCCCATGAAGATCATTCTGAAAGTTGAAATGTGCACATGCCACATAGCAATTTTTCTACGCAATTACTTTTCATATGTACACTGCCTGAGAGAGAAAATGCCACACCATGACGGAATGTTTGGAAACAGACCAAACGCACACTGTGACGTACCTGCCGAGCAGGACGACATAAAGATGGCAGTCAGAACGAACGTCCGCGTAATTCAATTGGTAGAGCGACTTATTCTGGAATGAGGGGACCCGGGTTCGAGCCCCGGCGTGGACAAAAATGACGGAGAAATTTACTTCGTTATAACACACAGATAGGCAAGTAGGTCCTGAACAAATGATTTAATTGTCACATACAAACTTGGCTCTAGTGGACAAATATATAGGATGATCAATAAGGAGTGTTGCCACTATTTTGGGCGATACAGCGTTGAATCCGATGTGGTATCGAGGCAATGAGAGTCCGAATAGAGTCCTGGGGTATCGTGGATCATGTGGTGTTGATCCGAGTCCACAGTTCATCTTCATTTTGTGGGGTGAGAGGGTACTCAACCGGCGTCCAACCATGTCCCACAGACGCTCGATGGGGGAGAGGTTGGGGGATCGTGCTGGCCACGGAAGCATCAGCACATCGTGTAAAACATTCAGGCTGATCCAAGCAGTATGTGGCCGGATGTTATCCTGTTGAAAAACAGCGTTTGGGATGTCCTGCACATATGGTAGTGTCACGGGCCGCAGCACCTCGTCAACATAGCGACGATCCGTCAATGCGCCCGTAATGCGTACCAGCGGTGAGCGGCTGTTGCCGATGATAGCACCCTACACCATGATTCAACGTTGCCGGGCCGCGTGGCGCTCCACAGTGGCTGAGGAATCCGCCCATTGGCCACGTCGACTCCAGACTCTCACACGGCGATCCTCCGTGGTGAGGCAGAACCGCGATTCGTCGCTGCACACCACATTGTTCCATTCGACACCCCACGCAGCTCTGGAGCCACAACACGACAAGCGGTGACGACGATGGCTCGCTGTTAAGGGAAGACTTCGCAACAGACGGCTGGACAGTAAACCAGACCCAGCCAATCGGCGCGACACTATCAGCGTCGATATCGGATCATCCAAGCCTCCCCCGTACACTCCGCAAAATGTCGCCCGTTGCGTCCTATGAATCCGCTACGGCATGACGTCAGATGCGACGATCGGTGAGCTCGGACGTCCGTATCCGTGCTCCGTTCCCCCTACGACGTTGCAAAGATCCTTCCTGGGACCACTGTCTCCAAATGCGACCTACGGTTGTGACATCACGTTGGGTTTCTTCCGCAATACGACGCAAGGACCAACCAGCGGTACGAAGGCCTAGGATGACACCTCTCGTGAACTCATCGGTTTGACGAAATCGCGTACGACAGCGTCTTAACGGCAACGACACCCCTTGTTCGTTCTCCAGATACGGTTACAGCAGGACCACTCACTTCTCGCGGCCGTGACGACGTCTCGGCTGATGACCTCACGGGCTGTTTATCCGCTTATATCCCGTGCGCCGTTCGTGCGATTGGCCTAAAAATGCATTTATTTGCATAACTTATACGTGTGCACCCACCCTGCAATTTACATGGCACTGCGTTTACGTCTTCGTGGTGTGACATTTTCTCTGTCAGACAGTGTATTTGGTTACTGATCGGCTACTGCGCTATTGGGTTGGTATTTTTTCTTTCAGTAGACGACTTTTTTAAGTCTACCCATTATTTTGATCCATGAACCAGTACAGGCAATTCTTTTAAAGTTAAATGTGGATAGGACAAGAATTTCGGTATACCTCTGCAGGAGAATCGTATTGTGCTCGGTGTCACTGTGTGGAAAAGAAGCTGGGGATGATAGGATATAACAGTAGGTTCTACTGCCCTTTTTTACGCTTTCGAACCTTAGGTTGAAGATGCTGGTCTGTCTGGCTGGAAGCGTATATGCCTTTCTCCGTCTGTCTGTCCGTCCGTCCGCACAATAACTTGCGTAAAAATAGTTCGATTTCGATGAAATTTTAGTATGTGGTAGGGGACCACCTGGGGACGAACCCTATTGAAAATGGGCGAAATTGAAACAAAGTTCAGGACATAGATGCCGGATTCATTCCATTGCTCCTATGCGTCATAACTTATGTAAAAGTGCTTGGATTGCGACAAGACTTTATCATGTTCTTCCGGGGATGTACTTAACCGGTTCTGTTTAATATCATCAAAATGGGATCAAAGGTCAGGGTACAGGAGATAAATTTATTCCACAGCCGTTATCCTCATAACTTGACTAAAAAGCTCTTATTGCGACAAAACTTTAGTATGTTGTTCCGGAGGTATACTAAACCGATTCTCTTTAATAAAATCGAAATGGGGTCGCAGGTAAGGGCACAGGAGCGAGATTTATTTCACAACTTGAGTGATAACTTGAGTAATGATTTCTGGTATGTTGGAAAGAGTATCATAATCAATGCATTGCATGATTTTACTAACTTGCTGATATTACAAAAGGAGAGTAGAACTTACCAGGCTCCAAGTGCAACAGCCTACGTCTAACTGTAGTTAGTTTTAGCTTAATTAATTTATAACAGCTTGCTTTGTTCGGTGGCACTTTTTTCACGTAAGTACAAAGAATTTTGCTATGTCTTTTCAGAGCAACTGCACGGTATAGAGAGCAGGAAAAGCTTTTTTTTTTATAAGAAAGTAACTTTATAGACAGAAATAAAACTCAAATGAAAATAACGATTACTATTCATAATTATCAAAATAAGTAATTATTCGTTACAAAAACTCCATGAAAAAAAACCATACGAGAGAGTGGGCCATTTTTAGCATTTTTCTGAATGACCACTGAAAAATGCCCCGGTGTTCGGGGGTAGGCGCCAACACGCAACTACAAAGACGCGTTGAAAAACAACCTAAAATCCGTATTTTAAAATATTGTGTGGGCCACGAATGTAGAAGTATTAAAATATTCGCAAGATGTGCTTATGAAAGCATCACACATTCAAATGACAGAACTTTTGTGACAGAACATGCATTAAAGTGAACTTGCCGAAATTCACACAACTTAGGGGAAGAAAAAGTAGTGAAATCATTTTATTAATACAAAATGTGTCATCA
The DNA here is from genome assembly GCA_039090855.1 of Macrothele yani. Lineage (NCBI taxonomy): Eukaryota > Metazoa > Arthropoda > Arachnida > Araneae > Macrothelidae > Macrothele > Macrothele yani. The sequence continues at coordinate 53,154,551 of CM077011.1, read as the reverse complement.
CATTCCTTGGATGACGCACCTAAATTTTTCTAAAACAAGAAAGTAAGTGCAAATTGATTACAATAATGTTTTTACGGGGATTCTCTTTAAAATGAGCAGAAAAATCATCTGTCTGACGTAAACGTTGTCAGTTGTTTTCCGCTATGTACTGTTGCAAGTTTGTACACAGATCGTACTGAAGAAGGATGCATTCCATAAATGTTTTTCGAATTACTTAACTATACGTAGCGAGATTTTTTTAAAGTGGGGGTTTAACTGTTGAAATTGGGGGTTTAATAACCACCGTTATCTATGGCTCATCCCTAATTTAGGGCCACTGATTTCAGGGAAGGAAGTGAGCCAGTTCCTTAAGACAAACATCACATCCATGTCTCACCGGGGCTCAAACCCATCTCGGATGAATGCTTAGGAGCCAACGCTCCGACCAATGCGCCACCAGGGCGGCTTCAGATAAATGCTATCTTGTTACATCGCACAGAAGTCTCACAAATATCAAAACACCAATTTCTCAGAGTGCCAAATGATACGTGAAACGTTCCATTCCATTTTATCTTCCTATCATTTTTACAACGGATCATTCTGAAAACGCTGCCCGCATAATTCCAAGCAGAGATTTCGTGCTGTACATGTATTTAAGATAGTGTTATTTTTTCAAATAATAATATTTCATAACGGGAACTCACAGAGCAATAATTTGAAGGAAAAACTAAAAAAATTGAGGTTACACAGCACAAAATTTACGTTCAGTCTTCTGTGAGGTAAAGAAATTGTGAGTAAAGAAGACAGAGAAATTTGGAATGTCTTCATGATTGCGTTATAGCTTTGTCCAAGAAAACTGATTACAAGAACCGGCGATGCATGGTTTATCGTGTCCCGGGTGAGAAACCATTAAGGAGATCTCCTCCCCACGCCAATGCAAATATATATTTGTTGGTGGTCATACTTTCGCCACTCAGTGGCCATTATTATGACAGCCAGACCATTTTATGCAAAGTAGCTGTCCCGCAGATGCTGCTGACGCAAGATGGCTGAATCGATATAAAAAACAAAAGCTGAAGTCATGCAGAGACTAATGAAGTGCATTGTGCAAAAAATAATGGTTAAAAGACGCGATCTGGCAGACTTTGAACGTGGAGTGACAGTGAGTGCTTGAAGCATTGGTGCGAGCATTAGCAAAACGGCTGCACTTGTCAGATGTTCAAGGGCAGCAGTTGTTAATGTTTATAGAGAGTGGACCATCAATCAAAAAACAGGGTCTGAGCGCAAGGCGTGTGGTCGTCAACAGCTACTGGACGCTCAAGCTGAGCGGAGAGTGGGCAAACTTCTTCAGTCAAACAGACGGGCAACACTTCATCAGATTACAGGTAATCTGAAGCAGGGACCAAATCCGAAGGTCTCTCGAGGTACAGTTCGCTGCACATTACATTACATGAATTACAGAAACAGACGGCCGGTTCGTAAGCCATTGTTGTATGCAGCGAACGAGAAGAAACGCCTCCAGTTTGCCCAGGAACAAAAAAATTGGACCGTAAATTAGTGGAAAAGGGTAATGTGGTCCGACGAATCACGTTTTCAACTACACCATTCAGATGGAAGAGTGAGGATATGGAGACACCAGCACGAAAGCACGGACCCATCTTGGATCGTCACTGCTCTTCAAGCTGGTGGAGGCAATTTTATGGTCTGAGGCATGTTTTTGCGGGAGTGTTTCGGCCCTTTGTTTCGTGTGGAAAAACGCCCAAATATATTTAAATATCGTTGCAGACGATTCCAATGGAGATATACTTCCAGCAGGACAATGCTCCATGTGACGCGAATGGTTTGAGGAGCATCATGGAGACTTTCCTCTGCTACATTGACCTCTTCAATCACTGGATCTCAATCCAATGGAACATTTGTGGGATGAAATCGAAAGGAACATAAGACAGCTGAATACGCAACCATCAAATCTTCAAGGAGCTGGAAGATGGAATTTATCACATTTGGGCTAATATACCCCAAGCCACTTACCAACACACACATATACAGTTACGGAAAAATTAATAGCAACTCTTGAAATTTATGACGTTTTTGAGATTTCAGTGTTGCTACAAAAGTAAATATGCAGATGATACTCACAATATATATATATATATATATATATATATATATATATATATATATATATATATATATATATCATTTTAAAGCACATTTCATTCAGAAGCCAACTCAGTTTACAGAATGGGAATATCTTTAACAGAATTCAAGTTATGACCAGAAATGTGCTGCGAAGGAAGCACACTTCGTTATGGGAAATATCATCGTCTGTGCTACAAGCCGACGACACGGAGCTTGCTTGTACGTCCATGCACTGGTGATCTAAAGGGCAGGCGATGTGCGTGGAGTTATTCCAGACGTTTTAGCAGTACGCGTTGGTAGTTTGTTTGCATTAGTGAGTGTGTAGTCATTACTCCTGTGAACTGCGGTGCAAATCTAAAGTTTAGAGTGCATTTTGTTTATTCTGTGCAAACTTTGTTGCAGTCTTGGGAAGATTAGGTGATATTTCACCACGAAAAGCTTCGCGAATGGTGACTTAAGTGAATTCAGCAAAAGCAATGCAGAAATAGCCAGGATAACTGGGGTGCACAAGAGTACAGTTGGACGGCAGCTGGAGAAGATCCGTAATATGGATGAAATCAAGAATTGCAGACTGGGTAAATGTGGCCAAAAAATGAAAACAACTCCTAGAAGTATCAACGCGTTGAAACGGTTATGTCTGCGAAACAGGTTCATCTCGTCAACAGTACTTGCCAAAGAATTGTGGGAGAGCTGTGGTACTGTTGTTTGTCCTCGAGCAGTGAGGAACAGGTTACGTTCTACGGGTCTGAGGTCTCATTGGGCGGTAAAGAAGCCATTGCTAACCAATGCACAATGCAAGAAACGTTTGGAATGGGCAAAGGAACATAAGGAGGCGTCAAGTGTTATTTAGTGATGAGACAAAATTGAACGACGGTAACGACACGGGGTGCCGACTGTTTCAACGAAATAACGAGGCGTTGTATCCCTCTTGCACACTTAAGACATAGTGATTTGGGGATGTTTCGCTGCTGCTGGAGTGGGCAGAATCCATGGGTGTGAGAGCACTGTTAATACACAAGTGTGAAAAAGTATCCTCCAGCACAAGATGGTGCCTTCAGCACGTGATTTGTTCCAGGGTCTGCCATACATCTTCCAGGACGATTCAGCTCCATGCCACCGTGCAAAAATCATTAAAGCTTATGTGGCGTCTTTAGGCAATGTTGTGCCTCTTCCTTGGTCTGGTAATTCACCAGACTGGAACCCAATTGAGAATTTGTGGCGCATTCTGAAAAGCAAAGTGCACGAACGTCACCTCACAAATAAAGTGGAACTGATGAACGCAATTACTGACGTTTGGCACAACTGTATTTCATCCGATATGTTGCGTAAGTTATTTGACTCCATGTCCAACAGGTGTGCAGCCGTTGTTAAATCAAAAGGTCACCGAACGAAATATTAGGTACGTAATTGTATTTGAATTCAAACATGTTACTTTGCCATGATTTCTGTTTTGCGGCACATTTCTGTTCAAAACTCGAGTTTTGTTAAAGATATTCCCATTTGTAAACTGATTTGGCTCCTGCATAAAATGTGCTTTAAAATGATATATATATATTGTGAGCATTATCTGCATATTTACATTTGTTGCAACACTGAAAACCCAAAAACATCAGAAATTTCCAGAGTTGCTATTAATTTTTCCGTAACTGTATAGCTAATGCATATCTAGCTATATACCAGTTAATTGAATAGGCAATATAATCAGCTAATAGTTTATCAATGCGTATTTTTTGTTTTATAAATTGCATAAATTTTATTATGTGCCAAAACATAATGCAACGTTCCTTACTTAAGTATCCGTTGGTTGCTCATCCGTCATCATATAGAAATTTTTAAGTCACTCAAACGACGGAGTAATAATAATTAGTAATATGCCGTCCGTTGGTCATTCATGAGTTATGAGTACTTCGACTTCACTGAAGTTCCACATAAGCAAATTGTAGTTGTTTGCGGTAAAAATCGAGACACATATGCTTCTTTAAAAATAGAAATAGCTAAATAAAACTTGGAATGTTGCAGTAAAATAGGGGGGGGACTGACAATCGATTTTTGTAATTAGTTTTGAAAAGTTTTTTTGTGGATTCGCATGAATCATTCTCTTTCTTTATTCTGGATCCACTTATTTATTACTGAATCAAAATCATACTTCTTTTCTTCCTCACTTTCTTCGCTTAATATATAGATAAAATTGACAAAAGATCTTGGGTCATGGTTGATCTGAATATACACTACATTGGCAAATGTCACCGGACACCTAAAAGAAAAACACAACATAGCATTTATTGACATACATTAGTACGGTGCCTGTCCACATTTGACCTTAATGCATGCACTGACCCTTCGAGTCATGCTTTCGACAAGGTTTTGGAACACAGCGATAGGTATGCGCTTCCATTCAGTACATAATGCTGCCGCTAACTGTTGCTTAGTAGTAGGCCTTGGTTCCAAACTTCTTATGCGGCGCTCTAATTCATTCCATAGGTGCTCTATGGGATGAATATCAGGGCTCTGTGCTGGCCAGTCCACACACGATACGGAATTATCATCAAACCACGGTGTAACAGTCCTTGCTTTATGGCTCTGTGCATTATCCTGCTGGTACCAACAAGGCTCGGTTCCATAGTATTGCCACAGAGTTGGTAGGGCATAATTGTCCAGAATATCGAGGTAGACGTGCTGGTTAACAGGTTTGTCCACGATAACCAATGGGCCGGGACCATACGGCGAAAACACCCGCACACGAGTACACTGCCAGCTCCAAACTTGACCGTAGGAACAGTACACTGTGGTAAATAGCGTTTCCCCGGCTGCCGCCATACCCACACACGACCATCAGACTGATGGTTCATGTATCTGAATTTATCAGTCCATAGGACCAGTTTCCATTGATCTACGGTCTACGATAAATGTTCTTTACTCCATGCTAAACGACGAGTAGCATTCCGAGTGGAGATGAAAAGCTTATGAGCATCCGCACGACCACGGTAACTCATGGAATGAAGTTCTCTGCGAATGGTACGTGTACATACCGAGGTTCCAGCATTGTTACTCACCTGTACCCTGCGGTCTTGTGCAGTACTCCGTCGATTAGCTGTAACGACTCTTATGAGGCTTCAACGTCCTCTATCACTGATTTTCTTTGGTCTGCCGGTACGTTTTGCTTCTTCAGGCACGCCATGTGTCTTCCACTTATTCAGTACATCCAAAACAGTTGACCTGGGTATGTTTAAACCCTCTGTTTCTCTTATGGAACAACCCAATAATATAACACCCAACAATCTTTCCTTTCTCAAAGTCAGTTCTCTCCCGCCGCGACATTTTCACTCAACCTCACAGTGCGATATGACCGCGGTCGGCTGCAGGCTTGTTTTTATACCGTTTGCAGCTGTACCGCGCATCTTAACAATGCAGAGGATCCGTTCATTTGCTTTTGAAGGGGTGTCCGGTGTCTTTTGTCAATATAGTGCATGTTTTAATCATATTTTGCTCGTTAAATGGTTTTTCAGAACTTGCGCCTGTTACCGATATAGTCTGAAATAATTGTAAAGCGTTCATCAAATTTAGGAAAATATTGCTGTAATTGCAAACAAATGGGTGTTAAAGAAGCTCCTTAGGACCTTGATTTTGTTGTTGTTGTTGTACGTTAGATGATTTTGTGTAATTTGGAACTTATCTAAAAGATCATCTGATATGTCGGCACTAAATTCAATGAACTCTGTAGCTGATGTTAATATAGCTTCAATAGGTACGCAACTCATTTGAGTACAAAATGCATATCTACTGCGCACTGATTTAAACAGCTGAAATCTGTTATCTAACTGAGCAAGTATTGTATTTATAGATCAGAATTCAAAAGGGCAGTCCAGCAAAAATGTCAAGTTTAGGTATTACCTCGTAGCAACCGAAGTTTTACAGTTTCGTTAAATCCAGCTTGTTTCTTCCTCGGTTTGTTTTATAGACAACTGCTTCATAGATAATTTTAATAATACTTTGGAAGAATTTTGAGGGCCCCCTTAGCAGCAAGGTCCAGGTGAACTGCCCTTCTACACCCACCCCGTTCCATCGCCTCTGATTAGAGGCAGACATTAATAGCAACGTGCAACCTTCAATCTACAATCGATCCAGCAGAGTGGTTGCAAATGATGATGATACCACATCAGTCAGCATAGTGTGTTTTCTAAATAAAATTATCTAATGATTAGGTTTAACTCTGTACCCCCAAATCAAAGTTTTTTATTTCGGATCTGTCAAGTCGAAATAAAAAACTTTGATTTTCCAAAGTTTTTTTATTTTGACTTGAGAGGTCCGAAATAAAAAACTTTGATCAAGATGGATCATGTCTCTCGAATACTGTGTATTACCCATAAGGAATTTCAAACAACGATACATTGTTCAAGTTTCTACTTGGCACGTGTTTCTACAGACGGATTTGGTGGCAGTCATTTTTCTCCTTTTTTTTTTTTTTCTCATGACAATTAAAATGTTGCATCTGAATCTAGGTTTTCAGTTTCTCCTACAACAAAGAGCAATGCATTTTCTAACTGAAATCATCTCTTGTTCTCCTTTTGCTCTTAGACATGCTTATCAAGATTTAGTGTCCTTTTTTATCTACTCCAGAGATCTTCCATAAATCACACTTTACAATGGTAATTTCTAAGTAAATGGCACCACTTTTGAACTGTCTTCTGAAGAATTTCTTTGTGATGTTATCAAGAAAACTAATGCCAGCTCCGATTCCCTTTTTACTTGGCTCGTACGCAATCAAAGGAATCTACAGTCTGATCTAAATATTTCCGAGTGTACCTACGTTGTCCTAAAGTGATAGTAGAAAGTCACTTCCTGTTTTATCTGTCCTTGCTCTTAATAGCACATACTTCCAAACGACTAAATATGAATATCCTTGCAATTTTCTTTTTGTCCTTGTTGTGTAGGGATCTCAATGAGAAAAGAGCTTCCATAAATTGTCTCACACTTAAAAAGTTTCACCATTTTATCGCTCTCTATTATTCACTTTCTTTTCATTTGTAAAGGAAGAAAAAGAATAGAAAGCCACAACTCTGACAGTTATTGTAAATTTAGTCTCTCATTATTTTCACATTTGAGTTTATAAGGGCTTGTCGTTAAATAAATTCAAAACATTGTCAGGCTCCGCTTCTAAATTCTTTCTGTTTTCCCAGTTGAAATGTCTTTCGGACTATGTAGCTTGATAAAAAAAATTTTCCCCCGGTAGACGAAACCCGTCGGAATCGACGATTCCTATTTTCTTTTTTTTTTTTTTTTTTGGAAAGAATAAACTCAATTGAAAAGTTCATTTACATCTTTGTATAATGGGAAACGTCTTACCTACGTGAATAAACTGATTGAATGAATGTTAAATTGTATGTATACATGTTACTTCCTACTTTAATATTAGTTGTAACTTACACAGGGGTTGGGTAAAATAATGAAAACACCTGCTATAAAAGACCTATTTTTTTGTAATGATTGATTTATGCATCGAAAACCCAGACAAAATTGTATAACCCTTGCACTGATGATATATTCAGACTCATTGAAAACTCAGACAAAAATTGTATAACCCATGCGCTGATGACATATCTTGAGGTTTCTTCCAGGTAGTATTATGAGGTACCTATCATACATAAATGACGCAGAGAAACCTGTATTTCAAGGATTTTTCGTATGCCAGGGAAATTCAGAATTTTCGGAAACCATTTTTTTTTTTTTGGACTGAAGGTTTAGCGACCACCGTGAGCAACTCAATGGGCTATAAGCAGTCGCCGTCCCTGATTTAGAGTCACTGGTTCCAGGGAAGGGTGAGAGCCAGTACCGAAAGACAAACACAACAGCCATGCCTCATTAGGATTCGAACCTGGGGCGGCGGAAACCTTTTCGCGATTCCTTTCCTAAATTTATGGTAGATTTCAGTTTTTAAGATGTGTTAACGGAAAATTCTGAATTTTCAGAAACCTTTCCGCAATTCCTTTCGTATATTAACGGGAAAACTCCGTTCTCACTTTTTCCGTATCCATATGAGAAAAACATTCCGGTAATAGGAAATATTTGCTGGGATACTTGAGGTTTGATTAACTGCTGAATTTCAATCGGCTGTCAAAAGAACTGATTTTGAAGTTCTGTCGCGAGATCGGATACTGTGGGTAGCGTATCGCATGAATTTCAGTTATTGTGGCACAGAATATTTTCCCCCTCTCCTCCACTTGATGCACCAGCTGTTATACTGCACATTGTGTTATCGTAAAAAACCCGGCACTTAAATTAATGTACAGGTGATTGTACGATGTCTGTGTATCAGTCTGTAGTGCTTAAGATAAAAGCTATTACAGCTATCAAGAGTAAATTTTATATTTACAAGTTTTATGAAATTAATATAAACAGCACATTTCACCATTTCTGAAAGAAAATTGAAAGTTATTGTCAGCTAAAGAAAAAGATCTCAGATTCCAACGAATTCTGCCACTTCCAAATTTCACGTTGAAAAAAAAATTCTTAATTTGTGATAAATCCTTCTACAGCAAAAATAAAATCATAACAAACATATTAAAAAAAGAATAGGCTCCAACACAAAATAAAATGACTAAATCTGTCGCATTAATGAAAAAAAAATCACCATTGCCAAATTAGTTTTACCTAGAACATGAGTGCAATTCCTGAGACCTTCTGGCTCAGTGGTTAAGACGAGCGGCTTGTGTAGACGTAACCCAATCAACCTCAGTTCAATCCTGCCACTGGCGCGAACGGATCCTATGGCGGAAGGGCTGAAAAAATTCAGCGTTTTCGGTTTTGCGAAATTTCCGTATAAATACGGAAAAATTTGAAACGGAATTTCTGAGTGCTGAAAATCTGTGAAATTACGGAAGTTATTGAAAGCGGATATTTTGAAAACGGATATTTTGTTAAAAGGCGGACACTTACCACAACTTTACTGCACGTTATTTTCTGAAATTTTCCGTGAATTCACACCACTTAGGTTTTACAGACCTAAGTGGTGTGAATTCCACTTAGGTTTTACCACTTAGGTTTTACAAAGGTTGAATTGCAGAAGCCCGTTTAACCAGGAATCTGGTATGAAACTTCGAATTTATTGAATGTATTCAGAGCGACTATTTCAAAAGTTATGACAGCATTGACGAAGTCCGGAAAAGTAACATCCCATAAGAAGAATTGTAGCAGAAAACAGAAGCCGATTGAATAGATCTTCTGGCAATAAAACAGATCCCCCGGCCCCCTCCCACCCAGTTTGAACACATAAACCTACTGCCAGAAAAATAAAAGCAGAAATTAAAGTCAGCCTCAGCAATCCAGTATCTGTAGCAAAATAGTTCACCGGAGATTTCATGAAGATGAAGTTTATGAAAGATTAACTATTGCTAAACCACACCAGGGGCGGATTGACCCACAGGGACACATCCCGGTGGACCACTGGAGAAATGGCCCACTTTCTAGTATTCTTTTCGTTTTAATTTTTTTAAACGAATGAATAATTATTTTAGTACATATGAGTAATAATGCTTAGTTTCATCTGAGCTTTGTATCTGTCTGAAAAGTTATTTTCTTAAGAAAATAAAAAGCGTATTTTTACCATCTACGTATACACTGAGTGGCCTCTTTATTATGACCACCCCCTCAGTACTTCGTTAGACCACCTTTTGCCTTTAATACTCCGTCGATTCTTCGTGGCATGGACTCCACGAGATGTTCATAGGTGGTTAGTGGAATCTGAGACCATGCTTGATGAATAGCACTTTCCACGAGTGAGATTGCAGGGTTGTGGATCCAGCTATCTGATGGCTCCTTCAACTTCATCCCACAAATTCTCAATGGGGTTGAGGTCTGGAGATTGTGGGAGCCACCTAAGCAAAGTAAACTTACCGGCATATTTCTGAAACCAATCCTGTACAATACCAGCACTATGGCAGGACGTATTATCTTGTTGAAAGTAACCATCGCCATTGGGAAAAACCATCCATATGACATGATGCACTTAGTCCGCAACGATGTTTTGATATGATGTGCCAGTCAGACGTTGATCAACACGAATTAAAGGGCCCAAAGCATGGCAGGAAAACATTCCTCAAACCATAACGTTGCCTCCACCAGCTTGAAGGGTTGTAGCAATACATTTGGGGTCCATGCTTTCGTGTTGTTTCTGCCAAATTCTCACTCGGCCATCGGCATGGTGCAACTGAAAACGTGATTCATCGGACCACATAATTTATTTCCAATTATCGACTGTCCAATCCTTGTGCTCCTGTGCGAACTGGAGACGTTTTCTCTTGTTAATTACAGACAGCAAAGATGTTTGAACAGGCTTTTAGCTGCCATATCCCATCCGATGCAGTGTACGGCGAACAGTGCGTGCAGGCCGCCCCGGTGGCGCAGTGGTCTAAGGCGTTGGCCTCTGATCATTCGTCGGAAGGGGTCCGGGTTCGAATCCCGGTGAGGCATGGATGTTGTGTTTGTCTTACGGCACTGGCTCTCTCCCTTCCCTGGAACCAGTGACCCTAAATTAGGGACGGGCGACTGCTTATAGCCCATTGAGTTGCTCACGGTGGTCGTTAAACCTCAAAAAAAAAAAAAAAAAAAAAAAAAACAGTGCGTGCAGAGATCATTTGAGGGAATCCTTGATTAAGATGGTCTGTAATTTGCTGCACTGTTGCCCTTCTGTTGTCTGTTACCAGTCTGGACACTCTCCGTTCCGCCCGAACAGTCATTAGTCGATGACGACCACACATTGCACGTAGAGACCCAGTTTTTTGACTGACAGGCCAGTCTTTAAACACTTTAACAACAGCTGCTCTGGAACATTTCACGCGTGCGGCGGTTTCGGTGATACTCGCTCCATGGCTCCGAGCTCCTACAATCATCAAACGTTGAAAGCCCGTCAAATCGCATTTTTTACCCATCTCGTCACCCAAAGATCACTGCTACAACTGTCGCAAGCACTAAGCTTTCCCTTTTTATACTAGCCTCGACCTCTGGCGGCAACAGCGTGCAGCCATAGCTTATTTGCTTAAAACTGTCAGGTGGTCATAATAAAGTGGCCACTCAGTGTATATGTGTGTTGGACTTTTGCTCTGAAAAGACATAGCAACATTTTCTCTACTTTTGTGAGAAAAATCAAGTACACGGTTGTAAATTAAGTAAGTGAAAGCTAATTACATTTGGCTTCGGTTGTTAGACTTGAAGCTCAGGTTCACTGGTAGGCTCTACTCTCCTTTTGTGATCTCGAAGGAGACGCTGGCACCCATTTTGATGACTCATCATCCCCACACCCTTATCCGCGTACAGACATAAAGCACAAATCGATCCTGCTGCAGATACATTCCGATTTATTTAAAAAGAAACATTTATTTAAAGAGGAACAACGATTTACCAGTACGTGTTCACATGGGTCAAAATAAAGGGTGGACTTTAAAATAGGCAAGGAGGAAGTACCAATACTATTGCGCAGTAGGAGATCATGACCACATAAAAGGAAAAATTAATTACGTAAGGAAATTGCCATGTGCACGTTTCAACTTACATAATGACTTTCATGTTGATTAAGTTGAAAATGAGGTCTTCAAGAGACTCGTGATTTTGTCAAAATCAATCAAATTATGATGTGAGCGGATTTCTAAAACATTTTCACCGTTAGATAGTTGTTAAAATTTGTTCACGATCGAATTTGCTTTAAAATGCATAATATTTCAACAGCTCTCTTTTAACCAGGATCTAACAGCTCTTTTTTTTATTTTTTTTTCACGAGAGAATTTATGTCGTGTTCTTCTATTTGTACGCACGTTTTTGTGGAGGAACACAAGTCTAAAATTCACGGCCTGGTTTGATTGTGCAAATTCTCCCTTGGCCATTCGTTTACCTAACTCTAACGAAAAAATCGAGGGTTCAATAGTGTTACGAGCAGAAAACCTGGACACTGGATGACTGGAAACCTTATTTGGTCCGACGCATCATTATTCACAAAACTCTAACTTCTCAGTGAGTATACATCTGTCGAATTCGAAAGAAGCACGTAATCGTGATGTCAAACCGTCAAACATGGTGGGGGCATCAATAACAGTTAAGGCAGGGATCTCTTGGTAGTCTTTAGGTTCTATCATCACTCTTAACGGGTAAGTTACAGCTACACCTTCATGTTCTGGATGATCAGATTCATCCTACGGTGTGACGCGGATGGTATAGTGGTCAACGCTCCTCGGCGGGTAGAAACGTTCGAACCATTGAATATCCGCCGTGCCTCGGACAGCACGTTAAGCCGACGGACTCCGGGTCCTTCTCCTTCCCCCCGATGATAAAATTAAGGGCGTCTGTTCCTCCCCTTTTTCAACCTTGTTTCCGTGTGATTTTCCTGTCCTACTTCTAAGGGTTGTTTAAGACCTGGGGTCAGACACTCCCTTCCTAAAATGTTCTACATAAATTTCCGTCATCCTATAGTGCAAACATTGTTTTCCTCAAATGATGCCATCTTTCAAGATGATGATGTTCCATCACACATAACCAGATGTGTCCAATGATTTCTTGAGGAGCATGAAACTGAAGTCAAACATGAAAGAAATACGGGATTACACCATATACTACAAACTTTGAAGATATTAGTCTATAGTATCAGCAGGGATAATGTTTTTTATCGTACGTAGACAGCTTTTATGACTTACATGTTCCTTTCGTGCGAAACACAGTTTTTATCATAACAATCCGATTTTTGGTGTAAATGTGACAAGGATGGTAAGTCAGATAATATCCGAAAACTTGAAAATTTCATCGTCCTGGCTTGAGACTTGGTCGTTCTGGGTGGTGTAGTGGTTAGCATACCCGGGCGCTTTCTGGGAGACACGGGTTCGAGTCCCGCTCCAGGACGATGAAATTTTCAAGTTTTCGGATATTATCTGACTTACCATCCTTGTCACATTTACACCAAAAATCGGATTGTCATCTTTAAAATTTGAAGTCAAACATATTTCATGACCTGCACAATGACTAGACTTAAACATTATTGAGCCGCTGTAGGAAGAATTGGAGAAAAGAGTGAGAAGATTCCTTCATCATCATCACTCAGTGAGCTTGAGACTTACTCCGGGAAGTGGCCCAGTATCCCTCTGAAAATTGTTTACAATTTATTTATGATTATTCTACGTCGAATACAAAGCATTATAAAGCCGAAGGGTGGGCCAACATCATTTTAAAGTAGGACTTTAGCTCTTCTCATGAGTGCTTCCATTATTCTGTCCACACCCTGCAGTTCTAACTCTACAGCACTCATGTTTATGAAAAACAGAACACCTGACAGGAGTCGAGCTACGACTTTGATTTTTAGAGGATATGCTAATGAGGCAAAATCGCAGAAATAATTAGAATTCCGGCTTCATAGTTGCATCCATAGCGTCTAGGCATAAAAATATGTCATATTTACCGGGATTCTCCAAAATAATGGAAACACCTTGAAACAATAGGTGTTACGCACCTAATATGGTGCAAACATTGTTTTCCTCAAATGATTTTTTTTTTTTTTGGCGACAGTCAACTGTCAATGAGAGGTCGCATGTTTATTGTGCTCCGGCGTTAGAGGATTTTTTTTTGACCACCGGGGTGTCGCGTTCATTGAGTGTTGGGTGAGTGTTGATTGAGGTTCATGCATTTCTAGTGTTATTTCGCTACCAGCTGTATATTACTTATTAAAATGCCGCCGAAGCTGCACAGCAAGGGAACATCTGGTTCTACTCCGTCTGGTGACAGTAGAGTGCGTGACATTTCTGAAGAGTTGTCGATTTTCCGAAGGCAATCCGGCATCGGACTTGAAGCAATTAACAAAAAATTTGAATGATAAAATAGATTCAAAGCTACGCTCCAGTTTTACATCAACAGACAACATTTAAAGCGTTGGTGCTGCTGCGATAAAAAAGGAGTTAATGGATGATTTGACAGCTGTCATTAAGGGACAAGAGGAACATTGGTTCAAACGTTTGGATGAATTTGAATCCAAGATAAACACTTTCCGGTCCTCATTGCAAAGCATGGAAAACTCCCTCGATGAACTTGAGAAGTACGGTAGACGTACTTGCCTTGTGCTCCAAAATCTACCCGAGTCTACTGACAGTCCAATTGGTGAGGCAGTTGACTTCTTAAATGAAAAAGTAAAAGCAATGTGCTTGCAACAGACATTGTTACTGCTCATCGTTTGAGTCGTGAAGTGTCTTCTAATTCAAGACCGCTTGTGGTTAAGTTTTTGCGAATGTCGCAGCGTGACTTCGTATCCAAAATTAAGCGTCTACTCAAGTAATCTGGGACTGTGATTACTGAAAGTTCAACAATGCCCAGACGGTTGTTCTGCAAAAAACTGAGGGCTGGAGGATTCCTATTTTGGACCCAGTACGGAAAAATATTTCTGCTTAATGAAGATGGCCAAACTAGGATCTCAGGATTGTGACGGATATTTCGAATTTTGCTGATGACGGTATTAAATAGTAGGTGTGTGAACTATTAACGTTCATATTGTGCTTCCCCTCCCCCCTGGTCTGTTTTTACATTCTTTTTGTTTGTGTGCATTATTTGTCTGACAGCAATGTAATTGTTTGTATAATACTTTTTCATTTCTTTTTTCATAACTTAAATATACAATTGCCTTGCTAAATGTAAATGGTATTTTCTATATAAGTAATTTTATGTGTTGCTTTCAGCGTATTGCATTGCGATTGTGTGGCCTGGAGCTCGCTTGTGTTTTTCTGGTACAGCATTTAATGAATGGCGGTAGCGCAGTGGTCTAAGCGATGGCCTCTGATCATTCGTCCGGAAGGGGTCCAGGTTCGAATCCCCGTGAGGCATGGATGTTGTGTTTGTCTTACGACACTGGCTCTTTCCCTTCCCTGGAACCAGTGACCCTAAATTAGGGACGGGCGACTGCTTATAGCCCATTGAGTTGCTCACGGTGGTCGTTAAACCTCCAATAAAAAAAAATTAATGGCGCGATATACCGCCTTGGAGCGTTACAGTATGTTTCGATTGCTAGGGTGACTTTGTGATTTATCACTCTTGATATTGGTTTCATTCTTTCACAACATACTAGCTTGTTTGTCGGGTAGTTACTAACACGTTAACTACTCGTTGGAAATATTAGGTTTACATTTTAGTGTTCTGCGAATGTGGGATTTAGTGTTCGCTCGATATTTGTCACACTTTTATGGTTTCCTTTAATTATTTGAATACATAGCTGCACTACTTATATGTAGTATGCGGTACTTCCTATACGTATTAGTATTTCTGTACGTAAATCTAGCTATACTGTGTCATGATGATTTTTTTATTATAATGATACTTGGGTTCTGGTACATCATTCTTTAGATTACAAGACCTAATGCTTTCTGTGGTTCTGGTGTACGTTAGAATTGCTCGGGTTTCTGCTTTAGGTACTTCACTTGATTATTGATCTCACCCCTTCGCGGAGTTTGGCACGCTTTCTGATCTGTGTTTTGAGTTCTGGTGTTACTACTTCGTGGTTTTTTACTTAGGACATTGGTTACATCATGCGTTCGTGGCTATTAGAAAATTCTGCCTGGTATCTGCTTGGAACTTAGTTCTTCTTTTTTTTTTTTTTTTTTTTGAAATATTATGATTAATTTTAGATTTTTATGCCTGTAGGGTTCAACGTTTCTTGGATTTTTGGTGCATTTCTGCGGGTTCTGTTATTGTTACTTCAGGGCTTTAAACTATGTGTATTTTGTCTTGATTTGGTGGCCTGATACTCGTTTGCAGTAAAATTGGCATCGCGCTTCCTGGGTGGGGCCGGGGAGTGGGGGCCTTGTTGACTTTATTCTTTCTGCTTTATAGTTTTCTTCAAATTACAGACACTTTGATTGTAGTAGACATTATTACTACTCATCGCTTGCGGTTGTGAAATGATTCCTGGTTCAGTACCGATTTTGTTCAATTTCTCCGTGTGTTGCGGCGTGATTCATGTTTAGTAATGGGTGTTCACTTGGGGGATCTAAGGATGTTATTACTACGAGCTTAGTATTGGCCAGAGGGTTGTTTCTGTAACAAATTGTGGGCTGGTGGATTCCTATTTTGAACCCAGTGCATGAGGATCTTTCTGCATAAGAATTTGACCAAACTGTAATTTTCTGTATCTTAACGGATATTTTGGAATTCGCTGATGAAGGTATTAAATAGTTAGCATATGAAAAATTAACTTAGACATTGTTCATTCGCTGTTTCTATGGCAATTATTTTTTACTTATTTGTGCGAATCAGTTGAAGGCATTGTAATTCTTGGTATAATTCTTCTTGATTTCTTTTTGGTTCTTTATTATATAGTTGCTTTATTAATGTTTGCTCTATATTGTTATATTACTTATTTTGTGCGTAATATTTGGGGTGCTGCATTATGATACTTTGGCCTGTCACTTGCTTTGAGGTTCAAGCACAGCATTGTGCATGATACGACCTTACTAATTTTGAATCATATACACAGCATGTTTTGATTTTAAGGGTTCTAACAATTAAGGCGTGCTGGTGAGGCAGTCGACTTCTTGTAGGTGAGGCTGTTGACTTTGAGAAAAAAAACAACTGGTGAGGTAATTGACTTCTTAAATGAAAAATTTAAAAGCAATTTTCTTGTAATAGACATTGTTACTGCTCATCGTTTGGGTGTGAAGTGGTTTCATCGTTTGGGTGTGAAGTGGTTCCGCTGGTTAGTTCTTACGAATGTCGCAATGTGATTTCGTATTCAAAAATAAGCGCCTACCTAAGGGTTCTGAGACTATGATTACTGAAAGTTTAACATTGCCTAGAAAGTTGTTCAGTATTAAATTGAGGGCTGGTGGATTCCGGTGCTGGACCCAGTACGGAAAAATATATTGGCTTAATGAGGCTGGGCAGACTGGGATTTTCAGGACTTTGACGAATACTTCAAATTTTGCTGATGACGGTATGAAATAGTAGGTATTTGAAATATTAATGTTCATATTGCGTTTTTGTTGCCCCCTTGACCTATTTTCACATTTTTATTGTTTTTGTATATTAGTTGTCTGATAACAATGTAAATTGTATGTATAATACTTTTTCATCTATTTTTCGGTTACTTGAATATACTTGTTACTGTAAATGGTATTTTCTATATGAGTAATTTCATTGCTTACAATTAGTCTTGTATAATGTAAGTGGTATTTTCTATATGAGTAATTTGGTGTGTTATATTTGGCATATTGTATTCCGATTGTGTGGCCTGTCACTCGCTTGTGTTTGTTGGTGCAGCATTTAGTGAATGGCATGACAAACTGCTTCTGGAGTGTTACAGTATGTTACAACTGTTGGGGTTACTGTTTAGTGAATTTTCTTTCTGGATATGGGTTTCATTCTTTCACGGCCTATTGGCTTGTTTATTGGGTTCCGTCATCTTGGCATTCCTTCTTCGGAGTTTAACGATCTGCATGAGTATCGAAGGCTATGGGTAGTCTTCGTCCCTAATTCAGGTCCACTGGTTCCAGGAAGAGGGCAGAACCAGGGCCGTGAGAAAAATGCGCCCTCCGCGCCTCAACCGGGGACTTGGGGCCCTGGTCGAATTCGTAAGACAGGCAACAAACTTGACCTCTTCAACTTTGTCCTCGAGACAGTCGTCAGAACTATTTCAGGAAGCCATTCCAGAGGATTCTTCCTTTATGGGCAGAAGCTGGCGTGTGCAGATGGCCTTGTTCTCACATCTGGAAGATAAAAATGCTCTCCAAAGTAATATCAACGTTGCTACGGACCTCTGTGGAAAGGTGACTTTAGGTTTAAGCACTAGAGCTGTTCCATTGTCGCTTTCGACTGCCGGAATGGCAGAAATTACATACGAATGTTTCACTATAAATGGTACTCAGGTAAGAGCCTTCTTTGATGGCGAATACAATACACTCTATTATCCATTTCGACTGCCGGAATGGCAGCTAATAAGCTACTGTTTGTGAAAATTGCAACACCATGAAGGACTGCTGGTATGAGCTTGATACTTACAGGACATGTACATCAGGTTAGAATATGTAAATGATTAAAATGTCAGTAAGAATACTCCTTCAGTTTAGGACCAGTGCCCTCTCTCTTAGGTATAAAGAGCTGGCTCAAACGAAATGTTGCAATCAGTGAAGAGCCGACATTGAGTCGAAAGGGTGTTTTGTGTGTCTCACTATGCCCCGTCGCCGAAGAAGGACGCATTATGAACACCTGGCCGACTATGAGAGTAAAAGGATTGTTGGGATGAAAAAAACTGGATTTTCCTACCGCGAAATTGCCACTCGTAGGAGACGAAACTCCAGTACAGGGATGCGAACGTAACATCAGTGGACAGATGAGACTCGGACGAACAGAAATCCGGAAAATGGAGCACAAAATCGCACGACTGTACGGGATGACAGACACCTCTATCATATGGCAGTGACAGATCGCACAGGGACATCCAGGGTGTTAGCGCAGTAGTGGAGCACTGTCACAGGTCAGGCTTTGTACTACGGCACAGTTCGACGTCGTCTGCTTAACAGAGAATTTGTCGCTAGCAGCCTATTGCTGCTCATTCCATTGACCCTCAACCACAGGCGCTTCAGGCTTAAATGGGGTCTCGAGTACAGACATTGGTACGCTAATTGGCAACAGGTCGTGTTTTCTTACCAATCACAATTCAACTTGATGCACCATGATGGTCGCATACGCCTTTGAAGACATCGTGGTGAATGAAACCTTGCAGCGTTATGGTTTGGGGAGCCATTGAGTTCAATTTGCGATCTTGCTTGATGCCAATTGAGGGAACCTTCAACAATGGCAGAAATTATGCACCAGAGCTGTTTTAAAGGCAGAGGCGATACTCTCCCTTCAGGGTTGTCTTGGAGCTATATTCCAGCACGACAGTGCTCGGCCACATGTTGCCCGAAATGTCCAAGACTTCTTTCATGCACGGCAGATACTACCTCTTCCCTGGCCTGGACGTTCGCCGGATATGTCCCCGATAGAATATGTCTGGGACATGGCAGCTAAGAGACTGGACCATCAAGCGCCTCCTCCAATCACCACAAATGAACTTCTGGTATAGAAGCAGTCTGGCGGACTATTCTCCAAGACAATGATTAGCCTGGCGGACTATTCTCCAAGACAATGATTAGCCTGGCGGACTATTCTCCAAGACAATGATTAGCCTGGCATACTATTCTCTAAGACAATGATTAGACTGGTATAGATGCAGCACGGCGGACTATTCTCCAAGACAATGATTAGATTGGCATAGATGTATCCTGGCAGGCTATTACCCAGGACGATATCAAAAACCTCTTCCGTTCGTTGCTGCGCCGTATAGAGGTTGTTAATGTTGCTCAAGGTGGCTTCACGCGACACTGAGTTTTGAAGCGAAAATTTTTTGTACAGCTGTACATATGTAATTAGTTATTTCCTGCGACATGAGGAATCTGTGATACAAATTTCATTTGAATAGGTCGATTCTTTCTTGGTGTTGCAATTTTCACAAACACATGCAAATACTTCTTCCTGTAAATGATACTCAGGTAAGAGCCCTCCTTGATGACGAATCATGAGAAAACCTTAGGATTCCAACGGGGTTTCAGGTGTTTCAGAATCCTACTAAGACTAATGAAAAGATAAATAAAGATCTAGACAAGGTCCACAGCTCCTTTCTTGCCCCGTGACAAAAAATAAGACTCGGAAAACGTTTCTCTTGCCACGTCTCCGTTATTCGTTGTAACATGCTGGGGAGCAGAAAAAATGTCCTCGATAGTTAGACGGTATGTTGAAAAGATGCCTGGGTCTTTGGCACAGCCTCCACAATGTGCCAGTGTATAAATACTACATATACAGATTAAAATGGTGTGCTGTTCCTTATTATAGTGATCGATTTACTTAATGGCATATATACCATGTGATCCAAAAGTCTTGCACATTTTGAAAACGTAATAACTCGCAGAGTTTTGAGAGTAGGGCAACGAGGTTTGCGTAGAAATGATCAGAATGACATCGGGGGTTTTATGAAATCACATAAATTTTTACTCATTTTACTTATATTTTTCATCGCCAGATGGCGCAGCAACCACAGGTTGTAAGTGTCGAGAAAAATAGACACCTTATTGTGCCAGGTGTTTAATGTGACGGCCGTCCTGTTCCACACTGCTTGCAGACGAGAGAAAACACCATGGACGGCACTATAGAGCATGTCCGGTGGTATAGCTGCCACATGGTGTCGAATGGCATCTTTCAGCATGGCCAATGAAGTGGGGCGACATCTGTACCCTTCTTATTTTAGGTAACACCAGAGCCAGAAATCGCAAGGTGTCATGTCTGGTGACCGAGGAGGCCAGGCCTTCGGAAAGTGTCGGCTCAACACACGATTTGCGCCAAACGTCTCTTGCAGTAGTTGCTTAACGGAATGTGCGATGTGGGATGGTGCTCCATTCTGCATAAATGCGCACAGATTCACTGCATCCCGCTCTTGCAAGCTAGGGATAACGGATGTTCGTAACATGTTCGCATACGTGCACCTTTCACTAAAACGGTTTCGAATGAGGTTCCGCGGACCTCTTCATAAAAAAAAGGACCAATAATGAAGGAAGCCGTGAATCCACACCACACTGTCACTTTTGGCTGATGAAGTGGCGCTTCAACGACTGCTCGGGGATGTTCCGTGACCCAGATGCGGAAGTTGTGTGTGTTTACTGCTCCGTTTAGGGAAAAGTATGCCTCATCAGTCCATAAAACGTTCATCAGCCAGTTCTCGTCGACATCCATTGTCGGAAGAACCGTGCTGCGAAATCCAGACGCTGAACGTAATCGCCAGCTTGCAGTTCGTGATGCCGTTGCAGTTTGTACGGTTATCTGTGCAGAATCCGACATAGTGTTTGCCATACAGTCCCGTATGGGATGCCTGTTTGCCGAGAAACATGGCGAGCACTGGAGTCGCCATGTGCGGATGACATTGCAATCAAATCCATTTCCTGCGTAATCGTCCCTGCTGTGGCAGCACGTTATCGTGGTCTACCGCTTCGTGGGCGTGCTGCCAAAGATCCAGTTTCCTCTAATTCTTTCACCATTCTCCGCAGCGCAGCACTTTCCATCTGTCCTTTCCCACTGCGATCACCTTTCAGTGACCGGTAGGCTCTCAACGCAGCACTCGCACATTCAGCGTTGCAATAGTACAATTTCACCCAGAGCACTTTGTCCGGTAATGACAGTATATTGACACGGATCGCTGTGACTTGTGGTTGCTTCCCAGATGCTGCTTTTATACCCACTAACCCAGACCTGTTCGCCTATGGCGCCATCTGGCGATGAAAAATGTAAGTAAAAATAGTACAAATTTATGTGATTCCATAAAAAACCCGATGTCATTCTGATCATTTCTATGCAAACCGCGTTGCGCTACTCTCAAAACTCCGTGAGTCAATACGTTTTCAAAATGTCCAAGACTTTTGGATCACCCGGTATTTTTAAGATCACCAAAACTGAAGACATCAAGATTAGAAAGGAGGTACATGAATTATTTATGTCCACAATTAGCCCCAAAGTCTGTAGGGAAATTACGAACGAAGATTCTCGGACTACTTCTATAGTGTTCAGACTTTTGTATTGTCACGTAACGGCAATGATATTGCACACTTTTGGTCGCGTGGCACTAATTAGACGAAACGTTTGAAGGAAGTTCTCGGAATCAGCTGAGAAATCATTAACTCGGAGGTAGTTATTAATCTTTTTCGCATACAGGGGAATCGGCCACGTAAAGAGTGCACGACTATTAATTCTTCTAGAAAGAACTGTAGTCATTCTACCTTTGTACACTTAAGAAAAAACCTGAGCACAGTCGGACAGCCGACTGCTTCGGCAGAAGTAGACCACCAGTAATATTTATCTTCAACGAAAGACATTTCATTCTTTGTGGTTACGGGTTCGTGTTCTGAGCATCTGACCTTCAGTAGGAGTAAAAGATGCAGGAATTGTGTTTTGAGGTTATGCCATTAGCCTTGCCAGCTACGGATTAATTTCGCGACGTGGCAGAGACGGTATGATCAAATCACTGAGGAAGTGTCCTTTGCACCTCCAAAGGATGACTGTGATGTTGCATATGATAAGAAATATCCCGACTTAGGTAGTAATAAGAGAAATCATAGACATAACCTCATGTTAAACTTCAGTACTGAAAAGCCTTATGTATAGCTTATTCTAAAACGTTAAAATATATCAGTGCCTTTAGAAATCCTTAAGTTTCTGATGAATAATCTCTGTTGCACGATGTTGACTCCAACAGGGAAAGAAATACACATTTTGAGTCAAAACTTTTACTAAAATACGAAATATATTTACAATTAAAATAGTAAGACCTTTCGGACATCACTTTGCGCCCATCATCAGACTAACCACAAGAGGTCTGCGCTCGATCTTAAATACTAGTTCTCACAAATTTTACAAAAGAGACACCTGGCGGAGAATTCTATAAAAACCCAACGAAATTCGGCACCCCCAGCTTCCCCCAATATTTAAGCTACTGATATACCATTTTACTTACTGTTTAACTAAAGTTCGATAAGTACCTGGAATGCCCACCGGGTAAGAGTCATTACAGCACTGTTTTTTCATTCACACAAATACACAAGGCGTTTGAGAAGTGCAATGATGATATACTTTGAGACTTATTTATGACCCTTGCTTGTTCCCATACTGGGAAGTGAGTTCCTTTATAAGTCGTAGTGCCAAGGTGGTAAATCTGGCACCCATTCGCATATCATAAGAGTGTTCTTGCAAACGTGTTTTTAAATTCCTCCTAGTGGATCCTAAATATACCTTTGACGATTCGTCACTGTCCACAGCCTGTAAAGAAACACTATATAATCCAAATTGATCTTCCAACTTTATCTCTATCGTTCTTCACCAATGACATAATGTTTGGAATTTTGGTCCCAAAACCAATATTATGCTAATGGCAGATGTTTCTCAAAGCTACTGTTGTTGGGGGTTGGAATGCTACGGAACCAACAAATCTTGTCTGAGGAGAGTATATACTCTCTGTGAAGGGTAGTCAAACGAGCGTTTTTAAATTTCTTTAAAAACTGATCCATATAGTGATCCGCATATCCATGTATACGCGTAATTTTACGAATCTCTTTCAATTCACGCTCTAAAAAGCTTGAGGAAAAGCAGTGGAAATATGCCATTTTTATTAAAAACCTAATAGCGGCAAGTTTGCAATTTCTTGGATGGAAAGACTGGAACGGAATTATAGAGAGATTAAACAGCGGCTTCCTGAAAACTGAATAATTTAAGGCTAAATTAATAGGGTCTTTAATCACCAGAAAATCTAAAAAAGGTAGCCTATTATTTACTTCAATTTCAAAAGTGAAGTTTATTGAGAGAAACTTAGATGATATCAAAGCAACAAAAGTTTCTAGTTCTGTCAGAGTATTTGGTCAAATCATAAACACATCGTCTACGTACCTTAAATATAGTAAAGGCTTGATGACCTGAGATTCAGTTAGACATTTGTCCTTAAGGTTTTGTAAAACAATTTCCGCGAGGACTGGCGAAAGTGGCGAGCCCATCTGCGCACCCTCTTTTTGTTCGTAGACAATGTCATCAAATTTGAAAAAAAATTCTATTCCGCTAAAGAAGGAGAACCTCCATGATTGCCTGAATTTCTGATGGATCGGTATCACCACCATGTAATTTATCTCTTATTATTGAATGGGCAGCGTCCATAGGTATGCTCTGGAATAATGCGACTACATGCAGTGATACGAATGTATAAGGGGAAGCCAAATCACCTTCCCTAATCCTCTGTAAGGATTGGGCTGAACTCACACTGAGAATGGCGAGGAAGGTAATCAAAGGTGTAAGATACCTCGCTAGCTCCCTTTCCAGAGGGCGAGTCGGGCTCGCATAACCGCTTATCAAAGGGCGAGCAGACATCTTTGGTTTATGAGTTTTTATTTTGGCAAATAATTCAGGAGTTCTATAACCTGGCGGTGGATGGATTATTTCTTTAATATACCTAGGCAAGTTGAAATGATTTTTCAAATGAGACAAAGCCACCACAGTTGCTTTAGTAGGATCTTTTTGTACCACACAATGTGGGATGGATTCAATGGCTGCTTTAACTTTGTCAATATACACTGAAGTGCCAGAAAAACTGTTACACCAGTCTAATACTTGGTAGGTCCCCCACGGGAACGCAGGACTGCAGAAATACGACTGGGCATGGACTCCACTAGCTTCTGAAAATATGTTGTAGGCAATGCACATTATACTTCCTGCAGAGCGTATTCCTGAGGTCTCTGATTCCTGTGTCCGATAGCGCGTTGCATGGCATCCCAAATGTGTTTTATCACGTTCAGATCTTTTTACTTGGGTGGGAATGGCAACACCCCAAACTCAGAAGAATGCTCCTCTAACCATAATGTGGCGTCCCGACACTTGTGTGTAGGTGCATTGTCCTGTTGGAACAGGCCCAACCCATCACCATGAATGCAGGACATGAACGAGTGTACCTCGTCAGAAAG
Organism: Macrothele yani; assembly: GCA_039090855.1. NCBI lineage: Eukaryota > Metazoa > Arthropoda > Arachnida > Araneae > Macrothelidae > Macrothele > Macrothele yani. The sequence continues at coordinate 53,129,901 of CM077011.1, read as the reverse complement.
GATGCGCACAGAGCGTTGGCTGGTCACAGACGTTTGTACACGTACCAGGAGTCCCAGTGAAGTCCAGCTAAACGCACCCCATACCAATACGGAGCCCCACCCAGCCGGTACAGTTTTCTGTTGACAGGCGGGATCCATGGCTTCGTGGGGTTTACGCCACACACGAACCCTTTCATCTGCCCGATACAGTTGGAGACGCGACTCGTCAGACCAGGCTACTGGTTTCCAGTCATCAAGTGTCCAGTGGTAGTGTTGCCCTGCCCAAGCGAGGCGAATAGCTTTGTGTCGTGCACCCATCAAGGGGACTCGAGTTGGGCGTCGGCTCCCAAAGCCCATATCGTGCAGGGTACGTTGCACAGTCCGGACGCTGATGCTTGTTGAGGCTCCAGCATTGAATTCCGATGATACCTGCGAGAGTGTTGCATGCTTATCGCGTGAAACGATTCTTGACAGCCGACGATGATCACGTTCACCCAATGTCTTTTTACAGCCACACTGGTATCGTAGGTTGGAGGTTTTGCCGGAATTCTTGCAGTCACGGTACACCCTTGCAATGGTCGTCCGTAAAAATCCGAACTTCGTTTCTACCTCCGAAATACCATGGCCCATCTCACGAGCGCCAACAATGACACCGCGTGGAAAATCGCTTAAATCGTTATTACTTGTCATTCTCATGCCGAAAACAGCTCTGACAGCATGGCGAGGATGTCTATCGCTTTATATACGCACTGGGGGACGCAACCGAGTACGCGCATACTGTTAACGTTTCTATGTATTTTTCATAAGCTCGTCTGTACCAGTTTTTCTGGCACTTCAGTGTACACTGGACGGCCCAACTGAATGACCTGGTTTATTTTATCAGTATGGCCGGATTATCATATAATGCTCGAAGTTATGTTTGCTCCTACCGGTATATGTGATAATTTTTCACAACACTCCTGGGGTGGGTTAATGCATTAACCACTGTTTTAAGTTATTTGGACGAGTTACTGGATACGCAAATTTTAATTCACGGGCCAAAGCATTCTCATGTATAGAGTTCAAGGTAACTTGACTTAAACTGATATAAGGCTTAGCTAGTTCGCCTTGCTGACCTTGATGGGGGTTTGGTCCATGATTGATCTTATTTTGCACCAGGTTATCCGCCACAAGGTCTCGAAGTTTCCCAATACATGTCTTCTGTAACTTAGTTGTTTCTGAGTGATTGATAGCATCAGTCAAAACCAATACGCGGTTTAAGCAATGGGATGAAGCTGTTTCGTTAATAATAAGTACTCATTGCAGGACTTTTGATTTAAGTACGATTTATATAAGTCCATATTTCCTCTTAATTTCAGTCCTTAACCTCTTAGATTCTGCTATCTGTAGCACGTGGTAATCAGCTCTAGAGCGAGGTTTACATTTCCATTAAAGCAATTAATCTTGTGAATGTTGTTTTTAATCTTGTGAGTGTTCATCTTTAATTGTATACATCTGACTATATGTGGGTTCGGGAACGGTTTAACTATTGGCTGGTCCATATGTGTTGCAAGCAACGATGCATATTGCTATGTGCGGAGTTGCATTTTTGCACTTAATACTGCATATCCCCCCCCCCTTCTTAGTGTGCATTCCTGCTATTTGGTCCACGTACTGGTTCTACCTGCATACTGTGTTGTTTGTAATGAAACACTGTTAAGACACGTTTCTTGATAAATTAATGCATTTCAATCTCTGGGGCTCTTGACTCTGTTGCTATCGTTACCTTTCCAAATATGCTTCGTTATTGTCTCTGGTGATGTTTTTTATTTTTATATTTTGAGGAGTAGCTGGGACTTTATTAGACTATATGTTATTTTATTGAAATTGCGTATGAGTACCATGCTTCATAACGCCTTTATTGGCTACTATACAGTGGCATTTATCCCTGTAGAGTTCTATTGCAATTACCTCTATGCTGTCTGTCTATAATGATATGAATCTAACCGTTTCGTGATTTAGCTCGCTTGATTTTTTTTTTTTTGTGATACGCTATATTTCTAAAAATACTTTCTCGTACACTGACCAGCTTTTAATGCTATGGAGCCGCCCCGGTGGCGCAGTGGTCTAAGCGATGGCCTCTGATCATTCGTCAGAATGGGGTCCGGGTTCGAATCCCAGGAGGCATGGATGTTGTATTTGTCTTACGGCACTGGCTCTCTCCCTTCCCTGGGACCAGTGACCCTAAATTAGGGACGGGCGACTGCTTATAGTCCATTGAGTTGCTCACGGTGGTCGTTAAACCTCCAATAAAAAAAATGCTATGGGCATCCCTTCTGTTGATATACTACAGTGAGACATCCGAGAGATGTAATGTCCTAATGAGAACTGAGAATTCAGTGTTGTACATATAAAGTTACCACGATTTTTTTTTTTGTAGATGTGCAGTTACAGACTTGCATGAATTTCAACAGAATTATATGTATGCTCCTTTTTTTTGAGGGGGGGGGGGGGGGTTATTGACCACCGTGAGTAACTCGATGGGCTATAAGCAGTCGTCTGTCCCTAATTTAGAGTCACTGGTCGCAGGGAAAGGAGAGAGCCTGTACCGTAAGACAAACACAACACCAATGCTTCACCGGAATTCGAACCTGGACCCATCTTGGACGACTGGTCATAAGCCAGCTCTTAGACTACTGCGCCACCGGCGCGGCTGCGTATGCTTAACTGTTCTTTCGTACATTATCCAGTAACTTTCCGATTCCGATGACATCTAACAGTAGGAAAAATCGATTTTCCTAATTTCTAGTCAATGACTCTGGGAAGCGAAAGAAACCACATAATATAAAATAATCATATACTCTCATAGGAATTTATGGTGGGAAGTGTTAAAGATTTTTGAATTTAAAATGGTTCAGCTTCACTATAGCGAAATAATTACATTTTTGTGTTATTTCCGGCTAAGAGCACGTACGGTGATTTATGTGGTTGGTTCGTTAATTTTCATTTTCTTTTACTTTTTTCGATAAAATGTGCTAACATTAATCTTGTTCCAAGAGGATCTTTTCCCCCCTCTCTCACTCATTCTGTTTTTTTTTCCCCTGAAAATAGGAACTAATATTTATCCATCTTATTTAAAGCTCATCCCTTTAGCCAAAGGGGGCGGTAGGGGAGTTGCTGTGTACATTGGATGCCAACAGCCTTTGACGTCACAGGGTCGTACCCGTCACTTTCGCTGAAGATAAATGAAGCTTGGCGGAGTATGCGCACTTTCTGCTCTGCTGCCGACAGCGACAATAACAGAGAACTTCTTGAATTGTAACAAGGTTAGGACCGGGAAAACAGTTATGCGGGAATTACCTTAAAATATTTGCTGGCAAAATAGTGCATCTTCTAGAAATGGTGTTTACGGCCGAATTTTGTGACAAGTACGTGGCTGAATGTTTGTAAAATCTTCAGGAATTCCGAACCAAAGATAGTAAACTAGGCCAAACCGAATGTTTCGAGAAAGTTACGCTTGCCCTTGAATTTGGCAAGTCAATACGGACTATAATTGATTTGTTTACGCTGTGTTTTCCTACAAAGGGTGATGAAAACCCACTCTCTGTGTAGCTGCGACGAAGAAGAAACCAACATGACCCAATTTTTGAAAGTGACATCCCTTTTTTTATTGCTTTCTTCTTTAAGAGTGATCTTTTTAAAGCAACTGAATGTATTTTGGAAATGAAAATTTTTTCGGTTTTCGATAGTTGCTACGTACTATTAAAACCACAAGTTGCCAAAAAACAAATGAATATTAATGCTTTGGGAGAGGGGGAAGGTTAACGACCACCATAAGCAATTCAGTGGGCTATAAGCAGTTTTCTTTCCTTAATTTAAGGCCACTGGTTCCAGGGAAGGGAGAAAGTCAGCCCCTGAAGACAAACACAATGCCCATGCCTTACCGGGTTTTGACTCCGGATCCATCTCTGACGAATGGTCAGAATCCAGCGCTAAGACCACTCGTCATCGCGGCGGCTTAATATTGTTGTGACAGTCATGGTATTTTGCAAATACGTTCATTATACAGCACATCAAGTTGTGCGTTTAAGACGTTTTGCGAACAGATGAGAGCGTAATCAACTGTAGTCATCAGTGCTTTGAAGCAGCACTGAGATCTTCTTTCTAAGTCCATTTCTGACAAAATGTCTTGCTTAAAGGAAGTGTAAGAAATAGCAGAATTTTTCTTCTTTTCTTCCTCGTTCCTGTTTTTCTTTTAAAACTTTAATCGAGAAATTTGGATTTGTTGTCTACAATTCTTTCAATATTTTCTATATTTGCATGTAGTTATTTTTCCTTTTGTAAACTTGGTTTTTACATGTTCATTTAACTGTTATTTAACATTTGTGAATATCATCACAGTTAAATACACATTTCTCCTGGTTATGGAAAAATTTCGTTTTTATGATCGTGAGCTATGGACATATATTCTAACAGCAGACGAAAAAACAGTTACTTACAAGTAATTTTGAATCTACTATTTCCTGGACAAAAAACATTCTCTTCTACGTTTGTTCTGTTCAAAGTATTTAACAAGAAATATGACACCGAATTTTCGGGTGAAATTAGCACGTCTTTTGAATCCGTTCTGACGAAAATTAAATTTATCGAAGCTATTCAAAGTCAATGGAGCCGGTATAGAAAACAATAGTATCTGACAGAAGGAAGAAGTTTTTCAATCGGGTCTTTAATTCCTTAGATATTGCTGTAAACGGAATCGTGAGCTTACAAACTCTTAGAAACAGAAATAATCGACAAAAATAAGATGTGACTTTACGTCCCCTGGTGGAAAAACCATGCATTATTGTAGGAAGAAAGTATTCTCAAAAGGTTTATCCATATGCACGGCATCGGTCCAAGAAAAAAAAAGAGTAGAGTTTTCAGGAACCCAGATTTTGCTACAAATACATCAGAAGTATATATTAATAAGGTCAGGTGATGCGCAACATCACAGCCTCTCATTGACAAATGTCAACCCCGCCTTCTCGTGGTGCATCCTGTTCCCACTAAAGGGGCTCTGACGACCGCCAATAGCGGTATAACTATACCATTATTATCGATCGGGTTCCTAATTGGGTTCACCCGGCGTAATATTGGGAGCCAAGGGGGTGTCGAGTGGATTGTGATTCTGCGATTCCCTGATTTAGGGCTGACGCAGCTTCAGGATCCACTGACGGGGCGTTGTGTTTCACACAGCAGATTTCCCTTTGGGAGTCAAAGGGTCCGCTGTGTGCCGCAATGTTTTTGTGAACGTCTAGATTTAAAATAAAAAGCATAAGTGAAGTGATTTTCTAAGTTCCGGTTCCAAAAGTTATATATATTCTCCAGATAATCTAGGGTTGAGCACACATATTGTAGTTAACGACACACTCATCATAGAACTTAGACAAAATTAAGTAACAAAAACAATTTATTGGTTATGATTTGGCATAATAATAAATATACGCTCATGATATTAGCAAAAAATGATTTACGACTCTCTGACAGGAACCTGTACTCAATTAGCTATTTGCTTATAAAAAAATATTAATTCTATGTGTGGACTGCTCCGATAAAGATTTTGTGAGGGGACACGAAAGAAAGAATAGGATGGATTTCCTACCTTAACATCCGAATCTGACCTAGATATCGCGCTGCTGACCACTCCTGATCCGGGAGAATTCTCGTCCGGTGGGTATTACTATAGCTTCCATCCGCATTTGCGACCGTCGTATGGGCCCTAATGGTCCTTAGTGGGGGGTCCGTTCATCCGGAAACCTCGGTTTCGGTCTCCCATCTGCAGCTTACGGTAGCTTCAGTCCTGCCGCTTCCTAGGTGACAGTCATGGAGGACAGTGCACGAGATGCACGCCGCGAAACCAGCCAAGGTAAAGTTTTGTGCAAAAACTGTAAACGTGAAGTGACTCGTGTAAAAACTAAACGTGAAGTGACCCGTGTAAAAACTAAACGTGAAGTGACGAAGTTCTTCTCTTCCCTTGTAAAAATCTTTCGACGACCCCCAAGAAGACCCACACCACCTCAAAACATCCCATCATCCAATCACTAGCTAGCAAACGCAAGCCTCCCTGAATTAAAATCCCCAGTGTAGATTTTACTGGTCAGAGAATTAACATTTTGTTATTCCATTCGTTAGGGGGTCAAGATTCCTACCCGTTTCAGTGAAATTCTGAGAACCCCTCGTTACGTTTCCCGCGTGATACTACTCCCGACCGTAAATACTTACCCCAATTAAACTGTTAGCCCCAGTTCCAACAAGTCTACGGTGTGCCCAACACGCATTGTGGATTCTATAGACGGTGGACACTTCTACTGCCCCAATAAAACATACAACAAAGCCAGCTCGCCGATGGCTGTCGCCAGCGTTCTCTTACAGTGTCGGTTTGTCCTGTGCCGCCTTGTGCTGTCCAGCTAGTCTTGCGCCTTGCTGGGAGAGGGGGGACGGAGAGGAAAAAAAAAAGAAAAGATTCACCCGAAAGTATATGGCAAAATAAAACGTACTCTTTCTTCAAAAAAATTGCATGAATTAATAAAATGAATAAATAAATGAATAAATAAATAAATAAATAAATGAATAAATAAAATAAATAAATGAATAAATAAACTAGGGAATGGGTTTTCGACCTAAATGTGCAGCTCTCGAGTATGGGCGCTGTCACACCATCGGGATTAGAGGAAATGCTATCCCACACTCACCCCGCTTGGCCAGCGTGGTGAGTTATAGCCAAACCCCTCCAAATTGACTCCACAACTTAAATCTAGGCCCTCAGTCTCCGGCAGCTGGAATGTACCTGGCCAAGTCAGCGGCCAGTGCGACATGAAGGCAGAGGGTGCTAAGAATCCCCGGAGGACTGGACTAGGCTGCCATCTGATGCTGACCTTGGCTACCTATAATGAACGCTCCCTATCTTCTGATTCAAGGCTCCTTGAATTGGAAGAAGAACTACAAAGGATCAAGTGGGACATCGTCGAGCTAAGTGAGATAAGGAGAAAAGGAGAAGATCTCAATGAACTGAAAAGTGGACATCTCTTCTACTATCGTGGGACAGATACTGGCAGAACTAGTGGTGTTGGATTTATAATAAACAAGAAACAAAAGGATAAAGTTGTAGAAGTTGAAAGTTCCTCTGACAGAGCTGCACGATTTGTTATCCAACTCTCGAGAAGATACAGGGCTCAGATTATGCAAACTTATGCACCCACCACAAGTCATCCTGAAGAAGAAATTGAAGAATTTTATGAAGAAATTCGTCATCTAAATAATAAAGGTAAGCAGCACTTGAAGATCATTATGGGAGATTTCAATGCAAAAATAGAGCAACGGCAACAGAATGAAACTTCAGTAGATAAATTCGGTCACGGCAACAGAAACCAGCGTGGAAATACTTTCGTAGAGTTTGCAGAGGCAGAAGGGTTTTTCATCATGAACTCCTTTTTCAAGAAAAAGCTTCACAGGAAATGGACATGGAGACATCCAAATGGGACGACAAGTAAAATTGATTTTATTATGTTTAACAAAAAATTCGTCATAGAAGATTGCAATGTACTAAACAAGTTCAACACAGGTAGTGACCATAGATTGGTGAGATGTAAGATGCACCTCAACACTAAACTCGAACGTGGCAAGCTCATAAGACAAACAAAATGTATTGACATAACCAACCTTAAAAAACACCATAATACCTTCAAGTTGGAACTGAAGAACAGATTCCCTACTTTAGAAGGCCTAACATCGGAAGAAGTGGATATTTCTGAAGTTAACAGAAAATTAACCAAAGATCTTATGGAAACAGCAACAAAATTAGCTGGGTCTAAGAACAAGTTGCATGTGAACAAATTATCAGGAAAAACCAAAATGTTGATGCAAAAAAGAAGAGAGATGAGGACAACTAAAGAAGATATGACTTCCAAAGTGGAATATATAGAGCTATGCAAGACAGTACGAAAAAGTATCACTGAAGACGTAAGGAAAATTCAACTGTGAACTAGTGAGGAAAGGAACTGAAAACAACCAAAGCCTAACCCAGCAAAAACAATCTTGCTGGGCCAGCACTGGGCCATTGCTGGAAGCCAGCACTGCCAGCAGTGCCCCAGCACTATGTTGCCGCTGCCGAACCGTCAATAAAATGTCCGGGCGGCCAACAGAAGAGCCAGCAGTTCAGGCCAACAGCTGGCTCCCCATCAGTAGCCATATGCCACAACAAGGCCATCAGTTGTCCATCACAGGCAGTAGCAGCCACAAGTGGCCCTTCAGTGGCCCTGCAAGCACGTGCCAGAAATTATGGCTAGCCTAATGTGGTCCGCTAGATTACCGGTAGTGGCAGCCGGCAACCACGTGACGTAACTGGTGGCTTGCCGTATCTTGTCCACCAATTTCCCAGTAGTAGCCAAATAATAAAAAAAAAAAAATCAAGGATAACGGCAGTTCCCCAAAGCTGCAACTTTTTTTTCTTTTCTACCCTTACAAAACTTGCGAATTAAAGCACTGCGCTGGGGAAATTTTCTCAACAGACCTTAAAAACGCCTGTTTGGATGTGGGTAGATACGAACGTGGGCCGTTGGAGTGGGAGCTGAGCTCTCTACCGAGCGGACTAATCTATCATGCCCGCTTGTGTGCTTGAAGCTATCTGTTTCGTACGGAATATGTAATCGAATGATTTCCTCTTTAATTTTACAATATTGCAAGGTATTTTTCCTAAAAGACATTTTCATATAATTCATAAATTTATATTTTCAACGTAACGATAGTTTTTTTTTTTTTTTTTTTTACCTTAAGGGAGCTTCACTTATTTTCAAGGAGTGTACATACTTAGTCGCTTTCCAAAGTTTTGTACTGTCCTTGTCGTCTTGAAAGAAGATTGTTGAATTAATATATATTTACCCGGGTTCATGTCACATTATGTTACATTTTTAACGTTGTATCTTTCCTTTCCGTTGTCCGAAGCGACATTTGTTTTAAAGAGGAAAGATACTTTATTTTACTTCTCGTTATATTTAGAAGCAAATTCATCCCAGTCTTGTATATTCAACCCATGGATGAGTACATTATATCCACAGAGCGTTGCTTTCTTTTTTTTTCTTTTTTTTTTTTTTTATTCAAATAATTAATAAATTTTGTACGCGTATAATTATTTTTTTTACCAACGAACTTTTTAATGGTTTTCCAGGACATTTGTTTCAACCGGTTTCAAATTTTTTCTGTTATTCACTTACTCCATTCCATGAATTGTTATTCATGGGAATGGAGTTTGTGCATTTCATGGATCAATCTGATATCTTCGTCGACGTGGAATTTTATTTTGAAATTAATTCGCCTCTCTAAATATGGATTTTTTTCTTAACATCCACCGAAATAACACGATGGCGATAGCGTCGTCTTCAACTAACTGGTACCATGAGAGACACAGCAAGTGTTGCTTCTGCGCATGCGCAGTCCCGTTGCTTCCACCTGCTGTTGGGGTTGTATTGGTTGCCAGCAACGGGCCACTAGCGGCACTTGCTTGGAGGCTCACAATTCACGGCGATGCTGCAGGGCCATCAATGGCTCGCCAACTGATAGCGCTGCCACCAAAGGGCCGCTACCGGGCCGTAAGCGGCAGATTTCAGCCAGCAGTGACCAATCACTGCCAGCTGGTGGCCAGCAGTTTCCCAGCACTTGTGTTTTTGCTGGGTAAAGATAGCAAAGGGACATCTCAGTAAGCGAAGAAAACAGATTATGGCACTGAGAAAAGAAGATGGTTCTGTAACAAGAAATAGAGGCGAAATTTTGACAAGAGTGAAAGATTTCTACTCCAAATTATATGAAAGGGATGACACATGTACTACGGACATCATGAAAGGTACCAGTACCAGAGTTCTTCCAGTCCTACCAGCAGAAGTTGCACATGCAATCAAGAACATGAAGCGGTGAAAAGCTCCAGGAGAAGATGGAATTACTGTAGACATCATACAAGAAGCCAAGAAGCAAGTGGAGTAATTGAAACGGTACTCGCCCAAATTTTCACTCTATGCTTTAATGAAGAGAACATTCCTGAGGATTGGAACAACGCTAAAATGATCCTGCTACATAAAAAAGGTGACATTGAGGATCTCAGGAACTACAGACCTATCAGCCTCCTATCAGTGGTTTATAAAATCTTCACTAAAGTTCTTTCACACCGCTTGAAGGTAACACTGGACATGGCTCAACCGAGAGAACAAGCTGGATTCAGGACTGGCTACACCATTATAGATCATATCCACGTACTGAGAGAACTAATTGAAAGAGCGAGGGAATATGAACTTCCATTGTGCATGGCTTTTATCGAATATGAAAAGGCCTTTGATTCAGTGAAACCATCAGCAGTTACAATGGCTCTGAAATCCTGCGGTATTGAAGATGCATACATTAATATTATTAATAACATGTATGAAAATGCAAGTGCAAAGATTCGGCTGTTTGAAAATACAACACACATAAAAATTGGAAAGGGAGTGAGACAAGGTGACACCATATCTCCCAAGCTCTTTAATACCGCATTGGAAAATGTCTTTCAATCACTGAACTGGGAAAACAAAGGGATAAAGATTAATGGAGATTATCTAACCCCCTTCGTTTTGCTGATGACGTAGTCATTTTTGCAACTAGCCCATCAGAGCTGCAGAATATGATCCAGGAACTTGCTGACAAGAGTAAAGAAATGGGATTGAAAATGAACTTTCAGAAGACAAAAGTGATGTTCAATGCTTTTACAAGAAATGAAGATTTATCGATTGATGGAGAAAAGCTGGAGATAACAGACACGTGAGTTTATCTTAGACAGCAGATATCAAGTGAGGGTCACATTGATGAAGAAATTAGTCGGCGTACAAAACTTCCCTGGAGAGCTTTTGTAAGAAACAGCATAATTTTCAAGTGCAATATGCCATTATGTCTTAACAGAAAAGTGTTTGATCAATGCATCCATCCAGTGCTTACGTATGGTGCAGAGACGTGGACCTTAACTAAAAGAGACGTACAAAGGCTGCAGACAACTCAAAGCAGCATGGAGAGGTGCATGCTTGGTGTAACCAGGAGAGATAAGAAGAGGAACTCGTGGATCCGAAAAATGACAAGAGTGGAAGACATGATGATCAGAGTTAAATCCCTGAAATGGCAATGGGTTGGACATACTGCCAGAAGGACAGACCATCGATGGACAGCCGAAATTTTAGATTGGATTCCGAGGGACAGGAAAAGACCAAGAAGAAGACCACATGGGAGATGGGTGGATGAAATTCGTAAGTATGCGGGAGTAACCTGGAGGAGACTGGCACAAGACAGACCGTTGTGGAAGAAATTTGGGAAGACCTTCGTCCAGCAGTGAATTGATAATGGTTGACAATGATGATGATGATGATGCCCCTGGTGGCCAAACCATTTTTTACCAAACATTAGAAATTATGTGAAAAATATTTTCCATCAGGTTTTGTATGCGATACAGGAAGAATTTTTCAAATCAGAATTTTAGGAGCAGAAATAACGCAGAAAACTCAATTTACCTTTGTGCCCCCTAGCGGAAAGTCTATGATTTACCTGAAAATTTTGAATTTTTAGGAAAAACATTTCGCATCGGAAACACTATCCAACACAAAAGGAATTTTTCAAATCGGACTCTTAGAAGTAGAGATATTGACAAAAATAAAATATACATCTACGCCCCCTAGCGTAGAAACCATGCATTATTTCAAGAAGAAAATGTTCCTAAAAGGGTTTTCGATATGAGTTGTATCGGCCAACAAACGACTTTTTTTTTTTTCAATCGAGATTTTAGAAGCTCATATTTTGCTAAAATACATCAGAAGCGGAAATTGAGACTTACGCCACCTGGTGGCCAAACCACTTTTACAAAAATTAGAAATTATGTGCAAAGGATTTCCCACCTTAGCTGTATCCGGTGCAGAAAGAATTTTTCAAATCGGAGATTTAGAAACAGAGATACAGGGGGAATGCAATTTACCTTTACATCGGAAAGTCTATAAATTACTTGAAATTTTTGAAATTAAATGAAAAACATGTCACACTGGAAACACTATCCAACAAAGAAGGAATTTTTCAAATCGGACTCCTAGAAGTAGAGATATTGACAAAAATAAGATATACATTTACGCCCCTTGGAGGAGAAACTGTGGAATATTTTAAGAAGAAAATATTTCGAAAACGTTTATCGACGTGAGTGGCATCAGTCCACGAAAGAATTTTTTCAATCGATATTTCAGAAGCTCAGATTTTATGGAAAATACATCAAAGCAAAAATTAACACTTACGCCCCCTGGTGGCCAAAGTATTTATTACCAAAAAATAGAAATTATATGCAAAAGATTTTCCTTCAGGAAGTGTATCTGCTGAAGAAAAACATTTTCAAATCGAAGTTTTAGAAGAAGAGTTATCGGGGAAAATGTAATTTACTTTTACGCCCTCTAGCGAAAAATCTCTGTGTAATTTGAACAAGAAAGATGACACCTAATTTTCGGGTGTAATATGCACGTCTTTTGAATCCGTTCTGACGCAAATTAAATTTATCAAAGCTGTTCAAAGTCAATGGAACTGGTATGGAAAACAATAGATTTGACGAAAGAAAGAATATTTTCAATCGGGTTTTTAATGCCTCAGATATTGCTGTAAACGGAATCGTGAGCTTACGAACTCTTAGAAACAGAAATATCGACAAAAATAAGATGTGACTTTATGTCCCCTGGTGGGAAAACTATGCATTACTTTAGAAAGAAAAGTATTCGCAAAAGATTTATCCATATAAGCGGTATCGGTCAAAGAAAAAAAATTAGTCAAGTTTTCAGGATCCCAGATTTTAATACAAATACATCAGAACCAGAAATTAACACTTATGACCCCTGGCGGCCAAACCATTCTATACCAAACATTAAAAAATATGTGAAAAATATTTTCCATCAGGTCTTGTATGCGATACAGGAAGAAGTTTTCAAATCGGAGCTTTAGAAGCAGAAATAATGCTGAAAACGCAATTTACCTTTGTGCCCCCTAGCAGAAAGTCTATGATTAACTTGTAAATTTTGAATTTATACGAAAAACATTTCGCATCGGAAACACTATCCAACAAAGAAGGAATTTTTCAAATCGGTCTCTTAGAAGTAGAGATATTGACAAAAATAAGATATACATCTATGCCCCCTGGGGTAGAAACCATACATTATGCTAAGAAGAAAATTTTCCTAAAAGGTTTGTCGACATGAGTAGTATCGGTCAACAAACGACTTTTTTCAATCGAGATTTTAGAAGCTCATGTTTTGCTGCAACTACATCAGAAGCGGAAATTAAGACTTACGCCACCTGGTGGCCAAAACATTTTTTACGAAAATTAGAAATTATGTGCAAACGATTTCCCATCAGGAGCTGTATCCGGTGCAGAAAGAATTTTTCAAATCGGCGATTTAGAAGCAGGGATATAGGGGAAAACGCAATTTACATTTACGCCCCCAAGCGGAAAGCCTATGAATTACTTGAAAATTTTGAAATTATATGAAACTGATGTCACACTAGAAACACTATCCAACTAAGAGGGAATTTTTCAAATCGGGCTTCTAGAAGTAGAGATATTAGGAAAAATAAGATAACATCTACGCCCCTGGCATAGAAACCATGCACTATTTTAAGAAGAAAATGTTTCTAAAAGGTTTGTTGACATGAGTAGTATCAATCAACAAACGATGTTTTTTTCAATCGAAAATTTAGAAGCTCATATTTTGCTGCAAATACATCAGAAGCGGAAATTAAGATTTACGCCCCCTGGTGGCCAAACCATTTTTTTACAAAATTGACGAAAATAAGATGTACATCTACGCCCCCTGGCGGAGAAACTGTGAAATATTTTAGGACAAAAATATTCTAAAAAGGTTTATCGATGTGATTGGCATCAATCCACGAAAGAATTTTTTCAATCGATATTTTAGGAGCTCAGATTTTATGGCAAATACATCAGAAGCAAAAATTAACACTTACGTCCCCTGGTAGCCAAAGTTTCCTTTTCCAAAAATTTGAAATTATAACCAAAAGATTTTCCATCAGGAAATGTATCCGCTGGAGAAAAAATTTCAAATCGAAGTTTTAGAAGAAGAGTTATCGGGAAAAATGTAGTTTACTCTTACTCCCTCTAGCGGAAAATCTATGCTTAATTTGAAAAAAGTAACTATATCTAAATTACTCTTCGACATAAATGGAATCGAAAGATAAAAGATTTTTTTCAATCGGATGTTTAGAAGCAAATATGTGGAATAAAACGTATTTTTGAATTCGACATCATCTGCATTTACGCCCTCTAACGGCGAAATTGTATATAGTAAAAATAAACAAAATAAAGGATCATCATTCGCATATTTCAAGCTTCCCAATGCAAAAAGAATTTTTCAAATCGGGCTAATAGTTGCAGAGATATCGTGGGTACAGACGGACGGACAAACCGATAACATAAGCACGATCTTTTTTACAAAAGACGTGCTAAAAAGAGCGCCCAGTTTTCTACAGATACTTAGTAAACAACAGATTCAAAAGGCACCGGATGGGTTCGCTTCATTGCGAAACTATGGTGTAGCCCCTGTGGTCTGAGGTGATGATGACTTTTGACTCCTAGTCCGAGATGGACCCTGGTTCGACTCTCAAATGAAGCTTGGGAGATGTTTTTGTCCCATGACACTAGCGTTGTCCCTTTCCTGGAGCCAGTAACTTTAAATTTGCCGACGCTGTGAATGAGTGGTCTGAGGCGATGGCTTCTCACTTCTAGTCCGAGATGGACCCGGGTTCGAGTCTTAAATGAAGCATGGGAGGTGTTTTTGCCCTATGATATTAGGTGTGCAACTTAATTCTCGGCCCCAAACCACAAGCGATCATAGAACGTCGACAAATACAAATAGCTGTGTGCGTAATGGCTGATTGCAGCGCCATCCAACAGCTTTAAAGGCAACCGTAACCGCTCACAGCTGTAGTGACAAAAGGGACGAAAGTTGACGGTGACAGCAATGTCGTTCGAGAAGCAACATTTGAGGCACTGCCTCCTGTTCGCGTTTTAGCTGAAAAAAGTACCGCGGAAGCCGAGCAAATGATCTGTGCTGCTTTGGGTGAGGCTGCTGTGTCCTACAGTACGTGTAAGAAGTGATTCCAGCGGTTTAAGCAGGGAAATTTAGATCTCCGTGTTGCAGAACGTCCGGGATGGCCACAGAAAGTTGACGATAAGGAACTGGAATTACTGTTGGACGCAGTTCCCTGTCGCACACAGTCAGAGCTCGCCCAGGAACTCGGAGTAACACGGCAAGCCATTTTTTTTTTTTTTTTTTTTGATTGGAGGTTTAACGACCACCGTGAGCAACTCAACGGGCTATAAGCAGTCGCCCGTCCCTAATTTAGGGTCACTGGTTCCAGGGAAGGGAGAGAGCCAGTGCCGTAAGACAAACACAACATCCATGCCTCACCGGGATTCGAACCCGGACCCCTCACGGACGAATGATCAGAGGCCAGCGCCTTAGACCACTGCGCCACCGGGGCGGCGGCAAGCCATTGCAAAGCGCCTGCACGAGCACAAAAAACATACTGTACCACACCAAATAATGCAAATATACTGTACAACCAAAGACGATTTTTTCAAACCTCAATTATACATCTTATTTAATTTTCAGTGTTTATTTTAAAAAATGCATTCATAATGGCTGTACTTATGTCTAATGTCTATATAGTTCGCTGGGTTGTAAGTATTCGTTCCACTTATTTCTAAATTACGCATAGTTGTTTTTTGTATTGTTCAGAATCTGCGCATGTGAAACTCACCATCGCACTTCTGCTTTTACTTGTGGCGCTGATTTTCACCCTTCTTACTGCTTTCAGCCTGTTCTAAACGTTCTTCTCTTTCCAAGATATCGGTTTTACAAGTAACATGTAGTTGCCTTAAATTTGACAATCCTACGTTTTTGTCAACAAATAGGCCTTCCACTCCACAAAGTAAAACAAAAAGCTGAAATTATCAGGATATTAATTCAAAAATAAGTTGCAGATAAATTTATAAAGGTGTAATAAATTATCTGTGTGTTGAATGCCAGGGTAGTCCTGACAGACTATACACTATTAGAGATATTGCTCATTTAAAACAAAATGCTGAGCAGCAACATTTAGAACAGCTCTTGATTTAAAGGCCAATCTTGTGGTGCATTGAAGAATCATCTGCTTTTCAAAAACTGAACCAGTATGAATCTACATTTATACTGGCTGTATTTGGTGGGCAAAAACAAAAAAAAAAAACAAAAAAAAAAACATATTGATAGCAATCCATGCGTCAGTTGAGAAGGTTTACAAAAGAATGACTACTGTTAAGAAGCTGTATTAACTTTACCTCTTTTTGAAATCAATCCCATCCCCCGCAGGGTGGCAGCGAAAGTGAAAGTCAGGAAACACCAATCCAATTTGAAAGTGAAAGTCTGCTTCACTAATCGAATTTGATTTTCCTTTCTCCCCACTTTTGTGGAAAAAAGAGAATATTTTTGTATTTCGAAGCATGCGCCATTTCAAAACAGCATTCTCACAAATTAATGAATCAGAAAAAAATGGAGTTCAGATAACCAGCGCTTTCTACTCTGCTATAGGTTTGGGTTCTTACTATGTGCTTCATAGGAATAAAAAAACAACATTTTGTCGCAATAACTTTTGTTCTTGTCCATCGCAGTTTCGCTGAGCTATAGCTCAACTTCATAAGGACAAACGGGATGTAAATATTTAAATCGCTAGGAAATCATAAATGGTGTTGGCGGTCATGAAGTTTGGTAAGTTGCTTCCACGAGCCTGATAGAAATGGAGTGGATGCCATGTCGTTAACAAGTTTTGACGAATTTAAAGTCTCCAAAATGTCAAGTTTGATGGTTGAATTCCGTTTCTCAAATAGAAATTATGGCAGTGTTTAGCTATCGACTACTTCTTTAGTTTATAGTTCCGTTTGTAAATCTTGTGCTCCTTTAATGGTAGCCATCTTTAACAGTTTTTCTGGCTGCTACCTTTTAGCTTTACTAATTATGTGATACTGAATCTAAGCAGAAACACTGTTTAGCTTAAAATTCTTCAAAGGACTATGACTAATAACTTATTTACATAAGACCATCAATCACTTTTCGCAGCTGAGAATGAAAAAATTCTGATTACTGAATCATTAAAATTTCTTATTTTGACACAAGAGATGTTGTATGTTACCCAACTTTATTTTCTTAATGAAAATCCTCTAAATACGGGGCCGTCAGGTGAATAAATAACTACATCGCTCTTTCCACGTTGTAACCACACACAGCAACCGAAAAACTGTTATTCGGCAGTCGGGGAATTGAACTCACGGATCTCTCGATATCTAGCCGAGCGCGTTTACTTTGCACCACGGTGGCATACAATCCACGGCGCTATGTGTGTATTTCAGTCAACTTCTGACATCTTAAATCCGTACGATGGTCTCAGCTACTGTGACGTCTCCATCTGGTGGGCATTAACACCACAGTCTATATATTGATTATAGCAGTTAAATCCAAAGGGCGAGATCCAAAGTGAAAATTCTCTAAATACGTGGCGTCAATTGAGTAAATAAATATTTATAATGAATAATTATTAGGAATAATTATTTATTTATTTCCTTAAGGTGGTTCCACCTAAATTCCTGCCTTATGTTTCTAATGGTAAATTTCCTTACATATTTTCTTCGCAACTGATGTATTCCCAAGGATGAAAATTTGCACATGGATAAAACTAATTTTAAATTCCAGCATGGGATACTTAATACTTGCTAAAACACAGCCATAATTATATTAAAAATTAAGCATTTTTCTTTGAGTAATGCTCAGACCTGTTAATAGATGGCGCGACCTGTACATTGATGACGTCAGTAGACAAACAAATGTTGGATTGCTTAATTATGGTTATGTTTTAGCAAGTATTAAGTATCCCATGCTGTAACTTAAAGTTAGTTTTATCGATATGCACATTTTCATCTTTAGAATACATTAATTGCAAAGAAAATACAGTATGTAAAGAAGTTTTACCATTGAAAACATAAGGCAGAGATTTTAGGTGGAACCACCTTAAGAATGAAATTTACAATGCTTCGTTCGTACGTCTGAGAGCTGTTATTAAGAGCATTCGGAACGATATTGCAAAAGTTGAACACAGACTTTACGATATATCGTTCTACATTAGCTTCATCAATATCAGATTTTGATACACTAGGCTGCAAAACTTGGTCTCAGAGTCATCAAAATATCACCAAATCACAAGATTTCACTGGAACAAAAATTCAAAAATTAAGAATTGGTAATAACAAGAAAGAGAATCATTCTCGTCATAATAACGAAATAGTATGTACATATAATAAAATAATTTTCGACATTTCCGTTTATGGTCTTACTGAAATTAAGAAACAGACCTTGTGCTATATTCCAGTTCTGCTGTTTCAAGAAAAATAACAATTTCAGGTGTAAATGAAGAATCCTTAAAAAAATAGAATCAGCTGAAAGAATAGTTGATAAAAAGCCACCTCAACAACGAAGAAAAAGAAATAATTTGACATTGCGTCTGCCAAGTGATTATTTCGAATCCCGCTACTTTACCTAAATTCAATTTAAAGACCAAAGAAATTTAATGCATTTACAGAATTTCGTTTGAACACTCCAGTTTATTGTCAGTAAAGCTAAATAATAGTGAACAGGTGGTTCTTCTAGACAAAGAAAATCATTAAGAAGATCCTTAGATGTCGTATCCACGTTGACTAATATCCCACTAAAGTAATTTTATTAAAAATATTGCAGCACACTAAAAATACTTTGAAAGAACCTTTGAAAGAATAAAGGAAGGTTCATTTTTGCGGGACCTTATGAAGAAATAAAGGATGGTCCTTCAGATAAACAATTAAAGGAATCCGGAAAGTAATGAAAGTTCTGAAAATCTTAACTAAAACATAAGAAATAGTCTCAAGATTTCATACGCCTGCTGCGTGCGTTTCTGTGCTCTTCCCCAAATGCATAAATTTCGCTCTTATAATGAACAACGCAGCACAGCAGCATAGGAGTTGTCCGAGTTCATGTCCTTCAAATTATTATCTACCTCAGTGACTTCAAACCAATTATCTGTAAAATATTCCATTGAGTTTGTCAATCGACTCAAACTAAATCCTTACAGAGATCAGTTATTACGATACTTTGATGTCGTATACGTTATTACTGCGTTCACCGCCGTTTGGTAGCTTGAGGGCATAAATGTACTAATCAATTTAGACCGTCTGAAATGGAAAGAATGACACTCCTACTGTAGGTTTGGTGACCCGGTCTCATCGATGGGACATGCACGCATTGTGATTTCACGCGAGCTCGTGCGAGGTTGTCGCAAGAACTCATATGCCACAATGAAGTTAAATTTAAATTCATATCCCTGTATCATATTTATTTTACGTTAGTACCTTCTGTAAAAAAATTGTTCGGTATAATGCTGCTTCAAACCCAATAAGAAATAACTATAATTGAAATAATGAAACAAATATTAATTAAAATTATTAATTAGATAAATTAATTCCCGAATTTGGTCATTTATGACCCTGAAGCAATGTGCCGAAAATTAGAATTATTTTCGTGGCAACACCACACTAATATTCATTAATGTCCCACTAAAAGTAGCTCTAATCAATTTTCACAGAACTCCATTGCAGGCAACTTAAGGTGGTTCCACCTAAAATCTCTGCCTTATGTTTCTAATGGTAAAACTTTACATATTTTCTTCGCAACGGATGTATTCCCAAGGATAAAAATTTGCATATCGATAAAACTTACTTTAAGTTATAGCATGGGATACTTAATACTTGCTAAAACACAACCATAATTATATTAAAAATCAATCATTTTTCTTTGAGTAATGTTCAGACCTGTTAATAGATGGCGCGACATGTACATTGATGGCATCAGTAGACAAACAAATGTTGGATTGCTTAATTATGGTTATGTTTTAGCAAGAATTAAGTATCTCATGCTATACCTTAAAGTTGGTTTTATCGATGTGCACATTTTTATCTTTGGGAATACATTAATTGCGAAGAAAATATGTAAAGAAATTTTACCATCGGAAACATAAGGCAGAGATTTTAGATGGAACCACCTTAAAGAAGAAGAATTCATGAGGCTTGTGGGAATTAACGTCAAACGAAAGTTTTGTTTTCAGCGGCAAATTATAAGGTGGCAGTAGGCTTCCTAGTCATAGGAAACCTGCTGCCACCTGTCATATGCGAAATCTATGCGAGTCATATTGAAGAAACACTTTCCCAGTAAGTGAAATTTGATTATGTGTATGATATGTAGACAGAAGGATTAAAATGATTAAATTCCCAAATTAGTCGAACATATTAATTACGTGGATCCACACGCACTATTCAGCTATGAAACTGAAAGCAATGGTGGCCTACTTTCCTTGATGTCTTGGTAACACCCTCAGAAGGATCTCCTGTAACTACGATTTGCTCTTAAACTTTTGTTATTTCTTCCTCTTCACGTCAAATCATATAACCCTTGGTAATAAAATCTCAGCGCCTTTTGCAGTTACGTATATCGTGCGGTACATATATATTCGAACGAAGATTGCTTAAAAATATAAATTTATTTTATAAAAATGTAGCAGCGCACAGTAGATGCAGCCATTTTGTTGTGGTGTCCGAAGGTTAGGTACCATTAAATTTGAGTTAGCAGCTGGTAGGAAACGAGAGCCACGTATCTGTACCATATTAATAAGAACTTATGAACGTTTTGCTAAATAACATGTAATAATTAAATCTATTTACACAAACAGTGGTTGAATCTCACCATAAGGTTGGACCAACACAGCTTAACTAACTCACAAGAAGATATAAAATTCAAATGTAACAGTCTTAACATACGCACATATCCTGTTGGAAAGATATCGTGAGAGCTGTCGACAATTAACTAACATTTACTACCGTTAATTTACGAATTCTAGGGTCTGATACCTATTCCTTACGTCGCTATTCTTGATTCACAATATTACAATGTTCTTAAAAAATTTCGGAAACCGAAACCAGTCTCCACGTTGCTTTACCATTGTTCTGTGTCCTCGTAATATTGTTTTCAAAATTCAAAAAATTCTCAAAACTTTTAATTTTAAGGTGATTTTTAAACCGATAAACAAAATTAACTGTTTGGATCAAAAGACCACGTTGAAGATATAAATTCGTAGAGAATTCACCAAATCCGATGCGAGTGAAATTTTTCGTATGTAGGACAGACTAGTAGGTCCTCGTGTTATCGATTGAAAGAGCACAAGATTTTACATATGGAACTACGAACTGAAGAAGTCGTCAGTAGCTAAATACTGTCATGAAAGTAATCATAAGTTCCTTTTTGAAGAAGCTAAGCTTATTAACAGATTGGATTCAACCATACAGCTTGATATTTTGGAAACTTTCCATATATATATACATACACTATCTACCAACAAGTAATTGGACACCTGTGATAGCAAAGGAAAACGAAGTTTATTCACCTTCAATAGTTGGTGGAGCCTCCACGAGCGGCGATTACAGCTGCGACCCTCCGGGGCATGCTCTCAACCAGGCGTTGTAAGACGGCTAACGGTATTTTCTTCCACTCGGCGTGGAGAAGACAGGTCAGTTCTTTCACCGATTTCGGACGGTAGGGGCACTCCTTAAATCGACGCTCCAACTCGTCCCGGAGATGCTCAATAGGGTTAAGGTCCGGGCTCTGCGCAGGCCAGTCCATTCAATTAACCCCATTGTCACCATACCAAGCCATGGTGGACCTCGGAACATGACAGGTGGCATTGTCATCCTGAAAGTAACATGGGTCCCCCCTCCCCCCCCCGTAAAACTGCCACAACGTAGGAAGCGCATGGTCATCCAAAATGGTGCAGTAAGTCTCGGCGTTGAGTCTACCAGGAATTGCGACCAAGGGCCCCGTGCCATACCAGGAGAAACACCCCCGTAGCATAATTCCACCGCCGCCGAACTTCACAGTTGGCACAATACATTCCGGCAGGAGGTGTTCTCCAGGCATACGCCAAACCCAGACCCTGCCATCCGAACGGTAGAGGGAGAACCTTGATTCGTCGCTCCAGAGAACCTGTTTCCACTGTTCAACGGTCCAATGCAGACGTTCTTTGCACCACATTAGCCGAACAGCGCTATTGGACTTGGTGATCAAAGGCTTGTGGGCGGCAGCACGTCCATGATAACCAAGCAGATGGGCTTCCTTACGGATGGTATTCATCGAAAGAACACTCCCGGATGCCAATTGAAACTCCTCGCGGATGTGGCCTATCGATTTGGTGCGGTTCTTCCGAATTTCTCTGGCCAGCACCCGTCGGTCTCTAACTCCCAGTTTTGTGGGTCTGCCGGGTCGGGGCACATTCCGACAGTCACCTTTCATCTTCCACTTGCTAATCACGTAGGCCACTGTCAATTTTAGGTACTTCAACTCGCTGGATATGTCACGTATGGATCGGCCATTTCTGTGATACCCGACGATTACACCTTTCTCGAAAACAGAGAGCTCCGAACTGCGTGACATCTTGCATGCGACTGGTTGCGTTGTTGCTTCCCACACGATATTTAACGGCGGCGGCCGTGACGTGTATCAGGACCGCAGATATGGTCGATTGGAGGGGTGTCCAATTACTTGTTGGTAGATAGTGTATATCAAAATTCATCACAACCTCTCAAAGACATGGCATTTACTCCATTTCTCTGAAGCGCGTGCGAGCAACAGACAAAAATCCATGACCAAAAACACCGTTGATCATGGCCTCAGGATTTAAATATTTGCATGCCATTTGCCTAGATGATCACCGTCCACAAGAATATAGAATTCATTGCCGTTAAATATTTTGTTTAATTGGAACTTTAACGACTACCGTGAGTCACTGGATGGGCTATAAGAAATAGTCCGTCCCTAATTTAGGCCACTGACTCCAGGGAAGAGAGACAGCCAATGCCATGAGACAAAAACAACATCCATGCCTCACTTGGATTCGAACTAGGACTCATCTCAGACAAATGATCAGAAGCCAGCGCTTCGACTACTGCGCCACCGAGGCGTCGTCGTTTTTAAATGCTGATTTCTATACATTTTACAATGAACGTACGTAATCTACGATTTGTAATACTCTATGCTTCGTTTCTTACGGAGCTTTTACGCCTGTAATTAATAACAATTACTTACAACTGCTGCTGTAATTGTGAAAGCTTGCCGCAACTGTTTAGTCTTTGTTAGCTATTATAGTATTTTGCAAGGCATGAAAACAGCACGCGCTAAAAAAATTATTCTGAGGTTTGCTGTGTTTTGCGGATGACTACTAGTTATTGAGGATTTTGTTAAGTCACGAGTTATTTATTTTGATCAAGTGCTTCCGTTTGCAAGGTGCAAAATATCCTGTTTTTAACTTCTGTCAATTGCTCGGTGTGGTTCGCACCATTTCGATGAATTTTAACAAAGCACATCTGGAGTACTTGTTGAAATTAACTAAGTACAAGTAAGTCGAACATTAGCAAAATTATTCTCTCTTTCAAATTTATATACACTTTTCACATATTGTTTCCGCATGTTCACATAGTCAAATCAATGAGGTGCTTCTTCGCTGACATACCTCGTCGTCCTAGAATCTTGATTAAAGACTGCAGATATTGCCATTTTAAAACTGAAGATTCAATTCGCCTCGAGTTGATCTGGATAAGCCTCAGAATTCACTTAATTAGGCAATTCAAGCTGACTGAAATATGCGCTCCTGTCATTGTGAGTTCATGACTGAGATTAAGAAGCCATGCCCGGGAGAAAAATTTGAGAACGAGGGAGGAGAGAAAAAAAAATGCTCCTCTTGCTTGCATTCTAGCGTAAATGGCGCCTACTACTCGTCTAACAGCGGCAGCAGCCATTTGTAACTCCTTTATCACTGTCTGAAATATGGTGACAGACATTTGGAATCCAGTCCCTTCTAGCTCACCGCCCCCCCCCCTCGTACTTTCCCGTGGCTTGCCTTCCACCGCAGTCGCAACGTTGGCAAAATACTTGACAGGTTTCCAATGATAGAATCTTCCTAACAGAGTTTGTGGACAATAGCGACACCCTGCTAACTGGAACACTAATTCCTGTCGCGCTGGTTTTTGCTTTTTACACGTTTCAAGTGGTTGCTATCTCTTGGAAACAGCATTTAGTAAGACATTACAAAGGTGAGGATAATCCAGTTTGTACCCTACAGTACAATCATTCTAACAGTTAGTCTCGACTAACAAAATTAACTATCTTCTGAAGTTAACGATTCTCGAATGATGTACCGCTTCCTAAGAAGTTTTTTTTTTTTTTTTTATTTCCGGATTCACATCTTTGACGAGCACACAGTGTCAAATACATGCATATATTAGCACTTCTCAAATATGTACCTGGATTTCTTTTTCAAGAAACTCGCGTAATGCACGTGTTTCTATTCATGAAAAAACTTCGACACTGTTGCAATTATTCTTTATTTTGCTACGTAATCAAGCAATTTTTTTGAATGCATATGGTCCAACGGCGAATGAATGCTTGAATTCCCAAACTAAAAAAGTTATTTGGTATCGAATACACCAGTTTATATAGTTTTACTGTTTTTAGCGATAGATACCATTTTTAATTTCCTATCCATTTTCAATTTTCTATCAGTTCCGTATGTTTTTAAAACAGTATAAAAAAATAGTCTCACTCTAGTGATCTGGCCTATGTGGCAGAAGTTATAATACATACCTGCCATTCCATCTGCATGATGTCATTGTTGTTTGGTTGCTTCTGAACTGTTCCACTTCAGCACAGAGACCGCAACCTGTGCTCCAGCAACTTACTGAAGATGTCAGAGTTAATAATAATAATAATGGAAATAATTTTTAAATAAAAAGCTGTATAATACAATATCTGATTTTTTAAATCATGTTTTAGTTCCAACTCACATTTCTAATTTTTAACTTTCTTAAACTTTGGTTTGTAAAGCAGTGGTTGCAGTGGGAACTAAATGTTATAAAAAGGAACAAGAACATAATATTTTTTCAATAAAGTCAGTTATCCGAAACTAAGGACGAACACTATTTCAAACAGCTGCAACCCACAAAATCAGGGCAACAGCTTGTGGCAATTTGCATGACGGGGGACGTTCAGTAGGAAGCAGGTGCACATGAAAAATGTCGAATTATGCACAAAGAAGTCACGCGGTATCACTGAAACAGATAAAAGAGAAAAAGGGCGTATTAGGCGACATGTGTTTGAAGAAAAATCTGGACATGAAGACCTAAAGGTACAAAGGTGTGGTTTACGTTATGTCTCAAAGACATCATCGAGATTATTTCACGCAGGAAAGAATTACAGGGAAGCTGGAAAAAGACCGCTGAGTGAGTGATGTTGCTAGGGAGTTTGGAATCGCTCATAGTGTGGTATCCAGGCTCTGGGCAGTGTTTCAAACAGTGTTCCAGAAGCATTCTAGCAGGTCGCCCTCGCTCTATCACCATGCATGATGACAGAATTTTAGTAACAGCGAAATGTAATCGCTGCAACACGGCCAGTCAGCTTGCGAGTCCCCTCCATTTCAGCCCAGGAACACGAATATCCCGACAAACTGTGGCAAGTCGTCTGCGACATATCCCTATATGATATGTCGCAGACGACTTGCACAGTTTGGCTACAAACCTTCGGGCTATATGCGCCCCTTTATCCAGAGCTCAACGTAGCTCACGTTTTCAGTGGTGTCGTATCCACAGAAATTGTACACGTCATCAATGGGCCGATTGATGACGTGTCCAATTTCTGTGGATACGTCACCACTGAAAACGTGGGCTACCATGACTTAATATCGTTAAATATTCGCACTCATAATTATGAAACCAGAAATCGATCAACACTCATGCCTAATTTCCCTCGGACAGAAACAATTAAAATGAATATTAATTATTCGGGTCCAAAACTTTGGAACTCCTTGCCTTGTGACATAAAATCTATTAACAATTTTGACCTATTTAAAAAAAAAATTCAAGCACCACCTTATTAACAAGTCTCTCAATTAGTGCTGAGTTGACCTGATCTGGTCGCTGGATTGATTTCACGGCTTATGGATAGACCTTGCATCTATATACACTTATGTATTTATTTAATCTTTCAGTTATATTCAATATGCCTTTGACTTGTCTTTTGTATTGTTCTTTGTTGTTTGTGTCTTTTTTTTTCCTTTTAGTACTAGGGGTGGAAGGGTTATGTCAGGCCTTACGGCCTTTTCCCTCCTCCTCCTGCTTGCTACATTTTTTTTAATTGATTATATTGTTTGTATTTTGAACTGTAATATGTGGCAACTGAAAAATGACTAAATGAAAAAAATGAAAATGAGATGTACTCTTCACAGATGAGAGTCGTTTCAGTCTATCCTCTCGTATTCTAGACGTCAATTGATGTGGGGTGAAACAGAGCAAAAATATGCAGGAAAGGAACAGGTACGGCATTGCCAGGGTGTGGGACGATGGCATCATGATTAACGGACGCACCGAGCTACAGGTTTTGGAAAACTTGAGTATGACGGGCGAACGATATTGCGACGAAGTTCTTCTACGTCATGTTAAGTTATTCCGTGGTACTGTAGGCAAAGACTGTCCGTTCATGGATGACACCGCTACACCTCATCGTGCTAGAGCAGTGCGCACACTTCTGGAGGCCGAGGATATTCATCATATCGACTGACCAGCACGCTCCTCAGATCTCGTCTGGGACGCAATGGGAAGACGCATTGGTACTCGAACCCCCGTTCCCTCTCCAGAAGACAAGCAGTGCCTCATCCGTGCACTGAGGGAGAAGTGGGCCAATTTGCCTCAGGAATTCCAGGGCCACTTGGTGCTCAGCATGCCACGTAGTTGAGAGACCTGCATCACAGTTCGGGGTGGAGATATTCCATACTGAAAAGCCTCTCCGCCTGGTTATCGGTAAGAACTGTTCATCCATTCTCCAACTATGTCCTTCGAAACTTTGTGACTTTTGGGTAAACTCTGATTACAATGTAATTTGTGCGTCATTTATAAACAATTTTTTCTGTCTTTTCACGTGTTCGTATGCTGGCAATATAATTACTTCCCCACTTGGCTGCGGTCATGTATTGTTTTTCTTATAAGGTAAAAATGTAGTCCATCATCGAATTTCCGTATTTGTGGGATTTCGATATCGTCTGAAATAGATATTGTAGTAAAAACGTTAGTACTGTTTTAGTCCTCGTATGTAATTGCTTTAATGACATACGAAGAATTAACACAGAGTGCATCAAATGTAATATCAAACCAAGGACTTTATTTTGAAAAAAAAAAAAAAAAGGACATTATTTATAAACATATTTTAAACATAAATTAACTTTGCAAAAGGAGGTAATATTCAGATTGAAGATACATCTCTGTTAGAAGAATGAAATAACACCGTATTAAAAATATTTAGGATTTTTTGTTATTTTATATTGCGGATGCTTAATATTTTGACTTGCTGGTATTTTTTCTGATTGTAATTTCTACTGTTTTAGGCGGTAAATTATTTTAGCCTGAGAATGCATCGTCTTTTCATTAGAGTTGATAAATTAATGAACACTAGGATTTCGTGTTCTTGGTGAAAGATTCCCACATTTATTTGGTAAGCAGTCATGTGGGTTCGTGTTAGGACTGAATATTCTAGAAGTGGAGATTGATTTGTAATCTGTTTTGCCGCCCAACTAAATGTTGCTCCGTTCCCAATGGATCATCTTTTTTAACCATTAAATTTTCACTTTAGTGGTGAACATTTGCATTACTGTTTCGGCTGGATTGTTATTTCTTCTGATTGTCATTTCTACTGTTTCGGCTAGATTGTATACCCTTTTTTGCCGGTTTGAGATATGAAATCGATGTATGCCTTCTTTTCCGTTATCGAAACGTTAGAGAAGGTAAAAACAAATAATTTTTCTTGTACTTTTCAGTTCGGGTGTTAGGCATTCGTGTAACAGTTTCGAGCAACGATGCTGGAGAGCCACTATTTGGAATGTGCTTTTGTGAATTCCAAAACGAAATTACACACATAAGAATTTTTCATGTTCTTGCCTCACACAGTTATAGTTTGTGGTTTTCCAGCACTACAAATTATTAGCCGAACATGTTCTTTTCGTATACTTGACTGTGGTTGAGAAAAATTCCATAAAATCTTCGTTCCACGCCGTAGAATATTTACTGCTTGGCGTAAAAATTGTGAATTATTTTTCGAAACTTAATCTCCACAACGAGAAAACAAAACTCCCATCATACCCAATGAAATGTCCAATAGCAACTACATCTATTACAGCAAGTCTAAAATGGTAAGACTTTTTACTTGTATTCTCTTTGTGGATTTTTATGGGTCGATCGACGAGAGTTGAAGTTTGTTGTTTTTTGATTGAATATTAACGTGTGAAATAGAAGTAACTCAGACATTTTTTCAGATACCTATTTTTCCACATAGCGATATTCACCATATATATGTTCTGATGCTGTGAACTATTTATATATGTCCCATCATACTCTCAACTTTACCCCATTACAGGTGTCGAAATGACCAAAATAATAAAATAGACAAAAGATAAGACGAAAAAAATCAAATGTACAGAAAAAAAAAGATCCATTCTTTACGAGTGCCTCAGAGAGAAAGATCATGTGAAATAATTTCCAGAGCAAAGAAATCACATAGTACATGTTCCTGAAGCTGATCCTGTAAATATCAGAATACCTTGCATGTGGCATGATATAAAGCCTCCTCCATTAGCACACTGTTAAAAATTGGTACTTAGACATAAGCAAAATGTACTTGTTTTTTAGTACATTCAGGGCTTAGCTCCAAGTACTTGTGTCTCATTTTTGAAAAAGACACGTACTCATTTTTGAGTACATGCAGAGAATCAATTGCGAGTATATCTAGTATATGTAATTAAAAATATATGTACTCATTTTTGAATACATATATTTCATCAAAAATGATTCAGACAGGCTAGTTTGTAAGTGAGAGAGAGCACACCAGATGGTGCCACTGTACAATTTTGCACTTAACGTGCTTGTCCGATGCACGGCGAATATTCAGCGATTGTTAGAAATTCACACCAGGTCTGAATCTCTAACTACCATGGGCGCTGGCATGGGAGGGGGCAGGGGTCACAGGGGTCACTTGACACCCCCTGTAGAATTATTTTTCCCTTTATTTTATTTTAATGTATTTGTTACTTTTTTTTTACACTCACAGAACTGGACCACAAGGAAAGATGGAGTTTGGGGCGTTTAATTTAATATCCCAATTTTAGTGGAAATTTGGAATTGGAAAACGATAACGCGAAAGCGGAAAACCTAGCAAACCGTAAGGTCGTAGTACGCCGAAACAAGTTCCGCTCAGAGTGGTGTGTGCTGAACTTAAAAGGATTGACGTGGCCTTGCTCGACACTGTTCATTATTTTGAAAACAGTTACCAATCTACATAACAATACATGACTATTACTAACATACACTTTCTTCAAGAGCAGCATCAATTAATAATAATAATAATAGTAGTAGTAGTAGTAGTAGTGTTTTAGTGCAGTAAGTAAGTAGTAGTAATAGTAATAGTATTCATCTTTCATTTTCACGGATTGCTGTTTTCTACATACACTGCTGGCCACCCAAAATGCAACCCCAAGAAGGACACGAGATAGCAAAGAGAGATTTACTGGACACATAACAACAGATACACAGATGAAACGATTGAGCTTACAGGCCCGTGCGACTTGCGGAACACGCAGACATCATTATAGTTGCCACGGCATCGAACGAAAGAGGCTGTGGATGTGGGCTTGGGGTATGTCAGTCCAGGCTGCTTCCACACGTTGCCACAGTTCATCAGGCGTAGCCGCAGGTGGTGCTTGCCGGGCAACTCGGTTGCCGATCAGCGACCAGACGTGTTCGATGGGCGACATATCGGGAGAACAGGCGGGCCATGGCAGTAGTGACACCTGGTGAGCCATGAAGCATTGTTGCACGATGAGTGCCACGTGAGGGCGCGCATTGTCCTGTTGAAACGTGGCCGCTGGCAGGTCCTTCTGGTAAGGGAGGACTACAGGCTCCACAACGTCGGAGATGGTGCGGTGGCTGTTGAGTGTACCGGCGATGCGTATCAGAAAGGTGCGGGTGTCATATTCAATTGCGCCCCAAACCATAACGCCAGACGACGAACCGGCATGGCGATGCATAATGCAGACGTCATACAGTCTCTCGCCACGGTGCCGCCACACGCGGATCTCACCATCGTGGTGTTGCAGGCAGAAGCGGGATTCGTCGGAGAAGACAATGTCGTGCCATTCCGTAGTCCAGGTGCGGCGTTCAACGGCCCACTGCCACCGCACTCGCCGGCGGTGTAACGTCAATGGTAATCGGAGCAATGGGTGCCGTGCGACGAGTCCCCGCTCCTGCAAACGACGTCGAACGGTATGTGCTGACACAGGTTGTTGCGCAACATATCGTAATTCCTGCGCTAACGTTCGTGATGTGGCTGTGCGAGCCGTCAATGCCCGCAGCACAACATGCCGGTTCTCTAGTTCGGTGGTGTGCCGCGACTGCGGCAATCGCTCACGTTGGTCCGCCCGTATCTCCTGCGCCCACCGAATCCATACTCGCCTCACTGTGGGTAGATGTCGTCCCACACGGGCGCCGATGTCTCGGTACGATAAAGCGCTGTAGCGATAAGCCACTATTCGTCCTCTGTCGAACTCCGAAACGTGCTGGAATGACTGCCGTATTCTGCGACGAGGCATCAGGAAGCTTCCCAAGCACAGGTCCGGCAGCACAACACACTTCCACTACTTACACCCCGCCTTCTGTGCACCCTTCTTATAGTGCTTCTCGGTGGCGTGCCGGGCGCACATGATTTGCATATGCCCTGCAATGCTAATCGTTTGCATGTCCTCTCCCGGGCGACACATGCTGCGAATTTCAGGCCAATCGGATGCTTCCTTCTTGGTGTTGCATTTTGGGTGGCCAGCAGTGTA
This sequence comes from Macrothele yani, assembly GCA_039090855.1. Taxonomy (NCBI): domain Eukaryota; kingdom Metazoa; phylum Arthropoda; class Arachnida; order Araneae; family Macrothelidae; genus Macrothele; species Macrothele yani. The sequence goes on along the minus strand of CM077011.1, from coordinate 53,098,842 downwards.
TTAGCCAAACCTTAGTTAAATACACTTGACACCCCTTGAAAAATTTCCTGCAGGCGCCTATGCTAACCAGTAAGCCATTCTCTGCTGGATTTCGAGTTTGGAATACATCTACTCCATACATACGCATTTATTGATTCAATCAACTGGAAGTATATTATTCGATGACACATCTGGGATAATAGATATACTCGTTGTCACATGCTAGGCAAATGGACCGCACAATTTTATGACAAATATAGTGATGAAGCGACAGTATATTATTTATGAAATTGACAAAAATATAGTTAATGTAAAAACGTACAGAAAGATACTTTATGCATAATTAAATTACTTGTGATCAGTGATTTTGTTGTACTAATTATTTATGTTTGTCACTTTACACATTTATTAAACAATTTCTCTTGAAATCTATAATATCTAAAATAAAGTAACACGAGATTATATTTATATTTATTGACGCAGTTATTTATATGCACGTATGGTTACTTATATTTGAGCATATCATGTACTCGTTTACGATACGATTGTACTTAAAAAAACAAAAACGAGTAGATTCAGGTTCTAATTTTTAAGTAGATTTTTTGATCAGTGCAAGGTTTCGTTTTGGTTTGGGCTAGTTCTTTTTACGATTCAACGAGGACGGTAAAGTGAAACATTCCGTAAAAACAACCCGGCTGTACTAAGTGAAGCAGTATAATCAGGCACCGGTAAATGTAAGTGTGTCGGGATCATTCGTCTGAGATGGACCCTTGTGCGAGTTTTTTTTTTTTTTTTTTTTTGATCGAAGGTTTAACGACCACCGTGAGCAACTCAGTGGGCTATAAGCAGTCGTCCGTCCCTAATTTACGGCCACTGGTTCTAGGGAAGGGAAAGAGCCAGTGCCATAAGACAAACACAACATCCATGCCCCACGGGATTCCTACCCGGACCCATCTCGGACGAATGGTCATAAGCCATCACATAGACCACTGCGCCACCGGGGTGGCCTTGTGCGAGTTCCGAATGAGGCTTAGGTAGTGTGTTTGGCTTATAACACTAGCTTTCTACCTTCGCTGAAACCAGTGGCCCTAAATTAGGGACGGGAGACTGCTTGTAGCCAATCGAGTTGCTCACTGTGGTTGTTAAATACCGATATAAATAAATAAATAAATAAATGTGCGGGGATAGAAAAGAAAGACTGATGAGGAACGACGTGGATAGGAACTATCCGGGAAAGTGGGGGATAAGTCGGGGTGTGTGTGTGAGTGAACGGAATGGGCGTTCACGATCAGTACGGAAGGTAAGAAACGCATGTATTTCTCGATCATTGCAGGCATTATCTGTTTTTTCTTGGCAAGTGTGTTAAAAATGAAAAAAAAAAAGTATCTCCGAATTCTTCTGTTTTAATAAATCTTATCTGCACTGCACTATGACATAAATATAAAACTACGAAATGAAAACTAACCGTTCTGTTGAGCAATTAATTACATTTCAGTCATTGCGATATCGATATCGCACCGCCCTTTTCACTAACAACACTGCCCTCCTACTCAACACAACTTGCATTCCCCTCTCCAGCTCAGAAAGGTGGCACTTACCTTGCTGACAGTGTCGCAACTACTGTTAAAGTGCGGCTAACTGATGCTTAAGGGACAGCAACGTTAAGGAGCCCAAGGAGATTTAAAAAAATAAAATGTTTTCCTCAAATCCACCAAGGAAGAAAACAAAATGAGAGGGGTGTGGGAATGAATACTGCAAACAGCGAGCTACAGATAGAGAATAGCTGTCGTTGGCATGATGCCAAATATTGGATTACAGAGTTAAAAGAAGTGAAAACGCATTCAGGGTAATTGTGTTTCATAGAGTATTAGACATATGTATGACTCAAATTAGAGAAAGTTTTATTGGTATGCGAAAATTTGTCAATAATGCCTCATTTTTGGAGCATCAGAACTCCTTTACAATAATGGAAAGGGATATTTTAAAATATGTGGATAATTTGCAAACAAATGTATGATAAAGATCAAAAAATAAATTTCTCCATTCATTTTTGCAAATATTTTTAAATGATTTTATAAAAGAAATTAGATCAATAAATCCAATAAAAGCACTCGCAGAATTGTTAATAATAAAGTTTATAAATTTTGAAGATGACAATCCGTTTTATGGTGTAAATATGACAAGGATGGTAAGTCAGATAATATCCGAACACTTGAAAATTTCGTCGTCCTGGAGCGAGAATCGAACCCGCGTCTCCCAGAAAGCGCATCTGGGAGACGCGGGTTCGATTCTCGCTCCAGGACGACGAAATTTTCAAGTGTTCGGATATTATCTGACTTACCATCCTTGTCATATTTACACCATAAAACGGATTGTCATCTTCAAAATTTGTATTGTATGGTGTAATCCCGTATTCCATTCAAAGTTTATAAATTTGTCATGTAGTTTACCATGACGTCTCTACAGTTCTTACTTTACATCTGACACTACCTGTTACAGTATCTACTTCTAAAAGATCATTTAGCAAGCTGAAAATAGTCAAAAAATATTTTGGAAAATGAAATGTGCCTGGGATGACTAAAATTTCATTCACTAATTGCCACTGAAGCTCAAGAGGGAGATAGATTAAATACTAATGATTTAATTAGAGACTTTGCCAATGCAAAAAGTAGGAAAAAAGATTTTTCATTTGAATATCTCTATTCTATCTATAACAATACAGGACTTTTTAAATAAAATAAATGGTTTTACAAGTTAAAAATCGAGTTTTTAATTTATTTATTTTTTGTTAGTTTTGCCATTGCAACATAAGCGGGTGGGGGCCTGATTTATAATATTGCAAAAGAGCCAAAATTTTGTAGTTGCACCCCCTGCACTTGACAATCACGTACTTTCATCCCAATTCTAAGACTGGCCGCCATCATTCTACGCTGTCGTACTCTGTTGGGATGAAGAGCAACCCTGTATTATCTTTCGATCAAGTGTTGGCGTTTGGGCGTAGAGAACCCTTTCCTCTTACTTTTCCTTTTACTGTTTCCCATTTGAAGCATTTGTTTTCAAAAAAGCAAAATTAGTTCGACTTTTCCCATGTAACATGTTTTACACCAGCTAAGAAAACCAGTTAATTCAATAACGCTGGGCTGAGAATTGAAAAAAAAAAAAAAAACAAAAAAACATACCTTTTGCGTCACTCATCAGCTGAAATTCCTGACTCGTCACAAACGAGTGGACGAGTATATTTTTATTTGGACAACTGCTTGAAGTGCAGAAATTGCCAGAGTAAATGATTTTCCGAGAGGATATCTTTAGTCAGCGACGATGAACTGAGCAGTTTGTGCAAATGTGGCTTGCCAGTCGGCCAAACACTTTTTTTTTCTATTTTGTGCAACACAAAAACTTTTGATGCCGAGTTAAGTATGTTAAAAATACTGGGTGACGATTATGTTAACAAAGAATATGGTGGTGAGTTCCGTAACCGCACCTGTTAAAAAATGAATTGCAAATGCCTTTCACATCCCTCTACCTATCGTTCATGGGATCACTAGTAGCACTTTTGCTGAGCCCTAAAAAAACTATCTGAACGACGTAACAGTTTTGAATACAGACAAAAAATCATCGCAGTAAGATTTTTGCTTTGAAAAGAAATGAAGCTTCAGCTTGTGGCGAGCCACCTAAAGATAGAATATAAAAATTACCGTTAGTGGAATCATACAGATGCTACTCTGTGTTTCTCGGAAGAAAAATGCATTTTAACAGAAGAAAGTACGAAACATTTAGTAAACATTGAAGGAACGAAAAAAGATAAGAAGAGGAAATTATGTCTTTTACAAAAACGGTGCAGAAAGAGCTTTTAACAGAATTTTAAAAGCATTTTCAACTTCTTAACAGAGCTTTGATAGGTTTATAAAAATAGGGCTAGTTGGAAGAGGGTATGGTAAATAGCTAAAATTGCTAAGCTGAATGGAAACAGGTGAAGTGAAAAAAACAAACAAACGAAAACCTATGCGATCCACAATTATGTGTCTCGATAATATTAAATATGGCTGATGGTCTGTCTAGTAGAGATAATCTTTGACAGGCAGGGGTCCTTTAGTAATGATCTAACAGAAGCGGCCTTCGTATTGATAATAATCTATGGGCCGAGCAAGCGGTCTTTCAGTAGTAGTAATATTTTACGAGAAGCAATGTCTTTGTGCTCGTAATAATCTACGGGATCTACAGTAATAACAGTTATGATGTTTATGATGGTGTATGGTTCAATAGTATGCTAACGAAACACACACAAACAGATTTCAGTTGTAAACAAATCTTGAGTATCGGGTTTATTATTTAGTGAAATCAGAGGTTAAATACCACTACAACTATTTCTATAATTTCAGACTTAACAGCGTAGAACATAATGGATTTATAAATCTACCTCTACCACTCTGTATTACACTGGTGTGCAAAAATTAAGGACGAAGAGGAGAAATTAGCATAACAGCGGAACGAGCAGGCAGAACGGACCGAAAGACCACTCAGGATATAGACTAGGGTCCGGTACGGTAGGGCATGCGCATATATGCAGAATGACGTAGGGAAGGGGGGTGTTGCAAGGGTATAAAGCACACAGGCGGTGTACGCTCAGCAATTCAGTGAAAGCTATTGCACGCTGTACATCGGTTTGAACGACGTCGAGTTGCTGCCACCGTGTGATACGACCAACAGGCAATCCAGTAGACGACATCTGGATGACTTTACCCGCGGTCGCGTTATTGGGAAGTTTGGAAGAAGGTCGAAGTGTAACTAGTGTGGCCGAGGAGTTCGGGATCGCTCACAGCATCGTTTCACGATCTTGGAGAGCATTTCAAACGACAGGAACAGCTGTCCGAGAGTTTAGCAGTGGTCGTCCACGAGCAAAAACGGCGGCGGACGACCGGTATATTGTCCTACAGGCGTGAAGAGACAGACGGCGGACAGCGGGAGAAATTGCAAGGCACATGCAACAGACAACTGGACGTCCTTTATCGCGTTTTACCGTGGCCAGGAGGCTGCATAGGTGGTCTATTTGCACGACGACCAGTACGGTGTGTGCCACTAACGCCTGCTCATCGGAGACTGCGGTTTCTGTGGTGCCAGGAACACAAGAACTGGACACATCAGCAATGGGGTCGAGTTCTCTTTGCGGATGAGAGCCGATTTAGTCTGACGAGTGATTCTGGACGTATACACATCTGGAGAGAGCAGGAAACACGCAATCACACCTCCAACATCATCGAAAGGGACCGGCTTGGAGGTGGCGGAGTTCTAGTTTGGGACGGTATCATGCGTGGTAGCCGTACTGACCTCCATATCTTCCAAGGAGGTTCAGTCACTGGTGTCCGCTATTGTACCGAGATTCTCCTGCCTCACGTGCGTCTGTTTAGAGGTGCTGTGGGTCCTGAATTTCTCTTCATGGACAACAACGCTACACCTCATCGTACAGTGGCTGTCGCAGAGCTGTTGGAGAGTGAAGATATTCAACGCATGGATTGGCCCACAAGGTCCCCGAACCTAAATCCAACCGAACACGTGTGGGACCTTCTCGGGAGACGCTTGGCAGCACGTCACCAGCCGCCAGCAACGATTCCGCAGCTGCGATTGGCGCTACAAGAGAGAGCCTTAACAGCTCCTTGACAACCTCGTCCTCAGCATGGGCAGTCGTTGTAAATCCTGCAACGCAGTCAGGGGTGATCATATCCCCTACTTCAGACGTGAATTTTTCTTGGCAGCCGCCTTTCACATGGACGTTTGTCTTCTGTCCAGTTGTGCTCGAAGCTGCCTTTTCAATAAAGTGCCTTTGTATCCTTTGGATTCCTTGTTTGGACAGTTTTGCTCACTTGTCCCATATTCGTACATCTTGGGGATCTTATGGTATGATTTGAGTCGATGTGGAGCACTTCTGCACGACGTTACATTCGAAAAACCGTCTCGTCCTTAATTTTTGCACGCCAGTGTAGTAAAAGTAATTGAAGGTGTTGTTTCCATATTAATGGTAATCAACGGGAAGTGGTACAGAAGCCGAATTATCAAAAGGATATTCAACAATCAAAGCAACCTCCCCTCTCCCCCCCCAAAAAAAGTTGAAACTGCTAAGGCTATTTGAATACACCAGATCGTGAATATTCAAGAAATGCTTTATGGTCCAGTGAAATTATAATTTTTCTACGAAAAAATTCCCAACAAGCTGAATGTTTGTGTGCACCTTGAGATTGTTAGTTTAAACAATATGTCAAAAGTCCCCATCGATATGACCCCTGCTAATAATTATAATTTGACAGCGGGTCAAAGGTAAAAAAAAAAAACCTTTTTCGCAAATACCTTGTTAACAATTAGTTTTACGGTAAAAATAGTTAATATGAAATTTGTAGCTTAGAAAATGTTCTACAAAAAAGGTTCTGTGACTTTTTTTTCGTAGGAGCAACTGTTTCGGAGATACTATCGTTCAGGGCAGCTGCGTGCTATATTTTGCCTGAGCATGCGCCCTGCAGCTGCTTTTTCTATTAGTTCCCCCACCGAACGGAACAACCTTCAAACGGAACCAAGAAATGTCAGTTTGTGGCGGTCATTAGTTTTAGACGGACGTGCCTAGTTGATGTACTTGTGATCATTTGTTTGAAAATTTAAAAACCTAGGCAAAAATGGAAAACGTGTGCTTCATTTGCTGCAAATCACTGATGACACAAGGTAAAACTGTTGCTGTTGAGCGTGGATTACAAACTTTAAGAGACGTCAGTGATGGAAGAAATGACGGAAAATTGGACCATTTGCGTAATATCAATTCAATAAAAATTCGCGTGCAGTGCCGTAAAGAGTATACGATAATTTTTTTGGCAAATACTCCATATACCCGTTCTAACCTGGTACTCCTGATGAACAATTCCACTTTCCATACATCCATAATATATAAATTTTACGCAGCATAGAGACTGTTGTTTCATTATCATAACTGATATTTTCTACTGCAATTTTTCTTAATCCTGATATGCCATAATTTTCATAAATGGTGTTGGCACGAGAGCAATTGCAGCTTTATCCTTTGCACTACGCATGGACGTCCATCATGCTATCGGTTCCTCTGCTACGATTGCACTTGCTGGAGTTTTCAGTTCAATTACTTCCATAATATGAACTGTGTTATAACCGTCATTGTATAGACGTTTATATCAGCATTATCAGCGGCAAACTGAAGAAGTGCTCCTGTTTCAGGTGGTAAAATATACGGGTAGGGATGGTGAACTTCTGCAACCTCATAAGTAACTTGTCTTTATATGAAGCAGAAACACAGAGACTTGATATCTAAAATACGTTTAGACCCAAATGTCCTGTGGAGAAATATAGATAGACCTAGTTGTTATCTATATATAAAAGACCAAGGCCGAACTGCTGCCATAAAGCATGGCTTATAGCAGTGCATTTCAATATCAACTGGTCTAATTTACCTTTCCTATTTTTCAATATCATTTCTTACAGGAAATAAATTAAACTCTTTGGTATTTCATTATTGATGTCGTTCAACATTTGATTAGTTGGAGGACACTAATTGTTATTAATTGGTACCAATCGAATATCTTCGCGAATAATACACGGTCGAGGCACATTATTGTGACCGCCAGCTAATATCCAGAATAACCGCCGTGTGCAGCGCGGACAGCAGCTAGATGGGCTGAGAGTGACTCAATAAGGTTCTGAAAGGTGTTCACAGGTAAGTGGAGTTATGCTGACTGCAGTGCATCTGACAGCTGTTGGAGGGTGCTTGGTGGAGAATCCGTAGAGCTAACAACACGATCGAGGTGGTCCCACAGATGCTCAATTGGGTTTAAGTTTGGGGAATGAAGGGGCCAGGAAAGTACTTTGAAGTCTTCATCGTGCTCTTCCAACCACTCTCTAACATTTACAGCTGTGTGACATGTCGCATTCTCGTGCTAGAAGTTCCCATCTGACAATCAATACGTAAGGGTGTGCGTGGTCTGCAAGGATAGATTCATTAGGAATTTGGTCCATAGTGCTTTCCACAGGTATGAGTGGATCTAGGGAATGCCACGAAAACATTCCCCAGACCATAACGCTGCCCCCACCGGCTTGTATTCTTCCAGCAATTGTTGACGAGTGTTTACTCTGATGTTTCTCGCCTTATACGCCGAAGTCCATCCTTTCGATGAAGCAGAAAACATGACTCATCGGAGAAGGCAATCCTTTGCCAATCAGCGGAGGTCCAATTCCGATACTACAGTGCAAATGTAAGCCTTTTTTGCCGATGCACCTTCGTTGCCATAGGTGCAGTGACTGTCCATCTACATCGGAGCACCATACGCAGCAGGGTTCTCTGAACTGTCGTTTTAGGCACACTTCCGGTAGCCCCCTGGTTCATTCGGCAAGTGAGTTGCTCTACGGTAGCGTGTCGATCGGCCCTCACACACCTTCGCAGCCGACATTCACTTCTCACATCAACGACACGTAGTGCTCCGCAGTTTCCACATCGCTTATTCGCAATGGTGCCATTTCTGCAGTCACGATACACTTTAACCACAGCAGCACCCGAACAATTCACCAACTGCGCTGTTTCAGAAATACTGCCACCCTTGACCCGAAAGCCGATAATCATCAGTTTTTGCAAATCTGAAAAATCACTCCTTTTATCCATGACAGCAGCAAGTGATATGTTTTCAGAATGATCATATGTAAAGGATTTTAGGAAAGGAGTGTCTGACCCCAGGTCTTAAACAACCCTTAGAAATAGGAAGCTAGGAGATTTGGGCTAGAGTGCCCGATAGGAAAGTGACACGGAAGCGAAGTACAAAGGGGGAGGAAGACGCCCTTATTTATTACCGGGTGGCCAGTACCCGGGATCCGACGGCTTAACGTGTCCATCCGACGCACGGCGGTTATTTAGTGGATCGAGCGTTCGTACCTGCCTGGGAGCGAACCTGAGGTCCTTCCCGTGGCAGTCACGAACGCTTTCCACTAGGTCACCCGCGGCGCCTACAGCACACCTTTTATACTCTCCAATGGAGCTCACGACACGTGCCTTCTTTCATTGGCTACGCGCTGTTGACGTCAAAAGTAGGAGGTGGTCACAATAATGTGACTCGTTTGTATAGCTGCAGCTGTTTCTAAAATTCTAAGACGTTCTCCTTTTTCATTTGATTTTTTATTGTCATACCATGCTTTAGATAAAATGTCATGTTGCACATCTGTAAAGAAAATAACTGTTAAACTCCTACCTTTCGTTGTTATTACAATTATCTTTCCATAATTAATACAGACATTTAACGTGGACCAGGAACATCAAACAAAGATCTTCGCTCTTTCCACGTCTATAAGTGAGTCACGGAAAAATTCTCATTGGCCGCCACTGGGAGTCGAACCCAGGGTCTTCCAGTTACGCGCCGGATATGCTTCCGCTACAACACAGCGGCCTCGAATTCCTCCAGACTCACACACGCTAACTGTCAAGCCAATTTGGCAGGTTGCTTCTTGGAGCCCCGCACAATGCTGGGGATTCACCAAAGATGGTAAGCAGCAACTGAAGAAATAATTAGGAGGCGAATGAATAATTAATACAGACATTTACCGTGGACCAGGAATATCATACAAAGATCTTCGCTCTTTCCACGTTTATAAGTGAGTCACGGAAAAATTCTCATTGGCCGCCACCGGGAGTCGAACCCAGGGTCTTCCAGTTACGTTCCGGATATGGCGTAACTGGAAGACCCTGGGTTCGACTCCCGGTGGCGGCCAATGAGAATTTTTCCGTGACTCACTTATAAACGCGGAAATAGCGAAGATCTTTGATATCTTTCCATATCTTTCTAGAAGCTTGCTCTTGATTGTCTTGTCATCAGGGATGAAATCCTTGCATACACTTTTTAATTCTGTTAGCATAAAATGACTCATTATTATTTTCAATATACGAGATTATGTCTTCCATTACTAATAAAACATTATTATCCTCCGGACTGCTAACCTTACCTCCTGTATTCGGCTTGAGGAAAGAGACGTAACAATCCTGATGATATTTTGCCCAACTTGCAACCAAGTCATGCTCATAAATAATTCGCCTTTTGGCAACCTTTGTGTCGTTGTCATCACGATTGTTTGCAGCAGCAATTACAGAGTCCTTAAAAGAAGGCGTGCAAACGTATTATTCTCCTACGACTTTTATTACTTTTTTTCCTCTTTCTCCTCACAAGCTTTCTCCCCACAAAATACAGTTGTTTAAAATCAAAAACTGGTTCACTTGAACGTGTTCTACTCCGCAGTGGACTACCGATAGATGTGCTGGCATCTTCACCTCGCTGCCTATTCATTGCAAGAATTTTACTCCTTTGTGTATACTCTTTACGGCACTGTATGTGAATTTTTATTGAATTGACATTACGCAAATGTTCCAATTTTCCGTCGTTTCTTGCATCAATGGCGTTTCTTAAAGTTTGTAATCCACGCTCAACAGCAACAGTTTTTTTTACCTTGTGTCATCAGTGATTTGCAGCAAATGAAGCCCACGTTTTCCAGTTTTGCATAAGTTTTTCAATTTTCAAACAAATGATCACAAGAACATCAACCGTCTAGACCACAAACTGACATTTCTTGATTCCGTTTGAAGGTTGTTCCGTTCGGTGGGGGAACTAATAGAAACAGCAGGTGCAGGGCGCATGCTCAGGCAAAATATAGCACGTAACTGCCCGGAACGATAGTATCTCCGAAACAGTTGCTCCTACGGAAAAAAGTCACAGAACCTTTTTTGTAGCAAAATTTCCAAGTTACAAATTTCATAGTAACTATTTTTACCGTAAAATTAATTGTTAACAAGATATTTGCGAAAAACGTTTTTTTTTTATTACTTTTGACACGCTGTCAAATTTTTAGCAGGGGTCGTATCGATGGGGACTTTTGATATATTGTTTAAAACAACAATCTCAAGGTGCAGACAAACACCCACCTTTTTGGGAATTTTTCCGTAGACATTTTTTTATTTCACTGGACTAAAAGATATATATCGGAATGACAAAGCGATCTTTGGACACTAGATGTAAAGAACACGTGCGAAATGTCAACCAGGACATGCAGAATACAGCTCTCGCCAGAGAAGTCATGCATGTCTCAACCGCTCCTGTATGGAATAGTATTAGAAGATTTGCCCCTTACACAAACTTTAAAGAGACTGCCATGAGGGAAACAGTCGAAATCCTTTCCAGAAAACTAGCGTGCAATGACATCTCTATCGAACTATCGATGGTTTGGCATGCGCTACTAAAAGATACAAATGGTGAGTCCAAAGTTTTGGAATATCTGCATAAACGTAAGTGCTGCGACTTGTATGTCACGTGTTTCTAGCACACTGCAATCAGTGGAAAGGGATATAAAGTGGTAGTCGTTGCTGTGAACAGCATTGCATGTCGTCGTTCTGTCTGTGGTTGGGACGCCTAAAAGGTGAACAGCCACAACCGGCTAATTAGGGAACTTTTGCTTTACGAGTTTGAACTCGGCCATAACGCTGCTCAAGCAACACGGAATATTTGTCGTGCAAAAGTGGAAGATTCCGTGGACCACAGCACCGCAACCAGATGGTCAAGAAATTCTGGTCAGGTGACAGAAACCTCGACGGTCAGCCAAGGTCAGGTAGGTCGCGAACCGTGGACTCGCGCCAGGTCGTATAGAAAAATTTGGCAACCAGCACTCGGAAATTATCAGGCGAGCTGGGTATGTTACAGACCATCGTGCTTCGTCACCTTCAGGACCTCGGGAAGGTCTACAGGAGCTGCCGCATTGACCCTCACGAACTGACGCCAGCTGAAGCAAACCGCCGTGTGGAAGTGTGCACGAAAGTCCTAGAAAACCCGAGCGATGTACGTTTCATCAAGAGAATTGTTATGCGCGATGAAAAGTGGGTCTATTTGCGTAATCCTAACACACAACGGTAGTGGTTGAGCCCGAGCCAGTTTCCAGAACCTATTGCCAAACGTGGGCGCTTTGAGCACAAGGTGATGCTCTGCGTCTGGTGGAATTTCCAGGGGAGAATCCATTACGAATTTGTTCCAGACAGTCGGACCATCAACGCTGACTTCTACCCTGAACAGATGGAGCGGTTGTATGCCGTTTTGGAGGAGAAGTATCCGGCACTGATGAACAGAAAGCGCGCTCTTCTACAGCAGGACAACGCTTGGCCTCATACCGCGCGAACGACCCAGTCAAAACTTCAGGAACTTGAGGGCATCGAAGTGATGTGAAATCCAGCATATAGTCCGGATTTTCCCCCGTCGAATAATTGCTTATTCCGGTCCATGGCCCACTTCCTTCGCGGGTGGCATTTCAACAACCAGGAGGAGGTGGTAGCTGGGGTTAAGGAGTTCTTCGCCTCGAAGAACAAGAACTGGTACCGCCGCGGAATCGAAGAACTGGCAGACAGAGGGCTAACGACGGTGCAACACGATGGCCTATACTTTGAATGCTAGTCAGCTTTCGTCGTAAAGGTACGTATGAAGACATAAAGTGATCCAAATATAGCAAAACTTTCGACTCACCCTCTGTAGTAACACATTGCGGCACACTGTATAATTGCGTAATAAAAACTCATGTAATACTTCGTCTCGTGATGTCGCTCATGTTATTTTCAAAAAATCATCTTTGTTTTTTACATGTTCTAATTCCCGGCATTTTATGTCTGCCATTATTGGCTTGAAAAAGTATCCCAGTGGAGAGTGAAAGCTTGGCGAATCTTTATGCATATTACACCACGAAAATAAACTCATTTACTGCGCTTAAAGCGTTGTTTTGCTGAAACTGCTGCCGAGAATGCAGTTAAAGAAAATGCAGGAATAATACACTTCCCTCTCACCCTATAGATTACAGATCCTAAAGTGAGCCATGGGAGGCACACCTTACCGTTCAACATAGGAGTTGCCATGAAAAGAGCTCTTGCCAAACGTGGGTAAAAAATGACGCTGTTTTGGCCGATTCCAGAGAAATTACAGCAGAAACACACACAAACAAAATCACAACAATCTACGTCTACCATCTGAAATACACTGCTGGCCACTCAAAATGCAACACCACGAAGGAAGCATCCGATTGGTCTTACATTCGCAGCATGCTTCGCCTGAGAGAGGACATGCAAACGATTAGCATTGCAGGGCATATGCAAATCATGTGCGCCCAGCACGCCACCGAGAGGAACTATAAGAAGAGTGCACAGAAGGCGAGGTGTAAGTAGTGGCAGTGTGTTTGCTGCCGGACCTGTGCGTGGGAAGCTTCCTGATGCCTCGTCGCAGAATACGGCAGTCATTCCAGCACGTTTCGAAATTCGACAGAGGACGAATAGTGGCTTATCGCGACAGCGGTTTATCGTACCGAGACCTCGGCACCCGTGTGGCACGGCATCCAGCCACAGTGAGGCGAGTATGGATTTGGTGAGTGCAGGAGTGACGGAGGGACCAACGTGAGCGATTGCGGCAGCCGCGGTACACCACCGAACGAGAAGACCGGCATGTTGTGCGGCGCGTATTGACGGCTCGCACCACCACATCACGAACGTTAGCGCAGGAATTAGGGTGGGTTGCGCAACAACCTGTGTCAGCACGTACCGTTCGACGTCATCTGCAGGAGCGGGGACTTGTCGCACAGCGCCCATTGCTCCGATTACCATTAACGTTGCACCACCGGCGAGTGCGGCGGCAGTGGGCCGTTGAACGCCGCACCTGGACTACGGAATGGCACGACACTGTCTTCTCCGACAAATCCCGCTTCTGCCTACAACACCAGGATGGTCGGATCCGCGTGTGGAGACACCACGGCAAGAGACTGTATGACGCCTGCATTATGCATCGCCATACCGGTCCGTCGCCTGGAGTTATGGTTTGGGGCGCAATTGGATATGACACCAACACCTTTCTAGTACGCATCACCGGTACACTTAATAGCCACCGCTACATCTGCGACGTTTTGGAGCCTGTAGTCTTCCCTTACCTGCTAGACCTGCCAGCGGCCACGTTTGAACAGGATAATGCGCGCCCGCACGTGTCACGCATCGTGCAACAATTCTTCATGGCCCACCAGCTGTCACTGCTGCCGTGGCCCGCTTGTTCTCCCGATATGTCACCCATCGAACACGTCTGGTCGCTGATCGGCAACCGAGTGGCCCGGCAAGCACCACCCGCGGCTACACCTGATGAACTGTGGCAACGTGTGGAAGCAGCCTGGACCGATATACCCCAAGCCCACATCCAAAGCCTCTTTCGTTCGATGCCGCGGCGTGTCGTGGCCGTTATTTTTAGCCATGGGGGCCACACGAACTATTGATGTCTGCGTGTTCCGCAAGTCGCACGGGCCTGTAAGCTCAATCGTTTCATCTTTGTATCTGTTGTTATGTGTCCAGTAAATCTGGCTTTGCTATCTCGTGTCCTTCTTGGTGTTGCATTTTGGGTGGCCAGCAGTGTAATGTACTATGAGTTGAACTCGGCGAAGAGTCTCGCGTTTTAGGAATTCTAGGGACATTGCTAGTGTCGTCAACATAGAACGAACCAAAACGAAACTCCATGTACGTTCTTCTGAGGTCTAGAATTATTTCAGTGATGCAGTTGCAGTCACATCAGTTGCTCTTTAAACTCTTCCTAAATTTTACCGCTCGCTTGGCTGAAAATCTAAGTTTCTGGTTTCCCCAGTTCTGACCCTGATACATAGGCAGCAGGAAGTTCGGGCATAGTTTTAAGAGCCCGAACCCGAAATATGTTACCCGACCTCAAAATTCATATTGCAAAATAGAGCCCGGGCCGATTTGCCGATTTTATTCATTAAATGAGCCCGGGCCTATTAGTCATTAATAATAATAATAATAATAATAATAATAATAATAATAATGTTGACAGCAGGCTGTGGGGTTGTGTCTAACACTCAACCCGCTGTCAACCATGCTCAACAAAAGCAAGTATGGGTTTACCATCAAGTGCAAAAATACCAACAAGTACAAACTCTCCCACCTCATGTACATGGATGACATCAAGCTGTACGCATCATAGCAGAATCAACTCCAGCAACTAATCCAGATCACTGAGGGCTTCAGCAATGACATCGGGATGAAATTCGGCCTACAGAAATGCAAGACACAAGGTATGAACCAAGGAAAGCATGATGCACGTAGCTACCAACTGAAGAACAGATCGCAGCTATGGAGGAAAGAGAAGTCTATAAGTACCTTGGTATGCTTCAAGAACAACGCTTAAAACACAAAGAAATCAAAAACAATCTAGCCGCCAATAACAGCCGAAGGCTTAGGAGACTGATGAAGAACAAGCTCAACGCTCGCAGCATCACTCGAGCTATCAACACATACGTAGTTCCAGTCCTCATGTATTCCTTCTTAATCATTACGTGGACCACAACACAGCTTGAGGAAATAATACGCAATACATACGAGGACAACTCTCACTAAACATCGCCAGCACACCCGAAGTCAGCAATAGAAAGGCTGACCATTGGATGAGTAGAAGGAGAACGAGGAATGGTTGACGTCCTAGAACACCGAGACAAAGAAATCAGCAGCCTCAGAAAATACTTCCATCAGAGCAAGGGCTCCTTCACCAAGCGATAAACCAGAGTGAGAAGAAGTACACAATCCTAGATCTCTCTACTTAGAACATTGAGATTGTAACTAGGCAGCCAAAAGAAGAAGCTTGGGGCAAGAAAGTCCTACACCGAAGGCACTACAACGATCTGCAATCGGACCATGTGGATAAGACTGCATCCAATGCATGGCTAACAAACGTATCACTCTTCCGCGAGACAGAAGGGTAACTACCGGAAGCATATCCTGAAGGACACGTCAGTGGATAGCGACACATATCGGCAGTGCCATCAAGCGCCAGAGACCATCCAACATATCACAGCAAGGTACAGAGTTCTCAGTGAAAATCCGCGAAATGTATTTATAAAATCCGTAAAATTTAGTGAAATTTATTCATTTATTATGGAAAGTCCTCACACAGAGTACACGGACAGGCACAATCAAGTCGCCATGATTGTCCGTCAGAAATTGGCAAGAAAGCACCACCTCATTAAACTCGTAGCTGAGCCTGTCCCCTACTACAAGTATGAGCCAACAACGATTCTAGTGAACAACACCCACAAGATGTACTGGGACAGATCAATTAGAACAGATAAGACAAGTGGCGGCTCGTGGCAACTGAAACAAAAGGGGCCAGTAGCCGAAGTCAAACAATGAAATAAAAAAAAAACTGTCATTATTAGGCCAACTATTCAGACCCCACCCCACTACCCACCCCCAAGATTCCTTTACTCTGCCTCTGTTTACCCCCTTGACTCACAATAATTCCCAAATAAGGTAGGAATGTGTCAACTATTGTATTGCACACGAAAAAAATTTCCTCAGAATAGAATGCATAACTATTAACAGAAAAATGTTAAAACTCCTTAAATAAAATTTTTACCTTAAAGCACATGAGCATTAATTTATGTTAGTTGTGCTTTGTGTTTCTTCAGATTTCTCAATTGAGGAATAATCACAGGATTCACAGGATAAAAAATGTAGTGAAAAAATAATAACTCCAAATATATGCAGGGAGGGAACGTTTCATGAATTTCGCCCCATATAGAATGAGTACCATACTACCATTTGCATTATTTGAAAGGTTTAACCTTTTTTTACAGAACTTGTGAAACCTAAAAACATATATGTACTCATGTGCAAATTATACTTACATGTTTCTCATTTACTTATTTATTTTTAACATAGAAAATCATCTTAGTTAAAACTGAAATTAGTTCTGCAAAACGTTTGTAAACTTCATACTCTTGGAAACTCAAATTCTTGGGCTGATAAGCACAGAGTTTTTTAAGTGAAGTTTTTCGACTCAAATTCTTGGGATGATGGGAACTTTTTTTTTTTTAAGTGAAGCTAAAACTAAACATTCTTGGGGTGATAAGCACTGAGTTTTCTTAAGTGAAGATTTTCTTCCAGATTTAAAGCAAAGAACGGAGATTTTAACAAAATATCCACTCCATTCATTGTACTCGACAAGCAAAAAAGTCACGACACGAAGGAACAACACATCACCGAGAGAGACACACACAGAAAAAACAACTAACTGAACTTTTCTACGACATTTAAAAACCTCCCGCCACCTTTGAGCTTGGTCGGGGTAAGCTTCCCTGTCAACCCACGGCGTTAAGGAAATGGATAAACTCCCGGCCAATCAAATTAGCGCGGGGCGATATAGATTTGGCCCCACAGCTTGTTTTGCACACGCGGTTAAGACAGTGTTGTATGTAGGTCATCATACTGAATGAGACGGGGAGGAAATCGTCACCTCTTCGCTTGCGTAGTAATGTTACTGGGGCCTGTTGGAGCTGGCCCCAATAACCTCACACGCTGAGCGTGATCTCTTTCCTCAGGGAATAGTTTTTCGTTTTTGAAGGAAACTTTTCCCTTAGGTAATGGTTTTTGAAGGGAAAGGATTATCACCATGTAGTTAAGAGAAAGAATAAGAATCAGGGCAAAGAAAATTTTTCTTTCTAGAAATAGAAATTTTTAGGTGGGGCCCGGCCCCTCTGGCCCCTAATGACGAACCGCCCCTGGATAAGACCATCCCCACAATCGGCCTGACATCGTCCTGGTCGACAAGGAGAAGAAGTCAACATACCTCATTGATATAGCCGTGCCCAACACGTGCAACATCCAGAAGACGCACGGAGAGAACCAGTCAAAGTATAACGACCTACGATACAAAGTCAGGGAAATGTGGCATATGGGGAACGTCACCACCGTTCCCATAGTGATATCAGCCACAGGAGTTGTATCTAAGACCATTCATAGCTCTATAGAGACACTAGACTTTCAACCTAAAACCTACATGGAACTACAGAAGGTAGCTATCCTGAACACTTGTAGGATAGTAAGAAAATTCCTGGACAACTAAGAGAAAGAAATACCACTTCCCAGACTTGGTACGTCGTACCTGTCCCGGAAGGAAAAGAAAAAAAAGCCTCGGGAAGATGTGGAATATTTAAAAAAAAATTAACCCTCGCTCTATTTGAAGACCTGTTTAGTCATTAATAATAATATTATGTCCCAGACTTCCACTATCTCCTTCCTCTGCAAGTAACTAATGTCTTTCTCAACAGGGGAGTGGGGAAGGTACCTTCACCTCTTTACATTCTATAGCCGAATGATTTTCTTTGACCATTCGTTTCATCCTGGAATGGCAAAATCGAGCTCCGCTTGCTCAATAAAATTCACATGCAGGTGCTGCGTGTAGTAAGAAGGCGAAATGCTGATGTATTTCTTATGTACACTGGTGTGCAAAAATTAAGGACGAAGAGGAGAAATTAGCATAACAGCGAAACGAGCAGGCAGAACGGACCGAAAAACCACTCAGGAGATAGACTAGGGTCCGGTACGGTAGGGCATACGCATATATGCACAATAACGTAGGGGGGGTCGGAAGGGTATAAGGCACACGGGCGGTGTACACTCAGCAATTCGGTGAAAACTGTTGCGCGGTGTACATCGGTTTGAACGACGTCGAGTTGCTGTAACCGTAGGATATGGCCAACAGGCAATCCAATAGACGACAGCTGGATGACTTAACCCGAGGTCGCGTCATTGGGAAGTTGGAAGAAGGTCGAAGTGTGACTAGTGTGGCCGAGGAGTTTGCGATCGTTCACAGCATCGTTTCACGAGCTTGGAGAGCATTTCAAACGACAGAAACAGCTGTTCGAGAGTTTAGCAGTGGTCGTCCACGAGCAACCACGGCTGCGGACGACCGGTATATTGCCCTACAGGCGAGAAGAGACAGACGGCAGACAGCAGGAGAAATCGCAAGGCGCATGCTACAGACAACTGGACGTCCGTTATCGCGTTTTACTGTTGACAGGAGGCTGTACAAAGGTGGTCTATTTGCACGACGACCAGTACGGTGTGTGCCAATAACGCCAGCTCATCGGAGACGGCGGTTTCTGTGGTGCCAGGAACACAAGAACTGGACACATCAGCAAAGGGGTCGAGTTCTCTTTACGGATGAGAGCCGATTTAGTCTGACGAGTGATTCTGGACGTATAAACATATGGAGAGAGCAGGGAACACGCAATCGCACCTCCAACATCATCGAAAGAGACCAGTTTGGAGGTGGCGGAGTTCTTGTTTGGAGCGGTATCATGCTTGGTAGCCGTACTGACCTCTACATCTTCCAAAGAGGTTCAGTCTCTGGTGTCCGCTACTGTGCCGAGGTTCTCCTGCCTCACGTGCGTCTGTTTAGAGGTGCTGTGGATCCTGAGTTCCTCTTCATGGACGACAACGCTACACCTCATCGTACAGTGGCTGTCGCAGAGCTGTTGAAGAGTGAAGATATTCAACGCATGGATTGGCCCGCAAGGTCCCTGGACCTAAATCCAATCGAACACGCGTGGGACCTTCTCGGGAAGCGCTTGGCAGCACGTCACCAGCCGCCAGCAACGATTCCTCAGCTGCGATTGGCACTACAAGGGAAATGGGCCGCGATACCTCAACAGCTCCTTGACAACCTCGTCCTCAGCATGGACAGACGTTGTAAATCCTGCAACGCAGTCAGGGGTGATCATATCCTCTACTAAAGACTGGATTTTTCTTGGCAGCCGCCTGTCACATGGACGTTTCTGTTTTCTGTCCAGTTGTGCTCGAAGCTACCTTTTCAATAAAGTGCCTTTGTGTCCTTTGGATTCCTTGTTTGGACGGTTTTGCTCACTTGTCCCATATTCTTATATTTTGGGGATCTTATGGTATGATTTGGGTCGATGTGGAGGACTTCTGCACGACGTTACATTCGAAAAACCGTCTCGTCCTTAATTTTTGCACGCCAGTGTAGTATTTACACTTCTTGAAGAAGCAATTTCTTCTCTGTAGAAACCTACTTACAAGTGGCCTATGGCATTTGCTTCTCAAGGCCAGAATAAATAGCCCCCATCACCAATCCAAACTCCTCACCCAAGCTTAGTTGTCGAAGAATTCTCTTTAACAACTCGAAAATGTAATAAAAGTATTACAATTAATAACAACAAATATGGCACCGAATTTTCTGTTGTAATAAGCATTTCTTCTGATTCCTTTCCGATGCGAATAAAATTCTTTCCAAATAATTCATAGGTAATGGAAACTGGTTAGAAAAAAAGATAAAACATCCAGAAAGATAAACAGCTACTTACATCCACCAACGGCTAAAAAGTATGTTATCAAAATAAACAAATGGCGCACAAAAAGATTTTCATGGCAGAAGGTATAATCAGAGACAAATATGTTTTCCAATCGAACAGCTAAAAGAAGAATTATAGAAGAAAACATGATATAACTCACACCTCCTAGCGTAAGAATTTTGCATAATGGAAAAGTTGAAAATATCCGAAAAGTTTTCAGAGCAAAAGCTACGCTCAGGAAAATTAATTTTTCAAGTACGTCTCCCGGAAGCAGAGTAGGGTGCATTATTTAAAAAAGGATATTTTTCGCAATCTTTATTGTAGCAAACGGCACATCGGCGGAGATACAGTGCAAACTGAAGTACACAAACGCCACCTAGCGACAGATCTGTTAACTACAAAAGTCCTCAAATACAAACCTAAACTGCCACACAAGGTAAATGATATCCGGTGTCAGAAGAATTTTTCAAATCGCACATTTAGAAGCAGAAATATTGAGCAAAACAGATTAAAAGTTTGCTTCCTCTAGAGGCGAAATTGTGTGTTACTTTGGGAAGGAAATGCACACAAAAGAGTTTTCATGATCAGTAGTATCTGATGGAAAAATAAATTTTTGAATCGGATTTCTAGTCCTGCAGATTTTGCTCTAAATCAAATACAAACCTAAACTGCCACACAAGGTAAATGATATCCGGTGTCAGAAGAATTTTTCAAATCGCACATTTAGAAGCAGAAATATTGAGCAAAACAGATTAAAAGTTTGCTTCCTCTAGAGGCGAAATTGTGTGTTACTTTGGGAAGGAAATGCACACAAAAGAGTTTTCATGATCAGTAGTATCTGATGGAAAAATAAATTTTTGAATCGGATTTCTAGTCCTGCAGATTTTGCTCTAAATGGAAACGTGGACTTAGCCCTGTAGTGGCACACTTGTGCGCTAAAAATTTTAAATTATATGAGAAACATTTCGCATCGGAAACGCTCTTCAACAAAGAAGTATTTTTTTAAAACGGACTTTTAGAAACAGAGATATCGACAAAAATAAAATATACATCTACACCCCTGGGGGGAAAACCATGCATTATTTTAAGAAGAAATATTCCGAAAAGTTTTCTCGAGGTGAGTGGTATCGGTCCTTGAAAGAATTTTATCAATCGAGTTTTCAGAAGCTCAGATTTTGCTGCAAATACATCAGAAGCAGAAATAAATACTTACGTCCCCTGTTGGCCAAACCATTCTTCACCAAATATTAGAAATTATTGGATTGGTGGGAATGAAATGTCCGGCAAAGGACCAGCACACGTGGACAGCGAGAACGGAAAAGAAGGACAGCTTACCTAGGCAAAATTCGGCATCCAAACATAGTGGCCATCTGTTCGGCAAGGCCATGATCCTAGAACGAAAAAAGTCTTGTGGCTGGGACCTAAGGAAATCATCAACTGCACATTGAACCTCGTTGTAAGTCGTGAACTGTTTCTCGGACAGGAAGTGATTCAAGCGACGAGACAGATGATAGTCTGTCGGAGACAAGTATAGGGAATAGGCAGGATAAGGCAGTGCTTCATAGCCCAAGGCACTTAGTGTCAGCATCGTTCGTTGTGCGGCTAGAGGGCGGGCGTTGTTCCTGGAACACCATGTCTGTTCATCAAAGCTGGTTGTTTCTGCAGCAATTTCCGGTGGATCTGGTATAATTCAACACAATAACGTTCTGCAGTGATGGTTTGGCCTCTTGCCAAGAAACTCCGATTAATTATCCCAGCTCTGGACCACCAGACAAGGAACATCATCTTCTTGGTGTATAGGGGTGGCTTAGGATGCCGTCCAGCAGGCTGTCCCTTGCTTAACCATTTTGCAGATCGTTTCCGATTATCATAAAGGACCCACTTCTCGTCGCAGGTTGACGATTCGATGCAGTAGAGGTTTCTGTCTATTCCTGGCAAGCAGAGACGTGCCGACTTCCAAACGCCTTGCCTTATTAGCAGTTGTCAACTCATGAGGCAGTCACATGTCCAGCTTTTTGACCTTACCGAGCGCAGCCAGACGCCGAACAACTGTCTTGTGGTGGACACCTACCCTTGCCGCTATCGCACGACACGTTTTTTGGGGGTCCGCTTCAACCACACGTAACAGAACATCGTCAAAAACAGTAACAGGTCGGTGACCACTTGCTTCGGTTTGCAGGTCGGTGACCACGTGCTTCGGTTTGCAGGTCGGTGACCACGTGCTTCGGTTTGCAGGTCGGTGACGACGTGCTTCGGTTTGCAGGTCGGTGACCACGTGCTTCGATTTGCAGGTCGGTGACCGCGTGCTTCGGTTTGCAGGTCGGTGACCGCGTGCTTCGGTTTGCAGGTCGGTGACCACGTGCTTCGGTTTGCAGGTCGGTGACGACGTGCTTCGGTTTGCAGGTCGGTGACCACGTGCTTCGATTTGCAGGTCTGTGACCGCGTGCTTCGGTTTGCAGGTCGGTGACCGCGTGCTTCGGTTTGCAGGTCGGTGACCACGTGCTTCGGTTTGCAGGTCGGTGACCACGTGCTTCGGTTTGCAGGTCGGTGACCACGTGCTTCGATTTGCAGGTCGGTGACCACGTGCTTCGGTTTGCAGGTCGGTGACCACGTGCTTCGGTTTGCAGGTCGGTGACCACGTGCTTCGGTTTGCAGGTCGGTGACCACGTGCTTCGGTTTGCAGGTCGGTGACCACGTGCTTCGATTTGCAGGTCGGTGACCACGTGCTTCGGTTTGCAGGTCGGTGACCACGTGCTTCGATTTGCAGGTCGGTGACCACGTGCTTCGGTTTGCAGGTCGGTGACCACGTGCTTCGGTTTGCAGGTCGGTGACCACGTGCTTCGGTTTGCAGGTCGGTGACCACGTGCTTCGGTTTGCAGGTCGGTGACCACGTGCTTCGGTTTGCAAGGTCCGTATCTCCACTTCGAAACTTCACAAACCATCACCGAATGGTTCGTTCGTCGGCTGTATTCACCCCAAGCGCTTTGTTAACGTTTCGAGCGGCAATTCCTGCAGAATGCCTCAGTTTAAATTCTGCCAGGAAGATGACTCTCAAATCCGGCGTCTGCATGTTTCCTTTGCAATCCTGTTTACGTCCAAACAATCCACGCCTGAACCTTGTTCTTCAAAACACGTGCTTGCTATTTATAGTAACTCTGGGACGTAATACCCGCAACACCTGCGGGTCGTTCCTTTCCGCTGGGGGGGGGCTACCACCACTGCTCGTTCGCGCCGCACATTTCATACGCACCAACCCATTATATGCAAAAAAAAAAAAATATGAGCAGGAGCTGTATCCGATTCATAAAGAAATTGTCAAATCGGAATTTTAGAAGAAGAGCTACGGGCGGGGGGCAATTTACTTTTGCGCCCTCTAGCGGAAAATATATGCATTGCTTGAAAAAGAGATAGTATGAGCCTAAGATTGTCTTCGGTATAAATGGAATCGAAAGGGAAAATGAGTTTTTTCAATCGGGTATTTAAGATGAAAATACACTGACGGAAAAAAATCCCAACACCACGAAAAAATAGTTGTAGAGGAATGAAATAGCGGCAATATATATGTGTAGGTAACATATTTAATCGATTAAGGTTTCAAGATCACAGCTTATTGTAAGCGCGAGAAGAGCCATTTTAAATGTGAAATGCTGGTACATTAATAGCCGGTGTAACCGCCAGAATGTTGAATGCAAGCACGCAAACGTTCATGCATTGTGTCGTACAGATGCTGGATGTCAGTTTGTGGGATGGAGTTCCATGCCTGTTGCACTTTTTCGGTCAATACAGGGACGGTTAATGCTTGTTGGGGGTGACGCTGGAGTTGTCGTCCAATGATGTCCCATACGTGCTCGATTGATGAAAGATCTGGTGATCTAACAGGCCACAGCAACATGTCGACACTCTGTAGAGCATGTTGGGTTACAACAGCGGTATGCGGGCGAGAGTTATCCTGTTGGAAAACACTCCCTGGAATGCTGTTCATGAATGGCAGCACAACAGGTTGAATCACCAAACCGACGTACAACTGTGCCGTTAGGGTGCGTGGGATAACCACGAGAGTGCTCCTGCTGTCATAGGAAATTGCTCCCCAGACCATAAATCCAGGTGTAAGTCCAGTGTGTCTCGGCCGCAGACAGGTTGGTTGCAGGCGCTCACCTGGCCTCCTTCTAACCAACACACGGCCGTCACTGGCACCCAGGCAGAACCGGCTTTCATCAGAAAACACAACAGATCTCCACTCCGTCCTCCAATGAGCTCTAGCTTGACAGCACTGACGTCGCAAACGGCAGTGGTTTGGAGTAAGTTTAATGCACGCTACAGGGCGTCTGGCTCGGAGCTGTCCTTCAAGTAACCGATTTGTAACAGTTCGTTGTGTCACTGTGGTGGCAACTGCAGCTCGAATTGCTGCCGCAGACGCGGTACGATGCGCCACGGCCATACGCTGTACACGGCGGTCTTCCCTCTCAGTAGTGCCATGTGGCCGGCCGGAACCCGGTCTTCTTGAGGCAGTACCTTCCCTTGACCACCGCTGCCAACAATTATGCACAGTGCCTACATTCCTGCCAAGTCGTTCTGCAATATTGCGGAAAGAAAATCCACCTTTCGTAGCCCTATTACACGACCTCGTTCAAACTCCGTGAGCTGTTGATAATGGCTTCTTCGTCTTCTTAAAGGCATTCTTGAGTAACATCAACACACTACGTCGAATCTCAACGATAACTAACACTCACGAACGTTACAGCGTGTATTTACAGCAAACTTGCTTTGCATGTTCCGAAGTGCGCTACTAGCGCCACACGTATGCGCCGAGCGCGAAATTTGCATAGACGTCATCTTACAGATGTACTCTCACCGTCTACCAACTGTCGTTTATCTAACACAAACCCTTCTTGGTGTTGGGATTTTTTTTCCGTCAGTGTATATGGTATGAATGTGTTTTGAATTCGATATCAACTGCATTTACACCATGTACTCGTAGCAGCAAAGTTGTACATCGAAAGAAAACCGGAGGCTGCCTCTGTGGCGCAGTGGTCTAAGCGATGGCTTCTGATAAGGACAAATCGCATATTCGTAGAGCTCCCGAGTAATAGTCGGTTCTTGCTTGACCTTGGATATTTTTGTGTTGGTTTAAGTGTTCCTACTATCGTTTTGTTGTTTTCTACACTCCTTTCCACTTCACAAGTAGTGATTGTGGACAGCCACAAGTTCGTGGTTTTTTCTTTTTGGATGTTGCTGGTGCACAAAAGCGTGTAAGCAGTGTGGCTGCTTACACGCTTTTGTGCACCAGCAACATCCAAAAAGCGTGTAAGCAGTGTGGCTGTGTAAGCAGTGTAAGCAGTGTGGCTGCTTACACGCTTTTGTGCACCAGCGTTAAATTGCCGAGTGATTTCTTGCACTGTGGCCCTTCTATCCGCTGTTACAATGCGAGCTAGCGGACGATGACCCCGTTCATCCACACGCTGTTGTCCAAGGCAGTTGGCCCTTGCAGGGATGGTTTTAAGGGATTCGATGTATTCACTGTGCACCCGTGACACAGTGGCTCGTGAAAATCCCAGTGCCTGCACGACTTCCGAGATGGAGTGACCCATTCGTCGGGCCCCGACAATTTGCCCACGATCAAATGCGCTTAGATCCTTCGTCTTACCCATACTGCGTCCGACTCTTACTCATTCCCGTCGCATCACTCCTTATATTGTCGGATCGCTGCATACGTCATGTCGTTTCTGTTTACAGGGGCGCCCACAGCGCCACATTTGCATAACGCCAGCTGTCTCTAATTCAATTGCTCTTCAGTGTAGACAGCAAACTTGATCATTTGTCATTTAGTTACTACCTTTCAGCACGTAGCTCTGTATCGTGCGCACGAATTTCCTGGCTTGGGCGATATTTTGACGATAATATATAGACATTTATATACATAATATGTACACAGAAATCACCAGATCCATAAAAAAGGAACATCATTTATTGGAAGAAATTAGTATAAAGTTGAGCTCTAATACGTCCCACACGTGTTCAATGGGGTTCACGTAAGGGATTTGTGAAGGGCAGTTTAAAATTGAAACCTGGTTTTCCGTCAACCACTCAACAACAGTGCGTGTTGTGTGGCTGGGTGCAACGTCTTGCTGATACCAGCAGGACTCATTTCTGTTGTACTGCCGCAGTGTTAGAAATGCCAAATTGTCCAGGATGTCTAGGTAAGCTTCTACATTAAGAGTGTTTTGCATCATCATCAATGGACTGAATCCGTTCCACGCGAAAGAGACCCACAGAAGAACACTGTCACCTCCGAACTTGTGAATGGGAACACTGCACTCCGGTAAGAACCGTTCTCCTGGCACATGTTCCGTATCCATTCATAATCATCTGAGTGGCATTCTACAATACATATGTGCAGTGATTCATTAGTTCATAGGGGCTTTTCCATTGTTATAATGCAAGACCGACTCTCGACGCGCCCTGCCAAACGAACTGCAGCATTGTGTGGAGTCATATGGGGTTTATGTGCAGCAGCACGGCTGTGAAGACCCATTGCGTGCATCTTGGCAAATGACTCTTGTACAGACGCAGATTTTTCGCTGTACACCGATGAAGACTTTCACCTGTCTCTTTGGTCTCTGATCGTCCCTGTCTCGCAGTGCTTTGGGTGTGCTGGTAGGTTTCGATTATTGGGGGTGGAGTGGGGGCTAACTTAACTCTTGAAGTGATGCACTACTTCCAATACAGTTGACTTAGGAATGCTTAACACATTTTCTATCTTTCTTATCGCAAGACCATTGATACTGCACCCTGCAATCATAATTCTCTCAAACTCAATGCTATCATGTCGTGTCATCCTGCTCACACGTTATGTAAGAGCAGTAGCTTCATTTTATACCATCCCACAATAATTTACATATCCTAATGCGTTGCCAGATTGAGTACTGTGAATCTGGAGGGGTGTCTGGTGACTTCTGTCTACATAGTGTATAATTGTTGCAGACTCTTTTATTTATTACTTGACAGTAAGATTTTTTATGTGGCAAGTTATGCAGTGCATAAATGTCGTCCCTTTTCATTTCCGGGACCAAAAACTAACAGAAAATGTGATTTTCTTTTTTTATCGATATACCCGTGTACAAATGCAAAATGTAAATAGTAATGCGGAATAAATAAAGCAAATGATTGAAGTGGTTGAACTACAGGCATTGCATAATTATATTTCATTTAATTTAGAAAACGACGTTTATGATTGCAATATTTATAACTTAAAGTCTACTATAGTTTTGCAAGAAACTATGGTTCATCTTCATCAGGACTAAGTGTTTTCATTTGTTGCCAGTGACGATGTTACCAATTTCACGTGTCAAACGTCTCGCGGCGGCCATCGATTTTGATGAGTGCTTTCCATGAGCTTAATTTATTATGGTTTCGACATATATGAAAAGCTTCTATAAAAGTCTAGGTCAAATATTGATTTAGGTCTACCTAACACTTTAGCGTCATTAAATATAAATTGGTGGTTATTTTCGAACAGTGCTGGGCTATGGAAGATTTTTAACTTCACACTTTTTAATATATGAAAAAGTGTGAACTTCTGTTCTTTTCAATCTGAATTTAAGTTATCTCGGTGTCTGACCTAGGCATGACAGGCCACACTGACACTGGATGCAATAGATTTTCCAAGAGTTTTTGTCAGGAATTGAGTCCTTTTTCGTAGAGTAAAACATCTTAGACACAGGAACAAAAATCACTTTGCAATTTGATGACCTAAGGATTTTTGATATTTTGAAACAAATTTCAAGGATCAATAGAAGAACAGCTAAGTTTCGTTAAGTATTTGGAGAGATCAGGGTCAAGGTGGATTTATGTTGAAGTTTAACAAATATTTTGATAGCCGAGTCCACCAATGAATGTTTGAAGCTTCTGTTGATAGCAACATGCCTGATGTAATCCAGTTCCTTCTGTAGATCTTACTTTGTAGAACAGACATATGATGTAATCTAGTTCCTTCTTTAGACCCTCGTTTGTAGAACAGACATATGATGTAATCTAGTTCCTTCTGTAGGACCTCCTTTGTAGAACAGACTTATGATGTAATTTAGTTCCTTCTGTAGATCCTCGTTTGTAGAATAGACTTATGACGTAATCTGGTTCCTTCTGTAGACTCTCCTTTGTAGAACAGAAATATGATATAATCTAGTTCCTTCTGTAGACCCTGCTTTGTAGAATAGACATATGATGTAATCTAGTTCCTTCTGGAGATCCTCTTTTGTGACCCTCCTTTGTAGAATAGACATATGATGTTATCTAGATCCTACTGTTGACCCTTCTATGTAGAACAGGCATGATGTAATCTAGTTTCTTCTGGGGATCTTCTTTTGTGACCCCTTTGTAGAACAATTTCTATTTGATTTCCATTTTATGACGCAAAACTGTTAGATAGACCCAAATCAATATTTGACCTGAACTTTTTTATAAGCACTTAACATTTTCCAAAACCATAATAACCTGGTAAATGATTTACCTTCATCTCCATACCTATCGAGCGCATGGAAAGCACTTATCAAAAGCGATGGCCTCCGCAAGAAATTTGACACGTGAAACTGGTAACATCGTCATAGGCAAGAAATGAAAACGTTTAGTCCTGATGAAGCTGGACAACAGTTTCCGGCGAAACTATAGTAGACATTAAATTATAAATATTGCATTCATCAACGTGTTTTTCTAAATAAAATGGAAAGAAAAAGCAAATGATGTTTCGTGACTCAAGGTTTTCGTTTAGGATGCTTTTTTTAATGTAGAAACATTTTTGAAATTGGGAGGAAGGCGCGGTCATCACGCATCATATTCTTCGATTGAAACACGTATCATTCTGTCTCAAGATAAAGAATTCACAGCAGTAGTTATTTTTAATAACAACCGATATTCAAGTGGTCATACGATGAAACAGATTTTTCATGATTCCTATGCAATACATAAGATTCTATCTATAGAAAAAAAAAGTGAGGGAGAGGCTCTTAATATTTGATCAGTGAATTCTCGTTTCACGTACATTCAATTCATAGCCAGTAAAATCGGAAATTTAATGAAAGATTATTACCTTAACACTTTAACAATTCGTCGCGAACGTGCAGCCATCACAGAAGCCATACATTTTGATCAGAAAAACTTGAAGTTTTGAAAAAAGTAAAAGTCAGACATTATGACGACATCGGACGGGTGCGTCGATTAGATCTTGCTGAAAAGTGGGTATACTACCCACTCAGAAAGTTAGTTGGGAGGTAAGATTTCCGGAAAATTCTTTCCTTAGTTCGCAATTCGGGAATTACACTATGGCTACTTTTGTCTGTGACGAAAGAAAGCTATTATTCAGTGCTGGTTCATACACAAGAATGTATCTATACACAGCAACGTTAAACAATCGCGTCGCCTTGAAACCCAGGATTTTTTTGGCAAGTTTAAAAAGAAAAAGAAAAAAGGACACCAAGAGAGGCATAACGACATGTCGACACATAAGAGAAAATTACAGCAAAATCAGTCGCTCTTTAATTTCGTTTTTGCATTATATCATGTCGAAAACGTATAAAGAGAAACCAGTGCTCTTTCGTAAATACAAATGAAAGAGGAGCATCGGTTGAGCTGGATGAAAAAGAATCTCTAGCATGGTAATTTCTAAGTATCAAAATTTTGCTGCTGCAGTGTTTACAAGGGAAAATTCGCTACGTCACTATAGTAACTTAAAGTTTTCAAAAATCGTTTTGCACATGTTGTTATGTACACACAGAGTTCTCACTGTAACTGAAAGAGCTTTTAAATAAACAGTCTAATATTTTTATGAACTCAAGCTGTCTTATCGACAAATTTAAGAAGAAAATGAAAATTAAAACGCTCAAGAATTCGTTATTTCACATGATTAATCAGGCGAAAGTTTTTGGCTCCAACTAAAATAACCTCCATGGAACTTCACTTAAAAAAATTTAGAAATCCGAATTTCAGTACATCTAATGAGAAAACTCTGAATTATTTGAAAAATGTAAATTAATTAACGTTTTGGTGGATTTAAGATAACATTTTAAATGATTTATCAGTTAAAAACTTTTGTGAAAATCTTGAAAAAAATATAAAAAATTAATGTGCACAGATAAGCTAACAGATAGAAAAAGCGATCTTATGGGTACTGTTTTAGAAGACATGTTAGAAAAATGCCATCAGTGAAATAGCTACACAATTGAAACAAACTATCTAGGGGTTTTATTCCTTTTTTTTTTCAGAAAGGCAGCAAATTTAAAAAAATAACTGGAAGGGAAATAACGATGGCACCCTAATTGATACTCAAGTTGGCAAACAAATCAAATTAATTACTGATCATATATGTGTGTTTTTTTTTTTTTTTTTTTTTTTTTTTTTTGCTTGTTTGTTTGTTACAAGGTTTAATGGTCACCATTAGTAGCTCTCAGGGTTATAAGCAATCTCCGGTCTCTAATTTCTGGCTGTTGATTCCTGAGAAGGAGGGTCTACAGAAGGATGTTAGAGTCCTAGAACAAGCGCGACACTAATGCTTCATCCTGGGCCCGAGCCGAGGCCAAAAATCAGCGCCTCTGACATCTCGGCCGTCGCAGCAACACTCCATTCATCAGGATAAACTGCTTCAGAATTAAGTGTGTATGACCGCATGCTAACATTTTGAAAATCGTTGTGATGCCATCCTTCAAAAACGAAAATACAAATTTTCGTGTCCACAACTCAAAGATGTGATATTTAGAAAAAATAATTAAGGAAAATTTCTCGCATTTTGCTTGTGGAATTCCGCTTTCTGACTTCGCGTTTGTTGTGTTTAAAAAAATAAATCTTTTTTTAAATTTTACCACGTTTTACAAGGAAATGCATAGCAAGACTCAAATTTTCAAATCGAATAATCTCAGTCAGAAGGAACGTGGCTTGAATTCATCTGTGCTACTTGTAGTGAATCAAACCACGACATAATGAAATTTTGCAAAAGTTTCCTTCTGAAGCATTTTCGAGAGTGATGAAATCAAGCTGTCTAACACTACCTAACGAGTTTCACTATTCTGATCAAATGGATATATTTCAACAGGTTAGAGCAATTCTTAGACGAGACATAGTTTCTCACTTGAGTAAAACATGATGACTGACGTTTTGGGAATTCTCAGGAGTTGCATTTGAACATGTTTTTGTCTTTTCTGTTTTTTTTTTTTTTTTTTTTGGTATAAAAATTCCATCAGTGGGTTCAATGAAGTTTTTGGAAAACACCCTGAATTACTTAGAAAAAATGCTTTTCACAACATTAATAAATATCGTTTTGAGCAAAGTAAAATAAAAAAATAAAGCTTTTGATACTGTTACGACTGAATTACTACAGGGCGACATAGCTTCACAGCAAAATTGTAACAAGTTCTTGTTGAATATTGAAGACAAAGAAACAAACAAAAATGATGTACACATAACGTTTTTCGGAGTCAGTTTAATTTTCATTGAAAAAAAAAGGAACCAGAACAGTTCTTTAATTCCTTTCCCTTTCTTCTGCGTCGTCGTTTGTATACATGTTTGTGCGTGCGAACTCAGTGAACTAGCAAAGTTCTTTCTAATTAGTTTCAGAGAAGAAAAATCCTTATGTATAAACTGATAAAAGTTATCATTTGATAGTCACACATAGCTGCAATATCTATCTGTTAAACCTAGAGTTGACGTGAGCCGAAAATTCCATAAAAATAAAGTATGGTTGTGTCCAAGTTCAGAAGAGAGTGGATTCCAGCTTTAGACTCTGAGTTAAAATTGGCAAAAAAAAAAAAAAAAAAAAGATGATGTCGGTAAAGGTGGAAGAAGAAGACAAAAAGAAAGAACGATATATTTAACTTTCTCTCTCACACAC
Source organism: Macrothele yani (assembly GCA_039090855.1). NCBI lineage: Eukaryota > Metazoa > Arthropoda > Arachnida > Araneae > Macrothelidae > Macrothele > Macrothele yani. Next base: position 53,066,795 of record CM077011.1, on the reverse strand, counting down.
GCAAGCACAAACACAAAATTTTCATACATATACACAGTCCTATCACAATAATATGACCGCCTACCTAATAATGGGAATAATCGACCCTTGGCCTGGGATGACAGCAGTGAGACGACGTGGCATGGACGCAATGAAGCTCTGGAAGGTTGCCCGAGGCACACGTGCCCATGCGAACTGCAGCAGAGCATGGAGGTCCCGGAGATGAGGTGGTTGTGGGTCAACACGTCGAACCTGTCGATATAAATAATCCCACAAGTGTTCTATGGGATTGAGATCAGGCGATTTTATCAGCCAAGGGGGAAGTGAGACATCGCTGTCGTGTTCCAGGAATTAGTCACGCGTCTCCTTAGCGACGGCGCATTGTATCGTTGGTAAGCACCATCACCACCAGGGTAAACGTCCAACATGAAGGAATGCATATGATCAGCGAGGATGGACAGGTAGCCGTTGACGTTCAGGGACCCATCCAGTGGTGCCAGCGGTCCTAGGCCATACCAGGGAAACATCCCCCAGACATGCACACTGCCACGGCCAACCTGTCACTTTCCGTCAGTTTGTGGGGCATTCCTACACGTTTTTTTTTTCTTTTTGTGTAGTTGCAAACGTCCTGCTTTCATCTCTTCGCGACATTACTTACAGTCGATTTCGGTATTTTTAGTTTAGCTGCCGTGGTCAGTATGAAAACGTTACTCAAATGACATCCTATGATTAGCCCACTCTGGAAATCCGAAAGTTCATGTCAACCCGGCATATCCTTTTCAAAGTTAATATCCGCTTCAAAGTTACCGATAACACGACAGAACATCTCAGCTTTATGCACTGTATACGCAAATCCCCACTCACAGTGCACCTTCCTGCGCAACCGTTCTTTGCACTAATGTAAATATTTGGCAGTGTCCGAATAGTTTTGTATAGTGCATATTCTACTTTTAATTTTATTTTCCACTTTTTTGTTTTCTTTGATTCAAACGTGTACATTTGACTAACGTTAACGAAGGACAAAACGGAAGATGAGACCCGAGAATCTGAAGAACGTTCACATGGTGCTCATTTGCTTGTGGACTGGACACAAGCAACACCACTACTTATTTTTTTCTAGATTCATGCTTCTGATATACAGGGCCGTGGGTGGCCTAGTGGGCAACGTTCGTGACTGCCACGGAAAGGAACTCAGGTTCGATCCCAGGCAGGTACGAACGCTCAATCCACTAAATATCCGCCGTGCGTTGGATGGGCACGTTCAGCCGTCGAACCCAGGGTACTGGGCCCCCGGTAATAAATAAGGGCGTCTTCCTCCGCCTTTCTACTTTGCTTCCGTGTCACTTTCCTATCGAGCACTCAAGCCCAAATCTCCTAGCTTCCGATTTCTAAGGGTTGTTTAAGACCTGGGGTCAGATACTCCCTTCCTGAAATCCTCTACATTTGATCATTTGCTTCTGATATACAGGTACTAATATTTCATTCTTTATTAATGTTATATAGGAACTAACACAGGCATTGCTCTCAAGAATCAACAGCTCTTGTTATAGAGGCCAGATAAAAAAGTTCCGAGACTAGGACAATATACATCAAAGTACTTCCGTAACTTAAGTCTGGCTATGATCTCCATTAAAGTAGTCTCCTTGGGCAGCGATACATAGGTGTCAGCGTTTTTGCAACTGTTCGAACGGTCCCCTGGAAGTCCTGTTCGCAAATCGTGTCGAGCACCGTCTGCGATCCACGCTGGATCTCGTCCACGGTTTCAAAACGGCGACCCTTGAGCTTCAGCTTCATCTTCGGGAACAAAAGTAAAAGTGGCAGGGGGCCAAATCCGGCGAGTAAGGCGGGTGAGGAAGGGTAGTCATGCTGTTGCGGCTGCAGAACTGGCGTGTTCCTAACGTTCTGTGAGCTGCTGTATTGTCCTCATGGAGCAGGAAATCGCCCCTGCGCCACATTTCAGGTTGTTTGCGGCGAATGTCTTCCCTAAGACGCCGCAGAACATCGCAGTAAAAAAGGACGGTGACGGTCTGGCCCTGGGGGACGAATTCACGGTGCACAACCTCACGAATGTCGAAGAACAGGATGAGCATGCTTTTGGCTGCGCTTCGGAACTGTCGGGCGTTCTTCGGTCGTGGAGATGCCGGGCTCTTCCACTGCGACGACTGTTGTTTGATCTCCGGGTCGTAACCGTAAACCCAAGTCTCGTCCCCAGTGATGACCCGCGACAGGAACGTTGGTTCATTCACCACCTGCTGACTAAGATCTTGACAGAGTTCTTCAAGGCCCAAACTTTGCAGCAATGCGGCTCATGTTTGAAACCGACGTCAGTATTTCTTACACTGTCCCGTATGATACATTGACGATGGTAGCAATGTCTTGAATGGTTCGCCGACGATGCTCATGCACCAGTTCCCTAATTTTGTCTACATTTTCGGGGTTTTGCTCGTGGACGCTCGCCCTAAGCTTTCTTCGACTTCTAGTGCCGTTCTACCACTCTTGAAGCGCGAGTGCCACTCAAAACCCCTCTCACGACTCATTACTTCATTGCCATAAGCCTTCCGCAACATTTCATGCGTCTCTGTTTCCGATTTGCCGAGTTTGACCCAGAATTTGATGTTCGCTCGCTGCTCTAGTTTGCAATCCATACCGAAATCGCAGCTGTGTTCTGCACGTGGTCACTAAATGTCGTGTAGCACAGCTCCCGATGTTCACAGAACGACGCCACTCGGCAGAATGATTCATGAAGGTCACTGCCCTTAGACCGCTGCTCGAGCATTCGCGTACTGCCATCTGTTGGCACGCTATGTACCTAGTCTCGGAACTTTTTGATCGCACCACGTATATACCCTCCGCATCTCCCCGTTTCATGACAGATCGGTTTGAGTAAATTTTATGTCCGTTAGACTAATACAATCTGAGTCAAACTGTTCATTCTCACTGAACTGAATCTTCGGAATTCGGTGTCCGGTAACATCTTTCCTGAAAATTTCCGTCCACAGTTGTTAACGTCAAATGCAAATAAACTACTTTTAAATAGCTGCACGCAGACACACAAAATACTGCCTATTATGCTACGCAGAACATTTTAATGTAAGGGTGTATCTAGGAATTTCAAATTAGAGGAGTGTTGAAAAAGTTTGGAGAATGTTGAGAAAAAAAATGTGTGTGTGTGTGTGTGGTGGGGGGGGGGGGGGTAAATGAAAGCAAATTTTCGGTTTGAAATCTCTTTTTTTATAGTGAAATATTTGGGCTTTAAAAAATAGAGAACTGAGCAGAAAATAGGATTGCGGGTTATACGCCACGTATAATAACACGATTTATTACATTAATATGTATTTTATTTTGATCCGTTAATTGGCGTAAAAAATACAAAAATATTCGCAAGCTTTCACTGCCAACGGGCTTGCGAATGTTTTCGTAATTTTTACGCCTATTAACGGATCAAAATAAAATACATATTAATGTATTAAATCGTGTTAAATAGAGAACTGTTGAATTTTTATAGTTAAGAATGATTAAAACTGGGAATATTTCCCCCAAAAACTGCACACGTTTATTTTATTTTTTGTACTGCTTTTATTCTTTATCACACATGCTTCTCTAAACAAGACTGAAGCAAATAAGTATTTATATGGGTTGTGAGTACAGTAGATATTGATATTTTCACAAACCTTTTGCATGCTGAAATGATGCAGAAGTATATTTAAAAAATTTGTAGTAGACTAAAATTAAGACATATGTACACCAATGAGCCATTACATTATGACCAAATACCCGATAAGCTGTAGGACCCTTTTTTAGCCCGCGAAACAGCTGCTACTCAGCGAGGCATCGATTCGATGAGGTGGCGATAGGCATCCTGGAGTATCTGGTACCATAATGTCTATAGCAGGTCCGCCAATTCCCGTACATTTCGGGATGTTTTTGTAAATCCACTTTTTCCAGTCGAACCACAAATGTTCGATTGGGTTCATATCAGGTGAATTTGGAGGCCAGAGCATTAACATAAAGTCACCAGCATCTTCCTCTAACCACTCTTTGACGATTCTGCCAGGGTGTCATGGCGTATTACCCTGCTGATAATGGTCATCACCAGCAGGGAACACAGTTGCCATGAATGAGTTAACTTGGTCCACAACGACGTTTAGATACCTGACAGCTATCAGATACTGTGCTATTGGGATAATGGGGCCTAGAGTGTCCTCAGAAAAAACATCGCTCACAGCATAGCACCGCCGCCGTTTGCCTGTTTCCGCCCAACGGTGCTTCCAGGTGCCATAGCCCCCGTTGGTAATCGGCGTATCCGCGTTCGGCCGTCTACGTGATGCACCAAAAATCTTGATTCGTCAGACCAGGCCACTTTCTTCCAATCATCCACGGTCCAATTTCAATGATCTTGGGCTCCTTTCATTCGGTGTTGGCGATGACGTGCAGTGAGCATGGAGACCCGGATGGGTCTTCGGCTAGGCAGGCCCATGCGCAGAAGGCTGCGATTAACTGCGTGCTGTGACACATTGCCCTAATCCTCACCGTCGTAACTGCGGGAGATTTGTCGCACTGTTACCCTGCGGTCGCTGTGAACAATGTGCGACAGTCTCTACTCCTCTTTGAGATCAATGAGCTGCGGATGGCACATGACTGGGCAACGGTTTGTCTTTCGGCTATCTGTGCACCAGCTTTGATACGTACTCACTACAGCGGTACGTGAACAACCGTTTAGCCGTGCCGTTTCCGAGATCGTAGTTCCGAGGCGCCGTGACATCCCAATTTGTCTTTAACCAGACCGATAAATCGGCAGATTTTCCCATTCTGACTCCTAACATTCCGGTTTTCCGGTTGTATGCATACTGCTCTGTGAACTTCACCCACGCCACCGTTCGGTCTTCAGGTGCGCTCATTTCTCTAGACCCGGGTGGTTATAACGTAATGGCTCATCAGAGTATATGCATTTTGTGGTTGCAATGACTTACTTTAAACATGTGTTTCAAACAAGAAAAATAAAGAAGAAACTTTTGATTGCTGACTTGAAGTGAAAAATATATAGTGCATTATGGTAGACGATATTTCAAAACAAGATAAAGATGAGGAATTCATGCTAATGCTAACTGCTATTGACAACTGTGCTACATGGCAATAAAATATATAATACATTTTTTTATAAATATATGCCTCTGTGTGTGTGTGTGTGTTACACACCTTCAAATGGAGGGGTGTTGAGCCTTTTTATGGTGGTGTGAAGAAACTAAGGGGATGGAGGGCGTTGGGGTACGCGCATAAATCCCTGGTTTGATTACCAGTTTCCAGTATAAAATAGAGAAAGACGTAAATAGCAAAGAAAGGAAAGAAAATTAAGTGCACACCATGATGAATTCGCTCTAAAAGATGAACTGCTGACTTCGGGTTTTAAGACGGTGCCGGTACTTGCCGTGGAGGCGCTGTTGTGTCTTCTCATAACTAATCCATATTTAGATGCTATAAATAAATCTGTCATTCAACTTATCTACAATGCAGTTCTCCGGAAACTCTTATTTCAAAAGTGTTGCCTCTTATGAGAGCGCGGATAAACAGAAAAACAAAAATGGCCGGAGAGGTAACACAAAGAGAGGCCAAATGAAGTGTCTCTTCAATACATACTTCTGGGGAAAAAGTACTCATCGTATTTACATTGCAACAAAAGAGTAATTCTATTTTTTCTGAATCAAATAAAGACCCGTAATTTTTAAAGTGCGAGTTGGGCAGTGTTTTGTTTTATACGACAGTTAAGCGCAAAATCAAGTTTCCAAACTCTCATGAAATACTGTGTGTGTTAACGTAGCTGAAGTACATTTCAAAGAAACAACGTCATTTAGAAGAGTAATAATGTTCTGCCCCAAAAGATACATATCTAATCGCCACAACTTTATACGGTTCCCTCTTATGGATAAGCATGGTGAAATCAATTGTTGAAATTAGCGGATATCCAAAAAAAAAAAAAAAAAAAAATGATAGGTTTGGGTGACACTAAATAGAAAAAAAGAAAGATAGGAACGAATTTTCGGTTATAATGAGCATGTCTTTTGAATCTTTTCCGACACAAGTAAAATATTTCGAAGTTTTCATAGTAAAAAAAAACGATAAAAAAAGCCTTTAAAAACGCGTTTCTGCATTGATAAAGCATTTAGAAATAAAACACTTTCTTTCTCTGCCGGCTGGACAGTATGTTTGAAAAATCACAAATTTGTTCGCACCCCCTTCACTCCGGAGTAAGTTGCTCTCGCAACTAAGCTACACGGACGGAGTGTATCGCTGCAGATTTGTCGTCTTGACACGTGTTTTACCTCTGTAGTATGTCACATCATCTCACTCTTAATTTCTTTTCTTTTTTTAATTTAAAGCTAAGTAGGAATTGTTTCATTAATTCCATACGATGTGGGGAAAAATATCACACATTTTCCGAAGAACCCAACGGATAGTAAAAACACAAATTTTTCCGTGACGGAAATAGAATCGCGCCACCTCGCTCCGGAGTAATATGCTCTCCCAACTAAGCTGCACGGACAGCATGTATCGCTGCATATTTGACGTCTTCACACGTGCTTTACCTCTGTAGTACGTCACATGTTATCAAAATTAACAAATTGTTAACAAAATATTTCTCATAGTTGAAGGAAGGCATGAGACACAAAGGGATTTCAAATCGAACACTTAGAAAGAGATATAGAGGTAAACATGATATAACTTTACAGCCCCCACGTAGCAGAAGAATTTTGAATAATAAAAAGTAGAAAATGTGCAAAATGAATTTTCCATAGCAAAGCTATGCTAAGGAAATATAATTTTTAAATGTCTCCTTGAAGCAGAGATAGCGAGAAAAACATTTCGACAGTTCTCTCTCCTAGCGGGGAAACTGCGCATTATTTAAAGAGAATAATACTTCCCATCTTGACTGATGCGAATGGCATACTGTGCAGTAAAAAGGTAAAATTTTCAGTTGAAGTTTTAGGAGAAATACATACTAACACTACCTGGCACCGGAACTGTAAACTACAGAAAATCCAAGAATAAATGCAAAATATTTTACAAGGAAAATGTTATCCGATGCAAAAGGAATTTTTTAAATCGAGCTTTTAGTAGCAGGGATATTGAGAAAAGCAGGTTGAGCATTTGCTTCCCAAGTGAAGAAATGATCCGTAAGTGTGCTTCCCAAGTGAAGAAATTTGCTTCCCAAGTGAAGAAATGATCCGTAAGTGTGCTTCGCAAGTGAAGAAATTTGCTTCTCAAGTGAAGAAATGGGCATTATTTTTGGCGAGAAATGTACTTAAAACGTTCTGCCAGCTATAGCATCTGACCGTAAATGATTTTTCAATCAGATGTTTAGACATGCAGATATTGCTGTGAATATGCTGCAAACGGAAGTGTGAACTTATGCTTTCTAGTGGCAGAATTCTGAGTTAAAAAATATGTGTTTGTATGCAAACCATTTCGCACCAGGAACGCTCTCCGACAATGAAAGAATTTTTTAACTTGGACGGTTAGAAACAGCGATATCGAGGAAAACAAGATACACGTCTACGTCCCTTGGTGGAAGAAATATGCACTGTTTCAAGCAGGAGATATTCTCAGAATGTTTGGCGTGATGAACGGTATCTGCCCTCAAAAGTAATTAAAAAAAAAAGAGTTTTCAGAAGCGCATAGATTGCTGCAAGCGACTTTTTACCAAAAATTAGAAATATATGCAGAACATTTCCCAACAGGAACTTCATTAAAGCAAAAGAATTTTTAAAATCGAGTTTATAGAAGCAGAAATATCGGGGAATCGCAGTTTAACTATACACCTCCTAGCGATACCATTTATCTTCCTTTCGCTACCATTTATAATGAAGACTATTTCGAGTGCAGTTTTGCTTTCAAATAGTCTCAGTATTTCCGCTATAAGCATAAATTTAAATTGCGATTTCCATGATACCTTTGCTTTTGAAAGTCCTATTTCAAAAATCATTTTTGCATCGGATAGAGTTCTGGATGGGAAAAATGTTCTGCACATAATTTCTAATTTTTGGTAGAAAACGATTTTGCCACTACGGGACGTAGGAGTATATTTATATTTATGCTGTATTTGCACCAATATCTGCACTTTTGAAAGTTCTATTTAAAAACAAATCGTGATCAGATACTGCTCACCACGAAAAACTTTTGAGGATAATTTCTGCTTAAAATAATGCATAGTTTTCTGCTACGGGGCGTAGAGGTATATCTTATTTTTGTCGATATCTCTGCTTCTAATGGTCCGCTTTTTCTTTGTCGGAGAGCGTTTCTGGTGCAAAATGTTTTGCATATAAACTCACATTTTTCTTAACGCAAAAGTGTGCCACTAAAGTGCATAAGTTTACGTTTACATTTGCAGGGTATTAGAAGCAATATCTGGGAGTTTAGATATCTGATTGAAAAAAATCCTTTTTCGGTCGGATACTTCTAACTCCAAACATTTTGTGTACATTACGGCGAAAAATAACACAAAATTTTCCCGCTATAGGAAGCAAATGTTTAAGCTGTTTTTCTCGATATATCTGCTTCTAAAAGACCTACTTAAAAAATCCTTTTAGCACCAGATACAACTTACCTTGCAGAATATTTTGCATGTACTCGGGGTTTTGTGTAGTTAACATTTCTGGCGCTAAGTGATGTTAGTGTGTGTGTCTGTATTTGCAACGGTATCCCCTCTTATGAATCCTATTGAATTTTTTTTTCTTTACTGTATGCCATTCGCTATAATAAAGATGGAGGATATTGTCCTCTTTAAATAATGAGCTGTTTCCCGCTAGGTGACGTAAATGTCAAATCTGTTTTTTTCTTTATCTCTGCTTTCAAAAGACGAATTAAAAAAAATATTTTCCTTGTCATAGTTTTTGCCCTCAAGATTACATTTCGCACAGTTGCTGCACAAAACTTTCCTGCTGGGGGAAGGAGGGGGGTTAAAGTTATGTCATGTTTTCCTCTATGTCTCATCTTCAAACTGTCCCATTTGAAAACCCCTTTGTCTTTGACGTCTTTCTTCCCCTATGAGAAAAAATCTTAATTTCAGTAATATGCTTTCCAGCCACTAGTGGGTGTAAGTAACTTTTTTATTTCTGGATATTTTGTCGATTATAGAAACCCGGTTGATTGTATTTTAATCTGTTCGATTGACTATGAAAAATCTGCTCATATTATCTATTTTAAATTATGCGCAGTTTCATCCTAGGTGTTTTAAGTGTATTATTCTTTTTTGCTGAGTTTCTTGTTTTTCTAAGAATCTGTTTTGAACTATATTGTTCGTGTTTCAAAATACGTACTCATTACAATCGAAACTTCGATATCATCTTTGTTGTTTTAAGTAGCTTAGAAACACAACACATTTTTCTAATTGTTTTTCTAACGTGTTTCACATACTGTGTGTTCTAATAGGAATCTCTTTTGAAATTTTCTAGAACGGAAATCTAAAATTTCGCCAAGAGTGATTTCGGTATGTATTTATTTATTTTTTCATATTAAGTTTCATTAACCCTTCGAGACTGCCATAGCCTGTCGTTGATTTTGCGTGCATTTCATTTGTTTTAAGGAACTGAAAGATTGATTTGCTGTAAAGTTAAAAAAAATGTATAGATACGATTTTCAATTTGAAATTAGTGTCTATGAATGCAAAACAAATTTGAAAGCTGTCATTTGGATGCCGGCTTTTTTTCCAGCTGAACTAAGATTTGAACCCCAACGACAGTCTTTCATGGTGAAAAGTTTCTATTTCGTGAGTCGAAACAGAAATAATGTTTAGGAAAATATTTTTGCAATTTAAAAAAGTGAATTTTCCCCTTTCTTTAAGAACCACAAATTTTAATTTTCAAAAGTAAAATAATGTAAAAATATTATTAGAAAAACTCTGTCGGATCGTTAAAAAGGCATCAGTTGCATTCCGATGGAAATTTGTAACTCTAATAATTTTTATTTCGGACTTAAAATCCCCAACAGTGTTTTAGTACCCTGAGTATGGTTAAAGATATCTCTAAATTTACTTTCTAAAGTTTCTCTGTTTATACTCTAATCGTGTTTCTGTAGGAGTGTGTAGTTAAGAAATTAAAATTGTTGAACTTCAGTTTTTTAAAACTGAATAAGGTACAGTAACCGTAGTGACAGCTTTAGTAAGAACAACCGAACTCTAACTAATAAATCATGATAATCCAAAACATTATTATTGCTATTATTTTGACGAGTTATGTGGATCGAGTTGTAAGTATTCTTCAGCACGAAAGGAAAGCCAAAGAAATAAAACAAATAAAAGAAAAGAAAGAAAGAGAAAAGAAAAAAAGAACTCCACCTAGGTGTCAAGAGAACCCAACTATGAAACTATGTTCCAGCTCATGCAGGAAGGACGGAGAGCGGAGAGGAATGGAAGCTGTCTTGTGATTTATTTATCACGCGTATACGCGCCCGCGCGCGTGTTTATTTGTAAATCTAAGACTTATAAACGATAAAAAGTCGTGAACATGTATGGCACGGGTATGTAAATTTGGAGGGATATTTTTCTTGATATTATATAATTTACAGTTTTAAAAAAATGAAAGATTTTTCTCCAGATGGAAAAGCGCAAATCACTAGGAAACGAAAGCAGCGTCGAAGTGGTTGACAAAGCAAAGAAACCAGTGGCAAGCTTGAGATGGAAGAGTTAAAAAGAGTTACGCAAAGATATAATCAAGAAACTGCAAAACATATACAGGCTGTATGAGCTTTCCCTGTTGAAAATCATCGAGTGAGAAGAAAAATAGAAGAATGGCCATCCAAGCAAGAATTACTGGTGTTACGTTTGTTCGTCTCATCGACAAAGACTTTAGCCAGAAATAAATGAGCAATCACTTGACTGAAGACTTTCAGACCTATAAATGATCTCACTTTCTTTTTTTAAAGAAGCGTTTGAAAAAATGGGTGTTAAAAATGAAATTCAGTTTCTTTTACTTCCAATTCTAATCATCTGACAGGCTATTACCACAATTTTCAGATTTTGAAGTCTGATTAGTCAGACCGCAACTCGCTCAATGTCTGTCTTGTGACAGTGTTCTAAATATCGATATCATGAATTTCTTGTGCTGGACATTCAGCAATTTTCACTCTTCTCTAACTCACGAATTTTTCTTAAAACCAAAAATCCTCAACACAGAGCAAAACTTGAAAACCCCAAATATTTCGAAATGTTAACTCAATGGGCTCGAGCATTACTCTGATACATGGCCTAGAGAGAGACTGAAGGCACTGGCAATAAAACAAACCAAAATAAACTCTTTCTGGTATTTCTTCCGTTCCCTTTTTTACTGTACGTTGCGAGTTACTCTTGAAATCTTGATCTCAAGATCGCGATTACGATAATTCGTCGTATTAAAAATACTGCATCTGATACAGAAACCGCTTCAAACATTACGCCGATCTAACTGACTTCATTGTTTGCTTTCACGGTACCATGATAACGAAAACGTTCAACGTCACCAAAGAACGGCCTTTAAAAAAATCATCTAGTGCTTTTTACATTTCTGTGGGAAGACAAAAATACTGCTGTTGGTAACAGAGAGAGATTCTGGTGATGATTTCACCGGTGCGTAGTGATGTAACTTTAAGCATTCCGATTATCAAACGCAGTGTGAAAAGCGACCTTTACATGAATGACTCACTCGGAACAAATTTAGATTTCACACGCGCGAGAAAAGAAACGAATAAAAAAGAACAGAAGGCTAAGAGCAGAAATGAAAAAGAAAAAAAAAGGATGGAGAGGAATTCAAGAATGAAAGATGGAAGAAAGAGTGAAAGAACAGAGGAAAGAATGGGTACCATTCGAAAAAAAGGCGAGCTTCGAGTAACTCCTGTTTATTCATGCTGTTATAATTGTTATTCTTACTTCCTTTTAAGGTAGAAAGTTTCAAAACCAAGGAAAATGAATGATGACGAGAGCAATTTAAAAAGACTTAAAATAGCAATTTTTGTACACTTATACAAGGTCGAACATTCGAATGCATTAATTTCCGAGAATGCTATAATAACGTGCAGCAATTGGTGCTTGGAATTTCGGAAAAATTCTTCCCAGCAGAAGATGAAGATAAAATACTGTTCTTAATTTATTCAATTAAAAAATCAAACGATGAAGAGAAAATGATTAAGAAAATGGTAAAAGTTGTCAGTACCATAGAACTCATAAAAAAATCCTAAATACTCGGAAGAGCAAAGTTGCTCAAAATATCATTGTGCGATTAATTGCAAATCTATATAGTTTAGTTATCAAATCGCAATTATGGTGGAGACAATCTGGCGCATCAAAGAAGAAGTGGAAGAAGACCGAAGAGAAAATAGAGAGACGATGATGATGATTGTAAAGTTTCTGAAGAGGTCAACGCGTCAGGGTCCATTTCAGTGGAACTAAATTTAGCAAAACTGCCAAAAAACTAATTCGTCTTATAGGTAATATGCGACCAAAATGTTTGCTTTTGCCATGGTACGTGGTAAAGGCACGTCCAGTGATATTACCGCAAACCGAACAACGCAGCGAATGAGGGAGCTAATCCGATTTCCAACATCCCATAAGCATAAGAAGTACCACAAATTTATTTAGAGTAGGGAAATATAGCTTGAAAGTGTACATAGGTCGCCCCGGTGGCGCAGTGGTCTAAGCGATGGCCTCTGATCATTCGTCTGAAAAGGGTCCGGGTTTGAATCCCGGTGAGGCATGGATGTTGTGTTTGTCTTACGGCACTGGCTCTCTCCCTTTCCTGGAACCAGTGGCCTTAAATTAGGGACGGGCGACTGCTTATAGCCCATTGAGTTGCTCACGGTGGTCGTTAAACCTCCAATAATAAAAAAAAAGTGTACATAGAATTTGTCTTTCCAAGATTTAAATTTTACTTAGAATGAAATATATTTCGCTTGCATCGAGAACTTCTGGAAGGGATCCCCTGTTGAGGATACTGTCAGATCCCCAATTTTTCAGGTGATTTTTCACTGTAAAAAATATTTTTTACAGTGAAAAATTTTTCACTGTAAAGAAAAAGAGGTGAATTCACGGAAAATTTCTGAAAATAACGTGCAGCAAAGTTGCCGGTAGTAGGTGTCCGTCTTTTAACGAAATTTTCGTTTTTCAAAATGCCCGTTTACTTTAACTTCCATGTTTTCACAGATTTTCCGTAGTCAAAAATTCCGTTTATTTCAGAAAAGTCCGTTTCAGGTTTTTCCGTATTTCAACTGAAATTTCGCAAAAAACGAAGAACCTGCACTTTTCAGCCTCTACAACAATAACCTTTTTGCAGCCGTCAAGATCGAACCCCCGTCGTTTCAGTTGGTTCAACAGATAACGCCCGCCTTTAGCAACTGATGCAGAAACACTCAGGAACCTAATTAACGTCCATTATAAAACAAATTTCGCGATAATGAATTTTCTTTTTATTGATGCGAGTAAGTTAGTCATTTTATTTTCTGTTAGAGCTTATTATTTTTTTGAATAGATTTGTAATATTTTTTTCTATGGGAAAACGTTTCATAAAATAAACATTTTGCATTGTGATTTTTCGAAGCAACAAAAATGTTTTGCTAATTGATCTTTTCAAACAGACAATGACTATCAATTATCTTTAAAAAAGATGAAATGTACTTTTTTATAGTAATATATCATTTATAGTAATATATTAATAGCTCCAAAATTTACTCTCAATAATCCTAAATATAAAATTTACTCTTAATAGCTATAATAGCTTTTGTTTTAAGGAGTCAAAAGACTGATACATGGACATCGTATAATCAACAATAAGTTAAGCACCCAGTACAATAAGTTAAGCACCCGGTTTCTTAAAGTAACACAATATGTAATAAATATAGCTGGAGCACAAAAAGGGGGAGAGGAGAAGAAATATTCTGTGCTACAATAAACAAAATTCATGCGACATCCTATCCACAATATCCGATCTCGCTACAGAACTTCAAAAAGATCCTTTGATAGACGATTGAAATTTAAAAGTTCTCACCAATCGCTCGTATTACCGATAATGTCTCGTCATACGGATACGGAAAACGTGAGAACGGAGTTTTTCCGTTAATATACGAAAGGAATTGCGGAAAGGTTTCTGAAAATTCAGAATTTTCATAGATACTTCAGGTATATCTTCCGTATAAGGAAGTCTTTAGTCTTTACTTTTTTAAATAATAAACGTCATAATTAACTGCACCACCATAATCACATGTCCATATTTTAAGGTGCGTAATAGCAATTCTAAAAGAGGTACAGAATCTCTATATATTCTGAGAATTTTCAGTTAACATACCTTGAAAACGGTAGTTTACGGTCAATATAAGAAAGGTATTGCGGGAAGATTTCTGGAAAATTTAGAATTTTCCCGTGGTACGAAAAATTCATGAAATTCAGATTTGTTTCCGTCATTTCACGGAAAAGGTTGTATCAGAAATATGCTTCGTAAATTCAGTAAAGGAATGACGGGAAGTGGCTCGAGAATTTCACAATTTTTTTACAGTGTTTACTGTGTGCCTGAGTTTACTTTTTTACCATACTACTCTTTTCCGATTTTCAAAAATTCTATTGAAATGAACTGCGTTTCTTCGAAGGAAAGTTTCAGAACATCTACTTGCAGACAATAGAACTTGAACATTTCCTAAAGAACGTGGGATGTTTACCAAGTCTTTAAAAATTAGTGCTTTTGCAGATTTAAATGGCGCATTAATTGGAACTAGCTGTCTGCATTATACCAACCAATTTAAAATATCCACTCTGCTTCTTAAGCATACCTGAAAGATAATGATTTTAGTTTAATGCTTCCTGGTTGACCTGATGTTTCACTTTTTTGGCTTGCGTTTCTAGCATACTGAAGAAGAATGATTTTAGTTTAATGCTGCTACATTGACCTGATATTTCACTTCTTTGGCATGTGTTTCTAGCATACTGAAGGAGAATGATTTTAGCTTAATGCTGCCTCATTGACCTGATGTTTCACTTCTTTGGCATGCGTTTCTAGCATACTGAAGGAGAATGATTTTAGTTTAATGCTGCCTCATTGACCTGATGTTTCACTCTTTGGCATGCGTTCAAGCATACGTGAAGGAGAATCATTTTAGTTTAATGCTTCCTCATTGACCTGATGTTTCTCTTCTTTGGCATACGTTTCTAGCATACCTGAAGGAGAATGATTTTATTTTAATGCAACCTCATTGACCTGATGTTTCTCTTCTTTGGCGTGCGTTTCTTGGCCATTTGTTCTTTAGTATTGAGGACTGTGTTGCAAGTAATGCATTTTGCTTTCAGTTCATTCGATTTACCTTGCTCGAGCCAACTTTTACATTCTTTTAATTGCATCCAGTTTTGGCAATATATAAGTTTGTAGCGTATAAGTTTGTCCCCGCCGGGTTCTCTCACTCCGGAGTAAATCGCTCTCCCAACTGAGCTACGCGGACGTGTGATCTCACTGTTATCTGCCTTTATCTCATGTGTGTCCTGCGGTATAGGCACGTCACAAGCGTTTTCTTCTGGTAGCCAAGATTAAAGAAGATGTGGAAGAGATGTTTCAGTATGAGCTTTGTGATAGTTCACCATCAATGTTTGACTCAGCAGGTTTCACGAGCTTCTAAATAAGTCCGATTTAGTTAAAATATTATGGACTTTGAGAAAAAAATGCCATGCCTGCTTGTGAGACAAGAGATTTACTGCAAGAAAGTAAAGTGGTTGTCGATGGTGGTTCATTACTTCATCGCCTACCATGGACGAGCAGAGAAACGTGTAAGTAGATTTGTGACAAATGTGTCCAACAGGTGAAGGAAATCTGAAACAAATGAAGAGACATGACTTCTACCTATACGTAGAAAGTTTTTGTACTGAATCAGCATAAAAGAAAAAGAAATACCAGCATACAAAACGTTTAATAATCAATAACATTCTGAATACCTTGCGAAAGTCAATTTTTTAATAATAAAAATTCATTTACTCGAGAGTGGCGTAACCAGTTTTGGATTTCTAGTCATCGTTCGAAAGGGAATTTCTTTGCAAACAAAAAAACTAATAACACATTTTATGCTCAGAGTAATATAAATACAGTTATTTAGTAAGAACTGTCGGAAACTACAGTTATTTAGTAAAATTGTCGGAAAAACTAAAAATTCGGAGCAGCCGCCATATTGGATCCACCATTTTGAAGGTGTTTCCCTATTTATATTGTTCTATATTTTTAATACGTTGTTTTTAGGGGTAAAAGGAAGCTAATAGCAAAAGAATAATTTTTGTTCCAATTAGTTGCAAGTTGATCTCCAGTTTTACTAGACTAATTGCCGTAAGTGCGGATTGCTGTAGGCTGATGACACAGTTTTGTTAGCAGAGAGCAAAAATGAGTTACAGAGTATGTTATCCCGGATGTACGAAGTCCGTATGAAATTACAACTGAGTATAAATAAGGGGAAAACCAAAGTTATGGTTTTTAGGCAAAAACTGGTAGTACTGAATGCGAGATCAGTCTAAATGGTACAGAGATAGACCAGCTGAATGAATATCTATATTTAGGAAGCATGTTTTTTACAGAGACAAGAGATTTATGGGGAAATTAGTAGGCAAGTGAATTCATCTTTGAAAGTCATAGTTAGCTGTCCTAGCTGGATTTCACAGGACTGATGGGTTCTCAACAAGGTCTGAATGGCTGTGTATGAAATTGGAATTGTTCCCACTTTGAGTGTGGCAGTGAAACCTGGATACTGCAGAAGAGTCATAGGAGTCGTTTGTGTGCAGGAGAGGTGTCTTACTTACGGAGGATTTGTGGCAAGACACGTTCTGATTACGTGAAAAACGAAGACAGGTTGCAGATGTGTAATATGAAGCAAAATATCGTTAGTAAGATAGAGACCAATGTTTTCAGTCGGTTTGGCCATGGTTGAAAAATTTGTGATGAGATGTTTATTTAGAGAATTTATTTAGCTCATGTGACAGGAAAGAGAGGTAGAGGAAATCATGGGTGAATTATATTTAAGTATATTAATGAACACAAATGGTCGTGTGTAAGACTTGTGATGGATGTCAATTGAGATCGAATTGTGTGCCAAGATAGCTGTAAATGGAGAAGTTTGATACGTACAGTAAGTAATATGTAACACCATTGCTAACTTTAATTTGGCAGATAAGCTGGCTCTGAGCAGCTAATTCTGAATCTTAGAAAACAGTTTAGTGATATATATGTAAATACATTGGGCATAAGTAACTATTTCTACTTGCAAATGTTGTACCAATTCTATTAATTCGATTAAAAACAACTTTTTTGTAATTGATCTGTTACCTTGAAGAACATTGTGCACGTTGTGAATTTTAAATAACACTACCGTTAAGAGAAGCAAATGAATTTTCTTTTCCTATTATTTTTCTTTTCCCAAGTATTTGAAAAATTCTTTGTGTATCGAAATGAATTCAAAAGTAGTTCACCTGGGATTGGGGCACATCTTTTTTATGAGCGAATTTTCTTCAATTTCTGCAGCAATTGCTTTGTTGAGGGAATTTATTAGATGAATTTCGCCCATCTACACAGCTAGAGAAAAGAAAAAAGTTAATCAGGCAGTAAATTATTTTATGCAGCAGACAATTTCTCTGGAAATTTAATATATCAGTTGCACATTAACATTATTACAAATATTTATTTTCAAATATTATGCAATTGTGAGAAGAATATATGATATATTCTTTTTTTATATATATATAATTGGGTGTTTAATGACCACAGTGAGCAATTCAATGAACTATATGCAATCGCTCCTCCCTAATTTAGGGTCACTGGTTCCAGGGAAGGGAGAGAGAAGTGCCGTAAGACAAACATAAGATCCATACCTCACCGGTATTCGAACCCAGAGCCATCTCGAACGAATGATCAGAAGCCATCGCTTAGACCACTGCGCCACCGGAAAGGCTGATACATTCTTCAAAGATATTGATACGTTTTCGACACCAGACTGTATTTGACTACAAAGGCGGATGCTGAAATTCCAGCCTTTATCTTAAACAGTAAAACTTCTTGGAATTCAACAAGTGCAAATTTTGTGGCATTTCAATATCTAACAGGCACGTTCAACTTTAACTCTGTTCCAAACAAACTTTTTGGTCGATATTCCAAAATCAGTTTTCTAACCAATGAGACTGTGTTTCCTTCTTTCGTCGTTGTGGTTACCTTATCACTAAGCTGCTCTTCAAGAATATTCTATTTTCTCTTTTAGATCCTCAGCATCATTTCCCCATATGCTTAAAAGTCATTTCATTCTCCTATCATACGTAGGTCTCAAACAATTGTCAGCGACTATCAGGGGAGGAAACAGGGTCTTCCGCAAAAAGCGAATTATGCCGCGCTTTTCTTCAAGCGATCACGTTTGCAACAGTTTTGCAATTTTTAAACAATCACTGCCACTCATTCTTCGAGCACTGTGTGTTTCGCAACAGGGAGCTGTATCGTGCTAAATTAATAGCAGTTAGAGGAAGTTGATTTTTTGCTCCATCCTTTCTATACCTTCGTTCTCTATCTTTTTTTTTCAAGTTATTGACTCTCATGAGTGAACACTGTATCAGTTATTAAGTTGAAGAAAACAAAAACCCTGCTAAAATGAAACGTACTTCCTCTACTTAATTTACACAATTTTTATAACGCTAAAGGGCATTTTATCATTATAAAGAAAGGCAACATTTAAAAACTGGAAGGTGCTGCTTCACGCGACACTTAACAATCGCAGCGCTTTCTTTCAAATTCTTTTGACTGCGAAACAAAAACATAGAAACGAAAATAAAACTTAAGGCGTTTCACTCTTACTCTGCTTTAAAGGGTAAATTTCACAACTGCTGAAAGTTTTATTCATGAAAAGTTGCAGTCATTTGAAACGGTCTTTTTAGTGGGAGTCTTGTGGAGCGTGCATTTGCTCGCGCTCTTCTTTCTTCCTGTCATTCTCTCTCCTTTATCACGTGTTTATAAACTGATACCAAAACTGCATGGGGATTTTCACACGATGAATGGACAACCTAAAAACGTCGGAAATTCTTCTGTACAACCATCTTTCACACACACAAAACTTTAAACTAAATTGCTACCGGAATTCTGGCGACACGCGTTGGGAACTTCACACAGGAGGAACTTTAGCACGTTTTTTGGATAAAAGCTCGTGATCACGCAGTTCTACCCCACCTGCCCGTGGCCTCCATGCTTTTGGAGATAATAACTGGGTTTAAAAAAAAACATTTTCTTGCACTGGAAAGCTTTAGTTGTTGATAACGAAGATAAATGCCTTTTGGTTTTCACAAGATGCACAATCGTACCATTAGATGGCGTAAACATGGATGTTATTAACATCGAATTGTATTTTATTTCATATATGTGCCTTTAAAATTCCAGTTGAAAAGAATTGTATTTCCCTGGATAGAGTTTACCACAAAGACCATTTGTGCGCAATTTCTACTTCGAATTTTTCCGGGCTATCTATCTCTGTGTCTGCAAGTCCGATTTAGTTTGTTTTGAGGTTCAATTACCATTGCGAGCAACTCTTAGGGCTATAAGCAGTCGCCCATCCCTAATTTAGGGCCACTGGTTCCAAGACGCGCCCGCACTACAGGGCAAACGTAGCACTCACTTTCCATCGGGACTTGAACTCAGGCCCAACTCAAACGATGGTCAGCTTGAAAACAGCACAGAAAAATTCGTATATGTTACAAGTGCGTGGCACTGAAACACTGAGACTTTTCAGATACGTTGTGCAATGTAACAGTAATGTTTCAGAAACCTTGCGGTTACGTGAAAATGTCCACAAACGTTACATAACTTTGAAACATAACCGATACGTTACAGTGAAAGGTATTTGTAACTTCAACATACCAACTTCATATTTATAATAAGATTGTCACAAATATATTTTGTTTTCAAGCTGACCATGGTTTTGCTGGGTATTGACCTAGCTTCATCAGGGAGAATTGCACGTAAATATTCAAATTGTATATGACATCATAAATGGTGTTTACAGTCACGTGTTTTGGTTAGATGCTTCCATACGTTTGATAGAAATGGCGTGGATGCCATGTCATTAACAAGTTGCGAAGACTTCTGATATATAGGGAAAGCTTCCAAACTATCAAGTTTGTAGTTTGAATCTGGCTTGTCAATAACTTTTGCTTCTTCAAAGAGAAATCTGTGGTCCTTTTCGTAACAGTGTTTAGCCATCGATGACTTCATTAGGTCACAATTCCGATTGTAGGTCTTGTGCTCCTTCAATCGAAAACGCAAGGCTCTACGGGTCTGTCCTATATACGAAGCGCCACATTCACGTGGAATTTGATAAATTCCCCATGATACGTTGTACTGTATTATCTTATTATATATATAATCGTCACAAGACTGTAGTCAGTATCTTCAGTTTAACGGACTTCCAGACTAAACCGGTGCGTAAGTATACGTCTGTGCATCTTACACGGAAGCCATTTTATTATCCTGATTGGCTACTCCAAATTCAACTTTCTACGTGAAGTAAATTACAGGAACATTGTACATCTAATGTTCCTGAAAAGACATGACCATTTTAAAAAGCACAATAATCGTTTTTCGAAACTGAGAATAAAGAAGTTCAGATTACTGAACCATTTGAATTTCTTACAACGATGCAAAAGGTATCGCATCTTACCGAATTTTATATCCTTGAAACGTAACCTACTATATACTCAGAACGTAACCAAAGCAGTGAGCAATGCTTCGTTTGCCATTCTTAGAGCTGTTTATTAAGGACACTCGAAAAGACATTGCGAACGTGGAACATGAACTTTATGATGTACATCTTTGGTTATCTAACAAATTAGCAGATTTTGATACTTCAGACAAAAACACTTCAGTTCGTAGAATCAACGTGTCATCGAATCACAGAATTTCCCTCGAAAGAAAATTCCAAAAAATGATAGCTGGTAATAAGAATAAGCAGGCTTATACCCATAGTAATAATAACGAAATAGTGTATCCAGATAATGAAGTGTTCGTCAACTTGTCCGGTCATTATCTCACTGAAATTCAGAAGCGGACTTTACGATATAATTCTAACTTTGCTAACTCAAGAAAAATACCTGTATCAGACATAATTGCGTCCGTTGAGGAATCTCTAATAAAAAGCAGTCTGAACTTTGAAGAATAAGAAATAGTTAGACATTGTATCAGCCAAGTGATAACCGCAAATCACGCTACATTACCTAGACCAAATTTAACCACCAAAGAAATTAATGCGCTTAAAGAATTGCGCTCAAGTTCAAATTTAATCATCACTAGAGCTGACAAAGGAGGTCAGGTGGTGGTTTTAGACAAAAACCATTATGATAACAAAGTTAAAAATTTTATTTCGGATGGACCTTACAAAGAAATAAAGAATGATCCTTCAGATAAACAATTGAAAGAAATACAGAAATTGATCAAAAACTCAGAAACTCTGAGCCAAAACATTAAAAACAAACTTAAACCTTCATACGACCGTTGTGCGAGATTCTATGCTCTAACTAAAATACAAAAATCTGGAATTCCTTTCCGGCCTATAGTAAGTTATATCGGCACAGCAGCATATAAGTTATCCAAGTTCTTATCTTCAAAATCATCTACCTTGGCTGTTCCAAACGAAACATCTGTGAAAAATTCCATTGAGTTTACCAATCGACTCAAACTACACTCCTGCGTAGATCAACTAATGCTATCTTTTGATGTGGTATCTATGTTCACTAATGTTCCAGTAAAAGGAGCTCTGGAATCCCTATAATCAAGTCTTATAGAGCATCATTACAGCCAACCTGAAGTAGAAGAAATAAGAATAGTGGACATTTGCATAAAACAGAACAGTTTTACTTTCCGTGTTACGTTTTACGAACTGACGGAAGGTCTAGCCATGGGCAGTCCACTGCCACCTATATTATGTGAAATCTACATGCGTCGATTTGAAGAAAAACTTTTCAAACTCGTGAAATTTGACTTATGGATACGATATGTAACGATACTTTTGTTCTATGGAAGGGAAAACATTCTGAAATTCTGGAATTAATCAAACTTATAAATTCCATTGATCCTCACATTCAATTCAGCTATGAAACTGAAAATAACGGATGCCTACCATTCCTTGACGTCCTGGTAACTCGTTCAAATGAATCTCTCGCAACCACAATTTATCGGAAGCCTTTCGCTGTTTTCTCACCTCCACATGCCAAGTCCAATCACCTTTGGCAACAAAAACTCAGCGCTTTTTACAGTTGCGTATATCGCGTGATGCATATATGTTCAGATAGAGACAGTTTGAAAAAATTAATTTATTTCCTTAAACGTGTTGTAGTATAGCGAGGATACAACCCTTCCATTATAGACAAGGCTCTAACAAAATTCCGGAAACCGAAGCCCATCTCCACGTTAACTCCTGTGATGCGCCCACTGTGAGAAGAATTTGCCATTATTCCATTTCCTCCCTAACACTGCTTTCAAAATTCTCAAAACCTTTAATTTTAAGGTAATTTTTAAACCCATAAACAAAATGAGATTTTTAGGTTCAAAGGACTATGATCAAGAATCCAAGGGTGTCGTATGCATGATTGAAAAGTTAAAAATTTGCATTTAAAAATTGATATTTATTTACAAGTTAAAACATAAAATCAGCTACACTGGCAAGAACCTTCGAGGCTACTTTAGCCTCATCATCGAGCCCAATCGCGCGAAAGGATGGTTACAGGCTTTTATATACAATCATGGAATAACAAATGGTGTTGCCAAACTGGCAAACTGGAAATGGCATGTTACAAATAATTATATGTAAATTAAACTCGCGTATCTGGAGATCCAACAGGTGAAGCATTTAGCTGGTTCAACAACAGAATCCAAGGGCGAGGTATAATTACAGGCAAATCGTCATTACAATGACTGGAGGAAAACCGTGTAATACACAAACTTTCAGCAAGCAACAAAGAATGTTTATCAGGTGCAGAGGCAATTAGTGCTGTACGACTCCACTCTGGGTAATGTTCACCTTGCGCCACTGTGCGGGCTAAGGCAGAAGAGGTAGAGCCAACATAAACTGCATATGTGTGCTCCTCCTCCCGTACTTGCACTGAACGTAGAGTAGAAACTATATACACTGACGGAAAAAAATCCCAACACCACGAAAAAATAGTTGTAGAAGAATGAAATGGCGGCAATACATTTGCATAGGCAACATATTCAATCGATTAAAGTTTCAAGATCACAGCTTAATGTAAGCGCGAGAAGAGCCATTTTAAATGTGAAATGCTGGTACATTAATAACCGGTGTAACCGCCAGAATGTTGAATGTAAGCACGCAAACGTTCATGCATTGTGTCGTACGGGTGCTGGATGTCAGTTTGTGGGATGGAGTTCCATGCCTGTTGCACTTGGTCGGTCAATACAGGGACGGTTAATGCTGGTTGGGGGTAACGCTGGAGTTGTCGTTCAATGATGTCCCATACGTGCTCGATTGGTGAAAGATCTTGTGATCTAGAAGGCCACGGCAACATGTCGACACTCTGTAGAGCATGTTGGGTTACAACAGCGGTATGCGGGCGAGCGTCATCCTGTTGGAAAACACCCCTGGAATGCTGTTCATGAATGGCAGCACAACAGGTTGAATCACCAGACCGACGTACAACTGTGCCGTCAGGGTGCGTGGGATAACCACGAGAGTGCTCCTGCTGTCATAGGAAATTGCTCCCCAGACCATAACTCCAGGTGTAGATCCAGTGTGTCTCGGCCGCAGACAGGTTGATTGCAGGCGCTCACCTGGCCTCCTTCTAACCAACACACGGCCATCACTGGCACCCAGGCAGAATCTGCTTTCATCAGAAAACACAACAGATCTCCACTCCGTCGTTCAATGAGCTCTAGCTAGACACCACTGACGTCGCAAACGGCAGTGGTTTGGAGTAAGTGGAATGCACGCTACAGGGCGTCTGGGTCGGAGCTGTCCTTCAAGTAACCGATTTGTAACAGTTCGTTGTGTCACTGTGGTGGCAACTGCAGCTCGAATTGCTGCCGCAAACCCGGTACGATGCGCCACCACGGCCATACGCCGTACACGGCGGTCTTCCCTCTCAGTAGTGCCACGTGGCCGGCCGGAACCCGGTCTTCTTGAGGCAGTACCTTCCCTTGACCACCGCTGCCAACAATTATGCACAGTGGCTACATTCCTGCCAAGTCGTTCTGCAATATTGCGGAAAGAAAATCCATCTTCTCGTAGCCCTATTACACGACCTCGTTCAAACTCCGTGAGCTGTTGATAATGGCTTCTTCGTCTTCTTAAAGGCATTCTTGAGTAACATCAACACACTACGTCGAATCTCAACGATAACTAACGCTCACGAACGTTACAG
This sequence comes from Macrothele yani, assembly GCA_039090855.1. Taxonomy (NCBI): domain Eukaryota; kingdom Metazoa; phylum Arthropoda; class Arachnida; order Araneae; family Macrothelidae; genus Macrothele; species Macrothele yani. Next base: position 53,042,443 of record CM077011.1, on the reverse strand, counting down.
CGCGTATTTACAGCAAACCTGCTTTGCATGTTCCGAGGGGCGCTACTAGCGCCACACGTATGCGCCGAGCGCGAAATTTGCATAGACGTTATCTTACAGATGTACTCTCCCCGCCTACCAACTGTCGTTTATCTAACTCAACCCCTTCTTGGTGTTGGGATTATTTTTTTCCGTCAGTGTAGGAATGTCTTCAGGATCTGGTGAATAAGAAACGAGTGGAATGTTATAAACACCAGATCTATGTAGTGGGTGAATCTTGTCACGGTCCTTGCGTAGCAAATTGAATAAATTGAAGGTTCGTATTCAAAAAGAAATGCGAAACCTAGCTCAGACATTCCCAAGGATGTTGACAATGGTTGAGGAGTTGTAGTCAATCGTACCCACATATCGCACAGTTTGCGACTCCCGTTGCAATGATATGAATTGAAGACGATTCATCCTACTGTCCAGGCGGGATATGTCGTCGCTAGAGTAGCGAAATGTGGGAGCAGTTGTCAGTCTTCTGAAATTCTGTACGTTGTAAAGAGGGGTTCAAAGAATGAGAATAGGAGCGTTTGAGTAGAAATCTAAACGCAGCTAGCTTATGGCTCCATGGGTGGGAAGAGTCGCGAGGAATAAGTACGGGACACGCAGAAGGCTTCCTGTACACGAAATATTGTAAACCTGTAGAACTATGTGAAAGAAGGAAGTCTAAAAAGGTAGGGAGCCTTGTTGCTCCAATTGAATGGTTAATTTAATCGTAGGACACTGTGAGGATAAGGATAAAAAAACCTGTAAAGGAATGAAGTTGTTCAACAGAAAGGGACCAAAAAATTAGAATGTCATCTAGATAACGGATATACAGAAGGGGTTTGAAAGGAAAAACTGAAAGAGCGGTATTTTCTAATTCCTGTAAGAGAAACTCTGAAAGAACAGGAGACAGGGGGAGCCCATAGGTGTTCCCCCTGTTGATGTTAGATGACATTATGAAATTTGAAAAAGGGCGTGGGGCCGCAAGCTGTAGAGCTGATATTATGGCCTCCACTTCGAGAGATTCCTCTCGATAATGCTATGAACGGCAGGGATGAGCACATTTGGAAATAAAGACTCCACATCCAATGAAGGCATAAGAAATTTGCCTTGAAAAGCAAATGCTCGAATGATATCCAGAGCTTGGGTGGAACTTCAGATAGAATATTGGGAAGATCTAGTCAGGGGAGCCAAAAACTTCACCTAAGCTGACCCATGGGGCCGAGGTGGGCTGTTTGCACTTGAGACCAGGGGACGAACTAGATAACCTGGTTTATGTAACTTGATTTTACTAAATGCAAGCGGGATACTGGGTCCAGGTGGCGGATGCAAGTTTGCAGAGATTGCCTGGGGTAAACAACCCTGACTTTTTAGTCTGGAAATGGCCGAGATTAAGGCCTTAGTCGGGTCTTGAGAGACTACCTTATGAGGAATCTTTTGGATAGCTGCATGCATTTTAGCGTTATAGTCACTGGAATCCGGTATTACTATTTGCTGTCATTTATCAGCATTGATAACAGCGAGAGTAGTATTACGGGCAATTGCTTTAAGCTGATTTCTCTCATAGCGCAGGTAAGAAGATTCTAAACAAGCAGATTGTGAGGAATGAGACCTGAAGGGTTGAGAGTCAGGTCTAGCCAACACCTTGGCGATAGAGTGTCTAACAGGATCTCGACGAGTTTCCGGCAAGGCCCTAACTACTCGTTCAACCTGGGTAACAGTGTTAACATATGCTCCAGAACACATCGGGAAAGCAAATTTATATCCACGAGACAAAGCCTTAATCTGTGGTTGAGTCAAAGGGGTAGAGCTCAGGTTGATAAACGGAAGTGAAGTGGATGAGGTTGGAGATTCAGGTTTCGACGTACTTGAGCAGTAGCAAAGAACTTCGTTAGCCGAGACTAATAGACGGAGTTTGTGAATATGGGTAACGACTAGCTGATGACCATTATCCTGTACCGTCCAAATGCGGACTCAACAGGGTTAGGAAAACTCTCTCAAAAGATTTTTGGTGACGGCGTTGCGAGTAATCCTGCCTGGATCCGACGTTCCTCCATCCGGACAGGATCGGTCCGTGGACCTGCAGTGCGCTGCTATCCCCGTTTGCCGGCACTTCCCACCTCTCCTTCATGACCCGGGTGTGCGTGCCATTTGGGCAGGGGCTAGAAAAGAAATTTTCTCTACCCCTGACTGGGAGAATAATTGCTGGCGCGAACTGTTTGGGGCGTCGGCCCTTTATTCAAACAAACAGGTTACAAACATGGATTATTTACACTGAGGAACCCATCTCCGCTTAGGAAACAAGTCCTTTGCTCAATGGGCCCTCTCACATTGAAAAAAATATTTTCATTATTTACGTTACCACAGGACTAGGGTAGGTTCTGTGGTGACGACTCTGGGCTCGAGTCATCTGTTTCCCTTCTTCGGTTCTTCATTCCTCTTCTTTTCTTCTTTCTTCATCCTTCTTCTTCGTTCTTCTTCGGTCACCCCTCTATTAGGTAGACCGCCTGTTCCTCTTTGAGGTACTTGACCATCTCGATGAGCCCCTGTCTCGCTCTTGGGTACGCGAGCAGGATCGAGAGGTCCCTCGTCTTTGCCATTTCTGGCACTAACGTTGCTCTCTTCCCTGCCAGAGAAGCACATTCTAGAATCATGTGTGCGACATCTGCAGTCTGGGCACCACACATGCACACTCGCTCCCTAACCGCAAATCTGCGGAAGTACTCCGGCGACACTCCGTGCCCGGTTAGTACTTGGTTGAGGAAGCCATTACTCTCAATGCGCCTTATCGAGATTCGGGGGAAGATACGGTATGTCCTTCTACCCGTATCCCCTTCATCCCATCTCTGCTGCCACTCCACCAATGTGGCTGATTTCAGTTGCGTCCGCACACTTTGCAGCGGCGTTCGCATCTGAAAATCTATGTCCTCTTTACCAGTAGCTTCCTTCGCTAGCTGGTCTGCGCGTTCATTTCCAACTGTACCGACATGACTTCGGATCCAGTGGAAGGTAACCCTCCTACTCTCCATTGACTTGTATAGCACTTTTACCTCTCTGACAAGGGGAGTCTTACTCCCAAATTGGCCAAGCGCTTTCAGGGCCGCTTGGCTGTCAGAGTGTATGCTATAGGCCCCTTCACCGCTCATAGCAAGCACCCAACGCAGTGCTTCTCTGATCGCCAATAACTCTGCTTGAAACACAGAGGAATTGGGCGAGAGTTTCATTCGTTCCGCGTGCATCTCGTTGCCATCCGAGATCACGTAGAAACCTGCGCCGACACTACTTCCTATTTTAGAACCGTCCGTGTACAGTTCCTTCCCCTGACCTGGGGGGGCTTTATCCCAACTCAGACAAAGCTCGTTGGCTGGGTGGCAAGTCCAGTCCATTCTCAGAAGTTCCACCTCGGACGACCGATACTGGTGTCCCAGGAAGGAAACATCTTCCCCGTAGCGAAGGGTCTGCATTGCTGCTTCCCTCGCTACGACCAGGTCCGCCGGTTCGCACCCAGACAGCACTTGGAGCGCTGCTGTGGAGGTCGTTCGGAAGCATCTGGTCATGCCCAATAGCGCCCTGCGCTGAATTTGGTTAATACCATTTCTCATCCTGACCGTAACTGACCACCAGGCGGGACACGCATATTTTAATATGCGCTCCACCCCTCGCTTATAGAGCACCTTTTTAGCTGTCCCAGGCAGCCGCATTCCGTTGATCTTATTTAGAATGCTGGTGCATCTGTCCTTCAAGAAGCGAAGATGCGGTAGCCCTGACAATCTGGTGTCAAGGATGACTCCTAAGTACCGCATCTCTCTCACCGCTTTAATAGTATGCCCATTGAAGCGACACTTTGGTGGAGTGACCAGTTCCCCCTTCTTTGCCATTACCATTAGTGTCGTCTTTTCGGGAGCGAAGCAGAGCTTACACTCCTTGCTCCAACTATCTAGCTGTGAGAGAGCGGTGTGTACCTTCCGCTCAATCACGTGCCTACCAGATGCTGACACTATTAGCATGAGGTCATCTGCGTAGGCTTGCAGCTGCACCCCGTCTTCCAGAGGAAGCGCAAGTGCGGTATCTGCAACCACATTCTAACACAAGGGGCCCGAGCAAGAGCCCTGCGGACACCCTTTGGTGTATTCCCTGCTATAGGTCTTGTCTCCGACCTCGAACTCTACTCTTCTATGCGAGAAAAAATCGCTTATTAGCAGGAACAGATTCCTGGAGATGCCAAGTCTTTTCAGACGGTCCAGAAACAGTGGCCACCAGACGTTGTTGAAAGCGCCCCGCACATCCAACGAGACGAGACAGGTGTGCTTTCCCTGTGCACGATTTTGCTTTACCTGCTGTGTAAGGCTGACCAGCGCTTGGCTGGTACACCTCTCCGGTGTGAAACCGAATTGGCGGCTGGAGAGCTTACCTAGGCCGACTAGGTAATGGGTTGCTCGGGTCACAAGGACCTTTTCCAGCACCTTACTCCATGCTGTTAACAGGCAAATCGGCATATAAGCTGCGGGATCTGCACGGCTCTTGTTTTCTTTGCTGAAGAGGACGAGCAGCGCAGTTTTCCACATTGATGGGAAACAACCTCTTTCCAGGCATTTATTAAACAGGGCAGCGAAGTACCCAGGGTTGGCTGGAAACACCTCTCTGATGATCGAGAGGTCCAACCCGTCTATGCCTGGTGCCTTGCCTTTGTTCAGGCTATTGATTGCAGCACCTATCTCCTCCTCCGTGAAGGGAGGGTCGTCAACCGTGTCTGGTGGTTCTCTGCAGTGCTCACTGATCGATGTTTGATCCGGGGAGTCTCCCGTCTCCTCATCGGAGGGAAAGTTGTGGTTTAAGAGCACCTCCACTGTGTCTTCCAGGGTGGCGGTGTTGGTGCCACTCTCTATTCTGACGGAAGCCAGTAACAGTGGGCCGGTGATCGAGCCCTTCGCCACCTTGTACGGTACCCCAAAGGGATTGCCGACAGGGGTGGTTTCACACAACTGTCTCCAATGCTCTCTCTTCGATGCTACCATTGCTTTGCGATACATAGCGTTGGAGAGATTATATTCCCTTTTCAGGCGCTCCCTCCTGTCTGGGTCAAATCTCTCGCGTTGCATTCTACGTCTGCTGCGTCTGGCCTTCCCTCGCAGAAGGCTCAGATTTTCCGACCACCAGGGGAGCAGGGGTCTTGCGCTTCCCCCTGCTTTCCTGCAACCTTCACAAGTCTCTACTATCTCTTTGGTAAGATTACCAAGGTATTGATTGAGATCTTCTACCTCATCGAGATCTGCTGCACTTCTGTCTTTTAGCAGATCTGATAGTCGGCCCTGGAGTTCTGACCATTTGAGGTTCCGGGCGTCGAACCTAGACCTGGGTTTTTTCCCAATTTTCTCAAACCCTATCGTGAAGGTTATAGCAAGGTGATCGCTGCAGCTCACATCGTCCAGTACCTGCCAGTTCTGGAGGAGGTTGAGGACCGATGTCCTCGTGAGGGTGAGGTCGACCCACGACGTCCCAGTGGCAGCTTGGAACGTGGGAACACTGTCGGGGTCGTTCCTGATCGTCAGATCTGAGGAAATGACGAAGTCGAGGAATTCACTACCTCGCCCATCTTCTTCTTGGTCTCCCCAGAGGGGACTCTTTGCGTTAAAATCGCCTGCAATGATTGTCTCGTGTTGCGGGTGGGAATCCAGCAACCGCGAGATAGTATTTAGCACGTCTGAGAGAGCACCTGACGGTGAACAGTATGCGTTGACAAGCAATATTTTTCTGTTACTGCTCTCAATGCCCAATGCCACCACATTGGATGTGCATTCCAGCTCCAGAGCTCCCAGGTCCGGATCAAGAACGACTGTGGCTACCATTGGTTTTTCGCATCGAGAGTAGTACCACCGTGTGGAGTTGGGAAACCCCGCTACCCTACCATGGGAGTGGTACGGTTCCTGTATCAACAGGATTTTTGCAGCGACTTCGCTGGCAGTTTTAAGAATCTGCCCTGTTGCGGCTCTCGCGTGGTGAGCGTTGAGCTGGAGTACTCTAAGACCGGTACTTGTCCTTGGCCGATCAACCATAATTGGTTCGGCTTCTCTGCTGCTCCAACTCCCTGATTAGGGAGGGACAAGTCTTACTGAAGCTAGAATGGGCGGTTTCCAGCTTCAGTTTGAACCGCCTATTCGCGGAAGTGCAGTTATTGCACTTCGGAGCAGCAGTGCAATCCTTGTGCCGGTGACCTGTCTCACCGCACTGCCCACACTTGTCCTCTGCTTCCTTGCAACCATTCCTGAAATGGCCGAAGCCGTTGCACCGGAAGCATCGGACTTCTCTTACAAACTCTTTCAAGCGCAAGATCTACAATCCCAAGTTAAGTCGACCTCGCTTGATCAGTAGTCTGTAGGCCAGGGGTTCGGCTTCCACCACCCAGTGGACCTTACCCCCTTTGGCCTTAATGGCGAATTTCGCCTTAAATTTCCCTTCGAGGTCCGGGTTTTGCTCTTTAACCCCGGCCTCGAAGTCCTCTCGCGAGACCTCCCCGTCGACGCCATAAACGATTAGACCCGGGAGTCGCTTTTTGGGGGGGGGGGCGGGTTTCGAGTGGGTGCAATCCTTGGTCAGGGGATTGCTCCGCAGCTCGCCTTCAAGCTTGGCGATATCGTCGCTCTTTGAGCACTCTACCGCCACCCCTCCGTTCCGAACCTTGCGAACACATTTAACTCCTATCTGCAGTTTCGCTGGCTGCACTGCGGATAGGAGAGTTGTTTTTACGTCGTCCGACGTTTTGCCCTCATCGGTGGGGTAGATTAGGAGCACGTGTCTCCTATCTGGCACCACCCTCTTGGCTGCTTTCACTTTGGGTGCCGGCACAGACCGTTGCGCCTTCGTGGCACCCATCTTGGCTGCGGCGGCGTAGGACTTAGGTCCTACTGAGGGGGGCTGCCGCTCCACACTCTCCTCGAGCTTGCCCTCTAGCTTCAAGGTCAGCATCCCTTGCTGAGTGCAGGCGTGTTGAATCTTCTTCAACACCGCCGCAATCTTGCCCACCGCAGCCTTGCTTGCCGTCTTGGGAAGGGAGCCCAAGACCACTTCAATTTCTGTGACACAGCCCCCACCAGGGTTAGAAACTCTCTAGTGGCCGCTGTTAGGAGAGTCTCATCCTCCCGTTTTTCCTTCGGAGTGGACTCCGAGGTCACCATCGGTGAGGCCGTTGGTGACTGGGAGGTACCGGGCTTAGGAGAGGGTGTCTCCGCCGCCTGGACCTCCGAGGGTTTCACCCTGGTGGGTAAGGCTGTGCCTTGCTTTGCCTTCAAAGCACTTTTGGGGGAAGCCCCCTTCAATATCACTCCCTTTTGGGAGGTTTGCATCTCTGTGAGAGAGATGCAAAGTTTTTTCTGAGTCTTGAGTGGGCACCCTGGGGTTCTCCCACTCAAGGTAACGCTCAGAAAACCCGGGCGCGCGAGCTTCAGCCCAGTGACGGATCAAAGAGTCCTATCACTGACCGAACCGGCACGGCGTCGACGTACTCGCTATTCGTCACAAACGAGTCTTGCGGTCATTTGGGACTTCGCCCTCACAAGGGCGTTTTTATTCTAAATCCCTAATTGATCTGACTGCACCGAAACACTTTCAGTTTGAAAGCGTTTTATGAGCGGTGCTCTAAAACGCTCTGACGCAACGAACTGAAAATCGCAATCAAACTCACAAAACTCGCTCCCCGGCTCGATGAGGAATCGGCCGATCGTGAATATGAGTAGCCTGAATGCATTGTATGGCCGAGGCAATCATACTACTGATCAGAATCATTAATCTCCCGAACGTGATGGAGTCTGTCCGATTTGCAAAAATTTGGTATGCCAGATAGATCCTGCGATTTAGGTAATCCAAGTATCCACGTTTAGCCCTAATTGTCACATGCAGGCGCTTGGTTTCCGCAACAGTAAGCACCCGGAAATCACGTCGTGAGCGAAGTCGACAAGAGAGTTTAAGAAATTTGGGAATTACCTGCAGTGATTTGCAGTTCATTAAGAAAGCCAGACGTAAGTCCTCCGTAGATAACTTTTTCCGAAGACTGTAAAAAAATCCTGTTTTTGTCTACAACAAAGGACTATGTGGAAGACAAAAACTCGTGGGGAATTTATCAAATTCAATGATGTGGCGCTTCGCATATAGGACAGACCCGTAGAGCCTTGCGTTTTCGATTGAAGGAGCACAAGACCTACATTCTGAATTGAGACCTAATGAGACCATCGATGGCTAAACACTGGTTCGAAAAGGACCATAAATTTTTCTTTGAAGAAAGAAAACTAATTGACAAGCCAGATTCAACCACCAAACTTGATATTTTGGAAGCTTTCCATATATATCAGACGTCTTCGCAAATTGTTAATGACATGGCATCCACGCCATTTCTATTAAGCGCGTGGAAGCACCTAACCAAAACACGTGACTGTAAACACCATTTATGATGTCATATACTTCTCCTTTTCTCCTTACTTCACTTAGCACGACTATGTGTCAAAACTAAAAAGGATCAAGTGCAAAAGGAGAAGATCTCATTGAACTGAAAAGTGGACATCTCTTCTACTATCGTGGGACAGATACTGGCAGAACTAGTGGTCTTGGATTTATAATAAACAAGAAGCTGAAGGATAAAGTTGTAGAAGTTGAAAGTCCCTCTGACAGAGCTGCACGACTCGTTATCCAACTCTCGAGAAGATACAAGGATCAGAGTATTCAAACTTATGCATCCACCACAAGTCATCCTGAAGAAGAAATTGAAGAATTTTATGAGGAAATTTTTCATCTAAATAATATAAGCAAGCAACACTTGAAGATAATTATGCGACATTTCAATGCAAAAATAGAGCAACGGCAACAGAATGAAACTTCAGCAGGTAAATTCGGTCACGGCAACAGAAACCAGCGTGCAAATACTCTCGTAGAGTTTGCAGAGGCAGAAGGGTTTTTCATTATGAAATCTTTTTTCAAGAAAAAGTCGCAAAGGAAATGGACATGGAAGCAACCCAATGGATAGACAAGTGAAATTGATTTTATTATGTGTAACAAGAAATTTGTCATGGAAGACTGCAGTGTGCAGTGTGCTGAACAAGTTCAACACAGGTAGTCATCATAGAATGGTAAGATGTAAGATGCACCTCAAGGCTAAACTAGAGCGTGGCAAGCTCATAAAACAAACAAAGTGTATTTATGTGACCAACTTTAAAAAGCATCATACCTTCAAATTAGAACTGAGAAACAGGTTCTCTATTCCAGAAGGTCTAACATCAGAAGAAGTGCACATCTCTGAAGATAGTAGAAAAGCAACCAAAGCTCTTATGAAAACAGCAAAAAAATTAGCTGGGTCTAAGAACAAGTTACATGTAAATAAATTATGAGGAAAATCCAAAATGTTGATGCAAAAAAAAAAAAAAAAAAAAAAAAAAGAGAGAGATGAGTAAAACTAAAGAAGATGTGACTTCCACAGTGGAATATATAGAGCTATGCAAGACAGTACGAAAAAGTATCACTGAAGACGTAAGGAAATTCAACTGTGAACTAGTGAGGAAAGCAATTGAAAACAACCAAAGCCTAAAGATAGCAAAGGGACATCTCAGTAAGGGAAGAAAACAGATTATGGCACTGAGAAAAAGAAGATGGTTCTGTAACAAGAAATAGAGGCGAAATTTTGACAAGAGTGAAATATTTCTACTCCAAATTATATGAAAGGGATGATACCTGTACTCCAGACATAATGAAAGATACCAGTACCAAAGTTCTTCCAGTCCTCCCAGCAGAAGTTGCACATGAAATCAAGAACATGAAGCGGGGAAAAGCTCTAGGAAAAGATGAAATTACTGTAGACATCATTCAAAAAGCAAGTGGAGAAATTGAAAAAGTACTCGCCCAAGTTTTCACTCGATGCCTTAACGAAGGGAAGATTCCTGAGGATTGGAACAACGCTACAATGATCCTGCTACATAAAAAAGGAGACATTGAGAATCTCAGGACTACAGACCTATCAGCCTCCTATCAGTGGTTTATAAAATCTTCACTAAAGTTCTTTCACACCGCTTGAGGGTAACACTGGACATGGCTAAACCGAGAGAACAAGCCGGATTCAGGAGTGGCTACAGCACTATAGATCATATCCACGTACTGAGAGAACTAATTGAAAGAGCGAGGGAATATGAACTTCCATTGTGCATGGCTTTATTGATTATGAAAAGGCCTTTGATTCAGTGAAACCTTCAGCAGTTACAAAAGCTTTGAAATCCTGCGGTATTGAAGATGCATACATTATATTATTAATAACATCTATGAAAATGCAAGTGCGAAGATTCTGCTGTTTGAGAATACAGCACACATAAAAATTGGAAAGGGAGTGAGACAAGGGGACACCATATCTTCCAAGCTCTTTAATGCCCCATTGGAAAATGTCTTTCAATCACTTAACTGGGAAAACAAAGGGATAAAGATTAATGAAGATTATTTAACTCACCTTGGTTTTACTGATGACGTAGTCATTTTTGGAACTACCCCATCAAAGCTGCAGAGTAAGATCCAGGAACTTGCTAACAAGAGTAAAAGAGTGGGATTAAAAATGAATTTTTAGAAGACAAAAGTTATGTACAATGCTTTTACAAGAAATGAAGATTTATCGATTGATGGAGAAATGCCGTAGATAACAGATGCGTACGTTTATCTTGGACATCAGATATTAAGTGAGGTTCACATTGATGAAGAAATTAATCGGCGTATAAAACTTGCCTGGAGAGCCTTTGGAAGAAAGAGCATAATTTTCAAGAGCAATATGCCATTATGTCTTAAAAGAAAAGTGTTTGATCAATGCATCCTTCCAGTGCTTACGTATGGTGCAGAGACGTGGACCTTAACTAAAAGAGATATACAAAGGCTGCAGACAACTCAAAGCGGCGTGGAGAGGTGCATGCTTGGTGTAACCAGGAGAGATAAGAAGAGGAACTCGTAGATCCGATAAATAACAAGAGTGGAAGACATCATAAACAGAGTAAAATCCCTGAAATAGCAAGGGGCTGGACATACTTCCAGAAGAACAGACCATCGATGGACAGTCGAAATTTTAAATTGGATTCCAAGGGACAGGAAAAGACCCAGAAAAAGACCACATGGGTGATGGGTGGATGAAATTCCAAAGTATGCGGGAGTAACATGTAGGAGACTGGCACATGACAGACCGTTGTGGAAGAAGCTTGGAGAGACCTTCGTCCAGCAGTTGATTGATAATGGTTGACAATGATAATGATACAATTTGAATATTTACGTGCTATTCGTCCTGATGAAGCTAGGTCAATAACCAGCGAAACCATGGTCGGCTTGAAAAAAATATATGTGACAAAATGCGTTGTATTATCTTATTAATATATGTATGTACACTAAAGAGCAATTGAATCACAGACAGCTGGCGTTATGCAAATGTGGCGCTGTGGGAGGCCCTGTAAACGGAAACGACATGACGTATGCAGCGATCCGACAATATAAATAGTGATGCGACGGGAATAAGTAAGAGTCGGACGCAGTATGGGTAAGATGAAGGAACTAAGCGCATTTGATCGTGGGCAAATTGTCGGGGCCCGACGTATGGGTCACTCCATCTCGGAAGTCGTGCAGGCACTGGGATTTTCACGAGCCACTGTGTCACGGGTGCACAGTGAATACATCGAATCCGTTAAAACCATCCCTACAAGGTCCAACTTCCTTGGACAACAGCGTGTGGATGAGCGGGGTCATCGTCGGCTAGCTCGCATTGTAACAGCGGATAGACGGGCCACAGTGCAAGAAATCATTCGGCAATTTAACGCTGGTGTACAAAAACGTGTAAGCAGCCACACCATCCAGAACCATCTCCTCCCTATGGGGTACAGAAGCCATCGTCGCACGAGGGTGCCGCTGCTGATCGCACATCACAGGGTGCAAAGATTAGCATGGGCGCGGGAACATCGTCACTGGACCCTAGACATGTGGAAAAATGTTGCCTGGGCTGATGAGTTGAGTTTCACGTTGGTACATGCGGATAGCAGGATACGAGTACGGCGCAAACCACATGAAGCGATGGATCCTTCTTGCCAGCAGGGTACTCTTCAAGCTGGTGGGGAACATCGCACATTCTTGTCTAAGGACTGTTTACGTGGACTGAAATGAGACCCCTGGTACGTGTGGCATCGTCCCTCACAGGTCAACGTTACCTTACCGAGATATCCTGGACGACATTTTCCAATGGTGCGTCTTTAACATCCCACTAAGGACTTCATCCTGCAACAAGACAATACACCGTGCCATCGCTCCCGAATTGTATCCGAATGGTTGGATGAACACTCCACCGACGTGACCTCGTTTTTTTGGCCAGCTAGGTCACCTGATCTGAATCCCACTGAGCACATCTGGGATGCCATCGAGAGAGATGTTCGAGGCTCTGACCCCCATCAATCAAATCTTCGTGAACTGTTGGAGCTTGTTCAGAGGTCGTGAATCCGTATGACTTCCCAACGCTTCCGGTGTCTTGTCGAGTCCATGCCGAGACGAATCGCCGCCGTCATCAGAGCGAAAGGTTGTGCTACACGTTACTAGACAGGTATCTCTAATTCAATTGCTCTTCAGTGTATATTCGTCACAAGACTGTAGTCTTTGAGATCAAGCAACTTCATGCTACTGTTACGTATTTGAAAGATATGTGTACCTTCGTTACATTACTCTTACGTATTTGAAAGATATTTGTGAGATCATCATATTACTGTTACGTGTTTATTACATTGAACATTATAGTTTTAATAAACATTGTAAAATCACAATAAAAATGTTACACTCGACAGCTGTTTCAAAAGCAACAAGAGTCGTATTACGAGTTGTTTACGTTTTCACAGGTTCAACGCAGTCCACTGTCCATTGGGAACAGTGGCGGCGTTTATATATTGATAACAAAAGAAATAAAAATCTGTCCCAAATGAGGGTGTCGAATTTCTTATACATGTGGAATAGACTATATTTCAGCGATAAAAAGAAAGAAAATCAAATTCATTTCTCTAAATACCTTCCAATATGAAATTTCTCAGCTTCAAGTAAAAAAAAAATGCATGCTGGTATAGTATACTAACACAACAACACAGCCATCTACCTAGATTTTATAAAATGCTTTTTAGAATTTAAAAATTATAATAATAAAAACAATTACTTACTTTCAGATAATTTTGAATCACACACACAAAAAAAAAAAAAAAAAAAAAGGATGAAATATTAAATCAACTAACTAGCTAACTCGAGTACGACAGTATCACCAAAGAATATCCCAGTAGCTCATGGAAATACGGCTACGAGAGTGTTTCGGTGAAAAGGCATAAATGCGCATGCGCATCTACCCCGTTACCAAACCAAAAGTCTAAAATGTTGCTGGAATGTAACATCAAGGTAGCAATTATGTACAATGGAAACTATAAAACAGGAGTGTTGGTGAATGCTATTTTAATGTAACCGTAATGTACAAAGAGTTATGTTCCAAACTAGATGTTGCTGAAACGTAATTGTAAGATATCTCTGAAAGTGTAACGGAAATGAGAGATTGTTACATTATTGATACTTATCTGAAACGTTTGTGCTGTATCACACACACAAGAAACCAGCGTCTCTGACCACTCGGCCACCTGGACGACCAAGTCCGATTTGTAAAATTCTTGCATGGCATAACTTACACCGTCAGCAGAGCCGTAGCTTCCGGGAGGGTAGGCGGAGCGGTTGCCTTCCCAGGATGGTCATACCAGGAGCGTAATTTCATAATCTGAGGAGTGTAACAAATAGAAATGAACAGAGTGTAAATAAATTTGACAAACATTTTAACTCAAAAACGAAGTCATACACTTCGGTATCTTTTTTAAATACTTGAGTTAGCCGCATACACTACTATTAAGTTCAGTCAACCATCGTACAGAACTTACACTGTGAGTCGTGGATCACCTGATATGGATGCATGGAATTGTTTAAAACAGTGGATGGAAGTATGTAAAACAATGTGCAGATATGTCTAACCTCCGTGACCTTTCCGAATTCGTAGGGATGAAAAGCTAGTTAATCATTTGTGCTCTGTCACCGAACGTTCCTCTGAGCGTTTAACCTTGAACGGAATTTTTACAAGTTCTACTCCTTACGTTTACTATCTAATAATCATTCCTGTCTGTGCTGGCATCTTTGCATTCTGCATTCTGCACGTACCATGTCGGTGGTATTCACATTACTTTTACGGTTCACTTGATATTTATAATCGTTGGCTCCTGGGTATTCACTTAGTTTGTTAATTTTGCGTAAAATTATGTCGAAAACTGCAAGTGATCATAATACTTTCCCATAACGAAGGTATGAGAAAGTAAGAACTGCTTACTATTTGAGTGGGAGAAAGGAACTTTTGAATTCAAAGGGTCGTAATTTCAAGTCTCCAGAGATTTTAAAAAGTCCTACAGTTATTTCAGCAGAATTATAAAAAAATGTCCTACAGTTATTTTCCCCATGAGATTTGGTTTGTTTTTTCTTTAATAGGTCAATATTAATTCTGAAATTTGATTTAAAATGAACGATGCATAAGTGCCATTGGAAAGAAATTTAGAAGGGGAGTTTGTGCTCCCCTAGACTTCAAACAGCCCTTAGAAGTAAGAAGCTAGGAGATTTTGGCTAGGGTGCCCGATACGAAAGACAGATGGAAGTGAAGTACAGAAAGACACGTGTTTATCAATCAGTTCTGACTTATAATAACTTTTAATGTTCATCAGCATTTTTTGAAGAGAAAAGCTGATAATCATTGAAAGTTATCCAACACCCGCTACCATTTTTTTTTCAAAATTCGCACTAGGAAGACAACAAGTGGGACCGATAGAACCGTGAACACATTAAAATATTTACCAGGTTATAGTATATATTTGTTGACTGTTAAACAACTATATGATTATAACCTAGGTAAAATAATGTTCAAAAGAAGTAAAAATAATCTTTATCACAATTCAATATCATTAAACATCCTTTACATCAACATGAAACCAGAAACAGAACAAAACTAGTAACCAAGTTTCCTTAGGCGGAATCGACTAAAATGAATTTAAACTATTGTGGTCCTAAATTGTGGAACTCACTACCTGTTGACCTACAATCTATTAATAATATTGACCTATTTAAGAAAAAAACAAAAACCATATTTCATAGGAAAGATTTAAATAAGATAATTATATTGGACGATAAGATAGAAAATGCTAAACAAAACGTTACATGACTTCATATTAATTATTTATGACATTTTTAGTCAAGTGTCCGGGTCTGGAGGGGTTTGATTTAGAAATTAACTTAAAGATCAGATTGGTTTAATATTAGATAAGGATGGAGATCTTGAATTTGTCCCTTACTTATCAGTATTGTAAAACAGAAAACTATTGGCAATTTGATTGGTTTGGCACCAAGAATTATAGGGGAGAGATGAATGGTGGGGATATTACCGCTCCCTGTCGGGTATCAGCGAACCACGACTAAGTCTTATTCGCCGTAGTGGGAAAAAAAGTTTAAAAGGTCAAAAATTCAATACTAAACAATTCACCTCCAAAATTTCGCCTAGTGGTGTCAACAATGAATTTGGATTCCCTAAATAAGGGTCTCCAAGCTCAGGGTCAACAAATGCATCGCGTTGTGTTTCATATGAATTAGCATGGGGTTTCCATGCTCATTCATATGCCGCAAAGAAGTTAAAATAACAAGTTGCATGAATAACAATAATAAAATCCCTAATTGGACTCTAATGACATTTGGAGAAATAATCTGAGTGACACGTGAATTAAAAATTTAACTGTTTATTTCTTTTAGAAGATGGTTTTAAAGCTAGGTACAATGTGCCGGCGAGGTTGCTTGTTTTAGCTAAACAATTTAGTTATTTATTTCAAACGGGTATAATGCACTTAAATATTCTTGACTTTAAACTTAAGTTACTGGTTTAAAACTCGGCGCCGTGCGGCAGAGGAAAATTATTAATGCACTATGTGAGAGACTTTCGGGTAACTAGTCCTGTATAGCACATGCAAAGCTATGAGGCATGAATCAGAAATGCGTAGGATAAAAGTCATCATACCCTCTTTTCCTCGGGAAGCCCCGATCGTGATGCGGGGTTGCCGGCTGGTCGTAGACTATTTCAGACCTCCTAACTAAATCATTTCTCTATCGTGGAAACATCACCCTTCCGAAAACCGCTGAGACCTCTTCTACTCAGCATCTAATTCTCGAGTGTTCTCTCTGTCGTTATCTTCGAGTCTCTAGTCTCTAGTCTGTAGTCTGTCCTCTTCATTCCTTATTCAGTTAATATTTCTGTTTTTTCCGTGTCCGGTGTCCATCTTGGGGCGTGACAGCCCGGCCGTCCGAATCGCGTCAGGTTATGTCATTGGCCCTCACAGATAGCTCTGCTATATGACTCGCTTGCTATCCGTTCAGTTCGGGTCACTTTCCCCAAAAATTATGTCTTCTTTCAGCTGTCAACTTGTTCTCGCACCTTTTTGTTAATTGACCGCGCCTAGCTACTTAGAAGCGAAGATTGTCACGTAGGTATTTCCGGCGACGTGACTTATCTCGAATTTCGTCGCTACCCCGGACAATGCAAAGATGCTCGCAAGCGTTGCTTGAGAAAAGGGGTGACGCCCCCAATAGGATTTATTGCGCTCCTGCTATTCTCAGCTTCGGCTACGAGACTACTGCTATTGTACTTTCCTTCCGTGCGTTTCGTGAAAGAAAAAAGAACTGTGAATGTTTTCTTTTCTCTTCCTTCCCATCTGGGATTTTCATCAAGTTTCCGTGAGAAAAAAAAACATAATTTTCCCCTTTTCTTTTGGCTTGAGTGCAATTAGGACTGATCTAATTATCAACCGAAACTTTCGGGTAGCCTGGCTCAGCTTCACCGGAAAGTAATTTTTAATCATTGATATTCTATTTTGGTAATTCAAATATTTATTTCCTACCGCTTTAGAGTAAAAATAAAAAAAAAAATAATAAATAAGCAAAATTATACGGATGAAATTTAAATGTTACGGGGATATAGAAAATTCCGCGGTAACAGGGAGGCCGACTACGGACGGGTGGGAGACGGGGATAGTAGCACAATTAGAATTGTGCTATTTGTTATGGAATTTTACTATGTGCAGCCAAAGAAAAGAGTCCTAATGTTTCTTTTTTTTTTTTTTTCGATATGTGCATGATGGAAAAAAAGGAAAACAAGCTTATGGTATTTTTCTCCCCTGTTTGACTATGGGCATGGATGGCATCTGTACCTTTATCATTCTTTCTGTATAAATTCTTGCACTTGAGAGATGATTAAGATTTTATTTACGGTTTTCCCTTTTCTGGATGAAAAATTTCCTCCTGATAGGCGAAAAGACATATTAATCATGATATCTCTGTTGCGAGGAGAACTGGAAACATTCTTCTTTGACTAAATGGGATTGAAATTTCCGGGATATTTTCCGGCATTTCTGTTTGCTCAGTTTTGTTTTCAAGTTGGAGCTAATATCATTTATATTTGTAGCAATATTTTTGTTTCTGAAAAGCAGGAAGGAAATTACGTTTTGGCAACAAGAGAAAAGCTTGATAATTTCTTCCCTAGGTGTATTGTAGAAAAAACAGGGAGGAAATGCCCTTGCCATTTGCCCATCCTCAAGGAATTTTCTGGAA
The DNA here is from genome assembly GCA_039090855.1 of Macrothele yani. Classification (NCBI taxonomy): domain Eukaryota; kingdom Metazoa; phylum Arthropoda; class Arachnida; order Araneae; family Macrothelidae; genus Macrothele; species Macrothele yani. Next base: position 53,024,749 of record CM077011.1, on the reverse strand, counting down.
GATTCCAGGTAATTTTTAATTCGGAATATTCTTAGATTTCATCTTTCTGGACAAGGACATGACCTTGTATCGAATAATTTCCACTCCGTTTCTTCTTTCTTTCCTTTTTGTTTTTCATTTTTTTATCTGTTCCTTTTTCCTTTTACTCCCCCACCTCTTTCTCCCTTTTGTTTGTTATGTACCATTCAAAAAACAACAAAAAAAAAAAGAAAAAAAAAAAAAAGAAACGCTGACTGAAATGGTAAATATTTTGGAAAGAGGAAACACGAAAGCTTTTTTGCAAGATGCAGGTATATTGTAAGAAACTTGTGTCGCACGATTGGTCGAATAACAATTGGTCGACAGTAACGATTGGTCGGCAGCACGATAGGTCGACATAACGATCAGTCGACAGCACGATTGGTCAAGATAACCATTGGTTCAGAGGATTATGGTTTACATTCGCAGCGGTACCTCTCAGAACGTACTGACTTCTCAAAACGTAACGTTCCTTTTTGGAAATACTGTAATATCTTTTAGAATGTAGTCCTCAAAACGTACAGCATTATAACATATTTCCAAATAGGCCCCCGTGCCATCTTTTGTACTCTAAGGGAAATCTATATAGAGGGCCTTCTGAACGATGTTATTTCCGAAAGGGCCCCGGGGCACTTTAGGTATATGCACCTTGGGAAAACTGCCACACATAATTCGGAAACTCGAAAAATGGCCCCACCCGAAAGTTGCCACACATTCAAAGCGTTTCTCGGACGAACGGCGATTTGTCCTCATCCCCTTAATGAAAACCATGTGGCAATTTTCCGGTGGGCAATATTTTTGTGTGTGGCAATTTTCCGGGTTGCTGAAAGATGTGCGGCAATCTTCCGGTGGGGCAATTTACCGCCAAACTGTTTGCACTTATTCAAATTTGTTTTCCAAGTTCCGTTGACCATTTTATGTCGACCAATCGTTATATCGACCATTCGTTACTGTCGACCAATCGTTATGTCGATCAAACGTGCTGTCGACCAATCGTTACTGTCGACTAACCATTACTGTCGACTAATCATTAATGTCGACCAATCGTTATGTCGACTAATAATTTCTGTCGGACTAATCGTTATGTCGACTAATAATTTCTGTCGACCAATTGTTACTCTCGGTTAATCGTGTGTCGGCCAATCGCTATGTCGACCAACCGTTTGTCGACCAATCGTTAGTTACCCAACTTAGTGTGCGTAGATGAAATTTTGTTTTAAAATTTAGTACGCTAAAATCCGGGAAAAAATAAAGATTACTGAAAAACAATAAGATCAAAAGGATGTTTCGTTCTGCTGTTACTGATTAGTATACTCTTGCTTTGAAAATATGGCATTTATTTGAAATTGTCACATTTTTATATAACAGCTGCGATAACATTCTTTCAGATTGAAGCGAAGCAAATGATAATAATTCATTTGATAATATGTATAATCTGTTTGTGTTAACAAAATATTTAAAAAAGTAACATCATATAAATATCAGCACAAGTAAAGAATGTTGCAAAAAATGGCCCCATTTTCTCATGTAATAAAAATTTATTCAATGAATCTTGTAAATGTCAAGTAGAATAAAAATAAAGTTTCCTCTGAGAAGTAATGAACAAGCATTAAATCAGTGGGAAGAAAAAAAATTCTCGGACATCTGTTGCTTTCTTAGTTTGCCTAAAGTTAGATAAAGACTTAAATGGAAAATCTAAAGACAAATATGATATTTTTTTTTTTGGCTTAAAGCTTAGTTCTGGATTCCAGCCCCCCCCCCTCTCTCTCTCTCTCTATCTTTCTCTATTTTCATTCATTAAATGTCACAAATCTAAACAGATGTGCATATGTTTTCCTTAACGTGGTTTTTTTTTGGCAAGAACAGTATAACTAAAATGCTAACTCAGTTGTTCAAAGTTATATTTTTACGTTGACAAAGATTTTAAAATATCGTAAGGAAGAAAGCAATGTGTATCCTGTCACTGGCTAAGAGCATATTTGTGTCGACTCCTGATAAAGATCCGTAGTTCCCAAACTGTACGCCCTTTTCTTTGGAAGTCGCCAAAAGCCTAAAAGGGGAGCTCTTAAACTTTCAAAAGTTATCGTCACGAAATAAACTCAGTGTAACATTATTTCCTTAAAAATTATGTAATTGAAATCTGTTGACATTACAGAACTCGACATTTTTTGCCCATAAGTAATTCTCTCCTAAGTTATTTATTTTTTGGTGTACACGATTTCATTGCAGCACATTGCTCATTTATGATTTTTAATGAAGTTAATATGTAACTGTTTCTGTTATGCTCTTCCAAATAACTTTAACTCTGGCTTAAAATGGTGAAGTTCTTGACTGATTTTAAAAGAAAACTGAGATGACACAACTTTAACTAAAGTTGAGCTCCACACTGGCGTTTTCGTTTCACAGCAATAGTCAATTACATGCAAATATAAAACATGAAATTACGGAGGTAACCTAGAAAATTTAACCCCTGATAATTTTTCCAGGTAACCATAGATAATTTCTAATTTAACTTTCACTCTTTTTTTAGATAAAGCAGGCAACAGAATGTGTGTGCATGTGCGTATGTTAAGCAGTTTTATTGAAATACCTTGCTTTATTATGGCAAGATGAACCTGATTTGTTTATTTCTAAGTAAATTGGAAAGGGAGTGAGACAAGGAGACACCATATCTTCCAAGTTCTTTAATGACACATTGGAAAATGTCTTTCAATCACTGAACTGGGAAAACAAAGGGATAAAGATTAATGGAGATTACCTAACTCACCTTCGTTTTGCTGATGACGTAGTCATTTTTGCAACTACCCCATAAGAGCTGCAGAGTATGATCCAGGACCTTGCTAACAAGAGTAAAGAAGTGGGATTAAAAATGAACTTTCAGAAGACAAAAGTGATGTACAATAATGCTTTTACAAGAAATGAAGATTTATCGATCGATGGAGAAAAGATGGAGATAACAGATATCTCTGACAGCAGATATCAAGTGAGAGTCACATTGATGAAGAAATTAATCGGCGTATAAAACTTGCCTGGAGAGCTTTTGGAAGAAACAGCATAATTTTCAAGAGCAATATGCCATTATGTCTTAAAAGAAAAGTGTTTGATCAATGCATCCTTCCAGTGCTTACGTATAGTGCAGAGACGTGGACCTTAACTAAAAGAGACATACAAAGGCTGCATACAAATCAAAGAAGCATGGAGAGGTGCATGCTTGGTGTAACCAGGTGAGATAAGAAGAGGAACTCGTGGATCCGAAAAACGACAAGAGTGAAAGACATCATGATCAGAGTTAAATCCCTTAAATGGCAATGTGCCGGACATACTTCCAGAAAGGCAGACCATCGATGAACAGCCGAAATTTTAGATTGGATTCCAAGGGACAGGGAAAGACCCCGAAGAAGACCATGCATGCGAGAGATGGGTGGATGAAATTCGAAAATATGCGGGAGTAACATGGAGGAGACTGGCACAAGACAGACTGTTGTGGAAGAGGCTTGGAGAGACCTTCGTCCAGCAGTGGATTGATAATGGTTGACAATGATGATGATGAAATCACAATGAAATTAATAGCTTTAATCAAGAGCGCCGCATAAAATTTATGCGCGCAATGTTAGGTAGTGAGGGGTAACGGTACCATAAATTTTGAGAACTCCTAGTGCACGGGTCTATCCTAGAATTGCTTTTTATTGGGGTGGTGGGTGTCCAGTATGATTCAAGTGCATGCGCTGTCGTTGGCTACTGGTGCCCCTCAAAACGAGTTATCATTATCAGGGATATATCGAGAAAATTACTTGTGGGAGGTTGCATGTGGGATTTGTCAAACGGTCAAAATAGTGTTAAAAATGTCATTCTTTTTCTTAAAGAAGAAATTTTGCGAGGGGTCTCATCCTTTTCAAATCGTGTAGATCTGAAAGCAGATATCGGTGTGGGTCCATCCCGTTTTACAGACGCACGTGCGTTAAGAACAAAACAAAAATTTAGGTTAAAAGCATTTCACTCCTTTGTCTCTAACAATGCTGGTTACTGCATTCTGTTTTACGTTAGGCTTCCTTTATAACCTCCCTCGCCATGCATATGAAGTACCCGAATTCTTGAGACTATAACCTCTCGTCAAAATAATTCATAGCATCGTCAGCTTTATTATTAAAGAAGACAGAGAGAGGGGAAAAAACAAAAAGAGCATCCTAGGTTTACAGCCTGTGACTGGAAATAAAGATACTTTGTTCTCGGGGTCTCATAGCCGCTTCCGTTACAGGGCCGTCTAACAAAGTAAGCTACCTAGGTGGTTGACTGACTGAAGACTGGCTTATTTTTGTGTGATAAGCGTTGGAGGTTGCGGTGTGAGGTTTCAGCGCAGTCATCGGCAGCACTCGTTCTGGTATCTCGAGCATCTGACTGACAAGAGCAGAAGCAAAATAACAGGAAAGGATTTCTGAACACTGAGTGTCTTGAATGTCGCGCCAACAATAACAACTCCTGACACGCAGGCAGGGATCCGGGCAGCCAGCCATTCACGCGTGCACAGAGCCCAACGCAAAACCATCATCGTAAATTAACGCTCCGTGGAAACAAGGGAAGCACGATCGTTTCTGGCGATTTCCCTGGGGAACATATAATAAATTTTACGATTACCGTGCCATTACCTAAATTTCCAGGAACGAATTAACTCTTTAAAAATACATGAATTACACGTAGCTTCACTAGGCTTTACTGGCTTTGCGAAACTGCCCCGCGCGTGGGGTGGGGGGGGGTTGCTGTTTACAAATATACTTCGATTGCACTTACGAATGTTGCAATCATATTGTCGTTATGTTCAAATAACTGAAATGAATACAAACATCAAATATGGCACGAAACCAAAAACGAAACTTCGACGTAAATTACAGGAGGGAAATAAATTAAAAAAAAAAGTGAGCTTAAATAGAAACAACGAATCCACCTCTTTTTCTAGGTTCAGCCATTATGTCAAACAAGAGGTTTTTAAAAAAAGAAAATTTATTGTAACATAAATTATAGAGGATAAATAAAAACAAACAAAAATGAGCTTAAATAGAAATAATGAGTCCACGCTTTCTCCCAGGATGCTGAGTTATTACATCAAACAAAATTTTATATTTTTAATTTTGTTTTTAAAAAGCAACATAAATTACAAAAAATAAAACAAAACAAAAAATAAGATTAAATAGAAACAACGAGTCCACACCTCCTCCCAGGTTGCTAAACAAGTTTTTTTTTGTTTGTTTTTTTACATTATCTTTTTTTTTGTTGTTTTTCAATAAAAATGTGTTACCTATTTTGGTATGAGTATACGTAACTAATAAACTTCACGTGTCATGTATTTGCAATGGGATGCACTTCATTTGCTCATGGATAAGGTGAAAACAAACAAATAAAATCCAATGCCTTGCACGAATGCAAAACTGCAAAATCAATAAAAATGGAATTTCTTGAAGCTAAAAATAACTGGAAAAATGATGAAAAGGCATTTGTTTGTGTTTAACGTTTAAGAAAATTAACTAGAAGTAAAACATAATAATCATATGTAGAGGATTTTAGGAAGGGAGTGTCTGACCCCAGGTCTTAAACAACCCTTAGAAATAGGAAGCTAGGAGATTTGGGCTAGAGTGCCCGATAGGAAAGTGATATGGAAGCGAAGTAGAAAGGGGAGGAAGACGCCCTTATTTATTACCGTGGGGGGCAGTACCCGGGGTCTGACGGCTTAACGTGTCCATCCGACGCACGGCGGATATTTAGTGGATCGAGCGTTCGTACCTGCCTGGGATCGAACCTGAGATCCTTTCCGTGGCAGTTACGAACGTTGCCCACTCGGCCACCCGCGGCCTTAGAAGTAAAACAGTGCTTCTTTCAGTAAAAAAAATGTTACTGAAACACTATAGTGCGGAAGCCGACCCATGTCCTGTTGGAAAGGTTGCGTATACGGGGTTTCTTTTCAGATATCATTAAATATGTATCATATGATATTTTTCATCTTGGGTAAGTGACCGAAAGGTCATTTTTTTTTCAAAATGGCCGCCAAATATGGTATATGGTTTTTAAACGTATAACAGCATTTAGTTCGAAATGTGGCCAAGTTTGGTATCAAATGAAAGCTCTTATTCGTGGCAATGCAACTAACGACACTTTATTTACATATTGTAACATGCTTTAAAGCGAAATACAAAATATTGTCTGAACCACAACAGATATTTTATTTATTATGTATATTGCAGCCGTTTGCTGTACATTTGCAAAATCTTGAACATGGAATTTCTTTTTGTGGCATGGGCAGACAGTGTCTCTGAACCATTATTTGCAAATGCATGGATGTGAAAAATCTTCTGGAATATTTTCAAAGGTGATTTGGAGCTGCGTTTTGCCATCTTCCTCTATATATCCATACAAAGTTAGTACCAGGGTGGGTGCATCAGCAAATGCATGGTACTACGTGTAACATTGCAAAAAACCTCGTTCGATGTGTAAACCTATAGTGGTAAAAGGTGGCATTATCTTCTCTAGTTCAAGCGTTTTCATTTGATGATACTGGTGTACCCGGAGTTTGTTTCAAGAAGTAAAATTTGATGATAGAATTCTAACAAGAAACTCTTTGGCATCATCCATCATTGTTTCACAGAGGTCTGTTTTACCGAAGGTTTGTAGTAGATGTAGTGACAACTTACCATGCTTTAAAACTGCAAGCTTTGTCCCAAATTTGCTTGCCTTGTCGCATCCCGTGATGGCATGTAAGGCTGGCAGAATTTCGATGGCGCTATGATCCAGGACTTTCACAAGTTTATGGATCGTCATTGCACGTGATGTAGTACCCTTTCCACAGAGAACCCATAGCTCAGACAATCCTTCCTTTTTAAAACTTTTAAAGAGATGATACACTGCGCACACAAAGATATCAGTATCTGAGGATGCTATTACAATGCGCTCTGCATTTCTAGTAACTGCATGATGTACATGAAAAAGCAGACGCTCATCAGACTCCTCCAAGTCAGAATGTAAAGATGAAATGTCTTCTTTCGTGCCATTTTCAAGAAGTATGCTTATCTGTCCATCCTTACCAAGTCCGCCAAGATAAATAGGCGTACTACTGAAATCATTGTATTCCATCAGGTGAAAATCCTCCAAATACGTGGCGTCAGTAAATAAATAAATACATCGCTCTTTCCACTTTCCAGAAACACATAGCAACCGAAAAAATGTTTTCAGCCTCCGCCGTGGAACTGAATCACGGATCTCTCGATATCTAGCCGAGCGCGTTAGCTGTACACCACGGTGACCAACAATCCACGGTGCTATGTGTATTTTTTTAAGTCAGCTTCTGTCATCATAAATCCGTACTTTGGGCTCAGCTACTGAGACGTCTCCATCTGGTGAGGAAGAACTGCTCCAACTGGTATTATTGCTTGAAGATGCCCAGAACGCATGCATATCTTTTGGAAGAGGGGTCTCCCCTCCATTAATATTCGTGTTAATTGGATGGGTAGTGTTCCTTCGTTGTCGTTCAGCTGCTTTAACGCTATCTTCTTTGTATACATCAAAGACGATGTCAATCCTTGAAGAGTTCAGTGCAATAGCTTTTATTCTATGTATGATAAGATTTGCAAAGTCCCCAAAAGTTTCCATAGACTTAGACATAGCTGCCAGACTTTACCGTGCGATTAACATAAAATCAAACAAGGTTTTGCAGCCCCGGTGGCGCAGTGGTCTAAGGCGCTGGCCTCTGATCATTCGTCCGTAAGGGGTCCGGGCTTGAATCCCGGTAAGGCATGGATGTTGTGTTTGTCTTACGGCACTGGCTCTCTCTCTTCCCTGGAACCAGTGACCCTAAATTAGGGACGGGCGACTGCTTATAGCCCATTGAGTTGCTCACGGTGGTCGTTGAACCTCCAATCAAAAAAAAAAAAAAAAACCAAGGGGTGGTGTGAGATGAAGGAGGAGGCGTTTTGAAAGTTGGTTCTAAAAGATCTTTCTCGAGTTCTTGTACCAAACTTGCCTTATCAGGTGTTTTTAGAAATCCAACTTTTGTTAAAAAAAAAAGAAGTAGAAATGAGTTCACAGCACAGCAACTCATCAGTGGAGTATCCTCTTTCTCATGCAATATCAATTAAATGTAGGGCATCAGAAGTTTTCCTTTGGGTATCGATTATCTTCATGTGTTGCTGATAATTGGACTTCTTCATCTTTGCCACTGTATCGAATAGCTTCTTGGACTTATAAACGAATCTTTCTTGGCGAAATAACTTGTATGCTCTTTCTCCCCGTTCGTAACATGTAAGCTTGACGATTTTTTCATGACATGTAAGCTAGACGTTCTCCTCATTTTTATACCTCTTGTACCATGGTTAAAAAACTCCATTGGATAGCGCATATGTATGCATGCATTTCAAAATAATGCAAGTAATGGGCGTCGGAGCTGTTTTTTGACAACGGGGGTAAGATATTAGGATGTGCATTTTTTGGTCATATCACAAAGCTTATCGGTCTTTTGCAAAACCTTAAGTGATGACGTCATTTGAACATGCTACAGATAAATTGATTATATCGATAACATCAAAATTAATATTAATCTAGAATTTTCTATCGATATTACAAGGTTTTTCAATATAAAACATTTTGCTCTTATAATGAACGACTTTAAACTGTATTGATTTGAAGACTTTCACATTAATATGAATTCCAAAAGATCCGTAGACCTTATGCTATACATCAAACAACATAAGTAGAAAAATATCTCATTCGTTTATCCCTCCCATTTTCTTCCTTAGACTGATTGTGTTATACCTAAATGAAATGTACCTTTCAGAAATTTCAGTACGACTGTTTTTGAATAAAGATGATCCTTCATGAGTCGGCTTTTCTCTCATACAGTGGTGATAACTATAAGGATGTTACTTCGTGAAATTGTTTTATTCTTATACTAAACAAGCGAAGAGAATTGAATCCGCGACTTAAGTAATGAAAAAATTCAGAGTTTTAGATGGTTGTTATTTAAAATTTAAAATATTTTGTTTTGCTAGAAGGAATTTTAAATGGCAGGAAACAAAAAATTATCCAAATATAAATCCCATTTCCTCTTGCGGACATAATTAGAAAGGAAGAAAAGTGAGGAGGACAAATGTGATGTTTTATCCCTGCACGCAAATGAACAGGCGGCAGCCGCCCCCTCTGCTCCCGTGGTTCTGATGCCACTGATACAGGTAGACGAATATGGGTTCTGGTAACAGCAGACTTTCTTTAGTACAACACCACGTCTCTCTTCTCTTATGCCAGCAGTCAGCCTTGAACAACACTAAAACCACTTCAGGAAATATGATTTATTACAGATTTATAGTAACTGATCGCCCTGGATGAAGGCAGTGTCGTACCTTATTCTTCTGATTATAGCAGTAAGGTACGTCCCATCTTTATATGCATAGGCCTGATTTAGGGCGTCTAAATTTGGGGTGCGGGTTGAGTTCTGGGAAGGGGGGGGAGGGGTTGCATAAGTGAAATTTAAACCCTCGTAAGAAAGTGCAATATTTTGATTGTATTACGAAAAAAGCAAAAACAAAAGTCATTCTTTCGGACCTAATTCTGGCTAATTTAAATAAGTTTACCCCTTAAATAAGTTTAAATTTCATAACATTTATTTAGGCCTAATAATGAATTAGGACAACTACAGTTCATGAAACACTTAAGCATTCTCATAATGTTTTATTTTAAAACATTTTCAGCACTGAGAAAACTATTTAGAGCGTAAAATCTTTACTTACAAAAATTTACCAAAACAAATTTGCTTTTTATTTTCAATTTTAATCCTAAAATGTGTTTCGTCCTTCTTTCATCAAATAAGTGTTAGTTATGAGGTCATAATCTCTAGTTTTTACAATTTCACTCTCAGAAATTAAAACCATCAAATCGGAAAGCCTTTCTTCTTTCATAGTTGATCTCAGCCAGTTGTTGATTCTTCTCATCGTGGAGAATGTACGCTCACATGTGGCACTATTTGACGGTAGCGTTAAAGTTATGCACATCATTTTGTAAAGATTAGGGTAGAGTTCTTCTGTGACATGTTCATTTAGAGCTTTTACTGTATCTTTCAATGAACTTGCTGAATCAATCGATTTTGGGTTATCTTCGTTTTTGCTCTCCATAACAGGACTTGCTACGCTCAAAGTTATATTATTTCTTTTACCCACACAAATCCTTGAGGTGGCCGGGTACCTCCTGGCCCCCAAGTAAATCCGCCTATGTTTATATGATATGTGACTTACCTTTACTGTTTTAATTCTAGATTACATTAATCTCCCTGTGATGTTTGGGGAAGTTACACTCAAATGCTCTTAAAGCTCAAAAAATTAAGGTTGAAACTTTCAACATATGTTAAAAGAACCTTAAGGTTGAAACTTTCAACATATGCTAAAAGAACCTTACGGTTGAAACTTTCAACATATGCTAAAAGAACCTTAAATTGAAATTTTCAACATAAAACCTTGAGGTTGAAACTTTCAACATATACTAAAGGAACCTTACAACATATACTAAAAGAACCTTACGGTTGAAACTTTCAACATATGCTAAACGAACCTTAAGATTGAAACTTTCAACATATGCTAAAAGAACCTTAAGGTTGAAATTTTCAACATAAAACCTTAAGGTTGAAACTTTCAACATATGCTAAAAGAACCTTAAGGTTGAAATTTTCAACATAAAACCTTGAGGTTGAAACTTTCAACATATACTAAAAGAACCTTAAGGTTGAAACTTTCAACATATGCTAAAAGAACTTTAAGTTTGAAACTTTCAACATAAGCTAAAAGAACTCTGAAAAAGAGGTACTATCTCCCCCGTCAATTTTGCGCGGAAGAGTGTTCTTGGCCAGTTTTGAGAGAGAGACAGAGAGTTTTGTTTCCCCCTTTTTTTGCAAGAAAATTCAATCCACATTTTTACTGAGATGTGGCCAGTATCCTATACTCCAAGTCAACCTAAGAGTGCACCACTATGGAAAGTACGGAACAGCTACCTCCACTACGAAAAGTAATTCTTAGAGTTTAGATCGTAAAGCAACACAAGTATTTCTCAGAATCCATTTTTATTTTATTTTATTTTGTCGAGAGTTTAATGACCTAAGTCAGCAACTCGATGGGTATAAGCGGCCTCACGTTGCTAACTTAGGTCCACTGGTTCCAAGGAAGAGCGAGAGCCAGCGCCGAAAGACAAACACAACATCCACGACTCGCCGGGATTCGAACCCGAGCTCATATCGGGCGAATAGCCAGAAGCCAGGGCTGAGACTACTGTGCCACGAGGATGGCCTATTTTTATTTTCTCAGCAGTTTATTGTGCAAAAAAAAATTTTTTTTTTCAAAACGTCAGAGAATTTTTAGAAATTAATTAGATATTAAAAATTCCTGAATCAAGAGACTCGCACTTTCAGCCGCTGCTCGTCAAGTTGGGAAATGTCCGTAACTCGGAGAGTGGAAACTTCTCCCAGCATTCGCAACACAGAGACAATACAGCGACAATCTGCGAAACTCGAGAGCTGAGCAGTTGGAGAATTTCTTCGAGTTCAGATCCCACCGCACACTTATTATGTTCTATCTCTCCCTGCTTCTCTTAAAACGGATATCTGTATAAGGCTCTTTCAGTTCCTTATGGTGTTAAGATTAATTTCGACGATCTGCGTAGTTTTGCCTGGGTAAGTGAAAGGGGAGGAGGAGTGTGGGAGCAATTGTTTGACAGAAACGCCACAGCTGGAGTGCAGTGCAACTCAGATTGATACCGTTCTTGCATTCCACCAAGAGGCAGTGATCAGGTTTCCCTAGCTTTTACACACTCTTACAGGAGCTTGGAGTATAGTTGTTCTTCAGGTTTTCTCTGTTTGATTAATTCAGCTTCTTACTATGAGCGTCCACCTCCATGTTCTTACACCTTAAAAAATTTCCTTTCCACAAAAATATTTGTGGCTTAAAAAAATAAATAAATGTAAGAAACATCCAGTGAAAAGAATCAGAACTAAAGATGAACAATCCTCATATTGTCTCACTTCTGTCTGTCTCTTTTCTGGTATGTCAGCAGTGTTCGAGTGAATGTAAATAAAGAAGGAAGTTCGTTGAAAGAGAGACACCTGCTGTTATGGCTTTTTAGTTTAGTCGCAATCCACAGACATAAAACGAAATAAAATAAACGTAGGGGGTGATTCAACTCCTAATAAATCCAGTGAAACAGGCAGCATAAAACAGTTGTAAGTTCATTTAACAGGATTTGTAAACAACAAAACATGTACATGTGGAACTAGGGATTTGTCGAGATCGAAACCGTTACAACGGAATTACGAACGCATACTCATATCATGTGTGTCAATAAAGTTCATTGAATGCTTTCGTAGCGTGTAAAAGAGAAGATTGTGAAAGGTGCACTAACTTGTACGACACAGCCAAGTACATGAGCGAGCATGTCCGTAGTCGTCACGGAGTGCAGGTTGTTAGCGGGCAAAAATAGAGCAAAGAGCCAATATCAAATTCTACTTCAAATTGGGCCACAGTTATTCCTCGAATCTAACACCGGATGTTTATTTTTTGTTTCCCCTATTGGAATTAGAGAGTGTATACTTACATGAGGTTCAAAGAAACGTGAAGACCCTGCTGCAAACGATAACAAAGGAGGGACTTCTCTCATAGCTTGAAGCAGTTGTACGAACAATGCTAAAAGTGAAATATATCCGGGGGTTGGATTATCTTGAACCCAGTAAAGTAAGTTTTCACAAGGAAGATGTTTATGAGTACAGATTTATTAGTAGATACCTGAAACATTCACTTTATAGTATCGACCAAGTTGTTAAATCACAAAATGACAAAACTCCTGCCCTTATGTCATCATGATCAATACTGGTAGTGCACACTTATTAGTGCTGCACAAATACCTCAACTAAGCGAAAGATTTCCTCTGATTAGAGTACAAAGAGATTTGTATGAATCCCTACGCTCGAGATATTACAATTCTTATACCTGTGGGACCATTGTGATATAACAGGAAGGATTCTTCCCTTCTTGGTATGCTTCTTTTGGCAAATACTTATTTCGCTGTTCTTGTTGTACTTCTGTTCCTGTTCGATTGTACGACGAACAGATTCAACCCTCTTACTACGTACGCTTCTGTTACAAACACTCCATTTCCGTCAATACCTGAAGTAGGTACCCTCCTAAAGGATTCCCGTATTGCCAGATATCGGATCCTGTGTATCTCGTTTCGTGTCATCAAACCTTTTGCCATTTTGACAATACCTGTTATCCGGTGGTTGTGGTTATTAAAGACTTATTCTACCTGTTTCTTGCACTACGGATCTGGATTCGAATCTAGTGAAAAAAGAAAAAAAAAAGGAAAGAAAAAAGCATATTGAATGTGTCTTCTTTCTGTCTTGCTAGCGGAAAGGAATGGAGCCTGACTAGCCGCCTGTATTCTGGCTAAATGCCTTCGTACGGGGCCGTCCATAAAGTACGTTCGTGATTTTTTTACTATTTTTAGACCCCCCCTTCTAAAATGCACGTCCTAATTACCGCAACCCCTTTATTTTTGACGACTGCTTTTAGCAGTCCGTTGTGAAACAGAAAGAAAACATGTAATTATTTAAAGGAATATTCCATATATTTACACGTTTGCTTCACAAAATATTTATTATTTAGGCATTAATTTATTCCCAAATATTACCCGAACTTTATCATTTTGAAATAAAGATCTACAATTGAACGCACGCCTTCAAGGTTGCAACACACCCGATTATACCATCTACAAAACACGAAAGATTTGGTAGTACAAATACGAGAATTTAATATTCTGATTTGGCTAAATATCTTCAGAAATCTGAAATATTTCATACCTTTTTTAACTATTAAAAGAAAAAAAGAGAAAACAAAACGAAGAAATACCGTGAAGTAAATTTTATCATTACGCTCAGATTCTAAAAAGAATCAGCCCCATTTTACATAAAATACGATCGTCATTGTTCGGTTATTACAAGTCGAGTTGCAATAATTACTAAAGTGTTACTTAAATGTTGCAACAACTACTTTAAAAGTTGCAGTATTTATTTAAATATTTAATTTTCCATGTCGTGTGCTTAAATTAATCTCGGCAAATATTTTAGCAAATTTCATAGAACGACACAAAACACAATTTTTCACATTCAACAAATGCTTCTTTTTTATTGCACTGGATGCATTTTTGCAGTAAATGATGCTAATTTAAAACTGTTTTTATTGCATTACAATTTTCAGTGTGATTATACATATAGGTTGACTTACACCCCTGTTCCCAGTTCTCAATTTATTCAAATGAACTCTCAAAGGTGTTAAAAATCTGAAAACTAAAGCCACCTACCGTTTATTATGTTTATATGAAATTTTCACATTGCAAATTAGCTCAGCAATGCGGTACAAAAACTACAATTTATTTTTATAGGGCTCTTCTTTAAAAATATAATGTTTTATATTAATAAAGTAATGCTTTAAAATATTTAGTAAACAAATGCCTTTTTAAGGAATTGTGAATTTATCTTCGCTTGCCACTTTTCTAATTTAAATATACAAGACTGTTTTTTTCAGTTGAATAGATACATTATTACCTGTCCCTTGTTCTTTCCTCTTCCACGACTACGACTGTGGTATAAACAGTAATGCATTTGTGTCCTTGTAATTTGAAACGCAACCTAATAATCTGAATTATATTTAAACTGTCTATTTAACGTCCTCACAAATGGGATCTACAATGCTGGCCACCCAAAATGCAACACCAAGATGGAAGCGTCCGATTGGCCTGATTTTCGCAGCATGCTTCGCCCGCGAGAGGACATGCAAACGATTAGCATTGCAGGGCATATGCAAATCATGTGCGCCCGGCACGCCACCCAGATGCACTATAAGAAGGGTGCACAGAAGGCGGGGTGTAAGTAGTGGAAGTGTGTTGTGCTGCCGAACCTGTGCGTGGGAAGCTTCCTGATGCCTCGTCGCAGAATACGGCAGTCATTCCAGCACGTTTCGGAGTTCGACAGAGGACGAATAGTGGCTTATCGCGACAGCGGTATATCGTACCGTGACATCACCTCCCGTGTGGGACGACATCCAGCCACAGTAAGGCGAATATGGATTCGGTGGATGCAGGAGGGACGGACGGACCGACGTGAGTGATTGTCGCAGCCGCGGCACACCACCGAACGGGAGGACCGGTATGTTGTGCGGCGGGCATTGACGGCTCGACCCGCCACATCACGAACGTTAGCGCAGGAATTAGGGCGTGTTACGCAACAACCTGTGTCAGCACGTACCGATCGACGTCGTCTGCAGGAGCGAGGACTTGTCGCACGGCGCCCATTGCTCCGATTACCATTGACGTTACACCACCGGCGAGTGCGGCGGCAGTGGGCCGTTGAACGCCGCACCTGAACTACGGAATGGCACGACATTGTCTACTCCGACGCATCCCGCTTCTGCCTGCAACACCACGATGGTCGGATCCGCGTGTGGCGGCACCGCGGTGAGAGACTGTATGACGTCTGTATTATGCATCGCTATACCGGTCCGTCGCCTGGCGTTAAGGTTTGGGGCGCCATTGGATATGACACCCGCACCCGTTTGGTACGCATCGTCGGTACACTCAACAGCCACCGCTACATCTCCGACGTTTTGGAGCCTGTAGTCCTCCCTTACCTGCAGGGCCTGCCAGCGGCCACGTTTCAACAGGACAATGCGCGCCTGCACGTGGCACGCATCGTGCAACAATTTTTCACGGCCCACCAGGTGTCACTGCTGCCGTGGCCCACCTGCTCTCCCGATATGTCGCCCATCGAACACGTCTGGTCGCTGATCGGCAAGCACCACCCGCGGCTACGCCTGATGAACTGTGGCAAGGTGTGGAAGCAGCCTGGACCGACATACCCCAAGCCCACATCCAAAGCTTCTATTGTTTGACGCCGCGGCGTGTAGCTGCCGTTATTGCCAGCCATTGGGGCCACACGAACTATTGATGTATTTGTGTTCCGCAAGTCGCACGGGCCTGTGAGCTCAATCGTTTCATCTTTGTACCCGTTGTTATGTGTCCAGTAAATCTGGCTTTGCTATCTCGTGTACTTCTTGGTGTTGCATTTTGGGTGGCCAGCAGTATAGATGCTGGCCAACGTCCGTTATTGGCAATTGACCGGAAATTAAACTTCCTACTTTAGGAACATTAACATCAGTTAGATCCAAGTCATCTTCATCGATCCATTCAGCATCAGTCATATTCATATCGTATGGCAAAACTGTTGATTGAAGCAAAATACTTTCCTCAAACCTTACAAATACGGAAGGAAAGTTTGAATTGCACTGTTGTGGAGAGTAGAGGTCGTATGGTGTTGGCCTGAAAGCTCGGCAGGAGAGTGGTAGCATTCCTGAAATATCCAGAGAAAGATTTACGGAGAATGATCCATATTGATGTCGATCTGTTTTTCCTAGGTCTGCAAACTTGAGGCCATCCGGTGTTTCAGCCAGCGGAACAGGTGGTGGCAAAATGCGATTTTGAAGAATAAGGAAGAGTGAACTTCAACACGGCACACAACATTTTGTGCCCAGGCATTTTGCTATTTGCAAAAGATACTGGCTTTCAGCAACGTGTTTGTTTCTCCATGAAGTATCTTTTTCAAGAAGGGGTTCAACTAGCCCAGAGTCCGTGAGATCTACATACTCAGTGATTGTTGGATATTCATCTCGATTACAGTGTTAGACCAACTTCTTCAAGTGTTTTTCCAGCAAACGCGAAGTTCATTTTTCCTTTTCTATATCAACTGTTCGACTTTGCGCATCCAAGTGGCTTCCATAATGACCATGCGGTAAAATCAAACCTGCGAGTTCTCTGCTTAAAGGAGTCATTTTTCTTTCGACTCTGTTAAAGGAACTTCGACCAGGAGCATTGCAGGCAACGAATATAGCATCCATATTTGTTGTTAAAAATGATTTATACTTACCTTGATAACTTTTTCGTAGCGTGGATTTTCGTCAGGGCCACCATCAACAGTGATTATGAGCACTGGTTTTCGTAAATTTCCTGGTACAGTTTCCATGATGTTCCTAAACTGTGGAAGATCGTTTACCCTGCATGTTGAGATCGCGTGCGTGAGATGATACGTTGGATGATGGATGTTTTCCCGACCTTATTGCTATAAATGTTGGACCAGAGTAGCTAACAGCTTCTTGTTCTCCAAACAGACTGTCTTTAATAACGATACCTGCATAAACTGATGGAATTAGCTTACGGTGATTTGCAATTACCCAGTCATGATCAGGCAAAGTAACTCGGTATTCCACTTGTATCAGTATCGATGTCTGTTTACTGGCTACTGTTAACCCTGTTAACCCTAGAAGTTCGCGTGCTTTATGATCTTGGCTCAGGAAAGACACTTCCTGTAACCACAATAAAGGAGCAAGTTGCTTAAGAAACGACATCGTTGCCATTACAAAACCAGTATCTATATGTTTTGCATGTGAATTCAGCTGTTGCTCGAATTGATTTTACAGGTACAGTACGAACATGGCGATTCCCTTCGGATGATAAGCTTCGTCTTCGAAGGAGCCGTAAATAAACAGAGTTTCTACTATCATCATATCCATCCTCCTTCAGCTTTTCCGTTAACTCAGATAACGTCTTCACTGAACGATACGATTCTTCCCGGCGCTTCTCCTGGACAGCAGAGCCAAATATAGTTATATCTGTAATTGCTTTCAAAAGCAGTGCCAGGTCCTTTTCTAAAGAAGGACGGCCTGTTTTTTCTAGAACTTTCAGCTTGGATTTAAGTTCAGGATATTTTTCACAAAGTTCACGTACCGTACTTTTCTTTGTAGCGCAACTCGTTTCTTTTTCTCTGCATTTCATGCTTTTATTCCCATAGTCTTTTCTCCAAATTCCTTTAGCTTCTGTTTTTTACGGTTAGTTCTTTTGTCTGTACTTCCGTTAACCTTCCACTTTGTTTCCTATTCAAAAGTCCAAATACATCTGCGTTTAAAACATTGATTTTTTTATTGGAGGTTTAACGATGACCGTGAGCAACTCAATGGGCTATAAGCAGTCGCCTGTCCCTAATTTAGGGTCACTGGTTCCAGGGAAGGGAGAGAGCCAGTGCCGTAAGACAAAAACAACACCCATGCCTCACTGGGATTCGAACCCGGACCCCTTCCGGAAGAATACACAGAAGCCATCGCTTAGACCACTGCGCCACCTCATTGATTTTATAATTTAGAGCTTGCTGTGCTGGTGCTAATCGAGTGGATATTCCTGGCTTAATTTTTGATGAACATGGGTTTGGTTCTTCATTATTTTTTTTTTATCGGAAGAAACAACAGTGGTTTTTGTTGTTGTAGATGTTTCAGGAGGACAATTGACTTCAATGCTCGAAAACGCATCTTGAGAAGCATCAGAAGATGCAGTTTTTATAGCAGTTTGTTGGGATTGTTTTCCCCAGAATGAAAGCAGTGAAGCTTTTCTCTGTAACTCTTTTGATTTCCACTCACTTAAGTACTTTTCTACTAATTCAGGTAAATTTAAATCTTCCTTGATGGAGTTCCAAATGGATAAAACGTCATCATGATGCTGTTTCCCTGTTTTATTTTTATGTGCTGTTTTATATCCTGCCTGCAGCTGCTGAAATAACTTCTGCTTATCCATTTGGAATTAAGAAGACGCAAATATATAAAACCGTACCAACATAGCACTGAATTCACTTTGACTGCGCGTTTTATTGAACATGACACGTAAATCGCTTCGAGTGAACGGTTCTGTCATAGTGGCCCCATACGTTGTTTGTTTTCGTTCCACCAGGACAGCGATCCAGTTTCATTGACGTTTAAACTATCCCACGCAATCCAAAACTTTTTGTGACTCTTTTAAATTCGCTAGGTGCTGCATATTCACTGCTACCTAGGGTGCACAAACCTTCTCAAAACAGCTCGGTCGACAACACATTAGTTTCTTTTTTTTTTTTTTTTCTTTTTTTCCTTTCTTTCTTTTTTTTTTTTTTTTTTGTAACTCGAAACAGCTGAGATTTTAGGCATAGAATACAGAGTGGCGCCCGAGGACGTCTCCCACCCTGAAAACAAATACACATTGCAGACGTATGTTTAAAGTAAAGTATAATTAAGCAATAAACATTGCGTTTTCTTAGTAAATTAAGTTGAAAGAGCTTAAAGAGCTTAATTCTAAGAAGCATAACAAATATTGCAGACTCTGTCGTAAAGGACTGCGAAAAAAAGAAAATATCCCCCACGATGATATAAAGACATATCTGCAAACATATTTAAATTCCAATGTGAACAAACGGGGATTGTTTTAATATTACGATGCCACTATATTTTTGCCGCTGGACGTCCAAATTACTAAACCTCTCCCATGTCACATTTATTCCGGTTGTCAGCAACACCCTCTTCTCCTGTAATGTCGGACGTACTTTATGAACGGCCTTTAAGTTCTCCAGCATTCTTCGTAAGGATGACTGCGGCGAGTTCGCATCTACGGAAACAAGTCTCCTTCAGACTGACCGAAAAAAACAACAACAATAACAGATAATTAAATTTCAGAAAATTGATAAAGCTATATCGTAACTTTACGAAGATTTTATTGCTTTTTGACGTTCAACCAAATCAGACAAAAAACAAGCAGTTCTCTTATCCTCTATCATCAAAACTGGAGGAATGAAATTCACTGCCTCGCGAAGCGTTTCGCATATTTTTCTAAAATGATCTTGAAAGCTGCGAAAAATTCCAGCCTCTTTAGACATTTCGGACAAAAACACGCAATTGATCTACCGTTTCAGACAGACAAGCACCTAGAGGAGATTGTATTTGACAGTTTATTTTGTTTTGTTTTTTTCAAAATGACAGAACCACTCGAAAAACTAACTTAGTGCTGCTCTCTGCTTTATTTGAAAATTTCATTTGCATCAGTTTGCAGGTTTCAGTCAAACACTTTTCGGGTGTCCTCCAAAATGTTCTTGCATTATATTATGTATTGTATCCTATGGTTCGCTTTGAAGCTTCACAAAAGCACTTTGAATTTAAATGTAAATCAAAAACAAGTTAGAGAAAACATGCAATGCGTTGATTATGATACGCTTTCCAACATACCAGAAATAATTACTCAAGTTATTATTCAAGTGATGAGGACAATGGCTGTGGAATAAATCTCGCTCCTGTGTCCTGACCTTTGACCCCATTTTGATGATATTTAACAGAATTGGTTCAGTATACCTCCGGAACAACATACTAAAGTTTTGTCACAATAGAAGCAATTTTATTTAAGTTATGAGGATAATGGCTGTGGAATAAATCTCGCTCCTGTGTCCTATCCGTTGACCCCATTTCGATTTTGTAGCAATCGAACAATTGTTACGCAAGTTATGACGCATAAGAGCAATGGAATGCACCCTGCTCCTATGTCCTGACATTTGACCCCCATTTCATCCATTTTGAATAGGGTTCGTCCTACTAAAATTTCATTGAAATCGAACCATTTTTGCGCATGTTATGACGCATAAGGGCAATGCAATGGATCCAGCTCCTATGTCTTGACCTTTGACCCCATTCCGGCCATTTTCAATAGGGTTCGTCCCCAGGTGGTCCCCTACCACATACTAAAATTCCATCGAAATCGAACCTTTTTACGTAAGCGAGTTATCGTGTGGACAGAAGACAGAGGGACGGACAAACTGACAAAGCTGTAGCATATACGCTTCTTCAACCTACGGTTGGAAAGCGTAAATGACGGAAACAGCGCATGTGTTCGCACTTGCAGTAGTTTGTCACCGTTCAATAATCCGACTCGCGGTCCCTAGAGTTTGCTTGTTGGAGACAAAACTTCTGTCTGTACTCCCGGTGCCCCTGTGAAATTCAGTATTTTTGAGACAAACATCAGAGGAGTCGCCAGTTCTAATTTTACGGGCACTGGCTCCACGAAAGAGAAAGAATCGGAGTTAAAGAACAGACACAAAACCCTAGTCTCACTTTGGAGACGAGAGGAGTTAGCTTCGTGACTCTTCGTCTAGGTGTGATAGGTTAATATCAAAGCGCATGAATGTCGGAATAAAGGTTTTACTGAGAATTTCATTATGAAGGCAGACCAAATTGTGTAACTATTGCAGTTTCTTGGACGAGCAGATTTGGCAAATTGTCAGCCAAAAAATCTCAGTCTAGAGGTCTGAGATGGAGTGTCTTAAATATTCCATAATTTACTGCAGCAACCGGAAGTTGGCAAAAATTCACCATGCTCTTAGAAGAAGACAGCAATAAAAAATATCGTATTTCCTGTGAGAGATTTTAGTTGACGCTGAACATCTGGAAAGCGTTTTTTAAGTTGCTCACTGAATCACCACCTGAGGTTATCCACCTACCCTGTCGTCGGAGATAATGTATTTCGGTGACATTCCAAGTCGAAAGCTTTAAAACATTTTAGGGGCCTACCGAGTGTTTTATATCTCGACTTAAACAGAGGATAGGTGTCTATGAGCCTCGCAATTCGGTGATGGCAGATACGTCTGGAATTAGCTTCTCATGAAGGCGGGAGTAAGTGTCCAAGTGAGAAAATACTGAGGGAAGGAAAAAACTACCCAGACTTGCGACTGAGACAAGGCAGGTGCCAGAGAGAGTTAGAACTAATCCCACCGTGCACAGGCTGTTGTGATCAGTCAGCGGTTTTCTCCCCGGATCCGAAATGAATAATTCATTTGACGCTTTCCGTCAGAGCTTTCAACACGTCTTGGATTTGCAAAATCATCGTTGTCCTCTGCCCTTGCAGCTATTCTCCGGAGAAAAGGTCGATAACACTGATATTGTTTTGATTCCGAAAAGGGTAGGAGCGAATGGGCTTTTAAATATGTGGTCGCAAATTGTTCACTTCCGTTGCCATAAATCTTCTCCCACCTCTGTTTGCTTTGGATTTCCTTCATTTAGCTCCCTCTTTCGGAAACAGTACTCGTACTTACGTTCGCCTTTCTCCTCCAGCTCGAAAGTATAAAAGGATTCTACATCACGGACATCGGAAATTTACTTACTAAAGCTCTACTCAGTACGTATTATGTAAATAAATTTCTGGACATCGGAAATTTATTTACATAATACCTACTGAACAAAGTGTACATAAGGTTTTCATGTACGGAATTTTACACTCCCTGATTTTGATCTAATATCTAGGCCTCGGCGCCGACTAAGGGCATGCGCGGTTGCTTTAGCATGCACAGATTTCTGCGAGGGCAATCTAAATAATCTTTCGGCAACAACTTGTACATTGGAATTAGAACTTACGGAACACGATGTTTCTATCAGTTCACATCAACCAAAAATTATCAAAAATCAAAATTAGTACACTAATATTTAACACACTCTCTTTTGAAACGTTGAGCATATTATTTTAGTATAAATACACTGCTGGCCACCCAAAATGCAACACCAAGAAGGACACGAGATAGCAAAGCCAGATTTACTGGACACATAACAACAGACACAAAGATGAAACGATTGAGCTTACAGGAACGTGCGACTTGCGGAACACGCAGACATCAATAGTTCGTGTGGCCCCCATGGCTTGCAATAACGGCAGCTACACGCCGCGACATCGAACGAAAGAGGCTTTGGATGTGGGCTTGGGGTATGTCGGTCCAGGCTGCTTCCACACCTTGCCACAGTTCATCAGGCGTAGCCGCGGGTGATGCTTGCGGGCCACTCGGTTGCCGATCAGCGAACAGACGTGTTCGATGGGCGACATATCGGGAGAACAGGCGGGATACGACAGCAGTGACACCTGGTGGGCCGTGAAGAATTGTTGCACGATGCGTGCCACGTGTGGGCGCGCATTGTCCTTTTGAAACGTGGCCGCTGGCAGGTCCTGCTGGTAAGGGAGGACTACAGGCTCCAAAACGTCGGAGATGTAGCGGTGGCTGTTGAGTGTGCCGGCGATGCCTACCAGAGGTGTGCGGGTGTCATATCCAATTGCGCCCCAAACCATAACGCCAGGCGACGGACCGGTATGGCGATGCATAATGCAGGCGTCATACAGTCTCTCGCCGCGGTGCCACCACACGAGAATCCGACCATCGTTGTGTTGCAGTCAGAAGCGAGATTCGTCGGAGAAGACAATGTCGTGCCATTCGAATGGCAATGTCGTGCCATTCCGTGTGGTGCCATTCCCACTGCGGCCCCACTCGCCGGTGGTGTAACGTCAATGGTAATCGGAGCAATGGGCGCCGTGCGACAAGTCCCCGCTCCTGCAGACGTCGTCGAACGGTACGTGCTAACACAGGTTGTTGCGCAACACACTCTAATTCTTGCGCTAATGTTCGTGATGTGGCGTTGCGAGCCGTCAATGCCCGCCCCACGACATGCCGGTCCTCTCGTTCGGTGGTGTGCCGCGGCTGCGGCAATCGCACACGTCCGTCCGTCCGTCCTTTTTGCACCCACCGAATCCATACTCTCCTCATTGTGGCTGGATGTCGTCCAACACGGGCGCCAATGTCTCGGTACGATAAATCGCTGTCGCGATAAGCCACTATTCGTCCTCTGTCGAACTCCGAAACGTGCTGGAATGACTGCCGTATTCTGCGACGAGGCATCAGGAAGCTTCCCACGCACAGGTCTGGTGGCACAACACACTTCCATTACTTACACCCCGTCTTCTGTGCACCCTTCTTATAGTGCTTCTCCGTGGCGTGCCAGGCACACATGATTTGCATATGGCCTGCAATGCTAATCGTTTGTATTGTTACCCGTAAGTCCTCCGGAATATCGTGCAACATTGGAGGACCATGATTTCGTAGGTGTGAATTTCGGAAAGGGGGCATACAAATTAGTAAGTGTAGGAAAGCAATTTATTCACCAATTAATTCCAGCGGTATCACGTAGTACGAGGAAATAGTTAAACGAGCATGAGTAGTTACAAAGTAGAAATTCAGAAAGCTCGGAAAATGGGAAAGGAAATCCGAGAAGCATAATGCGGACAGGCATTCTAAGAGGATAGTTATAATACATATTTCTTAATTATTCTAAGCCCTGGCCTAGCAGATTTCCTTCCTTAGGAGAAAAATTCCTAATTTTTTTTTTTTATCATTCTTTTGAGTGTCTGCTTTTATTATTATTTTTTTCCTGTTCCCCGAGCTCGCTGGAATTCAAGTAGGGTTAGGCACAAAACACATCCCATGGTTAGTAAAGAGAAAACTCGGAGGTTACAACAAGCAACGCTACTAGAGTGAAATGCTCGCAATCACAGGTCGGGGACAAATTACTGGACCATCTTCTATTGATGGAGTCACGTTTGCGCACCCTAGCGGGGAACGAACATGGCATATTTCTCGTAGTGGGCGTAACTGGTCGACACCAACAGAAAGGGTCACACAGGAAACGTACGCGAAAATTCTAAGGAAACTCGGATATCCCGCAGAGCAGTTGACAAGATAAAGGAATATTCATCTTCAAGAAAACTCCATGTTCTCAAGCCTTTGCCAACGAATCGGAGGGATTCCCATACAGGGATGTAAACCAATGCCGAAGCGAGGAAAAGAGGCGCAGCCAATAAGGTGAGAGCCATTTGGGTAGGACAGGAACACCTCCAACCCCTTGAACATAGACGAGGGAGAGAGATTTCCTTTAGAGGGGACATTCAATGATGACTTCTGATTCTGGGTGAACGCAGGCTACACATTCAAGGATGACTTCTGATTCTGGGTGAACGCAGGCTACACATTCAATGATGACTTCTGATTCTGGGTGAACGCAGGCTACAGATTTCAATGGGCTCTTCGGATTCTGGGTGAAGGCATGCAACAGTTTGAGAATAATTGAGGATAAGAGTGCTCTATTCCGGGCGATCGAGAGAAGCAGACACACAATCCACTCACATAGCTGAGAAAGACGTTTTCGCAGTTTGAGGATGCCGACACGATAGAAAAATCTTTCAAGAGGAGTGAAGGGACTCACGATTATGGCAGCGAGGGCAAGATATACAATTTTATAGCTGAGCGAAAGAGAGACTCGATAGAACTTGCAATCATAGAAGTTTTAGTGACAACAGAGGGACTCGTGTAAGAAACCAAACAAAACTATGAGAGAAGAAACAGTGTGCATCCAGCAGGACCGGGTGAGGTCCCAACCATAGACTTTATAACCAGAAGTAATAACGGACCCCCACGAATGAGATGAACAGAAAAGGATTTGGTGAGAAAAATTTCATAATTCCCAGTATCTCGTTAGCATGTCTTCGCATGATTTTGTCTCCGATACATCCTCGGTAGAAAAGATATTTTTAATCTCTTGCAAGTGTTGAATAACATAATGTGTCTTATATTTTGCGAAAGGTGAACTTTAAAATATGATTACGAATATCAAAAAACATAATGAACTTAAAATATATTTTGATTTAAGTTAATAGGAATCTCCACCGATCAGTGTAATAGATTTTAAGGAAACACTAATGAAAATAAATTCTTTATTTTATAATGAAATTTACCCGAGTTTCTCAAATCTTTGAAAATTCAAAATAAGTGAATCTTTGTTGATTTTAACCAGGATAATTAACTAGAACAATCGCAAAGTTTGATAGAGTAGCAACTCCAAGATTTTAAGAAGAAAATAACTTTTAGCATTTAGAAAGCCCAGTCGCAGGATAAAGGGCCCAAATCTGACATCATGAGTTTATTAAATTTCAAGCGGCATATGGAGGAATATGGGTTTCCCATGTTCTCCCATATGAAACACAACGCAATGCACCCGTCAACCCTGAGCTTGGAGACCCTCAATTAGGGAACCCAACTTCACGGTAGACACCCATAGGCGGAAGATATTAGAGGATTAAGAGATACGAAAATTTACGGCCTTTATTAAAATTCATCCCACTGCAGCGAATTGGAGGCAGCAGATGGTTCGCCCTCACATCGAGTAGGGGGCGGTAATATAAAAATGGTGCCGTGTGACCAGGATTCTTCAGTTCTTTGGTTATTTAATATAAAATTTGTGCTAGGACCAGGATTTCTTTGATCCTGTGGTTGAAAAAAAAAGAAATTTGTTTTCGGTTGTCAGGATAATTAATCGAGTATACTGAATTAACAGAAGAATGCGATGTGTTTCTATTATCTTTTCTTCAATTCTGAATAACAAGATGCAGGTTTTATAGAAAAATTAAGAAAATTGTAGCAAGATTTAACTTCAGGTCAAAAAATAGCGAAGGTGAAATGCAAGTAAATAAGTTGCAGGAAATCAAATTATGCTGAAATAAATTTAAATTTCTAAGGAAATAGGCTGAAAAACAAATACGAGTTATACTGCTAATTTAGTAAATGAATAGATGAAATCTTACAGAAAATTCATGAAACTTAATAGTACGGAGAAAATAAATTTATACAAGTGTAATTCATGAGTAATTTGATTTATCAATGAAAATCACGGGAAAAATCCTTGCAAATCAAAGTGAATTCTTTTTATGTGTTGTTTATTTGTGCATTTTAGTGTTGTGATTTTAAATCGGTAACTAAGGAGAATAATAGGTTCACTGATAACTTGGGGATTGTATAATTTAACGGTGAGGCACTGATAGAAGAGTAGTGATGAGAAGTTGTAGTGATATATATTTTAAAATCAAAAGTGCAGTATTATTGAAGTGTGATTTTATTATGTGTGTTGATGCATTGATAAGAAACTGATAATTCAAGAAGGAATAGGCAGGTTAATTATTGATAAGAGGAATTATTTTTTTCTGCAAGATATAGGAGCTAATAGAAGGTTAAGCAGTAATCTTGATTTGTTTTGGAAGGCGAAAAGGGAATGTAATATCTAAGTGTCTGTTTTATTGTGCATTTAAATGTGTAGAGGTACTTGGGAGTGTAGACAGAGAGTAGTTAAGTGGATTAATATTTGGGAAAGAGTAATAAAAAGGACTAGTGCAAGAAGAATTGGTAGGAGTAATAATTAGATAATGCTGGAACAAGTTTTTACAATGAAAATGGTGTTTATTGAAGTGCGATTTATTGTGCTTTAAATGTGTGATTTATATGCATCCAGCAAGGGAAGTAGACAGAGTTTATTGCTAGTATACTAGAATTTAATGAATTTAGGAAGTCAGCATAAGTATTTGAGGTGTGGTTCTAATTTCTCGAGAAAGTGGTTATCGTATATAATCATTTTGCAAGTGCATAATTTGATCTCAAGTGTTTCTAGTGTATTTATATATATATTTAAGTCGTTCAAATTTATTTCATATCTTAGTGTGAAGTGCTGGTTATATATGTGCATATTTTGAGGGAATTTTGTTTAGTGTGTCGCGAGTTAGGTACAGTTAAGTTGAAAGCCGAACGCAAATTTATGAGTAAGCTAAGAACGTTAATCATTTTATTCGTAGACAATTGTTTTCTGATCATAAGTCAAGGGTTAGCAGACGAAGCAGCGAGTTACGTTACAGTGAATTTTATTTTACGTGGTAGCGTCACCGGAATTTTTCTAAATTTATGTGACTTACGAGATTACGAAGCATATAGTAGAAGCAGTGGGAATTTAATTTTGTAAGGTTAAAAAATAAATATATGGCTAACCAGCAGAACGGAGAACAGAGCAACGGTGAGCAGAATTTTGTTTCGGAAAATTGCATAGTTGATCAACAGAACCAGGAGAACGACCTTCAGGGCACTCTAGAAGGGGAAACCGTTTCAGAAAATTGTGTAGTAGCCCCGCAGAACGTACCAATAATGGCGGGAATGTTAGCATATATCCCCACATTTAGCGGATCAGATGAAAATCTGACCGCCCGTCAATTTTTCGAAACGTTGGAGAGCACCGCCGAACTGTTAGGATGGAACGACGCCGTTAAAATTTTATCAGCTAAAGCAAAATTCATAGGAGCCGCCAGTCACTTTCTTTCGGAGGCCGTCGATATTAGGAGGGAGACCGAGTACGAACGATTTAAGCAGGCGATAGTACAAAGATTCGACACATTGCAACCGGTTACCGTGAGAATGCAGAAATTTACGACTTGCCGACAAAAACCAGGAGAACGGGTGGCCGAGTATGTAGCTCGTCTTAACGGCTTAGCTTATTCCTACATGGAGACGATGGATTTAGAAAATGAGCAAGTGCGAGGACTAGTAGACATCACTAAAATGTCGCAGTTTTTGAATGAATTAAACCCCAAATTGAGGCGCACGGTTTTATCCTTCGCCCCGGAAAATTTTCAGGCAGCAGTTCAGAGAGCGCTGACCGAAGAGTCTCACAATCTCTTATTAGACCGGGACGTTAACGCTTACGATGCACAGCAGGAATCGAGTTCGATCCCAGGGACTTTACAAGGGCAACAGAACAATTCAACGGACCAGATAGCTGATTTGTGTTCTATGATGGCGAAGCAGCTAGCAACTCATGAGATGTAGGTGAATGCTCTGAAAAGTGAGG
This sequence comes from Macrothele yani, assembly GCA_039090855.1. NCBI lineage: Eukaryota > Metazoa > Arthropoda > Arachnida > Araneae > Macrothelidae > Macrothele > Macrothele yani. The sequence goes on along the minus strand of CM077011.1, from coordinate 52,996,310 downwards.
CAAGTCATTTGAGGGAAAGGCTAAGGCAAGCAGAGAATTCGCATCGGACGCACGCAATTCGCATGAGAAATTTCCAGAGCGCTAATTATCAATCTAGGGGAAATTTACTCGACGTAGGCATTACTTCAGCCATCTGCTATAAGTGCGGCAATTTTGGCCATATCAAGCGATTCTGTTATCTAAATAATCGGGAAGGAGCAGTTTATACGCAACCATCGCAGCAAGCTCAAAGAGGTTCATGGGACAAAGAGGTTCATGGGACAGGGCACCCAACCCTTCGTACCCGCGACAGCAGAATAACTTCTCCCCTGGCGACAGCCGCGGTAACCAGTATCGCTCCTACAGGAACTACAGCGCCACTTACCGACAGGACGCTCACGTCCCACAGAATCCAAGGAATTTAGGGAACAGAAGAGAAAACCGCTTTCGTTTCGAAGAGGATGAACCAGGAAGAGAGTGCAATAGGTATTCCAGGCAAAAATTCGCGTTCTTTAAACTAATTTCGGGTAAAGATAAGGGGACCGCCTTTGGCAGGAATTATAATAAGGTCCGTGGAGTTACTTTAACAAATTATTGCGTCCGAGGTGATGGAGCACTCCCGTTGGTGAAAGTTAGGATAGGAGATACTCACGCGTTTGCACTCATCGACAGCGGAGCTTGTATCTCAATTTTTTGTGCTTCACTATTAGAAGAGATAAAGGGAAGGATTCGTATACGTGACTTAGAATCAGCAGTGTTAGTGAAAGGCATCACTGGAAGCACTTTACCTACCTCCGAGTGCTATGAGATACCGGTAGAAATCGGAGGAGAAATCATTTTACATCCCTATCACGTTACTCAGCGGAAGTTGCATCAAGATTATTCTCTAATCTTAGGCTGGGATCTATTGAAGGAGCACGGATACGTATTCGACGCAGGAAAAGGAATTTTGAAACGGTAAGGCAGAGCAAATTTAGCTAGAGCAGAGTACGGTAGAGGACGGAATAACCGGAAAAGAAATTTTAAAGGAAAAGAGCGTCAGTCGAAAATTCGAACCCAGGTCTTGCCCGTGCCTTCAGCGGAGAGGACCAACCCCATTAACCCCGATGTAACCAAGATAGGAAGGACCGTCCATAAGGAGCTCATCCCACCGTATTCAGAAAGGGTTATTCGGATCCGATGACGGAAATTTTCGGGATGTCAGGTTAACCAAGTGCTAGTACAGCCGTTAGAAAGATACGCCCAGGGAAAAGTACGCTTGGGTCGTTCAGTAAACACGCTGGACAAATCAGGCATCATACCCGTATTGATAGCTAACCTCACAAATCGCCCCATTCACTTCAATAAGAAGACCAGATTAGTGAAAATTCAACCAAGTGTGTACGGAAATTTGAAAGAAGCTGCGGCGAAACAAGAGAAGTATGCAGACAGGCACGCTGCAGAAAAGAATCTACATTTAGGCGACAGAGTATTTTTGCACACCCCTTTTTCACAGCCACATTTATCACGTAAGCTAGCTCGAACTAACTGCGGAGATTGGGAGATAGTTTCGTTCCCCACCCCAGTAAATGTCCAGTTGAGGTCAGTCGAAAATCCAAACAAATATCAGACCGTGCATAGAAATCGAGTCTTCAAGCGGACCGAACGCCTACCCCAGCTTATAGCAGAGTCACCGGTACAGGACAGTATCGAGGTACAAGTACCCAGGCAATCGCAGAATTTCTCTGACGACGGATCGGAAAGCACACAGGACTACGACTATCTGGATTGGGTCGATTTTCCCAGAGTAGTCATGCCGCAACCGACAAGCAGTAGAGCAATGCAACCCGTATGTCAACCGCCCAACATCGGAGTACCGATAAATTCGCCGCCCGCTACGTCGAGTTCAGCGCGAAGGGAGACAGGCAGGAAAGTACCGCCGCCCTCGCAACATGTTGAAGAGCCGAGACGCACACAGGCAATCGCGGAACCAACGGAGGAGAAGATACCGTCACAGGATTCCTATCAGGAAAGTAGCAGCCGACAAACACAAGAAGCAACGCGCCAAAAGGTTATCAGAGATCCATATCTACTACGTTCGCAGGACAGAATTCAGCAGACAGCAGCAATACACCCCACGGCAAATTCACCAGGCACAGCTCCCCATCCTCTACCACCGCAGCACACGAGGAGCAGTTGCAGATTCTCCCGAACCACAACTGGCGTCGAGCATGCGAAAAATGCGACGACGTGAGATGAGGATTAATGCGTGCAGACATGGTGCAACGATAGCAATAGACAAAGTAAAAAGAAATAAAGCAGAAGAGGAAATTTGAATGACAAGTTCACCAGACGAAAGGAAGCGTGATGTTTCAATGAAATCCGTCAGCAAACTAAGCGCTGACCTGCAGAAATTAGAGGGGTGGTAGTACCCCCAGGAGACAGAATACTCAGTGGATGCATCTACATAGGCTAAACAAGAAGCCTCCGCATGTAAGCAAAACATGCAAGAGGCTACGCTATTGTGCGCTCACTTACACCCACAGGTATCAGCGCAGGTGTTTCGGATTTCGAGCCAAGAGAAACGGTCAACTTAGAGACACGGGAACGAACCATTTTTTTTGGAACGACGAATTTGTAGTGGTGACATCGCCTAAAGGGGACCCTCGCAAGCATTTTCGAGGAAATCCCCTATTTTCCGAAATCATCGGCGTTTCTTAAATGGTCGCCGCACACCTGCGAATACACGAGAAAAGCATCTGGTCGTGAGATCAGAAATAGCCAGGAATGAGAATACAATTGTAATTCTCGAGAAAAAAGAAAGACAAAAACAAAAAACAAAACAGGAACACGAAAGAGAAAGAGTAAAGCCCGAAGATAAAATGAAAAGAAATAGTTCAGCAAAGAACTAACGATTAAGTTAGACAACTTAAAAGGAAATAAGCGACTATAAGCGGGTAATATCTGGTAGACAATACGACAAACACGAAAAGGGAAATTAATAATTTTTCTTATAGAAGTAGTAGACGCACCAGCGAATGGAAATAATAGCTGCAGAATAGATAAATGGGAAGTAAAGAACCGTTATTTAATTATAATTTAGTAAGCTTAAGAAACACGTGTGATGAGATTTTTATTTTTTGTTGTTGTTGTTAGAGAAAACCTACAGACAGGAAAAGAAGCAGGTCTCGTTAGATAAAAGGGAAGCCTGGGATGGAATGCGCTTCGGAATTTCGAGAGAGAGAAAAAAAAAGAAATAAATATGCACATAAAAACCCCTCACTTCTCGTAGGTCAAAGCGAAACCAGCTTTTCGAAGGAAAAATTAATAAGTTGTTAATGTAAAGTGTATATAATGCATGTGCAAGAGAAATACCGAGGTGAAAAGGAGTGATTTCATGTGTATGCTTGTTTTGAGATAATTATGGCCGACAAGTGTTGACAGAAGCATTACCACTTTTAGGGCATTTGAACAGAGTGACATTCGTCAATAAAATGGACAAGATGAACGTGATTGCGTTCGCCGTGGTAATCTGGACAGTTAGCGGAGTAACTGCTAATCACGAACTTTGTCATTTCAAGGGAGATAAATATCAGTGCACTGTAGCATCTCGTGCCGAACTTTTGAAACTAGGAATGCCGCGGAGTGCTTGTCATGCACATTCATGCAACGAGTGCGTGAAAGCCTGGAGGACATTTATTACGCACAACCGAAGGAAAAATTAAGCTCATCGAACAGAGAAATTTCTTCGTTCAGCAGGAACCGAACCCACAAGGAGCCCTTTCATTACTGGAGCGCACAAGAGACGGTTTACACTGTGCCTGCACAGCTGATGCACCGTGCAGTGAAACGAGCGAATATTGTGCACTGGCGAGCTGTGTGAATAAATCCGTCACTACGTGCAACTGCCGCCTGACGCCAGCAGTATCACACTGATACATGAAGCGGAAGGACTACGGATTTCGAACCCAGCGCTAATCTCTTTCACAGAGTGCGTTGGAAAACCGCGCACTACTCTTTTACCTCGGCGCCGTCACCAGAGACATTTGTTGTCTGACGAAGAGGCAGTATTTCAAAGGGAAAATATCAAAGTATCATACAACGACCCAATCATCACCAGCTCACTTCCAGGAACCCTGGTGATTCGAGTTAGAGGTATGGAGCGGGTCACCACTTAAAAAAACGCTCCGTATCAGACATCATTGCCACCGGAACTACTAGAGCTTTCTGCGGAACTAACTTTGATTTTCGTTACCACGGATGGAAAAACCCTAAGGGGTGCTTTGCAAATCGTAGGCAGAACAACGTGTAGACCCCTACAGTGCATACTGTGTCGTGAGATGCTACGACAGCTAAATTGTTTACCCCACACAGTCACCTATGTAATGTATATTGTACTAGTTTTAATTTCAGCGGTAACCTTTCTATATGCCAGGAAAGTAGTAATTAGCATCTGGAAGCTGTTTTATGGAGTCGGAATAATTATTTGGAAGTCATATAGATTCCTCAGAGGAACAACGTTTGTGGCAGTAAAGCCAGGAGCCCTAACAGGAAATGCTTTACGTAACGGAGTAAATCAGATGCACGAATATTTGGAGAGGCAAGTTGCCCGTCCAGCGGCGCAACCACCTTTACACGGACTGGTACTTTTGACTTTATTTCTGCTAGTAAACGGAACTTCCGCGGAATGTAACGCACATTCGATTATTGCATCAAAGGTGAAGGAGTGCTTAGACTCAGAGGTAGAGCACAACTGCCGTTTAACTACTAATGCGCAGGTAACCCTAATGAATTTGGGGCATGAACAATGCATATGGTTTACGGACCAGGAAAATGACCATACACTTTTTTCCTTGAAAGTAACCTACCAGCAGGCGAACTGTATCTGGCACACGACGAGAGACTATTTTACGCACGTGACTACAATGCGTTATCTCAGCCAATTGGTTTGTGCAAATCACGAGACTTGCAAGTGGGGAAAAGGATGTGTGCGAGCAAAACAATTTGACGCACTGACAAAACAATCGCTAGACTGGCTCCCGGCATCACAGGCTGTCAGCCGTCCGACAGTGGGTCCACGTCATGCTGGATCATTGACTCGCAACATTGTCATTTCTTTCGAATATGGCTGGAAGCAGATTTCCTGCGAGCATACGACGTACGCAGAATAGTATCGATGCAGTGCAGTTATCAGCTACTAATTCAACAGCACAACAACGACACCGTAGATACTCTAACGGTTAAGAACCAAGCCGCCGCCCCGGTGGCGCAGGCGTCTAAGGCGCTGGCCTCTGATCATTCGTCCGTAAGGGGTCCGGGTTCGAATCCCGGTCAGGCATGGATGTTGGGTTTGTCTTACGGCACTGGCTCTCTCCCTTCCCTGGAACCAGTGACCCTAAATTAGGGACGGGCGACTGCTTATAGCCCACTGAGTTGCTCACGGTGGTCGTTAAACCTCCAATCAAAAAAAAAAAAAAAAAAAAAAATAAGAACCAAGCCACGACCTCTACGGGCATCACAGTGCAAGTAGTCAGATCACTGGACCAGCCTACGCAAATCGTGAACACCCATCTCATCTCTCGAGTGGGAAATCCTCAAGAGAGTTATATCGAAAGGGCAAGCTTACCTTCACGACCGATAAAAGGACATATCGGCGATACGCAGAGCAACGAATCGATGTCGAAAAATTTTATCTTCGACGAAAGCATGTTTTCTTGTAGCTATTATGAGGACTCTATGAAATGCCACCGACAACAGTCGTATTTACTGAGTATGATAGAACAAAAAAAGAGCGCCTTACCAATGGCATCAGCATGGCATCAATTGAAGGTTGACGGAAATGGCCAACTTGTTTCGGAACTGTTACACTCAGCCCCTATAGTGGTAAATCTTCAATTCCAGAAATACAAGTACTCGATCGAAACCAGAACTGTCTGCCCAAAATTTACGGAGGCAGAAATCAAGGTAACAGGCATTGCCATAACCTTCTGGCAATTTCTTTTATTTATTTTTTTCCATTTGCTTGTTTGTTTATTTTTTTATCTCCTCAAAATTGTTAGATCTAAATTTTCGTTTCCGGTGCAGAAAACGGATTCGCTACCGCCACTCTTGAGACAGCTTATTTAAAATTTAATTATTTTTTTCGGGATGGTGCGAGGGGGTGGGAGGGGGCAGCATAATATGCTTTAATTTTCTTTATTTTATTTAAGGTCTTTTTAGATTTAGATTTCAAGAACAGGCACTATTTCGAAAGTTTACCTTTGGGTAGCGATTAAAAATAACGCATTTTTATTGATTTTCTGATTCACTTTAAAGAAAATTAGTGCAAACACTCCCTTGCATGTTTTTTGTAGCCTGCTCTAAGATTTACAAAAATCTACGCCTATGGACTAATGTACAGCGACTTCATGTATTAGAATCAAGAGTAATAATTTTTTTTAAGTACAACTTATCTTCTACGTTGTAAAAAGATTACCACTACGAATGTTAAACGTACTGATTTCTTACTCTTGATCTTACAATCAATCGCTCTTAGAATGCTAGTCTTTAATTTTAAACAATTTTATGTACACCGATTCTTTTTTTCACCATACGCCACCATTCATCTTTCATGGCGCATTTTCAACTATGGATGACAGACGTCCAGTGAACATTTTGATTGCACTTTGTACAGCACGGGTGGCCAACCAGCGGCACGCGATTAAAGTCACTTTTTGCAATTTTAATAGTTTATTAAACAATTTAGCATTTGTGACGGACATCATGGGCCACCTTAACAACTTAAATGTGCGTTTGCAAGGTACAAACGATCATTCCCCATTGTTATTCAATTCAGTTGAGGTATTTAAAGCAAAACTTGTTCTTCTTGGAATGGATCTTTCTCAGCACGATCTCGTACATTTTCTTCGAATGAAACAACTGTCACAAACTGTATTTTGTGAGATTCCAAACTTTTCTAAATATTAGCTACATATTTCTGATTAAAAAAAAACTCCTTTGAAGCCAGGTTTTCAGACTTCCGAAACGAAAAAACAAAAGCTTCTTTTCACAAAGAACTAAGTCGGGTTTGTTTCATGTGAATGGAAATGTAATCATACAATGTTGGACTATGTTTCTTTCTTTGCAAGCAGTTTGTGTTTTTAATACAAAATAAACAAATAAGTAGAGTTAAATCCTTCTAAGACGGGGTCAGAAGGACTGGCACTATTTTCCGTTTTAGAGATGATTCCGTCAGGTGCATTCACAGAAGCCATTGAAATGCTAACATTTGAATTTTTGTCATGCTCAAAACAGATTCGACATAATTAATGATTACTTAAGAGAAGGTATTCTTTGTTGTACCTTAATCAAGTAAAACAGACAAACTTCTATATTTTTAAATAATCCAATATTAATTTCTGTACAGTAACACTTACAATATGATGCTCAGTGAGAGCATGTGCTCATTAACTGAAATAATTCAGTCACCTCAAGAAAAGTGCAAAATCTTGAATATCCTGAATATTTTGCAATGCTTAATGTTGATAGTTTTCATATCCAATTCGAAACTTTTCTCTTTGACATCTTCCGCTTCACCACTAACTTCCTCGAACGAAATGTTGTGCTTTTTTAGAAAACTCTCTAACCATCCTGTACTTAATAATTTCTTTACTTAATAATTTCTAACCATTTTTACTTAAATAATTTTACAAAATTTATTAACTTTAATTTTTGTATCTAAATCGAGAACGTTATTCTTTGGCGCCATAGTAAGAGACAAGCAAACGAAAGCAACTCACAAAATGCAAAAGTTGTGAATGATCATCTCAGTGAATAAATGTTAACAGAATTAAATCAGAGAGCATCGTTGAAATCCGTGTCCAGTAGCCAGCTATGAAGACTGGGTTTTGCATCCAGAAAAAAGAGCAACGCTGGTCTCATGAACTAAACCAGAATCGCGGCACGTGCTTAAGAAGAAGCCGAACAGTGGATGTGTTTGTATTTGCAGGGCCGATTTAAGCAACGGGCCCAGAGGGCCAGATTTAGGGAGGCGCCAATCTGGAAGAGTTTTTTTTTTTATGAATATTTTAGTACCACCACCCAAGAAAATTTTTACTTAAATAATTTCACAAAATTTATTAATTTTTAAAACTTATTTTATTTGTAGTCGTCATTTCATATGTATGGACGGAGGGCATTAACTGATGCCGGCTGTATTGGGGCTAGCCAAAAAGCTGAAATAATTAATTATTGTATGGGGCAGTCTGACTTTGAAACGTGCTATGTACTGGTTTAAAGGGGAAGGGAGGGAGAGCTCGAGGGGCGTTCCTGTTCTGTTGAAAGATCATTTTCAACAGTCTCAAGAATAAAAAATGAAAAAAGGGCTTTATTGGAAGAAAAAAAGGTTAACTCATTCGTAATAATGTGTGCAGGAAAAGACATAACTCTGGGTTCAAATTATTCTTCAGTAATTGACAATTTTGCCCATACAAAGGCCTGCAAGAAACCGATAATCATGCCATAATTATGGTTCAATCAGAAATTGGGTGGAACAGTGGGAAATTACGTAAGTGTAAATCAAATTTTCATTTGTATCGTAATTGTTCATTAAGATTGTTGTAATATTTGCTTCTTTTCTGGTGCATTATATTGTTTTATAATAACAAATGTAATTATCATATTGTGTTTATTTTTCACGAAATCCTAAAGGTCCATAATTTGAAACGTACACTGGTACACTACAAACTGACCTACTATATTTTTCATTAATAATAAATATAATTGCAAAATTGCCTAACATAACGCAATAAAACACACTCCAGACAAACAGAGACATACACATCATGAGCCCGCACCGTTTAGCAAAAGAAAAAATTTGGTGTGGGGAGGGGGCGCCATCTTGTCTTATGTCCATGTCGTCAGGCCTTTACTTCGTTCCTGTGTATTTGTGTAAACATCTCAAAAGCAATCTCAATCTCTCTTTGTTTAATTATGTTATCTACAACTTCAAGCATAGTTTTTCAATGTGAATTCATTACACTTTATCGTGTAATATTTTGTATTCAGTTAAAATACTTTCCGGCACGGGAACAACTGGGAACTTTTCGTTGTTATCATGTTGATTTACTCTTTTGCCACCTCTTTTAGGCAGGTTCAGTTTTAGACAAGTTAAATAGTTCGTAATTTTCTATCTTTCATTTTAGTATCAAAAAGTTCCGTTTTCGGCAGGTTTCTGTTTTTTACAAGTTCCGTTTTCGGCAGGTTTCTGTTTTTTACAAGTTCCGTCTTAAACAGGTTTTACTGTATAGAATTAATTTATTAATAACCATAGGAGTCCAAAAAATATTTTAAATCAAAAAGTCCGTATAAAAAGCTCCAATCCCAAATCCGATTCAGATATCACTGAAACTCTGTAAGGTGGGAGAGAAAGTACCTAATCAAATACGTAATTTCCTGATTGAAAATCAGCATGAGAGACAAAATTCACGCTTATCTACGATGTAAAAGTCTCAAACGATAGGTATTTACATTCAGAGCCTCCGGAGTTCTTTGTTAACAGAGAGATGCAACGCGTAGGTGTCGCAATAAACAATTCTTTTTATACTCACGTGAACAGGATTCAGATCTAGTGAATGAAAATTTGGCCCATCGCTGCTGGTCCGTAAGGCTATCATTGCGCCATTTTCCCCATTGTCTGAAAATCAGGCAGCCCTCCAAAAGAAAGAAGTGGCGCACAGTTGTTCAGCGGAGGAAATACGTGGGTGCCCATTCTTTTCTATCAACGCGTTTGTCTTAGTGACTAATACATGAATATTCAGTGTACTTCATGAATCTTTATCATCAGTAGCAGCAACAACCACAAACAATCATGAAAACGAGTTTGATTATTCAATTCAAATTCCTTCTTTCGCAAACAATTTTTCGTAATTATTATTTAATTTCTAGAAATAAACAATTAAGAAATGCCGCCATGTGCGAGATCAGAGTCTATCAAACTATTAACAATAGACCGTAGAGTGCTTCGATGGTGAATAGTTCCATAAGATGATCGCAGTGAGTCGGATTAGCTTGACTACGGTTATTCTGTAGGTGATTTAAAGAAGCCAATGGTTTTCATTTATTAATTATGACAAACGGTGAAAACAAATGCGAAATTTTGGCCATACCTACATGCACGTGTGATTTGTATTTCTCCCTACCACCACCCGATTATAAAAGCCATGCTGCAGTAAGTTAAAAACTTTCTATTTGCATTATAAGTTTCATCCTGTCTTCATTATACCAGATGCCGTATAATGACATAAAAATATGAGAGATTGCTTTTTACATCTTAACGACACGCAGACCCATCGAAGGAAGACAATTCATCCCTAATTTATCGCTACCTTCTGAGAAAGGAAAGAGTCCGAAAAAGCATTGTGGCCACATCTTAACTTAGGCACTCAACACGAGGAGGTGTGCTCCACCCATTCGGCCAGCGCAAATACCATGAAGAATGCAGGGTGTATTTGTTCAGATGCTTCCCATGTGATATCATCATCATCATCATTGTCAACCATTATCAATCCACTGCTGGACGAAGGTCTCCCCAAGTTTCCTCCACAACGGTCTGTCTTGTGCCAGTCTCCTCCATGTCACCCCTGCATACTTTCGAATTTCATCCACCCATCTCCCATGTGGTCTTCTTCTGGGTCTTTTCCTGTCCCTTGGAATCCAATCTAAAATTTCGGCTGTCCATCGATGGTCTGTCCTTCTGGCAGTATGTCCAGCCCATTGCCATTTCAGGGATTTAACTCTGATCATGATGTCTTCCACTCTTGTCATTTTTCGGATCCACGAGTTCCTCTTCTTATCTCTCCTGGTTACACCAAGCATGCACCTCTCCATGCTGCTTTGAGTTGTCTGCAGCCTTTGTATGTCTCTTTTAGTTAAGGTCCACGTCTCTGCACCATACGTAAGCACTGGAAGGATGCATTGATCAAACACTTTTCTTTCAAGACATAATGGCATATTGCTCTTGAAAATTATGCTGTTTCTTCCAAAAGCTCTCCAGACAAGTTTTGTACGCCGATTAATTTCTTCATCAATGTGACCCTCACTTGATATCTGCTGTCCAAGATAAACGTACGTGTCTGTTATCTCCAGCTTTTCTCCATCAATCGATAAATCTTCATTTCTTGTAAAAGCATTGAACATCACTTTTGTCTTCTGAAAGTTCATTTTTAATCCCACTTCTTTACTCTTGTCAGCAAGTTCCTGGATCATACTCTGCAGCTCTGATGGGGTAGTTGCAAAAATGACTACGTCATCAGCAAAACGAAGGTGGGTTAGATAATCTCCATTAATCTTTATCCCCTTGTTTTCCCAGCTCAGCGACTGAAAAACACCCTCCAATGTGGCATTAAAGAGCTTCGGAGATATGGTGTCACCTTGTCTCACTCCCTTTCCAATTTTTACGTGTGTTGTATTTTCAAACAGCCTAATCTTTGCACTTGCATTTTCATAGATGTTATTAATAATATTAATGTATGCATCTTCAATACCGCAGGTTTTCAGAGCCATTGTAACTGCTGATGGTTTCACCGAATCAAAGGCTTTTTCATAATCGATAAAAGCCATGCACAATGGAAGTTCATATTCCCTCGCTCTTTCAATTAGTTCTCTCAGCACGTGGATATGATCTATTGTGCTGTAGCCACTCCTGAATCCAGCTTGTTCTCTCGGTTGAGCCATGTCCAGTGTTACCTTCAAGCGGTGTGAAAGAAACTTAGTGAAGATTTTATAAACTACTGATAGGAGGCTGATAGGTCTGTAGTTTCCGAGATCCTCAATGTCACCTTTCTTATGTAGCAGGATCATTGTAGCGGTGTTCCAATCCTCAGGAATCTTTCCTTCATTAAGGCATCGAGTGAAAATTTGGGCGAGTACTGTTTCGATTTCTCCACTTGCTTCTTGTATGATGTCTACAGTAATTCTATCTTCTCCTGGAGCTTTTCCTCGCTTCATGTTCTTGATTGCATGTGCAACTTCTGCTGAAAGGACTGGAGGAACTCTGGTACTGGTATCTTTCATGATGTCTGGAGTGCATATATCATCCCTTTCATATAATTTGGAGTAGAAATCTTTCACTCTTGTCAAAATTTCGCCTCTATTTCTTGTTACAGAACCATCTTCTTTTCTCAGTGCCATAATCTGTTTTCTTCCCTTACTGAGATGTCCCTTTGCTATCTTTAGGCTTTGGTTGTTTTCAATTGCTTTCCTTACTAGTTCACAGTTGAATTTCCTTACGTCTTCAGTGATACTTTTTCGTACTGTCTTGCATAGCTCTATATATTCCACTTTGGAAGTCACATCTTCTTTAGTTGTCCTCATCTCTCTTCTTTTTTGCATCAACATTTTGGTTTTTCCTGATAATTTGTTCACATGCAACTTGTTCTTAGACCCAGGTAATTTTTTTTGCTGTTTCCATAAGAGCTTTGGTTACTTTTCTGTTAACTTCAGAGATGTCCACTTCTTCCGATGTTAGGCCTTCTAAAGCAGAGAACCTGTTCTTCAGTTCTAACTTGAAGGTATTATGGTGTTTTTTAAGGTTGGTTATGTCAATAGATTTTGTTTCTCTTATGAGCTTGCCACGTTCAAGTTTAGTGTTGAGGTGCATCTTACATCTCACCAATCTATGGTCACTACCTGTGTTGAACTTGTTTAGCACACTGCAGTCTTCTATGACGAATTTTTTGTTACACATAATAAAATCAATTTCACTTGTCGTCCCATTCGGATGTCTCCATGTCCATTTCCTGTGTGGCTTTTTCTTGAAGAAGGAGTTCAAGATGAAAAACCCTTCTGCCTCTGCAAACTCAACGAGAGTATTTCCACGCTGGTTTCTGTTGCCATGACCGAATTTACCTACTGAAGTTTCATTCTGTTGCCGTTGCCCTATTTTTGCATTGAAATCTTCCATAATTATTTTCAAGTGCTGCTTACCTTTATTATTTAGATGACAAATTTCCTCATAAAATTCTTCAATTTCTTCTTCAGGATGACTTGTGGTATGTGCATAAGTTTGAATAATCTGAGCCTGGTATCTTTTCGAGAGTTGGATAACAAGTCGTGCAGCTCTGTCAGAGGAACTTTGAACTTCTACAACTTTATCCTTCAGTTTCTTGTTTATTATAAATCCAACACCACTAGTTCTGCCAGTATCTGTCCCACGATAGTAGAAGAGATGTCCACTTTTCAGTTCGATGAGATCTTCTCCTTTTCTCCTTACCTCACTTAGCCCCACGATGTCCCACTTGATCCTTTGTAGTTCCTTTTCCAATTCAAGAAGCCTTGAATCAGAAGATAGGGAGCGTCCATTGTAAGTAGCCAAGGTCAGCATCAGATGGCAGCCTAGTCCGGTCCTCCGGGGATTCTTAGCACCCTCTGCCTTCATGTCGCACTGGCCGCTGCCTTGGCCAGGTACATTCCAGCTGCCGGAGACTGAGGGCCAAGATTTAAGTTGTGGAATCATTTTGGAGGGGTTTGGCCATAACTCACCACGCTGGCCAAGCGGGTTGGTGAGTGTGGGATAGAATTTCCTCTAATCCCGATGGTATAGTTATACCGCTATGGGCGGTCGTCAGAGCCCCTTTAGTGGGAACAGGATGCACCACGAGAAGGCGGGGTTGACATTTGTCAAGGAGAGGATGTGATGTTACATACACTTGCGGAAAGTGAAAAAAGAACACCAAGAAGGAGACGTCTGATACCAACGAAATTTATACAGCATAATAACGCAATACATAGGTTAACGTGATCAAAATACATTATGGCAAAATACAGCTGTATTTGCTGGTAAACTGAAAAATAACATTTCCATGTAACATGGTTAGTACGAGGTTGAACCGCCATGAACTGCGTCACACTGTGCCATTCTGGCATGGAGTCTGTCGTACAGATGTTGGATGTAAGTTTGGGGTATTGAGTTCCAAGCATCCTCAACCTGGACGCGTAAGTTGGGGATGGTCGTGGCTGCCCGTGGAGACCGGATAAGTCGTTGTCGCATAAAATCCCACGCGTGCTCAATGGGGGACAAATCCGGTGAACGTGCAGGCCATGGAAGTTGTCTCACACCCTGAAGGGCATGTTGCGTTGCACGTGCCGTGTGTGGGCGTGCGTTATCTTGCTGGAAAACGCCACGATGGACCGACCTTACAAATGGCACAACAACGGGCTGAATGGTGTTGTTGATGTAGGAGGTGCTGTTTAACGTACCCGGTACAAACACTAGTTGTGTACGGGGGTGATAGCTGATCGCTCCCTACACCAGGAGACCAGGTGTAGGCCCTGTGTGTCGCTGGCGGATGCAAGAATGGTGGAGACGCTCCCCTGTGCGTCTGCGAACACGCATACGGCCATCGGAGGCTCCCAAGCAGAATCTGCTTTCATCGCTGAACACGACAGATCGCCATTGCATTCTCCAGTGCAGACGTTGGCGACACCACTTCAGCCGTTCCTGACCGTGGGCTGGAGTCAGAGGTACACATGCCAGAGGCACACGTGCACGTAGTCCTGAATCCAGTAGACGGTTGCGAATTGTTCACACAGTCACCTCAGGTGCAACGGCAGCTTAGATTTGCGTCGCAGTAGATGTTCTGCTTGACAACGTCGCTCTTCTATTGCGTCGATCGGTCCGCTCATCAGTTCGTCTGTGACTCCCGGTTCCATGTCTTCTCGTGTGGGAATGTTCCTCGGACCATCTACGCCACCATCGTACCACCACCGATACTTCCCGTCCAATTCGCTCCGCAATACGACGATACGACCACCCGGCCTCGCGGAGTCCGACAAGACGACCTCGCTCAAAGTCCGATAACTGCTGAAATCGTACACGTCTTCCATGTCCAGGCATTGCAGCTTCTTCAGGGACTTCGCACGTGTCCGTACGCCGACGACTGATTACATTCACTTCGCCGTACTCCTTAAATACCACCGACGATAATTTGCATTTTATGTCGTGCTGTGGTGTAAGCGCTCACCGGTTGGTCCCGAAATTAATATCACACCAACGTGAATTCGACCCCATTAACATATGTAAATTTCATGATCGTCCACCAATTCCTTCTTGGTGTTTTTTTTCATTTTCCGGCAGTGTAGAAAACTGGAAAACGAAAGTGCAGAGGCTGCATTCAGAACTAGTTGTACCCAGGATCTTATTATTCAACAGGCCCGTAAAAATTCCACGACTTAAGCTACGTCTTCTCAGGAAAAAGCCTCACTTCGTTTTTGAAGAAATATATTGGAGATTATCTCTTTGTTTCACGAAATTCTTACGTAAAGTAATAAAAAGTGAAAAATGTAGCTCAAACTATTATTCCCTTAAATAGCTAAAATTTATTTTTTAATTAAAAAATTGCATATAAGTTAAAAGTCGGAGTGTAATTCATGACCAGCTTACTTTGGATAATAATCACTGAAGTTCAGTCACTATCTGCATAGAAAAAAGACACAGTCAACATTCATTTTCTGATAAAGTTCAACTAAGATGACATTCACAGGATACCTTTTTTCTATCTGAATGTCTAAAAAATTCATTTGAACAGAAATCCAGTCTCATCTGAACATATATCAGATAATTACATAAATTAGTGGTTATATTACATACCATTTTGTAAATAATAAGTAAATTAAAATTATCATTCCTAGTTTTAACACATTAAATTTTATATTAAACATAATCACAATGAAAACAAACAGTGATATTTGACCCTGTCGAATGCCTTTAATAGAAAACAAAGCAATTGTGCATATCAAAACAAATTAAAGTTGATCGATTGAGCATTGAGGTTGTTGGTGTTTTCTTCACAGGAGGAGGTCTAATTTAGAAGTATGGGTAATTGGGGATTTTAACTTTGCACAGGATGTTTGATGGGATTTTACCCACAATGATAATAAATGGGGTAAAACTGAAAAAAAAAAAAAGTAATCAATGGCGGCACATAATTTTTTATGGAATTTTTTTTTAAGCCTAATCACACAAAGTTGCTGAGATGGATGGCAGATATCAGTCAAATAAAAGCAAAGTGGATCTTTTGAGAAATCATTGCTGACTTAGTTTTTAAAAAGTTGAGTGCTGCAGACCTATTGCACGTGTAAAGGGCCTCGAGTGGTACATTACTGCCTTAATCAGGTCCTGGCTGTGTCTACCCGATAATTCATTCACTACAGAAACAGCGGTTCAATTGCCTTGCCAAAGCTTCTCGATTATTCCAGTTTTTTTTATTTACAAAGATATCTCATTCCAATTGCACAAATAAGTTAACTAATAAAACTAGAATATTTCAAAAAATAAACAGAAGTACCAGGAGATGATTATTTCCAGACTAAGGAAGTTCACTGTAGAGAGGCTAATCTGAAACTTAGAGTGCCCAAAAAAATTGAGGAACGCAACGCATACGGAATCACAAAATATATATAAATATTGAATATATATTCTTACGTAAGGTAATAAAAGTGAAAAATAAAGTAATAGAAACTAAAATATTCCCGGTACGAACTGTGTCTCGTACCGGGAATATTTTAGGGATGTAAGTGATTTATATCTTGATCCGTATGGATCATAAAGTTGGATATCACGGTTACTGTCACTTATGCAACAATTGTGTGGTTTATGCATTTGTATTCACCTCAAACTACTCCTTCAGAGTATGGTGCAGGAACTTGATGGCAGGAGTAAAAAGGTGAGTTCAAAAATAAACTTTCAGAAGACAAAACTGATGTACAATGCTTTTTCAAAAAATGAAGATTTTGATTGATGGGGAAAAGCTGGAGGTAACCGATACCTACATTTACCTTGGACAACAGATATCAAGCAAAGGTCACATTCATGAGGATATTAATCAGCGTATACAACTCGGCTGGAGAGCTTTTAAAAGAAACACTAAAATTTCCAAGAGCAATATGCCATTATGTCTTAAAAGAAAAGTGTTTAGTCAATGCATCCTTCCGGTTCTTACATATGGAGCAGAGATAAAGACCTTAACTAAAATAACATAGAAAGGCTGCAGACAACTGAAAGAAGCATGAAGAGGTACATGCTTGGTGTAACCAGGAAAGATAAGAAGAGGAACTCGTGGATAAGGAAAATGACAAGAGTGGAAAACATCATGATCAGAGTAAAATCCCTGAAATGGCAATGGGTTGGACATGTTGCCGGGAGAACGGACCACCGATGGCCAACCGTAGTTCTAGATTGTTTTCCAAGGGACAGTAAAAGTCCAAGAAGAAGACCACATGGGAGATGGGTGCATGAAATTCGAATGCATGCCGAAGTAACACGGAGGAGACAGGCTCAAGACAGACAGTTGTGGAAGAAACTCGGGGAGACCTTTATCCAGCAGTGGATTGATAATGGTTGGCAATGATGATGATGATTCATCTCAAATTTTCAACAATCCTTACGTGCGCAACTGTTTCTTTTTTCTCCATGCTTTTATTTAAAAGGAGTGTTACTTTAAAAGACAGTCCCCCTTTTAAACACATCTATCAATGAACCTGGCATGAATTATTCCCTTAATCAATGAAGTTACTTAGAGACGTAAAAAAATATAGGTAAATAAATAAACGCATCTAATTGTAATATTGTTTCATTTCTTATTTTGTCTTCGTTTTCAATTATTTTTGTCTTCGTTTTCAATTTACTCGTATGCATTTTACGATGCATAAGAATGAGGTTCGTATATTACGTTCGACATTCTGGAAAACAAAATAGCGTTTCTTGTTGTTTGATTCGGAGTGGAGAAGGCTGAAAAAGCAATGAGACTTGTGTAAATGCATAGAGAGGTAGAAAGATCTTGAATTAGAAGAAAAACTTAGCTTGGAAGACTTCACTTTCTCGACGTGGGAGTTTTATGGTTCATAATTTAAGTACGGTCGCAGATGTGTCAGAGACATAAAGAGGTAAAGATCTCGAATTAAAAGAAAGCGTAGCTTGGAAGAATGAAGATTTTCGTCGTAGGTGTTTTATGGCGTACAAGCTAGATGCAGAGGCAAAGAGCGGCATCCACGTATATAGAGATAGGTAGTACGTCAGCTCAGACAATTCAGGCAGACTCATTCAGTTAGTAATAAAAGCTTATTAATGTTTATAAAATAGAGTTTGAAGATTCCAGAAAAGGAACTTTTTCGGAAAAAACGGCATTAAAAGTGCCATTGTTTTAAAATACCACTAATCCTTTCACTCCTCAGACAGCATTCCTCGATCAATTATCATGTTGAACCTTACCCCTTTTAAGGCTCTTCTATCTGTGTCAACTAAAATTTTTCAGAATTTAAAATCTGTCTGTCGTATTGTTGTGTCAAAATTCCCGCTGTGTCTGTGTCACCCTGGTGAAAAATGGGAGATATACTCATGTGATCTTCTGCATTGCGAATTGCCCCTATTGTGATCGATTCATCCTCCTCCTCCAAAAAAATGAAAATTTTGTGTTAGCAGCACGAGCAAAGGCAATTTTTACGTATGTTTCCGTCATAAGACATTCCTGGCATTCACAATGCGTCATTCAAACGAAACAAGGCCATCTAGCAAGCCTGTTTTTGCAACCCTTGGTGCCAGTCGTCTCAGTTTGATGAATATCTTGGTGATAACTAATTCTCCCTGCTTCCAACCTCCCTCTCCGAGCATTGCCTCATCGGAAGAAGCTTCTCTCACTATTTGACTCAGTGGGACGGTAGCCTACTACCGTCTCCCTCCCCCTTTCCATCGAGCCCTCCCCTGTTTACGCCATGCCATTTTTAGGAACCGGAGGCGCGGGAAGCCTAAAATAGTGTAGTGGGTCACGTGTGTGGAGCATGGTGGAAAAAGCATGTTGGCAGTGCTGAGGCATCACATGGACGCTACGAGAACAGGAGGGCGGAGGCCAACTTCCAAGAAAGAGACTTACACATCAACATCTGATCAGAGGATACCTGGACCAAGGAATTCCCGCACAACTCTCATTAGCCAAAAGGTGAGTGCCTGAATCTTCATCTCCCTTCTACCAGATCAATTTTCAAAAAATGCTAAAACAGATCTATAAAGCATTTGACCACAGTAATTGTATATGTATGACCTCACATAAAAGTGCATTATGTGAGGAGACTTTCTCTTCTCACGAACATGATGTAGGGAAGGACCGATATCATATAAGCTCAGAACTATGTATTTCCGACGAGTATATAGGAAGATAAACCTTAGTATCTCAACTTACTAGGGCTGCAAAGAGGGAATCCTTTCCCACTTTTTTGGTAGGAACAATAAGTGCAATGTACATTTTTCTATTGTTTCAGGATTTGATTACCACCGTAAGCAGTTCTTAGGGCTATAAGCATTTGCCAATCTCAAATTTGGGGTCACTGCTCCTGGGAGCATCATATGATAGCCACCCCATGCTTCATTCGGGAATCGAATCCAACGCCGACAATTAACCAGAAACCAAAGTCTCTGACCACTCGGCCACCAGGACGACCGAGTATATTGGGAAATGTGCATGTATGTATGCAGCAACTCAAAATATGCAAAAGAACTTAAATACACCCAAAAACTTGTGGCGTAGAACATTTTGACACAAACCGATTTTTTTTTACCAATTTCTTCGCTTCGGCTTTTATGAATTTGTGGAACACCAGGGAGAGAGAAAGACGAAATCAAAGAGCCAACCCATGCTCCTATTCGCTCGGTTAGCTAAAAATGCTGCCAGCTTTTTTATACTATTTTTGTTTTCTGACACCTTTTATCCACTTAAAATATTGTTGCCTAAGTATCTAAGTATTGCAAGAACATTAATTAATGGTATTAACGCATTTTCAGTTCTTGAATTCAATAAGTTTATTCACGAAGGGGTATGAAAAAAAACAATAAATCCCAAAATTCAAGCCCAGAAATTCTTTTCGTTATACAGCTAGAAAATTAAACTACACTACTAAAAAAATGTTAACGCAAAATTTTCTGCGGTACCTTTCATATAAAAATTCTGGAGCAGTCAAGTGTGATATTGTTTGCTACTTTTTATTAATAATAATTTTGTTCTTGCCGGTCCATTCTTCTGACTATCGAAATCTAGGAATCTGTTTCAATCTTAATTAGAGCTGTACCCGTAAATAAATCTGTACTAAAGAAGGAGGCAACCAAAACCTCAAAAACACAAGAGAATTCCAATGCAAAGTGACTGGATGATGTCGTAAAGGCTTGCCAGTTACAAGAACCTTCACATGTTGAAAGTGTTGTAAGTGTGAGCATTATGTGTAAAATAAAAAATGCATGCTACTGCATGCTGCGTTTATGCCGAGTGCATGCTCGAAGGAATAATAAGTCGATGCGCAAACCCAATTAAGAATGGATAAAATAGATAAAGAAACGAGACGGATCAATATTTTACTGAAGTTATCAATAAAAATTCGAATATTATTCAGCTGAAGTGCTCTCCATACTCTGGTCCGTTTGCTATGGAACCAAGCTCAGTTGTGAAAACAGTTTGAAACGATGAAATGCGTGTAACGATGTTATCAACTTCAACAGTATGACGAAATTACTCCAAAAATATAGCGCAACTACTATAGCAGGTATTAAATCATTGGAGAATTAGCATTGGGTTTAAATATAAAAGCAACACAGGAAAAGAAAGTATATCGTTCGATGCCCCACATGTGGCACTCCTGACGAAGGGGGGGGGGGGGGACTCTGTTCTTATTGTTTCTGTGGCCCGGTCATTCAGAACCAGGTGCAGACTATTTCCGGAAATTTCTTTGCCCTTAAAACAATTCGACGCTCGAAGATGATTTTAGCCTATGTACTATGCTTAAGAGAGTGAGACAAGGTGACACCATATCTCCGAAGCTCTTTGATGCCACATTGGAGGGTGTCTTTCAGTACGAAAACAAGGGGATAAAGATTAATGGAGATTGTCTAACCCACCTTCGTTTTGCTGATGGCGTAGTCATTTTTGCAACTATCCCATCAGAGCTGCAGAGTATGATTCAGGAACTTGCTGACAAGAGTAAAGAACTGGGATTAAAAATGAACTTTCAGAAGACAAAAGGGATGTACAATGCTTTTACAAGAAATGAAGATTTATCGATTGATGGAGAAAAGCTGGAGATAACAGACACGTACGTTTATCTTGGACAGCAAATATCAAGTGAGGGTCACATTGATGAAGAAATTAATCTGCGTATAAATCTTGCCTGGAGAGCTTTTGGAAGAAAAAGCATAATTTTCAAGAGCAATATGCCATTATGTCTTAAAAGAAAAGTGTTTGATCAATGCATCTTTCCAGTGCTTACGTATGGTGCAGAGACGTGGACCTTAACTAAAAGAGACATACAAAGGCAGCAGACAACTCAAAAACGCATGGAGAGGTGCATGCTTGGTGTAACCAGGAGAGATAAGAAGAGGAACTCGTAGATCCGAAAAATGACAAGAGTGGAAGACATCATGATCAGAGTTAAATCCCTGAAATGGCAATGGGCTGGGCATACTGCCAGAAGGACAGACCATCGATGAACAGCCGAAATTTTAGATTGGATTCCAAGGGACAGGAAAAGACCCAGAAGAAGACCACATGGGAGATGGGTGGATGAAATTCGAAAGTATGCGGGAGGGACACGGAGGATACTGGCACAAGACAGACCGTTGTGGAGGAAACTTTGGGAGACCTTCGTCCAGCAGTGGATTGATAATGGTTGACAATTATGATGATGATGACTATTCTTAAATCAACAACTAAATACAAAGTGTTTTGAAATTATATTCCCGGGTCAAAGAAGTCACTGAACATTTATAAACATACCAAAAAGAGGAAGCAAGGAGAGAACAGAAAAAGCGAGCTTTACCTGGAAAGAAAAACAAAGGCCCCTGCTTTCAAGCTAATAAAATTTAATACGAGTATGATTTGTGAAACCTACGGATATTAAAGTAGCATTTCGCTGTGACGCTCACTTTTTTTTTTTTGTAACAGTTGCAGTTTATGTAGACGCGGGCGAGATTGTTCCTCAAAATTTGGACTGTAATCAGTTAAGTTCACTGCTAGCATGGCAACTTAACTTTTGGAGCTGCGGGTAGAGAAAGGACTGAATACTCTCTGTGGGTGCTCCACTGGTAGATAGCGATCTGGAATTCATTCAATACTATTCACCCAGTCTCCTTTACTGTACAGGATGGCATAGCAATAAGCCATTCTGGAATTCTTTATTTCTTTTGAAGTCTAACTTTGACGAACTCTTCTCTTATTTCCTTTTGAACTCTAACTGAACAGTAGTATCGAACTCTGTTACATGATATGCAAATGTACAAAACGGTTTCTTTGTTTGTAATGACACTTTGAACTTGTAGACAGCTTGAAAAAGTGGAAGATGTACAGACAGCTCCATCTGTAGACGTAAATGTGGGTTAAACAATACTACAGTTGTTGTTGTTGTTTTTGGAGGAGGGGGGCTATAGCGAGAAGGTTTGCTGTTGTTGTTATTGTCTTGTCTGAATTTCGAAGGGTTTTTTTATTGTTTTCAGTTTCTGAATTCAGAAAGGTAATTTTGAGTTGTGATTGCTATAGCTATCTTTATCATACCAGCACTGTTTCTATAATTTGCATTATTTTTCTCTCGAGAATAGGGGGCCATCGAAACATCCTAAGTCTGCGTTGAAATAATATGTTACGAAAATGTAAACTGGATTTGAGATTCATGAGAGTTGGCGAATATTTAAGCATTCAGTAACTTCTGCAGAAAGAAACTTCAAAGCACTGTTCAATTCTAAACTCCACAGGTTATACAATAATTTCGACTAATATGTTACGTATTGTTATCATAGATTTTTTATTTTTTACTTCATTTACCGCTTTGTCCAGATTTATCCTTACAGTCTTCACTGTTCACTGGACGCTTACATGTGTTCCACCTACTGCAGTTTTTCATTAAAAACATTCACACCGCAGCATGTAAGGGAAAGAAATTTACGTTAGATTAACTTCTACACTTATTATAATAAATCTGAAATGAATTTCTAATACATGTAAAAGATAAGTATCAAAATAGACATTAAAAAATGCAGTAAGTGACGGATTTTAGTACTATTTAAAAGTTAAAAGTACCATTTAAAAGATACAGATGGTTGAGCAGTAAGGAGATTAATCTGCGATGTGAACCCCAGGAGACCTATCACTGTTTCTCGTTCTGTGGTTCTGATTCCTCCCATTCTTTGTAGCAAGAAACCCTAATCTAGCAATAAACGACTGATCCTAGACGGAGTCCATTGAGGGGTAGATAACTTGTAAATAGAAGTCTTACGAATAATATTTGAACAGCATTCGAATTCTTACCGTTGAACATTCGACAAAAACGAATCTATTTTAAACAGAAAGACAATCCACTTGTTTTGTAAATGCAGAACACACACACACAGTGACGCATTAGCTTTAGAAAAGCTATTTTGTTATCCAGTAATCAAATGTTTTCAGCGTGCTTTTTAAAGAGAACACCGGCTTCTAGCAACATTTTTTTTTAGATTGAAGGTTTGACGGCCACCGTGAGCAACTCAATGGGCTATAAGCAGTCGCCCGTCCCTAATTTAGGGTCACTGTTTCATGGGAAGGGTAAAAGTCAGTGCCGTAAGACAAACACAACATCCATGCCTCACCGGGATTCGAACCCAGCCCTTCTCGGACGAATGGCCGTGAGCCAGCGCTTAGACCACTGAACCAGCACCATTTTCCCCGCTTGTCCATCTGTAGACAAATGACATCTAAAGTCGGATTGACATCTAAAGTCGTGAAGATCGTGATTATCGTACTCTCGAAATTCTACGATGCAGTTTTCTCGCCAGAGGGCGTAAAAGTACTTTTTAGATTTCGCACAATGTCTAAATTTCTGCAAGTCGAAATAGAAAAAATCCTTTTGAATTCGATAGTTGAAGCTGTGACACCAATGTTTTTCACAGTCATTTTCTGGTTTACTTTCTTTTATAAAAATTTTGATTACGTTTTGTAATCCTTTCTATGCAGAATGTCACGTCGGAACTCCCAAGAGGTCAACATTGTCAACCAGTCAAGTCTAAAGACCTGAATATAAATTGGACCATCAGAGCTACCAGCGAGATCAGAGAGACTGATGCGATTTTTTTTAAAATGTCAATGACGTTGCTCTGTTGATTATATAAACAATTGTTAGTCTAAGTGTTATTATACTACGAACACTCTTTAATAGCAGTTAAGGAATTTTGTGTGAATGTTATTCTGTTATCAAGCGATTGTGTTTACTCTTTAAATACGGAATAGGTGGCTAGTTGAAGTGACAGCATCTTTGAATGTGGAAACCGCAATAAACAACAGTCAAAAGGATTTGCATTTAAGTCAATGGTTTTGATAGCATTTCATTGTGAACTCTTAAACACTATAAAGCCGCGTTTGTTTGTTTTTTACTTTACAGTGCGGGCGTAACACACACGGCTGTGCCGCAGGTGGTGAAAATCTGTAGTTCTGTGAAGTTTCATAAATACGCATTTGCATTCGGAAATATATCTCTGTTTCTACAGGTCTTATTTCGAAAACTCTTTTCTCATCCAGCAACTGCAGATAACGAGAAAATATTGCGTGCACCTCAGAATCTTTTTGTGAAGTAAAATATTCCAGCCAGCTGGGATAAACTTAGACTTTTAATTTAGCTATTGTCAGCTCTTAACTATCGGATCTGAAAAATGCATTTACCATCAGCAACTTGTGTCTGTGGTCAGTATATACACGATACACATAGTACCTGATTTTCCAGAAGCGCTACTTCTCCCCTAGGGTTTTAAAATATATTTCCGTTTTTGATTGCAACTACACTTCTAAAAATCATTTTTCTAGAAATCCCCCTTATTTTTAATCGATTGCTACACTGAAAAGACAGTCTATTATGCCCGCTCGTCTAATAACGTGTAGTACCACATTTATCTCCTACAACTTCAGCAACACGTGAACACATTGATTCAACTATGTTGGAAACATTCGGTGGTATTCTCAGGAGAGCCAATTCTGATACTAATGTTATATAATTTTTCAAGTTTTTTTATTATTTTTATTTTTACCGAATGTCTTAGAGAAGTAAAAAAATTAAATTCCAGAGTAATCTCAATGAATTCCTATTTTCGGTGTAAATTGATTAAAAATGAACCATGATGGAATGCTGTTGGAGAGGATTTTACGAAGGGGTTGTATGACTTCAGGTATTAAACAGACCCTAAAAGCAGGATGCTGGGAAATTTGGCCTAGGTTTTTCGATAGGAAAGACACATGGAAATGAGATAAAGCTAACTGTTTTCTAAATTTTTACAATAGCTGTTATCTAAATTGTTTCCAAATCCATGACGGCTATCATGAAATATGTTTTCAATCTAAATCGCTAATTAGTCTATTATCAAAGATTCTCTCCACTATTTTGCTAAAACAATAAATATTACAAAAACTTTTATAGTTTGATATTTGCTTTAATGATACTTTTTTAGTATGGCAGATGTTTCACCTATTTTGAGAACATCTGATTTTATTGTTCAGTAAACAATTTTAGATCATATAGATTCTGGGACGCTAACACCAGAAAAACTAATTATAAATATAATGATCCGATTTATTGGTGTCAAAGTAAGAAGTCACACGAATTTCACTCCGCAAGCTTTCTCCGTCAACGGACGGCTTCATCAGGCGGTTACATAGAGAATACAGAATCAAAATTGTAAACGGAACGCAAATTCTAATATGACAAATGAAATCATGCGTGAAGACCGAGCGCATAAATAACCACGGAACGTGGTGAATACAGTATCTTAAAAGTTAATGCAAAAACAGAAAATGTAAACTTTAGGAAGAAACTAGAATCATGAAGTCCATCTTGCGATGCCTAGTAGATGGTTCCAAGCTACCGGTAGTTCGAAAGAGACATCTGTGTACAAATGTAAGATTACAATTTTTCTTCTTTTTACTTAAAAAAAAGAACAAGTGAGACAAATATAACTATGATAGGGTAAATGACATTATCTCCACCAACATCAGTTTTAATATTAAACAAAGATCTTCGCTCTTTCCACGTTTATAAGTGAGTCACGGAAAAATTCTCATTGGCCGCCACCGGGAGTCGAACCCAGGGTCTTCCAGTTACGCGCTGGATATGCTTCCGCTACACCACAGCGGCCTCGAATTCCTCCAGACTCACACACGCTAAATGCCAAGCCAATTTGGCAGGTTGCTTCTTGGAGCCCTGCACAATGTTGGGGATTCACCAAATATGGTAAGCAACAACTGAAGAAATAATTAGAAGGCGAATGATTTTAATGGTGTACAATATTTTATGAAGCTGATCATTAGCCATATTTTGTAAAAATACGAACCAGGATCATATCAGTTTGAATTTGCACTAAGGTGTTAAATAGTAATGTGTGGAGCACTGGCGTCATCTGCAATATCAGTAGTTTTGAATGTTTCATCCCATTAAGATTAGATCCAATACTGAATTAAATTTGTCAGGTAGTTCATATATAAGGCAAAAAAGAAAAAAACCCAGCTGTATTGACTTCCATTTATTTTTTTTAGCTACAGTCTACTGCTTTTAGGCAAAAGTGTTTGTCGACGCTGAGGACAGCCATCCGTAAAATGCCAACAGTTACCGGCGGTGGGTTTCGGGCACGCATTCGTCGCTCCGCTTCGTTCAAAGATGCTCAACTGGGTTCAGATAAGGAGAGTGAGAGAGGGCTCTTCGAAGATTTCAAAGTCACAGAGCTACTTCTCCAACCAGTTCTTTGTCACAAGGGAGATGGGACGTCTTCTTGTTGTAAAAAGGCTTCCTGCTGAGGGAAATGGGTAGCCATGAACAGGTTGTCAAAATGGTTTTGTGTTGTGTTTGTGGTCCTCTCAAAATATACAAGAGAGGCTAAGGTGGTCCACGTAAACACGCTCTAGTACATTGTACCACATCTACCAGCCTCCAGCACTCCGACTTGACGTTTGGGTCCATTTCCTCGTATTGTCTACTCCACAAAAGCAGCCTCTCGTCGGCTCGATGTAGTTGGACTCGATTTCTTGGGCAATCTACCCGTGTCTACTCTTCTACTGTCTAGTGGCAATGTTCTTTAGCACACTGCATGCAGATTTACAGCTCGGTGACGTGCTGTCAACAAGGGTACTCGACGTGGTCGTCGGGTGTTGCAGCCCGTCGTGCAGTCGTACATCTAATGGGTTTGCACAAACCTTTGTAGGGGCTTCTTGTTCAATACCGGCATTATCTTCTCCACTGTGGCCTTGCGTTTCGAAGTCACGATATGGGAGAAGTGGATTTACCTGGAGCCTCAGCTGCCCTTTTATTGTCATATTATTCCCGGCGGCAGCCGGTTTCGATGTAGTCCTGGTAAACACGTGCTATGGTCCCTTGCGGAAATCCCAGGCGTCCTGCAGTCACTGAGATAGAGTAACACATCTTCCTGGCACTGACTATCTCTCCACGATGTATTCCGAAACGAAATTGACTGTCACTTCCGAAATCCGGGAGAATGCCAGTCATACCTTTTTCAGTCCACGTCTAGATGGTATCAGATATGATGGATGCAATAAAATATTTAAAATGTAGTTGCTCGTATTTCGAAACCGTACACTAAGAAACCTTTATGAGTGTGTTCAAAAGGACATATGTGAGTCACGCTTTCGATACACACGCATGAGTTACGCAGTAATCTTTAGTGCTGCTCCGAGGAAAATAAACAAAACAGGGTAAAAAGGAAGACCAATGAGCAAGAAGAATACACGAAAGTTATGAATAGCACTAAATGGAAATCCGTCAATAATGACAGGGAGAAATAAGATGAGTAATTTTTTAATAACCATGTATTATTTTTGTTAGTGATGTCCAAATGTAAAAGTATGTTTCATGAACATTACAAAAAAAAAAAAAATATATTGGTTGAGTCAGGGATTCGACAAGCAGGCAAGCGTTCGTATTTTCTCAGCGTTCGTTCGCCGCCCATCAAATGTTTATCTAGGCAGCTGATAAAACATTAAAAACAAACAAGAGCAGCCAGTTGCAATATTTCTCGGCATTTGTTTTTATGAAATCGTTAGAAAGCAAGACTTATCAGTGTTTCTGTTCTTCAATGCTCCTCAATAAATGCATAGTGACACTAAAGCACGTTGTTTCATATATTGTAAAAAATTTCACGCAGAGGACAAGCAACTATACAATGCTGGCCACCCAAAATGCAACACCAAGAAGGAAGCATCCAATTGGCCTGAAATTCGCAGCATGCGTCACCCGCGAGAGGACATGCAGACGATTAGCATTGCAGGGCATATGTAAATCATATGCGCCCGGCACGCCACCGAGAAGCACTATAAGAAGGGTGCACAGAAGGCAGGGTGTAAGTAGTGGAAGTGTGTTGTGCTGCCGGACCTGTGCGTGGGAAGCTCCCTGATGCCTTGTCGCAGAATACGGCAGTCATTCCAGCACGTTTCGGAGTTCGGCAGAGGGCGAATAGTGGCTTAACGCGACAGCGGTTTTTCGTACCGAGACATTGGCGCCCGTGTGGGATGACATCCAGCTACAGTAAGGCGAGTATGGATTCGATGGATGCAGGAGGGACGGACGGACCGACGTGAGCGATTGCTGCAGCCGCGGCACACCACCGAACGAGACGACCGGCATGTTGTGCCGCGGGCATTGACGGCTCGCACCGCCACATCACGAACGTTAGCGCAGGAATTAGGGTGTGTTGCGCAACAACCTGTGTCAGCACGTACCGTTCGACGTCTTCTGCAGGAGCGGAGACTAGTCGCACGGCGCCCATTGCTCCGATTACCATTGACGTTACCACCACCGGCGAGTGCCGCGGCAGTGGGCCGTTGAACGCCGCACCTGGACTACGGAATGGCACGACATTGTCTTCTCCAACGAATCCAGCTTCTGCCTGCAACACCACGATGGTCGGATCCACGTGTGACGTCATACAGTCTCTCGCCGCGGTGGCGGCACCGCGGCGGCGGCACCGCGGCGAGAGACTGTATGTCGCCTGCGTTATGCTTCGCCATACCGGTCCGTTGCCTGGCGTTATGGATTGGGGCGCAATTGGATATGACACCCGCACCCCTTCTGGTAGGCATCTCCGGCACACTCAACGGCCACCGCTACATCTCCGACGATTTGGAGCAGGTAGTCCTCCCTTACCTGCAGGACCTGCCAGCGGCCACGTTTCAACAGGACAATGCGCGCCCGCACGTGGTACGCATCGTGCAACAATTCTTCACTGCCCACCAGGTGTCACTGATGTCGTGGCCCGCCGGTTCTCCCGATATATCGCCCATCGAACACGTCTAGTCGCTGATCAGCAACCGAGTGGCCCGGCAAGCACCACCCGTGGCTACGCCTGATGAACTGTGGCAACGTGTGGAAGCAGCCTGGACCGACATACCCCAATCTCACATCCAAAGCCTCTTTCGTTTAATGCCGCGGCGTGTAGCGGCCGTTATTGCCAGCCATGGCGCCCACACGAACTATTGATGTCTGCGTGTTTTGCAAGTTGCGCGGCCCTGTAATCTCAATCGTTTCATCCTTGTATCTGTTGTTATGTGTCCAGCAAATCTGGCTTTGCTATCTCGCGTCCTTCTTGGTGTTGCATTTTGGGTGGCCAGCAGTGTACGTTCACGTGTTTCTGCTGTAGACAAATAACAGAAAAG
Organism: Macrothele yani; assembly: GCA_039090855.1. NCBI lineage: Eukaryota > Metazoa > Arthropoda > Arachnida > Araneae > Macrothelidae > Macrothele > Macrothele yani. The sequence continues at coordinate 52,966,674 of CM077011.1, read as the reverse complement.
TGTAAAAATAGTAAAAACATTTTTTAAACTTAGAATTGCGCAGTTGCAAATATTAAAATGCTATGAGAGTTCATGCGCAGAAGAACAAACAATATTTTTTTATTTGGTTTTTTCTTTCTTTTTCATTTCTTCTAAAACTGTAAATAAAATAATACCTGGGTTATATTCTGCGAAAAAAAATTTAGTTATATTCTTAGAATTTCGTGGGTTAAGGAAAAAGAAAGCTCCCAAATCATATTTCTTCAGCATACGCATGAAATAATAATAACACAGTCACCTACTCTATTGGAACTCTCAATTTTTATAATTAAATAAGAAAAGAAACTGGTTCGATAACCAAAAATAATCATTTTAAGTTCGCATGGGAAATCTTAAAATTAAATTTCATACGATAGGATTCTAAGTGAAAAATTCTATATGTCGTTTATGAACGACAAAATAGAACCAAAAATCCAGACATAACGTTTTCCTGTTTCTAAAGAGTTAATCGTGTGATGTAACGCATCTCTTACGTCATGTCAGAATGATTTGGATGAGATGACGTCACACCAGAAGCTGTGAAAAATCGGTCTTTGTTGCTGTGACAACAAAGCAAAGTGGTACACGCGTGCGCTGTGTATGACAAAATTGGACAAACGTTCATAGGTTCAGACGTTCAGACAAAGGAAATTATGTTGTTTTAGATTGTGTTCACTCTGATGTGCAAAACTTTTTAAGGAATATGTACACTGAGTGGCCACTATGGCTGCACGCTGTTACCGCCAGAGGGCGAGGCTAGTATAAAAAGGGAAAGCTTAGTGCTTGCGACAGTAGTAGAAGTGAGTTTTGGGTGAGGAGATGGGTAAAAAATGCGATTTCACGGACTTTCAACGTGAGATGATTGTAAGAGCTCGGAGCCATGGAGCGAGTACCACCGAAACCGCCGCATTCGTGAAATGTTCCAGAGCAGCAGCTGTTAAAGTATTTAAAGACTGGACTGTCAGCCAAAAAACTGGGTCTCTACGAGTAACGTGTGTTCGCCATCGACTAGTGACTGCTCGGGCTGAACGGAGTGTCCAGACTGGTAACAGACAACAGAAGGGCAACAGTGCAGCAAATTACAGACCATCTTAATCAAGGATGGCCTCAAATGATCTCTGCACGCACTGTTCACCGTACACTGCATCGGATGGGATATGGCAGCCAAAGGCCTGTTCGAACATCTTTGCTGTCTGCAGTTAACAAGAGAAAACGTCTCTAGTTCGCACAGGAGCACAAGGATTGGACAGTCGATAATTGGAAGCAAATTATGTGGTCCGATGAATCACGTTTTCAGTTGCACCATGTCGATGGCCGAGTGAGAATTTGGCGGAAACAGCACGAAAGCATGGACCCCAAATGCATTGCTACAACCCTTCAAGCTGGTGGAGGCAACGTTATGGTTTAGGGAATATTTTCCTGGTATGCTTTGGGCCCTTTAATTCGTGTTGATCAACGTCTGACTGGTACATCATATCTAAACATCGTTCAGGACCAAGTGCATACTGTCATGTGGATGGTTTATACCAATGGTGATGGCTACTTTCAACAAGATAATGCGTCCTGCCATAGTGCTCATATTGTACAGGATTGGTTTCAGGAATGCGCCGGTGAGTTTTCTTTGCTTAGATGGCCCCACGATCTCCAGATCTCAACCCCATTGAGAATTTGTAGGATGAAGTTGAACGAGCCATCAGACAGCTGGATCCACAACCTGCAATCTCACACTCCTGGAAAGTGCTATTCATCAAGCATGGTCTCAGATTCCACAAACAACCTATCAACATCTCGTGGAGTCCATGCCACGAAGAATCGACGCAGTATTAAAGGCAAAAGGTGGCCCAACGAAATACTGAGGGGGTGGTCATAATAAAGTGGCCACTCAGTGTATATAAAAGAACAGAATTCGTAATTTAGTAATGTTCACATACATTATGTATATAGCAAATTTAATCATAGATTACGTATAAAATTTTGCAAAATGAATAATATAATCAGCACTAAACTTCAAAAATTAGTTAAATTAAAAAAGTAAAAAGTAATTAAAGCGTGCAAATTAATATTCAAATTGTGCTAAATTAAATTAATATACAAATGCAACTTGCCCTGGTATTAAGGTTTTAATTGGAATTTTGTAGATCGGATAAATAGAACTCGAGTCACGATCCAAGGTTTTTAAATTAGCACGAGATCACCTTGACATCTCAATGTGATCGCATGCAAACTCAACTTGCTGTGATATTAAGAATTCAATTCGATTTTTGTAAATCAGAAAAATAGAACTCGAGTCAATATACACTGAAGAGCAATTGAATTAGAGACAGCTGGCGTTATGCAAATGTGGCGCTGTGGGCGGCCCTGTAAACGGAAATTACATGACGTATGCAGCGATCCGACAATATAAGGTGTGATGCGACGGGAACCAGTATGGGTCGGAAGCAGTATGGGTAAGACGAAGGATCTAAGCGCATTTGATCGTGGGTAAATTGTCGGGGCCCGACAAATGCGTCACTTCATCTTGGAAGTCGTGCAGACACTGGGGTTTTCACGAGCCACTGTGTCACGGGCGCACCGTGAGTACATCGAATCCGGTAAAACCATCCCTGCAAGGGCCAACTGCCGTGGACAACAGCGTGCGGATGAGCGGGGTCATCGTCGGCTACCTCACATTGTAACAGCGGATAGACAAGCCACAGTGCACGAAATCACTCGGCAAATTTAACGCTGGTGCACAAAAACCTGTATGCAGCCACACCATCCAGAACCATCTCCTCGCTATGGGGTACGGAAGCCATCGTCCCACGAGGTTTCCGCTGCTGACCGCAAATCACATGGTGCGAAGATTAGCACGGGCGCGGGAACATCGCCCCTGGACCCTAGACATGTGGGAAAATGTTGCCTGGACTGATGAGTCGAGATTTACGTTGGTACATGCGGATGGCAGGATATGTGTACGGCGCAAACCTCATTAAGCGATGGATCCTTCTTGCCAACAGGTTGCTCTTCAAGCTGGTGGGGGTGGCATTCTCGTCTGGGGACTGTTTACGTGGACTTAAATGGGACCCCTGGTACGTGTGACATCTTCCCTCACAGGTCAATGTTACTGGGATATCCTGGACGACCATTTGCTCCCGTTTGTGCGTCTTCAACATCCCACTGGGGACCTCATCCTGCAACAAGACAATGCACCGTGCCATCGCTCCTGAATTGTATCCGAATGGTTGGATGAATACTCCATCGACGTGACCTCGCTTCTTTGGCCAGCTAGGTCACCTGACTTCAATTCCATCGAGCACATCTGGGATGCCATCGAGAGAGATGTTCGAGGTTCTGACCCCCTCCATCAAATCTTCGTGAACTGTGTTAGCATTTTCAGGTGTCGTGGATCCGTATGGCTTCACAACGCTTCCGGTGTCTTGTCGTTTCCATGCTGAGACGAATCGTCGCCGTCATCAGGGCGAAAGGTGGTGTTACACGTTGCTAGACAGGTATCTCTAATTCAATTGCTCTTCAGTGTAGACATATATCAAGCAGTTCTTTCCATGTAACGTAATCACAAAAATTTGAATAATGTTTCAAATTTTTGTGGTTACGTTACATGGAAAGAACAGCTTGATTTATGTCTTTATTAATTATTACATGTGTTTCCAATTTGATATAGAATTGGTGTCATTAATAATCCAATAAAAATAAAATACCAAAGTTTACCACAATCAAAGCTTTATTAATTCGCAGAGCTCGACATCGTCAAAATGAATGATTCGTCCTGATGACGCCGAGCCAATAGCTCAACTATAGCCGATGCATAATAAACCTTTGATTGTGGCAACGTTGGTATTTTTATTTTATGTCAACACCACAAGTTTTGTAGTCATAAATTATAAATAATTCAATAGTTTTAAATCACCTTGACATCTCAATGTGTTCGCGTGCTGTTATATGGCAGGCAATCATTTTGACATCGCGAGAGCACACACAAATTGATCCATAAGTGTTGCCGTAACAATGCAGGCGTTGCTGTGACGTCAAGCGTTCCAGAGAGACAGAGGGATATGGGTTTTTATTATAGTAATTGTTGTTTATAATAATACCCTCGCGCTGTAATTTTCGAATCACTTTTAGGAAATCAACTCCGAAAAAGTAGAAGTAATTATATTGTCTAAGACTATCAATCAGGCTGTAACGTACCAGGAGATGTGACGTACCTGCCAGAAGGACGCACACGACATAAAGGCATATAGGAATCAGAATAAAACGTCCGCGTAGCTTAATTGGTAGAGTGACTTATTCCGGAATGAGATGATCCGGGTTCGAATCCTGGCGTGGACAGAAATGACGGAGAAATTTACTTCGTTATAAGGCTTTCAGAGGTTGAACAGTATGCCTTTTCTTAGCTCTGTTTTTACACTTTCTGTTATGACTATTCACAATTATTTGCATAACTGCAGAAGGAAATTTTTGTTGTACCGATCTGGATGAAACTTTTGAATGCATTCCTGCTTACAGACAATTGCAGCTCTGCTGCAGGAACTTTCAGTCAATTCCTACCTCTACAGTTTTCCCCTTCTAAGCTTTTTCACGAAATTTACATTCCTTTGAAAACGTATTCCAGCAGATAAAACGGGTGATATCGGTCTGTGTGCACATCGCACAAAATTGACTTTCCATCGTGGAAGCAGTCAACAGAACACTTTTAATAAATGAGACATGAATTTTGATGTTACAGTTGTAACAGGCTCTAGCCATGACGAGTTTCAAAATTTGTAACTTTCCATATTTCAGTCGTCAGAGAGAAATTGAGTCATTACAGCACTCATTTACCAAAGCTAATAATAGTGTTGATCTCACCAAACAAACAAGTATAAAAAATATAAAATTTGCATTCCTTTAAATTACTCTAAGGAGAAATTTGCCGTATCTTCGGTAAATTATCAGGTGCAAACATAATTTCCTCCCAAGAACGGTAGGATGCTATAAAAATATTTCCTTGAGGGAAACAACCTGTTCACCTTTCTAATTCAAAATAAACATTTCTCATCACACTTAACAAAATTGGTAAAATTTGTGAACTGAAGAAACATTGAATTTTTAAATATCCATTTTGACTCTAAAGTAATACATTGATACATACACCGTCTTTGCACGATAATTTAATGTTTAAAAGATGACAGATATTTACAAAGTTAAAAGATTAAAAGCCCATAACCACTTTCGGGTCGACAGTCGCACCCATCTTCAGATAGAAGAGAGTGATTGCTGCCAGTGTACTCCAATATATACATCTGAGCGTGAAGACGTGTTAGTTTAGAGCAGCGTCGCAAGGGTATCGTATTGTTGCCATCGCGTCTTAGCTGAATTACAGATTATGGAAGCGACTGTCGACCCGAAAGTGCTTATGAGCTGTTAATCTTTAACTTTGTAAATATCTGTCATCATTTAAACATTAAATATCGTGCAAAGATGGTGTATGTATCAATGTATTGTACATAGCACGAAGTTTTACTTGTACTATCGACTCAAGTCATTTTTAAATACCACTTAAAACCAAAAATTTGGATTCAAACTGACACGTGGATAGAGAAAATTCTTGCATGAGTTCGGGTTTTTTGGAAAAGGCAATGGGGAAGAGTTTGTTTTTACGCTTTCCAACCGTAGGTTGAAGAAGAGTATATGCTCCAGCTTTGTCCGTCTGTCTGTCTGCTTATCAGCACGATAACTCGCGTAAAAATAGTTCGATTTCGATGAAATATTAATATGTGGTAGGGGACAACCTGGTAAGGAACCCTATTGAAAATGGACGAAATGGGGTCAAGGGTCAGGACACAGGAGGGGATCCATTCCATCGCTCTTATGTGTCATAACTTACGTAAAAGCGCTTCGATTGCGACAAAACTTCATCATGTTGTTCCGAAAATGTACTGAACCGGTTGTGTTTAATATCATCGCAATGGGGTCAAAGGTCAGGGTACATGAGTGAGATTTATTCCACAGCCATTATCCTCATAACTTGAGTAAAGATGCTTCTATTGCGACAAAACTTTAGTATGTTGTTCCGGAGGTATACGGAACCAATTATGTTTAATACCATTGAAATAGGGTCAAAGGTCAGGGCACAGGAGCGATATTTATTACACAGCCATTATTCACATAACTTGAGTAATAACTTGTGTAACGATTTCTGGTACGTTGGAAAGCGTATCATAATCAATGCATTACATGATTTTACTAACTTGTTAAACTTATTCGTTTCGAAATTCTGCCTTGGCTTTTAGCTAAGAATGAATAACCCTGAACTGACTGCTCAAACAGGAAAGATTTAGAAGCCATTTGTGTTGGACTCAGCTAAATAATACGATAAAAACGACAATAGGAATAAATGGAAAAAGAATGATAATTTCTTAGTTTCTTGGTACTCGAAATTCGTTTTTAACTGTGGTGTCAGTTAACAAGAAGGCAGTCGAGTAATACCAGAGTAAGTCTGCATAATCGGAAAATCAGAAGATGGAGGACGATAATGTGCTGTTCAGACGCTCCTACGTCATTATTGAAAAAAAAACAGGTTAAACTCTGCAGCGACAGCAGTGAGAGAAATTTGTGCAATTGAAGGAGAAAATGGTTCCGGCGCTTTAGTGCTGGGGACACCAATCTCGAAGGGAAGCAGAAGCAAGACGTCCAATGATCACCAACATTGACGCCCTGATCGAATCTGTGATAGTGCACCCCGGTAACAGTACACGACATAGGCAGCTGAAGCTGGGTCTTCCCAATCCACCATTATTAGTCACCTGCACCTGCTTGGTTTCTTCCTCAAGCGGTATCGAATGGTTCCCCATAAATTGACACCCCAACAGGTGTAACAACGTATCGCTCTCTGACGCAGGTTGCTGTCATATCCACAGGACAATGGGTTTTGGCGTCGTATCATCACAAGTGATGCAAAGTGGATATTCCTACGTTATCCAATCACTGGGAACCAGTAGCACAAGCAAGGCCGGGTAGCACAACCAGTGGCGCAAAGAGGGAGGTTTGAGAGGAAAGAGATGCTATGCATTTGATGGAATTGTGAGGGTCCTGTATACATGAAACTCGTGCCAGATGGTCAGGAAAGAGATGCTATGCATTTAACGGAATTGTGAGAGTCCTGTACACACGGAACTCGTGCCAGATGGTCAGGAAAGATATGCTATGCATTCGATGGAATTGTGAGAGTCCTGTACACAGGGAACTCGAACTCGAGCCAGATGGTCAGGAAAGATATGCTATGCATTCGATGGAATTGTGAGAGTCCTGTTCACAGGGAACTCGTGCCAGATGGTCAGGAAAGATATGCTATGCATTCGATGGAATTGTGAGAGTCCTGTTCACAGGAAACTCGTGCCAGATGGTCAGGAAAGAGATGCTATGCATTTGATGCAATTGTGAGGGTCCTGTACACAGGGAACTAATGCCAGATGGTCAGGAAAGAAATGCTATGTATTTGATGGAATTGTGAGAGTCCTGTACACAAGGAACTCGTGTCAGATGGTCACGAAAGAGATGCTATGCATTTGATGGAATTGTGAGAGTCCTGTACCCAGGGAACTCGTGCCAGACGGTCAGGCTGCAGACGAGAACCTCCATGCCGAAAAACTGATGCTTTGCGCCTATCCTACCCAGCGTTCGCGAAAGGGAAGCGGGCATTGCTAAAAGTGGATAATACCTAAAAGTACAACTCCAGAATCGTCCGCCTCAAACTACAGGAATTTGAAAGGGTTGAGAGCCGCCCCGGTGGCGCAGTGGTCTAAGCGATGGCTTCTGATCATTCGTCCGAAAGGGGTCCGGGTTCGAATCCTGGTGAGGCATGCATGTAGTGTTTGTCTTTAGGCACTGGCTCTCACCCTTCCAGTCCTAAATTAGGAGCGGGCGATGCTTCTAGCCCATTGTGTTGCTCACGGTGGTCGTTAAACCTCCAACCAAAAAGAAAAAAAAAAAGAAAGGGTTGAGAGCTTGTCCCACCCTGCATACATTCCAGATCTTGCCCCATCCGACCCGACTGCCACCTGTTTCGCTCCATGGCCCATTTCCTACATGGAGGGCACTTTGCTTCAATGGTGGATTCCACATCCACCACTGAAGCAAGGGCTATCTGTCATCGGAGAATTTCTGTCCCCGAAACCTGCCGAGTGCTACCGACGTGAGATCGTGACTCTGGTGAAATGTTAGCAAAGCATTATAGAAAACAACAGCCTATTTTCTTTCAGAGTGATGTGAGCAGGTATGGATTTCTTGCATCATCAAATTTTTTAGTAGAAAACAGAACGAACTTTTGACTCATCCTATTAATATCAATAGTGTTACTTCCGAACACTAGCGTTATCAGCAGATAAAGAGTCTCCCACCGCATGTTTTGTTCATTTTTTGTTTAGGGGTTTGACTGCTCTAATAATAAGCACTTAAGGATATGAGGAGTGGCCATCCCTCATTTAAGGCCGCTGTTCCTAAGGAACAGACAGAACCAGGGCCTTAAGATGGCATAGCATCTACGCCTCATCCAGGACTTTAGCCCGGGACCAATGCGGACGATTAGCCTCAGGCCCGTGCCCCTAATCACAGGGATGTCCAATTGCTAATTTCAGTACCTGAAGTTAGCAAAGTGAATTTACGGCGTTTGGTGACATGCTCGTGTGTTAAGAAAATTTTTAAATTATATGAGACACATTTCGCATCGGAAACGATCTCCAACAAAGAAAAAAACATTCAAATCAGACTCTTAGAAGCAAAGACATCGACAGAAATAAGGTATACATCTACGTTCACTACTTTAAGCAGATGGTATTCTCAAAAGGTTGCCCGAGGTGAGCGGCATCCGTCCTCGATAGAACTTTTTCAGTTGAGTTTTCAGAAGCTTAGATTTTGACGCAAATACATCAGAAGCAGAAACACACACTTACGACCTCTGGTGGGAAAATTATATTTTACCAAAAATTAGAAATTATGTGCAAAACATTTCCCATCAGGAGTTGTATCCGATGCAGAATGTTTTTTTTTTTTCAAATCGGACTTTTAGAAACAGAGATATCGGGTAAAACGCAATTTATCTTTACGCTCCTAGCAGAAAATATATACATTGCTTGAAAAAGAGACTGTACCCAAAATAGTCTTTGTTATAAATGGCATCGTAAGAAGAAAGAGGTTTTTCAATTGGTTATTTAAAAGTAAATATATAGAATAAAATGTCTTTTGAATTCGATAACATCTGCATTTACGCCATCTATGGGCGATGTTGTTCATTGGAGAAAAACGGAATGCAAGGACAATCGTTCTCACATTTCAAGCTTCCCAAAAGCAAAAGGAATTTTTCAAATGAGATTCGCAGTTGCATAAACATGGTGTCTACAGACCGGCAGACGGAAGGACAAAATGATAACAAAAACATGATCTTTTTTTTTACAAAAGACGTGCCAAAAATTAATGAAAAAACTGATAATAAAACGTTAGATTATCCCAGTTAACGTACTCCTAACCTTCGTTGTCATCAAATCCCTTATAACTGCCGATTTCTGTTTTCAAGCAGAATGAAAAGCGCATACCTTGTGTTTTACTTAGAGAACAGTAAGTCGTGAGTATGCGCAGTAGAAGCGGTGGAAGACATTGCTGTTTCCAGACACTGGTGCATTGATGCAATTCAGTCGCCCCAAAAGTCTTGCAACAGTCCAGATAATATTCACCCTGCCAGAACCAGACCCATTACATGAACCAGAATTACTCGATGCTGTTGATTTTAAACATAGTCGACCCAAATCAGACAAGAAACGTCGCAGACCAAACACGGCTGAGGTGCTGCAGTGCACATTCGCGGTTGTTACCCTCCGAGGAACGCACAATAGCGACACACCCATAAACAGCTAGTACCCGATCAGGAACGAAAAACTATTTTCGTTTTGGGTTAACTTGAAGAAAATGTCTCATAAAAATAGTCAAACTTTAGGAAGGAATTCTTAAAGAACACGCTTATTTCCTGATTACTCGGTTTCCTTACCTATGGTCTTGAGCCAAGTCATCTCATAAATAGTCGTAACCTCCCCATTAACATGAATCACCACTGCATTGCGTATTACATGGCTTCTTGTTTCATGATGTCATACAGAGGAAAGGAAAAGCTTCTTACAGACGCAAGTTCACTTTGTTTAGCCAGCAAAAATAGCCACGTAGAATTTCATTCACGATTTGTTTGTTTGTTTATACGCGCAGAAACCCTTAAATGCAATCAGTTTATCCGTGTCCAGTTCAAGCATTAGTGCTACCTGCCACACTCAATTGCATGTGTAGCACATAGCTGTTAATACAGACATCAGTTTATTTTATTGTGTCACAGAGAGATGCACAGTCTCAGATGTACTTTTTTTTGTTCTAGGTTTAACGATCGCCATGAGCAACTCGTAAGGCTATAAGCAGTACCCATCCAATATTAGGACTACTAATATGTATATTTATTTATTTATTTATATTTCATGATTATCGTCAACCATTATCAATCCAGTACTGGCTGAAGGTCTCCCCAAGTTTCTTCCACAACGGCCTGTCTTGAGCCTGTCTCCTCCATGTTACTCCGGCATGCTTTCGAATTTCATCCACCCATTTCCCACGTGGTCTTCTTCTGGTTCTTTTTCTGTCCCTTGGAATCCAGTTTAAAATCTCGGTGGTCCATTCTCCTGGTAATATGTCCAGCCCATTGCCATTTCAGAAACTTCATTCTGTTCGTGATGTCTTCCACTCTTGTCGTTTTCCTCATCCAAGTTTCCTCTTCTTATCTTTCCTGGTTACACCAAGCATGCATCTCTCTATGCTTCTTGCAGTTGTCTGTAGTCCGTGCATGTCTTTTTTAGTTCAGCTCCATGTCTCTGCTCCGTACGTAAGCACTGGAAGGATACACTGTTTAAGCACTTTTCTTTTAAGACATATAAGGCATATTGCCCTTAAAAATTCTACTGTTTCTCCCAAAAGCTCTCCGGCCAAGTTTTTTACGGCGATTAATTTCTTCATAAATATGAACCTCGCTTAATATAACCTACTCGACGATGTAGGTATCTGTTATCTCCAATTTTTGCCCACCAATCGACAAATCTTTGTTTCTTGTAAAAGCACTGTATATCAGTTTTGGCTTCTGAAAGTTCACAAGTTCACTTTTAATTCCACTTCTTTACTCTGGTCATTACGTTCCTGCGTCACACTCTGTAGCGCTGAATATATATTGTATATCATCATCATCACTGTCAACCATTATCAATCCACAGCTGGACGAAAGTCTCCCCAAGTTTCCTCCACAACAGTCTGTCTTGTGCTAGTCTCCTCCATGTCACTCCCGCATACTTTCGAATTTCATCCACCCATCTCCCATGTGGTCTTCTTCTGGGTCTTTTCCTGTCCCTTGGAATCCAATCTAAAATTTCGGCTGTCCATCGATGGTCTGTCCTTCTGGCAGTATGCCCAGCCCATTGCCATTTCAGGGTTTTAACTCTGATTATGATGTCTTCCACTCTTGTCATTTTTTGGATACACGAGTTCCTCTTCTTATCTCTCCTGGTTACACCACGCATGCACCTCCCCATGCTTTTTGAGTTGTCTGCTGCCTTTGTATGTCTTACTTAGTTAAGGTCCACGTCTCTGCACCATACGTAAGCATTGGAAGGATGCATTGATCAAACACTTTTCTTTTAAGACATAATGGCATATTGCTCTTGAAAATTATGCTGTTTCTTCCAAAACCTCTCCAGGCAAGTCTTGTACGCCGATTAATTTCTTCATCAATGTGACCCTCACTTGATATCTGCTGTCCAAGATAAACGTACGTGTCTGTTATCTCCAGTTTTTCTCCATTAATCGATAAATCTTCATTTCTTGTAAAAGCATTGAACATCACTTTTGTCTTCTGAAAGTTCATTTTTAATCCCGCTTCTTTACTCTTGTCAGCAAGTTCCTGGATCATACTCTACAGCTCTGATGAGGTAGTTGCAAAAATGACTACGTCATCAGCAAAACGAAGGTGGGTTAGATAATCTCCATTAATCTTTATCCCTTTGTTTTCCCAGTTCAGTGATTGAAAGATATTTTCCAATGTGGCATTAAAGAGCTTCGGAGATTTGGTGTCACACTCCCTTTCTAATTTTTATGTGTGTTGTATTTTCAAACAGCCGCATCTTTGCACTTGCATTTTCATAGGTGTTATTAATAATATTAATGTATGCATCTTCAATACCGCAGGATTTCAGAGCCATTGAAACTGCTGATGGTTTCACCGAATCAAAGGCTTTTTCATAATTGATAAAAGCCATGCACAATGGTAGTTCATATTCCCTCGCTCTTTCAATTAGTTATCTCACTACGTGGATAGGATCTGTTGTGCTGTAGCCACTCCTGAATCCAGCTTGTTCTCTCGGTTGAGCCATGTCCAGTGTTCCCTTCAAACGGTGTGAAAGAACTTTAGTGAAGATTTTATAAACCACTGATAGGAGGCTGTTAGGTATGTAGTTTCTGAGATCCTCAATGTCACCTTTTTATGTAACAGGATCATTGTAGCGGTGTTTCAATCCTCAGGAATCTTCCCTTCATTAAGGCATCGAGTGAAAATTTGGGCGAGTACTGTTTCGATTTCTCCACTTGCTTCTTGTATGATGTCTACAGTAATTCCATCTTCTCCTGGAGCTTTTCCCCGCTCCATGTTCTTGATTGCATGTGCAACTTCTGCTGAGAGGACTCGAAGAACTCTGGTACTGCTATCTTTCATGATGTCTGGAGTACATGTATCATCCCTTTCATATAATTTGGAGTAGAAAGCTTTCACTCTTGTCAAAATTACGCCTCTATTTCTTGTTACGGAACCATCTTCCTTTCTCAGTGCCATAATCTGTTTTCTTCCTTTACTGAGATGTCCCTTTGCTATCTTTAGGCTTTGGTTGTTTTCAATTGCTTTCCTCACTAGTTCACAGTTGAATTTCCTTACGTCTTCAGTGATACTTTTTCGTACTGTCTTGCATAGCTCTATATATTCCACTTTGGATGTCACATCTTCTTGGTGTAACCAGGAGAGATAAGAAGAGGAACTCGTGGATCCGAAAAATGACAAGAGTGGAAGGCGTCATGCTCAGAGTTAAATCCCTCAAATCGCAATGGGCTGGACATACTGCCAGAAGGACAGACCATCGATGGACAGACAAAATTTTAGATTGGATTCCAAGGGACAGGAAAAGATCCAGAAGAAGACCACATGGGAGATGGGGTGGATGAAATTCGAAAGTATGTGGGAGTGACATGGAGGAGACTGGCACAAGACAGATCGTTGTGGAGGAAACTTGGGGAGATCTTCGTCCAGCAGTGGATTGATAATGGTTGACAATGATGATGATGATGATGATATATATATATATATATATATATATATATATGCATATGTATGTATATATTTAACAGAAAAGTAACCAAAGATCTTATGGAAACAGCAACAAAATTAGCTGGGTCTAAGAACAAGTTACATGTAAACAAATTATCAGGAAAAACCAAAATGTTGATGCAAAAAAGAAGAGAGATGAGGTCAACTAAAGAAGATGCGACTTCCACAGTGGAATATATAGAGCTATGCAAGACAGTACGAAAAAGTATCACTGAAGACGTAAGGAAATCCAACTGTGAACTAGTGAGGAAAGTAATTGAAAACAACCAAAGCCTAAAGATAGCAAAGGGACATCTCAGTAAGGAAGAAAACAGATTATGGCACGGAGAAAAGAAGATGGTTCTGTAACAAGAAATAGAGGCGAAAGTTTGACAAAAGTGAAAGATTTCTACTCCAAATTATATGAAAGGGATGATACATGTACTCCAGACATCGTGAAAGGTACCAGTACCAGAGTTTCTCCAGTCCTCCCAGCAGAAGTTGCACATGCAATCGCGAACATGAAGCAGGGAAAAGCTCCAGGAGAAGATGGAATTACTGTAGACATCATACAAGAAGCAAGTGGAGAAATCGAAACAGTACTCGCCCAAATTTTTACTCGATGCCTTAATGAAGGAAAGATTCCTGAAGATTGGAACAACGCTACAATGATCCTGCTACATAAAAAAGGTGACATTGAGGATCTCAGGAACTACAGACCTATCAGATTCCTATCAGTGATTTATAAAATCTTCACTAAAGTTCTTTCACACCGCTTGAAGGTAACACTGAACATGGCTCAACCGAGAGAACAAGCTGGATTCAGGAGTAGCTACAGCACAATAGATCATATCCTCGTACTGAGAGAACTAATTGAAAGAGCGAGGGAATATGAACTTCCATTGTGCATTGCTTTTATCGATTATGAAAAAGCCTTTGATTCGGTGAAACTATCAGCAGTTACAATGGCTCTGAAATCCTGCGGTATTGAAGATGCATACATTAATATTATTAATAACATCTATGAAAATGCAAGTGCAAAGATTCGGCTGTTTGAAAATACAACACACATAAAAATTAGAAAGGGAGTGAGGCAAGGTGACACCATATCTCCGAAGCTCTTTAACGCCACATTGGCAAATGTCTTTCAATCACTGAACTGGGAAAACAAAGGGATAAAGATTAATGGAGATTATCTAACCTACCTTCGTTTTGCTGATGACGTAGTCATTTTTGCAACTACCCCATCAGAGCTGCAGAGTATGATCCAGAAACTTGCTGACAAGAGTAAAGATGTGGGATTGAAAATGAACTTTCAGAAGACATAAGTGATGTTCAATGCTTTTACAAGAAATGAAGATTTATCGATTGATGGAGAAAAGCTGGAGATAACAGACACGTACGTTTATCTTGGACAGTAGATATCAAGTGAGGGTCACATTGATGAAAAAATTAATCGGCGTACAAAACTTGCCTGGAGAGCTTTTGGAAGAAACAGCATAATTTTCAAGAGCAATATGCCATTATGTCTTAAAAGAAAAGTGTTTGATCAATGCATCCTTCCAGTGCTTACGTATGGTGCAGAGACGTGGGCCTTAACTAAAAGAGACATACAAAGGCTGCAGACAACTCAAAGCAGCATGGAGAGGTGCATGCTTGGCGTAACCAGGAGAGATAAGAAGAGGAACTCGTGGATCAGAAAAATGACAAGAGTGGAAGACATCATAATCAGAGTTAAATCCCTGAAATGGCAATGGGCTGGACATACTGCCAGAAAGACAGACCATCGATGGACAGCCGAAATTTTAGATTGGATTCCAAGGGGCAGGAAAAGACCCAGAAGAAGGCCACATGGGAGATGGGTGGATGAAATTCGAAAGTATGCGGGAGTGACATGGAGGAGACTAGCACAAGACAGACGGTTGTAGAAGAAACTTGGGGAGACCTTCGTCCAGCAGTGGATTGATAATGGTTGACAATGATGCTGATGATGTATATATACTGTATATACACTCATCATCAAAAAAATAGTTGCACCCAGAAGTACATGTCGCATTGAAATGCCATTCGGGAGGAAGGTAAAGGTTATCATGAACATTGAATTATTAAACATTGAGACTAATATGGGCAATATTTATTGTGCTACACGCCAATAAGTAGTGTATCTCAGTATAGCGTCGGGCCGCCATGTTTTCTCACACAGAATGCCAGACGTCTCGGTATGGAGTTTCACTGGTTTCTAATGGTGTCCTGCAATAAGCCTTCCCATGCAGTTTGAATCTTCTTGCGCAGTTCCTGCAGATTGTGCGGTAGGGGTTGGGTGCGGATAGCGTGTCCAATAGCATGCCACACATTTTCAATCGGCGATTGTTCTGGAGATGTCAGTGTTCTGGCGATGGTAGAGTGTCAGTGCCTTGAAGGCAAGCTGTCAAGACAGCAGTAGTACGCGGACGGGCGTTGTCCTGTTGGAGAATCGCACCGGAGTGAGCGTTCAGAAAGGTAGGGCCACTGGTTACATTACCTTATTAACGTAATGTTGGTCTGTCAAAGTGCCTTAATGAGCACCAAAAGTGATCTTGCATCGTAAGCACGCAGCAAAAAGAGTCTTCCTTGGCCAGCACTGCCATCAATGGCCCAGCACTATGTTGCCGCTGCCAAACTGTTAATAAAATATCCGGGCGGCCAACAGAAGGGCCAGCAGTTCAGGCCAGCAGGTGGCCAACATTTGGCACCCCCATCAGTTGTCATATGCCACAACAGGGCCATCAGTTATCCATCACAAGCAGTAGATGCCACAAGTGGCCCTTCAGCGGCCCTGCAAGCACGTGCCATAAATGATGGCTAGCCTAATGTGGTCCGCTAGTCCCCCGGCAGTGGCAGCCGGCAATCACATGATGTAACTGATGGCTTGCCGAATCTTGTCCGTTAATTATCCAGTAGTAGCCATAAAAAAAAATAAAAATATGGGATAACAGCAGTTTCCCAAAGCTGCAACTATTCTTTTTTCTCCTTACGAAACTTCTGAATTACAGCAGTCTGCGTGGAAACCAGGCGCTCCACCAACTGGACTGATTTGGCACGCACAAGCATGGCTTGAAGCTGACCCTCTTTTCTGCGGAATGTGTAACGAATGGTTCTCTATTTAATTTTACAATATTGCGAGGTATTTTTCATAAATGTCAGTTTCATATAATTCATAAATTTATTTTTTCAACGTACGATTTTTTTTTATTTTTTTTTACCTTAACGGAACTTCACTTTTTCAAAGAGTGTGGCAACTTAAAGGCGCTTTCCAAAGTTTCGAGCTGTCCTTGTCGTCTTGAAATGCGATTGTTGAATTAATACATTTGCCCGTTCATGTCACATTCTGTTACATTTTTCACGTTGCATCTTTCCTTTCCGCTGTCCGAAGATACATTTGTTTTAAAGAGGAAAGATATTTTATTTTACTTCCCGTTATTTTTAGAAGTGAATTCCTCCAGTCTAGTGAATTCAACCCGTGGATGAGTTCATGATATCCACATAGAGTCCCCTTTTTTTTTTTTTTTTTTTTTCAAATAATTGATAAAGTTTGTACGCGTATAATTCTTTTTTTTTTTCAACATAATGCTTTTTTAATGTTTTTTCAAGACTTTTGTTTCAAGTAGTTTAATGAATGATAAAACGAATGATCACACAGAAATTATTTCTTGTTATTCATGGGAATGGAGTGGGTGTATTTTATGGCTGTAATCTATTATTCATGGCTTAATCTCATATCTTCGTCGACGTGGCATTTCATTAGGAAATTAATTTGCCTTTGTACGTATGCTTTTTTTTTCTTAACATCCACTAAAATAACACGATGGCGATATCTTCGTCTTCAACTAACTGGCACCACGACAGACACAGCACGTGTTGCTTCTGCGCATGCGCAGTTCCGTTGCTTCCACCTGGTGCTGGGGTTTCATCGGTTGCCAGCTACGGGCCACTAGTGGCACTTGCTTGGTGTCCCGCAATTCACGATGCTGCTGCAGGGCCATTAATGGCTGCCAACTGATGGCGCTGTCGCCAACGGACCGATACCGGGCCGTGAGCGGCAGATTTCAGCCAGCAGTGACCCATCACTGCCAGCTGGTGGCCGGCAGTTTCCCAACACTTTTGTTTTTGACGGGCAGTTGCACTCCACACTATGACACCAGGCCTTGTGGACGTGTGACGCTCACCAACAAATCGTTCAATTTGGCGCTCACCACGGTACCTCTACACACGGATTCGGTGGTCGTTTCCTTCAGGACAAAAGCGTAACTCGTCACTGAAATCACCCGCTGCCATTTTGAGTGGCTCCATGACAGTCTGGCACGACACCATTGCAGTGTTTGGCGACAATGCAATGATGTTAAGGGCCGTCGTCGTAACGGTCTGCGTGCATGTAGTCCTACGTCATGCAGCCGACTGCCAAAGGTGCTGGCACTAATCGGACGATGCATGGAGGGCACCATTGCTCGCTGAATATCCGAAATCGTGAGTGTTGGGTCACTCCGCGCATGTCGGACAGCCCGTCGGTCCTCTCTCTCCGTGGTTCGTCTAGGTCTCCCAGACCCTTCCTGTCGCTGCTGCGTGCCTTGTTCTATCCACTGCAGCCAACAGAGTGCTATGGTGATATCGCACGACCCGTATTGCGCGCAATACGGCGATAGGACCATCCCGCTTTTGGAGCCCGACGATGCGGCCCACCTCGAATTTCTCAAATTGATTCAGAACTTTCCTTCGAGGCATACTTCACTTGCAAAGGATGCAACTAACACAACATCACGAGTCAGAATGGCAAGCACGCGCAACGGGACGACTTTATATAGCCGGTCAGGGCAGAGCGCTATGACTCCTCCTTGCTGGCGTCCCATGTGCGGCCGAACGTGATACTTGAATCATTTACATTTCTCACGATGACAAACCTGCCCACCAAATTTCATTCCTGTCAGGTTGCTTCCTTCTGGGTGTAACTATTTTATTGACGATGAGTGTATATACAATGGAAGATGTTTTATAGGTACAGAAATGTATGAAATATTTGCTTCACGAAAGAGCGCAGCAATGAAAGAAGATGAACTCTTAAGACGTTCCAACAAAGAACACAAAGCACACACTCGCTCGCGCTTAAAGGTTGGTTGTAAAACGAACAAGTTTGAAATGAAAGAAGTGTGTGCGTGCCATAATCACATTTCATGGAATATTAGCTCAAGTTACTGGAATAAATTGATCCAAAGCACCTCTTCCTCTATTTGATAAGGTAAAACTTCATTTTTATATAAAAAGCACAGCATATATCTATAGGAATGAAAAAAGGCGAAAATTTTTGAAGTAATGTTTTACTTAGGAAAACAGCACTGAAATCAACCTGTGCCTCAAACACTATTTAAGCTCCACAAATTTCAGCTTTTTATGTACATTTCCGATAAGTTGTCTCTTAATTTCGAAGGACAGATGCTCAAAGCAAAATAGGCAATCTATCAAAAGTTATTAATGTTAGTGCATCAAACGTTTCCGCTTTGGCATACTACTCGAGGCTTCCCTACATCCATCATTGTTCTCACGAGCAGTCTTTTGTGTACTCTATACTCATTATCTTCTTCTGTTCCAACATTTCTTAATCCGATACGCCCATGATTCCCTTGGTCACCCTTCGACATTTTTACCAGTGATTTGCGCGGAACAAGTTCTCTTAGGTAGCACTGCATCAATCACTCTTTTAGCAGTTTCAGAATACACGAGAATATCCGTTTCCGTTCTAGAGAGAGAACATTCTGTCTCGAAATACACGTCTGTAAAACATCATTACTGCACGCGTATTTCGATGAGGCTTACCGTGAATTTATCAAACGTAAAGCATCTTTTCGACAAGTGAGTCTTGCCTTCTTTCTGCACAACATAGATTTCTCCACCACATACCACAGCGAGAACAGTTTTCCTGTGCAGTCACTCCACACCTACATGACAGCCAATCAGTCATCTAAAAGTATCTAAAGTGATAGCAACCTTTACAATTGAATTCGCTCCCTTGATAATTTCATTTTCTAGACCATTCCTACTGTAGCTTTTTGAGCCGAGAAGGACTTAAGGTTTAAATTATTTTAGGTGCAGCATCTGATGAATATTTTAAGAAAAAGAAAATAATTAACTGTCATATCCATAATATCTGACGTTTTGCGTCATATTGTATATATATGTATAAGGCAAATTAAAGGTTACACGCACATTTTCAAAACAGCTTTTGAAATTCCGTAGTGCCTGAGGCTGCTTATAAGAAAAATCAAATGCAAAAATCATTACAAAATCTGAAAGCTGGAGCAACTGATTTGGAAAACCGAAAGAAGAGATCTAATAACCAACAGGGAGAAAAAGGATTATAGAACTATGGCAAGTTGTTATCCATGGCTTCATCAACGGCTAGACGCAGACACCTCTCATACCTCTATAAATACCAAAAAGTGTGGGTTTCTGCATCATCCAGTTTGCTACAATAACATCAAAATAATAATCAGAAAACATTAAAATAAAATAAAATAACCTCCTCAAAAAGAAATAAACCCCCAATAGTTAACCATCACTACCGAGACCTACAAGCAGACTCCCCCTCCCCATCAAATAGAAGGCATAATTAAAAATAAAATTAAAAAGAAAAAGATATTTTTTGTGGAGAAATAAAAATAATGCAACCAAAGAAAAACGAAAAACATCCCTTTAGCAAACTGTATGGTCGTAGCCCGACCTCACTCGACTTATAGAAACCAAATTACTCGTCCAAGAAGTATAAAATGCTAAAGTACCTAGGAAAAACACTATTACAACCATACACTACATTAACGTAACTATTGACAAGCATATTCTTTTAATACATAAAGGTGGAAAATAGCTTGAATTTAATTAACCTATTTACAAGAAACTGCCAAAAGAGAATTCTAGAAGGAAAATAACAACCAGTCAAAGCTGCACTTGCCCAAATCCAAACCAAAACGAGGCCTGAACAATGGAACACGCTCGGCGACTGCCTGCAAATCTCGAAAAAGAGGAAAACCTGCAGAAAAAAAACTCCAAATAACTATGGGTAAAAAAGAAAACTTCAAACCTAAAAAATATTGTTTTTCAAAAATAAAATATTAATCATAAATAAGAAACTTACCAAAAGGAAAAGATGGAATCATGACCTTCCAAAGCGGTTTCAATTACCGACGTAACTCGAAGCAGTGACTCCAACAGCGCCAAGAATGCAACCAAATTTCCAAAACATACTGTGGTTATGGTGAAGATAGAAAAAGCTCCAAACAGTTTTAAAGTTGCTAACAACTAGTCGGAATACTATAAAATACCCGTTGGGAACAGTTCAGCAGACTGTTCCGAACTGGCTTTAAAAGTACCCGAAAAAACTTAAATTTTCCTAAACTTTTAATTATTTAAATTATACTATTTTTTCTTCTAATTTTTAATATATACTTTTTTTGTATATTTTTTTTTATTTTTTAAACTTTTTTTGTAATATTTTTGATTAGGCTAGTTTTAACGTTTTTGGAATTAAAAGGAAAGGGAATTGAGAGAGTATTTTGGGTTCCAAATTAAGTAAAGGTAACCACATCATCATCTAAACCTCTATATTATAGCTTTAATTTAAATGATTCATTCAGTCACCGATTTATTAAATTCGAGTAGGTCTGCAATCCTAATACTATACTTTAGGACAATTTTCTCAAGTGTGGCTTTTAACAAAGCCCTTGGAAAACCTGGTTATCAATAAACTGACTGATTAGAAATTGGACATGCTGCTTAAAATCTTCCTCCAAGCTGCAAATCCTGGAAAACCTTAAAACCTGCGAGATAAAGACATTCTCGATAACTTTGCTAAAGATTTACTCAACCCCTCTGTGAATTTTAAAATTTTAAAATTGAAGTTGTTTCTCTTATCATACAAACTAATAACTGGGTTACCATCATTTAGATTAATAGACAAATCTAGAAAATCAAGTTTGTGGTTACTAGTGTTAGTTTTAATTAACTTAAGGCAGCTTTGATATATAGTTGAAAAATCATTTTCAAGAACTCCAGAATTATTTACGCAAAGAAGGTCATCTATATATCTGTAAGTATATAAATAGATGTCTCGTTTGAAAGAGTTGTTCTTGATAAACAGATATTCTTTGAAAAATAAGAACAGATTACAAACACTTGTGGAATGTGAGCAACCCACTGGAATTTTGTTAACTTGCTTGTAGAACTTATTGCATAAAAAGGACAAAATTATTTTTAATGCAGCAATTTAACAATATTTTCCAGGAACTTTCAGAAATCATGTCAGAGACCTTAAATTCTACAAAAAGTAATTTAAGGGCGTTAAAAATATCATCTATTGGGAGGATGGTGTACAAATTTTCAAAGTCATAGCTATTAATACTTACAGGCCTAATATCTAGGATGTGTGAAATTACCTCTGCATTGCTATTAATAATCCAGAAATCCTTACTGTTTAAATTAGTATAAGATTTTACTCGATTTAAAACCTGTTTCAAAACTCATTCAAAGTACTGATCTATTACTTTCTTGTGACTTTAGTCCCATTAGCTATAAACCTAAATTTCACTGGTTCCTTATGACACTTTGCAGTAGCAAAAAGATAAGGGAATTCAGGTTCATAACTTTTAGCCAATTTAAGCCAAACTGTTTGTGCCTTGAACTTATTTACTAGCTCCTTATCCGAAACAGGAACAGGGAGATAGGTAAATTTGTTATTTAGTTCACCTTTAATTAAGTCAAAATAAAATTTCTTACAAATTACCGCAAAATTATTACTGGCTTTATCAGCTGTTGTAAAAATGTACTCTTTTTTAGACTATAGAGAGATCTTTTTAATTCTTTGGAGAAAATAAAGCTATTATCTTGGGAAAATTTTAAGTTAGCTAAATGTTTGGGAAATTCTTGCAAAATTTTACATTTACATTTAGCAAAGGCCTCAACTGGCAAATTGTGGGTTATGCTGGTTTAAACAATACATTTATTTAAATCCTGACAAAAGTCTAACTTAATTCTCTCTTTAGAGAGGTAGAAGGAGGGCCTGAACCAAATCCCAAAAGCTTCCTAAGATTAGGGTTATCAATAAATTCTAGATTACCTGCGACAACATGGTTGGGGAAGTTATCATAATATTCAGTGTGAAAACACAAATTTGTCCGCGACTGGCATCGAATGCGTGTCCCCTCACTCCGGAGTAAGTCGCTCTCCCAACTGAGTTACGCGGACAGAATGTCTCGCTGCAGATTTGTCGTCTTGACACAAGTTTTCACCTCTGTAGTACGTCACAACATACCCTGGTATATGCATTACAATTACAGCTAAAGTCAAGAGGGTTAGTAAGTGAAGCATGTGATTTGTAATTCTTTACACTAAAATCCAAGGTTTTAACTTATTTACATCTAACTACAGTTTGATGCTTAGAAATGGGGAAGCTGCTAGCATTATTATAGAATAATTTTCTAATTTTAAGATTATCATAGCTTTTATTAAGGAATCTAATGGTAATGTAATTTTTGGAAGATGGTTTGGATGATATTTTGTCTTTAAGAATATATTTTAGCACATCTAGTACAAGATGAAAAACATGCGAATCTACATTACCTTCTAAAGAACTCCAAGTTTAAAAAAAACATTTTATCACAGAATGTTTAAGGGTTTTAAGAAATGAGACTGTTTTTTAATGAAATCGGATTATTCTTGAAGTCAAGAAGAGTCTGCTTTAAAATAGTAAAATCTATTGAACTAGAGGATTTAACTAGCCTCTTTCCCCTATTACTTCTGGTGCAAGTCTTGCGGTGAAGCAAGGAGAATAATTCTTTAATTGCTACATGAAATCTAGAGATTTTATTATCCGCTAATGTTGTATAATGACTGTTGTTTAAGGATTTCAATGGATTCAGTAGCAAGCCTGTCTTCAAGATTTGGAATAATATGAAGCACTTCAATGTGTACCTTATCAAAACCATGTAAATTAAAATGCTCCAGCTCATGGGTGGAAAACTGGGGAGACCTCTGTTGCGAATAGTCTCTGTCAGGCTGGAATTTGCTAGCCTGAAACCTGTGCCCATTGATCCTAAGGTGCAGTGGATTCTTAGACTGACCAACATATACAAAACCACATACAGTACAGGAAAGCTTATAAAGCGAATTAAAAACTTTGCAAAACTTATTATTTTGTGCTTGTGGTTGATGACAATATAACGTAGGATAGCAGCCTTACAGGTAAGACAACGAATGTTATTTCATAATATTAAATCCATTTTGCCATTATTAGTTATCACAATGGGTTTAGGAGCTAGCCTAACCGTGTGGGAGCAAAAAATATATTATTTTTATTTTTTTTATTTTTCTCCCGGTTGGTTATTAGATCTTTTCTTTCGGTTTTCCGAATCTGTTGCTCCAGCTTTTAGATTTTGTAATGTATTTTGTATATATATATATAATTAATTGGCGTATAACACTTGGCTGGAGAGCTTTTGGAAGAAACAATACAATTTTCAAGAGCAATATGCCATTATGTCTTAAAAGAAAAGTGTTTAATTAATGCATCCTTCAAGTTCTTACATATGGGGCAGAGACATCGACCTTACCTAAAAAAGACCTGTACAACAAAGACTGCATACAACTGGAAGAAACATGGAAAGACGCATGCTTGGTGTAACCAGGAAAGATAAGAACAGAAACTCGTGGTTAAGGAAAATGACAAAAGTGGAAGACATCACGATCAGAGTAAAATCCCTGAAATGGCAATGTGCTGGGTATGTTGACAGAAAAACGGACCACCGTTGGACAACCGAAGCTCTAGATTGGATTCCAAAGGACAGAAAATGATCCCGAAGAAGACCACACGGGAGATGGATGGATGAAATTCGAAAGCATGCCGGAGTAACATGGAGGAGACAGGCTTAAGACAGACAATTGTGGAAGAAATTTGAGGAGACCTTCATCCAGCAGTGGATTGATAATGGTTGAGAACGATGATGATGATGATGATGTTGATATATAAACTTTTTTCGTAGTGAGTGACCAAAATCGATTTATTTTCCCAGTTGCGTTTCTAGAAGGGGAAGTACCGTTGCAGATAGAAATATGCACTTTAAAAATGGAAGGTAGACAGATTTCAAATGAAAGAAAATATCTGCAAACTATTTCTCACAGTGAAACCCATAGGATACAAAATATATAGACTTTGTTTTTTAAATCGGAGTTTTAGAAGCAGCAAAAACGATAAAAATATTATTTTTCATTTTACTTTTCTTATGAGGAAAACTGTATTATTCGAAGAATAAAATACCCGCAAAATGGTTTTCATGGCTCGAGGTATCCAAACGAAAAAAACAATTTTTTCAATTAAATTTTCAGTAGCTTCTATATCGAGCAAAATGTATTTCGGAGTCATTAGCATTCATATATATGTCTCCCCTCAGGAAAGGACTAAAAGTTCTCAGTTATTTCTTTTGGGAAAATACAAATAATCTTTTCGCTGGGGAAAGTCAGAACAATGGACATAGTAATACGGTAAGTACGTACTTTTTTCAAGCAGACGTACTGAAAAGCACTTCTACTTCTTTTCCAAAGCGTTCCCACACTCGTCAAAATGATTCGGCCTTTCACTGAACTGATAATAGTTTGTTCAATGCTGAAATTAAGTCTTCGAACTTTAATCTCTTTCATTGCTGGACTTCTATAGTTCTGTTTGCTCCTATCTGATTCCTTCAACAGCTGTATTAGTGAATTGTGAGAGGAAAACATGTTTTTAACATCTCCTCCTTCAAGAGCAGAAGTTAAATGCTGAATGTTTCAGACTAAACAAAAGTGACAAAATTATGTATCTTTTTTTATTCTTTTATTTCCTTTCCCCCCCCCCTATGTACTTCTTTGCATGGATGGACGTGGATTTACTCGTGATAGAACCTGAGATGAATATACACAAAGCATCCAACAAATCTATTACGTATATACCTTTCTCCTTGTTACCACCGAATCTGTTCAAATTCGCAGTGAAACTCAAATATTTATTTCCCTCCATGTCATACTCTAGCATTAAGAACTTCTCGCTTGAATCAAAGTATAGTAAAGATCGTTCTCTATCGCAATTTCCCTTGTGAAACTTCGATTTAGACACAACCACCTAACTCTGTCTTTTATAGAATTATATATCACATTCTGTTCGTCATCTTTTCACTCAAAATTACTCCCACACCAACTTTCTGTCTGTTTTCTCCATATTACCCGTCCACATTATATACAGGTTGTTTCACACACTAGGTAGTTTGTCCAGAACCAACTATTGTTTTCTTCCCACTCTACATAGAAACACGACGTTTGGTTTACAAGTGACCATGCGAGAGTAATTTCCTATAAGGCGATGAATGTGCGAGAGTGATTTCCTGATAAGACGATAACTGATTGTGACGTTACCAAACCAGATGACCGGGGACGCTAATTCTGTCCGGAGGCAACCTGCGTGTTGTACTGTGTCGTTGAACGTAGTTCAGGATGGCTGTGTATACTGTTGCGGAGGGAGTGTTTACTGTGAAAAGTTATTGGATAACAAATTCTATAAAGGTAACACAGCGTGAGTTCCTGGAGAAGTTTGGGGGAAGAAAAGCACCAGACAAACGTTACATTGCCAGGTTAGCGAAGAAATTTGGAACCACGGGCAGTGTTTTGAAACAATACAGTGGTAAACGTCCTCCTTTAGCGGAAGAACAAATCGAAAAGGTGGAGCACAGGCTGCTGGCATCACCAAAGAAGTCACTACGACGTTTGTCACAAGAAACTGAGTGTTCTGTTTTCACTTGCCAAAAAGCCGTGAAGAAAGAGTTGCTTCATCCGTACAGTGTGTCCGCAGTACAAGAGCTGCAAGAACCGGATCTTAAAAAGCGTGTATCTTATTGTCACTGGTTCCTGCTATTTTTACTCACAATTCCGAATATTTTGGATTTCACACGGTTCATTGGCGGAGCATAGTTTCATTTGGACGGTATGTCAATTCCCAAAACTCCCGGATCTGTGCTACAGATAATCCTTATGAGTCATTGAATTATACGAAATCCATTACATTCTGAAAAAGCCGGTGTTTGGTGTGCTGTGACCCGAACCAGAATAATTGGGCCCATTTGGGGACAGACCTTCCAGGAGCGTAATAAACTCGGCGTCATATGTGGACATATGACACCGAGTTTACAGTAGTTGGAGCGTAGTGAACTCATAGTAAACTCGGCGTCATATGTGGACATATGATGCCGAGTTCAGTTGTAGTTTGGACCCAGGAGCGTAGTGAACTCGGCGTTATATGCGGACATTTTCAGATAATTTGTGGACCGATTAGCCGACATCGATTTGACAACGGAGTACTTTCAACGGGATGGAGCGACAAAGATTGTATTATTCAGACAGATTATCTTAGTCATAGCACTAGCCCAGGACTGTGTATGTGTGTGCTTTTAACCAGAAGCTGGATGGATAGAGGTAATGCATCTAACTTGTTATTTATGAGTTGAATACACTAATGACAGTAAATGGAATTTACTAAGAATTTTGGTTCCTTCGAACTGACCTATGTGTTAAGTATTTACACACATAGAAATTCAATAACAGCACTAATAGCAAAGACAAGATACCGCCCCGGTCCCGCAGTGGTCTAAGCGATGGCTTCTGATAATTCGTCCGGAAAGGGGTCTAGGTTCGAATCCCAGTGAGGCAAGGATGTTTTGTTTGTTTTACGGCACTGGCTCTCTCCCTTCCCTGGAACCAGTGACCATAAATTAGGGACGGGCGACTGTTTACAGCCCATTGAATTGCTCACGGTGGTCGTCAAACCTCCAATAAAAAAAAAGACAAGATAGGTACATCGCAAATGATATTAACCGTAGCTAGTGACTTTTCAAAATTGCTACACGGGATTTTTTTTACAAAAGGGAAATCGAAAGGCAATTTGATTATTGAAAGAAAATATCCTCGAAGTCCCTGCATTCTGAAATACGAGTTGTCTAAATTTCCGGGAGTGGAGAACGGAGAAGCTACTTGAGTTTTCCAACTTTTACCGTCGCTGTACAATGTTCTGAGATGGAATACACGCAACAGTGTAACAACTTCGCAAAATGAGGTTTTAGTTGTCATCGTGCTTCAATATCGCGAAGATGCCAGCATAACAGTGACATGGAGCATCTGTTTATCTTCTTTGCCGTATCGAAACCAAATAAGTTTTAGATGTGCTTGTGGTGCTTAAAAGAACAATTTGGATTTCACTCCTTCGTCAGATAAACAGGGGCAAAGATAGAGCATCTATCTTTGCAAAGATATAGCATTTCAAAGACAGAGCATCTTGCTTCAAGAAATTCGTGTGATTAACAAACTTGCTTGTATCAAACCTGCTACGCACAGTTTAACTCAGTGGCGAAGTTTTGATTCGCAGCCCCTGTGATGGATTAGCCAGAGGTGTGGGCTTCCGGCAAATTGTTGAAGTTGAGCTCGGGTTCATGTTCCAGATAAGACAAGGGAGGTGTATTTGACTTGCAGCGCTAGTTCTGAACCTTCTTCGAAACCAGTTGCCCTAAATTTGGAACTGTCCACATTTATATAAGGGGGTCGTTAAATCGAGAACCAAAAAGACTTTCACATTGGGTCTTATAACGTAAATGACTTTTCGTGCTGATACGTTATTTTAAAAACATAACCATGCGATGAAATAGTTCCTAAATCAAACCTTAACGGTCACACGAAACATTTAAAACAGAAGTCAAACTTACGGAAATTGGCTTTATTTCTCCAGCACAGTTTATAGCACTTCAGGATAGTATAGAAATCACATAACACAAATCAACATTCCACACTCCACCACCACATTCCACCACACAAGCAACTGTTGTATCGTAGTTTATATATCTCGTTCTTATCTCATAACAGGCATACGTCACGTTCATTCTACCTCAATTGTGTTGCCAACAGTATTCGTTTGAGAGAAAAGATATCACGTTAAGTATGAAGTATAACTGAGAACAAACTCAAGATTTACATAGGGAAAGAAACTAAAAAGGAAAGTTAATTTAGAATATACGTCACAGTCTTTTTTTCTGAGTTTCGCAAACCTCATGAGTATCTAAGGCTGTAAAGAGTAGCCTGTCCTTAATTTAGGGGACTGCTTCAAGAGAAGAAACAGAACCTGTTTAATAGGTTATGTTTTATGATATAATATAATAGTGGTCCGAGGAACGGGCTTCTGACTATTGGCCCAATGCGACGAATAACGAAAAGACCGCTCCTCTGACCATTACGCCACCAGAGCGGGGACGTGGGGTACAGAACGGATATCTGCTCTGGTAATCATTGGTAAGATTGTTCCGAACTTATCGAGTTTTCTGGAACATACATGCATTCATACATCCATGAAAAATCGTGGTACATACTGATTATTTGCCATGCACTGGCACACAAAACATAACCTAAGATCTATATGGGATTCATTTTTGCAACAAAATGAAGTCAGAGAATATTTTCAACAAGGTAGAAAGTCGAACTGCATGATAGATTGCGCATGATGGTAGTTACGTTCAAGTTTGGAAATGTATGTGGACACTGTATTAATTTTTTTAAATCATAAGTTCATATGTCCTTTAGGAATTCATTTGTTTGTACCAAATACATCAAAAATTATTAATTTTCAATAGGGCATAGAAATGATGATTTTCAAATTCATATTTTTCCGGATGTGGGTAAGAACAATGCACTGATGGTGGTCGTGAGAGTAGTTCCCAATCTGTCATTTGGTTCTCCTAATGTTTATATGAAATCGTATAGTGCAAGCTCAAAGCCTCCAAACGGAATTATAAAATGGCTGTTGATGAACAGGTGAAGTTTATCAACACCCGTCTTAGGGGTGTTTAGCCTCGTATACGCAAAAAATCCGAAACTTGAGGTGCCGAACAGAAAATTCTTCGGCAGTGATGATGCCGGGGAGATTCCGCATAAACAAACGTGGTTGGTTGGTTGTCAGCCAATCCCGTCATCCATGGCACGTCAATCAGGCTCCGTTTTGAAGAATATCTGTCCATCTTGGCTTCCGCGGGATCACTGAATCGTTTACCTGAGCATACCAACCTGGGATTCCGCGGCCATTTTGTTACTGCTTGGTGCAGATTTAGAACAACCTATAAATAGTAAGTACCTGTCATTCCGGCACCCTAAAAGTGAAGGAAGGGAGCAGAAAGTGTTACACTTTCTTGCCGCACTCATGTCTCTCAGAAATTCCACTAATGTCGCCGACCCACACAGGAATTTACAGTTGTCATGTTTCTATAAACATAACACTACGTGTTTTTTAAGTGCATTTTAGTGACAGCTTTCTCAGTTTTAGCTGATGCACTCGTTCGGAGTGCTAAATAATAAATCCGGAAGCACGCACTGGAGCTCTTCCAAATGGACCACAACAGTCTCTTTATTCAAATATTAAAAAAAATATGTTAAATGACTTTAAAGCAGATTTTTTATCAGAGTCAACAGATAAACTGATAGTATAATGGAACAGTGGATCAAGGTTATGCCTTTTTACATGACGTCATAATTGTTAAGCCTATCAGTCCGCTGATTAAAACTATTTTGGTTTCAATATGATAGCTGTGTATTGATTTGTTTCTACATACATTTTATAAACACTTGTTTCCTAATCACTTATAATTTCTGGATTGACTACCCTGCTCTTTAATTAATTATTTCCTTTAAAGTTTGAATTAGTCATCGATGTTTTATATTATCTAATGAAGATTTCCGTTAGAATGAGTCCAG
Organism: Macrothele yani; assembly: GCA_039090855.1. Taxonomy (NCBI): domain Eukaryota; kingdom Metazoa; phylum Arthropoda; class Arachnida; order Araneae; family Macrothelidae; genus Macrothele; species Macrothele yani. The sequence goes on along the minus strand of CM077011.1, from coordinate 52,936,427 downwards.
TTTAATTGCTGTGTTTCTTTGCTCATACAGTTCTCGCATGCATCGCTAGAGGGTGTTAGTAGGTTAGTAAAAGTTCATACTGTCGGTTTGAAGGCCATCCAGTATTAATGGAATAAATACAAAATGAGAATGTTCGTCAAAAATCAAATACCTGTCCAACTGAGTAGCAATCAAATGTTTAAAATCAATCTGAATTTGATCTAATGCAGAGAATTCAGTCCAACGTTGAACAAGTAGTGCATTCTGCTCTACAACAGTATAAATGTTCCAACAGCAGTCCAACTGCAGTCACATACTGGCAAAAAATGAGGTAGCAGGAATAATAGTCAAACACTGGCTTACTCGGTATCGGTCAGAGGATCAACAGGACCTTATTAGCCAGTAATCTAATGTTATGATCTAAATATCCTTGTTTATCATAGGTTGTCAAGTGGTTGTGAATTAGCGCTCTATGGTGCAGTCAGTTGGGTTTCGATCTTTGATCTAATTACCAGGCAGAGACTTTCCGTCGCTTGAAATGCATTCTGTTGCCGTATTGTCAAATGTTGTATCCCCGGGCATAGAGTACCTAAAACACCTATTAAACAATGGTAAAATATCTTTCAAACTGCTCGGTTAATAGCTGATCAAACTACAAACAGGTGGAAATGGAGTGACTGTATAAGGTTGTCGGAATTGTCATTTGTTAAAAGCTAAACACTGGTCTAACAGCAATCAAAGCGGGTTATAGTGACGATTTGACTGAGTTCAGGCGACGTTTTTGTGGTTGCAGTGGCAAGGAAGTCCAGAGAAAAGAGCACACTATACTGGATAAGAAATAATCCTGGCTGGGGTTTTAAGATGGACGAAGGATCAAAGGATATATCGCCGACCTACGATCAAAAGACAAATATACTCAAATCGAACGTCATCAGAGATCGACGATATTTGAAACTTCGTCGACCTGCTTTTTTCAGAAAAGCGTTGTTTCCGAAGTTACAGGACTTCACGTACATTGCCACGGGGCCGCCTCGATGGCGCAGAGGTCTAAGCGTTGGCCTCTGATTATTCGTCCCGAAGGGGTTTGGGTTCGAATCCCGGTGAGGCATAGATGTTGTGTTTGTCTTACGTCAGTGGATCTCTCCCTTCCCTGGAACGAGTGACCGTAAATTAGGGACGAGCGACTGCTTATAGCCCATTGACTTGCTCATGGTGGTCGTTAAACCTCCAATCAAAAAATAAAAAAATCCCACTAGAAGAATAAGGAAAATACCTTAATTTCTGACTTGGTAAAGAATGTATCCTTTATCGTGGTCACTGGAATTCGATATTTTCGATACTTGTTATCCTCGTGCTTCGAGGGTATTTAAAGCATAAACACTGAGTATAACTTACATAACAGTCCTGATAATCCTGCTGCTGGTTTCTAACAAATTGCCCATGCTTCCGGGACATAGTTATTAAATACAGCATAAAACATTGAATGTTTACCCAGAATGTTTGGTTGGAATATTATTTCTGCGATTCCCATCCAATTGGACGGAATGGTTGTTAAAACTGATGTAGACTGAACACTGAAGTTCCATGTGTTTGTGATGAATATTTCTTCAACACTCTCCATGATTGAAATACCGGTGATTCAATAAAACCCCTAAAAGTCTGATGGCTTCGACTGGCGTAAAAACTGGAGTTTTCCAGTTTCTTAATCATTAGATGCTTGAGACTTCCATGTACTGGAGGGTGTAACGGATAGCAAGCTCGAACGGACGAGATGAGGGTTCGATTCGCGCTCTAGGGCGATGTAATTTTCAACGTTTCTGATGTTAAGATACATGTTGAACAGTAAGCGATGCAATGGCTGATCTTTTTGGCGCCTGCAAAATCCTGTACTGAAACAGTGATTAAAAGTTACATAAAATCCGATTAATAATCCATATTTCTTTGAAAACTGTGAGTGCTGAAGCTTGTATTAAGTGACTTTCTTTTTACGCTTAAATAAAAACAGATCGGATTAGATTTTATTAACTTAATTTAGCATTAAATTTTGATTAAAATTTTAGTTTCAAGGAATGCTGCTGAGATTTGCGAGACCATTCGTCCGAGATAAGTCCGGGTTCAAATCCCGTGAGTCATGGATGTTATGTTTGTCTTATGGTATTAGGTCTTTCCCTTCCTTGGAACCAGTGGTTGTTCACGGTGGTTTTTAAACTCCAAAAATGAAAAAAAAAAAAAAAAAAAAAACTTTTCGAGGTTTGGTTTAGTACCTGAATCCGATTTAGTACCTGCACCTGTAGTACTACTCACTGTCTTAATCTGAAAGTAGCGTGTCAACATCTTGCACTGCCGCCCCGGTGGCGCAGTGGTCTAAGGCGTTGGCCTCTGATCATTCGTCCGAAGGGGTCCGGGTTCGAATCCCGGTGAGGCATGGATGTTGTGTTTGTCTTACGGCACTGGCTCTCTCCCTTCCCTGGAACCAGTGACCCTAAATTAGGGACGGGCGACTGCTTATAGCCCATTGAGTTGCTCACGGTGGTCGTTAAACCTCCAATCAAAAAAAAAAAAAAAACATCTTGCACTTAGAGTCAAAACAGTTAACGCGTCGCAGATCTGGTTGAAAAGTTGAATTCATGACTGAATAGGAGCGGTTGTAAATGAAGAAACTACACCACCAACTACGCAGGTTGTTCAAAAAGTAATGAGACTGACGTCATAGCGCCAAAACGAATCCACACAGAAAAATGCAGCTGCTCTGTGTACACCCTGCAAGGTCAGTCACGTCACGACGCGTCGTCACGTGACTGACCTTGCAGGTGTACCAACTACGTAGGTAGTTCAAAAGTAATGAGACTGACGTCATAGCGCTAAAACCAATCCACACAGAAAAATGCAGTTGCCTGTGTACACCTGCAAGGTCAGTCACGTGACGACGTCGTTACCGCTACTTCATTCTTGTATAGTTGACGGCGTAGAGTTCAGACGTGTTTCTGTAACCGGATTTAGAACTGGAGCAACGAACATCCATACACTTTTGCGTACGTTTGAATGAAACCGTCACAGAAACGCCCGAAATGATTCAAACAGCCTATAAGGAAGATGCTTTGTCCCGTGCAAGTGTTTTTGAGTGGCAGAAGAAATTTGTGAATGGTGAAGATTGTCTGGAAGATGCGCTATGCGCCGGTAGGCCTTCGACATGGACTACGGAGGTTAATGTATATACCATCGAGGCATTGCTGTTCGAAGACCGCCGAATGACCATTGAGGAAGTTGTTAATGTGGTGCAGATGTCCGTTGGTTCCGTTAATGATATTGTGAGAAATCGGCTGGGGTACCGAAAAATCGCTGCAAAGTGGATTCCCCGTTTCCTCACTGATGAACACAAGGCAAATCCTGCTATCACTTGTAGCCAATGGAAGTGCGGCTGCGATGGGAGCCACACATTTCAGATCCAGTCGTCACATGTGATGAACATGAGACGACTCGATCCATTTCGATCCAAAAACAAAGCAACAGAGTACCCAGTGTTAACACCCACAGAGTCCCAGATCCAAGAAAGCAAAGGTTCAAGCAAGTCAAGTGAAGGTCGTGGACCTGCTTTTCTTCGCTAAAAAGGCTATTACGATGTGTGACCTCGTATGTGGGACCATGTTGTTTCACAAGGGAAAACTGTTACCGGTGCCTATCATTCTGAAGTTCTCAAAGATCCTCTACAGGAAAAAATTTCCCCAAAACACCCGAACGCCCAGAATGTGCACAAACGTATTGGATTTTGGATCAAGATGATGTCCCTTCACATCGTGCTTTGTTTACCCAGCAGGTTATCCAAGATTAAGGCATCGAAAGGATAGCGCACCCTCCGTATTCACTGGATTTGTCGCCGTGTGATTTCTACTTATTCCCTGAAGTGAAAAAACAACTTTGTTGGCGTCGGTTTGCATCAAACACGGAACTGAACAATGCTGTGATGGGTAACCTGAATCGCATGTCGAGGAAGAGCTTCGAACACAGCTTCCGGAAGTGGATAGAAAGGTGGGGCCGATGCATTCAGGTAGAGGGAGAGTACTTCAAAAGTATGTAAGTGTAAGTATGTTTACTGCAGTACACGTCTTCCCCGTGTAAAATCATTCTCGTTACTTTTCGAACAACCATCGTACATTTTTTATTGAGCATTTGTTTTATTTTACATAGCTTTAAACTTGTTTGCACTTGTCAGTTTAAAGAAAAAAAATGTTCCGATCTACTTTCAATTATGTAAACGAAAAAAAAATATAATATAGAGTCAGTGTGAGTTTCCCGGTATTTAATTTCCTAACGATATGTACATTTAAAAAATTTCCGTGTTATTGGCAACTATACTATTTCGATCAGGGTCCAGTTTATATAATCATATTCATACTTCAAATCAGTTCTTTCTGAGTCGAATCATGGGCAAAACATTTTTACTTGATTCCATGACAGTTTACAGGTGGGTATTTATCTCTACAATAAAACCGAAGGCATTCCTTTTAAAGAAATATTCTCATAAGTACGCATTTAACCGAAATTCAGCTGTTCTGAGTTGGAAGTTAGTAAGCATCTTTGTGAAACCACCAAAGAAAGCCGAATTCCTGTAGTACGTGACCCTAGAGTTGTCAGTTGATAGAATTTTGATTAAAGTTGTACCTACGCCTCGTACAGCAATACTCACTCTTAAGCAAAATACACTGGCGGAAAGTGAAAAAAGAACACCAAGAAGAAGACGTCTGATACCAACGAAATTTATACAGCATAATAACGGAATACAGAGGATAACGTGATCAAAACATTGTGGCAAAATACAACTGTATTTGCTGGTAAACTGAAAAATAACATTTCCATGTAACATGGTTAGTACGAGGTTGAACCACCATGAACTGCGTCACACTGTGCAATTCTGGCATGGAGTCTGTCGTACAGATGTTGGATGTAAGTTTGGGGTATTGAGTTCCAAGCATCTTCAACTTGGACGCGTAAATTGGGGATGGTCGTGGCTGGCCGTGGAGACCAGATAAGTCGTTGTCCCATAAAATCCCACACGTGCTCAATGGGGGACAAATCCGGTGAACGTGTAGGCCATGGAATTTGTCTCACACCACGAAGTGCATGTTGCGTTGCACGTGCCGTGTGTGGGCGTGCGTTATCTTGCTGGAAAACACCTCGATGGACCGACCTTACAAATGGCACAACAACGGGCTGAATGATGTTGTTGATGTAGGAGGTGCTATTTAACGTACCCGGTACAAACACTAGTTGTGTACGGGAGTGATAGCTGATCGCTCCCCACACCAGGAGACCAGGTGTAGACCCTGTGTGTCGCTGGCGGATGCAAGAAGGGCGGAGACGCTCCCCTGTGCGTCTGCAAACACGCATACGGCCATCGAAGGCTCCCAAGCAGAATCTGCTTTCATCGCTGAACACGACAGATCGCCATTGCGTTCTCCAGTGCAGACGCTGGCGACACCACTGCAGCCGTTCCTGATGGTAGGCTGGAGTCAGAGGTACACATGCCAGAGGCACACGTGCACGTAGTCCTGCATCCAGTAGACGGTTGCGGATTGTTCGCACAGTCACCTCAGGTGCAACGGCAGCTCGGATTTGCGTCGCAGTGGATGTTCTGCTTGACAACGCCGCTCTTCTTATGCGTCGATCGGTCCGCTTATCAGTCCGTCTGTGACTCCCGGTTCCACGTCTTCTCGTGTGGGAATGTTCCTCGGACCATCTACGCCACCATCGTACCACCACCGATACTTCCCGTCCAATTCGCTCCGCAATACGACGATACGACCACCCGCCCTCGCGGAGTCTGACTAGACGACCTCGCTCAAAGTCTGCTGAAATCGTACACGTCTTCCATGTCCAGGCATTGCAGCTTCTTCAGAGTCTTCGCACGTGTCCGTACGCCGACTACTGATTATATTCACTTCGCCGTACTCCTTAAATACCACCGACGATAATTTGCATATTATGCCGTGCTGTGGCGTAAAAGCGCACCGGTTGGTCCCGAAATTAACATCACACCTACGTAAACTCGACCCCATTAACATGTAATTTTCATGATCGTCCGCCAATTCCTTCTTGGTGTTCTTTTTTCACTTTCCGGCAGTGTATGTATATCTTAATAGCCACCTGATAACTTCTTGTACTTGCAACATTAAATTCCACGAAGAAACCGGAAAGCCAAGACCAATGCACGCTTTCGCTCATTTTAATCACCTCCCACCACCCTCCCCCGCACACCCATGTACACACAAGCCAGGTTTTTCACAGTAGTGTAAACAAAAGGAGATACTTTAACAACTGCGTTCGGTTTGGGTCAGTTGCACTCTGCGCAGGGGGTGCCAATGTCAACTCCCCATCACCCCTATCTCCAATGTTTTGTCTACTGAGTGTATATTAAATTCTGACACGGAAACGAAAAGAAAATCTTTTTTCATCAAAACTGCGCATGAATCCATATGGATACATTTAACAATAGATACATGAATATCGGATCAAACGCAGCTTTGTAACAACAAGAATTTTAGATTTTCACTCCCAAGTTTTCTTTCTTTAGAGTTAAAGTTGTGAAGGCGAAACATTGAACACAGCCATGCATACACTTACTCTCATTTTCTGTGGTGAAAGATGAAGACAGTATTTCACAAAGGAGTGTTATACAGTAAACAGCAATAATTTATTCCGTTTTCCTACGTAAGCTAGATATTGCGGCTTTGCTTCTGTAATCAAAAACTTAAAAACAATAATGACATTAAAGCCGGACTGAATCGTCAATCTGGATTTTTTTTCAACATTAGTTACATTCTTTGTCACAGATCATCTCTTTGTAACCTAGAAATGCAATAATTAACTGAAATCCACGAGTGTCTGATTCCCGTTCCGGACGAAATATTTCTCAGCATTAAATTCCATCGACCCACAACGGGACTTTTGAATGCATCAATGAATAACATAATCGAACGTAAATCAGGTGATGCCAGTTAGGTTCTGGTTCCAGAATCATGTAATTTTTAAGTCCTCTGAAGGCTACAACACGTGAACGACAATTGATGAGGGTATCCTAAATGAAGCATTAATTATTTTCTTCTACGCTTTAATGGTCTGATAATCCGCAAATACCCTTCGAGAAAATCTCTTCGTGGATAGTACTAATCGAGTGCTGTAGAATTTATTTTATTTCGATTTCTATGAATGAATTAGGAATGTGTATACATTACGCGCCTGTGTATCCGAAATCAGTCACAGAACGGCGAGAATATTTCGCTATTATACTCTCGTGTGAACGTTCTCTAAGAAAATGTCATTTTTTCCTAAATTCGTTTTTCTTCTTTTTTTTTTTTTTTTTTTTGTAAAAATTGAGGTAATTGTTGTTCCTGCCAGAGAGAAACACAAACAATTTATTACATACATGTGAACATTTTAGAATTTGTAAATGAAACGTGAATAAATAACGTGTTTTGTATAATCATGAATGAAATACGGGATTACGCCGTATAATAGAAATTTTGAAGATGACAATCCGATTTTTGGCGTAAATGTGACAAGGATGGTAAGTTAAATAATATCCGAAAAAATGAAATTTTTCAACGTCCTGGAGCGGGACTCAAATCCGCGTCTCCCAGATAGCGCCCGGTTATGCTAATCACTATACCACCCAGAACGACCAAGTTGCAAGTTTCCGATTAATTTGAATATAACCATCACAGGATTCGCTAGTCGAAGCAACCGGCATTCATGTTTAGCGAATCTGGAGGTTAAGAAGACGCTGATTCGAGTCCCGCTCCAGGACGATGAAAAATTTCAAGTTTTCGGATATTATTTGACTTACCATCCTTGTCACATTTACGCCATAAATCGGATTGGCATCTTCAAAATTTGTATTATATGGCGTAATCCCGTACTTCATTCATGATTAATCTGTTTCTCAGGGCAATCACGGGATAGGATTCATAACCTGCAGGTTCGCTAAGCATGAATGCCGGTTGCTTCGACAAGCGAATCCTGTGATGGTTATATTCAAATTAATCGGAAACTTGTAACTTGGTCGTTCTGGGTGGTGTAGTTGTTAGCATACCTGGGAGACGCGGGCTCGAGTCCCGCTCCAGGACGATGAAAAATTTCAAGTTTTTGGATATTATTTGACTTACCATCCTTGTCCCATTTACGCCAAAAATCGGATTGCCATCTTCAAAATTTGTGTTTTGTATATTTTTACCCAATACCTGCATTTGCTGTTACGGAATTCGCAACACTGGGCTTTCCAAACATAGAATTTGTGGCATATGTGTTCACGAAAGAGAAACAACCAAAGATTGTGGAAGTTTTGTGTTTACTACATGCCTCACCAAGTGACATTTCCTTGAAGATGACAGATATACGTAATATTTATTTTTAAGAACTTCATCTCGTTGTTTCTCTTGTTCGTGTTAACTCCAGAGGAATAACATAGTTGCATACAGAAATAATTTAACTCTGAAAACATTCATTTTTACTTTCGTGATTTGAAAAAGACACGTTAATGCAGTATGTCAAATTAAAAAATACTCGCAAATGATCTTTTGATTTAATTTCCTGCCTTCCCTTCTAAATGTTATTAAATCATAATGGTATTCTCTTCTAAATGTTATTAAATCATAATGGTAAAATAGTAATGATGCACAGATACCCAAATATTGAAGAAATTGCTTAAAATGTTTCTGCTGCGTTTTAATCAAATCATAGAAGTCGTGTGATGGAGACTCAGAGCCTAACCAGATTATCACAAAGTAAGGGCATAATATAATGGCTTTTATAACTGCTGTTAAATACAGTTTCATTAATTACTTCTTATACATATATTGTCAGCATTTTGCTGTTTAGTTTCATTTTCTTCAAGAAATGATATTTTGTGGAAATTTTTTCACGCAGGCGCAGTTTTATGGTGTTCGTTACAAAATAATTTGCCAAAGTAGCGGCGTGATTTTGTTTGTTTGTTTCGTAAGTCTGAATGGAAATCAGAATAAGAAAAAATTCCAGTCTTTTGTGGAGAACTATTTTTTACGCAAGTTATAATGAATAAAGCTTCTTCTAATGGTTGTTGTGTTGTTAATTATATCATGAATAAACTTTCCTGCTAGTAATGTAGTAATAATAATGAACAAGCTTATAACTGGTAGTAATGTTGTAGTAGTAATTAAGATGAATAAAGTCTTATTCTGGTTGTTACTAATAACACTTAATGAAATAAACCTAACAGCCAGACAGAGGTCTGACAAAAGCTATGAACTGAGAAAAACGTACTTACTAAAGAAAAATCTTTTATTAGGGAAAACTCCTGGTAGTATCCAACATACACTTCACGGGTCACACAGCTACTCAATAAAACGTAGCTCCTTGCACATGAACGAAGCTCTACTCACATAAACGAAGCTCTCTTTACACATAAAACGAAGATCTCTTTACACATAAAACAAAGCTCTCCCTGCGCACATCAACAAAAAGCTCTCCTAGGTATCGTTGAACGCGCCTATTTATACTGGCTACCACCACGTCATGACTTACACTCATTGCCAGATCTCATTCAGCGGGAGAAATAACATCTCGTTAAGTCAGAAGATAATTTACATAGGAAAATAAAATAACCAGAGATAGTAAAATCAAAAGGAAAGTGAATCTAGAGTATACGTTACAAAGTATATTATGAACTCCACAATAAGGCAGAACAAATTGCTTAACATCCTGATAAGCATATTACGATGACATCATGAGCGGAACTTGCGCTATTATTTACTTATTTTTATTTTTTAATTAATTAATTAAATTTTTTTTCGAAGAGGTGGATTACCAAATTTCGACATTGACATCTAGAAAAGTAACCCTTATTTTCCCGCGATTCAACAATGAATTTCTTCGAAAATTTTTACTGAAGTTATGACTGGAATTATTTTTTTTAATATATTTTGTGAAAGCAATAAGAATATTATTATTTTGGAAAGTGAAAATTATTGGGAGATGGTTGCCCTCCATTCCCCCAAGCTACTACGCCTACGCAAAATATTACCGTTTTACGTGAACTATTCTTGTTGTTAACCTGTCTACGCAAACAGCTCAGCCCCATATCATCTGTAAATTCACTGTTTTTCTCTTCACAGATCCGTTTTTAAAGGCCTGTGTTGTGCAACTTCATCCAAAAAAGCTTCCTTGGACTACAGAAATCAACCTTTATTACTGAATACTAAAATTCCTTGAACTTGCTTTTAGATTTTATCAAGTACAGATCTTAAAGTGCGATCAAAACGAAACTTTATGGCTTTGACGCATCTTGAATGTTTAGCAAGAAATCTTTCTTTTATGCAGCTGACGCTCTACAACTCGAACTTCGATATGACGAAATTCTTGATAACTCGAAGAAAAACTAAAATTCTTTGCACATAATCTTTTCCCGATAGCTCGAATTTTCGATATTTCGATTTTTCCGCACTACCTTCGGATTCGACTTATGAAGAGTCGACTGTACTACTGTATACTACTGTACTGGGTTTCTTTTTTGTTTGATTTTTCTTCTCCCGTTTCATAGTTTCCCAATACAGTGGAGTAAACTTAGTTTTGACTGAAAAAATAAGTTTTCCGTTGGATAGCTGGAACTATCAGCAACAGTTTATAGCTATTTCCGGTTATGCATGGCGTGCAGGTTTTTCGCTAGGTGGTGTAAACGTGCATTTTTTATGCATGACGGAAATGCCTATATTTTCCCGATATCTCCCCTTCTAAAAATCGTGCGACTATTGTTGCGACTAAAATATCCATAAATTTTCCAGTTGTTCTGATTAAAAATTACAAATTTTCCCACTGGGAGGTGCAAATTGATATTTCTCTTTCCAGATTTCCGCTCCCATTTATCTTTCTGCAAAAATTGTTTTAACAGCAGCCCATGACCAACATTTTCTAGATATTTTCTGATTCTTCATATGGGTAAATTTATCGCTTCGTGGCGTACCATTATACGAGTTTGTATTTGTAAACGTATATCGGTTTCTAAAAGTTCAATTAGGAAAATTCATTTTGCGTCAGATCGATGTAACAATTTCCAAGACTATATATACACACTATATTGACAAAAGTCACCGGACACCTAGAAAAAAATACAACATAGTATTTATTGACATACATTAGCACGGTCTCGGTCCAACTTTGGCCTTAATGCATGCACTGACCCTTCGAGACATGCTTTCGGCAAGGTTTTGGAACACAGCGATAGATATGCGCTTCCATTTAGTACAAAATGCTGCCGCTAACTGCTGCTTAGTAGTAGGACGTGGTTCGAAACTTCTTATGCGGCGCTCTAATTCATCCCATAGGTACTCTATGGGATTAAGATCAGGGCTTTGTGCTGGACATTCCACACACGATACGGAATTATCGTCAAACCACGCCGTAACAATCCTTGCTTTATGGCTCGGTGCATTATCCTGCTGGTACCAAAAAGGCTCGGTCCCGTAGTATTGCCACAGAGTTGGTAGGGCATAATTGTCCAGAATATCGAGGTAGACCTGCTGGTTAACAGGTTTGTCCACGATAAATAATGGGCCGGGACCATGCCACGAAAACCAGCCACATATGAGTACACTGCCAGCTCCAAACTTTACCGGAGGAACACTACACTGTGGTAAATAGCGTTCCCCGGCTGCCACCATACCGACACCCGGCCATCAGACTGACGGGTCGTGTATCTGGATTCATCAGTCCATAGGACCCGTTTCCATTGATCTACGGTCCACGATAAATGTTCTTTACACCATGCGAAACGACGAGTACCATTCCGAGTGGAGATGAAAGGCTTATGAGCAGCCGTACGACCACGGTAACCAATGGAATGAAGTTCTCTGCGAATGGTACGTGTACATACCGAGGTTCCAGCATTGTTACTAACCTGTACCCTGAGGTCTTGTGCAGTACTCCGTCAATTAGCTGTAACGACTTTTCTGAGGCTTCGACGTCCTCTATCACTCATTTTCTTTGGTTTGCCGGTACGTTTTGCTGCTTCAGGCGTGCCATGTGCCTTCCACTTATTCAATACATCCAAAACAGTTGACTTGGGGATGTTTGAACGCCTCTCGGTTTCTCTTACGGACAACCCACTAATATAACACCCAACAATCTTTCCTTTCTCAAAGACAGTTCTTTTCCGACACTACATTTTCACTCAACCTCACAGTGCGATATGATCGCAGGCTTGTTTTTATACTGTTTGCAGCTGTACCGCGCACCTTAACAACGCAGCGGATCCATTCATTTGCTTTTGAATGGGTGCCCGGTGACCTTTTGCCAATACAGAGTATATATATATACCAGTATATATAAGACTTTACTGCTGTTAACGGGTGTGGTCGAATGATTTGTCATCACAAAATGTGAATTATTGCCACTGAGCTAAATTATATAGTTAGATCACCAAAGTACTCTCCCAGTATTAGGAGTTTCATTCATACTGAACATTTTGTTAACTCACAATGTTTGCAGCGTTTATGGTATTAAACCGCAATTACAGTGCATCAATTCTCGTGCAAGTCAGTAATGACCTCATAAATAGAAATATCCAACTTACCTCTTAGGTCTTGGTATCTTTCATTGAAAACACTTCATGCACGTTAGCTAATATGATGCTTATGCGACTGTCCTTTCGGGTTTCGTCATGCATTTTATCTGCAGGCAAGTTGCTGTTGTTATCTCATAGGTCTTAAATCCTTTTGTTTTTATTCTTAGAACGCCATTTTGTGTTGTCTTCTTACATTTGTTTGACGTACGTGATACCTCTTTAAATAACATATATACTTACTAGCACTTACGTGCTGTCGTTTTCTTCCTTTTTTTTTTTTTGTTTTAAATTACACTACATTCAAACACATACAGCTAAAAAACAAACAATTACCCAATAAATACACACACAGCATAAATGCACACTTAATTCACATATGTATGCTACTCATTACACACATTTCTCGACTTAAGCTGGAACCTCGACGAATTCGTTCACTTGGTCTGCTGTCAGCTGAGCAGTAGGTTTACATCAGCCTCTTGAGAATGGCAGTAAAACTGTTGAAAATACTTGATGAATGGTGTGACTGGGCGAGTAGAGTTGTAGTTTGCATCAATTTTTTGATAGATATCGGGCAGGTGGAGCGCTATATGAATCACAGTTGACGGAGGCTCCACCTCAATAATGTAAATAGTGTATTATAGGTTGTGTAGATAGAGATTTTATATTGTATGGTGTGAATGTATTGTTGAAATTGTGCGTAAAATGTGTGTATTGAGTAAAATATACAGGGGGATTCATAAAGAAGTATACAGTTTCAACGCACTATAAAACAAGAACAACGTAACATATTTTATGTTACCTGTAACAGTATTGTAGGGGAATGTTTCAACTTTTTTAGAGACAGTCGCAGATGTTTTATGTGCGCACCCTTGGTCACACATCGAGCTTCCCAAACGCGAGGTAAGATATGTGACGTGCCTGCCCCGCAGGGCGCACACGACATAAAGGCAGAAAACAGCAAGAACGAACGTCCGCAAAGCTCAGTTGGTAGAGCGACTTGTTCCGGAATAAGTGAACTCGGGTTCGATCCCCGGCGTGGACCAAAATGACGGAGAAATTTACTTCGTTATAATGGCGCCCGAACTTCCCGGATCACCCGGCCGTTAAAGATCTCGCAATGGTGTGATATTTTTTCCACACCGCGAGATACGAAAAATAAGAGAATCCCTTCTTCAGCGCTTCGAAAAATAAATGTGTGTGACGTTGCATTCCACGCACCAGATTAACTGAGAGTTTTCAAGTGCATGTTCTACAGCGGATGGCTGCCTGCAACGATTCATGGTCACGGCTGACCCGTGGGCCATGCCCCGGCCCTCTTTCGGGGGGGGGGGAGATGTGACGTGCCTGCTCCGCAGGACGCACACAACATAAAGGCAGATAGCAGCAAGAACGAACGTCTGCGTAGCTCAGTTGATAGAGCGAGTTGTTCCGGAATAAGTGGACTCGGGTCCGATTCCCGGCGTGGACCAAAAATGACGGAGAAATTTACTCCGTTATAGATATCTGAATCAAGTGCAGTTATTGTGGCTGTGATACGCTGTTTCAGCTCCGCTAGAGAAGGGGAGAGGCGAATACCTTGTCCTTTACGTACCCCCACAGGAAAAAGTCACAAGGTGTTAAGTCAGGACTTCTGGGTGGCCATTGGGTCAGTGGCATGTTGTAGTCCGCGGCTCGTTCAGTCCATCGGTGAGGAAGATGTTCATCGAGATATTTATCACATGACATGCGCGCTATCGCCTACGTCCCTTCCCTCGGTAACGGAACACAAACTTTATGAGTGCATCTACCTAACGGTTCGCAGTTGTGGTCCGTGTCTTCAACTGTTACTGTTTTACAGCATCTGGAAACTGTATACTTCTTCATGAATCACCCTATATATATGAATTAAGTACGTATTTATGCAGTGTGTATGTATTTATTGGGTGAGAGTTGCTTGTTTTTCAGCTGTATGTGTTTGAAAGTAGGGTAATTTAAAAAAAAAAAAAGGAAGAAAACGACAACACGTAAGTGCTAGTGAGTATGTATGTTATTTAAAGAGGTATCACGTACGTCAAATAAATGTAGGAAGACAACACAAAATGGCTTTCTAAGAATAAAAACAAAAGGATTTAAGGCCTATGAGATAAAAACAGCAACTTGCCTGCAGATAAGTAGCATGACGAAACCCGAAAGGACAGTCGCATAAGAACCATAATAGCTAACGTGCATGAAGTGTTTTCAAGGAAAGATACCAAGACGTTAGAGGTAAGTTGGATCTTTCTAGTTATAAGGTCATTGTGTTAACTGTGTAAAGTGTTTCAAGTTAGCTGTTTTCTATTAGTCATGTAAGTTTGTGTCATCGCTCTTCATGCTAGTTGTTAACTACTATTTGAGTCTATATCGTTTGAGATTCTTCATGCTAGCAGTTAACTACTATCTGAGTCTGTATCATCGTTCTTCATACTGACCAATAACTGGTATTTGAGTTTGTATCACCGTTCTTCGTGCTAACCGATAACTTTTGTTTGAGTTTGTGTCATCGTTTTTTATGCTGACCGATAATTACAATTTGAGTTTGTATCATCGTTTTTCGTGCTAACTGATTACCACTATTTGAGTTTGTAGAATCGTTCTTCATAGGCTCAACGAAACCGTGAGGCAGTATAGCTGTGTAAAATGACACGGAAGGATGTAAGATCTGATATTGCATGCTACCACAAAATCAATGACTGAGCGGTTAAGATGCTTCGAACCTTGCGATAGAGCCCGGAAATAAGATATTTATATCTTTACTTGCTTGTATCTATTATTGAGTCTTTTATGGTCAGTATGATTTTAAGGATTCGAACCTCTTAATTGTAGCAATATAAGGAAAACATTCCGAATTTTTTTTTTCATTATTACTGTAATACTTGCACAAATGAAATGAACTTTTGATATCGTAAATTTTTGAGAGAAAATTAGTTATGTGGGTAGGCTTATTTCATTTCAATTTTTGTTTAGTTTTGAAATATAAAAAGCCAACGATGTCTTCAACATGGTCACGTGTATTGAAAATATAATATTATTTTGTAGCGAATGTTGTTTTTCTCATAGAGTTTCGCCAGCGTAACACATGCTAGAGAATTGCGAAAATTACAAACGATTTTTCAAAACATGGATGTGTTCTAAGGCCGTCTGGAAAATACAAGGCCATAACATTAGAGTGATGAGATCCCTCCGATTGTGACGTCACTCTCATGTTACTGTCTGATACGTTGATGTCGTGTTTGACGTCTTCACGTCCATGTTAGAAACGACTCGGAAGCTTTGGTTTCCGCGTGACGTCACAAATGGAGGGAACTCATTCCTTTAATGTCATGGCCTTGTATTTCCTAGACGGCCTTGATTTATCGCGAAAAATAAGAGAACACGAAGTATCACACAAAGTTCCAAGCCATAATCAACGAGATAATATTTTGACTCCCTAATCATTTTAGCACGTGTTTGAAAGGAATACCTGCGTATTTGATTCTATTTTGTAGGTTTATTTATTTATTTATTTATTTGCATTAGCATGTGGCTGGAAACAACATATTTTCGGGATATCCTTTTTAGTCTTATTTTTTTTATTTTTCCAGTTCGTGGGACACAGAAAAATGACGCTGAATTGCTCCGTTTGAATTCACCCTTACATTTGATAGTTCTTTTTCTTTTCTGTTTTCCTTTTCTGAAGAAAAGTTTCATTACATATATTGTCCAATAGTTTTTCAAGTTACAGTTGGTTTCTGTTTTAGGTGCTTTTTGTTTCCCCCAGATATTTATTATGTAGTTTAATGCATAAGCTTTTCGCATGGCATATTACAGTAATGCGAAAAACAGTTTTTTACCGATGTCTTCTTCATTGTCTTCTTAAACAGGGTATTCGGCAAGATTTTGTCTTGAGCGATAATCGCATCACAATCTTCAAATTATATTTTCTTGGGGGGGGGGGGATAATGACCACCCTAATGCTATACGTAATCAGTCTCGCGTCTCTAATTTAGGGCCACTGTTTTCGGGGTGGATCAGAACCATCGCAATGGGACAGCCAGAACACCCATGCAGGAACAGCATCTCTGACTACTAGGCTTCAAATAATAGCAGAAACTGTTTCAGATTAACTTTCGAGAAAGATAATAAAAAAGGGACTTATAAAACAATATAAGTAATATTAACTATTGTGGTATTTCTTTCTTTCTGGTTGAAGAAAAATTATTACAAGGAGCTAAACGTGCCAGTATGAGTCAAAACGTTCAGGAATGAAAAAAAGAAAGATATGGGTTTTTGAGAATAACTTTTCACCACATCATAAAAACACGTGTTTTAGAAGGAATATCAGAAGCCAGGGACTCTGTTGGAATCAAGATATACTCCAGAATAAAATGAAGTCACTGCTACTTTAGCAGAAAAGTCGACAGCTATAATTAGTACTATAAGTGCATTTAAAAGTTGGGGCTAAGTTGCTGACATAGGGAGTTACAAGTTCACCCTGTTCTTCGATTTGTTAAATGCCTGAAGATTTACGACCAGAACGACCCATCACCTGAAGTTAGATCGTGGTTATTTTTTGACATTGTAAGGTGGGGGAAGGAATACATGGGTAGCATGAACGTGGAGGATTTTGCAGCTGTTGTACGGACATAGAACAATGCATTGTTTCATCATAGCTCGGCATGTGGTGTCCGATTGCGACTGTCAAGAACAAAGCACGTGGTCATGAAGCAATAGATCTCGTTTCTTTCCTTACCCAACACTTCGTTTTAAAACCCTGACTGGGCACTTGATGTACAATACCTCGCATTTGGGGTTGATGACTGCGAACAATTAAATACGATTCTGGAGGATTGACAGGCATTCTTGTAAGTATATGTGGACTATTTCGGGAAAGAAAGAATTTCGTAAAAACATTCAAATGGCATACAGAGATCTTAATGTTGCGGGGTATTTTTGCACTTCTACAAATTTAAGCGTTTGAAGGCTGAACAAAAAGTGACGAGACTGAATCTTAAAAATTAATTTTCAATTATGGGAATGTTTCGCTAATACTGGTGAAGTGGTCAAATATGAATCTGTGGACACCACTTGGTTCTCATATATAAATTTCTGGCACACGTGGATCTAATATCTTAATCACTGGAATATTTGGTACTCATGGTGAAATGTTTATTTAAGCAGGAAAAAAACATTTTTCATTTCTTTAGGAGCTCTTAATTGCTCCACTGTGTAGCTTTTAGGAACTGTTACATGGCCCTATATACTCAAAATAGTATAATTTTTAATTAGCGTCATTAGCGTCAAATACTAATTTTTAATTTAGCGTCTCTCTGGAGTTGTCACGTATTTGGAATGAATTCTTCAAATAATGCTGCGTTTTCAACCATGGTACCGCATGCCCAACCAACGTGACTTCGTTTCTTCGAATTATCACGTTTTGTGCATATTCATTTATTGTTTTAGTCAAGTCACCGCGTTCCACTTGTTGAAACGTTCTGTTATCCAGTTTGCAGTTAGCTGTCTGCCTTCCTTGAAAAAGCCGTCTGGTTGATGTGCGAAAGCTTAGAAAGTTTTACTTCCATTCTACGCCAAGAGATTTCGGATTATTAGTATAGTCAGTGTTTAATTTCTAGAGAAAAAAGTACCTGAGCTCTAAAAATATTACGAGGAATCGTACCGTGAATTACAGACCTGTAGTGAAGCACAGAAATGATAAAAAATTATCTCGGTAATATTTCTATGAAAAATACATATGGAGGAGGGGGGGGGGGCTTACTTCTGTTGTTCAGTTTGATATTTTTGTGTTCTTTAAACTGTACATTTTATTTAATTACTGCCTATCTAAATACATTTTTGTTGAAATACATATAATTTATAAATAATAATATAGGTATGTTGTTTGCAGACTATACCATTTACCGCATGGCTGTGGTGGCATGTAATGGAAATGGTAGCGCCCTTCCCAGTTTATTTTTTTGGTAACTCAGTGTATTGTAACTAAGTAGTCTTATGATTAATACATAACAATAAAATGTTACATTTATTAACACGCGATGTAGTAAAACATTCATCAATACTTTTTAATTTTCCAGATTTCAGCTTCCTTAACATAAAACAAACAGTTTGAAATTCAGGAAATCTGTCATTATATGTTAAGCCAAAATGATTCAGAAATAACTAACGTCAATGCTAATAATAATTTTCTCTGTTAATTTTAGCGGCATATAAAGGTGAGAATAAAGCGCAACATTTCGTCTTAAGCCTGAGAATTAGGACAAGATTTCAAAATGCCCGCTTCTTTTGGGTTTAGAGGAATAGTATAGGTGGCAGTCCGAATTCGAGTTTCAATAGACATTTTTTAATGATCACAACCGTTACTGTAATGGAAAAAAAATGGCTACGGAAAGTTAAGTTCTGTTGCAAGATCCATTGAATTTACTTGTACAAATTATTGTTATTTATCGTTTTGTCGTCGACTTTCTCGGTCACGTTCAGTGACCAAAGGTCGGAGATATTCATTTCAAGCCTGGAAATTCAGAAATTTTCTAGTGATATGGCAGGTTTGTAGAATGATTGCATTTTGGATTGCGTGAAGCAGTCTCTGTGGCAATTCTAATTGCTCGATATTTTTCAGAAAGTTATATGGTACCACTGCTGTTGCCAAAATGACAACTGGTACGATCTGTGTTATGCTTTGCTTCCGATCCTTTGGGTTTCCATTCGCAGGTTTTCATATTTCGGGATTTTCTCAGATACTGTTCCTTTCGATGCTTTCTGTTAGTGGAAACGCTACATCTATCAGTTGTGGCTTTCTCAGTATTTTGTCTACAATTAGAATGTCAATACTACTACTACTATTACTACTAAAAAAATAGTAATTATTATTATTATCCTTATTATTACAGGAAAATGGACATCAAAAAGGGATGGTATGCGTTGTCCATCAAACAAAATGCTTTGTAACAACCGCAAACGGTGTGTTTTTTCTTTCTTTTTTAGTGTGTACATACATAGCATCGCTAAACAAAAGTAGAACTAAAAATTCTGCAAATGTTTCATGAGACAGCATCGACAGATGGCGAAGTGGCCTTCAACTATTTTGCGTAGTTCAAAATAAAATCACAACAGTAGCAAGTAGGCCATTTTGTGGCTAGATTGGCCTGGTTGAGTAAACGTTACTTGGTGTGACTCAACTTTCTATCAATACGCAGTCTGAACGAGCAGGCAGGAGGAAACCCACCCATCTCTCTCTCTCTCTCTCTCTCTCTCTCTCTCTCTCTCTCCCTTGAGTCACTGGTGACTTGGAATCCAACTAAAATAAGAATCCTTCTCCAACAAGAACACTGACACACAACGCGTCGCAATTACAAGCGCTACCAAAAGCATAGCTTTCCGCCATAGTTCTTATGATGTTTCATGACGTATTTATAGGTATACCAATTCGGCGTTGGCCTCCCCCACGACATACTGCAGCATAAAAAAAAAGGTACACAGAAAAAGCAACAAATGAGCCGACGCGGAAGGATAAGAAAGAGTCATGGTTTTTGAGCAGCAGGTTAAAAGAAGACGGCGGCTCTGTCGCCGAGTATTGACCTTGCTGCCAGATTCCGATTTAAACTTGATAAGGGAGCAGCCCATTTGGCCCTGCTTTCACGCTGTTAGACAGAGGGGTCGTGGCACATAATGGATCCAAACAAGCTACAATCTGATTGGAGCGAATTTCTCTGTAACAAGCTCAATAGTTATTGATCACCTTTCAATTACAAATTTATGCTTTTATCACTTTCGCCGTTAATCTGTTTTCAGAATGTTCGATACGTCTTCCACGAATCCAGATTACCTGTTTAGATAGACATATGAGCTTTTAATTCCTCTTAGATACGACTGGTCCACCGTTTTTCGTTCCACATAAGCAGTAGAAGATCCTTTAGAAGTATATCAACAAATGTATGAATTGGACCTACACAAATGTATGAATTAGACCTGTATGTATCAAACCACAGCAAAGAGAGAGAGAAGGACAGATAATTTTTCTAGCACTGGCGATACTCAGCAACTGAAATCAAATGCTTTGTTTTCACAGAAAAGTGGTTATCAAAAACATCTAGTAACTTAATATCCCCAGCAACTTTCTTTTTTAACCCTGTATGAAGTTATTTATTTGTTAGTTATTTAACTTGATATCCAGAAAAAGCCTTAGTGGGCACAGAACACAAAATGTTGATGGAAAATAAAATCGATTTCTGCCACCGTTGCCTAGACACATAGTGTGAGTAGATTTCCTTCATTTATATGTTCTGTATATACACTGAAGAGCAATTGAATTAGAGGCAGCTGGCGTTATGCAAATGTGGCGCTGTGGGCAGCCCTGTAAACGGAAACGACATGACGTATGCAGCAATCCGACAATATAAGGAGTGATGCGACGGTAATCAGTAAGAGTCGGACGCAGTATGGGTATGATGAAGGATCTAAGCGCATTTGATCGTGGGCAAATTGTCGGGGCCCGACGAATGGGTCACTCCATCTCGGAAGTCGTGCAGGTACTGGGATTTTAACGAGCCACTGTGTCACGGGTTCACCGTGACTACTTCGAATCTCGTAAAACCATCCCTGCAAAGGCCAACTGCCGTGGACTACAGCGTATGGATGAGCGGGGTCATCGTCTGCTAGCTCGCATTGTAACACCGGATAGACGGGCAACAGTGCAAGAAATCACTCGACAATTTAACGCTGGTGCACAAAAACGTGTAAGCAGCCACACCATCCAGAACCATCTCCTTGCTATGAGGTACAGAAACCATCGTCCCACGAGGGTACCGCTGGTGATCGCACATCACAGGGTGCAAAGATTAGCATGGGCGCGGGAATATCGCCACTGGACCCTAGTCATGTGGGAAAATGTTGCTTGGACTGATGAATCGAGATTCACGTTGGTACATGCGGATGGCAGGATACGAGTACGGCGCAAACCAAATGAAGCGATGGATCCTTCTTGCCAGCAGGGTACTCTTCAAGCTGGTAGGGGTGGCATTCTCGTCTGGAGACTGTTTACGTGGACTGAAATGGGACCCCTAGTACGTGTGACATCGCCCTCACAGGTCAAAGTTACCGGGATATCCTGGACGACCATTTGCTTCCGTTTCTGAGTCTTCAACATCCCACTGGGGACCTCATCCTGCAACAAGACAATGCACCGCGCCATCGACTCCCGAATTGTATCCGAATGGTTGGATGAACGCTCAACTGACGTGACGTTGCTTCTTTGGCCAGCTAGGTCACCTGACCGCAATCCCATTGAGAACATCTGGGATGCCATCGAGAGATGGCATCCCAGATGTTCTAGATGGGAACTGTGGGAGCTTGTTCAGGGGTCGTGGATCCGTATGGCTTCCCAACGTTTCCGGTGTCTTGTCGAGTCCATGCCGAGACGAATCGCCGCCGTCATCAGGACGAAAGGTGGTGCTGCACTTTACTAGACAGGTATCTCTAATTCAATTGCTCTTCAGTGTACAGGGTGCATAGGAAAGTCCCTTTAGCCTGAAATAGCTTGCGAACGGAGAGATGTACAGTTATGCAAGTGAGATAACAGTATAGTAAAGTGACTACGCCCGATTGAATGCAACCAATAGCAGCACCCCTAGTGACGAAATGCGGAAGTTAGCCATTGCAAATCGAAAGCAAAAAGAGATTGAGCAAAATTTCCAATTACAAAGTTGTAGAGCATTAATTAATTAGTACAAAACGATATTTGTTTCACACGGACAAGATAAATTGTCGCCTGAATACCCTAAAATGTCCGAAATCGATGCGCTACGATTCGAATCTGCATTTTCACATTTCGCAAATGTAGCGGTATGCAAATGTAGATTGTGACGTTGTACTGTACCTACGATATAAAAACCAGTAGCAGGATGTAACCTGATCGGAAGTTTAGGTCTACGTACGCTGTGTGAGAATGGCGAGCTTGGATTTCTGGGGTTACGTAAAAAATCAGGTGTATGCAACAGCGCCTACAAGTCTGCTGGATCTACGTCGTCGTGTTACAGATGCTTGCAATAGTGTGATACCTTCCATGCTGAGGAATATACATGCAGAATTACTTTCACGAATACAAATGTGTATCGCGGGCAATGGCGAACTCTTCGAACATACTCGACATTAACTTTTTATCACTGTGCGCCAGTTTGCCTTTTTTGTTTTGTCTGACGTCATCAAACTGTATTGACATAAGTACGCATTTATGCAGTAAATTGTGTGTATTTGCTCATACCTATGCCTGTTTACTTCAAACGTTCACACAAAAGGTCGCGCATCGATTTCGGACATTTTAGGGTATTCAGGCAACAATTTATATTATCTGTGTAAAACAAATGTGGTTTTGTACTAATTAATTGAATCTCTACAACTTTGTAATTGGAAATTTTGCTCTATCTCTTTTCGTTTACGATTTGCAATCGCTAACTTCGGTATATCGCCACTAGGGGCGCTGCTATTAGTTGCATTCGATCGGACGTAGTCGCTTTACTATACCGTTGACTCACTTGCATAACTATACCTTGCTCCGTTCGCAAGTTATTCCAGGCTAAAGGGACTTTCCACCCTGTATATACACTCACGGACAATAAAATTTGCACACCTAGAAGAAAACGTGCAACAACCGCGAAACTATGCAAGTAGGTAGAGTGCGTGCTGGTATGCAAATGAACCACGTTTGGTGCGAGTGTGCATGCACGCATACCCTGTGGTGGCGCTTGAAGCACGAACCGGCAGCTATACAAACGGGCATGTAGTCGATGCCCCATGAAAGCGAAAAGCACCACCGACGCAAACAAGAGTACAGAGTAACAAGAATGCCGGGTAGACGCGAGATACGTCGATTTACGCAACTTACGGACTTTGAGAGACGCCGGATCATCGGGCTGAAAACCGCCGGGTGGTCGGCGCGCCATACAGCCCCCTACGTGGATCGTTTTGACCATACTGTCCGACTGTGTTGGGAGCATTGGACATGTGAAGGCACTCTCACGCGTCGGAGCGGCTCTGGACGGACCAGGAGGACCATTGGTAGAGAGGATCGACGGATAATGCGCAAGGCACGAACGGATCCCTCGAGGACCCGGTCCACTATGCAGGCAGATGTATCGGCTCATGTGTGCCCACGAATCATTTCCAGACGCCTTGCGGAAGCGAATCTGCGATCCCAGCGCCCCTTACGTGTGCTGCCATTAACACCGGAACATTGCCGGCTCTGTGTGCAGTGGTGCCCGGCCAGAGCGACGTGGAACGCCACAGACTGGTGACGTGTTGTTTTTAGCGATGTGTGCCGCTTTGTTTTGGGGACAGATGATCATCGTGTCCGGGTGTGGAGGTTCCCGGGTCAACGGCACAATCCCAACCTCGCTATCGAGCGCCACACCTCCCCCACTGCAGGCTTTATGGTCTGGAGGGCTTTTGCCTACGATAGACGATCAGCTCTAGTAGTGGTACGTGTATCATTGACGGGCCAGCCTTATGTGGATGAGAACCTACGGCCCCATGTGCTCCCATTCCAGGCCGGGATTCCAGGTGTGCTATACCAACAGGACTATGCCCGCCCGCACACGGCTCGGGTTGCCAAGGACTGCCTGCGTCATGTCCAGACACTTCTATGGCCTGCCCGCTCCCCGGACATGTCTCCTATCGAGCATGTGTGGGACCAGTTGAAACGCCGGCTGCCGCCGTGCCGCACTATCTGGGATTTGGAGCACACCGTCCAACACGCGTGGGCCAGTCTGCCGTAGGACAACATCAGGCGTCTGTTCGTCTCCATACCGGACCGTATTGCAGCATGTATTGCCGCACGAGGCAGTGCGACGCGCTATTGAAAATGACCGGACTGCGTGCCACATATCGCTCTGTAATTGTCCGGCAGCTCTATTTTTGCCATCATGTACATCATTCATTAGTGTCATTACGTCCATAAAATTTCAGTTCAATCTGATACTTCCTTCTTGTTGCGCACAGTTCATTGTCCGTGACACACACACACACACACACACACACACACACACACACACACACACACACACACACACACACACACACACACACACACACATATCGTCGTCAAAAAACTAGCTGCACGTGTCGGATTGCTATATATTATTCGGGAGGAGGGTAAAGGTTACCAGGAACAATAAATGATTAACATTGAGACTGATATGGGTAATATTTGTTGAGCTACACGCCAATAGAAAGTGTCTCTCAGTGTGGGGTCGGACTGTCATGTTTGCTCACACAGCATGCCACAAGTCTTGCCATGGAGTTGTACAGGCTCCTAATGGTGTCTTGCGATAAGCCATCCCATGCAGCTTGTATCCTCTCACGCAATTCCTGCAGACTGAGCAGTAGGGGTAGAGTGTGGATAGCGTGTCCAGTAGCATCCCACACATTTTCAATCGGAGATAGGTCTGGCGATGCTGCTGGCAATGCCAGAGTAGATAGCAGCAGTATGCGGACGAGCGTTGTCCTGTTGGAAAATGGCACCGGAGTGAGCGTTCAGACAAGGTAGGGCTATTGGCTGAAGGACCTCATTAACGTAACATTGGGCTGTGAAAGTGCCTGTAAAGAACATCAAAGGTGATTTGGCATCGTAGGCAATTGCATCCGACACCGTGACACCGGGCTTTGTGGACGTGAGATGCTCGACAACAAACCTTTCATCTTGGCGCTGACCATGGTGCCTCCACACACAAATTCGTTGGTGGTCTCCTCCAAGACAAAAGTGGGACTCGTCACTGAAGATCACCTGCTGCCATTCTGAGTGGCTCCATGGCAGTCTGGAACGGCACCATTGCAGTCTTCGGTGACGATGCAATAGTGTTGAGGGCAGTCGTCCTAACGGTCTGCGTGCGGGTAGTCCTACGTCATGCAGCCGTCTGCCAATGGTGCTGGAGCTAATCGGACGATGCATGGAGGTCAGCACTGCTTGCTGAATACTCGCAGTCATGACTGATGGGTCACTCTGCGCAATGTCAGACAACTCGTCTGTCCTCTCTCTCTCTCTCTCTCTCTGTGTGTGTGTGTGTGTGTGTGGTTCGTCTAGGTCTCCCAGACCCTTCCTGTCGCTGCGGCGTGCTTTGTTCGATCCATTGCCGCCAACAGCTTGCTATGGTGATATCCGCACGACAGGTATGGCGCGTAATATGGCGATAAGACTATCCCGCTTCCCGGAGCCCGACGACGCTGCCCTTCTCGAAATCCTCCAACTGCTCGCATTGCTTCCGAACTTTTCTCCGAGGAATACTTCAATTGCGAAGGATGCAACCAACACAACAGCAGAATGGCAAGCACGCGCAACGGGACAACCTTATATAGCTGGTCAGGCACAGTGCTACGACCGCTCTTTGCTTGAGGCACATGCGCGGCCGATCGTGATACTTGAATCATTTGCATGTCTCACGATGTCAAACCTACCCATCAAGTTTCATTCCTGTCGGTTGCTTCCTTCTGGTTGCAACTATTTCTTTTTCTTTTTGAGGATGAGTGTATATATATATGGTTCAGCCATATATATATAACCAGAAAATCACTATTTACTGTACAACATCAAGAAATTTTTAGGTTGAGTTCGATGCATTTTAGTAGAAATGATTATCGTACATCTCTTGGTTGGGAAGGTTGTTACTGTACCGTAACAAATCGATGCTTGACTGATGATAAGTTTATGCTTTATGTACATATTTGTTTAAGCTGTCTTTAGCGCAGTTGCCCAAGGAAGATTTGGTTTTCTACATTACTGCGTCTAATTCTTGAAATTAAGAGTTTATGAAACAAGTTACCCGAAAACTGATATGAAATTCAAAGTTTCTTCATGTGAATGTTCCAGTAACCTGTGATAAGAGGCCGGGTTCTGCGGCCAATAATAAGTGTTAATACCGTATGAGCCGCCCCGGTGGCGCAGTGGTCTAAGCGATGGCCTCTGATCATTCGTCCGAATGGGGTCCGGGTTCGAATCCCGGTGAGGCATGGATGTTGTGTTTGTCTTACGGCACTGGCTCTCTCCTTTCCCTGGAACCAGTGACCCTAAATTAGGTACGGGCGACTGCTTATAGCCCATTGAGTTGCTCACGGTGGTCGTTAAACCTCCAATCAAAAAAAAAAAAAAAAAAAAAATACCGTGTGAGGTGGGAAACGTGGTTTTCCTGAGGCGCAGATTCTGTATCTTCCTTCGAACCAGTGGTCCTAAAATAGAGAGTGTTGACTCCTTATAGCTTTTGATGATGTGGGTCAGTAAACCCCAAAAGAAAATGAAAAAAAAACCAGTAGTAAAGCCATCATCGTGACCACCATTCCCAATGCACTCCTGGATGAAATTTTCTCTAAATCTCCTCTACAAGTCTCTGTCTCGAGTAATTCTCCTCCTTGTCACTCCAGCATCCTTTAGAATTTCATTCATACATCTCCCACATGGTCTTTTTCTTGGTCTTTTCCTGTCTCTTAGTATCCATTTTAGCGTGTCAGTTGTCCAAATGGTGGTCAGTTGTTCTAGCAATATCTCAAGTTCATTGCAGTTGAGAGTCTCTATTTTGATCACGATGTCACTAACTCTTGTCATTTTCCTGATCCATGAGTTCCCTTTCCTATCTTTTTCAGACACACCAAGGATGTATCTCTTCACGCTTCTTTGAGTTGCCCACAGCCTGTGTACGACGTTTTTAGTTAATGCCCATGTCCTTAATTCATAAGATAGCACTGGAACGCTACATTGATTAAACACTTTGAAGATATAACGGTACGAGGGGCGTTCAGTACGTTTTAAGCCTGACCTTAAATGTAGTGATTGGCGGGTAACGCAAGTATTGCGAAGCATTGCATCATCCTTCAATTATACAACATACACGCCACGTCGCTGGGTCAGAATTTGAGACAGCGTCACAGTGCATTGAAGTATGTCAGGTTAAATGGATGAGTAACAGATGAAATTGTCGAAACGAACGATAACTAAGTTTCTGAGGAATGAAGGAGAAATGCCATGCAATATTCATGAGCAGATGTTCCATGTGTTTACGTCGATGGTGCACCTTCATGTGCCACAGTCAAAAGGTGGATTGCTCTCTTTAAACGAGGAAGATACTCTTTGGAAGAGGACCTTCGCGGAGGACGCTCAGTGGATTTCAAAAGGTGGATTGCTCTCCTTAAACGGGGAAGAGACTCTTTGGAAGACGAACTTCGCGAAGGGCGCTCAGTGGATTTCAAAAGGTGGATTGCTCTCTTTAAACGGGGAAGAGACTCTTTGGAAGACGACCTTCGCGAGGAACGCTCAGTGGATTTCAAGAGGTGGATTGCTCTCTTTAAACAAGGAAGAGACTCTTTGGAAGACGACCTTCACGAGGGGAGCTCAGTGGATTTCAAAAGATGGATTGCTCTCTTTAAACGGGAAAGAGACTTTTTGAGAGACAACCTTCGCGAGGGACGCTCAGTGGATTTCCAAAAGTGGATTGCTCTCTTTAAACGAGGAAGAGACTCTTTGGAAGACGACCTTCGCGAGAGACGCTCAGTGGAGGTGACCATAGATGAAATGTGCCAGAAAGTGGAAGATCTGCTGATGTCAAACTATCGAATCCGTGTTGTACAGACTGCTGATAATCTGAAGTTATGTACGGGCAGTGTTTGGACCATTTTGCATGAGAGGTTAGGGATGTCAAAGATCTGTGTCAGATGAGTTCCTCGAATGTTGACACCGGAGATGAAGAATGACAATGTTGAAGCAAGTCGGTTTCAACTTGACCGCATTAACCGCGATCCAGATGACTTCTATTCGTACGTTGTTATTGGTGAAGAGACATGACTTCATCATTGGGACCCTGATACTAAACAAGAAAACATGCAATGGAAACATCATGGGTCACCACCACCAAAACAATTCAAAACACAACCATCTGCAGAGAAGATTGTGGCCACCATATTTTGGGACTCAGAAGGGTTGCTGTCAATTGGTAACTTGCCTCATAAAAGGACTAAGAATGCTGCCTAGTTTGCGACGCTACTGCGATAATAGCGTGAAGCCATCAAGAAAAACTGTAAGGGGTGTCCTTCTTTTCCAGGACAATGTTCCAATCCACATCGCCGGTGTTTCCATGCAAGCTGTGACAGAATGTGGCTTCCAACTGCTTCTCCACCAACCGTAATCACCTGACCTCGCTCCTAGTGATTTCTTCCTCTCCCAAAATCTGAAAAATACCTGCCGGGTAGACGTTTTTGCTGATGATTTTGAACTGAAAGAGGCAGCGAAGTATTGGCTTAAGAAAAAGATGACTTTTTTCGCAGCGGGTTTTTGACAACTCTGTGATCGGTGCAACAAATATATCTAAGTCAGGGGATACTGTGTAGAAAAACAAAGGTGCGTTTTTGAAAAAAAGAATTGTCTTTGTATGTTAGGCTTAGAACTTACTGAACGACTTGCGTAAATTGCTCATGAAAATTGTACTGCTTCTTCCAAATGTATTCCAGCCAAGTTTTGTACGTTTATGAATTTATTCTTCGATGTGGCCCTCGTTTGATATATATTGCCCAAGGTAGATATCATCATCATCATCATCATTGTCAACCATTATCATTCCACTGCTGGACGAAGGTCTCCCCAAGTTTCCTCCACAACGGTCTGTCTTGTGCCAGTCTCCTCCATGTCACTCCCGCATATTTACGAATTTCATCCACCCATCTCCCATGTGGTCTTTTTCTGGGTCTTTTCCTGTCCCTTGGAATCCAATCTAAAATTTCGGCGGTCCATCGATGGTCTGTCCTTCTGGCAGTATGTCCAGCCCATTGCCATTTCAGGGATTTAACCCTGATCATGATGTCTTCCACTCTCGTCATTTTTCGGATCCACGAGTTTCTCTTCTTATCTCTCCTGGTTATACCAAGCATGCACCTCTCCATGCTGCTTTGAGTTGTCTGCAGCCTTTGTATGTCTCTTTTAGTTAAGGTCCACGTCTCTGCACCATACGTAAGCACTGGAAGGATGCATTGATCAAACACTTTTCTTTTAAGACATAATGGCATATTGCTCTTGAAAATTATGCTGTTTCTTCCAAAAGCTCTCCAGGCAAGTTTTGTACGCCGATTAATTTCTTCATCAATGTGACCCTCACTTGATATCTGCTGTCCAAGATAAACATACGTATCTGTTATCTCCAGTTTTTCTCCATCAATCGATAAATCTTCATTTCTTGTAAAAGCATTGAACATCACTTTTGTCTTCTGAAAGTTCATTTTTAATCCCACTTCTTTACTCTTGTCAGCAAGTTCCTGGATCATACTCTGTAGCTCTGATGGGGTAGTTGCAAAAATGACTACGTCATCAGCAAAACGAAGGTGGGTTAGGTAATCTCCATTAATCTTTATCCCTTTGTTTTCCCAGTTCAGTGATTGAAAGACATTTTCCAATGTGGCATTAAAGAGCTTCGGAGATATGGTGTCACCTTGTCTCACTCCCTTTCCAATTTTTATGTGTGTTGTATTTTCAAAC
Organism: Macrothele yani; assembly: GCA_039090855.1. Classification (NCBI taxonomy): domain Eukaryota; kingdom Metazoa; phylum Arthropoda; class Arachnida; order Araneae; family Macrothelidae; genus Macrothele; species Macrothele yani. Next base: position 52,906,353 of record CM077011.1, on the reverse strand, counting down.
AGCCGAATCTTTGCACTTGCATTTTCATAGATGTTATTAATAATATTAATGTATGCATCTTCAATACCGCAGGATTTCAGAGCCGTGGTAACTGCTGATATTTTCACTGAATCAAAGGCTTTTTCATAATCGATAAAAAGCCATGCACAATGGAAGTTCATATTCCCTCGCTCTTTCAATTAGTTCTCTCAGTACGTGGATATGATCTATTGTGCTGTAGCCACTCCTGAATCCAGCTTGTTCTCTCGGTTGAGCCATGTCCAGTGTTACCTTCAAGCGGTGTGAAAGAACTTTAGTGAAGATTTTATAAACCACTGATAGGAGGCTGATAGGTCTGTAGTTCCTGAGATCCTCAATGTCACCTTTTTATGTAGCAGGATCATTGTAGCATTGTTCCAATCCTCAGGAATCTTCCTTCATTAAGGCATCGAGTGAAAATTTGGGCGAGTACTGTTTCGATTTCTCCACTTGCTTCTTGTATGATGTCTATAGTAATTCCATCTTCTCCTGGAGCTTTCCCCGCTTCATGTTCTTGATTGCATGAGCAACTTCTGCTGGGAGGACTGGAAGAACTCTGGTACCTTTCATGATGTCTGGAGTACATGTATCATCCTTTTCATATAATTTGGAGTAGAAATCTTTCACTCTTGTCAAAATTTCGCCTCTATTTCTTGTTATAGAACCATCTTCTTTTCTCAGAGCCATAATCTGTTTTCTTCCCTTACTGAGATTTCCCTTTGCTATCTTAAGGCTTTGGTTGTTTTCAATTGCTTTCCTCACTAGCTCACAGTTGAATTTCCTTACGTCTTCAGTGATACTTTTTCGTGTTGTCTTGCATAGCTCTATATATTCCACTTTGGAAGTCACATCTTCTTTAGTTGTCCTCATCTCTCTTCTTTTTTGCATCAACATTTTGGTTTTTCCTGATAATTTGTTCACATGCAACTTGTTCTTAGACCCAGCTAATTTTGTTGCTGTTTCCATTAGAGCTTTGGTTACTTTTCTGTTAACTTCCGAAATATCCACTTCTTCCGATGTTAGGCCTTCTAAAGCAGAGAATCTGTTCTTCAGTTCCAACTTGAAAGTATTATGGTGTTTTTAAGGTTGGTTATGTCAATACATTTTGTTTGTCTTATGAGCTTGCCACGTTCCAGTTTAGTGTTGAGGTGCATCTTACATCTCACCAATCTATGGTCACTACCTGTGTTGAACTTGTTCAGCACACTGCAGTCTTCGATGACGAATTTTTTGTTACACATAATAAAATCAATTTCACTTGTCGTTCCAATTGGATGTCTCCATGTCCATTTCCTGTGTGGCTTTTTCTTGAAAAAGGAGTTCAAGATGAAAAATCCTTCTGCCTCTGCAAACTCAACGAGAGTATTTCCACGCTGGTTTCTGTTGCCGTGACCGAATTTACCTACTGAAGTTTCATTCTGTTGCCGTTGCCCTATTTTTGCATTGAAATCTCCTATAATTATCTTCAAGTGCTGCTTACCTTTATTATTTAGATGACGAATTTCCTCATAAAATTCTTCAATTTCTTCTTCAGGATGGCTTGTGGTGGGTGCATAAGTTTGAATAATCTGAGCCTGGTATCTTCTCGATAGTTGGATAACGAGTCGTGCAGCTCTGTCAGAGGAACTTTCAACTTCTACCACTTTATCCTTCAGTTTCTTGTTTATTATAAATCCAACACCACTAGTTCTGCCAGTATCTGTCCCACGATAATAGAAGAGATGTCCACTTTTCAGTTCAATGAGATCTTCTCCTTTTCTCCTTACCTCACTTAGCCCGACGATGTCCCACTTGATCCTTTGTAGTTCCTCTTCCAATTCAAGAAGCCTTGAATCAGAAGATAGGAGCGTCCGTTATAGGTAGCCAAGGTCAGCAACAAATGGCAGCCTAGTCCGGTCCTCCGGGGATTCTTAGCACCCTCTGCCTTCATGTCCCACTGGCTGCTGCCTTGGCCAGGTACATTCCAAGCTGCCGGAGACTGAGGGCCAAGATTTAAGTTGTAGAGTCATTTTGGAGGTGTTTGGCCATAACTCACCACGCTGGCCAAGCGGGTTGGTGAGTGTGGGATAGCATTTCCTCTAATCCCGATGGTATAGTTATACCGCTATTGGCGGTCGTCAGAGCCCCTTTAGTGGGAACAGGATGCACCACGAGAAGGCGGGGTTGACATTTGTCAAGGAGAGGCTGTGATGTTACGCATCACCTGACCTTACCTTATATAGACATCAGTTACTTCTAAATTTGTCCCATCAACCCCTCATTCCATAGTTCTTGTAAGGGCATTGAACATATTTTTTCTCTGTATGTTCGCCTTTAAACCCATTTCTTTGCTATTGTCAGAGAGTTCCTGCTTCATACCCTGCATCTCTGAGGGACTATATCGTGTCAGCAAAACGAAGGTGGGTTAAACTATCTCCTTTAATCATTATCGATTCGCTTTCCCAGGCCAGTGATTGAAAGATATTCTATAATGTGGCATTGAAGAACTGTTAGTGAAGCATTTTTGTATAAATCATATTAGAATTATTAACTTAGCAAGCAGATATGCCTGAATTGCTAGTATTTACTTTACAACACGTGGCATCATAAACATCAGAAAACTTGAAAATTACATCTCTCGAAAGCAAGAATCGCATCCGCGTCTCTTCTATTAAGAAAATAATATTTCTTCCACAGATTTTATACCTGAGAGACGGGTGATTTCACTTAATCATGCTACAGTGAAGCAGAATTAGCTTCGACAGGCAAAAATCTGAGAAGATTCAAATCCTTCGTCGTCCTTAGAGGTGCAACGAATAGCACGCTTGATCGGAAATCGGAAGGTGAGGATTCGATTCCCGCTCCACGGTGATGTAATTTTCAAGTTTCCAGATGTGATTGATGTCACGTATTAAATAGTAAATACAGGCAGTTCAAGTATATCGCATTGCTAAGTTAATAATTCTGACATATTTACATGCATTAAGGAAATAATATATCTTTCACAGAATTTATAAATCATATTAATCAGAAGAAAAGTTCTTTTCAAATAAAAATTGACAACATTGCTCAAATGAATATCTGCGGTCATGCTTGTGTTGGAATTTTCTTATTACAGGCACGACGTTTCGCATTTCCTTCAAATCGGTGATTTCGTTTTTGAAATTTTCTAGGATAACGCTAAAGGTACACCGGGAATTAACTTTTACACTATTGAAATAATTCAACTACAGACATCGCATAATTATATTTTTCATGTAATATTGAAAAAAAAATATAAATATATTGTATATTATATTTTTACACTATTATTTGTATACCCTTGTCATGCGGGCTTTCCTTTAAAACCAACAACAACACAATAGCGTTACTACCTCCGGGATTATAATATCGCACAACACAATCTTTGATCGGCTATGTATACGTATATTTAAAACCGGAAGAGAAATCTCACTGCATTTCCAGTGGCAAAATCTATTATAAGTAGCATGTGCTATATGGCAATTTTTTGTTTCATTATTAATTCAGTAACGGACTACCTGCCCCGTTGGCACATTGGTCTAAGCGCTGGTTTCTGACCCTTCATCCGAGATGGGTCAGGATTTGAGTCCCGATGAGGCATGGATGGTGTGTTTGCCTTACGGCACCGCAGAGTTTGAAACGGATCAAAAATTTCGGTCCCGGACCGACCCGATCCGGACCCGTAACTGACCCGGAAATATCTGCTTTGAACTATAAATTCGAAACTCAATTTATATACACTGCTCGCCACCCAGAATGCAACGGAAGCATCCGGTTGGCCTGAAATTCGTAGCATGCGTCGCCCGCAAAGGATATGCAAACGATGATATGCATTGCAGGACATATGCAAATCATGTGCGACCGGCACGCCACCGAGAAGCACTATAAAAAGGGTGCACAGAAGGCGGGGTGTAAGTAGTGTAATTGTGTTGCGCTTCCGGACCTGTGTGTGGGAAGCTTCCTGATGCCTCGTCGCATAATACGGCAGTCATTCCAGTACGTTTCGGAGTTCAACAGAGGTAGAATACTGGTCTATCGCGACAGCGGTTTATCGTACCGAGACATCGGCGCCCGTGTGGGACGACATCCAGGCACAGTGAGGCGAGTATGGATTCGGTAGGTGCAGGAGGGACGGACGGACCGACGTGAGCGATTGCCGCAGCCGCGGTACACCACTGAACGAGAGGACCGGCATGTTGTGCCGCGGGCTTTGACGGCTCGCACCGCCACATCACGAACGTTAGCGCAGGAATTAGGGTGTGTTGCGCAACAACCTGTGTCAGCACGTACCGTTCGACGTCGTCTGCAAGAGTTGGGACTTGTCGCACGGCGGCCTTTGCTCCGATTACCATTGACGTTACACCACTGGCGCGTGCGGCGGTAATAGTCCGTTGAACGCCGCACCTGGACTACGGAATGACACGACTTTGTCTTATCCGACGAATCCCGCTTCTGCCTGCAACACCACGATGGTCGGATCCGCGTGTGGCGGCACCGCGGCGAGAGACTGTATGATGCCTGCATTATGCATCGCCATACCGGTACCTCGCCTGGCGTAATGTTTTGGGGCGCAATTGGATATGACACCCGCAGCCCTTTGGTACGCATCGCCGGTACACTCAACAGCCACCGCTACATCTCTGACGTTTTGGAGCCTGTAGTCCTCCCTTACCTGCAGGACCTGCCAGCGGCCAGGTTTCAACAGAACAATGCGCGCCAGCACGTGGCACGCATCGTGCAGCAATTCTTCACGGCCCAGCAGGTGTCACTGCTGCCGTGATCCGCCATTCTCCCGATATGTCGCCCATCGAACACGTCTGGTCCCTGATCGGCAACCGAGTGGCCCGGCAAGCACCATCAGCGGCTACGCCTGATGAACTGTGGCAACGTGTGGAAGCAGCCTGGACCGACATACACCAAGCCCACATCCAAAGCCTCTTTCGTTCGATGCCGCGGCGTGTAGCGGCCGTTATTGCCAGCCATGGGGGCCACACGAACTATTGATGTCTGCGTGTTTCGCAAGTCGCATATATATATATATATATATATAATAATTTTATGTGTAACAAAAAATTCGTCATAGAAGACTGCAGTGTGCTAAACAAGTTCAACACAGGCAGTGACCATAGATTGGTGAGATGTAAGATGCACCTCAACACTAAACTCGAACGTAGCAAGCTCATAAGACAAACAAAATGTATTGACATAACCAACCTTAAAAAACACCATAATACCTTCAAATTGGAACTGAAGAACAGATTCTCTGCTTTAGAAGGCCTAACATCAGAAGAAGTGGATATTTCTGAAGTTAACAGAAAAGTAACCAAAGCTCTTATGGAAACAGCAACAAAATTAGCTGGGTCTAAGAACAAATTGCATGTGAACAAATTATCAGGAAAAACCAAAATGTTGATGCAAAAACAAGAGTGATGAGGACAACTAAAGAAGATGTGACTTCCAAAGTGGAATATATAGAGCTATGCAAGACAGTAAGAAAAAGTATCACTGAAGACGTACGGAAATTCAACTCTGAACTATTAAGGAAAGCAATTGAAAACAACCAAAGCCTAAAGATAGGAAAGGGACATCTCAGTAAGGGAAGAAAACAGATTATGGCACTGAGAAAAGAAGATGGTTCTGTAACAAGAAATAGAGGCGAAATTTTGACAAGAGTGAAAGATTTCTACTCCAAATTATATGAAAGGGATGATACATGCGCTCCAGACATCATGAAAGGTACCAGTACCAGAGTTCTTCCAGTCCTTCCAGCAGAAGTTGCACATGCAATCAAGAACATGAAGCGGGGAAAAGCTCCAGGAGAAGATGGAATTACTGTAGACATCATACAAGAAGCAAGTGGAGAAATCGAAACAGTACTCGCCCAAATTTTCACTCGATGCCTTAATGAAGGGAAAATTCCTGAGGATTGGAACAACGCTACAATGATCTTGCTACATAAAAAAGGTGACATTGAGGATCTCAGGAACTACAGACCTATCAGCCTCCTATCAGTGGTTTATAAAATCTTCACTAAAGTTCTTTCACACCGCTTTAAGGTGACACTGGACATGGCTCAACCGAGAGAACAAGCTGGATTCAGGAGTGGCTACAGCACAATAGATCATATCCACGTACTGAGAGAACTAATTGAAAGAGCGAGGGAATATGAACTTCCATTGTGCATGGCTTTTATCGATTATGAAAAAGCCTTTGATTCGGTGAAACCATCAGCAGTTGCAATGACTCTGAAATCCTGCGGTATTGAAGATGCATACATTAATATTATTAATAACATCTATGAAAATGCAAGTGCAAAGATTCGGCTGTTTGAAAATACAACACACATAAAAATTGGAAAAGGAGTGAGACAAGGTGACACCATATCTCCGAAGCTCTTTAATGCCACATTGGAAAATGTCTTTCAATCACTGAACTGGGAAAACAAAGGGATAAAGATTAATGGAGATTATCTAACCCACTTGCTGATGACATAGTCATTTTTGCAACTACCCCATCAGAGCTACAGAGTATGATCCAGGAACTTGCTGACAAGAGTAAAGAAGTGGGATTAAAAATGAACTTTCAGAAGACAAAAGTGATGTACAATGCTTTTACAAGAAATGAAGATTTATCGATTGATGGAGAAAAGCTGGAGATAACAGACACGTACGTTTATCTTGGACATCAGATATCAAGTGAGGGTCACATTGGTGAAGAAATTAATCGGCGTACAAAACTTGCCTGGAGAGCTTTTGGAAGAAACAGCATAATTTTCAAGAGCAATATGCCATTATGTCTTAAAAGAAAAGTGTTTGATCAATGCATCCCTCCAGTGCTTACGTATGGTGCAGAGACGTGGACCTTAGCTAAAAGAGACATACAAAGGCTGCAAACAACTCAAAGAGGCATGGAGAGGTGCATGTTTGGTGTAACCAGGAGAGATAAGAAGAGGAACACGTGGATCCGAAAAATGACAAGAGTGGAAGACATCATGATCAGCGTTAAATCTCTGAAATGGCAATGGGCTGGACATACTGCCAGAAGAACAGACCATCGATGGACAGCCGAAATTTTAGATTGGATTCCAAGGGACAGGAAAAGACCCAGAAGAAGACCACATGGAAGATGGGTGGATGAAATTCGAAAGTATGCGGGAGTGACATGGAGGAGACTGGCACAAGACAGACCGTTATGGAGGAAACTTGGGGAAACCTTCGTCCAGCAGTGGATTGATAATGGTTGACAATGATGATGATGATATATATATATATATATATATATATATATATATATATATATATATATATTCATCCCAATAACTGCTTGATATTTAATAACTGAAATTCTTTTTTCACAATAAAATTTGATTACTTGCTAAATTTTAGTGCCATTTTTAGTGCCACTTTTTTGCGTAATCCAGAAGTAATGGCTGACTATGACCGTGAACATGGAGTATTACAAATGGGAATCATTATTTTCGATTACACAAATGTATTTTTTTAAATGTATTTAGATTGTTCACTCTTTCCACGCTTTGATATAGGTGCGCATATTTTCATATGGTCGTTAGATTTTTGGTTCCATAATCTTTTATTACACCGTCGACATCTTTCTTTGTAAATATACATTTTCCACATTTTGAACAAAAAGCAAGACCAAACAACACACAATTATTTATCGGTTCCTTAATGAGACGAAACAATTTCGAGCATTCACTCCTCCCCTTGTGGTTTTCAACAAGAATGTATTTGTTGGCCTGGACGCCTTTCTCTCAACCTCCTTAATATTAAATCCATCCATATTAAAAAATAAGGAGTTAATTCCGACATGACATGTCATGGGAACGGAATGTTATCACATCAATCGAAAACCTCTGAATGCTCAGTGTAAAAGACGTGATGTGAAAAGCAACTCTTAGTCATACAGGGAACTTCGCACGGAGAGAGGGAATCAGCTGAGAAGCAGGCGAATGGCATTTGCTTGTACCTTGCCCTGGACAATCTCACTGTAAAAGAACGCAAAGGAAGGATCTTTTTACGATATGGAGTCGGCGTGTTGTCTGACGTCGGTCGGTGGAAATCTTCGTTGCTTTAAGAAAGAGACGACAATATTTTTGCATGGCAAATCATTATTCACATGGTTTCACCTCGTTAAAGTCGGGTCAGGAACACCTTTTCCCTACCCGTTAGGCCCCACAAGAAATTGTTGACCCGCTGCCCCGTGACCCGTTTCCATCTCTGCTGCACTGGCTCCCTGCCTTCGTTGGAATCAATAGTCCCAAATTAGGGACGGGCGACTGCTTATATCTCATTTGGAATTGCTCGCGCTGTTCCAGTTCAAGCCTCACTTCTTAAATAAAAAAATTTCAATTCCTTCCAGTCGTGATAAAAATAAAGCTCCCTTGCTATCTTATGTCACATGCATGTGATAGTAAGTCTTGCGTGTTTGTCTGCTTCACTGGGAGGGGATTGAAATTAATGGGCCATAACCAACAGTGACGTAAGTATTTCCTTCCATTAATGAAACAGATTTCACGAACCTGAATAAAACTTCACACATCCTTTTTTTCTAAAATACCTTTTTATTAAACATTTTCCAGGAGTACCTGCAGATCGGAGTCTACACAGCAGTCTGACAAAACTACTCAAATGTTATTTCATGGAAAGAGACGATGAGATACAGAATGAGAAATTTTTAAATCTAGGACTTCTCCTAATATCCCGCAAATTGATCTTGAATAACCGGCCTGGACTAAACAGTCTGCGCCGAAAAAAAGTAAAATATATATATTTTTTTATACAAACTGAGTTAAGGTTGGCTCAATAAAATTTTTCTTTTCTGTAACTGACGGCGGTACATTTTCAATTTTCCTAGTTTCTTTTGTTTTCTTTCTGATTTTTTTATTTCTTTTTAAATGCCAGCTCCTGGAGTTCATCCAAAACGATGGCCCTGGAAGAAAAAAAGTGTCTCCGCGTTAGCTGAAATATCATTTCAAGGGAACAGGCACGCCTCAAAACACCCATATTGTAAGTAAGGGTCTTTGTCGCTTTACAGAAAGCGAAATAAAACTTGATTAAGAACATGAATTTGTTGAGGTTCCCAGCATAAAAATTTCGAGCGCATCGTTTTGGATAGGAGATTTCGCGCCCAAACAAAATCTTTTTTCATGGATGCTTAACTCAGTTAATGTTCGTTTCTCTCAGTGGCAATTTCGCTTTCTGTAATGGGGAAATTTATTTTTATAGTTTTTCTAGATTCTGTTTTTTAATCTGACCTTTTATTCCTCTCTTCTATCTTTTAAACCACTGTTCATTACTTTTTTCATTTTTTTTTATATCATAGTTGTTTCTAAGACATTTAATGAACTGCCATGGTGATATGCAAAACCGCATTTTGTGGGTCCTCCTTCCTGTAAAAATAAAGGAAATAAATGACTGAAATTACCATAAAGGAAAGTAAACCAGCTGATGAACTGCAGAGTGTTATTTAAATGATTACTGAGCTTATATGGGAATTATTTCAATTCATTTTTATTATGATTGCTTTTTAGCTTTCTTCTCCCAGATTCCTCAGTTAAGGTATCTGCAGATACTGCAATACGTAGAAATGTTAATTCCGTGTATTATCACTCCGCACGAAATTGGTACACCTTGAACTCTTCATAGCGAATGGATCTAGATACGAAAAAGAAAGATGCCACCAAATTCTCCGGTACACTGAACACGCCTTTGGGTACTTTCCGACACAAAAAGAATTTTCCAATGCGAAAAAGAAAGTGCATTTATACATAGTTTTTTTTTATTGGGAGTTTAACGACCACCTTGAGCAACCCAACGGGCTTAAGGCAGTAGCCCAGTCTATAAGCAGTCTCTAATTTGCGGTCACTAGCTCCAGGAAAAGGAGAGAGCCAGCCAGCACCGTAAGACAAACACAACATCCATGACTCACCGGGAGTCAAACCCGGACCCATCTCGAACGAATGATCAGAAGCCATCTCTTAGACCACTGTGCCACCAGGGTGGTATCCGTAGTTTCTAGCGGAAGAATTGCATATTAGTTAAAGCGCACAATATGCGCAGTGTTCTCCAAAGCAAACAAACCCACGTGCAAAACGCAAAAAGAATCGGTTCTGCCGGAATTCAAGAATAAAGAAAACACATTCCAGTAAAATAATCAAGTGTTGTGCAAAATATCCTTAATAGAATAAGATATTTATCTGTAGCAAATGGAACACATTGTATCGGGCAATTTGAAGCATAGATACTCGCGGAAAACTTAATATAACTTTAGGCCTCCTAAAGGAGAAACTGTGTGTTAAATGAAAAAAAAGAAAGATAGGCGCAAATGTGTTTCATGACTAAGGATTCAAAACGCATTTTTTCAGACGGATTTCTAAAAGAAAGGATGATTTTTTCGCATAGAAAAAAAGTATCCTTTCTTAATAATACACACCGACGCCCTTAGTGGTAGAACTATGAATATGAAAAAGTACAAATTTATACGAAATATAACGTGATGAACAGTATCTCGTGCAAAAATAGTTTTTCAAATCGGACTTTTAGAAGAAGTGATATAAAAAAATATAAAATACATATTTATGACCTCCGGCTGGAAAACTGTGTATTAGTTTAAGATTAAATCATGCATGAAATGATTTCCATGGTGAGCAGTATCTTTTCCGAAAGAAAAAAAAAATTATGGATCTTTTAGAGAAGCACATGCAGATGAAAGATTTATGGAACTAATTACTCATTCGCAATAGTCTTAATTATTTAACATTTATTTATTTAGATAAGAATGAAAATATGTTGTAAAAAATATGCGTGTGCATATTTTTTACAACATATTTTTAGTTACTTATTCAGTTACTTATTAAAAATTTTTTATTTACTTATTCAGTTACTTATTAAATTTCCATCATAAGAGAATCTCAGATCTTAGGGGACAATATATCCAAGACAACGATTAGCGCAGGAAATTTTACAAAACTAATTCTTTCTTGCGTTTGAATGTTTTTACGCTGAATTCACACAGGCAATGATTTTTCTATCTTTCTTCCAGTTTGCGGCTCTCTCTTACAGGTTCTTTTACTAAATTTGATCAAAGTTTAGGAACAAGATCTGCATGATAGAAAGCTGATTTAGTACAGTAAAATTCCTATATCTTTGAAAAGAATCAACCGCACTGTTTCAACTCGTTCTTCTAGTTGACTGGGAGTTGGCATCACCAAGTTCCGAGATGACTTTCGTAAACTCATTGTTATAAAAATCCGCGTACCAAGAACAAAACCGTACGATGAACGTGAAACTCGGCGAATAGCTGCGGGAAGAGCAGACATGCAAATGATAAAAGTTTCGTGCGATTCCGCAAGCCCGCGCGTCCAAGACTGGTACTGAAATTGCAATCCTTGGGGCTTAGAAGGCGCCGCGCAGGGTCTCCACATTCGTGCCGAAGTGCACGGTAAGAGTCAGGTGAGATCCCTGAGCGATAGACATGCCGAGGAGCCGCCGTAGATGTGCGTAAGGAGAAACTGACGGAGTTTGAACGAGGCCGTGTCGTCGGGATGAGAGAGGCATGATGGCGGTCGGCGCGCCGAATCGGCCGCCATTTGGGCCTGTCGAACAATACGGTGCGAGGTGCGATCGTGTTGGAAGCAATGGACACAGGAAGGCACCCAGACACAGCGGACTGGCTTTGGACGACCCAAACGCACCACCAGCAGAGAGGACCGTGGGATCTTGAGAGCGGCACGCACAGATGCAACGACGTTCTTGTCCAATATCCAGAGACATGTAGAGGCTGTACAAGGGACTTCTGTGTCCTCCAGAATCATTTCCAGACGCCTGGAGGAAGCGAATCTGTACTCCCGACGGCTCTTACATTTTCTGCCATTAAGACCTGTTCATCAGCGGTGTCGATTGCAGTGGTGTCATCAGCGAGCAACGTGGAATGCTACGGACTGGCGACGTCAGCGACGAATCCTGCTTCTGTATGGGAACGGACGACCACCGTGTCAGAGTGTGGAGGACTGCAAGTGAGCGCTACAATCCCGAACTGCAGGCGTGATGGTTTTGGGAGCCATCGCGTATGACCGCCGGACTTCCCTCGCAGTGATCCGAGGGACGTTGACAGTCCAGCGCTACGTACAGGAGATCCTGCGGACCCATGTGTCGCCTTTCCTGGCGGGGTGACCCGGAGCCATTTTCCAACAAGAAAACGCCCGTCCCCATACGGCTCGGGTCTCCTAGGACTATCTACGTCATGCTTCGACGCTTCCATAGCCTGCAAGATCGCCTGTTCTCTCGCACATCAAGCACGCGTGGGACCAGATTGGACGACTGCTTTGTCCATGTCCCAGTGTTCGTGATTTAGAGCGTCAGTTGCAAGAAGTGTTAGCCAATCTGTCCCAAGATAACATACGGCGTCTCTTTGACTCCATGCCGGACCGGACCACCGCATGTATCCGAGCACGAGGCGGTCTGACGCGATACGAACGCTGACAGCAATGTGTACCGTATGCCCGCAGGAAATCGTCTTGCTGCTGTCATATGGTAATCACTTCTGTCCTTGGTATGTACCATCTCACTACTAAAATTTCATTTCAATCCGACGCCTCCTTCTTAGTGCGCGGATTTTTATGACAATGAGTGTATATTCCTTGGTCTTGTTTTCCGCACACACTGGATAACTAAGTGCGGCCCTCCCACCAGTTTTCTCTAAATAAGCAACAAAAAACAATAGATTTGAATGTTTTGCATAGGCTCAACATTTTTTCATGTGGCTCAAAATATTTAAAATATAGTTCATGAATGCAACTGTTTGTGATTTTTTCCTTCCTGGAATATTAATGAGAGTGGTTTTAACAGAGTACTGTGTATGGAGAGCATAAACTTAAAAGAGATAATCATATTTTGATTTTGGTGGAAATACTAAAGAGGTATAATAATAATAATAATAATAATAATAATAATAATAATAATAATAATATTGTTACTTACTTAAACTAAACTCAACACATAAACTTACTTAAAACTAAACGCAATTTGGAGATTTGAAAAGAAATGAGCGAAAGGTAGATAAATATAATATATATATATATATATATATATACATATATCATCATCATCATCATTGTCAACCATTATCAATCCACTGCTGGACGAAGGTCTCCCCAAGTTTCCTCCACAACGGTCTGTCTTGTGCCAGTCTCCTCCATGTCACTCCCGCATACTTTCGAATTTCATCCACCCATCTCCTACGTGGTCTTCTTCTGGGTCTTTTCCTGTCCCTTGGAATCCAATCTAAAATTTCGGCTGTCCATCGACGGTCTGTTCTCCTGGCAGTATGTCCAGCCCATTGCCATTTCAGGGATTTAACTCTGATCATGATGTCTTCCACTCTTGTCATTTTTCTGATCTACGAGTTCCTCTTCTTATCTCTCCTGGTTACACCAAGCATGCACCTCTCCATGCTGCTTTGATTTGTCTGCAGCCTTTGTATGTCTCTTTTAGTTAAGGTCTACGTCTCTGCACCATACGTAAACACTGGAAGGATGCATTGATCAAACACTTTTCTTTTAAGACATAATGGCATATTGCTCTTGAAAATTGTGCTGTTTCCTCCAAAAGCTCTCCAGGCAAGTTTTGTACGCCGATTAATTTCTTATACATACATATATATATATATATATATATATATATGTGTGTGTGTGTGTGTGTGTGTGTGTGTGTGTGTGTGTGTATAAATATACAGTATATACACAGAGAGAGAGAGAGAGAGATTATAGATGTAAGATATATACATATATATACAGTGAGAGAGAGAGAGAGAGAGAGGTGAGAGAGAATTGTCAGTCCTTTGGGATTCTCAAAATCCACTGTCGCTGATGTTCTTCATCCATAGAAAGCAGATTATGCCACAAGAGTGAAACCGCGCTTTGGGAGGCCGTACAAACTGAGTGATAGCGCCAAACGAAGTTTAGTAAATAATGTGAAGAGGGCACGCGCGCCATCCGCCACAGAGCTAGCCGGTGACGTTGTACAAGCCACAGCTAGAACGAATAGTCAGTCGAAAACTGCATGCCCATGGTTACCATGCTAACCAACAGCGCAAGATTCCTTTTTTCATTTTTGGGAGCAACGGCAATCGCAGGGGGCTAAATCAGGACTGTATAGGGGATGCGGCCATACTTCCCACTTGAAATTGCGAAGAATTCCTGCGTCGCAGCAGATTTGTGTGGGGTTGCGTTGTCGTGCAACAAAATGATTCCTTTTGACAATTTTCTTCGTTTTCGATCCTAAATTGCTTTCTTTAACTTCTTCAGTGTCTCGCAGTACATTGCAGCGTTTATGTCGTAATCCCTTTTGCCACAAACTCTGTGTAAACTGGCCTCTCGCAGTTAAAAAAAAGCATTGCCATCACTTTTCCGGAAATCTTATAAAAAAATTTCAGACTTAATATATCTTTTCAGCTGGTGAGCTGGGCTGTTTCCACACCATGGATGCTGATTTGCTTTCTGGTACGAAGTGATGTACCCACATCGCGTCGCCGGCGACGATGCGCTGCAAAAAAATCTGTGCCATCTTCAGAACAACGTTGAAGGAACGCAGACTGGACGCAAAACGTTGATTTTCGTGCTGTTCCGTTAAAGATCGTGGAATCGTGGAACCCATCTTGCATACGCTTTTCTGAAACGCAAGTGCTCGAGAATGATAGCGTGTACACCACCATATGACACCCCGAAATCTTCAACAATTTCATGAATTTTAAGGCGGCGGTTATCTTTAATCAACTCCTTGACGCGCGAAATGTGGCCGAGGGTAGTCGAAGCGGAGGGTCTGTCTCTGCCCAGTTCATCTTTCAAATACGTACATCCCTCTTCAAACTGCTTACACCATTTTCCAATTGCCTAGCGATACATATCCTCTTCTCCATAAACAGACGACACTTCGCGATGGATTTCAGTTCGATTCAAATGTTTTGCCCATAAAAAACGCACTGTTCCGCGAACTTCCAGTTAACGAATAACTACTCAGCACAATTGTGCCAAGCTCCTTCCGAAAGTAGAGGACAAAACGTATCACATCACTCCTCAGCCGAATTCTTTCCTTCTTTCCATTTGCGATAGTCGCCGCTATGTGAAACTTATTTTGTGACACACATTCGTATCTAGTATCTACAGTTCTTGAAGAAGTTTTTCCTTCACCACAGAAACCTACAAATATGTGGCTTATGACACTTTTTACCCAAGCTCTGAATAAATAGCCCTCCCTTGTCGCCACTCGGCTCACAGATCCAGTTGCTGAAGAATTATCAAAACTTTCCTTACACTTTCATCAACTAAAAGTGTAAGAAAAGTCTTGTATGCTGAAACGTACAAAATTACATTGAAAAACAAGGGGAAGAAATTAATCCTCACTTCCTCATTTGCTCACTACCGCGATACACAACTGCGCACTAACTACGCTGCGACAGTACTTCGGTATAGATCTCTGCCTATTTCAGTGTCTCAGCAAGATCGTGCTGCTTGCTACACTGCAAGATCTGTTCAGGGCAAGTATGATGACCAGGATGTCTAAATGTCGGATAGGCCACCCCAGAATCCCGACCTAAATCCAATGGGATATCTGTGCCATGAGCTATGTAGAACGCCGAATCAAATCTCGGTCGGTAAGACATTTCTCCACTGCAGCTCTGGAAGAAGTACTGCAGAGGAATGGAAAAAACTTCCAGTGCAGACCTACCGGCATCTCGTGGAAAGCAAGCTTAGAAAGGGTTGCTGCAGTCCTAACAGTCAAAATTAAGCCGGATCTGTACTGATTACGACAGATGAATACTGTTCTTCGTTCGACCTAGATGTCCGAGTACTTAAAAACAGATATATATTGAGGAACATTTCTGGAAGAAAACATCTAAGAAGAAATTGACTGACCCAGACACAGTCAGTGATCTCGTAATAACCTTTACCATTTTCAGGAGAAAGCTTATCAACAAATTTTCCTTCCGCGTAGAGTGTCAAAAGGTGAAAACTTCACTGATGTTGAATTTGAACTCTTATTTTATTTCTTTGTATAGATCTTTGTCGATATACGAGTAATTAGGGTTAGCAGATAGTTGTTCCAATTCTGTGAATGCGAATTAAGGTTTAAAAAACCATACGTTCTCTACAGAACTTATATTTGCCGGAAAGTTAAAGGAGACGGTCCTAGGTACCCCACGTTATCTCTTGCCCAGGTGGCGCAATGGTCTAACCGCTGACTTCTGACCATTCATCCGAGGTGGGTCCGCCGTCGAATCCCGATGAGGCATGGATGTTGTGCTTGACTTGTGGCGCTGGCTCTCTCTCTTCACTGGAACTAGTTGCCTCAAATTATGGGCATGTGACTACTTATATCCCATCGAGTTGCTCATGGTGGTCATTAAACCCCCAAACAAAAAAAGGTTCTCTCTCTCAGCTATTCTTAGCCAATCGCTAGACGAAAGGATATCCAGTTATCTTTCATTGTTGAAGGTCTTTCGCTTCTTCTCCCCAGGTGTTTCCTTTACACTTAAATTCCTCCTTCCACAGTCTCTTTGGTCCCACCATTGGTCTTATGCTTTCTCTAGGGCACCACGCAGTGATATTTATGTAGGTGAATCAAAATGTAGGTTACATGTTGAAGAATATTCAAAAAGTCCGTTGATGCACGACATTAAAACGTGCAGCAGAAGTTTTAATATCGTGCATCGACGGACTTTTTTAATCTTCTTTATATTTATCACGACAATTAGACTAATTGATGACGTAAGTAACACTTAGCGCCATCTGGAGTGGGATTGCAGTCAGACTGAGTGTTTGTTTTTTTTAGATTGGAGGTTTAACGACCACCGTGAGCAACTCAATGGGCTATAAGCAGTCGCCCGTCCCTAATTTAGGGTCACTGGTTCCAGGGAAGGGAGAGAGCCAGTGCCGTAAGACAAACACAACATCCATGCCTCACCAGGATTCGAACCCGGATCCCGTTCGGACGAATGATCAGAGGCCATCGCTAAGACCACTGCGCCACCGGGGCGGCTCAGACTGAGTGTGCTTGAGAGCGAAGTAGACAGTACGTCAGAGGTTAGACTGCGTGTGCTTGGAGAGAAGTAGACAGTACGGGAGGTGTTTTAGTTCAGTAACTGCGTAAGACGTGTGCATAAGGTGACCAGATATCGGGACACCGATTTGAGGACAAAAGGGCGGGGCGTCCCCAAATCGGTAGTTCATTTGGGGACACATACGTACTCAAAATAAATATGCAAATCTTTTTGTCACAAAAGAGCATTGCTTCAATAAGTGTGATATTACACATTAAAATCTGTGTCTTAAAAGGATATATCTTGTAGAATGTTGGTAATTTCTACTGACAAAGCAGAACTATGATGGCGAGAACATATTAGCAAAAATGAAAAGCTTTACCTTAGGTACATGCGCTGAATTAAAATTAGGCCGCACACCATAGTAATTGCATGGCGAATTTTTCATTTTGCCAAAGTTTTTGGAGAAACTCAGAACAAGTACAGTCGAAATTTGACAGCGCCAGTGGTGCATTGACCTAGTGCTGGCTACTGACCATTCGTGCAAGTTGGTACGGGTTCGAGTCCCGAATGAGGCATGGGTGGTGTGTTTATCTTGCAACACTTGCTCTCTCCCTTCCGTAGAACGAATGTCTCCAAATTAGAGACAAGTGACTGCTTATAGTCCTTAGAGTTGCTCGTAATGGTCGTTAAACCCAGAAAGAAGAAAACAAAAGTCAAAATTTGTTTTCACAAGAAGCATGTTGGAAAATTAGTACAACGGAAACTACTTTTAAGAACATTTTTCATTGGAAATCTAAAAGGTTAATGAGGAAGTGTAAATTCGAGGACATTTGGGGACAAATACTAAAATTTGAGGATAATTTGCGTCCCCAAAGGCTTCAGACGTTTTAGGGGACAGTAAGCTAAATTCGAGGACTGTCCTCAAGAATTGGGGACGTCTGGTCAGCTTACGTGTGCAGGATACAGTTCGTAATAACGCGTCAACCGGGTTCTTACTGCAAATGGGAAGTGCGGGGAACCATTCGATTTTTGTAGGCTAGGCGCCTAAATTGCACTGACATCTATCGTGGAATTTGTGCTGTATACGGGGAAAATGACATGTTTCGCCCGACCGTCGTAGAGAGGTGCCAACAATTTGAAAAGGGTCGCACAAATTTGACGGACGAATACCGCGAAGGCAGACCATCGATATCCAGCACTCCGGAGCACGTTGCCGCCGTTGACGACATGATACGGGATAATAGGCGTATCAAAATCAAAGAAATTGTTAGTACGTTAGAAATTTCGTACGGGACTCTGCATTCCATCACTCACGAGCAGCTGGGATTTTGGAAACAGTGTGCGAGATGGGTGTCACGTTTACTCACCAGACAGCACAGAAACCAACATTTCCTGTCGTCTTTGGCTCTTCTGCAACGGTATTCTTCTAAGGGTCACAATTTTTTTGCGTCGAATCATCACAGGTGACGGAACGTGGTTCAACCATTTCACTCCTGAAACCAAATGATCGTCCATGGAATGGAAGCATGTCACCTCTCCAACAAGGAAGAAGTGCAAATCCAACCGTCTGTGGGAAAGGTGATGGCAACTGTTTTCTTTGACTGTGAAGGTGTATACACAGAATTTCTGCCAAAAGGGATGACTATCAATGCTGACTCATATTGCCAAACGCTACGAAATTTGCGAAAGGTAATAAAAGACAGACGTCGGGGGAAGTTAAGCGAAGGTGTCATTCTACTACACGAAAACGCCACACCCCACACAGCACGTAAACCTAAGGATATGCTGCAGTCTTTCAAATGGGAAGTGGCAATATTCACCACACAGCCCTGAGTTATCCCCGTGCAACTACCATTTTTTCGGTAAAATGGAACAGGACCTTAGTGGACAACGAGCCCAAACCTATGAGACTAAGAAAACTTCGGTCTGGCTGCATCAAACTGGAGGATAATTTTTCTGTGCAGATATGAAAGAGTTAGTGACACGTTCCGATAAATGGTTACAGTGACGAAGTAAATTTTTCCAACATTTTTATACCAGGGACGAGATTCGAATTCGCAACTCTCGGCTCCGGTGCTCCGAGTGCTGTCCACCATACGACACTGGCATGTGCTCTCACAGCTATCTACCTTTATCTCATGTAAGTCCGGCGGGGCAGGCACATCACAAGTCCTTAGGCGACTATGTCGAAAAATGAATAAATGTTTTACCTTTAAACCAACATACATCCCCCTGAGTATATCTCTTTATTTGCTTTTTTACGCTTTCCAACCGTAAATTGAAGAAGCGTATATGCTGTTGCTTCGTCCGTCTGTCTGTCTGTCCGCATGATAAATCGCGTAAAAATATTTCGATTTCGATGAAATTTTAGTATGTGGTGGGGACAACCTGAGGACGAATCCTTTTGGAAATGGGGTCAAAGGTCAGGACATAGGAGCGGGATCCATTACACCGCCCTTATGCGTCATAACTTACGATAAAATGCCTCGATTGCGACAAAACTTTATCATGCTGTTTCGGAAGTATACTGAACCGGTTCTGTTGAATATCATTGAAATGGGGTCAAAGGTTAGAGCACAGGAGCGAGATTTATTCCACAGCCATTATCCTCATAACTTGAGTAAAAATGCTTCTATTACGACAAAACTTTAGAATGTTGTGTCCGGAGGTATACTTAACCAATTCTATTTAATATCATCGAAATGGGGTCAAAGGTCAGGGCACAGGACCGAGATTTATTCCACAGCCATTATTCTTATAACTTGAGTAAATATACTTCTATTGCGACAAAACTTTGGTATGTTGTTCCGGAGGAATTCTGAACGAATCAGTGGTCAGGATAGGAAGAAGGGTTTGTCTGCGCACGATTTCTAGTATGTTGGAAAGCGTACCATAGTCAGTGCGTTGCATGATTTTATTAACTTGTTTTATTCAGAAGTGTAACTAACTTTTGGACCCGCCCTCGCATCTTCATCTATTTTTGTCACAAGTTCAGCCCATTTGCACTTCACCAACTTGACATGCTTGATAATGTCCTTTACCTGACAAATTAATTTAGTAAATGTTGATCTTCAGCACGTGACCCCAGTTCTTGTACTTCTCGGACACATCTCAAAGTCTCGGCCACGAGTATAAAAAAAACATTTTCTGGAAGTTTTTTTCAGTCCACTACCATTTATGTCTCCAATTGGTTTTAAAGAGTTTTCCAGTTTCGGGGAAAAGAAAAAGTCACATATTGCTGTGCCAGTCAGTTGAATACCGTCGATATTCCGTCTATCGTATTTAGTCAAAATCTTTCGTACCAAATGAACGAGTCGGAAACAGCAATGTTTTGATTTCACGGCTTCATCTTACCTGAAGCTTGCTTCATGACCAGAGATTGTTCCAAAGAATTTTCGAAAAACATCTCTGCGTTGCAAGTGTTTCTCGATGTTTGTTTGTCACCAGTCGGGTAATTTTTCGATGCGCTAGAAAGAAACTGAAACATATTTATTGAAACTTCTTGAAATCTCCAAACTTACATGTAATACTGTAATTTAAACATAGTTCCTGCCTTATAAAATAATTTCAGCATTTTGTGTTTCTTTCGCTAAGAAATTTCTCCAATTTTCATTAGAAATACGTATCAGTACTCCGGATGAATAATTTGCAACCGTTTCTTAAAGGTTTAAAAAACTTCTCAAAATACTGTAACCATACTAGTAATCCGAATTTCTTGGCGTAGAATAGAAAAGGAAAATCCAAGCGTTCGCACATCAACCAGATGGCTTTCTCGAGGAAGGTAGACAGCAAACTGCAAACTGGATAATAGAACACTTCAACAATTTGAATGCCTTCAACAATTTTAAAGCTTTCAAATAGTTGAAGTGCTCTATCATCCAGTTTGCAGTTTGCTGTCTCCTTTCCTTGAGAAAGCCATTTGGTTGTTGTGCGAAAGCTTAGAAAGTTTCATTTTTCTATTCTACGCCAAGAAATTCGGATTACTAGTATGGTTACAACATTTTGAGAAAATTTGGTGTACGGTTCCTGTTTATTAATTAAAAACGTCTTGCTACCCCGAAACAAACTGAATCTAAATAATTTTGCCTTGCATCTGTTGCAGTGGCTGTTGACTCATCATTTAAAGGATAAAAAAGATCTGCAAATATTGTAATACTACAACCAAAAGTTCGACTAATATTCGGGAAGAGTGGGAATTAAATCCAGGCACAATTTTTCATGCACTTTCGGGAATTTCATTCTTTTAGTACAATATTTCAAATGACTTCTATTGGGTTACAAAGCAAAGAGACAATTGCAGTTTTAGTCTCTCAAAATAGATGAATTCAAAATCTTCCCTGTGATACAGAAACAGAAGGCCACGTGTCATGTTACGTATCTTGAAAAACTAGAAATTTCCTACTCGCACCTCAACTGCAAAGTCTTCGCTTGCAGTTTTGCTGTGCTTCTAACATTTCATTTTACCGAAAGAAAAATTTCTTGGATAAGAATTTTGAAACAATATTTTTCTCGGGAAACTTCTGTTAATGAGAAACTTTGAGAAAACAAATCAAATTTAACGTTAGCTATTTGTCAAAATGCCAGAACATAGGAACAGATAAGTAAGCTCTTTCCGCGGCGTACCTATGTTAAACCGTGTTTTTGTTTGCCGTCACATTTTTAAAGACGGCTGAACGTTTACCTTGCATTAGTTGAATTTCGCGAAACTCATTTCATGCTAGCGCACATCTGATTGCATACTTTCTACTAATGGTGTTTATCCATGTGCACGAGGCCCATAGAAGCGGAAAGGTATTTTAGATCTCCGTTGTTTGTAGTTCATCTACCGTGAGAGCGCAAATTTCTTTAACTTATGCTGTGGCGCTCTGTGCACGAGGAAAATATATTCCGTTCACATTCCTTACATTTCGGCCTTTTGACGTTCTTATTGCTTTTTACACTGTTCGTGATGTTCTGCACTAGAAGAAATTCGTTTGCAGTAAATCTTATTTTATTTATATTAAAAAAAAATCGGTGTTTCCATCAATGAGAAGCTTGCCTAGCAAATTTGACAGCACAGTTTCAAAACATCGTCTCCACCGCATGCTTTACTACAGTGCGAGTTTATCTAATAGTTATTGCAATTATACTTTTTACACCGCTTTAACCATTTGCGAGCACAGCATTTTTCAAACAAAAAATTCTGCCTCGTTTTCAAACATTCGCACTGATCACTTTCACTTGGATATGTTTCAGTAATATGTTTTCATAAAATTATTATTATGAAATATAATAAACTGCAAAGGGATCTTTTAGGAACCTAAATGTAAGATATCTCTTGTAAATACTTTAAAATGTTTGAATACGCATTACATAAGTATTTTTGTTCTGAAAGTGAATATGCATTACTTAAGATTTTGAATATGCATTACTTAAGATTTTTGAATATGCATTACTTAAGATTTTTGAATATGCATTACTTAAGATATTTGTCCTGAAAGTGATTCTCGTAATTTTAAGGACCACCACGCGAATCTATAGGTACCTTGTGGAGTAGTTATGTAGACGTTTTTCGCCTGAGGCTTGGGTAAGAATACCACATCAGTTGCTCTTGATTTTGTACCCCACATCTTGCTTAAAAAATGGATTAGCCCGTCAAGTGCCTATTTCTACATAATTTTTATCTAAGTTTTCGATAGAAGGGAATTATAGGATTATCACTTAGCTTTTGTAGATCTTCAGATAGATAAAAAAAAACAGTAGAAAATTAAAAAAGTAAACATCAGGTCCGGGAAGAACCATTGTGGTTACTTTGGCTTCATGAATGGGACTGTACCAAGACAGATGTGTTAAAGAGGTACCGAAACCAAAGAATAAGCACGACATCCATGACTCGCCCTGATCTCAAACCTAGACCTTCGGTACTACAATGAGCACTCAGGTATCATATGTCCCGATGAGATGAGACAAAGAGTTTTTGTTAACGGTGAAATCTTTGTCTATCTTTCCTGCTGTTATGCGTATTCGTTGATTTTGGTGGCTCTTTAACAAACCCTTATTTACCAGATAGCACACGGAGCACGTGTCCTGGGACACTAAAATATATGTGTCCTAAGGAAAGGACTTGATCAACTTATCAGTATTAATGTTGAAAATAATTATTTTCTTGGCTAAATTCCTCTCTTTTTTATTTTAGTCTCGTAAATATCACATTGATTTTAAATAACATAACTCATGTCCGACAAACGCAAGTAAAACTTTACAATCGGATCAAATGTAAACTTCAGGTAAAAGAACATCAGTTGAACTCCAAATTACACTGGTTCCCATAAATTATGGGGGAAAATAGCGATAACTCAAAAAATGCAAGAAGAAATGTTATGAAATTTGATAAAAACTTGTATTATATCGTACGTTAGAGATAGACCTTAACACATTTTGTAAGAAACACTTGATTCGGACAAAAATGACCACATACAGAACCAGATGAAAAATAAGATGCCAAAATTAAATCGCCAAAGTACTTCAATTAAGGGATGTGGTCACCTCTCACAGCAGTGCAGGTATCACAGCGATGTTTCATGCTGTTGATGATGTTGCCTAGGAGAGCTCAGTAGGTAGCAAAGACCACTGCTCGTGCAAAGCTTGTCTAAGCCTCCCCCTACCTCCTCCGACACACACATACAGACACACAGGTCTTGAGGAGGGCGGTTGAGGACAGCAACACATCTCGCTACAGCATCCTAGACATACTCGATTAGATTAGGTTCGGGAAACTTGGCTGTTAAATCTATACGGGAAATGATCTTCTCTTGAGGATATTGTTCGAACAGCCTCGCTCCGTAGGGGCCAGCAATATCATCCTGTAGGGGAAATCAATTTCCTATGGAACCTGCATAAGGGCAAACATAAGGGTCTCGGACATCATCCCTATAGCGTCGAACATTCATGGTTCCTCTTGGAAGCACATGGAGGTTTGTTTGTCCACCTAAAGAAATGCCATCCCATACCATCACGCTACCACCACAAGTGTCGCTTCCTCGTTCTCTAAGATCAGAGAACACTTGGAATCGCTCTGCAAAGTCATTCTATGAAGAATATTGACCTCCCAAGGGTTTCAGGCCAATTATTGAGGAGTCTTGCCCAATTACAACGTTTCCCCTTGTAACGAGGGGTAAAGGGCACGCAGAGGGCTGTTCGCATAGCATAAAGACTTCCTTCGTGAAGTATTCTGTGCACATTGGAAGCAGATGCCATCGTTCCTGTAGCCATAGCAACGGCTGATCGCAGCTGAGTCGGGGTAGCAGTCCTGTTTCTTCACGCTGTTGATCGGGGATATCGGTCATCTACGGATGTTGTATCCCTAGGCCTTCCTTCGCTGTACCTTCGGGAAGCTGATTCGTATTTTGAAAATAGTTCCACAGCATGTGGACTACAGAAGGACTCACATGCAGTCGTCTTGCAACTTCCACCTGACTCTGGTCAGGCTCCAGTCTTCAGGTAGCTCTCCCCTCTATTTATTTGTTAAATGACATCTCGCAGCCATTACGACAAATCTGCTATCTCAAATTCCTTTCTTTATACTCCCTCCCGGAAACGATGTGACGCACACCTCGGTAACATCCACTTTTATGCTGCGGCTAATTTGCATAAATCAATGCCATCGCCAATCATTTGCACACAAACTCTGCCTCCGCATTACACTTCACGTCATATATCTAAACTTCGTGCATTTCCAACTCTTCTTTCACAAATAATTGCGATTCTTCTGATCTTTTCCTTAATTTGTGAAAACCTGTGTATATTTCCAAAGCGCTTTTACAGAAATTTGTCAGCACCAACAAATTTTCTAACAGCAGCTCCTGCAGCGTATTATTTTTTCATACTATTTATGTATTACAGAAATATTTTTTCTAGAAAATAAATATGGACACCTGCTGTACGTCTCTTTTTTTTTTAAAGAGACTGAAAAATGTGTATAAAGACATAGTAACACTATACTAGTGATCCGATTTATTGGCGTGGGAAATGGACACATAAGCGTTTCCAAGCTTTCGCACATCAACCAGATGGCTTTTTCAAGGAAGTTAGTCAGAAACTGTCTTACTAGTCAGTTTCTGTCTAACTTCTTTGTAAAAGAAATGTCACCCCAAACTAGCACAGACAGAAACTGTGTAACTAGGAACTAGACAGAAACTGTCTAACTAGACAGCTTGTACTAACGCAGAAACTATACAGTTTCTGTCTAACTTCCTTGAAAAAGAAATGTCACCCCAAACCAGCACAGACAGAAACTGTCTAACTAGGAACTAGACAAAGAAACTGTGTAACTAGGAAGTAGACAAAAACTGTGTAACTAGGAACTAGACAAAAACTGTCGTACTAGACAGCTTGTACTAACACAGAAACTAGACAGTTTCTGTCTAACTTCCTTGAAAAAGAAATGTCACCCCAAACCAGCACAGACAGAAACTGTCTAACTAGGAACTACACAGAGACTGTCTAACTAGTCAATTTCTGTCTAACTTCCTTGAAAAAGCCATCTGGTTGATGTGCGAAAGCTTCGAAACGCTTATGTGCTTATTTCCTACGCCAATAAATCGGATCACTAGTATATTGTTACTATTGTCTACATAATTGGTTCACTGTTTCTGTTTTTATCAATGTGTATAAAGACGTTAGTTTATTTGAATGGGGTCATTTGTTTTGTTAAAAGCTATTTACAAAAGAAAGCCATTTTGGTCAAAATTTAAAAAACTATTTCTGAAATATAAATATTAGATTAAAATTAGACGTTTTGATAAATTAGACAAATTAAACGTTTTTATTTTACTATCTAGCAACAAAAATGTTAAATTAGTCAGGAAAATATTCTAGCACCCGAATTTTACATTTATTAATAAGCCAAAACAAGATTGTAGGGATATGTTATTAGAGTCTCTGAAAAGTCTATTTTTTCAAAGCATGGTAATCTCTTTTAACTGTTATGTAATCTTGAGAATTAACTCTTCAATGCTTCTTGTGCTTCCTGATATTTCTGAAACATTTTGTTATTCTTACACTTTAATATATTTTATTTTACTTTCAGCACTTTTAACTTCAACATTAAAAAAATATGTGTTACTTAACATATAGAAGTAATAAAGGCTCAGGCATTAATGGGCTAATACAGAACTAATACAAATCTAGTCAATATCTTGTTCCGAGATTGACATGCTTTCAAAGCAGTTATGTAACACATGGGGGGGGCTCTAGAACTGTGTGTCACCTGAGCTTCACAGTTAGCAAATCGGGCCCTGCTCTTTAAAATATCTTTTCTCTACGCACTCACTGATCAGAGGCAGGAGTTGATTTTGAGACGTCATGTCTTCCTACTGAGGTCTATGTGTTTATTTATTTTAAAATCTACGCCATGTCAGCAATCGAAAACGAAAAATGTGTAAACTGTGTACAAATATTCATTGAGATGTATGTTTATTTTATTGAGTCAGCGTCTGCCCACGAATACAAAATCAAGAATTGTGGCTTTCGCCGCCAAGTACACTTGGCAACGCAATATCAGACTCTCTTTTTCTTCTTCCCAAAGAAGCCACCAACAAGTTTTCTCTTGGCAAATGAAGGTTACCTCCTCTGGCAAAGCATTTGTAAGCGGATTAGATGACCAAAAACAAAAAGCTACGTGAGGCTTACTACCTCATTTTACAGCTGGCAAAGAAAGGTAATTACAGTCGCTTGAACTGCGTCTTTGGGAGCATTTTAGGTTTGCTGACAATATTTGATATTTTGCTTACCTAGAGTATTAGTGTATTAATTTGTGATGCTGTGCCTATGTGATTTGTGAAAAACAATACACTAGCAAATTATTTATGGGAAATCCCCCCCCCCCCAGAATAAACGATAACGACATACAGTAGGAAGGACACTCAAGGCAATTTCCTACGGTGAGAAAACCACTCTCGTTAATTTCTTCTTTTTCATACTACCTGTTTCTTTTCGTTTCTTTTTCTTCCGTTTTCATTTATCAAACATTGTTTCTGTTCCCCAAACATGCATTATTTTTACTTTTATCTTACCTGTCTTTCTCAGCTAATACACTGAATGGACAGAAAACATGGGATATCTACCCAATAACAGGTAGGCTCACTTTTCGCCCGGATAAGGACAGTCACACGACAAGGCTTTGAGTCAACTAGATCACGAAAGCGTTCCACAGGTATCCCCATTCATGCTTGATACACGGCTATCCATAATTCCGTCGCATTCCTGGATGGAGGATCCAAAGTTTGAACGAACATTACCAGAACATCCCAAAGATTTTCCACAGGGTTCATGTCCGCTAAATGGGGAGGCCATTTCAGGATGGGAACTACTACGGGATACCATTCTAACCATGTTCTATTTACCACGGCTCTGTGGAGAGGCGCACTGTTCTGCTGGAAGAGTCCATTCTCTTTTGGTGCATGGTGACCATGGACGGATGCAGATGGTCTGCTTGGATGGACACGTAGCTTGGATCTTTTAAAGATGCATCTAGACGTACCAGAGGACCAAACGTGTGCCATTTGAACAAACCCTAGACCATATCCGACCCTTCACCAGCCTGAACAGTTTCTTGTTGACATGCGGGTCCAACGCTGCGTGAGGGTTCCGCTATATCCACACCCTTCCATCTGCGCTTAATAAGTGGAAATGAGACTCATCGGATCAGGAGACACGTCTGCAATCATCCAAAGTCCAGTGCCGATGATCCTCCGCCCAGTTGACAATACAGTCCGGTGACGTGGAACTCCTGTCTGTCGGCGGCTCTCATAACCTATTGCGGCAACTGATCCACTGATGATCTTGGGAAAGACGTTTCTGGAACCTCCCTCGTTGAAGTCAGGGGTGGTTTGTGCCACTGCCTCCCACTGATTTTTTTGGGGGAGGGGCTTAGACAATCACTGTGATCAACTAGATGGGTTATAAGCAGTCGCCCGTCTCTAACTTAGGGCCACTGGTTCCAGGGGAGGGTGAGAGCCAGTGCCGTAAGACAAACACAACATGCATGCCTACTGGTATTCGAACAGGAACCCATCTCGGAGGAATGCATAGAAGCCAGCGCTTGGACCACTGCGCCATCGGGGCGGCTCCGATTGGTTGTAACTATGCGATACAGGCGTCGACAGTCACATTCATTCACCACCTTTCTTTGCTCACAGCGTTGTTCATGGTAAGATGATATTCCGGAAATAAGATACTCCGGATACACTCGTGATACTGTTAACGAGGATACTTAAATTCTTTTATCACCTGCGCGATACAGTGACCCATGCGCCAGGCACCCACTATCATACCTATTTCAAATTCTGTTAACGCACTACGTTTGCTCATACTAATACCGAATTACCAACTGCGTGAATGCAGTGATGTTCCCCTACTTGTATACCTGTCAATATACATATATCTAATATACATATATCCTATGTACCTTTCAAGCTGTGGATTCATCCGCTATTGAGAGGTGTGCCCAGGAAACAGGTTTCCCATGATTTCTGTCCTCTCAGTGTGTTGTGATAAGCACAAATATAATGCGCTCAACACATCATTTAATTGTACATGATTGAGATGTGCGAAGTTTTTGGATCCATCTTGCACAGAATTTACAAGTTGCAGATGATTTCTAGAAAGAACAACGAATAAGTTGCTTATAATACGGTTGCCATTTCATCACGAGTCACCCGTCTGTTTAATAGAACTATGGCACAGATTTTTTCAATGTTGTCATCGGCAATGGACGTAGACGGACGTCCAGGTTCTTTTCCAAGAGTTACATTTGCATGATCCTTTCTGAACCTGGAAATGACAAAACACTATTTTGATACTTCGGTGAAAGCATTTGACGAATTTTAACTTTTGGCACATTTGTAGGCCACACAAAAAGAAGAATCACTGCTCGCTGTTCTTCTTCGGTGCATACGGAAAGCGGAGCGGCCATATTTAGGGTACAACAAAGACACAAGAACTAACTGAGCGAGGTCAAATCTCCACGACAATGATGACAACAGCACCAGATCTACACATGCCCACTCAACAGGTAATACAGCCAACGGAAAAGAAGTTAGAACTACATTACTGATAATTATTTACTCACTCTCTTACCTTGAGAAACTACAAGTACCTCTAAATAATTTTCTCTGGAAATCACAAGAGCCCGACTTAGAACTTAAGTAGAGTACTGTATCTAACACTTAGCATAACAAGTGCAGGAGGCAGGATGTGTAACCTCACAGGGATATTCCTTCAGTAGTTTGAAGTGCATCCGTTCGTCACTAGACAAAACACCGAACTAAGATATTAGCATAGTGCAAGACACCTTCGCCCATGCAAATGTTAATAAAATAACTACTAGGAAAGTGGGAATTAAAGCAAATGCAAAACGACACAGCAATGAAAATTCGTTAACCAGATGCAAACGTAAGGGGCGTGAAATTGCGAACACGTATGTGAAATACTTTTAATAATGTGGTTCATGCACTTAACAAAGGAGCCAGTGTTTCAGAAATAATTACTATAAACAATAGTATGATGCACTTTAATATTTAAAGTTGGCAGCCCACAGTTTCGGTATACCAAAAGCATGACGGACAAGAAAAAGTAAACCAGACTGAAGATTAGAAAGTTTCCTAACCGACAGCGTTTCTTAGCTAAATAGTTGAGTTAGACCAAGAACGAATGTAACGGCAGATTAAATATCCTTGCTTCCCAGTAATAACACCCTGTCCAGGAGCTATTTCTTCATTTAGAAAGTACCCAAACCGACAGCGTTCCCGAGCTAAATTGCTGATTTATCCAAGAACGAGGATAACGGCGGATTAAATCTTCTTGCTTTTCAGGATTATCACCTTGGCAAAAAGCAAATTCTTCGTTTAGAAAGCATCCAAAATGACAGCGTTCCCGAGCTAGATTGCTGATTTAGACCAAAAACGAGGATAATGGCAGAACAAACCTCCTTGTTTTCCAGGATTGGTGACCAAAAGCTATTCCATCATTTTCTGAGCAACATAGCAATTGATGTTGCTTTTTAAATTATCTCTTTTGCTTCCAAACTAAAACTGTCATTAAATTCCATGGCACTTCTGAAACAGCGATGAGCCGAACATCATGTCCCATACTCCAGTTTACTCTCCTTTTAATCTTCCAAAAGTGTATCGTCATCTGTGTGTTTGTGTCCCTCGGACTTCATCTGCACCCGTTATCTTCTTTCTTTTTCTGTTTCTCATTTTCTCTTTCTTTTTATGTTGTCCACCTCTTTCCTATCCGTCGCCTCTCTTTCTTCTTATTTCGCGAACCAAGCAAAAAATACTGACAATAGATGAGGAAGAACATGTAAACTACGAACACCAAAACGGAGGAAAGGATGTGTTGAGAGTGAGTCGCTCTGTGAAATAAAGGAAAAATGCGGGCAAGCAGATATTAAGAACACAGGTAGAGAAACCGATAGACACCGTGCAGTAGAAAGTGAAATGAAAGAGAATAAATTTAGGCGACAGAAAGAGAGAAAGGAGAAGCTGTCAGTAGTAAACCCTGGATCTTTACTCATTCTTGAAATTTGTTTCCTTCGTCCATCTTTTAATTCCTTCTGATCTTCAGTATCTACTCTTCTCTCTATTCATTACCTAAATTTTCTTCTTTTATTCCATCTTTTATTCCATGTGTCTATTTCTTTCTCCACTCGTATGCTTAATATATGCCTGCCCATATTTTCCCATTATTTCAGAGAACCACGCAGTCGCACTTTCTATATGTCCTTTCACGTCTGTGGGTCCACTTTCTGCACGCTCTTCTTCTTCCTCCTTACTCGTCTCCTTTAAGTCATTACATCTTTTTTTGCATTTATACTTCCACGTTTTTCGTTTTAACTCTGCCATTATTTAAATATTTTTCTTCTCTTTTTGCGTCTTTCGAATTCCTTTTTTTAAATGCTGCTCTTTATCTCGCCTTGCATGACTTGCCACGACTCTCTACCCAATGGTTTACTTCTTTTCCCTTATTCCTATTTTTCTTTCCATATGATTTGTTACACCTTTTACTGTAGCTATTTTTTATCGTGCCTCTGTGCCCCTTTCTAACTCTCTCTCTCTCTCTCTCTTTCTCTCATTTTATCTGTACCTTATGCGTTTTTTATTCTCTAGTTAACGGTACATCTCCTTAACTATTGCCGGTTTCTTTATGTTACCACCGCTTGACGTACAGATGTATTTATATGAGTGAAAAAAATGACATGTCTGTGTTGTCATTAGTTTTTACCTGTGCGTTAGTCTGTACATCTCCATCTTCAGAAGACAATTTGGAAAAATCTGTTTGAATCGGATACATGTAAATATGGCCGAATTTTTCACGCGTTTTATACTTTCCCTGTACCGAAATTTCCCATACGTGATGTTAATGTACGTTCGTATATGCCACAAAATCTCAGATGTTTCTGTTAACCATGATTACATTCTTTCTGAGGACTACACTAGGATAACTTTTTTGTATTTATCAGACGTAATCCTAGCTTACAATTTATTCTGCGCTTTTCTTGCAAAAAAGGTTACCATAAGTTGGAGAAAATGTAGATTTTTAAGCGACATGAGCTCTGATGTTTAGAAAGACAGGAAAAGTAATTTGTCTGTCAGGTAGAAGATATCATGTCCAACATTTCCCACTTATTTTATGCTTTTCCGTGTCTGTAACTTTATCCTTTTATTTGCGTTAATGTTTGTCTGTGTTTGTCCAGATGTCTGTTACTGAAATAAAGAGGAGGTAAAAACGTTTATATCACATATTTAGAGGAAACCATCATCAAGATTTCTCAACATAATTTTTTTTTATCTGTCAAATAAAAAAAAGGCAATATAAAAAAAAATCTCTGTAAAAGTCAACGTGAAAAAAAACCCGACATTACGTTGTCGTCACTCAGGTATTTGACGATGGATACCTCCTACCATTCTGAACACTTGGGATTTTGGTCATTTCTGTCAAAAACCGGCTAACTTGCTCAAAGATTTCTTTTGTTACTCATATATCTATCTCATCTGATATTTTCTGAGCCAAAGTGTCATCAAACTCTATTATGAATTTTGGATCATTGTCGAAGTTGTAGTGACGATAAATTTTGATTCTTTGCGTGTATATTTTTCGCTGTCGTCAAACGGCAAACACCTAACATCGCACGATGTACAACATATTTACTGTCGCTTCAGGGACTGAGAGATCTGAGGTGCTGGATTCTGATCATTCGTTCAAACCTGGCCCGGGTTCGAGTCCCGGATGAAGCGTGGGTTGTTCACTTATTTGGCAGCTCCTAGCCCTTCGCTGGAGCCAGTGACCCTAGTTTTGGAACTGCATATCTCCGTCATAATTGCTTATGGTTGTCGTTATACAAGAAAGGCAAACACGAAGTTAGCATTCGAGCAATTTCTCGGTTCGAGTTCCTAATGGGGCACATATGTAAATATTTGTGTTCTTAATCGTTTCCTTCTTAGAGACAGCGAGTCTAAAGAGGAGATACGCCTCCATTTTCAGACATACACCTACGGCTATCAATCAGCCTTTAGTGTCGAAAATCACTTTCTTTTGTTGAATTTCCTAGAGATATAAAAAAAAACAACAACCTTGGTCTGATTAATGCTGATTCTTTGTCCATACCTCTAAAATTAGAAAGAGACGGGTTCGAACTCTATTGCCGACTATGGATCTCCAACTTGAACAAATAGTGAAGAGTTCTTGTTTCTTGTTTAGAGAAAAGCTTACGAAATGGAATGATACACATACCGAATTCGAAACTTTTATTCAATGCCGGGTTGGATCTTCTTTAGACCGAATTACAGCACGTATGCGGTTCATCATTGGCTCCACAAGGTGTTGAAGTGCATCTTTGTCTACAGAATACCAGGCTTTCACTAGACAGTCGTTCAACTGGCTCAGATTTGACGGAAGAGAACTTTGCTCCCAAATCTGTTTTTCTAACATGTCGCATGCATTCTCAATGGGGTTCATATCCAGACTTTGTGGTGGCCAGGGAAGGTAGTGGAAGTCGCTGCCATGCTCGCTGAATCACTGCTGAACACATCTTGCATGATGAACAGTAGCACTGTCACCCATAAAACAGCTGTCACTTTCCGGATAAGAAGCCAGCATTGCAGAATGGACTTGATCGGTAACAATGTTCAGATAATCTTTGAAGGACACACGACCTTTCAACAATACCAGGAGACCCGTTCCGTGCCAATAGAAAGTTCTCCACACGATTGCACCACATCTAGAACCTTGAGATGTATTCACAAGGCGAGCTGGGTCCATTGCTTCATGGAGCTTCTGCCAAACTCTCTGCCTACCAAAGGTGCAGAACAAGGTGTACAGTGACTCGTCGGACCACGTGACTTTTTTCCAGTCTTCCAGTGTCCAGTCACGCTGTTCCTGAAAGCACTGTAGATAAGCTTTCCGGTTCTTCGCAGAAATCAGTGGTTTCCATATAGTCATGTGACTACAAATACCGATCCTCTTCAATTCCTTGAGCATAGTTCGCTGAGATATGGGTTAATGCATGCACACGGGAAGTCCTGTTTCTCCGTACGAACCTTCTCGGACGACGGCGATCTCGTTCCTGACTGACTGTCTTAGCGCCATAATTAGGCCCCTTACATAAGCAACGTATGTTATTTTTCCACTGATTGAAGACCGGCGATGATTCACCTTTTGAGAAACCAGTTAGCTCTGCTATTTTTAAAATCGTCCGTACAAACAGACGGGCACCCAAAATAACCCTTTTATCAATCTCCGAAAGATTCTTTGTTTTACGCTTTCCAACCGTAGGTTGAGGAAGCGTACATACTCTAGTTTTGTCCGTCTGTCTGTCTATCGGCACGATAACTCGCGTAAAAATGGTTCGATTTCGATGAAATTTTAGTATGTGGTGGGGACAACCTGATGACGAACATTATTGAAAATGGGCGAAATGGGGTCAAAGGTCAGTAAATAGAAGCTGGATCCATTCCATCGCCCTTATGCGTCATAACTTACGTAAAAATGCTTCGTTTACCACAAAACTTTAGTATGTTGTTCCGGAGGTATACTGAACCGGTTCTGTTGAATAGCATCGAAATGGGGTCAAAGGTCAGGGCACAGGAGCGATATTTATTCCACAGCCATTATCCTCATAACTTGACTTATAATGCTTCTATTGCGACAAAACTTTAGTATGCTGTTCCGGAGGTATACTGAACCAAGCCTGTTTAATATAATCAGAATGGGGTCAAAGATCAGGGCACAGGAGCGATATTTATTCCACAGCCATTATCCTCATAACTTGACTTACAATGATTCTATTGCGACAAAACTTTAGTATGTTGTTCCGGATGTATACTGAACCAAGTCTGTTTAATATAATCAGAATGGGGTCAAAGGTCAGGGCACAGGAGCGAGATTTATGCCACAGCTATTATCCTCATAACTTGAGTAATGATTTCGGGTATTTTGGAAAACGTATAATCAATGCATTGCACGATTTTACTAATTTGTTTTTTTTTTTCATTGTGATCAACACTACCGAGAAGGAGCAGTCTGAAATAGTTGATTAGATCACGTGGTGACGCAAGTGACCAAGTATTTTGCATATAGGATGTGAAACTGTCGTTTACGTACATCAGCATAATAGTTTCTAATTCGATGACCTGTGTGTACGGCATTTTATGACATAAACTAATGCATATTGAACGTAATATTCTCATCCTGAACTTCTTTGGGGTTCAACCTGGACTACAAATGCTTGGTCCTCGTCCATTCTTCATTACTGCCCTGAACGACGAAGGTCTAATGTCCAGTTAGGGAAAGAAAAACTTATGGAATCAGAGCTTTTTTTATGCGTTTTATTCATCATTATACCAACTTTTACCCTCAGAAAACCACAGCATCAAAAGTAAGTAACACTTACATAAGAGAGTAGGTCAAATGTTTATTCCTATTTCTTTTGGACCAAACAAGAACGAGGGAATCCAGGTAGAACACTAACGGCACCCGGAAGAAGGAATTTAAATCCCAAGTGTAAAGATCGTTTCGTTGTTTGGCTGCCAGAAGAAATAAAAGAAGGTAAATAAGTAAACAAAATAAAGCTATCGCTCAAGCACACACATGCACACACTCACACACAGCATGACATGGATGCACACGCAGAGCTGTCTCCATTAGAACGAGTGTTGATGTCTATCACGAGTTTTCCGCTCCAGTCGGCGGAAAGCCAAGTGGGATAACACCAGTTGAAAACAAGGCAGTCATTAAAATAAAAACACAAGCGAACAAAAGGGAGTATTTGATAGGCATACGTGCTCTCTAAAATATGTTCGCTTGTGAAAACTAAAATGTTCAAGTCCGCACGCTTTTGTTAAACTTTTATTTAACTGATCTCGTTTAGTTTTTAACTTGCGTAAGTTAAAAAACGCGGTTATGAACAACTATAAACTTTTGGAATTTTTCAAAACAATATCGGCCAGTAACCAGGAATTAAAATTCAATTTCTTACCGCATTACAGTAATCGTGAGGTATCAAATTTTAATTGATCACCGTCTTCCGCAGAGTTCTTCATCAGTGCTGGCATTTTTAGAGGATGGAGAAATCAACATGTTCTAAAGGACAAATCCTCACTCCAAAAAAAAATTTTTGTGTCCCACATAAGAGAAACTAAAACAAGATAAAGAACCCTGATTGAGAAGAGCGATGAAATAATGAATAATTCGTAGATATATTGTAATATGTGATTCTCATTTAGAAGATGAGAATAGATAAGTATTAATTGCAATAACACAATCCTGAATGCGATAAGAAATGGATTTTATGATAACGAACTAACGACAAAAATCAAATCAAAATTTTACGGGCAATGAATGGTATTACAGGGTGTTCAGAACATGCTTGGATATGTACATCTGAAATCTTTCGATTAAAAATAGACAGTATTAATCGTAGTTAGTTCTGGCCAATGCTAAAAACGTTTTTTTTTACCAACATGACTACTATAACATGAGGACTCATGGAGCTAAAAAGCTACATTTATGTTTTATGTCACCTTGTGGCAAATTATTAATAAAAAAATCTGGAAAATCAAAAGTGGATAATATTGATGGAGGTTAGTGCTTGCTAAAGCTATCTTTTTCTAGTCCATATAATAGAATATAAAGTATTGTCTATCCAAAATCTAAATTTGGACTCCTTGAGGGATATTTGTAAATACCGCAGAAATATGGAAAATGCAGAGAAGGGTTGCCATGGCTATATCAATCAGAGACTAAACGAATTTTCAAAAATTTTGGAAGCGCACGTATAGTTCAAAAAAATTAGTTTATTTTTAACACCCACTTAAAAGGGAAAAAGTACATCTGGGAAACTGAATAGCATATGGATTATATTTATCTTGACCAGCGCCAGCAAATGCTAAAAGAATTTTTCTGTTCAAACTAAAATATCGTCGAACTGAAAATGTTAAAAGTGTACGTCACCTACCTGGAACAGTTTACATCTCAAAGACTGAAAAACGCATAAAATAAATTCGGTCGTACTTACAGCTATCGTATCCTCGTTTTTTTTTTCTTCGAACAAGGCTTACTGATGTCGTGTCAAGTGCACGTACGCATTTACGCCACCTGTGGGCAAAACTCCGCAAAGCAGGAAAGCATAAGTTTTACTCATGGTTCCAGTTATCGAATATGCACAGGACTTTTCCAACCGGCAGTTAGAAATATTTTAAGATTTTAGTGTTTCATTGGTTGTTAAGGAAATGTCACTTGCATATGCTGCAACTAAAACCCTAACATACTTCACTGTAAAGCTTATTCTTCTTACTGGAATGTTCCGCAAAATTGTAGTTTCGCTCAGGACAGCTTAAATACACTGCTGACCACCCAAAATGCAACACCAAGACGGACACGAGAGAGCAAAGCCAGAATTTCTGGACACATAACAACAGATACAAAGATGAAACGATTGAGCTTACAGGCCCGTGCGACTTGCAGAACACGCAGACATCAACAGTTCGTGTGGCCCCCATGGCTGGCAATAACGGCCGCTATACGCCACGGCATCGAACGAAGGAGGCTTTAGATGTGGGCTTGGGGTATGTCGGTTCAGGCTGCTTCCACACGTTGCCACAGTTCATCAGGTGTAGCCGCGGGTGGTGCTTGCCGGGCCACTCGGTTGCCGATCAGCGACCAGACGTGTTTGATGGGCGACATATCGGGAGAACAGGCGGGCCACGGCAGCAGTGACACCTGGTGGCCCGTGAAGAATTGTTGCACGATGCGTGCCACGTGCGGGCGCGCGTTGTCCTGATGAAACGTGGCCGCTGGCCGGTCTTGCAGGTAAGGGAGGAGTACAGGATCCAAAACGTCGGAGATGTAGCGGTGGCTGTTGAGTGTACCGGCGATGCGTACCAGAAGGGTGCGGGTGTCATATCCAATTGCGCCTTAAACTATAACGTCAGGTGACTGACCGGTATGGCGATGCGTAATGCAGGCGTCATACAGTCTCTCGCCGCGGTGCCGCCACACACGGATCCGACCATCGTGGTGTTGCAGGTAGAAGCTGAATTCGTCGGAGAAGATAATGTCATGTCATTTCGTAGTGCAGGTGTGGCGTTCAACGGCCCACTGCCGCCGCACTCGCCAGTGGTGTAACGTCAATAGTAATCGGAGCAATGGGCACCATGCGACAAGTCCCCGCTCCTGCAGACGACGTCGAACGGTACGTGTTGACACAGGTTGTTGCGCAACACACCCTAATTCCTGCGCTAACGTTCGTGTTGTGGCGGTGCGAGACGTCAATGCCCGCGGCACAACATGTCGTCCTCTCGTTTGGTGGTGTGCCGCGGCAGCGGCAATCGCTCACGTCGGTCCGTCCGTCCCTCCTGCACCCACCGAATCCATACTCGCCTCACTGTAGCTGGATGTCTCCCCACACGGGCGCCGATGTCTCGGTACGATAAACCGCTGTCGCGATAAGCCACTATTAGTCCTTTGTCGAACTCCAAAACGTGCTGGAATGACTGCCGTATTCTGCGACGATTCATCAGGAAGCTTCCCACGCACGGGTCCGGCAGCACAATACACTTCCAGTACTTACACCCCGCCTGCTGTGCACCCTTTTTATAGTGCTTCTCGGTGGCGTGCCGGGCGCACATGATTTGCATATGCCCTGCAATGCTAATCGTTTGCATGTCCTCTCGCGGGCGACGCATGCTGCGAATTTCAAGCCAATCGGATGCTTCTTTCTTGGTGTTGCATTTTGGGTGGCCAGCAGTGTATATAACACAGCACTAAGCACTGAACAGAACTGATAGTCAGGTGAAAGTAAAATTTACTTACATGGTGAATTACTGGTTATTGGTTCTTGAGAAATACTCATAATGGTTATTGGTTCTTGAGAAATCTCTCTCTCTCTCTCTCTCTCTCTCTCTCTCTCTCTCTCTCTCTCTCTCTCTCTCTCTCTCTCTCACACACACACACACACACACACACACAAAAATGTAAACAGCATTCTTATTACTTTCGTTCACACACGGCACTCATCTTTGACCTAACGTCAGGTTGCCAATATTCATTTACCGAAAGAGAAAATGTGGCGTTCAGATTTCAATGCTTACGAGAATAAACCAAAATTTACATAAAAGTACAGGAACTAAGAAGGAGAGCTAAATTAGAGTATATGTTACAATGTAGATGTCATGTTAAATATAAAAATTCGTTTATGACATAATAGTAACAGCGAAAAACTCTTCGGATCCGATTCACAGGTGTGGAGATCTTGTTTACAGACCGACGGAAAGACAAGATGATAACATCAGCAGGTGCTTTTTGCATTTCAAAAGACATGTTAAAATGCTCACAATGTTACTTTAAAGTTTCATGTTTTTACTGTCGGGGAAGAGGATCTGAAGGAACCGGTCTTGCTTGAGTACCCAGCAGCATGAGGGTAGTTATTGTTCAGCAACTTAAGCAACCAGTGAACAATGCCAATCCTCCTGGTTTTCATAAGGAGTCTTTTAACACTAGCTTAGGAAAGTTTTATTTAGGGGGTGGAGTTTGAACGACGTTGCCAGAATTTTTTTCTGGCTCCGACGAAAACATTAGTCCGAAGTGCGAGAAGGGGAATAATGTTCGATGCCAAGGGTTTCTGGCTGCGTTGTGAATGGGAAATTAAGTCCCTAAGAGAAACAAACAAGACTGCCAATGTGTACGCTGAAACAATAGCTTTAATGTTCTCATGTCCTCGTTATAGAGATTTTTTTAATGATTGCACGTTACATTGAGGAATGCGATGTGACACAATTACTGCACAAAAGTAAATTGCTGTCTGTATCTTATAACATTACAAAACTTCGGAGCAAAATTATTCACCTAAGAACATAACCTCACTACAAAGCTTTCATTTTTTTTAAAGTATTACCTCTCATACGGAAGGCCTAAATGCAATATATGGTACAGCAATGTTTGAATAAAATGTTCTCCATGTAATTGATTTACCCTTTTACCCTCTATTCTTATTTCTACGGCCATGGCATTTATTATCTCACAGAAAATCAGATAGAAATCCGTTGTTTTTTCGTTTTTTCTATCCATGGGCGAGTAGCAGGTTCAGTTTCGGAATGTTAATGGCTTGCAATTAGCTTTTAGTATCACAAATATGTAGTTTTCCTACTGTAGTTACGATTCTTTGAGAGATGCAGCAATGCTATTCTAATGGTTTGCGTTCCTACATTTCTCTTCATTTATTAGTTGTCGCCCCATAAGTTTAAAAATGCCTTAGTCTTCACTCAAACGAGGGAACTGGCTCGTCAATAATCAGGGTGACATCTCACCGTTCACATTAACAGGGGCGGATTGGGGCGATCAAACGAGGGCAGTAATTTTAGTCATGAGGTCCACTATAAAAACACACGTATCTACCTCATGAATTCCCTCGTGAAAAAAAATTCTTGTAGGTCCAGGATTAAAGAGAACATTTGAAATGTACAATTATACATACTAAAATCTATTCAGTCGTGAACAAATTCTTAATAACAATTTAACAGTGAAAAATTTCTAGAAATCCACTCATGATTGAATGTAGGATCAATCCATGCTCAAAAAGAGGTATTGAACCGGGTAATTATTTTCCTCTGAAAAATTTGGTTTTGAAAAATTATAATAATCACATGCGTCCTGTAGACTGGACTTCTAAAAAAATGACCACGCAGATCGTTCCGAAAGTTGAAATGTGTATGCCACAAAACAATTTTCCTACGCAATTAATTTTTAGATTTATTTGGTTACTAATACCACACTGCCCTTTGTATCTTCTCCTTCAGTTGACACTCTTTTCAAGTCAAACAGAGGTCATCGCTCTTTCCACGTTTATAAGTGAGTCACGGAAAAATTCTCATTGGCCGTCACCGGGAATCGAACCCAGGGTCTTCCAGTTACGCGCCGGATATGCTTCCAATGCACCACAGCAGCTTTGAATTCCTCCAGACTCACACATACTAACTTACAAGCCAATTTGACATTTGGTACGGCCAATGAGAATTTTTTCGTGACTCACTTAATAACGTGGAAAGAGCAATGACCTCTGTTTGATGTTCTTGGTCCACGTAAAATGTCTGCATTAACTTTTCAAGTCTACCCATTACCTTGACCAATGAATAAAGGGAATAAATCGTTGTTTCATTTAAAAAAAATATAGGTGGTAACACCAATTTGGAAATAACTCTGCTGAAGAAATGCTTTATGCCAGTCTACTTATAATGGGGTGGGGATTAGAGGTCCCCATTTCAATGGGTACTAGTATCTCCTACAAGATTATAAAAGGAGGATAGAATCTACCAATGACCTTGGGCTGTAAGTCCCACTACATCCATGTCAGTGTAGTTAGCTTTAGAATAGTTAATTTATAACAGAATGTTTGGTCCGTTCGCACTTTTCTCACTTATGTACAGACAATTTTGATATTACATTTCAGAGCCAATGCCCAACATCAATAGAAGGCAGAGACGGATTTCCCAATTGCTCGGCTAGGCCCGGGGCTAGGGCAGCTAATTTTAAATGAAGCAAATTTTAGTGGTAGTAAAAATTAATAATTTGTTAAAAGCCCATAAAAATAGTAAAAGAAAAATTTAAAATTAAAATAAAAGTGGGAACTAACATTTAGTCCGAAAACTTCTGTATTCAAGATTTTGCCTCCGAATTCCCGTAATCACCTTCCCTCTTAGATTTGACAAGCAAATGTTTATCTTTTGACTATACTTAAGAACCGAAATAAATACGAACGGGTGGGATGTTGGGGAGGAGGCGAGCGGGGTGTCAACGTTGCCCTTTAGAGCCTGACAAAAGTTTTTTTGGGTTAGATAAAGAAAATTGCTTTGGGTTTGAACATTTGCAAGATGTTCACGTGAAGCTATCCCATTTCTCCTAAGAAGAATGTAATGGTAAGGGGCTGCATGGCAGGGGCTGAATTGCGCTTCCATGTATCAAAACATTTAAAAGTGTTAAAAAAAAGAAAAAAAGGAAAGAAGGAAAAGAAAGAAGGCAGAAACTTCTACCAAAGCAACTGAATAATTACAAATACTTAATCAATTTAGGAATTGATGGCGAAAGTCAAAAATAAGGATTTTTTGTCAACGATAGACGAAATGTTGTTATTAATTGCTGTAAGAAAAATTCTTGTTTATAGTTTTTCCATATTTAATCTTTAAATTATTATTTTTGTTTGTACTTAGCTTTGGATGGACGGTATTTCTTTCCCACCTCCCCCTAACATTTCCTTTTCCTCTTGGATCGGATCCGAATGAGCTATATGAAATTGTAGCCATCAAATTCTTCATTTTAAAGGGGAGGAGGGGCTGCAAATTCGTATAGGACTAGGGGCGGAAAAGTTCTAAATCCGTCTCCGATAGAAGGAAAGGTTTTTTTTTTTTTTTTTTTAGAGATAACTTATCAGACAGAAATAAAACTCAAGAGAAAATATCGATTATTATTCAGAAGTGCTAAAATAATTATTCATTTGTTCCAAAAAATCCACCTGGGCCATCTTCCCGAGTGGCCCATCGGGAAATATCCCGGTGGGCCAAACCGTCGCTGCACAATAATAATTCCCTAAATTGCACGCTAAGACAAGTAGCAACTGCACTGTAATCACCAGCAATACAAACTGAGAAGAGTTCGGGTGTAACGAGCAAGTATTGTTACTGAAGTCAATGTATGATAATATGAAAAGTAATTGCCTTCCAACATTAATTGGTGCATAAAATCTGGTAACTAAAGGTTTAGGCCAATTAACTAAATGTCCTCACAGAGAACGCGGTGCAATGCAAAATGAATTGGTTCATTTATTCTTTTAGAATAGGAGATACGGCTGCAAATACAAAATATTCGTTTATGAAAAAATAATTATATGGTAGTAGAAAGTCCAAACAAAATGTTATTCACAATAACTCCATTCAAAGAAAAAAATATTTTGCTTCGGTCGGATTTTCAGAACGCAGACATAAACTGAGGTGTCAAAAAAAGTAGGAAGGGCGCTACCATTTCCATAACATGCCACCATACCCATGCGATAAATAGTATCGCCCGCAAACTACGTATATATAGAGAGGCAGATATCTCCACAAGCTCAACGCCGCGGATGGTTAGAAGTTCAGACTATCGATGCAAGGTCCCCAGGTTCGAACCTGGGCTGATCTTTCAGAGATGGTGTGATTTACTAACAATCGCTGAATATCCGCCGTGCATCGGACGAGCACGTTAAGTGACAGCCCCCAGGTTGGACCCACTGGTTAAATTGGTATCCTTTCCACTGCCCCTCCTAAAATTCTCTCACCCCTCTGTGTGCAACATCGCACTTGTACGGTGGCGCCATCTCTTGTACTCTAATCTCACTACAAACTGTTCTGTCAAAGTCGCTAGACTTGCTCTCGTTCCTTCCGTTTCTGTGTCCTGCCCAAAAGGCGATCTCGCTGTAGGTGGCTGGGACCTAAACTCTACTCGCTGTGGACGGAAGTCCTACAAGAAAATGACAAGTACTCCACAAGCTCAAGTAGTAGCATTTGTAGTTTAGATGGCGATTTTTCAGGATTTAAGCGAATTCGAACGTAGCATGATAGACCGCGGCCGGGAGATAGGTCACTTCCATCTAATTAAAATTGATGAGTCATTCCCATCTAATTAGATTTGATGGGTCACTCCCAATTTGGATTTACAAGACCAACAATTTCAAGAGTGTACCTGGGCTACACAAACTCAGGGGAGAAATCCTGATAGTGAGACTGGTGTCGGCTTAGAAAAACCCTGGACGACCATGGACAGCGGGGTCTGACACGCAACGTAACATCCTCCCGGCGTGCAACATTGCCGCAAATCGCAGGGCAATTTAATGCTGGGGCCAGTATAGTAGCATCAGCGTTCGGACAATGTAATGTTTCCTGCGTTCTATAGGGTTCTGGAGACGACGGCTTACTCGGGTGCCATTGCTGACCCGACGGCACAAGGCTACGCAACTCCCATTGTCTCGGGAACACCGCCTTTGGACGAAAGATGACTGCG
The DNA here is from genome assembly GCA_039090855.1 of Macrothele yani. Classification (NCBI taxonomy): domain Eukaryota; kingdom Metazoa; phylum Arthropoda; class Arachnida; order Araneae; family Macrothelidae; genus Macrothele; species Macrothele yani. The sequence goes on along the minus strand of CM077011.1, from coordinate 52,862,715 downwards.
GATGTGCAGCCTGATCCAATGAATCGCGATACACGCAGCAATGGATCCCGCATGCCTATAATGGACAGTGCGGACCAGCGGTGGCTCTGTTATGGCATGCAGTGTTTTCAGCTGGCACGCATCACGACCCCTCGTACGTCTGCAGACCGCTCTGACCCGTGGAGGCTACGTAACAATCCTTGAGGATAATTTGCACCCCTTCATGACATGCAATCACTCCGACCTCTTTCAACACGGCAATGTGCCCCTGCACACATTCACAGTCGCTCGATTATGGCTGGGAGAATATTTCACGGAGCTTGGCATCCTGACGTGGCCCCTCGTCCTCCGGATTTAAAAGCCATCGAACACATTTGGGATGATGTTCAACGTGCCACCGGCGAACCTTGTGGAATTGTTGGGCCCTTTTCAGGAAGCACGGTGAGTACTGTCTCTACAATATTACACAGAGCTCGTGGAGACCATGCCCCAGCCGTGTTTCTACAGAGATCCTCTCTAACACCGCGTGGAGGACCAACGCGGTGTTAGAGAGGATCGCGTGGAGGACCAACGCGGTGTTAGAGAGGATCGCGTGGAGGACCAACGCGGTGTTAGAGAGGATCGCGTGGAGGACCAACGCGGTGTTAGAGAGGTATCCCAGGTTTTTTGGTACTACAGTGTACAGAAAGCATGGTATGCACACTCTCCTCAGTACTAGAGAGAGCTCGTGGAGTCTATGCCCCTTCGTATTGCTACCATTATCCGATCGCTAGGAGGAACAACGCGGTATTAGAGAGGTATCCCAGGATTTGCTTTGGTACTACAGTGTACAGGTAGCATGGTGTGCACACTCTCCTCAGTACTAGAGAGAGCTCGTGGAGTCTATGCCCCGTGGTATTGCTGCCGTTATCCGGTCGCGAGGAGGACCAACGCGGTATTGCAGAGGTATCCCAGTTGTTGTTTTTTGCACTACAGTGTACAGAAAGCATAGTGTGCACACTCTCCTCGGTACTAGAGAGAGCTCGTGGAGTCTATGGAGCTCGTGGAGTCTATGCCTCGTCATATTGCTACCGTTATCCGGTCGCGAGGAGGACCAACGCGGTGTTAGAGAGGTGTCCCAGGTTTTTTGGTACTACAGTGTACAGAAAGCATGGTATGCGCACTCTACTCAGTACTAGAGAGAGCTCGTGGAGTATATGCCCCTTTGTATTGCTACCGTTATCCGATCGCGAGGAGGACCAACGCGGTATTAGAGAGGTAACCCAGGTTTTGCTTTGGTACTACAGTGTACAGGAAGCATGGTGTGCACACTGTCCTCAGTACTAGAGAGAGCTCGTGGAGTATATGCCCCGTCGTATTGCTACCGTTATCCGATCGCGAGGAGGACCAAAGCGGTATTAGAGAGGTATCCCTGTTTTCTTTTGTTACTACAGTGTACAGAAAGCATGGTATGCACACTCTCCTCAGTACTAGAGAGAGCTCGTGGAGTACATGCCCCGTCGTGTTGCTGTCGTTGTCCGATCTCGAAGAGGACCAAAGGAGTATTAATTAGAGAGGTATCCCATTTTTTGGCACTTCAGTATAATTTCATGTACAAGTATAGTTAGTTATACGTTACTCTCCCTAGTGAAAAATTCTGCATCTTTAGAAGTAGAAAATGTGCAAAGATGTTTGATACAATAACTGGTATCAGTTGTTGAAGAAATTCTTTCGCCGCCCCGGTGGAGTAGTGGTCTAAGGCGTTGGCCTCTGATCATTCGTCCGTAAGGGGTCCGGGTTCGAATCCCGGTGAGGCATGGATGTTGTGTTTGTCTTACGGCACTGGCTCTCTCCCTTCCCTGGAACCAGTGACCCTAAATTAGGGACGGGCGACTGCTTATAGCCCATTGAGTTGCTCACGGTGGTCGTTAAACCTCCAATAAAAAAAAAAAAAAAAAAAAAAAAGAAATTCTTTCAATTCATATTACAGAACCTAAGCTATGCTTCATATGCAGACATTCACTTCCGCTCTTTAGTGAGAGAATGTAAGACCTTACTGCACCAATGGGCTAACCAACAACGTAGCAGAACATGTGATAATGGTGGAAATGGATGAGTGACTGCGCCAATATTTCTCAGTGATTGGGCTAACCCACTGTAATCCCTAGGTATCTATTGGAATATGTTACCAACCGGTCTATATCTGAATATTAATTCCCTGTGACTGCAACGGCGTTTTTACAAAATGTGAGTTAACTCATTGTTGCCGTAAGATCTTCAGTTGTGCATAAAGAAAAAGTGAGTTTTTAGGAGAAGAGGTGATCAGGAAATCAGAATACTCGTTTACGCCAGCTTGTGGGAGCCCATCACGTTATTTAAAGTACAGAAGATTCACCGTGTTCTTCATAGTGAATGATATCCTGTGCAAAATGATTCTGTTTTTGTTTCAGTGGAATTTTTAGCAGCCAAAGTACACATTCTGGTAGAAAAATACACTTACGCTCATTGTCAGAAAAACCGTGCGTTATGAAAACCATTATATGCATGAAAATGTTCTCCCTAGCGGAACATATCCGATCCTAAGCGAATCTTTTAAATCAAATAGTTAGAAGCGAGGATTCTAGGAAAGCACAGTATATATTTACGTCCTCTAACGGAAAGATATGTCCTATATGATTTAAAAAAATGTACGCAAAATGTTCTTCGTATTAAAGTGTGTCCTATCGAAATATAGTTTTTTCACTCGGATTTCTATGAGCGGCGATGCCTTTACAAATATAAATATACATTTTCGGGTCCCTTGCGGCAGATCAGAGCATTACGAGAGTGTTGTTAAAAGCATATCCACAATGCTCTTCCTGCTGGGAGCTTTGTGATGCGTAAAGAACTTTTCAAATATGACTTTTAGAAGCACAAATGGCGAGAAGAACAGAGCATGCATTCACATCCCCTAGCGGAAAAACTGCATTATTTGAAGTAGACAACGAGCTCAATCTTCCTCATAGTGAGTTTAATCAGATGCAAAAATAATGTTCTCAAATAATATTTTTAGAAGAGGATATAGTCTCAAATAAAAATACCCACACCGCCTTGCGCCAGAACTGTGCAATTTGAAAATCTGGAAAGCGTACGAAAGACGCTCCTCGTACTGGATGATATCAGACGCAATTTGACAATCAAACTTTAAGAGGTAGAGATAAGGGGGAACTAGAATAAACGCTTATGTTCCCCTAGCGGATAAATTGTGTATGATTTTAAGTAGAAAACATTCGTAAAAATTTTTATTCAAGCAAGAACTTCTTCAGTAGGAGTTTTAAAAGCGAAGAAACCATTACAAACAGAAATATGCACTTAAGCTCCTTAGTGACAAAACTAACCCTGTATAGAAACTCATCGTTGCAAACAAGTCTACTTTTTCGCTTGGAGCTTCGACTCGGGCTATTTATCACATTGTGTAACGTAAGTAGTGCACGGTTAGAGGTTAACAATCCCAAAACTTAATGAGCACATGATTGTTTCGAAGGCAATGGAGCCACCTAACTTATATCGCTCACTACTTTCACAGAAAAGCTAACATTTTCGAAGACTGGAAATTGCATACAGGACGGCGACAGCCATGAGAATGATAATTCAGGCACTTTCGAACTTCGACGATGCATAGTTTAATAGTTAGGTGGTGCAACAGTACTTTACGTAATGCACACCGTCTGTCCATCTAAAAGTCGAAAGGATTTTTTTTTTCTCTCTATTCGGGCCGCGGGTAGCCTAGTGGGTAACGTTCGTGGCTGCCACGGAAAGGACTTCAGGTTCGATCCCACGCAGGTACGAACGCTCGATCCACTAAATATCTGCCGTGCGTCGGATGGGCACGTTAAGCCGTCGGACCCCGGGTACTGGCCCCACGGTAATAAATAAGGGCGTCTTCCTCTCCCTTTCTACTTCGCTTCCATGTCACTTTCCTATCGGGCACTCTAGCCCAAATCTCCAAGCTTCCTATTTCTAAGGGTTGTTTATAACATCAGAGAATTCGATGACCTTTTACATTAGCTAACACTTGTAACCAACGATATGCCAGCTAAGCGGTGGATTGTAGTTTTGCGCACACTCAATAATAGCCACGTCTGAAACACTGAAGGAGAACTGAACAAAAAGCCTTAGCTTGATTTTGGCGTATGCAACGGAAGTCTGAATAGCTTTGAAGGAATTGTGAAAGTATTCAGTAGACTGAGAGCTCAGTTTTATAAGGGTTAGACGAGTTGAGAGACCACACTTCTGTAATTTTATCAGCATTCTTAAATTTTTTAGCACGCCCTTTGTAAAAACACATCGCGTTGAAGTTATCACTCCGTCCGTCCATCCGTCCGTCTGCCTGTGGTCTGCAACTAATCGTCCGATTTGAAAAATTCTTTTTGCATTGGAAATCTCGAAATGTGAGAACGATGATCCTTGCATTCCAAATTTCTTTCGACGCATAACTTTGGCGCTCAATAGCGTAAATCCAGATGATATCGAATTTAAAATTTATTCATATATATATTTGCTTCTAAATATCCGATTCAAAAACCTCTTCTTTCTTACGATGCCGTTTATATCGAAAAATATTTTCGGTACACTCTGTTTTTCAAGTAACGCATGAATTTTCCTCTTTGGAGCGTAAAGATAAATTACATTTCCCCCGACATCTCTGTTTCTCCGATTTGAAAAATTCTTCTTGCATTGAATACAGCTCCTAATGGGAAATGTTTTGCATGTAGTTTCTCATTTTTGTAAACAATGGTTTGGCCACCAGGTGGCGTAAGTGTTTATTTTTGCTTCTGATGTATTTAGAACAAAATCTAAGCTTCTGAAAACTCCATTGAAAAATTCTTTCGTGGATCGCTAACGCTCAACTTGGAAATCTTTTGAGAATACTTCGTGCTTAAAATAGTGCAATGTTTTTTCGCCAGGGGGCGTAGATTTATATCTTACTTTTTGTCGATATCTCTGCTTGTAAGAGACCGATTTAAAATTGTTTTTCTTTCTTGGAGAGCGTTTCCAGTGCGAAATGTTTCTCATAATTTCAAACTTTTCTTAACGCATAAGTGTGCTATTAGAGGGCGTAAGTTCACGTTTCAGTTTACAACAATATCTGCAGGACTAAAAACCCGTTTGAAGTTCTTTTTCTGTCAGATACTACTAATTATTAAAACTTTTTCCGTATGTTTTTTTTTAAATAACGCACAATTTCGCCGCTAGGAGCGCAAATGTTAAATATGTTTTTCATAGTATCTCCGCTTCTAAATGTGCGATTTAAAAAATTCTTTTAACGTCGGATATCATTTACATTGTGGAACATTTTAGGCTTAAACTTCAGGAGCTGTTTGTAGTTCACAGTTCTGTCGCTAGGTGGTGCTTGTGTATTTCTGTTTGCAGTTGTATCTTCGCTTCTAAAACCCCTATTGAGAAATTTATTTTTTTACTGCATGCCATCTTATACAATAAATCACCGTTTCTAAACACTTTACCGAGAAATTTCTTTTTTACTGCATCATTTTGCACAATAAAGATGTAGAGTATTATCGTCTTTAAATAATACACAGCTTTCCCGCTTGGAGGCGCAAAAGTCAAAACCGTTTTCTCGCTATCTCTGCTTCAGGGAAACGTTGTGACGTGCCTGCACCGCCGGAAGCACATGAGATAAAGGCAGATAGCAGCGAGAGCATACGTCCGCGTAGCTCAGTTGGGAGAGCGACTTATTCCGGAATGAGGGAATTCGGGTTCGATGCTCGGCGTGGACAAAAAAATGACGGAGAAATTTCCTTCATAACATTGGCGCCCGAACTTCAAGAATGACCTGGTCGTTAAAGTTCTCGCAATGATGTGATGTTCTTTCCACACCGCGAGACAGGAAAAATAAGAGAATCCCTTCTTCAGCGCTTTGAAAAATAAATGTGCGTGATGTTACGTTCCACACACCAAATTGACTGGGATTTCTCCAATGTACGTTCTTCAGTGGATGACTGCCTACAGCGATACATGGTCCCCATTGACCTGTGAACCATGCCCCCGGCCCTCTTTCGGAGGGGTGGGGTGACGTGCCTGCCACGCAGGACGCACATGAGATAAAAGCAGAGAGCAGCGAGATCATACGTCCGCGTAGCTCAGTTGGAAGAGAGCGACTTACTCCGGAGTGAAGAGACCCGAATTAGTTGCCCGGCGTGGACAAAAAATGACGGAGAAATTTACTTCGTTATAACGTATTTGAAAAGTGCTTTTTCTTTAGCATAGCTTTTGCCGTGAAGAATACGTACTTTTTGCTTATTTACAACTTTCCCATTATCCAAAATGCTTCCGCTAGAAGGCGGAAGAATTTGTATAATGGGAACGGGAGCCCATATAGGGGGCAAGAAGGGGCCCTTGCCATCTCCTGGAAATCTGATATTGCCCTTTCTTTTATTGAAAGATACTACGGAGATTTCCGTGATGGTTCTCATTTTGATTGCTAATATTTCTGTTGAACTTTTTGTTTGCTCGGAGGTTTAACGCCACCACTGCACAAACGGGACGACCTGTTGAACTTCTGGATGCTTGTGTACGCAGTAAAAGTAGGACAAAGTTGAGAGTTTACAGTAAAAATAGCAAAAATCTTCAATAGAAAGTAATAATGAAATTTTTCATTGCTTCTAGAGTACAGTATGCACACGTACTGTATGAAAAAGTATGAGAGGCGAAACAATGAAAAATATGTCATCGTCTGCAGTACCATTCATTGCTGGACGATAATCTCCCAAGTTTTTTCCAAAACTTTTTATTATATGCATCTTTTTCTTCTTGATGACTGACTGAGCGATCGCTGGGATTTTGTGGTACAAACGGGCGAAAGCCACAAGGTTCAAACAATAACAAAGAACATCAATGAACGAAATACGGGTTTACACCATCGTACAATACACATTTTGAAGTTGTGAATCTGTTTATTGGTGTAAATATGACATGGATGTTAAGTCAGATAAGTACAATTCTGTAATACACATTTTGAAGTTGTGAATCTGTTTATTGGTGTAAATATGACATGGATAAGTACAATTCTGTAATTCCGTATTTCATCCATTGATACTCTGCGCCTCAGGGCAATCACGGGAATGAATACTAATCCTCCAGATTCGCTATATATTTATGCCGGTTGCTTCGACTAGCGAATCATGTGATGGTTATATTCAAATTAATCGGAAACTTGAAATTGAATCGATTTGAAAATCTCTTTGTGTCTATACCTTCCTCATGCTATGAGAAACTTTTTATGCGCCATTTGCTTAATTTTTGTAACATACTTTGTAGCCGCTGGTGGATGCAAGCAGCTGTTTCTGTTTCTGGATGTTTTACCGATTGTAGAAATCAGGATTATTTTTTTTCCTGACCAGTTCCATTGACTTTGAATAATTTTGATAAATTTTATTAGCGTCGGAAAGGATTCAAAGGACGTACTCATTACAACCGAAAATTTCGTGTCATCTTTATTCAGCTTCTGTGAAAGAATTTAAATTTAGGCTAAGTATAGATCTCAACTTACACGCGTGAACGAGTTCCTTCATTCCTTTACTAGTTTCTACGTAAAGCAAATTTCTCTACATAAAAACTTTGAACTCTCAGAATTGAGTTTCTTGTGTTATTCTACGTACTTTCTGAAACGTATTTCCAATCATAGTACTTTCTGGAGATGTATCAGGAAAGTTTACATCTGTATTGAAAGTAATGATCTGGAATCGTAGTTTTAAAAATTACTTCAGTTACTTAAATGTTAAATGTAAATAATTTGTAGGTAATTGAAGAATAATAATAATCAGGAGCTTGAGTTTATACACTGCCGGACAACTGCTAAGGACGGATGACAATAGCAACGATAGCAACCATAAAATGGAAGACAGGAAAATGTGGAAATTAGCATAAGTGCGGGATGCAGTAAGACGTGTTGTGCGTATGCAAATTTTGGATTGCCGAACTTGTTCGTGACGTCATAGCGCTGATAAGAGATATAAAGGATTTGACGCGTATTGAACGTTGTTGCTCAAACGCAAAGTTGAAAGGGAAAGAATCAATTGACAAACTTGCAAATTCTCAGTATGTCTTCCCGACATCACCTAGATGATTTTACGCGTGGCCGTATTATTGGCAAGATTGAAGAAGGGCGGAAAATAACAGATGTTGCCAGGGAGTTCGACGTCAGCCAGTGTTGTTTCAAGGCTTTTGAAATCATTTCAAACAAATGGAGAGTGTAGAAAACGTCACGGGGGAGGTCGTGTTCGCAGTACGACACCTGCAGAAGATCGGTACATAGTGCTATCAACAAAAAGACACCGGCGCAGCACAGCTAGTGAGGTAGCAAATCAGTTTATGGCTGCTACTGGCAAGCGGATCTCCCGAAAAACTGTCGCCAGACGTTTGCAAGAAGGAGGACTATACGCCCGCCGTCCTGTTGTGTGCATCCCATTGTCCAGACGTCACCGTACCGCCCGTTTGCAATGGTGCCATCAACATCGCAATTGGACTGATAACGACTGGTCTGCTGTCCTCTTCTCAGATGAGAGTAGATACAGTCTATCGTCTGATTGTCGACGAAAACTGATCTGGCGTGATAGTGGTACTGCATATTGTCCAGCAAACAAACAGCAAAGGGACCGATATCCGACATGTAGTGTCATGGTATGGGCTGGCATCATGATCAATGGCCGTACATCTCTCTATGTGCTTCCAACTGGGACTATGACTGGCCAACGATACATTAATGATGTTCTGCTACCTCATGTTCGCATGTTCCGTGGTGCTGTCGGTGATAGATTCATTTTCATGGACGACAACGCAACATTTCATCGAACAGTCGCTGTCCAGGAGTGTCTTGAGAGCGAGGATATTCAACGCCTCGTATGGCCAGCACGTTCTCCAGATCTGAATCCCATTGAAAATGTGTGGGATGCTTTGGGGAGGAGTCTTGCTGGTCGCCAATGCCCTCCAATAAACAAGTACACCCTCATCCGTGCACTGACAGAGGAATGGGATAAATTACCCCAACAGCTGCTTGATAATGTTGTGCAAAGCATGACACGACGTGTGGAATCTTGCATCATCGTCCATGGTGGCCATATCCCGTATTGCCATCTTACGCCGGAACGCCTGCGGACGGTAATTGCATTTTTTTCACGTTTACGTATTCTGCACAAAATGGCCTGTTTGTCCCTTGAACACGTTCCAAAGTCTTCTGGATTTCAGAGCACAATAAATTGTCTTTCTTGTAATGTCCTGGCATTCTGACATTATTTTATTTCATTTGGCATCCAACCACACTTACTTTTTTATGCACTATGTAGCCGTTTATGATCCGTCCTTAGCAATCGTCCAGCAGTGTATTTCCAGCATGCCTTAAATTAAAAAAAAAAATTACTCAAGGTAGATGTGCAGCCAAATAATTTTTAGGGGGTGGTTGTTAATGCCCACCATGAGAAATTCTTAGTCTATAGGCAGTTGCCCATCCCTAAATAAGGGCCACAGTTTCAGACAAGCGCAGCACCCATGCTTATATCAGACAAATAGTCAGAAGCCAGCGCCTCAAACCACTCTTCCACGGGGACGACAGACGTCAGATAAATGCCTATTTCGGTTGCTATTTGCAGAGTATGGAACCTCTGATGTTCGTTTCTTACGCTCCTTTCAGCACGTTAAGAGCAGTGCACAGATGAAATTAGTGCTGTTTTAAAATCTTGCTTCATAGTTTCCTCCCAAATCAAAACATTAAACGCGTAGGTTTGTTTACGATGATTGTCCATGAACAAATATATATAAATATATATATATATATATGTACAATGCATCCTTCCAGTGCTTACGTATGGTGCAGAGACGTGGACCTTAACTAAAAGAGACATACAAAGGCTGCAGACAACTCAAAGCAGCATGGAGAGGTGCATGCTTGGTATAACCAGGAGAGATAAGAAGAGGAACTCGTGGATCCGAAAAATGACGAGAGTGGAAGACATCATGATCAGAGTTAAATCCCTGAAATGGCAATGGGCTGGACATACTGCCAGAAGGACAGACCTTAGATGGACAGCCGAAATTTTAGATTGGATTCCAAGGGACAGGAAAAGACCCAGAAAAAGACCACATGGGAGATGGGTGGATGAAATTCGTAAATATGCGGGAGTGACATGGAGGAGACTGGCACAAGACAGACCGTTGTGGAGGAAACTTGGGGAGACCTTCGTCCAGCAGTGGATTGATAATGGTTGACAATGATGATGATGATGATGATGATGTACGACACTCTCCCACCTCTATGAGTTCCCGTTGCTTAGGTTTTCCTTGAAGCTTCATCGCCCATTTCATCTTTCCGAAGACTTTCAGTAGAATGACAGACTGCTTTAGTCTTTAGCTCTCAGTACCCCCCTTGTCTATTCCAGCAAAGTAACATTTGTTTGGAAAATTTCATCCCTTACGGATTTATTGCATTCACAGAGATAGGTTGTAACTTCCTTTCCATGGTATTTTTCGCAATGACTGTGTGATGCGGCAGAGCCATATTTATAAGTCTTGAGACGATTTATGACATTTGGACAGCACAAAGTACCATTCTACCCTTGCCAATACTGGCGAATTCTCATAAAACTGCAGATTTGTCTTCTTTTTTCACTCGTAGGGCGCATTTTGGAGAATGACGCACCCGGGTTTTATATTTTATGTTCAATGTTGTCAATACCCATATTCGCGAATCCCTGGTGTCAGAAACAGCAAAATGCAGTTCTCATTCACTGAGAGGTCCTGACGTACGACCTCCGCGAGCATTCCTTTGTCAGGATGAGGAACTCTCTCTCTCTTTCGTTGTACAGAAAGGGTCATTAATGGTTGTTTATGCGATTGTATGAGGGAGGGGAAAGGCACAGGACTGGAAAAAATCACAACTTTTCCGATATGGTACAAATAAGGAAAACCTAGAGGGATTGTATTTATATTTTCAGCTACCTTTTTTCATGAATCAAGTTAAAACTTACTAACATATTACGCACTTAAAATAAATTCAGACAATGCCACGGAGGACTCAGGAAGAAAAGTTTAGAACTCTTAATGAGCGTGACCCAACAGTGCAAATCATAGGCGCCGACTTGAAAAATTATTGGGGGTTCCGGAAATTTTTAATCAAATTACCCATGCGTTTTTCAAAGTATTTAAGTATAATTTAAATTTCATTCAGTCAGATTATCTGGCGCAATAAGACGCCTGAAATGCTAAAATGAAGCAGATTATAGTTAATTACAGAATTTTTGTTATATATAGATAATTATTTATTTCATTTATTTTGCTTTTGTAGGAGCGACATTATTATATACAATTCACAGATACTGTGGGAATTTCCAACTCAAAATATATTTTAAGGTTTTTTTTTTACCAATTTTAAAAGTTTAACAATTTGTTTCTTCAAATGATTTTTGAGTTAAAATAGGAGGTTAGAAGGAAAAGGACATGGTATCAGCAGCACGCACTGCGTTTTCCGTGGGCTCGACTTCGTATCAGCTGTGTATGCCCAATATGCCCAACTTGGGCTGCTTCTGTACTTTTCTATGGAGAAATAGTTGAATTTGAAGAGGTTTTAGAGGCGTTTGCAGCATGTACAGTCAAGAAAAATGAAACCGAAATACACATATGCATAACTAAAAATTTGCAAAAAATTACAGAAATACTGTTTAGTATTTTCTGAAAAAATAAACAAAATTATGCTTCGTCGAGCGGAAGTGCATATTGCCAATTAACCAATCACGGCATTACTAAAGTTGTGGGAGCTTTGTTGACCTTCCGGGTCTGCTGCTGATAGCAAGAGACGGCCGCAATCAACCTGTGCTCCAGCATAGGTCTTCAGTAAGTGACGTCACTTCATTGAACCTTCTCCACCCGGAGGGTGCATGAAACCAGATGATCAGATTTGGCTTCACCAGCGTCGGCCGATGCCATCTCCTCTCTCTTCTAACCTCTGTGGTCCCCGACTGTCCGAAGATAGGGTGGGTCAACTGACTGTACGACATATTTCCGCCTTTATCACTATGACCTCGAATAGGTTCTCGTCTCCGAATGTAGAGCTAGACTTTTGTATTTTGTGGGAACCCAGACAAACCGAAAATTTTCTTTTGTAAAGGAGGCAGTTTTAAATGCTTTTAAACAACGGTACTTGAGGAATTGCCTGTCGCGTCAAATTTGATGAGCACGAACAAACACAAATTCTTTTTTGAGGCATATTAAACAGTCTGAGGGGTAAATTTCCATACACACTTTCTATATACAGGGTGCATAGGAAAGTCCTTTTAGCCTGAAATAACTTGCGAACGGAGAGAGGTGCAGTTATGCAAGTGAGATAACGGTATAGTAATGCGACTACGTCCGATCGAATGCAACCAATAGCAGCGTCCCTATTGGCGAAATGCGGAAGTTAGCCATTGCAAACCTAAAACGAAAAGATATAGAGCAAAATTTCCAATTACAAAGTTGTGGATCATCAATTAATTAGTACAAAACGACATTTGCTTCACACGGATAAGATAAATTGTCGCCTGAATACCCTACAATGTCCGAAATCAATGCGCGACGATTCATATCTGCATATTCACATTTCGCAAATGTAGCCGTATGCAAATGCAGATTGTGATTTTGTACCGTACCTACGACATAAAAACCAGTAGCAGGATGTACCCTGATCAGATGTTTAGGTCTACGTACGCTGTGTGAGAATGGCGAGCTTGGATTTCTGGGGTTACGTAAACAATCTGCTGAATTTACGTCGTCGTGTTACAGATGTTTGCAATAGTGTGAAACCTTCCATGCTGAAGAATGTGCATGTAGAGTTACTTTCACGAATACAGATGTGTATCGTGGGCAATGGTGATTGGAAATCTCAAACATTCGGTTCTTCTTTTGAAGTTCATGCTGATAAAAATGAGTCTCATTGCTCTTCATTTTTAAACATGAACTCTCTGGAAATCTGATTTTTTTTTTTTTTTAAGGCCAGTCCTGAGATGCCAAGAAATGCTAGCCCCATTAAACAGTCCAAAGAGCTGGTTCCTGTTTGAAGACCAGCAACGTTTTGTGTCGCATTAAGTGTAAGAAATTAGTCTTCCTCTAAAAAAATAAGCAAAAATAAATGGGGAAGGGAAAGTAAGGTGAAGAATAAGATAAAAGTTCCTTCAATGTTTAATTATAGTGTCTACCGCTACAATGGCTGCGGAATTCGTACCAATGTGGAAGTATCAAAATCTATAATGTAACGCAGTTTATGTGTTTAGTTAGTTTACACTGAGAAAGTACAGTATATAGATATGAAACTGTTTTTTTTTTACAGATGAATCTTTAATCGAGAAAAAAAAATTCCGCAAATTTTCCTAATGAGGTCAGCACGTTTTGTTTTACAGTAGTACAATAAATTTTATGCCATGATAAATTATTTTGTTCTCCGACATCGTGCCCCAGCTGTCAAAAAAAGTTCTGACGCCACTGCCCCACGCTTCGTGTTTTCATCGTGTCCAGGTTCTGTACGATAGGAGGTTTCATCAGTCATCATCATATCTTCTAAGGTAGATTATTTAAATTCTTCAGATTTCGATTTTGAAGCATTCTAGGTCTTCCTATTACCGCTCCCTGTCGGGTATCAGCGAACCACTACTACGTCTTATTCGCCGTAGTGGGTAAAAGTTAAAAAGGTCAAAATTCAATACTAATCTATTCACCCCCAAAATTTCGCCTAGTGGTGTCAACAATGAATTTGGATTCCCTAAATAAGGGTCTCCAAGCTCAGGATCGACAAATGCATCGCGTTGTGTTTCATATGAATTAGCATGGGGTTTCCATACTCATTCATATGCCGCAAAGAAGTTAAAATAAAAAGTTGCATGAAGAACAATAATAAAATCACTAATTGAACTCTAATGATATTTGGAGAAATGATCTGAGTGACACGTAAATTAAAATTTAACTGTTTTATTTCTTTTTAGAATATGGTCTTAAAGCTAGGTACAACGTACCGGTGAGGTTGCTTGCTTTAGCTAAACAATTTAGTTTTAATTTCAAACGGGTATAATGCACTTAATATTATATAACTGACATTAAACTTTAGTTACTGGTTTAAACTCGGCGCGGTGCGCCAGAGGAAAATTGTTAATGCACTATGTGAGAGACTTTCGGGTAACTAGTCCTGCATAGCACATGCAAAGCTATGAGGCATGAATCAGAAATGTGTAAGATAAATGTCATCATACCCTCTTTTCCTTTGAGAAGCCGATCGTGAAACTGGGTTGCCGGCTGGTCGTAGAGTCAGCTCTCCATCTTAATTGGTTGTATCTGGACTATACTTTAAAATATTTACTACCTCATTTCTCTATCTTGGAAACATCTCTCCTCCGAAACCGCTGAGACCTCTCTTCTGCTCAGACTGCAATTCTCCAGTGTTCCCTCTGTCGTTATCTTAGAGTCTTTGTGTGTAGTCTGTCCTCTTAGTCTTCATTCAGTTCATATTTCTATTTTTCCCGTGTCCGGTGTCCATCTTGGGGCGTGACGGCCCGGCCGTCCGAATCGCGTCGGGTTATGTCATTGGCCCTCACAGATAGCCCTGCTATGCGATTCGCTGGCCATCCGTTCAGTTCGGGTCACTTTCCCAAAAATTATGTCTTCTTTCAGCTGTCAACTTGTCCTCGCACCTTTTCGTTAATTGACCTCGCCTAGCTACTTAGAAGCGAATATTGTCACACAGGTATTTCCGGCGACGTGACTTATCTCGAATTTTGTCGCTACCCTGGACAATGCAGAGATGCTCGCAAGCGTTGCTTGAGAAAAGAGGTGACGCCCCCAAAAGGATTTATTGCGCTCCTGCTATTCTCTTCAGCTTCGGCTACGAGACTACTGCTATTATACTTCTCTTTCTTGAGTTTCGTGAAAAAAAAAGGAACTGTGAATGTCTTCCTTTCTCTTCCTTCCCATCTGGAATTTTCATCAAGTTTCCGTGAAAAAAAAATATAATTTTCCCCTTTTCATTTTGCTTGAGTGCAATTAGGACTGATCTAATTATCAAATAAAACTTTCGGGTAGCCTGGCTCAGCTTCACCGGAAAGTAATTTTTAATCATTGATATTCTACTTTGGCAATTTAAATATTTATTTCCTACCGCTTTAGAGTAAAAATAAAAAAAATAATAAATGACCAAAATTATATGGATGAAATTTAAATGTTACGGAGATATAGAAAATTCCGCGGTAACATCCCCAAGAAGACATAACGTATGACAGCTTTTCCCCCACAGAGATAAAAAATTGATTCAATGGGACTGGCGAAAAATTTGTTTTAATTGAAGAAAAAACAAAAATTATATTCTTATTACTTTTTAAAACGTTGAGCAATAGGAAGAGCACTAACTGGCATTTTATTATCTTACTTTCATGCTAAACTGTACAACAATGAACTCTTTAAAATAAACTGTTCCCTGCGTTTTTCTTTTTAAGAAAAACACAATTACTTCATTTCTATAAATTTGTTATCTTTCCTGAGGCTTAAAATAAAATGTACATAGAAATACCCCCTTTTGTTCTCTGAATATCCCAATAACTAATGATTATGTGTACTTTATTTAGTTTTTCATGAAGAAAACGTTTTGCGAATTTTGATGTCTCGGTGTGTGTGAGTGAAAGTGGAAATTGGCAGTGAGCACTACTTTTCTTGGGCACTTACGAAACCTTTAACAAAAAAGCATTCGCGACGGGCAACTTTTTATTCTTTGATCTTTCTTTAATTAGAGTATGTTGGCTTGGTTTTCGGTATTTTGGCTGTAGCGCAAAATAGTAGCTCCCATGATACAACCGATTGTTGGCCTCACTAAGTGACACAAAAAGCACAAAAAGTCAAAACTCACACGAAAAGACACTGAAAAACGGCCACAACATTGTGAATTGTCATTGGTTTATTCTGTTATAGGAGAATGGCGCATACCAAATAAAACACAACAGTTTTCAAAGACAACGAGGAATGGAATAATAGGCTTGCTATATATCAGGCTGTTTATGCATTTCAGTTTCAGTGGGTATTTGCTTTGCTTTTCTCGTTAATTTAGCAGTGTCAGCAAATTCTGTTAACAGTGCTGACAAAAAAAAGCTGACTGACAGGAATCAATTTATTTCGCACTCCCAATGACAAATGACGCCAAGAAAACTAAGATAAAAAAACTAGCAAGGATGAAGGGGATGATCCGCTAAACCTTATTGTATTCTATGTGCATGGTTCCTTTTTTGTGACCTTGCCAGCATTTCTGCTTCTCAAAACAAACGGGAATCTGTAACTGAGCTGCCGACGTTGAAGTCATAGTGTTCTCTAGTTGCCACTTCTAAGAGGCTTAATTTGTCGTTTTTTCTTTTTCTTCTGTTTGGTTCTCCAGAACTTGTGGCATCATCTTTCTATAACTATTTAGTTCAATGACAACGCCAAAAGATTTACTGGGGGGAGGGGGTTAAACTCCTCATTCTGCTTGCAAAGCAGCCAAGTGTGCTGAATACTCACAAACCTTTTTCTTTTTCAGGAATAGGTTATATCTGGGAAAAAATAGCAAACAAAGGGATAAGGTTAACCGTGCTGATGATATATACCAAGCTCATGCTTTTGTTTTGCGTCGGCATCAATTACCTACCAGGAACTGCGCTGAGTTTCACCAGGATAAAAAAAGTGGTACAGTGGCAGTTTAGTTTCCGTTGCAATGCAAACATGCAGTTGTAAAAACACACGGGAAACGGAGCACTGTTTATTAGCGTAAAAAGAATTTCACTAGATTATATATATATATATATATATATATATATACACTGCCGGACAATTGCTAAGGACGGACGACAATAGCAACGATAGCAACCATAAAATGGAAGGCAGGAAAATGTGGAAATTAGCATAAGTGTGGGATACAGTAAGACGTGTTGTGCGTATGCAAATTTTGGATTGCCGAACTTGTTCGTAACGTCATAGTGCTGATAAGAGATATAAAGGATTTGACGCGTATTGAACGTTGTTGTTCAAACGCAAAATTGAAAGGAAAAGAATCAATTGACCAACTTGCAATTTTCAGTATGTCTTCCCGACATCACCTAGATGATTTTACGCGTGGCCGTATTATTGGCAAGATTGAAGGGCGAAAAATAACAGATGTTGCCAGGGAGTTCGACGTCAGCCACAGTGTTGTTTCAAGGCTTTGGAAATCATTTCAAACAAATGAAGAGTGTAGCAAACGTCACGGGGGAGGTCGTGTTCGCAGTACGACACCTGCAGAAGTCAGTACATAGTGATATCAACAAAAAGACACCGGCGCAGCACAGCTAGTGAGGTAGCAAATCAGTTTATGGCTGCTACTGGCAAGCGAATCTCCCGAAAAACTGTCGCCAGACGTTTGCATGAAGGAGGAATATACGCCTGCCGTCCTGTTGTGTGCATCCCATTGTCCAGACGTCACCGTTCTGCCCGTTTGCAATGGTGCCATCAACATCGCAATTGGACTGATAACGACTGGTCTGCTGTCCTCTTCTCAGATGAGAGTAGATACAGTCTATCGTCTGATTGTCGACGACAACTGATCTGGCGTGATAGTGGTACTGCATATTGTCCAGCAAACATACAGGAAAGGGACCGATATCCGACATGTAGTGTCATGGTATGGGCTGGCATCATGATCAATGGCCGTACGTCCCTCTATGTGCTTCAAACTGGGACTATGACTGGCCAACGATACATCAATGATGTTCTGCTACCTCATGTTCGCATGTTCCGTGGTGCTGTCGGTAATAGATTCATTTTCATGGACGACAACGCAACATGTCATCGATCAGTCGCTGTCCAGGAGTGTGTTGAGAACGAGGATATTCAACGCCTCGTATGGCCAGCACGTTCTCCAGATCTGAATCCCATTGAAAATGTGTGGGATGCTTTGGGGAGGAGTCTTGCTGGTCGCCAATGCCCTCCAATAAACAAGGACACCCTCATCCGTGCACTGACAGAAGAATGGGATAAATAACCCCAACAGCTGCTTGATAATGTTGTGCAAAGCATGACACGACGTGTGGAATCTTGCATCGCCCTCCATGGTGGCCATATCCGTATTGCCATCTTACGCCGGAACGCCTGCGGACGGTAATTGCATTTTTTTCACGTTTACGTATTCTGCACAAAATGGCCTGTTTGTCTCTTGAACACGTTCCAAAGCCTTCTGGATTTCAGAGCACAATAAATTGTCTTTCTTGTAATGTCCTGGCATTCTGACATTATTTTATTTCACTTGGCATCCAACCACACTTACTTTTTTATGCGCTATATAGCCGTTTATGATCCGTCCTTAGCAATCGTCCAGCAGTGTATGTGTGTGAAAGCTGCAGAGTATGATTCAGGAATTTTCTGACAAGAGTAAAGAAGTGGGATAAAAAATGAACTTTCAGAAGACAAAAGTGATGTACAATGCTTTTACAAGAAATGAAGATTTATCTATTGATGGAGAAAAGCTGGAGATAACAGATACGTACGTTTATCTTGGACAGCAGATATCAAGTGAGAGTCACATTGCTGACGAAATTAGTATGCATATAAAATTTGCCTGGAGAGCTTTTGGAAGAAACAGCATAATTTTCAAGAGCAGTATGCCATTATGTCTTAAAAGAAAAGTGTTTGCTCAATGCATCCTTCCAGTGCTTACGTATGGTGCAGAGACGTGGACCTTAACTAAAAGAGACATACAAAGGCTGCAGACAAATCAAAGAAGCATGGAAAGGTTCATGCTTGATGTAACCAGGAGAGATAAGAAGAGGAACTCTTGAATCAGAAAAATGACAAGAGTGGAAGACATCATGATCAGAGTAAAATCCCTGAAATTGCAATGGGCTGGACATAATGCCAGAAGGACGGACCATCGATGGACAGCCGAAATTTTAGATTGGATTCCAAGGGACAGGAAAAGACCCAGAAGAAGACCACATGGGGGATGCGTGAGTGAAATTCGAAAGTATGCGGGAGTAACATGGAACAGACTGGCATAAGACAGACCGTTGTGGAAGAGGTTGGAGAAACCTTCGTCCAGCAGTGGATTGATAAAGGTTGACAATGATGATGATGATATATATATATATATATTTTTTCTTATCTTATTGTTTTTTATTTGAATGACCTGTTCCGAACATGATTAGAGCTTTCAAAGCATATGGACTTTTTTTCTTTTTTTTTTTTTTGTAATGCATTGTGATTCATGTGTTTGTTTCCATGATATGAAAATTTAAGGCAAACAGTGGCTGTGATATACTGGAAAAATATGTTCGTATTTAGTCTGAAAGAAAATTATGGTTCTTTCTCAGCTGTTGACATTCTGTCAGATAGATATGCTCATTGTGAAAACTTATCCATGTCCTGTTTCTTCCAATTTTTATAGTGTATTCAGCACGAAACGTTTCTGACTTTTGAGTTTAGAAAACCTAAAGAATGTTTTATGCATTACACGAATTGGACTCGTATGAAAGATATAAAGAAATTTTTCTTGTACCTTCAAGCACATTCAAATGCATTAATTTTCGGCAACAGAGGCGCAACAAGGCATTTCTGCGCCCGTGGCATTTGCGCCCATACCCCACCGAGGTCATTAAGACAAAAAAGCTTTACCGCATGAAATATTATAATTCTGCTTGTTGCATGAGTTTTAAGGATAGCAAAACTGGCCTTGTGTTATGATTACGCACAGATTTGTATTATTTCGTACTTCACATGCTTATGCAATTTCAATTTTTCGAAAAAATTGACACTGGTCATAGGGAGTTGCTTTTGACATTTCGCTTCACACTGTATTATATGCTTTCTTTCTTTCTTTTGTCGTATTCTTTTGTACCGTAGTTAATTGATAACTAATAATCACTAACGGTTGTGAAATAGATCTTAAGAACGGGTTAGTTCTTCAGAAGACCAGAGGAAGACCTTTGCAAAGTTACTGCTAATTTAATATTAGTTTAACAACCTAACTTTAAAATATTTTTATTGGAGTGTGATACTGCAAATAGGGTATTAGGGAACTAGGTGTCATTTCTTATCCCAAACGGGAACGGCATTTTTACCCACATTAATTGCGTCCAAATATTTAAGAAGAGGTGAACGGGGTGGAGGATGGGGGTAGCACACAGCCTCAGCGGAAGGGTTTCGTGCATTTCTCTTACTTACATCAAGGATGATCTGGGTAGTGAAGTAGTGAAGTTGAACTGGACGCAGAACGCCATTTAGGGCTGTAAAATACAAAATGGGAAGAGAGCAGTGAGATTCCATACACAACTGCTCCGGTGTTCCGCATTTTGGTACCACATTAAAAGGCCGGAATTCAGCTTGCAGTAGAAGCAGTAATGACTGAATTGGCTCCGGAGTTCTGCATTTCGGTACCACATTAAACGGCCGGAATGCAGCTTGCAGTAGTAGCAGTAATGACTGAATTGGCTCCGGAGTTCCGCATTTCGGTACCACATTAAACGGCCGGAATGCAGCTTGCAGTAGCAGCAGTAATGACTGAATTGGCTCCGGAGTTCCGCATTTCGGTACCACATTAAACGGCCGGAATGCAGCTTGCAGTAGCAGCAGTAATGACTGAATTGGCTCCGGAGTTCCGCATTTCGGTACCATATTAAACGGCCGGAATGCAGCTTGCAGTAGTAGCAGTAATGACTGAATTGGCTCCGGAGTTCCGCATTTAGGTACCACATTAAACGGCTGGAATGCAGCTTGCCGTAGTAGCAGTAATGACTGAATTGGCTCCGGAGTTCCGCATTTTGGTTCCACATTAAACGGCCGGAATGCAGCTTGCAGTAGTGGCAGTAATGACTGAATTGACTTCTGAAAATCTTCGAAAATGTGAACGATATCCTTATCTTGTGCGTACGAACAACCACACTATCATTTATGATTGTGAGAAACTTACATCCTCTATGCCAAACTACCTGAACTGCCGAAAGGCATATATGTAAATTCTGTAATTATGTACCAGATGCAGAAGTTTTAATTCCGATTTTAATCAGATTGTATGCAGTGATTTTTCCGCCCTCTCTTGAGCTGCGCCCGGGGCAGCCACCCTTCCTGCTCTGCCTGCCCCGTCCTAGTTACACCTCTGCTCGACAGCGTCAGTAAGAGAAAAAATATATGCTTCCAGATTATTTTTGGGGCTCCGTGGCCGTAAAGTAGTGAAATTTTAGCTCTGAAGATACCTTTCGTCAAGTTTCCACCGCAGTTCATGATTTTCATTGTCATGATTGGAATCCAGGATACATTCTGTGAAGTTCAGGTTATTTTTAGTTCGTCTTTTCACTATGACGCCATTCAAAAAGTCAGTGCTATTTCACTGTGTCTTTCCACAGAACCAAGTGAATTCTTTGAATTGTTCGTTAGAGAATTTATTTAGCATTCATTACGTGTTCTGTGTTATACAAAATAATGTATATCTTCATCTGCTAATGACACTTTACTTTAAAAAAAGCCTGAATATAAATCTAATTTTGGCTTTTAAAATAAAGATAAAACATTTTGAATTCTTAATTTTTTTACTATTTATCGTTTACCGTTTTCAACTGATCTTTCATTACTTCCAAAATTTGAAAATTACATCTCTTTGTTTTTCAGTTTTAATTTACTTGAATAAGTTTATTACGAAAGGATATTTCAACAAGTGGACCAAGTAGTGTTCGTGAGAACAATCCCTATGTGACTATACCAACCCAGTTGTGCTGGTTTGAGTCAAACCGTGTGATCATCGAATACAGACGTGTCCATTGTCCTGTTGGAGATGCAATCCGGAATAATCGGACCAGGAGAGTTTTCTTGTAATTTAATGAATAAAACATACGCTGTAGGTGTGAAGACAGATTTTTGCTGAGTTAGAACGGTCTTCGTCAGAGGTAAGTTTTTCATGCAAATGTTATTTTACGAAGAACAAAACTGAATGCCCCCATTCCGTAAACATAGCCATCCCCCCCCCCTCTTTTTTTTTTTATTCAAAACAATTGTCATTCAGATTGGCAAATTATTACCCAACCAATCGGATGATCAACAGGTAGTCGGGTAATTATCGTAATGGATTCTCCCAGAAATTTTGTTTGCGTGTTCTCTTCCGTTCAACGTTTTTCCTTTTCCTGAAGTCAGTGATCATAAGTTAGGGGTGAGTTTCTCCGTGTTATAGGGACATGTGTAAGCCATTTTTTATAAAGAACAAAAGACAAAATTCAAAGTAACGACTCAAAACTTTGCTTTAGTATTGATACCCCAAAGCTTCTAAAACGAAATTGCTACGGCATTTCATTCATAGACTTCATAAGAGTTTCTTTAAGTATTCCATTTTCGTTTTCCCACTCGGCTACGCGTTTACTTCACCAGGTTCAATTGGAAATTCCTGACCCAGTTGCATAAAATACCGCCATTATCCTTGCAGCTTCTTTCCCTTAACCTTGGCATTGCATGATAATGGCACGCTAAACGCGTGCACCATTTAGTTGCAGTGTATTTTTGTTTATCTCTGCGATCGTTTTTCTTCCTTCCTTCTTCTTGAAGAAAGTTAAGAGACTGCTTCTTCCTCTCTGTCTCCTGAAAGTGATCGTTCTTTCGAAACAATGGAGCTCTTACCCAGACAGCGGCTTTTTACATTTAATTAATTCTCATTACAAGTACTTTTTGTGCGGGGTCCTGAGATGTCGACAAAAGATGCTGTCGAGCGGCGGGCACACTGACTGTGTTGGGAGGATCGAACGGAAAGGGGGATCCGGAGAGTCTAAATTCATCGGCAATCCGACCTTGTCCTCATAGAGTAGGAAGAGCACCTTTAGAGGTATCTGTGGCAATGTGTCATGAGACCTGAGTTCTGTGCTGCCAGAAAATTAGTAGGTACATTATCGCACTGTTACGCCAGACCGAGAAGGTGCTAAAGCGAAGCGGGAACGGCACTGGATCCCTGGGATACCATTATCTGGATCGATACCGAAACAGGTATTTGTTTGATCACTCGGATAGCGTCTGAAAAATAATGTTTGTGAGACATTTTTACCGGGGTTTTTTTTTCATTTAGTCGTTAGGTAATAACTATCTTAACCAACACACAAAGCGGGAGTACAAGAAGACCTGCTAATTCGCACCACTTTCGCACACATTTTTTTTATAATTTGAAAAGAAGAAATAAAGCGTTTTCGAACGCTTTTGCAAATATTCTCTGCTGCATTTTTTACACAAATATGCCGTGCTTTCTTGACATACATGGCGGATATATTTCACAGATAATCGATTAAACTGCCGTTTCTTTTTATCAGACATGAAAAACGAAGTTGCAGTCGTGTGAGTGAATGCGTGTTTGTCTTTGTTGTAGAAATATCTACTCGTGAAGTGAAATTAATTTTATTTAATTTTTTTGCGAATTTTTTTCTTGAACAGACCCTTTTACAAATTATAATTAACTTGGGACCTAATTTAGAACACCCGCATCGGTTATGTCAATACAAACCAATAAAAAACACATCTCGATATCGAGTGCAACTGGCAGGATTTTTTTAGACGAATAAACTTTACTTTTTGTTTAAAAAAAAATATGCTCTATTTCATTTCCTGAAAGCTGTTCTTAACACAGTGCATTAAGCTCAATAAAAAGTATGGCATTTTTTATTAATTACCTAATTTGATTTCATTCATTACACAAGTTCATGATGATCTCTTTCATCATCAATGATTGGATCAACAGATGGTTCTGGTGTCATTGAAAATAATTTCTTGAAGAACATCAAAATGTCACTCCATCATGTCTTTCCACTTTCGGAAAAACTTAAGTTCATAGAAACGGAATTCTGCCCCTTCTTTTACTTTTATTTTATTTTTTTTGTACACCAAGAAAGTCGTCAGTTATAGGGTAAGGCTTAGGTAGAATTTCTTCGATTTCTCTTTTTTTTTTTTTTTTTTTTTTTTTTTGGTTGAATGTTTACGACCACCGTGAGCAACTCATTGGGCTATAAGCAGTCGCCCGTCCCTAATTTAGGGTCACTGGTTTCAGGGAAGGGAGAGAGCCAGTGCCATAAGACAATCACAGCATCAATGCCTCACCGGGATTCGAACCCGGACACTTCACGGACGAATGATCATAAGCCTGCACTTAGACCACTGCGCCACCGAGGCAGCCGATTTCTCTTCCTTTTACCTATTTTTCTGGATAAGGGTCTGCTCTTAAATGATAAATTCTTGGTTATCTAGGTTATTGTCGAAGTTGTTACTGTTGTTATAATAGTAGTAGAAGTATATTAGAGCGCTATTTGGAAGGAATACGTATTCTGATCTGATTGCATGAATACAGGATGTTTCAAGAACGTCCTTCGCGTGCCTTAATAACACATTTTTGTCTCACGTCGCTGAAACACATTTTCTCTCTTGTCGCTCCAGTAAATGCCATACTAAAAAACAATTTTTTAAGAACGTAGGTTTATATACTCCCACGTTCGTAAGAAATTACTTTTGTGCGTGCTTTTCTAATGATTTTCATCTCATCTATAGTAATGAAATAATCCATTGTAATAACTTTCGTCATATACTATTATTTTTGATAATTACAATTCTATTTCTTTTTGTTTTGGGGCTTAATGACCACCGATAGTAACTCTAAGGCCTAAAAGCAGTTTCTGTCTTTAATTTAGGGCCACTGATTCCAGGGAAAGAAGAGAATAAGACAAGGACACCAACCATGCCTCGTACGGGACTTAAACCCAGATCCTCGGACGACTTGCTAGAAACCGAGACCTCTAACCACGCGGCCACTGGGGAGCCAGAATACATACTATTAACACTTCTTTGAAGGCTTAATATTCATAGCTATTTCTATTTCAACTTAAAGAAGCACAATGATATTAAGATCAATTCAGTGTGAAAATAGCGCATTTCTAATAACTCAAAAGTGTGGTTGCTTTGTCTGTTTTGCTAGCACACTATTCTGCGATACGTCACGTTCCCCCTCCTCCAAGAAAAAAATGGCACTCATACCTCAATTTGTAAAGAAAGGAAAAATAGGATTAATAAATACAAAACTAAACTTTGAAAGTTTTTGATTATCAACTTTTATAGTTTTTCATAATAGCTATCACAAATTGTTTTAAAAACTGTTGGCACTTACCCGTTAGGTGCACAATTACCACAGAGCATCTACAGCCCTAAGGGATCTTAATGACGTCTTTCGATCAAGTGACTTCTCAAAAGACAACGCATTGGCGAGTTATGACAGCAGTATGTGTTGAGTCATAAATGCTGGTGCATAGAATGGAGCTTCGACTTTGCATACGGAATCTTTCTAGAGAAGAAGAGCAAACCACAGAATTTTTACTAGAAATAGAACACGCCTAAGGAAAAAGTATATATATACTCGCAGAAAAGTATTGGAGTTTGATAACGAGTAAGGTGGAGGTGTAATGACTGTTCTTGCAAAAAGGACGTTAATATTGATAATGGTTGGATGTTGGTTCGAGTACAATTCAGAACGTAACTGTAATAAGCTTTATTTATTATATTTCTTGCGCTGAAAACACACATGAGAACGAATTTTAGACAGTTTAATTGTGTATTGTAGACAAGATGTTAGACGAACTCTGTTGGATGAAAGAAAATATATTCGTAATGGCATTGCGCAGCGGCAAACTTGTTCTACATGGCAAAAGTATTCCAGTTTCATATTCCACCTACCTTGGTAAAACACGAATTGAATGATGTTGCGTCCAACGACTTGCAATGAACCCGTTGTACACATTAAATTATCTTTTTCGCGAACTTTTCTTTGTTACTTAGGAATATTTTAATAAAAAAGATATGCCTTTTCAATTCCACATATGGTAAAAGATTTTCAACAGAAGCTAGCCAACCCCAGCACTTCCCATTTTGCGGTAGCAGTAACTTTCCTTTTTTCGTATACTATCTAGCATTTAAAAACGACAGTTTTTCTTATAGTTTTCCCTCAGTCAAAGGCGCAACTAGGATTTTTTTTTTTTTTGGAAGTGTGAAACTACAAAAACTGGAAATTTTTTGAGGAAGAGGATCAAAACTCAAAACTACAAATTCCACAGAACTGATTTTAATAAATACGAAACACGACGAATTCTAAATTAAGTTAATAAATTTGAAAACATTATTCAATGCTTCGAGTTGTTTTGTAAAGGAAAAATTTAGCGCTCGTTCTATGTTGATTCAACGATTAACTTTTGTCGTAATTTTAATTTAACAAAACTGCGATAGGAGTTAGTTTTATAAAAGAATGTTTTACTTGAAAGAGTAATCAAAATTTAATTATTCGCAAAAATGAAAAATATAAAAAGGACAACTTCCTTTTTTGTCCACCTCCAAGTTTCAATACGGAACATTATCATGTCTAGGTGTCTCGCGATCTGAAAAAGATTTCGAACCGGTGATCTAATTAATCAAAATATTTTGTGAGTTCGTAGCGCAGGTTTGTTAAATTAAAGAAGAAAGACAAACAGGTTATGTACTTAAAGCTACAACAACCATATTTGAATATGTACAACCAATTCAAAATCATATAGATTAGTGCATGACTTTCAGTCTGTGTTACTGAGCTTATTTGTACTTAAGAAAAAATAAGCAATTGAAATTATTAGTGCGCTTCTAGTATTTCTGCTTGAAGAGCTAAAAGGTTTCTCTGTACCTCTGTTTCGGGAATTCAAAAATTATATCTCTGTTGTGAGAATAATTTCAATATCGCTGCAGTTCATTTTTGCTCTCTGTACTTTGGTTAAAGCGAGGAAGGTGGAGTCAAAGTGAAAGTCCGATGTGTGTCGCGCAAAACTCATTCTCACTTTATTCAGTTTCCGGCCTTTTATTGTTCTCTTAAAAAAGAAAAGATGCTTATCGAGTCACGCCAAAGTTAAACAGGCAGCAAAAATGGGAAAGAAAAAAACCACGATAACATCACCCCATTTCCTCCTTTTACACCGCTGCTTTAGTAGCATTTTCACTGAGAATTCACTGCTGACAGACGAGCGGAAGCAGCCGTTTCAAACCTTTTCTACTCAGAATAGGGCTTCAAGGGTAATTTCGGAGTACAATGCATTACTACCGAGCAGTTCGTTTCTGCTGTACTCATGAAACAGCTTTGAACTCCCAAAATTCTTATTTTATTAAAGAAACATCAGGGAAACAATTCTTGTCCATGTACAGAAAAAATATTATATTGTAGTGCAGGAATAATAAATTTGAATTCTAATATAGAAACGTGATACTTCTATAAAGTCTGTGATGATAGCGAAGCATCTGTTAGCTCCATAATCTTGATTACATCAACAGGAATCCTACAAATTTAAAGATCTGTTAGACATCATAGCGAAAAAGTATCAAATTTGCTTGTGACATAACGGAAATGTTAAAATATTTTAATGTGAATCTGTTTTATTTAATTAAAAGGCGTAACAGTAGTAACAATTACTTCAAAATGAATGATTTAGGGGAAATCAACATCTCAGATACTTTAAAGGCATTGCCAGGTGTGAGAAATGTGCTGACGGCGTTCATATTCCTAGGAAAATTTTCACACCGAAGAAAAAATTGCTTCTTTTACCGATATGCTCTTCCCTTAATGATTTGGATAATAAAAACTCCGTCGTTCTGTTGAACTGCTTCTTTGAGTGAAATTGAAAACATCGGAACAAATAGAAGACTTCAGGAGAAATGTGCGCTTGTTCGTAAGCTAAATAAATACAAAGCAGTTTGTTGATAGCTTGAGTTTTATGTCTCAAGCATCTAGAGGCAAGTCGAAATAAGGAATATCTCCAGCAACGTTGAATTTCATTTGTAAAATATAAATAGAAGTCGTCACGAGAATAGCACAGACGTTTGCGATAGAAATGTCAAACAGTCCGTAGGGGAAATAGGCTATATAGAAGTCTGTATGTTAAACAGTAATCCGTAGGAAAATGTGCAGTAACCAGGGAGTGTAAAAAAGTCATAAGAAACATATTTGGCAGTGTACAGAAGAAAAAAACAGAATTGCACGCAAGAGAAATGTGTTGGACAACGAAGTTCCACAAAAACGTTTACAGAAGAACTGTGTAGAAATCCAGAGGGAATTTACAAGCCTGTTTAAAAAATGTGTGGGGAACATGGAAAATGAAGCACAACATCTTTTTAATTCTTCAAATGCTTCTGACTTTCAGGTCTCCATAGTATGGTAGCGAAAGAAAATGCCTGTGAGAACAGGACTACTTTCTTTACAACGGCAAGCGATTGCTGTCATAACAGTTTTGCCCAGCAGCTGTTGAAGTCAGTAGTTGTTAAGATGCAATGCAATCATATCGCGCTTTCGAAATCTCATAACACACAGATCGCAGCTAAACACCAAGTAATAACTGAATGGCTTCATAGTAGCCGAGGCTCACCATCATTGAAAGGCTGTATTATACATACGTAAATTATAACGTAAATGCATACACTATATTGACAAAAGTCACCGCACACCACTTCAAAAGCAAATGAACGGATCCGCTGCGTTGCTAAGATGCGCGGTACAGCTGCAAACGGTATAAAAACAAGCCTGAAGCTGGGCGCAATCATATCGCACTGTGAGGTTGAGTGAAAATGTCGCGGAGGGAGAGAACTGACTTTGAGAAAGGAAAGATTGTTGTGTGTTATATTAGTGTGTTGTCCAGAGGAGAAACCGAGAGACGTTTAAACATACCCAAGTCAACTGTTTTGGATGTACTGAATAAGTGGATGACACATGGCGTGCTTGAAGCAGCAAAATGTACCTGCAGACCAAAGAAAATCAGTGATAGAAAACGTGGAAGCCTCAGGAAAGTCGTTACAGCTAATCGACGGAGTACTGCACAAGACCTTAGTGGACAGGTGACTTAAAATGCTAGAACCTCGGTATGTACACGTACCATTCGCAGAGAACTTCATTCCATGGGTTACCGTGATCGTGCGGCTGCTCATGAGCCTTTCATCTCCACTCGGAATGCTACTCGTCGTTTAGCATGGTGTAAAGAACATTTATCGTGAACCCTAGATCAATGGAAACGGATCCTATGGACTGATGAATTCAGATACACAATCCATCAGTCTGATGGCCGTGTGTGGGTATGACGGCAGCCGGGGAAACGCTATTTACCACAGTGTACTGTTCCTACGGTCAAGTTTGGAGCTGGCAGTGTACTCGTGTGGGGGTGTTTTTCGTGATATGGTCCCGACCCATTGTTTATCGTGGAAAAACCTGTTAACCAGCACGTCTACCTCGATATTCTGGACAATTATGCCCTATCAACTCTGCGGCAATTCTATGGAACCGAGCTTTGTTGGTACCAGCGGGATAACGCACCGAGCCATAAAGCAAGGACTGTTACGGCGTGGTTTGACGATAATTCCGTATCGTGTGTGGACTGGCCAGCACAGAGCCCTGATCTTAAACCCATAGAACACCTATGGGATGAATTAAAGCGCCGCATAAGAAGTTTGGAACCAAGGCCTACTACTAAGCAACAGTTAGCGGCAGCATTATGTAGTGAATAGAAGCGCATGCCTATCGCTGTGTTCCAAAACCTAGTCGAAAGCATGTCTCGAAGGGTCAGTGCATGCAGTAAGGCCAAAGGTGGACGTGGACGAACACCGTACTAATGTATGTCATTAAATGTTATGTTGGGGTTTTCTCTTCTAGGTGTCCGGTGACTTTTGTCAATATAGTGTATGTCCAGATTTGGCACAGGATTCGTTCTATTTTACGAAGTTTTAAAAGAATGTCGGCGGGCTTTGTTGACCTAGGGTATGTGGTGCCCAGTTAATCGTCTTGTGTTCCTAAGAAGAAGTTTGCTGCTTATGAGTAGTGTTGTGGCATACGAGTTAGCTACTAACTTTTGATCTAACTGAAGGCCGTAACCGACCTTTTTTGCTGGATATGTGTCGCATATTACCTAAACAAAAGGCCTGAAGCCAACATTTTGCATTATTTTTCATCTTGAAATGCATTATTCAGTGCTTCTGTCAGTTTTTGATATACTATGGGGGAAAAGGTGTGCCTTCTGATGGCATAGTCACTGCACTCACATAATGAATATATAGTAAGAGACTGTGAGAACATTCATGCTGCCTTCTTTCCATAATACAAAGTTGAAAAACATGACGCCCTGTATCTTTAAAATGGTGCACCGCTTGTTGGGCAAAATAGAAGATAATTTCCTTCAGGACTGTCTGAGTTCCTGCCTACCTGTACGTCGTACAGAACTGGAAAGAATTTCTTCTGCAGGACCCGTTGTCTACCGGTTTCACAAGTAGAGACGTAACTAGGGAGAGCAGACTGAGCGATTGCCCCGGTCGCCTCTAAAGATAAGGCACAAAACCACTACTTACAATCTGATTAAAATAGGAATTCAGTTTCTAGTGCAGTTTTTCAGCTCTATACTTTGTCATTTGACAGAATTTGCTTATAATATGCTTCTCCAGTTTTTGCGTTTCTTCTTCAAAATGTTAAGGAGACAGTCTCTCATATTGAGAAAAGAAGGCGCCGTTGTACATACGTTGGAAAAGAAGAATGATGTTGACAAAGTTGAATATTATCTGGGGGCTATTTGATCATTACTGCAATCCCCGACTGCCAGCTGGAAATTCAAAGGCATGCTGGAGTGACTTGGAAGAGATTGTCTCAAGATAAAAAGTTGTGGAAAGACTTGGGGAGACTTTCATTCAGCAGTGGATTGAAAATGATTAATGATTCTATGTATTTATATATAAGATATAGAAAGACAGATGGGAGTGCAATATTTTGTGGTTTGCCCCCAGGCGCAGAAATGCCTAGTTACGTCTCTATTGACAGGCAAAACTTTTAACAATTATCTGAGCTCTGGTGGATGTTTATGACGAGGCACAACGGATAAAAGTTTTTTTTTTCTATTTAATATGAACATCTAGAAACAATTTTTACTCTACATGAAAACATGTTCATTCTCACCAAGTCGAATCCAGCGGTTTCTAAAAAAATTGAAAAGCGCCATCTTCGTCACCTGACGTAATCTCGTTAAACATACTTAGGACAAAATCTCCCCGTACAGGTAGGTGCCAGCTTCTCGAAAATCCAAGTGGGCATTAATTCTGATTCTACTTGATTCAAGGATGTTAACTCTTTGATTTCAGTTCTAAATGGAAGATTTTCAAGTTATTTCTCTGGGAAGCCCAAGAAGATTCACATCTTTCAGAAGGTAGTAATTCGAACTGACATATGTTTTCTATTAAGTGTTACTGTTCCTGAATGTATGAATACGAGCTCCAGGCTAGGAAAATTATCAGGGAAAAACAGCAAGAGCAATGATGTCTCATTCTGGACAGCAAGAAGTGGCCATCCTACCTTCTTCCCACCGGGTGATAAGTCGCATGACTTTTAAAGGATAGCAAATGCCACCACGTGTTCAACACTGCCATTAAAGGCACGCAAACGGGCAACGGAATAATTCCATATTGCTGGAGCTGATGATTCGGAATGCAGGTAATATCACTATCCAATGATTTTCTCAGTGCAGGAGTTCTTTTGTATTGCTTGTTTTTTTTACCTTCATCAATTCTTAACACAAACAGAAATCACGCCCACCTTAAGGTCATTACCTAAAAGTAAGGCTGAGAATCAGAAACCTTGAGGCAAACTGAACTCCATAACTCATTCCAGACCCGAACAAGTTCTGGGCACGAACAGGTACGCCCGTCTGCCAGACAACCTGGAGAAAGGGACATACACTTATACATATGTAGTTTCAGCTAATGGTTATTAAAAAAATAACTAGAATACATGAGTCGGAATCGAAAACTCAACACACTTGAAGAGTTTAATAGGTAAGAGCCACTCGCTTATCAAAAGGAATAAATTTGTTACCTGTCCAAGTTAATGAACTGACAAATTCTTCAACAATCAGCAAAAGAACTTTGAAAACCAAAAAAAAAACGCTTTGCTAGCATGTAACATCTCAGAGCTTGCAGTTATCGAATCTAATGTGAGTGGAAGGAGATATACTTAGGTACACGAAATAGGAACAGTCTCTGACAGCAGAAGACTCTGTCCGACGAGCCTAAATCCCTCGAAGACGGTATAATGTAAAAAGCCCAGATTTGCTGGTGATAGAATTCGAACGCACATCTTCCTTCTCCGGAGTCGGATATTCTACTGCTTGAACTATGCCGACGAAGGCTTATTGCTTAAACTTGCCGTTTTGACATGTGCCATCCCAGTGGTACGTCACAACTGAAGCATGTGAAAGGGATCAGAAAATTTCCCTCGCCAATTAGCAGAAACATTGCAGAAAAAGAATGGTCCAGTATTTTGATCAGAGCAATACATCATCCCACAAAGCATCCATAAATAAATAAATAAAAACGAAAAACCTAAGGTACCAGGTGACCGAACATGACTAAGTATATGTGCACGCAAAGCGTGTTATTCAGCAAAATAACAACAGTCTACATTGAAATCATACAGCATCGGAAGCTATTGCAAAGACGAAACCAGTCATGTCATTTGCTTATCCGTTTCAGTACACAGAGTAAACTTTCATTCGTTTTTCTTCTGGTCAGGATTTGCTAACGGGAACTACATTTTAATGACATTTAGCATTTTTTCATTTATTTTTCTCCCTTTCTTTTTGCTTTTTCTCCATGGGCGGGACTTAATGATAAACCAATTCAAAAAATCAGATTTTGGTTTAAGGGTAATTGCGATACTTCTTCGGTGTTGACTTGTTTGTGCGGAACACAGCAGGTACAATGAAGAGACAGGTGCGGGAATTAGTACCATCGTAGGAGATATTCCACACTATTACGAAGCGTTTACTTTCAGGAGTTAATTATAGAAAAAACGTAGTCATTATTTATGAATGACTGCTTATATATGTCCTGAAAGACACACGTCCAACTTTCGAAGTAACATAGCCTCAAGGAAACCGTTAAGATGAATTCAAGAAAATTTCCCCAATATATCCAATTGTCCGTAATTGTTTACCAAATTACGAATTTTCTTGTAGAAACCGAAGCATACAGAACCAGTTTTTTCACATATTTGTTTGTGGTAACAGATTCCGGGCTCGGATGAGTCAGTTGTGACGCGTAGAAGGCTATATAATGATATAAGTATTTAATTTTTGTCAAGGTAAAGACTAAAGTTCTTCAGCTGCAAAAAATATTTCCGTGAAGCTTTCACGTTTATGCCATTAATTATCTAACTCGAGCAAAAATTTCAAGCTCTATTTTTTTCCGGCTTTGTGTTCAGCACAGTTTTCCAATGAAAATGTTATTTCGAAAATCCGCAGTTGCTGCACATTTACATTCCATTTATATATATGTAACTTGAAGCAAAGTATAATGGTGTACAGTAAGGGCATGCCGTGCTAATCATATGGTTTCTGGTAATTGAACAAGTGAGCAAAAAATAAAAAAAATAAAAAAAAGAACGCTTTGACAGAACTGTGTCACCAGCTTTTTGTGGAAAATTCTATTTCTTTTACGTAACACAACAAAGAATACCGAAAAGCTTTGAGCTTCATTTACTAAGAGCACAATTACAAGTTGTATTCTGGACGTATTGGTTTACAAAGAGAAACTCACCAGATACGAAGAATTGTATTCTTTCAACCTATGCATACGCAACATGTGATGAATAACGCATGCAGAGTTAAGCAATATGCATCGTGGAAGACACTCAATGGTATGATGACCTCAGTTCTAATTGATACTGAAATAATTCCTACGACATGTCTGAATTTTACCAACGGGAACCAATCATGCAAGGGCAAGATGCTAAAAACTTCCTGTCAGCTTATCTGTAGTCTGAAAATTGTGAGAGAGGTCCAATATTTTCGGCTCAAAATCATCATTATTTCACTGTTTTCCATTTATCATATCATCAAAAAACTTAAAAATTACATCGCCATGAAAAGAGAATGGAACCCTCATCTCCCAATTTCCGTTTCAGTACGCTACCTGGGTAAATCTCAGATTCGTTCCAGATTCCAATGTTACAGTTTATTAATTTCAGTCGCTTGAAAATTCATTGTCATGGGTGGTGTAACGGTAGCAAATTCAAACGGTAGCAATCAGGGGATGCGAGGTCGATTCCCGCTCCAAATTGATGCAATTTTTACGTTTTCTGAGTTGGTGGCTATACAGTCAAATGCAGGCAATTCTGAGCCGAGAATAATGTACTTGTGTGTTTGCCATGTAGTTTGGAGGAATATTTTTTCATTGATTTCTGTGTGAGAGGAGTTTGCTTTTTTCCAATATATTTAAATTCAGTCATATACATTAAATGCTAACACTTTTTGTGGGATGGAGCAGGGATAATCATTTTATGATTTTGTTAGAAAGGAAATTGGAAAAGAATGGTCTCATCGATCATTGGAAAGATCGTTCAAGAGCTAGAAAGACAAAGGAAATTGAAAGATCATTGAAGAACTACAAAGACAAAAGAAATTGGAAAGATCGTTCAAGAACTAGAAAGACAAAGGAAATTAGAAAGATCGTTTGAGAACTAGAAAGACAAAGGAAATTGGAATAATCATTCTGATCCGTCATTTTGCAGCTAAAAATTCAGCTCTAAATTTTATCTATTAGATTTATGTAAGCTTAAAAATGACACTTGCATAGGTCTATGCACAGAACAATAAAGTTAATCTTGTTAAACCATGCAGAATTCTGACGTTATAGATGCACAAATACTGCATTTACTGCATGTTGAAGTAGAACACACAAGGACCTATCAAAAATCATAGACTACATACATTACGAAGTATATAGAAATAAAAAAATAATCGTTTAGTCCACAGTGAATTTTCTTTTCTTGTCGACCGTAGTTTTGTTGTGCTTTGGTCTAACTTCATCAGGACGAAACTGCTGTCGACGAGAAAATAAAATTCATTGTGGCTAAATAAACGTTGGTTTCTTTATTTCTAAACAAAGACATATTTCAGGGAAATTCCGTATGAGATAGCAACAACGATGTACAAAAATGCAATCCCGAAGTGATGCAGAATTGCATACCCTCAGGACCGGCGGCCCCATGCAAAGATTGACTTGACGGCCGCTAAGAATGTTTTTGAGAGAAAAACGAGCATGGCTCATAATTGTTATAATATAAATTTTCAATCAGATTTAAGTAATGGATATTTTTCCTCAATGCTGTAAAACTGAAATTGAAAAAAAATTGCGTAAAAGTTATTGATTATATAAACTATTCACCATTTTAGTGATTCTTTTCAAAGATATTACAGATTAAAATAAAAATCAACATGTAATTAAAAACGGCCCCTCTGAAATGGCGGGGCTAAGCAGCCGCCTTGCTCGCCTATGCCAATACTGGCTCTGTACACACAGACGTAATTTACGCTTGCGCACTTATATTGCACATAATAAACTTAACTATAAAAAAACTGGAGAATTTATGCAGAATTTTTTATTAAATTTGTCATACAATAATCGTAAATGGCTGTAGATTCAAGAATAGGAATTTCTATTCAATCAGAAACATCCAGTACGAATTTAGTTCAGCGAACGAATAATAAACGCGACTTAAGTTCTAATGAAATTCATCATGAAGGAATTTTACATGAAATTAAAGCAAAATTTTGTACTTGAAATGTCACTGAATCTTGTGCCTTACTAGTGTAGTACATATGCTGGAGATACAGAATGCCCACAACGATTTTAACGATGTAGCACACATAAAAATCCATACATGAACAAAAATTAAAAATAACATCTCTAAAACGTATAAAACGGCAAAGCACTAGCATTATAATAACACATCACATATTGTTGCCTGAAGGACAAGACGTTAGGGCGGCTTCTTGTGCCTGAAGCTTAGATTCCAGTTCTTCATGGGACATGAGCACACATTTGTTTCTGTTCTCTTCTGTTGTGTGTATATGTATGTGTTAATTAAGCAGCAGCACTAAGAAGTGGAGAAATCCTATCCTTCTAAGCTCACTTGAATCTATTTTCATGAAATAAAAATTCTATACATTTTATGATATATATATTTCATTTTCATTTTCTAGGCCCTGTGGGAAACCAATTACAGGCTGCTCAAAGGACAAAGAGACAACACTCTATTTAGTGGAAGAGAAATCGAAAAGCCTTTCCTTTACCCACGACCTCACCGAATATTCCTCTACCTCACGACAACCGAACCACTGGGGTGCTGGTATTGTTAGACTTCATACGGTAAGTTAAGTATTAAAGGAGTGTTAAACTTCGAATTCTTAATGTTGATTGGCTGTTTGTTGGTTGCTCGTTTCCCAATGGAGGTCTCATTCCGCATTGCAGAAAGCCATTTGCAAATAACACCACAACGCTATACGAGAATATCAGAAAGAAGAGTAACAAACGATAGCTCTACACATGGTGCGATTGAAATTTCTTATTGTAGGATTCACGCAGTACACACAAAATTTTGATCTTGTTTTCCTTTCGTTGATACGAGTAGCAGAAAACAAGTGAAGCTGCGAGGAGTTCTTCATTAGCATGCTTAATGTTTCGACTTGTGGAGACGCTTTTAACTATTTCAGGGTTTCCGCACGTTCTTCTGTAAAATATTTTGTGTTGTGTAAAAATAAAATAATTTTCTAAATTGAAGAGCAACACGCCTGTTATCAAATTTTTGTCAAAGAGGCAGCAGCGGTTAAATAATTGCATAAAGCCTATATGAAATCCCTCCGCTTGCTGACTGCACCGTTCTTAAGTAAGTGGGTGGGAAAATGTTTTGGGAATAAGGTTTTCAGATGTCTTTCGGGAATGCATGGAGGGAATTTTTGAATTGCGCCATCACAATGAACGAAGCATGAACTCTTCCTTTCAACCCAGAAACGAAAGTCTGGTCAATGCAGTGGGAAAATGCTTACCCACGCAAATTCAGACAGGTCGCTTCCAGTGATTCATCGGCGAAAGGTTTATCGACAGCGGTTCCACCTTCTTTCCAATCATTGAGACACACATTTTATTTCTTTTCTAAGACGGTGCTCTTAAAGTTGACGCGGAACGTTTAGAAAAATATGACGTAGAAACACTTGCTGCCGCCAGATGGCCGGGTGGTGCGAAGAGTTGGCTTCTAATTATTCGTTCCAGATGGGTGCGAGTTCGAATCCCGGGAGAGGATGGACGGTGTTTTTGTCTTACAGCACTACCTCTTTCCAGTCTCTGTAACCAGCCCAGATGGCAGAGCCCTATCAGATATTAGGGCCGCTGGTTCCAGAGAGCAGGGCCCTTTCAGAGATTAGGGCCGCTGGTTCCAGAGAGCAGAGCCGTTTCAGAGATTAGGGCCACTGCTCATCCATCCATGTTTACTAGACCTAGTCATAATGACTTCTACCCGTTTTCAAGCATTTATTTCGTGATGCCCATTATTCGTGACGACCAACAATGCGAAATATCGTTTACAAAATTCTCAAAGGGATATCGAAAAAAGCGCCTGTAAAATGTTTCGTTAGCTGGGCGATGTGATGTCAACTTATCTTGGTCAACGTAGGATATTATGCTTGGATAAAGAAAATAACGTTTCCTCTTATTGTAAATTAACCCTTTAACCAGCTAGAATGAATTAATTAGGAGTTAGAAAAATGGGCTGAAGTCAGCTCAAACGAATACATATTCGCTGTCTAAAAAGTGGGCCGAACGCGACTGGAACGAGAGAACCTGCGCATCAGAATGCGTTTCTTACCCCATAGCTTTATTATTCTAAGTGGTCATTTAATGGGATGAATGACACCAATGTTTTTTTTGACTGATTACCTGCTAAACAGCAACAGTGACGTGGAATCTTAGAAAGGAGGGAGATGTTTGACTCAACCAGTGACATGATGTCCGTGAAAGTGGGACTGTCCTTGCCCTACCATGCCTTGGGTCATGGAGCAGAGAACATATAACTAGAAGGGAGCCCTTGTTACTAGTGATAGATTTATGGTCGGTACTGCTGATATGCGAGGGGGGAGGAATTATTTTTCTATAGATTTAGCTATGTGAACATAATTGGCAGCTATGTGAAAATTTTTGTTTCGGGAGCGCAGAAAATTTTGGGCACCATTCGGTTCAGGTACGTCAGCCATTAAAGAGTTAAAACAAAGCGGTGCGGTTTCTTGTTATGGAATGCATATCCTGCAGGTGAAAATTACACTTAGTCGTGAAGTTGTAAAATATCATTCTGAGTTTGACAAACCTTTCGAATTATCTCTAACAGACTGGTAAAGTTTCTCGAATGTGTGTCTATGGTGTGCTCCAACGAATAGCTATTCCTTTTGCTCAAATTAAGTAGGGCTATATGCTTCGCAAACAGTGCATTTTAAATGAAAGCAGCTATAAATATAATATACAGAAAACCGTATTATAGTATTAGGTGCCAAATGGATACTTTTCGCAATGCAGTTTTTGTTGGGAATTCAAAGATTTACACTCCATAAAAATATCACCCCGAAAAAGAAAACTGCGCGTTACATGTAACTTCATATGTGCTTTTGTATTTTCAGTATATGCAATCAAGAGCGGGTAAAGAAATCATGAAGATGTGTTAGTCAAAGACGGCAGAGAAAGTGAGTCGTGACAAGTCGCTTGATGATCTTTAATTAAATCTGCATTCAGTTTCCAAACGTTCCGGCACCGCGGTTGAGCCTAAGCGAATAGCATTCGGAAACTATCCTGACATAAATGAGATTTGGGATGTCTCCCAAAGAAACTAGGAAATAATTGAGACCTG
Organism: Macrothele yani; assembly: GCA_039090855.1. Classification (NCBI taxonomy): domain Eukaryota; kingdom Metazoa; phylum Arthropoda; class Arachnida; order Araneae; family Macrothelidae; genus Macrothele; species Macrothele yani. Next base: position 52,823,999 of record CM077011.1, on the reverse strand, counting down.
TCCTCTGATTCATTAAAAAATTCATCTCTCTTAAAAATGCACAATTAAAATACATAAATGAACGTTAATAATTGAAAATAAACGTAGAACGCGTGCTAACTTTTATATGTTTTGGAAAATCTCCTGAGCTGGGATTTCGAATATACGAGTATTTCACCAAATGTAAAAAATAGTGGACATGATTGTCTACTGGCTTGCCTCCAGTTTTTGACTAAGTTTCATATAGCTCAAAAGTTTCCGTGCAAATACATATATGTAAACGCAAATAACATAGCGATTCTGACGAAACCGTTCCTTGTATTCGGAAAATAATGACCATTACAAACGAGAGAAGTTTGTCCGAGAATCTGCACAACTTTCAAATATGGGTTCAAATAGCAAGGCGTCATGTCATGGTACTTCTCTTCAACATCAGTAGGGATGCTCGAACAATCTTCACGGGATCGATACACACGAAAACAGCTTTTTCACAACGGCCACTTCTGTTCAGCATTAATATTGAACAAGATATTTGTTTGGTATAATGAATGAGAATGGCCGAAATACCCGCGCTTGGGCATAGGCTCTTAAGTTTTCCTTTATGTTGGTGATTTATTTTTAGAACACTTTCTCGGTATGTTTTCGTGAAACGAATTGTGGTGTTTTGTGAAAAATAGATACTGTAATGCAAATCACTAAAAATTCCAACTGTCCGATCAAGGTTGAACACCTCTGGATTCGATAATTGCAAGTTTTATTGTGATCTAGGTTTCCACTTCTATTCTTCGCATTTCCACAATGACCTCAATCTCTTGCATCCCTGAAAGATTTGTCGAGTTTGATGATGCAATGATATATTGCATGCCAAAGTTCTCTTTAAGAAGCTGTACGGTGTATGTCATGCAAGAATTACGTTGAGGTTTAAGGATTATAGCTGAAGGACAGCAGTTGTCTTTAGTTGATCACTGCTATTTTCCTGTCGATTTCACGCTGCCAGCAAATGCACGTTCTACCTTGTCCTCTCTGTCTTCGCCTTGTTCTTTCTCAGACTTTTTCTTTTTACGCTTTTAAACGGTTCATGCCAACTCAACATTTTTGCTCGACTCATCACATCCTCACTGCGTGAGTAATGTCTTTGTTCTCCGTAACATGAATAAAAGCACTGGATTTGTAGAACCTGCGGTGTTTTAGTTGAAGCTATTTTTTTTTATTTTTATTTTTTGTGCAATTCATTCTTTTTTTTTTTCATTTTCATATGCAGAGTATGTAATAGACGACCATTTATTTTTCTAAGAAATCCTAATTTAATGTGACACACTGCGCATCACTTTGTGAGGTCTTTCTGCCCATATTTAAATAGTTGTTTGATTTTTCTTGGAACGAAAATAAGTTGGAAGGCGAAGAGCTGAATCAACGGGTAAGAATTTTACCACTTCACAATGTTGGCAATCAGCCGTAAAAGTTCATCTGTTACAAAAGTTTCAACTTAGCAACGTAGATGAGCTTGCATGAGAACTCAAAAAAGGGTAGAAACTGTTCATGCAAATTCAGTGGTGATGACAGTCTGAAACAGTTCTCATGGTAGCTCATCTCTGGCAGAAGTCTGGTGACATCTATTATAACGGTACGGCAACCAAAAGCTGTTATCGGAAACATCTCTCATAACGGTTCAAAAGCTTGTATCGGAAGTTGATGTTATGTAAATTCCACTGCAAACGAAAGCCCAATATAGATAATCTTGCGGAGTGCCGAAAATACTATTTCAGCGTTTTTAGGCTGACGAATATAAGTGTGAGCATGAATTAATTTTGTTTTCTTTTCTTAAGATTTTTTGTTGAATTATTTCATTTATTCACCATCACTGAATTTCAGTGGCTGACGCCAACTTTCATAAACCTGAAGAAATTTATTATAACCCTTATAACGAAGTAAATTTCTCCGTCATCTTTGTCCACGCCGGTGCTCGAACCCGGGTCCCCTCATTCCGGAATAAGTCGCTCTACCAATTGAGCCACGCGGACGTTCGTTATCGCTGCTATCTGCCTTTATGTCGTGTGCGTCCTGCGGGGCAGGCACGTCACACCCTTCAGCCGCTTCTGCTCCAAAGAAAAATGAAATTTTAAATAAAATCCCAAGGTTCCTAAAGTTCTTTATTCTTATAAACGTATTTTTGTATTATTATGAACATATATTATTTTAAGTATATTTGATGGAGGAGAATGAACAAAAAGTGTTCAAGGTTAAGAATCTGGTTGGAGATAACAGCTTCCACATCAAAAGTTGCCATGCAACTTTTGGGTGACTCAGTTTACAAGCTAAGAATAACGTTAATGATATAACACACTTAAATAACTGACCATGCTTCCTAAAATATTGTATTAAGCACACTGTCTATCCCAGTTATTCTGCGCACTTCTGTTCGTAACTCCTTGTCGGAATATATCGAGTCCAAATCTTTCGTGCTTTAATATACGCGTTTTCTCGTGCAACTGATATTATTAAATCATTTACTAAATAGCATTGTGCGTGCGTGTGCGTGTGTGTGTGTGCGTGTGTGTGTGTGTGTGTGTGTGTGTGTGTGTGTGTGTGTGTGTGTGTGTGTGTGTGTGTGTGCGCGTGTGTGTGTGTGAAGTAACGGAAATTTATCATTTCAGATTTGCAGTAAAGCAAGAAACCCAATTGTCCGTAAGACGATATTCAAGCAGCATGGTGTCCTGGAAATATTCACCCTCCTCTTTTGATAGAGTCACACATATTGACAAGAATTGTACATTTAACTAAATAAAAATCCCATCCGTCAGAGCAAACCTGATACACTCGGATAGCAGATAATTAGTTGGAAATTATAATAGTATCTTTGCTTGCTTCAAATCATACATACATGCATACATATCACTAAGCTGTTCTCTGAGATTCAGAGGTTAGCTCTACAAAAAATACAAACTACCAGATAAATTTTTAACTAATTATTTACTTACTGTTGCCGTGTAAAGCTTCTCCATTTACAGCGATCTTGACACGCAACTCGAGCTTCACTGACATCCATCATACGACGTACACAAGACCTTCTGTACTTCATACTCATAATTTTTTTCTCATGAAGACACTCCTGAACCTGATCCTCCCATGGGTTCCTTGGCCCTCCTCAGCTTTTCCATCCTGCCACTTGGGCTAGAAAATTTTTCTTAGTAAGCATCTCATCACTCATTCTTTCAACATGGCCAAACCACCCGAAGCATATTAGTCTCCACCTTGATAAGAACAGTTTGCTTCACATTACATAACTGCAACACATCTTTATTCCTCACACGATCAGAACGTATCTTGCCAACCCCAACCCTTCGTAAGTAATGCATTTCTTCAGCACACAAATGAGTCCTATATTTCTTCTGTAGTACCCAGGTTTCACTGCCATACATCAGACTAGGAACAATTACCCTTTCATACACAGCCATGCGGGGCTCTCTTGAGAAATCATCATTCCTGTGAAAACTTCCCAAAGCAGCTATGACTTTCAATGAAGAATTCAGTCGGATACTAATTTCATCATCCAATCTCTGCCAAACATGCTTCCTAAATACACAAACTCTTTCACCTGGTCAATCAATGTGCCATTTAGACTTATATTACATTCAGTACTAACAGTTCCTCGCTCAAAAAACCATACTTTGGGTTTTCCTTTTTTTATATTCTGTTTGAATTTCATGCAAACTTCGTACATCCGGGACAACAGATTCTACAAGTCACTTTTGCTCTGGACTGTGCCATCAGTACAGAGCAATCTGCACACTCGGATATTACTAAGACATAAACCAGTATTGTTCCTCTTGGCATCACGCATGCACGCATCCATAAATACGTATATTAAACAACCATGGTGACATTACACAACCTTGCCTGACTCCTGCACCAACAGAAAACCATTTTGATAAAACACTATTCACTCGTACACAGGCTCTACTGCCAGCATACATGGCTTTTACACCATTAAGTAGATTACCAGTAACACCATATTTATGCAACACCTTCTACAAAAGTGTCCCATTTACTCGGTCGTATGATTTCTCTAAATCTATGAAGGCAGCAAAAACTTTCTTACCAACAGCCAGATACTTTCCAATCATCATCGTAATGCAAACATTTGGTTAGTGCAGCCTTTACCAGGCATAAAATCACTCTGGACATCCCACTGAGTACCTGAACAAAATCCTGAATATCTAATTAATAAGATAATTAGAGATTCAGGATTTTGTTCAGGTACTCAATGCTGAAAAATGGCTCTTCGATGTTGGTATAAACATGCATTTCAGGTCTGTACTAACTGCATTTCGATGCTGATTTTTGTAAATCTAAGTTTCGCGCTATAGGTAAATGCAGCAGGGATTTGCATTGTACTAAGTTTCACGTTTCAAAACTATTATAAAAATTTACATTTCGTTAACTTTCATAGTGTAAGACACTGAATAGCGATTTACATTGTTTCAAGTTCTACCAAGTAAGTGCAACAATTATTTACATCACTGTAGTTTCATGGTTAAGACAGTGTATTAACAATTTACACAACACCGTTACACAATGTCAGAAAATGCTGCAGTTTACAAAATGTCAAAATGGTGTAACGAAATTGATTTACACAGCGCTAAGTTTCCTATGCAAGATATTAAATTACATCTTCTGCGTATTGAAAATATTGATTTACAGCTGGATAAATTGACAGTTTAGCACGATAACGTGTATCGTGTTAACTTCACGATGTAATAATACTAAATTCATGATATAAGACAACGTGGTGTTAATGACCAACATACTGTAAGGTAAAATGTTTGACTGCATGCTTTCCTAGATATATTCTCGGTATGCTCTCCAAACCTGAAACTTTCTAGACCGTAAAATGTATTTCTTTTCAATCCTTGATGTACGCAGAAGTAAAAATGAAACTAATTTATATTTGCTTGATTTGTTAAGATAGAAGATTAGTTGGTCGTATTGCTCATTAACGTAGTAGGAATAATTGAACATCATTCAGACTGATAGTCTTTCTTTTAGGCACTGAGGCCATGTGACCATGTATTGCAGCTGTTTTCAGATCATGACTCAACGGCAATTAATGCTGACATTTTTTTTTACTTCTGTAGTAAAAAGTGCAAGTAGTATAAGTGTGTGGTACTGTTTCTCCGTTTTTCTGTTTTATTTTTTAACAAGCTTCCAGCTCGCAAGGTAAATGAACCGCAATTATGACCTGGCAAAAGAAAAACAATGAGTTCTAAACGTTGCGTGAATATGGCCTAAAAGATAAGATCATTAAAATGCCTGACTCACCTTTCACCACCGAGCAATTAATATTAAATTCGCGTTCCTATTATTCTGCGCTTTTCTAATCCTTTCCTCTGAACTTTCCCTCAGACATACTTGGTGGTTAGTTGCAACAACCAGTGACATCGAAACAGAAAAAAAATGAACTTCTTTGTTTGTCTTACTTTTCCATTCTCTCATTTAATGATAATATTTGCCCCCCCCCCTTCTTTGTGTGTAAATTTGTGTGTTGATGACTAAGCAAAGGAATTGACAATGTCTCATTATTCAATCAGTAATTTTCCCAATTTTTACCTTTTCCCATCGTCTCTCGTCGGTGATTATTTCTTCCTGTTTCCTTTTTTTTCAGCGCTTTGAAAACATGAAAAAAAATTATTTGCCACTACAGAAGTATATCTTGGAGCTAGTACATTATATTTCAAAATTCTTACATTTGAATCATTGCGTTACAGCTTATTACCATACGATCTATCCTGGTTTTTTTTTTTTTTGGTTTTTTTTTTTTTTGGTTTTTTTTTTTTTTGGTTTTTTTTTACAGCCACCATTTTTTTCTAACTCTTGCAAACACAAAACGACAGCGCCTTTGTAAACTTAGAGAAAGCTTATAACCGAGAAAATGGAAGATCTTAAAGGATTATGGTATAACTGGAAATCTGCTTAAAAGTGTGGAAGCTATGTTGAGCATGTGGGCGAGTGAATGATCTACTATTGGTGTCAGCACGTACTAAAAGTGTGGAAGCTATGTTGAGCATGTGGGCGAGGGAATGATTTGATATTGGTGTCAGCACGTACTAAAAGTGTGGAAGCTATGTTGAGCAAGTGGGCGAGTGAATGATTTGCTATTGGTGCCGGAGTCCGACAAGGTTGTGTAATGTCACCATAGATGTTTGATATATTTATGGATGCATGCATGCGTGATGCTAAAATAGATAATACTGGTTATGCCTTGGTGATATCAGTGTGTTCAGGTTGCTGCATGCTGAAGACACAGTCCTGTTGGCGGAAAGCACAAATGGGTTAAATACAGTATGTTGTTCCGTGATGTACGAAGTTTACATGAAATTGAAATTGAGGAAAAACCAAAGTTATAGTAAACCGAGGAACTGTTAGTACTGAATGCAAGTTCAGTTTAAATGGTACATAAGTTTAGATAGACCAGGTGAATGACTTTGTTTACTTAACAAGCGTATTTGACAGAGAAAACAGATTAGATTATAGAATTAGTAGGCGAGCTAATACATCTTTGAAAGTAATCGCTGCCTTATGAAGATTTTACAGGACTGGTGGGTTCTTGAAAACGTCCTAAATGACTGTGCATGAAAGTGTATTTGTTCCTACTATTATGTACGGCAGTGAAACCTACATACTACAAAAAAGACACAGGAGTTGTTCGTGCACTAGAGAGATGCGTTAACTACAGGTACTTTGTGGCAAGTCACGTTCTGACCGCGTGAAAAAGAAAGATATGTTGCAGGTTTGTAATGTGAATTGCAGTGTTTTTAATAAGGAGGAGACAATTATTCTGAGGTGGTTTAGCGAAGTTGAAAGAATGAGTGGTGAGATGCCTACTAAGGTAATTTATTCAGCCCAACTGGCAAGAAAGAAAGAAAGGTAGACGAATGCCAAGGAAGTCATGGAAGACCAGATTAAGGAATGTATGCATGCGAAAACGATAGTGAGTATGAAGTATAAAAGGTCTTTGCGTGAGACGTGTGATGGATGTCTGTGAAGCTCGAGCTCTGTGCTGAGATCTCTGTAAATGGTGACGTTTGATACATAAAGTACGTTTGATGCAAGTAAAATCTAGCACCATCAGTTTTCTTCAAATCTGGCAAATGAACTTTCTTTGAGAAGCTAACCTCTTAATCTCAGAGAACAGCTCAGTGTGGTGTACTTACTCATGTTAAAACGAAAGTGATCTCGTATTTTGTGTGATCTTATTTAGCTAACGGTTTGCGAAATATGACTCTTATTTGAGAAATTACACATCTAAGTCACATCTTTGAGACAAGGAGATTCACAAAATATTTTAATTGAAAGAAAAAAAGGCAGGATTTGCTGTCAAATCTGCATTCCTTAATTAGAATAAAAAGGGCTGTTTAAAGCACATATCTACATAATTTATTTGAAACAAAGCCTAATCAAGATTTTTTGGTTGGAAATGAAGTGTTTATACAGTTTATCTAAAACAAATATTTATTGTTTAATAAAGCTGACAAACATTTTCCTCTGAAAAGTCATGGAAATAATTGCATTGGAACTGACAATCATAATTGCCATATAGTAATAATAAAGACAAGCAAACTACAACCTTTATTCATACAGAATAATAATTATTTAAATTTAAATTAACTTATGAATTAGATGGGTCTAATTAGACGGTCAATAAGCTACCGGGACGTATCCACAACTCTTACTTTATATCTGATACTAGTTGTCATAGTGGTTACTTCTAAAAGACATTCAGGAAACCGAAAATTGTCAAAAATTATTTGCGAAATGCAAGGTTTTTGAAAAGACTGAAATATCTTTCACTAATTGCCACTGCAGCCCAAGAAGAAGATAAATTACGATGATTAAATTTTTAGGAAGACAATGCCAATGATTTAATTTGAGGCCTCGTCAATGCAAAAACAAAATGTACAAAGAAATTTTTTTTTTTAATATTTATAATGTGTACCTATAAAAATATAAAAATTTGTTTATGAAATATTTTTACAAGTTAAATGTATTTTATTTTTCCTTGTTATTTTCACAAACAAAGAAGAAGAAGTAGGTGGGTGGGGGCGTTATTTTACAATTTTGCTTAAGGGCCGAACATTTATAGTTATGCCACTGTTTGCATCATATTAATAATAGTAAGACCAAGACTTTTAAAATATATTTCCGTTTTTCTGGGCCACGATTTTCCAGATAAGTGACTGAAGTAGATATTTTTCACGATATTCTTGTTTCCAGAAGTCTGGAAAAACTTTGGTATCGGACGAACATGTTCAACGTTTTCCATGAGTTTTCTGACTTTTCCTAGAGCTTAATTTATTCACTAAGTGCAGGAACTGTGCATAGGCGCCGACCTCGTGGGTTCGAAACACTTTTTAAACCCCCAATGATTTTGTTGTGGGTTCCTCGAACCCCTAATATTTTTGCGTGTATTTCGTGGGGAAAATACACGTACGCATATGTGCATAAATTTTGTTTTTTGTTATCAATTCTTCAAGTTTTTTTACTATTCATTCCCCCTTTACTATATATAGAAAGTGTATATATAAATTTACCCCTCAGACTGTTTAGTGTACCTCAAAAAAGAATTAGTGTTTGTTCATGCTCATCAAATTTGACGCGACAGACAATACTTCAAGTACCGTTGTTTAAAAGCATTTAAAACTGCCTCCTTTATAAAAGAAAATTCTTCGGTTTGTCTGGGTTCCCACAAAATACAAAAGTCTAGCTCTACATTCGAGACGAGAACCTATTCGAGGTCATAGTGATAAAGGCGGAAATATGTTGTACAGTCAGTTGACCCACCCTATCTTCGGGCAGTCGGGGACCACGGAGATTAGAAGAGAGAGGAGATGGCATCAGCCGACGCTGGTGAAGCCAAATCTGATCATCTGGTTTCATGCGCCCTCCGGGTGGAGAAGGTTCAATGAAGTGACGTCACTTACTGAAGACCTGTGCTGGAGCACAGGTTGATAGCGGCCGTCTCTTACTCTCAGCAACAGACCCCGAAGGTCAACAAAGCTCCCACAACTTTAGTAATGCTGTGATCGGTTAATTGGCAATATGCACTTTCGGTCGACGAAGCATAATTTTGTTTAATTTCTTTAGAAAATACTAAAAAGTATTTCTGTAACTTTTTGTAAATTTGTAGTTATGTGCATGTATATTTCGGTCTCATTTTTTCCTGACTGTACACGCTGCACAAATGCCTCTAAAACCTCTTCAAATTCAACGATTTCCCTATAGAAAAGTACAAAAGCAGCCCAAGTTGGGCATACATAGCTGATACGTAGTAGAACCCACGCAAAACGCAGGGCTTGCGGCTGATGCCAGGTCATTTCCGTTCTAACTTCATATTTTAACTCAGAAATCATTTGAAGAAAAAAATTTTTGGCGTTTTTAAGATTGGTAAAAAAACCCCTTAAAATATATTTTACATGCTTTTGTTACTTTTATAAGACAATTGAGTTGGAAATTCACACCGTATTTGTGAGTTATATATAATAATGTCGCGCCTACAAAAGCAAAATAAATGAAATAAATAATTATCTAGAGAGAAAAAAATTCTGTAATTAACTATAATTTACTTCATTTTAGCATATCAGATGTCTTATTGTGCCAGATAATCTGACTGAATGAAATTTAAATTATACTTGAATACTTTTAAAAATGCATGAGTAATTCGATTAAAAATTTCTGGAACCCCCCAATAATTTTTCAAGCCGGCGCCTATGTATAGGTGTGAAATATCTTGGAACTTGTACAAACGGAGATTAGAAGCATTCTATGTTAGCTTTTATCAAGTTTTTCTTTTTTTACGTAGGATTCGTTTTAGAAGCCGGTATGCATTCGAAGCAAGGTACTAAATTTTAGAAAGAGAGTGAAACGAGTTGTGAGTTAAACATCCGTGTCACCCCCAATGAAGTACAAATCACTTTTGCACTAGATGGCTACTGTGGCTCCATCTGTTGTTTATATGCAACATGGAAAATTAAGTAACAGGTTTGAGTTTGCTCTGTAAAAACAACAGGTTTGACATTTACAGAAACTGAGTTTTAGGATCCAAGAACGAAAAGCTCTGTGATGCGACTGTAGATGTGAGACGGTAAGGAAGCTGATTGTTAAGTTAAATGATTTTATAGAGAAAAGGCTGAGACTAGCAAGAAAGAAAAAGAAAGTACCATCATTGTGACCTAAAAAAAAAAAAATAGAAAGAAAGAAAAAGCTAATCGTTATTGCATGCATGTATGAGGTGAAGGAATATATAAAGAGATAAATAAATCATTACAGTAACGGGAGAGGGGACGGAAGCGTGTATCTAATAGATTGTATGAATCTAATTGTATTTGCTGTAAATAATAATTGAAGTAGAACAAAGTGGAAGTTACAGAAATTTGAAAAGCAGGGGAGGGAGGGGCACCTTGTTGCCATTAACAGTTCGATTAAAGGAAAAAGACATCAAGAGTAGGATTATTTTACTAGTTTAACAGTAGAAAATATAGACGTTTATTTTTAGGCAGCGTAAAAATCCAGAAAATTCAAATTTTATCCCTCTATGGGGGAAGCGAGGAGGGGCGTTACGTGCCCCTGGAGCCCTTGACGGCAACCGACCTCGGTAGCATATTTAATGTGATTACTTCCAGCTGAGCTGGGCATAGTTCCCTGCACTGAATATTTTCCGACATGTCAATATGAAGAGTCAGGGGAGTAGGTACAGCTCAACCTAACGGAAATTACCCAGTTATATACTACTTACAGTTTTAAGTAAAACCATTCTTTTTTTTTTTTTTTTCTTTCCCCTTAAAACTGTGACATGCCGATCTGAACAGTTCTGGCTTCTGCGCTGTCGGTTTGAAGACTTTTAAGGCATCTGAAACGGTTGAGAGAATATTTTTATACCCTGTGTACTTCTGAAGCATAATAACATCCGCTGCTTCGTTTTCTTTCAAAAGGATTGCAATATTCCCGCTCAACAGGCGTGATATCAGCCCTGCGTGATACTACGGGTGGGCTAAGGTGGGCGTCAGCTCACCCAACTTTTCTTTGAGCCCCCCAGCGTCCCCCTCCCCAAATATTTAAGCAGAACACCCTGGGAGTGCATCTATCTAAGATTTGAGAGCCGCGGGTGGCCTAGTGGGCAACTTTCGTGACTGCCGCGGAAGGCACTTCAGGTTCGATCCCAGGCACGTACGAACGCTCGATCCACTAAATATCCGCCGTGCGTCGGATGGGCACGTTTAGCCGTCGGACCCCGGGTACTGGCCCCACGGTAATAAATAAGGGCGTCTTCCTCCCCCTTTCTGCTTCGCTTCCGTGTCACTTTCCTATCGGGCACTCTAACCCAAATCTCGTAGCTTCCTATTTCTAAGGGTTGTTTAAGACCTGGGGTCAGACACTCCCTACCTAAAATCCTTTACATATGATCATCATCATATCTAAGATTTGAAGGAACTTTGATAAAGGTATGTGCATTTTTTGAATTCACAGAAATTGTGTAATATAAAAATTAATTATTTGCTAAATTTGGTGGTGTACTATTCTGTGAAAAAAAAAAAGAAATCCTCTGTGCGCATGTGTGGGAAAATTACCGAAAGACGCCGTTTTTGTAAATACAAAGTTGAGAGTGATATTCCTTATCAAGTAACAAACAAAAATTCGTAAACAGTCTAATGAGAACGAATATTAAATAAAAAGAAAAAAAATGGTACAAGGAAGCCAAAATCTCAAAGAAATGGTAACTAACCTGTTAAAGGTCATGGAGGTTCGTATTCATAGTTCGCAGGACTACGCAAAACTTTGTATATTGAATAAGCGCTATATTCAATATAAAAAGTACATAAGTACTACATGCAATATGTACTTGAAAACGTTTTAATGTTAAGCATCTCTCCCGAGAGTAGTAAAATAAATTCCAAGTAAAAATTTTCAATGTTACGAAAATGGGTAACGGAAGTGGTCAAAACCATTGCTGAAATCTGATTTTGAATGCGTTGTCCCAGGAAGTGACGCAACAATAGCTAATTTCTTTGTGAATCAACAGTACATTTTACTAAACCATCGCGGAACATTATTTCATCACGTCTTCCATAAGCGTAAGCACGTTTTACATAAGCTTTGCGATCTGCGTAAAGAACCTGATGCCAAATGTGATAAAAGCCATTAGAGAAATGCATTTTGATAATATGCATCTTTTCCGACAGTAGTAGAATACGAGTCGTAGAGAAATTTGGATTGCTTTGAGTTCCCCTAAGGGAAAGTTACCTGCTATTGAGGAGAGCTTTAAAAATGATATGTAACACGATTGCGTGTAACTTTTTATTGATGGGGTATGTCACTTTTATGATCACATATCTTGTTTCATTGATTTTGCAGCAATAACATCCATTAATCCGCCTTACTAAATACAGCTCAATGTCAAGAATTAATAGACCTTATTGTACAAATTTGGAAGATGTGAATCCGTTTTTGGTGTAAATATGGCATGGATATAAAGTCAGATAATATCCGAAAACTTGAAATTTTCGTCGTCCTGGGGAGGGAATCGAATTCGCGTCTCCCAGACAGCGCCCGAGTATGCTAGTAGTAATATGACAGCGCCTCGAGTAGTATATATGAACGCCGGTTCCTTCGACTAGCAAATCCGGGCCGCTGGTGGCCTAGTGGGCAACGTTCGTGACTGCCACGGAAAGGACCTCAGGTTCGATCCCAAGCAGGTACGATCCCAAGCAGGTACGAACGCTCGATCCACTGAATATCCGCCGTACGTCGGATGGGCACGTTAAGCCGTCGGGCCCCCCCCCCTCGGTAATAAATAAGGGCGTCTTGCTCCCCCTTTCTACTTCGCTTCTGTGTCACTTTCCTATCGGGCGTTCAAGCCGAAATCTCCTAGTTTCCTATTTCTAAGGGTTGTTTAATAACTGGGGTAAAGCACTCCCTTCCTAAAATCCTCTACATATGATCTGATCTGATTTGACTAGCGAATCCTGTGATAATTATATTCAAATTAATCGGAAACTTGAAACTTGGTCGTTCTGGTTGGTGTAGTTGGTAATCATACTCGGGCGCTATCCGAGAGACGCGAGTTCGATTCTCGCTGGAGGACGATGAAATTTTCAAGTTTTCGGATATAATTTGATTTACCATCCATGTCATATTTACACCAATAAACGGATTCACATCTTCAAAATTTGTATTGTACAATTGTGTAATCCTATTTTTCATTCATTAATAGACCTTATTGTTTGTTATGATCTACGAGTGATTCCACTTAGGACTGTAGCTCGGTGTAGTTCGTGAGTGACGCGAATAAATGGAATTTGTACGTAAAAAAATGTATCCCTCCGAATCACTCGTTCTATTTCACCACCCACGAAGATCCTGGCATGCGAAATATGCATAGTTTAAATTTCCTACGAAGAGTACGAAAGTAATTTCTCGATTTTTTTTTTCCTGGGGATTTAATCCTACATCAGAGCTTCTCAAACTTTGGTAGTGAATGGACCACTTTAAGCATTTCTTTACTTATCGCGGACCACCATACGGAGGAGCCAGGGGTACTTCCCTGGGTGAAATTTGAAATTGCAAAATATATTGTCTGAAACTGAGGTTGCTAACCCTGGTTAATAATATTAGGACCTACCAGACACCTTCATCGGCCGGTGAGTGATGACCCCCCTCCAAGGAAAGACACAACCAACGTATCCCCTGATTTATGTGATTTATAGACGGACTTATGAGCTCCGGCTCGATTTACCGTCCCTCTCGTAATTTTTAGTTAATTTTAGCTTCTTTTGTTAAATTTTAAGCTTTTCTCAGCAAATTTTCGGTTGTTTTTTTACTTGAAAATAACACCGTCCCCAAATAGGGCCAGTAAGCAATTGCCACCGGCCTTAGGCAGAAAATCGCCAAAAATTCCGACTAGGTGCTTAAAATACCGGTCGGCAGCAAACTCTATATGAAACAAAGTAATTTTTAGAGTACCTACATTTCATAAAGAAAAAAAGAAAGAGTTTGGTGAGTTGAGATTTATTTTCTCAGTTGTATAACGAAAAACAGATCATTCGCTTAATTAAATAATTGGCAAATTAGTCACAGCACGGGGAAGGGGTTTGGGGGTTCAAACCCTCCTCGAAATGCGAAAAAGTAAGATTTATAACAGGAAATATTTATGGGAAATTACTTAAATCTTCTCCGAAAATCGCACCTCCCTCCCTTCCCAACCTAAATTCGAGCCACGGCAAAAAAAAAAAAAAAAGAAAAAATGTCCATACAATTCAAATTACACCATATGGAAAATGTAATATGGACAATTATACTTTGACCTTCTCTTTTGATTTTAATACTTTTCTGAAAGTCCACGTGTAAAGATTCAGTAATTAATAACAAAAATAATAACTACAAAAATAATCATGGCATCTATGAGAAGGACGCTGCTGCTTGCGATCTTTTACCAAGCTATCTATATCCGGTTCTATGACAGATAGTTTGAATAGTAGAGTAATTTGAATAGAGATAGTTTGAATAGTAGAGTAGTTTGAATAGAGATAGTTTGATTAGAGATAGTTTGAATAGTAGAGTAGCTTCAACAGGGGCGGCAGAAGGTGAGGTTCGTTGACAGGGCCCGATATTTTGAATCGTAGTGCACCCCCCCCCCCTCCCTTCCTGTTTCCCGGAACAAACAGAAGAAAAACGATGCCTAAGGAGCTTTGTTACGGATTAGGACCACCTGACCACTTAGGGGCCGTCCATAAAGTACGTTCGGGATTTTTTACTATTTTTAGACTCCCCCCCCCATGTCACATTTTGTCCGATTGTTGACACTCCCCCCCCCCCCCCCCCAAAGTACGTCCTAATTTCCGCTACCCCCTTTATTTTTGACAACTGCTTTTAGCAGTCCGTTGAGAAACAGAAAGAAAACATGTAATTATTTAAAGGAATCTTCCATATCTTTACACTTTTTCTCCAGAAAATATTTGTTATTTAGGCATTAATTTATTCCCAAACGCCACCCGAACTTTATCATTCTGAAATAAAGATCTACAAATGAACGCACGCATTCATGGTTTTCTACACTCCTGATCATAGCATCCACAAAACACGATAGATTTGGTAGTACAAATACGAGAACTTATTATAAATTTTCTGATTTAGCTAAATATCATCAGAAATCTGAAATATGTCATACCTTTTTTTAACTATTCAAAGAAGAAAAGAAGAAGAAAACAAAACAAAGACATACCATTTACTATATTTTTGCCGCTGGTTGCCCGAATTACTACACTCACACCCCTCCCCCCGCCCCCATGTCACATTTGGTTCGGTTGTCAGGAACCCCCCCCCTGTAATCTCGGACGTACTTTATGCACGGCCCCTTACCTAGAGAAACTTTTTAAGACACATCACGACAAAAAAGCGCACATTCGCCAAATAAAAAAAATAAATAAATAAATAAAAATCTTGGCTAAAATTATTGAAATTATTGACCGGGCCTTGCGGGCCGGGCGTTTCCGCCGCCACTGAGCTTCAACATCTAATCATTTCTTTTCTTGCTCATAATTTCATCTAAATCGGAAAATCTAAACTCACAGTTGTAAGGAAAATGATTGATGGCTCTATCTGATAGCTCTGGATATTCAGGTCGAGCATGCACTCAAAATTTAAGAGGATGCATTCTCACATTCTTCATTCATTTTTCTTCTAGAATTTCCTGCGGACCACGAGTGGTCCGTGCACCACATTTTGAGAAACACTGCCCTACACCATCAATGTAGGGTTAAATCTATATTAAACGGACTTTTTTTTTTTTTTTTTTTTTGCAAAATTTCTGCCAAGCACTTGAATATAATAGCCCACATCCCGCACTCACAAGCATCGCCCAGCTCTGAATTCCTAGCGTCACCGCTGACGAGGAACTAACTAGGAAATTGAATTCATTTTTCATTTTTCAGTTCGATCGAATGAAAAAGAAGACATCACAAGAGAAATCTACTAAAAGGTTCTAAATATCTTACCTTACCATATTATACTGATCGACTTCTGTGAGCGTAACTAATTACATGTCGCCGAGCTAATTTAAATTTTAAACCGATGAAATATCCAGGTTAGCATGATATTATCGTCTGTAATAAAAGCCGACGAAGTCATTGCTTTGTTTCGCAACTCTTGCCGTGGCTCACAGATCTAGTCTTCTTCTTCTTTTTTTTTATTTTTCCTTATGGGGAGAATGAGAGGGCGCGAGGTGGGGTGGGGTGGGGGGTGGGGGGTAAACGAGCACCATTAGCAACTTATTAGCTATAAGCAGTCGTCTGTCCCTAATTTAGAACCAATGGATCCATGGTGCGGTAAGAGCCAGTGCGATAGGAAAAGGCCACCATCCCTCTCTCATTCAGGCCGGGCCCACCTCAGACGAACTCTCAGGAGTAAACGCTTAGACAACTCTACCCTGCAAGATCAGGTTATTTGTCGCAGTTTTCAATGAAAACTTTTGCAGAGTTTCGAATAAAAGAATTAGAACGTTAACTTTATAAAATGTGGTTTTGTTGTTTTTCCAACTTATTTTCTCCTCCTTCTAAATGCGTACTTGGCTGTTATCACGTTCATTTTATGTACAGTCCTTTTTCCGTGTATATGTGCTAAGTATTACATTGTGTAACTCAGAAGGTGGCATATGAATTTGTTAGCGGGGCTTTCTATTTTCCACTCCGGTTTGTTCCTGTTGCAAGTCTTGCTATATGAAAGATATACCACGAAGAAGTAGGTTGGAATAATAGCAGTTAAACTATAACTTATTGTCAGTTAAAGCTTATTGCGATATGGATTAGTGGGTTGCCCTGGAATTATCTTAGTTGTACTTATTTTGTTTTTCAGTTATCACGATGCTCGCAAATTTCCTTAATCATCCGTTGACGATTAGGACGGTGCGTGCAGGCTCAAAATTAAATGATAAGGTAAAATCGCTGTGTTATGCACGATTAAAACGAAGTCTGAAGATGACTTTGTCCCCGGAGTTACAAACATCTTAAAAAACATGTGTGACGAGAATAACCTGGATTTCGTCCTTGGAACCAACACTATCTTTAACTTGGTTCGCAAAGACAGAGATCCGGCACTGGAACGATGTGGTGCGTACAAAATTCCTCTGAAGCCAGTGGACCCAGAGCCCCCCCCCCTCGCAGATGTATGTTGGTTCCACGATTAGGAATGTGAAATTGCGTTTTTCGGAACATAAATATAATATTAAAATGCATGCTTCATCTACTGCTTTATCTCGCCTCATCACTTCGGGAACTTACTACCCACGCTGGGAAGAAGCCAGGATTTTGACAACTCCAGCCAGTAAGACTCAAATCAGCTTTACAGAGAGTCTGTACATCCACAGATTCTTTAACATGTGTTGTAACGAGGATTCACCTACTCAAGTTTCCCAGCCTGGAAAGCCATTCTACCTGTAAAAGGTAAAGATAATTACATTCCACCCTAAAGTCTGGCACAGTGTGTGTCGCCTCCTACCTGTGTTTGGTGCAGGCCTCCGGTATGTAAATTGCTTGACTTTTTATTTGCTTCTGTGATTTGAATTAAGTGGCAACAACTACCTTATTTATATGCCATGACAACTTTTTATGCGGTCATCATTTTCATCTGATGAAGGACTCCAGGGAGTCTGAAAGATCTTATGAGTGTCTTTTAACCTTGTATATAGTTCATTAAATGTAATTTTACGTAGTACATCTGTCGTCTTCAGACTTCGTTTTAATCGTGCATAACACAGCGTTTTTACCTTATCATTTAATCCTTAATCATCGTCTTTTACTTTTCCCTTGCATCATTCCATTCTCTTTCGCACTCCCTGAGAAGTGTCTGCTGCCTGTCATTACCTCCAAAGCTTCTCTTGTCCCAATACCCTCTCCCTGATTCCTTCTTTTGTTTCTCTAGCGCTCTCACTCTCCTTGCTTTGAAGAAAAGGCAGGGTGACGCCATGTGAGCAATAAACTAATGACGTAGTCGGGGTTCGCTTTCGTTCACCGTGTTACTGATAGCTGCTGAGAGCATGGTTCAAAATGAGTGCTGTATAACAATAAAATACAGTACTTATTGAAAGACTTTCATGACATACAAAAGCTCGATCGTTCTGTGAAATGCTGTTTGAACCCTTACTAATGGTTATTGCCTCGGGTGATATGCCGTTCAGTGGTGTCGTCAAGAATTTTCCTTTGGCTGACTGCAAAGTTCATAAGAAAGAAATTCACTATTCCATATTATATTCTCGGTAGCAAATGATTTCTATCTTACACATTTCTGAGATATTTCGGAAGTGAAGCTCAAATTTCTGTGTTATAGTAACACACCCACGCCTAAATTTTCTCCAAATTAGTATTGAGATAGAGCTCCTATCCTATCTCAATACCATTACACCTCAATACCTTAAGATCTACTCTTATTTATCTGGTTTTTTTACGCTTTCCAACCGTAGGTTGAAGAAGCGCATATGCTCCAGCTTTTTCCGTCCGTCTGTCCGTCCGTCTGTCGGCACGATAACTCCCGTAAAAATGGATCGATTTCGATGAAATTTTAGTATGTGGTAGGGGACCACCAGAGGACGAACCTTATTTAAAATGGGTGAAGTGGGGTCAAAGGTCACGCCATAAGAGCGGAATCCATTCAATTGCCCTTATGCGTCATAACTTGCGTAAATATGGTTCGATTTCGATGAAATTTTAGTATGTCGTAGGGGACCACCTGGAGAGTAACCCTATTGAAAATGGGACAAATGGAGTCAAAGGTCAGGACATAGGATCGGGGTCCATTCCATCGCCCTTACCCCACACTATTAAGGTGGACGTCAAGTAATTTTGCTTCCTATATTTCCAATGAAAAACCTTTTGTACACATTTCCTTCACAATTAGTATGTTCTCAAGGATGGAAATTTGAACATCGATTAAAATAATTTCATACTGTAACTTGGAATACTTAACATTTTCTAAAACATAAGCATAATTATATTAAAAAACAATAACGTTTCCTTTGGTGGTGTTGAAACCAGAAAAAAGATGGCGCGACCTGTACTTTGATGACGTCAGTGGACAAATAAATGTTGGATTGCATAATTAAGGTTATGTTTTAGAAAATATCATTACGGTTATGGTTTAGAAAATATGAAGTATTCCAAGTTATGAAATGAAGCTATTTTAATCGATGTTCAAATTTTCATTCTTGGGAACGCATTAATTGTGAAGAAAATGTGTACAGAAGTTTTTCCATTGGAAGTATATGAAGCAAAATTACTTAACGTCCACCTTAAAGTAGCAATTAGCCGCCCCGGTGGCGCAGTGGTCTAAGGCGTTGGCCTCTGATCATTCGTCCGTAAGGGGTCCGGGTTCGAATCCCGGTCAGGCATGGATGTTGTGTTTGTCTTACGGCACTGGCTCTCTCCCTTCCCTGGAACCAGTGACCCTAAATTAGGGAAGGGCGACTGCTTATAGCCCATTTGAGTTGCTCACGGTGGTCGTTAAACCTCCAATCAAAAAAAAAAAAAAAGTAGCAATTCTTGTATGTATATTTTATTTTGAAAACGGCTCTAAGAATTTTGATGAAAGTCGTTAACCTACCGTTTCCTGGTACTAGAAATCGATTTAGCTTGATCTCGACTTTAGGAGAATTCGTTTAGTGGGTTAAATAACCACCCCGAATTATAACGTTTTTACTGTCATGGCGTAGTTCCATTAATGTTTCCAATGCTTAGAAATCTTATGACGTCACAATCTCGCGTTTGAGAATGTTGGCGCGCGGTCACGCCATCTGTCTCATTACGTCACGCGTTGTGCGTGGATCTTATTAAAGTTTTATGACGTCATGCTCTTGCGAGCAGATGGCCGCTATTCCCATCTGTTTCATTACGTCACGCGTTGTGTGCGTATGTCCGTCCGCACGATAACTAACGTAACAATCGTTCGATTTCTATGAAATTTTAGTATCTGGTAGGGTATCACCTGGGAAGGAACCTTATTTAAAGTGGACGAAATGGGGTGAAAGGTCAGTACATAGGAGCGGGATACATTCCACTGCTGTTATGCGTCATAACTAACGTAAAAAAGGTTCGATTTCGATGAAATTTTAGTACGTGGTAGGGGACCACCTGGCCACAAACCCTATTGCAAATGGGCGAAATGGGGTCAAAGGTAAGGATATAGGAGCGGGATCTATTCCATAGCCCTTATGCATAATAACTTACTTAAAAATGCTTCGATTGCGATAAAACTTTATCATGTCATTTCGGTGATATACCGAACAGGTTCTGTTGAACATAATCGATATGGGATTAAGGGTCAGCGCACAGGACCGAGATTTATTCCATAGCCATTATTCTCATAACTTGAGTGATAACTTGAGTAATGGTTTCTGGTATGTTGGAAAGCGTATTATAATCTATGCATTGCATGATTTTACAAACTTGTTTTTTTAACAATGGCTTGCCGTCTGTGATTGCTATCGCTCACCAAGCCGCAGACGAATATAAGGTAGCTACTCCTAACAATAACGTAAAACTTCGCAGTAAGGACTAAAATTACTGCAACGAAATAAAAATAAAACTTTAATAAAATTAACGCCGTTGTTACTACGTCTTTTATTACGATTTAAAATTTCGGGCCCGGTCATCGAATTTACCCTTTCGTCGCCGCTGAGAAGTTTCCTTAGCTTTCATCTCTGGAGGAAATGAATTATATCTCTGTCCTGCGGATAACCAGTTTGAGTTGGTTCCATACTCAGGTTCCACGTGGGAGACAGAGATAAAAGTGGATGGTTGCTGCCGTAGTAATATCAAACGTTTCCGCAGCGGCAAGTAAGCATTTCCACGTTTTGTATAAAAGGGGCAGAAAAAAAAAAAAGAAAACAAAGACAGAAACGTGAAAGTAATTCACTATTATAGCATCGGATTCAAACTGAAAGCGACAGCTCTTATTTCCTGTGAGTCCGATTATGGAAGTATCAGTTATTGTCACACCGAATTTAATCGTTATTAAACTTCCTGCGAAGCCACGAAAGAAAGGAAATTGCATCACTAGTGTTGCGTTGCCCTTGACCAGTAGCCGTGGAAATAATTCATCACTGGAAGAACTAGTGGAGTGACTAAATCAAAGCTGTGATCAATGTGGCTGCCCTTCGGATTGTATTACTTGTGTTCATAGGGATTGGGATATTCTGCACACGAAAAAAAATTTTTTTTTTTTTTTTGCTGGTCAGTTTTTCTGAAAAGAATATTTACGGATGGATCATTTCAAATATCTACAATTCGTTAAATCTCTCTCTCTCTCTATGTTTATGTACGCGAATTTTTAATATTAGAATTTATAATGAATAATAAAATGAAACTAAAGTCAGGCACTAATTTCAGAGAAGAGTAACAAAGGCTTTTGTGAAAATTGACACTGCTCTTTTAAGGAAAGCTTTGGAGATTGACCGATAGCTGCAACAAAATTCCACATAAAACATTACACTGAAGTGCCAGAAAAACTGGTACAGACGAGCTTATGCAAAATACATAATGTCACCTATGCGCGTACACGGTTGCGTCCGCCAATGCGTATATAAAACGATAGACATCCTTGCCAGCTATCAGAGCTGCTTTCGGCATGAGAATGGCAAGTAATAACGATTTAAGCGATTTTCAACGCGGTGTCATAGTTGACCCTCGTGAGATCAGCCATAGTATTTCGGAGGTAGAAACGAAGTTCGGATTTTCACGAACGACCATTGCAAGGGTGTACCGTGACTACAAGGATTCCGGCAAAACCGCCAACCTACGATACCATTGTGGCCGTAAAAAGACATTGGGTGAACGTGAACATCGCCGACTGTCAAGAATCGTTTCACGCGATATAGGCGTGCAACACTCTCGCAGGTATAATCGGAATTCAATGCTGGAGTCTCAACAAGCATCAGCGTCCGGACTGTGCAACGTACCTTGCACGATATGGGCTTTGGGAGCTGACGCCCAACTCGAGTCCTCTTGATGGGTGCACGACACAGAGCTATGTGCGTCGCTTGGGCACGGCAACACCGCCACAGGACACTTGATGACTGGAAACAAATAGCCTGGTCTGACGAGTCGCGTTTCCAACTGTATCGGGCAGATGGAAGGATTCGTGTGTGGCGCAAACCCCATGAAGCCATGGATTTCGCCTGTCAAAAGGGAACTGTACCGGTTGGTGGGGAGTTCGTAATGGTATGGGGTGTGTTTAGCTGGACTTCACTGGGACCCCTGGTACGTCTACAAACGTATGTGACCGCCCAATGCTATGTCGCCTCCTTTCTGACGAGGTACATCCGTTCATGTCCTGCATCCATGCTAATGGGTTGGGCCTGTTCCAACAGGAAAATGCACCTCCACACAAGTGTTGGGACGCCACATTATGGTTAGAGGAGCATTCATCTGAATTTGGGGTGTTGCCATTCCCACCCAAGTCCTTAGATCTGAACGTGATAGAACACATTTGGGATGCC
The DNA here is from genome assembly GCA_039090855.1 of Macrothele yani. Classification (NCBI taxonomy): domain Eukaryota; kingdom Metazoa; phylum Arthropoda; class Arachnida; order Araneae; family Macrothelidae; genus Macrothele; species Macrothele yani. Next base: position 52,801,489 of record CM077011.1, on the reverse strand, counting down.
ATGCAACGCGCTATCGAACACAGGAACCCGAGACCTCGGAATACACCCGAATTGTGGAACGCTCTACAGGAAGTATGGTCTGCATTGCCTACAGCATATTTCCAGAAGCTGGTGGAGTCCATGCCCCGTCGTATTTCTGTAGACCTGCGCTCCCGTGGGGGACCTACCAAGTATTAGACTGGTGTACCAGTTTTTCTGGCATTTCAGTGTTACTTTTACTAATAATATCAAAATAATAATAGTTAGAAGAAGTCAAACGAAATTATGAGGTTGATTTCCAGAAACAATTTTTGAAACGGTGGCCTCTGTTAAACAGGGGTCCTGGGCCTTGTGATAATCTGGTTTTGATAAAACGAGTCGCACGTATTTTGCACTGTGCTGCACCTAGATTCAGCTTGAAATTTTGAAGATATCCTGATCAATATACCTTAAATTCATTTATTGGAATAATTGTCTTGATTTTATGTGCATAGTACTGAATTCTATAAGTAATTACTTTTGGTTAATTAGAGACAAGAGCATTCAAATTTTGTTCTTCGGTAACTTTTTTTTTTTTTTTTTTTTTATTGGAGGTTTAACGACCACCGTGAGCAACTCAATGGGCTATAAGCAGTCGCCCGTCCCTAATTTAGGGTCACTGGTTCCAGGGAAGGGAGAGAGCCAGTGCCGTAAGACAAACACAACATCCATGCCTCACCGGGATTCGAACCCAGACCCTAGACGGACGAATGATCAGAGGCCAGCGCCTTAGACCACTGCGCCACCGGGGCGGCTCGGTAACTTCTTAGCATGTTGCATAAACTTACGAGGCATCCCATTGCTAAGATACTGAATACATTGAAATTGAGGTAGTAGGACATAGAATCTAGGGTACAACAAATGCAGTAATAGATTTGGAAGAAAAATGGGCAGACGTTTACGAAATTTAGAAACTCAGTTTAGAAAAAAAAAAAAGAAAAATTAAACTCAGAAATGACAATTTTGATTGATTTAATAAATGATGCTTAGTTTACGAATATAGGAAATCCGTCAAATACGTTGGTCGGTTAACAGTATGGTGTGGCATATCTCCGTCATGTTTGTCCCCGCCGGGGCTCGAACCCGGATCCCCTCATTCCGGAATAAGTCACTCTACCAATTGAGCTACACGGACGTTCGTTCTGACTGCTATCTGCCTTTATGTCGTGTGCGTCCTGCTGGCCAGGCACGTCACATCTCCCCCCGAAACAGGGCCGGGGGCATGGCCCACGGGTCAGCCGTGACCATGAATCGTCTCAGGCAGCCATCCGCTGTAGAACGTGCACTTGAGAACTCCCAGTCAATCTGGTGTGTGGAATGCAACGTCACACACATTTATTTTTCGAAGCTCTGGAGAAGGGATTCTCTCATTTTCCCTATCTCGCGGTGTGGAAAGAACATCACACTATTGCGAGATTTTGAACGGCCGGGTCATCCGGAAAGTTTGGGATCCATTATAACGAAGTAAATTTATCCGTCATTTTTGTCCACGCCAGGGCTCGAACCCGTGTCCCCTCATTCCGGAATAAGTCACTTTACCAATTGAGCTACGAGGACGTTCGTTCTGACTGCTATCTGCCTTTATGTCGTGTGCGTCCTGCTGGCCAGGCACGTCACAGTTCTTTCATGGCACATTTACTGGAGAAAAGTATCTGCAGGTGACATTTTGCACGAGGTTCCGCTTCATTTACGATCTCGCATGCTGTTTCAGCACGACAGCGCACCCGCTCAACGCACAACACCGGCCAGTGGTTTTCTCATCGACGCATCTTGGGCTACGGGAAGAGATGGAAACGGGTCGGGTCAAGGTGTTCCCGACCGGATTTTACCCGGTTTTATTTCCGTTTTATTTTTGAAAAGAAAACAAAATATTTCAAAGAAAATGCACACTGAGGAATTTTGTCCTCGATACTGGTGCCAGCGGAGTGAAATATAATTTGTCATGCCAAAATATGGCAGTCTCTTTCTTAAAGCAACGAAGATTTCCACCGACCGACGATACGACGCTGGCGCTGGACTCACTGATACTATATCGTAAAACGAAACTACCTTTACGTTTTTTTGTTTTTTTCAGTACGATTGTCCGGAGCAAGATATAGGCAAACGCTGTCGCCTGCTTCTCTGCTGATTCACTCTTTCATACCTCGCGTGTCACATTGTAAGGCTGAGAGTTTCTTTCACATCGCATCCATTGCATTCATCATTCAAAGGTTTTCGTTTAGCGTGCTAACCTCCCGTTCCATTGCATGTCGTGTCTGAATTAATGCCTTATTTGTTAATATGGATGAATTTAATACTAAGGAGTTTGAAAAAGGCGTCGGGGCCAACAAATACGTTCTTGTTGAAAACAAAAAGGGGGAAGTGTGAATGCTGGAAGTTGTTTCGTCTCATTAAGAAACCGGAATATGTTTCACAGGAACACCAATTTTCACAAGCTTGTGATTGAAAGTTTCCGAAATGTGAATGTTGATTTCGTGAGTGCCCCTTCCTTCTCAGGGGCAATGATAAAATCAACATCACATTTTGGAAACTTTCAACTCATCACAAGCTGGTGAAAATTGATGTTGCTGTGAAACATATTCTGAAGCTTGATATGTTATAAAAAAAACAGCAAAAACTGAAATTAAACATACAACAAGTTACGTAATTCAAAAATTTTGACTGTAACACCATCAAAATTAAGTGGAACAGCCTTAACATTACTGCTGAGGGACTTTTTATTAACTCTTGCAGATGTATTTGATAACATGTGTAAAACAGTTAGCTTGTGTGAAGGACGACAGTTTCAAAACTTTCTGTAAGTGAGTAAATTATGCGTTCCCGTAACACATTTGAATGATTTCTATATAACCTACGATACCCACTACGGAGAGACTTTTTGAACGCCCCTTGTGTGTATATATATATTAAATTCGTCTGGGTCAGGTCTGGATCGGGTCCAATTATGTGACGTCCATGTCCGGGTTAAAAATTTTTGGCCCGTTTCCAACTCTGACTACGGCTGTACGGTCGAGTTTTCACCGAGCTCACCAGACCTAACTCCAGTGGATTTTTTTCTTGTGGATCGTCCTTAAATTTACGATCTATGACACCCCAACCTCAGCTAGATTTGCAGAGTGGATTTGTCAAGCCTGCAGCGCAGTTACCAGCACTATGTTTGCTGATGTTCGGAATAACTTACTACGTCGCATGCATTATTGTCGATAGTGCACATATATAGAATACGCTGAAGTGTGGTAGCTATTTTTCTGTAGTGTACAAGCTGGTGCTTCTGTGTCAGCGACATCTGGCAGCGTGTGGCGGTATTTGTAAGTCGTTTGTATTATGAGTGTTTTAAATGTCTACAACTCATCCTCAGCTTGTATTCCTATTACTCTCCCACAACAGCTCTGTTCCTTCATAAGTTATGGGGTTTCACAGGTCTTAAATAAACGCACTTTGTTACATTGGCATTCTCAATCAGTATGCAGTTTGAATTCGCAGGTTGGCCCATACTTTTTATGGCCTAAACATTTTTGCTGGTTCATGTTTTTGGAGTTCGGTGAGCTACGTTCACGTCTTGTCCGCTGGCGGCGCTGACGTCGAACTGATGGGATCTGTTCTTCAGCACTGACATCAATCCTATTGGTTCTGCGTCGTTATTAGCCTCCGTTTGCCTGTGTAGCACCTGTTTCGCTACTTTACTATGTACCTTGTATACCGTACTATTTATTGCAACTTATATACACTGAAGAGCAATTGAATTAGAGACAGCTGGCGTTATGCAAATGTGGCGCTGTGGGCGGCACTGTAAACAGAAACGACATAACGTATGCAGTGATCCGACAATATAAGGAGTGATGCGACCGGAATCAGTAAGAGTCGGACGCAGTATGGGTAAGACGAAGGATCTAAGCGCATTTGATCGTGGGCAAATTGTCGGGGCCAGACGAATGGGTCACTCCATCTCGGAAGTCGTGCAAGCAGTGGGATTTTTACGAGCCACTGTGTCACGGGTGCATCGTGAGTACATAGAATTCGGTAAAACCATCCCTGCAAGGCCCAACTGCCGTGGACAACAGCGTGTGGATGAGCGAGGTCATCGTCGGTTAGCTCGCATTGTAACAGCTTAAAGACGGGCCACAGTGCAAGAAATCACTCGGCAATTTAACGCTGGTGCACAAAAACGTGTAAGCAGCCACACCATCCAGAACCATCTCCTCGCTATGGGGTACAGAAGCCATCGTCCCGCGAGGGTTCCGCTGCTGACCGCACATCACAGGTTGCAAAGATTAGCATGGGCGCGGGAACATCGCCACTGTACCCTAGACATGTGAAAATATTTTGCCTGGACCGATGAGTCGAGATTCACGTTGGTACATGCGGATGGCAGGATACGAGTACGGTGCAAACCACATGAAGCGATGGATCCTGCTTGCCAGCAGGGTACTCTTCAAGCTGGTGGGGGTGGCATTCTTGTCTGGGGACTGTTTACGTGGACTGAAGTGCGACCCCTGGTACGTGTGATATCGTCCCTCACAGGTCAACTTTACCGGGATATCCTTGGACGACCATTTGCTCCCGTTTGTGCGTCTTCAACATCCCACTGGGCACCTCATCCTGCAACAAGACAATGCACCGTGCCATCGCTCCCGAATTGTATCCGAATGGTTGGATGAACACTCCACCAACGTGACCTCGCTGCTTTGGCCAGCTAGATCACTTGACCTCATTCCCATCGAGCACATCTGGGATGCCATCCAGAGAGATGTTCTAGGCTCTGATCCCGCTCCATCAAATCTTCGTGAACTGTGGGAGCTTGTTCAGGTGTCGTGGATCCGTATGGCTTCCCAACGCTTACGGTGTCTTGTCGAGTCCATGCCGAGATGAATCGCCGCCGTCATCAGGGCGAAAGGTGGTGCTACACGTTACTAGACAGGTATATCTAATTCAATTGCTCTTCAGTGTACATATTAATCCAAATTGTCATAGACATGACAATTAGAATTAATCCAAATTATTTGGATAAGTATATATTTATTTTTGGTATATGTTTTAGTGCATACGGGGCTATTAAAGCAACAGACACATGTGATAAAGTTCAATATTAAATAGACATGTGTAATTTATATAACAGATGCCATAAATATCAAAAGGCATTAACTCTTTGATTCACACACAGTTGTAAGAGTAATGCTATGTTGTTGACAAAGAATGAAAACAATGTTTGTGGGAAAAGATGGGCTTCGTGCACTTCGCCGACATCATCAGTAGCGGAGATGGGGGGGGGGGGGAGTTTGGTTTCTTAGCATAACACATCACCAGGGAATTGGAAAAAGAGGCCAATAGGGTGCGGTATAAGATTTTTTACGAAATTATTCCATTTTTTATCAACACAGATTTAATTTAATTAAGAAGAAAAAATATCGCCTAAAAAATCGTTCGCTCCTGACAAAAATGAAAACGAAACTTTTGCTTCCTTATCCTATTTTGTTTGCTTATTTATTGAAATTTTTTGGCTCAAAGATCATACCTGTCCAAAACAATCCACGTCAGAAATGTGTCAATTTCCTCACTGTTTTCAAGTAGCTTTATATCTTTCCGAGTGTAAATGAATATGATTCATTATTATTAGGAGCATTTTCGATGTAATTTTTTCCACTGGGCTTAATAGGCTAAATATAATGCAATCTTTATACTGCTATGCGCAGTGGCAGGGCCAGGCCCTTTTGTTTCCTAGGCAAAACTAAGTACTTGCAGTCCTCTACCAAAATATTGCGAACTTCAGTTTATCACTAAATTAAAGAAATAAAACAACATATGAAAAAAAGGATAAAAAAACAGTGCACGGAAATTTTTCATGAGGCTTTATAATTAACTACATTTCATAACCCTTTTTTGAGGTACTCATTTTAAAATAAACAGTGCAAACTGTCAATTTTCGATTAAAAAACTAATCTGTATAAAACTGTGCCTCTCAAAGCTCAGTACTGTCCTCTCCCTCTCAAAATCCGTACCAGGCGCGAACTGGACCATACGGATTCCGGGAAAATTCCCGGTGGGCCGCCATATTCTGGACCGATGGGCCTTATTTTAATTCAAGAAAAAAATATGTATACTTGTACTTCAATATATTTGTAGAAGAAAACGAAGTTATGCTAAAACAGCAAAGTTCGTTTACCACTTTGACGGCTTCAGAGAAAAATACAAAAGTTGAGAAAGAAGGGGTGTATCAAAAACACCCTTCCCCTTTCTCGACTTTCAAATTTGAGCCCGTCCCTTTCGGAAGACATCCTCTACCTCAGTTCACTTTTGCCAATTGCAGTTGCAATTGAATAATAAATACAGTATAATCAAATACGCTATCAATAATATAGGACAGAATCTCCAAACTCGTTGAGTACGTTAATGCATTGAGGCTCACCTAGGGTGAATTTTTTGGAGTTGCTGCTTTTCATGTTTGTTTGTTCTTTAAACGAGATGTGCATCTAACTTACTTCTTTTGGGCCTTAAAATTACACGAATTCTTGAGCTGTAGCTCTGAAAAGTCTTTCAGTTACAGCAGAAAAGACTTATTCCACTTAAAAGTAATTAAATAAAACTAAATTTTCTCATCTTCCATTTCTCGCACGTTATAAATTTTCACTAAGTTTCTTGAAATTATTAACGTTTTCAATTTTTCAGGTCATGTTTCCTAATTATTTCATTAACGACAAGTAATTCTTGAAAACGCACTTAATTTTTTGTCACATTTGGATTTCCATTCTCACTAAAAGAGAAGAAACAGTTATGAATTTTGAATTCAGCTATCGTAATAAAATTCATAAGTATGGGAAAAAGTCTTACAGAGTCACTCTCAGAGAACGCACCTTGTCTGCTACTTCTCAGCGAACGAGGTAATTTTGCTCTTGCCCTGCATTTTACTAACGATCCACGTTCAAGGAAAATGGGTAAAATGTTAATTATTGCCTGAAAAACTGCAGTGATCACAAAAAACTGCTAGTATTCGTAAACGTTTGCTGAAAAGATATCTAAACGGTGATGCTGACACAGCGGGCTTTTTTTTTTTTTTTGTTGTTGTTGTTTGATATGGGGAATCTTTATAATTTTTTCCCAAAGTGGGCTGCACAAAATCAGCTTCCAGGGCCGTTTATGGATCACCAGTCCTCCGCTGATCCGTATTGCGCTCCTCTGAGGTCTGCGCCATCGGCAGCTGCCTAGTTGGCCTAATGGTAGATAGCACCGGCTATAGTTGCGACAATAAAAAATAGAAAAATCCCTCCTGTTTTGTGCTTTCGTGAGCACCCGATTCATGCATTGAATATATACATAATTTCATCACATGTTGGAGGCTCCAAAGGAAAGATATTTAAATAAAACCTTTACTGATACACATTAATAGCATAACTGTTGCGAAACGGTGCAGTATGTTCGTCCTTTAAATGTCGCAATAAGTTGTTTCTACAAATGTCTTTTTTTTTTCGGTCTTAAGGTATTCAGGGGACGAGAAAGATTTAAGGATAGTCTTTTTCATGCAACATTGCTTACAAAGGTAATGCTCCGTTAATACCTTAATATGCGGTTTTGGAACAAGGGCTGCGAGCAACAGGAGTTCAAAAGTTTAAACTTCAATCTGAGTGATTTTTATAAGTCTATCTAGCACCATCAGCGAAACAGTCGCGACGCAGGGTGCTTGCTATCTACTTCAAAAACAGGTACTGAATATGAGACAGGATTTTTTATCTTATTTGCTCTCGGATTTCAATTATACTGTGATGGAATCGATAAAACGAGAGCTTTAAGGGCCTGTTCTTTTCTTTATTTTCTATGTTGTTGTTTTCTTAATTTGTTGAACAAGTCATGCTTAGACGCCATATCTAGCATCTCAATTAGTTACAAAACCTGCATGCAATTCAGCTCTCAGATGCACAAAGACTAACTGCTTGAGCCATTGACTTAGTTCTGAGTGAGGCGTGGGTGTTTCCCAGAATAACTTAGCACTCAAACCAAGCAACATATAACATTTTGCCGGTGGCGTTTCGAACGACCTCTTCCTACTCCGGAGAGGCTGTTCTCCCGACAGAACTACGCCGGCAGGTTTCCAGCTGCTTCATTGTCGACTTGACTCATGCTTCACCTCAGTATTACGTCATCAACGTCATGTCACTTAGCATAATCCTTGTTTTTTCTCAATTTATGGAGCCAACATCATTAAATTAATGAGCATAGACTCCACCTCATCTTTCCACGTTCTCGGGCATCGGAAAACCATTTAAAAAAAAAGCAATAATAATAATGCCCTAGACGTTTTAGTATTGGTGGGATTGAACCGGGTCCACAAATGAAAGCGAGCACCGCTATTTAAAATTCCATAGCACATATACAAACCTTGTTCGCTCCTCAGGAGTCTGTTCTGCCATCAAACCCACAGGGGAAGCTAGCGTTTGTTTTATCTCAACTGGTAAGCGAGCTACCTAAAAATACACGAATATGGGAATGTCTTATCTACCATTTTGTTTTTGAAATCCTGTAAAATATTAATAGACAACATTCGAATTCTGCAGAATTTCGAGGTGAAACCCGGACAACCCTGGATAACCAGTGGAGGTGATCAGCCATTTCTCAAGTGCTTTGTCAACTATGTTGTTTAACATTTTTTTAAATATTGCTGATGATGGAACATGAAACTGTTTTAAATCTAAAACAGTGTCGAATCAGAGCAGTTACCCACGAATTTTATTTAGTGTTCTACAACACGGAAACACACAACTGAGCAACGTCAAATGTCAAAAGCGGCGATGGGAAAAGTAGGTTCAAATTTATTCAGTTAAAACTGATACATGCACGATTTTTCACAGGTCACTAGATTGTTCAGAAATTATTTATTCAACTTTAAAAAAATTTGTTGTTGATACATTTTAATGTTGAAAATGTCTGTATAAATAACATTTAGTGTGAATTGTTATTGTCTTTAAAACATCTCTGGGATTTCCAAATACACGTAAAGATCCACATGAGAAAACTGTGTCACCTGGATCCTTACTTTTAGTGAATGCAAAACGTAAAGCTGTTTGTGGTAAAAAGCAGGATATTCTAAATAGATATCTACTTACCAACAGTCCATCCTTGAAATTTATTTACGGTAATCAAGAAATCATGTTTCATTGATTATCGCCAAGCGTGAAATTGAAAAAACACTGTATTACTTGTTTTCAAGTGGATTTTTGATATAAATAGTCGTTCTACTTGGTTCTTGGCGACAAAGATTGCACAGGACAAGAAATTGACTTCTAGGTTGGCAATCATTAGTCGAACGGACCGATGGATTAAAATTGCATTGAGCAACAATGAAACGATTCTGCCGTTGTGTGTGTGTGTGTGTGTGTGTGTGTGTGTGTGTGTGTGTGTGTGTGTGTTTTTTTAACCTTCGCCTCACTGTCGAGCAATCCAAATAGTGTGCATCCAATGACAGAAACAATTGGCAAATTGAGAATGCCATTTTGATTGTCGAAGACCACTGAATCAGCGCTGTTTGTTGTTCAGTCTTTCAAGCAAACTAGCATAATGAGTTTTGTCACATTTGACAGGCTCTCAAGCAAACTTCCAAAAGGTGTTCACGTGCTTAACCCTTTAAGCGGCCGATGTACTTGAACTAAACGATGCCCAAAACTTTTGCTCTCTCCGAACAGAAATGTTCACGTAGCAACTGGCCTTTTTCGAAATCCATGATAAACAAAAAAATTACCTTTACCCCCTCTGATCTCACAGCGCCAAAAATAAACCTGTCACAGGTGATAAGATCTCCCTTCTTGTCTTATATTCCTTTTTTCGTGACTCAAACTATTACATGGAAGGGCTAGTTCTCCTGACACAAACATCATGCAACTGGGTAAAAATAAGTGATTCAAACATCTTCTCTCTCCTTCCTTGAATTCCTCTCCATTGCCCTTTTCCAGTTAATTAATCAGAGAAAATTCGTGTCAATCACAGGCTTGAATGACCAGTCTGGATAACAAATCTAACGGCGAAAGCAACTTTCTTTAGGCTCTAGTTTTTAAGATAACTCGTGAGCAGAACTTTGCGACCACTGAACATACCCTGAACGAATTCGTCCGAGTCGAATTCTGCCCACTTCTCACAGAACGAATACAATCATTCGAGTTGTTTTCAGCCAATTTTGTCAACCCCGAGTTAATTCGTTTCAGCCATTTAAAGGGTTAAAATTATATTTCTCCCAAGCAGACGATCATTCTTTGTTATTTCTTGAGACATGAGATAGACGCGTCGCAGTCCGTGATATGATATCAAAGTAGATTTTTCTTTTGTGATGAATGGCTCTGCTTCATTAAAAATGTAGGCTACAGAATGAATTAGAAGTATGAGGACTGTGTTTCAAGTATGGGGATAGAAAGTTTGAAACCACTGAGTAGTGCAGTCAGCGTTTAGCAAAATTCCTTTCTTTCATATGAAAAAAGAAATGATGGTGTTTTATAAATAAGTCTCACCCGATCCAAAAGGTCTGTAAGTCACATTAACTAAATCGTCATCGTTTTTGATTGCACGAATTATCTCATGAATTGTTGCCGTTTGCTCAGGATGACTTACTTTTGTTATCTGCACCATTTGTGCCGGTTGCTTTATCAGGTAATTATAACTCTGAACAGTGGCGTACCGGAAAAACCCTGCTCCGCTCGCAAAAAAATATCGTCGAGGCTCTTTTGCGAAAATCTATTACTTTCAGTTACTGAAATTTTCAAATTCCATATTATTAACTAGGTTTTACGGATGTTTTAATAATTTAAATTCTTTTTAACCTACAGGTATCTTTCATATAAAACCGAAATAGTTACACTTTACCGCGTGTAACATAAATGTGTACGTTGCAATTAAAGTAATTGCCGTACATTTGTACTAATACACTGCAAAACACTTACGCCAAAGTTAATAAAATCATGCAAATTATTATTCTTTCACGATCACACATATAAAACACATGACTGCCGTGTGACATTGTGTAATGACATTTTCCAATTTATGCGAAAATACAGAACATAACCAAGCAAATAAATAAATAACAATTAAGAATTATTTCACAAAAAAGGTAAAATGAATTTAATAATTTACTCTTGAATTAAAAAAACGTACTTGATACAATGCCACAATGTTTTGCGCATAGTAAAAAGCCTTTCCCTGACTCTTATAAAAAAATGGCACAGACAGGCTCTGTTTTTTAATTCCCGCGCGAAGAACAGCTTTAACTCATTATATTCTAAAGAATGCGTAGTTATTTGCAACCAACTGTAATACATAAAGCCTTATCCTTTGATATAAAAATTTCATTAATTGAACTGATATTTCTCTCAGAGTCTCTTGTTAATATACACTGAAGAGCAATTGAATTAGAGATACCTGTCTAGTAACGTGTAGCACCACCTTTCGCCCTGATGACGGCGGCGATTCGTCTCGGCATGGACTCGACAAAACACCGGAAGCGTTGGGAAGACATACGAATCCGAGACCCCTGAACAAGCTCCCACAGTTCACGAAGATTTGATGGAGAGGGATCAGAGCCGCGAACATCTCTCTCTCTCTCGGTGACATCCCAGATGTGCTCGATGGGATTGAGGTCAGGTGACCTAGCTGGCCAAGGAAACGAGGTCACGTCGGTGGAGTGTTCATTCAACCATTAGGTTACAATTCGGGAGCGATGGCACGGTGCATTGCCTTGTTGGAGGATGAGGTCCCCAGTGTGCTGTTGAAGACGCACAAATGGGAGCAAATGGTCGTCCAGGATATCCCGGTAACTTTGACCTGTGAGGGACGATGTCACACGTACCAGGGTCCCATTTCAGTCCATGTAAACAACGAGAATGCCACCACCACCAGCTTGAAAAGTACCCTGCTGGCAAGAAGGATCCATCGCTTCATGTGGTTTGCCCCTTACTCGTATCCTGCCATCCCCCATGTACCAACGTGAATCTCGACTCATAAGCATAGGCAACATTTTTCCACATGTCTATGTTCCCGCGCACATGCTAATCTTCGGTCAGCAGCGGTACCCTAGTGGAACGATGGCTTATGTATCCCATAGCGAGGAGATGCTTCTAGATGGTGTGGCTGTTTACACGTTTTTGTGCACCAGCGTTAAATTGTCGAGGGATTTCTTGCACTGTGGCCCGTCTATACCCTGTTACAATGCGAGCTAGCAGGCGATGACCCCGCTCATCCACACACTATTGTTCACGGCAGTTGGCCCTTGCAGGGATGGTTTAACCGGATTCTATGTACTCACGGTGCACCCGTGACACAGTGGCTCATGAAAATCCCAGTGCCTGCACGACTTCCGAAATGGAGTGACCCATTCGTCGGGCTTCGACAATTTGCACACGATCAAATGCGCTTAGATCCTTCGTCTTACCCATACTGTGTCCGACTCTTATTGATTCCCGTCGCATTACTCCTTATATTGTCGGATCGCTGCATACGTCATGTCGTTTCTGTTTACAGGGCCGCCCACAGCGCCACATTTGCATAACGCCAGCTGTCTCAAATTCAATTGCTCTTCAGTGTATTGTGACGTACCTGCCAGCAGGACGCACACGACATAAAGGCAGATAGGAATCAGAATAAAAGTCTGCGTAGCTCAGTTGGTAGAGCGACTTGTTCCGGAATAAGCGGCCTTGGGTTCGAATCCCGGCGTAGACCAAAAATGACGGAGAAATTTACTTCGTTATAATGGCGCCCGAACTATCCGGATGACCCGACCGTTCAGAATCTCGCATTGGTGTGATGTTCTTTCCACAGCGCGAGATAGGAAAAATCAGAGAATTCCTTCTCCAGCGCTTCGAAAAATAAAAATGTGTGATGTTGCATTCCACACGGCAGATTGACTGGGAGTTCTCAAGTGCACGTTCTACAGTGGATGGCTGCCTGCAACGATTCATGGTCACGGCTGACCCGTGGGCCATGCCCCCGGCCCTCTTTCGGGGAGGGGGAGATGTGACGTACCTGCCAGCAGGACGCACACGACATAAAGGCAGATAGGAATCAGAATAAAAGTCTGCGTAGCTCAGTTGGTAGAGTGACTTATTCCGGAATAAGCGGCCTCGGGTTCGAATCCCGGCGTAGACCAAAAATGACGGAGAAATTTACTTCGTTATAGTATATGCATAAAAACTATTGTTATGAAAAGAAATAAAAGAAACCCAAAACGTGTTTTTCTTTGTAATATATTTCATTCAAAGTTGCTGTCAAGAATTTCTAGCCACTTCTTTAAACAGTTTCATATGAAGTTGCGAAATATTTGTTGAAGATCCAGGCCCTGTTAGCCGTGAGACCCCCATCCGGCACTGAGGGGATTGCTATATATACAAAATGGTATCAGAATAATATGACCACGCCCAGAATCACAGTGTACCCGCCCAGGCACGTCACACAGTGCAAGTGACAAGGCCGACCACACGGAGATATAAGCGGCCGGCTAGGACAGATAAGCCATAGTGGTAACGTGAACACAATGTGAAGAGGTAGTGATATAACGGACGTTCGAAAAGGAATCATTATCGGCTACAGCGCCAAGGGTGGAAGCATCTTAGAAACAGCAAACTTCGTGGGCTGTTCGCGAGGTTCTGTAGTAAGGGTGTACCAAGAATGGACCGCTGGCACACCGAGTACCCCATGACGTCATAACTGTGGAGCCCCAAAGGCTATCGACCCCAGAAGAGAACGTCTCCTCCGTCGACTTGCAAAGGGCAATCGACGCGCAACAGTGCAGCAATTGACCAAGCAAATTAACGCTGGGGCACGTGTTCCCGATAGAGCGAACCCTGTTGCCGGAGTCGACGCTGCGTCAAGGCATCCATGTTAACTCAGACCCATCGGGAACGACGCCTGCAGTTCGCATGGGACTACCGTCATGTCACTGGACAGTGGAAGAGTGGAGAAAGGTTGCCTTTTCCAACGAATAGAGGTTTCTACGCAGCAGAACTGACGGGCGGTGGCGGATATGACGTCAGACACACGAGAACCAACACCCGGACACGCTTGTCGGTCAAGTGCAGGTTAGTGATGGCAGTGTGTATGCCTGGGGATGTTTTCTTGGGGTGACCAGGGACTGCTGGTACCACTGGGTGGGTCCCTGAACGCCACTGGCAACCTATTCATCCTCGCTGACCACAAGCACCTTTATTTTGGACGTTTACTCTGGTGGTGATGGTGTCTACAAGCAGAACAATGCGCCCTGCCATGTCTCTAAGGGGGTGCTTGACTGGTTCCACGGCAATTACTCCATTCTCCCTTGACCGGCGAAGTCGCCCGACCATATCCCCTAGAGCCCTTGTGGGACCATTTGGATCGACAGGTTCGACGTATCGACCCACAACCACGTCATCTCCGGGACCTCCGTGCTCTGCTGTATTCAGAATGGGCAGGTGAGCCCCGGGCAACCTTCCTGGGCCTCATTGCGTCTATGCCACGCCGTCTCGCCTCTGTCATCCGGGCCAAGAGTGGTTGTTCCGATTATTGGGTAGGTTGTCATATTATTCAGATACGACCGCGCATATATAACAGTAATGTCGAGCAGTGTATGCTTTTACACACACACAAATGCGCGCGCGGAGGCACAATCATTTGCTTTGGCGTTCGGGGTTCACCTTCATTTCTAAATGTGAGTAGCTAGCATCCACTCAACATTTTGAGGAAGAAATCCGAATTTTAAGTGTACCAGGAACTGGTGTAAAAGTTTCGGTTCCAATTTTAACCAGATTGTAAGCAGTGATTTTAGCGTCCTGTCTTGAGTTGCGCCCGGGCCATTGCTGTCGCTCCGTCTGCCCTGCACCAATTACGCCCCTGCTCATAGACATAACATGACGGTCGTCCCAATACAAAATCCTGGCAAAGTGGATCCCGAAGATTTCTGCAACTATTTCTGAGCAGAATTATCTGTACCGGATGGTTCAAAAGTCCGTTTAAATTTAAAAACTTTAAAACAAATGAACAAATGCATTTATTACAGTGATATTTGCTTGTTTCGCAGTGGAAAATATTTTGGTTTAAATAGTCACCGACAGAAGGCGATATCTGCTAAAAAATTTGTAAATACAGAGAAATATAAATGAAAATACAAACGTTGCATTAATTTGGTGACACTATCACAGCAGTAATTGCTGAACATGTCCTCCGCTGCAAGGCATTCAAGCGTGTGATAACTCCAATGACCACCAAGTGTATATAGCATATTCTGGTGAATGCAGCAGACTTCGCGGAAAATGGTTTCCTTCAGTTGTGGAAGTGTGGAAGGCGTGTTTGGTACACTGTGAACTTTAGATAAACCCACGACCAGAAATCCACGGGTGTAGGATCAGGAGACCAGGGTGGCCACGGGATTTTCCAGTGCCTGCTGATTAATCTTTATACACTAGATGTGGTGACAAAAAAAGTTCTTTACTGGAGATGCGACGAGAGCTAGCGCACCATCCTGCATAAACGTGACTGTGTGCAGGAGAATTTGTTCGTGAAAACATGGTATCACCTTTTCACGCAGCTGTTTTAAGTAGCGTTTGGCACTTACTGAGAAAGTCTTCCAGCCATTTCTGAGTCAGGGTTCCTCAAAGGAAAAAAGGCACAGTAATGATGGATTCAGGGAATCAACACCACACCGCAACTCGTGGTGAAGTACAGTTGTTCCTTTGTGTACGTATGTTGACTATCCTAGGCCCATGTTCGGCAATTATGCATTTTGACAGACCCATGTAACGAAAAACGAGCTTCGTCTGTCCACAACACATTCAACAACTACTGAGGATCCTCACTGATCTTTACCAGAGACCATTTGGCAGATTCTTCCCACTGGGTGGTATCCATTGTAACAGCTGATGTAAAGTTTGCAGTTTGTATGGATAAGGATTTAACAAACCGTGAAGGATATGATTTACAGAGGCTCTCTGTATGCCCAAACATCGTGCCGATTCACGAACAATGTTTCTTCTACTTGTCGTTTGAAATTCTAGCTCGTTTATTTGGGATGCAACAGCATTCGAAATGAACACCCTTAACCCTAGTCTCCCGCGTCATGGGCGATGCAACAAACTTCCAGTTTCCTCAAAAAGCCTCACCAGACACTGCAAAACGGCACAGGTGATAGTACTTTGGCCCTTTTTTGGTCCTTTCTGTGTTCGTAATTAGCGCAAAGCTTCTGTTGCAGATTCTCCGCTTACATAAAAAAGCTTCACTAACAAGGTTTTATCCGGCATAGTTAACACCGTTGCAACACTCCCCCAGACACACAGTTTTCAATAACACTCCCCCTGACACTCAGTTTTCTAATCCATAGACGATTAACAACTGCACCTTATCACTTAGTGCATTTAAGGGCATCACATTTGCATATATTTCATGGTTTGCATTCGTGTATGGCACCACCTCCTGTCACATTTTCGAACTAAAAATTTTTCCATTGCCAAACAAAGTCTCGGTGCTTTACGTGCAAGCTGCATGTAACACGCGCATTTTTTTTTTTTTTTTTTGTTATAAAGTGTTGAATTTTAAACGGACTTTTGAGCCACCCGATACAGTGTCTCAGAATTGCAGTATCTTTGGGGGTTGGGGGGGGGGGGGGAAGAGGGTAATGAATAAAAATTTGACGGTGGTAGTTTCTTGCTTTGTACTACTAGTTATTATATGTGTGTTCTGAAACACAAAACCTGTGAAACCGTTGAATTAGTGTAATTTTATTCACTTTTGCTTTTCATAAAGAATTTGTTCTATAACTTTGAATATGTTATTCGGTGTTGCAGGGAAGAAAACTATTTTAATTTTAAACAGCTGTACACTTGTTTGGAAGAGGATTAAATGAAGCTGCTTTATCTTAATAGCTAATAAAAATTCATTTCTGCATTGCCAAGAACAAGGCCGAAAACTAAGCAAGGTTCACGGTTATCTCAAGTGTGTTGACCTGTGAAGTGTTTTCGCGACTGTGGATTCACCACAAAAATGGTTTCGATGCATTTTCTGTTTCTTTAACCTGGAAAGGATATTTTTCTGCTCTGAGCATCCGTGTAATCCGTTAACCAAAATAGTATCAAAAGAATCCGATTTCACGCCCCACCAGAAGTGAAGGTTCAGTTTTGGAGGCCAAAAGTTGGTTTCCTCGGATCATGCCTTCATCAAAGTTAGATTTAAGTTTTAAAGTACATATTGTATACATGTGTGTGTGTGTTCATATCCTTGTTACAATTTGCGAAGGGTTTTTGTCATTTTGGGACAATAGGACTCTCATTCCTTGTTACTCTTAAGCTGCGTTATAAATAAGGTGTATCTTTCCAAGACTCCGTTGACAATAGGTCTGCAGGGAAGCCGTAATTTTAATCCTTCGCATTGTTTAGGCTACGCATAACAAGACGACTCTTTCGAGGAACAATGAATACTTTTTTAAACCATTCCGCGTGATCATCTCCTGTGACGGCGTTTTTCGGCAGAGCGCTCTCTCGGGTTTGAGTATCGCATGGCTTCTCAAAGCAAACCATTTCTTTGTTTTCCGCAGTTGTAAGCTTGCTGACCTCGTTCTGGGTAACGTTTCTTACGTTCCACCTGAACCTTTTCTGGTGGAAATTGTGTGCCCTTTCTGCCTACGTCGTCTGCCTCATATGTTAACGCGAAACTTAAAATTTGCATTTAAATAAGTGCTTAGAAACTCTATTCCTCTAAACCTGACTTGAATATGTTCAAATGCAAAATTTATCTGTAATATTTACTTAATTTTGGTAAAATAAGTTAAAAAAATAGTGGAGCCTTTGCGAAAGCTATGGTTGATTCTCTAGGCATAATGGTCTGCAGAACCTTGAGATACAACTATTCCCTTAAGTGAATACACAATTACGATTTCAAATGCTGCAGAAGTAATTCCAGGATGTTAACTGCACTTCTTTACAGCAGAGGTCAATTGGTGCACAACGGCATTAAAGATTAGTTAAAATCTTTGAAATTCCTATTGATAAAGTACACTTCTTGTGATACCGTGTTCTACAACTTCTACACTGAGACATTTTTTCTTCTTCTTTTCGTCATGACGATCTTGAGTAACACAGTTTTCTTCGCTTCTATTTGTACTTTGGCATCTGCCCGGTTGTTAACTGACTTGTCAATTTTGCCACTGTTGACGGGCTTTCAAGCAAGCCTCCAATAGGTGTTCACGTATTTCCTTTGGAACCACTGGTAATATTTTTCTGAAATTTCCTCCCAGTAGAAATGGATTTCCTCGAAACACGATTATTCCTCATAAATTCTTAAAACAGGAGATAGATACATCATGCATAGCATATCAGCAAAATGCATAGCATCATATTAACAAAGTAACAATTCTCTTCGCTGTAATTGGTTTTCTGTGTCTTGAAAATGTGAATCTCTTCTCTTTAGTATAGTTTTTACGTCTTGACAACGTAATATTTCCCGTTCAACGTCTTTTCCCTATCGTGTTTTCTTCGTGTCATTGGATGGCCTCTACAAGTTCTTTTAATTGCAGTTTTATTCTCTTGACGGTGCGTATCTCTTCCATCCCCTGTTATTCTCACGTCTTCTTTACTAACTGAAAAAAAATGAATCAATTAAAACAAGCCGTCATGATACGTAGCGATTTAGTCGCAAATCCCAACGGCAGCTCAGTCGCCGATGTAATTGAGAAGAAGCAGGTACAATATGATTGCCTATGTCTGTATGCCCATATAAGTGCGTCTGTTCCCAGCATTAACTCACTGGTAATGTGCAGTAAATTCTATTTAAAAAATGAATTTTTTAACGTCTAAAATATTCCACGTTTGCCTGATTCCCTTACGTTTCATACATACATAAACGCAGTCACATACATACATAAACGCAGTCACACACAACTACATACATGAAAGAACCAGTCAGGGTAAGCCGTGTTCTCTGTGAAAGTCATGGTAAAGCTGTTACGATATCCCGATGACCGAATGGACGGAAAAGCGAGTTTCTGGCTAATCGTTGAAGCTACGCCCAATTTCAAGTCCTCGATAGGACGTAGGTGGCGTGTTTGTCCTACTGCGTTGTCTCTCTCCCTTCCCTAGAATCAGTGACCCTAAGGGATGGACAACTCCTCCTAGCTATGGATGGACGTTAGAATCATTAAAATCTGCCAAAAAAAAAAAAAAAAAAAAAAAAAAAAAAAAACGATATTGTTTCCATGGAATCAGAGGAAGAAAAAGCAGAAAGCTGGTTGCGCACTTGTTGTTCTTCAGTTTTACGGAGAAGATTACTAATGCTAAAGGCTGGAGGTACAAAAGAAAACAAAAAGGACTTTATAGAGCAGCAAATAAATCTATAACCTTCAGCTGTAGTCTAATTAAAAAGCATGGACATTTTACATCATTCCGTTATATGGAAATATTTAAACTATAATTAAATAGTAACTTTGGTTATCGTGTGTGCAAACGACAGCTAGAGAAATTTATCCTCAGTTAAAATAAGGCGCTCAACAGAACCTGAAAAGCCTTCTTTCTCGCGGACCACGAACAAAACGACACCCCCTTTCCTCATCCCTTGACTGTTGGAGGGCACTTTTACCCAGAGAGAGCCAGCCAGGGACAATCCGAGTAAGTAATTAACAGTCAACTTCTTACGTCAGGAGCATCGTCCTTGGGAACAGATAGCAAAAGGAAATTAGAGGGACTGGTCATAAACGGAAAGTCTGGTTGGAGATTTCAGGGAGAACGACGAATTATTTTGCACGGACATAAGGCAGGGAGAAACGCTTTTGAACGGGATGAAATAGAAGAAAATTTTGGCTGGAATTGCAAAGAGAAAGTCTCCCGAAATATCCATCACCCTCTGGAAGTATATACTATTTATTCAGACTAACTGATATTTCCTCTTTCTCCCCCAGTCTGAAGAATAAAGATATGTGCGGACGAAATCTTCTGTCATTACATAACATTTGTTTAACTACTTATGTATTTGCTTCCCTGTTCCAATGACAGGAACCGACAAACAACAACGATTCCTCTGATAAGTTGGCATCCACTTCATCTCTTAACAATAACCAAGCCAACAATAATAACCAAGCCAACAATACTAACTTAATAATGACCAAGCCAACAATAATAACAAAGCCAACAATACTAACTTAATAATAGCCAAGCCAACAATAACAACCAAGCCAACAATAATGACTTAATAATAACCAAGACAACAATAATAACAAAGCCAACAATAATAACAAAGCCAACAATTCTAACTTAATAATAACCAAGCCAGCAATAATAACCAAGCCAACAATAATAACTTAATAATAACCAAGCCAACAATAATAACTTAATAATAGCCAAGCCAACAATAATAACCAAGCCAACAATAATAACTTAATAATAACCAAGCCAACAATACTAACTTAATAATAACCAAGCCAACAATAATAACAAAGCCAACAATAATAACTTAATAATGACCAAGCCAACAATAATAACTTAATAATAACCAAGCCAACAATAATAACTTAATAATAGCCAAGCCAACAATAATAACTTAATAATAACCAAGCCAACAATACTAACTTAATAATAACCAAGCCAACAATAATAACAAAGCCAACAATAATAACTTAATAATGACCAAGCCAACAATAATAACTTAATAATGACCAAGCCAACAATAATAACTTAATAATAACCAAGCCAACAATACTAACTTAATAATGACCAAGCCAACAATACTAACTTAATAATAACCAAGCCAACAATAATAACCAAGCCAACAATACTAAATAATGACCAAGCCAACAATACTAACTTAATAATGACCAAGCCAACAATACTAACTTAATAATAACCAAGCCAACAATACTAACTTAATAATAACCAAGCCAACAATACTAACTTAATAATAACCAAGCCAACAATACTAACTTAATAATAACCAAACCAACAATACTAACTTAATAATAACCTTAATAATAACCAAGCCAACAATACTAACTTTCAGTTTACTTATCTTTTGATAAGGCTAAACTAGAAATGTCATACAGTGCGTCCTAGCGAATTGTTAAATGAAATTGAGATTCTAGCATGGCTAGAATTAAACATTCCCAGAAAATTTTAGCCTGCTCTCTTGAAGCAATAGTATCCATCAAATATTAAAATCTGTCTCCAACATGTCGCAGTTTTCGAGCAGAATATCATTTACCTAAAGATAGTTGAAGTTTTTTTTAATGAACCAATGAACCGAAGATTCATTTCTAAATTATCGTGACCATTTTTTAAGGTGAATCGTGGGAAACGTACTTATTAGCGAACCTGTTGCAGCGAATTGAGTTTGACGATCATCCGGTCGTCAATAACTTCTCGTCATTGTTCCGTACTTTTGAGGATCCCGCAACCGACAATTTGATTTTCTTTATTTCCATAGAAGTGGCAACACCTATCTTTTCAAAATCAGCGATAATGAGGACGCCTGCTGCGATCGACCAGAAAGGGCTGTTCTTTCGGCGAGAAACTGTTCTTTTGTTTAAAAGCGGTCGTCGCTGCACAGTTTCTGCTAAGAAAACTGTTAAGAATTTAGACTTGTGAACTAGCACCGCATGCAATAGCACTTATCTAGAGTGGCAAGGTCATAAGACATTTAACGACCTCTATTTCCATACATAATAAAAATTCATTCATCCGTTGATGAAAGCGTGTATTGTATTGTGTCGTACGCGGAGTCTCACAGAAATGTAACATTTGCTACGTCACGTATTGAAATCATTGTCTTCGGGAATAATAGATCACGGCCAGATATTTTGTTCAGGACAGAGACAACACAACAATATATATACATACACACACGCATACACAGCGTAACAAACAGTGACGTATTCTAGAAAATAATGCCTGCCTATTTTGTATTCCCAATGAGACCTGTTGTCATGGATGTATATATTTTAGCATGAAGCAGGGGAGACATCTGCCTCCACTCCCTGGAAAATAAGCCCCCCCTTCTACCCCTTGTCTTTCGACGAGGTCTTATAACATACTTGTGCGTGCATTAGCTTTATAATATCCACATTTCTTGTCGTCGATGTTATAACGAAGTAAATTTCTCCGTCATTTCTGTCCACGCCAGTATTCGAACCCGGATCCCCTCATTCCGGAATAAGTCACTCTACCAATTGAGCTACGCGGACGTTTCATTCTGATTCCTATCTGCCTTTATGTCGTGTGCGTCCTTCTGTACGTCACATCTCCTGGTACGTTACATCATCTCCCCCTTATTTTTTTTTTTTTTCGAAGTGCTGGAGAAGGGATTCTCTTATTTTTCCTATCTCGCGGTGTGGAAAGAACATCACACCAATGCGAGATTTTGAACGGTTGGGTAATCCGGATAGTTCGGGCGCCATTATAACGAAGTAAATTTCTCCGTCATTTCTGTCCACGCCAGTATTCGAACCCGGATCCCCTCATTCCGGAATAAGTCACTCTACCAATTGAGCTACGCGGACGTTTTATTCTGATTCCTATCTGCCTTTATGTCGTGTGCGTCTTTCTGGCAGGTACGTCACATCTCCTGGTACGTTACAATGTGACAATTTCTAACAATTAAGTAGAGGGCAACTTGTGAGTTGTAGGAGCGCAACCACTACAAAAGAAGCCACTGCAAGCAGTGTTTGCCCTTTAAATATATACGTTTCGTTTTAGCATTCATAGATTTGTAGAAATCTAACAGAGAAACACAAGGACAATTTACCATTACGTCTTAAAAGAAAAATGTTTAATTAATGCATCCTTTAAATTCTTACTTATGGATCAGAAACTTGGACCTTAATCAAAAACGATATACAGAAGTTGCGGACAACTCAAAGAAGCATAGAGAGATTCACGGTTGGTGTAACCAGGAAAGACACTACGAAGAACACATGAATCAGGAAATTATAAGTGGCATTCAAATGAAAACGAGCCAAAGGGCGTAAGAGAAATATATTGTGACTTACCTGAAAAATAATCCCCGCAGCTTTTAAGGCACTTATCCCACTGTGACATTTCACGTTCGATTCCACGTGCGTAGAAGGGATGGTTTGCTGGCGGAACCATTCCAAAACAGTGTCCTGCACCTCTTCGTCCGAGTGGAATCTGTGACCCCGCACACTCTTTTTCAGCTCCCTGAAAATGTGAAAGTCACAGGGGGACAAATCTGGGCTGTATGCCGGATGCTGGAGTGTTTCTCACCTGAATTAGGAAAGGTAATTCTGGACGATTTTCGCAGTGTGGGGTCGGGCGTTGTCATGAAGAAAAAGGATTTCTGCGGGCCGCTTGGACTTGAGTGATGCTCTCAGAGATTTGAGTGTGTCCGCATACCGGCAGCGTTTCCGGTGTTTGCGGTGCGAGATTTGAGTGTGTCCGCATACTGGGCAGCGTTTCCGGTGCGAGATTTGAGTGTGTCCGCATACTGGGCAGCGTTTATGGTGTTTCCGGTGCGAAATTTGAGTGTGTTCGCATACCGGTCAGCGTTTCCGATGTTTCTGGTGGCGAGAAACTAGATCAACAGGGGGCTCTTGTAGTCGATGAAGGTCAACGCGACCTTTCGTGCACTTGTTTGCATTCTCTTTGACTTATTTGGCGGTGAAGACGACGTCTGCCTCCATTGGCTGCTTTGTCTTTTGCTTTCAGGTTGACAATGAAAGCACCAGGTTTCATCGCCCACAATGATTCTGATGATCAAATGGTGACATTCCTCACGATACCGCAGTAAGTTTTCCAAGGGCTCACCCACGCGTATGTCTTTCTCCACAGATTGCAAGTTGTGTGGCACACACTGCGCGCAAAGCTTCCGGTACCGCAGACGATCCCGGATAATGGTGTGCACACTTCCTACACTTATTCCAACTTTGTCGGCGAGTGCTTCCACTTGACTCTTCTGTCTACCCGAATGAGACTTTCCACTTCAGCGGCGGAAACATCGGGGATCATATAGTGTGCTTGCCCTGGCCTCGAATCATCAGTCAACAATGACCGTTCTTCTCGGAACTGCTTACTTCAGTCTTTAACACGTGACAAAGACATGCAGTTTTCGTACACTTTACTCATGCGGCGATGAATTTCTGTACTCCCAACGCCTTCCATGGTTAAAAACCGAATAACAGCTCTCTGTTCAATGTTCGTTTCTTAAATCATGACTGGTTGGACCGAACATCTGCACGAGGTCTTGTACAAGGGCGAACTGCTTCAGTCATCGCGTGATCGCAGCATCAAATTTCACTGAGTCACAGCACCACATTGGTGCCACCTATGTTTGGTGTCGACGCTGCCGCGGTAAATCCATTCGGCAGTTTGCTATGTCCGTTGGCTTGTTCTCATTTAAATGACTTTTATATAAGAGATGAAGACATCGCGTTCAAAGTAACTATCTTTACGTGGTGATGGGCTGAACATATTACTGGAAGAATTGACCACAGTTGAACAACTGAGACACCATACTCGCGACAAGGCTAACCTGACTAAGGAGTGGAAGGCACTGAGTGTACACTTCCACTGCATAATATAGTTCCAGTCTAAAGATCGTATTAAAGCTTGAACTAGGACTTAAAAAATACATAGTTGTTCTAAATGTTGTGCGCAGATATTTTAAACCAAGATAATAAATGGAGATCTCAGTTTCGGTTGTGTTTCTAAAAAGTATTAGCGTTTTAATGACGTTATTTTCACTATCGGTCGATCGGTCGGCTATGTGTCAATGAAGAGCTATAGCCAAAGCATATTTATTGCGGTTGAGAGGGTAAGCGGGCTGTTAAATAATTTTGGGGGTACTAAGCGTTGCTTCTTTCTTCCTGAAGGGGAAATCCCTGATAGAAGGGTCAGCGGAAATTTCCTTTTCTCCTGCGTCCCGTCATGGTGGCACACCCTCAGGGTTTGTGGTATGATCCCAGACACATTGCACCTCATTAATGCGGAGAAATACTGAAAAACCATGAGATATCTATTCGGTAAAAAGGCTCGGCCCAACTTTCACTCCATAGTCTATTCAAGTTTGCCCCGAGTAAGGACGAAATAGCAAGAGACAGGAAAAGTCGCAGAAGAAGGCCATGTGAGAGATGGGTGAATGAAACTATGCAGAGGTGACACGTAAATGAATTTCCCAAGGTAGAGAAATGTAGAAGAGACTTGGAAAGACCTTCATTAAGCAGTGGACTGAGAATTGCTGGCGGTGATGATATTCATCAAGTTTATAAATTGAGTATAGATGTGTAACAAAATACAGTAGAACCCCCTTACAACGAGAAGCTAGGGACCGTCAGAAATCCTCTTTAAATACGGGCGTTTGCTAAATCCGTTTTTGGATGAGAATTCCCTCGCTGTAAAAATATGCATACGTGGCAATATGCATATAAGTTTATATTATATATCCATAACAACTGGATGTACTTGAATGATTTATTAATTATCTACATTAGTGCTATAGTGAATTCGTTAAATCTTTCAAGTACGAGTACATTCAACTTGAGGGCCACATGAGACTTACAGCGGTTTAACTACACAAAACACATGTAGCATAATTAGCACCGATCTTCCCAATACAAAGCTCTCTCAGAGGGTGAAAGGGGTAATGGACACAATTCCAGGAATTGTTATCTCCTATTTACCCTTCGGCGACAATTCCATTCCATTACTTCCCAACCCCTCGCTACAATTTTCGCCCAGAAATCCACTTACATCTGCTTGAGCCGCACCATACTCCTTTAACTTAGGAGTAGGTGGCCTCTTTTCAGCATTGCTAACACGATACACCCAAGGCACGGCCTCTTGCAGTGGCTGGTAGAGGAAACCCTTTGCATAACTCGCTTGTTAAGCATTTCATGTACTTCCTCACCATTGCTTTTCTATCAACATTATTTCACAACCACACAAGGATTCCCCT
Organism: Macrothele yani; assembly: GCA_039090855.1. Taxonomy (NCBI): domain Eukaryota; kingdom Metazoa; phylum Arthropoda; class Arachnida; order Araneae; family Macrothelidae; genus Macrothele; species Macrothele yani. The sequence goes on along the minus strand of CM077011.1, from coordinate 52,775,599 downwards.
GCGCCGTTGCAGTTACGTCCTGTATGCCGCCATTTCTATTCTTTCATTCCAGCACAGTGCGCATCCAATTTTCTCGTTAAATATGGAATTTCATTACATTTTGTAACTTACCTTGTTAAAAGTGATCATCGTAGCTCTTCTCTTCCTCGTTAAATCCGGGGACTATTAAATTTTGTTCGTTAAAAAAGATCAAATTAGCTTGGAATTAACATTATGTCAATCAAAAGCTCCTATTCTTTTCGTTAAATCTGAGACATTGTTAAACACGGGCTCGTTATGCGAGTTCTACAGTACAAAGGTTAAGTGGTTATTGATATTGATTTGCCTGATCAAAACCATAAGTATATCAGTTCCATGCGACAAATTAAATGTTAATGTCGTTTCCTACTGTTACAGGGCATTGTGTATTTTTACGAGTGTCTTATTGTTTGCAGTGTTTACTTTTACGGGTATGCTATTTCTCTCGCAGTCTTATGTTGTCAAACAAGAAGACATGATCTGATAATTTTTTGCAGAAAGGGAATCTAGTGTCTAAAAAAATCTAAAGAGGGTCTGTGGATGTTGTCCAGACAACAGAAGCGCTGAAAGTCTTTGCACTGAGTGAACTTTATCCAAGAAAGGTCAAGCTAAGCATCATTATTTATTTATTTATTGTTTGTTTGGGGGGTTTAACGACAGCCGCTGGCAACTCTATGGGCTATAAGCAGTCACCCATCCCTAATTGGGTGTCACTGGTTTCAGAGAAATGGAAGAGCGAGTGCCGTAAGACACAAACACACCATTCATGTCTTATGCAGGATCCGAACCCGAGCCCACTAAGTACAAATGAACCCCAAAAACAGCGTTTTAGACCACACGGCCACGGCGGTAGCCCACAATTCTGCGTGCTTAGGTGTAGTCCATATAGAAATATGACAGTAGCTGCTTTTACTGTCATATTTCTATGTGCTAATACCGTTATTCATACGGGTAATTCACCACCACCAGGCAGTCCGCATTTAAACTTTCATTTTTGTGGAAAAATGTGATATTTATAGGTTTTCTGTATAAATAAATATATCATGTCTATTTTTCATTTTTTGAAACGAGAGAGCTGTTCGTGAGTTACGTTTCCTCAGAGAAGCCCCATGGCAGAGGAAAGTGAGAAAGAAAAGGAAATTGGGAGAAAGCATAAAAAAGTATTAAAGTAAAAATCTGGGAAGAGTGTGGTAGTTTTTGAAGCACAGAAAAAGCTCCGAAGGAAAATAATATGAAGGTTTACAAAAACCGTGAAAAGAGCCAATCACTTATTTCTCGGATTACAAGTTACAGATAAAAGATGAAACACATTCAACAGATGGCGATTTGTTTTGTTAATCACACAACATAGAGGAACCCAATCCTGCTAAACCGCTGGGGTGAGAGGGAGAACGTACTACGACTGTGTAGTACGTTCTCCGTCTCACCCCAGCGTATGAACGTACTACGACTGTGCACAGTTAAGAACTTTTCGTTCCTCACTGTGCTTCACATCACATAGTGGTGAACGTTGGTGGAAGTTGGAATAAGATCCATTTAAAATTGCATACACGCAGTTTGTTATTTGTACAAATTGGTTCGTATCTTTGAATAGTATGCTAAATCTCCTACTATGATATTTGGAGATACCACTGTATATAAACGAAGATGGTTGTTATGTGCCAGGAAACGATGTTTTCAGAAACCCAAAACGTCTATGTAAAAAAAGGCAGAGAAATGAAAGTAAAGTGCTAGAAAAAATAAATTTTGAACAGAGGGAAGGCATGGATAAGAAAAATGGGGAATAATCTATGAGCTAGGGAAGTAATGCTACTTTCTTAGAGAATGGAATGCTTTGGCGGCTCACACACGCACAGTATTTCTTTTCTCTTCTTCCTTCACCTCTCTCTCTCTCTCTTTCTCTCTTTTCAAAACCTTGCAACAGAGTGTTGCAATGGTACGATAAAAGCAAAAAGAAAGGGGGAAACAGAATCACTAGAATAAAAAAAAACCTACTGCGGTTATTTTCTGCACCGAATTTCAGACGATGATGCAAGAAAAAAGATTTCAAGATTCAAGGTTTTCTTTACTTTGTAGAAATTTCTGCTTTGTAAGGTTGACAAAGTTTTGAATAACACAGGAAATTTATAGTGAATAAAACGCGAAATCAGCCTTTTGCTTCGATGACCACTCAGAAGCTTTGAAATACAAAGGCGTGCCAAAGAGCAGACGACAAGCTGGAGCTGGCTCTTGTGAACACAGGTACCGGATGCCCTAAACATGCTTCACAACCTGTTGTTTTCTGCCTGACATTTTACTAGTATCATGTTTGTCGGGCAAAGCCATTGGAGTCAAGTGGATTTACAATGGGAGCATTTCCTTTCAATGTCATACATCCGTTTCTACCATTTTTAAAAGGAAATTCATTATCTAAGATTTGATTTCGATAGGCCCATTGCGAACTTCTTTCGAAAGCGAAGAATGAAAATTCTGTATCACTGGACACAAAATATGTAGTAAGAGAAAGCTTGAGAGAAAATAAGCTTGGTGTTTTTTAGTATTATTTGATGTGAAGCTGTCTTTTCCCTCAGGATGGACCTTGAAGTTTGATGACGTGAAATCCAGTTTGACTGACGATCTGCTTCCGAGCAAGATATCAGAGATCACCAGCGAATAAAGGAACTGTGCAACAAAAGATAATTGAGAAGCGATTCGTTATGTGCAAATTTACGACTGATGTGCATTTGCACACCATTGCCATTTTGTCGTGAATATAAGAAAAACATTCTCTCGATCAAACAAGTATGAAATTATCAAGACAAAGTGTCTCATTCAGCGGATCAGCCTGGGCTGAAGGGGAACCACGACGGTAATTCTCCAAGATCCCGATCAGCAGCGCTCCCACAGGGATGATTTAGATGCAACTATTATATGACCTAAGGGACATTTGTGCTGGTACCAAAAATGAGGTTGCATGAGGTGGAACGTAGAGGTTCGTGACAATGAGAGAAGAAGGAGTGCCAGGAGGAAAGTTTGAGTCGACGTAGTCGGGAGTGCCGGACTATGACGTCATAATGAGCAATTCCACGGAAGCGAGATAAGGCCGGTGGTAGGGTAGACATCCAACCTTATTTGTAACAGGGGGTCCAGTGCATCTGGTCAGGCGGTTTAACGCACCTATCCCACTATCCGTATATTTGGTGATTCAGAGCAACTCAGCCTTCTTGGGATCGATCCCGCGACCATCTAGTTGGAAGGTGGTTGCTCTAACCACTACGTCAGCCTCGGCCTGGTTTGAAGTTATCAAAACTGAAGGGCTATTTTAAAAGAGCAGAGGTACATACGAGGAAATGCAAAAGCGCATCAGAATTATTTTCGTCCTGGGAATCGCATGCCACAAACCGCGGACGATTATTTACTGACATTCTGTACATACGTTATCGGAATTTATATGCTATGTATATATTTGGTTTGAATTAATAAATCTTAAGCGTGGTTTCGTTTCGTAATTTAATTATTCCCACGCCTATTCACGGAAAGGAACTATTGCCTTTTATGCTTTGGGTTAAATACTCCAGAGAAAGAAGACAACTGCTGCCGAAGGAAAAAAACATCGACGATGCGCGCACCTAGGACTTGAACCTACGTCCTTGATGAAAAAAACCCTAGTTCAAATCAAATATGAAGATCCTGTAGAGCTCCAAGCTAATTCTAGAGGGCCTGCCCAGATAATGAGAATTGTGGGTATAAAAGCGATTTAAATACTCGTATTATCACAAAAATTGAAATTTACTTTTAAATAATTCATACATGTACTCACGTTGTACACTGGAAAGATGTAAAGCCGGGAGAGGAAGGTTGTTTGGTAGTTTTCTACGACTAAAACGTGAAATCAAATCTGTTGGGCATATATGAAAATATCTCTCTGATGTAGGAACATTCGAGGTAACGGGAAATAAAGGAAAAGTCTTCGCTGATTTGGAAATGTTTAGCCAAACAAAATCCAAATGGAGTCAGCCAATAACGAGATGGAACCCAAGATGGATGCCACTGATTTTTCGGATGCAGTGAGTACTTCTTACCTGAAAAAGAGCATTAAACTAGCATGTTAGAGAAGTTTTTACATATGTACTTTAAAACGTGATCTCTAAAATGTTGATTACTATATCCTGGGAAAAATCGTGGTAGCTACAAATAAATATGCGTGAAAACATCTGACTGGAAGTTTTCTCATCAGAAAAAGCTGAGAAGTGCATAAAAAAAGGCTGTGATTTAGGCTGCTGTTCGGTAAATAAAGGGGATTTTTCCATTACGGCAAACAGAGGCAGAGATATCGTGCCGAACGCTACGGCGCCTATTGCGCGTTTGGGAAATCAGAAAGTAAGGGATTTTCCAATCGCGCAATAGGCGCTGTAGCGTTCGGCACGATATCACAGCCAGTCGATATTAAAAAGAACTTTTCTAATCCGACAATTAGAAGAGAATATTAATTTTTACCACCTATAAGAAAACTTTTGACTCAAAAAAGCAGGAAAGTACGCGGAAAGTATTATTCCTTTGGTGCGATGCAGTGCAAAACCAATTTGTCAAATTCTTTATTTAATACCAAATGCAATTGTAATGTTACATCATCTAGAAAAAAGTCGTGCTTTTGAAAATCAGAAAATGTGTAAATAATTCTGGTAAATTTCATTGTCGGAGAATGTTGAATTATTTTTTCCAATTCGAAAGTGAGAAGTGGAGATATCGTTAAATTAGAAGCAAACATTTTCTCTATTTAACGGCAAAATTTTGCCCCTGAAAAACTAAAAAAATGAATTTAAAAATGTGGTCGCTTTTACAGTATTTGGATGGAGAAACAATTTCTCCTTCGAGAAAGAGAGCCGGAAATATCAGGCCAAAGGCATAGATAGCTATACTGCTATATGCTACTTAGCAGAGAAACAGTGTGTGAAATCAGAAAAAAATATACGGTACATTGATAGTATTAAGAATGGTAACAGCTAGTTGATAAATCAGTTTTCAAGATTATGCGGAGGTGTCACGTGATATGAAAACATGTACTCCAGGTTGTACGCTGATGACACAGACCTGTTGGCCAAGAGAGAAAATGAATTGGCGGGTATGTTGTCCCGGATGCATGAAATTTAAATGAAATTCAAACTGTGCATACATAATGAGGAAACCAAAATTGGTAACAGCTAGCTGATAAATCAGAGAGTACCTCGCTTTTGATGGATAAATTTAATGATATTCACTCTAGGATCAGTTTTACCATGGAGCTCGAATGCAGTAATGCCTTGCCTTATCTGGATGTTTTACTGAGCAAACTGCCTGAAAATCGCCTTCGTATACAAGTCTATTACTGTATAAACCCACATCCGTCTCCAATCCGATGCTCTCAGCTCATTCTGCCCCACAGATTACAAGACAGCTTTCTTCCGTTCTCGAACCAGAAAAGCATTTGCCATCTCCGCTGTTGTTCCTTCTGGACTATGCGAGTTAAATAAAAGTTGCCAAATTTGCCTCTGAGGCCGGATACATCCCGAACCTGGTGCGTAGCTATATCGAAAAAAAAAAAAAAAAAAAAAAAACAGAACCAGTCACGTTAATCTCTTTATGCCGCCGATACGCTATCTAGGCTGAATTTCCTATCAACTCACGAATTCACTCAAGAAGATGAGCCTCGATGTCGGCACAAGGTCTCTGATATCTTCATACGCCATGCTTGAGGAAAATACTGACAAGCTCCCTCTTTCCAACGAAGCAAGTGCTTATGCCATCCTTCTACAATACCCGGGCAGCTTCAAGCGATACTTCATTGGAGTGACCAAACGTTCATTTAGGATTAGAGTCAACGAACACAAAAGGGACATAATGAACGATAAGGAAACCACCGCCCTATCCAGAGAAGTCAAGTTCATGTCCGCTGTTCCTATATGTGGGATCACATAAAGAAATAAGCTTCTTACTCCACCCCTAACTCTACTGTCATTCGCGAAACTTTAGAATCGTTACCAACAGTGAGTCCTGCAATGATAGCGTCTCGCTGGAACTGCCACAAATCTGAAAGCAGTTCATCAAGTAGTGAATGCCTTTTGTTTTCCCTCCATGATTCCGCGTGCTAAACGAACATGACGCTTCGTACTTTTGAATGAATAATTACACTCGCATGTTTTCGTTTATTGCAAAGTCAAGTCACAGCGTTTGAATTGCTGAAGCGTTCTATTATTCCGTTGGCAGTTTGCTGTCTACCTTCCTTGAAAAGGCCATCTAGTTGCTGCGTGAATGCTTGGAAACTGGTTTCTATTCTACGGCAAGAAATTCAGATTGCTAGTATAGTTATATTATTTTAAGAAAAATTATGGTTTTTGAGCGAGGCATTCGTGAATGCAAGATCAGTATAAATGGTATAGAGATAGACCTGGTGAATGCAAGATCAGTATAAATGGTATAGAGATAGACCTGGTGAATGCAAGATCAGTACAAATGGTATAGAGATAGACCTGGTGAATGCAAGATCAGTATAAATGGTATAGAGATAGACCTGGTGAATGCAAGATCAGTATAAATGGTATAGAGATAGACCTGGTGATTGCAAGATCAGTATAAATGGTATAGAGATAGACCTGGTGAATGCAAGATCAGTATAAATGGTATAGAGATAGACCTGGTGAATGCAAGATCAGTATAAATGGTATAGAGATAGACCTGGTGAATGCAAGATCAGTATAAATGGTATAGAGATAGACCTGGTGAATGCAAGATCAGTACAAATGGTATAGAGATAGACCTGGTGAATGCAAGATCAGTATAAATGGTATAGAGATAGACCTGGTGAATGCAAGATCAGTATAAATGGTATAGAGATAGACCTGGTGAATGCAAGATCAGTATAAATGGTAAAGAGATAGACCTGGTGAATGCAAGATCAGTATAAATGGTATAGAGATAGACCAGGTGAATTAATTTGTATATTTAGGAAGCATGTTTGACAGAGAAAACAGATTTGATAGTAAAATTAGTTGGCGAGTGAAGATGTTTTAGGAGAATTTCACAGGACTGATGAGTTCTCGGAAAGGTCCCAAATGACTGCCTGTGAAAGTGCAGTTGTTCCTACTCTGAAGTATTGCAGTGAAGCCCGGGTACTGCAGAAGAGACATAAAAGTCATGTGTGTGCTGGAGAGATGTTTCCATAAAACACGCTTTTCATTTTTACAAAATTTCATTAGTCACTCAATTTTTCACGCGGATAACTTGAATCGTAGCTTGTTTCATTTTTACAAATAACTTAAAATGTGCGGCATTTCTTTGTTTTCAAAATTTATTTTTATTTCACAACTAGTGAAAATGCTACAGTATTTCAGTCATGGATCCCTGGACTCTTAAGGGGGGATTCTCATTCTTTTACGCTAAAATTACCGCTTTCGTTGGAATGTTTATTGACGACACTATGCAATCAATTGTTTTCAAAGTAGGTATATCTATTTATTAACGTTTCAGCTACTTACAAAACAATTTATAACAAGTTTCATGAAGAATCACGTCCGCAAATCCCCCTCGACCATGACACTGGGCGAAAATCAGCGGTCGCTGGTTGGCATGACTCAAACGGCGTTTTACTGTATACACAAGTAGTTATCGTTTCATGAACCAGAAAAAATATTTATGTACATTTGAGGAAATGGCGACTTGTCAAACTCAAATTATCAATTTAGCTCACAAAATTGACAATGTTTTTTGCCATTAAAAAAATATACATAACGTATCGCGTTTCTGGTTCATCAAACGATAAAAGGATGTTTGCTGAACATGCAGTTTTACATTTGAAGTCGATCGGTCCAATAGTTTTTGAAATATCATGCGAACCATTCGCGAAAAAGCTGTTTCGAGAAAAACGCGTTAAAAGTTTCAAGTAGAGTTTACGGAGGCATACCGAGTACTTACAGTATTTTTCTACTAATCTGCTATACCAGGGCTATACAGTGTTCTTTCCTCTGCTTCGTAGAACTCGTTTAGAGAAATTTGCTCGCTTCTACGCCTTGTACGAGCTTCTTTTGTAGCCTCGAGGCTACGTTTGGACGATCTCTGCAGCCGCTGTTGGTCCCGCGCGTTGGCAAATATCTTCGTTTGCTCGCCAATAACGATTCCTATCGTTGTCATCATTTTCAGAATGGCAGAAAAGCCTTCATTAAAAATACTTGCTGCTACATAAGCTGCCATTTCGATGGATTTTGAGCCACAGTGAAGATGTTTGGGCGCGAACCGCCAAACAGTAGAATTGAAACTTTCGTTGTTATTTGGAGTGTCACAACCCAAACACCTTTCTAGCAACTCTCTTGATAACAAATCGTTATAAATCGGCTTTATAGCATTTTCGATACCTTTATGAAGTGGCGGTTCGTGATTGAATTCGTCCAGAGTTTTCTCAGCTTTGGCTTTGCGCCAGTTGCACCAACTCGGTGACCCCAATGGAAAATAATAGATTATAACTTGACCAATTTTGCGAATTTCGACTTGAAATTTGGTACACATATTCTTAAGACCTGAAATAATAAAATAACGTGAAAAAAAGAAAACCGATTTTTTTCACAAAACAAATGAGAATCCCCCTTAAGCTGGAGAGTCATATGGTACAGGTTTCGCGTCTTCCTCGGTATGCTCTTTATTTCTCCATTATCCACTACACCATTCATCGGGGAATTCCTGGAAAGCATCAAGTCATTAACAACATGACATAAATTCTCAAAATCACACAAATAATCAAAATTGTTTATTGGATTCCGTTTCAGCTGCTCTAATATGTAGTTCCAAATCATCTTCAAATATATTAGAAAGTGAAGCAGAAGATAAACATTGGAAATATAGCGACTCAAATATAGGAACAGGACTTCTAAGCCTGAAAGACACCAAGAAAGCAGGTAAAAAACGTAATAACCAGTTGCGCTTGCGTAGGAACAGTGTCTGAATAGAATGAATGCAGAAGAAAGAGATAAGGCAACAAATATCATTTTCAAAGGAAGAGACCGTTTACGAATGGGATACAGATAGCGTTATTGAATTAGATACAGCTGGCGTTATGCAAATGTGGCGCTGTGGGCGGCCCTGTAAACGAAAACGACATGACGTATGCAGCGATCCGACAATATAAGGAGTGATGCGATGGGAATCAGTAAGAGTCAGACGCAGTATGGGTAAGACGAAGGATCTAAGCGCATTTGATCGTGGGCAAATTGTCGGGGCCAGACGAATGCCTGCACGACTTCCTCCATCTCGGAAGTCGTGCACGCACTGGGTTTTTCACGAGCCACTGTGTAACGGGTGCACCGTGAGTACATCGAATCCGGTAAAACCATCCCTACAAGGGCCAACTGCCGTGGACAGCAGCGTGTGGATGAGCGGGGTCATCGTCGGCTATCTCGCATTGTAACAGCGGATAGACGGGCCACAGTGCAAGAAATCACTCGGCAATTTAACACTGGTGCACAAAAACGCGTATGCAGCCACACCTTCCAGAACCATCTCCTCGCTATGGGGTACAGAAGCCATCGTCCCACGAGGGTACCGCTGCTGACCGCACATCACAGGGTGCAAAGATTAGCACGTGCGCGGGAACATCGCCACTGGACCCTAGACATGTGGGAAAATGTTGCCTGGACTGATGAGTCGAGATTCGCGTTGGTACATGCGGATGGCAGGATACGAGTACGGCGCAAACCACATGAAGCGATGGATCCTTCTTGCCAGCAGGGTACTCTTCAAGCTGATGGGGGTGGCATTCTCGTGCGGGAACTGTTTACGTGGACTGATATGGGACCCCTGGTACGTCTGACATCGTCCCTCACAGGTCAACGTTACCGGGATATCCTTGGACGACCATTTGCTCCCGTTTGCGCGTCTTCAACATCCCAATGGGAACCTCATCTTGCAACAAGACAATGCACCGTCCCATCGCTCCCGAATTGTATCCGAATGGTTGGATGAACACTCCACCGACGTGATGTCGCTTCCTTGGCCAGCTAGGTCACCTGACCTCAATCCCATCGAGCACATCTGGGATGCCATCGAAAGAGATGACTCCCCTCCATCAAATCTTCGTGAACTGTGGGAGCTTGTTCAGGGGTCGTGGATCCGTATGGCTTCCCAACGCTTCCGGTGTCTTGTCGAGTCCATGCCGTGACGAATCGCCGCCGTCATCAGGGCGAAAGGTGGTGCTACACGTTACTAGACAGGTATCTCTAATTCAATTGCTCTTCAGTGTATGTCTACTGTGAGTCAAAACATTCTCTTGCGTGAGGATCTTTCAAAACTTAGGTCTCAGTGAAAATACGTAGTAATCATGACTTCTTTCTTAGTAGAAAAAAAATTCTTCTACCGGATTCTTCACCAGAAAAGTATCTGATGCTTTAAGGAATAGAACATCAGACTGTGCCCATCAGTAACTATATCTTTGAAAGGTTTGTGTGAATAAATATTTAAATTTATCATGAAACTTTGTAAGCCTCTCCGGTGGCCAGGGGTCAGAGTCGCCAGCGCTGCTTTTGCTTCTGGTTAATCGTCAGCGCTGGGTCTGGGTTCAAGTTTCCGATGACCTGTGGAACAGGAGTTTGTTTTACGGCGTTATCTCTCTCCGTGCCCTGGAACCAATGGCTCTAAATTAGGACGGGCGACTGCTCTTTAGAGTTGCTCATGGTGGTCGTTAACCAGCTCCCCCGTCCCCCCCCCCCCCCAAAAAAAAAACTTCGAAAAATAAGGTTTAAGAGAAAAAATACGTTTTACAGTTTCATTTTTTCGAGTTTCATTTTATATTTTACTTGTGAATTGCACTCTGTTGGGTGCGCAGCGTAAAGACCCCAGTACTATAATTGATAGTTGGTGAGCATAGCGAGTAAGGATGGAATCCCCGAGAGAGCACAAACGTTTGGCACACAACTAGCAGGCGAACCGGGTTAGAACTCTTTCTGTGTGTTTTACTACTGTCCAGATCCACTTAAATGTATTGACAATTTTTTTCTAAAGCGCAGGTGAAAAATTTATCTGTGTTGCAAAAAGCATAAGGGAAATGCTGTCACGCAAAGTTGGGAGCACTCATTCACCTCAGCTTTGTATATGTTTACGTTGTCTTTTCGCGAGTCAAAAGGTTTCCGTCGAGGCACTTATCAGGTATCAGTTTGATGGGGTGGTGGTGGGGGGGGCTGTCACCTGCCCTCCATTATACCTTTTTAGGGATTTCCTTTTATCTCAAAGGGACACACGTACACACGGCGGGAATTCGCACATTATTCCTCCACACACACTGGTAGTACCAGTTGAGTGCCTGAAGCTGTGTTCTGGTTGGTCGACCTCCAGTGAACGCGTGGCGAGGTCGCCGTTCCACTACCGCATGTGTGTGTTCGCGGATTTCAGTCAGATGTTATTTCGCCGCTCCTCCTACTCTATCGCAGACCACCTCATCATACGTTTCTGCTCAGAGAAGCCGTACGTATTGCATCCCTACGAACATCACCCAGGATACCTACCTACCTACCCATCAGGATTACAACGGAATACATCGCACACATTCTTCACCCCCCTCAGTCACTTCTCCTTTATCAGTTAACTGAGCAGACGCCCCCTGTGAAGCCCCGTCACGGATTGTCACTTCCATTCACGCTGAAGTATCATTTTGTTTTCCCTATCGGAGCCATGTGACTTGAGCCTAATTGACAAGTATGAATCCCTGTGAGCTGTATTAATCAACGATATAGCTGCTACATGGGTAACTGCTGCCGTTTCTCTGCAAGGTTTCCTGCCGTTTGCAACGTTTGGTGCGTTATTATGATTTAGATATAACCTTGCTTCAGGTGTTTTTTGTGGATTTCGCTCTGTCAACGCAGGAACTGAAAACGCCTCTTTGAAATACTTATTTGCGCCTGAAAATAATCCATGTGAGTACATTTTGCATTTTCACCTTTGACGATTTATTTAAGTTGTTAAACTCGTGCAGATTAATATGTATATGTACATAGATATTAGAAGTTTGTCAACATTTTTCATGATAAATTGCTCTTTTCTAAGAAATTTGACAATTGAAGTTTTTTGGAATGAATCTAAATCACCGCCCCGGTGGCGCAGTGTTCTAAGCGCTGGCCTATGACTATTCGTGCAAGATGGGTCCGGGTTCGAATCCCGGTGAGGCATGGATGCTGTGTTTGTCTCACGGCACTGGATCTCTTCCTTCCTTGGAGCCAGTGGCCCTAAATTAGGGATGGGCGACTGCTTACAGCACATTGAGTTGCTCACGGTAGTCGTTAAGCCTCCAAACAAAAAAAGACAAAAGAAAGGAAGAAAGAAAAGAAACCTTAATCTGTCCGCTTTGATATCTTCTGTAAACGTACACAGTGATTCAGTGAAACGTGAAATTTTGCCTGAAAAAATAAATGTCAGGGATAATCCCCCATTATTTACTTATTCAATTATTAAAATTTACATGAGTAAGGGAAACTTTGTTTTGTTTTTCTTATGGGGAAACGGATTTCCGTGACATTTCGTAGAGATCACCAAACGTGGAATAAATTTTGAATAGTTTCTTACCGATTCAACTAACTAACTCGCCGTAGTAATGGACCAGCCAATGATATCAAAAATGATTTACGCTTACAGGGCCGTACCTAGTATGGACTCCGGCCATAGGCGCCAATTAAATGAAGGGGCGGTATGGTGTTTAAGATAGTTAAATAAACAGTAATTAGTAACTAAGGTTTAAAACATCAGTAGCAGCACAAACTTTATAATTTTCTTTGATAATTTTATTATTTTTATATATGTTTGAATTTTGCAGTTTAGCTGCGACATAAACTATTGCTATTTCTCCAAAAGTTGACCGCAAGTCTTTCGATCGCAAAACCAATCGGAAAAAATCCTAATCGTTTTCTTGTCTCGGGAACTTAGCTGATGTAGCTCCGGATGATATCTGCGAGGGAGTATGTATTTTATATTTCGTTATAAGTCTGGTGGAAGTTCAAGATCTAAGTAGGAGTCAGCCTAAACGTTTGGTGGACAGGGTGGGAATCATACGTGCGACAGAAGTAGAAGCGCGATTTTTGGATGGTCAACAATATCTGTGCATAAAACCAGATTTTTGAATGGCTCCCAATATGAAAAAAACAAAACAACAACAACAGATTTTTGGATGGTTCCCAATATGATCTGTTCATAAAAAACAGATTTTTGGATGGTTTCCAATACGATTTGTGCGTAGAAACAGATTTTTACGATGTTATTGATCAATCTGTAAAAAATTGGCGGCACAAAAAGTGTGGTTAATTTAATTTGTAGATATATCAAACGGTTATTTGTTTTGTACACTGTAAATAATAATAAAGTATTTTCATTACCAAAGACTATATTGTTTATAAGCGAAAACTATGATTATAGTTTTTTGTAAGAGTTATTTTCCAATTTCTTTTTTTTTTTTTGTAATTTTATGGTAATTGCGCTTTGAATTAAAAGTTGTTTCGTAGTTAAAGTATGGCTGTAAGCGCCCAATGTCCTGCTACGTCTCTGTGCGTATATATTTATTATTTCTTTTCAGAAAATGATGCTTTTGGTAGATTTCGAGCTAACTGGCTAAAGTACCAGTTTTCAGTTTTTCAGGTTCGATTTCATTGAAAGTTAACGTACATCCTTCAAGTGACCAAACACTTGATATAAAGCACCTCTGCTAGTCAAAATAATGTCTTCATCTAAAAATAAATGCAAAATCAAATCCGCCAAGAGATAAATTAATACATGAATATTCTATCATTTTTAGGTCTACGATTAAACATTTCGGCACTATTATTATGGAAAAAAGAGTAGTTTTCGATTTTCATTTGACTTATAACGTTTTGGCTAAACATACGGATTTTTAGCTGAACTACAGTATAAGCATCAAGGAAGAGAGTGTAGCTTGTATCTGTATATCTATCAATGTATGTAGTATTCGTGTATCTTTTTTATTTAGCTTTATTCTACCACCTTGTCATGTGCGTTCTTTTTTAATGAAGGACAGATCCTAAAGCTTACTTCGGTAACAACGGGTTAAAAATGAAGCAGGTATATATTTGTATACTTCTCAATTAAAAAAAAATAATAATAAACGTTTTCATGCTTGAATTATACTTAAGCAATATAGAATATTCTTCTTCGAAGCGTTCGTTTATAAACTACTCGTTTCACTGCTTTGGGGGTGTAAGGGCCACCGTAAGCAACTAGATGGGCTATAAGCAGTCGCTCATTCCTGATTTAGGGCTACTGGCGCCAGGGAAGAAAGAGAGAGCCAGAGCAGTAAGCCAAATACAACATCCATTTGATACCAACCCATCCCGGACGAAAGGTCATAAGCCAGTGCTTAGACCACTGCGCCACCGGGGCCGCACTACGAAGGTGTACAGTACTGTAATAATGTATTGTAAGAAGGACAATGAAACAAATTTCCTAAAAAAAACTCCCAGACCAGTATAATGAAGATCTATAGTTGCATCAAAATAAACAAACATTGCTTATTGTAGAAGTTAATGTGAGGTGCTCAAAAGTACACAGAGGACGCTTGACACAGCTGAAACATGCTCAGCATGAGTCAAGGCCGTAGCTACTTGGGGTAGGAGAGTGGGGGAAGGTTGCCTTCTCAGAATGATCATAACAGAATGATCATATCTTTTAGTCACTGGTCATAACGGTGACGTGATATCCGACCAACCTCTAGCTCTTCGCTAATTGGGGATCAGCAGGACACATGACATAGGATATCTTGTCATAAACTCCATTAGCTTTTAAACGTTGTAATACGTACTATTCTGCTGAAAATCCCTTCACCTGTGGCCTCAGCAAGCTCAAGAAACAGTTGTTATTGGGCTGTCATCGTTGTGTTCAATTTTGCCCTTACAGATAGGAAATGGTTAGGATTGACGTAGCTCTCGGGCGACATAATCATCTCTTTGAATGTTTCTTCTTTCCTGGAACTGCTTTATTAATGTCGAAAAGACCTTTCTCGATACATTCAGCCATAATTGCACCTCTGCCTGAGATTGACCAGAATTTCAAAGAATCATCTAAATGATGATGACTTGTCGCCAGTCCTGAGAAAGTTCTTATACTAATGAGTTATTTGGATTATAAATTAACTTGTGGTGAGGTCGTAGATTTAATTTGATTGGTTATTCCGAATGTGTGTGGTAATATTATTGTTTTTGAGTCGTTTTGCCGTTGAGGACGTTGTTAACATGCAAATATTGATGACCGTCACTCGTTTAAAGGGGAGTTTAATTTGGGTTAATTTCACTTCAAATCATTCGCGCATCATTCATTGTCTCGGTGGCGATTTTAATCTATATATTTGTGGAAATACTACATTAAGTATTTTGTTCTTACTAGCCTAACGTTTGTAAACCTCTAACACTAAACATTTGTGAAATCCTGCTAAAATCAGTCTATCGCGTATTATGTTTATTGTTATTTAAACAGCCGTACCATAGGAGAAATGAGCGGCATGTAAAGCCTGCTACAAATGAAAACGTACTAATCACTTAGCATCAGAACGGGAGTAAGGCATGTCCAGTCGCAATGAAGAAAGTTTTGTTTTCACATAGTCCTTGGTATGCTTACCTTATTCGTCAAATTCATCTGAATTTTGATAAATATATGGATTTATTCGTAAACTAAGTACACTGGAACATAACATTTTCAACTAAATAACGGACTTGAACATTCTAAGTCAAAGTTAACCACCGAGGAAGAAAAAATTCCGTAGGGAAAGTATACTCGTACATTTTTTCTCGTTTTGTTTCCGCAGAAGCACATTCAATATTTAGTATACATATATTTCCAAAATTCAAAGCAAAGTTTAGTTGTCATGAATTTTTTTACGAAAATCTGAAAATAATATTTATGAACGCAAAGTTTATTAAATATTATTTAAAGGAGAAAATCAACGTAGGGGGAGGGGAGGGCGATTATCCTTTCGTAGATCAGCACTTCCTACATTTTTATTTGCGCCATGTCAGTTGCTACTCTTACATTTTATTCAAACTTAAATGCAACAGCATTAGCTGAAACTTTTCATTTCCGATTTTCGACACAATACTAAATGCGCCTTTTAGGTATTGAAAGAAAAAGATAGCTGTTGCGCATCAGGGTAAGATTTAATTTAAAACCTCTTCTCTTAAAGATACTGAGATTCTGGCTCCGCGTTCCGAGACCACAAGCTAGCTAGCTCTCTTCACTTTCTGTTTCGATCTTAAAGAGTTGCTGAGATATCTGTAGTATGTGTGCCATGCTGATTTACCTGTACATATCTAAGCTCCCTTTAGTATTTGTTCCAAGTTTATGAGATTTCTGTTGTGTGGAGCTTTAAATAATGATCTGGATCCAAAATGAATGAAATACGGGATTATACCATTGTACAATACAAATTTGGAATATGTGAATCCGTTTATTGGTATAAATATGAAATGGATGTTATATTTACACCATATCATCCATATCATATTTACATATCATCATGTGCTATCCGGTAGACACGGATTCGATTCACGCTCCAGGACGACGAAATTTTCAAGTTTTCTGATATTATCTGACTCAACATCCATGTCATATTTACACCAATAAACAGATTCACATCTATCAAATGTGTATTAATTTTCCTGTTCGGCTATCATAGGAAAGCAGCAGAGCCTTATCCACTTGAAGCATTCCCTCTATAAAAGATTCTGTGACTCCCTGAAAGATTCCGTGACTGAATTATACGATTTTATCGTTTCTTCTGTCTGCAGAGTTCATGTCAAGCATGTTTTATTGGCAATTTAATTAGAAAGTCGCCTTAGCGGTATGCTAATTAACGTTACTTGTGGGATTCGCTATCATTATGTAAGCGACGTTCAAGACACCGCATTGTTCATGTTTACTGACAAGGTGTTTTTAAACTGGCTAATTTAACGAGGGACATAATGATGTATTCTCTACAGCTTCCGTTAAAGAATATTAACTTCACGAAGTAATGTTAACATCGTAGGAAGGTGCATTAGCATGAATTATTGTTATTAAAAGTATTAGAAATAAAGTGCATTTAAAGAACCGCATTGGTATTTTACGAAAATGAATGCTTAAATCATATTTCCGCTTGCATAACTCCATATGAAAGCATGATTTAACGAATAAAATTTATGTGCTAAAAGTACCCTTTCATCGAAATGGTAAGAGCCGGATTTCTGTTTCACGGCTGTTTTTCTATGATCAGTTAACGCAATATTAAAAGTTAAAAACTATATTAAGAACCATTCGTCAGTTGCGGAATAGGAACAGCAAGGGCTTTAAATACAATGCGATACCAATTTACTGGGTACACCTACCCGCATCACATAAATAGCTTATTCCAGCACATAAGACGACACGTGAGTGCTGTGTATTGTATAATTCAAGCAGACCAGCTCGGTATTTGTCAATTAGCGTTAGGCTGAGAGTCGGAATGGTCAAAACGAGTGATCTGAGTGGCTTTGAAAAAGGCACGTCAGTTGGCACCACGCGTACCGGATTCACAAACGGCCGTTATCCTGAGCATTTTATGCAGAACAATAGCAAAGGTTTAATGTTAATGGTGCGATAAGCAAACAACTTCCCGCAGTCGACGACACTGTTTACGACAAAAGTTCGTGAATGAGAAGGGTTAAAAAAGACTGGAAGAAATCGTGCAAACCAACAGACTGACACAACCCGGCGAATCACTGCAGAATTCAACATTGGTGCGTCGAGGGTCATATCCGAATGCACCACGTACCGGAACATGTCAAGAAAGGGCGACAACCATGTCGAGCGCTACTAATGTTAGCGCAAAACACGAAAACGAGCTTCCAGTGGGCGCAGGATTATAAGCACCTGAACTTTCAAGACTGGAAAAGTCACCTGGATGGACGAATCGTGGTTCCTTCTGCATCGTTCGGATGGCAGGATCTGAATTTGGCCCAAATAACATAAAGCCCTGGAGCCATCCTGTCAGCTGTCCACAGTACAGGCCAGTAACGGCATGTGGAGAATGTTTTCCTGGCACACATTCTGCCCCTGATACCCATCGAGGGACACCTGAACTAAAGATGTGTCGTTCACGAACCATTCGTTCCAAAAGATCAAATCAGCAAACTGAGTCATTGGCGAACGAATCTTTCTTGAAAAGAATCGATTCCGCAAAAGAGCTGATTCCCTGAATGAATCAGACAGAATAATTTTTCACTAGACATCAGAATTTCACCGCTGTGTCTCGATGAGGTTCATGTTCTATTCAAGAAAATCTTACCTTATTCAGAAGTGTACAAATGCAATAAATTACGTGAAAGTTTTGAAAAGAACTTATATGAAAACCGAGGAACAAATTTTCCGTAAGAATTAAGAACAAATTTATATTTAAAGATCGGCCACTAAACCGGAAACCAGGCCCGTAGCCAGACAAACAAGTATAAAGTGGTCGGGCAAAGGATGTAAAAGAGGTCGGGCACTATACTGTTGTGTGAGTCGCTAGGACGAGAAAAAGGACACACAGGTCGGGCTCAGCCCGGCCTGGCCCTCCCCTGGCTACGGCCCTGCCGGAAACTGTCAACGAACAGAAGGATTCTACCCAGAATCGTTTCTCTAGACACAAATCGTTTTCTAAACCGGGAGAGTCACTGACGGAAACACAAACGATTCGGTCCGAACTAATTTGTTTTTTTTTTTTTTTTTTTTTTTTTGGAGGTTTAACGACCACCATGAGCAACTCAATGGGCTATAAGCAGTCGCCCGTCCCTAATTTAGGGTCACTGGTTCCAGGGAAGGGAGAGAACCAGTGCCGTAAGACAAACATAACATCCATGCCTCACCGGGATTCGAACCCGGACCCCTTTCGGACGAATGATCAGAGGCCATCGCTTAGACCACTACGCCACCGGGGCGGCAATCTTTTTAGTGGGTCGAATCGAAAGAATCGGTTCGCCCATCTCTAGTATTAACGCCACGGCGTATCGGAATACCCTTGCCGACCAAATTTTTCCTTTCATGGTTACAATTTACCCTCAAGTAGATGGACATCTCTAGCAAAATAATGCAGCGTTTCACAAGGCACACGTATCGTCACCGAATGGTTGCTGGAACAGGCCGACGAATTTTTCTTTAATCATTGAGAGTCCTTGAATTTAAAATCCATCGAGCATCCCTGGAATAAGTTAGAACGGGCTGTCGGTTGCGAGACTGTGCTGCAGTCCAATTTGCAGCATCTGCGCAATTAAATCATTACGGCATAGTAAAACATCCCTGCATCTGGTATGTTCCATGCCAAGACGAATTCGGGCTGTCCTGGAGATAAAGAGCTGCGCAACGCGCTAGTTGTACATAAATAAATGTATACTCCCGAATCACTCGTTTTATTTCCCACCCACAAAGATCTTGGCACCCGAAAGATGCATAGCATAAATTATCTACAAAGGGTACCAGGGTACTCTCTCGATTTATTCTTTCTTTTTGGGCTTAGATAAAATGCTTTAGTAACGCAAAAAAAAAATCTTTTTTTTTTTTTTAGTATTGGTGTTTAACGAATTATTTACAATTAGTTGTATAACACCGAAGTCTAGTTAGGGCTATGGGCAGTTGCTCGTCCTTACTTCGGGGCCACTGGTTCCGTAGACGTGTAAGGACTGCACCGTAAGGAAGGTCCTTCTACATCCCCGCCGCCACCCATCCCTCATCCGGGAATCAAGCCAGAGCCCAGCTCTGGTGGCTAGCCAGAAACCTACGCCTCCGAACACACGTCCATCGGGGGCGTACATGCACAACTAATAAGCTGATTTCATGAGTGTGAACATTTGGTTTTAAAATTCCTTTATGCGTGTTTTAAAAACAGCAAAGCCTTAAGAAATATTTTTCTATTTTATTTTATGAAAATACGAAGAAATGCTTATGCTATCTCCATATGATCTGCTGTTTACGAAGTGGTACGTGTCTTTCATATTTAGTTAGCAAGAAAGCAAAGGTATTTTATCAAATAAAAAATGTGTCGGTCTTCTTTACGTGGGCATATCTTTATCCAAGATAAACTGCTGACGCAAAGACACCGGGAAATAAAGAGGTGGTCTCGACAGAAGTATTTTGACGCACAATGAATTGCGATAAAAACTTGATCACGTGACTAGAAAAACACGGGCTCCTGCTGATACAGGAAAACATTGGAACGTCTTGTTTTCCAGAAGTTACGTAGCACGTAAAAAGGTGCTTTTCATGCGTAGGAATTCATTGAAAGGCTCCAGCCACAGCAAACGAATTCTAAAAATGCAATTGGGTTTAACCAGCACGACTCAATTATACAGCAACTGGATAGTTATAGGTACTTTGTATGCAAAGAATGTAAGGTGTGGAATTGCGAAATATGCTCTGAAAACTGGTAGAAGAACGACTGGAAAAAAGGCATGAGAAGCGCTTACGGTTACAATCTTAAATTGTATCTCTGGGTATGAAACACAGCAATTTTTCGAAAAGTTTCTCTGAAACAACAAAAACTAATGGCTGATTTTCAATTTCAGCAGAGCGGAAACCTCTACGCCAGTTGAACTGCGTGTTCCTGCAGATCTAAATAAATGCCATAAGGCTGAGGAAGCCGAAGAGTTTCCTTCTTAAGAACATAAATCAAAAGCTCTTGTCGCCCAAATCGCTTTAAAGAGACAAGCGATTTCTAAATCTCCGGCCACTTATTTATCTGAGTTACAAGAAGATAAAAATCCATTTGCTCACTGGGGCAAAACTAAGAATCATGGAGTCTGTGTTTCGTGCAGCATTCTAAAAAAAAGAAAGACAGATGGAGTGCAAAAATATATTGAATCATTTTAAATACTGTTATATCAGAGAATATTATAGCTTTTTATGAGTAACCCAAAGCGCATTAGCAGCAGGTTTTAAAAAATGTCCAGTGTTTAAAGAGTGCAATCTGTTTTGAGAGTGCAGTTTAATTGTATCACCCCAACTAAATACAGAGAAGTATGAAATTGAAGAAATTTTAGGCAGTGGCAATGACTATTAAGAAATGATAAAAGCGAGGTTTTCAGCGAAATGCTTAATACTAATAACAATCGACTACGGTTTCGTTGTATGAATAATCTCCCTGATTTCTCGTTCCTTGTCAAAGTACAATACAACACGATGCACTACTTTCAGAACTTAAAAAAATGCGAAATTGCTAGGATTGACATTAAGGGTAAGTTAACTAGACGCAGCTTTGTAAGAGCTGTTGCTTGGTGCACAATATGAATCGTGCAAAGACCGGGAACATCGAACTTCGTAGGAGCTGCTTAAAAAAATTAGACCATGAACTGCCACTTTTTCCTATGTTGACAATTTTTAATAAAAAAATCAAATTAAAGATATTCATTAAGCATGTGCAAAGCAGAGAAACGTTTTAAACGCATGCACACAACGAGAAAAAAAATAGAATTTAATATGATGGTTGCCAGTGCTGTTCATCGTATTTTTTCTGAATCGAGTTAGTAATCAGTAAGAACCAGTCTTAAACTGTTGTGGAAGTTTCCATCAGTGATTCCCGTTTGTTAATTTTTCTGTATAAAGTTTATGTTGGAACATGCTGAGTCACACATGTACAAAATGATCCGAACAGGAATAATCGTTCTCACAAAATACGGCGAAGGAGAACTAACGAAGAAGTTGAAAGAAATATTTTGGAAAGTTTCTGATTCCCGAATACTACAGGAGACAATGCAAGAGCTCTGTATCAGACATTACACTTCAGACCTCCGACGTCACTGGCAATAAACCCTGTGGAGGAAGCAGGCTAGAAGGTCAGGAATCTGCAATTTTCTGTTCCATTACAGTTCCTACAGGAAATCGCCGATGATGACTGATTTCGACTTGGTTAATTTCGATCACCTTCCACCATAGCAATTTGACAGTGTTTTGTAACTTTTCCACCATTGAATATGGAGAGGAACTGCGAGTAGGAAAAGAACGCAAAACGAAAGCGACTTCCGAAATTGGAGAAAAATAATCCTTCGCGACCGAATATGAAATGGCTCGAAACTGACCGTTCTGAACGGTTTGTCCACTCAACCCGAGGTGGGTAATTTTGAAAAAAAAAAAAATTTCCAGCTATAGAACTGAGGTCACTCCCCAGTAAGGAAAGCCTAACAACTCGTTACTAGTCACATCATAAGTTGAACAAATGTTTGCATTCCGGTATCTCTTTTTATTTCGGGTTTTAAAATCACCATGTGCAACTCTAAGGGTTATAAACAGTCTCTTATTCCTGGTTTAGGGCTAGTTGTTTCCAGGGAAATAACAGAACCAGCACCATCGAACCAACATGCCACGCATACTTCATCTGGTACTGAAACCCGGGCCCAGTTCTCAGACCATTCTGTACATACGTGCGGCTTTCCCGTATTAGCCTGTCAATGAAAATACAGAGTTTCAATTGTAGCCTGAGCGGATAGAACATCAAATGTTTACATATAGTTCTTTATAGTGTTCTATGTCGCAGAACCGACAAGATTAGAGATAAAACATAACTCGTTGGATTAGTGATATATCAGTTCAACGCCGTATGTACTTATGATGTGGCATTAATGTAGTCATATTTGTGTCATTAATCTAGTCAGTTGTATTTGTGTCATTAATCCTGCCAGTTTCGGGGCACAGAAGACCACGGACAACTACCAAAAGAAAACATACTCCGTATTATTATCGGGCATCGGCAGACAAGCGCAGGAAACGAATATGTGATCCATTCAGAATGACGTCGAAAAAGATGTGTTACTCTTTCACTTACGCTAACGGTGATTATGTTAAGTCTATTTTTATTTTGCGCCTGCATAACGGGAATTGGTGGTCATTTTTCGAGTCGCACTAAATGCTGTAGGAGAAATGTAATTTCGTTCAAGCTAAACCAATAGATAAACCTGCCTCAGTTATTGAAAGGTAAAAACCCAACAAAATAGTGCGAAACATTCAGTCCTGATAAGGCTGCGTCAAAGCACAGAGAAACTGCACTCAATCAACGTTAAACTTGAGCGTTTTGCTAAATCACGTTGCTGCTTTCATCATAACTCAGCACTATTTTTTTCAGTCATATAATATCTGGAAGATTGGTTTTTAATGTTACACAGCACTAGCAGTGTTCCTGCCGAGTCGGCCGGTAACGGTGCTTGAGACCTGAAGTACAATTTAGTTGGCCACGGCACCAGGTGAGAATCTCAGGTGCACTGCTGCACTCAAAGATTCACACCAGAACATGAAAAAAATGAAAAGTTGAAGAATGACCCGAAGCATAAGGCTTGGGTGAATCCACCTTGTGAACAAAATAACAACAACAAATAAAAAATAAAATAATCTAAAAAAAAATGATACTTTGGGATCAGAGTTGTGATGAGGTTCACCCGCAATCACCAATTCGTGACTGAGTGTAGTGGTCCGGATCTTACTCCGGTACATTCAATCCCCAACCAGCCAGTACAACACTCACTTTCGCAAATAACACATGATTCTCAAATACACAACACAACATTTAATAACGTTCTGCGAGATTTAAACAGATACGGCGCTCTCTAGGCGCATAGACAATTGCCCCTCTTATATGGGCAGCATACGGTGTCACACATTACTGTCGGAAGACACAAGCCGACTGAGTCTCCACCGGACTATCTGAACAAGAGATACTACTCGTTTACACACTAAATAGAGCTGCAGGTGATATTCATATACAATTGCTTAGAGAATGAAAAAAAAATTATATGCAAACGATCACATTAAAAATACTCGCGACACAAAATACACAAGCACGTTAATTTGCGGTATAAGATTATAGGTGCGAAATACTGCCAAAGTTAATTAACTAAATCTAATAAGCATGCACATGCAGAACCCTGCCCCGCTGACGTTGGTCCTGAACCAAAGTTAAAAGAAACTGTCCTGCCCAGCGGAATTTGTGGCCACACCCTCTCCCTTATTCATGTAAAAAAAAAATAATCAGGAAATGGGCCCTGTAAGAAATTGAAATCTGTACGTGCAGGTATTTCCTCTGAGGTTCAGTCACTCAGCATTACTGCATCTATGTCCATGCAGCTTTGGGTGTCGGGATGGCACAAGTTCGCAGATGTGCGAAGAAAGAAAAAGGAAATATTCATCTACTTACAGTTACGTGACTTTGCTGTGCAAATCCAGCGTGCATCACATAATATCACACGACAAAAAAAAAAAAAACACACACACACAGACACTTGCACCATGTGGCAGCACCGATGATTCAACACTTCACTTTGACGCTTGATGTAAATGAAGCACACAATTAAAAATGGTAATATCACGCCGCACTTTGTTGCAATGATTAGAGTGCACACTGATCTATTCTCGTGACGATTTGAAGGTGGCCGTTAAGCAAAATAGGCCCTCTCACATCTGATGTTGCGGTTTCCAAGATTGATTTTCTGTGTTCCTGGGAAATGATTTTTGTTGTCGTGAAGAAATAATTGTGAACGTCGACTGCTGGGAGAGTGGGACACATTCAATTCCGCTGCTGCTATAGTTGATTCCGTCCGTCGCTACCTTCCGTCCTTTTTGACCGTTCATTCCCAATTCGGTCAGTTCCTTTTCCGTCAGCAAACCATCTACCCTGCCTGAGTACGCAGTTCAAATATGCCACTCGCAGGTTTTGTTTCCATTTTTTTTTTATCGAGTTGCGACCGCCAGCCCTGAGATTAATTTTTCTCGGCCGAGCGAAATCAGACGTGCTTTTACCTTAAGCGTATATCGGCAACTCAACATTTCACCTGTATATTTGTTAGGTATCGAAGCCACCGCTCTTACGCTCATATTTTTCTTTCGCCATGTTTTATCCCGTCGCACTTACACGTAGTGGCTTCGCTGCTTACGTGACCACACACGCGCACACATGGGGATTCGCTTCGCCCCGTAAGACAAGCGCATCTCTTCACTTCCTCCACAGTAGGGGATGAATGGGGGTGACGATTCCACACTGCAGTGGTTGGCATCCGAACCCGACTTTGCTTGGCTTCGCTTCTCATTGGAATGACCACTGTCCACTCGCAGACTTCTTAATTTCCCTGTAACTTGGCTTTCATTAGGCCAAACAGTCGCTGATTTCCATTACGCTCCAGCCTAGAAATTGCAGC
Organism: Macrothele yani; assembly: GCA_039090855.1. Classification (NCBI taxonomy): domain Eukaryota; kingdom Metazoa; phylum Arthropoda; class Arachnida; order Araneae; family Macrothelidae; genus Macrothele; species Macrothele yani. Next base: position 52,750,436 of record CM077011.1, on the reverse strand, counting down.
TTTATCACGCGGATTTAGGCATTCCGCTGTCTTTATGGCAATCTGGCATCTCCATCAGCCGCCTCGAGTTGTCTCCATTTCTTACCAAATGCGGGGAGGTTTGCTGCTTCATTTTTCCCAATTCATTTTTTGCAGAACCAAGGCATCCAGCCTTTCACATCGGAAAGCGTACAGACAACTGAACTTTCTTCCTTATTTTCACGCTAAGTGCGAACTCTTATTTTTCTGCACGGACCACACAGAGAGCAATTGTTCTCGAAAATGCCCCAAACAATCGACGAATTTACGATTATTCGCTAAACCTTTTGTCCCCATCTTCATTCATTTACTCAAGTGGACCCCTCTTCGAAAGGCACCACTTCGTGTTGCTTAGTTTCCCGTCAGCTGCGCCCTGATATTTATGACCTAACAGAGCTATTCTGAGACCACTCCAGCCAGGGAGAGAATTCTTCGCCTCTTTTCTTTTCCAAACCCCCAGATAAAACTTTATCTGCTGTTTACACTTTTAAACTCCAATCAAGCCTCGAACATAATTAATACTTAATTAATTTCACACATCAACCACGCCCATTAATTACTAAATTAAGGGCGGGGGTGGGTCGTAACATCGGCCCCTCCTCAAGAAATCCAGAAGTCCTCTTCTTGGCATATCGCTTTGCTCTTATCAATTTCCAGAGCAACCATTGAGTGCTACCTTTTCCCACAGGTAGAAACAATTCAAAATGGCAAAAATATTGCGTTTCTTGCCTTCAAGAGCATTGGAGCGACTTCCTAATTATCCCGCAATTTTGTTAATTAATTCAGAGAACATCCGAAAGAAAAAACAACGTAAATGAGAAATAAATAAAACAACTGAACTGTAAAAAACATGTGAGCCTGCCGAACTGTGATTCCTAGCTGCCTCATACCATACGCAACATGGCGGACAAATTTTAGAGTTTTCTTCAGGTTTTAGGATGGGGGGGGGGGTGTCCACTGTAACATTAATTTCAGTTTTAGTTACGTAATGTGTACCTATGACAAGAGAGGAAAATCAAAGGTCATAATAGGTTTAGGCTAAAAAAATGTATCGTTGAATAAGTTTCGGTTTCAAACTTCCTGATTTCTTTCTTCCTTTTATGCATATTACATTATACCGTACTCTTTCTTAAACATGCTTAAACCAAACGCGTAACAAAAATTGGCCCCAGTTTGAATCGGATTTTAAAACTTGAAAGAGATTCAGGAATAAACTTCCGTAAATACTTTGCTCATGTTCTTAACAGACAGACTCCTATTCATTTCCATTTATTGGAAATGGTGTTCAGACTCGGTAGTTTCCGATTGGCCCCATGTAAAAAAAGAATGTTTCGCGTTCACGCAAGAAAGACACTGAGTGAAATTTGTGAGGTACTACAGAGGTGAAGACATTGACAGGCGACAAATCTTCAGCAAGACATTCTGTCCGCGTAGCTCAGTTGTGAGAGCGACTTACTCCGGAGTGAGAAGACACGTATTCGAGGCCCGTCGCGGACAAACTTGTGTTTTCACAAACTCCCCCATCACAGATATAGCCTCAAAACACTTTCATTTCGTCGAAAGCATTTTATAATAACCTCCCTCCAACAGGCAGGCCCGTAACCCGAGAGCTGATATGGGAAGCTGAACACCTCTGCAATTCTTCAATTGGTTTGAATTTTTGAAAATTTCAAATGCTCAGTTAGGTAAGAAAAAAATACTGCTCAGTTTTATTTACTAATTTATATCAATTTTAATATTATAAGATTTTCTGCGAAACCATGTATATAATTGCAAAGACATTTCCACATGGGCAGTGTTCGTGTCCCTAGGGATGCGAGCTTCTGGGTCACCCTGGCGAGGCTCGCCATTGTTTAGAGACACCGAAACGTGGATAAAAAACCCCACTTTTTCAGCCAATCATATGTGAAAATATTATCAAATGTAAATCTAAATCTTAAATTTGAGAAATTGAAGTATAAAGCGAAAACGCGCCAGAAGGCACCTATGAAGAAAGATACCAGCATCCGATGTCCCAAAACCAGATCCGCTCGAACTAAGAAGGCGACAACTTTCAGCGTCGATGCTCAGGGAGACAGCCGCTGTAAAAAAACAAGAGTAGTAGTGGTGAAGACAATGTGGGCGGAATCAAAAACAGCCGTATGTCACCCGCGAGGGGGCGGGAGGCGAAAGCAGAAGTTACACCAGGAGTGGGTGTTCCAAGTTAAAGAACACCTGTCGGCCAAAGGACGGGTACACTATCTGAATGAACAGAATGCTAAAACAAGGAAATATGGAGAAGAAACAGATAAACTTGTCTGCCAAACCTCATCAGAAAATGATACCTAACACCGTCGACATTTTTAGAAAGTTCACCATAAATGTTGGGATTATACTTCTAATTGTACTTCTCTACAATCATAGCATTAAGCATGGGAAATCGCAACTGCTACGATGGATCCTAAGATTTAGAAATAACAGGTTGGCACTAGAGAGAGTGAAGTAGTACAAGTAAAAAATTCTTTTCGAAGGAGGAGAATTGTGCTGACAACTAGGACCATCGCTATATCGCTATACGCGAAGGGGAGTAAAAGAAATGGAATCACATTTCACGTATCATGTTACGCAAGGAGATTGTTAGAAAAGTGAGGTCAATCAAATGAGAATATGTGTTGGACGAAACCAAAGTCAAAATTGGAAATATATTCACAGGAGTATATTTTCAAATGAGTTTGAATACCTTTGTTGTTTTCTCAATCCTCTTCTGCCACTCCGGTTACGTCCAAAGACTTTCAGCTTCTTGATCACCTACGTCTTGGCTCGAATCCGGGTAAGATGTGGATGTTGTATTCGTTCTTGTGGATATGATGCAGATGTTGTATTCATTCTCGTGGATATGATGCAGATGTTGTATTCGTTCTCATGGATATGATACAGCTGTATTCGTTCTCGTGGATATGATGCAGATGTTGTATTCGTTCTTTCCGTTTCATGGAACTAATAGTATTGAATTTGAGAATGGAGAACTCTTCCTAGCGTCAGATGCTCACTGAGATTGTTAAACTAAAAGTAGTCAAAAAGCACTCTTCGGAAAAGCAACATTGGAATGTCTTTTCGTGACATAGCATTTTTTCACCAGAAATTCTCTGCTCCTTGAGGAAGATCCAGTGGTGCTACTTAAGTACCACCTTTGGCCTTCAGAACATCAGCTGCTTTCCCAATGGCCGAGTGTCCGAAGCTCTGGATTCTGCCCATTCATTCGAGATAGACCCGGCTTCAATTCCCGGATGAGACGTGGTGTGTTTATCTGATGGCTCTGTCTATTACAGTGGCCCTAAATTAGATATGGACGAGTGCTTATAGCCCCCATGAGTCATTGTGGTAGTTAAAACACCCAAATAATAATAATAAAAAAAAGCAACAGTTTTCTCACGCATCGATTTCACTGAGTTTTGGCAATATTCACCCACGCTTGTTCAAATGTATCTTGAAGTTTGCTCAGATTGGATAACAATGTATTCAGATATCTAATTTTCCGGTCGATTTTATTCTACTAATGCTCTATGCGATTGAGATCTGAGGACTAAGGTGGTCAACGAAGTTGAAGAAATTGTTCATTGTGTTCCTGAAACCATTGTGGTACAGTGTGGACTTTGTAACATGAAGCATTGGCTTCTGTAAATAGCTATCATCAAGGTGTTCGAGTGAGCATGAATTTATTCAGCAACAATGTTTACATAACCTTGGTCGTTCAGGAATGGCTCCACACGAATCAAGAGGGTCGAAGTCTGCATGAAAACACTGCACACACAATTACACTGCCTTCTCCAGCCTGAGATATCTTGACCATGCAAGGTGGATGCTTCCCCTCAGCCTGTTGTCTCTAAATTTACACCGTCCTGTCAGCATAATTCAGTTGAATACGTGATTCGTCAGATCACATTATCCTTTTCTAATCATTTAGAGCTGGAAGCGTTGTCGCGTTCACTTGATTTTGTATCCGTTGTGACGGTAATACAACGGATGCCATTACTCTATTCGCATAAAATATTCTACTGGCCCTAATCAATTGACTATACAGTGCGTACAGGACAGAAAGAAATGAAAAATTATAATGAAATTCAAATAAAACTGAAATGCTTTCACTTCAGAGTGGAAAACATTCTGTCGCTCCCGTGGTTTAGTGATCTAAGCGATGGCTTCTGATCATTCGAGCGAGATGGGTCCGGGTTCGAATCCCGTGAGGCAGGGATGTTGTGTTTGTCTTACGGCGCTAGCTCTCTCCCTTCCCTGGAGCCAGTGGCCCTAAATCAGGGACGGGCGACTGCTTATAGCCGACTGGTGTGCTCACGGTGGGCGTTAAACCTCCAATAAAAAAACAAAAAAAGAAACATTCCTTCTTGAGAACATTCAGAATCGCCGCCCAGACGGCGGAGTGATACGAAGCACTGTTTCTAACCATTCGGCCGAGATGGATCTGTTCTCGCATGAGGCATACAACCAGTGGCCCTAAATTAGAAACCGATGACTGCCTAAACCCATTGAGTAAAGTAACTCATGGTGGTCGTTGACTCCCCCCCCCCTCGTGGCCGAATAATAAAAGCAGTTTGAATTCACTGACTGTTTCTTACGTTATAAATATCGTAATGCTCTCATCTTTGATTTCTGTATCTTGATGCTTGCCGGCAACTCAGTTAACACCTAGGAATTTCCCTCCGTCACACTGTAGGCAAAGCATACAGTCTGACTAGGGGATGATACAAAGGCAAAGCATTCACTCTAGCTACCAGCCTGTAAAACAAATTTAATTTTGTCTTGGCGGAAAAGCTTTAAAAAAAATGGGAAAAGAGGCCTGCAAAGTCAGAGAGACGAAATTTACTGGTATTCCGTCTCGACACTATCTACCAACAAGTAATTGGTCACCTGTGATAGCAAAGAAAAACGAAGTTTATTCACCTTCAATAGTTGGTGGAGCCTCCACGAGCGACGATTAATTACAGATTCGACCCTCCGGGGCATACTCTAAACCAGGCGTTGTACGACGGCTAGCGGTATTTTCTTCCACTCGGCTTGGAGAAGACAGGTCAGTTCTTTCTCAGATTTCGGACAGTGGGGACACCCCTTAAGTCGACGCTCCAACTCGTCCCAGAGGTGCTCGATAGGGCAGATGTAGCGGCTCCTGTGTGCCCACGAACAATTTCCGGAAGCCTCGCGGAAGCGAATCTGCGATTCCAGCAACCCTTACGTGTGCTGCCATTAACACCGGAACATTGCCGGCTCCGTTTGCAGTGGTGCCAGGCCAGAGCGACGTGGAACGCCATAGACTGGCGACGTGGAACGCCACAGACTGGCGACGTGTGGTGTTTAGCGACGAGTACCGCTTCGTTTAGGGGACAGATGATCATCGTGCCCGTGTGTGGAGGTCCCCGGGTCAACGGCACAATCCCAACCTCGCTATCGAGCGCCACACTTCCCCCACTGCAGGCATTATGGTCAGGGGAGCCATAGCCTACGATAGCCGATCAGCTCTAGTAGTGGTACGTGGATCATTGACGGGCCAGCGGTATGTGGATGAGATCCTACTGCCCCATGTGCTTCCATTCCTGGCCGGGATTCCAGGTGCGCTATACCAGCAGGATAATGCCGGTCCGCACACGGCTCGGGTTGCCCAGGGCTGCCAACATCATGTCCAGACACTTCCATGGCCTGCCCACTCCCCGGACATGTCCCCTATGGAGCATGTGTGGAACTAGTTGAAACGCCAGCTGTCACCGTGCCACACTATCCGGGATTTGGAGCACACCGTCCAACACGTGTAGGTTAGACTGCCGCAGGACAACATCAGGCGTCTGTTCGTCTCCATGCCGGACCGTATTACAGCATGTATCGCCGCACGAGGCGGTGCGACGCGCTATTGAAGATGACCGGACTGCGTGCCACAGATCCCTATGTAATCGTCCTGCAGCTCTGTTTTTGTTATCATGTGTATCATTCATCTGTATCATTACGTCCATAACATTTCAGTTCAGTTCGATGCTTCCTTCTTGCTGCGCAAATTTCATTGTCCGTGACTGTATAATGCCTAGGAAAAGTATATACAATATTAAAATAACATAAATATTTCATGCTTTGCCTAAAAAAATTCACGCATTCTATAGATTTCCTAGGCATTCTGTACAATGCCTGTTTTTCACACATTGCCGATAACATATATACCGTACGTATATTTCGTTCGTATGGGACTTTCGCAGTAAGATTTGTTGTCTGTCTAATAGATTTACTTTCTCTTACAAAAAATATGATAAATTAAGTAAATAAATTCAAGAAACCGTGAATTCAACTACAATATTATTTCAATTGTTTTTCAACTACACGTTATTTCACTCTTGAACGAGGAGTTGTATTTGAAGAAGAAAAGAGCCTACTCAGAATAGATTTACTTTCTCTTACAAAAAATATGATAAATTAAGTAAATAAATTCAAGAAACCGTGAATTCAACTACAATATTATTTCAATTGTTTTTCAACTACACGTTATTTCACTCTTGAACGAGGAGTTGTATTTGAAGAAGAAAAGAGCCTACTCAGCACTTTCTTTCCAAATTGTATCAGCTGTTTCCTCTGGCGTTTATTGGCTCTGAACTTTGACCCAAGCATGTCCTCGTAAATTCCTTCAAAGGCTAGCCATTTTATTCCACCGAATTTCCTCCCCCGCCGTCCGTTGCTCTACCCTGCGCAACTTTTCACTTCCGTACTTCGAACTGGTTTGCCTCGCTGAACGAAGGGAGCGTCACGTGATCTCGGCGATGCTTCTTGAAAGTCACGTTCGTCGAAGATCCCAGTAATTCATTCACCCGCGCAGGTATCCATCGTCCTGCCAGGTGATTTAATACGCTGCATAACGGACACCATGAAAGACTCGGAAAATAATGAATTCCTCTACGAACTCACCAAGAAGGCGGGGAAGGGAAGGGGGGGGGTTCCTCTGTAATTCGTGGCAAATTGATGTCATTTCGGAGCAGTGTTTGTTTTCCCGTTGGACTTTTTTGCCCGCCGACGTAGAAACTTCAAACAATGGAAAGGCGGAAGGACTTGATCAAAAACTACGTGTATGTTCTTAACCAAATTAGTGCGATGTGGTTTCCAGTCCTAATGTTATTGTTCTAATTCGATGTTTTGGAGTCGTCGACACATGATATCTGAATAACATCATGTACCGATTCCATTTTACTTTTCTGTAGTTCTACGCACACACGCTACTGCCTTTCCAGTCCAATTTCACGGAATCTCCTGGATTGTATCAGCATTCTTGGGCTATCATTTGTAACTGATTTTGACTATGTAATATTAAACGGCGTGGGGACTTGTATTTGCTCCTACTTAACTAAAAACAACTGCATTTTGAACGTGCTTCTACTCATAAATTATGCACAAGACTAACTTAGGTTCTTCTCCATAATTATGTCTCTTTATACAGAGTGAAATGTTAATAGTTTCAAATGAAAAAGGGATTAAAAGGCCATAAGATTTAAGAAGAAACGTTCCATGACGATTGATTGCGCGATGCATCATCATCTGTCAGCAGCAACGAAACTTGGAATACCCGGGCTCAGCTCGGTTGGTTTAGTCAACTGACAAGGCATATAGAGTAGAGAAGCGTGTTTCTGGTAAAACGTCATTGCTGCTGCAAAAAGTGGACGGACGACAACATTCGCTTATCAGTCTTAGCTTTTTCCCCCTCTCAGATGAAGCCCAGATTCGCACACCTTAATAAATAATGTAAACTTAGAAACTTCAATACGAGTTACGTATAAATAATCCCCATTTGCGTCGTCCACATTTTTATATGGGACGACGGAAAATCCTTATGCACAAGCTATGAAAGTCCGTTTTGGTTAGAGCACGCTGTGTTGTGGGCCACAGTAGGTAGTTAAGACACTTTTTTATTTTAATACGCATGATGATTGTATGCTTGAATTTTCCTGATGATACAAAATCAACCTTTTTTTCTACGTAGACAAACTCAGCTGTGAGCCAAGAACTTAATGTAAAAACGCTCTCACTACCACGCATCACACGGTCTCATCCACCAGTTCGTCCTTTTCTATGCCCATGCCCTCTCCTGTGGAAATTTTTTCTTTCTTCTTGGAGGGGATGAGAAGGTCCGGAGTCCGGAAATTTCTCAAGGAGACAGAACATGACTTGACCCATCTGATGGAGATCTTGCGCTGTCAGTCAAACCACTGAACAAAAACCACGCTGCTTATTCATTTGGGTTCCTTGCGTCATGGCGGAAATATGAAAATCTGATGTACGCTTACCAAGACCAAACAGATGAAATGGAACATGATGATATAGCCTTTAGGTCACGTACTATTCTTAGTGAAAGGGTGTTCGAAAAATTCTAATATTCTGTTCCAAACATCCGTTCGGTAAGTGCTACACGTAACTGCTGTATTTTAGAATGCTTGATTTATGCATTTCCCTTTACCTCGGTGAAATATTAATTAAAAAGCGTTTTAATAGCTCAAACACTTCCGTTTGTAGCAGCAACATCCTCTGTCATATTTTGTCTTTATTATTTTTTTTTCGATGTACTAATATTGTTAAATAAGGAGTAGAATGAAAAGCATTGTATATTTCACATAAGACGCCTTCTTTTCATACAGGTAAAAGCACATGAATTAAAATATTTAAATTCTTACTTGATAAAACCTTATAATTTTTGATCAAAGGAAACTAGAACTGAAAAGGATACAGATAGACAGGCAGACAGATAGATAGAGAGAGAGAGAGAGAGAGAGAGAGAGAGATATAATCTCTCTCACACACATATACATGCATAAACTTTCACGTACAAGTCCTTAAAATTTCCTTATTTGCATTTTCATGTGCGTTTTTACCGAAGTGTCTGCACCATCACAAACAACTCCTTAAGGTTCCTTCGAGAAAATAAACAGGTATGACTAGAACAGTGCCCTGATTTCAGTAATGTACCAACTAGCTTCTATATGTCTGTCACTTATAACAGAGATTATGCGCTGTTGGGGTGAGATTTTACTTAAGGAAAAACATTTTGAGTTCTGGTAGCACCGACTTTGTTTTAGTGGACATTCTCAAATATAAACTGAACGGGGAAAATCCACTTAGAAAAGAAACACCCTCAGCATTTGCTCTTTTGGAGGCATGTCATAAATTAATACTGCCTATTCACTTGATTCATTATCATTCAGTTTTTAACAGTAGTTCTAATTTCTCCAATTTAAATCTGTTTTACTATCTTTAGGTGACCAACACTGTAAATCTTTTTTCGAAGTTATCAGAACCCAAAAAGGAAGTCGTATAATTAGGTAAATACATATGGTAGCCTTAAAACTTATAAAATACTACTTTGAAAATCTCTGTATATGTATAAACCATAAAATTTACCGACATATTTTTTACAGTGTTGCTCTTTTATTTCACACAGGCTTCAAAGACGTAAATATTTTCCCTATTTTATTCTGATTTTCACGAAATTCCAGTGTTGGAAGGAGTCGCCTTTCCCTAATTTTGGCTTGCTGTTACTTGGAATCAGAAAGAGTAATTCCGTAGAACGAAAAGTGAAATCCTGTTCTAAAGCAGTTCCAATTACGACGCGCGAAACTACGATGTGTTTATTTCCTAAATTTCTGTGGTGTTTATTTCCTAAATCTCACCAAAAGTATTGTCCTCCACCTGTTCGTGCCTCATCCAAGTGAACTAATTAGCTTCCCAAACTAACTTAAAAATTACCGTCTTACCAAGTCAAGTTCTGCACTGGTCTTTAAGATGTTGAAATGTAAATAACACTGGGACTAGCAGTATACTTAATTAGAAAAATATATCAGAAAGTTTGAATTGCTAGAACAGTTGAACGAAAGGGCACACGCGCTGTGATTTTCTTGAACACATGAAAGGACGGACTTATCACAAGTTTGAACTACGAGAATATACGAATAAGCAAAACACAAACGTTGAGTTGCTAGTGAACAGGTATTAAACTGCCAATAAACACTAACTTTTAGTATATTCAAACGTGCGCACACATTAAAAAATAAGGAAGAAAAAAATAACATATTGACTTACTCAGATTTTTGAACGACCAGTTTAAAAATACGAACTGCTGGCATATTTGATCTAATGGAAGTATAATATCTTCGAATTAATAGTAGTACACTGAAGAGCAATTGAATTAGAGATACCTGTCTAGTAACGTGTAGCACCACCTTTCGCCCTGATGACGGCATGGACTCGGCAAGACACCGGAAGCGTTGGGAAGCCATAGGGATCCACGACCCCTGAACAAGCTCCCACAGTTCACGAAAATTTGATGGAGGGGGGTCAGAGCCTCGAACATTTCTCTCGATGGCATCCCAGATGGGCTCGATGGGATTTTGGTCAGGTGACCTAGCTAGCCAAGGAAGCGAGGTCACGTCGATGGAGTTTTCATCAAACCATTCGGATACAATTCTGGAGCTGTATTGTTTTGTTGCAGCATGAGGTCTCCAGTGGAATGTTGAAGACGCACAAACGGGAGCAAATGGTCATCCAGGATATCCCGGTAACGTTGACCTTTGAGGGACGATGTCACACGTACCAGGGTTCCCATTTCAGTCCACGTAAACAACAAGAATGCCACCCCCACCAGCTTCAAGAATACCTTGCTGGAAAGAAGGATCCATCGCTTCATGTTGTTTTGCGCCGTACTCTTATCCTGCCATCCGCATGTACCAACGTGAATCTCGACTCATCAGTCCAGGCAATATTTTCCTACATGTCTAGAGTCCAGTGGCGATATTCCCGCGCCCATGCTAATCTTTGCACCCTGTGATGTGCGGTCAGCAGCGGTACCCTCGTGGGACGACGGCTTCTGTATCTCATAGCGAGGAGATGGTTCTGGGTGGTGTGGCTGCCTGGGTGGTGTGGCTGCTTACACGTTTTTGTGCACCAGCGTTAAATTGCCGAGTGATTTCTTGCGCTGTGTCCCGTCTATCTGCTGTTACAATGCGAGCTAGCCGACGATGACCCCGCTCATCCACACGCTGTTGTCCACGGCCGTTGGCCCTTGCAGGGATGGTTTTACCGAGTTCGATGTACTCATGGTGCACCCGTGATACAGTTGCTCGTGAACATCCCAGTGCCTGCACGACTTCCGTGATGGAGTGACCCATTCTTCGGGCCTCAACAATTTACCCACGATCAAATGCGCTTAGATCCTTCGTCTTACCCATACTGCGTCCGACTCTTACTGATTCCCTTCGCGTCACTCCTTATATTGTCGGGTCGCTGCATACGTCATGTCGTTTAAGTTTACAGGGCCGCCCACCGCGCCATATTTGCATAACGCCAGCTGTCTCTAATTCAATTGCTCTTCAGTGTATATCTGATTAGTCCGATACGCGATAAATATGCTTGCATCAAAGAGAATATATGAAAAAAGATTTTATGTGCCACTGCACAAGAAATAGCCATTCGGTAGGCGAGTGGGAACTTCTACTTTCGGAATACGAAGTGGTGATTATGTCTTGTATTTTGTTAAGCTCCCCAGACAAACCTAAAAATTGCTATCTCACTAAGTCAAGTTCTGCACTGGATGTTTGAATGTAAAACTAACGCTGGGACAGAGAAGTATTTAGGAAAAATTCGTGTCACTAGTTTTATTGAATGCGAATTGCCAGGTATTCATTGCTTGGGAGTTTTGAAGTAAGCCACCTTTCTTAAAGCACTGAGGGTGGTTTCTTTATTTTTCCGCTCTCCTTGTGTTTTCTTCAGTTTTTTTTTTCCCAACTGGTCCACTTTTTACCCAGCCCACTAGTCGTGAGAATATTCCCCGCCGAGATGCATGACTGAAGCATTAACATACCTCTGGTTCTTCGGTTTCATGTATATAATACCTCATGGAGCCGTGTCAGAGTTTGTTTATAAACGGGGTCATCGCTACTGGGGTTTTGACCCCTTTAACGACTGGTAGACTTTAAGAGACAATGGACGAGTAAAGATCGCGAGGAACAATTGATGTAATCTTTGCAGCAACACGGCATGAAAAAAAATAAATAGAAATAAAAGCAAAAGAACACAAGGAACAAATTGTTGAAGCTATGCGCAAGGATCTGTTGTTTTCTGGTATTATCACTTTTAATGAATGCGTTACAGTTGAAATGGTCATTTCTTTCTTTGAACACTTTTACGGACCAGGTGATGTTGGGATATATGGTCCATGAAAAGTGAGAATCATTATACACTTGAGAAACATTCGTCGTAATGGAAGCGAAACTTGAAAAGTCTGAACTGCAAAAAGTGCTCCTTTCACGCAGTCGTCGAATGGTATAAGGCGGGAGCTTCTGCTATCTCGCCTAGATTCGAAACATAAGTAAAACATGCTATTGTTTTGGTTATTACATCACGGTCTCACTTCCTTTCTAGATCCGTATTGTTAAATCCTAAATTAGGGATAGTTCCTCTCTAGACAGACTCTCCTCGGGATCGTTAAACGTTAAGAAAAAAAGAGGCAGATGTTCAGAGGGATTCTGTGTGGTTTTCAGACACTAACCTAAATTAAAGTTAAGCAGGTAATCATTCATGACTCAGCTAATCTGACTGTCCAAAGTAATCGAGGTAGTTGCCTTCAATGCACGATCTTAATAACAAGAGTCACTCACAATACAAATTTAAATTCGTTGGCTGAATTTAAAGATTTTATTGTATAAGAACTTTCGGGTTTCCCTAGAACCCATCATCAGATACAGAAGAAGGAATCATCAGATTAAGAAGCTCCACCAAGAAAACTCAACTACTCTCCAGAGGGACCAACAACCTCGTAGATATATAGGTTCCATAGATTATTATTCAACCATAACACCTGTTCTCAAAGCCATTTGCAGAAACCTTCACCTGAAATTCGGAATACGTACCACAAACATTTCCAGTTAATTAAAAAAGATCGAGACCAGGTAACAAAGCTAAACACATTTGGCGTTTACAGCATTCCCTTAAAAAGTATTGATGCTGACACTCCCGATAGTAAATATATAGGATCTACTAAACGTACACTTGCAACAAGACTGAATGAGCATAAATACTTCGTAAAGAATGGACTTAAAAATTCTGCATTGTCTCGACTCGTGTGCGATGGCCTGCACTATCCAATTTGGAATGATGCTTCCATCATCGTAACACCTAGTGCTGTCTCTTCATTGCTGTTCACTGAAAGCCTTGTAATTGCTACTCAGAGACATTTATGCTGTAATGACAATGTTCCAGTATCTGTACCTACAATCTAGAAACTATTTAAAGTTCCGAATACGAGGCAAACTGAGGACGAAATCACTTAATCTCGATTTCTGCTATAGTGCTCTTTGTTGTGTCTCCTGATGAGAACAACACAATTAATGTATACCTACTAACCTTCCTTTATTTTTACAATGCAGTATTTTATGTATACCTGCATTCTATTTTCTTTATTTTCTTTATTTCATGATACATGCCACGTCGTTTGACAATTCGATGCCACGTGACATTATGTCATATTAATATCTGATATCTATATTATGTTCACGAAACACTTTATTTAAACTTATTCCTTCTTCTGTATCTGATGATGGGTTATAGAGAAACCCGAAAGTTCTTATACAATAAAATCTTTAAATTCAGCCAATGAATTTAAATCTGTATTGTGAGTGACTCTTGTTATTAAGATCGTGCATTGAAGGCAACTACCTCGATTACTTTGGACTATTTCTGCACGAATTTGAATTCTCCTAATAATCTGACTGTATTTTTTTTCTTTCTTTCTCGCTATGTCTCTTGTGGTTACATAGCTATTTTCAGCTATGTGACTTCAGTTTGTTTGTATTTTTCTTTTTTTGTTTAGAAACTAATACGAAATCGCCGGCTTATTTTTCAGGGCTCAAAAGAAAGCTGCTGTGTCGCAGTGCTCTGAATTTTGTCTGCTCATGTCCTTTGCTTAAACAAAGAAGCGTTTGGCTGAATTGTTCACCGATTTGTTAGCACGCTTACTCCAGTGAAATTCAGAAGAAATCGCTATAAAAAAATTAAATAGACCATTTATTATTGTACAAGTTTCAAAAATCTTAGAGTTCGTTTTGCATCTAAAAGCACCTCTAGCATTGCGTTGGAGGAAGCTGAAAAAAACTTAATATCTGCTATCATAACAAGCAACAATTGATTCATATTAGGACATAACATATAAGTAGCAAAATAAATGTAACAGGTGAAATTTCAAATTTTTACAGTTACTTTAATTTTTTGCATTAATTAAATGTTTTCCTTATTGGAGGCCCCATTCATATTTTGTTTGCTAGCTCTAATCTTTCGTTAACAAGTATTATTTATTCGCTTTTGACTAATTGCTAAACAGTTTATGATTGACTATAGTTTTAACCCGACACACAATGTAATACTGTAAGCTAAAAATTGCCCCTTTTCTGATCCGTCGGGCTATAACGAAATGTGCATACATCGAATGTTTTTGGATCTCCCTTCATGTACGGGTTCCAGTGGCGGCTTGTCGGTGAACTGAGTGAAACGCAACTTCACCTAAAATTCATTGAAAAAATTATTCGAATGATTTAGCGGATTCTTAAAATTAGTAACTTTTTCGTTTGCAAGAATGATTTCTACAAAATGAAACGAAAGCTCTCCCATTTAGCTAGAAGTGTAAGCATTCCGTTTTAAATAACACTACGAATTGTTGAACAGACGAACTCGTAACTGCACGTAGGCCATGTGAAGAGATAAGAGCCGCAGTTCCAAATCACTTCACTCCGGGGGCCGCGGATGGCCTAGTGGTCAACGTTCGTGACTGCTACGGAGGAACCTCAGGTTCCATCCCAGGCAGGTACGAACGCTCGTGCCACTAAATATCTGCCTTGTGTCGGATGGGCTCGTTAAGCCGTCGTACCCTGGGTATTAGCCCCCGGTAATAAATAAGGGCGTCTTCCTTCCCATTTCTACCTTGCTTCTGTGTCACTTTCCTATCGGACACTCTAACTCAAATCTCCTAGCTTCCTATTTCTATGGGTTGTTTGAGACCTAGGGTCAGACACTCCCTTCCTAAAATCCTCTACATATGATCTGATCTGATCACTTCACTTCGGAACCGTGAAGAGCGCCGACGTAGCAGCATGGACTTCACTGAATAAGGGAATTGCTATGGCAACCAATGACGTCAATGGACGAGGTGAAGCGATTGTAGCCGCCACTTCCTGCAGTGCGATTTTGAGTTCAGATGGTTCTCCTGGTTAGTCCGCTGTGTGTATACAGGTAACTGCGAGTGTGAACTCCAGTTTCACTGATATTTCTTTTTCATTCTCCGTGTTTTCTGGATCTATGCTTTTGGTTGAAAAAATGAACGTGGAAAATGATGCAGTGTACACGTTGTTGCAGACATCATGTAATGCGTATAAGGATGTACACTGAAGTGCCAGAAAAACTGGTACAGACGAGCTTATGCAAAATACATAGCAACGTCACCTATGCGCATACTCGGTTGCGTCCGCCATTACGTATATAAAGCGATAGACATCGTTGCCAGCTGTCAGAGCTGTTTTCGGCATGAGAATGACAAGTAATAACGATTTAAGCGATTTTCAACGCGGTGTCATAGTGGGCGCTCGTGAGATGAGCCATAGTATTTCGGAGGTAGAAACGAAGTTCGGATTTTCACGGACGACCATTTCAAGGATGTACTGTGACTACAAGAATTCCGGCACAACCTCCAACCTACGATACCAGTGTAGCCGTAAAAAGACATTGGGTGAACGTGAGCATCGTCGGCTGTCAAGAATCGTTTCACGCGATAGGCGTGCAACACTCTCGCAGGTATCATCGGAATTCAATGCTGGAGCCTCAACAAGCATCAGCGTCCGGACTGTGCAAAGTAACCTGCACGATATGGGCTTTGGTTTGGGAGCCGACGCCTAACTCGAGTCCCCTTAATGGGTGCACGACACAGAGCTATGCGTCTCGCCTGGGCATGGCAACATTACCACTGGACACTTGATGACTGGAAACAAGTAGCCTGGTCTGACTAGTCGCGTTTCAAACTGTATCGGGCAGATGGAAGGATTCGTGTGTGGCGCAAACCCCATGAAGCCATGGATCCCTCCTGTCAACAGGGAACTGTACCGGCTGGTGGGGGTTCGTAATGGTATGGGATGTTTTTAGCTGGACTTCACTGGGTCCCCTGGTACGTCTACAAACGTCTGTGACCGGCCAACGCTATGTGCGCATCCTTTCTGACGAGGTACACCCGTTCATGTCCTGCATTCATGCTGATGGGTTGGGCCTGTTCCAACAGGACAATGCACCTCCACACAAGTGTCGGGACGCCACATTATGGTTAGAGGAGCATTCATCTGAATTTGGGGTGTTGCCATTCCCACCCAAGTCCCTAGATCTGAACGTGATAGAACACATATGGGATGCCATGCAACTCGCTATCGAACACAGGAATCCGAGACCTCGGAATACACCCGAATTGTGGAACGCTCTGCAGGAAATATGGTGTACAATGCCTACAGCATATTTCCAGAAGCTAGTGGAGTCCATGCCCCGTCGTATTTCTGCAGTCCTGCGCTCCCGTGGGGAACCTACCAAGTATTAGACTGGTGTACCAGTTTTTCTGGCACTTCAGTGTATTCCAAGAAGTTTATAAATTGTTTTCTGTTGTTCTTACTTCACTCACAACCACTGTGCCAGTAGGAAGAAGTTTTTTCCTGTTTGAGACGAATAAAAATTTACTAATGGAACACTATTTCACAGCAAAGAATAACATCGTTATGATACAAAAGGAACTTCTCTCCGAACTTGCAGTTAAACAGCCTACGATGACATCATTGACCTCTACGCTTCTTTGAAAGATTCCTTCTTTATAAGAAATATATATATTTTCTTCATGGATTCTCATTTTGTAACACTTCACTTGTGTCTTTGGACACGAACCGCCATTTACGGGTTCATTTTCAATTATATTGATATACAGATAGTGTAGTGCAATTATCATATTATCACTGAAATCGGAGTATGATAAGGGGAACGTTGTAATAGAATGACTGGAACAATACTGTGCAAGAAATTACACACCACGTATCTTTTTTGTTCAACAGAAATTTAATTTTTATGAAAACTAACACGCCGATGAAAACGGGTTAAAAACGGGTCAGGAGTCGTTTGACTCGTTTCCTTTTCCGATTACTGCTTTAGATTTTTTTTTTTTTTTAAATCCAAAAAAGCTTTGCTTCAATAACGTGTTCCAGCAATGAAGCTGACTCAGGTAGGGTTTTTATTTCTATGGCCTTTGATTTTGTACTTGTCCTAACATAAAAAAACATTATCATTTCTTTTCTTTATTGTTTTTTTTAAGTGATATGGTAATAAAATGCGTTGCTTATCAATAGTCGATAAATTTCTTCTTGTTAACTAAGGTCTTCAGAACATTACAGAGCCGATAAGTCTAGAACAAACGTGTTCTTCTACTTTATCAGTGTATCCATGTTTCTTATCTTCGTCATCGTCAATACAATGCGAGTAGGTGTTAGCACAAATTCCAACATCACCTTTCGCTGATTTTGTGACAGCTGCTCTCAGTAATTAGCTGTTTAAACTTATTTTAACAACGCTAGGTCAAGTGGGTATTTTCAAGCTAGTGCTGTTAAGTTTGCAATGCGAAGAAAAAGTTATCTACTATCCGTAACGGCTATTTTCACTTGTGTCTGGCACCTCGAATTACATAAGAAACGCCTGTTTTCACTTTTTGTTCAAATGTTCACCTTTCACACCAAAGGTTAAAATTTTTTATTTAATGTAATCAATAAAATTGCAAAGTTATGAAATATGTGGGCATGCTGCATTTTTTTCTTTTAGCTGAAATTTTGTTGTGTTTATGATTTCCACCATATTATCTTCAGGAAAAAAACATCATGGTGCATTTTGTAGATTTGCACAAATTCGTATTCACATGTGGGTGTCCGAACATGCGCCACAATCCAGCATCATAATATCCTCTTTTTGGTTTTTTGTTTTTTCGTTTTAGCAGTTTAATAAGAAATGTTTATCATAAAATCTGGGCGAGTTTGAAAGTTGATAAGATCTCTGTTTTAATGAATCTGCAAAAAACTGAGTATTTCAGTAAAGACCGAAAAACTACGAATTTTACAACTAGAAAGAAAATAAACTGTATTTCGCAGCTAGGAGGGATCTGCCATCTGCAATTTAGGGCTACCGTCGCCAGAGAAGATAAAAAAAAAAGAACCAGACCCAGAATCTGAAAGCATTTTAAAATATCGGTTTTTATTAAATTGGTAATTTTGAATGCATCACAGAGCTGAAACTGAATGTATTTGCTTTTTCTTTATATAAATTAATAAATATTGAACAATTAATGCGAAATCGGTATTTTTTCAACGGATAAATGAACATGTAATGTTAAATAACGATCTGGGTGCTTTAAAGTCATTGATCTGTAGCGGGTAATTGATTTAAAAATTTGTGCTTTAAATTAACTGATAAATAGCTGATATCAAAGTTGCTGCTAATTTTAAAATTTTATGATTTAGAAATGTTGATAAATTAACAATGTTGAAGTTCTGTGTTTTGATCGTTTAAATGGGTGAACATTAAAGTTGATTACCGCAGATAACTGATAAATAGCTGTTACTAAGAATTTTGAAAAAGGCTGCCATAAAATGTCACTACTTTTGATAGGCTGAGTACAGCTGATATAAAATTTGGTTAATCGCGATTAAATTTGGTTACTTTAAAAGGGTTAGCTGGTAAACAGCTAATATGAAAAATATGTGCTGGAGAAAAGTTGATGAATATAGTTGATGCTGATTAATAATGTTAATTTCCGATCCTACAAATTAATTAATGCACAGAACAGTAGCTAGTTTTATGTTTGGGTGCTTCAGACTGAACGGTAATTAAGTGCTGCGGATAAATTTGAATACGGTAAACTGTTATGTGGAAATTTAATAAAACTTACCTAGTAAAATGCTTTACCGATGTAATGATTTCTAGAGTCTGAGCTCTGAACATGAGTATCCGTTAACACAAACTTTTGTTCCAAGTGCGGTGGATTTGAAACCTTAAGAAACAGCTGCGTGTGTGCCTGAAATTTTAATTTGGGGATTGAGCATCTTTTAAAACCAATGTCTTGGATGCTGGTACTGCTTGAAGTAAACATGTACAAAAAAAATGCGTTGAAGAAAATGAATTTGACAAAATTCATTTCTAAAATACAGAAGTTTAATATCCGCTTTTCATACAATTGGAACATTTTTTGAGCATCGGGGACTATACAAGTAGAAGATTTTGTATTCAATGTTTGAACTTATACCTATGGTCATATGGGTGGCCCTATGTTAGGACGATTGCAGCAAAGTATATATTCAATGTTAAAATGAAAATTCTGTGGATACTGAATTTCAAGCTAACCTGAATGTTCCCTTTCCTGCAGAGTGTCTTCTAAGTTATGTTTTTGTGTGAGGGTTTAACAACACCGTGAACAACTCAATAGGCTCTAAGCAGTGGTGTGTTCCGAGTTTGGGACTACTGGTTCAAGGGAAGGGAGAGAGCCATTGCCGTAAGACAACCACACCATCCATGCCACACCTGGGATTCGAACCCGGACCTATCTTGGACGAATAATTAGAAGCCAACGCTTCGCACCGCTCGGCCACCAGGGCCATCCAAACTATCTTACACATTTTTGTTTTTCATTTAGAAGTCATTTTCCCTTCGCTCATAGGTATTTCTTGGCGAAAAGGTGCAAAAAATAAATAAATAAAGAGGTTCATTATTATACACTGGCGTGCAAAAATTAAGGACGAGACGGTTTTTCGAATGTAACGTCGTTCAGAAGTGCTCCACATCGACTCAAATCATACCATAAGATCCCCAAGATGTAAGAATATGGGACAAGTGAGCAAAACCGTCCAAACAAGGAATCCAAAGGATACAAAGGCACTTTATTGAAAAGGTAGCTTCGAGCACAACTGGACAGAAGACAGAAAGGTCCATGTGACAGGCGGATGCCAAGAAAAATTCAGTCTTTAGTAAGGGATATGATCACCCCTGACTGCGTTGCAGGATTTACAACGTCTGTCCATGCTGAGGACGAGGTCGTCAAGGAGCTGTTGAGGCTCTCTCTTGTAGCGCCAATCGCAGCTGCGGAATCGTTGCTGGCGGTTGGGGACGTGCTGCCAAGCGTCTCCCGAGAAGGTCCCACACGTGTTCGATTGGATTTAGGTTCGGGGACCTTGTGGGCCAATCCATGCGTTTAATATCTTCACTCTCCAACAGCTCTGAGACAGCCACTGTACGATGAGGTGTAGCGTTGTCGTCCATGAAGAGGAACTCAGGACCCACAGCACCTCTAAACAGACGCACGTGAGGCAGGAGAATCTCGGTACAATAGCGGACACTAGTGACTGAACCTCCTTGGAAGATGTGGAGGTCAGTACGGCTACCAAGCATGATACCGCCCCAAACGAGAACTCCGCCACCTCCAGACCGGTCCCTTTCCATGATGTTGGAGATGTGATTGCGTGTTCCCTGCTCTCTCCAGATGCGTATACGTCCAGAATCGCTCGTCAGACCAAATCGGCTCTCATCCGTAAAGAGAACTCGACCCCATTGCTGATGTGTCCAGTTCTTTTGTTCCTGGCACGACAGAAACCGCCGTCTCCGATGAGTAGGCGTTAATGGCACACACCGTACTGGTCGGCGTGCAAATAGACCACCTTTGTGAAGCCTCCTGGCCACGGTAAAACGCGATAGCGGTCGTCCAGTTGTCTGTTGCATGTGCATTGCGATTTCTCCCGCTGTCTGCCATCTGTCTCTTCTCGCCTGTAGGAAAATATACCGGTCGTCTGCCGCCGTGGTTGCTCGTGGACGACCACTGCTAAACTCTCGGACAGCTGTTCCTGTCGTTTGAAATGCTCTCCAAGCTCGTGAAACGATGCTGTGAGCGATCCTGAACACCTCGGCCACACCAGTCACACTTCGACCTTCTTCCAACTTTCCAATGACGCGACCTCGGGTAAAGTCATCCAGATGTCGTCTACTGTATTGCCTGTTGGCCATATCACACGGTGGCAGCAACTCGACGTCGTTCAAGCCAATGTACACCGTGCAATAGCTTTCACCGAATTGCTGAGCGTACACCGCCCGTGTGCTTTATATCCTTCCGACACTCCGCCCCCCCTACGTCATGCTGCATATATGCGCATGCCCTACCGTACCAGACACTAATCTATCTCCTGAGTGGTATTTCGGTCCGTTCTGCCTGCTCATTCCGCTGTTATGCTAATTTCTCCTTTTCGTCCTTAATGTTTGCACACCAGTATACATGAGCTTCGCAGGAGAAAATCATTTCGGTACATCGATATTCTTTACAGAGAAGTCGCTCAGTTATGCTCTCAGAAGATATTTACGAAAAACCATTGACTTTTTTTTTCACTTTTTATGGCGAGGTGTTCATAAATATTGATGATAACTAACAGCATACTGCTTATGACCAATTTTTCAGAAATGCTGAATTGGTGAAATGTTGTTTGATTGACTTTTATGCAAACAGCTGAAGGATGGGATATTTTCGGGTTATCTTACCATGCGGTAAATTTTCCACTTTTTAGTGTAACCATAATAAATACAATGAAAGCAGCGTTCGAGTTGCTCATCCAAGAACAAAGCATGCGTATTCGGTTACCATACCTTTTGCAATGAGTTAGAAAATTGTAGACATAAGACTCCCCAAGCAAGTTCATGATAGTGCCGGTAAACGATACCACTATTGCTCATGTCACCTATGTGACGGAAAAGTATTAATTTCATTATCTACACACAGCTATCGTATTATCTACTGCTTCTCTCTTAGCTATCCTTCAGAAAACTTGAAAAAACTACATCGTCCTAGAACGGGAATCATACCCGCATTTCCCGATATTTCCCGATTTACGTAACAGTATTCTACTCGAGGTTCTTAGATATCTCTTAGGGTGGGCCCGTTAGCGATCTACGCTCTCATTGGCTCTTTCATTGGACGTTGCTGTGGAGGCTATGATCGGGAGCAAAATACAGCGTTCCTACGTAACTCAAGGCAAAGAGGAGAACTTAAAGTTTATATGAGCAACAGCTAAAACTTTTCTGCATTTAAATTTTTTCACTTCGTCACGTAATTACTAAAGAAAAGCAAAATGTCCAGTTCAGAGTGAATTCTTAACTAATGTAATAGAGTTACGTTCACCGTTTGTCATATTCCCTTTGTGAAATAACACGGAGGCGACCTGAAATTTTTACCAAAAACAGATAAGAAATTTATGCCAACAGCAACAACAAAAAAAGTCCGCGATGTTTTCTAATTTGCGCAGTATTAATAACTAGCGTCAAAACTATTCTCATAGATAGTGCATGAGACATAAAATTGAGATACAAAATACAGGTTTGTGTTGAATTATATCAGAAAATAATCTGTTTCTCTTCGCTACCGAAATGTAGTCGACTTAATTTTAGATACGGCATTGTTACTTTTTCAATCTCCGTTTTACGTTTCAAACTCGAAATGGCGAGGATTTTTAAAAATTCCGATAGAAATTATGCTTGAAATTTACGTAGAAAGCCACTAAAATTTCGGTGATGCAACATGTATATTTTGAATTTTAACTGCAGTGAATGAACGTTTTTGTTTAGAACACTGGACAATTTTTCTTCTAAACAAATTCATTTCCGAAGATTCGCAAACAGTTTTTTAAATCACGTTCATTATCTTCAGTAAAATGCTTAGATCAAATTCTGGCATGTTTCGCACTGACAACAACTTTTCGTTTTTCATTTGAGTAACCACGTTCTTTCCAACATTTGTTCTTTTGGGAATGCGTGAAAAATAACCCCAGTTTCTTTTTGTTTTCTTATTCTGCGATGGGCACAGAGCAACGGCACAATTAGGCATCGTTCTTACGAAATAAGAGCACAGAATGGTTGGGTTGTGAAGTTTTCTAGCAAACAAACACACAGCAATAGGATGATTTCTTTTTAATACCACAGTAGTTATCTTATAACCCTTACCTTTTGTTATCACGTTAGTATTCTTTATGCTATCACAATAAAAATATGACTGTGGATCACAAAGTACTTGTAACGTACCAGGAGATGTGACGTACCTGCCAGAAGGACGCGCACGACATAAAGGCAGATAGGAATCAGAATAAAACGTCCGCGTAGCTTAATTGGTAGAGCAACTTATTCCGGAATGAGTGGACCCGGGTTCGAATCCTGGCGCGGATAAAAATGACGGAGAAATTCACTTCGTTATAATGGCGCCCGAACTATCCGGATGACCCGACCGTTCAAAATCTCGCATTGGTGTGATGTTATTTCCACACCGCGAGATAGGAAAAATAAGAGAATCCTTTCTCCAGCACTTCGAAAAAAAAAAATAAGGGGGAGATGATGTAACGTACCAGGAGATGTGACGTACCTGCCAGAAGGACGCGCACGACATAAAGGCAGATAGGAATCAGAATAAAACGTCCGCGTAGCTTAATTGGTAGAGCAACTTATTCCGGAATGAGTGGACCCGGGTTCGAATCCTGGCGCGGATAAAAATGACGGAGAAATTCACTTCGTTATATACTGATCAAATACCACCAAATAAACGCCAGACTAATAGGAACCGCATGTAAACAAACAATCGAAGCAAATGATCTGCCTCCACAGCGACATCATGCGCGAGTCGCCCCAAAACGCCTTCACTACTGCGCATCGAAATGGGCCCTCTCTGATGCTACTCTGTTGCACCGTCCAGAACAATGATGTTTTAAGCAACCGAAACTAAGCAGGTGTAGTAGCTTATAGGAATACGAATAACATTCCAGTTATGCGTTAGTCGAAGCAACGTCTGCTTCATAGTAGCGCCGACGACCGTTTCGGATTGCTTTGACTAGCACACATCAGTCTTAAGCTACTACTACATCTAGTTTCTGTTTCCTGGAACTTCGTTTTCTTGAGTGGTGTAAAGGTAGTATACTCGCACGTAAATCGAGAGATGCAGGTTCGTTTTCCGTACCAGGGCGATGTTATTTGCAAATTTTCGGAAAGATGACAACGTGAAAACAGTAGATAAGAAGGCACCTATGTGCCGACATAGTTATACATATTTGTATATGCCTAAATATTAACACAAGAAACTTTACACCAACTATGCATGAGATAGTATACCTATACGTGTGATCCGAATTTCTCGGCGTAGAGTAGAAATCAAAGTTTCCAAGCTTTCGCACATCAACCAGGTGACTTTTTCAAGGAAGGTAGACAGCAAACTGAAAACTGGATAATACACTGCCGGAAAGTGAAAAAAGAACACCAAGAAGGAATTCACATATGTTAATGGGGTCGAGTTTACGTAGGTGTGATGTTAATTTCGGGACCAACTGGTGAGCGCTTACGCCACAGCAGGGCATAATATGCAAATTATCGTCGGTGGTATTTAAGGAATACGGCGAAGTGAATGCAATCAGTCGTCGGCGTACGGACACGTGCGAAGACCCTGAAGAAGCTGCAATGCCTGGACATGGAAGACGTGTACGATTTCAGCAGTTATCGGACTTTGAGCGAGGTCGTCTAGTCGGACTCCGCGAGGCCGGGTGGTCGTATCGTCGTATTGCGGAGCGAATTGGACGGGAAGTATCGGTGATGGTACGATGGTGGCGTGGATGGTCCGAGGAACATTCCCACACGAGAAGACGTGGAACCGGGAGTCACAGACGGACTGATGAGCGGACCGATCGACGCATAAGAAGAGCGGCGTTGTCAAGCAGAACATCCACTGCGACGAAAATCCGAGCTACCGTTGCACCTGAGGTGACTGTGCAAACAATCCGCAACCGTCTACTGGATGCAGGACTACGTGCACGTGTGCCTCTGACTCCAGCCCACCGTCAGGAACGGCTGCAGTGGTGTCGCCAACGTCTGCACTGGAGAACGCAATGGCGATCTGTCGTGTTCAGCGATGAAAGCAGATTCTGCTTGGGAGCCTCCAATGGCCGTATGCGTGTTCGCAGACGCACAGGGGAGCGTCTCCACCCTTCTTGCATCCGCCAGCGACACACAGGGCCTACACCTGGTCTCCTGGTGTGGGGAGCGATCAGCTATCACCCCCGTACACACTAGTGTTTGTACCGGGTACGTTAAACAGCACCTCCTACATCAACAACATCAATCAGCCCGTTGTTGTGCCATTTGTAAGGTCGGTCCATCGTGGTGTTTTCCAGTAAGATAACGCACGCCCACACACGGTACGTGAAACGCAACATGCACTTCAGGGTGTGAGACAACTTCCATGGCCTGCACGTTCACCGGATTTGTCTCCCATTGAGCACGTGTGGGATTTTATGGGACAACGATTTATCCGGTCTCCACGGCCATCCCCGATTTAAGCGTCCAGGTTGAGGATGCTTGGAACTCAATACCCCAAACTTACATCCAACATCTGTACGACAGATTCCATGCCAGAATTGCACAGTGTGATGCAGTTCACGGCGATTCAACCTCGTACTAACCATGTTACATGGAAATGTTATTTTTCAGTTTACCAGCAAATACAGCTGTATTTTGCCATAATTTTTTGATCACGTTATCCTCTGTATTCCGTTATTATGCTGTATAAATTTCGTTGGTATCAGACATCTCCTTCTTGGTGTTCTTTTTTTCACTTTCCGCCAGTGTAGAATGCTTCAACAATTTGAATGCGATGATTTGACTTGACAATAAACGAAGAGATGCAAATGCAATTATTCAATTAAAGACACGAGGCATCATGTTCGTTTTGCACGCGGAATACTTGGAAGAAAACAAAAGGCATTCACTATTTGAGGAATTGGTTCCAAATTCGTGGTAATTCTAGCGAGACGCTATCATTGCAGCACTCATTGGTGGTAATGATCTCCATGTTGGTAACCCTTGTGTCGTTAATTGAATAATTACATTTGCATCTCCTCGTTTATTGTAAAGTCAAGTCATCGGTTTCAGATTGTTGATGCGTTCTATTATCCACAGTTTACAATTTGTTGTCTACCTTCCTTGAAAAAGCCATCCGGTTGAAATGCGAAAGCTTGGAAACTTTGATTTCTGCTCTACGCCAATAAATTCGGGTCACTAGTATAGTTATACTATCTTTTGTACATGTTTTTCGCATAATTATGAAGAATTAATTATTCATGGAATTGGTTTCCCGTTTATTTCTATCAAACATTATTATTTATCTCGTCGACTTTCTCGGTAAGGGCCGGTGAGCAAAAGCGCGGAGATATTCATCTCAAGCCTGGAAATTCAGGAATTTTCTAGTGATATGGCAGATTTGTAGCATGACTGCATTTTGCATTAGGTGAAGTAGTCTCTGTGGCAATTCTAATTCCTCGAGACTTTTCAGAAAGTTATCTGGAACCACTGCAGTTGCCGAAATGACAAAATCTGCTTTATGCTTTGCTTCCAGATCGTTTAGATTTCCATTCGCAGGTTCTCTTACTTCGAGATTTCTCCTTATCGAGGCTGCTGTTTTTTCACCCTGGCTGCCTTACTGGTAGATGTACATATTTTTTCTTCTGTTAGTCATTGTTGTTCTCTATGAGAAAAAGTTTGTTATCCCTTACTCGATCTTTAAATTTAAATTGCATTAAGTGTTCGCTTAAATATTAGGTTACAAGTTTGGGTCTTGCGCTCAAATAAATAAATAATAATAATAATAATAATTACTATTATTATTATTATTATATTTTATTTAATTTTCTCATCTGCAGCAATGGCATCTGTAGCATGGTCCACTTGTCAGTACGCACATAAAGTCAAGGAAAAACCTAGTCACTCGTGGTTTAAAAATCGTCGTACGATGTGGCACGTATCAAGAATTACTGCTCCTTGGATTTTGAGCCTTAGGTGTTGTAGACCTAAAGCATGAAGCTGAGTTATAAGAGTCTCAGGATTTATACCAGTTGCAGAGATAATTAGTGGACGTATGTGAACTGTTTTCAGCTTCCACATCTGTTTAATCTCCGCAGCCAGTTCCACATGCTTGTTGATTTTTGTTGAATAGGTCTTCTGAATATTACGGTCCGACGGTACCGATATGTCGATAATGACTGCTTCCTTCTGTCTATCATTTAACATGTCTGGTGTGGACGATTGGCAGAGTTGGTTATGTCTGTTTTAATCTCAAGGTCCCAATATAATTTGTATTGTTCATTATCTAGTACCTCAGTGGGTTTATATTTATAGTATGGTACTTCTGACACTGATAGTTCTGTATCGTGCGCTAATTGTTAATTTGTCATCTCAGCAAAATTCTTATGTCTCGCATATAATCAACGTTTGATAGCGTGGTACATCTTCCGCAGAGGTGTTCAATGGTCTCACTACGCATACCACATCTTCTACATTTGTCACTTTGCAGATCCTCTTTTAAAATATATTTTCTGTAATTTTTGGTTGCAATCACCTTGTCTTGAATATACATCATAAACCCAATGGTATCTCCATATAACTTTCCTTGCTTCAACCACTGATTTGAGGCTTTTTTCAACTTTTTTTTTTTTTTTTTTATTGGAGGTTTAACGACCACCGTGAGCAACTCAATGGGCTATAAGCAGTCGCCCGTCCCTAATTTAGGGTCACTGGTTCCAGGGAAGGGAGAGAGCCAGTACCGTAAGACAAACACAACGTCCATGCCTGACCGGGATTCGAACCCGGACCCCTTACGGACGAATGATCAGAGGCCAGCGCCTTAGACCACTGCGCCACCGGGGCGGCTTTTCAACTTCTGTTCTGTCTAACTGGTTTGGATGAGCCCCATGAAGTTCCATTTTTGAATCTGGTCTTCCGTAGACAAGTTTTCTATTTTAGCACCTGGTTTACTTAACATCAATGGAGTGCTCTCTTTGTCTGCAGCACATATGACATAAAACATACTATTTTTCATTTCATTTAGAGTGAAAGTATTTTCGCAGTGAGAAAATTTGCGCATCGTGAACGCGTTTTTTTTTTTTTTTTTTTTTTTTTGAATGGAGGTTTAACTACCACCGTGAGCAACTCAATAGGCTATAATAAGCAGTCGCCCGCCCCTAACTTAGGGTCAATGGTTCCAGGGATTGGAGAGAGCCAGTTTCCGTAAAACAAACACAACAACCATGCCTCACCGGGATTCGAACTCGGACCCCTTTCGGACAAATGATCAGAGGTCATCGCTTAGACCACTGCGCCACCGGGGCGGCCAATGCGTTTTGTATCAAGGATACCTAATCCTCCTTCTTCTTGTGGGAGTGTGATGCGCTCTACGACTGCCTTTGGGTGTGTTATTATTATTATTATTATTATTATTGGACGTTTAACTACCATCATGTGCAGCTTTAAGCAGTCTCCCGTGCCTAATTTGGGGCAACTGGCAAGAAAGAGACAAAACATCGCCATCAGAAAAATACAACATCCATTTATCACCCAGAATTCGAACTAGGGTTCATCTCAGACCACCGGGGAGGCAAAGAATTAACGAATGTAGGATTATTAATCAATCAGGTAACTGGCCTCTTCTACATAACATGATTTAGTTTCAGGGTTGCATTTGGTGCAAAGAGATATTTGATACAAATTCAGGAGGTTGGAAGACATTTATGTCTGAAAAATTATTCCTTTACACAAATACGGATCCGTACAAAGGAATAGGTCCCTAATGTTTCTGTTTTTTTTTATTACAATGTCCCAGATTGATATGGTGAACCGCGTCGAAATTGTTTTTCACAGTCGGTTTTAGTAAACTGCATTGACACAGCAATGATACTAGGTCACGACTGACAGACAGTCACAACACAGCCAAAGGATTTTGTTGTGCATATGTTTGACAAGTGATGACCCTTTTTTGTCACGTCTCCTGCGACGGAAAGTAAATTGATGCTGTGTGACAGGAAATCCTGAAGATTGTCTTTTTGTTTTCGAATCTTAGCGGAGGTGTGTGCTGAAATTTGTGCTCAGTAAGGCGGACATGAACTTTTGTTTTATCCAGTTGTTTAGACAGAAGAAATTAGCCATGACCAACCTGGGAACATCAACACATCAGTGGACCGAATAACTGAATGAAAATCCAGCCTACACAGAAAAGGAAGCATCCATCCGTGGTCTTCAAGATTCTTGCCTTTCGCTTCCCCTCTGACTAAATCCTGTGTTTAAGCAGACCATGTAAGCCGCTGATGATGCTGATGATTCCTCGGCCTCAGGTACAGAATATTTACGAATGCGTAACACGTGAAATACCTTACTTTTACTTCATGAGGTATCGATAGTACTTTATTAGATATTTCGCGATGTGCTTCTTTGCGGAAATTTAAGTAACTGAGAAGTCCACTTTCAATGCGATATGATGTTCAAATATCAACGGATCTTGGGTTACTCCATATTAATAGGAGTACGTTCTTATGTTTAGTTCAAACCGAAACTCAAACCGTGAACACAAATTTAATTGATTTTGCTTCATATAAACAGAGCTGGGAATGGGTTTCTTTACTAATGAAAAATTTCAAAGATCTCCAGACACCTTTTCCGCCCCGGTGGCGCAGTGGTCTAAGCGCTGGCTTATCACCATTCGTCCCAGACAGGGCCGGATTTGAATCCTGGTGAGGCATGGATGTTGTGTTTGTCTTACGGCACTGGCTCTCTCCCATCACTGGCCCTGGTACCACTGGCTCTAAATTATGGACAGGAGAGTGCTTATAGCACACTGATTTGCTTATGGTGGTCGTTCAACCCACAAACAACAAACAGGTATCAGTAGAGAAAGTCAGGATTTCGTTGGGGAAGGGGGTTCAATCTAGTTGGAATGAGGGTCGTATTCAACGAGCAGACCCCCCCCCCCCCCGAATATATATATATATATACATATATATATATAATATATATATATATTTGATGAAAGTGGATCGGGACGGAAGACAAAACGTGTCATTTGGCTATATTATCTTATTTTTAAGAAGCGACATAGTAAAGAAGTGGATCGGCGACGGAAGACGAAACGTGTCATTTGGCTTAAAAATAAGTATCTTAAAAATATGTATATTTGTGGAGTACAGGAGTACACATACTAGAACGCATTTAAATGGTATAAGATGCTGTTTTACTGACATCTAAGTTGTGATGCGAAGAGAGAGCTTAAGCCTGATTCACATTCAGAATATTCAAGTTTTGATTTTATGTCAAGAAGCGATTAAAGCTCACACAAATGTGTAAATGTGTGTGATGACAAAGGAGTCACATTCTTTGCGGTGTGTAAAAATTCTGGGGATGAAAACCAAACTCCCCAGCAGAAGTTGGGAATGTCCTGTTATTTTGAAATATTATCGCAACGAAAGACGTGTTAGGTTGCTTTATTTTTTCCATGCTAGATCTGAGGTTAGTCAAATGACCCCACATTCAAAAAGATAATACTAAACCTTTACTTAATGAAACGAGGTTGCGAAAGGGTTTGGACTTTTGTTCCAACTATTCTCTAATTTTGCATTTTGTATTGGGTACACACACACACACACAGAGAGAGAAGAAATAAATTGAAAATATTCGGGAATAAGTCGTTCTTTTTCTAATAATGTCGATAAGACAGTAGATCTCATTCTAAAAAGTGAATAATTTAGGTTTTTCGATAACATCTGCCAAAAGACGGGAGCTTATTTAGCGACTAAAATACCTTTTCCTGTTTCAATCATAAATAAATTTCTTTGGTGAAAAACTAACTTCCCGTTTTTTTTTCGTTTTTTTTTATCTGTTATGACTTCGGAATTACTTGGTTTACGTAGCGTAATTCAGAACTACAATCTTGAAGGGTTTTTTCGCAGTAATTTCAATCTATGTATGTGTATGTCTCATAAATTCATAAAATATACCGCAAGTTTGTCGAACAGTGGCAATTTTAACGAACACTGGCGGTATTCCTTTCTTCTTCTAGAGGGCGAACATTTTCTTTTCGCGCACCTTTGTTTAAAAACCTCTGTGTACTTACTTGTTTCATATATATTTTTCAGTACTCCGTAGAAAACAGCATATACGAGATTACCATTATTTCAAGAAAGAATTTGTTTCGTCATTAATTTGTTAAATTTTTTATTCTCGTGTTTCACGAACCTCATGAAGATAGATACAACCCCGTGTATTGTTATAAGTTGGGGAAAAGACTTAACCACTAAAACACTCTCTTGGCGCCTGACGAACGGTGCACCTATTGGTCAGCAGTTATGTTATGCCTGAAGTTAGTTGAGTACGAAACGCGTGATTTGCTCTAAGAAAAAACAAAAAAAACATCCAAACCTTTGCCCTCAGTGATTCAGTTCCTCGATGTTCAAATGTGCAGTTTTGCATTGACAGAGTTTCTGTTGGCCTTTCTAAACGCGGAAAAATTAGTATTAGATTTATGTCTGGCCTTGGCACTGAAAAGGTTGCTACTGTCTTAAAGCACTGAATCATGACCGTGATTAGTTCACTTTCGACTGGACAGATATGGACTGTCAAGACTGTTTTCATTTTGTAGACTGAATTTCATTCATGTCACGTGCATAAAAAGAGCAATCAGCCGATGCTCGTGATTGAAACAGTTTCTGAGATTTACTGGATAAACTTTCGTTTGATGTGTTATGGGTTTTCTTCTGGAAGGGCTTTCATCTTCTTCAATGCATATCTCAGCTGTGATCTAATAAACTGTTGCAGTAGAAGAATTTTTACTTCAAGACAAGCTGTTGCTGCAGATGTTGGAGAATTTCGCTTAAGAACACACTGTATTACTCTGTAAAAAAATTCTGAAATTCACGAGCCATTTTCCGGGATCCCTTTCGTGAATTAACGAAGCATTTTCCTGATACAACCTTTTCCGTGAAATGACGAAAAAAAACCTGAATTTCACGGATTTTTCGTAAACCAGGAAAATTCTGAATTTTCAGAAACCCTTCCGCAATTCCTTTTGTATATTATTGGGAAAATTCTGTTCTTTTTCCGTATACATATGACAGAAAATTTCCGGTAATAGGAGCGATTCGCGGCAATACTTGAGGTTCGATTTATTAATTAAATTTCAATCGTCTGTTGGAGGACCTGTTTTTGAAGTTCTGTAGCGATATCGGATATTGTGGATATCGCATGAAACTTTGGTTATTGTGGCACCGGATATTCCTTTCCCTCTCCCTCATTTTGTGCACCAGCGATTGCATATTGTATTACCGTAAGAAACCGGGTACTTAAATTACCGTATAGGCGATTGTATTACGTCTATGTATCGTTCTGTGGACCAGAACGATACATAGACGTAAGGTTGAACGATGGGATGCGCAGTACCAAAAGAAACATTTGCATTAACCAGACACAAAGTCATCCGTCTGTCCTCTTGCATCAGAGCCTAACTCCACGTACGCTACGTTGCTGTCTCTTGTTGACGTTGAAGGCCTGTTACTACGTTTCTCCTTCAATGCACTGCTCCCGTTTGCGAATTCTAAAACCTATTCCTACACTCATAGACTTCTTGCAGTTGGCGATGGATCTCGCTGCCGGCGTTTTCGTGCCCAGAAACCTAATCATTGCACTTACCTCCGAGTGAAACCGTGTTTCCAGGTTGGTCTAATTTTCACTTGAATCTGATCTCCTTCCTGCACTTTGTCTTTTTATTCAGACCGCTGTGTGTAACAACAACCTACAGTCTGAAGACTGCTATGTCCAACAACGTTGGATGACATCGATTCACATATCTCAAACCTGCCGCAAAAAGTAATCGGAAGGTACTTATCAGTCAGCTTAGGTATTCCAGGAATCGAAGCAGTTTCGTCATGTTAACAACAGCTGTAAGGAGCTGATTTACGTGACAAGAAGAAAATTTATCTTACGTAGCACGGAAGACATCTCTCATGCTATCCACATTGCTTTCAGAGCCATATGTGTCATCATTTTTGTCTTTGTGACCGTGAATTCCGCACTTCTCGCTCAAATATCTGCTTATTTAAAGAAAATAGAACGCTTAAACTTTAGGTCAGTTTATGCTCTTTCTTCCCATTTATTGGTTTACGGTGTGAAACCCAAATTTGCCGGGGGCGAAACTCGAAGCCGTATTCTTCTGTTCCGGAGCCGAATGCTTTCCCAGTCAAGCTACGCCGACATGTGCTTACCACTGCTAATTTCGGCCTTGACATGTGCGTCACCTCTGCTGTACATCACATATATCTTCCCTTGAGAAGGCGGGGGCACGAAATTGCAGTTTTTCGGTCCTCCGCAAACCATGCTTGAAATAGAAGAAGAAATTCTCATTCATTTCAGTATTTGTCATTTTCTTGTACGACTTCCGTCCACAGGGAGTAGAGTTTAGGTCCCAGCCACCTACAGCGAGATTGCCTTTTGGGCAGGACACAGAAACGGAAGGAATGAGATCAAGTCTAGCGACTTTCACAGAACAGTTTGCAGTGAGATTAGAGTACAGTAGATGGCGCCACCGTACAAGTACGATGTTGCACACAGAGGGGTGAGAGAATTTCATGGGGGGCATAGGAAAGGATACCCATTTAACCACTAGGTCCAGCCTGGGGGCCGTCACTTAACGTGCTCGTCCGATGCACGGTGGATATTCAGCGATTGTTAGTAACTCACACCATCTCTGAAAGATCAGCCCAGGTTCAAACCTGAGGACCTTGCAATGATAGTCTGACCCGCTAGCCACTAAGCCCTCCGCAGCTCTCATTCATTTTAGACGATGAGTGGAAGGAACGTCACACGTTTTTCGAAGAACCTAGCGGCCAGTACATCCACTTTTACGTTGAGGCGCCAATGTGAAAACACAAATATGCCGGTGGCGTTACTCGAACCCACATTCTTCCGCTCCGGAGCCGAATGCTTTCCCAATTAAGCTACACCGATAAGGTTTTTCACTGCTACATGACATGTGCGCCACCCTCTGCAGTACGTCACAACGGCTACAAAAGATACCTGGTAATCGACTGGGTAAAGGCGTGGGCTCCATGAGACTTGGTTCCAATCCGGGGAGAAATGTAGATGCTGCATTTGCTCTACATATTGAAATCCTCTCTCTCTCACTCTTGCACCGTACCCGGAGCAAATAGACATGAATTGGAAGGAGTTCCACGCCTATGAAGGTGGTTAAGCTACTAGAAAAGAGAGAAAGAAAAGAAGTTACTTAATCAGGTATGATTCGCTTCAAAACTTCATTCATGCTCACGATACAAAGTTAATTTTGATTAATGTCTCTTCATTGGAGTGAACCTGAAAATTAAAAACACTACATCGATGTGACCTACTTAAATAGTCTTATAGCTTTGAGGGAAGAGTGAAAAGACCCAGCTAGGCGATTGGTCAAAAATGCCCATCGTCGGAGATGGGATTCGAGATGAAGAATTGCTGGTGCAATTGTCACAATGCGCAAAGCCGCGGATAGCTTAGTGGTTAGCGAGTCAGACTAACGATGCAAAGTCCTCAGGTTCGAGCCTGGGCTGATCTTTCAGAGATGGTGTGAGTTACTAACAATCGCTGAATATCCGCCGTACACATCGGACGAGCACGTTAAGTGACGGCCCCCAGGCTGGACCCACTGGTTAAATGGGTATGCTTTCCTATGCCCCCCCCCCCCCGTGAAATTCTCTCACCCATCTGTGTGCAACATCGTAGGCGCCATCTACTGTACTCTAATCTCACTACAAACTGTTCTGTCAAAGTCGCTAGACTAGCTCTCATTCCTTCCATTTCTGTGTCCTGCCCAAAAGGCGATCTCGCTGTAGGTGGCTGGGACCTAAACTCTACTCACTGTGGACGGAAGTCCTACAAGAAAATGACAAATACTGTGGCACAGAGACTGCACACTAATGCCGTCACAATGCGCAAGATCTGTTCCTTTCCTAGGAGTATCCTTAAACTCGGACATTTAACTTACGGAACTCTTTCTGCAAGAGAGCCTTTTATTCGATTCTGTAAGTTTAAATCTATGAAGTTGTTTTGCTAAACATTTGTAGTTCTACTTGAACGTTTGAATTTCTCCTTTTTACTTTTTCACTCTCCTACCTAAATCGTGTTTTCATCATTGCTGTTTGACTCATCAGTTTCCCTGTAATTCAAAACCAACATTCTTCGAAAACATTACACCATTTAGAATATCTTTAAACAAATTTCGATGTTTGGGCAACGCTTTCCGTTAAGTGCGTTGATATTTTACAGTTCTTCAAAGATTGGCCTAACGAGACAAACGTAGTGCTTCCATCTGTCTCTCTATCCGCCCGCCCGTCTGTGAACAACACTATATCTCTGCAACTATTAGTCCGATTTGAAAAAATTCTTTTTACATTGGGAAGCCCAAAATGTGAGAACGATGATCTTGTTTTTCCCCAATGCACTACTTCACCTCTAGAGGGCGTAAATGTGGATGCTATCGAATTCAAAATACATTTTATCCGATATCATTACTTCTATAGATCCGACTGCGAAAATTCTTTCTCCCTTTTGATGCTATTTATAAAAAAAAACATTTTGAATACAGTTTCTTTTTCCAATAAAACATAGTTTTTCCGCTAGACGGTACAAAAGTAATTGCAATTTCTCTGATATCTCTGTTTCTAAATAGTCGATTTGAAAAATTCTTTTTGCATCGGATAGAGTTCCCGGTGAGAAATATTTTACATATTATTTATAATTTTTGGTAAAGAACGATTTTATCACTTGAGGGCGTAAGTTCATATTTCTGTTTCTGCGCTTCTGAAAACTCGACTTAAAACATTCTTTTGTGGTAAGCTACCGCTAACTATGAGAAACTTTTCCAAAATGGCTTCTGCTTAAAATGGTGATAGTTTTTCCTCCGGGAAGAGGGGGGAGTAAATGCATATTGTATTTTTGTCAATATCTCTGCTTCTAACGGTCCGGTTTGAAAAAGTTTTTTCCTTGTCCTAGAGCGTTTCTGGAGCGAAATGTTTTGCATATAATTTAAAAATTTTATTAACGTACAACTTTACCACCACAAGGCATAAATTCACGTTCATATTTTTTTCTTTATTATTGTTTAGAGAATATTTACAGTAATATATGCACGTTAAAAAGCCAATTGAAAAGAAATTCTTTTTTAGTCAGATATTACTGACTACGAAAAATATTTGTGCACAATTTTCTAGTTAGGAGGGGGGACAAACATTTAATCTGGCTTTCTCGATATCTCTTCTTCTAGACATCAGATTTGAAAAAAAAATTGACACCGCATACCATTTATTTTGTGGAATATTTTGACTGTACTCATGACTTTTTATAGTTCAAGGGTATGGCGCTAGGTGGTGTTAGTGTGCATTTCTGTATGCAGCTGTACCTGAGCTTTTAAAAACCGTGTTGAAAAATTTCTTTTTTTACTGTGTGCAATTTGCTACAGTAAAGATTGAGAACAAAAGTAAACTTTAAGTAATGCACAGTTTTCTTGCTAGGAGGAGTACCTATTAAAGTCTTTTTCTTGCTTTTTCTGCCTCCAGGAGACGTATTTAGAAAGTTCTTTTCCTTAACATAGCTTTTGTTATGAAGAATACTTTTCGCATATTTTCTACCGTTTCCATTATTCAACACTTTTCCGCTAGGTGGCGTAAATTTATATCATGTTTTCCTCTATATCTCTTCTTCTAACTGTTCGATGTGAAAATCCCTTTTTCTCTGATATTTTCCTTCATCTACGAGAAACTTTTTTTGCACAATTTGTTAATTTTCGTAACGTACTTTTCAGCAGCTAGTGGGAGAAAGTAACTATTTCTACTTCTGGATGTGTTATAGAAATCCGCTTGATTACTTTTAACGAGTTCCATTAACTAAGAATGACTTTGAAATACTTTTTTTCGTGTCGGAAATAATTCAAAAGACGTGCTGTGCTCATCATTATCGAAAATTCGGCGTTACCTTTTTTGTTTATCTTACGTTCTCTTTGGTGCAACGAAATCACCATGCTACATATAAAAAAATGAGGCTTTTTTGTTAAATTTCCCACATCTGAAATAAATTAATACATCTTCCAAAGTGGAAACAGCAATAAATTCATATTTTTTTCTTTATCAGTTTCAGTCACATACTAGTAGATAGTACAACCCAACCCATAAGTGCCTTATCTCAAAATAGCAAACGGAATTTTCAGCTCTGATTGTATCCACGTGTGCGAATCACCCACTCATATTGCGTAGTCTGTTATTGATAGATGTTTTCGACAATGCAAGCGACACAAAAAGCTCATACGCGCGGGTGAGTAACGGGAAATGACTTATTAGTGACGCAAGACCAGCCTATTTTTTGGGAAAACATGCACTGTCCGGATGTTCCACCCAGCTGACTGGATAGACCGCGCCTCTTTTGTACTTCCCGATTCGAAACGTAGGATATGAATAAAAGAAACGTTGCAGTTGCTAAAAAACGAAGTTAGAAATTGTAAACGCCTTAATGCTGACAAAATTGAAGTACATATTGTTCACATGCTGTGTACAATTCGTCTAACATGAGTGTGACAACACTTGAACACAAAAGAATATAACTGCTGTATACTAGTAATCTGATTTATTGGCGTAAAACTATAAATTATACATTGCGAAGCTTTAGATGGCTTTTTCAAGGAAAATAGCAAATTGCAATCTAAATAATTCTATCTAACCGGCTCCACAGGATCGTCATGACTTTAACAAACGGCTACACAGAATCGTCGTGGTTGTAACAAACGGCTCCACAGGGTCGTTATGGTTTTAACAAACGGCTCCATGGGGTCGGTATGGTTTTAACAAATGGCTCCACACTGAGTCGTTTTGGTTTTAACAAACGGCTCCACAGAGTCGTTATGGTTTTAACAAAATCATGACGATTTGTGCAAGTCTAATCGAACCGACTCCTTAATACTCCGAGCACGAATCAATAGGGCGATTTTCATAATTTCGCGGTTTACCTTTGATTCTTTTTTCCTTTCTTGAAACACAGAATCCTTTGTTGTTGTTTTTTTATTTTTTCTGAGGAGAGGCCTAAAATTCTAAGCTCCTGGTTTGGCACTCCTAATACCCATGAAGATGATTAATATATCTATAAAGCCTTAAGTTTCCACATTTTATAATTTAACGAAAACCGAATTTTAAAGCCGGGTGCACTCCATACACTCGATTTCAAAGGAATTTTTAATTCATCAAATTACGCTTTAAGTTTGTCTTCGTCTTTGATTTCTCACTGAAAAAAATTTCCGAAAATGTCTGAACTGTGAGTGTCTTCCTATGTCCATTGCATCATAATGTCAACGAATCTTTGACAACCCACTGGGACCGCCCCTGTGGCGCAGTGGTCTAAGCGATGGCTTCTGATCGTTCGCTCGAAAGGGGTCCGGGTTCGAATCGTGGTGAGGCATGGATGTTGTTTTTGTCTTACGGCGTTGGCCCTCTCCCTTCCCTGGAACCAGTGGCTTTAAATTAGGGACGGGCGACTGCTTATAGCCCATTGAGTTGCTCACGGTGGTTGTTAAACCTCCAATAAAAAAATCAGATCAACCCACTGGAGCAACGCACCGGTATTTCTCAGAAAAAGTTTTTAAAGGCATTCTACTAATTTTATATGGTTGTTCGAGCATCTAAGAATGAAATGCATGCGATCCTCTATCGATTTATTACTCCCATGTGTGCTTGAAATACTAAAATTTGCATGACTTGCTACTATTTCTTTTTCGATTTATTACTCCCATGTGTGCTTGAAATAATAAAATTTGCATGACTTGCTACTATTTCTTTTTTACACCAGTTGTGTGTATAATAAAGAATGACCTTATGAGACATTACCGATTTTTTATAGACCAATAAGACGGTCAATTTCTTCTCAGTATGTGACTGAGGTAATGCTTTCACCAGCATTCAAGAACCTGTTGTGTATGACATCGTGAACAGTCCACCACGCTGCCAACAAAACTTTCTTTGGTGTCAACCTTGATTTAGGATGTTGTTTCGGTGGTTCACCATGGTTTAACCATTGTCCAGATAAGTTGCGGTTGTAGTATAGCACCCACTTTTCATCACAGGTTGCAATGCAATCAAGTACAGGGCCGGATTAAGGCCTCAGCGGGCCCTTAGGCTAAGACATATGAGTGGGCCCGCAAAGAACTTATAACCGGCAATTATTATGAAGTCCGTTAAAACACGAAACTATAACTACTAAGTCTCTGTATTGTTCATTGTTCTCATAAGGACCCCCAAAGAACTTATGACCGAGAGTCATTATGAAGACCATTAAAACGCGAGACGGTATCAATACGGTGATGATAACTAATACGTAGTACGTTGTTCAAACTAATAAATTACCTGCAGAGCTTTCATAAAAAATCATAATATTTTCCACTGTTCTCACAAGAATAGGAGTTAAAAGCTTACGATTCCAAAATTTTGTCTTGGATTTTCTAATGATTTAGCATTGTATTAGTGCATCTTTTGTGCTACACAATGTGAGGCCACAGGGGATTTCGACCATTAACGGTTCCAAGTGCAAATTGGGAGGTGTGGGTGGATGGTAGTGAAAAAGCTGAAACTGTCACTCCGACTCCTGTGTAAGCAGCTACATGAAACCTTTACAATTGGTGAGTCAGTCACTGTCTTGAAATCTGTTCGTCTTCCAGCCTCTGTTTCTGATCAAGTGGAAATCATACGAGGCAAAAGTAAAACTATTTTATAAATCTCTCTCTCTCTCTCTCTCTCTCTCTTTAGCTACCTATCAATTATTTGCCTAGGCATACCTCCTGCGCCCTTGGTCATGGTGTACCGCAAGACTGTTGTAGCCCCTATAGCCCCACCTTAATCCGGCCCTGATCAGGTAGAGGCCCCTTTCCGTTGCGAAGCAGAGATTACTGCAATATCAAATCGCTGTTGCTTCTGATGCTCCGTCAGTTCGTGTGGGACCCACGTATCGAGTTTCTTGACATTAGCAATTCGGTGGATTTTTTTAGTGAGTTATTTGACTGTGACGCGAGGATTTGCCTCCACATTTGCCTTCAGAGCGTCGCTATCAAAGACCGAATGTGGTCCTCTGCCCTCTTCATCTTGTAGGCTCATTTCAACGGAACGAAACCTTTCAAACCACCGACGAACAGTACGTTCAGATGTTGCCTCCTCGTCCCATGCCTCGACCACATTACAGTATAGGTTTGTGCCGCATTGCGATCCAATTTGAACTCATGAAACAGAATCACCCGCAACTCAATCCTTCGTAACATGTTGTACACACCACTCTCACATGAGTAGCAACGACTGCAGCTCAACCGATTTTTGCATGTATGTGGCATCTGAGTTCCCCTTCAGCTCGTACGAATGGCGTTGTCAGTGGGTTGGTCTGCAAGCACTGCGGGCGAGTTGAATGTGGCACCTCAGAATATCGTCCATTATTTTCCCAACGACCTGACCCCTTATTGTTTGTTGTTATGATTTAATTCCACTCAATATGTATCGGAATTTGGCTTGGTGTGGTCGTCAGTGAAGCGCGTTAAGGCAATGTGTTGTTCGTAATTAAATGTATACTCTCGAATCACTCGTTTTATTTTACATCCACAAAGATCTAGGCAGATGCATAGCATAAATTATATATAAAACATCTCGATTGTTTCTACTCTTTGACAGTTCTTTCCAGAAAATAGACTGGTGCTAGCATTCGAGTTTGCGGGAATTTTAGGTGCGAGGTGAGGAAATATAAATTTACAAGTGTAGTTGGAGAAAGAGCGAAGAATAAATGAAAGAGGGGAAAAAGAATACTAGTTTTATTGAGGAAGGAGAGCAAGTTGCGTGAAGGTGACACTCGTGTGCGCGTGCGCCAAGAAAGAAACAACTCGGGACAGGAAGGAATTAAGCGTATTTACCCCCCTGATACAGATCTCCATCGAATGTCACCTGAAAACCTAAAGTACTGGGGAGGCTAATCAGCAGTCGGTGAACCACATTCCTCTGCGCAGCGACAAAAACAACACACGCAACCGGTCCTGTCCGTTGCACGCATGCACTGCTCTGATTCGGAATGACTGTCCTTTGCGGCTTGGGATGGATGTATGGCCAACGACATAATGGATACATGAACGTCTTTTAAACGTTTACACCACAGCTCCTGGCGGTTGAAAAGCGGCAGTCCTTGTCTCACGCGGTGTGCGTACCTGGTCTCGAGTCGAACATATTCGCTCTGCAGCAATTGTTCATGTTCATGGTGATCACGACTGTGTGCGTAGTTAATTATTCATAATTCATATGCATGAGCTTTCGGTTCGTTGTACGTGGCGGTAAGACTATTATTAGGTGACCTTCAAATCGTTGGGTAGATATTTTTTCTTAAGCTACTTGGAACGTTTATCATGCTGACTATTTCTATAAGATAGCACTTAATTGGGACCATCGAATATATCTGATGGGATTAATTGAGTTCGATTCTCAAGCAGTGTCATGTTTTACTCCACTTCACTCATTGCTATTCAAAAAAAGTGCGTGCTTATTTCCTCAATGTACTAAACCTATAAACGACCCGCGGGTGGCCTATAGCAGGTACAGGTGCTCTTCTGAGACCAGAGGTACAGATCAGCATTAAATAAAGGTAGCAAAAGTCCACGCACCCGTCGTCACGCATGTACATACATAGCACGGAAGTTTAATCATGCTGTGACAACTCTGGATGCATGTTGGGTTTAAAGTTTGACGAGCACTACGATTTCAGCACATAGCTTGTGGGCAAGTTACAAGATATAACATTGCCTTTTGTTCAAAAAGGCGTATTTACGATTTGCACCTGTATGTTTGTTTTTGTCAAACTGAGTTTCCTCCATTTTACAGCAAAATGTATGTGCTGATGTTTCAAGCAGACTATTTCATCTGTATGCAGTGGTTGAATTGGCTTTACGAATTTACTACGCAATTCTTTCGTTGATGTTCTCGTATCTGTTAATATAAATTACTCGTGCTGGAATGCAATACATGAAACATAAAAGCCGTTTTTGCACGATGAAGGTGAGTTAATACCAATTGATATGAAATTAAAATCATTTATTAAAATACATGAAGTTAAAATCACAACACACACATTAGATCTTTCAGCCCCACTATGAGGTCATCTTCAGATGTAAAGAAATTTGAGCAGATCAGACCAGATCATATGTAGAGGGTTTTAGGAAGAGAGTATCTGACCCCAGGTCTTAAACAACCCTTAGAAAAAAGAAGCTAAGAGATTTGGGCTAGAATGCCCGATAGGAAAGTGACACGCAAGAGAGGTATAGAAAGGGTGAGGAAGACGCCTTTATTTATTACAGGGGGGCCAGTACCCGGGGTCCGACGGCTTAACGTGCCCATCTGAAACTTGACCAAGTTCGACACAAAGTTTATATACCAAGTCCGTTGCCATTCCGCACGTACTAAAAGGATCAAATGCATATACTATAATGACTTACCTGGGGGTGCAGATCGTTGTACTAAAATTACTGAAGAGCCGAGGACTGTCTTGA
Source organism: Macrothele yani (assembly GCA_039090855.1). NCBI lineage: Eukaryota > Metazoa > Arthropoda > Arachnida > Araneae > Macrothelidae > Macrothele > Macrothele yani. Next base: position 52,707,901 of record CM077011.1, on the reverse strand, counting down.
TTATATGTGTGTGTGTGTGTGTGAGCAAAGACGAATTTACTTGAAAAAGCGAATTCCACGAAAACCAAATCTTTTTGCACTTTTTATTTGAAATGAAAATTTTCGATGTATAAACCGATGATGTAGAAACCACTGGCTCAGGGAAAGTATAGCCCTAAATTAGGGACAGACTAGTAGCTATTGCGGGGCAGAGTGTTGACCCTAAATTAGGGACAGACTACCCACTTATAAACCTTAGAATTGCTCACGGTGGTTGTTTAAACACAGGAAAAAAGTTTTGATCTCTAACATCTGAAGAAACCGATATATGATGGTACAGGACATTGCGGGAAAAGGAGAAGGTTGATATGAAAAAAAAAATGCAATAATTCGAAATGCAATAATTGGTCTTTTAATTTTTTTTGCAATAATGCTCCCTACTCTCTCTAGTTCGTTAAAAAGTAATCACGTCATATAGATTATTTTTCATTGTTATTTTTAAATTTTTGTGATAAGGTAGTATTATGAGGAGCTCCAGTTGTCGCACAACAGTAGATAAATCAAACTTTTTTTTTTTATTGAAAAGCGCACACAGATATGAGCGGCTTTTGTACGAGCTGCATGAATGATCTTCGAACTTAGAATGATCTTCGAACTTAGACTGCAACCAACTACCTATTCTTACAGTACCAAAATACAAGACTTGGAGTTTAAAACTTCGCAATGGAAAAGAAGAAAAAAGTAGAGCGTTGGAGATTTGTTGGTGTGCCGCCCAGTGGCTGAGTCCATAGCGCTGACTTCTGACGATGGATTCAGGTTCGAGTCCCCGGATGACGCATGTGTGGTATGTTTGTTTTACGGCTTTGGTTCTCTCCCTTCCCTAAAAACAATGTCCCTAAATTAGGGACTGACGACTGATTAGAGACCTGTGGTGGTCGTTGAAACAAAAACATGTCGGTTTTTTTACCATTGGAGGTTTAACGACCACCATGAGCAACTCAATGGGCTATAAGCAGTTGCTCGTCCCTAATTTAGGGTCACTGGTTCCAGAGAACGGAAAGAGCCAGTGCCGTAAGACAAACACAACATCCATGCCTCAACGGGATTCGAACCCGGACCCCTTTCGACGAATGATTAGAGGCCATCGCTTAGACCACTGCGCCACCAGTACCAAATAAGGCTTTTACCCTGTTGGCTTTCTGGACGTCAAGGTTGTGTCAGTCGCCGTTTTAGACGTCGGTCGTTTCGGGTATGAGTATTTTGACCTAGATATGGTGTTTAGCACGCGTATATTTGTGAATGGCACGATATCTTCGTTCCGATATGTTAGATTGGTAAAATTGCTTTTCCATCGTATAAGCGCAACATCAATCAAGATTTGCATATGTTTCCCAATTCTTTCTTATACAATATTTTTCACTCGATGGATTTCCACGTGTATTTGTATTACCATAACATCTTTGCTTCTATCAGGACGAAAAAATTAGTTTTCCTTTACTCATAGCACAGCTTTTTGAAGCTGTAGGCCTACTCGTTAAACTGAAGTACGAATGCTTTTTATTTATCGAAATAAATGCGTATCTTCCGTCCAAAGAACAGTCCTTTTCTTGCTATTCTTCATAAATATACATGTTTCCAGTCTTGCTTTCTGTACGAAGCCTGAAGACAGTAACTTTCTCATAGCGACTTAAATGATTATAGGAAGTACCATAAAATAAGACAAAGAGACTTTGTCTGCATGCATGGCTGGAACTGTCGTTGAAGTCATGCGTTTGCATAAAAATATAAGAAACCAAGAGAATCGATAATAGTTTCATTCATTGCCTGAAGCCAGATTACAGCTAATAGCTGAATGATGTTCCAAAGGCTGGACTGGGTGGGAAGGCATGGATGAATTATTGCAGATACGTATAATTTCACTGTAGAATCATAGCGTTAAGAAAGTTCCTGTGTTTAGGGATACGTTTCAGGTCAGGCGTGACAGAACAAACACCGCGACCAAACCCTCAGTAGGAAATTTTCCGTACAAAAGACCTTCCCGAAAGATAAATATGGATTTCAGAATTTCCCATGTTGCTCGGATTTTATTTTTAAATGCGCTTAAGATATTTCTACTTCGGCACGAAAGTATAACATACGTAATACAAAAGTCAAGAATGAATTTAAGACACTGATTTGTCTCCCTGTGTGTGTGTGAGAGAGAGAGAGAGAGAGAGAGAGAGAGAGAGAGAGAGAGAGCACAATTGAATTCCATGTGTTATTTCTCCGAAAACATGACGAGCATCAAAAGCAAATTTATCATGGTTTAGTATACAGTCTTAAAAATTTGCAGCAAACGGAGTCAGAAAAAAAAACTTATATCGTCGGTACAATCTAATGAGATTTAAAAATAACAAATCAGTTTAGTGAGGAATATTTTGACATACACAGAGAAGGAACACTTCCTTCATAGGTAGAAATAATTTCATGAAGAATAGCAGCCACTCGAACAGCAGAAAGATTCAAAAGACCACAATACTTTTAAGTATGACACTGCTCATCAATACGAATTATGTCAAACTTAAATGACTCAAGATCACTTCAGCAGCCGTCTCTCTATGTGCTTCGAATATTTCAACATCAAAATACAAGATTTAATAGGTTACGAAAGGGCAACAGTCTTTCTGAAATTTTTGTATATTCATGACTGTTATGAGAAGTGCGTTTACTATTCTTTTTACTTTCAACGATGTGTTAAGATAAACTATATTTAACTGAAAGCTTGAAATTTCTGTATTTAAAATACATGCTGGGGAATTGTGCGAGGCTCCAAGAAGCAACCCGCCATGTGGTTTGGCAGTTAGTCGTATGTGAGCCTAAAGAATTCGAGGCCGCTGTGGTGCAGTGGTAGCATGTCCAGCGAGTTACTGGAAGACCCTGGGTTCGATTCCCGGTGGCGGCCGATGATAATTTTTCCGTGACTCACTTATAAACGTAGAACGAGCGATGACTTCTGTTTGAAATAAAAAAAAATTGAAGAAAATAAAGCACCAAAAAACAACAACAGATAAAACATTCCACCAGCAGACTGAAACGGTCGAAGCCCGACCTCACACTATACTTTAAGCAAAAAGGGAACCAACAACCAAAGTCCAAGAAGTATAAAATGCTGAGTATCTGGGAAAAACACAGTAACAACCAAACACAAAAAGCGTAACTATTTACAAGCACATTCACTAAATACCTAAAGGTGGAAGAAAGCTTGAGATTAGTTTACCTATCATATTTACAAGACACTGCCAAATGGAGAGTTCCAAAATGGAAAAGAAAAAGGGAGCTAGCGAAAAGGCACTCGCCAAAAATCAAACTAAAACTAGGCCTGAACAAAAGGGCTCGCTCGAAAACGATCTGCAAACCACTAAACGCTGGGAAAACTTGCAGACAAATACCTAAAAACTTTAGACGAAAAGGATAAACTTCAAACCTAAAAAATATATTAAAAGAAATATCAAAAATAAGCAAAAATATCAGCTTACCAAGAGAAGAATATCCATGACATACTTCTGCAAAATTTTAAATGGACGTTACTCAAAGCAGTAACGCCAACAGCGCCACCGGGAATCAAGGAGGTAACCAATTTTCCAGAACGTACTATGGTTATGGCTAAGATAGGAAAAATCCCAAACAGTTTTAAAGTTGCTATAAACTAGTCAGGATACTATAAACTACCCGTTGGGAACAGTTCAAGCTGTACCCAACTGGCTTTCAAAGTATTAAAATACCCCAAAAAAGACTAAAACACTCCGTTATTTTTAATTATTTAAATTATACTTTTCCAAAAACTTACTTTTTTGTATAGTTTTTGGATGTTAAAACTTTTTTTGTAAAATATTTTATATAAGTTTGTTTTAAACTTTTTTGAATTAAAAGGAAAGGGAGCAGAGAGAGCATTTTGGGTTCCTAGTTAAATAAAAGTAAAAGCAACCATATCATCACCTAAACTTCTGTGTTATAGCTTTCATTTAGATGATTCATTTAGTCAATAGGTTATTAAATTAGAGTAGGTCTGCAATCCTGACACTATACTTGAGAACAATTTTCTTGAGTGTGGCTTTTAAGAAAGCTCTTGGAACCTGATTATCAATGAACTGACTGATTAAAAATTGAACATGGTGTTTAAAATCTGCTTCCAAGCTGGGCAACCTTAAGACCTACGGTATGAGCGGTGCTGTCTGTGCCTGGACCCTGATGAAGCCATGGATAACAGCTTGATATAATTCTATATGACAAGCTGTATATATCATCATCATCATCATCATCATCATCATTGTCAACCATTATCAATCCACTGCTGGACGAAGGTCTCCCCAAGTTTCCTCCACAACGGTCTGTCTTGTGCCAGTCTCCTCCATGTCACTCCCGCATACTTTCATCCACCCATCTTCCATGTGGTCTTCTTCTGGGTCTTTTCCTGTCCCTTGGAATCCAATCTAAAATTTTGGCTGTCCATCGATGGTCTGTCCTTCCGGCAGTATGTCCAGCCCATTGCCATTTCAGGGATTTAACTCTGATCATGATGTCTTCCACTCTTGTGATGTCATTTTTCTAATCCACGAGTTCCTCTTCTTATCTCTCCTGGTTACACCAAGCATGCACCTCTCCATGCTGCTTTGAGTTGTCTGCAGGCTTTGTATGTCTCTTTTAGTTAAGGTCCACGTCTCTGCACCATACGTAAGCACTGGAAGGATGTATTGATCAAACGCTTTTCTTTTAAGATATAATGGCATGTTGCTCTTGAAAATTATGCTGTTTCTTCCAAAAGCTCTCTAGGCAAGTTTTGTACGCCGATTAATTTCTTCATCAATGTGACCCTGACTTGATATCTGCTGTCCAAGATAAACGTACGTGTCTGTTATCTCCAGCTTTTCTCCATCAATCGATAAATCTTCATTTCTTGTAAAAGCATTGAACATCACTTTTGTCTTCTGAAAGTTCATTTTTAATCCCACTTCTTTACTCTTGTCAGCAAGTTCCTGGATCATACTCTGCAGCTCTGATGGGGCAGTTGCAAAAATGACTATGTCATCAGCAAAACGAAGGTGGGTTAGATAATCTCCATTAATCTTTATCCCTTTGTTTTCCCAGTTCAGTGATTGAAAGATATTTTCCAATGTGGCATTAAAGACCTTCGGAGATATGGTGTCACCTTGTCTCACTCCTTTTCCAATTTTTATGTGTGTTGTATTTTCAAACAGCCGAATCTTTGCACTTGCATTTTCATAGATGTTATTAATAATATTAATGTACGCATCTTCAATACCGCAGGATTTCAGAGCCATTGTAACTGCTGATGGTTTCACCGAATCAAAGGCTTTTTCATAATCGATGAAAGCCATGCACAATGGAAGTTCATATTCCCTCGCTCTTTCAATTAGTTCTCTCAGTACGTGGATATGATCTATAGTGGTGTAGCCAGTCCTGAATCTAGCTTGTTCTCTCGGTTGAGCCATGTCCAGTGTTACCTTCAAGCGGTGTGAAAGAACTTTAGTGAAGATTTTATAAACCACTGATATTAGGCTGATAGGTCTGTAGTTCCCGTGATCCTCATTGTCACCTTTTTTATGTAGCAAGATCATTGTAGCGTTGTTCCAATCCTCAGGAATCTTCCCTTCATTAACGCATCGAGTGAAAATTTGGGCGAGTACTGTTTCGATTTCTCCACTTGCTTCTTGTATGATGTCTACAGTAATTCCATCTTCTGCTGGAGCTTTTCCCCGCTTCATGTTGTTGATTGCATGTGCCATATCTCTCTCTCTCTCTCTCTCTCTCTCTCTCTCTCTCTCTCTCTATATATATATATATATATATATATATATATCATCATCATCATTGTCAACCATTATCAATCCACTGCTGGACGAAGGTCTCCCCAAGTTTCCTCCACAACGGTCTGTCTTGTGCCAGTCTCCTCCATGTCACCCCTGCATACTTTCGAATTTCATCCACCCATCTCCCATGTGGTCTTCTTCTGGGTCTTTTCCTATCCCTTGGAATCCAATCTAAAATTTCGGCTGTCCATCGATGATCTGTCCTTCTGGCAGTATGTCCAGCCCATTGCCATTTCAGGGATTTAACTCTGATCATGATGTCTTCCACTCTTGTCATTTTTCGGATCCACGAGCTCCTCTTCTTATCTCTCCTGGTTACACCAAGTATGCACCTCTCCATGCTTCTTTGAGTTGTCTGCAGCCTTTGTATGTCTCTTTTAGTTAAGGTCCACGTCTCTGCACCATACGTAAGCACTGGAAGGATGCATTGATCAAACACTTTTCTTTTAAGACATAATGGCATATTGCTCTTGAAAATTATGCTGTTTCTTCCAAAAGCTCTCCAGGCAAGTTTTGTACGCCGATTAATTTCTTCATCAATGTGACCCTCACTTGATATCTGCTGTCCAAGATAAACGTACGTGTCTGTTATCTCCAGTTTTTCTCCATCAATCGATAAATCTTCATTTCTTGTAAAAGCATTGAACATCACTTTTGTCTTCTGAAAGTTCATTTTTAATCCCACTTCTTTACTCTTGTCAGCAAGTTCCTGGATCATACTCTGCAGCTCTGATGAGCTAGTTGCAAAAATGACTACGTCATCAGCAAAACGAAGGTGGGTTAGATAATCTCCATTAATCTTTATCCCCTTGTTTTCCCAGCTTAGTGACTGAAAAACACCCTCCAATGTGGCATTAAAGAGCTTCGGAGATATGGTGTCACCTTGTCTCACTCCCTTTCTAATTTTTATGTGTGTTGTATTTTCAAACAGCCTAATCTTTGCACTTGCATTTTCATAAATGTTATTAATAATATTAATGTATGCATCTTCAATACCGCAGGTTTTCAGAGCCATTGTAACTGCTGATGGTTTCACCGAATCAAAGGCTTTTTCATAATCGATAAAAGCCATGCACAATGGAAGTTCATATTCCCTCGCTCTTTCAATTAGTTCTCTCAGCACCTGGATATGATCTATTGTGCTGTATCCACTCCTGAATCCAGCTTGTTCTCTCGGTTGAGCCATGTCCAGTGTTACCTTCAAGCGGTGTGAAAGAACTTGAGTGAAGATTTTATAAACCACTGATAGGAGGCTGATAGGTCTGTAGTTTCCGAGATCCTCAATGTCACCTTTCTTATGTAGCAGGATCATTGTAGCGGTGTTCCAATCCTCAGGAATCTTTCCTTCATTAAGGCATCGAGTGAAAATTTGGGCGAGTACTGTTTCGATTTCTCCACTTGCTTCTTGTATGATGTCTACAGTAATTCCATCTTTTCCTGGAGCTTTTCCCCGCTTCATGTTCTTGATTGCATGTGCAACTTCTGCTGGAAGGACTGGAGGAACTCTGGTACTGGTATCTTTCATGATGTCTGGAGTGCATGTATCATCCCTTTCATATAATTTGGAGTATAAATCTTTCACTCTTGTCAAAATTTCGCCTCTATTTCTTGTTACAGAACCATTTTCTTTTCTCAGTGCCATAATCTGTTTTCTTCCCTTACTGAGATGTCCCTTTGCTATCTTTAGGCTTTGGTTGTTTTCAATTGCTTTCCTCACTAGTTCACAGTTGAATTTTCTTACGTCTTCAGTGATACTTTTTCGTACTGTCTTGCATAGCTCTATATATTCCACTTTGGAAGTCACATCTTCTTTAGTTGTCCTCATCTCTCTTCTTTTTTGCATCAACATTTTCGTTTTTCCTGATAATTTATTTACATGCAACTTGTTCTTAGACCCAGCTAATTTTGTTGCTGTTTCCATAAGAGCTTTGGTTACTTTTCTGTTAACTTCAGAGATGTCCACTTCTTCCGATGTTAGGCCTTCTAAAGCAGAGAACCTGTTCTTCAGTTCCAACTTGAAGCTATTATGGTGTTTTTTTAAGGTTGGTTATGTCAATAGATTTTGTTTGTCTTATGAGCTTGCCACGTTCAAGTTTAGTATTGAGGTGCATCTTACATCTCACCAATCTATGGTCACTACCTGTGTTGAACTTGTTTAGCACACTGCAGTCTTCTATGACGAATTTTTTGTTACACATAATAAAATCAATTTCACTTGTCGTCCTATTTGGATGTCTCCATGTCCATTTCCTGTGTGGCTTTTTCTTGAAGAAGGAGTTCAAGATGAAAAACCCTTCTGCCTCTGCAAACTCAACGAGAGTATTTCCACGCTGGTTTCTGTTGCCGTGACCGAATTTACCTACTGAAGTTTCATTCTGTTGCCGTTGCCCTATTTTTGCATTGAAATCTCCCATAATTATTTTCAAGTGCTGCTTACCTTTATTATTTAGATGACAAATTTCCTCATAAAAGTCTTCAATTTCTTCTTCAGGATGACTTGTGGTGGGTGCATAAGTTTGAATAATCTGAGCCTGGTATCTTTTCGAGAGTTGGATAACAAGCCGTGCAGCTCTGTCAGAGGAACTTTCAACTTCTACAACTTTATCCTTCAGTTTCTTGTTTATTATAAATCCAACACCACTAGTTCTGCCAGTATCTGTCCCACGATAGTAGAAGAGATGTCCACTTTTCAGTTCGATGAGATCTTCTCCTTTTCTCCTTACCTCACTTAGCCCCACGATGTCCCACTTGATCCTTTGTAGTTCCTCTTCAAATTCAAGAAGCCTTGAATCAGAAGATAGGGAGCGTCCATTGTACGTTGCCAAGGTCAGCATCAGATGGCAGCCTAGTCCGGTCCTCCGGGGATTCTTAGCACCCTCTGCCTTCATGTCGCACTGGCCGCTGCCTTGGCCAGGTACATTCCAGCTGCCGGAGACTGAGGGCCAAGATTTAAGTTGTGGAGTCATTTTGGAGGGGGTTTGGCCATAACTCACCACGCTGGCCAAGCGGGTTGGTGAGTGTGGGATAGAATTTCCTCTAATCCCGATGGTATAGTTATACCGCTATTGGCGGTCGTCAGAGCCCTTTAGTGGGAACAGGATGCACCACGAGAAGGCGGGGTTGACATTTGTCAAGGAGAGGCTGTGATGTTACGCATCACCTGACCTTACATCCCATATATATATATATATAATATATATATATGCATTTTCTCAGTTCCACAAAGACCTAGTTGAAAATGGGTTTCTGCAAAGTCATAGATGCAAGTGTAAGTCCCCCAAAAAATGTTTGTTTTTCATAACCGCTCTCAAAGGTGCGGAAATTAAATAATTAAGCAAACGTTTTAGCATACGTCTATCACTTTCCTGTGCCAACCCATACTCATCATCTCCCACAAAAACCAGAAAAACATTGGCAAAAGTTCTCACAAATAATGTGAGAAGGCTTAGAACTTCAGACCCAGAAAACTAGGCAAATCCGACTACTAATAAGAATAAATCAACTGAGCAACTTCCAGTAAACTACAGTTCTAACACATGGTAAGCAACCTTACCGCCCAAGTAAAGTTCTTAACGTGAACCAAAGAATATAAATTGCACTTAAAAAGTGTCATTTCCTGGGAAAAAAATCACTTCCAAAAAAAAAAAAAAAAAAAAAAAAAAAAGAATAAAAAATTAAAACAGAGACCACGGTAGTAAAAAGGAACGTTTTACATACAGTTCCCATGAAAAAACGGAATGCCAGAAGAACAAAAACACGTGATATAATGCCCTGGAAAAAGTACTTATAGTTAAAAATAAAAGTTGCAATATTTACAAAGTATTCTAGGAATGCTTTGATATTACATATATACACTGACGGAAAAAAAATCCCAACACCAAGAAGGGGTTGTGTTAGATAAACGACAGTTGTTAGGCGATGAGAGTACATCTGTAAGATGACGTCTATGCAAATTTCGCGCTCGGCGCATACGTGTGGCGCTAGTAGCGCCCCTCGGAACATGCAAAGCAGGTTTGCTGTAAATACGCGCTGTAACGTTCGTGAGCGTTAGTTATCGTTGAGATTCGACGTAGGGTGTTGATGTTAGTCAAGAATGCCTTTAAGAAGACGAAGAAGCCATTATCAACAGCTCACGGAGTTTGAACGAGGTCGTGTAATAGGGCTACGAGAAGGTGGATTTTCTTTCCGCAATATTGCAGAATGACTTGGCAGGAATGTAGCGACAGTGCATGATTGTTGGCAGCGGTGGTTAACGGAAGGTACTGCCTCAAGAAGACCGGGTTCCGGCCGGCCAGGTGGCACTACTGAGAAGGAAGACCGTCGTGTACGGCGTATGGCCGTGGCGCATCGTACCGCGTCTGCGGCAGCAATTCGAGCTGCAGTTGCCACCACAGTGACACAACGAACTATTACAAATCGGTTACTTGAAGGACAGCTCCGAGCCAGACGCCCTGTAGCGTGCATTCCACTAACTCCAAACCACTGCCATTTGCGACGTCAGTGGTGTCAAGCTAGAGCTCATTGGAGGACGGAGTGGAGATCTGTTGTGTTTTCTGATGAAAGCCGGTTGTGCCAGTGATGGCCGTGTGTTGGTTAGAAGGAGGCCAGGTGAGCGCCTGCTACCAACCTGTCTGCGGCCGAGACACACTGGACCTACACCTGGAGTTATGGTCTGGGGAGCAATTTCCTATGACAGCAGGAGCACTCTCGTGGTTATCCCACGCACCCTGACGGCACAGCTGTACGTCGGTCTGGTGATTCAACCTGTTGTGCTGCCATTCATGAACAGCATTCCAGGTGGTATTTTCCAACAGGATAACGCTCGCCCGCATACCGCTGTTGTAACCCAACATGCTCTACAGAGTGTCGACATATTGCCGTGGCCTGCTAGATCACCAGATCTTTCACCAATCGAGCACGTATGGGACATCATTGGACGACAACTCCAGCGTCACCCCCAACCAGCATTAACCGTCCCTGTATTGACCGACCAAGTGCAACAGGCATGGAACTCCATCCCACAAGCTGACATCCAGCACCTGTACGACACAATGCATGAACGTTTGCGTGCTTGCATTCAACATTCTGGCAGTTACACCGGTTATTAATGTACCAGCATTTCACATTTAAAATGGCTCTTCTTGCGCTTACAATAAGCTGTGATCTTGAAACCTTAATCGATTAAATATGTTACCTATACAAATGTATTGCCGCCATTTCATTCCTCTACAACTATTTTTTCGTGGTGTTGGGATTTTCTTTTTCCGTCAATGTATATAATTCATCAAAAACCAGGGGAGAGGGATGTATATATATATATCTCTCTCCCCTGGTTTTTCCAGTATATATATATGAAAAGCAACAAATACCACACACAACTCGAAACTTATATCATCATCACCATCATAATCATCATCATCATTGTCTACCATTATCAATCCACTGCTGGACGAAGGTCTCCCCAAGTTTCTTCCACAACGGTCTGTCTTGTGCCAGTCTCCTCCATGTTACTCCCGCAAACTTTCGAATTTCATCCACCCATCTCTCATGTGGTCTTCTTCTGGGTCTTTTCCGGTTCCTTGGAATCCAATCCAAAATTTCGGCTGTCCATCGATAGTCTGTCCTTCTGGCAATATGTGTCTGTCCTTCTGGCAATATGTGTCTGTCCTTCTGGCATTGCTATTTCAGGGATATAACTCTGATCATGATGTCTTCCACTCTTGTCATTTTTCGGATCCACGAGTCCCTCTTCTTATCTCTCCTGGTTACACCAAGCATGCACCTCTCCATGCATATATATATATATATATGTATGTATCTTTTGAACAAAATTTATCGGGACAATTTTTATCCGTCTTATGTTTTTGAGTTAAATTAATACGGGCAATAGTTTTTGAACAAAATTTATCAAAATAAATAATGGCTATCCATGTGATATCTTCTAAATAAAATTCATCTGCAGAAGGATTCCATGCTACATTTTTTGTAACTTTTCTAAAGTAATTGCGATTCTTTTGTCTTTTACCATTACATTTATCGAAGATTTAGACCTGTTATGCACGAAAGTCTAAATTAAATAAAAAGCTTTCACGCTACTGTAATTTGATCTCATTACGACCTCTTTTAGCCCTTGTGGCTAATTTGTTAAGTACATTGTTTTTGAGAACTAGTAAACTTATAGTGTGTCACACAGAAGTTTACTAGTTCTCAAAAAAAAAAAAAACACTTCTTTATGCGCAATGCTCACATAGATTGCATTTATGAAGGAGAAGTTAAACTGCATTGATACGAACGGGACTACTGTCTTCTGACATTTTACACAGCCTAGAATAACGTTCGAACTTTAAATGTTTATTGGCAACTGGACATACAAAGCTTGTTTTTATCAAACAATCGAATGGCTTTGCTTGAGCATATTGCTCCCTTAGAGTATTTGGTGTTAATTACCCAAAATAAATAAAGTTCCTAACCGATCTAGTTGAGAAGCGCAATTTCCGTTGGACAATGAAGGTTTTCTGCATTACTGGTGGGATTGAGCATCTAAAAAATAAATATATTTTCATCATGTTGACACCGAAGGTCAGATATGTGTGTTTTCTGATTCTAGACATTCCTAACATTGAACAGAGATTTTCTTTTAAGTCGGCCCCAAGCTCAGAGATTTCTTATTCTGCTTAGTACGAGTAACTAATACGTTTTAAACTTTTTGCTTAAACGCTATTCAATTCATAATGTTTCGAACTCCCTCTGCTTCAGTATCTCAGTTCAGGTTCCACATAACCTTTCTAATATATCCTTCATCTTCTTTACAGGCTAAGTGTATGCGTGTGTGTGTGTGTGACCAGCCTATTTCTAATTTGTTATTAGTGTGACGTGTATTAATACGTCTTCTGATTTAGTTAGTTGTCTTATCTACGTATTTCGTTTCCAGAGTTATATCTAACATTATTCCTTCTACAACATCCCGTTGCGTTATTTCTATTTTACTGTTCTCTCTTTAGACTGCTTCGCGCTTAGTGCCCATCAGGGCCGGATTGAACTTTTGCGGGGCCCAGGGCGAAATTTCATATATAGAGGGCCCTAGGAAATGAATTTCATAGTTTAATGAAATCATTGATGAAAAATGAAAGAAGACAAAAATTATCATAAAGGAAAATGATTATCTCAAATTATTGTGAGCTTAAGAAAAAGATCATCGTATGGATTGAAAATTCAAAGAGAGTGTAAACAGTTTCTTTATGATAATTTTCGGGTATTTTCATTTCTCACAGACAGAGACAGACAGACAGACATTGAATGAGAGACAGACAGACAGACATTGAATGAGAGACAGACAGAGTGAGAGAGGGAGAGAGACAGAGAGATAGACAGACAGACAGACAGACAGACAGACATTGAATGAGAGAGACAGAGACAGACACTGACTGAGAGAGACACAGACAAGCAGAGAGTGAGAGAGAGACAAATACACAGTAAGAGACAGACAGACAGAGTGAGAGAGATAGACAGACAGAGAGAGAGACAGACAGATAGACAGACATTGAGTAAGAGACAGACAGAGAGACGGGCGGACGGACAGACAGGCAGAGAGACAGGCATACAGACAAAGAGAGAGAGGAAGAGAATAAAAAGTGCTGAAATCTACGACTTTCTTTCTGGAGAGGAGGAAGTTTAGGTTGCTTTATTTTCTTAATAAAAACTTTCCTACAAAATGATAAAAAAGATAGCTTTAACTAATCTGCGTAGCGAATATTTTTCCATAGCAAACATTTTTGCGTATTGGATAATAACGATCCCTCTTAAATAAATTCGTAAATATATATTTTTTTTCTTGGTACATGGTTTAGTGATTGAATTTTGATGGAAAGTGGAATAACTCGTTAAATTAATAACTTTATTCACCTCTTATACGCGCTCATGTATAAAAATTGCTTTATTTATTTATTTTTTTAAATTCCAACACTGTTTTTAAAGTCACTGAACGATTGGCCTCCATATATAGCACAGATACAACTTTGATATTGTTCTTTTTATTTTTTAAATTTCAGTCCCAGGTTTACATACAAATTGTTGAGTATATAATAGGGAGTCACAAAATGTGATGAAATTTAATTTCTTATTTCATGAATATGGAAAAGTTTAAGGTTTAAATAAGTTGGGGGAGATAGGGGGGGGGGGGGATTTATAAACTGAAAAAACAACAACCTTACAACAAGTTAGTAAAATCATGCAATGCATTGATTATGATACGCTTTCCAACATACCAGAAATCGCGCGCAGACAAACTCTCCTCCCAACTCTGACTATTGATTCGTTCAGTATAACTCCGGAACAACATACTAAAGTTTTGTAGCAATAGAAGCATTTTTACTCAAGTTATGATGATAATGGCTGTGAAATAAATCTCGCTCATGTGCCATGACCTTTGATCCCATTTCGATAATATTAAAAATAATTGGTTCAGTATACCTCAGGACCAACATACTAAAGTTTTGTCGCGATAGAAGCATTTTTATCCAAGTTATGAGGATAATGGCTGTGGAATAAATCTCGCTCCTGTGCCCTGACCTTTGATCCCACTTCGATGATATTCAGCATAACGTGTTCAGTTTACTTCCAGAACAACATGATAAAGTTTTGTCGCAATCGAAGCATTTTTACGTAAGCTATGACGCATAAGGGCGAAGAAATGGATCCTGCTCCTATGTCCTGACCTTTGACCCCATTTCGCTTATTTTCAAGAGAGTTCGTCTCCAGGTTGTTCCCTACTACATACTAAAATTTAATTGGAATTGGATAATTTTTACTCGAGTTATCGGGTGGATAGACAGACGGGCAAAGCTGGAGCATATACGCTTCTTCAACCTACGGTTGAAAAACGTAAAAATATATTTTTGAGGGCCTTGCGCCCCAAAACTTAAAAAAAATAACAATAAATATTGAGAATTCTAGCAAAAACAATTTTGTTTTTGTTTTGTTAAGTGCGGGGCCCCGTGAAGACTCGGGGCCAGGGGCGACCGCCCCGGTTGCCCATATGGTCCAGCCGGCCCTGGTGCCCATGTCTCTCCAGGAATTATACATTGAAACGGAAGTCTTCTTTTCGAGAAAAATGGGAATGTTAGCCCTGAATAGGCCTGTTAATTTTCTGAAAGAAACCCGGGATTATTGAATTTTTCGTTTCATATCTTTTAACAGGTTTCTCGAGACATACAGACAGACATCAATATGGAGCGGTAAGAATGGTCTTTGATCCTGTTGAGGACTACAATGAGCAATTGGATAATTATTGATTTTTTAAATTTGCCGTTCTGCTCCGTATATGATAGCGCATTCTAGAAATGAAAAAAAAAAAAGCGAGAATACAAAGCCTTCAAAAACAGAGAACCTTAAAGGACTGCTTCACACGTGTAACCCAGTAACCCAGGGAATTAAAAAAAAAAAATAGATAATCACTTAACACCTAGATTCTAATGCCACGTGCTTCCTGCAAAGCAAATTGCCACGCACCTTTTCTTAACTTCAAACTTTCATTCCCTAACAAATTTAGAAATATTTTGGACTTGTTAAAGTTTCTGAAACGCTTTGCGTTGCACCTGTTAACCCATATCCCAAAGAAGAAAAGAATAAGAAAGAAAAGGATGCGTTCCGTCAGTAACCCGATTCTCAGGGGAAAACAAACGGGTAAGGTGCTAATTGGTGGAGTCCGCTGAGAGCGAAAATTGGAGTCAAGGCGAAAGGGTTAAACAGCAGATAAATATTCTGCTTCAGTTGGTCTTTTTATGTAGTTTGTGGCCTACATTTGTTTACTTGCTTTTTAAGCCTGGAATGGATCCAAAAAAAGAAAACAACCCAACTTGTTTTGCTCTAAAATACCGTTCCGAAGGAAGGTCGTATGTTTCTGCCTAGCAGCGGACTCTCCTTTAGATATCTCAGTTGCACGAGAAATTTCCGAATAACTAACTCTGGCGCCACATGTAAATTGAGGCTACAGTTACTGCTTTCTCCTGTTTAATTTTATTCAGTTCGTTATTGAGTGTTGTCCGCTGGCTTTCCTTTCACTCAATCCTGAAGCTTTTCGTACTGCTTAGTGACTCGTAGAAACAGGTTACTGTGAGTTAGATAGACACCGGATTAGAATTCTACAAATGAGCATTAATTTTAGCTATAGGAATCATTTTCAAAACTTGTCCTCCCCCGTCCAATTGAATAGAAGATGAACATTAACTGCAGACTGGTTCCAGATGTGTAAATAGCTGTTGTGTGAGGAGAATCCTGGCTCTTTCGAATTCTGCTGCGATTTACTAAATTGAGGTACTATAGCGAAAAGGCCATTTGCCGGTGACGAATCCTTCTGCTTCAGAGCCGAGTGCTTTTCTAATTACGCTACCCAGATAAGTGCTTATCACTGCTACTCACATATGAGGTAGGTGAGTCACAATAACTGTACACTACCCGATGTCCAACATGATTTAGCGATAAACGTCAGTTGTAGAGCAATAGCAGGTATCAAACTGACTGACTGCTGCTTACGTGCAGGTAAACAATTATTGGTCAATATCCCTTTTCCCACAAAATACGCATGTTTTAGATACTCGAATCAGATCTGAGTTGCAGAGGAAGTGTCTATAACGACGGATCTCACTCGGAGTCGACCCAGCGAAAATGGGATAGCATACCAGACGTGAGATTATGCTGAATCCTTAGTAAACGCATGCCTCCGCAGAATCTTCGTTTTAAGTTGTACAAGGATGATCCAAGTGGTATTAATTCCAAATAGGACGCGCTCTTTTGTCTTCATGAAAACAATGCTCTTTTTATAGAGAGATTAATTATCTCGTGCAGAGGTTTCGTTTTGATCAGATTTCCAAACTTCCCACTCACCCGCACATTACTCCGTTCAGACGTGCAGGTCCGCATCTCACAACCTTCAAATGCACTTAACCTGTAGACTATGTGTCAGGCCTATATATTGATCTAACATGAGCAGGTAAAAGCAAAACCAGGTAGACAGGCTGAGATTGTAGTAGATTTTTAGGAAGGGAGTGCCAGTCCCCAGGTCTTAGACAGCCTTTAGAGGAGGAGATTTTGGATAGGGTTCCAAGATATTATGCCGCCCGTTACAAATAGGATAATCTGTTCCTACTTACCCTCTACCTCTCTTCTAAGCGATTCTCCTATCGGCCACCCTAGCCCAAATCTCCTCCTCTAAAGGCTGTTTAAGACCAGGGGACTGGCACTCCCTTCCTAAAAATCTACTACAATCTCAACCTGTCTACCTGGTTTTGCTTTTACTTGCTCATGTAAGATCAATATATAGGCCTGACACATAGTCCACAGGTTATGTGCATTTGAAGGTTGTGAGATGCGAATCTGAACGTCTGAACGGAGTAATGTGCGGGTGAGTGGGAAGTTTGGAAATCTGATCAAGACGAAACCTCTGCATGAAATAATTAATCTCTCTATGAAAAGAGGATTGTTTTTATGAAGACAAAAGGTCGCGCCCTATTTGGAATTAATACCACTTGGTCATCCTTGTACAACTTAAAACGAAGATTCTGCGGAGTCATGCGTTTCCTAAGAATTCAGCATAATCCCATGTCTGGTATGCTATCTCCCTTTTGCTGGGTCGACTCTGAGCGAGATCCGTCGTTATAGACACTTCCTCTGCTACTCAGAACCACAATAAGCGTGCTTTCCTGGTAATTCATAAGCATGTGCACTTCATTGTACAAATATTGTACGAGTATATTTCGGAAACGATTATTTTTACATAAATAACAAACATTTCTAAGCGAATCATGATTTTCTATAGTTAGTAGGCATCTATTGGTACCTTGGTGAGCTGGGGTTTTTAGAGGTAGAAAACTCCCTCTCGACATCCGGTTACGAATTTCCCCAATTTCAACCACCTGGCTCAAAGAAAACGAGCCACGGAGTAAACAAAGGTGACAGCCATAAGGACATAAGTTAAGACTGTATATTAGGTGAAGAAGCAGCTGAAATGCCAGTTCTGGAAAAAAATTAATCTGCATCTGCACTACGATGAGAGGTTTAGCGTTGTTTCGCGAGAGGAGTGCCTGCTGTCTAATTTACCAATATTCGAAAAAAAAAAAAAAAAAAAAACGAAGCACCTTGAGAAAGTCGTTCAATCCCGATGGAAACAAAAAAAAAAAAAAACTCCCAAACGAAGCACCCCGAGAAAGTCGTTCAATCCCGATAAAACTTCGCATGCAAGTACAATAAGACCGACTATGCAGCAAATGATTAAAAAATAACGACCAATGACAAAATAGTGGTCCGTCCCATCGCATCGAAACCGCGCATCGAGGATCTGCTGTCACAATTGTCTCTGCGTACAAAGCTCGCACGCAGGAACAATTGTGACAGCGTATTGCAGTTGCATTAATCTCCACGGACTGTGGGGCTACCTTGACGTCGGATCCGTACACGACACGAGCAGTTGAACGAGTTTGTGAGAGGACGTGCAATTGAGCTGAGAGAGGCCGGTTGGTCAAGTCGCCGTACTGCCAGGCATTTGGATCGGAGCGCCCGGGACCAGGGAATCGGACAAAGGTGGGGCCAATAGATCGAGGAGGGCACATCCCAGCGGCACGCAGCCAGTGGACAGCCGAGGGCAACGACAGAACGCGAGGATCAAGCGGTTGTGAGAGCCGCATGAACAGAACCAAATTTGTCGCTCTCAACCATTCGTGGACATGTTGCGTCGTCTACAGGTTGAGAAATAGCCATCGGGACCATTACCGGACGACTTGCGGCATGATGACTACATTCAAAGAGGCCACTCCGACGCCTACCACTGACCGCCGAGCTTCTCTGGCTCCGGTTGCAGTGATGTCGGGTCCGATTAACGTGGAATAGTCTCCAGTAGCGTCGTGTTGTCTTCAGTGATATGTCATGGTTTGCATTTGGCGCCGAGGACCAGCGCATACATGTCTGGAGACGAACCGGCCAGCGTACGGATCCTGCCTTTACTGTGGAACGGCACATGGCTCGCACGCCGGGAGTGACTGTCTGGGGATCTATTTCCTACGATTGACGGACACCCTTGGTAGTCCTCCGTACCATCTTCACGGAGGACTACGACCTGTTGTGTTGCCATTCCTGTCGCATCACTGAGCAATTTTCAACAGGATAATGCCCGACCATACACTGCACGACTGTCCCAAGCATGTCTCCGTAATGTCGACACTCTTCCATGGCCAGCCTAATCGCCCGACCTCTCACTGATCAAACATGTTTGAGACATGATAGGACACCACCTACGCCCATCCCGGAATGTCAGCAAACTGGCCTGCAATATGGATACCATCTGGCATGCTATACCTCAGAACAGTATCCATGAACTGTATGGCGTCTATGCAGCGCCGGGTAGCACCTTGTATTGGAGCCAGAAGTGGCACTCAACATACTGACTTGTTCCACTCGTGTAGCTGTTTTATCCGAATAAATGGCCTAACTGCTCTGGAATTGCAATTATTTCCTATATACATGTACATTGCACATACCAATTTTCATCTCGATTGGATGATTCCTTTCGGGTGCTTCGCATTTGTTGTTTGTTTGTTTTGTTTATTTACAAAGAGTGTACCACAGAGTACAAGCCCTCCAATTGTGATTACCAGAGGTCGGAACTTTGGTTGGAAACCATTTCTAAAAGCATACGCTCTCAAAATTTTACCAAACGCACACCACTTACTTCTGTCGAGCTGTTCTCTCTTTCGTCCAGCTGTCTTGGTCGATCCATTTCTCATCGCACGAGGCAGTTTGGCTTGAAACGGTGGTCGGGCAAATTCGTGAGGACTTTTCCTGTAGATATCCGTCTGATGTTGGCTTGTACAGTTCATGTGCAACAAAAAATGGACGAAAAGAAGAAAAAGTGAAATACCGTAATATGATGTTTAATTTAATTGAAGCTAATCAAGCTAAAATGTAGAAATTACGTAGATGGAAATCGGGAGCTACGGATTTATTCCCCGCTCCAAAATGGTGCAGTCTCACGTTTTTCTGAAGGGCTAACGACATGGATGGCAGTTGAATGCGTCATTTCTCTGCCACAAATCAGCAAATTTTTATATGTTTTCCAAACATCTATGCTATCCTTCTTTGAATAGTTTTCTTCATATCACCAGACAGCATTTTCTTCAAAAATATGATAAAGAAAAAAATGATAATAGAATCAGCAAATAACTCGAGATTATATCGATGCGTTTTACAAGCCCGTAAAATTTCTTTAAGTTGTTACCTAACTAAAGCGAGAGCTTTCTTGACTTTTCTGAGTTATGAGTAGAACTAGTTTTATCAAAGATCTCCGTTACATCCACATCTCTTACTAAACTGATTCTATTTGCAGCGCCATTTTATAATTCGGAAAGGGTTTTGAAACCAGACGCCGTTTGTCAGGTGACAATCATTTGGTCAGCAGTCACAATGAAATGCGTAATCAGAAGTAACTGGGTTATTACTGTCGCAAGTTTCTGACACGTGGCCTCGGAACTGGACTGATGGGGATGGATGGAAATGTTCCAGCCCACATTAATTTTGTGTTTATTTCTGCTTTTCCCCCCAGCCTGAGACAAACATAGGCCCGTAAAAGGAAAATCAGTGCAGCGAAAGCTCCACTTTGACGTCGTGTAGGAGAAGAAAATGATGCAACAGCTTTTGCTTTTCTTCAGATCTGTCCTCAGTTTCACGCTACGTTTCTGCACGTGAATACATGATTAGGAATATTCGTGACACCCGCAGAAAAGCTCTGTCACCCGATTTCCAGAATGTTGTTCTCCAGTGAATCTTCCTCATTGGCGCAGGAAGACGTGTTTTCAGCCCCAGAGCTGTTCATGCGTGACAAGCATGGGTGCTTACGGGAACATCGAGGTGGCGCTCTTGTATTTATTAGTAATCACTGCTCAAGTTTTATTGTTATTACGATTATTACAACAATGGTATTAATTGCACTGTCACTGAAGTAATGTAAAACATGATGAAATAAAATTTTTCACTGGTAACAAAAAATTAATACAGTTCTCATATTGCAGTTACGCAACCATAACTGATCGAAAGAAAATATGAGCAAGAAATTCACATGCACATGTTCAAACTGAGTGGACGTTATATTACGTACTAGATGCAAGCCCGTCAATAATGACGGGAAAAATAAAATATTTAGAGTAATTTTTTAATAACCAGGTATTTTCTTTTTGTTTGTGAATTTAGAATTGAGCAGTTGCAAATGTTAAAATGTGATTGTAGTTCATGCGCAGCCCAAACAATATGTTTTCTTTTCTTTTCTTTTCTTTTCTTTTCTTTTCTTTTTTTCTTTTTCATTTCTTCTACAGATATAAAAAAAAAGAATACCTGCTTATATTCTGCGAAAAATATTTATTTATATTCTGAGAATTTCGTAATTTAGGGAAAAAAAAGTTTCCAAATCATATTTTTTCAGTATGCATATGAAATGATACACTGTTGACTACTGTATTAAAACTCTCAATTTTTAGACTTAAATGAGGAAAGAAATTGGTTTGGCAAATCTAAAATAATCATTTTAGGTTCGCAAGGAGAATCTTAAAATTAAATTTCATATGATAGGATTCTTAATGAAAAATTCTGTAATCATGAACGACAAAGTAGAACCAAAATTTCTGACCTACGCTTCTCCTGTTTCTAAAGAGTTGCTGAAACGACTTTAATCGTGTGACGTAGCGCACCTCTGACGTCATGTCAAAATGATTTAGATGAGATGACGTCACACCAGCAGCTGTGAAAAATCGGTTTTTGTTGCTATGACGGCAAGCAAAGTGATACACGCGTGTGCTGTGTTGATTGGCTATATTTCATTGTTTTAAAAATCTTAACTTGTTGTGGAGTGTCACAAATACACGAAACAACGTTTCTTAAAAAAGAGAGAAACAGTGTTCCAAACGTGAAACAATGAACATTACAACAATAAAAAAAAATTATATTGACTGAGTCAGAGATTCAACAATTAAAAAAGGCAAGCACAAGGAAGCACCAACAAACTGGGACAAGCGTCCAGACGAAGGAAATTATATGTTTAGATACTCACAGATGGTGTAATTGTTAATAAAACTATTGCATTTAAGAAATTAGCTTCAGAAATGTTGAGCCAGCCTGGAATTTGAGTTTTTGGACTTTGACCGTTCGTCCGAGATGGGCCCGCGTCCTGGAAGTGCCATGAGTGGTGTGCCTGCCAGATGGCGCCCCGACCTCGCTTCCTCTCCAGAACCAGCGTTGGGAGACTGTTTGCTTGAGAGTTTAGCCACCACCGTGTGCAGCTCAGTGGGCTAAGAGCAGCCGCCCGTCTCAGATTTGGGGGCACTAGTTCTAGAGAAAAAGTGGTACCGTTAGGCAAACACACCACCTATGCCTCATTCGGGACTCGAGCCCGGGCCGATTCCGACGAATGGTCTGAAGATTAGATCAGTGCGGTACCTGGGTGGCCAGAACACTGCGCAGCCTTAGTTGCTCATTGTGGTCGTTGACCCTCCCTTTCCCCTCAAACAAAGTTAAAACAAAAAAACATTACGTAAATAAAGCACACACACACACTCAAACTTATCTTTATTTATTTATCACTCTCCAACACGTAGAATTTTCAGGTTTTTATCATTTTTAAGGTATTATTCCTGAGTTTTATTCAAGTTTGGAAAAGACAGTGAAGTCACTTCCTGTTTGAATTCAAAACATATAAGATTCCTGATGTGTAGCATATTTAGTACGTCTCAAAAGAAATACTCGCGCCATATGGGTTCCCAACAATGTCTTCGCATCAATAACTAAGCCCAATTTATTGAGCTGGATAACGCTAATCGTAGAGGATCCGAAATTACGAAGGGCATTCAGTAGGCCTGACCTTGAAAGTACTGATTGGCGGCTGAGGCAAGTATTGCAAAGTATTGCATGATCCTTCAACTATATAACAGCCACACCACGTCGCTGTGTCAGCATCTGAGACGGCGCCACACTGCATTGAAGTCTATAAGGTGACAATGGATGAGCAACAAATGAAATTTCAGAACCGAGCGGTGATTGGATTTTTTGACAAAGGAAGGTGAAACGCCTCTCAATGTTCATGAACAGATGGTACGTGTGTACGTCGATAGTGCACCTTCATGTGCCACAGTCAAAAGGTGGATTGCTTTCTTTAAACGGGGAAGAGATACTTTTGAAGACGACCTTCACGAGGGACGCTCAGTGGATTTCAAAAGGTGGATTGCTCTCCTTAAACGGGGAGGAGACTCTTTGGAAAACGATCATCGCGAGGGGAGCTCAGTCGATTTCAAGAGATGGATTGCTCTCTTCAAACGGGGAAGAGACTCTTTAGAAGACGACCTTCGCGGGAGACGCTTAGTGGATTTCAAAAGGAGGATTTCTCTCTTAAAACGGGGAAGAGACTCTTTGGAAGACGACCTTC
Organism: Macrothele yani; assembly: GCA_039090855.1. Classification (NCBI taxonomy): domain Eukaryota; kingdom Metazoa; phylum Arthropoda; class Arachnida; order Araneae; family Macrothelidae; genus Macrothele; species Macrothele yani. The sequence continues at coordinate 52,684,603 of CM077011.1, read as the reverse complement.
GCGAGAGACGCTCAGTGGATTTCAAAAGGTGGATTGCTCTCTTTAAACAGAGAAGAGACTCTTTGGAAGACGACCTTCGCGAGAGACGCTCAGTGGAGGTGACCATAGATGAAATGTGCGAGGCAGTGGAAGACCTGCTGATGTCAAACTGGCGAATCCGTCTCGTACAGACTGCTGATAAACTGAAGTTACGAACCGGCAGCGTTTGGACCATTTTGCATGAGAGGTTAGGGATGTCAAAGGTCTGTGTCAGATGAGTTCCTCGAATGTTGACACCTGAGATGAAGCATGACAATATTGAAGCAAGTCGGTTTCAACTTGACCGCATTAACCGCGACCCAGATGACTTCTGTTCGTGCATTGTTATTGGCGATAAGACATGGCTTTACCATTGGGACCCTGACACTAAACAAGAAAACATGCAATGGAAACATCATGTGTCACCACCACCAAAACAATTCAAAACACAACCATCTGCAGGGAAGATCATGGCCACCCTATTTTGGGACTCAGAAGGGTTGCTGCCAATTGATAACTTGCTTCATAAAAGGATTATGAATGCTGCCTAGTTTGCCACGCTACTGCAACAATAGCGTGAAGCCATCAAGAAAAACTGTAAGGAAAATTGCTATGTGGTGTCTTGCTTTTCCAGGACAATTCTCTTATCCACATCGCCGGTGTTTCCATGCAAGCTGTGACAGAATCTGGCTTCCAACTGCTGCTGCTTCTTTTTTTTTCTTTTTGATTGAAGGTTTAACGACCACACTGAGCAACTCAGTGGACTATAAGCAGTCGTCCGTCCCTAATTTAGGGCCACTGGTTCTAGGGAAGGGAGAGAGTCAGTACCGTAAGACAAACATAACATCCATGCCTCACCGGGATTCGAACCCGGCCCTTCTCGGACGAACGATCATGAGCCAGCACTTAGACCACTGCGCCATCGGGGCGGCTCCAACTGCTTCTCCACCCACTGTACTCACCTGACTTGCCCCTAGTACCTTCTTTCTCTACAAAAATCTGAAAAATAATCTGCAGAGTACGCATGATTCTTAACTGAAGGAGGCAACGAAGTGTTGGTTTCAAGAGAAAGTTAAAACGTTTTTCGCAGTGGGAATTCGCCCACTCCATGTTGGGTACAACAAGTGTATGCAAATCAGGGGGAGACTACGTGGAAAAATAAAGCTGCGTTTTTGAAAAAAAAATGTGTTTGTATGTTAGGCTTAGAACTTACTGAACGCCCTACGTAGTCCATTAGCTTTCAAAGTTTATCAAGAAAGAAAAAATCCGATGTGTTTCTATCCCACCTCTTTTTTCTTTTATTTCCCTTTTCGTTTGCTTTGTATTACCATTTCGTATCAAAATACTCGTATTTATGTTCATCTAGCAATCAGTTAGTTTCCTTTCTTAACCCTAAGTTTAGTACTAAACCCATTTTTTTCTTTACCCTCTATTTTGTACTAACACACTTTTCTTAAACCTCAATTAGTACTAGCACATTTTAGGGTGGGGTGGGAGTTAAATAATTTTTCCACGAGGCGTTCTACTGAGCATTTGAAATAACCTTTGTAAAATTCTGAAAACTAATTCACTTTCCATTTAATGCGCTTATGATTTGCTTTAAGGTTACGTCTATAGAGAATATAATTTTAACTATGCCGTCCCTTGTTACATAGAAGAAACAAATATGTGTAAATTCTGTGGAAGAAATATTCTTCTCACAATACGTGGAGATATTTCAGAATCGGTAACGCAGCAATCAGACATCTCTGAATTGCCTGTATTTACAGTGCTTCACGAAACTTTAATCACATCAGAAAACTTGAAAATCACATCATCCTGGATCGGGAATCGAACCCGCATATCCCGATTTCTGATTCTGTGAAACATGTGTAATTAACTATTTTGACAAATGTGTGTATATAGAATGGTACAAATGGGCTCGCGCTTATATGAACACGTGTATAAAATGAGCCACGCTTCGTTTGCCTCTGAAGTCACGCGTAAAATGTCGGCAACTTATAAAAAGCAGTTGAAATTCCACAAATTCTGCCCAGAGTACTTATACATAAGGTTTCAACACGGTAAACGTAGAGGAAAAGATATGTGTTCAGATTCTCATGTTTTACATTATTAATCTTTTTTTAAGTTGAAAAATGTTTGAAATATGGCTTTTTGGAGGGGAGGGGGGAGAAGAAATGCAAAAGCCTGTAATTTTTTTGTTTTTGTTGTTCATAATACAGGGGTATGAACGGGTTCGAGTCCCGCTCCAGGACGATGGAAATTTTCAAGTTTTCGGATATTATCTGACTTACCATCCTTGTCACATTTACGCCTAAAATCGGATTGTCATCTTCAAAATTTGTATTATATGTCGTAATCCCGTATTTCTTTTACGATTTATCTGGTTCTCCGGGCAAACACGGGATAAGATTCTTAACCCCCAGATTCGCTAAACATGAATGCCGGTTGCTTCGACTAGCGAATCCTGTGATGGTTATATTCAAATTGATCGGAAACTTGAAATTTGGTCGTTCTGGGTGGTGTAGTGGTTAGTATACCCGGGCGTTTTCTGGGAGACGCGGGTTCGAGTCCCGTTCCAGGACGATGGAAATTTTCAAGTTTTCGGATATTATCTGACTTACCATCCTTGTCACATTTACGCCAAAAATCGGATTGTCATCTTCAATATTTGTATTATATGGCGTAATCCCGTATTACTTTCATGACATTGTTTCTATTTTGTTTATAATCGACGGAAGATACTCAGTTTATCAAAAAAAAAAAAACATATCAGTTCGATACTTCATATTCTTCTTATTAGAAAAAACTTGCTGAATGTGAATGCTTGAGTATTTTTGCAAAATTCAGGTTACCTTTGACTTTTGTATAAATTTCAAGAACGCGTTTGCAGGTTTTATTGTGAACGACTCAGGTACCGGCTTTCTTTTCTCAGTGTTATTTACATGCGTAAAAAATGACACTCTATTCAACACATGTTTGTCGGAATCTGATACTCGAGGCCTCAAAATTTTTATATTTGAGTGGAAGTTCTCGCTGTTTACACAAAAGGAATGTACTTTGTATGATTCCGTAATACTGAACCAGTTTTAGAGACGAAGGGAGCATAGTTCAAACATAAGATTAACCTTCCGATTTTCATAGTAAATCATCTTCATTTTATTTGAATCCAATGTATGTACATATCACGGGTTTTGGTCTGTCAGATCTCTCGAAGACGGGTAGTTTTATTACTTTCTGATGATTTTTTACTTATGTTACCTTGTATAACAATCATTCCTATTTCTATTTTCACCTGAAAAGTTCCTGTTCCGTGTGTACGGCTGTTCGTTCACTCTTCAAAATAATGTTATGCTTGAGTAATATCACTTTTTCACTTACTCCATCTAACGCTAGTTTGGAAACCTTCCAGGAACGATTGGTATTTGTTGTTCTGTTCTTTTGTATCTAATTTTGTATCTCGATTGGTATTTGTTGTTCTGTTCTTTTGTATCTAATTCTTTATATCCTGATGCCAATTTTCTGATCCTGTGGTTGATTTCTGCTATCACAATGTGGAAGCCTTTTGCGTCTTCGATATTCCATTTTGGAAGTTCCAGTTCATTGCTTACAAGTCCGTCATTGTTACGTTCGTGAATATTTTTCACAATCCACCAGAATGTCAGTGGGTGGTTTATGAAACTATCAGAATCGATTTCGCCTCGGCGAAAGCGGGGGGGGGGAAGAAAGATTTGCATTGTAGCAATCAGTGTTAGTTCAGAGGCAGATTCATGGTGTGCTACAATCGAATAACAGTTATGATAACTCTAACAACAACAGCAATAAAAATGATGATAATAATACACTGCTGGCCACCCAAAATGTAACACCAAGAAGGACACGAGATAGCAAAGCCAGATTTACTGGACACATAACAACAAATACAAAGATGAAACGATTGAGCTCACAGGCCCGTGCGACTTGCGGAACACGCAGACATCAATAGTTCGTGTCGCCCCCATTGGCTGGCAATAACGGCCGCTACACGCCGCGGCATCGAATGAAAAAGGCTTTGGATGTGGCCTTGGGGTATGTCGGTCCAGGCTGCTTCCACGCGTTGCCACAGTTCATCAGGCGTAACCGCGGGTGGTGCTTGCCGGGCCACTCGGTTGCCGAACAGCGACCAGACGTGTTCGATGGCTGACATATCGGGAGAACAGGCGAGCTACGGCAGCAGTGACACCTGGTGGGCCGTGAAGAATTGTTGCACGATGCGTGCCACGTGCGGATGCGCATTGTCCTGTTGAAACGTGGTTGCTGGCAGGTCCTGCAGGTAAGGGAGGACTACAGGCTCCAAAACGTCGGAGATGTAGCTGTGGCTGTTGAATGTACCGGCGATACGTACCAAAGGGGTGCGGGTGTCATATCCAATTGCGCCCCAAACCATAACGCCAGGCGACGGACCGGTATGGCGATGCATAATGCAGGCGTCATACAGTCTCTCGCCGCGGCGCCGCCACACGCGGATCCGACCATCGTGGTGTTGCAGGCAGAAGCGGGATTCGTCGGAGAAGACAAGGTCGTGCCATTCCGTTGTCCAGGTGCGGCGTTCAACGGCCCACTGCCGCCGCACTCGCCGGTGGTGTAACGTCAATGGTAATCGGAGCAATGGGCGCCGTGCGACGTCCCCGCTCCTGCAGACGACGTCGAACGGTACGTTCTGCATAGGTTGTTGCGCAACACACCCTAATTCCTGCGCTAACGTTCGTGATGTGGCGGGGCGAGCCGTCAATGCCAGCCGCACAACATGCCGGTGGTCTCGTTTGGTTGTGTGCCGCGGCTGCGGCAATCACTCACGTCGGTCCGTCCGTCCCACCTGCACCCACCGAATTCATACTCGCCTCACTGTGGCTGGATGTCGTCCCACACGGGCGCCGATGTCTCGGTACGAAAAACCGCTGTCGCGATAAGCCACTACTCGTCATCTGTCGAACTCCGAAACGTGCTGGAATGACTGCCTTATTCTGCAACGAGGCGTCAGGAAGCTTCCCACACACAGGTCCGGCAGCACAACACACTTCCACTACTTCCCCCCGCCTTCTGTGCACCCCTCTTGTAGTGCTTCTCGGTGGCGTGCCGGGCGCACATGATTTGCATATTCCCTGCAACGCTAATCGTTTGCATGTCCTCTCGCAGGCGACGCATGATGCGAATTTCAGGCCAATCTGATGCTTCCTTCTTGGTGTTGCATTTTGGGTGGCCAGCAGTGTATAATTCTTGCATGCATTTGTATCTTGTCTTTATCGTGTGCATGTTGAAAATTATTCCAAGTTAAAGGTATGAAACTTTTCCATTAAAACTAGTTTTTAAGGCATTTGACCCTTGCTTTCCTTACCATGCGCATCTGTGTGGGTGTTAAACGTTATTAATAACCGAAAATTGTCTGCAGATATTTCATAAAAATTCTTTTTGTGTATCTAGTGTTCATAGTTCATTTGAGGCAAAGATTTCTGGTTTGGGTGAAAAACTATTTAATTCTGTCTGTTTTCTTTCCTCTTCATTTCATTCTTGCTTTTGTGTTTTTTCTTCCCGAGCAGTTCATAATGGCATATGGAAATTGCCCTAAAATGAAGAAGAATTGTGATTGTATATCTTTCTCGGCACATTTAACCCTGTCAAGCGGTATGTGGATCTCGTGACCAGCCACTTGAAAATCTAGTGCAGGTGCAAGCTGTGGATCCTGGGCTACTGCGCACTAAGTAGCAGCTCACAGTTCCATACAGCCTTGACCAGTGATGTGAACAAGCGTGGAACATGACAGACAGTAAGCGTCTGTTTGTTTGGTATTGTAGTTGAGCGCGTTTCTTCCTTAGATTTGGTCTCACTTGCTCATACAGGTGGCTTCCTCAAGGTAGGTCACAATCCACTCGTGAAAATACTTCGGAGAGAAACGGTGACATCATGCTTGACAAAGTGTCAGCTTGCAGCAAAAGAGCTTCTCAGAAATAGAATCGCTAATGATCTTACCGACTGAATCAACTTTACGTACGGAGGATTTCGCGGCTGTTTTGTACTAAGAAACCGCGTTTATTAAAATTAAAAGAACACGCCATCCGCTCTGTCCTGCTTGAATTCATTCGTTGGTATTAAACAATGACTCATTAATTTATTTTTTCTATTTTCTCACTATTTAGACCCCTTTTATGCACGCGCTTGGGGTCGGCCGACACACGACTGCGAAATGCCATCCGTTCTGTAAATTACCGGGAACAAAAGGTTCATTTAATTGGCTCCCCCACGGAAGGAGGGCTTTGGGGTTTAAGCTCCCCAAAGCCCCCAAGGACACCCTACGTATATCTTATCTATCTAATGTATACACTATGTGAGCATACTGTATACTGTATATACTGTATATATACACTGACGGAAAAAAATCCCAACACCACAAAAAATAGTTGTAGAGGAATGAAATGGCGGCAATACATTTGTATAGGTAACATATTTAATCGATTAAGGATTCAAGATCACAGCTCATTGTAAGTGCGAGAAGAGCCATTTTAAATGTGAAATGCTGGTACATTAATAACCGGTGTAACCGCCAGAATGTTGAATGCAAGCACGCAAACGTTCATGCATTGTGTCGTACAGGTGCTGGATGTCAGTTTGTGGGGTGGAGTTCCATGCCTGTTGCACTTGGTCGGTCAATACAGGGACGCTTAATGCTGATTGGGGGTGACGCTGGAGTTGTCGTCCAATGATGTCCCATACGTGCTCGATTGGTGAAAGATCTGGTGATCTAGCAGGCCACGGCAATATGTCGACACTCTGTAGAGCATGTTGGGTTACAACAGTGGTATGCGGGCGAGCGTTATCCTGTTGGAAAATACCCCCTGGAATGCTGTTCATGAATGGCAGCACAACAGGTTGAATCACCAGACCAACGTACAACTGTGCCGTCAGGGTGCGTGGGATAACCACGAGAGTGCTCCTGCTGTCATAGGAAATTGCTCCCCAGACCATAACTCCAGGTGTAGGTCTAGTGTGTCTCTGCCGCAGACAGGTTGGTTGCAGGCGCTCACCTGGCCTCCTTCTAACCAACACACGGCCATCACTGGCACCCAGACAGAACCGGCTTTCATCAGAAAACACAACAGATCTCCACTCCGTCCTCCAATGAGCTCTAGCTTGGCACCACTGACGTCGCAAACGGCAGTGGTTTGGAGTAAGTGGAATGCACGCTACAGGGCGTCTGACTCAGAGCTGTCCTTCAAGTAACCGATTTGTAACAGTTCGTTGTGTCACTGTGGTGGCATTTGCAGCTCGAATTGCTGCCGCAGACGCGGTACAATGCGCCACGGCCATACGCCGTACACGGCGGTCTTCCCTCTCAGTAGTGCCACGTGGCCGGCCGGAACCCGGTCTTCTTGAGGCAGTACCTTCCCTTGACCACCGCTGCCAACAATCATGCACAGTGTCTACATTCCTGCCAAGTCGTTCTGCAATATTGCGGAAAGAAAATCCACCTTCTCGTAGCCCTATTACACGACCTCGTTCAAACTCCGTGAGCTGTTGATAATGGCTTCTATGTCTTCTTAAAGGCATTCGTGACTAACATCAACACCCTACGTCGAATCTCAACGATAACTAACGCTCACGAACGTTACAGCGCGTATTTACAGCAAACCTGCTTTGCATGTTCCGAGGGGCGCTACTAGCGCCACACGTATGCGCCGAGCGCAAAATTTGCATAGACGTCATCTTACAGATGTACTCTCACCGTCTACCAACTGTCGTTTATCTAACACAACCTCTTCTTGGTGTTGGGATTTTTTTTTCCGTCAGTGTATATTTCATCACCCATATATTTCATTTCATCCACCCATCTCCCACGTGGTCTTCTTTCGGGTCTTTTCCTGTCCCTTGGAATCCAGTCTAAAATTGCAGTTGTCCACCGGTGGCCCGTTCTCCTCTCAATATGCCCAGCCCATTGCCATTTCAGGGATTTTACTCTGATCGTGATGTCTTCCACTTTTGTCATTTTCCGTATCCATGAGTTCTTCTTCTTATCTTTCCTGGTTACACCAAGCATTCCTCTCTCCACACTGCTTTCAGTTGTCTGAAGTCTTTGTATGTCCTATTTAGTTAAGGTCCACGTCTCTGCGCTGTATGTAAGAACTGGGATGATGCATAGGTTAAACACTTTTTTCTTTTAAGACATAATGGTGAAGTGCTTTTAAAAATTGATTGTACTATTCCTTCCAAAAGCTGTTCAAATAAGTTTTATACACCGATTAATTTCTTTATCAATGTGACCGCTGTTGCCCAAGGTAAATGTAGTTATCGGTTATCTCCAGCTTTTCCCCATCAATTAATAAATCTTCATTTCTTGTAAAAGCATAGTACATCACTTTTGTCTTCCAAAAGTTCATTTTTATTCCCACTTCTTTACCCTTGTGAGCAAGTTCCTGGAACATACACTGGAGCTCTGAAGGGGCAGTTGCAAAAATGACGTCATTAGAAAACAAAGGTAAGTTAAAAAATCTCCATCAATATTTATCCCTTTTTTTTCCCAGTTCCATGGTTGAAAGTCACTTTGCAATGGGCATTGAAGAGTTTGGGAGATATGGTGTTACCTTGTCTCACCCCTTTTCAATTTTTATTGGTGCTGTATCCTCAAATATAGTCGAGTCTTTGCACTTGCATAGGTTTGGTTATTTGGGGATAGTAAAAATTGAAAAGGGAGTGAAACGAGGGGACACACGACATCTTTTTTTTTTTTTTTTCATTGAAGGTTTCACGGCCACCGTGAGCAACTCCATTTATTATAGGCAGTCGCCCATCCCTAATTTAGAAACACTGGTTCCAGGGAAGGGAGAGAGCTCGTGCAGTAAGTCAAACAAAACATGCATGCCTCACCGGAATTCGAACCTGGTCCCATCTCGGGCGAATGATTTACACTGAAGAGCAACTGAATTAGAGACAGCTGGCGTTATGCAAATATGGCGCTGTGGGCGGCCCTGCAAACGGAAACGACATGACGTATGCAGCGATCCGAAAATATAAGGAGTGATGCGACGCGAATCGGCAAGAGTCGGATGAAGTATGGGTAGGACGAAGGATCTAAGCGCATTTGATCGTGGACAAATTGTCGGGGCCCGACGAATGGGTCACTCCATCACGGAAGTCGTGCAGGCACTGGGATTTTCTCAAGCCACTATGTCACGCGTGCACCGTGAGTACATCGAATCCGGTAAAACCATCCCTGCAAGGGCCAACTGCCGTGGACAACAGCGTGTGGATGAGCGGGGTCATCGTCGGCTAGCTCGCATTGTGACATGGGATAGACGGGCCACAGTGCAAGAAATCACTCGGCAATTTAAAGCTGGTACACAAAATCGTGAAAGCAGCCACCCCGCGTCCCACGAGGGTACCGCTGCTGACCGCACATCACAGGGTGCAAAGATTAGCATGGGCGCGGGAACATCGCCACTGGACCCTAGACATGTGGAAAAATGTTGCCTGGACTGATGAGTCGAAATTCACGTTGGTACATGCGGATGGCAGTATACGAGTACGGCGCAAACCACATGAAGCGATGGATCCTTCTTGCCAGCAGGGTACTATTCGAGCTGGTGGGGATGGCATTCTCGTCTGGGTACTGTTTACCTGGACTGAAATGGGTCTTCTGGTACGTGTGACATCGTTCCTCACAGGTAAACGTTACCGGGATATCCTGGACGACCATTTGCTCCCGTTTGTGCATCTTTAACATCCCACTGGGGACCTCATTCTGCAACAAAACAATGCACCGTGCCATCCTCTCCAAAGTAGCTCTTTAGAAACAATATTTATTTCCCTATTTTTCTCATTATTTAGCTACGGTGAATCTATCAAGTCTCACAGGACTACATTTTCTTTTCTACAATTAAAAAAAATCGAAGCTAAAAATAATATTCAAAATAATACTCCCCAGACAGTGTCTTCGTAGAAAACGACTATGATTAAATCATGTGTCAGTTTTTTTTTCTACCCCAATTTCCTGACTAATTATATACAAATGATATTTCTCATCAAAGTAATTCTTCAAAAACAGTGCGACGTAGAAAAAGACAGTTAGTGATACTGACAACGCAGAAATTTCACACAGGGGGTTTATTTCCTTTTTCCTCATTTTTCTTCCTCATCGTAGGATCATAACGACGTCTGATAAATGCAGCATTTGCGAGTGTCATTTTCGGCAGAGAGGTCCGTATTTATTACAAGAAGATGGCCCGATGGCGGAGTAGTAAGAGGCGGTGTCTAGCCATCGTTTGCCTGAGATGGGTCTGGGGCCGAATCCTGGGTGAGGCATGGATGTCGTGTTTGTCTTAAAGCACCGACTCTCTCCCTTCCGTGGAACCAGTGGCCCTAACTTAGGAACGGGAGACTGCTTACATATCCCAATGAGTTGCTCACGATGGTCGTTAATCCTCCAAAAACACACACACATACACAAAAAAGAACATCTGTTGCCCGTATTACATTCAAATTTACCCACAAACATGACAATTGAATTAAAAACTGGCACTATTTCAAAAATGTTCATATGTTTGCTACTGGATGACAGTTAATAATAATTTTTTTTTCTATTTTTTTTTTTTATTTTCTTATTTATTTTAAAGAAAATTAGTGCATAAACGCCATTTTTTTCGAGCATGCGCAGATATAAAAAACTTTACACCCATGCTTCTGCAGATATCAACAAATGTTTCTTCATAAAGATTCGTCTCTTAATAACTACTGTTATTTGTATGCAACTTTTCCACTCTCACAATTAGCATTTAACGAACTAAATTTATCTCTACGACAGATTCTTCCTGCCCTAACAACAGTTTCGAAGCATCTTGGCACAATTTATATTAATGCAGAACTAGTTCACAAAACTATTTTCGTAACACAGCATTATTTGTGACCAATCTTACATTCAACAAGAATTTCGACCATGTAATTTCAATAGTAAAGGGGAAAAAATTATCTAGCGCTAAATAGTGAGTATTGGCTCAAGACTCTAGCACAACACCTACTTGTATTTTATTTTTTTACCGAGTAGTGATCTCCACAGCAAAGGGCTTTCTCCAGCAACAGCATAACTTGATGATTGTTTCCCTTCATACGTTAATAATGTGCATGATAGGATGTATCAGAGCTACATATAACTCTCTCTCTCTCTCTCTCTCTCTCTCTCTCTCTCTCTCTCTCTCTCTCTCTCTCTCTCTCTCACCCATGTGCAACCCCCCCCTCCAGAGTTTGTTGCTATTATTTGTAATCCTCGTGACGGGACATGAAGATCGTAGTAATACGTTCCTTGACTTCCATGCCTTGTTACTCTAATGACTTTCCAGAATGTCTTGAAAAAAAGAAAAGAAAAAGGGCATGCTTATGTTATCGCTTTGTCGTTCCGCCCGTCTGTGGACACCACATAGCTGCACCTATTATTCCGATTTGAAGACTTTTTTTTTATTTTTATTTTTTTTGCATTGAGATGCCTAAGCTGTGAGAACGATGATTCTTGTCTTTTGTTCTTTCTTCTGACGCACAAGTTCACCAGTAGAGCTTGAAAATGCAGATTTTATCGATTTCAAAATATATTTCATTTCATATCTTCTAAAGACTAGATTGAAGTAATTCTTTTTTTTTGTTTCTTTCAATATCTTTTAGAAAGAATACAATTTTGAGTTTTTTTACGAAGAATGCAGTTTTCCCGATAAAGGACGTAATGTTGCAGCACTCGTGAGCGAGCGCGCACCTTTTCCCTGTATTGGGAATTGAGAAGTAATCGGAGAAGCGAAAAAGAAATGGGATTTAAAAAAATTAATCAAATGAATGGGAGAGATTTTGGGGAGCTGGTGTAAGAATTAATAAAATTAGGATTTTATAAACTTCACGCTCTTCAGGCGCTCTGCTTTTTGCAATTTAATTTCCCCTTAGATTTTCTTCCGTGGATTCGTGCCTAGGAAGGTCGGGAAAGTACCGCTCTTTCCCCCTCTCCCCCTTCTCTCTCTCTCTCTCTCTCCGAGTCGAAGGGCTTCCAGTGGGCCGCTTGCTGTGGCGTGGGACCGCGGGGCATCCTTTCCCTAACTGCTACGAGCCAGCAATATTGGGTAAGGTGAAGTAATTCTACAAGAGTATGGCGGGTAGACATTTTATTGGAGCTCGGCGCCGGTCGTCTTGAGAATTGCTGCACCATGTCTGGTAGAAAAGAATAGCCTGACGTCAGGCAAAGGAAAACCATAGCAGTTTTATGGTAGGAAAATTTACGACCCAGGAGATCCACGGGCACGGAATTTCCTAGAATTCAGGAGCGGACGCAGATTTTGGACGGGGCGAAGGATGGCAAGTCAGAGTAATGGCGGGAAACCCAGAGCAAATCAGATCGAGAAATGATAATTGTTTGACCAATCTGTACATTGGTGGGAGGATCCGGGCAGAACAATTTTTCGTAGGACTGGAAGAGGAGCGACAAAAAAATAAGAGATATAGCATGGTGAAAAAAGTTGAGAAAGAACTACCGATACGAGGATCGGGGCATTAGGAAAAAAAGGACGAGTGACACGGGAGGTCATATCCAGCTTCGCGCTCACTAGCGGGATATAGAACTATCCCCGAGGATCGAGCATGTGCCCAACAGGGAGAGATGTTCTACATTAACGAACAAAGTGGACTCTGAAATCATGACCATGATATAAAAGATCCAGAAAGACATGCCACGTACAAAGAAGGAATCTGCAAAGAACAATTAGGAAGAAGAGAATGGAACGCCAGCCCTTATCGTGGGATAGAAGGTAGGACATTTCCAACCTTAACGGTTTCCTCTTGTTTATATAATTAGTATGTTGAACCGAAAGTTAAAGAAGAGTATAGTAGACTAAGTCAGGGTTGAAAATAAAACCAGCTCTAAATTAATGCTGAGAAAAGTAGGACAGAAATAGAAGAAATGAAATGGTTGAGTAAAGTAAATACATTGATCAGAGTAAGAAATTGTGTAGGATAGGGAATCATTTTAAGTAAATTATGTTTCAAAATTTTTCAGATTTATATTAAATTAAAATAAGAAATTAAAGTTAACCTTTAAATAAATAGTTTTGATAAAAGGGTCTTCAAGCATATTCATATGACTGAGTGTATTTTTCTAAATTTCAAGCTTTCATCAGGCAAAATAAACATATTTTATTTTCACGTTATTATGAGTCGGCTAAATTTCATTTGAGTGTACAATTTTGTAAAGTAAAAATGTTAATCACGATTGAGAGTGGGATGCGTGAGTAAATGATTTGGAATGAATGTTCAGAAAAGTCCTCCAGTGCAATACTGAGTAACTTACACATCAGTGCTAGTAAACAAATCAAAATTTGTAAGTTAACGAAATATTCGCGAGAAATGAAAAGCTAGACGATTACTTTAAAACATTGCGGCACTCAGCGGACCCCGCTACACGGAACGTCGGCTGGGTGAAACACAACGCCCATCCTCGAATAGCGAGCCTGTGTTTTCTCTAATACTGGGAAAACATAGTTTTTGAAATTCGACTGATAACCCTTAATGCTAATAGTTATCGCCAGTGCACACACCAGCAGGCATTGGAGTCGGATGGCAGTAAATGTATACTAACTTTTCCGATATTTCTGTTTCTAAAAGTCCGATTTGAAAACATCTTTTTGCGTCGGATAGTGTTCATGGCGAGAAGTACTTTGCGTTATGGTTTATAGTTTTTCGTTAGGCGCAATTTTGTCACGAAGAGGCAGGTGTAAGTGCATGTTTCTATTTGTACGGTATATATTTACAGCGGAATCTATGTTTCTAAAAGCCCACTAAAAGAATATTAAAATAAGAATCAAAAGTGTGATTTTTGTGCTACCCTTAACGGTTTCGTGGTCATCCTACATGATAGTGGACACGAAGATATAAAAAAATGCACTTTTTATGCGACCTTTTAACACTTTTATGGCCAGTTGTTCTGTGGCCAGCTGTCCTCATTTGTGTTTTAGCCGGAAAATCATAAAAAAATCTGTTATTAATTTCTTAATGATGATAAGGTATGAAGCAAAAAAAATTCTACACAAGAATTACTCAATTAAGAAGAAATATCGGAACATTATATTCTTTTATGTAGAGCAATTTCATGGATCTAAAATTGAATATGGCTATTTTTCCGTGTGGCCACTTGTCCGAACCCCTAAACTTCAGCGCAGGGTGAGCTCAAGAAGAGATATGGTAAGAAAAATTCTAAAGGGTAAGATCATGAAAAACTGAAATTCCCTGGTTTTGCTAGTCTGGTGAATAAGTCAGATATTACGTTATGCAAAGAACAATCGACCCTGCCATATTGTCTGGAAGAGCCGAAGAGAACAGTCTACGTCGCCATTTTGTCAGAATGTCAGCAAAATGATACCTAGAGTCCCACATGTATTATGGCAAAATTTTCTATTTTCGCAGGGTGAAAGACTGACTTTCGTGAATAGGACTATGTCGACCAGTCATGCCACTAAAGCGATCACTGCTGTTAACCTGTTTCTGATACATTTATTACTTTGGTGGAGTTAATGGAACTGCTGTAGTACTATCAACATGATAACGTTCTGTGTCACAAAGCACGGACTGTATTCACATGTATAACGAAGTAAATTTCTCCGTCATTTTTGGTCTACGCCGGGATTCGAACCCGGATCCCCTCATTCCGGAATAAGTCACTCTACAAATTGAGCTACGCGGACGTTTGTTCTGACTACTATCTGCCTTTATGTCGTGTGCGTCCTGCTGGCAGGTACGTCACATCTCCTGGTACGTTACATCATCTCCCCCTTATTTTTTTTTATTTATTTTTTTTTTCGAAGTGCTGGAGAAGGGATTCTCTTATTTTTCCTATCTCATGGTGTGGAAATAACATCACACCAATGCGTGATTTTGAACGGTCGTGTCATCCGGATAGTTCGGGCGCCATTATAACGAATTGAATTTCTCCGTCATTTTTGGTCTACGCCGGGATTCGAACCCGGATCCCCTCATTCCGGAATAAGTCACTCTACCAATTGAGCTACGCGGACGTTTGTTCTGACTACTATCTGCCTTTATGTCGTGTGCGTCCTGCTGGCAGGTACGTCACATCTCCTGGTACGTTACACATGCTCATAGTGGAATAGGTAGTTTCAATGGCCTCAGTAGTAAAATTTTGATTCGAACCCTGTGGAAATATTTCGTGAATGAACTGAGACATCCAGTCAACTAACTCGACCATTTTCTATTACAGCTTCTAATGACAGGCGGTTTTCCGGTAGGAGTGGTATAATATTACTGCAGCAGCATCAGTAACCTGTCACCCCAACACTTTGTAGAAAAAGTATACGTACTATATACCCCAAGTCAATTGAAGAGTGCACTATTGTGGAAAGTACGGAATAGCTACCTCCGCTAGGAAAAGTAGTCCCTCGCGTTTAGAGCGAAAAGCAATGGAATTATTCTTGAAATCATTTTGTTTGTTTCGGGAATTTATCAGGCAAAATTGCTATTTAAGACAATTTTTTTCTAAATGGCAAAGCGCTTTAGGAACAGATTTAATGTAAGAAGTTACCCAATCAGAAGCCTCGCCCTTTCGACCGCTTCCTGTTCAGCTCGGAAATGTAACTTTGGGAGAAAGGGACTGGGTGGGAGGGATAGAGACTTCCATCAACAATCACAACATAAGGACAATAAATTGAGAATCGAGGAAATGGGAGGGGAGTACTTAAGCAGCCGTAGGGAAAATATTTATCGAAGTATGGACATAAATGGGGGGAGGATAATACTTAACAGTAAGAACAAGCAGAGTGTGTGTGACGCGAAATAATTCCGTTATTTCGTTCCTCCTGGGATGTGAGCCGGCTACCCTATCTTTTCCATTAGCTGACTCTTCAGTTGAATTCGAATATGGTTTGGCTCACGCTTGAAGCCCAAACGGGTTTACATGTTACCATAAATGAAAATGAAAAACGATTTCCTAAATTTTATTCAGGATAATCGCGACCTTTGGTGCAGTAGTGCATTTCCCATTTGACATTTGTTTTGCCTTATCACTACATTAAGATACAACTTTTGTCCACTAGAATGCACGCTCATTATAAGCGCAATTTTCGGAGCAATTGCTGCACATAGAAACGGTGTTTAGGAAACATTTAATTAAACAATGTTTACGTAAAATACATTTAAGAACATGGAAACTAAAACATAATGAGTCAGTTTTCAGCAAGGACGTCGCTAGACTTCGAAATCAAGGTGGGAGACGGTCAGGAGAGTATTATTTTTGCTGGAGCAAGTTTGATAGGAACTTTATTTACGAAACACTGGAAGAAAGTATTTTTAATGCTTTTTACTCCCAGCTACAAAGTAATTCGTGCAACCTCCCTCCTCCACTCATTAATTTTGGAACTGTCTTGAAGTATTTGTACTTTTGGAACAGAAAAGAACCATGTAATTGATTGTTTGAAAAGTCACAGTATTACCATAACCATTCAAAAGTTTACGTGCCTACAATTACTTTAATGAGAGTAACAAGAAACTTATCTTTACTAGAAGGTCTCTTCTCATTTAAAACAGATCCATTTCTTTGCACGTTTTTTCCCCATTTGGAGTTCTACAGTTGGTTTGGGCTTCTGGTGAGGCGGTTTTATGTTGTCTTCAGCTTGTTCTTTATTTGACAGAATGAGTAATTCTTTGAGCTTGTTCTTTATTTGACTGAATGAGTAATTCTTTAATCCGTACTGCGGCAATGATACTTCATCTAAGATACCTCTATTTTACTTAAAAACCTATTATTTCGCTGACGTTTACATAATCCTAACCGGTAGTTTAATTGACTTATAAAACCTTACTATTTAGTAAACTTACTTACGTGAACAAGTAGGTTTACTGAATAGTAATTGACTTATAAAACCTTAGTTTCATTGACTTATAAAACCTTAGTTTAATTGACTTATAAAACCTTAGTTTAATTGACTTATAAAACCTTAGTTTAATTGACTTATAAAACTTTACTATTCAGTAAACCTACTTGCGTGAACAAGTAGGTTTACTGAATAGTAACTGACTTATAAAACCTTAGTTTAATTGACTTATAAAACCTTACTATTCAGTAAACTTACTTACGTGAACAAGTAGGTTTACTGAATTGTAATTGACTTATAAAACCTTAGTTTAATTGACTTATAAAACCTTAGTTTAATTGACTTATAAAACTTTACTATTCAGTAAACCTACTTGTGTGAACAAGTAGGTTTACTGAATAGTAATTGACTTATAAAACCTTAGTTTAATTGACTTATAAAACCTTACTATTCAGTAAACTTACTTACGTGAACAAGTAGGTTTACTGAATAGTAATTGACTTATAAAACCTTAGTTTAATTGACTTATAAAACCTTAGTTTAATTGACTTATAAAACCTTAGTTTAATTGACTTATAAAACTTTACTATTCAGTAAACCTACTTGTGTGAACAAGTAGGTTTACTGAATAGTAATTGACTTATAAAACCTTAGTTTAATTGACTTATAAAACCTTACTATTCACTAAACTTACTTACGTGAACAGTAGTTTTACTGAATAGTAATTGACTTATAAAACCTTAGTTTAATTGACTTATAAAACCTTAGTTTAATTGACTTATAAAACCTTAGTTTAATTGACTTATAAAACCTTAGTTTAATTGACCTTACTATTCAGTAAACCTACTTGCGTGACGCAAGCAGGTTTACTGAATAGTAAGGTTTTATAAGTCAATTAAACTACCGGTTAGGATTATGTAAACGTCAGCGAAATAATAGGTTTTTAAGTAAAATAGAGGTATCTTAGACCAAGTGTCATTGCCGCACTACGGATTAAAGAATTACTCATTCTGTCAAATAAAGAACAAGCTGAAGACAACATAAAACTGCCGCACCAGAAGCCCAAACCAACTGTAGAACTCAAAATGGGGAAAAACGTGCAAAGAAATGTATCTGCTTCAAATGAAAACAGACCTTCTAGTAAAGGTAAGTTTCTTGTTACTCTCATTAAAGAAAAGAACCAGTTAACAAAGTATTTGCAGCATTTGTGTCGAATTATTTGCACTTTTGGGAATACAAAACAATACAAAGTTTGAGGTCTTTTTTTTTTATTTCTTTTGTTAATGTTCCATCTATCCGTTTTTAAATAAATTATTAAAACCTAAAGGGTTGTATACCCGTATAACACGCCTCACACACTGTCACAAGCACCAGTAGAACTCACTGATTAAAAGAAAATTTTATGCCTAGAATGGTCTGAAAGCAAATGTTTTCGTGGATTAGGGTTGAGGAGAAATAAGGACACGCAGGCGCAATACCTTGCCCTTCTTCAACTCCCTTCCTACAAGCCAGTAACTTTGTCTTACATTCGTGTCTTCCAAAACAGTCGTTAGCCACGTCCTGCTCCCTCACTGCCCCGGGAAGGCTTAAGAGCACAGGTATAACTTTAGACTCCACTTTCTGCGGCGTAAATTTCAAAGTACGCTTTGAACTCTCAAGAAACAGAATTAGACAGAATAGACACTCAAGCATATTTATGTCTACCATTGCCTTGAAAACATATTCCAGTGGAGTGCGAAAGCTTGGCGTTTCTTGAGTGTCCACTTTTCGTGTTGGAACTCCTTTCTTAGTAGTATAATAAAACAGCAGAGCAGTTAGTAATGATCTCTTCCCAGTGAATTCCTCTCCAGTCTTCTCGTGAGCCTCTGGAAATACCAACATGAGAAAAGGCTTAAACTAAGGATTTGGAAGAGTAGAGAACGACTGAAGTTTTTGTCGATGCTATTTTGATAACCTTTCTACGGAGAAGTAAACAACGCACTTCTAGGGGGAAATACATAGAGCTACACGACGAAAAACACCAGACTCATTATTTCTTGGCAAAGTCTAGACTGTATAGTATTTTACAGTTAAAGTTTGGCACATCTTGAGCTGGGTGGGCGGCACAGTGCGAATGTGGGCTGGACCCCTTGGCGACAGTCCTCATTTTCAGTCTAATAAATTTGGTTTAAAGAATTGAAAGATGGTAAAGTTATTGTCTGTACAAAATCAGTGCATCTGAAAGCGAGGGTGGCAATATCTTTTCAAACATTTCTTACCAAAATTCTGAAAAAAAAATCCTCGTGTTGGAAAAATGAGTCTCCAAAGTTTGAGTTCCCAAATTCACGCAATTTAGTAAATAATTGATGTCATATTTCGCACGTTAGATATTAAACACAAGTTGTCCTCCGCGGATTTATTCCCATAAAATTTTGTTGAAAGTGTTGTATTGTCTATGAGCGATGCTTTTCATATACATACAAAGCGGGTGGTTCAAATACCTTAGTGGCCAGACTGTGTACATGTGTCCATTTCTGTGTTGCTGAAATCAAAAGAGCGGAGAATATCTCATATAGAAAGCATCAGTTTCGTGTCTTGTTATTAAAAACGTCTACTTCACCTTGGGGTCAGTGTAACAAATGTATCTCTTTTTACTGGCAGTTCCGTTTTTTGTCAAGTTCACTACGTTGGTGTTCTAACCACTCTCACTGTCAATATAGAGGAAGAGAAAACACGTGACCTTTCCCGCATAGCAGCTGGGTCGTCTTTTGTCGAGTAAAGTAGAAACGGAAACTCTCTACACCTAGTCGGCACACTTAGTGCCATTGCCTACCTTATATGCTCGTAAATCATTCCACTATCAGGGAATCTAATTTTTAAAAACCTTTTGTTGTCAACACAGCCGGTAAATCGCGTCTAACAAAGAACAATCTGCCTCTGCTGCGATTAACTCTGCCAGGATATTGCGTTATCCGCAAGGACATACAGATGCATGGGTGCCACAGGACAAGGCAATTATCATCATTGAATGAATAAAGAGCGCTCATTGTCTCTGTCCAAAGTCATTTCAATTATCAAATTACGGTAAAAAGGAGCAACATTTCCCTCTTCATTGATGCAGAGTGATTTTCTTCGGATTGCTAAATCCGAACAAGTTATAAAATCCCTCCGGATTAGCAGGATTTCAGTTTTTCGTGGGTGGGTGTACATAGCGTGACTGAAGGACATGAGAAAGGAAAAGTGGAAAGTCATGTCATTTTCACATTTTGTAATCCTAATGATCAGTTTCGTAAGAATGAAATAAATGATCGTGCTCTGAAAATGATATTATAGTTTATTCACGGTGACAACAGATAAAAGAAGTATACAACTTCAGATGTTTGTTACCAAGACTACAACAACGGAGTGTTTTGATTTAATGTCTTTGTT
This sequence comes from Macrothele yani, assembly GCA_039090855.1. Classification (NCBI taxonomy): domain Eukaryota; kingdom Metazoa; phylum Arthropoda; class Arachnida; order Araneae; family Macrothelidae; genus Macrothele; species Macrothele yani. The sequence continues at coordinate 52,664,306 of CM077011.1, read as the reverse complement.
TTTGCAGGTCAAGGACCCAAGTGTTTCACACTTAGGTGAACTCATTCTGTTCTTTTACTCCTTTCGTTTTAGGCGAAAATGTGTTCGTAGTGAACGGAACTTTGAATTCCCAAAACAACAGTTTATTTAGTGTGCCCCAGTATGTCTACAAACTGCAAATCACACATTTATGGATTTGATTGTGATGAAAACGCAAATCTCAGTTTCGTATAATTGGTTTGTTTATCAGATGAATCGACATTTCATGTTAACGAGACAGCCAACATACGGGACTGTCACACAGAGGACAAGATTCCACTTGTGGCTTGGTACGTGAACGAAGCTCACCCACACTCAGGGGCGGATTGGCCCACCGGGACATTTCTCGGTGGACAACACAAGAAATTGCCCACTTTTTCTCGAATCCACTTTGTCTGATTTTTTTTTTTTTTTTTAGAGAATGAATCGTCATTTTGTTACTTATGACTAAGAATCATTAACTACATTTGAGCTTTATATTACCTGTTTAAAACATTATTGTCTTTAAAAAAATTGACGTTTCATTCAATCTATGTACACTGAAGAGCAATTGAATTAGATATAGCTGCCGTTATGCAAATATGGCGCTGTGGGCGGCCTTGTAAACGGAAACGACATGACGTATACAGCGATCCGACAATATAAGGAGTGATGCGACGGGAATCAGTAAGAGTCGGACGCAGTATAGGTAAGACGAAGGATCTAAGCGCATTTGATCGTGGGAAAATTGTCGGGGCCCGAAGAATGGGTCACTCCATCCCGGAAGTCGTGCAGGCACTGGGATTTTCACGAGCCACTGTATCACGGGTGCACTGTGAGTACATCGAATCCAGTAAAACCATCCCTGCAAGGGCCAACTGCAGTGGACAACAGCGTGTGAATGAGCGGGGTCATCGTCGGCTAGCTCGCATTGTTACAGCGGATAGACGGGCCACAGTGCAAGAAATCACTCGGCAATTTAACGCTGGTGCACAAAAACGTGTAAGCAGCCACACCATCCAGAACCATCTCCTCGCTATGGGGTACGGAAGCCATCGTCCCACAAGGGTACCGCTGCTGACAGCACATCGCAGGGTGCAAAGATTAGCATGGGTGCAGGAACATCGCCACTGGACCATAGACATGTGGGAAAATGTTGCCTGGACTGATGAATCGAGAATCACGCTGGTACATGTGGATGGCAGGATACGAGTACGGCGCAAACCACATGAAGCGATGGATCCTTCTTGCCAGCAGGGTACTCTTCAAGCTGGTGAGGGTGGCATTCTTGTCTGGGGACTGTTTACGTGGACTGAAATGGGACCCCTGTTACGTGTGACATCTTCCCTCACAGGTCAACGTTACCGGGATATCCCGGACGACCATTTGCTCCCGTTTGTGCATCTTCAACATCCCAACCTCATCCTGCAACAAGACAATGCACCGTGCCATCGCTCCCGAATTGTATCCGAATGGTTGGATGAACACTCCACCGACGTGACCTCACTTCCTTGGCCATCTAAGTCACCTGACCTCAATTCCATCGAGCACATCTGGGATACCATCGCGAGAGATGTTCGAGGCTCTGAGCCCCTCCATCAAATCTACGTGAACTGTGGGAGCTTATTAAGTATTCGTGGATCCGTATGGCTTCCGGTGTCTTGTGGAGTCCATGCCGAGACGAATCGCCGCCGTCATCAGGGCGAAAGGTGGTGCTACATGTTACTAGACAGGTATCTCTAATTCAATTGCTCTTCAGTGTATATACGTTGGGTGTTTGCTCTAAAAGTGACAAAGCAAAATTCTCTCTACTTCATTGAAAAAATTGCAGCTGGAATAAGCACGGTGATATAAATAAATTAAGCTAACTACGGTTAAATGTACGTCATTGGACTTGGAGCCAAAAGGGACATTGGTAGTCCCTACCCTCTTTTTTAGTTTTGGAGAAAGCACTAGTAACAATCTTGATGGTCCATTATCCTCACACCCTTGTCCATCTACAGACATAGAGCACAAAGCTATTCTTCGGCAGAGATGATTGATCCGAAATCCGTGTCCCACCCACATTGATCTTAAAAGAAACGACTTAGCGGCACTGTTTCATGCATAAAAATGATAGTTCATGAGTCAAAGTAATGGGTAGACAAAAATAAATAAATAAATAAAAGGGGTGTATTCGAGGAGGACGTACGAATACCGTTGCGCAGTAGACGACCAGTGACCAAATAAATACAATTACCCTGTTTTGAGTATGGTTTGATATGTTACATTCAGTCATGAGTGGATTTTTAAAATTCTTTTATCTTCAAATTGCTGTTAAAAATTTTTCAAGACTGAATTCATTTTACAATTCGTATTTCAACAGTTCTCTTTCACCCAGGAGTTAAAAGAATGTTTTTCATGTGGGAATTTATGAGATGTTCCTTTGTGGGTACGTGTGTTTCTGTAGTGGACCACAAGACTAAAAATCCCGGCCTGGTTTCTTCGACGGAATCCGCCCCTGCCCACACTGTTGTCTCCTGTTATGTGAAACAGCATCCAGATTTTCTCTGATCCTAAAGCTAATGGAAGCACTTGTAGAAACATTTTGCTAAGCCACAAGTTGTTGGGGAAGACAATCTCCAGTCAGGAAAAAGCTGCAGTGCTCCACCAAAATGAGTACAGCTTGTGATCTGCCCGAAATATTTTCCGAAAGCTGTATTGATCGGAACTATGAAATTATTTGATCTCAAGGGTCTGATATTATACATCATGGCGTTTTTATATGAAGTAGTTTTCGAAATACTAGGTACAACGAATTTTTAAACCAAACTGTTCACTAGAAAAGAATTCATATGCCTTTACTGCTGCTGATAAAGCACATGAGCGTTAATGCTCCCATATACACGATACTCCTTTTTAAATTCTTTACTGGGGAATATAACCCCTTGCTATCTTCCTCTATCTTCAAATGCGCGCGGCACCGGCATTGCAGTGGTACAGGTGATGACTTCTGACCCTTCGTCCTAGTGGGTCCTGGTTCTTTCCCCGGGTAAGATATGGGTGGTGTGGTTGTCTTACGTCACTGGCTGCCTTCCATTCGTGGTACCAGTGGCCCTAAAATGGGAACAGGTGACTCCTTATAGCCCTTAGAGCTGTTACAGTTGTCGTTAACCCCGCCGCCACCGAAAAATACTTATAAAAGAGGGACAAATTAATGCTGCAGTAAATTTGGGCGTATACTTATTGTCTTAAAAAGGAAGAGTAGCGGCTAGACTTGAGGGCTGTGCAATCTTCCTATGGAAATGTGAAAAGGTTTAGGAGCAGAAGATATTGACTTCTTCAGGATCTGATTAGCTATTGTTATTTTGGCATATCGGCACTCAGAAAACTGGCATACCCAGCTGTTTTTACCCATCAAAATACCGGTAATTTCTTTGGTAAAATACCGGTATTTATAGAAAATTTGATTTATTCTCACTTACGCTTTTGATAAGAGGGCTCCCAACCCGCTGCCTGAGGCTTCAGAACCTGTTCTGTGTGACACTTGATATCCTATAAACGCAAACTTTTAGCTACATATTTCATAAGTTTGATAGCTAAACATGGGGTAACTTATTCGATAATTAAGGGCCTCTGTATCACATTTACAGCTAACTTTGTCCTATCGCCATGTTTTATTTTTCATTTAAACTTTACAGTGAAACATTGTATTCATTACTTATACAGTTTAACTATATAAGAAGAAAAAGATCAGGAATATTAGGAGATTCAAATGTCTTGGCTCCAGTCAATGCCCATCAAAGCATATTGTTGCGCATCATGGCCGAAAACTAGCTTGAAAACACTTGAAACCCAAGTTTGACCCAACGCCCAGGACGAGACAGAAGCAATTCCGAAGCAAAAGTTCAAAATCAATTTAGAAGTCACGCAAATGAATACTTACTTTTCAACACATACACATTAACTTACTTAATATATCTGATTAATTAATATCTGACAAACAACCCTGTTCTGTGAATAATAGTTGCTTAAAGAATACTGTAATACATAACGAAATACCTGTATTCGGTGGAATACATACCGAAATACGTGTATTGTCATTCTGATTTGACATTACGACCTCTAAATCTGAATAAAGATATACCTGTATTTGAGTAAGCACTGTATTATTGGTACCTATATGAGGATTATCACAACTACCGGAGCACAAAACTAATTTTGTATACCTCGAACATGTGGGAAACAATATGATACGGTTAAAGGATTGATAGAAGATGAAAAGATAGAAAGGGAACGGTTTGGATTTATGTTGGGAAGAACGAGAGAGAGAGAGAGAGAGAGAAGAGAGAGAGAGAGAGAGAGAGAGAGAGATAAGAGAAAGAGAGAGAGAGAGAGAGAGAGAGAGAGAGAGAGAGAGAGAGAGAGAGAGAGAGAGAGAGAGAGAGAGAGAGAGAGAGAGAGAGAGAGAGAGTGTGTGTGTGTGTGTGTGTGTGTGTGTGTGTGTGCGTGTACTGTAAATACTCAGAAAAGATGTATGGAAATGTACCGAGATTCTAATATATGTGTGAGAAGTACCGTATGGCAAAAACAAAGTTTCCGCGAAAGATCAGCGTGTAACACATCGTTATGTATGTGAGAAGAGCTAGAGTGTGAGGACAATGTGTACCATATCGTTTGCAGATGGTGTTGCGCTCTGGGCTGAAACAAAAAATGGACACTAGGGAAGAATATTTAAGACATAGAAGACTGAATATTTAAGAGATAGAAGATATTATTGTACAGGAAGGAGAAATGGATCTTGTACGAAGCATTAAATATCAAAGATTATTTTTGGAGATATAAACATCGAAGGAGAAGGAAGCAGCAGTGTGAAATAACTGGAGGAAAACATCAAGTGAAGAGAAGGCTGTGGGTGAGGTTGAAGAGCGACGTTTTCAAGACTGTAGTTAGACCAGAAATACTGTACAATACTAGACTTGGCTTACGATAAAACACAGAACTGTCTAAACGCTACAGAAATTAATATGCATGCAGTGTCACCAGAAATAATGAAGAAAAAACAGAACTTTTGCTGTGTCAACAGTAAAGAGACTAACGTCCCAGAAGCAAGAATGCCTTAGCGCTGTTGAGGAACAGTGAATATTGGTGAAACATATTTATACACACACAGAGCCTGGAAGATGTAAGATGCATGCGACAGAGGAACTATTGAAACAATAGCGTGAAGGGAAAAATTTAAAGAACGAAATGGTGCAAGACAGAACTGAGCGCATAAAACGAAGGTTCGCAACAGCTCACATCTTATTGCGGGACTATTGCTTGTGCAGTTAAAGAAGATTCAAAATACGTTGTAGCGGCACATCATGTTGTAACTATTTAAGAGCTTCAAATTAGTCTCTTCTGGTTTTTGGCTTATTCCAGGTCCACATCTTTTTTCCATTTTTGTCTTTTTCTTGGATTCTAAATAATGAACAGATGAAGCGGCTTTTCGTATTCTTTATTTTTAGCTAAATCCAGCATCCTACATGTTTCATATGCAACTGGAAAGCATATATTAGCTCTTTGCAGTTGCAGATTACAAGCACTTATTTTCAGTTTGAAGTAGTGGTAAAATGAGGTTGTAATTATTAATGCTCGGAGAATTTAAAAAGCTTTCAATATTTGCGTAGTATAAAGTTATAGAAAGTCCTAAGATGTGTTTATGTGTTCTCCATTTGTGCATCCGTATTACCCATTGCGTAAATCCATATCAGTATAAGGATTTGTTGAACGGGATTCACACCTAAATAATACAATAAACAAATCTATACAAACTCCGTTTATTGGTGCTCACCTGGTTTTATATTGTCGCAATTAAGTTGTTTTCAGATTGTTTTCACCTGGTTTTATTTAGAGCAATCTATTTGTTTCGTGCAGTGATGCTGCTGCGGTTATTGAAAAAAAAATTGCTCTCGAAATCAAGCCAACATTCAGAGTGGAAATGGAAAATTTAACGATTCTTTGGATGTCATGCAGTAGCTATTTTACTTTTCAATAACCTGTACAAGTGGAGCGCAAACTCCACCCCCGAGAAAAAGAAACAAAAAACAACAACGTAATAACAATAAATAAGTGCATTGTGTTTTGATCGTTGGGGAAACCATGTATTCCTCAAGTTCAAAGACCTTCTTCCCGCTGAAGAAATCTAACAGTTGACTGGACTTGGTAATGGCCGAGCATTCCATCATGCAAAAGTATAATTGGCTACATCTAGTTTATTCCAAGCATGCTGTGGCTTTTATCGTGTTATTTCATCGTTTTCTGGCCTTTTTGTTCTCTTAAATGAAAAACATAGGAGAAGAGAAAGAAAAGTAATTGTTTGAATTATTGATTTCGTTGTGATAACATGCGCGGTAGTTTGTAAAAGGAACACTGTTTAATAATAAAATGTATAAACTCCTAAAAAGAACTTGTTTGGTCATGTTGACTTTATCTAATAAGTGCTGCAAGCTGTTTAAAATATTTTTATCTACCTTAGGAATCATTTCTCTTCATTTTCCTGGTCAATCAAACAAACAGACATCAGCATTTACTTCGTAAGCAAAAATATGCTGCTAATAAATTACCTTAATCCAAAAAAAAATTTTTTTTTTTTGTTTAAGCTTCAGTTTCATTAAGACACAATTCATTCTAAGTACAATTTGAAAGATTATATGTTTTGCATCCGTCCTTGAAAAATAATTTGTTACTGCACACACACACACACGCACACACACACACACACAAAAGAGAAGGAAAATCGCAAATATTGTGCTGATGATTTTTGGAATTCTGATAGGCACATACGCCGATGAGCCATTGCATTATGTCCACCCCTAGACTATAGAAATGAGCGCGCCTGGAGACCGAACAGTGAACCATGTGAAATTAACAGAGCGGTGTACATACATCTCGAGGACAGACTTTCGGTTAGTAGAGTGTTCGGAGTCAGAATGGGAAAAACTGCCGATTCATTGGAGTTTGTTAAAGGACAAATTGTGATGGCACGGCACCTTTGAACTACGATCTCGGAAACGGCGGGGCTTATGGGTTGTTCACGTGCCGCTGTAGTGAGTACGTATTAAAAGTGGTGCACAGATGGCCAAACGAAGAACCGTCGTCCAGCCGTCTGTCGTCCGCAGCTCATTGATGCTAGAGGGGAGGGGAGACTGCCGCGCATTGTTCACAGGGACTGCAGGGATACATTGAGACAAATCACCCGGGGCAATGTGTCACAGCACATAGTTCATCGCAGTCTTGTGCGCGTGGGCCTGCGTAGCCGAAGACCCAGCCGGGTGCCCATGCTCGCTTCACGTTATGGCCAACAGCGCATGAACTGGTCCCCAAGATCATCGAGATTGGACCGTGGATGATTGGAAGAAAGGGGTCTGGTCTGACGAATCCTGGTGCATCGCGTAGACGGACGAGCGCAGATACGTCGATTACCAAAGGAGGTTAGGGCATTTGAATGCACTGTTGGGAGGAAACAGGCCGGCGGTGGCGGTGTTATGCTGCGGGCGATGTTTTCTTGGGACACTTTAGGCCCCATTATCCCAATAGCACATTCCCTCACAGCTGTTAGATATCTGAACATCGTTGCGGACTAAGTTCACTTATTCATAGCAACTCTGTTCCCTGCTGGTGATGGGCATTACCAACAGGATAATGCGCCATGCCACACTGCCAGAATCTTCAAGGAGTGGTTCGAGAAACGTGCTGGTGACTTTTCTGTTAATGCCCTGGCCTCCGCGAATCCGATCGAACATTTGTGGTGAAAAGCGTGTTCGCGCTAAATCAACACCACCACCCAGAAATGTACGGGAACTAGAGGACCTGTTGTCGACATTATGGTACCAGATACCCCAGGATACCTATCGCCACCTCATCGAATCGATGTCTCGCCGAGTGGCCGCTGTTTTGCGAGTGTCCAACAACTTATTAGGTAGGTGTTCATAATTTAATGACTCATCGGTGTAGATATGTGTGTCGATGTGTCTGTACACATGCGCGCTTCTTCAAAAAAATAATATTTATGGGACATTTTAAAGCTGTTAGGAAATGTTTTTTACGTACATTGATATGTCATAAGATACAAATTCTTTGTGAATTAACGAAGTTTGATCTTTCTTTCCCTCTCTCTTACACACATCGGGTTTTGCTGTTTTTCAGTGCAGAAGGATGCTTGTTTCCTAAGCATTCTGTAAAAGAAAACGTTTCTGTCAAAATTAAAATTTATTTCCAAAGAGTTGTACGAAAAGAAAGTCTCATTTTTTGGAAGTTTATGAAGTTTTTCGCTGAGTCTGGCCACCCGGGCGGCTCAGTGGTCTACGCGATGACTTCTGATCATTCGTCCGAAATGGGTCCTGGTTCGAATCCCTGTTAGGCATGGATGCTGTGTTTGTCTTACGGCACTGGTTCTCTCCCTTTCTTGGAGTCAGTGGCCCTAAATTAAGGACGGGTGGCTGCTTATAGCCCATTGAGTTGCTTACGGTGGTCGTTAATGAAAAAAAGAAAAGAAAAATAAAGTGACTGAGTAAGACAAAAATGTACGTTGTGTTCAAGAGCTGTTGAAGAGTTCGAAACTTCATTAGAATAAATACGAATCTGATGTCTGTACCCCCCCCCTCCGCATCCATTAATTATGAATTATACTCGCGGCAAGCTAACCTGCCTATGGAGTGGAGGCTACTGAGTGTGTGCTTTCACCGCATAACATAGTTCCAGTTTGAAAGCTCGTATTATTGCTTGAACTGGGTTATAAAACGTACATAGATGTTCTAAATATTCTACATACGTACATTTAAAAAATGAAGATGTCAGTTTTGGTTGAATTTCTAAAAAATGCAGATGTTTGTCGACACTATTTTCATTTTTGTCAGTCGGCCAAATGCGTAAGAGGAGCTATACCTGAAATGCATAACGGAAAGTCAAGTGATTTAAGAAGGCGCCAAGGTTTGCTCCTTTATTTCTGAAGCGGCAATTGTTGATAGAAGGATTATCTCAAAGTTTCTTCTTGTTCGACCTACTGAAACACCATAAGCTCTTTTCGCTGGAAAGGTTTTCTCAGCGTGCACTCAACAGTAAGGTTTGGTTTGCCTGGAGTATAGTGAGTCAATTTAACGAGACCACTTTTTTTCAGTGAATTTTCTTGTTCTCCCAAAAGTTGTTTACGGAAGTGACATCATTATCGTAATATGCACGTATTTACCAAGAAATACAGTATATTTAATGGGATTGCCCCAAATAAAACTTTTGCAGGGCCGGTCGGTTGAAACGTGAAATGAATTAATATAATGGTTAAGAACGTAGTGTGAAACCTGGTACAAAAGATTTAGTAACGTCACGTTGGGGACAAAGGATTTGCAAAGCTCATCCTAATTTGAGACAGCTAGTACTCATGGCTGGGGGGGGGGAGCACAGCTTGCTGCAAAAGAAAGATTTTTCAACTGGGTTTCGAGCCACTTTGGCTATTAGCCAAAGGCCCAAGCCTCTGGCCGCTGTGCCACCAGGGCGGCTGTTCGGGATACAAACTTATATAGTGTGCTTTGTCTACAATTTCAACTGTACTTTTTATATTCTCCAGAAAGTATTTAGCCCCAAAGAAAGCGCATTTCATACACAAATGAATGCAATTGAGTTAATCTGGATGAGGCTTTTGTTTTTAATTTTATTTTACGAAGTTGTTTATCTAGAAATGGAACTATGGACTCGGTAACCTGTCGAATTACGATGAAATACATAAGTAGAAGTTAACATAGATACAAAACGAATAAATTAAATCCATGTTGATTAAGTTTTCGAAACTCTGTGCAAAATTGACCTAAGCTGATAAAATTACAGAGGAGTGAAAGAAAAAACTGAGAGAAAAGTGAGGAAGAGAGAAAAACAAAGGAAGAGTGGTATTGAGAGTAAAGGGAAAAGCTGAAAGTGAACAAAAAGAGAACCGTTGTGGGAACAAGAAGAAAGGCTATAAAGGGGAAAATTTAGGGAGAAAGAAGAAAAAAGAAAAAGGTTATAAGAGAAAGAATTGAAAAAGAGAATGATAAATGCTTCCCTGGTACAATGCAAGGTATTAATATTAGAAAAATATGCAATCAAAGAGTGAAAAAGAAAATGAGAAATGCTGAGGGGTTCTCGGAAAAGTCATGACGTATTTTGGCACCCGATGGCGGTTGGGCGGTTTTGGAAGTACTAGAGGCATGCGCAGCTCTGTTATCGCTATGGCATTCGACAGGTGCCAGTTCTAGCTGCAGTCTAAAAGGAATAGTGAGCGATTTGGTTGATGTGCGGAAATTTGACACCAAGTTGAAGATGGAAGACCAAACTGCATTTTCGCCATATTTTACTGTTTTACTTCCGTAAAGGGAAGAACGCGCGTCAAGCTTGTGAAAAGTTGCGTAAAGTGTACAGTGATAATGCTCTACAAGAACGTCAGTGCCAGCGGTGGTTCGCAAAATTCCGTGCTGGTGATTTTGACCTCAACGATGCTCCTCGGTCCGGGAAGCCCACCGAGGTTGATGACGACCAAAGCAAGGCATTGATCGAGTCAAACCCACGTTACACGACACGAGAGATTGCAGACACATTGCACATCCATCATTCAAGCGTTCACGACCACTTGAAGAAGCTGGGATACGTAAGCAAGCTCGATGTGTGGGTTCCTCATGAACTCAAAGAAGCTCAATTGACAGCGCGTATAAACATCTGCGATATGCTCATTAAACGTGAGGAAAACAATCCTTTTTTGAAGCGACTGATAACTTCTGACAAAAAGTGGATTATGTACAACAATGTGCTGCGCAAACGGTGTTGGTCCCGACGTGCTGCTTCGCCTCAAACGACATCCAAAGCAGACATTCATCAGAGGAAGATTCTGGTCTCAGTATGGTGGGATTTTAAAGGTGTCGTGTTTTTCAAGCTCCTACCACGGAACAAAACAATCAATTCGAATGTGTACTGTCGGCAATCGGACAGTTTGAACGAATCCATCATCCAGAGACGTCCAGAGCTCGTTCATTGTAAAGGTGTTGTGATCCCTCACGACAACGCGAGACCACACACAAGTTTGATCACCCGCCAAAAATTATTGGAGCTTGGATGGGATGTATTGCCACACCCAGCGTACTCGCCTGACCTTGCGCCGTCAGACTTCCACTTTTTTCGCTCTCTTCAACAGTCCTTACGTGGTATAACGTTCAATTCAGATGAGGCTGTAAATCAACACCTTGTACAGTTTTTCTCCACGAAAGACAGGTCCTTCTATGAACGAGGCATTCTGCAGCTCACTGAAAGATGGTTAAAGGTTATCGAACAAAACGGGCATTATATCATTGATTGATCTTTGTTCTTTCTAGGAATAAATGGACCTTTGCAAAACATGGCTAAAATACGTCATGACTTTTTCGACAACCCATAGAAAGGCGGTGAGGGTGAGGGAAGAGCGAAATAGAAAGGCAGGTAGGGTTCAGGTAAAAAAGTAAGAGCATGGTAGGGAAGATCTATGGAATCAATTAGAGTGGGCGTGAAACAGGAAGATTATGGTAGAGAAGGGAGAATAAAGAGAAAAATGGAATGAATAAAGGAAAAAAAATTGTTAGAATGCCTATAAGGATAGTGTAAAATTGGAAGTCTAGGAGTGAGACAGAAAAGATTTGAAAAGAAAGGTGAAGAGAGAAAGAGAGCCCGACTGTAAAGAAGAGGAGAAAGAATTGGTGATCTTGGTATTTCGGTATTTCGTGCCGAAAAAACTCCAGGAAAGCAAAGGTTTCTTTATTTCTCCCTCATCCCTCGAAAGAAAAACTTAAAATTAAAAAACTCAATAAAGTTTGTGTATTTCGTCTCCTCAAGAAAGAAAGAAAAATCTCCAAGAGAGAAAAAGCTTCTCTACTTCTCATCCCTTCAAAAATGGCAAGGCGAACCTCGAAACTCTTAAACTTTACGCCATTCCTTCCAAGAATTTTCGCCCTCCGGCGCCTCTAAATGAGACCGCGTAAAAAGTTAAGAGTTTTACATTGCGCAATCTGCGAAAAATGGATTGCCGAAGTTCGACATGCCAAGAAATTTTTAAATTCCCTTTCCTTTTCCCTTCTTAACAGCCTGTTCAAAATATGCTCAAATGCTTTCTGTTGCACGAGGAACATATACTCGTACGTTATTCTGCTCTTTAATTTCATAAACAATTTAAGTAATAAAACTATGCATCAAAATTTTAAATATCAAGCACTTTTTCAACTTCATAAGAGGCCAAATAATTCATTTTTAAAGAGAGAATTAAACGTGACCAATCTGTCTTATGGGTCACTTTAACTCATTTTTCTGTACTAACTTAAGAGAACTTTACGTCATCATGAAAGAGAAAAACCATTCTTCAATTCTGAGAAAACCTTCGCTTGAAGTCGTTGTACACAATTAATTTGAAATGTAGGTGAAACACATAATTTAATTTATGAGTACTTTAACTACATATAATATACGCATGTTAAGTTTCTAGTAAAACAGTTTCGTACTGAGCGAAAATTAAATTTTACGCCATAAGAAAAATAAAAAAAATGGAAGTTTTTACACTTCAAGTGCCAGAAACCTTCTTGTAATTGTTGTGCCAAATTAATTTGAAATGAATAATCAAGTTATAGTAATGCGTTTTGCATTAATAATAATTGTTAGCTGACCTTTTAAATAAACCATTAGCCATCACGCTATTATCAGAAGCCTGAAGAACACAGAACTGCTTTCTTTTGAGATAATAGCTAACGTGTTTGAGGTTTGAACTGCAGCTTTCTTGTAGACTGAGAAATGAAACTGAAGTTAAATTTCTGTCATTTGGATTCAGGTAAATTTCATAAAATTCTGGAACATTTCTTCTGAGTATAACTTTTTTTAATTTTATCTCGCGATACTGCCACGTGTTTTAAAATGATATTAGCCTTTTGAGGATGTCTTAACATCGCAAAAAAAGAAAGTGCGCATATTTTTATGAAATGCAAGTCAGTGTTAAATATCAGTGGGGTTGCAAAATTACCTTTTTTTTTTCTTTTTCTTTTTGGGGTTTAACGCAGCAATTAGCGTCTCGTAAGGCTATAAAGCTGCTGCGTTTCCATAATTTAAGACCACTGGTTCCAGGAAAGGGAATGAGTCAGTGCCTTAAGACAAATCAACTACCCATGCCCCATCCGAGACTCGAACCCGCATCCAATCCCGGACAAATGTCCAGAACCCGGCGCTTCTGATCACTCGGTCGTAGTGGAGACCAAATTGTCATTTCTTAAAACGGCAAATTTTAGTTTTCCTTTGTGCTGACAGAGATTTGTATACACACTCACACACACACACGCCCAACACCCCTCCAACACTCCCCCAAATTTCGTCAGACTCCCCATAAAAAAATCTCAACACTCTTCCATTTGAGGGTGTATAGCACACACACACACACACACACACACACACACAAGTATGTGCATATATATAAAAATTTTAAATATTAGTCTTTTTTATTATCTATAGCATACATGTCAATAACACTTAGAATTTACATGAATTTCTCAGCTTTACTTTGAAGTATCTTCTGCCGTATAATATTGCTACCATATTGCATTAATATTCCTTTTTTTTTATCTGAAGTTTAATGTGTTTCTTTTTTAGATTTTCTTGTTTACAGGCAGGCATTGCAACTATTACACAAAACGCACGTGCGTATCTCTTCATTTTTGTCTGTTACAGATTTTGCAAATATTTCTAAATCATTGCAGCATGCACAATATTTCTTAAAATATCCATATCCTGTTTCAGCAACCCATGTTGATACTTCTTTGCTTCACACATCAGAGAAAAAAAAAGAATAGTACAAAAACGATATAACGGTGTATAGTTTTGGAAAAAGGATTCCGAGTTTAAACATTCTTAACGATAAAAATTCAACAGCTTTCCGTTTTCCCACCTTTTTAATCCTAGGTTTCAAGCCTAAACATTTCACTATAAAACTTTCTAACCTTCGAAATATTTGTTTTCATCAACACCCCATCCAATTTTTTCCAGCACTTCTCCAATTTGAAATTCCGAGATAAATCTGTGTAACGGAATATAATGTGGCTTGCAATTACCCTTAGTTTCTGCTGTCCTGTACCCATGTGAGTCACCTGGAAGATGGTTTTAATGATGCTATCCATAAATTCATGTGGCTATTTACATTCGAAATAAAAGCAGTTCTTCTGGAATATCCAACATCGCTTTGGGATGCATCAGAGAAAAAAAAAACTTGTATTTTGCATTGCGTTTTCCTGGCGAACAGAATTGATCTTATGATTAGGACCGTCGTTATCTGCTTCTTTCTTCGTTGAGAACAATAACTGTTGCCAGCAGGAATAACGTTTGCATCACCGGAAGAGGACGCTTCAAAATGTTTCTTAATACCTTGTGAGATAAATTTATTCATTCTCGAGGACAATCAGGTGGAATCATCTCGAGTTCACCACGTACTGTTAGGGAAATAATGATTTTGATTTGATGCGTTGTTATTATACGTGGATAGCTTTGAGGAAATTTAGGAGAAAACAGATAACAATTGTCACACCTCCTGCTCCAGTTTATTCCAAAGGCAGAACTAGGGTCATTTACACGCCTCAGCGCTTAAATCAGCATTAAGGGTTGGGCTATTCTATCGCTATCTGGATGTGATTTTTTTTCCTTTTTTCCCTTAAGAAACAGTCTAATAGATTTGACCACCAGTGAGCTTCTTGAGTTCGAAGAAGCTTCTGACCTGAACGACTAATCTTTTCAGCTGTAAATAATGGCTGCGTTATTCTTGGGCTATTTAAAGACACGCATGTGACGATTCTTTTAAAAAAATAATAATAACAAAACAGAAGGCAAACCTGAAACCTCTTGCATTTCGAGTTGTTTAAGAAATTTGCTGAGATATCACATCTGAGATACGAGGTACGAAAATAGGTTTGAAACACCAAAACTCTTTGATCATGAAGATTAAATAATTCTCCCTGAATAGCTATTTCCTGAATTAACTTGTGCTCCAGGTTATAAATTTTGTGAGGTTAAGAGTTTCCAGCCATTAATGACGATGTGCAAGATTTAACGGCCTCACCGCCAGAAATAATGCTTTTCTCTTATTTTTATTTTTATTGACTGTGCCTGGAACTATGAAAGATACTTGACAGATTAATTCGATCATATTCATGCATTGCCACTCATACGAGAAGAATTCACTGAGAAAAGAATAATTCTTGGGCGAATCATCTATAGGGAATGCCTTATTTTCCACTTAACTGTGCGTAGAATGAAGTGTTTGCATTTCGGTTAATGCCAAAAGGATTTATGGGTAGTTCTCACGTAGAAAAGTTATTTTTGTGCTACGTGCACTTTTTTTTCCGTCTTTG
The DNA here is from genome assembly GCA_039090855.1 of Macrothele yani. Classification (NCBI taxonomy): domain Eukaryota; kingdom Metazoa; phylum Arthropoda; class Arachnida; order Araneae; family Macrothelidae; genus Macrothele; species Macrothele yani. Next base: position 52,648,923 of record CM077011.1, on the reverse strand, counting down.
GATTAAATGCTGTACGTCAGCATTACCTTTGAGGATTCAAGTTGCATATAAAACTTACATATTTCTTACTAACGGAAGTATAGGAGTTCTGGACCAGTGGGGGCACCGTAGGTTAACATTGGTGCCTCCACTGTCACCTCCACTTGGAAGTGATTAGAGGTGGAGGTGGCCACCCCGGTGGCGCAGTGGTCTAAGCAATGGCCTCTGATCATTCGTCCTAAAGGGGTCCGGGTTCGAATCCCGGTGAGACATGGATGTTGTGTTTGTCTTACGGCACTGGCTCTCTCCCTTCCCTGGAACCAGTGACCCTAAATTAGGGACGGGCGACTGCTTATAGCCCATTGAGTTGCTCACGGTGGTCCTTAAACCTCCAATCAAAAGAAAAAGAGGTGGAGGCGCAACTTGTTCTGTACCAGTGAATGCGTCGTAGGTTGACATTCGCGCCTCCACTGTCACCTCCACTTCGGGGTGGTTCGAGGTGGAAGTGCCACTTGTTCTGGTCCAGAATTTCTATATCTCCACTACTCTTACTTCTAGAAAATTGCTCAAAATAAACAAGACTTAAAGACAGCAATTTGTTCCAGACAAACAACTTAAAGCCTTAGTGAGACTTGCATACGCCGTTCAATAGACTTTTTCCGTGGCCTGACCTACAGACCAAGCTGGTTTCTTCAAACTGTTTACATCATGTCCCGATGTTTTGACTTTAAAGACCTTTGTGAATATTGTAACTCGTTTGTATACACCTTCTGCGTATTTAACACTCTAAAACTATGCAAGCCACCGATATACACCAATGAGCCATTACATTGTGATCACCCCCAGCCTAGAGAAATGAGCGCGCCTGGAGACCGAACGGTGGCGCAGGTGAAGTTCACAGAGCAATATATATACAACTAGAGGACCGGCTTTCGGTTAGTAAAGTGTTCGGAGTCGGAATGGTAAAAACTGCCGATTTATCGGAGTTTGATAAAGAACAAATTGTGATGGCACGGCGCGGTTTGTGGTCCAGCACGTAGTCCAGCACGTTTTACGTTATTCTAGATACAGATGTTATTGTAAATCATGGTCGATATGTGTGCAGTGGTTATTTTGTTGGTAGCACCAAAGAAGCAGGACGCCCCTTTGGCGCAGTGGGCTTAGCGCTGGTTTCTGACCATTCGTCCGAAATGGGTTAGGGTTCGAATCCGTGTGAGGCATGGATGTTGTGTTTGTCTTATGGTACTGGATGTCTCCCTTTCCTGGAACCAGTGACACTAAATTAGGGACGAGTGACTGCTTATATAGCCCATCGAGTTGCTCATGGTGGTCGTTAAACCCGCAAAAAAAAAAAAAAAAAAAGAAAAAAAAAGAGCAGCGAGGGGAGGGGGACAGATAGGAGACGTTACCCCCGGGCAACAGTCCCTGGTGAGGCAGAAAAGACTGGAATTGAGAATTTGAAATAATTAAAAATGAGCCACAACAATTTATTTTATTGTGTGGGAACAGCACTTTTGCGGGTAGAAAATTTCCTTGCAATGTTTTTGTTTCGGAGTTTAACGACCATCATGAGTAGCTCTCAGGGAAATCATCCGGCCCTAATTTAGAGACTCCGGTTCCAGGTTAGGGAAAGAGACAGTGCCATCGCGTAAATACGCTACCCATTTATCTTCTGAAACTTGAACCTGGTCTCATCTCAGACGAATGGTCAGAACCCAACGCCTTAGACCCTTCAGCGACCAGAATGGCGATAAATTTTCTATTTTTCATTTTAATTTGCCCTTTTGTTTGGTACTATGCGTTTTCAGCACTCAATGATTAGGCAAGGCGTTGATTCATAACTTTTACTCTTTCTGGCTGTCGAATCTAGGTTAATATTTTTAAGCGTATTATTACACCGAAGAGTCAAAACATTATGACCAGCGCGTCTTTATGCAAATCGAAGAAACTGCAGATAAACGATCGCGCATGTGAAGATCATGAAACGGTGTAAATAACACTTAGTTTTTCTTCTTCTTAGCCTGTTGACACCCACTGCAGGGTACAAGCCTCCCCGAGTCTTTTACATCTCCCTCGATCCTTAGCTTCAGTTCACCATTTAGCCCCTCTAAGTTTCTAAAGGACATCTCTCCATCTTATTCTCTAGCGCCCTCTTCGTCTTCTTCTTCCATCTCTCTTCTTCTTCTTCTTCTTCTGTTGACACCCACTTCAGAGTACAGGCCTCCCCCAGTCTTTTCCAACTTCCTCGATCATTAGCTTTTGTGCACCATTTAGCACCTCTAAGTTTCTAAACGTCATCTCTCCGTCTTGTTCTCTGGCAACCTCTTCGTCTCCTTCCATCTCTCGGTTGCCATTCTGTTATTAATCGTGTCCATCTTTCATCTTTCACTCTTTCAACGTGTCCAGCCCATCTCCACTTTGATTCTTTTATTATTTTTATAATATCTGTCATTCATGTTCTTTGTCTTTAGGAGGTTTTCAAAGGAATGATGGGTTCTCAAGAGAGTCCCGCATGGCTGTGTATGAAAGTATAATTGTTCCTACTTTGATGTATGGGAGTGAAACCTGGGCACTACAGAAGAAACATAGGACTCGTTTGTGTGCTGGAGAAATGCGTTACTTAAGACACGTTTTGATTGTGTGAGGAATGAAGATATGTTGCAGTTGTGTAATGCGAATTAAAATTGTTAGCAAGGTGGATACTAATATTCTTAGGTGGTTTGGCCATGTTGAAAGAATGAGTGATGAGATGCTTACTAAGAAATTCTTTTAGTCCAAGTGGCAGGAAGAAAAGGAAGAGAAAGGCCAAGGAAGTCATGGGAGAATCAGATTAAGGAGTGTCTGCATGAGAAAAAGATTATGAGCATCAAGTGTAGAAGGTCTTGTGTACGTCGTGTGATGGATGTCAGTGAAGCCCGAGTTGTGTGCCAAGATCGCTGTAAATGGAGAAGTTTGATACAGCAACAGTAAGAAAATAATCAGCTTTTTCTTTGTGGATATAACCTCTGCATCTCAGAGAACAGCATAGTGATACGTACATATATTCATAATGCTGTTCTTCCTCTTATAATTTCATTTCTAACTCTATCTCTTCTTGTTATTCCTAACATTCTTCTTTCTAACTTTCATATCAATACTCTTATTTTTTACATTGTCGATCTGTGGTACTCCATGTTTCACTTATATAAGTAAAGACGGGGATAATACATGCTCTGTTAATCCGTGTTAATCTCGTTTTTCAGATGGGAAATGCAGCAAACTTAAGCGAGTTTCACAAAGGCCAAATTGGAATGGCCAGATGACTGGGTCAGAGCATTTCGGAGACGGCAAGGCTTGTGCCATTCTCATGGTCAGTACCTTCAAAAAATGGTCGAAGGAGGGGAAAATCAGGAACCTCCAGCAAGCACATAGATGCTTTGGCCGCGGGTGGCTTAGTGGGCACCGTTCGTGACTGCCACGGAAAGGGCCTCAGGTTCGATACCAGCCAGGTACGAACGCTCGATCCACTAAATATCCGCCGTGCGTCGGATGGGCACGTTAAGCCGTCAGACCCTGGGTACTGGCCTCCCGGTAATAAATAAGGGCGTCTTCCTCCCCCTTTCTACTTCGCTTCCGTGTCACTTTCCTATCGGGCGCTCTAGCCCAAATCTCCTAAGATTTGTTTAAGACCTGGGGTCAGACACTCCCTTCCTAAAATCCTCTACATATAATCTGCTCATCGATGCTAGAGGTGAGCGAAGGCTGATTTGTAAGGTACGAGCCAACAGAAGGGATACTGTGGCGCAGTTCGCCGGTAATCTGAATGCTGGTGACGGGAGTAATGTGTCACGACACACATTACATCAAACCGTGCTGATAATCGGCGACTTAGTCGGAAGCAGCTCAGAGTGTGATCTTAGTTAATCGCCGAAAGCGCCTGCAATGGGCACGCGAGCATCAAAACTGGACCTTGAATGATTGGAAGATGATTGTCTGGCTCGAGGAATCTCTTTTTCTGTTGCACCATGTGAACGGCTGTGAACGTGTGCGCCATTTACCTGGGGAAGTCTTGGCACCACGGTGCACCATGGAATGAAAACAAGCCGGTGGAGGAAGTCTAACGCTTTGAGAAATGTTCTACTGGAAAACCCTGGATCCAGTCGTTCATGTGCAAGAAACTATGACGTTTACCATCTACCTAAACATCACTGCAGATTAGGTACATGCTTCCATGGCTACGGTATTCCCTTCTAGTAGTGCCATCTTTCAGAAGCATAATGTGCCATGCCACAGTGTCCGGATTGTTCGAGAATGGTGCGCGGAACATAAGCAAGACCTTCACGTATTGCCATGGCCTTAAAACTCCCCAGATATATATCCAATCGAGCATCTGTGATTTATGTTTGAACCGCAAATCCGATCTCGGGCGACTCAACCATGTAACTTACAAGAGTTGGAAGATCCGCTGCTAATATACCGGACACCTAGAAGAGACACACAACACGTCATTCATTGACATACGTTAGTACGGTATCGGTCCGCCTTTGGCCTTAATGCATGCACTGACCCTTCGAGACATGCTTTCGACAAGGTTTTGGAACACAGCGATAGGCATGCGCTTCCATTCAGTACGAAATGCTGCCGCTAACTGTTGCTTAGTAGTACGCCTTGGTTCCAAACTTCTTATGCGGAGCTCTAATTCATCCCATAGGTGCTCTATGAGATTAAGATCAGGGCTCTGTGCTGGCCAGTCCATATACGATACGGAATTATCGTCAAACCACTCCGTAACAGTCCTTGCTTTATGGCTCGGTGCATTATCCTGCTAGTACCAACAAGGCTCGGTTCCATAGAATTGCCACAGAGTTGGTAGGACATAATTGTCTAGAATATCGAGGTAGACGTGCTGATTAATAAGTTTATCCACGATAACCAATGGGCCGGGACCATACCACGAAAAACATCCCCACACGAGTACACTGCCAGCTCCAAACTTGACCTTAGGAACAGTACACTGTGGTAAATAGCATTCCTCCGACTGCCACCATGCTAAACGACGAGAAGCATTCCGATTCCGAGTGGAGATGAAAGGCTTATGAGCAGTCGCACGACCACGGTAACCCATGGAATGAAGTTCTCTGCGAATGGTACCTGTACATACCGAGAGTCCAACATCTTTACTCACCTGTACACTGAGGTCCTGTGCAGTACTCCGTCGATTAGCTGTAACGACTCTCCTGAGGCTTCGGCGTCCTCTATCACTGATTTTCTTTGGTCTGCCGGTATGTTTTGCTGCTTCAGGCACACCATGTGTCTTCCACTTATTCACTACATCCGAAACAGTTGACTTGGGTATGTTTAAACGCCTCTCGGTTTCTTTTATGGACAACCCACTAATATAACACCCAGCAATCTTTCCTTTCTCAAATGAGTGCTCTCCCTCCGCGACATTTTTACTCAACCTCACAGTGCGATATGATCGCGGTTAGCTGCAGGCTTGTTTTTATACCGTTTGCAGCTGTATCGCGCATCTTAACAACGCAGCGCATCCTTTCATTTGCTTTTGAAGGGGTGTCTGGGGACTTTTGTCAATATAAGGTATCAGATACCGCAATACACTTTTAGAAATCTTGTATCGTCGGTTCCTCGCCAGGTAAGAGTTGTTTCGGCGTCACGTGGAAGACCAACATCATATTAGGCAGACGGTCATAATGTTTTGTCTCTTTGGCGTATGAAATTAAATTTGCTTTGAATAAACACTTATAATTTATTCATGTAGAAATAGAACAAACTTTTCTCTGATAGGTAGTTATTGATAGTCGTATTACTTTCCCAGAACACTTTCTCAGTGGTTTATGTCATTGTTTTTCAAGGGGTGCAGATTTATATACATGAGATGCGGGCGCCAGCCACCTCCACGACGCCCCACTGGACACTATCAATCTCACTCTGCATTGTCTACGAAACGATTCAATAATATGTTTTTAAATTTTATGTTTTCAGCTATATGCTTTGCAATATCATTTTCGTAGGAAAACTGAAAGTAAGAACAACTGAAAATAATAAAATAATAAAATGGAGTGTGTGTGGGGGGGATGGGGGAGGGGGTAACGATTACCATGAGCAACTCAGAGAGTTAAAAACACTAACAAAATTGGTCGAAATTTATAAACAGCATTTCATCGAATGACTGGAGATCTGATAAGTGAAACATGAGGGACAGATCCCCTCACTGGAAGGAATGTTTCTTCCAAATTTGAGAAAATCCACGGTGTTTACAACCTGGAATCACTGAACACGTGCAGTTAAACATTAAATGAGCCGGCCTATTAATTCGAGTTGTAGGATTTGGGCCAGTTGTCAGAAACACCAGCCACAAACCCAAGATGGGGCATTAGTGGCGTGCGCTAGTTCTCTCCCTTCCCTGGAACCAATGACTCCAAATTAGGGATGAGCAGTTGCCTATATATAACCCAGTGAGTTGCTTATGGTTATTAGATTCCGAAACAACAACAGCAAAAAAAACATTAAGTGAATTGTTTCCGACATTGCCGGTCCGTCTTTCTCTTCCATTTTAGGTGAAGTTGGAAATGCATGACCTGCAGAGGGGTGAGGTTGATTTTTTGAGCTTTCCTGTTCCAGCAAACGGATAAACAACTGAAAAAGTCGAATGCTTGGAACTCATTTCACAATTTTATTTTTGTGTAGTTTTTCCAATCGAATTACATAGAGCAAGGTGCTCTTAATAAACTGGCAGTTTCGTAACACAGGAAAGGGGGTGGGGGTCATATTTTGAGTTTTACGTTAAGAAACATTAAGTCAGGCTTAAAATAAGTACCGAAGCTGAAATCTAGATCTGTTTCACATATTTCGAATATTTCAGGACCGGAAGAGAGCCACCATCCCACAGAAGTGAAGCTATCATTGTCATGAAAGAATCTCTGGAGTGGAGCCCGGCGACATGCATGTCTTTGTGTACGCCCAAGGCCGCTGGCTCTATCTTTAAAGAGGAGATCGTTTTTTCAAAACTTTTAACGTGCATGCACATCAAGTGACGAGTCGGGCAACACACACATATGTCGAGTTGTACAGAAAAGAGAAGTCAAAAATTGCTTTTCTGTTGGTGCGATTAAACTGAGTTTTTTTTCCTTGTAATGTTTGCGCTTCACCTACAATTTTCATATTTCTTTCGTACCTGCATGTATAAATTACAAATTCTTAAATTCATACCTTTAGATATTCAAAACGGTGGTTACGCTGTGATACATATATATTATCATCATCATTGTGAACCATTATCAATCCACGGCTGAATGAAGGTCTCCAAGTTTCTTCCACAATGGTCTGTCTTGAGTTAGTCTCCTCCATTTCACTCCGGTACGCTTTCGAATTTCATCCACCCATCTCTCACGTGCTCTTCTTCTGGGTCTTTTCCTGTCCCTTGGTATCCACTGTAAAGCTTCAGTTGTCCATCAGTGGTCCGTCTTTCTCGCAATATGTCCAACCCATTCCTTTTCAGGGATTTTTCTCTGATCATGATGTCTTCCACTCTTGTTAATGTTCCTGATAAACGAATTCCTCTTATCTCTTCTGGTTACACCAAGCATGCATCTCGTCATGCTTCTTTCAGTTGCCTGCAGCCTATGTGCGGCTTTTAAAGTTAAAGTTGAAGTCTCTGCTCCGTATGTAAGAACTGGAAAGACGTATTGATCAAACATTTTTTCTTTTAAAACATAATGGTATAGTGCTTATGAGAACTGTACTCTTTCTTCCAAAAGCTCTCCAATATGCTGATTAATTTCTTCGTCAATCTGACCCTCGCTTCATATCTGTTTCCTTAGGTAATTTTAGGTACAGGTTATCTCCAGGTGTTTCCTATCAATCTTCATTTTTTGTAAAAGTATTGTACATGAGTTTTGCTTTCTGAAAGTTCGTTTTTGATCTCCCCTCTTTACTCTTGTCAGCAAGTTCCCGGTCCATACTCTGCAGCTCTGAAGTTGTTGCAAAAATGATTACGTCATCAGCAAAACAAAGGCAAAAATGATTACGTCATCAGCAAAACAAAGGTGAGTTAACTAATCTCCATTAATCTTTATCCCATTGTTTCCTCAATTCAACAATGGAAAAACATTTACTAATGTGGCATTGAAGAGTTTGGGAGATATGGTGTCACCTTGTCACACTTCCTTTGCAAATTTTATTGATGCTGTATCCTCAAATAGCCGAACCTTTGCACTTGCATATATATATATATTTCGAAATTGTGGGAATTTTTAAAACAGAGGTCATCGTTCTTTCCACGTTTATAAGTGAGTCACAGAAAAATTGTCATTGCCCGCCCCCTGGAATCGAACCCAGGGTCATCCAGTTTCGCGCCGGATATGCTTCCACTGCGCCACAGCGGCCTCGAATTCCTCCAGACTCACATACACTAACTGCCACGCCAATTGGCAGATTGCTTCTTGGAGCCCCGCACAATGCTGGAGATTCACCAAAGATGGTAAGCAGCAACTGAACAAATAATTAGAAGGCGAATGAATATTTAATACAGTCATGTGATGTGGACTAGGAACATCAAACAGAGGTCATCGCTCTTTCCACGTTTATAAGCGAGTCACGGAAAAAATTCTCCTTGGCCGCCACCGGGAATCGAACCCAGGGTCTTCCAATTACGCGCCGGATATGCTTCCACTGCACCACCGTGGCGGCTAATGAGAATTTTTCCGTAACTCACTTATGAACGTGGAAAGAGCGATGACCTCTGTTTGATGTTCCTAGTCCACGTCAAATGAGAATTTTTCCGTGACTCACTTATAAAGGTGGAAAGAGCGATGACCTCTGTTTGGTGTTTCTAGTCCACGTCAAATGAGAATTTTTCCGTGACTCATAAACGTGGAAAGAGCGATGACCTCTGTTTGATGTTTCTAGTCCACGTCAAATGAGAATTTTTTCGTGACTCACTTATAAAGGTGGAAAGAGCGATGACCTATGTTTGTTGTTCCTAGTCCACGTCAAATGAGAATTTTTCCGTCACTCACTTATAAACGTGGAAAGAGGGATGACCTCTGTTTGATGTTCCTAGTCCACGTCAAATGAGAATTTTTCCGTGACTCACTTATAAAGGTGGAAAGAGCGATGACCTATGTTTGTTGTTCCTAGTCCACGTCAAATGAGAATTTTTCCGTCACTCACTTATAAACGTGGAAAGAGGGATGACCTCTGTTTGATGTTCCTAGTCCACTTCAAATGTCTGAATTTTTAAAAATTCTTTTTTGGTATTGAACCGCCACCATGAGCAACTCTGAGGGCTATAAGCCGCCGGTCGTCCCTAATTTGGGTTCGCTGGTTCCAGAGGCGGAAAAATTTGGATTCCGCACGTAGCTTTTATGAATTAAAGTCCATCGATATTCTACTGTAGCTGCCAGAAGACAGATTTCTTACGCTGCAGATGAAACTCTCTCTTTACGGGTCCCGTGAGCCATAAATTTCACTAAAACGAACGAAAGACCGCGAACAAATTATCTGTATGAATTCAAATCTTGTGTACACATGGGTGGATAACAACTTTTTTTATTAAGTTCTGCTCAAAATCAAGAAAATATACCTCCTTTCTTGGACGAACTGGAAATTGAGTTCGCATAATCCTGCAGTTTAATTAGCAATGAATGCCAAATTTCCATGCTTTAGGTAGGTTACGTCAAATTCAACTTGCCTTCAATTAAATGCTTCCAACCAAATTGTTACTTGAATGCTAAAAAAGCGTTTTTTCGGTAGACACGACTTGAGAGTGGTTCCAACTGATCGTGCTGTGAGTACGTCGGGACAATGCTTCACACGTTATAGTTTTTTGTTGTTGTGTGAAAACGCAAATTAACTGGTGACGGCCTCGATTCCTCATTCTTCTGTTCCGGAGCCTAATGCATTCCCAATTAAACTACACCGATGGAATTTATCTCTGCAACTGTGCCGTCTTGACATGTGCTTCACCTCTCTAGTACGTCACATATGTCCCTCTTGAGAAAAGGGCTAAGACGGAAACATGGGTTTCCGATTCAGCCGGCAAACCACGCTTGAAGGAGAGCTCACTGTAGAAGAAGGAATTCTGACTAATTCCAGATGATGTGTGGAAGAAGCATCACGCATTTTTTTTTTTTCGAAGCGAAGGAATTCTCATTCATTCCGGACGATGTGTGGAACGAACACCACACATTTTTCGAAGAACCCAACTGCCAATAGATCGATTTTCACAATCGTGCGCCAATGCGAAAACACAAATTTACTGGTGATGCGGCTCGAACCCGCCTCCTTCTGCTCCGAAGCCGAATGCTTTCCCAATTAATCTACACCGACAGAATTTCTGGCTGCAATTTTGCCGTCTTAACATGCCCTTCAACTCTGTGGTACGCCACAGTTGTTGTTTCGGGTTCAGCCCACTCTTTAGCACCCCCCCCCTCACCAAATATTTAAGCATTTTCTTTGGTCTGCCGGCACGTTTTGCTGCTTCAAGCACGACATGTGCATCCAAAACAGTTGACTTTGGTATGTTTAGACGCCTCTCGGTTTCTCTTATGAACAACCCACTAATATAACACCAAACAATCTTTCCTTTCTCAAAGTCAGTTCTCTCCCGCCGCAACATTTTCACTCAACCTTACAGTGCGATATGATCGCGGTCAGCTGCAGGCTTATTTTTATACCGTTTGCAGCTGTACCGCGCATGTTAACAACGCAGTGGATCCGTTCATTTGCTTTTGAAGGGGTGGCCGGTGACTTTTGTCAGTATAGTGTACATTGAATAAATACTACGCAGAATATTCGTTCGAAAACTTTTTGTACTAGAGATAACGTTACCAGCGTAGGGTAAAATGCACATGAGCGGAATGTTTTGCCAAAATTTCTGCCAAAAACTTCAAAATTTGTGCCTCCCATCATACTTAGAACCCTAACAGCCCACCCAGTTCGCTGCCATTGCTTGTAGAACTATAAGTCCCTTATTTAGGGCCGCTGGTTCCGGGGTGAAGACAGAGCGAGCACTATTAGAAAACATATCACCTATGCCTCATCCGGGACTCGAACCCGTGCCCATTTCAGATGAAGGTCAGACGCCACCGCCTCAGACCACCCAGCTCCTAGAAAAATTTTTCGACTGAAACTTTTCTGCATGAATGCAGCTATATGGTAGGAAAATGTTGCAATAAAAGATATGATGAAGACAGAGAAAAGCAAAGGGAAGAATTGCGATCCACCTGAATAACTGTGTAATTAATAATTATGCAGAAAACTGAAAGGGCGTTGAGAAACGGCACTGTCATGCATCCAGGCGTTGTTCACTTCGAGGCACGGTTGTGTTTCGAATCTGCCGCTGCCGTATGTCATCGCAAGTCATTGGCCTTCACTATTGTAAGTATTCCTACATTCACATTCTTTTTCCAAAAAAAAAAAAAAAAAAAAAAAGAAAAAGACGATGAGTTATAGGTGTATCTCAAGCCAGGGTTGAAGCTTCTCAGAAGAAGTGAAGGGAAGAGGTTGGGTTGTCGACAGTCTTTTTTTTTTTTCTTTTCTGTTTACCTCGAAATGCCCCATCAAATCTTCCCCATCTTTCCTTTTCCCCCATCTCTTCATGTCTGTGACATCACTTCCTGTCGTCTCAGTAAAACCAGACTGCCTGACTCTCATTCACTTCCATCAGATTTAAACTTTCCAAGGGCCATTCCTCACCCCACTTCCGGAACGAAATGGGGTTTTCCCCTGGGAACCGATTCTCCTTTTCCTTTCTGTTTTCATTTTCTTTTTTATTCATCACGCCTTTCTGGCAGTTGTCCACTTTAAACGAGCCGTCTGCGTTTGTTATTCTTTTGAAGATCGACTAGATTTCGAATATGAGGAAGTGGGTCAAACACGTGAAGGAGGGTGCAAGTCGACTGCAAGGGAAAATTTAAATTCCTCCCACGCAGATGATGAACTTCTCTTGTTATTTCTTTCTGCGTGTTTCGTGTATCCCTAAGGTAAGACAAACAGGTTTTGATATCGTTTTTCGCTTTTATTTCTTTGATAGAGGAACTGTATTTTGCATCTCATTTCCGCACCTATTGAAGTATGAAAAATTCCTGCAACTGAAGTTCAGCGGTAACTTATACTATGTCGATTTTTCACGCTAGTGTCTGAATTACGAAAGAAGAAAAAAACTCAAGGTTTGTTAACTGGAGCCTCAGGGATTTGTTTAAGACTGACTTCAGGTTGAAAATCGTTGACATCACTTTTATCATCATCATTCATCATTGTCAACCATTATCAATCCACTGCTGGACGAAGGTCTCCCCAAGTTTCCTCCACAACGGTCTGTCTTGTGCCAGTCTCCTCCATGTCACTCCCGCATATTTACGAATTTCATCCACCCATCTCCCATGTGGTCTTTTTCTGGGTCTTTTCCTGTCCCTTGGAATCCAATCTAAAATTTCGGCTGTCCATCTATGGTCTGTCCTTCTGGCAGTATGTCCAGCCCATTGCCATTTCAGGGATTTAACTCTGATCATGATGTCTTCCACTCTCGTCATTTTTCGGATCCACGAGTTCCTCTTCTTATCTCTCCTGGTTATACCAAGCATGCACCTCTCCATGCCTCTTTGAGTTGTCTGCAGCCTTTGTATGTCTCTTTTAGTTAAGGTCCACGTCTCTGCACCATACGTAAGCACTGGAAGGATGCATTGATCAAACACTTTTCTTTTAAGACATAATGGCATATTGCTCTTGAAAATTATGCTGTTTCTTCCAAAAGCTCTCCAGGCAAGTTTTGTACGCCGATTAATTTCTTCATCAATGTGACCCTCACTTGATATCTGCTGTCCAAGATAAACGTACGTGTCTGTTATCTCCAGCTTTTCTCCATCAATCGATAAATCTTCATTTCTTGTAAAAGCATTGAACATCACTTTTTGTCTTCTGAAAGTTCATTTTTAATCCCACTTCTTTACTCTTGTCAGCAAGTTCCTGGATCATACTCTGCAGCTCTGATGGGGTAGTTGCAAAAATGACTACGTCATCAGCAAAACGAAGGTGGGTTAGATAATCTCCATTAATCTTTATCCCTTTGTTTTCCCAGTTCAGTGATTGAAAGACATTTTCCAATGTGGCATTAAAGAGCTTCGGAGATATGGTGTCACCTTGTCTCACTCCCTTTTCCAATTTTTATGTGTGTTGTATTTTCAAACAGCCGAATCTTTACACTTGCATTTTCATAGATGTTATTAATAATATTAATGTATGCATCTTCAATACCGCAGGATTTCAGAGCCGTGGTAACTGCTGATGGTTTCACCGAATCAAAGGCTTTTTCATAATCGATAAAAGCCATGCACAATGGAAGTTCATATTCCCTCGCTCTTTCAATTAGTTCTCTCAGTACGTGGATATGATCTATTGTGCTGTAGCCACTCCTGAATCCAGCTTGTTCTCTCGGTTGAGCCATGTCCAGTGTTACCTTCAAGCGGTGTGAAAGAACTTTAGTGAAGATTTTATAAACCACTGATAGGAGGCTGATAGGTCTGTAGTTCATGAGATCCTCAATGTCACCTTTTTTATGTAGCAGGATCATTGTAGCATTGTTCCAACCCTCAGGAATCTTCCCTTCATTAAGGCATCGAGTGAAAATTTGGGCGAGTACTGTTTCAATTTCTCCACTTGCTTCTTGTATGATGTCTATAGTAATTCCATCTTCTCCTGGAGCTTTCCCCCGCTTCATGTTTTTGATTGCATGAGCAACTTCTGCTGGGAGGACTGGAAGAACTCTGGTACCTTTCATGATGTCTGGAGTACATGTATCATCCCTTTCATATAATTTGGAGTAGAAATCTTTCACTCTTGTCAAAATTTCGCCTCTATTTCTTGTTATAGAACCATCTTCTTTTCTCAGAGCCATAATCTGTTTTCTTCCCTTACTGAGATGTCCCTTTGCTATCTTAAGGCTTTGGTTGTTTTCAATTGCTTTCCTCACTAGCTCACAGTTGAATTTCCCTTACGTCTTCAGTGATACTTTTTCGTGTTGTCTTGCATAGCTCTATATATTCCACTTTGGAAGTCACATCTTCTTTAGTTGTCCTCATCTCTCTTCTTTTTTGCATCAACATTTTTGGTTTTTCCTGATAATTTGTTCACATGCAACTTGTTCTTAGACCCAGCTAATTTTGTTGCTGTTTCCATTAGAGCTTTGGTTACTTTTCTGTTAACTTCCGAAATATCCACTTCTTCCGATGTTAGGCCTTCTAAAGCAGAGAATCTGTTCTTCAGTTCCAACTTGAAAGTATTATGGTGTTTTTTAAGGTTGGTTATGTCAATACATTTTGTTTGTCTTATGAGCTTGCCACGTTCCAGTTTAGTGTTGAGGTGCATCTTACATCTCACCAATCTATGGTCACTACCTGTGTTGAACTTGTTCAGCACACTGCAGTCTCCTATGACGAATTTTTTGTTACACATAATAAAATCAATTTCACTTGTCGTCCCAATTGGATGTCTCCATGTCCATTTCCTGTGTGGCTTTTTCTTGAAAAAGGAGTTCAAGATGAAAAATCCTTCTGCCTCTGCAAACTCAACGAGAGTATTTCCACGCTGGTTTCTGTTGCCGTGACCGAATTTACCTACTGAAGTTTCATTCTGTTGCCGTTGCCCTATTTTTGCATTGAAATCTCCCATAATTATCTTCCAAGTGGTGCTTACCTTTATTATTTAGTTGACGAATTTCCTCATAAAATTCTTCAATTTCTTCTTCAGGATGACTTGTGGTGGGTGCATAAGTTTGAATAATCTGAGCCTGGTATCTTCTCGATAGTTGGATAACGAGTCGTGCAGCTCTGTCAAGAGGAACTTTCAACTTCTACCACTTTATCCTTCAGTTTCTTGTTTATTATAAATCCAACACCACTAGTTCTGCCAGTATCTGTCCCACGATAATAGAAGAGATGTCCACTTTTCAGTTCAATGAGATCTTCTCCTTTTCTCCTTACCTCACTTAGCCCGACGATGTCCCACTTGATCCTTTGTAGTTCCTCTTCCAATTCAAGAAGCCTTGAATCAGAAGATAGGGAGCGTCCGTTATAGGTAGCCAAGGTCAGCATCAAATGGCAGCCTAGTCCGGTCCTCCGGGGATTCTTAGCACCCTCTGCCTTCATGTCGCACTGGCCGCTGCCTTGGCCAGGTACATTCCAGCTGCCGGAGACTGAGGGCCAAGATTTAAGTTGTAGAGTCATTTTGGAGGTGTTTACGTATGTGTAAATTGCTAGAAGTGTTTTTGATTGACCTTCCTAACAAGACTTAACAAAGTTTGAAAGAAAAAGACACAATATCAATAATTTCCTTTATACTTTGATGGAGTTCGAGACATTTCAGGTTCTACTATGTTGAAACACTATTAAATGTGAAGCACAACAGTTATATATATTTTCACTAATGTTTTCAGGAAACGACAGGCAAAAGATATCAAGAAATGTAACTTACAATAATATTTGCTAGTCGAAGTACACTCATAGTCACAATTCCTCATTTCACAGGCATCCGTTGTTATCACAATATTATATTTCTAGATAAGACTATTTTAATGTTTAAATAATCAAGATAGCTTGCGTCAAAATGTACACTCAGTAATGCATTATTAGTCATACTATCACTACAGTGTCTCCTTATTCTACACGTAGCTTTTATTTATTTTTGACCCATTATCAGTTGTTGCCAAAATGTATAAGGAAATTCGGGAAAGTGACGTGCCGTTCAGAAGGAAACATCTAACAGAAGAGTAACATAATTTACATATAAGAATAGAAAAGCAACACCAAGGTAAAATAGAGATATAAACGTCACAACTTGAAAACTGGAAGAATAAGTAATAAATTCAATGTTGTTTACTTTTTTTTCTCTCTTACTACAAAATGGATGTCGTATTATCATCAGAGGTAAAAAGTGAAATAAATGAACATTTCAGGTCATGTAAATGAAAAATGAATCTTCATGTGAATCAAAAATGAATCTTCGTGTAAATGAAAAGTGCCGCCCTAGTGGCGCAGTGATCTAAGTACTAGTTTATGACCATTCGTCCGAGAAGGGTCCGAGTTCGAATCGCGGTGAAGCATGTATGTTGTGTTTGTCTTACGGTACTGGTTCTCTCCCTTCCCTGGAACCAGTGGCCCTATATTCGGAATGGGCGGCTGCTTATAGCCCATCGAGTAGCGCAAAAAAGAAAGAAAAGAAATGAAAGTGAAATTCTCTTAAGGGACGAAGTACTTGAAATAGTTTGTTCCAAAAGTATTTCAACGATTACGTCATCGGAAATCAATGTTTTCCCACTGTCATGTTACACCAGAAAACAACAGCATTAAAAAGAAATTCAGATTCATTTCCACATTTCTGTTCTTTCCAGGCTTCTTACCGGTGCCACTATAAACTAGCATCACCAGGCAGCTGCTTCGTTTAGTTACTTTAATAGGTATTCGCACAGTTCGGGCTGGGGGCTCAGTTGGGCATGCACCCCATGCTTATCCTGAGCCAAGCTCGGACGAGAGATCCAAAGCTCGCGCCTCAGACCAAGCGGTGTTATTTTGTGGCAATGTTTCCTAACTTAATCTTTAGCCACAGCATGCAACAGGAAGGATGTTAATGAATGAAATACGGGTTTACACCATTGTACAATACAAATTTGGAAGTTGTGAATCCGTTTATTTGTGTAAACATGGCATGAATGGTAAGTCAGATAATATCTGAAAACTTGAAAATTTCGTTGTCTTGGATCGGGGATCGAACCCGCGTCTCCCGGATAGCGCCCGAGTATGCTAACCACCACACAACCCAAAGCGACCGAGTTTCAAGTTTCCGATTAATTTGATGTTACTGAATTTTTGAGCCTTATGAGCACGTGCCTTCATAAAAGCCTGAAACACATATTACATGCTAGAAATGTTTTGATATGGTGTAATCAACTGTTTCCTAAAAAGTGAAGATTTCATCTACAGCATATGATCAGCACTTAATCTTATTTCCTCATGTCCTGCTAGTAAAAGAATTTTAAAAGCTGGATTATTATGAGCAGAGATTTCGTGGAAAATGCAAGTAAAACCACCACCCAGCGAAAAATTCTCCATCTGAAAATTCGGGGAAATATTTAAATATCCTGGTAATGACTGCAGCCATATTGCGTTAGGAAAATTCCATTCTGACTAACAGAAGCAGATATTTTGTGCCCAACGTATGTGCATGTCTTTAAGCCACATAGCTTGGTTATTTTTTTACAAGAAATTTTTTTTTAATTTGTGGTTAATCTAGACTATATTGCTTTTGAAGATCGACTAGATTTGTTTTAAAACATTTTTTTTCCGTTCCACCTTGCAGCGGAGATATGCTGCAGAAAGAAAGAATTATTTGATACCTGAAAATAGTTGGAAAATCACGAAAACATGAAAAATACTGGTGATGCCGATTAAAAGATAATTTTTTTGAGTGAAACTGCTACAAGCAAAGTCACCATGCCTGATTACAGAAGGGTTATAAGTCATCTTATGGGACATTTTTCATGTAGAATTGCTGGGAAAAATTTTTATAATCTTTGGATGTTAACCATTTTCAACAGGAAGAGAGACTTCATAAAATATAAAATTCTAGAAAAACAGTATACTGCCGTATGCACATGTACTCTCATGCTACCTAGCCGGAAAACAGTACATAAGAAAAGTAAGAAGGTATGTGAGCAATACTGATCATCTTTTCCGCTATCTAAATGCTACACTGTGAAAACATTTTTGAAATTCACAAGCCACTTTCCGTACAAGACTTGCCTGGAGAGCTTTTGGAAGAAACAGCATAATTTTCAAGAGCAATATGCCATTATGTCTTAAAAGAAAAGTGTTTGATCAATGCATCCTTCCATTGCTTACGTATGGTGCAGAGACGTGGACCTTAACTAAAAGAGACATACAAAGGCTGCAGACAACTCAAAGCAGCATGGAGAGGTGCATGCTTGGTGTAACCAGGAGAGATAAGAAGAGGAACTCGTGGATCAGAAAAATGACATGAGTGGAAGACATCATAATCAGAGTTAAATCCCTGAAATGGCAATGGGCTGGACATACTGCCAGAAAGACAGACCATCGATGGACAGCCGAAATTTTATATTGGATTCCAAGGGGCAGGAAAAGACCAAGAAGAAGGCCACATGGGAGATGGGTGGATGAAATTCGAAAGTATGCTGGAGGGACATGGAGGAGACTGCCACAAGACAGACCGTTGTGGAGGAAACTTGCGGAGACCTTCGTCCAGCAGTGGATTGATAATGGTTGATAATGATGATGATGATGATTTCCGATAAAGCCTTTCCCGTGAAATGACGAAAAAACACCTGAATTTCACAGATTTTTTCGTACGCCAGAAAATTCTGACTTTTCGGAAACCTTTCTGCAATTCTTTTCTTATATTGACGGTAAATGGACATTTTTCAGATGTGTTAACGAAAAATTCTGAATTTTCGGAAACCTTTCTGCAATTCTTTTCTTAAATTGACGGTAAATGGACGTTTTTCAGATGTGTTAACGAAAAATTCTGAATTTTCGGAAACCTTTCTGCAATTCTTTTCTTATATTGACGGTAAATGGACGTTTTTCAGATGTGTTAACGAAAAATTCTGAATTTTCGGAAACCTTTCTGCAATTCTTTTCTTATATTGACGGTAAATGGACGTTTTTCAGATGTGTTAACGAAAAATTCTGAATTTTCGGAAACCTTTCTGCAATTCCTTTCGTATATTAACGGAAAAACTTTCCCATTTTTTTCGTATTCATAGGTCGGAAAATTTCCGATAATTGGAGCGATGGGCGAGAATACTTGAGATTTGATTACCTGTTAAATTTCAACCGTCTCTCAGAGGATCTGATTTTGAAATTCCGCAGCGAGATCGGATATTGCAGATAACATGTCGCATGAAATTTTGGTTATTGTGGCACCGGATATTTCTTCCTCTTTCCCTCATTTTGGGCACCAGCGATTGTATATTGTGCTACCGAAAGACTAAATTACACTCTACGTCAGAAAAATAGGTGCACCCAGAAGGAAGCAACCGACAGGAATGAAACTTGGTGGGTAGGTTTGACATTGTCAGACATGCAAATGATTTAAGTATCACGCTCGGCCGCGTATGTGACGTCAGCAAGGAGGAGTCGTAGCGCTGTGCCTGACCGGCTATATAAGGTCGTCCCATTGAGCGTGCTTGCCATTCTGACTCGTGCTGTTGTGTTGGTTGCCTCCTTTGCAAGTGAAGTATGCTTCGGAAAAAAGTTTGGAAGCAATACGAGCATTTGGAGGATTTCGAGAGGGGCCGAATCGTCGGGCTCCGGGAAGCAGGATGGTCTTATCGCCGTATTGCGCGACATACTGGTCGTGCGGATGTCCCCATAGCACGCTGTTGGCAATAGTGGATAGATCAAAGCACGCAGCAGTGACAGGAAGGGTCTGAGAGTCCTAAACGCACCACAGAGAGAGAGAACCGACGGGTTGTCCGATATGCGCGGAGTAACCCAACAGCCACGATTGCGGATATTCAGGTGCCCTCCATGTATCGTCCAATTAGTGCCAGCACCATTGGCAGACGGCTGTACGAAGTAGGACTACACGAACGCAGACCGTTACGACGACTGCCCTCAATACTATTGCATCGTCACCGAAGGCTGCAATTGTGTCGTGCCAGACTGTCATGGAACCATTCAGAATGACGAGAACCACTTTTGTTTTGGAAGAGATGACCAACAAATCTGTGAGTGGAAGCACCGTGGTCAGCGCCGAGATGAACGGTTTGTTGTCGAGCTTCACACGTCTAGAAGGCCTGGTGTCATGGAGTGGGGTGCAATTGCCTACGACGCCAGATCGCTTTTGGTGCTTACAAGCACTTTGGCAGTCCAACGTTACGTTAATGAGGTCCTGCAACCAGTGGCCCTACCTTTTATGAACGCTCACTCCGGTGCGATTTTCCATCAGGACAACGCTCGTCCGCATACTGCTGATATCTCGAGAGCTTGCCTTCAAGGCACTGACACTCTGCCATGGCCAGCCGCATCGCCAGACCTATCGCCGATTGAAAATGTGTGGGATGCTATTGAACGCGCTATCTACGCTGCACCCCTACCGCACAACCTGCAGGAACTGCGTGAGAAGATTCAAGCTGCATGGAATGGCTTATCGCAGGACACCATTAGGAACCTGCACAACTCAATTCCGAGACATCTGGCATGCTGTGTGAGAAAACTTGGCGGCTCGACGCCATATTGAGAGACACTACTTCTTGGCGTGTAGCTCAATAAATGTTGCCCATATCAGTCTCAATGTTTAATCATTTATTGTTCCTGGTAACCTGTATCTTCGTCCCGAATGACATTTGCAGACGGACACGTCCTTTTGGGTGCATTTTTTTTAATGTAGAGTGTATTATACAAGTGATTGTTTGATGTCATGTACCTGTCTTTGAACCCCTTAAGACAAAAGCTATTATAGCTACCAAGAGTAAATATCACATTTAGTAGTTTTGTGAAATAATGCTGTAAAGCAGTATAATTCACCTTTTCTTAAAGATAATTGAAAGTCATTGTCAATTTAAAAAGATCTCAAGTTCGAAAGCATTCTGTTGCTTCGAAAAATCACGATGAAAAAATACTTAATTTGTGATGTCATCCTGCAGAAAAAATAAAATTATTACAAACTTATCCAAGAAAAAAATAAATAATAATAAGCTCCAACACAAAATAAAATGACTAATACACCCGCTTTATTAACAAAAAAATTTCATCGTCGCGCAATTAGAGTTCTATCACGAACGTGACTGCGATTCTGGGTCTCTCTCTGGCTCGGCGGTAAGACGTGGGTCTTCTACTGAGCCAACCCAAACGACCTCGGAACGAATTCCACCACGGAAGGAATGCCTGAAAAATGTGAGCGGTTTTGGATTTTGCAAAATGTCTGTGCAAATGCGAAAAACCCGAAACGGACAGTTGTGTCAATATGGGGGTTCTGGTGTAGTGGCTCCTCTTTTGCTACTCCCTTACCTCCCCCTTTCTTCTTCACTTTAAGAAGAGAAAAGCTACACCAGAACTGTTATATTGACACTACAACTGTCATATTAACCCTACATTAATGATCAGGGTTAAGAGAAAAAAAGAAAAAAAAATTATTATTTTTTTTACCACCCACTTTTTAAATTAGTTAAAGTGAAGAAGGGGGCAGTAAAGTGGTAGAAAAAGAGGAGCCACTCCAAACTGACATTACATCTATGGAAAAAAAAAATTGCACCAGGAACCCCATATTGACGGACTTTTCTGAACTGTAAGGAATTACGGACTGCAAAAATCGTTCAAAATACGAGTTGAAAGAAACGGGAACTTTTAAAAACGGAAATTTCATCAAAAAATGGACACATGCCGACAACTTTGCCGCACGTTATTTTCAGGAATTAACACCACGGGATGGGGGGGGGGTTCTTTGCAGTGTAGAAGTTGTTTTCTTTTCCATTTCGTCGTATGCAGCAGGCACTTCTTTGATACGTTCACGAAACCAAGCGGGAAAATGTTTTACCAGAAAAGCTGGAGGACGAATGGCATTTTGAAAAAGAAACTTTGTCTCAGTTCGAATATTGCAGTCTGTCACGTATAGTTAGTGCCCTAATTGACGTTAAGGTGTCTTGGACTGATCGCCAAATTGGCTGGTGTTAACGGTTCACCTGCCAAAAACTCGGAAAGATTCAACCAATGATGCGTACCGTCTTGGCAGGTCTTCATTCACGGCTGTCACTGATACAGTTTACATCATTTGCGTCGTCAGCCTTATCACAAGTACTGTCGTTTCACTAGATGCTGCATTGTTTCCCTTAAAACATTACCGATATTCGAATACTGTCGTAATATAATGTCTGTCCTATTAGTTCACCTGGAAGATGTAACCAGACATGATCAATAAATTTAAGGCTGTCTGTGAAAGTCAAACAAGAAGTACGTAAAGTCTGTTTCTTAGAATCGTTCTCAAATTCCAATACAGTTAAAGGTGATTGATCTTGCGCGCTCTGAATTCGGTCCATCCACGTGAAGATCGTTCTATAGGCTGTTCATTACGTAATAAAAGGAAGGTGCTGAAATGCAATTAGCTGTGGATCTTTTTAATGTTTTCTGATGCCCCAAATAATATCTATAATAATATATAAAGAGAGAAACATTGTGTGTTTGAGGTAATCTCGAAAACTACTGAATCAATTTGGACAATTCTTTCACCGTTGGGAAGCTTATTTCTTTCCGGTGGACATATGCTATTTCGTTTATTTTTTAAAAAAAATTTATTATTTTTAATTATTTTTGGCTGCACTACCGAATCAGATCGGTTTCAAGTAGTTCCCGATTTCCCGTGTATCGTACAACCTGATTACACCCAACGTTAAAGAAAGTAGTTCACGATAGTATACGGAATTTATATTAAAATAATAATGGTTTCTGAGATTTTGCTTGAGAGCTTCCCAATTGGATTCGATAGTTTGTGTATGAGCTACACTGTCACGATCTATAAAATCACATTGACATAATTTACAAAATCTGAATAAATACTGTCAGCAACTTATATGCCAATAAATGGCGTTTTCCTAAAATTCTGAATACGTAATATATTATAAAGAGAAAAAGATTGTATGTTTGTAAGAGGTAATCTCGGTAACTACTAAACCGATTTGGAAAATTATTTCGCCTGTTCAAAAGCTTATTTCTTCTCGATGGACATAGGCTATATATTATTACGATATGAAAAATTGGTGATGAACGGCAAACGTTTTTTTAAAACACCGCCGCGTCTCTTACCGGTGTCATGCAGGGTGGGGGAACGAGATTGAATGACCACTTCGATGTTGCGCCGGAACAGCCAAGCGAACTGGCAAGTAGTACAGAGAGGTACGCACTAATATTGCTTCCTTGGTTGTCAAGGTCTCAATATTAAGTGACTTTAGAGTAGGTACCTATATTATTATTTGAGAGTTCGTATGCTTAAGTAATAAATTGCAACCAAACTGGGTCCGAGACTTGGGCTTCCCCCCCCCCCCCCCAGTACTGTTTTTTTTTAAATTGCGAAGTTCATATTTTAATTGTTAAGTAATAGATGTAACATTTTGTTTTCTAAATTTTAGGTACATCCTATTGCTAACATGTTACCAAATAATTATGAGGATTTGGATTTGAACACTTATTTGTACACGAACTCCATTCTTCTTTCCTTTTGTGTGAACTTGAGTGTTACGTTTTCACAAAATGTTTTCTTCCGAGTACTTTTTCATATTTAAAAATAATGTTTTTCTCTATAAACAAACCAGCCAAGTTGCTCGAATGTGCATGTCCTTGTGTGGCTCTAAGATATATCTTGATTCTTTTTAATACGGAAAAAACTTCTTTCGGCAGTTGCAGTTGTTGATGAACAGTTTAATATTGATCAGCTAATTTGTACACCTCAATAAACACTATGTCCAATTATTCAACTTTATGTAACAAGTAATGTTTCTTACTGATTTGTTTTGTATTCATCAAGGGAATTACCTTCAGTTCATTTTTTAATCGAGCTGCATCGAAATTTGAAGCATAGAGTTCTTTATGCTCTGATAGTAGATGTTCATGGAAGCTTTCACAAAATTTATCAAACCAGTTCGAATCCAACAAAGCCACGAATTTAAGACATAATATCACTGATTTTAATTCATTGACACTTCACACAAACTGAAACAACTCTCGCAAACACGCGCTGGAAGCATGGAGGGACTGAGTTAGGCCGAAGTTTTCGTTTTTCGGAGCGAACCCTTGGCCAAAGCCATGGCCACTCACGAGCTCCGTAGCTCATTCATGTTGTCATGGAAACGCTAGCTGGAGATAATAGTGAAGCTCTTCGCATCAGAACAGCGAAGTCTCTCGAAGACCTATTTGCGTTACGTTGATGCTCGCTAGACTGATTCTCACAATCGAAAGAAGCGAATCCGCTCGTGTTTTTTTCCGAATCGAAAGCATTGATATATCATAATACAGTTGATAATTGACTTTTATTTGTGTATATTCAATTACCTTTTACTTATGCATTCTCTGGGCTTCGCAGCTAGCCTAGCTAACCTCGAATATACGCCACTGATATAATAATATATTCTGAAATAGTATGTTCGGGTAATATGTTCTAAGTTCCACGCGAACCATACTAAAACGCGGGCAAAAGCTAGTACATAATAATTCAATAAAAGTTCAGTTTTTAGCTTTATATAACAGTTTTTTACTGTTTAGGGAATTTTGGAATTACTGGTCTTAACATTTGCTGGAATTCAGGTTGATTAACTTACTATTTAGCACAGTAAAGTTTGAGTACAAATACAGTATTGCAATCACCTTACCATTTGAAATGCTTCCATCGAAGGCTCTAAATAAAAGTCAATTTGCATTTTCTGCTATATCGAAACAAAATAATTTCAACTACAGAGCAACAAATACCCGGAATAATTTAAATGCAGGAAGTTTTCAGTTAAACATTGTGTTGTAAGGGGACATTGAAACTAGGAAAATTGCAAAACATCGAACAGACAACGGCCATGTAAAGGATTTAAAAAAAAATCAATTCCATGATAAAGTTTTTTTCTTTGCATCTCCTAATAAGTTCATAGTTGTTGAGGGTGGTAGCTAACCCCTCCATCGTTAAAAACCCACTTTAGGCACTTTACTGTACACATACAGTATATCTGTGAAGGTACTGCCCAGGGGCGTTATATTTTTATTAATTCAAACACTCTACGTGAATCAGGAACACCAAACCGAAATCATCGCTCTTTCCACGTTTATAAGTGAGTCACGGAAAAATTCTCATCGTCCGCCACCGGAAATCGACCCCAGGGTCTTCCAGTTACGCGCCGGACATACTACCACTGCACCACAGCGGTCTCGAATTCTCCAGACTCAAATGTGATTACCTGCCAAACTACATGGCAGGTTGCTTCTGGAGCCCCGCACAATGCTGGGAATCGGCCGATGAGAATTTTTCCGTGACTCACTCATTGACGTGGAAAGAGCGATGATTTCTGTTTGGTGTTTCCTGGTCCACGTCGCGTGTTTGAATTGATTATCCATTCGCCTCCTAGTTATTTATTCAGTTGCTGCTTTCAATCTTTGATGAATCCTTAGCATTGTGCGGGGCTCAATGAAGTAACCTGCCATGTAGTTTGGCTGTTAATCACATGTGATTCTAGAGAATTCGAGGCCGCTGTGGTGCAGTGGCAGCATGCCCGGCGAGTAACTGGAAGACCCTGGGTTCGATTCCCGGTGGCGGCCGATGATAGTTTTTCCGTGACTCACTCACTGACGTTGAAAGAGCGATCATTTCTATTTGGTGTTATTTTTTATGCTGAAAAGGCATGTTTAACGACAGTTCGATTTTTTTGCTAATTTTGAAACTATTTATTCACTGAAAGAAATGTTTCTAACAATTGCTCTACCACAAAAATCTATTCGGTCATTATTCAAGAATTAAATGAAAACGATGTCACGTGTATTTGGAAAATTTTGAGTGAAACATCACAACATGAGGCATTTTCGAGACGCATTGATCAAGAATCACAAATATTATATCAATTACAAAGTAATACGGAGTAAAAGACGCGTTTGCTTGCTTTAATTTATAAACTATGATGAAAGCGCAAAACAGGGCTGTCGAAATCCATTGGCTCAATTCGGAACGAAAATATTACGAAGTACAATGAAACCCCGTTTTCTGTTCGCGCAGATCAAATAACTTCCATGAATACAAGAACAAACTAAATAATAATTTTCAAGCTCTCATAAAAATATTAATAAAAAAATAATAACTTTCTTAAACAGCAGAGATTGGAGCCGGGGCAAGCGGTAGAATTTCTGCATACTAGACGTACGTGTTCGGTGCTCATGCGCCATCCACTCTGTAGCCATGGCAAGCTAAGCAGATACTTTTTCTTGTGCCCTCCGCATATTGGTGCGCATGCACCAGGTGGAAGTAGTGTGTCTCCTGGTACGTCGATAACGACAAGTGATTTGAGAAACAAAGCAGCCTGACGCGCTAAAATACGAAGCGGCAAACTGCGCTTAAAAAAAGTAAAATTGTTAAGAACTACTGTAATTTTGAGACCAGAAAGACTGTTATACGAAATTAATATGTACAAACAGATACAAAATGTCTTTGTGAAATAAAGAATGCTTGTAAAAAGTTGTAATTTATGGATTTTGCTGTTAATGTACAATTTCCGTCACTCGAATATAAGATTGAAATTTTCTCCAAAAATATGGACGATACAGATTGAGTTCCATAATAATTTTATCTTACTGTTATCTTGCTTTTAGCTGCATTGTGTGCTTTTTTTCCTTTTCCGACAAGACTTGAATATCGAAGAATACACGAAATTACATAATGCCAGTAATCATAGGATTGTCTCCTTTTCAGTTCAGTGAGCATTGTGTGATTCACGTACAGGACGTAACAATGTAGATTTCCGGAAAATGTTCGATATCAGTAATGCAACAACGGGTAGAATGCTTCATTGGAACGGCATGTGAACTGATTTGCTTTCTATCCATAGGATCTCAGGTTCTCCTTGTTCATTTTTGCTACCTTGATATTTTATTTGTGCACTGTTCATCGCGACTTCCTGGATTCCTTTGGAATTAAAAGTGTTGAGCAAAATACGGTAGGTATTTGCTTGAATGGCACTGCCAAGTAGGAATAAGTACGAATAGCGACGGGTGTCTCTTGTATACACAACGAATCGGTTCCATTCGGAACAGTGATCGGAAACCTACTTCCGAAGTTTTAGGCATAGTGCGTAATTTCTCATCCACGCCTCGCAGAGTTGTGACCGATCTAATCATTACAATGAGCTCTAACCTCCCATCTTTTCTGCGCTGACACAGTCTGGTTAATAATTGTCTGATGAAAAACTTATCGAACGCTTTTCAAAAACGTAATTAAAAATATGTCAGTGTTTCGATGTCATTACCCATTCCACATACCAGTAAGTTTTAATATATACACTATCTACCAACAAGTAATTGGACACTTGTGATAGAAAGGAAAACGAAGTTTATTCACCTTCAATAGTTGGTGGAGCCTCCACGAGCGGCGATTACAGCTGCGACCCTCCGGGGCATACTTTCAACCAGGCGTTGTACGACGGCTAGCAGTATTTTCTTCCACTCGGCTTGGAGAAGACAGGTCAGTTCTTCGACCGATTTCGGACGGTGGGGGCACTCCTTAAGTCGACGCTCCAACTCGTCACAGAGGTGCTCGATAGAGTTAAGGTCCGGGCTCTGCACAGGCTAGTCCATTCGATTAACCACATTGTCACCATACCAAGCCATGGTGGACCTCGCAACATGACAGGTGGCATTGTCATCCTGAAAGTAACACGGGTCCACCCCGTAAAACTACCACAACGTACGAAGCGCATGGTCATCCAAAATGGTGCAGTAGATCTCGGCGTCGAGCCTACCAGTAATTGCGACCATGGGTGCTATACCAGGAGAAACACACCCATAGCACGTCGAATTAAGTTAGGTTGAAGTAAGTGAGGAAATAAATATTTCCTACTTTAATTGGGGCATCGTTTATTTTTAACATTTAAAATCGCGTATGCTGTGCATTGTTAGTGTGTGAAGCGACTAAAAATTTTAACTGATTAATAAAAATCCATGAATAAATGAAATACATTGAAATACGTGATTACATTTTTTGGTGAAAATATGACATGGATGTTAAAGACGTATTAACATTTATGTCATATTTATAAACGGATTGACATCTTCCAAATTTGTAATAAAAATCCTTTAGTCGATTAATCAGTTGACTAATCGTTCCTTTAAAAAAATCGCCTGCAACACTGTTTCTGGAAAGACATTTTCTTTTTCACTAAACCCTGCCCCTACCAGCATCTTGTATATGCCACTGACTTCAATTAAAACTGCTTTATGCTCCCCAAGCTTGACATAACAGTCACATACACAAATTAACTTGACGTAGATTGATTTAATGAACTGTGGCCTAAAGAAGAGCTAGTGTTTGTACCCCTATTTTTTAAGGTGAGATTCTTTTGTGAAAAGCGAGAGAGAGAGAGAGAGAGAGAGAGAGAGAGAGAGAGAGTCCTATACGACATTTAGCAATCGTGCAACTCGGGTTATGCCAGATCATACCTTCTGCCTTGCGTTCAGGAGTTCTAGATTTTGTTGGCAGCGACCAAAAATCATGGCTTTGCAAATTTTATATTATTACACCCGTTGTTTGTAGGCTAAAAAACACACGTGCTGCGAGACCAGTTTCCATGTTTTGTTTTTACCGCTGTCACAGCAGGAAATGTCTCTTCACGCAGATGCTCAGACCCAAGATATACTGAGCAGACGACCCTGAACTAGATAAATAATTCTATCAGACTACTTGAACTAAATTTAGATCGAAGATTCTAGCTGAAACAACAGTTGCTCATTTCACAACGTTTTACGTGACTATCTCATTCTTAGCAAACTTTCAAGATTAAATTATGAGTAATTAAAATCAAGGCAGCACGTAATAAGTGAAACACGATAGCACACTTTACATTTCATAAAGTGACCTTGGTAATTTATGTATGTCTGCCTGGGCATCTTCTCGAACATTTTCACACGTACGTGTGTGTGAGGTGCATAAATTGAGTTCAGCAAGAACTACTCTTCAAAGAATGGCTCAAGATTTTCTGCTTTTCGATTCGGAAAATCTGCCAAATAATTCATAATAATTCATTTTTGATTATTTTGCTTTTTGGGGTATATTAAATAACTATATATAGATCGTGTTATTAAATAACAAATGTATTTATGTTTTTCATGTATAAGAGTACCTCAAATAATACAAATTTATTCACTATTAAGAAGTTGCTTGTCTTTCAGCATTACTTATAAGTAAAGCTGGAAGTAAAATGTTTTCCTGTGGAAGATGAAATGATATTATCGGAGTTAGTAAGTCGGAATTTCATGGTTGAGTGTCATTTAAACATACTGAACTTATGCCAAATCACACGTTACGTAATTTATAAATTAATATAAAATCAGTTCCTTCCTAACGACTAAATTGTACATGTAACTAGCTACCGTAACGAATAATTTTTAATCCAAGTAATGAACGCATTCTATTACAAATGTTAATTTCTTTAAGTGCCCACAGTTAAAATTTTACGTTGTACAAAGCAGTTTGCAGAACTCAATTATTTACTGGTGTGCGCCTAATGAATTCAAATGTATTTTTCGTGGTGCTATAATTATTATTTTTTAATAATAAGGTCTTTGAAGCTTCCAATTGACACTGTTCTAGTTAATGTTTTGATTTCAGAAGTGTGTCAAAGATTGTTCTAAACGTTACCTGGTACCTGACTTAACGAAAAGTAGTATCCATATATGTGTTGCATCTTGTGTTGTACGCCAGCCAATCCCTAACACGTAAGAGTTGCATGTAAGACACTGTCCGGAATGTACGAAGTAAAAGATGTGCCAAAATAACTTGCGTTATTTCAAGTTTCTGTTAAAAAAATTAAATGCATTATTATGTGAACCTGAAAAGAAAATCGGATAAACCAGGATACTTATCGTTTGTTTCCATCAATATACATTTTGAAAATGATGTCCACCATTTTGAACACACGGCAGATGTCTGCAGTGAACACTGAAGAGCATACCAAAATCCAAAAAGTGATAACCCGTGTTTTCAAAACGAAGCAAATCATGTGCTACAGGACAACATCATATGTATTCTGATCAAGTGTAAAGAAACCGAGTTAGTACAATGCCATGCATTTAGGACAACACAGGTTTCTTGAAACGTGATTTATGGCAACAATATTCGAGGGGCAATCTAACGCATACTCGAGAGTTCTGCATTGCATATCTTGAGGGCTGGACTTTATATCACGTAAAAATCCAAATTTTTCCATAACTAGTCACTATCGTCAATTAGCTAGGTTCACTTTGACTTTTTCTTTGGATGTAGTGGTTTTAGTGTAATTGGTTGAAGATAACTGTTAATTATTTATGTTACACCAAAACCCTAACATACTGTTCTTCAATGTAAATACTCTTCTTACTGAAACGTTCCGTAAAGTTTAAATCGTGCTATACGGATAGCTTAACTAAACAATATAAAACTGATTAGGCACGAAATAGAAATTACGTCCAGATAAATGTCAAAGTATACTTATGCGGCCAATCAATATTTATTGGTAGGTACTAAAGTCAGCACAACATCAGAGAATAGAATTCACTTCGTGCTTAATCATCTAGTACTTCGACATCAGAATATAACATATTCTCGTAATGTAGGATACTCTTTAAGTCCTACTAACTCAACAACGATTTAAGGCTTCAATATCAAAATGAGGCATAACATCAGCATGACCAATTCAGTCAAGCTCACGTAATATCTCTCGAAACAAATCTTTCCATAACAATCCTCTCCTAGTTTTCTCCTAAAAAATTGTAAACTGAAGACACTAATATGCTAAAAATAATATTCTTGGACATCCATTTTTTCCCCCAGGAAACATCATTCGCAGCTGCCTTGAGTCCTTCGGTTGAAGGAAATTTTTAGGTATATAGAAATTTCTTCCTTAATCATCGGCCACAGCATTATCACACTACACTAGGTTTGGACTTCTACTTGGATATGCTACCCGTACACCCAATCCATATTTTATCATTCAGCACATTGATAAGTTTAGCCCTTTGTGTATCTGTCATTTTTCATTATCTTTCGTCACTTGGAACGAGAAATATCGTGCATAGTTGAGCTTGGAGAACCAAACACGACTTACTGGTTCTCTCTAAACGTTTGTTAAAGGAGGCCACCATATATTTGCTGTGTGTGTGCTTGCTGGAGCCGATAGCTTAAATGCCAGATTTAAGTTATTCGATTTCCCTATGTGCTCCTTTTGCGAATAGTTGCTCGAAGTTGGCCCTGGGCTCTACTTCCCAAGCTCCTTATCTGAGGCGCGGGTTGGACATAGAGAGTGTCATTAAAAGAGACCACAGATTATTTGAGTGCTTATACTTGTAAACGAATAAAGCTGTGTGTGTGTGTGTGTATGTGTCCTCAGCGATTTAATTTCTGAGAGATGTGAGAAGCAGTGGCATATATTTGCTAATTTAATGGCTTAAAGTTTCAGCTGAATAGTGGAGTCAAATATAGTCGTTGCTGATCTAGAGAATATGTGTATATCGAAAGCGAAAAACTACCGTTGAAATACAGAATTAGGTTTTAAAATAAATCCCGATTTTTTTCTTTTTTCTGCTTTTAGATGTGCTATTCAACAATTTAGTTACAAAACTGAAGGGCATGTGAAGCTGCAGGAAACTGTGCTTTCATTCTGTCGTTGCTTTGGTAATTTTAAATTAGATGCATCCTAAAAGAAACCTTTCTCTTATCGCCCACTAATTTTTTTATTAATATGTATTATATTACGCAGCATATGTTCCAAGGGGTTTTCAACATCAAATTTTTTTTATGAATATAAGTGACATTCTTTTAGAAACGTGATGAGAACACATAAAGTGGCTTACATTTCCGAGACATGTATGACTCTCAACCAGTTTCAGTTGGAATGGAATTTAAGATTTATTTTCCTCTTATAAAAAAACCGTCTAGCATTAGCTTAGAGTTGAAGAATCTCCTATAACAGCTGTACCCGATGTAAACAGCACTTTGGATATAGAGTACGTTACTCAGGTATGCTTATACTCTAAAAGTAGGCATATTAAATTTTGTCACGCTGCTTCAGACACCGACGCGACTGTTACCCATGGTTGTTAATGACGATGATGATATTAAATTTTCCTTTTTAATCTCCCTCATTTGCAAACGAACAACTCTGTGTTCGAAAAACGGAGTAGGCTATTCAGCAACAAGCAGGTACTATATTAAACGTACTATTCGGGGCAGTTTCAGAAATAATATTTGAAAATCAACAGTACTACTTAAACATGAATGGAAATGGAGTACCTGTAATTCGTTTCACTTTTACAAGCAAACTTACTGAACTTCCTCTTTCCGTTCAGAAAACAAACACCGTAATTAGGCTCTCAAATACGTCCTGTTCATAATCTCTTGATTTCTCTTACCGCAGCTTTTTGCTTATTGTTTTCAAAACAAAATGTATCTGCTTCGTTTAGGAGAGAAATGTAAGCACAGAAACCCGATTGCTTTTTCCATGATGACTGCTGATACGTAAACTTACTATGCGGTGCGTAGCTTAACCACAGGATTAGTTCCGGATTTACAGTCCTCCAATCGACACGGGTGCCCAGTGACGATCTATGAGAACAGGGTCAATAATATTTTAACTAATGCTGGATTTGAAATCTTGCCAAAACCGTTTACGCAATATTCTGCGAGAAAGAGTTTAGACTAAACTGTAGCTTTTGTCAAATGTTTGATCCAAGGCTGTGTGGCTTATAACGAAGTAAATTTCTCCGTCATTTTTGTCCACGCCGGGGCACGAACCCAGGTCCCCTCATTCCGGAAAAAGTCGCTCTACCAATTGAGTTACGCGGACTTTCGTTATCGCTGCCATCTGCCTTTATATCGTGTGCGTCCTGCTGGGCAGGCACTTCACCCCCCCCACACACACACACACATACACGAAAGAAGGCCGGGAGCATGGCCCACGGGTCACCCGAGACCATGAATCGTTGCAGACAGTCATCCGCTGTAGAACGGGCACTTGAGAACTCCCAGTCAATCTGGTGTGTAGAATACAACGTCACACACATTTATTTTTCGAAGCGCTGAAGAAGGTATTCTCTCATTTTTCGTAGCTATAACATAACACCATTGCGAGATCTTGAACGGCCGGGTCATCCGGAAAGTTCGGGCGCCATTATAACGAAGTAAATTTCTCCGTCATTTTTGTCCACGCCGGGGCACGAACCCGGGTCCCCTCATTCCGGAATAAGTCGCTCTACCAATTGAGCTACGCGGACTTTCATTATCGCTGCCATCTGCCTTTATATCGTGTGCGTCCTGCTGGGCAGGTACGTCACAGGCTCCATTGCAAAAACGAACTGTGGGATCCTGTCTCCCTCCTATTCATCTAAACTTCTCGCTTCTTCCTCTTTTTCCACCCAGTGCTACCAGTGGCCGACTGCCGATCCATAAACGGCCCGGAAGCTCATTTTTTGCGACCCACTGTTTGAGAAAAGTTGTCAAGGCACTCAACCCTAAAATTAAAGAATATGTCAGCATCACCATTTCTTGTTTAATGACTTTTCAACACAAGTCTAGGAATTGCGGCAGAATTTGTATTGAAACGACAATTAATTAACATTTGACCTATTTTTATGGATTACAGTTTAAGGTGTCCCAGTAAATTCAAAGTAAAAAGATGCATTACTCTCTTCTGTTGCCGCAACAATTGGCAGGATATGTTCTCTGAGAGAGATTGTTGAAGATTTTATTTCACTTTTACAAATTTTATTGCGATAGCAATAGTTTCTTTGCTTTTAGAGGGAAAGGAAACCCAAAGGTGTAAAAAAAAAAAAAAAGAGCGGGGGGGGGGGGGGAGGGTTTAAACTGTCATAAGCAAAATGATTATGAAAAATTCTCCTTGATAACACGAATGCAAGAATTTTAGTGCGAAATCGACGTTTCTTTTCTTTTTAATTACTTTTAAATGGAAAAAACTTTCTTGCTGTAGCTACGATTGACTTTTCAAAGCTGCAATTCAAAGGTTCGTGTAAGGCCTGAAAAGTAGTAAATCAAATGTAAATCCGTGAAAAAAACCCCACATGAGTGAAATAACTCAAAAAATTTTACCGCAGGTGAACTTCAATGCGTCAGTGTTTATAACGAATTTCTAGTTTTTTTTCCAAATTTAAATAATACATTCATGAGATTACAAAAGGAAAACTTAGTACTTTTACTAATTTCGTGATGCTATCTTGATAGTATATTTGATTATAAGAATTATTCAACTGCAATTCGCGAAAGCAGGTTTAGGTACAGGAAATCAACCGTAAGAAACGAAGGGCGGGTAGTGAGTTACATGAAAAACAGTATTTGGCTTAACAGAACATCAGGCACGCAAGTTTTTTTGTTTGTTTTTTTCGAAGCCGTCAAAGGGGTAAACCAACTTTCTCTTTTCAATATAACTCGACTTTCTTCTGTAAACACTGGTGAAGTACTAATGCATATACAGTATATATACCCTGCCGGAAAGTGAAAAAAGAACACCAAGAAGGAGACGTCTGATACCAACGAAATTTATACAGCATAATAACGGAATACAGAGGATAACAAGTTCAAAACATTATGGCAAAATACAGCTGCATTTGCTGGTAAACTGAAAAATAACATTTCCATGTAACATGGTTAGTACGAGGTTGAACCGCCATGAACTGCGTCACACTGTGCAATTCTGGCATGGAGTCTGTCGTACAGATGTTGGATGTAAGTTTGGGGTATTGAGTTCCAAACATCCTCAACCTGGACGCTTAAATCGATGATGGCCGTGGAGACCGGATAAGTCGTTGTCCCATAAAATCCCACACGTGCTCAATGGGGGACAAATCCGGTGAACGTGCAGGCCATGGAAGTTGTCTCACACCCTGAAGTGCATGTTGCGTTGCACGTGCCGTGTGTGGGCGTGCGTTATCTTGCTGGAAACACCACGATGAACCGACCTTACAAATGGCACAACAACGGGCTGAATGATGTTGTTGATGTAGGAGGTGCTGTTTAACGTACCCGGTACAAACACTAGTTGTGTATGGGAGTGATAGCTAATCGCTCCCCACACTAGGAGACCAGGTGTAGGCTCTGTGTGTCGCTGGTGGATGCAAGAAGGGTGGAGACGCTCCCCTGTGCGTCTGCGAACACGCATGCGGCCATCGGAGGCTCCCAAGCAGAATCTGCTTTCATCGCTGAACACGACAGATCGCCATTGCGTTCTCCAGTGCAAACGTTGGCGACGCCACTGCAGCCGTTCCTGACGGTGGGCTGGTGTCAGAGGTACACATGCCAGAGGCACACGTGCACGTAGTCCTGCATCCAGTAGATGGTTGCGGATTGTTCGCACAGTCACCTCAGGTGCAACGGCAGCTCGGATTTGGGTCGCAGTGGATGTTCTGCTTGACAACGCCGCTTCTCTTATGCGTCGATCGGTCCGCTCATCAGTGTGTCTGTGACTCCCGGTTCCACGTTTTCTCGTGTGGTAATGTTCCTCGGACCATCTACGCCACCATCGTACCACCACCGATACTTCCCGTCCAATTCGCTCCGCAATACGACGATACGACCACCCGGCCTCGCGGAGTCCGACTAGACGACCTCGCTCAAAGTCCGATAACTGCTGAAATCCTACACGTCTTCCATGTCCAGGCATTGCAGCTTCTTCAGGGTCTTCGCACGTGTCCGTACGCCGACGACTGATTACATTCACTTCGTCGTACTCCTTAAATACCACCGACGATTATTTGCATATTATGCCGTGCTGTGGCGTAAGCGCTCTCCGGTTGGTCCCGAAATTAACATCACACCTACGTAAACTCAACCCGATTAACATATGTAAATTTCATGATCGTCAGCCAATTCCTTCTTGGTGTTCTTTTTTCACTTTCCGCCAGTGTATATTGGGGGGTTAGCACAAGGATACAGGCCCAGAACCGATCTGCCCACTGGGTATTTTCCCGTGTCCCGGCGGTGTACGTTGAACATGCGCTATGGGATATACACACAGTGAAAAGCTGTTACTACTGATGTAATAGATAAATCGCTTATTTATTTTCTTTTAAATACATCAACAGCAGTATTTCAAGAATGTTTACGTGACTTGGTGAGTAATCTAGCGAATTCAAGTTATGACAACTTCAAAAATAATATCAGAAGCATTTACTATTGTTTCTGCGTTTGCATCAGCGGCAGCTAAAACCCGCACAGGATAGTGGAAGATAATGTTAATTTTTATGAATTTTAATGTCGTGTAAATACGTAGAAACTTTTAGTGGCTGATGTTTTATTTTATAATGTAAATAATTAAGAATCTTGCATTTCAATAATGTTTTAAAAGTGAAATCGTGGGAAAGTTTCGTATAATATGTTTCTTGGTTCTATTAGCTGAGCTAGCAAGTCTCCTAAAATAATTAGTATGTCGCTAACTTCCCTGAGAATGATATTATACCGGACCCCGGGTGCTTGTATCTACAACAGAAGATTGCTTTTTTAGGGCCATTCATTAGTAAGCATTTCCGTCCTTTGTTAAGTGAGCCTTTCGGGCTGGTAGTATTAGGCCGTGGACAATTTTGTATAGGATGGAAAAATAATTGTTGGACACGGTTCGGGTGGCGGTTAGCGGTCAGCGCTGGAAGCGAGAGTTTGGAAGTAGGTCCGAGAGACGTGTCGAGAGGAGGAAAAGGACGTTTTCTGCAGGGGAGTTGTTGACTGAGAGAGCGAGGGAGAGGTTGATGAGATTTGGGGAAGGAGTTTTGGGGAAGAGGGTGATTGTCTAAGCGTGTGCGGAAAGTCATGAAGGAAGCAGGCAGTTCACGGACCATGGGCTTGAGACCAGCCGAGAACTCACTTCGATAATCGCCTGTGATCAGCGATAAGTTTAAATAGATTGCCCGAAGAAAGAACTTCATATCAGCCGCAAAATCGCTTTTATTCAATTAATACTTATTTATGATGTCTGCGGTGCTGTTCGAACCCTGCAATATTCTGATTTAATTAAATAACGGCACAGGAAATAAAGAGTCAAAAGAGATAAAAGAGTCCACACGGCACAGGAAATAAAGAGTCAAAAGGAAATAAAGAGTCCACACGTCCAGGATGGCCCGAGTTTGAAAACCGAATGTGGTTTGAATGGTGTCTTTGTTGGGTGACACTGGCTCTTACCCTTCCCTGGAACCAGTGGCTATAAATTAAGGACTGAACAACTCTTAAAGCTTATAGCTTTAAGAGTTGTTCATGGTGGTCGTTAAATCCCAAAATAAAAAGAAGAAATTAAGATTTGAGCACATCAAATCTTTCAGCAGGTAGCTAAATTAGTTCTGGGCATCAACGTTTGACAGGGGTGAGTTTAAGTAATCATTTTGAATACAGTGTATTTGAATCATCTTTCTTTTCTTTACCGCGTTTTCGCTATTTCGATGCAACTGGCCATGGCTCTCACTTTTTCAATGTCCCATCCGAAGGAAAGGTAGATTTATGGGGGTTTTGTTGCATTGCTAGGGAGAAACTGGATAATGATCTCTGAGGAGTTTGAGGAAAGAATTAAGAAAGATATGCGTCTTCTAGCAAGAAGGGGACATATACTTTGGCGTTTCTTAGCCGAGGACTTGACTTTTCTGGGGGGATTCGGTTGGAAGGTAGAGAGCAAGGGAGGTGTCGAGAATTCATATCGGAGTGCGAAACCGAGATAATGCTGATAAGAAAGTGAGAATTGAAAAGCAGGAAAGCTAATACTGGCCGCGAGAGAAGGGGATTCAACGTGTTACTGATACAGAGAATGAATGGAAATCCGGACAGTGCTTGAGACCTTCCCCATAACATCTGAATAAATGCATTCCTCACTGCAAGAGCAAGTTATAACTTTAGCTGATATTTTATTATTTGCTCCACTCAGGTAAAGTACGGGTTAAACTCCCGATACAAAAACGCTCTGCAAGTGAAGCATCAACGAACCCTTCACACAAGGCACTGAAATATAACTCAGTACTCAGTCCGTATTTTTATTACTAGGTTTTATGGGCGTTTTAATAATTTAAATTCTTTGGAACCTGCAGGTATCTTTTGTAAAACCAAAATTATTGCACTTCATTGTGTGCAACACGAATGCGCACGTTGTAGTTAAAACGATTGCCCTGATTTTATAAAAAATGAATTACAGAACAGTTAATTCAAATTTGATCTCATCACGCAAATTTCATTCTTTTAGAGATCTAAAGCTAACCTCATTGAAATGCCTCACAGTCACACACACAAAACACGTAACTAATGACTTTTCCCGATTTATACGAAAGTACAGAACATAAGTAACCAAATAAAAAAGTAACAATTAAGAATTGTGGCACAAGAAAAGTAAAACTACTTACATTTTTACTCTTGAATATAAAAAAAAACACTTAACACAACGCCACAATGTTTTACACATGGTAAAAGTTTTTCTCTTGACTGTTATAAAAAAATTGCACATGTCTCTGTTTCTTCGTCCCAACGAAGAACACCTCTTCGTTCATTGCATTCTGAAGGATGCATAATTACAAACCGTAACACATAACTTCTTACCCTCATTGGGATAAAAGTTTCTTTCAATGATTTGATATTTTTTTCAGATTCTCTTATTAAGCTGCTTTCCAGTCATCCAGTTTTTATGAACTAAAGCCGCGGAAAAAAGCAAAACGAAAATTGCTTTGCTTTTTAATACTTCTTTCAAAACTACCGTCAAAAATTCCTGCCTATTTCTTTTCCCAGTTTCACACGAAGCTTCCTCCAAACATTTTGTAAAATTTTTTTGCTGAGGCCCTATAGCCTCAGCAAAAGATTTTACAAAACGCAAAACCCGTTCCATAAATACTGAGAGTAATTTTTTTGAATTGGCAACAGTGCGAAGGGGAAAAATAACCACGCAGACCACTAACTGAATTAAGGAAGTATCTGTGGCAACAGTTATTAGAAGTGGCAGACGATTCTGGTTTTGATATTGCGCAGTTGTTTAGCTTGCATTTGCATTTCGCCATACAGCTATGGATGTGAGTGATTCAGAGCTAAGAAATGAAATGCGTTGTGCGATAAAATTTTGCTATCGTTTGGATAAAACGGCTCCAGAAACAATTGATTTAATGAAAAAAGCTTACAAAGATAAATGTTTGGGTGAGTCAACGATTTTTAAATGCCACCATGATCTCAAAAAAAGGGCGTTTGTCGGCAGAACTCGCTCCTAGGCCTGGTTGACTTGCAAGTATTGTTACGGAGAGTATTGTTAACACTGTTCCTGTAATCCTGCAAAAAGATCGACGAATGACGTGTGAAAACATAGCGGCGTCAACTAATTTTTCGAAAACGTCGGCATTCCGCATTCTACGCGACAAATTACTCCTGCATCGTGTGTGTTCCAGATGGGCACCTCATCAGCTGACGAGGGAATAATTGTTAGCTCGAGTTCAGGTGTGTCATGAGTGGAAACAAATGATTGGGATCCAGACTTTCTAAACACTGCCGATGAAACATGGATCCACTATTTCAACCCCCTCACGAAGCGCGTAAAGACTGTCTGGAAACACACAGGCTCGCCTCCTCCGAAAAAGTCCACCAAACCAAATCAGCTGGGAAAGTGATGATAATAATTTTCTTTGATCATAAAGGTGTAGTCTACCAGCATGCCGTTACTCCACAAATTACTGTCAATGCTGAGTATTACATTTCGGTCTTGAAGCGTCCGCGACGACACATATCGATTAGGCGACGGGAATTGGTGGGCAAGTGGACCATGCACCATGATAACTCCCTCCCACATGTGGCTGCTTATGTTCAACAGTTTCTCACGAAATGCAGTATTGATATCATACTGCAGTCTGCGCACAGTCCTGATCTCGCTCCGTGCGATTTCTAGCTGTTTCCAACAATGAAGAAGTTCCGTGGCGCAACATTCAACACAGATACTGACGTTATTCAAGCTGTACAGGGGTCGCTAAAGCAGCTTCCACGAAACACCTTCACCACATGCTTTGAAAAGTGGACTAACCGTTGCATATTATCCGAGGGAAGATACTTTGAGAAAGAATAACATATATTTTGCTATACCAATATTTCTTCATTTTGTGTGATTTTAATCTTAGATTTTATGGAACTGCCGTTGTACATACGACGTAGAAGTCCTCTTAGTAATGAGAACCCCCCGCAATTCGGGGGTTGCAGGGGCCATACGTCCCTTCTCAGTGTATTTTTATCACCAAGAAACTGTTTTCAGAGTAATGTTTTTAATGATACACCAGCTAAAATTTGAACAGTTTTCTTTTGCTTTTCCAATAATTTTGTCATACGACGAGCTGTGTACGCTATCAATGGTGCGGTATTTGCTTCTAGAACTGTCGAAACGAGATAACTGTTTGATCAGCAGAAGTCTAAAAGAAAAATATGTATACTTTGTCTTTGAAGTAAGCGATGGTTCGTAAGCAAAGCAGCAAGTGGGTAGCCAAGCATGCACCTTGCTGCGAAGGAATGCGTTTGGCACAAAACTTCAACAGTCATAACGATGATCCGGCCGACGCCTTGATCTGACAAATGCATTTGCACACCGACACGTGCCAGGGTGAAGCCCCCCTTCTTCCCCCAGCTGCCAAAATCGACAACAGGCCTCCTTTGTGCTTGACATAACACACTGACGAAATTCGGCATCCACAGGACTGATCAAGTCAGCTGCGGGTCTTCGCTCTTTGACAACAACATCATTGCAGTGCCAGAACGGATGGAAATTGGAACTCGAACAGCCACATATTTTCTTACTAGGTTTCCTCCTCAGTTCAATGATAGCTCTGTTAGGAAGCAGAAGGGACCATTTAATCTGACTTTGAGTGAAAGCTTGGCGAGACCGTAGCTTATGTTTATATTATATAAATCGCTGGGTCTCAGGGAGGGTGTGTCCGTGCCAAAATGTGACTGGAAACTATCAATCTTAGTATTCAGAAAGTACTGATGCGCACTGTGGAGGAAAAGGAATTCAATATTTTAGTAGCTGGATGCGTCTCAGACAGGGGCGTACTGGTAGCTTCCGCAACCCCCGCACCGCGAGGTGGGCCTCACTGCTAAGAAGGTCCAGCGAAAAGATTTTACAAAATGTTTAGCGGAAATTTCATATGAAGCTGGTTAAGGAAATAGCTGGGGAATTTTGACTGCAGCTTTGAATGAAGTGTTTAAAAGAAAAGCAATTTTTTTTTTCAATAAATAAGTGAAATACAGTCAAACCTCGATTTAACGAACTAAAAGATGTACGTAAAATCGAGGAATTCGCTAAATCGAGAAAGCCTTTCGAATGAAACATTCAAATTAAGCTAGTGTTCATAACAGAATACGTAAGCAGCCAAGTTCTCTTTTAGTGAAATTTAAATTATGTATCGTACTTTTAATTACGAATTTATTATCAAAAATTTTATAATACGCACACATTTACTTTGCATATTAAATACATAATTCGTAGGTATTAGACTTCAATATGTAGTATCAAAATTTAAGCGTGCTTTAAAATTGCGAGAAAAATACGACAGTTGATTGTTTTCACGAGAATTTAGCTTCTTAAATAATGATTTCAGTATCCTAAACTGCATGAAACAGAACATCAGTTAGTACTAATTAACTTGTAAAAACAGAATATTTGTTGGTTACCTTTGGACATTGTAGGAAAGAAATGCTTTAGAGAAGATTGCTTATTTTTTTTCTGAACGTTTAGCTTTAGAAATTGCAGCTTCAATTTTATGAAGTTCATGAAAAACATCATCATTAATATCAAAGGGCATGAAGTGCTTTTTAACACATTTTATACTGTTACCAGCATCATTAAAGCAGCTAACTTTCAGTTCTGCTTCATCTTCTTCATCAGAATCTGATGTATTTAGTCAGATCTGTTCATCGGAAACATTATCAAGGGATTGCATTTGGGCTAACCTTTAAAGTGAAAATGCTGGTTAACATAATTTTGTGGTTTAAAAAAATGTTCGCTAAATTGAGGAAATTAAATCGGTAAACGCCAAGCATTAATTTCAATGTGGTTCCGTCAGGACCGTAAAAGATGTACGTAAAATCGCGGAATTCGTTAAATTGTAGTCCGTTAAATAGGGGTTTGACTGTATTTAGAAATAATTTTCGTAGTTTTAGTTTATAAAAACTGAAAAGCAGCTACTCGAGAGGACTTAAGGCCCCTTTTCACAGCCATAGCAATAGTTCCTATACATGTATATTTAAAAGAGAACGTGAAGGAAACATCAGTTCAATGAATGAAACTTTTATACCAATTAAGATAAGGAGTTACGTATTATAGTCGTTTGCACATAACTACTCATTCCTTGAAAAGGGGTCTCCCAATTTTGGAGAGAAGGGCCAAATGGGAAATTGGCTAATGCTTTGGGAGCCAGATTAAAAAAATTGGTGAACCGGAAGTTCAATTAATGAAGATTTTGTAAATTTTCAATGAACTAATATTTGTCAAGGTCTAACTATTAATAATATTATGTGATCTGTAATTTAACATGACAGTTTTCAAATAAATATTTAACCCTTTAAGCGGGCGAAGTTTCTGATTAAAATGGCGCCCAGTCTTTTCTAAGCTTCCCAAACAGAAATTGTTCACATAGCGACTGGATTTTACGAAAGCTACGAAAAAACATTACCTTTATTCCTACCACCTCAGCAGTACCGAACATAAACCTGTCGCTAGTGATAAGATCTCGCTTCTATAGTACTGTGTTCTCTGCTGCATGGCCCCTAGACATGATCGGAAGGGCTTGTTCCCCTGACAAGGACAACGTGCTACTGTGTAGAAACAAGTGCCTCAAACATCTTCTCTCTTTCTTTTCTTAGGTGGGTCGACTTTGTTATTGCCCTCTTAGCAGATAATCAGTTAGAAAGGATTAGTGCCAATCATCCTCCTAAATGACCACTTAGAAAAACAAAGTGGACATTTAGGGGTGGTCATTTAGTGTCAATCATCCCCCTAAATTACCACTTCGATAAGCTAAGGAGAAAGCATCGCTACGAACAAGTTCACTTATTCCAGAATTTTTCGATACACTTTTTAGGCAGCGAATATATTCATTCGAGCTGATTGCAGCCAATTTTGCTAACACCGAGTTCATTCGTTCCAGCCGTTTAAAGGGTTAAAGGTTGTGACGTGCCTGCCCAGCAGGACGCACACGACATAAAGGCAGATAGCAGTCAGAACGAACGTCCGCGTAGCTCAGTTGGTAGAGTGACTTATTCCGGAATGAGGGGACCCGGGTTCGGGCCCCGGCGTAGACCAAAAATGATGGAGAAATTTACTTCGTCATAATGGCGCCCGAACTTTCCGGATGACCCGTCCGTTCAAGATCTCGCAATGGTGTGATGTTCTTTCCACACCGCGAGAGAGGAAAAATAAGAGAATCCTTTCTTCAGCGCTTCGAAAAATAAAAGCCGTCCCGGTGGCGCAGCGGTCTAAGCGATGGCCTCTGATCATTCGTCCGAACGGGGTCCGGGTTCGAATCCCGATGAGGCATGGATGTTGTGTTTGTCTTACGGTACTGGCTCTCTCCCTTCCCTAGAATCAGTGCCCCTAAATTAGGGACGTGCGACTGCTTATAGCCCATTGAGTTGCTCATGGTGGTCGTTAAATCTTCAATCAAAAAATAAAT
The DNA here is from genome assembly GCA_039090855.1 of Macrothele yani. NCBI lineage: Eukaryota > Metazoa > Arthropoda > Arachnida > Araneae > Macrothelidae > Macrothele > Macrothele yani. The sequence continues at coordinate 52,605,547 of CM077011.1, read as the reverse complement.
AAAAAATGAGAATAAAAATGTGTGTGACGTTGCTTTCCACACACTAGATTGACTGGGAGTTCTCAAGTGCACGTTCTACAGAGGATGGCTGCCTGCAACGATTCATGGCCACGCCTGACCCGTGGGCCATGCCCCCGGCACTCTCTCGGGAAGGGGGGGGATATATGACGTGCCTTCCCAGCAGGACGCACCCGACATAAAGACAGATAGCAGTCAGAACGAACGTCTGCAAAGCTCAGTTGGTAGAGTGACTTATTTCGGAATGAGAGGACCCGGGTTCGGGCCCCGGCGTGGACAAAAATGACGGAGAAATTTACTTCGTTATAAGGTATTTATACATATCTAAAACAAATATAAACTAAACTTACTAAAGACGTAGATGCGCAGTTATGTGCATTCTTTATTAAGTTGACTTCATGACATAAACAAATTGACTTCATCATGACGTCTAGAACTGGAAAAAAAGATGAATGAAAATAATGGTATTGTTTCTGGAATGATTTAGCGACATTTTCGTTATTTGGTTTCAGGTTGGACAACTCAATTTCTAAATAGTCTAACAAGAGGTTGTCGGTCAATCGTGAATGAAGCTTTTATTTCACATATTTAATTTTGGGTAAAGCTTGTTCACATAACATATGTGCTACCAAACACTGAAAGCATTTTCCCAGCAAAACTTTTCAGGTTTATAAAACTATTTATAGACAAAAGAGAATAAAAGGTTATCAAACTTTCACTCTTAAACAGTGAACTGACTAAAGCAGGAATACAGTGATTGTGAAACGTAAAATTACAGCAATGAGTATATACGTGTGAAAGATGATATGTACAACATGGCACTTGACAAGGTACACAGGCAAGTAACAATGAGTGATGCGTGAAGTAGGTAGTACAATGATTAACATGACAAGAGGTGAAAACATTACGATAAAGTCAATGCAGAAGAAAAGAAGCAAGCTGGAGCAGCAAGAGAAGCTAAATCACTCAGTAAGGTGAACAACATCATGGTCTACATGGAACCAAGGAAGGCTAGGCGACCAGATCGCATATAAGTCAGCAAACCGGGAGAGCCGACGTGCTTGTGTGTAATCTGTCGTGAGGCAACCAGAAAGTGGTGGAAGAGGGAGAGAGTAGATGCACTGATTTTTTGGGCGACGGTGAACATAGCATGAAAGAGAAGGAGTATATGACAGTAGAGATAAATATATGAGACATAATCAATAAAGGAGCAGGAAGAAGAGAGGCGAGGGGACGATGGACATACGATTGCGAATGAAGAGGACGAGGAGACGGTGGTGGAGGAACTGTAGTGAGAATTAATTTTCAGTGGGTGTGAGAGGGAGTGCTGAGAAGCAGACCAGAGGGAGCGAAGGGAGGAGGGAGACAGAGACGAAATAGGAGGAGTAAGAGAGGTGAAGACGGAGAAGGCGATAGATAGAAGCCACGAGAGGAGAGAGAGTGAAGTGCAATGGTGTCGCCCCGGAGGGTAACAAAGAAGGGAACGCGGAGCTTTGCAAAAGGAAGAGAGAGAGTAGGTCAGAGGCTGCAGCGAGAGAGGGAAAGAGGTCAGCAAGAGAAAAGCGGAAGGTGTAAAAATTTTCACGGGTTTCTGGGGTGTCAGATAAAAGAGGGGAGAGATCGGAGAAAGCTTTCCAAGACAAGTCAGGGTGGACAAGTTGCAGAACAGTAACGTGACCAGTATTAAGCCATGAGGGGAAGCTGAAAAATGGAAGATTGGGTTGATGAAGTACGGATGAGAAGGAGAGAGGTTTTAAGAGAAGTTCAGGAGTAGAAGAAGGAGAAGCCCGAACTAGGGGAGAGAGCGAATATCAGTAACAGCTTCAGTATAGGCGGGAGGAAAACGGGAGGGAAAGCGCAACTAGCAGTCCGTACGGAGGAATGTGAGAAAGGAAATAATTGGGTTTCGCGGTGATGAAATCACATTTAATACGGTGGGAGCAGAAGCATTGGGGGTCAGAACATGAGAAAAGGAAGAGACGATTCGAAGAGAGGGGCAGTGAAGAGGGACATCGAGGCCACCCAGAGTAGGAGGGAGACAAAACTTCAGAGCTGGGAGCCAGTGCATTCGAGACCACATCAGGCTGACCATGGAGCGTGCTATGGTGGAAAGGATGAACATTGACAATTGACACCGGTCGAACAGTCCAGGAATATGTGCATTTGGAGAGAATGTAGGTATTAGCAATGGCGCCTCGGTTGCGGTACGAGGTGCAGAAGTGCGCCCGATTCGTCTGTTGAAGACGAGGAAGCAAGGGTGGCAGAGTTAGAGATGAGTGGAGAGCCGAGGAAGACGCCTAGGAATTTCTGGGTTCGGAAAGACCATTGAGCACCCCAGGGTGAGTCAGTCCTGGAACACTACGTTCCACACCAGAAGCCGGAGATTTTAGAAACGTTTAGTGAGACTCCAGACCACGAGGCGTAGTCGTCATACAAACGGAGGAGGTCGTCAAACTGTGCAGGAGAACGAATGCAGACAGTTACATCATCCGCATACGCAGATATGATGATTCTGTGATGACCAGTACTGCAGATTGTCGGAGAAAGACGTGCCAGGAAAGACTTACGAACCGACACAAGAAATGGTTCAAAAACTATAGCAAAAATTGTCCGGAGAGGGGGCACCGCTGTCCGAGCGTCGGAATGAAACGAGGTTGGTAAGAAAGGAAGCGGGCTGGACATGAACAACCCCGTTCATGTCCAGCCGACATGAACAACCGCGTTCATGTCCTTCCCAGTTTCCGTTTCAGGAAAACTGGGAAGGAAATCTGAAACTCTGAAGAACTGCCGAAAGGTAGGGATGGAAAATGTTATCGAAGGATTGCTTCTGATCAAGATTAAAAAAGGCCAGAAGTTCGATATTAATGTTGGTAAGGAAGCAGCGGGAGAGGAGTTTGGCAAAAAGCTTGTAATTGGCGTTATGGAGACTAATCTGGCGCCAGTTGTTTACGTCCAAGGGACTTCCTTTCTTGGGGATAAAGATGATGTGCACCGTAATGAATTCTGGAGGTTAGGAAGAAATAGTGAAAGCATGAGATAAAAAGGCCAGAAGGAAGGGGGAAAGTTGAGGTAGGAATGCTCGATGGAATATGGCAGTAAGGTATGGGCAGTCTTCCCTCTCTAATTAGGAACTGCTTGCTCCAGGGAGGGGAAAACGCCAGCGGCATATGATAGGCGCCCCCTCCCCCTTCCTCATCGGGAAATCGCGCCGCGCGCCAGTCTTAGATGACTGATCTGAAGTACGAGGCTCAGAGCATTGGGCAACCGGGGCTGCCCAGTGTCTCTAAATTAGGGATGAACGATTTCTCATAGCCCCATTTGCTTGTGACAGCAGTTAAACCCTTGAAAAAAAAAAGTGTTCTATTCTTCTTGCAGGTAAACAAAAACTGGGCGTCATTGTCGACATTTAAAACGTATCATCATATTTTGAAGTCGTGAAAATTTCAGGTGAAGTATGTTGTCGTGTTCAATATCATAGCCGATGCGATAGAAACCTCAACGATAGTCAGGGAGGGGGTCATTATATCCAGGGCTAGTTCGTGTGTAAATGTTTCAACTGAGAGCTCAGAAAGAGCATCGTATGCATTCAGTTTCAAGTTTGCTGCGATAGAACGGGCAGTGTTGACAGTAAACGAAAAATTTCAGTGCATTTTAATCGAAAGGAAAATTTCATGTGTTAACTGAACTGAGTGGGGAGCAACGTGCATTGTGTGTTAAAGGTATTTCTTTTGTTCGTATATTGAAATATGTTAATGATGAGCGAAAAGTTTGGCTTTTGTGTCTTTTCTTGTTGAAACGATGTACTAAAATATAAAATGTTCCTTCTGCTCTGCTGTTATGAAAACCCAAATAAGCAATACGCTCTCGTTAATTTCAATAAGAAATTAATATCAATAAAATTATTTCATGAATTTATTATAAACTCGTTTGCGAAATACTGTGATTGTGCCCCATTGAAATGCTAGTAGTGTCATTTAACGTTTGAAATAGCTTCACTGTTCACAACTATCATGATAATATTACATATCAATCGGAAAAGTTCAGAATTTGCACCGCTTTTTTACTAAAGAGAAATGTGAAACATCTGATGTAACTAGTATTTTTTGTAGCGTAATTTGTATTTCTTTTCAAGTCATTGTTACTCAAAATTTCGTTAGATAAGCGAGCCTGAGTGACAAACAAATCCTCTATTCCCGTTCTCAATAGGTTTAGAAACACATCTTTGGTTGTTCAGAAATTTTCAAAATAAAAACCAGATGTAGAAGCAGACAGCGAGCGTGCGTTGTTCAGCAGTTTTCAAAGCAGGATGACATCTATGAAATTTTTATTAACAGACTTCATATATCTATTCCCATGAATACAAAACGGATTACTCGTAATACTCTACACAATAAGATTTCATTTCAGACAGGTCACATCGTATGAGATGTTAAGAAAGCTTGGAAAACTGCATATTCAGCCCCCTCCTCTCCCCCTCCCCCTAAAACTCCCAGGTTATGTAGCTCCGTAAAACGAATTAACATGTTAGTGAGATGTGCCGGGCGTAGTTTGTAGCTGATTTTTTAAAACACAAGCATATTTAGACAAGTAAAATGATTTGGGATGTAAGGAATCCTAAGCCGACTAGTTATTACTGAATTTCGTGATGGGAACTACTTTTAAAGTAAAATTATTTTTATTTTTATCTTGTGCGAAATCTACCTGCTTCTAAATTATTTTATTAAAACTATTGAATTCAAACCATTCAAAGATGAGAAGCATATGAAAGTGCCAAACTTTGAAGGTTTTGCGGAGAGATTAGGACCTAAAAGTGCATTTCATGCGCACTTGTATTTTAAGACTGAATGAATTCATATGGTAGATATGTTTCTTTTTTCCTTGCTATTTTACAACTACAGAAGCTCTTGCGTTTCTTCTTGATTGGCGTAGCATAAATATTTCTATGGTACATTTTTCTGTAGTGGGCATAACTCTGAACTTTGGAACTCTGTTAACGAGGAATGTCAATCACTTTGGTGGCGAACTGTAGTCGATACCGGTATACACTATATTGACAAAAGTCACCGGACATCCCTTCAAAAGCAAATGAACGGATCCTCTGCGTTGTTAAGATGCGCGGAACAGCTGCAAAGGATATAAAAAATTAAGCCTACAGATAACCGCGATCATATCGCACTGCGAGATTGAGTGAAAATGTCGCAGCGGGAGAGAACTGAGTTTGAGAAAGCAAAGATTTTGGGGTGTTATATTAGTGGGTTGTCCATACGAGAGGCGTTTAAACATACCCAAGTCGACTGTTTTGAATGTACTGAATAAGTGGAAGACACATGGCGTGCTTGAAGCAGGAAAACCTACCGGTAGACCAAAGAAAATCAGTGATAGAGGATGTCGAAACCTCAGGAGAGTCGTTACAGCTAAAAGACCTCAGTGTACAGGTGAGTAAAAATGCTGGAACATTGGTATGTACACGTGCCATTCGCAGAGAACTTCATTATATGGGTTTCCGTGGTCGTGCAGCTACTTATAAGCCTTTCATCTCCACTCAGAATGCTACTCGTCATTCATCATGGTATAAAGAACATTTATCGTGGAACGTAGATCAATGGAAACGGGTCCTATAGACTGATGAATCCAGGTACACGACCCATCAGTCTGATGGCCGTGTGTGGGTAGGGCAGCAGTCTGAGGAACGCTATTTACCACAGTGTAATGGTCCTTCGGTCAAATTTGGAGCTTTTCGTGAATTGGTCCCGGCCCATTGTCTATCGTGGAGAAACCTGTTAACCAGCACGTCTACTTCAATATTCTGGACAATTATACCCTACCAACTCTGTGGCAATACTATGGACCGAGTCTTGTTGGTACCAGCAGATAATGCACCGAGCCATAAAGCAAGGACTGTTACGGCGTGGTTTGACTATAATTCCGCATCGTGTGTGGACTGGCCAGCACAGAGCCCTAATCTTAATCCCATAGAGCACCTAAGGGATGAATTAGAGCGCCACATAAGAAATTTGGAACCAAAGTCAACTACTAAACAACAGTTATCGGCAGCATTCTGTACTGAATGGAAGCGCATACCTATCGCTGTGTTCCAAAACCTTGTCGAAAGCATGTCTCGAAAGGTCAGTGCATGCATTAAAGCCAAAGGTGGACCTACAGCATACTACTGTATGTCAATAAAGGCTGTGTTGTGTTTCTCTTTTAGCTGCCCGGTTAGTTTTGTCAATATAGTGTATCTTGTTTAAGGCGTTTACACAAGTTTTTCTTCTTTCTGATTTTTATCTTTAATATTTTAGCAAATAAATATTTTACTTGTTGAAGCTAAAACATATTTTTCTTTCAGGATTCACATTTTTACGTCGAATTTCGACAGGAAGTGAAGATTTGAAGTCAATAACAGTGAGTTTGAACTTTTCTTCTTTCTTTTTCTCTCCAGTTTCATGCATGGTTGTATAAAGCTACAGATAGGTTAAACGGCAAAATTGATTCCATTGATAAGAAACTTTTGTGTTAAAACATAATGCTTCTTTTCAAGTACCAAGTTCTTTCTGCATATACTGGGAACCAAACGTTTCTTTTTATACTTTGCACGTGAAAACTTAAAACATCAGCATAAAAGACACAACACCTGAAACATTTCCGCTTTTAAGTTATATAAGAATGTAACTAAGCACAAAGGGGTTCGTAAAGCTTGAAAGTACACTGAAGGTAATATCAGAAAAAAAAAACTTATAAGTTATCCAATACAAATGATTTATCTGCCCTTTTGTGTAGTACACTCGTACATCGTGATGATAAATACAACGACGATAACTTGACACCTGGATTAGTCCAAGACAGAGGACACTAAGAGCAAACACACAGGTTATTAAACTTTCAACTATTAACTTCGAAGAAACACAATGACACGGTTATTGTTTACCTAATGATGAACATTAAGATAATAGTAAGATAACTACGCTGATTAACAGCATCTCAAGGATGTAGCAAGCACAATAGAAAATATTTAACGTAGTAGCAGTTTAACACCTCACACCTTAGATATCATGCCCGCTCGTTTCATCCTTGGCCTGACCTCTGACTGTCTGCCAGTGTTGCCACGTGTAAGTGATAACTTGGGAGTTTAAACGTGACGTTATGTATAGAAAGCATAAAGCAGATAACCAAAATTTAAATTAGAGACAGCAAGCAAAACGGGAAATTTAAAATAGATAATATACGTCACAGTTAATATAAAATACGAAGACGTTTCACACCACTGTTTATATGTGATACACATGAAGGTCGTTGTCCGTATCATTGCACTAAAGTTAAGTCCTTGTAAAAAGGTTTCTAATTCTTTGTTTCCAGATGTTTCTGAAAGAGGTTGCAATGTACTGGTGGATCCACAAGAGAGGGGCACGGGGATGCCCAATCCCTTCACGAATCTTTTATTTATTTGTTGAAACATTTTACAAACACTTGAAAACCGGCAACATATCTCAGTTTGATGTCAATATTTTCCTTTTTTTTATTAACGTGTAAGACATACAGAAAAACAGAATGATTGAAAGATTTCCACTGTTATCAGAAACTGAAGGTTCGCCTTTCCACTTTGAGACCCCTTCCTGAAGTTATTTCTCAATCCGCCAGGGTTTAATGTGGTGCTTCGTGATGAGTCGAATCAGAATTTTAAAAAAAATCATTGTTAATATAAATAAATGTATGACTTTTAGCAGGAACCAAAATGTGTGTGTCAAAGTATAATAGAACTTAGTCAGAAAACTAGGAACTGATGCATAAAGTTGTGATATACAAACTGAAATAATGGTTTCCATCGAAGACACTACTTCAGAATGAAGGAGCATGAAGAATCACGCAAAACGCTCAGCTTTTAAAACGCGTGAAATCGTGAGGAATAAAATTTTTATATGGGAATAATTAGGATGCCTGTACATGTGCACATTGCATTGGTGTGTCTGTAATACTGGAAACTCAAAATGCGAAGTATTTTCATATTAGAACATTTCCCGGAAGAAAATTTCATTCCGCTTTTTGCGGATCATACATAAAAGTTGAGAACATTTTGCAGTGGCACTTAGTTCCTTCATTTTGACATACAGTTTTTGAAAGGAGTGTGTTCTAATGTTTCAATCTTTTTTCTCGGTTGTATGTTGTTATTAAATAGTACTTGAATACTAAAGCTATACTCGACTACTAAAGAGAGCAATAAGTCGTCTGTCCATTCGGAAGCCACTTGTCTCAGCAAAATTCGGAAAAATCATCTCACAGTGATGCTAAGAACGCCATGAATGGACATGTCGAGTACTGAAATTCAGCGGCGGACTGGAACGACCAAACCAGGACAAGAACTTTTAGTTTTGCGGTACACAATAAAAACGCGTAACTACACAAACATTAGAGGAGATTACATTAGGCAAAGAGCATGCTACTTCCGGCATACATAGAAAGCCGCCATTGTAAGGAGTGACGTGTGCTGACGTGTTTGCGCGAGTATTTCAGTTCCAAATCTTTAAGATTCTGATATACCTTTAAGATTTAAGTGTATGTAACGCAAAATTTTCTTTTTTAGTAGTTTTCTTTCCTTTTTTTATTTCTCTGCTCTGTGTATATAGCCAGCCGCGATACAGCCTCGTACTAGTCTTGTTTTGTTTTTTTTTTATCTCGGATATGAGCACTTGCTATTACAATTTGATCTAGAAAGTTCTCGGATCGTACGCGAACATCTTTTTTACGTAATTTTTGCAATACATTATGAATTGAATCGAACATTTTTGCTTTCCAATAGGCATCTGTTCACTGCCAGCTTCCCTTCATTCATAGATGGCGCTGCACGTTCAGTTGATCTCTCTCGTTTTACAACCGCTAGCATTACGGCTTCCAGTCTATGCTACTCTAATCTCTTTGTACCTGCAGGGAAACACCTCACAAACTCCCTCTTGAAAAATTTTTCTGTTAGATCCCGGGTGAAAGGGAATTGTTGAAATATGCACTGTAAAACGAATTCAGTTGTAAACAAATTTTAACAGCAATTTAACGGTGAAAGAATTAAAAATATCCTCTTATGACTGAATGTAAGATGAAATCAAGCTCAAAATGGAGTGTTGAATCAGAAAATTATTTTCTTTTAAAAAATTTGGTTTTAACAAAGAAAAAAGTCACAAGTCTCTTAAAAAAGCCCCGTTTCAAACTAAATCACGTCGAAGATCACTCATGTCCAAAAATTTTAAGGATCAACGACAGGAGGCTGAATTTCTAAATCACATTCTGACGTCATCGGAACGCGTGAGAGCAAGCTATGTGAGAGTATTTGATCATATGTAAATTGTCAGGAATCGTGTGATAGCTGTGTACTACCGATGGGCGATAAAAGTTGACGTGTGAGTGAGAAGAAATCACTGGTTTTGTGTGTGTTGAAGTGTGGATCGGCCTTTTTTTTTTTTTTTTTTGCTGCGGAGACTTGTAGTACATACCAAAGAAATCATCTGGATGATTTTACCCATGGGCAAATTGTTGGTAAACTGAAAGAAGGAAGGACAACGAAAGACGCAGCAAAGGTGTTTGGAATTGCCCAGAGCGTAACATCACGAATCTGGAAACAATTTTCTGAACATGGAATAGCTACCAGAAGGTTTAGTAGCGTCCGACAACTCAAAACTACTCAATCACATGATCCTTATCTTGTTGTAACGGCTAAAAGATCTCGCCGACTAACAGCTGGCAAGTTAGCAAAACAGCTGGAATCAAGCACGGCTAAGAAAATATCGCGTCAAACCGTTTGAATAATTTTGGATTGTATTACCGAAAACCTGTACAGTGTTTTTCATTGACCCCACCACGCAAAGCGACTGGCTATCAATGGTATCGTGAACACTCCACATGGAGTGAAGAGCAATGGGCCAATTTTCTGTTCATGAACGAAAGTCGATTTTGTTTATCGTCTGAATGTAGACGGCAATACATCTGGACCAGAGAACCCTACACTGTCTATTCAACCAGAAACATCGTAGAAATTGACCATTACAGGGGTAGTGGATTAATGGTCTGGTCTGAGATTATGATCAATGGGCGTGTAACATTCCTAGTGTTGGAGAAAGGGTTAATGAATACCCAGCGTTATTGTGAGTAGGTCATTTTAGAGCATGTAAAGGTATTTCGTGGTGCTGTGGGAAATTCTTTCATTTTTATGGATGATAACGCCCGTCCTCATCGAGCATCATGCGTTGAGATATTGGAGAGCGAGGGGTCCACTGAATGAAGCAGCCTGTGTGCTTTCCCGACCTGAATCCCGTGGAAAATGTTTGGGACGCTCTGGGAGGCGCATTGCTGAACGCGATCACCCCCTGGCAACAAAAAAATACCTGGTGATGGTGCTGAAACTTCTAGAAAATCTCGTAAAAAACATGGCCCGTCGATGCTGATCAGGCGTTGCAGCCAGTGGGAAGGACAAATACCCTATTAAAATTGCCATGATTTTTTTTTCTGTCAATTTTAGTTATTGTGAGCCAGTATCAGAAAATGGTTTGTTTTGTTTTTTATCAATTTTCTCGATCAATAAGCACAAATCCATGCATAGTCATGGGTGTACATGCCTTTTTCACCTTTGTTCAGTTCTTATTAAAACATTTCCATCCACATCCTGTTGAAGTAAAGGCATTCTATAAAAATATAAGTGTTCCTTAATTTTTGGACATCAGTGCATTTATTTGATCAATGATCGCCTACTGCGCAATGATGTTGTTATCCCCCTCTTGAATGGATGCTTTTTCTAAGTCTACCCATTATTTTAACCTATGAACCAGTTCAGGTAGATTGTTGTTTCTTTAAAGGTAAATGTGGACGGGAAAGGGATTTCGGAACATCTCTGCAGGAGAATTGTTTTGTACTTTGTTTCAGTATATGGATAAGGGTGTGTGGGCGATGCACTATCTCAATGGATACTGGTGTCTCCTTCAATACTACACAGGGAAGGGAGGGCATACCAATGATCCTAGGCTCCAAGTCCAACGACCAACGTCTAACAATAATTAGGTTAAGATTAATTGATTTACAGCAGCGTATCGACACCTTTCTCACGTAATTACAGATAATTTTGCTACGTTATTTTAGAGCCATCGCCGAACAGAGACAGGAGGAAACTTTTTCTTTGTAAGCAAAAAACTTGTCACTCAGACATACAGCCCAGATAAAGTTAATCATTGTTATTCATAAGTATCAAAATAATTCTTTATCTCAAAAACTATAGTCTTGTGACACTTATATATATATATATATATATATATATATACACTGGCGGAAAAAAAATCCCAACACCAAGAAGGGGTTGTGTTAGATAAACGACAGTTGGTAGGCGGTGAGAGTACATCTGTAAGATGACGTCTATGCAAATTTCGCGCTCGGAGCCTACGTGTGGCGCTAGTAGCGCCCCTCGGAACATGCAAAGCAGGTTTGCTGTAAATACGCGCTGTAACGTTCGTGAGCGTTAGTTATCGTTGAGATTCGACGTAGTGTGTTGATGTTAGTCAAGAATGCCTTTAAGAAGACGAAGAAGCCATTATCAACAGCTCACGGAGTTTGAACGAGGTCGTGTAATAGGGCTACGAGAAGGTGGATTTTCTTTCCGCAATATTGCAGAATGACTTGGCAGGAATGTAGCCACTGTGCATGATTGTTGGCAGCGGTGGTCAAGGGAAGGTACTGCCTCAAGAAGACGGGGTTCCGGCCGGCCACGTGGCACTACTGAGAGGGAAGACCGCCGTGTACGGCGTATGGCCGTGGCGCATCGTACTGTGTCTGCGGCAGCAATTCGAGCTGCATTTGCCACCACAGTGACACAACGAACTGTTACAAATCGGTTACTTGAAGGACAGCTCCGAGCAAGACGCCCTGAAGCGTGCATTCCACTAATTCCAAACCACTGCCGTTTGCGATGTCAGTGGCGTCAAGCTAGAGCTCATTGGAGGACGGAGTGGAGATCTGTTGTGTTTTCTGATGAAAGCTGGTTCTGCCTGGGTGCCAGTGATGGCCGCGTGTTGGTTAGAAGGAGGCCAGTGAGCGCCTGCAACCAACCTGTCTGCGGCCGAGACACACTGGACCTACACCTGGAGTAATGGTCTGGGGACCAATTTCCTATGACAGCAGGGGCACTCTCGTGGTTATCTCACACACCCTGACGGCACAGTTGTACGTCGGTCTGGTGATTCAACCTGTTGTGCTTTTATTCATGAACAGCATTCCAGGGGGTGTTTTCCAACAGGATAACGCTCGCCCGCACACCGCTGTTGTAACCCAACATGCTCTACAGGGTGTCGACATGTTGCCGTGGCCTCCTAGATCACCAGATCTTTCACCAATCGAGCACGTATGGGACATCATTGGACGACAACTCCAGCGTCACCTCCAACCAGCATTAACCGTCCCTGTATTGACCGACCAAGTGCAACAGGCATGGAACTCAATCCCACAAACTGACATCCAGCACCTGTACGACACAATGCATGAACGTTTGCATGCTTGCATTCAACATTCTGGCGGTTACACCGGTTATTAATGTACCAGCATTTCACATTTAAAATGGCTCTTCTCGCGTTTACATTAAGCTGTGATCTTGAAACCTTAATCGATTAAATATGTTACCTATACAAATGTATTGCCGCCATTTTATTCCTCTACAACTATTTTTTCGTGGTGTTGGGATTTTATTTTCCGTCAGTGTATTAAGGTTATACAACGTAGTTTGTCACAATTATTTATTTTTTCAAGCGGACCATGGTTTCGCTGGTTATTGACCTAGCTTCATCAGGACGAGTGGCACGTAAATATTCAAATTGTATATGGCATCATAAATAGTGTTTAGAGTCAGGGGTTTTAGTTAGATGCTTCACGCATTTGATAGAAATGGCGTGGATGCCATGTCATTAACAAGTTGCGAAGACTTCTGATATATATGGAAAGAAGTCTCCGCAACTTGTTAATGACATGGCATCAGAAGTCTTCGCAACTTGTTAATGACATGGCATCAGAAGTCTTCGCAACTTGTTAATGACATGGCATCCACGCCATTTCTATCAAGCGCGTGGAAGCATCTAACAAAAACACGAAACACCATTTATGATGTCATATACAATTTGAATATTTACATGCCATTCATCCTGATGAAGCTAGGCAAATACCCAGCGAAACCATGGTCTGCTTGAAAAAATAAATACTTGTGACAAACTACGTTGTATTACCTTAATACACTGCCGGAAAATTGCTAAGGACGGATGACAATAGCAACGATAGCAACCATAAAATGGAAGGCAGGAAAATGTGGAAATTAGCATAAGTGCGGGATACAGTAAGATGTGTTGTGCGTATGCAAATTTTGGATTGCCGAACTTGTTCGTGACGTCATAGCGCTGATAAGAGATATAAAGGATTTGACGCGTATTGACCGTTGTTGTTCAAACGCAAAGTTGAAAAGGAAAGAATCAATTGACGAACTTGCAATTTTCAGTATGTCTTCCCGACATCACCTAGATGATTTTACGCGTGGCCGTATTATTGGCAAGATTGAAGAACGGCGAAAAATAACAGATGTTGCCAGGGAGTTCGACGTCAGCCACAGTGTTGTTTCAAGGCTTTGGAAATCATTTCAAACAAATGGAGAGTGTAGCAAACGTCACGGGGAGGTCGTGTTCGCAGTACGACACCTGCAGAAGATCGGTACGTAGTGCTATCAACAAAAAGACAAATGGAGAGTGTAGCAAACGTCACGGGGGAGGTCGTGTTTGCAGTACGACACCTGCAGAAGATCGGTACGTAGTGCTATCAACAAAAAGACACCGGCGCAGCACAGCTAGTGAGGTAGCAAATCAGTTTATGGCTGCTACTGGCAAGCGGATCTCCCGAAAAACTGTCGCTAGACGTTTGCATGAAGGAGGACTATACGCCCGCCGTCCTGTTGTGTGCATCCCATTGTCCAGACGTCACCGTACCACCCGTTTGCAATGGTGCCATCAACATCGCAATTGGACTGATAACGACTGGTCTGCTGTCCTCTTCTCAGATGAGAGTAGATACAGTCTATCGTCTGATTGTCGACGACAACTGATCTGGCGTGATAGTGGTACTGCATATTGTCCAGCAAACATACAGGAAAGGGACCGATATCCGACATGTAGTGTTATTGTAATGGGCTGGCATCATGATCAATGGCCGTACGTCCCTCTATGCGCTTCCAACTGGGACTATGACTGACCAACGATACATTAATGATGTTCTGCTACCTCATGTTCTCATGTTCCGTGGTGCTGTCGGTGGTAGATTCATTTTCATGGACGACAACGCAACATGTCATCGAACAGTCGCCTTCCAGGAGTGTCTTGAGAGCGAGGATATTCAACGCCTCGTATGGCCAGCACGTTCTCCAGATCTGAATCCCATTGAAAATGTGTGGGATGCTTTGGGGAGGAGTCTTGCTGGTCGCCAATGCCCTCCAATAAACAAGGACACCCTCATCCGTGCACTGACAGAGGAATGGGATAAATTACTCCAACAGCTGCTTGATAATGTTGTGCAAAGCATGACACGACGTGTGGAATCTTGCATCGCCCTCCAAGGTGGCCATATCCCGTATTGACATCTTACGCCGGAACGCCTGCGGACGGTAATTGCATTTTTTTCACGTTTACGTATTCTGCACAAAATTGCCTGTTTGTCCCTTGAACACGTTCCAAAGCCTTCTGGATTTCAGAGCACAATAAATTGTCTTTCTTGTAATGTCCTGGCATTCTGACATTATTTTATTTCACTTGGCATCCAACCACACTTACTTTTTTATGCGCTATATAACCGTTTATGATCCGTCCTTAGCAATTGTCCAGCAGTGTATATATATATATCAAAATAATTATTCGTTTATTCCAAAAAATACAGACAAAAATACAAGACAGTGGGTGATTTCTCTTGTAGTCCACCGGGAAATGTCCCCGTGGATCAATCTACACCTGAAGTAAGTGATGTGGTTATATGAATCACGCTCTACATTGTTTTGCCCTCATGGTTGGTAGAGAGCGTGGTGAGAATCTCATGAACTGGCATGTCTTGTGAACACAATCACAGTTTCTGGAGGTGTCACCTGGCTATGGGTGATCTCTGTTGGTACGTACTGGGTCCGCTGATATCAGTGGGAGGTGAGATGACATTCAGGGAGACGTGAGTGTTGTCGGTGACTATGTGAACCCTGCAATGTCCCACTATTTTGCTGCATGTGATGTCATCTTTATAAATGACAATTCAACAGTACATCATGCCAAAAATGTAAGAATGATTTAATGAGCACGAAGCGGACTCTCATCTTCTCCCCTGGCCTCCACAGTCCCCTGATCTCCATCCTATTGAAAAATATGTGAAACATGCTGAAAAGAGCTATTCGGCAACGGTGTTCTTTTCCGTCAGCACCGAGAGAATTGCGCGATATTTTGTCGCAAGGATCTCAATCTTTGGAACAAAACGAATTCAAGCATCTCATATAACCCATGCCGCGTCGCATACTTGCTGTCATTCGGAGTGCGTACAAGTGGGATGATTTTAACACAGTTCCCCCTTTTGAAGAATCCGAATCTGCGGAATTTATTTCGAAAAGTTTGAAGTTTGTTTATTGAATTTTCTTAATTCAAGGTTCGTACTCTGCCAAAAAAGCTCCATAGCATATACACTATAAACAAAGGTCATCTCGGTCAGTTTGTTGAAATGTTTCTTCAAGACGCTGGAATTGGTATCCCCCACACCGAGCACTTTGTTGCAAAGAATTCGTTGAGGCTTTTCACAGTAACACTAACGAGATTCCACTGCAGTGTTTGTTGATCTTATATATGACTTGAAGAAATGGAAAACAGGTAACCCCTGTTCATATAAACAAGTAAGATTCTTAAAAAAAAAAAGAATCTAAACGAACTTTTACTAAATCTAGTTAACTGTTTCTTCGATAATAATGCGCAGAGTACACAGATTATTGACCTCTGTTAATGGTAACTAGAAGCCAGTTTAGGTTTCTGTGAAAACAAGAGGACGAACTCATTTACTAAATGGTAAAATGTTAATGTATAAACGCAATTTTCAGAAGAGAGCATAACGTAAGAGATGGAAAATGTGCGAAGGTTATCCACCGATAAAGTCGGTCACAATGTGTTACGCAATGTGTTAGCACAGTTTCTTTTGGCGTTTATCGGATTATACATATACATATTCATAGTTATAACACACCATTATTTTGCAATTCTTGTTCAATGGCACATAAGAAATAAGTCATTCTAGAGTTTACCTTATTAAAGGGTTTCACGCGTTTGTTTTGTTTCTTGGGCAGTGAGCGTCGCCCCCCACCCCTGTGGCACAGTGGTCTAAGCGATGGCTTGTGACCATTCATCAGAGTTGGGTCTGGGTTCGAATCCCAACGAGGCATGAATGTTGTGTTTGTCTTACGGCGCTGGCTCTCTCCCTTCCCTGGAACCAGTGGCCCTAAATTAGGGACTGGCGACTGCTTATATCCCACTGAGTTCCTCACGGTGGTCGTTAAACCTCCAATCAAAAAAAAAAAAAAAAAAAAACTAACATCAATACCAATATCGGAAAATGGCCATATAATGTATCACCCTCTATTTATAAAAAGAACATACACCAAAGAGCCAAATCATTAGGACCAGAGCGTCTTTATGCAAATCGAAGCAACTGCAGGTAAAATACGACGCGTGTGAAGGTCATGAAACGGTATAAATAGCACCTGATACTGAACTCTGTTAATTTGTGTTACTCTTGTACGTCAGATGGGAAAGACAGCGGACTTCAGCGAGTTTGAAAAAGGCCAAATTGTAATGGCCAGACGATTGGGTCAGAGCATTTCCGAGACGGCAAGACTTGTGGGGTTCTCACGGTAAGCCGGGGTGGTCAAACCTTTCAAAAGTGGTCAGAGGAGAAGAAAATCACGAACCACAGGCAAAGTGTGTGCCGACCACGGCTCATTGATGCTAGAGATGAGCGAAGGCTATCCCGTATGGTATGAGCGAAAGAAGTAATTTTGTGGCGCAGTTCGAAGGTAATTTGAATGCTGGTGACGGGAGTAAGGCTGCACAACACACAATAGCTGCTGAAAAATGGGGGTTGCGTAAGGTAAGCCGTTACAAAAGCCCTTGCTAACCTGGTTAATCACCGAAAGTGCCTACAACGGGCACGCGAGCCCCAAACCTGGACCTCGAATGTTTGCAAAAAGGTCGTGTGGTCCGACGAATCTCGTTTCCCGTTGCATGATGTGGACGTACTGGTAGGTGAGCGTCGTTTACCTGGGGAAGTATTGGCACCAGGATACACCGTGGGAAGAAAATAAGTCTATGGAGAATAAGTCTGGGCAATGTTCTGCTGGGAAACTCTGAGCATAGTAATCCATGTGCGAGAAACAATGACTTACCTAAACATCAACTTGACGTGGACAAGGAACATCAAACAGAGGTAATTACTCTTTCCACGCTTATAAGTGAGTCACGGAAAAACTCTCACTGGCCGCCATCGGAAATCGAAACCCGGGTCTTCCAGTTACGCGCCGGATATGCTTCCATTGCGCCACAGCGGCCTCGAATTCCTCCAGACTCGCATACACTAACTGCCAAGTCAATTCGGCAGGTTGCTTTTTGGAGCCCCGCACAATGCTGGGGATTCACCAAAGATGGTAAGCAGCAACTGAACAAATAATTAGAAGGCGAATGAATAATTAATACAGACATTTGTCATGGACAAGGAACATCAAACAGAGGCCATCGCTCTTTCCACGTTTATAAGTGAGTCACGGAAAAATTCTCATTGGCCACCACCGGCAATCGAACCCAGGGTCTTCCAGTTACGCGCCGGATATGCTTCCACTGCACCACAGCGGCGTCGAATTCCTCCAGACTAAACGTGGAAAGAGCGATGACTTCTTTTAATGTTCCTTGTCCACGTCAAATGTCTGTATTAATTATTCATTCGCCTTCTAATTATTTGTTCAGTTGCTGCTTACCATCTTTGGTGAATCCCCAGCATTGTGCTGGGCTCCAAGAAGCAACCTGCCGAATTGACTTGGCAGTTAGTGTATGTGAGTCTGGAGGAATTCGAGGCCGCTGTGGAGCAGTGGAAGCATATCCGGCGCGTGACTGGAAGACCGTGGGTTTGATTCCCGGTGGCTGCCAATGTGAATTTTTCCGTGTCTCACTTATAAACGTGGAAAGAGCGATGACCTCTTCTTGATGATTACCTAAACATCACTGCAGACCAGGTGCAGCCTTTCGCGTCAACGGTATTCCGCTCTAGTATTGCCTTCTTTCAGAAGGATAATGCGCCGTGACACGCTGCGCGGATTGTTCGAGAAAGGTTCACGAAATATGAGGAAGACTTCCAGTCTTGCCCTGGTCTCCGAATTCCCCAGACGTCAAAGCAACATCTGTGGTTTGTGTTGGAACAGAAAATTCATTCTGTGAAGGCTCAACCACGTAACTTGCAAAAGTTAAAGGATATTCTGGTATTGTGTTGGTGTCTGATACCAGAAAACACCTTTAGAAATCATGTAGCGTCGATACCGCGCCTGGTGACAGCTGTTTTGGCAGCAAGTTGAGAATCAACATCATAGTAGGCAGGTAGTCGTAATGTTTTCGCTCTTCGGTGTATCTAGATTCCCTTTTTGAAGTTCTTGTTTTTCTAAACATTCCAAAAGTTTTCGTCCCTCAAAAACTATTTAGTCACACCATTGAAGGTGGTCGGTCGCCCCTGTGGCGCAGTGGTCTAAGCGATGACTTCTGATCATTCGTCCGAGAGGGGTCCGGGTTCAAATCCCGGTGAGGCATGGATGTTGTGTTTGTCTTGCGGCACTGACTAACTCCCTTCCCTGGAACCAGTGACCCTAATTTAGAGACGGGCAATTGCTTATAGCCCATTGAGTTGCTCACGGTGGTCGTTAAACCCTCAAAAAAAAAAAAAAAAAAAAAAAAAAAAAGAACGTGGTCGAGTGCCAAATCCAAGCGCCGCCCCGGTGGCGCAATTGTCTAAGCGATGGCCTCTGATCATTCGTCCGAAAGGGGTCCCGGTTCGAATCCCGGTGAGGCATGGATGTTGTGTTTGTCTTACGGTACTGGCTCTCTCCCTTCCCTGGAACCAGTGACGCTAAATTAGGGACGGGCGACTGCTTATAGCCCATTGTGTTGCTCACGGTGGTCGTTAAACCTCCAATCAAAAAAAAAAAAAAAAATCCAAGCCTTTGCGCATCCATAAGTAATATCGAAACGTGTCATATTTATTCATCTCGCAGAAACTGCATAGATATTTTCACGTAAAATAAATTAATCTTGAGATCGGAAACAAATATTAAAAAAAAAATAACTTATATGTTCACTGTATTTCTTTTAATACATTGGAACAAGTTTACTACTTTCCCCAGGAAATATTCGTAATTGCCCCAGGTTAAAAGCCACTGATCTTAACTGTGTGTGTGTGTGTGTGTGTGTGTGTGTGTGTGCGTGCGTGGTTCGTTTGTTGCCACTTCATAGTCTTTATTCTAACGATGACGTCTGTGATTGTTCAGTTTCCCCTGATCCACATACGTATTTTATTTCCTACGTATCTCTTTGAGCTGGAGATCAAGTCTGTTCACCATAAGCGTGAACCTGTAAACAGCTGATTAAATATTTTCCTCTTCAGATTAGGCAGTGATTTGTTCTTGAACGTTATAGTTGATTCTCATTGTGCGCTCTTATACGTGCTTTTATTTTTCTTTGATGCTATCCCAAACTAGGTTTTGGCCCAGGTTGAGGTAGGTGCGACCCCCCCCCCCATTTTACAACCCAGAGAGCGGAATATTATTATCACAAAAGCGTTAAAGAACGTCAGTTTATCTGCAGTAGAGTCAATCTACTGTGATTTTCTAGAAGCTAGGTAATCGCCATTTACAGCTCCGATTTTTTTTTTTCGGAAATTTCGCAAACTGCTCCATTAGAAAAATGAAGATGCTAAATTTGCTGTTAACCTTATGCAGAACTGTGCTTCCTGCAAAAATTTAATTTACCTTCGCATGAGGAAAACGCAAATCAGCTGACTGGAATATGTTCTTCAGTGTGACATTTAAAATCTTGAGGGTAATAGTAGTCTTCCCATCTCATTCCTTTTCTAGCTTTTTGATACTTCATACGCACTTGAAAAAAAATTGCTTCCTCTTCCGTTGATGTTTCCTGCTCGAAACTTCCAGGTTATTAAACTCCTGTTCATACTAAATGAATTTCAGTAGACCGCTGCTTCAGTAAAAATAAACATTTCCAACGGTGCTGAATACAGTAATTCCCAGTTCCACACGAATGAAAACGCTGTTGCTTGCCTAACTCGAGTGCGTTTTGCTCGAATATTTTAATAATGACTCCAATATTTGACCTCCTGCAGTGCACTCCGCCCAATATCTACCGATCATGGAACCATTAATTTCGAAGTTTGTATCAACAATTCCCGTGGATTTCTCCACCTGCGCACTTCGCCGCCGACATGGCTTTTTCCTCTTCCGTGAAGACTGTCGCCGCTCCCCAATTGAAAAAGCCAAATAACAATGCAAACAGAGGCCCTCCCTCCCTCCCTGTCTTTACCTTTGTTTCGTTTCTTTGTTTCTTTCATCCTAAGGGTCGTTGAACGGTTAATGATTGCGCACGTGATGCGTGAACCTTGCAAAGACCAAAGGCGACGAAGAAAAATAAATAAATAATAAAACACTGAAACTAATTTCTCAATTGATTGCCATTACTAACCCGTTTAGTAGATCTGAAGATAAGGAAGCGATGTGTGGATCTTCTGCTGCGATGACACGGCATCAGATTGGCATCAAAGAAGTCGCTCTTAAATAATGGTCAAGCAATCTAACATATCTCGTGAGAAATTAAATAATAGGTAGCACTATAATCTCTCGCAGACAAAAGGCAACGAAGGTATATTTTGGAGCCTCTGCGTCTTGCAACTGCAGTTTGTACACACAGAAGTAAAATTTGTGATTAAGAAATGGGTCCGTAAGTTTCGATTACCGAGCTGATAGGAACACTGCTCTTGATTACAGTTAGTGAGGTACGGGGTAGGGGAGGTTGAGGCAAAAATAAATGGGAGGTATAGGGGTTTCACTGTGCATGAGTGACACTGAAAATCGCTTGATCCTTCTTCATGGCGGAAAGAGGAGCTATATCCCTCCAGTATATTGCGAGGTCAGTGTACTTAAGCCTGCCTACCTCACTAGGATTGCAGTTCTAGTTATTTCCCCTTACCCTGAGACGGTAGTCTGGAATTACGAACGGGCCATTCTTATCGCTTCAGCGCTCATGAGGGCAGTTAACCTCCCATCCCCCTCTAAAAAAGCCTTTTTATTTGGTTGGGTGCTTGCACACCAGCGATCCCGAATTACTGTTCCTATCCAGAGATGCGTAAAGGGGAGGATCTACGTCAAGGGAAGTTTCGCTACAGAACTATTCTTTCATTTAACGTAAGTTGTCATCCCCGTGGCCTAGTGGTCAAAGGCGTAGGTTCCTGACTAGTCGTCCAAGTTGGGCCCAGGTTTGAGTCGCGAATGAAGTGGTACTTTTGTTTACTGCGCAGGATCCCTTCCTTCTCTGAAACCAGTGTGGCCTTAAATTTTGGAAACGAGTGACTGCTCATTGCTTTTAGATTTGCTCATGGTGGCCATTAAACCGAGATAAAAAAAAAATTTCGAAAGAGTACCCTCAATTATGCTATGCGCCTTTCGCATGCCAAGATCTTTGTGGGTGTGTAATAAAATGAGTGATTCGAGAGTATGCATTTATTTATGTACAACAGACTGTATTTATTCGCGTCACTCACGCGTACACCTAGTCACAGTCCGGTACATATTATTAAGTGGAATTAAATCATAACAACAAACAATAAGGTTTACTAATTCCTGACATTGAGTGCTATTTTGGTAGGTGGATTAATGAATGTTATTGTCGTAAAACCAATGAAATAAAATACGTGAGTCATAAAGATAAATATTTATTGTACTATGGCGGTAGCAATATTTCGACTGTTTAGCTTTTCAAAAACAATATTTATTATATGTATAATTATATATTACTACCTTTACTACCCGGTGTTTTCCCGGGATTTAGGTTTATTAATTTCATATTCCCTTATATGTCACTGAAAAAAATGGGGTAAAAAAATTGATGCTTGCAAGAAAGAAAAAAGCTGATTTCACAAATTCGGTCTTTACATAATTATTTATTCATAGAGTGATTATTTCAGCCCTTGGCCGTACACAATATTTTTGGTTTCTCCTTCACCGGCGACAATATATAATTCTGTTGGATCCTTTGCTCTTGACATTCCAACATACAGCTGTAGAATCAAACGGACTAAAAGTGTTACGAATTATTTAACACGCGTCCAAAAAAAAAAAAAAAAAAAAAGAAACGAACACTGACTGTTATCGACGATCAAATGCATCACGTGCTTTCAGTTTCTGACGTCCTTGAGGAGCGAATCTCTGGAATAAAAAAGTTTAAAACGTATCTTTGCAAATATTTTATGAAACTGGCTGAAATTTTAATGAACATCATAAATCGTTAATAGCAACATGACCTCCGGTAAATAACTTTATCGGTAAATAACTTTTAAATTAGCCGTCAAAATTTTATTAACCGTTTCTGCGTATATGTTTCTGTTTACCGATGAATTCAAAATTCCATGTCTATTTTAAAAAGTTTTGACCGTATTCCTGTGAAATTTTGAGGGACTCCTCTTATTAACAATTCATGGTGTTGACAAAAATTTCAGCCCGTTTCGTTAAAATTTCGCAAAGTTCGTTTTTGCATTTTTTTATGCACAGTTTTCAAAGAATAGAAACACCTGTGGATGAATGCAGTCACGTGCTTTTAGATTTCGAACAGATAACGATGACGTAGCAAACGACGCTGACTTCATTGATTAGCTGATTAATTAATTCATAACTCGCGAAAGGAACCATTTAGATATCTTAAAATAGTTGCGTTGGCCTAGAAATTCCAGTATTAATTAGCTATGCAAATTTCACGATGCCACAGTTCGGCGTTCGAGAGTTTTTGCTGCTTCAGACAAACAGACGTTTTGAGTTTTATATATAAGATTCGGATTTAGACGAACGCAAGGAACGACCCTAACTCCGATGAAATGTGATGCAGCTACAAAATCCCATCTGGGCATGCGCAAGCTAAAATCTGATCTCGATATAGAAAGAAAAGTTGAATCGCAAGTGTGTTAGTGAGGGGATGGGTGGCTTTCGGTCCAGTATATCTACAGGTTATACCCCATCGTGTTATACATCATTTAAAAGCTCTCGTCAATAGCAAGTAACCTTCCTTAGGGGGGTTGAGAGGAAGCTAAATTTCGCTGCGGTGCACCGTTTTCATAGCATCAAAAATGTACCTTTGTAATGGCTTTTATCGCAAATCTTGAAGATGACAGTCTGTTTTTTGGTGTAAGTAAAACATGGATGTTCAGTCAGATAATATCCGAAAACTTCGTCGTCCTGGAGCGGGAATCAAATCCGCGTCTCCCAGAGACCCTGCTAACCACACCACCACCCAGAACGACCAAATCTCAAGTTTCCGGTTCATTTGAATATAACCATCACAGGATTCGTTAGTCGAATCAACCGGCATTCATGTTTAGCGAATCTGGAGGTTAAGAATCTTATCCCCTGATTGCCCGGAGGAGCACATAAATCATGAATGAAATACGGGATTACATCATATAATACAAATTTTGAAGATGAGGATCCGTTTTTTTTTCCAGGTGTAAATACGACAAGGATGGTAAGTCAGATAACATCCGAAAACTTGAAATTTGAGACTTTGTCGTTCTGGGTGGTGTAGCATACCCTGTCGCTGTCTGGGAGACGCGGATTCGATTGCCGCTCTGGGACGACGAAGTTTTCAAGTTTTCGGGTATTATGTGAATTACCATCCTTGTCATATTTACATCAAAAAACGGACTGTCATCTTCAAAATTTGCATTATATGGTGTAATCCCGTATTTCATTCATGGCTTTTATCACATTTAGCATCAGGCTTTCGCTGCAGATTGCTATGAGATATTGATACGTTTATGTAAAACGTGATGAAATAATGTTCGGAGATAGTTTAGTAAAATATATTGTCGAGTAACAATGAAATTAATTACTGTTGCCTCACTTCATGGGACAGCATTCAAAAAACGGATTTCAACAATAATTTTGACTACTTCCATTACCCATTTTCGGGTAATGGGATTTACTGTACTTCTATCGGGAGAGTTGCATAGCATCAAAATGTCAGTGCAAAAATCTTAACTGTCGCTGTTGACAGAATTGACGTTTGCAGTCACTTTCATCCAAGAAACTTCTCTGTATTCACATAAGTGACCGTGAAAGCTGTTTAGAGGGAATCTCACTGACAATTTTGGTCGTGTTTATTCCCTTTCTAAGCTGGACAGATAACGTGGGGAATACGCGACATTTGCTGACAAGAAGCCATTATAAAATTTATTTCATTTGGTGAAGGCTGTACCTCAAAATTATGTAAAAATATATTGGCCAAGTAGGAACAGAAAAACGAACACTGTGGTGTAAAATAAATGCTGAACCTTACTATAATTGCTTTTTTTGTTATAGCATAGTCCTGATTACACACGAGTAAAAACTAGTGTCTTTCAGCAGCAATATTATGACTTGCTGTGAGGAAAATTTAGCTCCCCAGATGTGTGGGGAGAAAGGTGGATAACACGTAATGAAAGTTTTTCTGTGCTTATCATA
Organism: Macrothele yani; assembly: GCA_039090855.1. Taxonomy (NCBI): domain Eukaryota; kingdom Metazoa; phylum Arthropoda; class Arachnida; order Araneae; family Macrothelidae; genus Macrothele; species Macrothele yani. Next base: position 52,580,718 of record CM077011.1, on the reverse strand, counting down.
TTTTGAAAAGAGTGAAAAGAATATAAACTTTCAATTCAATTAAACGAAATTCATAATCCTTATGCGTCTTCGGCATAATAGGCTAGTTACCTAACCAGTGAACTACCGGGCATCTATTACCTTTCATAAACAGCTACTGTTCGGAAGACAGCAAAGAGATAAAGTGCGTTAACCTTCGAGTTCGTCCCGTACGATAACGGTACAGGAGCGAGCCACGTTCCTAATCATTAATTTCCATGAAAAAAGGCAAAATAAAAAAAAAGACGAGACATAAGAAAACAGCCGAAATAACAGCTAAACAAATATCCGTACATAAATAAAGCCATTATCATGAGCGGTATCAAAAACGAACGCCATGATGCTCGAAACAGCTTTTCATACAGCCATTTATCACATACAATGTTTTTAGAGTATTTGTTTGCAGATATCACCAAAACTAGCATTACTTAAATGTAAATACCCTTTGTATTGAAACGTTTCGTAGAGTTAAGTCGTGCTCTAGATAGTTTCACTTGAAGCAAGCTTAGACACTTAATAGCATAACGGCCAGAAAACTTATGTCTTCTTGCTGATTTAACCTTTTATTGATCTCGATGGGTATTCAAGCCAGCACATCACACTAGAATTCCCTTCGTACGTAAACCAAACCTCTAGTCTTCTTGCTGATTTAATATTTTATTGATCTCGATGGGTATTCAAGCCAGCACATCAAACTAGAATTCCCTTCGTACGTAAACCTCTAGTACTTCTACATCGAAATGCCACAGATTCTCAGTATACAGAATACTTCTCAAGTCTTATGAAATTTCCGACAAGTTAAGGTTTCAATATCAACAAGCGTAGTATTCAACGTGAAAGCTTTAATCATTAACAGGTAGGCAAACTCTCTTAACATCTCCCTCCAACGCAATTATAGCGATCGACTTCTAACGGGAGCTCTGTTACATTCGCAAACATCACTCTTGTCCTGTTTCGTTAACATACGCCACTCAACTTTTCACTTTAAGTCAGGTTGCCAAAAAAAAAAAAAATTCAGCGAGAGAGACAATGTAACGTTAAGTTCAGAAAATACTTAAGGAGAATAAAACAAAATTTACATAAGACAACAGGAACCAAAACGGAAAATTAAATTAGAGTGTACGTTACAAACATGCAAATCAGAAAGGCAGATAAAAACAGAATGACAGTGGAATGTCCGTTGAGTCGAAGCTGGAAAATGGAATCGAAGATAGACGAAAATATGACAAGATAACAAAAAACCTTTTCAACCATATAGTTTCAGATGGGAAAGGATGGGAGGATTACAGACAGGTTTCACTCAGGTGGAAATGGCGTAGCCCATCTGACTGTAGCCTGCCTGCTAGGAAGCAATATAAATAATAATATATGCTCGTCAGACTGGAATCAAAACAGAAGCGTAATATCTGGAATAACACTTTAAAAACAAAATATCTTGTTTCAAAATGAATTGATACTTTAATAATTAAATAAATTGAAAGAATACTAATACAGTTATGATATTAAGTATTAAATGTGTTATACTACTCAGTTTTATTTGTAGAAATGCAAAATACTATTTCATTGCAAGTTTTTTTTTGTTGTTGTTGTTGCTTCCGTAATAAGGAATAACGGCTTTGTCACACGTATTCCCAAAAAGTTTGGAGCCCCTCAATATGCTGTGCCCTAAGCCATGGTTTAGGTTAGTCCAATGGTAAACCCGCCCCTGTTGAAGGGCACTGTTATCGATAACGATACTTTCTGGTGTGAATAAGGACCCAGTGGCAGTCATACGTTCATTGAAGGCACTGTGACAGCTTTAGCTCAAGTGTACATGTGAGAACTCGAACCTCACGTTCGCCTTTGTACAGCCGCATGTATGCCCTTTTTGCTTTTGATGGGTGATTGAGCTCGTTTCCGAAGAGCACGTCTGGTGATAGTTCACTTTGTAGATAGGGAGACCATAAAACCAGTGGAAGCCAGATCAAGGAGACAATGCTTCGGATACTACAGAGCATTACAGGGATGCACTATTTTTTTTTTTTTTTTTTTTTTGATTGGAGGTTTAACGACCACCGTGAGCAACTCAATGGGCTATAAGCAGTCGCCCGTCCCTAATTTAGGGTCACTGGTTCCAGGGAAGGGAGAGAGCCAGTGCCGTAAGACAAACACAACATCCATGCCTGACCGGGATTCGAACCCGGACCCCTTACGGACGAACGATCGGAGGCCAGCGCCTTAGACCACTGCGCCACCGGGGCGGCGGATGCACTATGCAAGCAGGTTACCAGAGATAACTTCATTCCCAAATCCTTCAGGAGCTGGTGTCTGCCTTGCTTCACGAATAGGTGAGTACATTTCAAAGAACTCCGGGACAGTCTCGTTTTTAGAGTGAATCTTTGCTGTCGAGGGTGCCATGTTTGGATGAGTTGCCATACAGTCCCGTGACACATAGTTTAGCTAACTCCGAATTTTTCTCCGAAACTCATATTAATGTTCTCGAGTTTCCTTTATTCGTCGTTTTCCTGTAGGACCTACGTTATAGTGCACGTCACTGTGCATTAATCCAAATTAATTGCACAGGGCTTAAGTTTGATTCACATTTGTGCCGTATATCTCAAAATTTACCTTTCTTTTTGAGTTTTTGTTCTTGCGTAACTTATGTTATCTCTTCGATATATTTCTTTCTGAACGGCACGTCAGATCAGAAATTCTTCATACCTTTTGGCAACGAGTCGAGATAAATAAAAAGCCACGCTTAGTGTTAAGCAGTGTAAGTCAGGGCCGCCGTTAGGGGTGTGCGGTGCGTGCGGCCGCACAGGGCCTCGCGCTTTGAAGGGTCTCGCGCTGGTGGATAAATAAGATAAAATAAAACAAGAGAGGGAAAGAAATATTTTAATTAGAAAAGCCTTTCAGCACGATAAGATATATTTATTAATACAGTCTGTACTAAAAAATAGACATTTTTAAGGCATTCTTTAAAGGCAATTTTTAAGGCAATTTAAAACAACAATCGGCCCATTGTTGTTTTAAAATTTGTTTTAAAAAATATGTTGGCACTGTGGACTATATACCTGAAGTCACTGCAATACTAAAGAACATATGCAAAAAACACCACATTGCGTTTGGTGAAAGTACGAAAAGTATTCCAGCCATCGTGCAAAAAGACCGTGACCAAGTTTTCACACTGAACAGACATGGGGTTTACAAAATACCCTTAATTCCTGTTGACCCAGAAGATCCATCAGTTGCATATATAGGATCCACTGCACGCCCATTGCGAACAAGAATATATTAGCACAAGTACTCAATTACTAATAACTCTGATGCTACCTCTCTTGCACAATTAGTTAATAGAGGTATCTACCGACCAGACTGGACCAATGCCAGTGCTGCTGAGCTCAAATCGTACAAAGCGATCTCTTCGATTCGCTGAAAGTTTATGTATTTTATCGAACAGCTCTGACTGCTGTAATGAAGAAACTCCACGTTTTGTTCCAGTGCCTTGGGCCATGTTAATGCGGCCAGAACAGCATACTCCTATCCAGCAACACTTAACTCCTAATAATTCACTTACAGTTTGACGATTAATGTCAACTTATTAATTATCCTGTGTATATATTTTCTTCCCATATGTAATAGCAATTCATAGTATCATTTGTTGAAACCCTTTAACGCATGACAAAACTTCTACTATATTTAATGTAAACCTCGTTATGGTCATCACGTGCTCGCGTAATTTGAAAATGCTTCTTGCTTTTATCCGTTGTTTTGTTTATGTATATTGAAATACCTGACGATGGAGCACTTGGTGCTTTGAAAGATCTTGTAAGTTGTTGTGCCTTAAAAATGTCTATTTTTTAGTACAGACTGTCTTAATAAATATATCTTATCGTGCTGAAAGGCTTTTCTAATTAAAATATTGTTTAGCGCACGAATAATCCTTATTATAGAGAGAAAGAAAGAAAAATATAACATTAAGTACACAGACAAAAAAAAAAATCGACAGTTCAGAACTTGAGCACATTTATTCAGCCATCTCCAGTTCAGTGATCCAACTTTGAAACCCACAGTTCTGAGGAGTAGTTCATGAAAAAAGTAGCTTAAGCGTAAGTCTTAGTAAATTTTCCAGCTGTTCGCTCCCAGAACAAAATCTCAGCTACGCCCATGAAAACGACCTTTCAATTTAATCGGGATCGGTAATCGTGTTAAGTAATGCTTCCGCGCAAGTGCTTCGCGCATGTAACCAGTCAGACGGCAAACGAGATTCTTTCTGCCATTAGCTTCATTTGACAGAGTAATAGAACTCCGTACGTTATTTATTCGTATTTCATTGTGCTTAAAATGGATGATTATTTTTCAACTGTGTCGACGGATGTCAAACACCGATCAGTTATAGTGTTTTTAACTCATGAAAATGTACCTCCGAAACAAATTCACGCTAGGTTACCGGCAGTTTATAGTCCTGGAACTTTGGACATTAGCACTGTTCGTCGTTGGGTTGGAAAATCGAAGTGCAGTAGAGGAATGTTGGCCGTAAAGGATCAGCCGGGAAGTGGGAGGCTTGCAATCGCAACTTGTGATTTCAGCAGGAAAAAAGTCGATGAGCTCATCAGGAAAAATCGAAGAATAACTCGGATAACCATAGCAAGTAAGCTGCTCATTAATTTAGGTATAGTGACATTGTTAACGTTTTGATATAACAAGGTGTGTATGCTCGTTGGGTACCGCATCACCTAATGACTGGAATGAAGAAATTAAGACTTGAGACATACCAAAGGTTGCTTTTTCGCTATGAAAAATAGGGAAGTGATTTTCTGCAAAGCATTGTGACTGGTGATGGGAGTTGGGTTCAACTTTGTGATCCAGAAATGAAAAAGCAATCGCTGCAATATCGAAATCCATCTTCTCCTGGTGCGAAAAAATTCAAAACTCAAATTTTTCAGTAAGTGCATGATCACTGTGTTCTGGGACTACAAGGCATTATTCATTAGGAGTACATGGTCAAAGGTACGACTATCAAATCTGAGAGCTACATGCACACCTTAAAAAAGTTAAAGCAAAGGATAAACCACATGCGTGGGTTATAAAAAAAAAAGCCAATGATTCTGCACCACGACAACGCCAAACCCCACGCCAGTGATTTCACTTCAGATGCCACACAGAAAATCGGTTTTGACGTTATTGAACACCCTACCTACCGCCCAGATTTGGGGTCTTCCGACTCTGGTTGTTTTCTGCTCTCTTTGAGACATCTGAAAGGAATTCAGTTCACCTGTGACGAAGATGCACATGCCCTACGCGGAAATGGTTCCGAGACAAACCTCAAGATTTTTACAGAGGCGGGTTTAAAAAAATTGGCGGCTCCGGTGGCTCAGTGGTCTAACCGATGGCCTCTGATCATTCGTCCAAAAGGGGTCCGGGTTCGAATCTCGGTGACGCATGGGTGTTGTGTTTGTCTTACGGCACTGACTCTCTCCCTTCCCTGGAACCAGTGCCCCTAAATTAGGGACGAGCGACTGCCCATTCAGTTGCTCACGGTGGTCGTTAAACTTCCAATAAATAAAAAACAAAAAAACCTTGAAAGTTGGCGTATCTGTACCAAGCGTCAGAGCGTGATGTAGAAAAATAAATTATATGAATTAAAGTCGAATTTCTGAGCTTTGTTCTTGTTTTGTTTCAATTTTGTACTCTGCCACTGGGCTTGTATATAAATATAGAGGCATTACTTTCTGAACACTTTCTGTATTATTTTTATTAGTCTTTGAGTCACTATGGTAACGGGAATAATAATTGCCGAGTTATTCTTAAATCGGAATTTCTTCAAATCGCTGCTATAACAGCCTGGGAAAACGTAATTTGATTACCCCTCTAAACAGCAAAAATTTCTTTGCAAGGAAAAACGTCTTAAATAAAAACGTCTACTCAATGATGATACTGCGTGATGTTTCCTTTATGAGCTGAAAGATGTCGCGTTAGATGTATATGTTCCAGGGGAAAAGGAACGTGCGAATCATGCGGTTGGAAATATTACGCGGCATTTCCTTGTAATTCTCTGTCTCAGAAAGTGCTTTCTCGGAATAATGTTGAAATAAGGTGCATTTGCCGAGCTGTGGAAACATTAATCAAAGGTCTACTTTTCAATGCACTTAAGTTCTTAAACGTGGCCTGTTTAGTTTCAAGTTCGACTATACTTAACCTTTCTCAATTGGATATGTTTTGTTGATGTCATGGTGAAATAACCAATGTGCAGGTGAACTGGGTGAAAAAGCGAATTGTGGTAAGTTTGAAGTTCTCGTAATTTACAAAATTGTCGTGACTGAAGTTGGTGTTCCGTTATTTGTCAGTGCTTTAGAAAGGTTTTGTGAAATTTAAAACGTTCTTTTATTGTATGAATTAAAATCAAAATATTTTAATGAAAAATATAATTGATTCAACCAAATATTTATATTATTTTACCTTTCCTGATTCGGTTCTCCGTTTGGCCCTCTGTGGCCAGTATGGCCTTGGCGTCGTTTGGCATTCTAGTCGTTCATTCATTCAAGTTGGAAGAAACGTAACACTATTGGAAAATAACTGAACACCCATTACTTACTCATTAATCCGCACGCATGAGTGCGTTGATTAAAATGTGATCAACATATATCTCAGACAGTGATAGACGTGTCTTTGTGTTGTACATTCGTCTAATTTCTATACTCCAAATCAAACTTAATAGTATACTGTTGTTGAAGGTTAGTTAGCCGGCTCATAGCGTCTGTGGGAAAACGCACAAACGGTACCAGTCTGTGTTACATTCAATTTCTGCTGTCAAGCATTATTCTCTCACTGAGTAGCTTCCCAATGACATCCGTACTTCAATGCCCGATTGTCAATTGCTTGTGTTGCGAACGTGGGAAGAAGTCAATCGCTACCACCCTGTCTCCTCTCCCCCAAATGAATGTTTCTAAGAAGTAACCCGGTAGCACAGTAATGCCGAATCGACGTCGATTTTTGGTTACCAGGTTGATATTACGTCGAGGCATAGTTTTCTACGTAAAATCGATGAAACGGAATGTCAAGAAAAATCATTACATTGAATTTCAATATACATGTAGAAGGTTTTACGCAGTTTATCCCGTTAGTTCCATTAGGCCGAATAATCCATGTTTTTTATGCGATCTGTAAGCATCGCGAGCGTGCGCCTTTGCAACCATTACGCCAAACAAACTTTTTGGATGCTGGGGTGTTGGTCGGTTTTATCATTTCTGTTGTAAGACGAGATTCTTACCTGTCTCCTTTTTCGCTGGTAGGTTAAAAGTTGTTCTTTTTGCTTAAGTATGTTTATAAGAAGTTGAGTCTTGTTCCATTAAGTAGAATTACTTTTTAAGATATGTAATTTGTACGTACGCATATCCCAATTGGGAATAGACCTAGCGTGATGCTGACAGATCTCCAAAAATTCTGTGAAATTTTTGAAAATTGTGTCTTTTCGAATGCGTCCGAAAAGACTTGGATGTTGAAACAATATATATATATATATATATGATCTTTTAATTGTAAACAGCGTCGTAGAATCGTACTACAAATACGAATACATTTTACGTTTTATGACAAGATTAATAGTTTAGAATTTCATGTTTCAACTTATAAATTGTAGAGTAAACGTAGATTCCACATTACAACAGTACGAGAATCGATGTCTAAATTGCATAATATCAACGTAGAATCGACGTCTACACTACGTAGCAACGATGTATATGTTTCTCTCGAAAGGTCGAATCTTCGTCTACTGTTGACTTGATATCGACCTAATCGATTTAAAATTCGACGTCGAAAAGACGTAACAAAAGTGGACATGGATATCTATATTCGACGTTCCATATCGACCAAAAATCAATCAAAAATTTTACGTCGAATCGATGTAATGTGCAACCGGGATAATGGTGTTACTTTTTTGCTCTAAACGCTAGGGACTACTTTTCGAAGCGGTGGTAGCTGTCCCGTGCCTTCTACAATAGTACATTCCTGAGTTGATTTAGTGTATGGTGAAAGGAGCAATCTGCTAATCGATTACCTGTACGTTTGATTCTAGACGCTCGTTTGGCTATGCAGCCTACTGTTTGACCTTGCAACTAAAGCTCTTTTACTTTCAGTGAGGTTTTTTTATTTTCCTGAGCTAGACTATCATCGTAAATTAGTAAATGATCGGCTTTGATCTTATTGGATAATTGGACAGTAATTTGATTCGAAGAGAAGGCTCTGTTCGGCTTTCTGAAATCAGTGTTTTAATTTCGATGAGATTGTAGTTTCGCGGCCAGTAGACACTGGTTTTATTTTGAGCAGAAACGTCGCCAAGGGGATGCGAGGATGGGCTTGGAGCCCGCCCAGAAATTTCTCTTGCACACCTTGCCGCCCACCCACTTTAAGATGTTCCATTTCTAAATTTTTTAACCTTAAATTACGATCTGGACTTTGACAAGAAATACTGAGTCTCGTGTTTTCGTCGTGTAATCGTTCGTATTTGCCCCCAGAAGGTGGCTGGGCGCTGTTTACTTCACCGTAGAAAGGGTATCAAAATAAAATTAGCAGGACCTAGAAAATTTAGTTGTTTTCTCCACTGTCCAAATCCTCAGTTTAAGCCGTTGTTCATGTTGGTATGGCAACTGGGGAATGAAAAGAGTGCATAGGAATTCGCTGAGGGAGTTCTTTACTAATTGCTCTGCTGTTTGTTTGTGCTGCTAAATGGGGAATTCGACCACGGAAAGAGCAGTCTAAAGCTCCACCGGCGCTCTTAATTTTGTCCCGGTTGAGTGAGAACAAGACATTGCTGACAACTGCTTTGGAGGAGATGAGTGCAAGACAAGGTTGCTGACTTGAAGGAAGGGAGTTAAGGAGGGGAAACATGCTGTGTCTGCGTGTATCCACGAAAACATTTGCTTGCAGTGTGTTATGTTTGTTACACCGTTATATAACTCTTCAGGTTTTACTAATTTTATGAAAAATGGATAGACGGAACATTAAAAAAAGGAACACCAACTCTGGATTCTTTTGTATTCCAAAAAGTGCAAAAACTTCGAGACAGTTCCAAAATTAATTAGTATGTATCCTGGAGAAAGGGGGAAGGATTGTACAAATTCGTTTGGAGCCTGCTGTATAAAGCATTAAAAAATCTTTCTTTCAGTGTTTCTCAAATAAAGATTCCATCAAACTTGCCCCAGCAAAAATGGCATTCGCCCACTCGTCGTCCACCGTGATTTTGAAGTCTAGTGATGTGCCTGATTTGAGCGAAGTCTGGTCTGGTCACTGCAGGTAGCAGTTTGATTCATAGTTGGAAGCTGCAAGACAGCAGTATAATCCCAACGCGATCGATCATGTTGAAGTTGGCAGTAGTTTGATGTCGACCAGAATATTGTCGGCTCTCAACTTCTCAATTCCCATCACTCAGCTGTTCGAACGCCGGTAGACCAAAACTCACAAGTGTGAGCTCGTAAGGAATGTCCATAGCAAGTTACCGATCGAAAGTTGCAATTGATCGGAAGATGATGGATATCGTACTCCAGAAGGCAGGCCAGATTGTGTGTGTGCGCGCGTCTGTGTGTATGGGAAGGGACGAACCTCGTGAGCGTCTAAGGCTATAAGGAATCACCTGTCTCCAACTTTTGGTCACTGATTCCAGGAAAATAACAGAAACAGAGCCTTAGGGCAAACACCCTACCCATGTCTTGAACCTGGACATAACTCGAATCATTGGCTCATGATTAAATCAATCTGCTACCGTATACAGATTGAGAACTGATACCCTAGCTTGTTCGATTACCAGGCGATAAAGTGGCTGGAAGCTAAAAAGTGATAACGCTAATTAAATGTAAATAGGACTAAGTATAAGAGTATAGTAGTGTGGTAATATGTCGAAATTTTACAAATTCACGCTATAACAGAAAACGGACGAAAAGTGCACAGTTTTATTACAAAATCCCTGATAAAACACGAAGTAAAACTAAACAGTAACCACGCTAGGGCGTTTTTTGAAAATAACACCATTGCTGATCTTTACTTTAGGTTGTAAATCACAGCTGTTGCATATTAATGAGAAAGATTCCACAGGACGCGCGTACGTATTTCCAATCTAAATAAATTAACAAGTCTCCCATTTTTATGTTTGCTACAAATAATAAGTCCAGGTGGTCAAACATTTAATGTGTTTTTCCGAGTTACGAGCTACAGACGGATAAAGTGCTTTCCCTTTTTACGATGTGTGGAATGACGCAAACATATAACCAAGAAGCCAGTTTTAATGACGGGTGGTTTCTTTCAGTAGCTCAGAGACTCCACGGTGTTTCTTTGTTTTCTTAGTTCTTTCGCTCATTTTCATTCTATGCTTGAACGCCTTCTTTCGTTCATCGTCCTCTCACTGGCACTGCCAGAACTAAGAAGGGTGATCCAAAACTAGGAACATAAAGGGCTGAATTCTTTTCCACTGGTGCTGATATAATGAGTTCACCCGTCTGGCAACTCTAAAACGGACGAGTAGCACCACCGAGGCAGAACAGGCTGTGTTACTTTCGATGGAGTTCGCTCGGAAATTTGTAGTTAGTTCTATTCTTTTAGGGAAACTCTCAAACAACGCTAATTCTCTGTCAAGGTTTTTGGAAAGATTAAAATAAATATTTGCAGAGTGCTATAAACTGTTTAATACTTGGACAGTCAGGCGTTTCCGATGATTCTCAGTGTCGTTGTCTGGATTTAGATTCAAGGAATTACAGTTACATCTCCATAGAAAAAAAGTCATAATTACATATTATTGGTATTAATATGTTTTATAGTGCCCATCAAATTTAACGAATATGTATATAAATACAGTTACAGGAAAGATGACACCAAGTTCTCGGATATAATGAGATCTCTTGAATCCTTTCCGGAAAAAAAAAAAAAAAAAAAAAGAAAGAAATCGAAGCGGATCTTCAGAACAAGAAGAGAAGACATTGCATTCACGTCACCAAGCGAAAAAATTTCCATTCTTTAAAACACAAAATGTGCGCAGTGTTTTTTTCATAGCTAATGGAACCCGTTACAAAAGAATATTTTTCAACGGGATTTATAAATATATTCATATGTAGTTTCACTCCTGAAGAAGTATGCATGTAAAATGTTTCAAGACTTTCTACGTAAATACGAATATTTCAGAGCATAGCTAAAGAATATTAGATTAAAATTAAAAAATATATACGAATATTTGAAAGCATGTCTACGGATATATTCGGATATTCGGTTAAAATTTAAAATCTTAAAAGTGCGAGATTTTGACAGAGAGATAAACTAGGAATAATTATTTTTGGAAAACTGCCGTAAATATTTTTTCAGTCTTCCTACAGGAAACCAAAGAAAATTAAGAAATGATGTGTACAATTCCCTCGCTCTGATTAAACTTGACCGTATAAACATATGTGCATTTTATCGTAACAGTTGCAACAAAGCGTTTCTATCGATGGCAAGTGCCTAATGCTCAAATCTGAAAATTTGCTGCACTGAGAAAATATATTAATCAACATATGACCTTAATCCTAATATATAATTTGCTAGGGCCCTCCTCCTCCTTCGTGCCACTTTCTAAGTCGTCATAGCAACAACCGAGAAACAAATGTTTGTGACGTCATGCTTAGCTTTTCGTGTTTTCGTGTAGGTGACGTCATCACCTACACGCGCACAGTCCACGCGCATATCACTTTGTTTTATTGTCATAGCAACAAAGAACACAGCAGCTGGTGCGACGTCATCTAATCCAAATCATAGCTCGCTGGAAAGAATAGGCCCTGAAACGAACGGCTGTCACCAAAGACATGTGACCAATTTGGTCTACTTTCCAGCTTATTATTTGTAATTATTTATTATTTTTTACGACTGCAAGCTAATTATATTTATAAGTGTCACAGATATAGTATTCTAAACCGTACACAAAACTTAATATTACATCCACTTACATTTTTTTCACAAAATTGGCACAAGAATGAAGTAGTTTTGACTGGGAAACATAATGCAATAAGGGTTTTTAAGAGACTTTAATCAAAAGAATAATAACTGTATTCACTTCCGGTAAAAACTTGGAGAAATTTCACAAAGCTGAGACTCTTTTGGTCACATGACAACCGTTCGTTTCAGGGATTCCTCTTTCCAGTGGGCTATGATCCAAATCATTCTCACATGACGTCAGAGATGCGTTACGTCACACAGTCGACCTTTCAGAGATACGAAAACTTTACATCAGAACTCTTGGTTCACTACCTGAACCGGTGTTTAGCCATCTGTATGTGACAACGTCAAGAGTACGCCGATCTGACGACTTCAAGACAAAAATAGTTCACAGAAAAGAACAGGGGAAATTGATATAGGGTTTACAGTCAGTGTATACGAAAATTGTTGTGTACCAGAAAGTGTTAACGAAATAGGGACTAAAGGTTTTATATAAAACACATGACAAACAGACAGCCCGTCGTATCAAATTCCATAACCGACTGCTCGGGAAATTTTAAGAAAGCTGTGAGCCAACGTTGCCATTTATTGACGTGAAACTCAAAAACACAATAAATAAATGTCAATAATTTCTGTTTCATAAATTTTATTTTCCTCCCGTCATTATTGACGGGCTTTTATCTAGTTTTGTTATAAATGAGAATGCAAAAATCTGGTGGATTGACATGCATTTGCAAGTTGAAACTGTTTCTTACTCCCAATATTGGCAACAATGTGCGCTGTAAAAATCACAAATTGTGCATAATGGGTTCCTAATAAGAGACGTTATCTAAAACAAAAGGAATGTTTCAAATCGAACAAAACGAAGAAGAGGTGTACAGAGGGAAACGTAATATAGCTTTATGCGTCCTAACGGAAAATCTATGCGTTATTTGAAGCAGAAGTGAGCGCAAAATATATCCCCACGGTGAAGGGTCTTCTACCAAGAAAGGGTGTTTTCAATCAGACTTTTAGAATTGGAAATAGTCTTCGAAATAGATAAATAACTGACTCCTATTAGCGACAGAATTGTGCGTTATCAAAAAAGCAGAAAAGATGCGCAACATGTTCCTCACAAAAAGAAGAAATTATGAGATGGAAAGAATTTTTCAAATGCCACTCTTAGAAATTGAGCAACAAAATATGTAGTTTATCCTCATATGTCCCTAGCGGGACAACTGCACATTATCCAAAGTAAATAAGGTTTCCAACAACGAATGTTATACAATATGAACGGAAAATTTTCAGTCGGATGTCTAGAAGTGGAAAAAAAAACAAAAAAAAAAAACGAAAACTTACGCTGCCTAGCTGCTGAACTGTGCATTGCGTAAAGTTTCAAAATAGGTATATTACAAAATATATTTCGTAGTGAAAGGTATCCGATGTAAAGGATTTTTCAGATCGGACTGTCAGAAGCAGAGTATTAAGGAAAATAAAATATACATTTACACCACGCCACCTAGCGGGAAAATTATTTATTATTTTGGTCAGAAACTAGACACAAAATGCTTTCAGTATGGGAACGATATCTGATCAAAAAGAATTTTTTCAGTCGTGTTTCTGTATGCTTAGATACAACCGCAAATACGCTATATTGACAAAAGTCACCGGACACCTAGAAGAGAAACACAACATAGCATTTATTGACATATACATTAATACTGTGTTGGTCCACCGTTGGCTTTAATGCATGTACTTACCCTTCGAGACATGTTTTCGACAAGGTTTTGGAACACAGCGATAGATATGCGCTTCCATTTAGTACATAATGCTGTTGCTAACTGTTGCTTGGTAGAAGGTCTAGCTTCCACACTTCTTATGCGGCGCTCTAATTCATCCCATAAGTGTTCTATGGGATTAAGATCAGGGCTCTGTGCTGGCCTGCACACAAACGATACGGAATTATCGTCAAACCACGACGTAATAGTCCTTGCTTTATGGCCTGGTGCATTATTCTGCTGGTACCAACAAGGCTTGGTTCCACAGTATTGCCACAGAGTTGGTAGGGCATAATTGTCCAGAATATCTTGGTAGATGTGCTGGTTAACAGGTTGTTCCACGATAACCAATGGCCCGGGACCATACCCCCCCCCCCACACACACACGAGTACACTGCCAGCTCTAAACTTGACCGTAGGAACAGTACACTGTGGTAAATAACATTACCCCGGCTGCCGACATAACGCACACACGGCCATCAGACTGATGGATTGTGTATCTGGATTCATCAGTCCATAGGACCCGTTTCCATTGATCTACGGTCCACGGTAAATGTTCTTTATACCATGCTAAATGATGAGTAGCATTCCGAGTGAAGATGAAAGGCTTGTGAGTAGCCGCACGCACGACCACGGTAGTCCATGGAATGAAGTTCTCTGCGAATGGTATGTGTACATACCGAGGTTCCAGCATTGTTACTCACCTGTACACTGAGGTCTTGTGCAGTACTCCGTCGATTATCTGTAACGACTCTCCTGAGGCTTCGACGTCCTCTATCACTGATTTTCTTTGGTCTGCCGGTACCTTCAGGGACGTCATGTGTTTCCCACTTATTCAGTACTGATGGTGTAAGTTAAAAAACTAAGAAATGATTTGCAACGGTAACTATGTTCATAATCGACAGACCCCTCAAATAAAAATTTATCGTTATTTATTCTTGACTAAACACACAACTAAAACGCTATTGAAAGTTCACGGATATATAACAAATATAAAACGAATGAGTTATTATTAACAAAGAACTTTGCTTTCTATTTAGTCTGTTTTAAACAGTCTTACCAATATATGTATACTGTATATATAGATCCCTTTGGGAGTTCATACAAAAACAGTTTATTTTCAGCGATAGTCATTTTATCATCATAAAACATGTACTCTTTTAGAGCACTTTTGTAAGAACAACAAATATCGTGTTCACACACAACGAAGGGACGCCATCATCTCCTCTCAATTGTCCAGGGTCGTGATCTTATAATTCTTTGCAACGCACCGCTGGATGGCTGCATCGGCGCAACTGAAACTCGCAAACGTAAACAAACTTGCAGCAGGTGTTCGATGAAAATAAAAGAAAGGAGCAAAGGACGCTAACATCCAACAAGTACATCCAAAACAGTTGACTTGGGTATATTTAAAAATTTCTCGGTTTTTATTATTGGACAACCCACTAATATAACACCCAACAATCTTTCCTTTCTCAAAGTCAGTTCTCTTCCGCCACGACATTTTCACTCAACCTCACAGTGCGATATGATCGCGGTCAGCTGCAGGCTTGGTTTTACACCGTTTGCAGCGCTGTGCTTCGCATCTTAACAACGTAGCGGATCCGTTCATTTGCTTTTTGAAGGGGTGTGCGGTGAATTTTGTCAATATAGTGTATGGTGTAAACAGAAATATGCGCTTACTCCGTCTTGTGGCAAAATTGTGCATTATGAACACTTTGAAATTGCGTGCAAGGTACTCTTTAACATGAAACTGACTAATAAAATCAGATCGAACTTTTGGAAGTTTGATATTGGAAAAAATACAATATGCATGCACACCTTCTAGCCGAAAAACTGTGGATTATTTGGAGAACAAACTGTACGCAAGTTGTTTTATGATGTTGAACAAAATAAACTCAATGGGCAAAACATTTCAGATACCTACGTAGTAGCGTGTTGGTCCTCCTCAGGCGGGAATAACAACCTGTACACGCCAAGGCGTCGACTAATGCCAACCATGCCTGTTTCAGCATTGTTCACAACTCAGCCGGAGACGTAGGTCCAAGATCCACGTTTCTCATGTTTCGCTCCACGGCATCCCAGAGAGCTTCCACAGAGTTTAAATCCGGGGACTTGGCGCGGGGGGGGGCAACTGGATGGTTCCATACTCAGATTAGTGTTCTTTCAGCCATGCCTGCGCGGTTGCGACCCGATGGGTCTTCGCATTATCCTGCTAAAACAGACCATCGGCCGCAGAATGTGCGAAAGTCATGAAAGCGTGTAGGTGGCACGCAGAGGCTAAGAACCTGTCCAAACACACCACGGGACCTCATGTGCCCCATAAGAAGGCACCCCAAGCCATTACAGAAGCACCACCACCTTGAACAGAGATAATCTGCAGTACGGGATCATAGCCTCATACTGTCGACTCCACACCCGCTCCCTCCCAGCAGCTCGGGAGTACAGCTGAAAATGGAATTCATCTGACGACACGACGCCACTATGCAGACATGAAGTTTTAATGTTCCCGGCACCAGGCGATACGTAATGTCCGATGAGGAGCAGTCAATAGTGGAGCACGAGCAGGGCGTTGGCTCCTGCAGCCCAAGGTATGCAGCATGCGTCGTACTGTTCGCTGACTGCGCTTGGGCCTCCAACATATAAGCTGGATGTGACTTGCGTTGCCGTTGCCAAGCGGGCGCTCCGTCCTAGGCTGGATAGTTTACTTCGACGCCGGTCTTCAGTGGCGTGTGGTGGGCCACCACTTACTCTCTGGGCGCTAGTGCATCCGTCGATGGTATCCTCGTGATACACCCTTGATACGATTGCCCTCCGGTACCCTAAGGTTCTTACCACTTGGGCGATAGAGTTACTCATCGTCTTGAGCAGACGATATGTCCACGATCAAAGTCTCTCAGATCGCCACGTTTACCCATGTTCGTCGTTTGCGGTATACTGTTGGGAAGCCCTGCTGTCCGCCTGTTTATCGCCTGCTTTTATTTTGGGTCTGTTCCACTCTGCGCGCGGGGATGCCCATGTCAACTGCCTGTCACCCCTATCCCTAATGTTTTGTGTACTGAGTGTATATTTTGAATTCACTGGCACTTGCATTTGCACCACCGCGCGGCGAAATTGTGAATCGGAAAGTATCCCAAAGGGCATCGATCATCCATCGTTCTTTCAGCTGAAACTTTCCAATGCAAAAAGAGTTTTTTTTTCAAATTGAGCTAAGAGATATGGTGTCCAAACGAAAGACACACAACCACAGGGATTCTATGTGCACGTTTTTTCTCTCTTGTTAAAAAGAAGCAGCTGTATTCTTTTGAATATTACACACAAATTTCACGATTTTTTTTTGCGGTATAAATGCATTTAGTCCAATTTTTAACATATCTCGCTTTTTTTTTGTTATCAAGCCATAATTTCAACCATTTCTTGATATCCCACCCTTTCCCGAAAAAAAAAAATGCTTTCCTAGTCTGAAAATACTTTGATTAGAGGTTATGCTATCACTGTTTTTGTAAATCTATAGAAATAATTTCTAAATTCCAGACTTATTTGTCTCTAATCGGTAGCTATAAACTACGTAGCATCAGTAAGAATACAATGACAGAACGCTCAGTTAAGGCAAAGTCGTACAATAAAAGTATCATAATTTTCCCATAATTTAGCAATTAACGGGTTAGAGTGTAAATGGCTCGAAGAATCCGCCAGCGTTGACATTTCTCTGTGGAATTTGTTTTATTTTTCTTGGTTTTCATGATTTATATCATCATCATCATTAACCATTCTCAAACCACCGATGAATGAAGGTCACCCCAAGCCTCTTCCACAATTCTGTGTTTTGAGCCATTCTGTTCAATGTCACGCAGTCGTGATTTCGAATTTCATCCACCCATCTCTCACGTGTCTGTCCCTTGGAATCCAGTCTAGTATTTCAGTTGTCCAACGGCGGTCAGTTCTGCTAGCAATATGTCCAGCCCATATATTTTGAATCTAATAGAATATTCATTTACGCCCCATAGCGGCGAGGTTATGCGTAAGACAAATATTAAAGCCTATGATTGTCGTTCTTACAGTTCAGATTTTCGCCTGCAAAAAGAATGTTTCAAATTGGACTAATAGTTGCAGAGATGGAGAGTCCAAAAACGGGTGGACGAACTTAGGGACACTACATATATAAGCACGTACGGTACTTTATTTTCAAAAGACATGCTAAAAACGCATTATTAAAGAACAACATAGCGATATCGAAATTCATTTATTAAAGAACAACTCAGCGATATCGAAATTCATTTATTAAAGAACAACACAGCGATATCGAAATTCATTTATTAAAGAACAACACAGCGATATCGAAATTCATTGGATCGCCGAGTGAAAATATTCTAATATCCTGTGAAAATGCCTTTTTTATTCACGCAGATCTGAAGACTTTTTTAATGCACTAACAATGTTTAAGCTCTCTTATTTTTCACTTAAAAATAATCAGAAAAGCAAAATAACGTAATCATTAGAGAGAGAGAGAGAGAGAGAGAGTCACACACGCGCGTTTTGCAGTAGAGTCGCTGCTTCCGGAAGTGACGTGCGTGGTCGAAGAGCATGCGCCGTCCACTCGCTATCCGTGGCAAGCTAGGCAAAGGCTTTCTGCTATGGACACCACAGAAGACTAGATGGATGCGCATTCATTCACCAGGTAGAAGCGGCTCCTGCTCTCCTAGACAATACTAAGCGACGGCAAGGGCCGTGAAGAACAAAACAGCCGGACGCACTTTACACGAAACAAAAATCTGCGCTGGAAGTAGCAAAAATTATGTTAAGAACTACTGTTAGTTGGACAGCAAAAAAGACGCATGCAAAATAAGTATGTATAGAAGTACTGATATCTATTTAAGAAATTGTGGTTCTGATTTCTCAACCCCTTAAGGATCGCTTGATGTTTATGAAAACCATCAAAAAAGTACCTCATTTTATTCAAGAAATTTAACAGTTACTGAGTTTCTGAATGAAATATACAAAGATTTTTAATTTCTGGACAAATTTAAGCCGTTAGAAAAAGATATTAAATTTTACGGAAAGGGGGAAATCGATCAAGTCATCATTCACAAAATGCTCAAAATATTGCATGACACCCAAACTTGGGTCAAAACTGACATTTACTGTAGGTGTTCCAAAAAATCTAAAATGTCGGGAGTACGATCTAAGACAGCAGGCAAAATTTCGTGCCCATCACGTCCAAGTAACAATACGTCTCCACCACTGCTGTCCACTGGCGTAGTCAGAAATTTCTTAAGAAAGAGGGGGCGGAGGATTTAGCATGGATTTGGTTCATTGGTGAAAGCCTCATATATACAAGGTGCATAGGAAAGTTCCTTTAGCCTGGAATAACTTGTGAACGGAGAGAGGTAAGGTTACGCAAGTGAGATAACAGTATAGTAAAGCGACTACGCCCGATCGAACGCAACCAATAGCATCGCCCCTAGTGGCGAAATGCGGAAGTTAGCCATTGCAAATCGAAAACGAAAAGTGATAGAGCAAAATTTCCAATTACAAAGTTGTACAGTATCAATTAATTAGTACAAAACGGCATTTGTTTCACACGGATAAGATAAATTGTCACCCGAATACCCTGCAATGTCCGAAATCGATGCGCTACGATTCGAATCTGCATATTCACATTTCGCAAATGTAGCCGTATGCAAATGCAGATTGTGACGTTGTACCGTACCTACGATATAAAAACCAGTAGCAGGATGTACCCTGATCAGACGTTTAGGTCTACGTACGCTGTGTGAGAATGGCGAGCTTGTTTTTCTGGGGTTACGTAAAAAATCAGGTGTATGCAACAGAGCCTACAAGTCTGCTGGATCTACGGCGTCGTGTTACAGATGCTTGCAATAGTGTGACGCCTTCCATGCAGAGGAATATGCATACAGAGTTACTTTCACGAATACAAATGTGTATCGTGGGCAATGACGAACTTATCGAACATACTCGACATTAACTTTTTATCACTGTGCGCCAGTTTGCCTTTTTTGCTTTTGTTTTGTCTGACGTCATCAAACTGTATTGACATAAGTACGCATTTATGCAATAAATTGTGTGTATTTGCTCATACCTATGCCTGTTCCCTTCAAACGTTCACACAAAAGGTCGCACATCAATTTCTGACATTTTAGGGTATTCAGGCGACAATTTATCTTATCCGTGTGAAACAAATGTCGTTTTGTACTAATTAATTCATGCTCTACAACTTTGTATTTGTAAATTTTACTCTATCTCTTTTCGTTTTCTATTTGCAATGACTAACTTCCTTATTTCACCACTAGGGGCGCTGCTATTGGTTGCATTCGATCGGGCGTTCTCGCTCTACTATACCGTTATCTCACTTGCACAACTGTTCCTCTCTCCGTTCGCAAGTTATTTCAGGCTAAAGGGACTTTCCTATGTACCCTGTATACACAGGGTGTCCGAGAATTATTTAACACATTACAAAATTATGTACAAAACAAAAACAACTAAGAGCATTGTCTGTTTTTATATGTCACGTATTACTAACACGGTTTCTATATTTTTGCTTTGCAGAATTGTTATTCCCAGAATCCGATAGATGGCGCTAGGTGTGGCCTGATAAGGAATGTATGAAAAATGCGTAATCAGTAGTCATGTCATCAGTACAGCAGAAGGCGATGGGTGTGTTAGGACTTGCGGAATTAAAGTCTGTCATTAAAGTTAAAAGACGGTACCGTTTAGAGTATGGTTGTAATCCTCCGTCAACGGATTCAATTAAGCGGTGGATGAAACAGTTTAAAGAAACTGGCAATGTGGAACATCGTGGAGGAGCCGGTTGGCCTAGCTTCAGCTGTGAGACGGTTGACCAAGTTAATGAAAGTTTCCGACGAAGCTCCAGGAAATCCGTTCGTAAAGCAAGCAGAGAACTGTGCATTCCGAAATCGACAGTTCACGGTATCTAGCACAAGAAATTAAAATTTCATGCTTATTAAATTCAAATAGTGCAAAAGATGCATGCAAATGATCACACTCTGCGATACGATTTCGCTGTGGATATGCTGAATCGAGTGGAAAACGACGAAAACTTTCTCAGTACTGTAGTGTTTAGCGATGAATCCACATTTCATGTATCAGGTATTGTGAATCGTCACAACTGTAGGATATGGGGCAGTGAACCGCCTGAGGCTGCTATTGAACTGGAACGTGATTCTCCAAAAGTCAATGTGTGGTGCGCCCTATCAAAAAGAGAAGTGATTGGCCTTTTTTTCTTCTGCGAAATAATCATAAATGGTGAAATTTACTTGGATATGCTAGAAAGTTTCGCTATAACCCAGATCAATAGATATGACAACGTCGTTTTCCAAGAAGACGGGGCGCCTCCGCATTCGTCAACGTGTTTACGTAAGTGTCTAAATAAGCATTTTTCCAACAGATGAATTGGGCGTGGTGGTCCCACTCCATTGGCTCCTCACTCTCCAGATCTAACTCCATTGGATTATTTCATGTGGGGTTATGTGAAGGATCGTGTCTATCAGACGCCTTGCACTGATTTGCAGGAACTGAAGCAGCGTATCACAGCTGCTATTAATTCCATAACAAATGCTTGCCAATACATGGCATGAATTCGAGTATCGCTTGGACGTACTACGAGCAACCAAGGGATCTGACATAAAAATTTATTAACTTGTGTAGTTACATTGTAAGTTAGTACAGTCAGTTTCTTTCTATCTGTTTAATGTTTTGTTTTATATAATTTTGTAATGTGTCCAATAATTCTCTGACACCCTGTATATCGCTCTAAATTCGTATGCAATCCACTCACGAGAGGGGGGGGTCCAGGCCCGAGGATTCCCCTTGGCTACGTTTCTGCTGCTGTCATTAGATTCATTATCTGTGCTATCATTAAATTCACTTCAATATCACTTCCCGATTCACTAATACTAAAAATATCATTCAAATCGCTTGCATCGTCCAATTACATAACACGTAAAAACAGAAAAAAACAGCAAACCTTTTTCATAAACCAAAAAACCACGTGTCTTCCCCAAACAAAATACAAAAATCTGCCGATAATCGCAGATATACTCTATAATAAAACGCATACATGTTTAGTGCTGCTATCTAGCGTTACGGGCGCGATAAATCAGTTGTGTTTGCAGTATCCAGTATGTAAATTCATTAACGCTTCAGCACGGTAGTACCACGAGCAAGGAAATAGGGATCCTCAGCCCCTCAAAATTGACGGAAACGGTCCTTAAGGAAACAAACACGGAATGCATGGCATATCAGCAGTACATGCAACAGGTCTGCAATGTTTGATAGAACAATGATTTATCTTCCGTGGGCACTGAATCGTGATTTATGTGACATCAGACATGTAAGTTTGTTATACGCAGTTAGTTGATTGCAAGATTATATTATTATCGGCAATATGAGAACTTGCGACCAGCATTAATTGATATAAATGTGTCTTCATTATTTTTATGTTAAACTTAAAGTGGAATTGCAGTTAAAATACACGAATTTAATTCACAATTAAAATAACTGATATCATCTGTCTTCGGAGTACTTTCTCAGAGCGATTTTTACTTCCAGTTTGCGCTGGATTTTAGATGTGTAGTTATAACGGACTGAAATACGAAGACGACAGAGCATTATCAGAATCAAAACCTAATTCCAGAGAGAACTAACAGCTGGCAGTACTCTCCTGCCTCTTTTTTCTTTCTTCTTTATTTTATTTTTTGTTAGTTGCACATCAGAACCGTCCACTTAGCATTTCTAATTGAGCTAACACTTCACAGTGGTATCTCCCTTTTGGTTGCCTTCCATTTCCTCACTATGCGATAGGGAACTAAAAATACCCCACTCTCAGAAATACATCATTGAATACTCTTCCACTCGCTCGTTGTGGGAAGAATGTAGGCCATTAAAAGAACACTGTGATGTGATGCAATGCGAATGTACGTATGCTTGTGTGAGCTTCTGAACCCAGGAGCATCATCACCATGAATCGACACAATCCTTTGCTCACTGGCTGAGGGAAAACTGGTTTCCCTTCGCTTGGCATACGTTCCCCATTGCCATTTTGGGTTACGAGGATCGTTTCGTGTTCCGAAGGATATTATTTCGCTTCAGAACGGGGCCCATTAAAAGTAGCCACCAACTTTTTTACTAAAAAAAAAAAAAAAAAAAAGGAGAGAGACTCAAAAACACCTGTACCGGTGAGATGTACCATTTAGGTTTTTCAAAAACACCTGCAATGGAAGAGTGTTGAAAATTGAAATCTGAGGAATGGTGCTAAGGAAGTTGCTCGCGAAGTTATTTTTTAATGTCATTTTAAAATTGTATCACATTTCTTTATTAACACTAAGCTACTAATCATCCTAGGGAAAGGAAAATCCTGCTAACAGACTGTTTTAAAATTGATAATGTGCACGAAAACAGTTTTGCTGTTGTGCAGCAAAGATTTCCTTATTAAAACTAAATTCTTCAGGAATTTTGAATTGTAGGTAGGTACCAGCAATATTTCTTCTGTAAAATTTTGAATTTTGTATTATTCCCATTTTTTTTAAAGAAATGATGACTTTTAATCATATGTCCATTGGAATCTAGTCTGGTATTTCAGTTGTCCAACGATGGTCAGTTATTCTAAGAATATGTTCAGCCCATGGCAATTTTGGGGCTTTTACTTTGACCATGACGTCATCAACTGACCCACGAGTTCCTCTTCTTATCCTTTCTGGTTATGCGAAGCTTCTGCTTCTTTTAGTAGTTTGCAACTAACATACAGGGTCATTCATAAAAAAGTATACAGTTTCAACGCACTATAAAACCAGAACAATGTAAGATATTTTATGTTACCTGTAACAGAATTGTAGGGAAATGTTTCCAGTTTTTTTAGAGACAGTCACAGATGTTCTACGTGTGCACCCTTAGCCACACGACACACATCGAGCCGGTAACCCATTTCAGCACAAACGCGATACACCCGGTCGTCCAGGACTTTTAAGTTTGCACAAACATCCCGTAGTTTCAAATTTTTCATGCCAATTGTAGATAGATTTTCTGGTTGTAGGTTCTTTTCCGAATCGTGATCGAAAATGCCGTTGCACAACAGTTAGAGATTCCGTTTTGCTCAATTCAAGAGCACAAAACGCTTTCTCCACTGCAGACGCTTCCATTTTGACTAACTAGTCACGTGACACGCGCGCTATCGCCTACGCCATTTTCCTCAGTAGCGGGACACAAACTTTATGAGTAATTCTACCTAACGGTTCGCAGTTGTGGTTCGTGTCTTCAACTGTTTTACAGTATCTGGAAACTGCATATTTCTTTATGAATCACCCTGTATAAGCAGCAGCAGCAACCATTATCAATCCGCTGCTGGATGAATCCCTCCCTCCCAAGTTTCTTCCACAACTTTCTGTCTTGAGCCAGGTCTCCTCCATGTCACTGCTACATGCTTTAGAATATCATTTACCTATTTTCCACGTGTTATTCTTCTGGGAATTTTCCTCTCCCTTGAAATCCAATGTAGCATTATTTTATTTGTCAGTGAAATACTAGACTGGATTCCATGGGACAAGAAAAGACTTTGTGGGAGACGGGTGGACGAAATTCGAAAGCATGTCGGAGTGACATGGAAGAAACTAGCTCACGACAGAAAGTTGGGGAATAAACTTGGGAAGACCTTTTTATACACTAGTGAACATTTCTTCGATTGTACGAAAATGCATAGTTAATCAGTTGCACAAAAACGTATATTTATTGAAATTGACATTGTGTGACGCTGGTTCTTCTTTTTTGAATAAGTTCTAAGTACTCACATTTTTGTAGATGTACTTCAGTGATTTCTTTCACAATTGTGGCAGAAGGAAATACTGTATATGATGTTGAGAAATGAATCATGGAAAACATTGCATTGTGATCTTCCAGTTATCATGTGTTATGTCTCGTTGAAGCTAAAACCGTAAAAAATGTTGAACTACTTACTAGATCTAATTATTTTTGTGTCATCATCCTGTGTATTATTTGTGCTATTGTCACTCGTAAATCTATGACTCACTGCATTCTATGATTTCCCTTTCTATATTCTATTCCACTCCATTTCTGTTTTCTGTACTGCTCTTTTGCAGAGAGTGAATGATAATAATTTATGTCATCATCATCATCATTGTCAACCATTATCAATCCACTGCTGGACGAAAGTCTCCCCAAGTTTCCTCCACAACGGTCTGTCTTGTGCCAGTCTCCTCCATGTTACTCCCACATACTTTCGAATTTCATCCACCCATCTCCCATGTGGTCTTCTTCTGGGTCTTTTCCTATCCCTTGGAATCCAATCTAAAATTTCGGCTGTCCATCGATGGTCTGTCCTTCTGGCAATATGTCCAGCCCATTGCCATTTCAGGGATTTTACTCTGATCATGATGTCTTCGACTCCTGTCATTTTTCTGATCCACGAGTTCCTCTTTTTATCTCTTCTGGTTACACCATACATGCACCTCTCCGTGCTGCTTTGAGTTGTCTGCAGTCTTTGTATGTCTCTTTTAGTTAAGGTCCACGTCTCTGCACCATACGTAAGCACTGGAAGGATGCATTGATCCAACACTTCTCTTTTAAGACATAATGGCATATTGCTCTTGAAAATCATGCTGTTTCTTCCAAAAGCTCTCCAGGCAAGTTTTGTACGCCGATTAATTTATTCATCAATGTGACCCTCACTTGATATCTGCTGTCCAAGATAAACGTACGTGTTTGTTATCTCCAGCTTTTCTCCATCAATCGATAAATCTTCATTTCTTGTAAAAGCATTGAACATCACTTTTGTCTTCTGAAAGTTCATTTTTAATCCAACTTCTTAACTCTTGTCAGCAAGTTCCTGGATCATACTCTGCAGCTCTGATGGGGTAGTTGCAAAAATGACTACGTCATCAGCAAAACGAAGGTGAGTTAGATAATCTCCATTAATCTTTATCCCTTTCTTTTCCCAGTTCAATGATTGAAAGACATTTTTCAATGTGGCGTTAAAGAGCTCTTGGGAGATATGGTGTCACCTTGTCTCACTCCCTTTCCAATTCTTCTTTGTGCTGTATCCTCAAATATCAGAACCTTTGCACTTGCATTTTCATAGATGTTATTAATAATGCTAATGTATGCATCTTCAATACCGCAGGATTTTAAAGCCATTGTTGCTGCTGATGGTTTCACAGAATCGAAGGCCTTTTCATAGTCAATAAAAGCCATGCATAATGAGAGTTCATATTCTCTTGTTCTTTTAATTAGTTCTCTCAGTACATGGATATGATTAGTGCTGTAGCCACTCCTGAATCCAGCTTGTTCTCTTGGTTGGGCCATGTCTAGTGTTACCTTCAAGCGATATGAAAGAACCTTAGTCAAGATTTTATAAACCACTGAAAGGAGGCTGATAGGTCTGTAGTTCCTGAGATCCGCAATGTCACCTTTTTATGTAGCAGGAATATTGTAGCATTGTTCCAATCTTCAGGAATCTTCCCTTCATTAAGGCATCGAGTGAAAACTTGGGCGAGTACTGTTTCAATTTCTCCACTTGCTTCTTGTATGATGTCTACGGTAATTCCATCTTCTCCTGGAGCTTTCCCTCGTTTCATGTATTCTTGATGGCATGTGCAACTTCTGCTGGGAGGACTGGAAGAACTCTGGTACCTTTCGTAATGTCTGGAGTATATGTATCATCCCTTTCATATAGTTTTGAGTAGAAATCTTCCACTCTTGTCCAAATTTCACCTCTATTTCTTGTTACAGAACCATCTTCTTTTCTGAGTGCCATTATTTGTTTTCTTCCCTTACTCAGATGTCCCTTTGCTCTCTTCTGGCTTTGGTTGTTTTCAATTGCTTTCTTCACTAGTACACAGTTGAATGTCCTTACATCTTCAGTGATACTTTTTCGTACCGTCTTGCTTAGTTCTATATATTCCACTTTGGAAGTCACATCTCCTTTAGTTGTCCTCATCTCTCTTCTTTTTGCATCAGAATTTTGGTGTTTCCTAATAATTTTGAATTTTCCTGTTCGTATGCAACTTGTTCTGAGTACCAGCTATTTTTGTTGCTGTTTCCATAAAAGCCTTGGTCAGTTTTCTGTTAACTTCAGAGATGTCCACTTCTTCCGACGTTAGACTTTCTAGAGCAGTGTTCCTCAGTTCTAATTTTAAAGTATTATGGTGTTTTTTTAGGTTGGTCATGTCAATACACTTTGTTTGTTTTATGAGCTTGCCACGCTGGAGTTTAGCGTTGAGGTGCATCTTACATCGTAAGATCCTTTAAGTTAATTGTATATAATTCTTTGGCTGCTAGTGATTCACTTGAGTCAAAAATGTTTGAAATATGTTTCAGCATTTTCGAAATTTAGTTACTTAGTATCATGCAAAAATAGGCATAAATGCCTTTGATGAACGTAGGTAAGTGCAGCTTTCTGTTTTGTCGCACTCGATGGAGTAGTGCATTAGTTCTGTTTCTTTTATGAATATCTAATTGAATTTGCTCTAGTCCTGAACTTTAGCATGACTATAAATCAGCCTTGTTTCAGCAAGACGAAGTTACTCCGTACTCCAGTGGTGTCAGGATTTTTCTCGGTAGTAAATTTTTTTGTTGTCTCTTGGGTGACGATCTCTGACATTTCGTTAAACGATTATTTTGGCCTTATGTTTATGAAGTTCTCAAGGTTTTAATAAGGGTTATAACGAAGTGAATTTCTCCGTCATTTTTATCCGCGCCGGGGTTCGAACCCGGGTCCACTCATTCCGGAATAAGTTGCTCTACCAATTAAGCTACGCGGACATTTTATTCTGATTCCTATCTGCCTTTATGTCGTGTGCGTCCTTCTGGCAGGTACGTCACATCTCCTGGTACGTTACATCATCTCCCCCTTATTTTTTTTTTTTTTTTTTTTCCGAAGTGCTGCTCTTATTTTTCCTATCTCGCGGTGTGGAAATAACACCACACCATTGCGAGATTGTGAACGGTCGGGTCATCCGGATAGTTCGGGCGCCATTATAATGAATTAAATTTCTCCGTCATTTTTGGTCTACGCCGGGATTCGAACCCGAGGACGCTTATTCCGGAACAAGCAGCTCTACCAGCAACTGAGCTACGCAGACATTTTATTCTGATTCCTATCTGCCTTTATGTCGTGTGCGTCCTTCTGGCAGGTACGTCACATCTCCTGGTACGTTACAGGGTACAGTACAAAAAACCAGCACATTTCAGTACTGAGGATTGCAGTGCTATTGTGATCATGTCATGTGACGAAAGGAGCAAAGGAGATCTCATATTATCGTTTATAAGAATTATATCACATAGTTTGCAGAGAACATATGGGTTGAAATGTTTTTAGCATTCCGGACCACATATCGATATGTTTCAAAGGCTAACCAAATCATAGAGTGGAAAAGATCTATTACTGTGAGTTAGTGTTGCGGATAGATGTTATCACAAAAGTTACAGCGTAGGCAAAATTTAAAATAGTTTCTAGGGAATACAACATCCCAAAACAACTGCTGAATGTACTGTGCCGCACAACTTCTGAGCTGGTGCTGACATCAACAGTTATCAATTCTCTAAAATGTTAAGGCATTAAATATTTTTGCTTCAGCATAATTTAAAATGGCAACTGAAAAGCGTTTAAGTTGTTCGAAGGCACATAACAAAAGTATAAACAATAAAAAAATAAATAATAAAATAAGATAAAAAACGAGAACAATGAGAAATTAGGAAGTGGTTGTAGGAAGACACACAATATTCGCAATCGTTTTTTTACTACTTCTCTCAATTAATTTAATCCAACTGCAATGATAGAACAAATAATACTGGAATGCAGTCATTGAGTTCACATCGGTTTCCTGATAATACAGTTAGCTTTGCGAGTTATCGCAGAGAACTGCTATCTATGATCAAAGATCTTGCAGAAAAGTAAAGTGCTGACATCAAAAAGGAAATTCGATAAATCTCGTTTTTAAATATTTTCATGAAAAAAGAAGCAGTGTACGGTCGAACCAGAAGTAGAAATTATGCTCGTCACCTTTGGCCAAAATTTATCAACTAAAAAGAAGCATGAAGAAAAAATCAAATCGACGTGCACATGACCTGAACTTTGGACTAACCAGGGAGGAGTTTTGAGTGTTTAAACCCTCCCCGAAATGTTTAAAATGTCTAAAAAATTAAATAATTGCTTTATAAATTTTATGAATTTTTGTAAGTAGTATAGCATATAAATCAGTTTTTTTAAATGGGGAGTATTATATAGAAGAATAAAAAAATATATGTGACAGAAAATACGACATTAATTTTCAAATTGAGAAACCATCCCCCCCCCTCTCGAAATTTCTTTCTGCATTGTAAGAAAAACGCAGTCTTCAACTGTGAAATATGATTGTCTGAAAAGCAAAATCCACTCAGTCACTAAATTCAAGTAACTCTCACTTATGGGTCAGTAGATAGACCCAAACTTAGAATTATATGGTTACTGCAGACTATTCAGAAGCCAAAGGTCACCAAAAAATGCAAACTCATGGATCTGAAAAAATTTACCTTAAACCGGCTGGAACGAGTTAACTCTGGGTTACCAAAATGTGTTCAAATCAGCTGGAACTAAGAGTCTAAGATGTATGATGAACGCGGCCGAAACGAGTGAACATGCACTTCAAAAATCGTCGCGTCCCCCATTAGCTTTGTTGTTCAAAGCAGTAATTTAATGGGATGATTGACACTAATCCTCTGTGACTGATATCCTACTCAACGGGAAAGAACTATTTTTGTGAGCGGGATATTTAAAACATCAAGATACACAAACGTTAATATATTTACTTGTGTGCGTATGAATCAATGTTGTTATGGTATGGAGGCATCTCGCAGTTTGGCTGATTCGCATACCACAAGGGAAACACCAGAAGAGAGCGCCAAGAACAAAATCGTACGAGCCAGTTTGAATATATTTTCAATTTCACCTGTAGAAGCTTACTGTTTTCGGTAAATATAACTTTTCTTCTATTGATCTTTTGAGAGAGAGAGAGAGAGAGAGAGAGAGAGAGAGAGAGAGAGAGAGAGAGAGAGAGAGAGAGAGAGAGAGGGAGGGAGGGAGAGACAGACAGACAGACAGAGACGGAAAGAGAGAGAGAGAGAAAAGGACGGAGGGAGGGAGAGACAGACAGAGACGGAAAAGAGAGAGAGAGAGACTGACAGACAGAGACAGAGAGAGAGAGAGAGAGAGAGAGAGACTGACAGACAGAGACAGAGAGAGAGAGAGAGACAAACAGACAGAGACGGAAAGAGAGAGAGAGAGAGACTGAGAGACAGAGAGAGAGAGAGAGAAGAGAGTGAAAGAAAGAGTCCGAGAGTGAGATTTACGATCTTTTTGTACCAATGCTATTTCCCCCGAGTTTATTGAAAATCAGAATCGGTAAAAAATAGCTTCATAAACTTTTTCATAAATTTGAAAAAAAAAATCCTTTAATTGGAAGAAACAAAAATCCTTTAGTTCGAAGAAACAAGTGTCTCAAACATTTTCTTTAGAGAAGATGTTTGAGTCACTTGTTTCTTCCCAGTGGCATGATCTTCGTGCCAGGGGGTTAGCCCTTCCCCATCATACCTTAGGTCATGGAGCAGACACAGACAATAAAGGACTAAAAGCGAGCGCTTATCTCCCGTGATAGGTTTATGGTCCATACTGCTGAGATGAGAAGTGTTAAGGGATTGTTTTGCTGTAGTTTTCATAAACCCCTGCCGCTATGTGAACATTTCTGTGTTGGGAGCGCACAAAATTTTGGGCACCATTCCGTACAGGTAGATTGGCCGCTTAAAGGGTTGAAGGAACTTTAGCTATGATTCGAAAGACACAGGAAGTTACAATGAGCTATAAATATTAATAAAACGCTAATCATCATTCGACAGAAAACAGAAGTGCTCAGATGGTCGTCATGAAAACAAGCGCCATCGTGAAAATAATGCCTCATGTCTCATAAGGTTTTTTTTTTGTAGCAGCAAAAATGCGAAACTTGGTTGCAAAATACTTGGACATATTGTTAATAATGCTAGCCTATTTAAAGTATTGTCCATCACTTTCTATACATTTCCGCCATCTTTTAAAATATTGGTAAAATCGATTTTGGAAAAATTCCTCAGGCTGTCGTTTCACCCATGAGTTCACAGCCAGTTTAGCGTCTGCCACATCGTCAAAACGCTCCCCACAAAAGGAAGGCGTTTTTCAAAGGGGCAAACAGGAAAAAGTCTGAAAGAGCTAACTGTAGGGGGGATTGGAGCATCACCGCCCACCCCATTTTGGCAATAGCCCGTGAAGTCTTCATTGAGGTGTGGGGACGTGCGTTGTTGTCATGGTGTAAAACAACACTATGAAGTGGAATGTCACGTCTTTTCCTTCTGATAGACTCCTTTAGCTTCTTCAATGTCTGCACATAGGGAGCACTATTTATTGTTGCAACTCCTGGATTATGACACGACGATCAGCTGTGATGAGGACTTTCACTCGTTACCAGTTGGCATCTACAGTATATGTATATCACGGCAGTTACGGGTCTTCCACTCTGTTGTTCGCCCGACACTGAAGTTTCTCCTTCTCGAAACCTCTTCATCCATCTTCGGACATTACTGATATCGATTGTGGCAGCTCCATACACCGCTAAGAGTCTTCTGTGGATTTCTGGAACCTCACATCCCTGTTTTTTCGCCCGACACTGAAGTTTCTCCTTCTCGAAACCTCTTCATCCATCTTCGGACATTACTGATATCGATTGTGGCAGCTCCATACACCGCCAAGAGTCTTCTGTGGATTTCTGGAACCTCACATCCCTGTTTTTTCGCCCGACACTGAAGTTTCTCCTTCTCGAAACCTCTTCATCCATCTTTGGACATTACTGATATCGATTGTGGCAGCTCCATACACCGCCAAGAGTCTTCTGTGGATTCCTGGAACCTCACATCCCTGTTTTTTCGCCCGACACTGGAGTTTCTCCTTCTCGAAACCTCTTCATCCATCTTTGGACATTACTGATATCGATTGTGGCAGCTCCATACACCGCCAAGAGTCTTCTGTGGATTTCTGGAACCTCACATCCCTGTTTTTTCGCCCGACACTGAAGTTTCTCCTTCTCGAAACCTCTTCATCCATCTTTGGACATTACTGATATCGATTGTGGCAGCTCCATACACCGCCAAGAGTCATCTGTGGATTTCTGGAGCCTCACATCCCCCTTTTTCCAGGAATTCAATTACGGCTTGCTGCTTTTCTCTGTCATTCACGATTCTTATTTCCGATTCTGCAAAAACTTTGTTCCCAAATTGGTAACATATCATAGTACATGTCAGTGCAGTTTCATTAAAATCACTTCAAAATTTCAAAAGTTATTAAGGAGGCATTACTTTCAGGATGCCCCATGATTTTTGAGATCAAAGCTGCAAATTGAAAAAGTTGTTAAACATACTTTAAAGGGATACAGACATTTAACGTGGACCAGGAACATCAAACAAAGATCTTCGCTCTTTCCACGTTTATAAGTGAGTCACGGAAAAATTCTCATTGGCTGCCACCGGGAGTCAAACCCAGGTTCTTCCAGTTACGCGCCGGATATGCTTCCGATATTCGCTCTTTCCACGTTTATAAGGGAGTCACGGAAAAATTCTCATTGGCCGCCACCGGGAGTCGAACCAAGGGTCTTCCAGTTACGACCTCGAATTCCTCCAGACTCAGACACGCTAGCTGCCAAGCCAAGTTGGCAGGTGGCTTCTTGGAGCCCCGCACAATGCTGGTGATTCACCAAAACTGGTAAGCAGCAGCTGAAGAAATAATTAGAAGGCGAATGAATAATTAATACAGATATTTAACGTGGACCAGGAACATCAAACAAAAATCTTCGCTCTTTTCACGTTTATAAGTGAGTCACGGAAAAATTCTCATTGGCCGCTACCGGGAGTCGAACCCAGGGTCTTCCTTCTAATTATTTCTTCATTTGCTGCTTACCATCTTTGGTGAATCCCCAGCATTGTGCGGGGCTCCAAGAAGCAACCTGCCAACTTGGCTTGGCAGTTAGCGTGTGTGAGTCTGGAGGAATTCGACGCCGCTGTGGTGTAGCGGAAGCATATCCGGCGCGTAACTGGAAGACCCTGGGTTCGACTCCCGGTGGCGGCCAATGAGAATTTTTCCGTGACTCACTTATAAACGTGGAAAAAGCGAAGATCTTTGTTTGATATACTTTAAGGGGTTTTATAACCAAAGATTTCGTTTCTCAATTTGAAAGCAGTTAAGGATAAGAGAGAATGTGGTGTATGTTTTGATGATAGGAGAAACTAATTTATTGGTCTCGTACACTTATGTATTATGTAAATAACAGTGAATATGCTCTTTTCTGTAGAATTTTATTTTGTGTATTCATTGGCTGCAATGAGCGTGTTTATGCAACCCCAGCGCCACCCCACCCCCATTCCATTTTTTTTTCTTTTGCTGTTTTCCAGCTTCGGAAGAATTCGTTTTGATATCAGATAATCGCAGGTCACTGGGTAGCCTTACACTGATGAACTGTTAACCTGATATAAACTGCCGTCTCGCTAGCATAAAAAAAAAAAAAAGAAAAGAAAAGGAAGACAAGAATTACTAAATGGGAGGCGTCACCAGGAGGTTACGTCGACATCCTGGATTACGGATGCGCAGACGATGAGCTGAATTGTTGTGAGAGGAAATCGCCGGCTCGCTCTCCGGGTGTGCGCCCTTGCCCCTGGCAGAACCACTAAGTGAGGTCGCCTCTTCCGTACCCATCCATCCATCCATCCATCCATACGTCAGCTGTTGTAAGTTTTGTGTGTGTGTGTATGTGTAGTCTCCTCAGAGAGCACATCACCGTGCGCTTCTCCGATGCTATGATGATCTGGAAAATCTGGCTATTCATGCCGGTGTGCACTGAATTCTTGCCTTCAGGCTCTCACGGTTGCACGGTTTCGGATTCAAACGTAAAAAATATATTAAACGACTGCTAGTTCGAACGGAGTTTATGACTGTTCGCTTTAACAAGGCTGATTATTTTATTTGGTTTGGTTCGCTTCATACCAGCTCATGAACAGTTCCAACGAAGCTCAAATTATTAATTATGGACAGGGGTCAAAAATATGATATTTGTTTACTAATCAGCAGTAAATGTCACCAGTCAGAGATTGCAGCATTTCCCACCTCAGCAGGGGAAGACTCCCTATCAACTTCTTGCATTCCCCAATCCTCTCATGACCTCCCCTTTCCCCACCTTAACGTTTCACGTGCCATAATATTCAAATTTATTGTATATATATATACACTGAAAAGCAATTGAATTAGAGACAGCTGGCGTTATGCAAATGTGGCGCTGTGGGCGGCCCTGTAAACGGAAACGACATGACGTATGCAACGATCCGACAATATAAGGAGTGATGCGACGGGAATCAGTAAGAGTCGGACGCAGTATGGGTAAGACGAAGGATCTAAGCGCATTTGATCGTGGGCAAATTGACGGGGGGCGGCGAATGGGTCACTCCATCTCGGAAGTCACTGGGATTTTCACGAGACACTGTGTCACGGGTGCACCGTGGGTACATCGAATCCGGTAAAACCATCTCTGCAAGGACCAACTGCCTTGGACAACAGCGTGTGGATGAGCGAGGTCATCGTCGGCTAGCTCGCATTGTAACAGCGGATAAACGGGCCACAGTGCAAGAAATCCCTCGGCAATTTAACGCTGGTGCACAAAAACGTGTAAGCAGCTGTTACCGCGAAATCTCACGATTTCCCATTAACAAGTAATTTGAATATTCATCACGATTCCTAAGTAACCGGCAATATAAATATTTAATGTCCCAACTCCCGGACAGATTTCATAATTTGATTTAAACAATCTGTTTTCCATTTTTTCTTATTCATTGGTAGGAAAGACCAAAATTTAAGAGACTAAATTTAAGCACTCTCAATTTTGTTATTATTATTATTATTATTATTATTATTATTATTATCATTATTGCATTAAGCCCAGAGTAGAAATGTTAAAACACTTTTTTTTCCTTTCGCTAAAACCCCCCAAGTCCCGGTTAGTTACTCGTTAAGGCGCGCAGCTGTCATCCCCATATAACATCCTTTTATTTCTTGAGCGCCAAGGAACACAACAACAAAAGCACAGGAAACCGTGTACGTGACACGAACAAAAGTTGCCTATCGCCCAGAGATTACTTGGACAAGGAAAGGCTATGAAGGAGCAGCCATCGACTCATTCACTGAACAGCGAAATAACAATGTAGTAACAGTTTCCCTTTCACCCAGCTTGGGCACTCGATTCAAGCAAACGAGTAGGTAGGTCTCTTTTCTGTTGTTACATGTTCTGCCACACAGTATTTGTCATTTTCTTGTAGGACTTCCGTCCACAGTGAGTAGAATTTAGGTCCCAGCCACCTACAGCGAGATCGCCTTTTGGACAGGACACAGAAACGGAAGGAATGAGAGCAAGTCTAGCGACTTTGAGATAACAGTTTGTAGTGAGATTAGAGTACAGTAGATGGCGCCACCGTACAAGTACGATGTTGCACACGGAGGGATGAGAGAATTTCAGGGAGGGGGCATAGGAAAGGATACCCATTTAACCAGTGGGTCCAGCGTGGGGACCGTCACGTAACGTGCTCGTCCGATGCACGGCGGATATTCAGCGATTGTTAGTAAATCACACCATCTTTGAAAGATCAGCCCAGGTTTGAACCTGAGGACCTTGCTTTGATAGTCTGACTCGCTAACCACTAAGCCATCCACTGCTCTTTTCTGTTGTTAGGAGTGACAAGCCGTTTAAATCCCCAAAATTCCACAACAGGAAAAATTACGTAAGTTGACAGACTAGGTAAATGGCGACCGACCCCCTTGTACCCCTTTGGAATGCCATAGAAAGTTTGCTAGCCAATCGCGGGCCTGGGAAACGGGGTAACTTCCAATCAAAATTATCGGTAACACCCACAAGATTAACCCCTTCCCTTTTGTAGAAGCGAAACTGAGAAATAAAAAAATATAAGGGAATTGGTTTTGAAAAAGAGAAAAAGGAGGGAAAGAGGAAGAGAGAAAAAGAGAGAGACAGGTAGAGTTGTTGTTTTTTTTGGACAGCTATGGAGAGAGACATGCGTGGAAGAGAGGGAGAGATGTTGAAGTAAACTTTGGAGTTGTCTTAAAATTTTACGAGGAAAACACTCGTCCATTGGAGGTATCATATCCCTTCCCATCTTAAATGGAAAATTTCTCAATACGTGCACCATGACAAAATTGTAACTGAAAGTTTGCTAGAAGTCAGGACAGTAATAACTTCAAAACTAACAACTCTTTAAAAAATGGCTTAAATAAATTAATCACTTCCACCGAAACCATGTATTAGTTTTAAGCAGCATTTATTCAGAATAAACATTTTATTTAAAAGTTAACCTTTTGTCGTAAATTCTATATCTGCAGTTTTTTTTTCCTTTTTATGTTGTGCATAATATGTATGTGTATTTACGTTCTAGCAGCATGCTATCTGCTGATCTTAACTTAACTTTTGCGGAACCTAAGATTGAGCGGAATACCCGCTACGATTTAGGTGAAACACAACGCGTAATTTGTCCGCAACTTTGAACACGGAATTCCTATAAGGCATAGGAAATCCGACCTCAAGGTTGTTAATTTTCCAGACGATTTCATTTTTATTTAACCTGTAAATTCCAGAAGTACTTAATAGTAAGAAATATTCCATTGTGGTGAATTACAGACACAGTGGTTCACGTCCACAGTCGAGGGCGTGGTAATACAACCACACCATCCAGAACCATCTCCTCGCTGTGGGGTACAGAAGCCATCGTCCCACGGGGGTACCGCTGCTGACCGGACATCACAGGGTGCAAAGATTAGCATGGGCGCGGGAACATCGCCACTGGACCCTAGACATGTGGAAAAATGTTGCCTGGACTGATCAGTCGAGATTCACGTTGGTACATGCAGATGGTAGGATACAAGTACGGCTCAAACCACATGAAGCGATGGATCCTTTTTGCCAGCAGGGTACTCTTCAAGCTGTTTGGGGTGACATTCTCGTCTGGGGACTGTTTACGTGGACTGAAATGGGACCCCTGGTACGTGTGACATCGTCCCTCACATGTCAACGTTACCGGGATATCCTGGACGACCATTTGCTCCCGTTTGTGCGTCATCAATATCCCACTGGGGACCACATCCTGCAACAAGAAAATGCACCGTGCCATCGCTCCCGAATTGCATCCGAATGGTTCGATGAACACTCCACCGACGTGACCTCGCTTCCTTGGCTAGCTAGGTCACCTGACCTCAATCCCATCCAGCACATCTAGGATGCCATCGAGAGAGATGTTTGAAGCTCTGACCCCCCCCCCCCCCTCCATGAAATCTTCGTGAACTGTGGGAGCTTGTTCAGGGGTCGTGAATCCGTATTGCTTCCCAACTCTTCCGGTGTCTTGTCGAGTCCATGCCGAGACGAATCGCCGCCGTCATCAGGGCGAAAGATGGTGCTACACGTTACCAGACAGGTATCTCTAATTCAATTGCTCTTCAGTTCAGAGATCGAAGGCTTCTCTTTCGTGTTGTAGAAAACGCTGGTCCCTTTTTCACGAAAATTTCGGTTGCACTTTCTCTCTCCAGAAGATGATAACTCTCAGCAAACACTTTCAGGTGTCAGTTCGTATTTTTAACGGAGTCAACTCGCTCATCAAACACTCTACCTGGATCATCATTATTCAATAGGTGTATAGTTTACTTAGCAAGCACATAAAGATGTCCATTAATTTTTCAGAATTTGCGCGGTATAAGCAATCCCGGGAATTTCGTCGTTTTTAAGATAGTCCTTAACGAACCATCAGCGTACTTCCCAAGTTTTTGTGAAGACTCATGCCACATATAGAAAAAGGAAGGAAGTACTACTCCGCATTGTAAACCATTTTCTGAAATTTACGAACCATTTTCAACTGTTCCTTTCGTAAATTAACGGAGCATATTTCTGATAGAACCTTTTCCTTAAAATGCCGGAAAGAAAGCTGAATTTCACAGAATTTTCGTACAATAGGAAAATTCTGAATTTTCAGAAACCTTTCAGCTATTCCTTTCCTATATTGACGATAAATTGCCTTTTTCAACAGTTGGTTGAAGAAGCGTATATGCTCCAGCGTTGTCCGTCTGTCTGTCTGTCTATCCGTCTGCTCGTCCGCACGATAACTCGCGTAAAAACGGTTCGAAATTTTAATACGTGTTATGGGACCACCTGGGAATGAACCCTATTGAAAATGGGCGAAATGGGGTCAAAGGCCACGACATAGGAGCGGAATCCATTCCATTACCCTTATGCATCATAACTTACGTAAAAATGCTTCGATTGCGACAAAACTTTAACATGTTGTTCCGGAAATGTACTGAACCGGTTCTGTTTAATATAATCGAAATGGGGTCAAAGGTCGTGACCTTTGACCCCATTTCGATGATATTAAACATATTTATTCCACAGCCATTATCCCCATAACTTGACTAAAAATGCTTCTATTCCAATAAATAAACAAAGACATCGCTCTTTCCACGTTTTAGCCACACACAGCAACCGAAAATTTGTTAGAACCGAATAACAATTTTTTGGTTGCTGTGTGTGGTTAAAACGTAGAAAGAGCGATGTCTTTGTTTATATACTGACGCCACGTATTTGGAGGATTTTCACTTTGCCTCTATTCTGACAAAACTTTAGTATGTTGTTCCGGAGGTATACCTAACCGGTTCTGTTTAATATCATCGAAATGGGGGCAAAGGTCAGGACACAGGAGCAAGATTTGTTCCGCAACCATTATCCTCATAACTTGAGTAATGATTTCTGGTATGTTGGAAATCGTATCATGATCAATGCATTGCATGATTTTACTAACTTGTTAAAATGTGTTAACAGAAAGTTCTAAACTTTCAGAAAACTTTCCGCAATTCCTCTCTTATAGTGACGATAAATTGCCATTTTCAAGATGTTTTAATGGAAAATTCTAAATTTTCAGAAACATTTCCGCAATTCCTTTCGTATATTAACGGAAAAACTTCGTCTCACTTTGTCCGTATCCATATGGGGAAACAATTCCGGTACAAAAAGGGCGATTCGTGGGAATACTTTAGGTTTGATTAACTGTTTAATTTTAGTCGTCTGTCTAAGGATCTGATTTGAAGTTCCATAGCGAGATTGGATATTGTGGATAGCATATCGCATGAAATTTTGATTATTAAGGCACAGGGTATTCCTTCGAATCTCCTCCATTTTGCGCACCAGCTATTGTATTATGGGTATGCAAAAGTTTCCGCCGTTTTAAGGAGAAAGGAGTCAGGAACAATCAGGAAGGGCCACGGGTGGCTTAGTGGTCAACGTTCGTGACTGCCACTGAGAAGACCTCGGGTTCGATCCCAGGCAGGTACGAACGCGCGAACCACTAAATATACGCCGTGCGTCGGATGGGCACGTTAAGCCGTCGGACCTCAGGTACCGGCCCCCGGTAATAAATAAGGGCGTCTTCCTCCCCCTTTCTACTTTGCTTCCGTGTCACTTTCCTATCGGGCACTCTAGCCCAAATCTCCTAGCTTCCTTATTTCTAAGGGTTGTTTAAGACCTCGGGTCAGACACTCACTTCCTAAAATCCTCTACATATGATCTGATCTGAACAATCAGGAAACCATTACACATTTATTCAACGAAATATTAACCTCTTTTTTTTTTTTTTGATTAAAGGTTTAACGACCGCCGTTAAACTCAATGGGCTATAAGCAGTCGCCTGTCCCTAATTTAGGGTCACTGGTTCCAGGGAATGGAGAGAGCCAATGCCGTAAGACAAACACAGCATCCATGCCTCACCGGGATTCGAACCCGGACCCCGTTTGGTCGAATGATCAGAGGCCATCGCTTAGACCACTGCGCCATCGGAGCGGCATTAACCTTTAGCATCAATTACCTTTTGCCATTTTTCAGGCAACAAATGAATGCCCCTGTGATAGAAGGACTCGGGTTTTGATCTGAAGAACGCAGCGACGGAATTTTCCACCTCTGGAACTGTGGAGAACCGCTTTATGGACTAGGACATGTTGCATAGAGCGAAACAGATGAAAGTCTGAGGGTGCAATGTCCGGGGAGTAAGCTGAGTACGGTAAAACATCCCAGTGTAACTGGTCAAGAGTTGATTTCGTGGTGGCACCGACATGTGGTCTGGCATTATCATGTAACAGGATGACTGGGCGGAGTCCTTTACCTGTCCACTGGCATTTTTGCTCGTTTGCGGCGTTCAGTTTCATCAATTGATCGCTATATCGTTGTGCAGTGATTGTTTCGGCCGGTTTCAACAGTTCGAAGTACAGTACTCTATGTATATCCCACCACACACACAACAGCACCTTTTTCCTGTGGATATCCTGTTTTGCATTGGATGTTGATGGCTGGCCCGGGTCGACGCAGGATCGTTTGCGCACTGTGCTGTCGCAAGAGACCTATTTTTCATCCGCGGTGACAACCTTCCACAAGAAAGTTTTCCCTTGAAACCTCTTCAGCAACGACATGCAGATGCCCAATCGTTGACCAATATTACGCTCCGTTAAAGTATCTGGAACCCACTTACCAATCTTCTGGATCTTCCCCAAGGCCTGTAGACGCCGCACCACTGTCGACTGAGCCACTTTCAAACGTTTCGCCAGTTGCGTGGTGGATTGTGTGGCATCCTCTTGCAACAGCGATTCCAGCTCCTCGTCTGCGAGTGCCTGCAATCTACCTGCATGTGGCTTGTCTTCCGAGCTTAGATCACCTTTCTTAAATCTGACAAACCATTCTCGACGCGTCCGCTCACCCATAACCGTTTCGCCATAAGCCTGACATATTGAACCGTATGCTTCACTCGTACTTTTTCCTAAATTAAACATGAATAACAAACAGTGCCGCAAATGAACTTTATCGACAGCCATGTTTGGCTTCATGTACGAACTGACACCACGGGTTGCCGGCCGATTAGACCCCTACAGCACACGCTAGCTGGGGCAGCGGAAACATTTGCATACCTCTAATATATTGCGTTACTGTAAGAATCCGGGTACTTAAATTATTGTATAGGTGATTGTATGATGTCTTTGATTCAGTCTGTGGAGTCTTTAAGACAAAAGCTGTTCTAGCTATTAAGAGTAAATTTTATATTTAGGAGCTTTGTGAAATAATACTATAAAGCAATGCATTTTACCTTTTCTTAAAGATAATTGAAAGTCCTTGTCAGTTTAAAAATATCTCAAGTTCCAAAGCATTCTGTTGCTTTGAAAAATTACGATGAAAAAAATTGTTAATGTGCGACAAGTCGTACAGAAAAAATAATTTTTTTTTTTTTGGAGGTTTAACGACCACCGTGAGCAACTCAATGGGATATAAGCAGTCGCCCGTCCCTAATTCAGGGTCACTGGTTCCAGGGAAGGGAGAGAGCCAGTGCCGTAAGACAAAACCCAACATCCATGCCTGACCGGGATTCGAACCCGAACCCCTTACGGACGAATGATCAGAGGCCAACGCCTTAGACCACTGCGCCACCGGGGCGGCAAATAAAATTAAAATTATTACAAACCTATTTAAAAAAAGCTCCAACATTAAATAAAATGACTAATTCACTCGCATTAATTGTCAAAATAAATTTCAACATCGCGTAATAAATTTTTTACCTTGAACCTGAACTGGGTCTTGCCAGACTTTCTGGCGCAGCGGTTAAGACTTTCTGCTGCGTTAACCTAAACGACCTCAGTTCGAGACCAGCTAGGGAGAAGAATCACTGGACACAATTTGTGCACAATCAACACACAATTTGTGCCACACCTTCCCTCGGTAACGCCGCCATTGGACAAAAGATGACTAGAAAAGTGTAGCCTGGTCCGATGAATAGCGGTACCAACCGTTTCGGGCAGATGGCCGGCTCCGGGTGTGGCGACGACCTCACGAGGCAATGGATCCCGCACACGCCTACTAGAGAGAGCGCAGGCCGGTGGTGGTGCTGTTATGGTGTGGGGTGATTTCAGCTGGCATGCATTACGACTCCTCATACGTCAGTAGACCGATATGACCGGTGGAGTCTACGTAACCATCCTTGGGGGTCATTTACACCCGTTCATGTCATGCAACCACTCCGACAGGTGCGATCTCTTTCAACACGACAATGCGCTACCACACACGTCTACAGTCGCCCGATTATGGCTGGAGGAACATTTCAATGAGCTTGGCATCCTGACTTGGCACCCCTCTTTTCCCTGATTTAAACGCCATCTCGAACACATTTGGGATGCTGTTAAACAATCAATGGCAGGAATTTTCCACCGGCGAATATTACGGAATTGTGAGATGCTCTTCAGGAGGCATGGTGTGCACTGTCTCTTCATTACTACAGAGAGCTCGTGGAGTCCATGCCCCGTGGTGTTGCTGCCATTATCCAATCGCGAGGAGGACCAACGCGGTATTGGAGAGCTATCCCAGTTTTTTTTGGCACTTCAGTGTATGTTGACAATGATACGTATTTGCCTTTCATGCATATGAAGAATTGATTCTTCAAGGGATTCCTTCCTATTCGTTCTTATGATCGTAATTTCGGTTTGGAAAGAGTCCCAGCCCTCGAAAGTATATGAGCACAAATGCTGACTCTACGGGAATTTAAACATGTCGACGGTCAAGGAGTGTAATGTGCTGATTATTTAGGAGCGAAACCAGGCGGCAACCGTGTATCTCTTTGTTTCCTCCGCAGAAGCTCGTCAGGTGTTTGTAAGGAAAGTCCAGAATCGGGGTAAAACAGATATTGTTATCTGCTCATTATTCAATATACAGCGGAACCTCGATTATACGTTTCTCAGTTATACGTTTTTCACTTTTATACGTAATTCTGCGTTAGTCCCAATATTTTACTGTACTTTCTATCGCTTTCTAACTCCGTTATACGTAATTCATTTATAAGTTTTTTTCTATTATACGTTGAAATTTGAATTTCAAATTATCAAAAATACACGGTTCTTTGATTCTTTTATACGTAACCCAGTATTTTACAACTCTGACAGAATTGAGACAGCCTTGCTCTGTTCCTTTTTGGTGCAACCAAAATTGAACCTTGATTCCATCAGAAAAGGATATGTTGTTTACTTTCGGTTTGGATGAAAAATTGGTTTCGCATTTTATGACTCTCACACATACACTTTATTGACAAAAGTCACCTGACACTCCTTCAAAAGCAAATGAATGGATCCGCTGCGTTGTTAAAATGCGCGGTACTGCTGCAAACGGTATTAAAACAAGCCTGCAGCTAACCGCGATCATATCACACTGTGAGGTAGAGGGAAAATGTCGCGGAGGGAGAGAACTGACTTTGAGAAAGGAAAGATTGTTGGGTGTTATATTAGTGGGTTGTCCATAAGAGAAACTGAGAGGCATTTAAACATACCCAAGTCAACTGTTTTGGATGTACTGAATAAGTGGAAGACACATGGCGTGCCTGAAGCAGCAAAACGTACCGGCAGACCAAAGAAAATCACTGATAGAGGACGTCGAAGCCTCAGGAGAGTCGTTACAGCTAACCGACGGATTACTGCACACGATCTCAGTGTACAGGTTAGTAAAAATGCTGGAACCTCGGTATGTACACGTACCATTTTCAGAGAACTTCATTCCATGGGTTACCGTGGTCGTGCGGCTGCTCCTAAGCCTTTCATCTCCACTCGGAATGCTACTCGTCGTTTAGCATGGTATCAGAACATTTATCGTGGACCGTAGATCAATAGAAACGGGTCCTATGGACTGATAAATCCAGATACACGATCCATCAATCTGATGGCCATGTGTGGATATGGCGGCAACCGGGGAAACGCTGTTTACCACAGTGTACTATTCCTACGGTCAAGCTTGGAGCTAGCAGTGCACTCGTGTGGGGGTGTTTTTCT
This sequence comes from Macrothele yani, assembly GCA_039090855.1. NCBI lineage: Eukaryota > Metazoa > Arthropoda > Arachnida > Araneae > Macrothelidae > Macrothele > Macrothele yani. The sequence goes on along the minus strand of CM077011.1, from coordinate 52,537,041 downwards.
TGGTATGGTCCCGGCCCATTGGTTATCGTGGACAAACCTGATAACCAGCACGTCTACCTCGATATTCTGGACAATTATGCCTTACCAACTCTGTGGCAATACTATGGAACCAAGCAGGATAATGCACCACTTGTTGGGACCAGCAGGATAATGCACCGAGCCTTGTTTGCACCAGCAGGATAATGCACCGAGCCGTAAAGCAAGGACTGTTACGCGTGGTTTAACGATAATTTCGTATCGTGTGTGGACTGGCCAGCGCAGAGCCCTGATCTAAATCCCATAGAGCACCTATTTAATGAATTAGAGCGCCGCACACGAAGTTTGGAACCAAGGCCTACTACTAAGCAACATTTAGCGGCAGCATTATGTACTGAATGGAAGTGCATACCTATCGCTGTGTTCCAAAACCTTGTCGAAAGCATGTCTCGAAGGGTCTATGCATGCATTAAGGGCAAAGGTGGATCGAGACAGTACTAATGTATGTCAATAAATGCTATGTCGTGTTTTTCTTCTAGGTGCCCGGTGACTTTTGTTGACGTAGTGTATGTATATATGCGTTAGTTGACGTAGTGTATGTATATATGCGTTAGTAAGGTTCCGTGGTGTTAGCGGACAGGTGTGAAATCGGGGCATTTGCGGACGGTTATGTGACGAGTAAGAAATTTCTTGACTATTTCGTTGAGCAGTGGCTTGACAACACAAATATGTCTATCAAAATGTGGAATATTTATAGACAGAGACACAGGACGAATAACGGCGTAGAGGATTGGAATTCAAAATTAAAGAAGACTGTAAGCCAAAATCAACCCAGCGTGCAGTTGCTAGTGAAAATTTTAAAGCAAAGAGTAACGGGTGTTTCACACAGTGTGAAAGCTGAAGAATTGCGAGAAGTAGGAGAAAAAAAAAGGGGGGGGGGAAGACACACGGCTGAACAGACGAATCGAAAATATTATTACGGAATTCGAAATGACCTGGAAAAATGCATGAGAGCTTTAAGCTACGTTACCAAAATGCATTAGAAATATATTTCTTTATTTATTTTTAAGGTGTAGGTGTTTCTTACTCATGGCATAACCATGCCGTCCGCGAATTCCACAATTTCCTACCCGTCCACAAACGCCATGACACCGCTGGTAAATCTCTGGGACATAACTTTCTGGTTCCACTATTTTATGGCGTAGTAGAACAGAATCCTAACTGTATCATCAATATTCAACATTCTAGTTTCAAATAGATGCACTTGAGATCCGCAGGAAAAAAAAAAGAGCTGTTTTTTTTTTTTTTTTTTTAATGTGTTCCGTACTAAAGCACTGGTGTCAGATTCTAAGTTGTGAGGATTTCGCTTAATCTAGGATCAGGATTTTTATAGACAGATCTAGTCGTCAAAAGAGAAGTTTGATTTTCATAGGCTTTAGGAATTTTGCAGTGTGATTAAATACACTCACGAATAATGAAACTTGAGCACCAAGAAGCATCGGATTGAACTGAAATTTTATGGACGTGATGATACAGATGAATAATACACATGATGGCAAAAATAGAACTGCAGGACAATTACAGAGGTATTTGTAGCACGCAGTCTGGTCATCTTCAATAGCGCGTCGCACAGTCTCATGCGACGATACTTGCTGCAATACCGTCCGGCATGGAGGCGATGTTGTCCTGCGGCAGACTGGCTCACACGTGTTGGGCGGTGTGCTCCAAATCCCGGATAGTGCGGCACGGCGGCAGCCGGCGTTTCAACTGGTCCCACACATGCTCGATAGGGGACAGGTCCGGGGAGCGGGCAGGCCATGGAAGTGTCTGAACATGTCGGAGGCAGTCCTGTGCAACCCAAACCGAGTACGGGCTGGCATTATCCTGCTGGTATAGCGCACCTGGAATCCCGACCAGGAATGGGAGCACATGGGGCCGTAGGATATCATCCACATACCGCTGGCCCGGCCAGGAATGATCCACGTACCACTACTAGAGCTGATCGGCCATCGTAGGCAGTGGCTCCCCAGACCATAATGCCTGCAGTAGGGGAGCGTGTGGCGCTCGATAGCGAAGTTGGGATTGTGCCGTTGACCCGGGGACCTCCACACCCGAACATGATGATAATCTGTCCCCAAAACGAAGAGGAACTCATCGATAAACACCAAACGTTGCCAGTCTGTGGTGTTCCACGTCGCTCTGGCCTGGCGCTACTGCACAAGGAGCCGGCGATGTTCCGGTGCTAATAGCAGCACACGTAAGGAGCGCAGGGATCGCAGATTCGCTTCCGCGATACGTCGGGAAAGGGTTCGTAGCCCACAGGAGCTGCTACATCTACCTGTATAGTGGACCCGTCCGTGTTTGGCGAACGATCCGTCGATCCGTCGATCCTCTCTACCCGTGGTCCTCCTGCTCCTTCCGGAGCTGCTCCGCCATGTGGCAGTGACGTCACGTGTCCACTGCTCCCAACACAGTCGGACGGTATGGTCAGAACAATCCACGTGGCGAGCTATACGGCGCACTGACCACCCTTCGGTTTTCATGCCGATGATCAGGCCTCTCTCAAAGTCCGTAAATTGCGTAAATCGACGCCTCTGGCGTCTACCCAGCATTCTTGTCATTCTGTACTCTTGCTTGCGTCGGCCGGTGCTTTTCGCTTTCATGGGGCATCGACAACACGCCGGTTTATAAGGCTGCAGGTTCGTGCTTGCAGCGCCACAACAGGGTGTGCTGTCATGCGCACTCGCACCAATCGTGGATCATTTGCATACCAGCACGCACTCTAGCTATTTGCGAAGTTTCGCGGTTGCAGCATGTTTTCTTCTAGGTGCGCAAATTTCATTGTCCGTGAGTGTATATTATGATTTGTAACTTTGTTTTCTTTTTTGCCGCCAATTCTACATTAAATAAATCATTCTTAAGAAACGTCTTATACTCCTCTGAAGCAGAAATGTCTCAGTAGTATGTATTTAACATTTGAAATTTCGTTTATACGTTTTTTACATTTATATATTTTTTAAGGCTATCCCCTAAAAAAAAAAAACGTATAACCGAGGTTAAACTGCATCTTAAAGAGCAAACATTGCGTCTTAAGCAATCACTTCGGTCACACATCCATTCTTAGTGATATAATGGAATTTGTTTGAGAAGCTGCAAAAAAGCGACTGTTCTGTGAATTTTAAGATGTCAACTACAAATCTTTGTAAGTTTTGTTACTGATTCTGGGGGAATGCTCATACTCATACAATTTTTAATTATTTGTTTGCACAGGATTATGCGGCACTTTTTTACGTTATGGCATGATCATCTAGACAGATAAAAACAAAATGAATTACGGTATTCTCTTAACCATTATATTTGTAGGACTCCGTGTCTTTAGAGTTGTTTAAAAATCACCCGACAATATGGGAGATCAGATATCATGATTTTTCGGACAAAAGTTTTGAAGGCAATTTGACGACTTTTCTAACCCCTGGATAGATAGTATAGACAAAACTGACTTCAGGTTTCAAAATCCTTACATTTGCTGTCTCATTTTCGCGTAGGATTTCCTTCAAACGTTAGGTTTATACCTAATTTCATTAGTCTTAAGAAACTTATGTTTCCAGTATGTGAATGGAGGCGACGGAGAGGCAAAACAATCTAATAAGAAAGTCTGGAGCACGGCACGCTTGGAGAGAGGCGACGATTTTGTTTATAACTGATATTCGTACTCCGGGTCTTTCGGCTTGGCGTGCTTTCCGAGGCGGAGTGGGTATTCGTATCCCACTATAGCAGCAGTCGGTTTTGAGCTTGCAACCAAGAGATGGACAGTCGGATGCTGTAACCTCTAGGCCACAAACAGCCCTCTTTACATTTTTCTCCCTTACACTTTTTCTTATATATAAAATGTTAAGTATCAGGATGACGGAACAGAGCTATGAACTGGAAAGGTCTGAATAGATGTATTTACGCGATAGTTAACAAGAGCGTTACTGGTTTTCTACATAACATTTTCATGGAGAGATATGATACAGAACATGAGTACGTGCAGTTTCTTTGCAAACAAAGTTGCACAATAGTTTTATTCTTGTGCGCTGTACATACCACTTTTGTGTTGAAATAAAGGCAGTTTTTTTCTCCTAAAAGAAGATTGGCATTTTATGACTTCATAGTATGAAAATTCAGTGATGAATTCACGAGTGACAGTTAGATTTAGTTGTTAAGAGTTTTCATACCGCGTGATATTTATTTATTTGATGAATAATAATTATTATATTTTCGTGTCCAAACTTTTATTTTATGAATGAGTGCTTTATTTTCGTCGTTGATTGTGTTCCGATTGTTTTCCGAGCACCTATTGACACAATCTCGCTACAGTGCCCTGATTTTTCGCATTTTCCATATATATGACGTGATTTTTTTTTCCTGTTTCCTTTTCAGTTGTTCCCTAGCTAAAAGTTCCTCCGATGTCAGCGTTTTCCGGCTTCCTCCACTGACATGCCTGGCACCACAAGGTACTCGGCGACCTTCGACCGACCCTACGAGGAAGAAGATGAAGAGGACTTGCCCGCCGTTCCACCTTTGACTAGGAGGTCTCGGTCGGCGAGCTGGCAGGCCACAACTGCCAACGGGAGACCCTACACTCCACTGGGTGGTAGTCGGGGATCACACGCAAGATCAGCGTCCACTGACAATGGACCTCAGTCATCGTTATCATCATCACCAGCTCAAAGCACAGAGAGGATTCCTACGAGAACGACGGGAAAAGTCCCCGTTAAAACCTCCCACAACCCTTTTCAGTTCGTCAAAGTTGGATCTTGTTCACTGTACAAGAAGGTGAGTTAAAAAAAATTAAGGTAGGATGTGCGTTTCAGCACAACTAGTTTCATTTCTTGCATAAGAAACAGATAAACACATTAACCAATGGCACCTTGTTCGCAGTACAAAAATTCTAAAATCATTCTGATTGCGTACGCGCACACACCAAGTCTGAATGCAACATTTCCTGACTGGCTTTCTCCAGTTTTACCAACGCCAACACCAAAAGCGCCGTAAAGTAGTACAAATCATTCCTAGAGTCGGACTGAATTTACGGAATGAAACACGATTTTTCGCTGTTGAGATGAGAATGCAGAAGTGAGCAGTTGAATGTAGCCTGTCTTTCACATAAAGACAACAATGAATAATATCAGGTTCCTTTGTCGCCGATCTAACTTCACTTCAACATTTAAATGACTTTATTTCGATATATTGGGAAGTTTTCATTAAAACAATATCAATGGGAAGGCGGTTTTCCTACTGTCTGCGGCGTTTTACAGTATTGCAGTGAAATCAAATTGCAGGGAAAAGACTATTTTTCGTCAGGCCGAACTGCACCCAAACTTCAAGCAGCGCTGTAAACAATTTTCCGAAAGTTACAAGCCACTTTCTGTGATTCCTTTCCTGAATTAACGAAGCATATTTCTGATACAACCTTTTCCGTGAAATGACGGAAAGAAACCTGAATTTCACTGATTTTTTTTGTTATTCCGGGGAAATTCTGAATTTTCAGAAACTTTCCCGCAATTTCTTTGACGGTAAATTACCGTTTTTAAAATGTGCTAACAGAAAGTTTTGAATTTTCAGAAACCTTTCCGCAATGCCTTTCGTATATTAACAAAAAACTCCGTTCTCACTTTTTCCGTATCCATTTGACGAGAAATTTTCGTTAATAGGAGCAATTCATGGGAGTACTTGAGGTTTGATTAGCAGTTAAATTTCAATCGTCTGTCGTACGATTTGATTTTGAAGTTCTGTAGAGAGACCGGATATTGTGGATAGCACATCGCATGAATTTTGGTTATTGTGGCACAGGATATTTCTTCTCCTCTCCCCCATTTTTGAACCAGCTATTATATATAGTGTTACTGTAAGAAACCGGGTTCTTCTCCTCTCCACCATTTTTGCACCAGCTATTATATATTGTGTTACTGTAAGAAACCGGGTTCTTAAATTACTGTACAGGTGATTGTATGATGTCTTTGTATCAGTCTGTGTAGTCCTTAAGACAAAAGCTATTGTACCTGTTAAGACTAAATTTTGTATTTCGGATTTTTGTGAAATAATATTATAAAACAGTACATTTTACCTTTTCTTGAAGAAAACTGAAAAGTCAGTTTAAAAAGATTTCCAGTTCCAAAGCATTCTGTTGCTTCGAAAAATCAGGTTGAAAAAAATATTTAATTTATGATAAGTCCTTCTACAGAAAATATAAAATTATTACAAACCTATTAAAAAAATAATCTCCAATAGAAAATGACTAAATCACTCGCATTAATGACAAAAAACAATCATAATCTCGCAATTAGTATTACCATGAGCGTGATACAGGTTTCCGAGTCTTTCTGTCTCAGTGGTTAAGCCGCGCATTGTCTGTTGAACCTACCAGAACGACGTCGGTTCGATTCCTACCCAGGAATGTAGTCGATTCTGGCGCCACACTACTTTTCACCTAACTGAATCGGACTTTTTTCAATTTATTTCTTCAATCGTAGCCTCATCGAAATCGACACTAGATAACAAGCAGGTTCAGTGGAAATTTGTATAGTATGTACACAAGAGTGCAGTCGATAAATATACTGAAGAGCAATTGAATTAGAGACAGCTGGCGTTATGCAAATGTGGCGCTGTGGGCGGCCCTGTAAACGGAAAATAACATGACGTATGCAGCGATCCGACAGTATAAGGAGTGATGCGACGGAAATCAGTAAGAGTCGGGTGCAGTATGGGTAAGACGAAAGATCTAAGCGCATTTGATCGTGGGCAAATTGTCGGGGCCCGACGAATGGGTCACTCCATCTCGGAAGTCGTGCAGGCACTGGGATTTTCACGAGCCACTGTGTCACGGGTGCACCGTGAGTACATTGAATCCGGTAAAACCATCATTGCAAGAGCCAACTGCCGTGGACAACAGCGTGTGGATGAGCCGTGGACAACATTGTCGGCTAGCTCACATTGGAACAGCGGATAGACGGGCAACAGTGCAAGAAATCACTCGGCAATTTAACGCTGGTGCACAAAAACGTGTAAGCAGCCACACCATCCAGAACCATCTCCTCGCTATGGGGTACGGAAGCCATCGTCTCACGAGGGTACCGCTGCTGACCGCACATCACAGGGTACAAAGATTAGTATGTGCGCGGGAACAACGTAACTGGACCGTATACATGTGGGAAAATGTTGCCTGGACTGATGAGCCGAGATTCACGTTGGCACATGCAGATGGCAGGACACAAGTACGGCGCAAACCACATGAAGCGATGGATCCTTCGTGCTAGCAGGGTACTCTTCAAGCTGTTTGGGGTGGCATTCTCGTCTGGGGACTGTTTACGTGGACTGAAATGGGACCCCAGGTACGTGTGACATCGTCCCTCACAGGTCAATGTTACCGGGATATCTTGGACGACCATTTGCCCCCGTTTGTGCGTCTTCAACATCCCACTGGGGACCTCATCATGCAACAAGACAATGCCAATGCACCGTGCCATCGCTCCCTAATTGTATCCGAATGGTTGGAAGAACACTCCACCGACGTGACCTCGCTTCCTTGGCCAGCTAGGTCACCTGACCTGAATCCCATCGAGCACATCTGGGATGCCATCGAGAGAGATGTTCGAGGCTCGGACCCCCTACATCAAATCTTCGTGAACTGTGGGAGCTTGTTCAGGGGTCGTGTATCCGTATGGCTTCCCAACGCTTCCACCAGGGCGAAAGGTGGTGCTACACGTTACTAGACAGGTATCTCTAATTAAATTGCTCTTCAGTGTATATACAGTACAAACAGGTATTTCTCCAGAGAATATCTTGAGGTAGCCATAGATATCCTCTAGCTCGTAGGCTTATAGCCGTAAAAAGTGTGCAAATTCCACGATGTTTTTTTCTTATTGAACCATTACATGTGCTAGAATAGTAGGGTGGATAGATGTCCCTGCCCTCCTGGAAGTATCCCGACCGTAGGGATAAAACAGCTGTATGCAAATATGCACGTGATCTGCTAGATGACCCACGTACACACTGGACGTTACACAAGCAGCCAACAATATGGGCAAACGCACAAAACATGTTCAGATTGTAAAAGTTCATACTCACCAGGACCAAATTGCAGATGCATCAGAGGAGCAGCCACTCACGGAACGTTCAAAGGCAAATGGCATTAAAGACTATGGATGCACATGTTGAATGCTGCTTATAAGAACTAACTGAGTCTTGCGAGTATATTATATTCCACGCAAAAGTGGGAAGGCCGCTTAATCTGGAATCTTCCTCTATAATGTAAAAAATGAATTTCAGCATGTTATACGCTGGTTAGAGATGTTTCCTCTTTCTTAAAGACCGCATTATACACATACAACGAAATATGCACGCTAATGGTCGAGTGGAAAAACTTTGGTTAACGTCGCACAGCTTGGTTCGTCGCGTGAAAAGAGCATTGAATGCCAACTTTGCAATCACCCACCACCGAAGCCCCTTGTTCAGTGTGAGGTCTATGGCTCACTTGTTACCATTGTCCCTCTTTGACTAGAAGTACTCCTGTATTCTTCGAATGTTCTTTTTGTTAAAGATTCAAAATTGTGCGGCGTGTGTAACATTCCTATCTGCTTTTCACGATATCTCTTTAACCTGGCTATACGATGAAAATTATATTCGTGTGTAACTCACCTGTCAATGCATTTCAACTTCTCGAACGAATATATGCGCACGTATTCGAGAAACTTGGCATCAGTCATGCGGAACTGTGCATAGATCCCTTCAGTACTCCACTATTTAAAAAAAAAAAAAAAAAACAGGACCATCCAATTGAGATATCGCAGACCTGTGGAGAAGGTGGTGTTAATGTGGACTCTTGCTATTTTCCGCAGAGAAATCGGACTTCATACATGTCCAGTGATGGTTGAAATGCGTCTGATCGTGTGTGAATGAAGGTCTCGCGAAAAACTGCAATTTTTAAAGCGTCTGTTATGAAGGTATGGGACATGGGCGTCACTTGTGGGGAAAACGGGGAGATAAATATTTCTAACCCTCCATATTTCTGACTGCAATCCTTTTCATGATTTGCATTTTGTGCCATAAAAATACATGTACTATACACGATGTCTGCCTACGTTATAGTTTGTACCTAAAAACGTAAATAAAAGTTGTCAGTTTATTAATTTTTCAAAATATTTGCGATACCTATCAAAAAATTATTGCAATGCATTTAGATATACAGTTAGAAGATTTGCTGTCCGCAGTACATTTTGAAAAAACTTTTTAAAAAACAAAGAAATTGGCTATTATTACTGCACGTTTGCGTCCCCCACAATTCCTATTTGCCAGCGACGCCCATGTATGGGATGATATCATGTACAGCAGAACAGTGGTGCACGCTTAGACCTGGTACTCTTGAGCTCGGTTTTCAGCACGACCATCATATACCAGAGTTTGTCCAATTCACGTACATACTATTTGCGAGTGTAGCATGCACACAACTGTTCCGCAGAGTTGAAGATTGGCTGAAGCCATATGTGTATTTCTCTAACTAGAGCTGCATCAACAGCCGATATTTCTTATGTGTGCGATAACTTCATCGAGTCTATACAAAACAAAGCAAACCGCAATTTTTTTTTTTTTTTTGTAGTGAAAGCTCTGCAGTTTGGTACAGCTTTTGTTGCGAAAGAGGTCTGTTCGAGTTTTGTTTGCGACACTTGGCGTTCTGGTATGTTTACGTACTTCATCTCATAACTCTCGATTTCTGTGGATCAATAATGCAATGTAAATCCAACCAGGGGCACAACCAGGATAGGGCTTTAAGGGGAAAAATCTCCCTCGAGAGTTCTTTCTTTTTCTTTTTTTTTCTCTCGTAGGATACGCATTAGCAGTGCTATTTTGTTACCTCCTACAGTTATGTCTCATTGTGATTAAACTTTTCTCTCCACTGAGCGCTCCTTAGCCAGCCAGCATTGCAAAGTTATGCGTTTCCAAGTTGTCAGGCTTTCAATCTGTAAATTAATCACAGAGCACAGATAACAAAATTACTCGACTTCTTCCACTGCCCATATATCCCGTTGAGTCAAAAGGTGGAAAACGCTTGTCCTTTAGGAGACGCTTGACCAGGGTCAGGGCTGGTATAAACCCTAGGCCCTAGGGTATGACCCATACCCATAGCTGTTCTAACCTAAAATAAGACAGGGAAGGATGAAGAATTTTTAGTACTCAGCACTAGAATTCTTCCAGCAAATTTTTCCCGTGGTCAAGCTCCCAAGTCCAGCCTCTTTTCTGAAAGTAAGTGTGAGAATTTATAATTAAGTGCCTGCACAATTTTTCTGATTATTCCTAATGGAATTTATTGTGGCGTAGTGGTTTAAGCGATGGCTTCTGATCGTTCGTCCGAAATGGGTCCGGGTTCGAATCCCGTGAGGCATGGATGTTGTGCTTATCTTACGGCGCTGGCTCTCTCCCTTCCCTGAACCAGTGACCCTGAATTAGGGACGGGCGACTGCTTATAGTCCGCTGAGTTGCTCACGGTGGTTGTTAAACCTCCAATCAAAAAATAAATATATTATTTGATCTTTTTTATTATAAATTCCTTTAAAAATTCCTGCACTTTAATTCGTTCAATTAAGATACTTATTTTGAAGATACCATTTAAATATCTAGTGATACTAATTAATGCAAAAATTATTTTTCTTTAAAGATTTCAATAATACGTATATCGATGCTGCATGCGAATTATTGGCGCACTGTTCATGCAACTTTCATTTTCATTGATATAATAATCCCCTTAAAAAAAATCTAGTTGCGTGCCTGAATGTTATTGGATGGAAGTTTGGAGTTGTAGGATAATTTTAGCCAATAATAAAATGAAGTGTCTTAATGATTTATACAGTATTAGTAGTAATATTATATTACGTTGCTGTTCGTTTGCATACGTAAGGTAGAATGATGTGTGTAAAACTTAAGTACGTTTTTTCATTTTATAATATTTGTCTTAATGGGGGTTTTCACTCGTAAGACACATATCAACTATTTGTGTGCTTTGTTTTCCTTCGTAATTATTTTTCTCTCATTTAAGGCTGAGGAACAGCTGAAAAAAACACAGAAAATAAAGCAGCCTGAAGCTTTAAAAGAGGAAGAAGAAGAATGGCAAACGGTAAGACGTTTTTCAGTTTATTAATAGAATACGGTTTTGTACAATCCAATAAAAAACTGCTAAAGAATATAATTTGTTGAAGAATTTTATCCTTCATAAAAACTAAGTTTTGAAAGTTGCTTAGGAATAAGTTTGTTGAATCTTCAGGTGCTTGAAATGTAAAGTACTGAAGATTGGTATTATGAACTTTCGATCGATTATTCCACGGTGCTAAGATGATTAACATTTAGTATGTTCTAGAAGTAAAATATTATTTAAGTATTTTTGCTGCATTAACAGTGTATTTAGCTTTCCACTTTATTTCTTTGGAGTGGTAACCGTTGCGCGTTCTGTTATATCCAGGTCCAGCCATACCAGGGCAATAGCTAAGTTATGAGCTATTGCCCTACCAGGCGAATAGCCATACTAGGGCAATAGCTAAGTCTGAGACCCAGGGGGGACTGAAGACTCATCTGAGGGGGATCTGTGTTCAACGAAAAACTATATTCATCCACGAAAACAGATGCAAGTTTTTTATATTATCTTTCCTTTTGTTAATTTACTTCACCAGTGAACAATTTATCAGTGGTGAAAAAAATAAATACAAAATATGAAAAATGGTGGTTGAGGTGCAAGAAAACTGAACTCTCTTGAGATATACAAAATAAGTTGAATTACCAGAATTTTTTTTTTTTTTTTTTTGTCGGTAGCTGAGTTGCAGGGTGATTATCGCTGGAGGAAAGATAACTTCCAACTAGTATGGAAAAACTATTAAATTTTTTTTGTTTACTTTTTTGGTTCTTTTCTCCGTGGATCAACGCAGTGGCATTGAGGAGTTATTGATGCCGAATTTTGGCTCTTTCTTCTCCATCTTTAATCGCGTATTCTCCTCCGCTGCTGCTCGGAGGTAGCCTCTTCTTGCCGAGGTCAACAATAAAACCTCCCATCCTCACTCAAAAACAAAAGTCCTCAGATTCCCGCCAAAAACCACTTGTTCCATACATGTGTCGCGAAATCACTTCTATTTACTTCCGGCAAAACAATGAACAGGAAAGAGTTGAAAGCTTTCTCTCTCTCTCCCAAAAGATTTCTCTTCAATACTGCTTTACATCGACTCGAGGCATACATTTAGCTAAAACGTTCCCACGTCACAATGTTATTTTACATTTTACGTTTAAAAGAAAAAAGAATCGGACTTCTCTGTTCTCTGCCCCTTAGCAGCAACAAGTCCGGTGCCCATGTGGCAGAGAATCATTGGCTCAGCTGTTTAAACTTGAATCATTTCCAGAAGGAATTTGTTTTGAGTCATCCATTGTTGTGCTATATCATTTCAGTTTTACTGTTTTTAGAAACGTGCAATACATGAATAAATAAGATAAAGTATTTATGCTTATAATCTAGGCATTTTTACGCCCGGGGCAACCATAAAATATTGCGTCTCCATCTGCATTTCCCTCTTATGTGAATATATTACAAATTTAACAGTTCTCTCTCTCTGTCTGTCTGTCTCTCTCTCTCTCTCTCTCTCTCTCTCTCTCTCTCTCTCTCTCTCTCTGTGTGTGTGTGTGTCTCTCTCTCTCTCTCAAATCAAAATTGACGTCATATCAAACTCTTCCTCTCAAATCAAAATTGACGTTACATCAAACTCAAATTAAATTGACGTTACATCAAACTCAAATTAAATTGACGTTATATCAAACAACTTTTGCTAAATGCTTCGGAGTTAATGCAGCTGGCAGTCGAGCCTCAAAGCCATGACAATTATCGAATAGCCCTTAGAGAATCTTCAACAATGTGAACTACATCATTATCTTGCAACGTGCCCAAATAAAGAAAACCCGCCGGCTCTATTATTGTCGACGAAGGCCGTGGTTCTTCTTTGACTGAACGGACTATACAACCGCACCTTCATTCCTTAGTATAAGGAATTAACATCGCCTAAATATTTGAAGAAATACGAATTTTACGCTGTAAAGGCTACCAAAACTGGAGAACCATACTATGAGCAAATTCTGTAAACAGACAAATGGCAAAGTATGCTAAAATATGTACCAGAAACTGGTGCAAAAGTTTCAATTACAGTTTTAATCAGATTGCAAGCAGTGATTTTTACGCACTCTGTTAAGCTGCCCCGCCCTATATAGTTACGCCTCTGCTTATAACAAAATAAAAAAGAAATTTTCATAAACCACCGAAAATGAAAGTTAGGAGAATTTACATCGTCCATTTTCCAGGCAGGGGAAGGGGGTTGCTTGTTTGCTTTGTACGAAGGGCTCAGCCTCTTCTAGATCCCTGCTAGCTACGGCTCTGGGTCCGGCTCAAGACGGTATGCAAGGCATCGGGACGCTTCCTCTATGGGGACGTCTGTGACAGCGCAACTCTTATGAAACCTGAAAAAGCTGGTTATGAAAAGCAAATTATTTCTGGCCTCCTATAGTCTCATTTCGTTTTATAACAGAGAACAAGGAGCGGTTTTTAATTAAAAGCAGTACTGGCCAATCTATCCTACCTCCCCGTTTGGCCACAAGTCTATCTTGCTTCCTCACATCTAACAACGCGTCTTCTTTCCCTTTTGCTTCTTTTATTTTCCTGAGGAAACGAAACATAGGGTTTGTTTGCCTGAAGCCCTTATCCCTTCCGCGCTGCCATATTTCTCATTAAACAAAGGTGCCGCTTGGGGTGGCAGTTAATGATGGCGCGGAATTTCGCTCTCTAAGAATTTCACGAAGCGCCTTTTTTTTTTTTTTTTTCGCATGAACAAAATGTAGAAGGTATTGAGAAATTACATGTGTATTTGTATCTCTGAGTAGAATCACTCTGAGTAGGGAGAAGCATTAGAGGTTCTGACCCGGCTAGGTGAATCCAGTACACCCAGTAATTTTGCGAGGGAGAGAGTTCCTATCCAGTATTTTTTAACGTCGGTGAAATCCCCATTTACCCCGTGATAATTATGAGTTATAAGTACTTCAAAGATACTAAAATACCTTAACTTCTGAAAGTGAAATGGGGCCGGCGAAATGCATGTATACTAAATTTGAAGACGTTATGTAACTTTTCTTCAGCGAAAAGTTCACAAAGGAGCTCCAAGGTGGCACTTTTCATTGAGGCGCAAACATCCCTTGAGTTATTTCTCTTGTGTTCACTTCAATTGATCTTTATCAAGTACTATGACATCCACGAAGTATGTCGTCATAAATATATCGTGACTTCAACCAAATACAAAAAGGGTCAAGGATTTAGGGAGCGACGGATTTATAAAATTTTAATCATGCCTTAGTTTCGTTAGCTTGTTCTTAAAGATGAAGAGAGATATATTTGTGCTGCTGTGCACACCCCTTTAGGCTGAAATTATCTTGCATAATTCCGCTTACAGTGAAGTTTTCTGCAGAAAATTACAGACAAGGAGTTTTCTACCTAGACGGCCTAATATTTATGAAATCTACCATACCCAAATGCAACTGTTTTCTTTTAATCAACACTTTTTATATTATATTCACAGCGACAAACCCAGTAGTCGCTGTGAGGACGACGACAAGGCGCTCCAGAGGTGTCCCACCAGATATCCGGATCTGACCCCTTGCGACTTTTCCCTATGGGGGTTATGTTAAGGATAACGTGTATGTGCCACCATTGCCCAAAACGCTAGATGAACTCAAAGTTTGCATTCATAATGCTCTGCAGTCGTTAACAACAGACATGCTTGATCACGTACTGCAGGAATTTGATTATCAGTTCGGCGTAGTTCGCGTGACAAACGGAAGTCACATAGAACATTTATAAGGTATGAAAACAAAATTTGGGTAGTTTTTTCTTTATTCTATGTACATTTAATAGCTGTATATTTAAAAACACATAAATCACAGTCATTTGAAATTGGATGAATCATTTTGAATTACCCTGTATCTTTTTTACCTGAGAGCACATCAGTGTTGATTTATGTCAACATTCAATTAAAAACAAAATACATGCATTCATGTATACATGTATTTGCTTTAATTTAGCCGCAGTCAGAAGAACATACATATGTACACTAAAGAGCAATATTAGAGATGCCTGTCTAGTAACGTGTAGCACCAGCTTTCGTCCTGATGACGGCGGCGATTCGTCTCGGCATGGACTTGACAAGACACCGGAAGCGTTGGGAAGCCATACGGATCCACGACCCCTGAACAAGCTCCCACAGTTCACGAAGATTTGATGGAGGGGGTCAGAGCCTCGAACATCTCTCTCGATGGCATCCCAGATGTGCTCGATGGGATTGAGGTCAGGTGACCTAGCTGGCCAAGGAAGCGAGGTCACGTCGGTGGAGTGTTCATCCAACCATTCGGATACAATTCGGGAGCGATGGCACGGTTGTTGCAGGATGAGGTCCCCAGTGAGATGTTGAAGACTCACAAACGGGAGCAAATGGTCTTCCAGGATATCCCAGTAACGTTGACCTGTAAGGGACGGTATCACACGTACCATGGGTCCCATTTCAGTCCACGTACACAGTCCCCGGACGAGAATGCCACCCCCACCAGCTTGAAGAGTATCCTACTGGCAAGAAGGATCCATTGCTTCATGTGGTTTGCGCCGTACTCGTTTCCTGCCATCTGCATGTAACAACGTGAATCTCGACTCATCAGTCCAGGCAACATTTTCCCACATATCTAGGGTCCAGTGGCGATGTTCCCGCGCCCATGCTAATCTTTGACCCCCTTTGATGCGCGGTCAACAGCGGTACCCTCGTGGGACGATGGCTTCTGTACCCCATAGCGAGGAGATGGTTCTGGATGGTGTGGCTGCTTACACGTTTTTGTGCACCAGCGTTAAATTGCCGAGTGATTTCTTGCACTGTGCCTCGTCTATCCGCTGTTACAATGCGAGGTAGCCGACGATGACCCCGCTCATCCACACGCTGTTGTCCACGGCAGTTGGCCCTTGCAGGGATGGTTTTACCGGATTCGATGTGCTCACGGTGCACCCGTGACACAGTGGCTCGTGAAAATCCCAGTGCCTGCACGACTTCCGAGATGGGGTGACCCATTCGTCGGGCCCCGACAATTTGCCCACGATGAAATGCGCTTAGATCCTTCGTCTTACCCATACTGCGTCCGGCTCTTACTGATTCCCGTCGCATCACTCCTGATATTGTCGGATCGCTGCATATATCCGTTTACAGGGCCGCCCACTGTGCCACAATTACAGAACGCCAGCTGTCTCTAATTCAATTGCTCTTCAGTGTATAATATAATTAATACAGACATTTAACGTGGACCAGGAACATCAAACAAATATCGTCGCTCTTTCCATGTTTATAAGTGAGTCACGGAAAAATTCTCATTGGCCGCCACCGGCAGTCGCACCCAGGGTCTTCCAGTTACGCGCCGGATATGCTTAAGACCCTGGGTTCGACTCCCGGTGGCGGCCAATGAGAATTTTTCCGTGACTCACTTATATACATGGAAAGAGCGAAGATCTTTGTTGGATGTATAATATAATATAATATGACGAATTTGTGTTTCTCTTTCGGATTTCTTGTTGGACCCTTCCTTGAGGAAATTCTGTGTGTGCTACTGGCTGTTCTTAGTGTATTGATAATTAAAGCACTGGTTTCTGTGTGACGGAAAATGCAAGTTTTTTGTTTTTATAGATGCTGGAAAAAAGGAATGCGTTTTCTTAAATCGTCATTTTGAATAGTGTAAATAATTAACAGTTATAGTACTTTGAACAGTATAAATAATTGTAAATAATATGAACCAGTGGCGTAACCATGTTTCAAAATCTGGGGGGTGGGGGGCGGAGTCTGATCACACATTGTATGTGTACATATATCATCATCATCGTCAACCTTTATCAATCCACTGCTGGACGAAGGTCTCCCCAAGTTTCCTCCATAACGGTCTGTCTTGTGCCAGTCTCCTCCATGTCACTCCTGCATACTTTCGAATTTCATCCACCCATCTTCCATGTGGTCTTCTTCTGGGTCTTTTCCTGTCCCTTGGAATCCAATCTAAAATTTCGGCTGTCCATCGATGGTCTGTCCTTCTGGCAGTATGTCCAGCCCATTGCCATTTCAGGGATTTAACTCTAATCATAATGTCTTCCACTCTTGTCATTTTTCGGATCCACGAGTTCCTCTTCTTATCTCTCCTGGTTACTCCAAGCATGCACCTCTCCATGCTTTTTTGAGTTGTCTGCAGCCTTTGTATGTCTCTTTTAGTTAAGGTCAACGTCTCTGCACCATACGTAAGCACTGGAAGGATGCATTGATCAAACACTTTTCTTTTAAGACATAATGGCATATTGCTCTTGAAAATTATGCTGTTTCTTCCAAAAGCTCTCCAGGCAAGTTTTGTACGCCGATTAATTTCTTCATCAATGTGGCCTTCACTTGATATCTGCTGTCCAAGATAAACGTACGTGTCTGTTATCTCCAGCTTTTCTCCATCAATCGATAAATCTTCATTTCTTGTAAAAGCATTGAACATCACTTTTGTCTTCCGAAAGTTCATTTTTAATCCCACTTCTTTACTCTTGTCAGCAAGTTCCTGAATCATACTCTGCAGCTCTGATGGGGTAGGTGCAAAAATGACTACGTCATCAGCAAAACGAAGCCACCTTCGTTTTGTACATATATATACTATATTATATCATAATCGTCAACCATTATCGATCCACTGCTTGATAAAGGTCTCCCCAAGTTTCTTCCACAATTGTCTGTCTTAAGCCTGCCTCCTCCATGTCACTCCAGCATGCTTTCGAATTTCATCCATCCATCTCCCATGGGGTGTTCTTCTGGGTCTTTTCCTGTCCCTCGGAATCCAGTCTAAAATTTCGGATGTCCATCGGTGGTCCGTTCTTCTGGCAACATGTCCATACATACTGTATAACATAGAGTTTGGGACCCCCTAGCCCTACACACACACACACACACACACACGCAGAAGCAAAGCAGTCGCTGAGATGCGATCTAACGGGCACGACATTGGCGCCTCTGTTGGCTCATTGTGGAACTGAGCGAACACAACTGTAAAACTATGATAGATGGGGCAGAGATGTAAATTACAAAGTTGTGGAACTGACTTTGCTTATTAGGAATCGATATCGCTGTTTTATTAAGTACACATTATACACGTGTTTGCATTCTACGAAAAATTACAATCTTACATTATTAAATTTAGTTGGTTCACATCATAAAGTGTGCATTACATCATTATATTCCCGGAAAAATGGGGGGGTCTTTTAAATTGGGGTTCCCGACTCTGAAAATCGGGGGGGGGGGCTGACCCCCAGTGATTACGCAGATGATTTGAACATAATATGGCCGTATTTCATTCAGTAATGAAAGTGGATAAGTTTGATTCAGTAACAGGATCTTTATTACGGAATACTTCTGGCCATATTATGTTTATATTTCGGAACTGAGTAACTGCTTCAAAATTGCAAACACGGAGTGGGCTGCCAAACCAGGCCGGGAATTTTAGTCTTGCGGTCCATTACAAAAACACTCACACCTGCAGGAGAACACACATCTCTTCCCTCATGAAAAAAAAAAAAAAAAAATTCTATTAGGTCCCAGATGAAAGAGAACTGTCGAGACATGCATTTTAAAACGAATTCAGTCGTGAACACATTTTAATAACAATTTAACAATAAAATAATTTCCTAAATCGGATCATGATTGAATTCAGCATCAAACCACGCTCAAAATGGGATGTTGTACCAGACAACTTTTTCCTTTTAAAAATTTTGGTTTTTACAAAATCAGGAGTCTCTTGAAGACGCCAGTTGCAACTTAATCACCACGAAGGTTATTCTGAAAGTTGAAATGTGCATATGAAAGTTTTTACCACTTTTTCATTTGTGCATGTGAAAATTTTTACTTTTTTGTTCTACCGGTAAAAAAAATAAAAAAAATGTAGAACTCTGTCAATTCTTCTAGCATCCTGCATAATTCTGCGACCCCTTGAAAATGTGATGCACAGGGCTGCAGCGCCCCCCCCCGTCCTCTCTCTTAAATGGACTCTGTCCGCACCTCTTACCAGCTCCGCTCGTAACTAAACGCATCGTACTGGAAAAGCTGTGATTTTTTGCATCAACAGGTGAACAGTGATGCGTATACAACTACTAGATGGCAGCACAGAGGGGGACACAGATTGAATCGAAGTAGCTTGGATGGCACGGTAGGATTCAGAGAGATGAGGAAAAAACGAAGTTTGAACATCATCGCAGGTAGAAACCAGTTGACAAAGACCTTGAACACGTTCTTTTTCTTTCTTTTTTTTTTTTATAATATGATATGGCGTATTCGCTCCGCTTGACAGACATTGCGATGGCGGCAAGGTTTCTCGTGTTCTTCTGTTTCGGAGTATGATGTCTTTTGGTCTTTCACGTAGCAATAAATTTGTGCACTTGGTCAAATAAATTAGGAAACGTGGGGATCATAGGAATATTACATAATCGTGACCATATAAAGTGTCTGTGTGTTATTAAACTAAAAAAAATGCTGCAAAATTCTCACGAAGTGGAGTGGAGAGAGGTAATTCCCACTGAAGTGTTAAATATTGTAACGTTTGTGTTGTATGCACGATTTTCTGACATTTTCATTTGTCATGAAATTTGTTTTGATTTCTTAGTGCCTAACATTGTTTATATAATTAGTGGCACCAATTGCATCTATCATCATTGGAGTTTTTTAAATCTAATTTTAGTCGCTGAAAGTTTTTACCACTTGTAATTTTTTGACGATACCCAAAAGTTTTTAAGTAATTCCTTTTATAAGAAATTGTAAATTTCTCAGTTGACAACTTTGAGAGACTAGAAAAGCGTAAAAATTTGCCATCGATCTTCTATTGTGATTTTGTTTACCTTGTGATATCTACACATTGAGTTGGGTGAGTGAATTAGAGATGTGTGACAAGATAACATGAATACAGAGTTAAAAATAATGTCAAAGTGTAACTTTTGCTTCTTCTGGTTAGGCATGGATGTTGTGTTTGTCTTACGGCACTGGCTCTCTCCCTTCTCTGGTACCAGTGGCCTTAAATCAGGGATGGGCGACTGCTTTATAGCCCAATGAATTGCTCATGGTGGTCGTTAAACTTCCAATCGAAAATAATAATAATAATAATAACAATAACTTTTGCATCCATGGGATGCTTCTTCGCAAATTATATAAAATGTATGAAATCAAATAATAATTTGTGGATATATTGTAATGTGCCGTGTAAGTTGTATATTAAAAGTATGCATGGGTAATGGAATAATTACTAATTAATGGAATTTGCTGCATGTAGTGGTGGAGGAAAAAACTGCAATGAGTGCAACAGAGTGTGCCCAAAATTTTAGAAATGTATTTTGTCAAATTATGGCAAAATATATTTCTAAAAATGTGGGTACACTTGTACTCATTGCAATTTATAAAATTTGCAAAGAATACCTCACGAAAATGGAAAAATGTGAGGAACTATTCAGATGTGGGTATTTCCAAATCACACTACCATTGCGAGCCTGCAGTTTTGGAAGTAAACTGCAG
This sequence comes from Macrothele yani, assembly GCA_039090855.1. NCBI lineage: Eukaryota > Metazoa > Arthropoda > Arachnida > Araneae > Macrothelidae > Macrothele > Macrothele yani. Next base: position 52,516,417 of record CM077011.1, on the reverse strand, counting down.
AATACCCAGGTGTAGTTACAGCTGGGAATAGAAGATTCAAAACTGTTAGTCACATTATTTGATAGTTTTTTTTTTCTTTTTTTCGGAGATGTGTATAATTGGCACCATGGCTTTCAAAGAGTCAGTGGCTATCATTTGTGTCCCTTGTGTCCATGGCTCCGGGCAGGACATGCCTCCTGTCTGTACTGTCGGGAAACATTTTCTAGAAGCTTGCCTTAATGGCTTTATTCCGGCGCGACGCTGGAAGCCCACCCAATGTTTCTTTGAGCCCATCCTTTAAGCCCCCATGCAAATATTGAAGCTGTTAGAACATATGGCTGGTGCAAGCGTCGACAATTTTGGGGAAATCGGATAAACGTACCTGAATTTTTTGAATTCACAGAAATTTTGTTATATTAATTTTTTGTTACATTTAGTGTTTGTACTTCTGGGAAATGGAGGAAGCCCTCTGAGCGAAGTTTTAAGAGAGTAGTAGAAACACACCGTTTTTATAATTATAGTTTAAAAGATGAGAGAGAGAGATATTTCTTGTCAGGTTACAAACTAAAATTCATAAGCAACCTTATAACAGCAAAAGAAAGAAACAACATAAATAAGCTAAAATTGCAAAGAAATGGCACTTGCTGTAAAGATAAGGTCCCCATACTATATATGTTGAATAAATATTACTCACAGAATGCTCCTGCAAGCTTTTTTGATTAGGGATAATATCAGTGTCGGGTAAAATCCACATGAACGGAATTTTTCGCCAAAATTTCTGCCTAGCACTTCAAAATTTCTGCCTCCTATCATGCTTAGCTCCCTAATAGCCCACCCAGTTCTGAGCAGCTAGCATCTCCACTGCCTTTATTGAGTCTGATTAATATATTACTACAATCAGAATATTTCCAATTAAATTAAAAATTAGCACTATCATTCCAGTTTAAAAAAAACTTAACAGCATCTCAAGTCAAAAGATTTCAGACCTGTAAACTTGTTGACTGTTATTGAAAAGCAAATTGAAATTGCAATCTATAGACAACATGTCCCATTCAGAAAAAACATAGCATCCTCTCTATTCTGCAGTCAGACTTTAGAAAAAAAAAAAAAAAAAACTCCCTGCAAAACAGCACAACAGCATTGTTTTGAAATATTGGCTTGAGTCAGTAGAAGAGAAAAAAGTAGTACTGAGCATTTTCATAGACCTACAAAGAGCAATTGTTGACCGAAGAATACTGTCGAAGAAGTTTGAAAACTATGGACTAAGGGGGATTGTTTTAAATTGGTTTTATAGTTGTTTATCAGAAATACACAGCAAATAAGAATAAATGGTATAACATCAATGTTAAAAGAGTTGACTCACAGTGTGCCACAGGGTAGTATACTAAGTCCATTACTTTTCCTGGAGTGTACAAATTATTTATGGAGATATCTAGACCGCTCATTAAATATCGTTGCACATGATGCTTTTTTATATGTTTTGGGGGAAGATGTGCTAGCTTCCCTAGGTGATTCAGTGCTCTAAGTGCTGGCTTCTGACCATTTGTCCCAAGGTAAGGAAGTTGTAGAGCTAGGTCCATAAGCCAGTTGAGTGGTATTGGCTACTCGATTCCACTCCCCAGTGACGTTTTTCATCTAGCCTTTTGAAAACTTTTGAGAGAACACTTAGGGAGCAAAACATTCAAGTGTTTTTATGGTAAACGCCTAAATAAAATATTTTGGAATATTTTCCATGACATTAATGGGCAATAACTTCAAGTACAAAGCAATAAAATGTATTTTGATTTCCAAAAGAAATATAAATATATTGGAAAAAGATGTGGAAAAATCAGAATTTGCACTTATAAACTTCTTAAAGTCAAAAATAAACTTGCAGTGAAATTAATTATTTAAGCAGGCAGTACTTAAAGAACAGATACTGCTGTTTACTAAAAAACATGCAAATACCTTCACTTTTTTTAAATTGAAGATAAATAGTTGAAAGGGCTATGAAAATTTACAATTCTTTTGTGTTTGATTTTCAGGTACGCTTTTGAAAATATTGGCTTAACTGTTTTAAAAATTTCAGCTGGGGGTTGAATATTAAAAAAAATGAATTCATCCTGTGAACACGTTATTCTAGTTACAAAAAAAAAAAAAAGAAAGTCAAGTAATAGAGTGTTATAACAAAATTTGCTGCAAATAGTGAAAAACAAGATCTCTACTTTCCAGATAAAATAGAAATTGTAACATTTTGCGACTGTGCATATATTTTGTGATTTTCACAAGAAAAAAAGAACCTATTTGTTATATTTTAGGGAACAGAAATGTAAAGCACTTACTTTTATTACCTTGAAGTACCCCTCAAGATGAGTTTACTTTATTTTGAGAAATCTTGCTCACTGTTCTTTTTTTCATATTCTTCTTTTTCATCACATAATTATTAAGAAATTTATTCCTAACCAAATCTCTCAATTTTGCATAAAATGTAGGATTTTTCATCTGCTTTCCCAGGTAAGAAATCTGAGTTTTTGAAAAAATTTCTGAAATTTCTTTTGCGTTTTCACCTTTTTCCTAAGCAATAACAAACAATATTTTTTTACTCTTCAGCAATGCATTTTCAGTCTGTAAATTTCTAGCTTTCTAATTAGCTTTCAAATAATTAATCTATTTTAGCTTTGCTTTGCTTTGCTTTGCTAATACATGTATTGAAGTTTAGATCATAAATCAGAATTTATTTTATTGAGCTTTTCTGTATATTTTTTAAGGATAAGATTCCTTTTCCCTGTTCTTCTATTTCGAATTTTAAGCTAAATAATGTAGAACATTACATTCAACAATGTCAAGAGAATGAACTTTAAAATCCAGACTTATTCTTGCATTCTTCTGTGTGAAATTCTGCATTACCTCTGACAAAAACTGCTGAGATTTCTGGCTGTGCTTGGAGCTTAACTATCAGGTACATATTAATGTAAGGAATAATGCCTGTTTTTCAATCAACAGTGAATATTGCAGTCTATTAATTCACTTTTAAATCTCACTGCTGTTTGGGATTCTGTGAAAAATTTAAGCTGGAATCTGAAATTTTCGTTGTTAGCGCAACACGCAACAGCACTTCCAGGCATATCTGATAATGAACACACAAAAAATTGCTTTAATCAAATATATTAATGAAAAAATGTTTATAAATTAATCATTAACTCACTACAAAAACATATATCATTAAACAAATAATAAACAAGTTGCTGAAATTAGTCATAATTACAAACAGCACTTAAGTAACCTTAGATAAGATGTCCATCTCAACTTTGACTCACACCTTAGTCACTTTGCCCCTTTGGTGTCACAAAACTCACCCTGCCTGAGGCTTAAGAACTGCTGGCTTTGAAAATCTGCTCTCTGACCTATACAGTTTTCTATAATCTACTTACCTTGCATTTCTCCAAGATACTGTAGGTTTGGGTTTGGGGGGGGGGGGAGGGGAAGATGAAATTATTGAAAAATACTGTGGAATTGAGTAAAATAACCATTCATTTCACATTAAAGTTATGACGGAATATTTCAGAATATGTTCAATTTATTTTAAAGAAACAGTTTACAATACTGAACATTGAAATCAATATGAACTTGATTTCCACCTAAAGTTTGTGGTGCGAGAATTTTTTTTAACTAAAATATTGCAAAAGAATTTCCTGCCTAAAACATAAGCAATCATTTATTGGATTTGATTTCTATCTAAAATATAACTATTTGTTAAAAAAAATTGCCATGATCATTAAATATTTTGATATTCATGAAATACTCTAAATGGAGTTTATTGCACGTTGATTTGTTGTACATGTTTTGGAATACAAAACAAATGATTCAATATGCATATTAACCTTGAAACCATCTTAGCACAATTCAAACATGCGTGACATATCTTAAATTAAGAAATAACAACAACAAGTTATAAGTAAGTAAATAATCTTTAAGACCTTTTGGACTACACATTGAATCCATCATCAGAATAACAGAATAAAAGAAACGTTACAATTTTAAATAAAAATAAACATTGTAGTGATAATGATATACATCGCGCAATGCATGTGTTACGTTCACACATGTAAACTACATCTTCTAGGTTGGGTGAAAAGTTTGGGTATTATACAGATAAATTATTCTTAAGTAAAACCTTCCAAGGTTGAGGAATGTTTACTGGGCCTTCCTCATTACAGCATCTGTGTGTAAATTTGTGTATAAAAATACTTCCTGATAATAATAATCTTGATTTTAAAGAAGGAGAGGCAAGAATCGTTGCATCGTCCCATTTTGGGAAGTGGGCACCTCCATAAATTAGACGAGATAGAGCCGTGGTCATGGCACCATTTTTTACATTATATTTATGTTCGGTTAATCTTGTTTTTAATGTCCGAGTTGTTGATCCAATATAACATGTATCTGCATGTTCCGGGTTTATTGCCTTTAAGAGAATACTATATATTCCGTGTTTGTTCTGCTCCTCCACACGGTCACGATCTTCTTTAATTATGGATAAAATGTTTTTTGTTCTCAATCCAAAGTTCAGGTTATGATGTCGGCAAATGTTGTTAAGTGAGCGAGAGATTTTAGGAATAAAGTCCATGGAGCCCACATATCTTGTAGAAGCATGGTGTCTCGATAAAGTAGTGGTTTTCATTCTCTTCACTTTATTAATGATGCTGTCAACTGTTGAAAGGAAATATCCGTAGTTTTTGGCTGTCTTTTATCTGTCTAAATTCTGCTCTATGTAGTTTCATACCTGAAGAATGAGTAAATGCTCTTGTAACGTGATGGTAAATAGATGAAAGTTTATGTTTTAAAGGGTGTGCCGAGGCAGCTGGTATTAATTAGTGCTATAGCAGAAGTTGTTTTTTTATAAACAGAATAGGTGATTTCTGAAGAATCTTGAGTTCGGCATAAAAGAATATTGAGAAATGGTAATATCAGATTATTTTCTAATTCAACTGTGAATTTAAAATTAGGATATTGAGGAGATAGACATTCTGCAAAATTATTTAGGTCCTCGTTAGAAGATGGCCAGAAGACGAGGATATCATCCATGTACCTTATGTAAAGGAGTGGTTTTATCGAGTATGATTCCAATATTTTGTTTTCCAGTTCTTGAAGAAGTAATTCTGCAAGTAAAGGGGAGAGGGGTGAACCCATAGGAGCTCTATCACATTGGCAGTAGATAAGGTGGTTAAATTTAAAGTATGTACGTTGATGAATCAATCTAAGAGCTGATATTATAGCTTGAATTTCTGGAAGAGGAGTATTACCTTGAGTAATCAGTTTGGATTCTATGAGGTCATGAACAACAGGCACTAATATGTTAGGCAAAAGTGAGACAACATCCAAAGAGGCCATAATAAAGGAGGAGGTATTGTGCTGATTGAAAGATTCGAGTTTGTCAAGAGCTTACATAGAGCTCCTTACTGGGTATTGAGAGGAATTAGTTAGGTCCTGTAGATATACGGTCAAAGCTTGTTCAAGCGATCTTGTTGGATTATCATATGATGAAACAAGAGGCCTTGTAGGGTACCATCCTTGTGTAATTTCACCTTTCCAAAATAATTCTGGCACCCGTGCGCTAAGAGGTGGATGCATGTTCTTAGAAATAGAAACTGGAAGGGAACTGTGAATACGCAGTCTACTAAGGGCTGCAATAGTGGCTGATGTTGGGTCACGTTGGATAACTTGATGTGGTATTTTGTTTATTGCTTCACTCATTTTAGTGTAACTATAGTCTATTGAGTTCAGTATTACTACTTGGTTTGATTTATCTGCTGCTACTAGAGATAGGTGAGAATTTCTTCATAGATATTTAAATTTTTTACATTCTTGTCTAAAGGTCTCAGGAATATTATATTCGTTTCGACTGTTGAAAGATTCGAAGTCATTCAAAATCTTGTATCTAGCTTGTTCTTGTTCATGCTGCGGTAGGAGCCTGATGATACCTTCTAGTTGTGGAATAAGTTGACTCTTATTTATGTGAGTAATTGGATAAGCAAATTTTAAACCTTGTTTTAGTACTTTTTCTTGTATCTGATTTAGTTGAACATCACTTAAATTGATATATGGTGGAACATTACAAGAAGTCTTTGTTGTATTTCTAGGTCTCTGGTTAGCACTTCTATTTAATATTTCACAGGCTACCAGATTTCTTAGTTTCTTGATATGACCCGCTGTACAGCATTCCATTATTGAAATGCAGATTGCTGTAGTTATTATTAGGTGTCTGTCCAAATTAATAGGATGAATCTGCTGAGCCATACATTGGTACGCATTATAGGTCTTTCGCTGTAAATAATCAATATATCCTCTTTTTAGTCTAATCTCGAGATAAGTCTTTTACGCTCAGCCATTCGTATAATTCTTGCATCCTTGCTATGTAGAGGATGAATTCTTATCATCAAATATTTAGGCGTTACGTCAAGATCTCTGCAGTTAATTAGGAAATCCAGGTGAGGTTCTTCTGTAACTAGTTTTTGTTTCAATTTACGAAAGGATCTGGTACTTGATTCCATTGCGCAGGTAAAAATTTGAATATCATTAAATAAAACATACCATGGAAGCGGTCGTCGATAATTCAAATGTTATTATTATTGTTGTGCTGAATTATATACATATTAACCTTGAAACTGTCTTAGCATGATTCAAACTTGCGTGACATATCTTAGATTAAGAAATAACAACAACAAGTTATAAGTAAATAAATAATCTTTAAGATCTTTCGAACTACACATTGAATCCATCATCAGAATAACAGAATAAAAGAAATGATGTCGGCAAAGGTTGTTAATCTCTCGCTCGTTTAACAACATTTGCCAATATTATAACCTGAACTTTGGATTGAGAACAAAAAACATTTTATCCATAATTAAAAAAAGATCGTGACCGTGTGGAGGAGCAGAACAAACACGGAATATATAGTATTCCCTTAAAGGCAATAAACCTGGAACATGCAGATACATGTTATATTGGATCAACAACTCAGACATTAAAAACAAGATTAACTGAACATAAATATAATGTAAAAAATTGTGCCATGACCACGGCTCTATCTCGTCTAATTTACAGAGTTGCCCACTTCCCAAAATGGGACGATGCAACGATTCTTGCCTCTCCTTCTTTAAAATCAAGATTATTATTATCAGAAAGTATTTTTATACACAAATTTGCACACAGATGCTGTAATGAGGAAGGCCCAGTAAACATTCCTCAACCTTGAAAGGTTTTACTTAAGAATAATTTATCTGTATAATACCCAAACTTTTCACCCAACCTAGAAGATGTAGTTTACGTGTGTGAACATAACACATGCATTGTGCGATGCATATCATTATCACTATGATGTTTATGTTTATTTATTTAAAATTGTAACGTTTCTTTTATTCTGTTATTCTGATGGATTCAATGTGTAGTCCAAAAGGTCTTAAAGATTATTTATTTACTTATAACTTGTTGTTGTTATTTCTTAATCTAAGATATGTCACACAAGTTTGAATTGTGCTAAGACAGTTTCAAGGTTAATATGCATATAATTCAGCACGACAATAATAATATTATTTGAAATGATTCAATATTTAAACTCATTAAAATGGAAATTTATTCAGAAATACTCTCACCATAAAAAAAAAATTGTGTTATTGTTTTAAATTTGAAGTTCATGCATGTCTATTTATTTCTTTTGAATTTGTGTAATCATGTACACATTAAAGGGAAAATTCATGCAGCTGGTAAATTGACACTGAAGTTTTATTTGCGCTCTTTATAACAAGATCACAGATCTGTTTTCAAACAAATCTGTCATTTTAAATAATACTAACTGATTTCTCAAATTTATTTATTGATTAGAGTTGGATCACAGCTTGACGTTATGTGTTGAAGTGGGATTCAAAATGGGGAAAAAAATTAGGTCACCGAATTCATTTCCTTAAATTAACTTATAAAGACTGGAAATTGTAATCACAGATAGAACAGTGATTGATGGGTGTTGCAGATGTTCTTAGACAAGTTCATTATTGATGACATATAAAGCAGAGATCATAGGTAGTTGCAGATGTTCTCAGAGAACTAGAAAAACTCATAACAAATGAAGCTGCAATCAATGATAGTTGCAGATGTTCTTAGAGGACTGTCATTGACAGATAAAGCAGTGATCATAGGTACTTGCAGATGTTCTCCAAGAACTGGATGACAGATAAAGCAGTGATCATAGGTAGTTGCGGATGTTCTCAGAGAACTGGAAAAAAATTGCGATGTCAAATGGTGCTGCAATTGATGATTTTTGCAGATGTTTTTAGAGGATTAGAAATTGTGATGACAGATTGAGCAGTAATCGATGATCATTGCAGATGTTCCCAGATCTCAGGAAAATGGGGAAAATTGTTCAAAATCACTGAAACTGGTATTTTTGAAACTTCTTTAACTAATATAATAAAGTAATTAGCATTTTATTTAATTTAAAGTGTTGTGTAAAATATTCTTGGGAAGCCACTGTTTTGAATTAATCAGTTTTGTCCTGAATACTTTTGTGCAATGCAAAAATTCTAACTCTTCAGTTCTTGTTTACAGAATCTTGACAGTTGGAAATCCAGGAGGCGGAAGATGTCACAAGATGTCTTCCGAAGACAGGAAGAGATGAAAGAGCTCTTAGAGATGGAGGAGCAACCTGTAGGTCAACAGAAAAAAGTTAAGACATTCTCAGAAATGCTGGAAGAAAGGTAACTCTACTTCTTACAATTTAGGGGTAAATTTTTATGTACATATTTTTTTAAATTTTAACTTGAACTTAGATTTTTCTTTCTCTTATACTCAGCATTGTTTTCATTTAATTCAGAACAGAGATGTCAGTAGGTTATCTGTGCACTTGTGCATTCCTCCATCCTACATTATTGTAGTGGAATATGTTTCCCATGTTAACCTATGAAAGAAATTGCTGTTGCCTTGGTAGCTGAGTTGGTCAGAGGTGTGGGCTTGTGCCTGATTATCCAAGTTAGGCCCAGGCTCAAGTCTCAGGTAAGGCGTGGGCACTGTGCTTTCCATTGGTGCTGACTGCTCCATCCCTGAGCCAGTGGCTCTAAATTAGGAACAGACAGCTCTGTAGGTATGCCTCCTGAGGGTCATTAAACACAGTGTGTGGGGGGGGGGACTTTTGCAATTTTACTAGTGAGAGAATACAATGATGTGTTTAACAAATCAATCATGTAATAAATTGTCCTGGGTTATCACCGTACACAGGGCTGCCACTTGGTTACTTTTTCAACTAAAAGTTTCCTTTTTTTTTTAAAGTCACTATTTGGTAACCTTTTTAAAAAAATTCAAAGTTACTTTAAGTTACTTTTTTAGGTATAAACAGCAAGAAACATCAACTATAATGTAATTTATGGGTACCTAGAGCAATCACCTGTTTACCTAAGGTCATCATTTTTATTTTAATTGAAATAAATTATAGGCCTTATTTAAATTTCAGTGATTGAACTCTGATGGTGAGAATAAACAAATATATCTATCCTTAAGGATATATTATCTGAAGAGTTATATCATTTTATTTTATTTGAAGAGTTAAACTTACCAATTAAACAGAAAGACGTAAAAGTTAATTACATACTGAATTCAACTATAAGTATTATAAATATTTAATGGGAATTCTCGAGGATAAATTTATTAAGGTACATTATCCTCGAGAATTCCCGTTAAATATTTATAATACTGAAAGTAATAAGAGGAAGCCATGAAGTCATTAATCAACTATAATTGTTTTTATGTTCTTTCTCTAGTGTAGAACTCTATACTGAGTTTTTTTTTTTTTAGATTGATTCTGAATACAGAAAATAACATGGGAAAGTGCAAGTTTCAGACTTCATGGCTATCAAAAACAGATTGCCTCGGTGTTAAAGTATCTGAGTGGTTAAAAAAGGGAAACTCTGAAGATCAAGGATATTGTGTTGTTTGTGAGTGCAACTTTACAGTGACTAAAGGGTTGCAGTATGTGACTCAGCATGCACAGTCTGTGAAACATAAAAATAATGTTTCAACAAAGATGTCTCCTCTTCAACTGCATTTGTCAGCGAGAATTGGACCACCCGCAGCTCCAATACGTGATAACCATCAATCTGGATCATCCTTATCTGTATCAGAGCCAGTCAGTACTACAGGTGCAGTGCTTTTATACAGTTCAAAAGACAGTGCAATTACAGGAGAATTAATTTGGGCGCTAAAAACTGTTGTTAGCAATTATTCTGCTGCTTCATGTGATGGAATAAGTAATATATTTCAGTCCATGTTTCCACAGTGTGTACCTGATGGGTTTTCCTTATCGAAAACTAAAGCGAGTTATCTTATTATGGAAGCATTAGGTCCTTATTTTCATAACCAAATGATCAAAGATGCTCAGGGTTCATATTACAGTATTCAGTTTGATGAGATAACAAATGCAGAAAATGAAAAAAAACTTCAAATATTAATAAGATATTGATAAAAAAATAAGGGGAAAATACAGGTTATGCACCTTGAATCTTTCTTCTTAGGTCATGCGACTGCAGAAGAACTATCAAAGCATATATTGCTGGCCTTAGAAAAATCAGATTTGTCCTTAAATCACATAATGTTAGGAAGTGATGGACCCAACGTCAATATAAAAGAGCACAGACTAGTTAATGAAGAAGTGTTGTCTGTTAGAGGTAGTGGCATCATTAACATTGGCACATGCAACATACATGTGGTTCATAATGCTTTCCTGAAGGGTCTTATGAATTAGGAGAGGAATGTTCATACATTGCTCTTACAGTTTTCCATTTCTTTGATGGTTTTCCAGCACTGAAGTACAGCAAGAAATGAATGTGCCAAGGAAGAAATTATTGAAGCATGTGCCATCAAGGTGGCTGACCTTGAGAGATTCTTGTGAATGCCTGCTTGAAAAAAGTCCTGCTCTGGCGAAATATTTCTTGAATTTTATCCCTAAAAAATGTGCAGCCTTAATGTCAACTAGAAAGTTCAAAGTTATCAGCTCATTCCTGAAAAAATCAACATTCAAAGCTGAACTGACTTTTGTCATGTCAAGTGCGCCGCGGGTGGCCGAGTGGGCAACGTTCGTGACTGCCGCGGAAAAGGCCTCAGGTTCGATCCCAGGCAGGTACGAACGCTTGATCCACTAAATATCCGCAGGGTGTCGGATGGGCACGTTAAGCCGTCGGAACCCGGGTACTGCCCCCCCTATTAAATAAGGGCGTCTTCCTCCCCTTTTCTACTTTGTTTCCGTGTCACTTTCCTATGGGGCGCCCTAGCCCAAATTTCCTAGTTTCCTATTTCTAAGGGTTGTTTAAGACCTGGGGTCAGACACTCTCTTCTTAAAATCCTCTACATATAATCATGATCATGTCAAGTGCTGATTTGTTTACAGGATTCACTAAGAGGTTTCAAAGCAAGAACCGCTCATCCATATTTTGTATGATGAACTGAAAATACTCTGGTGCTCTCTTATTGGTCGGGTTTGCAAGACTGACGTATTAAAGAAACTGAATACATCATGTTCATGGGATCAGGAACAAATCTTTCAGTCAAGCAACCTTCTTCCGTTAAAAGCTGATGTGGTTAACCGCATAGTGGAAGCTGACATGAAAGACTTGCCAGAAAAAGAAGTCATTCTGTTTCTAAGTTGTGTACAGCAACATTATATTGCCAGTTGTAAACATCTACAGAAAACATCACTATCTGTATCTACGTCTGCATCTTTTCTTAAACACGTGCATTTTCTGCAGCCTAAGGAGAAAAATTCAAATCGCAGCGTTACGGATACTGTAAAGGTTGCTAAGGCTCTTCCCATAGATATTCCCACTGACATCTTTCAAGATGAGTGGAAAATGCTACAGTTAAAAAAAGTTGAAACAAATAAAAAGTTTCCAATTGATGAGTACTGGAAAACATACATTAATCTCAAACTCCCTAGTGGCATGCTGAAGTATCCAAATGTTGCAGAAGTTATAAAGGTATGTTTGACTCTGTCTCATGGGAGTGGAGATGTTGAGAGAGGTTTCTCTCAATCTGGTAGAATTTTGACTGATGACAAAGCATCCATGTCAGTGCGTATGTTAAATGCACAAATTAATATTCAATGTGCTTTAAAAAACTACGGAAACAAACCAGGATTAATCCCAATCACTAGGGATTAATCCTGGCTTTGGCAAGATCTGCCCACTCTTCCTACATGACACATCTAGAGAATAAAAATATGGAGCAGCAGTTGAACTTAAGGAAGAAAAAGACAAGTATGCCAAGATCATAGAAGAAAGTGAATTAGAAATTAAAAAGAGAAAACAGTGTATTGAAAAACTACACGAAGATCTGAAGTGAATTAAAAAAAAACATAATGAGAAAAAAACAACCAGTGACAAGCTTTTTGAAGAAGCACATTTGAAGTTAAAGAAAGTTTTGACAGAAATGATGTTGGGGAAGCAAAGATTGCCCAAGCAATGCTTGATGGAATGATAGTTGTAAAAGAACAGGAAAATCTCGTTTGTAAAGAAGCAGAGCTTATGCTGAATAATTTAGATAAGCAAAGGACACGTCTTATTACACACTTTTTCCAGAAAAAATAAATATTTTTAGTACATTGTTACTAATTAAATAAACTACATTTGTCACTAATAATGTTCATTCCATTATTTTTTGCAATTATATTACTTTTTCTATTCATGTGTTATTATTAAGGAAAATCTAAAGTGTTATAAAGCAGAACTTATGCAAAATAATTTACATAATTATTACGAACTTTTTCCATAAGTAATAAATAATTTTAGTGTATTTTTTTGATAAACAAACTACATTTGTCACATGTTTGCTCCATATTTTTATAATTAAATTACTTTCCAATTCATGTATAAGTATATAAAGTAGTTTAAAAAATAAAATAGAAATAAAATAGGTGGATCGGATGGTTATAAGGGGTGATGAGGAGGCCATTAATAATATATATATGTATATGTACACACACTTTTTGGGTACTTTTTGCGAAATAGAATAAGTTACTTTTGGTTACTGTTTGCGCAATAGATAGGTTACTTTTGATTACTTTTTAAATAATTTTGGTTACTTTTTCAACTTTTTTACTGCTTGAACCGAGTGGCAGCCCTGCGTACATTGTTCACCTTCAACTAAAATCTTAGTTTTAAGATCTGATCACGTGCTTAAACTTTCAAACTGCATTGAGGAGAAATTTTCTCTTTGAAACTTTTGTCTGGAGAGTCACATACTTTATTTAAGTTTACATCCTAATAAGACAGAGTACTTAATCTGTTTGGGTGGGGATAATTTAAAAATGTTGTGGTATGGCTTGTAACAGATATAAAAAGTCAATATTTGGCAGAAATTACCTTTATAGATAAGAGTTTGTCCAGGCCTCTACATGATTGGTATGAACTCTACCGAGTTCATATCAGGTGCTCGATTCTTGCCACATATTTTCTAACATCTGTGGAGTGATTTATGTGAATGCTGCAGAAATTTTCACCTGCCAGCCATCCAGGCTTTGAGGTCATTGTGCGTAGACAATGTTCTTCACAAACCTCCACACAAAGAGATTGGGGGGAAGGGGGTGGGGGAATGAGATCCAGAGAGTTTGCAGGCCAAGGAATAGGGCCAATGTGACAACACCAGTTGTCATTGAATGTGTTGTTGAGGAAGTTCCTGACTTCCAGTGACCAATGGAGTGGGGCCCCGTCTTGCTGTAAAATGACATTGTTATCCAGTTGTGATACCAAGATCTGTAGCATGTCCAGGTAATGTCCTGATCATACAGTGTCCTCAGAGAAGAAAAAAAGGACCATACAGCTGGCGATGACTCACCCCGCACCACACATTTGTTTTGAGGTTGCCCTTTTCACTTTGTAGAAAGCATGGGGATTCTGGGTACCCCAAATGATAGTGTTGTGCATAAATACTCTTCCACTCACAGGAAATGTTAGCCTTATCTTTGAATAGCCATCGATCTCCAAAAAGTGGTATCTGTTTCCATCCGGTTGCACATGAAGTAAACAAACTCAAAACGGCTTACGTGGTTACGCTGCAATAGTGTTTGTACATGCTGTAAGCGATATGGGTACATTTTCAGGTAATGCATCACAGTGCATTGACATGTTGTGTGTTGTGTACAGCACTGTCAGCTTAAAAGATAAGTGTCATAGAATTTTCACAGGCTATTATTCTCTAAGGTGGCAGAAACAAGGGTTTCTTCCTCAGGCTCACGCTTATAGCCACTGGAGTTCTAGTTCATGATGCACCCAGTTTCTTTAAATATGCGATACCAGCGCATTATGCTCTGATACTTAGGCACCTTTCTTACCCCATAAACATGATGAAACTCTAGTTGAACAGCTGCAACACTCTCAAACTTTCCGTACCACAGGACACACTTTGGGTGTTGAACGGTTGCTGCCTTTTTCCTTTTGCCATGATGTTGCGAAGGCATTGAGCACTGACTACAGTGCATGAAACTCCTATCTTTCCTCACTCTTTGGGCAGAATAGACCTTCGTACTGCAGCATTCGCACAAATAACTGCGCAGTTGTTAGAAAACACGTGGCAAGAATTGAGTACCTGGAATGAACTTTGCTGAGTCTGCAAAAGGGGTCATGTGGAGGCCTAGAGAAACTCATCCATAAAGGTAATTTCTGCGAAATATTGGCTTATTATATCTGTTACAAGCCATACCACAACATTTTAAAATTATACCTATCTAAATGGATCACCCTGTATATCCAGAAATCATCAGATTTTGATGTAAGAATTGTTATATCTTAATTATTTATCGTTAAGCCATGACACTGGCTGTGGTATCACATGCAATAATACACCCGATATATACACACCAAATAAATAAATAAATAAATAAAATAATTATAAATTCAGTTCAGTTTTGCTGCTGTGCATGGGTAGCAAGGATTTCTCTTCCAGTGAGCAAACAGAAATAAGAAAAAAGAAAAAGAAGTACTTGAAGACTATCTGTAAAATCACCATCTTGATTGGATGTGGGCACCTGGATTATGCATATCTATTGTAGCATGTCTCAATCTACCTAAAAGTCACAACTGTGCACACACACACACACATGAAAATAATTCTGATCCTATCTTAAATGTATGCATGAACATTTAGTACTGCAAAATATTTACATCGCAACCTCCATCCTTGGATTAGACAATAATCCCTCAAATGGGATTGTGGCTAGCTGTGTTGTCAGCAGCATATTTATGTACATTGACCTAATAAATCTAAAAGTATACCATGTTTGATAGTAAAATAATGTACTTCAAAACACTAACACATATAGAAAACACTTGTTAAGAATAAACAAATACAAGTGTGATAGGCATGAGTTATGCACTACAATTCATTTGATGGTTTTTGAGTTTAACTATTGTATATATCAGGTAACCACAAAAGTCATGATAATTAACACAGCAATCAGACATCTCTGAACTGATTGTATTTACTGTTTCTCACGTAATATCAATCACACCAGAAAACTTGAAAATTTCATCGACCTGGAGCGGGAATCGAACCTGCATCTCTCCCAATTACCATTTGAGTATGCTAACCATTACACCACCTAGGACGAGAAAATCACAAGTATCTGAGACAAGTATTCTGATGTGATTGATATTACATGAAGAACAATAAATACAGTCAATTCGGAGATGTCTGATTGCTGTGTTAATTATCATGACATATTTTCCTTGTATTATGAGAGGCAGAGATCGTGCTAGGATTTTTCAAAAGAGTGAAAATACTCCTTCACAATTTTTGAAGGAGTATTTTTCTTTTGAAAGGAGTAATTTTAGAGAACGAACAATTATCGCATTAAATTTTTAGCTAAATAATATTTTATTTTAAAACAACTAATTATATCTATATATAAATATGTCAAAATGAATTAGCATGTAATTGATTTTCTTTTATATAAAATAAGTAAGTCATAATTTATCAAAAATCTTGCCTACTTGTCTTGTTTTATCCATGAGGCTGCAAAAAATTTTGTTTTGCTTTCGAAAGACTGTACCAAAACTTGTGTGTGTGTGTTGCTTCACAGATTCAGATTCTACACACTCAAACTTCAAAAAGAGTTCTATTGTGGAGGAAGGAAATCTACAGTCTATCTCAATCACAAAAGATAAAATGAACCTTCATTGGACATTGTGTTGTGCAAGTTTAGTACTGCAAAGGTCAACTAATTTATTATTTTTAAACATGTTTTCCTTCAGCTCTGAAAAAAAATATCTTCTTGAATACTATGTATGAGATGTTTACAGTTAACAAAATTGAGAGTTGGTTGTTTCAACCATTCTTCTGATATGAGGAATGTCCAGTTTCTCCCTTTGCAACTATTTATAGAGGGAAAATAACATTTAACAATAATTCAGGACAGTGGAAATATCGCAAAAAAAAAAAAAAAGAAATTACGATTACGAAAAATCTTCGCTTCGTCTGACTTCCGTTTTCAAAAATTTTCCCTCCGTTTTCAAGCTGAAACGCAATCAGTTATCAAACAAAGTTATATTTTACAAAAAAATGAGCAGAGGAAATATTGCGAGGGAAAAAAATTACGATTACAGAATAAATCTGCAGTTCGTCTAACTTCTGTTTTTCGAAAGTTTTGAAAGACGAAATTCCGTCCCCAGCCAGAAAACGCCTCCCCCCTTCCACCGCCACCACGCACGCACACACACACACCACCCCCAAAAAAATTATCTTCAGTTTTGATGACAACAAAAGTTACTCTTCCAATCTGTGAAAGAAACTCGTGCCTGAAGTTTACAAGGAAATTTTCGCTCCGTCGAACTTCCGTTATCAGAAACTATTGTCTACACTTTCAAGCTGAAATGCAAACATTTATGCAATAAATTGATATTTAATAACAATACTGGACAGAGGAAACTTCGCGAGAAAAATAAATTACGTTCGCGGGAATGGAGACTCCCGTTAACGGCTTTGTTTTTGGTGGGAATCCCGCCCTGAAATGGCAATTAAACGAACTTCAAAACACATCGCTTTTCACTTCCTCCATGCGAAGGTTTAACGGCACCACGCTGCACCGATACACTAGCGTCTCAATCCCGACACGGCTGAAATGCGCGGTGTCGTCCCACTTCCGTACATGCCATTTCCGTACAAATGAATTTTTGTCCCATTTCCGTGCACATCCAGGTGCTGTAGTGCCATTTCCATACACAGATGTGATGAGCAATGAAATATGCATGAAGGAAGACAAGAATCGGGGCGTACTGATCGCCCTCGCACCCCTTTTTCCACTGTGGGAGGGTTAACGGCTATTAGAAATTCTAGTCTTAGGAAAAACATTTTACAAAAATTTTTGTGGAAACTTTATGCGAAACTGGTTAAAAGAAATAGCCGGAATTTTCGGCGGCAACTTTGATCAAAATATTAAAAAGAAAAGCAGTTTTTTTCCGCAGTTTTGAAATTAAACATCTGCGAGGAATGCTGAAGACTGTAAAGATGGAGTTAATGGACAGCCTGTTTACTCTTCAGTTTTTATTGCTTTTTCCACTTACCCTATCATGAGCGCCTATTGGTTGAGGAAAACAATGAATGGTGATCTCTATGACGTCGCAGGAACTCGACAGGGGATTTCTCCATTTCCGTACAAAATTCCTTTTGTATGGAAATGGCTCGTACAGAAGTGGGAGACAATCGAAATGCGCATGCCCATCGGTTGAGCTGCTCTTTCCCACACTGCCCTGAAGGTTCTTCCGAATGATTGCCGAAAGCCGATCCCTAGCTGGTTAGCTCGGCAATGGGAACCAAATTTTTTCATAAACTGTGACATAAAAGTTGATATAATTTCTTGATAAAAAAAATGATTATGACAAAATCGCGGTGTAATCACCAATTATAAAAGGAAATTTCACGTGGAAAAACAATGCGTAAAAATACGCATTTCTAAATTTTAAAGCGTATTCGCCGTTTTTAAGGCGTGAAATACGCGTATAGAGGCGTTATCGCGATCTCTGATGAGAGGAATATTTCTTTCACATTATATAACCACAAAAGTATTTGCCATTTTCGTAGACTGAGACAAAGAATAATACATACATAGTAGAAAAGCAATTTATTCATCAAAATAATTACCATGGGCATTAACAATGTTCTGCCAATGTGTTAACAACTTATATATACCCCTGTGATAAAATGCCAGGTCATGGGAATAGAAAATTGGAGGGCAGTGTGCTACTCAAAGAAGTTGGAGAAGTTATGTCCATGCAAATAATTGTCAAGTGAAGGAAACAAGTGATAGTCTGAAGGAGAGATATCTGGTGGGTTGTCTGAATGACATAAAAACTCCCACCTAAGTTCTTTGGTAGCATTTCTGGTCAATGAAGTGGAGTGGGCATGAGCATTAGCTTGAAAGAGCAGAATTCCCTTTCTGTTGACTAGTGCTACTTCCTTTTTCAGGTCCTCATGCGCACGTTTCAGTTGTTCACAGTACACTTCAGCAGTGGTTGTTTGTACGCGCTGATAGAGTTCATAATGAACACCATGTGCTGTCCACTATACACACAGCATAACTTTTGGTGGATGCAATGCTGACTTTGATGTGTGAGGAATTGAGTCACTGGTGGACAACCAATCTCTGGAACGTTTTGAGGTGCTGTACTGGACCCACTTCTCATCACATGTGAGTACCCTATCCAAAAATGGTTCCTTGTCATAGCGAGACAGCAATGCAAGACAAGTTGAGGCACATTGCTGTTTGTTCACTGCAGACAATTTGTAGGGGAGCCATATGCCTTACCTATTGCATGCAGATGTCTTCGGACAGCTTCATCACTAACACCAAATGACTGGGCTAGTTCCTGGCATGTTTGGCTACTGTCCTACTCAATAGCAACTTTTAGAGCTTCTGTGTCAAGGCTGACAGGACAAGTACTCCAGGACTTGTCTTGAAGGGATTCGTCTCCGCATCTGAGCTTTCAAAACCAAGTCCGAGTTGTGCGTTCTTTCACAGCATGTGCCCTGAATGCTAAGTAAATGCAATGAGTTGTTCCTGCAGCAAATGAACTGAGTTTAAATTTGTATAACAAACACAGATGGATAATCTCCACTGATACTGCCATTGTATTTGCACGTCTTTCCACTACCAAACTGCTTACTCATCTGATTCATATGCACAAGGCATCTTGGGATTTTGGCTGATGATATGCCATGGGCAGAACACCGTCTGTCCAGGGGTGCAGAAAAATTTCAGGGCCCAATATTTCCCCAGAACACATTTTTTTTTGCCCGAAATTTCCCCCAAAACTGTAGCAGATTTTCATACAAGTTTTAAGCAATTATTAGAGTATATGTTGATGATTAAGAACTATCCTTAAAGCCTATTACTTAAAAATCTGGAAAACAATATTTAATTTAATGAATAAATAAAAAACAATCTTACATTAGTGGGTGGCATCAGTTGTCACCAAGAAATGGCAGCCTTCCCGTCTCTTTGTGAAGATTGTCAATCACCTTTGGAGTCTTATGCACCTTGAGACGAGGTGCTGAAAAAAACTGTGTGAGATGGTATCTTCCACTTGGAAGTGCCTGTCCAAGTATTCTTTTAAAAGCTGTGAAGCCTTATGATCAGGAGGTCCATTCCAAGAAATGAAGACTTCATTAACAAGGGTATCAAACTGGATGTTCCGATTGTGTAGGTGGCTGCCAATTACAGATCCAACTGATTCACAAACAGCTTTACTACAGATTTAAAAAAAATTTCAAGTATGTAAATTATTTCGGGCATGTGTGCATACACTTCAGGGTTAATAAATGCCTCTTTTATTACTGTGTTATCCTGGATGAATTAAGTTTGGTTCTTGATTTTCTTTAGAAGAATTAAGTACTTAAAAAAAACTGTTTAAAAGGTCATTTTTCATAATTTTTTTTAATTTTTTGTTGTGCTCCTGGGCAGAAATTTCCCCAGAGCTGCCTTAATTTCCCCCAAACCTCATTTGCGCATTCGGACATATTCTGCACCCCTGCATCTGTCCACAAATTCAATCATTGCCAGGTGTTTCTTTTGCTACTTCAAAAAATGGCAAATACTTTTGTGGTTACCTGATATATACATTGCATCTATTTTAACTAACTGTATATATGTATGATAGTAAATCAAAAAGCAAAAAGTAAGGTCAGTGTTGTTGTATATTAAAGAAACTAAGAAGCATACAGATAACAATTACCTTATTTCTCAACATAGTCCCTCTGTCATTTGACACATATTTTTATCAGTCTGCAAGCTTCTGGATTCCTGCAGCCATAAATGCACCATTTTCTATACCTGGACATCACTTTCAAACGGCACCCTCTCAAAGCGTCTTTCAGAGGCCTGAAGACATGAAAGTCGCATGCCACCAAATCAGGACTGTAAGCAGGATGTGGTAACACATCACTCTTCAACTCGGTAATTGTTTGTTGAGTTGCCAATGCCGTATGTGGACAAGCATTGTTGTTCAGCAACAGCATATTTTTGGATAACGCTCTCCCTTCTGTGTGAATTGTCACAATATGATCGACTGTTAATTGAGTCACCCTGTGCTTGATAGTGTTCAATAATGGGTCCTTTTGTAAAAGAGAGTCAGCACTAATTTTCGTGTTGAAGGGACAACTTTGAACTTCTTTGTGCATCGGGAGTTTGGATCTTCCCGTTCCATGCTTTGCCTTTTGCTCTCGGGTTTGTAATGATGGAGCCATGTTTCGTCCCCAGTGACAATCCTATCCAAAATACTGGAATCTGACTTGTGGCACTGCAAAAAATTTCTGCTAATTTCCAAGCACTGCTGCTTCTGTGCATCAGACAACTTTATACCAGATCATCATGAACTATTGAGAATGCAGAACCGTAGCTACTGTTTACCTTTTGGGCGATCTCAGACAGACTAACCTGGCAATCTTCTTTAATGAACACATCGATGCAATCCAGATGGTCCTTTGTGCGAGAAATCGATGGACAGCCCGAGCAAGCATCATCAAACACATTAGTTCTACTGGCTTGAAACTTTTCTATCCACTTATACACATATCCCTGGCTCATATAAGTACTTATCTTTCCCATATTACACAAGCATCCTACGATGAATTTCAGCAGGTTGCACACTCTCAGCTCATAAAAATCTCGCTATAGTTCGCTGCTCGATGATGGATCATTCTGACAAACGAGCGGCCATATTTATGCCGTTACAACTACTGGGTAACTATGGTTAGAAGATTAGTGATTGCATCCACCATGTGTCAAGGTCACACGTGCTCCCCTCCCCAAATAGCTATGGTATTTGGGGAGGGGAGCGTACGTAACAAGAGCATTGACCTTACTTTTTGATTGACTCTCGTATATACACTGAGTGGCCACTTTATTATGACCACCTGACAGTTTTAAGAAAATGAGCTATGGCTGCATGCTGTTGTTGCCAGAGGGCGAGGCTAGTATAAAAAGGGAAAGCTTAGTGCTTGCGACAATAGTAGAAGTGATTTTTGGGTGACAAGATGGGTAAAAAATGCGATTTGGCGGACTTTCAATGTGGGATGATTGTAGGAGCTCGGAGCCATGGAGCGAGTATCACCGAAACCGCTGCGTTCGTGAAATGTTCCAGAGCAGCTGTTGTTTACAGTGTTTAAAGACTGGACTGTCAGCCTAAAAACTGGGTCTCTACATGCAATGTGTGGTCGTCATCGACTAGTGACTGCTCTGGCAGAATGGAGACTGTCCAGACTGCTAAGAGAGAACAGAAGGGCAACAGTGCAGCAGATCATCTTAATCAAGGATCCCCTCAAATGATCTCTGCATGCACTGTTTGCCGTACACTGTATCGGATGGGATATGGCAGCCGAAGGCCTGTTCGAACACCTTTGCTGTCTGCAGTTAACAAGAGAAAATGTCTCCAGTTCGCACAGGAGCACAAGGATTGGACAGTCGATTATTGGAAACAAATTATGTGGTCCGATGAATCACATTTTCAGTTGCACCATGCCGATGCCAAGTGAGAATTTGGTAGAAACAGCACGAAAGCATTAACCCCAAATGCATTGCTACAACCCTTCAAGCTGGTGGAGGCAACGTTATGGTTTGGGGAATGTTTTCCAGGCATGCTTTGGGCTCTTTAATTCGTGTTGATCAACGCCTGACTGGCACATCATATCTAAACATCGTTGCGGACCAAGTGCATCCTGTCATGGCTACTTTCAACAAGATAATGCATCCTGCCATAGTGCTCGCATTGTACAGGATTGGTTTCAGGAACATACCGGTGAGTTTACTTTGCTTAGGTGGCCCCCACAATCTACAGATCTCAACCCCACTGAGAATTTGTGGGATGAAGTTGAACGAGCCATCAGACAGCTGGATCCACAATACTGCAATCTCACACTCCTGAAAGTGCTATTCATCAAGCATGGTCTCAGATTCCACAAACCACCTATCAACATCTCGTGGAGTCCATGCCACGAAGAATCGACGCAGTATTAAAAGGCAAAAGGTGGCCCAACGAAGTACTGAGGGGGTGGTCATAATAAAGTAGCCACTCAGTGTATATACATTACATCTAATCAACCCACAGGCCTGAGGTCAAATTAGTTAGAGTATGCTCTAACATAAGTGGCCACTAACAAAGTGAAATATATATATTTATATGCATATGTTGGAGGACCTGATATGATTCTCTCCTTCAGAATGGCAAAAGTTCTGTATGTGCTTTCCATGTTCAGGTATCATATTCATCTTAATTAATTGGCCTTTGTGTGATTCGCTTTGTCTCTTTGAACTGTTTTGTGCACATAGCACATACCTAGTAATCCGGTATCCAACTTCATGAAACGCCATGTTCCTCATCATGACTGACTGGAGCAACTCATACAGACCCCTTATTCCAAAGGATGCACATCCAACATTCGGAGGGAGTCTAGCTCTGCACTGAAGTTTAGATGAAAATCTCAAGCAACAAGTGTCATCAATCTCTGCTGTGAGGGAAGGCATGGATTTCTCTTTTTGAGGGTTGAGGTGGATCCCTCAATAGAAATTTTACATTATCCATTCTGTTTGTTTCCATTATGGGATGATTTCCCCATTTGTTTGGCACTCTCTGTCGAGTAGACAGAGGCTTCTCTCTCAAAAATCCGAGCCCATCATTTTGCAAGTTCACAGGGCGATAACTGGCATGAAACTGCTCCTACACCTGTTTTTCACACCCCAAAGGTCTCTTTTGACCTGTCATCTGCATGCATTAGCCACTTGGGGATTCCTAATTTTCCCTCTTTCTTACTTGTTGTCTGCTCATAATGTGGGTTGTGTCCCTTTCCTTATTGCCAGTTCTTTGGCTAATCCATACAGCAAGAATGTTCCTTTTCTCTCTTGCCTCATGAGGGAAGTGCAGACTTCTCTTCATGAGGGCGACAGGCTCTTAAAAGCTCCCATAAATTTGTCACAAGGAAATGGTTGATCGCAGCCATATGGCTATACTAATTGTATGTATTATAAGCAGCAAATTATTGCAGACTTTTACTGATGAGGGCAAATTTTAACAACAGCAGTGATGAATAAATCAGAGAATCAAGTGTTATCATTATAAATTAACAGAGATCAATACCAAATTGTATGATGACCATTTAAAAAAATTCAAAGTAAAATTTTAGCAATAACTGGTGCTCCCTGTAACAAAGTATTATTGAAATCTGAAAAAATATTTGTGTGCTGTCAAACTCTGCTTATGGTGAAATCTAAAGTTCAATTACCAGAGATCTGAAGTTTGATAAAAACAAAATTCATGATTTTGGTAATAAAGGAATTCTAGAGTTCAAAACTCCCAGCCATGGAACAAATGGTGTGTAACTGGTTAGCATAATCAGGAACACAAAAGCTAAAATATTTGGTTCTTCAACACTAATAATTAAGGAATTTGAATTTTGAGTAACTTAAACATGATTAGCAGGCATAAAATCTTAAAATCATTTGATATAATGATGGCATCAGCAAGAACTTGTGGAAAAGATGGTGCATGCATCATGAGAGATATAAACTCATTTAAGTCTCAGAAAGACAGAACAAATATTAATTAGAGATTTATTTGTGGGTCTCAGTGGCATGATTTACTTTTCAATCATAATGCAGAATGTGTGGCAAAGAATCAGATTTTATGAGCAGGGTAAGTAAGCCTATCCTTTCTGGACATTCAACTAAAGAAAAACAAAAATAACTTTGAAAGCAACTTGCATACCTGTACTGATACCAGGAAAGCAACTTACATACCTGTACTGATACCATACTCATCGCACCACCCAGTGATACATAAAAAAAACAGCATTGTAAACTTGATACGGTGAGCATACACACACACAACTAACAACAGGCTAAAAAATCAAGAGCTAGAGTTTATCTCGAAAATATCGCAAGCGTATAGTTACCCGAGTAAGCTAATTAAAAAATGGATACATGAGAGTAAAAAGCATATGACTCAGAGAAAAGGCCAAGAAGTGCACAACCAAAGGAAGATGAGGAATAAAAAATTGAAATACATTGGTGCATTCCCATACTTGGAAGGAGTTAGTGAAGAAATCAATAGGCAATGTGCTAAATATGATTTACAACTAGGAAGCTCAGTGAACAACACCTTGAAAAATATGACTGTTAACAAAAAAACAGAGGAAAAAATACTAGAAGAATCAGGATCCTACGGATTCCAATAGCACTCATACCCCCAATATCGTGCATTGGAAGTACGAAAAACAGGTTAAAAAAAGACTTAAACAACACATATCTAACTGGCAAAAAAAAAAAAAGAAGCCAAAACTGCTTTAGTACAATTCTGCATTAAAAACCAGACTTTTCCAAAATTCGATGAAATTAAAATGCTGAAAAGGAATAAAATATCTGAAAGGCAAATGAAGAGGGAAGAAGCAATCTTAATCTTTAAAAATAAAACAAGGGTATGTAACCAGAATGACCCTAGCACATTATCTAGCCTGTGGAAAGAACTAATAAGACAAGAAAAAAGAACAACAAAAGAAAAACCGACAAAAAAGAAAAAAAAACGGAATAGGAAAAGAAATAAAAAAAAAATGTTATTTTGATGAAACATAGATGGCGCTAGCTGGGCTTGGTAACGAAATATATCCAAGAAAGTATATCCGACGAATGGCAACAAGGAGTATCGGACTCCATTAGCGCGAAGTTAACCACAAACATCGGTGGAAAAGTTGCCACGCTCCTGAAGATGCCCAGAGACTGGGCGAAAATTTCGAGTATAAAGAACGGTAAAAGTTGGTGTGTTTGAATCCTAAAGCCAAGATCCACAAAGTATACCCAGCGAAAAGTGAGTGAAGTAAAGCTATTTCATCTCATACAACGGACTTTAGGACAATAACAGCAACAAAGACCGGAAAACATGTGTGTGAAATGTTTCTCGTCACTAGCAAGGAATGCCAAGGTAAGCATTATCCTCTAGAATATTGTACAAGTTATACTTGGGCAGGTTCTAAGTAAAAGTTACTGTGGATGAATATTGCTGTGAAATGCATGATGCAGCAAAGCTGGTTCATCACAGAAAAGCAAATAGGAGGAAAGAAAATGTGGAGTGACATTAATCGTTTTTTTGGGAAGATATGAAATTGTTCTGGAAGTACACAAGACATAAAAATAATATAGGGAAATGAAGTTCTAAGTTGTGTGGCAAATAACATCAGAGAAGTGATTCTGGGTGCTTAGTAACTTAAGTGAAAAATGGGGTGAATACTTCTGTGAGTTATTAAAACATGAAAGCAAAGATGATTTTGAGGTAGAAAAAGATGATGCCACAAAGGGAGAAAAAAGCATTGCAGGGAACCCAAGGGAAGAGGATTGCAAAGCTGTAAAATCTCTTCAAAATGGTAGGACTGTGGGAGTAGATGGCCAGGGCTCGACAAATATGTTCTAAATCTAGGAGCCAGCTCCCAAAATTTAGGCGCCAGGTGAAACAAAGTCAATAACGCATGATCAAAAATATGTTTGGTGATGATGCTAGAACAAAAAGTGGTAAACTATATTTGTTGTCAATTGTTTTTTTTTTTTTACCCAAACCACTTATTGCAAAATAAAGTTCCAATCTGCTTCATAATTTTATTTTTCCATTCTTTCAGTAGACAATCTCAAAACAAATTAAAATTTTAGATTTTGATTTTATTAAAATACCATTTGCAGATGTCATTTGTACATATGAATTCTAAGTCCATATTTTTTTCTTTGTATTATCTGCAAACCATAAAATTCAGAAAAATATTCCTTCCTGAGATCTGCAACGGCATATAATCCAAAGGCCATCAACAAAATCTCATGTATAATCTGCAGCGGCATGTGATCTGTAGATCGTGAAATTCTGAGAAAAAAATTTTTTCCTTCACATAATCTGCAGCACCATGTCTCAGACCATGAAATTCAGAAAAAAAAAATATTATAAATATTTAACGGGAATTATCGAGGATAAATTTATTAAGGTACATTACCTCTCAAATTTCAAATACAACAGGATTAGGCAGGTACATACAACAAACTGGTCACAAAATGGACTGGGGCTCCTTAAAAGTGATCAAACATCAATCCCACACAATTATCCAGAAATTAGAGGAATCTCTGGAAATTTACAAGACACAAAAGTGGCAACATCAACGGCCATGCTGGATGGAAAATCCACCAGGCTTGGTCGCCAGACCTGTGGAAGTAGTAAGACACAAGAACTCCTGAAGATGATCTAGTGTATAGATCGAAAATTTGAGAGGTAATGAACCTTAATGTTATCTACTGGCAGCAAGCACCATATCCACTTACGAGGAATACCGTATATACTCGCGTATAAGTCGACCCCCCCCCCCACACTTTCAGAGGAAAAAATCGTAAGAAATCGGAAACTCACGTATAAGTCGATCCCGGAATGAGAAAAAAACATTTCAATGAATTTATTCAAAAACATTTGAAAACGAAAAAAATTATATATATAATACTAAATTTAATTTGCATACCCAAAAACTTCATCGGAACCCTTCAAAATCCGATTCCGAGTCAGACTCGGCAAACAGTTCAAAAAAGTCTTTCTCCGTCATTGGCGCGTCATCATAAACATCAGTATTCCCATCTATGCCTGTGTCATCAGAATCGCTGTCATTATCACTCATAAACATCTCATCATCCTCTGTGCCATCAAATTTGTTACTAATGCAACATTTTTTGAATGATTTCACGACCATTTCCGCAGGTATCGCATCCCAAGCATCCTTGACCCATCGCGCAATCAAAACGATATCCGGCTTCTTTAGAATTCCGCCCTTGGTTTCAGTCGGCAAATCGGAACTTATCCAATCTGCCCAATACCTCCACACATTGTCCTTGAAGGGCTTATTAAGGCAGACATGTAGTGGTTGAAGAACAGATGTCAACCCACCTGGGATGACAGCAAGAGTTGTTTTTGAATTTTCTGCAGTTTTTTCACTTCTGCACAACGGTGTGCAACAAACATATCCCACACCAAAAGAGAAGGTTTCCTCAAAAGTGCACCTGGCCTTTTGTTCCACACATTCTTTAACCAGTCAATTGTTCTGGATTCGTTCATCCATCCTTTTCCTTGGGCACGAACGAGCACCCCAGACGGAGAGACAATGCTTTTCGGCAGAGTTTTGCGTTTGAAAATAATTGCCGGAGGTAGCTTACTGCCGTCGGCCAAACAGGAAAGAACAACCGTGAAACTGGATTTTTCGTGGCCAGTCGTTTTGATCAAGATATTTTTTCGCCCTTTTGGTTCACCGTCTTATTTCCAGGAAGGTCGAAACACATGGCGGTTTCATCCATGTTCCCCATTTGGGAAAGTTCAAAAGCAGTCTCTTTTCTCCTTTGAATTACTTACTTTTGAAATTCCATTATCTTTGCTTCGAGGTCACGAGGTAACTTTTGTGCAATTTTGGTGCGCTGGCATAGACACAACCCATAGCGGTTCATGAACCATGTGCACCAACCTGGTGAGGCACGAAAAGTGTTATTTGCAGCTGCAAACTTTTCATCTTTTGCGAGCTTCATTGCTCGCAAATGTATACCAGTTCGCGTTACAATGTAACCATTTTGTCTGCAGCCCACAATCCAATCATTCAAGACACTTTCCAGCCCTGGGAAAGATGTCGTTCCACGGCGCAGCGCCTTTTGTGATTTTGGGATTTTCACCAAGTCCGTTTTTTATGCCAATTTCGAATCAGTTTTTCGTTAATGCCAAATTGACGTGAAGCAGCACAGTTGTTAGTATTTTCTGCAAAAGAAACCACTTTCAACTTGAATCCTGCATTATAGGACATCCGTTTCTTTACACAATCCGTGTCACCCATAATAGGAGAAGCGAGACGCGTGCGATTAAGAACAAGAAAAACATGTGCGATTAAGAACAAGCAACACCTAGCACTGGCTGTCGCATGGCTCCGTTACCAAAGAATATAAATGCTTCGTGGGATATTCTTTGCCGTTACGTCGAAGATCAGTGCAATCAACTGGTAGTCGGAAGGGCGGAGCTTTCTATGCGCGGCTGTGATTGCGCTGTGGATACGCAAAGCCAGGAGAGAGGATCAAAGCACGGAGAAATTCGGAGGTTCGCGATTTCGTAATTCTACCACATCGACGCTTTTTCTTTCTTTCTTTTTTTTTCTTTCGGAGGGTTGCAATTTCGTAATTAATACCGCATCGGCATTTTTATTTCTTTTGGGATGGATTGCCTTTTGCCTCACGGGAAGAACTTTTGGACTTACGATTTTTTTAGACCTCGCGTATAAGTCAACCCCATTACTTTGAAGCTCTCATTTTGTCCCAAATTTCTCGACTTATACGCGAGTATATACGGTATTTCTTCTATAGTATTAGCTGATGCAAGCAGTAGTCTTCAGAAAATCAGACAGCAGAACTAAAGGTTTTGAACTCATGGTCAGGGGATGAGATTTTATTGCACCAGCTGTAATAGAATTATGGAGGAGAATGCATTGGTGCCCAGTTGCTGGCTGGAAGTCTCTTTATTCATAGTATGGTGTCTGTGCTGGGGCCACCTGGACACATAAGTGTTTTAAGTAAGGGTAAGTAATGAAGATGGAAGGCTATGACAAAGGGAAATAGCACAAAAGTAGAAAGAAAGAAATAGAGCAGTTAGAGATGATTTTTTTTTTTAAAAATAGAAAAACAGTACTGTCTCAGACTGGGAGAAGAGGCTGAGATGTTTGCTCCAAAGGGGATTTCAAATATGCAGGAAGTGGGCTTATTTGATGAATTGGATGGGAAGTGGAGAATAGAATTTGCAAAATGAATGAGCAGGAAATGAAGAATTTTTTAATGAAATAAATAAATCATATAATAAAATCATCTATCACAGTATTTTAGACATTGATTAATATTTAAATTCATTATGTTGAAATCCATATATAAATAAAAATTATTTTTCTGAGATGTGTCATAGAAAACTGGTTTAGAAATAGTGACTTAAATGAAATGTAAACATAGTTAAAGCAG
Organism: Macrothele yani; assembly: GCA_039090855.1. Taxonomy (NCBI): domain Eukaryota; kingdom Metazoa; phylum Arthropoda; class Arachnida; order Araneae; family Macrothelidae; genus Macrothele; species Macrothele yani. The sequence continues at coordinate 52,486,899 of CM077011.1, read as the reverse complement.
TTCCACATTTCAAAGCAGAGAAACAGAACAATTGATGATGTTAATCATTGTAAATTTTACCTCATTTCATTCTGCATTCTTTAGTCAGTATAAAAAAAGTAGCAGTAGTTCAGAATCCATAAAATTGTGTGATTTGTGTTGACGATGGTAACATTAGAAAAAATCTTGATATCCTCATATCACGCATAAGTTATGTTAAAAATTATAAGTGGTGGGACATTTTGGTAGTGACTTCTACCTTCATCAGCCATGGAATAAAACACATGGTATAAGTATCAGTTGTTGCCAGATTTCAAAATAGCTTTCCAAATGATAGGTATATGAAAAGGTACGTCAGTATTGCAGGTGTTAGGGGTAAGGTAGATTTCAATGCTTTCGTGGTACCTGAGGGCTTTCCTTTTGCTGAACGGAGCGATATGCTTAACATTTTCTGAATCGGGACTCACGTACGTATCACTGATGGTTGAAATTGAAAGGGAGGTGGAAGAGTTGCCTTTCTTAATATCAGCGATATGTTCCACCAATCACCGATTGATGCTGCAATAAGTACTACCAATATAGTGGGTAACACCTGTGGAAGTGTTGATAGGGATGGAATAGACACCTTGTAACTCTAGGGGTTTATTGGGATCCCTGTCTTTAAGGATAGGGTTAAGCAAATGCGGAGGTGGTTTAACAGCAATCCTGTAGCCCAAAAGACTTGAAAATAGAGCAAACTTTATGAGTGAAGGACAGGCTAAAGGGCAAAGTGCCAACAAACTGATGAGTGGTGGAAGGTTCAGGTAGTAAACTAGTAGATCTATTCTGTGATTCAAATTTCTTAATTAGTCTATGTACTAAGAGGGGCAGAAACCCATGCAATTTGCCAATGTTGATGATGTTCTGATATTCTTTTTGAATAGCAGAAGGGCTGTTGCAAATAAGGTTAGCTCTGTGTAGACCAATTCTGCAAATACTGATGCACCTTCAGGGGTTAAAATTCAGGGCGGGATGGCGGGATTCCTGCGGAAATAAAGTTGTTAGGCGGGAGCCTCCCGCTTTACGAAATTATAAGAAAATATATATATAAATAATAAATCTTGGGTCCGTTTTTGGACCACTCGTAAAATCTGTGCGTTAAAAACGGACCGACGGTTCAGCGTTCTGTAAATTCCAATCGAACACATCGTTCATGTCGGGAACATAATCAGTTTATGGACACATGAATCAGCTTCCATATGTAGCTGCAGTTATTTGGCATTCATGGACTTTTACGAATCAGGCAGGAGATTCTTCTTCGGATTCGCAGAATTCCGCTTTTTTCGCCACATTTCGGTTATACTCCAGATTGATGCAAAAAAAAACAACAACTGAAGATAATGTTTTATTTTCGGAAGATTAGTGTGTGCAGTGTGTATGGGGGGGGGGGTGTCGTTTTCCGTCTGGGGGAACGGTATTCTGTTTTACATAACTTCCCTTAACGAAAGTTAAACAGAGTGAAACATTTTCCCGCAATCGTAATTTCTTTTTCTTGCGAAGTTTCCTCTGTCCAGTATTGTTATTAAATATCAATTTATTGCATAAATGTTTGTATTTCAGCTTCTGATAATGGAAGTTCGACGGAGCGGAAATTTTCTTGTAAACTTAAGGCTTGAGTTTCTTCTGCGAATTCAAGGAACTCTGACTTTGTTGTCATCATTTGCGTCGGTCTTGAGAATGATGCAAAACTGAACATAATTTTTTTGGGGGGGGGGGATTTGGTGTGTGTGTGTGGCAGTAGAAGGGGGCGTTTTTTCTCTGGGGATGGAATTTCGTCTTTCAAAACTTTCAAAAACGGAAGTTAGATGAACTTCCGTTAATCTGTAATCGTAATTTGTTTTTCTCTCGCGATATTCCTTCTGCTCAGTATTATTGTAAAATATAATTTTGTTTGATAGCTGATTGTGATTCAGCTTGAAAATGGAGGAACAATTTCCGAAAACGAAAGTCGGGCGTAGCGAAGATTTTTTGTAATTGTAATTATTCCCCCCCCCCCCGTGATGTTCCCACTGTCCTGAATTATTGTTAAATGTTTTTTTCCCTCTATAAATAGTTGCAAAGGGAAAAACTGGAGGACTCTCATATCAGAAGAATGGTTGAATCAACCAAGTCTCAATTATGTGAACTGTAAACATCTCATACATAGTATTCAAGAAGATATTTTTCTTTTACAAAGCTGAAGGGAAACTTGTTCAAAAATGATAAATTAGGTGACCCTTGTAATACTAAACTTGCTCATCACAATGTCCAGTGAAGTTTATCTTCTGTGATTGAGATAGACTGCAGATTTCCTTCTGCCACAATGGAACTCGTTTTGAAGTTCGAGTGTGTAGAATCTGAATCTGTGAAGCAACACACACACACGTTTTGGTACAGTCTTTCAAAAGCCTGGCAGATCAGTTTTTTTATTTTTTATTTTTTTGAAAATTAATGAATACTCAGTTATGGAATATTCACTATTCAAACATAGCTGTAAAAAATGAAGTGTATATGTCCAAAGTTTTCTAAGAGTTTTATAAGCAACCATCTGCACACATTTCCATTAGTGTCAAAAGTTTCTTTTGCAAGCAAGTCTTTTGTTGCGTTTAACAAATGTACTATGTGAGCGTGGCTTTAGCACACGAAACAGAATTCAGTCAAAATTTAGAAATTCACTGAGCAATAAAAATCTTAATGCATATTTCAGAAATTGGGCCAGATAAACCCTCAAAAATAAAACAACAGCTAATCAAAGCTTGCCAACTGTGGCAAGGAATGAAAGACAGACATATATACTTCACATGCAATTTTAAGATATTAATGTACTGTGAAACGCACAACTCTAGTTTTGTAAAATGAATCATGGTAATTTGCATTAAACTGAATGTAATAAATTTTTTGATCTGATTCACCTGTTTGTTTTAAAGATCAAGTATAGCTTATATTGTTTGAAAAATTACTGCTGTTTTCCCCTTCTTTTATTATTATTAAGTCATGTATTCAAACTCCCCACCTGAAATTTTCAATCCCCTCCATTTACAAACGCAGGTGGAGAGACTCCCTTCCATTTCAAATTTGAATTTTAATCCCTGACCTTTTCACATACCTATCATTTGGAAAGCTATTTTGAAATCTGGCAACAACTGATGCTTATACCATGTGTTTTATTCCATGGCTGATGAAGGTAGAAGTCACTACCAAAACGCCCCACCACTTATAATTTTTAACGTAACTTATGCGTGATATGAGGATATCAAGAATTTTTCTAATACTTTGTGTGTTACATGTTTCACTGCCAATTATTCTCACTGTGATGATGGTAAATTAGCCTGAAAAGAAAAGTTTGTTGGGGAAACTGTTTTGAAAATCTCAACGGGTGTGCTTCTAATTCTTTGGGTTACTTCATCATTTGCAGATATTACTAACCATCAATAAATGAGGTTTGAATTACTGATAGCTAGGAATAAATATTTAATTCCATCAGAAATCAATAAATCAAAGGCCAGTTCAGATTTCTTCCAACAAAAACTGCACCCCACAACTGGTAACTTTGAATACAGGGTGTCTCAATAAGACCTTGACACATTTCAAAAATTTATAAAAAAAAATAACGATTCATGATAGGAACAAATTTTTTTCGGATTTTGTTAACTTACTTAACAAAGTTTTTTTCATGTAGTTAATAAACTTGAATATGTACACCTTTTGTTGCTGTGATTACATCAAGCCGATAGTCAATCTCTGCCCATGTACGTGCCAACATGGATTCTGTAACAGACGCAACTATGCGAGTTTTCAGTTCGTCAACACTTTGGATGAATAAACTTTGTCCTTCACATATCCCCAGAAGAAGAAGTCTAGAGGCGTGATATCTGGAGAGCGGGAAGGCCATGGGATAGGTCCATCTCGTCCAATCCACCTGTTTGGAAATTCCTTATTTAAAAAATTTTGCACGATCTTACCCTAATGTGGTGGTGCACCATCTTGTTACTAAATGATTTTAGGATGTAAATGGCGAATTTGAGGGACAGCAAAAATTTGAATCATGTCCAAATAAATTTCTTTTGTCACTGTGGATTCTGCAAAAAGAAAGGTCCGATCACATGATCAGCTATTAATCCACACCACACATTCACTTTAAAACTATCCTGAACATTGTTTGATGATGTGATATGGATTCTCAGATCCCCAAATTCTCCTATTGTGGCGATTGACTCTTCCTGAAACATGGAAAGTTGCTTCATCTGTAAACAAAATGTTTCGTAGGAAGTCATTATCTTCTACATGATTTAGCATTTCACCAGCAAAGTTAGAATGGCATGGCTTGTCATCCGGCTGAAGAGTTTGCAATATCTGCACTTTGTAGACGTACAGGCGAAGTTTCTGGTGTAAGACTCGACGCACTGTTGCACGGGGAATTACCAATTTGTTTGCGGCGGTTCGTATAGATTTCCTTGGGCTACGTGAAATGGCTTCACGAATGCTTTTGATGTTGCCTTCGCTGGTACTTGATCTTCTAGATCTGGGCCGATCAAGGACACTTCCAGTCTCCAGAAACTTATTGTGCCAACCTACGATGCTATTACAACTTGGAGGATGTCTTCCAAATTTCGAACGAAAATTTCTTTGCACTTGGGTAACAGATTTGTTTTCAAAAAACCATCCGAAACAGATAGCTTTCTCTGCTGGAGTTGACATTTCTTCCACTAACCTTGCGATTGGACCAGTAGCGCCACCTAGTGAACTAAATGGGAAACAGAAAAAAACTTTATTAAGTAAGTTAACAAAATCTGAAAACATTTTGTTCCTATCATGAATCGTTTTTTTAAAATGAATTTTTGAAATGTGTCAAGGACTTCTGAGACACCCTGTATAACTAGATGCACACACTTTTGTTTAAGCTATTTAATAACATGTTTATTCTTTGATAGAATCACTGCATGTCTTTGAAACAAAATGTATATGTTGAATGAAGCTGCTGAGAATCATGATCAGTGCTCTGTGATAACATTTTGAAAGCAAAAATAATTGCAGTTTACGTTACTGAATTTTACTAACTGGAGTAGCACTCATTTTGAACTACTTGTGTGCAAAAGTTCTACCCGTTTTTGTAGGCTACAAAGAAAGGAGGAGAACACAACAAATAATGTACCTAGGATTTCACATAACTGCCATCATTCTGTATGAACTCTTGCCATCTGTCTATGAGTAGGCAAATCCCACGCCAGAAAAACTCCTGTGTTTTAAAGTCAAAAAGTCATATGATGCCGCTTTCACATAGTCCACATCATTGAAGGTTTGGAGAGCGAAGGCATTCTGTAACGATCGAAAAAGGTGGTAGTCCGTACCAGGGCAGGGTAATACGCCGTGCGAGGTAACACTTCCCAACCAAAGTCCAGTAATTTTTGATGAGTGATTAAAGCAACATGAGATCTTGTGTTATCATGATGAAGGATCACACCTTTGCGATTAATGAGTGCCTGGCCGCTTCGATGTCAGTTGTTCTTGTAATCTGTCCAACTGTTGGCAGTAGAGGTCAGCATTTATCATTCAGTTAGGTGCCAACACTTCCCAGTGGATTATTCCCTGGACATTCCACCAAACACTCAACAAAACCTTTTGGGATGCAGTCCTCCTTTTGAGGTCAATGGAGCAGGCTCCACACCTTGACACACAATCCGTCGATGCTTTACATTATGGTACAGTACCCATTTCTCATCACCCATTACAATTTTTCCCTAAAACAGTTCATTTCTGTGACGAGAAAGCAAAGAAACGCAGGTACAGATTCTCTCCTCTTGTTGCTTTGCAGAAAACTGGTGCGGAACCCAGTTATTGAACTTGGTGATGAACCCAAGCACATGCATCCGTCTTTCAACTGTTGTTCTGTGTACCAACAACGTTTCCGCTAATTCCTGAATGGTTGGATGTGGATCATTTGTTATGGCTTGGTCCACACCCTCATCAGAAACCACGGATGGACGTCCAGGACGTGGTTGATCTTTACAGCTTCTGTCTCCATCCTGGAATTTCCGAAACCAACGGCGACATGTGCTATCATCAACTAACTGCATCCTCCCCATACAGTTGACAGATGTTGCGGCAAGCCGCGACTGCAGTACTGCCTTTATTGAATTTGTACAGTAAAAAATGTCTAGTGTGCTCTTTATTGCATGCCATGTTACACCATCCGTGATTTCCATTACGAATGACTTACTTGGACAAACCTAGTGCCTCTATATGCTCTACTGTTCCACGCTTTATTGGTAAAAAATTCGGCATTGCAGTGTCATCTGTGACGTAATTGTGCTGATCGCAATTTGCATCTATTACAAAAATCGGTAGAACTTTTGCACACACTCAATATGTGATCATTTTTCACTTCTTTTGTTAACATTAGAAAGAACTTTTCAGTTGTCATTTTTATTTGTGAGTGTAATTATTGTTATCTGTAAATTCTGATGCTATTTCCAAAGTCTAAATTGAATCTATTCTAAATGAAGGGCTAGCCGAGGACGTACTCTTAGCCTTTGTCTTTACTCCAACCCTTTGGGATTGGATAACTGGGGACTTGAAAATGGAAAAAATGACAGCGAGATGAGTTGTAACGACACACACCAGTCGTCTGGGAGTGCAGAAAGCAGTAATGCCAACAGCGAAGATGAGAATGTGAGTAACCAGTGTTTCTAATCTTTAATTTTGAAGTACTATGCAAAGCTATTTAAAGCTTCTATTTCAGTGGTTAATATTGCCAAATGTAAATGTAATACTTCAAAGGCTGCTCTGATTTTTTATAATGTACTCTATTGCAATCCTTTTTTTTTTTTTTTTTTGGAAGTGGAACTAAAAAGAAAGGATTTGCAATAGAGGAAGTGAATTAGATTAGGGAGTATGGTCTGGAGTGTTAGCAAGTTCTTGTAAGTACAATTGAAGTGAAAATATGAATGATATGAAACCCATATTGTTTGGCTATTTCTAGTTTTAGTTTAATTATTCCATGTTTTGAGAATTCTTCTGTTGGGATTACTAGAAATATATGTGATAAGAGGGAATTCACCTGGGTTTGTGAAGTACACTAGTGGCCAAAATTGTGGAAATCTTTAGGAAAATTTGTATTTCTATGGTTTGATGGCTCATAACATCTTTTTTAGAATAATACCATAAAGTTAGATGTAATTAGAGAGATAATGATTTATAATAAAATTATAAATAATTTTATGGTATTCGAATGTAATGCAGAAAACTCTGTTGAATTATCTTTATTCTATCAAAATATGATATAGCCAGATAACCAGAAAAAAAGTGCCTTATGTAACGTGAAGTGGATTTTCTTAACTCAAAACTGACCACTGAGACTGATTGTTCTGAAAGCCAGTCTGGTGTTATTATGACACAGCATGGAACCTGTAGTCTGGGGCAGCTCTCATTTCCAGGTATCAGAGCTAATAAAAGAACTCCTATTCAGTTGTGTTATTGTCATAAAGTTACCCACTGTTTTTTTTTCAGGGGTTTTTCTGTTCCTTGATAACTTAGTACTTCAAAGATGACAAACAGAGTGAGAATAGTTGACTGGTCACCTAGAAAGCAATGTAAAATACAAACTTTGCTTGAAGAAAGCTATATTTTTGAGGAAATCTTACGAAAAGTAGGTGGGAATCTTACCAAAGGAGGTATTTCTGAACTGTGAAAGATGTAACAGCAGACTCTGTCAATTCAACGCAAAAAAAAAAAAAAAAAAAAAAAAATACATTAGAACAAATAACAACTTTGTAGTTCTAATTCTGATATCATCAGAAAACTACTGTCCTTTAAACGTGCATACATTCACCATATTAGATATTTCAGCCAGATAATGCTTACCTTTGCATTTCTATCTTGCTTGACTTTACATTTCCTGCACGTGGTCTGGTTCTCGCTGATGTTATCGTTCCAATTGTCCGTTTCAGGTATAGCTGTTCTTGGCGCTATTTTCGTTTAATTCAGGTTTGCTTCACTAAACTTCGATTAGGTTTCGTTAATACCAACTTTTACCGTTTTCTTTGCTCGAAATTTTCGCCCAATCCTTTGGGCATCTTCAGGAGCGTGGTGATTTTGCACCTTTACTTGTGGGTGCCCTCTCGCTTACTGGGGTTTGCTAATCCCCGTTGCCATTCCTCGTTCGCCTTGGATATGCAGTTTGATCGTTTCTACCCTGTCGCCATCTATGTTTCTTCTTTGGACATTTTTTTTTTTTTAATACGCTATCTTGTTTGTTTTCCTTTACTTTCTTCTATCTTTGTCTTTCCTCCTTTTCTGTTTTGTGTGTTTTTTTTTTTGCTCTTTTTCTTGTCTAATAAGTACTTTCCATAGGTTAGACAACGTGCTTGGGTCGTTCTGGTTACATACTCTATTTTTATTTTTGTATATTAAAATTGCTTATTCCATCCTCAATCGTTTTCTCTGATTTTTTATTTCTTTTTAGCAATTTTAGTTCGTCGAATTTCGGGAACGTTTTGTTTTCCAAACAGAACTGTACTAGCGCCATTTTTGCCTCTTTTTTTTGCCAGTTGGTGATATGTTGCTTCAGCCTTTTTTTTTAGCCTGTTTTTTGTGCTCCCTATGTATGATATTGGGGGGGGGGGTTCTATTGGGATTTCGTACGTTCCCGATTCTTCAAGCATTTTTTCCCCTGGTTTTTTGTTCACCGTCATATTCTTTAATGTGTTCACAGACATCCCTAGTTTTAGATCATATTTCGCACATTGCTTGTTAACTTCTTGGCTGACGCCTTCTATGTATGGTAAGGCCCCTATGTATTTCATTTCCTTATCCATATTGCTTCTTCCTCGGCTTTCCTTTCCTCTGATTCTTTATTTTATTTTTTGTTTCATTTATCCACTTTTTATTAATTTATTTGGGTACTCATAATCATGCGCAATCTTTAATATGAATTCCAGTTCTTGGTTCTTAAGCCTATTATTAGAGGTGTGCGTGTATACCCTCCTTATGAGGTTAATAACGCTATTTTTTTTATGCACGTTTGGATGGTGCGATGTATATGGTATCATTACTGGTATATAGGTATGTTTCCTGAATACGGAGTATTCAAACTTATTTTTGTTTTTTTACCATCACATCTAGGAATGGCAGACCGTTGTCTACTTCATATTCTAGTGTTAGTTCAATTGATTCACATATTTCTGTGAACTTATGGGCCAGCTCTTGTAGCTCCATTTTTTTGAGCTTAGATATGATTATGATATCATCTACATACCTTGCGTACATTATTGGTTTTTCTTGCATGGTTTGTATGATTTTTTCTTCTAAGTACGCCATTGCAACTTCTGCGTATATGGCTGACAGCGGTGATCCCATCGGGCCTCCCTGCGTTTGCTTGTATATATTATTTCCAAATTTGAAAATTTTGTTCTCTTTGATGAAATATAGGATTGTTTTTAGTTCGTTCATTTGGGTCATGTTAAGTATCGTACAAAAGGTACCACCAGGACAGGCTATCAACATGACGTTCAAACTGTTTAGAATAATGCTTAAAGAATATAACTGTAAGCAAAAAAAGAACTACAAAGTCGATAAGATGAAATACGACAGACAACAGCTAATTAACCTGAGCAAAGAAGTGTCGATCAAATTTTGCGAAGCCGACAAAACCGGGCAAATCATAATCTTGGACACAGAAGATTATAATTACAAGATGCGAAATGCGATTTCCGAGTTACAATGTGAAAGAACAGACAAAGATCCAACTGACAAGCAGCTTGCTTTCCTTGCAAACATAAGAAACCATAGCACCTTACCTGAAGAAATTAAAAAAGCTAACCCACCAATGGGAGCGGGGATGCCCACTATTTTCTCAAAGATTAAAACGCACAAAGAAAATACCCCACTCAGACTTATACTGTCGAAAAAAAACTCACCCCTCATTAACCTAGAAAAAAAGATCTACAAATATCTATCCACAAAGATAAAAAAGAGCCAATATACGCTGAAGAACAGCTACATGTTCATCGAAAGGCTCAAAGTAGTTAATCAAAACCTGGAAAATGTAACGATGGCGTCAATGGACGTGAAAGCGTTATACCCAAACACACCGGTAGAACTGGCCATCGAGATAATTGTGGAATAACTCAAAAGCAGAAAAGAGCCAAACATGACCTAAAGGAACGAACTAAAAACAACCCTATATCTCATCAAAGAGAACAACATTTTCAAATTTGGAAATAATATATACAAGCAAATGCAGGGAGGCACGATGGGATCACCGCTGTCAGCCATATACGCAGAAGTTGCAATGGCGTACTTAGAAGAAAAATCATACAAACCATGCAAGAAAAACCAATAATGTACGCAAGGTATGTAGATGATATCATAATCATCTCTAAGCTCAAAAAACAGAGCTACAAGAGCTGGCTCATAAGTTCACAGAAATATGTGAATCAATTGAACTAACACTAGAATATGAAGTAGACAACGGTCTGCCATTCCTAGACGTGATGGCAAAAAAAAAAAAAAAAAAAAAATTTGAATACTCCGTATTCAGGAAACATACCTATATACCAGTAATGATAACATACACATCGCACCATCCAAACGTGCATAAAAAAAAATAGCGTTATTAACCTCATAAGGAGGGCATACACGCACACCTCTAATAATAGGCTTAAGAACCAAGAACTGGAATTCATATTAAAGATCGCACATGATTATGAGTACCCAAATAAATTAATAAAAAAGTGGATAAATGAAACAAAAAATAAAATAAAGAATCAGAGAAAGGAAAGCCGAGGAAGAAGCAATATGGATAAGGAAATGAAATACATAAGGGCCTTACCATACATAGAAGGCGTCAGCCAAGAAGTTAACAAGCAATGTGCGAAATACGATCTAAAACTAGGGATGTCTGTGAACACATTAAAGAATATGACGGTGAACAAAAAAACAGGGGAAAATGCTCGAAGAATCGAGAACGTACGAAATCCCAATAGCACCCCCCCAATATCATACATAGGGAGCACAAAAAACAGGCTAAAAAAAAGGCTGAAGCAACATATCACCAACTGGCAAAAAAAAGAGGCAAACACGGTGCTAGTACAGTTCTGTTTGGAAAACAAAACGTTCCCGAAATTCGACGAACTGAAATTGCTAAAAAGAAATAAAAAATCGGAAAAACGATTGAGGATGGAAGAAGCAATTTTAATATACAAAAATAAAAATTAGTGTATGTAACCAGAACGACCCAAGCACGTTGTCTAACCTATGGAAAGAACTTATTAGACAAGAAAAAGAGCAAAAAAAAAAAAAAAAAAAAAAAAAAAACACAACAGAAAAGGAGGAAAGACAAAGATAGAAGAAACTAAAGGAAAACAAACAAGATAGCGTATTAAAAAAAAAAAAAAATGTCCAAAGAAGAAACATAGATGGCGACAGGGTAGAAACGATCAAACTGCGTATCCGAGACGAATGAGGAATGGCAACGGGGATTAGCAAACCCCAGTAAGCGAGAGGGCACTCCACAAGTAAAGGTGCAAAATCACCACGCTCCTGAAGATGCCCAAAGGATTGGGCGAAAAATTTCTAGCAAAGAAAACGGTAAAAGTTGGTATTAACAGAACCTAATCGAAGTTTAGTGAAGCAAACCTGAATTAAACGAGAATAGCGCCAAGAACAGCTATACCTGAAACGGACTATTGGAACGATAACATCAGCGACAATCGGACCATGTGCAAGAAATGTAAAGTCAAGCAAGATAGAAATGCCAAGGTAAGCATTATCTAGCTTAAATATCTAATACATTGGAACAACTTACCGCTACAAAACACACCAACAGTAATTCCACAGCAAAACACAGCAGAGCTAACAGATACTGTGCAAGATGAAAGGAGTAAGTGCTGACATGCTGACATTTATTGGCACTGTGAAAACTATTTCCTGGCCGATTTCAGAGCAATATGGTAGCATCATTTTGAAAGCAAAAACTAAAGTTATGAAATTAAATTTTCTGCTGAAAAGGAAAATGTTAAAGTTGCCTCCCTTTCTCTTCCTTTTAATGTTTACTGGAACATTAAAAATACATTTACATAATTTTGGAGCACTAACTGCGTTTGTTTTAGCCTCGTCTTATACCCAGGAGTCAGGATCAACTTTTCAGAATGCTAACTGTGTTTGTTTTATCCTCATGTTATACTCAGGATCAACTTATCTATGAATGAAGATAACAAAATTGAGAAATTTAACCCATTCAACATATACTCTACATCGACGTATAAGCTGAAAAATACAGTACCTTTGCTTGAGCTACAAGATATGGTCACTCAAGATTTTATTATTTTTTCTTTTTTGACAATTTCAACCAGATCATGCATTTGAAACATAATTTCTTATTTCTAAGGCAGATGTTATTCAGATAAATTACTTTTGTTGGAAATGAACCCTACTTAACATGACAGTATCACACAAAAACCCAGACATCACTCATTGATTCATTTCTGAGTGTTTTTGCATCAGCTAATTAGTTTCCATTGTCATCATTTCACTATTCTTATAAAATATAATGTATAGCATGTCATTCTGCACTTTCACCCATAGTGTAATTTAATGCATGCATTTAAAATTCAGATTTGAAATTTAGTTACAAACAACTGATGCAAATTAGAACTGTAAAAATGCCAGCAAACTTTTACTGAAGCCATATTCCTGGGCAGATCCATTTTTTTTATAGGAAACCAGCCAGGATAATTTTTTGGAGCCCTTGCTTTTTTCTTTAGACAAAACTAACAATTAGCCCTGCTTACCTAATATGCATACCTGCCAACTACCATGGAATGTCCGTAGTTTCTACAGATTTTGTTGTCTGACTTTGGAATTATGGAACTCAGTGTCAAAACTACTGATTCTACAAAGTTTTCATTTTGTTTAATTTTTTTTATTTTGCTATTATTTTATGGTATGCATGAGATTCTAAGCAAATTTGCAGAATTTTGCATTTTTTTTCATCACTTAGATCATTGTCTAGATCGATGCAAAACTGAAAGGAATTATTTTGGGGGAGTCGTTTTCTGTCGGGGAAAACAGTATTTCGTATTTAAAAACTTTAGAAAACGGTAGTTACACAGAGTGAAAAAAATTGCTGCAATCATTATTTTTTCTCTCGATGTTGCCTCTGTGTCCAGCATTTTTGTTAAATATCATTTTACTGTATAAATGTTTGTATTTCATTTTGAAACTGCAGGCAACAATTTGCGGAAATGGAAGTTAATGTCGCGAAAATTGCCCCGTAATCTTCAGGCATAAGATTCTTCTGCAAATTCGAGGAATTCTGCCAGTTCTGTTATCATTCAAGTTATTTACGAGATCCATGCACAAGTGAACAGAAATTGGGAAGGTGATGGGGTATGTTCGTCGGAGGACGGAATTCTATCTTTATGAAACTTTATAAATGGAAGGTCGTGGAGTTCAGATTTTTTCCATAATTGTAATACCTTTTTGTCACGATGTTGCCTCTGTTCAGTATTATTGTTAAATAACATTTACCGTATAAATATTTTTATTTCAGCTTTCCAAAACCAGAAGTCAGAGCAAAGATTTCTTCCATAATCGTCCCCCCCCCGTGCTGCAATGTTTTCACTCCCCTGCATTGTTAAGTATCCCCCTTACCATAAGTTTTTGCATTCAAGCTTGATAAGAGAGCAGGAAATTCCCTAAAAGTTGGAGTAACAAAGTTGAAAAATTTGAAAAAATTGATGCATTTTTTACAAATTTTGTATTTCCCATCTGTCAAGCGTTGTGGAATTCTGAACACATCTGACCAATTTTTACTGGTGGAAGTTTCAAACTTAATGTTACCTATCATGCCCTTGCCAGAGGAATCAACTTTGTGTTTTGCACGTGTTAAGTTTTCTTCATTAGTGTCCTTGTTTGTTGTAACGTTTTGTTGTGGCACATATTTTCTTTTCCCAAAGAGATGGATCGTTTCGTAAAAAAGCATGTATGTGTGCTGCACGATAATAATAGTTACTACTGACAAGGTTCTTGCCAATGTTAACAGATATGCATATGCAATGAATTCCTGATCATTTTGATCAACACTCATTGTAGTTTTGTGGAAACTGCTGGGCTGCCCTACTGGTGCAGTGTTCGAAGCACTGGCTTGTGACCATTCCTCACAGAAGGGTCCAGGTTCAAATCCCAGTGAGGCATGGATGTTGTGTTTGTCTTACAGCACTGGCTGTGTCCCTTCCCTGGAACCAGTGACCCTAAATTAGGGACAAGCAACTACTTATAGCCCATTGAGTTGCTCACAGTAGTCATTATTAAACCTTCAATAAAAAAAAAGAAAAAAGAAAACTGCTGGTAAATGTTAAAATCTGAAAAAATACTCTGAAGCATTCACTCCTGGTGATCATAGTTATTTAAAAAATTGGAAGAAATATGGTAGAGCTTGGATATATGGAATTTATGTCTTCAGCTGAAGAGTGTTTCTTCTAAGCAGAATATGTACTAAAAGGCAGCTAAGATACATGGAATTAGTATCTTCAAATTAAGAATATTTTATGTAAACAAAAAATATCATTATCTACTCAAAGATGCCATATTTTCCACTGCTTCCTATGTCACTATCTCTTCAGAAAAATAGAAAATTTCATTGCTCTGGTGCAAGAATCAAACATGCATTTCCAAATTTCCATTATTATTTATACTATCAAGAAAAATGAAGTTCCAAGAAACTGAAGCTAAGTACACGTAGCTTAGGAATCTGAATGTTGTTCAGATTTGCGCTAGGCAATCTTATGCTTCCGTATAGAATTGAGGCCCATTTCTTATCCAGGTCACAAATTCCAGTGCTTCACAGAACATCTTAGATATCAATAGGAAACAAATTCCATGAAAAAGTATTTTTTTGCAAATATGTGGAAGGCACTTACAAATGTCATTATCAGCACCAAGTTTCATTGTTTTCACTGTTTCCCATATAGCCATCTCATTAGAAAATTTTAAAATTGCATTGCCCTGGAGCAGAAATCAAACCCACATTTGCCAGGGCTGTTTGTGTTCCGGGTCTAACCCAGATTTGCCGGGTTTGGGCGATCTTTCATGCCCGGAATTCCTGATGTTTAGCTCTGAACACATTTTTAAGACTGTTAAATTTTGAGTTCTAATAAGCGACAAAGCAAAAAAAAAAAAAAAAAAAAAAAATTAAAACGATTCATGGCAAAAGTATTTACTAAAAAAAATTGCTTTTCACCAATGAATTAATGTGATAATGATATTGTCTTCCTCGTCGATGCAGCTGACTCAAGCTTGACACACGAAGCAGGCAGTTCGTGCTGTGGTTGTCCGTTGTTCTGTGGGAAGGGTATGCGCGCAAATTCTCAGTCATTTCGTCGGCGCTTCTGCTCCTCAATGCAAAAAAACAGGTTTTCGCTCTGATGAGTGATGTGGGATTGGAACTTGGAGATGGTGGAGGAGGGAGCGAGTTAAAGCAAATAAAGTATGTCACTCACGTGTCTGCACCTACGCGTGGGAGCAGCCTTCCTCATTGTATTAGTAAGTCAGTGACGGAGAGCAGGTGTCTTTGTTTCCCTGATGAAACGTTTGTGGTTTTTTGTTTAGGCACAAGTGATGGGGTTTTTTTGTGTGTGTGTGTGTGATGTATGAATGTTTTTAGAAATTTGAAAGTTTACACGGTTTAAGTTAAGTTTGTCATCAACGATGAAGTTTTTAACTAAAACTGACGATCTCAAGACATTAGAGGCTTCAGTCAAAAATAAATTCCGGTGGGATTGGCTAGAAAAAAGACACCCAAAAGGAGAAAGCTGGGATATGGTGTCAGAAAATTGATACAGCTGGGTCATGTTTCTGCATATGTAAATGGAGTACGTGCTATAGTTCTGCCTCCAAAACCTGTTGAAGCAATTATAACGGCTACTTGTAATAGTAAAGGTCCTTCTCCTCTTCAGTACACAAACAAGACACTGCAAATGAAGGATGTTGGAAACGTAAGCGTCAGCCTGATAGCGTCTCCGCTAAAAAACAAATGAAGATAACACACTTTTTTAAGAAATAGTGTTATTTTATTAGTAAATATAACTTTAGATTAACACCACACCAGACTGATGTGTTTTTTATTAATAAATGGAACTTAGATCAACATTCAATTTGCTAAATATACTGTTATTTTATTAGTAAGTAGAACTTTAGGTCAATACCACCTGACTGAAACTCAACAACTAAAATTTCTGTTTAAAAAAGATCAATATCCTTTGAAAAAGAGGAGTTGCCCTTCTAGTAATATAAAAACTTGACTGCAGATTTTCTTTTAATTATTTGCCAAATGGGTAAATTTTGTAATTGGAAAGAAAGGCAAAACTTTTTTAAAAGGTATGTTATGTGTGTAATTGGTTTATTTTATACAAATGCAAAATTTTTATTAACATTCTTAGTGTGGTATATGTTAAAGACAATATCATGTAGTTGTCGAAATCAAAGTTACTTAAATTTCACTGAAGGAATTTATTTTTTTAGCAACAAATTAATACTGCAAGCTCAACCCCAAAATAATTTACTGTTGTGAGCAAAAGGTATAGGTAGGTAGTAAGCAATTCCCAAAGTGAAAACATTTTATCTTTCGAAGTATCGGTAACAGCTTTGCTGATAAGTATAATAATTAGAGATACTAGTAGTAACGAAAATACTTTTGTTGTGCGAGGTGGGGGTTTACCCTCACATGTTCATTTATGCCTCGAGTTTATACATTGGCACTGGTAAATGCCGATGATTTCAGGGTTTCGTGCCTTGCCTTGCAAACACCTCTGATTTGCTGATTTTTTTAGTCCTGAATTTTTTTCTCTTATAGCAATTTGGCTATTTTGTCACCAAAAGTATTGCAAAATGCTATGCGGATTATCCAAATTTATGGTTCTATTTTTTTGCTATATTTACATACGAAGATACAAGCACAATTCATTGGCTAAATAAAATTTTGTACAGTCGAGTCCCATTACAGCGAAATCCGATAGAACGAAAAAACCTGTTAAATGAAATTTTTAGCATTCTCCAGCAAAATTCCTATTAACGAAATGTATTTTTAATTCTGTTTGAATGAAATTCATTAAAATAAAGTTTTCGTTACAACGAAGAAATAGTTTGAATTTTAAAAGAAAATTTTTCCATTATAACGAAATTTTCAACCCTGAAAACAAGCAGCACATTCACGCTTTTCCCCTCATTTAAAAAAGAAAAGGCAACTTCTTTACCCAATTTTTTCACTTGGATGACTCGCTCATTTTCGAGCACCCGTGGTGATTGACCTATGACCAGATGCCGGTGTTTCCATAACAATCTACTGGCCATGTGCGGTAAGCCCCTACTGGAATGCAGTTTATCTGACATTGAAAAGAGAGATACCGTAAGATGCAGTTGAGCACTGGATTTCGTTGCAGAAAGGAGTGGGTTTTATTTCTTTCGATTGCTCTTAAAACTTTGCTCATCGACTTATGTTCCAGTTTGGTGTCGTCTTCAAAGCAAGTCGATCAGCTTTTGCTACAGGTTTTAACAATGAATTTTTTCTCCTCCAAGAAAGCAGTTTTCTTTGGAGGAGAAAACAAGAATTATTGATGGAGTGCAGGGAAAAAGAAAGGAGATGAGGCAAAAAAATATGCGATCCCTCCGTCGACATTATCAATGTTTTTGAAGAACAAAGAAAAATCACAGAGCAGCTTCCATAACCGGCGATCGGACCTCAAAGAAAAAGATTACGGCAAGTTCAATTCCAGGATGTGGACTCAGCCACTTTCACCTGGTTCCAAGATGTACGATCAAGAAATGTACCCATTAGTGGACCATTGATTCAAGAAAAGGCTGCACAGTTTGGCAAAACTTTAGGAGTTATGGATTTTGAAGCAAGCGGGGGATTTGGCAATGAAAAATGACAAGTGTGTTGCCAGTAAAAGATCGAAACAGTGACTGACCACTCTCTTCTGCTGTAATCAATCAAGAACTGAGAAGAGGAAAGTGCTAGTAATTGGACGATCCCAAAAATCTCGGTGTTTGAAAGATGTGCAATTGCTACCTTGTGATTACAAAGCCAATAGAAAGGTGTGGATGATGCAAACTATCTTCAATGAATGGCTATTGAAGTTCTACTCTGAGATGAAGAGGGAAAAAGAAAAATTCTACTTCTTGGTTGATAATTGCAGGGATCGCATTCGTCCTAAAAATTCCTAAAATTCCTAATATTTTGTGACCTCTCCTTAAATTCCTAAAATTAGACCTAAAATTTGCTATTCATCCTAAAATTTTCGTAAGCTTATTTTTATTAAAAACAACCGTTATTAACGCCAATAAATTTACCATTACGGTAAGGTAAAAAGACCTGTTATTGTAGAAACACAGCCTATATGCTGTGCTGCTGAAGGGAGGGAAAAATGACGCCATCGAGATGCACTTGCTTCGGGGCGGGCGTTCCATTTTTTTGCCTTCGAACAGTTTTCGAGAGTAACAAGAGATCTAAGGGAAAAGGGGAGGGGTCATTTTCACCCCTGGTTTGCGCTTTGCAGACGAACTCCGTGGCACGCAGAAGATCGTACTTTATTTTTGTACATGCCTTGTGGAACCTCCTCTTTCTGCTGATGTTTTGTTATTGTAAACCGCAGGTGGGTGGAAGCAAAGAGGAAACATGTGGTCTTCTTCCGTAACCTCCGGTAATGACGATGGGATGGTAGCTGAGTTATCTTGGCAGGCAGTAGAGCACGTGATCATTGACCTTCGATCATGCGTCATGCGACAGCGACCTTCGATGCGCAATATATCTCGGCTCCGACTCGCTTGACTGAACTTGCGTGAGATGCGTATGATAGTTTCTGGTTTTACGTCTTTTATGGTGTTCTCTGTGCAGGTTCAGTTCTCTAGTGGTGACCTGCTTTTTTTTTTTTTTTTTTTTTCATATCTTCTGACATCCTCGCAGCCAAATTTCGGGAAGTTGTCTGGTTTTGCAATATTGGAACGTGTTTTTGTACTTCCCTTTCATTTTCTGGTTAGTAATACAAGTGTTTAAGATGCCTAAATCCAAAATGAAATTTCAAGATGCGTGGCTCGCCAAAGAATTGGACGGAGTGAAGTTGAAAGAATGGTGTTCTGCAACTGAAACAATATTTTCTGCTAAGTGTATATTGTGTTCAGAAATTTTCAATATTTCTAATAGTGGCTTTTCACAAGTAAAAGCGCATCATAAAGAAAAAAAAGTTCCCATAACAAGAAATTCCCATAACAATAAATTTGTTAAATAGTGTTCGTGATTCACATAAATTTTATAAAGAGTATGTTGATAAGCTGAAGGAAGAACAATAAAAAAGGTAAAAGAAAGGAAGCAGAAAGAGAGGGAAAATAAGGAAAAGCAGCTAGAGAAAAAAAGAAAAGCTGAGTTTGATGACAAAATAAAAGAAAATGATGCAGAAATAAATAGGCTTAAAAAAGATAAAGAAGCCTCCCTAGCAGTAATTCAAGAGGGAACAGAAAGAATGCGAAAAGCTGTAGAAAAACAAAATACTGTTGAAATAGCAGTTGCTTCTAACTTGATCATACAAGGTTCAGCTGAAATAAAGAAAACTGAAAGTAAATTAGTTGTGGTGGAAGCAGAAAAAGATAGGCGTATCAGAAAAGGTTAAAACAATAATATGAAAAAAGTAATTCAGTGAACAATTGTACATAGTTCTTGGTTTTCAATTACCTTTTTTAGGATATTATAATTTAATGTGAAACCTGAAAACTTTCTGTGAAAATCGTGAATTGCTTCTGGTTAAACAGCATATTAATGTTCAAAGTGAAACTTGAATGTGGTAAATATACTTGAATATGATAATAACACGTGAAAAGATAAGAACTGAACATTAGAAGTAAATCATACTTAAACTTTAGACATTAGACGTTATGCAAAAAATTTGGGTGTGAACTTCACCATATATACTAATGGACTGCGCATTGGCAATAGCTGCATCAAAGCCGCCATGGCTCAAACATTGGGCACGTCATCATCAGACTCCAAATTTCGTGTAAAAATGCTGTTATGATTACTAATTTACATTGCAGAACTTCAGTGTTTTCGGTGTATTATGTGAATGCGCCTCATATATAATGAAAACTCTTCAGGTAAGTTTACTTATGAGCTATATACATGCATGAACGGGTTGTTTACATTTTGTGATTTATAATGTGATGAACATTTGCGAAGAATTTGGAACCTGCATTCCATTTTTTTTTTCTTAAGTTACTATATTTTTATATCAATAGCTGCAAGTTTCTGGTTAAGTAATTGAACTTTATTGACTTAGGTATTTAATTCGTTTCTTACCCATGAAAAATCATAGAACTTTCTTTACTATATCGCTCAGAGCAACCATAAGCACAGCAGGTGTAACCCATCTTTTTGACTGTTGTCATGTGATTTTATGTTGGAGCCAGAAATTTTGATGTCATGCACAGTCTATCAGTATATATGGTTGAAGGGTGTGAAGCAAACTCTTTACAATGTATACAAAGTTGTTTTACTAGATGTATACAAATATACATCTAGTTTTTATTGAAATACACTCCTAAAATTTTCCTAAAATTTTTCTAAAAATTCCTAAAATTCCTAAAATTCCAACCTAAAATTTTCCAGAAGTATGCTATGATCCCTGTAATTGTATGGCTCAAATGAACCTCCTCAGCTTGAAAACATTGGTGTAGAGTACTTTCCACCAAACTGTCCAGCAGTTCTCCAACCATTGGACCAGGGGATAATAAAGTCTGTAAGAGACCATTGAAGTGCATGTTAATGAAATTGATTCTTCTTGGAATTGAGAAAAACGATTCCATAAAAGTGAATGTCAAAGATGCATTGCATATGATTTCTGGAGTGTGGGGCAAAGTGTCCGACGAAACAATAAAAAACAGTTGGCACCATGCAAAGTTAATTGACTGTAAAACTCAACCCGAAAACAACGCGATCAACATCAATGCAGATTTAAGAGCTTCGTTAGGGGCAGTGTGGAATGCTCTCCAGACAGCTGCTTCAGTTCCCACCGATATTTCGCCAGAGGATTTTTTACATGCTGATAACAATATTTTGACCACTTACGAACTGACTGATGCAGGTATAATTGAAGCGATTTTAGATAACAGAAGAGGTAATTGCGGAAAGCAGTGAGGTAGATGAAATTCATTCAACTCCTCCATTGCATGTGAGTGCTTGTGAAGCAGTTAGCTGAGTAAAAAAGTTTTGCCATTTCGTATCATGACAAACGAACATCCCGGATGAAGCTTTCACCCATTTACATTCTTTGCAAGAATTTTTAGCTTCAGCAGCAACAAAGTCCCATTTTCAAACAAAAATAACAGATTTCTTTCAAATGTAAACACTATGTACATACAGTACATACTATATGTACTGTATAAGAAGATAAAACCTAAAAGTGTACAAAAGTGATGTAAACATTATGAAAGGTATGGAATTAGACGTACTAGAGAGTTCTCTTTTTTCTTTTATGTTTTAAGATACAGTACAGTACAAGCACTTTGAGTACAGTCGATTCCTGTGAGTCATTTAAAAAAAATGCAAAATTAAAAATTCCATTATAATGGAATTTCGATATAACGAACATATTTCAGCAGTCCCATGAAGTTCATTCTAATGGAGCTTAACTGTACTTTAAATAGAATTCAAGAATAAAAACAATTAGGCTTTTTACAGTTCTAATTTTAATAAAAATACTTACAAATGCTGATGCATGCAGTTTGTGAAATTATATACAAAGACCAGAACTGACAACATACCGACCGACTGGTCGACCCAAACTAAAGTGGCTCATGCTGCTTTGGTGGTGAACCACCAAAGAAACAAACAAAATGCCTCTTTCCTTGAGCATTACGGCAATGCCCTTGTTAAAGGTGCCCTTGAGACTCACAGGTGCTTTTCTGCAATAGGAAAAAAGACAACGGGGATGGGAAATGACAGCAGGATGAAGCAGCATGTCACAGGGATTTTAAAAAGAAAAAATGATGGGGAAGGATACCAGGTCGGCGGGGCAAAGCAGTGATGACGGAATGGTAAAATGACGAGGATGGAAAACAATGCAAGGGCGAAGCAGGGGGTGAGAGGGATGATGGAAAGAAAAATGATTGGGAAGCAAACCAGGTTGGGTTGAAGCAGCAAGGACAGAGCAAAAAAATGACAGGGATGAAAAACAACTCAAGGGCAAAGCAGGGGTTGGGCGGGATGACGAAAAGAAAAAAATGGCCCTAAACATTTGCTTTTTGGAGATTCATTGGGGACTTTCTGTAGCAAAATTACTGTCTTTATCGTGATTTGACAGCTTGAACACTGCTGATTTCCATTCAAGCATGCTACTGTTACACCACCAAGGAAAATAAAGTTCCAAGCAACTGAGGCTAAGCAGATATAGCTTAGGAATCTGAATACTGTTCAGATCAATCCAATGCTACCTTGTAGCATCAGTGACCTGTTCCTCATCCAGGTACAGTTCCAGTGCTTCAGAGAATGTCTTAGACATCTTTGGAGAATAAAGAAGAAATAATTCTTCAAAAGTGCAGTGAAAATATGGCACCTATGTGCTAATAATAACATTTGTGTATGACTTCCATGTTTTATTGGGAACAATAATTTCTTCTGGGAGGATTTGTTTCCCGTTGATATCTATAATGTCCTCTGAAGCACTGGAACTTGTGACTTGTGACCCATAATATCTTTATCTGGATGAGGAATGGTTTATTGATGCTACAAGGAAGATCAGATTGCTTTGACTAGCACAAATAAATTAAGAAGATGGTAGCGCAGAACACGCTAAGTTACGTATAAAAGTTTTAAGGCAAATATATTTCATCAGTGCGACTACGATTGGTTTCATTGCCAGATTGGAAAGGTAAGTTTTGTAACGGGAGCTCTGGGTGACGTGATGCAATGAGGGATTTCCAGATGTATGGAACGAAAATGGGGAGCTCAGAGTTGCAATTTTTGGAAAATAAAATTTTCAAACTTTCTCTAAACCTCAGAGCATACCGATTTTGGAAGGGAGCCAACTTTTTTGTATCGGACCAAAGTGGAATAGCAGAAGTGTCAGCCATGGTAAGTAGAGACAAGGAAGAAGAAGGTTTTCCAAATTTCACACCAGATTTTTTTGACTAGCACATATCTGAACAGTATTCAAATTCTGAAGGTACATCTGCTTAGCTTCAGTTTCTTTGAACTTTGTTGCCCTGGGTAGTGTAATGGTAGCATGTTGCCCTGGGTAGTGTAATGGTAGCATGCTTGAACTGAAATCACAAGATGTGGGTTCGATTCCTGCTCCAGGGTTATGCAACTTTCAAGTTTTCAGAAGAGATGGCTGTGTGGGAGACAGAGAAAATACTGTGCACCTTTGTGCTGATAATGACATTTGTATTTGTGAAGAATTATTTCATCAGGGAATAAAAATAAAAGAAATATACCATAAAAAGAAAGAAGTTTTCCATTGATATCTATGTTGTAAAAATAAAAAGAAAATATACCAAAAGGAAGCTCAGGTGTTTAGAATTAACATCTCTGCTAAAGAATTTTCCTCTAAACAGAAGGCATACCCAAAGGCAAAATTTGAAAAAAAAAAAACAAAAAAAAAAAAACTAAGAAACTCCAAAAGTACTCAATATCCAAACAGCTATTAGATTTTATTTTTTGACAGTAAATGTACACAAAGGGAAATTTTGAAGAAAGAAAAAAAAAAAGACATTTTTTTTTGTTGTTGCCAACAGGCACTTTGATCAATTTACTGAGAGTAGTATTATTATAAGCCTTCCATGCCCAGTTTTCATTATTTCATGGGAGCAGAGTGATGGGTTTCTGTTGCATATGTATTGAAAACTGATAGCCAAGAAGATTTAATAATTTAAGATGTTACATCTTAGTTGCTTTGTAGATTTTGTATCTAAATTTATGTAAAGCCAAAGGAATGCAGCAGACTTATGTTTTGAATAATGCTCTGCCAAGTTGGTCTTGAGTGATCAGTTAATATTTGCATCAAGCTGTCAAGAAAGTAATACAGGGTGTTTCAAAAGGGATATATAACTTTGCAGGGGTACAGAGAATAACTCAGATTCAGACGTACAGAAGCTGAGTCAGTCACATAATGTAGTGGAACACAGCAAGTTTCTGCCATGTCACTGGATTACCGAAATCCCCCATGGGAGGGCATTCCACATCAAATGCTTGCAAAATGGCGACTTTCAAAGGTCACTGGATTACCGAATTCCACCATGGGAGGATGTTCCACGTCAAATGCTTGTGAAATGGCAACTTTCAAAGGTGCAGAACAAGCATGTTGTGTGTTTTGGTTTGAGGAAACAAGTCTGCGACACAAGTTCAAAGGAATTTTTGCACACAATATGGCAAAGAACCTCTGAGTAGGTGTATAATCTATGCATGGTACAATAATTTTTTTGGAAACAGGCTGTTCTATTCGCCATCACATATCAAGAGGTCTGCCACGCCTCTCCGACGCTGTTGTGGACAAAGTGCGTGAGAGCTTCGTTGGAAGTCCTTGAGAAGCAACGAGACATGCATCTCAGGAAACTGGTGTTCCGTATGTGATTGTGTAGCACATTTTGTGACATTGTCTGCATTTCAAGCTCTACAAATTTACCACCGTGCACCGGCTGAAGAGAGATGATCGTAAGATATGCAAAGATTTCTGTATGGAAATGATCAGTCAGATAGAAGAAAATGAGGACTTCCAGGAGATGATCATTTTCAATGACAAGTGCACTTCTCACGTAAGTGGCCTAGCCAAAACCCATCACTGCCCACGCCACTGTGGAACAATGTTTGTGACAGCCCAAAAGTTAACATTTTTTGCACCATGTGCATGGAGAAAGTGTATGGACCCAAACCTTACTTTTTTACTGAGTCCACTGTATTGGTATTGTGTATCTTGACATGTTGCAACAGTACCTCATCCCGCAATTAGACGACAATGGCCACAATGGCTGCTTACACTTCCAGCAAGGTGGAGCACCTCCACATTATCTTGAAATGCCATAAAGTTGTACCTAAACACCCGTTTTCCAGGTAGGTGGATTGGTTGAGCTGCATCTGTAGCATGGCCACCTTGTTCCCCTGATCTTACACCACTAGATTTTTCTTGTGGGACTTTGCTGCATGTCTATGTACCACCATTACCAACCAATATTGATGATTATGCCTGATATGCTATTGTGAAAATCCTCCAAGTATGTGGTGTCAGTGAATAAACAAAGACATCGCTCTTTCCTCATTTTAACAACACACAGCAATCGAAAAATGTTATTCGGTCCCCGGCGGCGACCGAATAATAACTGATATGCTATACCACGTGTGGCAAGAAATTGACTACAGGTAGGACGTCTGCAGAAACAGCCACATCAAAATTTTACTCTGTGTTGAAACTTCAAGTGTTACTTTACATTTGCACAGTAAGACTAAATTGTTCATCTGTTACTATTTCCTTTCTATTGTCTTGCAAAGTTGTATACCCCCTTTTGAAACACCCTTTACGTTTAACATGCTTTTTTGAACACTTATAAGCAACATTTTTCCTTTTCTTAAATAAATGAAATGTCTTGATGTTATTTATTATATTTGCACTTTTAAGGTATTAAAACCTTGCAAAGTGCACATAGTTTATGTGCAATTCATAAATGAAATACTATTAGAAAGCACCAATCACTCACCCTAAAGATCATGGTAATTTCCATCGACAACACACTTCCAACACGTCAATTATCGTAATGTTGCTGGCCTTCAAAGGTTTACAGACATCTTGCTTACGATTCCTACTTCCGGGTATGAAACATCATATTTTTTTTTTTTTTTTTTAAAGCCATATGAGATGTAACTATAAGCTTGTCAATTCCATAAAAAACCACACAAGCATACTACTCATTCATACAATTCAATTAAAAACTATGTACATATTTACATAACCTTACATTCCTAGGTGGTTAACCTTTGTCAACTGTAAGTACCAAACTGCTCCTTCTGTTTCAAAACCCCTGCCACTCCCACTGCAAGTGTCACACTCATTCAGCCCCTCACACACAATCCTCTAGCACACAATCCTCAAGAGAGTACTGTCGTCATAAGATAGGAATGTACTCTTCTGTTCTTGGGGTTTTAGGTGGAAATGCATATTTTTTCCCACGTTGTAGCACTGCCTTTTCACTAAAAGTTAGCGCTCTCGATGATTGATTCACAAACACTGGGTATTCTGTACTTTCATCACCCCTCATTTTGATTTTATCTAAAAGGGCATTAAATTTCTTGGCAGTTGAGCTTTCTGCCGCCTTTTGTTGGCTTTCGACTATTTCGTTAATTTCAGTGAGAACATCGTCTATAATAAGTCCGCTTCACAGAATTTAATCGTGGGGTCTTTGCAAAGATTTAATAGTTGTTTGATCTAAGGTATAAGCTTGTGGGGTCTTTGCAAAGATTTAATAGTTGTTTGATCTAGGGTTTAAGCTATTCAGAATCATGCTTAAAGAGTATAACGCTAAGCACAAAAAAAAAAAAAACTGCAAGATTAATAAATTGAAGTATGACAGAAAACAACTATTAAATCTTTGCAAAGACCCCACGATCAAATTATGCTAAGCGGACAAAACAGGGCAAATTGTTATTATGGACACTTTGGAATATAATGATAAAATGCGGACGGCCATCTCAGAGCTACAGTGCGATAGCATCAACAAAGATCCCACCGACAAACAACTTACCTTCCTGGCTAATATAAGGAACCACAGCACGTTACCAACTGAAATAAAAAATGCAAACTCTCCAATGGGAGCAGGGATGCCTAAAATATTCTTCAAAAATTAAAACACATAAAGAAAACACACCTTTAAGACTGATTCTATCGGAAAAAAACTCACCACTCATCAACCTAGAAAAAAGATATACAACTATCTATCCCCAATATTCATGAGGAACCAATATACATTAAAGAATAGCTATGAGTTTATAGAAAAAATCAAATTAATTAATCAAAACCTAGAGCAAATAACTATGGCCTCCATGGACGTTAAGGCGTTATACCCAAACACTCCTGTCGAGCTAGCCATCGAATTGATTATGCAACAACTAAGCATCAACAAAGAACTAAACTTATCACAACTGAAAGAGCTAAAGAATACCTTATATTTCATCAAGGAAAACAACATCTTCCATTTTGAAGGAAATATATTTAAACAAACGCAAGGTGGCCCTATGGGATCCCCATTATCGGCATTATATGCAGAAGTGATTATGGCATACCTCGAAAAAGAAATAATTCAAAATCTACCTGAAAAACCAATACTTTTATGCTCGATATGTAGACGACATTATTATAATGTCTAAACTTAACAAAGCCGAGCTACAAGATCTAGCACAGCAGTTTAGCAAAATCAGTAACACCATAGAGCTAACTATTGAGTTTGAAGAGGATAATTGCCTATCCTTCCTGGACATCCAACTAAAGAAAAACAAAAATAGTTTTGAATACTCGGTGTTCAGAAAAGCAACTTATATACCTGTACTGATACCATACTCATCGCACCATCCAGTGATACATAAAAAAAACAGCATAGTAAACTTGATACGGCGAGCATACACACACACACATCTAACAACAGGCTAAAAAATCAAGAGCTAGAGTTTATCTCGAAAATAGCACAAGCGTATGGGTACCCGAGCAAGCTAATTAATAAATGGATACATGAGAGTAAAAAGCAAATGACTCAGAGTAAAGAAGGCCAAGAAGTGCACAACCAAAGGAAGATGAGAAAGAAAAAATTGAAATACATTAGAGCTTTCCCATACTTGGAAGGAGTGAGTAATGAAATCAATAGGCACTGTGCTAAATATGACTTACAACTAGGAAGCTCAGTGCACACCCTGAAAAGTAGGACTGTCAACAAAAAAACAGAGGAAAAAATGCTAGAAGAATCAGGAACCTACGAAATTCCAATTGCACACATACCCCCAATAACGTACATTGGAAGTACGAAAAACAGATTAAAAAAAAGACTTAAACAACACATATCTAATTGGCAAAAAAAAAGAAGCCAAAACTACTTTAGTGCAATTCTGCATGGAAAACCGGACATTCCCGAAATTTGATGAAATTAAAATGCTAAAAAAGAATAAAAAATCTGAAAGGCAAATGAGGAGGAAAGAAGCAATATTAATCTATAAAAATAAAGCAAGGGTATGTAACCAGAACGACCCTAGTACATTATCGGGCCTGTGGAAAGAACTAATAAGACAAGAAAAACAACAACAAAAGAAAAACCGGCAAAAAAGACAAGAAAACCAGGATAGGAGAAGAAATTAATAAAAAAAAAAAAAAAGTTGTATTAATGAAACATAGATGGCGCCAGCCGGGCTTGATAACGAAATATATCCAGGAAAGTATATCCGACGAATGGCAACAAGGAGTATCGGACTCCATTAGCGCGAAATTAACCACGAACATCGGTGGTAAAGTCGCCACGCTCCTGAGGATGCCCAGAGGATGGGCGAAAATTTCGAGTATTAAGAACGGTAAAAATTGATGTGTTTGGAATCCTAAGGCAAAGATCCAATGAGTATACCCAGCGAAAAGTGTGAGAAGTAAAGCCAGTCATCGCATACAACGGACTTTAGGACAATAACATCAACAAAGACCGGAAAACACGTGCGTGAAATGTTCCCATCGCTAGAAAGGAATGCCAAGGTAAGCATTATCTGCTTGAATTTTGTACAAGTTATTTTGAAATATCGCACGTAAAAGAGAATAGTAGAATGAATAGAGCTATATAATAGCCAGAATTAGAACTACTAATTGGAATTAATTAAAAGAAGTTTAACACACTCATCAATGGAACAGTATAAAAAAGAGGAAATTGAATATATTGAAAAAATTGCATATGATTTTGGTTACCCTAAACAGGTATTAAAAAAATGGATTTATCAGGTAACTCAAGCTAACAATAAAGCCAAGATTGAAAAAAACTTGTAAAATGTGTAGGGGCAATACCATATGTAGAAAATGTTTCAGCAGAAATTAATAAAGTTTGTGGCAAGTATGACATACAGGTAGGAAATCAGGTACTTACTGTAAAAAAATTTAGTGATTAAAAATGAAAAAATCAGCCAATTAGATAGAGCAGGAATTTATGAAATCCCTATAAACCAGCAACCACCTGTGTCATATATATGCAGCACCAAGAATAAATTAAAGTATAGATTGAACCAGCATATAAATAATTGGAATAAAAAGAAGCTAAGACAGCATTAACCCAATACTGTATGGAAAATCAACAATGTCCAAGGTTTGAGGATATTAAAATTATTAAGAGCTGTAAAAACGAAAGGCAGTTAAGAATTGCAGAGTCAGTGTTAATTGAAAAAAACAGATCAAGATTATGCAACATTAATGAGCCTAGTAACTTAAACGAACAATGGAAAGCCCTAATAAAAATTGAACAACAGCTTAGAAAGAAAAAGGGAAAAAAGAGCAGCAATGACAATAGATGGCGCCAGTGACACAATGATTCAGAGATTGCGACTGGGGCCCGTGCCTCGATGGCTCTGCTCACTTGAGCTGTGGTGGGCGGGTGAGACACACCTGCCTCCTGATGATGACAGTAGTCTGTTGAAAGCGCTAGAGGATTGTGGGTGAGGGGCTGAATGAGTGTGACACTTGCAGTGGGAGTGGCAGGGGTTTTGAAACAGAAGGAGCAGTTTGGTACTTACAGTTGACAAAGGTTAACCACCTAGGAATGTAAGGTTATGTAAATATGTGCATAGTTTTTAATTGAATTGTATGAATGAGTAGTATGCTTGTGTGGTTTTTTATGGAATTGACAAGCTTATAGTTACATCTCATATGGCTTAAAAAAACAAAAAAAAACAAAAAAAACCCCCGATGTTTCATACCCGGAAGTAGGAATCTTAAGCAAGATGTCTGTAAACCTTTGAAGGCCAGCAACATTTTGATAATTGACGTGTTGGAAGTGTGTTGTCGATGGAAATTACCATGATCTTTAGGGTGAGTGATTGGTGCTTTCTAATAGTATTTCTTGATGTTATGTTTTCAAAAATATAAAGGATTTTTTTTTCAAACCTTTTAACCACCCTTTCCTTCACAGCTTGGAATCTTAAACATGCTCCTGGTGTAATAGAAATAAAAAAATTAACAAAAAAAAAAAAAAAAAAAAAAAAAATTCTGGCCTGCTACATCGGGTTGTTAAAGAAGCATTGTGGTAAATTATTGGCTTCAGGTTCTTTCTCTGGTTTCATTCAGTTTTGGTTTGCTATGTATAAAAGCAATAGTATGTGGATAATTTACTTAATGATCAGGAAAACACTATGCAGAGAACTTTCTGTTGTTTACTAAAAGAGCTAATTCAGCCCAAGTGGCAGGAAAGAAAGGTAAAAGGAGGCCAAGGAAAGCATGGGAGAACCAGGTTCAAGAATGTGTACAGGAGGAAAAGATAATGAGTATGAAGTACAAAAGGTCTTGTGTGAAATGTATGCTGGATGTGAGTGAAGCTGAAGTTGTGCTCCAAGATCACTGTAAATGGAGATGTTTGATACATCAACATTAAGTGAAATGTAGCACCATCAATTTTGAACTTTAAACTGGCAGATGAGCTTTCTTTGAGGGACTAACCTCTGAATCTCAGAGACCAGATTAGAAATGTGTATGAGTTACCAAAATAAAGTGTTCAAAATTCTTTACATTGTGTATATGTGAGCTGTGAATTAAATGAATGCTAATTTAGCTTGTCTATTAAGTACCACTTATCTGTATAAATACTGGTATTTGAAAATAAACTGAATCATTTTCTATTTTTACCTATCTTGCAGTCATAACAGTAATTCAATCAGCATTCTTGATATCAATCAATTATCAGATTTGTATTATAAATACATCAATTTGATATAATGCAATTTATAGTGTAGCATATAAACTACTAGTACTTACTAGCAGGCTTACCTGTCATTGCTTCAGGAAAAGAACATTTTATAAGAAATGAAACAAAATATTTGGAGAAGACAAAATTTTGAATTTTAGAATCATTTTTTAAAAGTGCATTTCTTGATGAGATTCTTCTCAAAAGTGAAGAGAATTGCAAACAGAAATTGCATTTTGCTTGAAAAAAATTTGAATCAAATTTATAAATTCATGTTTGTTAGTTTAAAAGTCCAAGCCCTAAAGCAGATTGCAGTTGTAAATTTCATTGTATGGTTGCTGTTTTCACTATATATATATATTTCTTTTGGCCAAATGTAAGCATTTCCTTTAAAAAAAATTGCATGAAGGATCCATCTGAAGTGCATACAAAAACTGCATTTTGGTATTTACATTGTCAAACCAATATTTTATGTTTATACCCTTACTTAAAGAATTTTTCATTAGAAGAGGGGGAGGGATGCATGAAACATTTTGATTGTGAGTAGAACTGTCAAGTGCTAAAAGAATTATTCAGAGTGGACTCTTAGTAGCTGATATATCATGCCAATGCAGACATATGTACATTTACACCACATTGTGGTAAAACTGTTTTTCATAAATAGAATAGGAAGAAATGCATGGAAAGTTTATCTCATAGTTTATTCCACTGGTTCAACTCAGAAAGAATATGTTCACACCACCAAGTTGAAACACTGTGCAACACACAAATTTGAAAGTGCATGAATTGTCATTCTCATGGTTACTGCTATTCAATGCAAAAAATAATTTTTTGAATCTAACTTACAGGTGCAGGAATGCTATGTCTACAGGTAGATGGACAAAGTGATTGTACAGTTTATTAGCATATACTTTCATTTTTCCCCCTTTTACAGAATCTGTGTGGAAAAGGTGATTTATTATGTCCCTAGGGTCTTCCTACATCTTTTGCATCTGTTTTAGTCAGGTTATGGAGAGAGTAGTTAAGGATAGGTTCGGTGTTATGTTAAACTCATTATTGACCAGTGGTAGGATTTTTACTGAAATTCATCAACAGATGACATTTCATTCTATCTTAACCATGTTTGAAATACAACTATAGGTAATATTAGTGAAACTCAAGTTGTGGCATCTGACATTTCAAAGGCTTTTGATAAAGTC
Organism: Macrothele yani; assembly: GCA_039090855.1. Taxonomy (NCBI): domain Eukaryota; kingdom Metazoa; phylum Arthropoda; class Arachnida; order Araneae; family Macrothelidae; genus Macrothele; species Macrothele yani. The sequence continues at coordinate 52,454,770 of CM077011.1, read as the reverse complement.
TGGTACGAAAACCCTAAATAAACTCCAGTCATATGGTCTATATAATAAACTCCAGCCATACAGTCCTAAATAAACTCCAGTCATATGGTCCTAAATAAACTTCAGTCATATGATCCTAAACAAACTCCAGTCATATGGTCCTAAATAAACTTCAGTCATATGATTCTACATAAACTCCAGTCATGCAGTCCTAAATAAACTCCAGTCATGCAGTCCTAAATAAACTCCAGTCATATGGTCCCAAATAAACTCCAGCCATATGGTCTTAAATAAACTGCAGTCATATGCGCAGTGTAGACCATATACTAACTGGTTTCCATTCTGCATTGCCCCACTGGTTCTCTAGCCTCATTTCTGCCTGTTGTGCGTAGTTGTTAAAGGGGGCATGTTTTGATTCATTTTTCCTTAATGTAGGCTGGTCTTAGGGTTTGATTTCATATAAACTCTCCTTTGTTTGCATTTCAGTAACAGTTATAAGTAATTCAAGTCATAGTTTTGTTGATAGTTCTCTCTATACATCTTGGGGCCATGAGTTATTCGTCTTGTGTTGGGTTGTTGAAGGTTGGCAGTTTCACTGCAGTGTTGTTGCTTCCACTTTGAACTGAAATGTTGAGGCCTTTTGTAATATTGATGAGGACAGCCTCACGGAGTTTAACTATTAATGCAGAACTACATCTTATGTATGTGAGCAGAAAAGATAAAAAATTTCCTCCATTTTCATGTTAGATTACAGAGGGTGAGTCAAAAGTTTTGTAATATTTGGATCACTTTTGTCTTCATACGTACCTTTATGACGAAATGTGACTAGCATTTAAGGTATGGACCATTGTATTGCACTGTCTTTAGCCATCTGTCTGCCAGTTCTTCGATTCCACTGGAGTACCAGTTCTTGTCCTTCGAGGCAAAGAACTCCTTCACCCCAGCTGCCACCTCCTGCTAGTTGTTGAAGTGCCGCCCGTGAAGGAAGTGGACCATGGACTGGAACAAGTAATAATCCGACGGGGCAAGGTCTGGATCATGTGCTGGGCATGGCATTAGTTTGATGCCCTCAAGTTCCTGGAGTTTTGCCCGGATTGTTTGCATGGTATGAGTCCAAGCGTTGACCTGCTGTAGGAGAGCGCACTTTCTGTTCACCAGTACCGAGTATTTCTCCTTCAAAATGGTATACATCCGCTGCAGCTGTTCAGAGTAGAGGTTAGCGTTGATAGTCCGACCGTCTGGAACAAATTTATAATGGGTTATCCCCTCGAAATTCCACCTGATGCAGAGCATCACCTTGTGCTCAAAGCGCCCACATTTGACAAGAGCAAATAAAGGTAACTTGATCACGCTAGTTACGTTAACTGAAACTTTTACAAAAGTTCGTAAGTTGGAAGCTTTCGACCTTATCTTAGGTCTTCATCACGCCAATGGAGGACTAAGATTGAAGTGCTGGTCATAGGAAAAGGAAAGAATCTTAGTCCTCCATTGGCGTGATGAAGACCTAAGATAAGGTCGAAAGCTTTGACATTTTAGGAAATGTATAATATAGGTTTTATTGATTGAAGTTTTAATTAGCTATAAGTGTTTTAGGGAGTTCAATTATGTATATTTGTGGTAGATTATTTTGAATCCGAATTTGGTCATAGGGAAAGGAAAGAATCTTAGTCCTCCATTGGCGTGATGAAGACCTAAGATAAGGTCGAAAGCTTCCAACTTACGAACTTTTTGTAAAAGTTTCAGTTAACGTAACTAGCGTGATCAAGTTACCTTTATTTGTTAATATTGTTACGTGTTTTGCCCATAATCGTCATTTGACAAGAGGTTCAGGTAACTGGCCCGCGCTGAACCACTGCCATTGTGTATTAGGATTACGGAAATAGGCCCACTTTTTATTGCACGTAACAATTCTCATGATGAAACATACATCGCGCGGGTTTCCTTGGAGTTTTGTGCACACTTCCACTTGGCGGTTTGCATCAGCTGGCATCATTTCATGAGGGACAATGTGGTAGCTCCTGTAGACCTTGCCGAGGTCCTGAAGGTGACAAACCACAGTGGTCTGTGTTATGCCCAGCTTGCCTGATAATCTCCGAGTGTTGGTTGTTGGATTTGCCTCTACGTCCTGGCGCACGGCCTCCAAATCCACAGTTCGCTGCCTACCCGACCTTGGCTGATCATCGAGGTTTCTGTAACCTGAGCAAAGTTTCTTGAACCATGCGGTTGCGGTGCTGTGGTCCATGGAATCTTCCCCATTCGCATGACAAATGTTTTGTGTTGCTTGAGCAGCGTTATTGCGTAGTTCAAACTTGTAAAGCAAAAGTTCCGTAATTAGCCGGTTGTGGCTGTTCATCTTTTAGGCATCGTGACCACAGACAAAACGATGACATACAATGCTGTTCACGGCAACAACTACCACTTTATATCTCTAATCTATATTTTGAGGTTACTCACCTTTATTCCCAAAATCTTTTAGGAGGTTTTCGTCTCTATACATTACCAACACGTATTTTTCTTATTTACATCGTGGTTCAAGGAAAAACAACAAAAAAAAACCCCCATCTTTTTCAGCTCACGCAAACTTCGTTCCCTTCCTTTCCTTTCCCTATGACCAAATTCGGATTCAAAATAATCTACCACAAATATACATAATTGAACTCCCTAAAACACTTATAGCTAATTAAAACTTCAATGAATGAAACCTATATTACACATTTCCTAAAACATCAAAGTTAAAAAACTGTAACTTAATTATTAACAATTGCACATCAGTGCCCAATTAAAACAAACCTAAATACCTGACACAACCACTATACTCGACAATCACGGACCTCTCTCCACTCTGAAATAAGCATAATAACCTAGCACTTTCAGCCTCTGCCCAGGCCATTCTCAAGGAGTGGACGTAACAGATGAACCACCCGTCACCACCCACAAAACGTAGCGACCGTCACCACCATGAAACGTAGTGACGGGTGGTTCATCTGTTACGAACACTCCTTGAGAATGGCCTGGACAGAGGCTGAAAGTGCTAGGATATTATGCTTATTTCAGAGTGGAGAGAGGTCCGTGATTGTCGAGTATAGTGGTTGTGTCAGGTATTTAGGTTTGTTTTAATTGGACACTTATGTGCAATTGTAAATAATTATGGTTACAGTTTTTTAACTTTGACATTTTAGGAAATGTATAATATAGGTTTTATTGATTGAAGTTTTAATTAGCTATAAGTGTTTTAGGGAGTTCAATTATGTATATTTGTGGTAGATTATTTTGAATCCGAATTTGGTCATAGGGAAAGGAAAGGAAGGGAACGAAGTTTGTGTGAGCTGAAAAAGATGTTGGTTTTTTTTGGTTTTTTTTGCCTTGAACCACGATGTAAGTAAGAAAAATACGTGTTGGAAATGTGTAGAGATGAAAAACCTCCAAAAAGAGTTTGGGAATAAAGGTGAGTAACCTCAAAATATAGATTATGTCTAAATAGCATGTGAATAATTAAGCAGCTAGATGACATTTGCAATGCTGTATGAATATATGACTTTATATCTCTTTCGACTGAGTGCAGTGCGCAACTTGAACTAGTTTAAACATGTGACATACCCACCACAGCACATGCATTATGCAAATATTGCAAAACTTTTGACTCACCCTTGTACTTTTATATGGAGCAGAGGTGCTCCTATTTTAGGTATGTATAATTTCTGACATCTCTTGACATGGTTACAGTTCTTCAGTAAGCAAATCCACTTAAAGAAACCTGGGATTTTACTTTCAAGCTAAATGATACTTTTCCTGTTCAATAAGTTTTGACGCTGTGTAAATCATAAGTTAATCTAACCTTATGCTATTGTTCTGCATGTTTAGGGTTCTGCACTTAAATGATACTTAAAACTTTTTGATGCTGTGCAGAGAAAAGCTTATTCTCTGTTGATCAAGTATTTGTGATTGGGGTTTCTTGTTTTTGTGGGGTTAAAATCAAAGTGGGATATGTAAACATGAGTGAAGTTGCTTTGTATTTCAATAAGAGGCATTGTCTAAGATGTAAGACTGATGCTGATTTTTTGCTGATGCCTCTGGTGCTCTATGCATGAAATTCATGCTAAAACAAGTACAGGAACATAAATATGTTAATAAAACATGTTGTACAGGAAATCTTACATTTTGAACTTCTCTGTACACTGATTTTTGATATTCTGATTAACACAGAGTATATGTTAGGAAATATGCCAGTATTTTCTAATCTTTTTATTCTATCATCCAGTGGGGAAAATGTGAGAATCATTTTGACATGAAGTGAAACTATCCATATATCATTTGAAAGTGCAAATAAATAAGCAAATATGCAAATGGAGTACCCTTAATCAGGAATCGATTGTATAAAATTCAAGGATTGACTCTATGCTTGAATGTTGGAGGTAAAACCCTTTAATGTGACCCACTTTTCCATTTTTTTATCTTAAATTATAGAAGGTGCTAATATATTTTTGAATTTTTCAGCATATATTCATCACTATTAATTTAGCTTTTAATCTGTGAAATGATGTGAAAGGCAGTGACATTTATTTTATTTATGCATTTCACTATCAAGAAAAAATCCTGGGTATTCTTTAACTTTGTCACCTTGGTGTTTATATAGTTTTTTTGTTTTGTTTATACTATAACTTCTATTTGCTTATAATTTCAGATCATAAAAATAAGGAAATTTTGGAAATAACTCTTTTGACTCATTTTTTGTTTCAGGATGTCTTCCAGAGTACACAGATGGCAGAAAGGAATGGTGTGAAAAATGTAAATAATACTCAGCGAACCAGAAGAACAGGTGCAGTCCACTTCCTGGGGAATCATAATGGTGTAAATAATGGAATATCTCTCTCTACAGATAGTGGTAATAACTGTGATTTCAAAGTGTCTGATTTAGCACTGAGTGGGGAAATGCTTTCTGACAAGTGTGAGCCATGCCAAAGTGGAGCTTTCAATGACTCTGGGTTAGACAGTCTTAGTAGTAGTCATAGGGCTGGAGATATTCCTGATAGTGGGTCTGATTTCAGCCAAGATAGTGGCAGCAGTCTTGACTGTGATTCGCCAGGCATCACGGGAATTCCAACCTCAGGAACTGAGTTGCTACAGGAGTTCAGCTCAAAGGATTCACACCCAAGCAATGGAATGCTGTCCAACAAAGAGGTAGGCCGTGCCCTCAGGCAAACATAATGTCCAAAAGTGTGGTATAACCAAACTTTTTCTTGATATCTATGTTCATTATGTGCCTTATTCGAATTTGCAAGGTTTTGTTATGCAGTCAACTTTTGATTATTTATGGGTTAATTCTTTGATTTAACACAGTGGTGGCAAATTCTTATAGAAGAAATTTTAAGAGCATTTTTCTTTTTAAGATAACTGTGTTTTGGTGAATTCTGTGTACTTGCATTGTTGTTTCTTAATCACATCAAGCCCTTCACTGTTCATTGGAGAGATCAGAGTTAAAAAACCAGTTCACATCATGTCTGAAACTACCAACACACTTTTTACATCATGTGTGAAGCTGCCAGCACACTTTTTCACATCATGTCTGAAACTACCAACACACTAAAAAGTGCTGTATATAATGACCTCAGACCATGCAGAAGCAAAATTGCTTTTGTATGGCATATATACATTCTGTCACTTTCATTTTCTGTTAATCAGCTTGTGAAATAATTAGGTTTGAAGAATTTATGAAGGTGGCTGTTGGTATAATATGCAATAATATATTTATTAAACCATTTATATCATATTTTTCTTTGTAGGCTGTATCAGCACCAGCAATGCTAATCCCAAATCTGTAATTTTATAAAGAAAAGGTGCATTTCATAGGATGACCCAGCAGTCTAAAGATATAGGAAAAAACGAGCATCCTTTTAAAAAAAGTAACTCACTTTTTAAGTGCTTCTGTGTTACTTTCAAGTAAATAAAGAGCAAAAATCAGGGTTTTTTAAAAAAATTTTTTAGCATTACCAAAGTTTTGTAGTTTGACCTTACAGTTCTGTAGGGTGTAGTTCCATTGTTAGACCTGCAGTACTGACAAACATGTGTGACAATGTGCTTCTCACAGCACAGGATCTTTCACAAGAGCAAATAATGCCACCTTCGATGCATTGGGTTTTCTCGCAAAATGCTTGTAAGTAAAAGAGAAGAAGAAACCTTTCTGCCAACTGTTTACAGACTTCAATTTTTGTATTGTGCTACGTTTTCTGTTCTTGACGTATTTCTGGTAGTTTTCCAAATACATGACCGTTCCTGACAGTGTTTTAAAAATCAAAGTGCCACAAAAACACAGTTTTCTTTTGATGGAGCTTATTTTCTACAGAGCCTAAATTTATATTTTTTTAAACTGATAATGCACAAATTATATATGGAAATTACAGCATTTATTCATCATGTGCATCAGTGAGTTGATAAGCTCTTTGTATATACATTTTCGGTGACCCAAGATAATAAGGAGTTGACTGCATTTGAATTCTGCAATTTGTAATTTGTGCTGTGCAGATCTTTGTAGAAATATAATGTGCTTTTAGGCAATCTCTTTTTGAATATTTGGTTTATTTTTTGTTTTGTTCCATTTTTTCTTTGGAAGAAAAATATCTAGTCGTATTTATCCATGCTTGTGAACTAATTTTTCTAGTTCTAGCCATATCAGGTTACAGGGCATTTATAAAGGTTTATAATCAGTGAAAACATATAATTGTTTGAAAATAAACTTCTTCTTAAAATGTGGTATAATACAACTTAAGGAAATGTTTGTATATAATTTCGCTTAATATGTATATAAACATGGTATCCTTGTTTTTCTTATTGAGGTTTCACTATCCCTTTTTTTTTGTTTCAAATAATATCAATTTTGAGGTTTACCCATTTAGCAAGGAAATTTAACCTTTTGTCCATTTGATTGTTCTTGAATTTTAATGAACTTGTTAGTTACCGCTTGCTTTGTCTTACTCATGGATTGTTAAATCAGGTTCTTGGGCAGCAAAGCAAGTCTGTAACTAGTCCTGGAATCATTCTCATTTCTCTTTCTCTCTCTGTCTCCCCCCCTCTTTCTTTATGGAAGTGATTCAAGTGTTTACCTATTACTTTTTCAGCACTTTGTTTCTTTGCAAAGAAATAAAAGTGCTATTTGGTAACCATACCTATATTTCAAACTGTGATTCCAGGAAGATATTGTGATCTATTTTTCACTGGGTTCTGTAGAAAGTAGATTTTTCAGTTCCCTTTTATTTATAGTATGATTAGTCATTATTAATATTAATGACCAGTAATTTGTGTGTATCACACTTTCTAGTTCTTTGTTATTGATTTTAGATGTTATACCATTTTTCAAAATATTTGCTGTTTATTAGAAAGTTAAGGCAAATGCTTTATTTCTTATTTTATGAGTTTTTTTTTAGAAACTCTCATCTTTTTAAACTGTAAGGAAAATTCTAAGCATAATTTGTTCTGCATTTGTAATGTAAACATTAATAAATGATGTAAGAGCCAAATTTTTTTATTTAAAATTAAAATTTGTGTCATTTAAGACTATGGCCAGTCTCAGAATCATAATATAACTCTTTGTATTATGTCTCTGAAAAATATGCAGTGCTACAGTTTCTGTAACATTATATTTGATAGAAGAGTGCCAGTATATTGTACAACTTTGAGTTGTTTGTTAGTAGCGTTCAGTTTATTATCATTCACACAAAATATTATTTTGTAGATTTTTTGGAAAAATCCTGTAATATTATCACTCATGTTTGTTATATGATAGTATTGGATGGAGGTCAGGATGATAGCCTGATGCCATCAGTGTTTGTGAGACAACCAAACTAATAATTAAGAACTGAATAGATGTTTAAAACTATGAGACTTACCTCACCTGTCTTGTTGAAAATATTTCTGTGCTTCATGTTTTCATGGCTCTTCATTCCACAGCTTGCCTGCAGCACTGCATAGGTATTGTTCTCAATATTCATTTTGTGAGAATTTATGCACTGATTGTAGTTTTTCTTTCTTTCTTTTCCCCTTGTTTTCTATCTTTGGCATGACATTTCTAAATGTCATTGTCTGCACAAATGTACCATATTTTTACTGTTTTCCAATAGCCACCTTTTCAGAAAATTTGAAAATTACATTACTGTGGAGTGGGAATTGAACTTGCATCTTCTGATTTCTGTTTGAACATGATATCTGTTACAGAGGTGGCTACATGGAAAACAGTGAAAATACAGTGCATTTATGCTGGCAGTGACATTTGTATTGCCTCTATGTTGTATGTGAAGAATTATTTCTTCAGGAAGATTCATTTCCCACTGATATGCAAGATGAGATTTCCAGTCAGTTGATTTCATATCATGAAAAATGTGCCAAAAATTGCTAAAATCAGTGTGCCAACATTTTTGAAACAAATATTAAGAGTGGTAGTTGTATAATTCTACATGCAATCTACGGAATAAAAAAGTTGGGAAAACATGAAAGACAGAACTTTTTCAACAAGAAACAAAAACGATTGCTTCTAACTTTCACACATTCTACAATGCTTTATTGAAGTAATTCACATAAAACTGTTTTAGGAACATTTTAGGCATTTTTTTTATTTGCAAAGTAATTGTGTAAATATGAGGAATATGCAGAATTTTATCTCTATGAATAATTAAAGAATGAATGCCTTAGCGTGTTGGATTTGCTAGTGGCATCAGGCTTAATTTCTTTCTTTTTGTTACTTTTATGTGCAGTCATTTTCTTGATAAAATAAAACGTGTTTACATAATCAGCTTAATACTCCAGTTTTCTTTGAAAAAACATTAACTGAATATGACATGAGAATACTTTATTGTGTATTAGTAACTTCATGCAAGCCATAGTCTAAAATTAATTACAGATGCAGTAAAATATATATTTTAGGAGTACAAGTTATTTCTTTAATTTGATATTATATTACAATTATTTGATTGATATTCTTTCATGTTGCTTACATAAGAAAGTTTCACTAAATCTATCATAAAAAAAATTGTACTCACATGAAGCAGATTTTGAATGGAATGCTTGGGGGTATATTACCTCACTCTAAAGATTTATGCTTATTGTTCATAATGTGGAGATGAAATGCTAGCCACTTTGGTGAAATTAAGAAAGAAGATTGTAGTAATTGTGGAATAAATTTAAAATATGAAAAGTTTGTAATATTTAAAGGGAGTTTCTCCAGTCAAAAAATATACTTTTTTTTAGGTTTTTGCTCATTTAAAAGCTTTATTATTTTTATTTTTGATGAAGTATTTATATAGGTGTTAATATCATTTAAGTCAGAAGCAAATAATGAAGCAACATGTACATTAGTTGTCTCCTACTTATGCATCATTGCTCTCTTTGTTATGTGGGTTATGTTTCTGCCATCTCTTTCATGTGACTTGACAATTAAGTGCCATTACTGTGCAACATTGATGTATTCTAGGTTTGTTTCTAATGATTTTTCTGCATATCAGTATGTAGTGGGAGATGTAATTTTTGCTGTATCATGTGTTTACATGTGCATCTTCTTAGAAGCTGTAGTTTGAATATTGAGAGTAAAACTTCCTTTGTTCTGCCATTGTTACCTATTCTACTAAATGTAGTTGTGTGTGCAATGTGCTGTCTAGTTTTGTGCTCTTTGGTTAAATTCTAACCATTACTGTGTTTTTGTGCATATGCTGCAGTTGATGAAGTAAGTACTTTTATGATTTTATGTGTAAATAAAAAATTACTTATGTTGCAATGATATTGATTTCATACAGCATACCTATTTGCAGATTCATTCTTGTGTTGGAATGCTAAGAATTTGCAGTTAGAAAACTTTGTTGTGCAGATTGATAAATTAAATGAATTGTTTACTGAGTGTCTTTTTATTTGAGAAATACACCAGATATCCACTTTTGGGCAGCACTTTCAAGATGCGTTTTTTTTTGGTAAAACAAACATTTCTTTTCATTTACATTTAGGCTTACACATTCACATAACATGAAAAAAAAATGCATGCATATTGGGGGGAAACTTTTTTTTTTTTTTTTTTTTTTTTTTTGCGATACTTGGTGTGTGTGCATTTCACCTGTAATGTGAATACTTGCATAACATCAGAGGTGAACAATAACTTAAGTGGAGTGAGTGAACAGTTATGTAGTACAACAATTATATATATCCAAATATATATTATATGCTTTTATTGATTTTGGCTACAGAAAGTTATTCTCATTTTATTTTTGTCTTCCAGCCATCTTTGCTTTGCAAACATTTGTCAGAAGGAAATGTAAAATAACCAAAGCTCTTTTTTTTCTTTTTTTTTTTTTTTTTTTTCTGCCATCATAAGTACTATATTGAGAGGGCAACGTTTGAAAAACATGACTAATCAAATTTATGAGAATTAAGTTTCAGGGCTGCTTTGTTCTACAATTCATAAAAGGATGAGTCTTTATAACTGATACTCTATTTTACATTTTCCTGTGATAAGTGCTCAGAAAAGAGAAGATAGCAATAAGAAAATGAAAATGTGATTGGAGAAAACACAAAAAAATATCAGAAATACAGCAATAAAAATTAAATCTGTGCTGAAGCATAAAAAAAGAATGCAATATGGAAGCTTTCAAAGTTATAATTAACAATATTTTTGAGATCCAAAACAGTGGTTGGAAAAGACTAGAGATACAGTTTGAAAGCTCCCTTATCACATTCTTATTTTTATGCAATTAAAGTTATTATTTCATTTTTTATTTCTGTTGATGAACAGAATTCTTAATGTTCAAGGACGTTGGAGTTAAAGTTAAAAGCTTTCTAAATTTACAAATTTGGTGCTAAAAATTAAAAAAAAGATCTATTTATTTTTGTGAAACAAATGCAAAACAGACTGAAGGACAAAACATAAAAAAATCGATGTTTTTTAAGGGTTTTTTTTTTTTTTTTTTTTTTCGCGTGCCAGTTCATTGTGAATTTGTGCCTTACTGTGAAGTGGCTTTTTAAATTATTAATTAAACTTTTCTGTCACTTTATCTGTTCAGTTCAACTTGACCAACCTCATTACTTTTGATCCCATATTAATGGCAGTGCATGTGAGCAAGTTATACGGTGCTTAGTTGTTAATTTTGTCTAGACTTCTCTGAAACCTAATTCTATCACATGTACTTTTTCTTATCATTTTTGCATTTAATTTTTTTTATTTATAAATTGGAGATGAATTTTGAATATCAGCCAGTGCCGTATAAATTTTGGCTGCACCATTTTTTTTTTCCAGAACTGCATCACTCTTTTTATTTTACAAACTATTATTATTATTTTTTTGTCTTTGAGGTTTTCACAGTTATGTTCAAATTTTTTCTTAGGCTTCTAATCAGCTCATATACATTATATTTTAAATAAAAAATATTTATTTTTCAGTATGCATATGCTAGTTTTTTCTCACATTTAGATCACATGTACTCTTCTGTAATTCAATATAATAATAATAATTATTATTATTATATACAGGAGTTTATCAAAATAATGTAAACACATATTGTTTCTAGAAAATGTTTTATTAATAAACTGTTGGCCTACCTCGGGCTTTCAGAATAAAAGCAGTTCAGCTTGGAATATACAAGTCAGGCACATGTGATAATGGAATTTGGAATCTTCTTTGTGTAAAATATGTCCCAACTCTGCCAATGATGTTGGAGGTAGTAACTGTGACTTAAACTTTTGCTCCAGATATTTGCACAAATGTTGAATAATATTGAGATCTGGAGACTGAGGTGGCCAGGGTAGCTGCTGTACCTCATTCTCACACTCTGAAAACCACAACTTAACAAAGGCAGTGATATGGCACCCCACAGCATCAAGGATCCACCTCTGTGCTTCACAGTCGGAACCAAGCAGTTAGGGTGGTACGCAGCTTCAGGTTTTCACCAGATGTAGACTCTACCAGCTATAAGAAAATGTGAAACGCGATTCATCAGACCAGATGATATGTTGCTAGTCTTTAGCATCCTAGTTTGTATGTGCTTTGAACAACCTTACATGTTTTGTTGCATTGATGTTGGTAATCAGATGTTTGTGGATTGCAGCATAGCCATAAATACCAGTGTAATGGAGTTCCTGATGAACTTTTATAATGGAAATGGAATATTCCAACTGGCATTCAACTCTGCTGCTACTTGTAGTGCTGTGGTTTTGTGCTTCCAAATGCTGTGGTCTTGTGCTTCCTTGTACAATCTGGGCCAATATTCACTTATCCCTATCTGATATCTTTATATGGTGTCCAGAATTGGTATGTTTGGAGGCATTGTCATGTTCTTTTTGTTAGGTAGTCATAGTTTTCAATACAGTTCCTCATGTCACACCTACTATATATTTCTGCTGTTCTAGTTACTGAAGCTCCTGCAAGACAAGACGTGCATATCAATGATCATGTCTTTTTTGAGGTCACTGAGATCTGATATTATCGACAATTACTCCACAACAGCTGTTTCACCTGTGACTGGTACTGCTATGTGACAGCTGACATTGTACTGCACCCCTTTATATACCTCACATTGCAGATGACATCTTCCCTGTAATTTGGATACAGTGCATTACGTGTACTCCAATTGTAATTGTGTTTCCATTATTTTGATAAAACCCTGTGTGTGTGTGTGTGTGTGTGTGTGTGTGTGTGTGTGTGTGTGTGTGTGTACGTGTACACACTGGAATGTTGGTTTATTAATACACGATACACCTACCTAGTAGCATGTTGCACTGCCCTTGGCCTGCAGAAATGTTGTACCATACAGAAATGATGAGTCCTGCTCTTGCTTTAAATTCAACAATGGTGCAATAGCCTGTTCCACAACATCCCAAAGTTGATTGATAGGGTTTCAATCTGGTGACTGTGCAGTCTGCTGAAGCAAGGAAAACTCATTGGCATGTTCCTGAAACAATCTGGTGGTGATATAGCCTTGTTATCATGTGCATTACCCTACTGAACATGTCCATCTGCTTGATGATAAACTGTAGACATGAAGAGATGAATTTGGCCAACAACGATAATCAGAAACACGGTGACATTGAAATGTTCTTTGATGGTTGTTAGGAAGCCTCACGCATGCCAGAAAAACATTTCCTATAAGCACACCACTGACACCTCAGCCTGTCCTGTTGGCACCTCACAGAATGGTTCCATGGCTTCATGTTACATATGCCAAATTTGCATCTTACTAGTTGCATGATGTGAAAGGAACCTTGATTGGTCCTTGTAGGTGACCTTCCCTCTCCCCTCAGTGGTGGTCTAATGTTAAGTCTTCCATACCCATTGGAGGTTTACTTTCATGTTCAACATTGATACTCAACATGGTTGTTAACTGTTCTAGCCCATTCATGGTGTGTTCAGAGATGAACCTTGGCACTCCAATATTGAATTTGGCAGATATTTTCCAGGCTGTGGCCCATCTGTTTGTTTGCATGATTTTTTATTTACCTCCTTTGACTCCTCTGATCCACCAGCTGTTCTCTTTCCCAGGATTGCTGGAATTTTTTGCCAGTAACTCCATTTACAGTAAACCATTGTTACGGTTTTGCATGAAAAGCCCAAGATGAATTTGGTTTGGGAGGTGCTCGAACTTGCAGGCTTGGCGTCAACTATCATTCCACATCAGTAGTCATTCAGATCACTCGTTTTGTCCTTTCTGACACTCAGTTGAATGCTAACTGGTGTTTGATGAACTTGTCTGCCTTGTTTATAGCACACCATGTTCATGTTCTGTTTTAGTGTTGGAGTGAGCCATTTGTGTGAAGTGGGCAGGTCTGTCTAATAAACTTGCATCTCAGTGTGTGTGTGTGTACTGTATTTCGGAAAACCAGTTCATAATTTTTTTATACCATACTGTCAGAACATTTCTTACATATTACCAAATCTAGTTCTTTTATTATTGTATGTACGTAAGTACAATATTATATATGCACCAAGTTACCATTTTATTATGGCACTGTAATACAGGGTGTCCGAGAATTATTGGACACATTACAAAATTATATAAAAACAAAACATTAAACAGATAGAAAGAAACTGACTGTACTAACTTACAATGTGACTACACAAGTTAATAAATTTCGATGTGAGATCCCTTGGTTGCTTGTAGTACGTCCAAGCGATACTCGATTTCATGCCATGTATTGGCAAGCATCTGAGGAGTTGTGGAATTAATAGCAGCTGTGATGCGCTGCTTCAGTTTCTGCAAATCAGCACAAGGCGTCTGATAGACACAATCCTTCACATAACCCCACATGAAATAATCCAATGGAGTTAGATCTGGAGAGCGAGGAGGCCACGGAATGGGACCCCCACGCATAATCCATCTGTTGGGGAAATGCTCATTTAGGCACTTACGTACATATGTTGACCAATGCGGAGGTGCGCAGTCTTGTTGGAAAATGACGTCATATCTTTTGATTTGGGGTATAGCAAAATTTTGTAGCATATCCAAGTAAATATAACCGGTTTTTTCACAGAAGATGAAAGTGCCAATCACTTCTCTTTTTGATAGGGCGCACCAGACATTAACTTTTGGAGAATCACGTTCCAGTTCAATAGCAGCATGAGGTGGTTCACTGCCCCATATCCTACAGTTGTGATGATTCACAATACCAAATACATAAAATGTGGATGCATCACTAAAAATTACAGTACTGAGAACGTTTTTGTCGTTTTCCACTCGATTCAGCATATCCACAGTGAAATCGTATCACAGAGTGTGATCATTTACATGCATCTTTTGCACTATTTGAATTTTATAAGCATGAAACTTTAATTTCTTGTGCATCGTGAACTGTTGATTTCGGAATGCACCGTTCTCTGCTTACTTTATGAACGGATTTCCTGGGGCTTCGTCGGAAACTTTTATTAACTTGGTCAACCATCTCACCGCTAACGATAGGCCTACCGGCTCCTCCACGATGTTCCACATTGCCAGTTTCTTTAAACTGTTTCATCCACCGCTTAATTGAATTCATTGACGGAGGATTACAACTATACTCTAGACGGTACCGTCTTTTAACTTTAATGACAGACTTTAATTCTGCAAGCTATAACACACACATCGCCTTCTGCTGTATGGATGACGTGACTACTGATTGCACATTTCTCATACATTCCTCATTAGGCCGCATCTAGTGACATCTATCGGATTCTGGGAGTAACAATTCTGCAAAACAAAAATATAGAAACTGTGTTAGTAATGCGTGACAGAAAAACAGACAATGCTCATAGTTTTTTTTGTACATAATTATGTAATGTGTCCAATAATTCTCGGACACCCTGTATTATATCTATGGAAAAACATATTTTGCAGTTACTGAAAATAACGGTAAATAACAGTTTTATTTAAGACCTATACTAAATAAATGCTAGATTAAAAGAATTGTATGTAAAACACTGAAATTTCTTATCACTTATTTATAACTTTTCAAGAATATGAGAACCTGTTATTATTACATTATTATGTTGTTAACATTAGAACTCCACAGATAATTATTTTCTCATATGAGATTTTATTTAAGATTTCATTAATGAAAAAATATCGATAGCTAATTTTCATGTAGTGTGGTAGCTGTGTTTTTTTTTTTTTTTTTTTTCATATCACAGGCTGCTCTCTTTTTATCTTAACCAGGCATACTGCTACTTCACTAAACAGTCATTTAAACTACAATATACGATTTGACAATTTTGAGGTGACAACTGATATTTAGGGAATGGAGTTGCAAAATACTTGTAGGTCTCTCACTATCATCCCTTTTTCAGTTGCTTTTAATAAATCATCAACAACCATAGGACAGATGTCCGTAGGTATTTGGTGCCACGAGGCAGCAGATTTCAATCGTCTTACGGTGTGTACTACCAGCACATTGACACACATTGACACTGGTAAACCTAGCCATCCTAGGAAAGAGGGTCCAAGGACAAAGTGCGTACAGGGCCAACTTCAGAGGGAACCATGCACACATTCGGGGCCCCTGAATGATGGGAGTCTGCGAAAAACCCCAGAAAAACTGCAGACTGGATGGCCAGCAGGACCGGGAGTCGAACACCCATCAGAAACGTCCACCTCCCACTCAATTCACAGTGACTTAACCAACTATGCCATGCCGGTGGTTTTTAATAAATGCCAAATACAAATTATGGGATATAATAAAATTACTAAAAATTAGCTTTGAAATGTCTAATAACTTGTATTTTATGAATTCAAGTCCACCCAATAATTATATTGGCAAATAAAAAAAGAGAGAAAAAAAAACCCCTTTTAGCAACAAAATTAGTTCTCGTTCTTTGTATTTCAAACTTACTCTGAACAAAACTCTGCAAAAGAAAGTAGGAAAATTAGTATTATCTGCATGTCAGTATGCATGATGCAGTTTCAGAAATGTTTTGAAATCTATAAGAACCTGGTTGCTTCAGTCCAATTTTTTATTGGTGTACACCAAGCTTTTATGTATGTGTGTATGTTTACCTACACCAATAAAAAATCAGATTGAAGCAATCAATTTCATATAGATTTCATTATGTGGTGTATTTTCTCTTCTGAAAAAACAAAAACAAAAAACATTTTGATTTATTCCCCATTAGTTTTAAAAATAAATTTTTGTATTGTAGGAAAACTTGCTTGCTCTTTTGTAGACTAGTGTCATCTAGTTGGAAAAGATATACATGGTGATCCATTTAAACCAGTACCCTGAAAAAACCTTACATTTTTATAAGGGGTCGCACAAGGATCTTCTTCTTTTTTCAATAGAAGCAGCAACTCCTGGAGAATGAAAACCGCCACCGTGAAGAAGATTGTTAACCGTAACTGTAACTCAGCTTGTGATTTGTTTGTTGTTGCATTGTCATTCACTTGCGTGCATTCGGAAACATGCAGTATTCTGTTCCAGAGCGTGATTTTTTAGTGAAATCATATTGGGTAACCAATTCTGTCATCAAAATGCAACGAGCATTTCGAAGAGAGTTTGGAGTTCCAAAAGTGCCAAGCAAGTCAACAATTCTGTCGATGGCAAAATAACTGGAGCAAACCGGTTCTCTTCTCAGCGGTAGCGGAAGACATCACCCTCCGATGCCCCCAAACGCATGTGAACGATGTTCGGCAACATTTACTTCAATCTCCGACGAAATCGTTGCGCAGATTAAGCCAACAGACAGGATATTCATACGGAACTTGTCAAAGGGCAGCAAAAAAAGCAAATATTCGACCATTTAAAGTGCACGTAATCCATCAGCTGCAGGAACCAGAGAAGGAAAAGAGAGTAAGTTACTGCAAATGGTTTCAAAATTTTCTTAATTTGCTATCTGATATTCTCTCTATCACATGGTTTACGGATGAAGCCTGGTTTCATCTGTCAGGCTACGTCAATTCGCAAAACAGCAGATACTGGGCTGCAGAAAACCCACACATTATGTGTGAAACACCGATGCATTCACAAAAGGTTGGTGTATGGTGTGCGGTTTCGTCTATGAAAATTATTGGCCCCATTTTTTTCTCTGAGACTGTCAACACTAACGTTTATTGCCGGATATTCAATGAATTTGTGGAACAACTTGATGACATTGAATTGACAGAGGGCTACTTTCAGCAGGATGGCGCTATGTGTCACACATCGAAAATCTCAATGGAACTCATAACCAGCTTCTTTGATGACAGATTAATTTCAAAAAACATATGGCCTCCCCGATCTCTGGACTTAATTTCCCCTGACTTTTTTTTATGGGGCTACTTAAAGGATAGAGTTTACAAAACCCATCCAAAAACATTGGATGCATTGCGTGAAACAATCACGACTGAAATTGGCAATGTTACTGCTCATACTCTACATGAGACATCACTGAATATGGTGCTGCGTGTTCAACTGTGTTTACAAGAAAATGGAGGACAATTCCAACATTTGCTTTAATAAAATGATTCTCCAATACCACATGTATAATTCTCAACTTACTGTATGATTTTGTTGTTATTTATAAGAAAGTTATAAGTAAATCACATGGTACTGGTTTAAATGGATCACCCTGTATAAAATACAAGTATGTCAGACTTCAAATTCCTGGTGTACTTTGTATGCTTCATAATTAAAAGTTAATGGTAATGTATCAGTGACCGTAACTCTCATTCTGTGCAAGTAGGTTAAGCTAGTTGTAGACCATATATCAGGGAGCTATCCAAGCACTGTTAGACTGAAGTTTGACTAGATTGAGCCCCATTGCTCAGAAATTTGCCACAGGTTTAAAAGATAGTTTACTCCAGTTCACCATACATTAAATTATTTAATTATATTCTTAGTGCTATTTAGATGATTTTTGTACTTTTATTAGGCACAGACACACCAGTGTTACCAATTATTTGAGGGTCTGGTATTCTAGTAGCCCAAAATGATTATAAGATTTACCTTTATTTCTATTTTTTTCCTTATGGAATGACCTTGTATAGCAGTGTGTGGCAACATTGCTCTCCTCTGTCATGCAGTGCTATGACTTGTCCACATATTCATAACCATTATCTGCTACAGTAAAAGGAATTTGAAAATAAATTAGCTTTTCTTTGGGATTTTTAAATACTCTTGATGCACTTCTTGTGAATGCTGTACACATTATGCACAAAGCTATTTGGTCAGATACTTTGTTATAGATTGCTTTTGGAAACACTACATAATTTATGTTCATGTGCATGAATTTAGTTATGTTTATGCATGGCTTCTGTTCTAGTTTTGCTTGAAAATATTATGCACTTGATGTTTTTTTATGTTTGCATATCAATATTTCTTACTTGCTTTTTGTTAAGGGCAATGCTGAAAATGAATAATATTTTCTTTCATATCCCTTATTTTTTGTTCATAATAACTTATATGTTTTAATCATGGCAGTTAAATGTAGTTATATATTACATTTTGTGTAATGATAAAACATTTTGATTTGTCAAGCAGAAAGCTTTAGTTTCTGGATGCAGTAATGATTTATAAGGGAACATGATAAATGTTCAGAGTCTGTGCCATTTTCAGAGTTTCATTATTTGTTCTTTTTTTTCATATTACATTTTAATATTTACTTTTGCATTCTTTAAGCACAGTGTATTTGTAGGTGTTTATTGTCATTTTCTTTTGAACAGGTGTTACATTTTCATAGAAAAATTACACCCTAAATTTATCTTATCCTTAACTTTTACTGTCTTTTAAATAATAATAAAAAAATCCAATAATTCTTAAACGTGAAAAAAGAATCTGATGCTCCTTCAGCATTCAAAAAATTTAATTGCAGCTTTCATATCCAGTTTTGCAAAACCTATTGCTCATAATTGTGTGTATTTTTTGTAAAGGCTGAAAAGTTTAACTTCTCAGTGTAAAAATAGAGGAATATTTCATATGCAATTGGAAAATAGGAAAAATTTTAAAAATTATAGGAACATGTATTTTATAGAACTTATTCAGATAAATTCTCTTGATTCATCACTATTACAGATTTAAGATGATCAAAACATTCAGAGTTAGATTGAAATTTTAATTTGCCTTGCAAATTAGTTATGCATGGAAATATCATGACTTCACTGCTATCAGCAAACTGCTGCTCTGATAAGGTAGCACAACAATATGCAAAACTATTCTGCTCACAACTTACAAAAATTATTACGGAAAAACAATGCTCAACAACTTTCAAAATTTTCTTTTGTGTTTCAGTTACCTTGTACAAAAAAAAATCGTTGATTATTTGCCAACTTCTTGCATGAAGGTTTCAATTAATTTTAAGCCATGGATAAAGATTGTTCTGAATTTTTTTTTTTTTATAGAAAATTGCTTATGATGCAAACACTGAGGAATTTTATGCAATTACTTCTTCAATATGAAGTTTGTTGTTCAGTACAATGCACTGGTTTAGGTATCTGCACACTGTGACCGAAATCTGTGTTCAAAACAGTGTGTTTTTTGTACACTGCTTATGTAGAACGTGGAAGGAAAAAGTGAAAGAAAATTATCATAATAATTCTAAGCCAACTTGCTATATATTTTCTGCAAAGGAAAATCATGCTAGTGAACTAAGATTTATTCAATTGTCATATTTTTACACATAGATTTACAAAAATAGAGGCATATTTTATATGCAATTGAAAAATAGGAAAGATTATTAAAAATTATTCAGAGAAATTCTCTTGATTCATCACTATTACAGATTTAAGATGATCAAAACATTCAGAGTTAGATTGAAATTTTAATTTGCCTTGCAAATTAATTATGCATAGAAATATCATGACTTCACTGCTGCTCTGATAAGGTAGCACTACAATATGCAAAACTATTCTGCTTACAACCTACAAAAATTATTAAGGAAAAACAATGCTCAACAACTTCCAAAATTTTCTTTTGTGTTTCAGTTACCTTGTACAAAAATCTTTGATTATTTGTCAACTTCTTGCATGAAGGTTTCAATAAATTTTAAGCCATAGATAAAGATTGTTCTGAATTTTTTTTTTTTTTATAGAAAATTGCTTATGATGCAAATACGAAGGAATTTTATGCAATTACTTCTTCAATATGAAGTTTGTTGTTCAGTACAATGCACTGGTAGCATTTTGGTTTAGGTATCTGCACACTGTGACCAAAAACTGTGTTCAAAACAGTGTGTTTTGTTCCCAGCATAATGAATATTTCTACACTGCTTATGTAGAATGTGGAAGGAAAAAGTGAGAGAAAATTACCATAATAATTCTAGGCCAACTTGCTATATATTTTCTGCAAAGGAAAATCATGCTAGTGAACTAAGATTTATTCAATTGTCATATTTTTTGCACAAGGATTTACATTAGTGAAATAAGATTTATTCAACCCACAGGCCAATGAAAGAATACCTGATGAGGCAGTGTCAGATTCTTGTGCATGAAATCAATTTCATACAGTTCTGCTTGAAATATTTTGTTGTGTGCAGTACTTCACTCAGTGTTTGTCATAGGCATCACTTAGACCACTTGTGCAACCCCTCATTACTATTTGTAGTTCCTCTGAGCTTAATGCATTGCAGCAGGCATATGATTATGTTTTATCACAAAGCTAAGTGACTACTCAGAATTCCTCAAAGTTCTTTGCTTTTAGAATCCATCGTATATCTAAGTTAACATGTGTGTATCCAACTGAGACTGTAATGTAGAAATTCTTGTCCCTTCCATGTTGCAGTGCACTGGCTAATATCACAGATTTTTGTGAAAAGTTGGAGAATGGTTATGTGCCAAATATTAAAATATATTATCTTTGTTATTCTTGAAAAGTACGATTCTACTTTCTTGAAGATCATCATTATAAATCCAGAAATCTTGCTAAACATTTAGTTGGATTTGCAAGCCAAGGAAAATCAATTATTAGCCATAGAAACTATTTTTGGTAAGGAAAAAATTGGTTGTAGAAGAAAGATGACTGTATACAATGTAATGCATACATTTGCTCCATTTTATAGTGTAATAACTACCGTAGAAAGTAACGGAATCATTGGAAAGTTAAAATTTCCAACTAGAGTGTGTGCTTGAAAGGAAGCCATAGAAAAATTGATAGATTTAATAGAAGACATGACCTATGCTGATTACCGATGTGCACCAATTTACCTGCAGGGGACAAAGTTAAGTTTTCTGTAACAGATCATAGGCATAACAGAAATGATAGTTTTCAGATGGCAGGGGATATTGCAATGAGCTGCATGGAATGGTTAAGTTTAATGACATTCATAATAATTTCATTGTTATTGTATTTTTATGCATGTATAATTATTTCAGAATATTCTGCATGCCATTCCATTCTGAATATCAGTTTGTTTTCAAGTTTAAAATGATAATGAATGATTCAAAATGTCATTCATATGTCTTTTAGATACTATTTGAGATAATTTGATATCTTCATCCCCAGGAAGCAAACTCTGACAATGCATAACATACATAAAGTAGTGTATTGTGAGTAAAAGTATCATAAACTATGTTCATCCAATTATGGTGAAAAAGAAGAATAGAAGAGAGACAAATTTGAACCATCATGTCTCTCCAGTAGACAAAATATTCCAGCCATGTCCAGTTACCCATCACTGTGTTAATGACCATCCCTGTCTATTATAAAACCATAAATTCTCATAGGAGCTCTGTCTGTCAAAACTTGCATTGCTAGTTATGTCCTTTATATATATATATATATATATCTTCACTAAAGTTCTTTCACACCGCTTGAAGCTGACACTGGACATGGCTCAACTGAGAGAACAAGCTGGATTCAGGAGTGGCTACAGCACAATAGATCATATCCACGTACTGAGAGAACTAATTGAAAGAGCGAGGGAATATGAGCTTCCATTGTGCATGGCTTTTATCGATTATGAAAAAGCCTTTGATTCGGTGAAACCATCAGCAGTTGCAATGGCTCTGAAATCCTGCGGAATTGAAGATGCATACATTAATATTATTAATAACATCTATGAAAATGCAAGTGCAAAGATTCGGCTGTTTGAAAATACAACACACATAAAAATTGGAAAAGGAGTGAGACAAGGTGACACCATATCTCCGAAGCTCTTTAATGCCACATTGGAAAATGTCTTTCAATCACTGAACTGGGAAAACAAAGGGATAAAGATTAATGGAGATTATCTAACCCACCTTCGTTTTGCTGATGACATAGTCATTTTTGCAACTACCCCATCAGAGCTACAGAGTATGATCCAGGAACTTGCTGACAAGAGTAAAGAAGTGGGATTAAAAATGAACTTTCAGAAGACAAAAGTGATGTACAATGCTTTTACAAGAAATGAAGATTTATTGATTGATGGAGAAAAGCTGGAGATAACAGACACGTACGTTTATCTTGGACAGCAGATATCAAGTGAGGGTCACATTGGTGAAGAAATTAATCGGCATACAAAACTTGCCTGGAGAGCTTTTGGAAGAAACAGCAAAATTTTCAAGAGCAATATGCCATTATGTCTTAAAAGAAAAGTGTTTGATCAATGTATCCTTCCAGTGCTTACGTATGGTGCAGAGATGTGGACCTTAACTAAAAGAGACATACAAAGGCTGCAGACAACTCAAAGAAGCATGGAGATGTGCATGCTTGGTGTAACCAGGAAAGATAAGAAGAGGAACTCATGGGAAAATGACAAGAGTGGAAGCCATTATCAGAGTAAAATCCCTGAAATGGCAATGGGCTGGACATATTGCTAGAAGGACAGACCATCGATAGACAGTCAAAATTTTAGATTGGATTCCAAGGGACAGGAAAAGACCTCATGGAAGATGGGTGGATGAAATTCGAAAGTATGTGGGAGTAACATGGAGAGACTTTCGTCCAGCAGTCCACTTTTTTTATCAATTGATGATATATCATCATCATTGTCAACCATTATCAATTCACTGCTGGATAAAGGCCTTACCAAGTTTCTTCTACGATGGTCTGTCTTGTTCCAGTCTTCTTCCATGTTACTCCCGCATACTTTCGAATTTCATCCAACCATCTTCTCGAGAGTTGGATAATGAGTCGTGCAGCTCTGTCAGAGGGACTTTCAACTTCTACGACTTTATCCTTCAGTTTCTTGTTTATTATAAATCGAACACCACTAGTTCTGCCAGTATCTTTCCCACGATAGTAGAAGAGATGTCCACTTTTCAGTTTTTTGAGATCTTCTCCTTTTCACCTTACCTCACTTAGCCCGACGATGTCCCACTTGATCCTTTATAGTTCCTCTTCAGATTCCAGAAGCCTTGAATCAGAAGATAGAGAGCGTCCATTGTAAGTAGCCAAGGTTAGCATCAAATGGCAGCCTAGTTCGGTCCTCCGGTGATTCTTAGCACCCTCTGCCTTCATGTCGCGCTGGCCGCTGCCTTGGCCAGGTACATTCCAGCTGCCGGAGACTGAGGGCCAAGATTTAAGTTGTGGAGTCATTTTGAAGGGGTTTGGCCATAACTCACACCGCTGGCCAAGCAGGTTCGTGAATGTGGGATAACATTTCCTCTAATACCGATGGTATAGTTATACCGCTATTGGCATTCGTCAGAGCCCCTTTAGTGGGAACAGGGTGCACCACGAGAAGGCGGGGTTGACATTTGTCTAGGAGAGACTGTGATGTTACACATCACCTGACCTTACATCCCGATGATAATATATATATATATATATATATATATACATACATGCATATCATCATCATCATCATCATTGTCAACCATTATCAATCCACTGCTGGACAAAGGTCTCCCCAAGTTTCCTCCACAACGGTCTGTCTTGTGCCAGTCTCCTCCATGTCACTCCCGCATATTTACGAATTTCATCCACCCATCTCCCATGTGGTCTTTTTCTGGGTCTTTTCCTGTCCCTTGGAATCCAATCTAAAATTTCGGCTGTCCATCTATGGTCTGTCCTTCTGGCAGTATGTCCAGCCCATTGCCATTTCAGGGATTTAACTCTGATCATGATGTCTTCCACTCTCGTCATTTTTTGGATCCACGAGTTCCTCTTCTTATCTCTCCTGGTTATACCAAGCATGCACCTCTCCATGCTGCTTTGAGTTGTCTGCAGCCTTTGTATGTCTCTTTTAGTTAAGGTCCACGTCTCTGCACCATACGTAAGCACTGGAAGGATGCATTGATCAAACACTTTTCTTTTAAGACATAATGGCATATTGCTCTTGAAAATTATGCTGTTTCTTCCAAAAGCTCTCCAGGCAAGTTTTGTACGCTGATTAATTTCTTCATCAATGTGACCCTCACTTGATATCTGCTGTCCAAGATAAACATACGTATCTGTTATCTCCAGTTGTTCTCCATCAATCGATAAATCTTTATTTCTTGTAAAAGCATTGAACATCACTTTTGTCTTCTGAAAGTTCATTTTTAATCCCACTTCTTTACTCTTGTCAGCAAGTTCCTGGATCATACTCTGCAGCTCTGATGGGGTAGTTTAATCCCACTTCTTTACTCTTGTCAGCAAGTTCCTGGATCATACTCTGCAGCTCTGATGGGGTAGTTGCAAAAATGACTACGTCATCAGCAAAACGAAGGTGGGTTAGATAATCTCCATTAATCTTTATCCCTTTGTTTTCCCAGTTCAGTGATTGAAAGACATTTTCCAATGTGGCATTAAAGAGCTTCGGAGATATGGTGTCACCTTGTCTCACTCCCTTTCCAATTTTTATGTGTGTTGTATTTTCAAACAGCCGAATCTTTGCACTTGCATTTTCATAGATGTTATTAATAATATTAATGTATGCATCTTCAATACCGCAGGATTTCAGAGCCGTGGTAACTGCTGATGGTTTCACCGAATCAAAGGCTTTTTCATAATCGATAAAAGCCATGCACAATGGAAGTTCATATTCCCTCGCTCTTTCAATTAGTTCTCTCAGTACGTGGATATGATCTATTGTGCTGTAGCCACTCCTGAATCCAGCTTGTTCTCTCGGTTGAGCCATGTCCAGTGTTACCTTCAAGCGGTGTGAAAGAACTTTAGTGAAGATTTTATAAACCACTGATAGGAGGCTGATAGGTCTGTAGTTCCTGAGATCCTCAATGTCACCTTTTTTATGTAGCAGGATCATTGTAGCATTGTTCCAATCCTCAGGAATCTTCCCTTCATTAAGGCATCGAGTGAAAATTTGGGCGAGTACTGTTTCAATTTCTCCACTTGCTTCTTGTATGATGTCTATAGTAATTCCATGCATATAATGAATTACATCTCATTGTATGGCTGCCCACATATAATGCTGGCCTTTGGAAGCTGTCTTAGAATGTTGAACTATATAGCTTCCTATAATGTGTTCATCAAAGTAACTTTTTCTTTTATGATATGAAGACCTTCAAACCTGCTAATTTCAACCTGATTTTCCACTTTATGTTGTCTTACTGTCTTGCTTGGGATCTCTGAATCCATTTTTTTTTTTTTTTTTTTTGCTTTCCTCTTTCTCTCTCTCAAAGCTGCATTTTCTCAGTTACTTACCTGTATCATCATGCATTCATTTCAGTAAAGTTCAAAAACTTAAATACTCTTGCAGCTTCAAAGTTTTGTTTGTTTCAGCTTGATTTATCACTATTAATTTAAAATTGACAACACAATTACAGTTGCTTATCTTGCACTGTTAACTGAATTATTATTACTCTTTTTGAAGTTAAAAGAAAAAGGAATTAAGCTTGTTACTTTGAAATATAATTGACATTGCAAAAGGTATTGACTTTTTGCTTTGGTCTATTTGCCAGTCTGTTTATAAATTTTCAGTTACAGTTAAATTTAGAAAAATTCTAATTTAGTCTTTCTGGCTTCTTTTACTATCACTGCTTTTTCTATGATCATACTGAAGTGTTTGATAGCAATATGGGTCACACTTTTTTCTGCCAAACTTTTGTAGCTTATTATATATTCTTGCATTTTATAGTTGTTCACATTAATGTCATGTATTATAAAACATATGTTTGCCCCACAACTCATGCATAAAAAAGAAATACTTTTCACTTGTGCTTTGTTTATCAATCAACCAAACATATTATGATTAATAGTTAACATTTGTATAATAAAATGAAAACTGCTGCTGGATGTCATTTGACAACTTTGTTGCTATTTGGTTAACAAGTTGAACTTGTTGTATTTATCAGATAATTAATAAGATTTTTGAACAATAGTAGTGACATTTAATAAAGGAAATAAAGGAACTGCAGATAATATAGAATATCAAGAGATTGTGGCTTTTGCTTATTTTCAAATTTTTAAATAATGACATTCTTATCTAGAGGTCAAATAAAGAAAATGCTACAAGACATTTCAGTTGATCTTGTCACAACCTTTATTAACCATGTTTCATTATCTGTTGTGTTTAGCCTGTCTCTTAGCCCTAAATTATCTGTAGTCCTATAAGTTATTTTAGAAAATGTACAGGCAACTGCCATGAATTATTTCACATAAAGATTATGAAGTTTTTTTTCTAGTATGTACATTATGTTGCATTATAATGAATTGTTTGCTATAGTTCATTTTTTTCTCTACAATGCTGCTGTTTTACATGCAATATTTCTTCTATCCTTTCTATGCCATCTGTTGTTAATTGCTACAGTTCTATGCAAAAAGAATGTTTTCATGTTCTATGTTACTTTATTGTTATTTGTCATGCTGCTGTTCATTCTTTATGCTTCCACTGCATGTACTTTTTTTTTTTTTTTTTTTTTTGGTAGCATGATGCTTCCTAAGTTGTTAAAATAGTTGATGCTCTGAATTTCTGACTATGAATATTGATAGCAACTTCAAGTTCCTTTTATGAAGTTATGTATAGAACATTGAAAGGTGAAGTGAGTTTTTATATTTGTAATAATAAGATGCTAAGTTATTGCCTGAAGCTGTAAGAAGTTTAAGCAGAAACTGTGTCGTAAACATTCTTATCAATTTTATAAAAATTCCAACATAAAAGTTCAATAGTTTATTTGCTGGAGTATAAAATATGCTTTACACTTTAACAATTACTAAAATTTCACTTTTAAGTAAAAGTTTTAATGAATTTAATTGAATATAATGAATTGCTGATCTTCTTGGTCATCATCGTTTGCAAAGTGATGAAGACCAAGAAGATTAACAGTTCATTAAAGAGGTAGTACATTATGATCCAAAAATAAATTTCTATTTGGATGGCTAAATTTTGGAACAGTTTTGCAATCGCTGCACTAGTTAACCTCCAGAAAGTCTTTAAAACATACTACATACTTATACCTTATTATTCTAATCAGAAATTTGTAAAAGTCATGTACATTTCAGTTATAGACACATCTATTCAAAGAAAATCAGCTTGTTCCTGGTAAGAGAAAAGACAAATCATATATAATTCACATGATGCTAGAGTTATTCTTTTGCAAAACTGCAGGTCTGACCTAAGTATTTTGAACATACTTTACCTCCTATTTTCACTTCATGATTTAGGTTAATGTACTTTAAAAGGCTTTTTGGACATGCCAGCTCCTTTATTTGATCTCAGCCTTTCTCTCTATGTTTTTAAATAAAAAATAAATAAATAGAAGCTGAACATTGAGCACAAAGCCTACTACAAGAAGATATCTTTTTTGCCCTTGTTTTAATTAGTTGATATGTATGGTTGTAAAACTAATATTGAGAGACAATTCTTTGTGAGGTATGATATAGTAAAACACCATTGCTAGTGGTTCATTTCACTGAAAGTTTGCGGCTGATAAATATGTCTGAAAAAACTCATTTCACTAAAACTTTTTCTGATTGTTTTCACTTTATAGCAACATTTTTCTTTTGCAGTACATTTAATGGTTTCTTGTGCATTCCATTTACCATAAAATG
The DNA here is from genome assembly GCA_039090855.1 of Macrothele yani. Lineage (NCBI taxonomy): Eukaryota > Metazoa > Arthropoda > Arachnida > Araneae > Macrothelidae > Macrothele > Macrothele yani. Next base: position 52,426,483 of record CM077011.1, on the reverse strand, counting down.
AACTGCAGTAATCCTTAATACAGATTCAGATGACATTTGGTTTTTCAATGGAAAACGGATCAATTGAAATTAGTAGTGTGTTGCATAGACATTAGACAGCAGTTCGAATGATGCTGAAGAATATTTCCACTATGGTTAGCTATAGTAGAAATTATCACAGTGCTTCAATATGAAAAATAAAGATATTTTATATAGATAACAAATAAATATTTTATAGTGCCATGATTATACAACTTTTTATGGCTCTTGAACATGCTATACTATTAGAGATCTTATTAGCAGTCAGGAAAACTAGTGGTTACCACAGAATTCAGAATAAAATTAACTCCACTGGTAGAAAATTTTGGCAAAATAATGGTTACAGGAAGACTAAACAAAATTTTCTGAATTTCATAAGGAATCTAGCATTTTTGGTATATTTTTGAAATGATCCTGTCATAAGTTATTTGTGAACAGAATAACATATTATCTTCTGTTACAATGGCCTTCCTAATGATTTTTGTCTATGGTACATTCATATCCTCATTATAGTTATCTCACCAGTTCATCTCACTGGTTTGTTATGTGTGGCTTAACATTTTGCTTCTATAGTAATGAACCACTCACTCTCTGACTATGCTGGTCAACAGAATTAGGGTAGCATAATGTTTTCCATCAATATTTGGATTTTAAGTGTCCCTGCTAACAATACAATGTAAGCAGACCTCATAAGTTTATGCAACATGTAAATTGCTCATTTATATAAGAACTTGGGCTTTTAGCACATCACTTTATTCTGAAATCTTTGCATGCTGGGAAGGTTAGGCACTTCGTGAGTACTGAAGGTATCATGTAATCATAGCTTAGATGATTTTTTTGAGATTGATGGTTGTGGCTATTTATAAGCAGAACATTCTCAGGATGAGGTAGGACTATTGTACAATGTGTTGAGAAAGGTCATTTTGATATTATGGAAGTAGTTCCCAGGAAATGGGATCAGTTGCAAGAAGGGCTGACCAAGATCATCCAAGAGTGATGTCTTCCTGAACTGATCATTATGCAAAATGGAGCATGACTGAGCAGTGGTTACTATAGCCACAAAGGAAAGAATTTCTAGCAGAACTGTGTTATGATGGTATATGTGAATGAACTTTATATCAGGAGACCCATGGTGTGTGACTAGAATTGATGACACCAACATGTGACTGACCAATGAGAAAATAATCCTGTTTTCTGAGGTCTCCTTTCAGCCTACAACGTGATTCTAGACATTGCTTAATATGTAGAACAACATTAGGAAAGTGGATACCTATGGTGCTGGCTAACAAAATACCCATTCTAATATCCTATTGAATATGTGTGGGACTGCCCATGAAAGGTATATTTAAAGCTGGCAGCTACCTGTACTTGCTCTATTGCATGGTGAGTTAAAGGTAGCTCTAGTAGCAGAATAGGATTTGTTCCATCAGATTCTTCTGAACACCCTTATGTTTTGCACAGGTCACTACTGTTAAGCATTCTTAGCCAATCTATTCCTTATTGATGCCTTCCGTGCATCCTTTGAGCACCTGACATCTACTGCTGTAGTGTGCCTGCATTTTTTTATTGATGCAGTCACTCTAAATGTTTGTTATATTGTTGGTGATGTCATCTTTATGTACTGGTTTTATTGCTATATATTTTTGTGGTTTTACCACATCATAACTTAAAAACAGATATCACATTTTCTTCGTATTACACTGAAGAGCAATTGAATTAGAGATACCTGTCTAGTAACGTGTAGCACCACCTTTCGCCCTGATGACGGCGGCGATTTGTCTCGGCATGAACTCAACAAGACACCGCAAGCGTTGGGAAGCCATACGGATCCACAACCCCTGAACAAACTCCCACAGTTCACGAAAATTTGATGGAGGGGGGTCAGAGCTTCGAACATCTCTTTCGATGGCATCCCAGATGTGCTTGATGGGATTGAGGTCAGGTGACCTAGCTGGCCAAGTAAGCAAAATCACATCGTTGGAGTGTAATCCAACCATTCGGATACAATTCGGGAGTGATAGCACGGTGCATTGTCTTGTTGCAGGATGAGGTCCCCAGTGGGATGTTGAAGATGCACAAACGGGAGCAAATGGTCAACAGGATATCCCGATAACGTTGACCTGTGAGGGACGATGTCACACGTACCAGGGGGTCCCATTTCAGTCCATGTAAACAGTCTCCAGACGAGAATGCCACCCGCACCAGCTTGAAGAGTAACCTGCTGGCAAAAAGGATCCATCGCTTCTTGTGGTTTGCGCCGTACTCGTATCCTGTCATCCGCATGTGCCTACATGAATCTCGACTTATCAGTCCAGGCAACATTTTCCCACATGTCTAGGGTCCAGTGGGGATGTTCCAGCGCCTATGCTAATCTTTGCACCCTGTGATGTGCGGTCAGCAGCGGTACCCTCGTGGGACGATGGCTTCTGTACCCAATAGCGAGGAGATGGTTCTGGACGGCGTGGCTGCTTACACGTTTTTGTGCACCAGCGTTAAATTTCTGAGGGATTTCTTGCACTGTGGCCCGTCTATCCACTGTTACAATGCGAGCTTGCCAATGATGACCCTGCTCATCCACACGCTGTTGTCCACGGCAGTTGGCCCTTGCAGGGATGGTTTTACCAGATTCAATGTACTCACGGTGCACCTGTGACACAGTGGCTCGTGAAAATCCCAGTGCCTGCACGACTTCTGAGATGAAGTGACCCATTCGTCGGGCCCCGACAATTTGCCCACGATCAAATGCCCTCAGATCCTTTGTCTTTCCCATACTGTGTCCGACTCTTACTGATTCCTGTCGCATCACTCCTTATATTGTCAAATTGCTGCATATGTCATGTCATTTCCATTTACAGGGCCGCCCACAGCACCACATTTGCATAACGCTAGATGTCTCTAATTCAATTGCTCTTCAGTGTATGTTGATATGAGGGCTATACAGAAAGTAAGTGCCGTTTGAAGATAAAGCAAAATATATATATATATATATATTGATAACTAATTTTTAACGTGAGATGAATTCTACACACCTTTATCTACTTTTCAATATATTCCCCGTGGATGTTAAAGCATTTGTCTATCATGATACATGTTTCAACATCGAGCCACTGCCCGGCAAGAAATCATTTCAAGTGGAGAAAAAATGATAGCCACTGGGCACCAAGTATGGGATGTAGAGAAGGTGGACCAGCTGCTCTCATCCAAATTTGGTGACCAGGTTTTGTGTCATATTCATGGCATGAAGCCTTGCATTGTCATGGAGAAGAACAACTCCCTTGCTCAGCATATAACGCTGCTCAATTTGAATTGCACAATGCCATTTTCTCAGTGTCTTTCAATAACCAGTCATGTTTACTGTCTTGTCTTTAGACAAGAATTCCTCCAACAAAATTCTTTACTTCTGCACCATTCTTGCACACATTGCATTTTGTCAGTGAATTTCACAAATTTGCCAATGAATCTCACTTTGTCTGACATTTTTTGCATTCAGAAATATTATCATAGACCAGATTGCACAGCTAGCAGACTGTTCCATTAACTAAAATATTATTAATGCACAGCACAAACCTTAAACATAAGCACAACCTTACAAATTGGCGTCGGGCGTGAATAGTTAATGAGGCAATAGAACTGCGCATGTGCAACTCTGAAGCAAATACCTACGCAGGAGTGATGCACGAACAGTACTTACTTTCTAGGTGGCATAACCACAAAGTGTGCAAAAGGAAATTTGATGTGATTGGTGTGATGTATGTGTAGAGCTTGTGTATTCCATCTCTTGGCAAAATGAAGCACTGAGAAAAATGAATGAAATATTTAGTGCTAAGTACAATCTCCAAAACATAGGTTGTGTGTGTGTGTGAGAGAGACCTCCTACTCAATATTGTCATTTTTTAAACATCAGAATACAGATGAAAGTAAAGTATTGGTTGGAATGCTGGTATAATATCCATTGCAAGTGGATTGCTCATGATAGGCAGTAAAATGCTTGCAATGAAATTTAAATTTTATTTAATAACAAAAAGTTGAAAAGCATGCTAAGCTTTTAAGCTTTTACACAGATAATGTATCAGTGAAGCAAATTACATTATTTATAAGTTTTATCATTCGATATTGGATGCTTTTATTATCCAATCATTGTTAAAACATTTATTTCAGCTCTAAAATTTTGATAATTTCTAATTTTTTAATAAGGAAAAAGCTTTTTGTATGAGTTTAAGGTTCAGCGTCATTATGAACAGTGTGTGTGTGTGTAGCTTGTGATTTCTGTGAAGTAGCAGATATTGAATTTCTTACTAACCTTAAAGAAAGGTCTGCAGTAAGTGAAGTGTTTTGATTTTTTTAGTATGGCTTTAAATCAGTTTTGTTGCCGCCCCGGTGGCGCAGTGGTCTAAGCGATGGCCTCTGATCATTCGTCCGAAAGGGTCTGGGTTCGAATCCCGGTGAGGCATGGATGTTGTGTCTATCTTACGGCACTGGCTCTCACCCTTCCCTGGAACCAGTGACCCTAAATTAGGGACGGACGACTGCTTATAGCCCATTGAGTTGCTCACGGTGGTCGTTAAACCTCCAATCAAAAAAAAAAAAAAATCAGTTTTGCAATTCAAAAGCTTGAGAGTTCCAGGAAATTGCACCAAACAGGAATTTCTTCCTTATATTGCATAGAAAGGAAAATAATTATAGATTTACTCTGTGAATTGTATTATCATTGAGGAGAATAGATGATGGTAACCTTCAGTTCTTTTTGCCTGGATCCTCACAACTTACTGTGATCAGTGTTTTGTTCTTGAAGTTTGTTTTCAATAAAAGACAGCTAATATTTATGTATAAACTTCATTGTCACAGTTGAACTTGCACAAGGCAACACAAGATATGTTTTGGGAGATGAAATATACACTCATGAACCAGATCTTTATGACCACTCCTATCTCTGCAAATGGACATGGCCATACCATGTATCAGTGATGTCACTGATTAGTGTAGAAAGCATATAGAAGATGTAAGCAGTGCATGTCAATTTTCTAGTGTAATGTTCATTAATGGATGAAGGGAAGACTTGCCAGAGTTTTTTCATTTTCTCTCTCTTTTTATTTATTTAAGGGTTTTATTACCGCTATAAGCATCTCAGTCTATAAACCATTGCCCATTTGTAGTTTGGTGCCACCGGGTTCCAGGAAATGGATAGAGCAAATGTCATAATAACGAATACACCACTCGTGTCTCATCTGAGACTTGAACCAGACTCATTTTAAGAGAATTAGCCAAAAACCTCTGTTTCTGATCACTCTGCTAGTGGGGCAGCCTGTAGAAGTTCAAACAGGGATTGTTTATCAGCATGAGGAATGTGGAAGCGAACATCTCATCAAAAGCTGGCATTGTCACCTATTCAAGATCTTTCTTAGTGAGGGCATGTTGAGAATGGTTCAAAGAGGGTCACTCACCCATCCAATGTGCCCAAAAGGAGAGATTGCAGCTTGTTGATAGTTGAGGATGTTTGCTAGTTGGCATGTGCTGTCCAGGTTTACAGAGAGCTAACAGTGGCTCAGTTGACATCATACTATAACCACAACATATAGAGGAATGCTATTGATAATTCAATTAAGTAGATGGACATTCTTGCCCGTGGGTCTCAAGAGTCAGGTGCTCACCCATGTGCTTCATGCTATCACAGTCATTGGCAGTTCCTCTTACAATGTGCACAGAACCATGACTGAACATTAAACCAACGGAGAAGAGTCACCTGGTCTAATAAGTTCAAGTTTTTGCTCCATTATGATGGTGGACGAGTTCATATTTGATGTTGTATGAATCAAGTGCTACAACTTGACACCACAATTCAACAGAAACAGGCCTGCAGCACCTGTGCCACAGTATGGGAACTTTTCTCATGGGCTTTACTGGGTCCCATTCTTGTCATTGAAAACTCTTTCAGTGCCAGATCCTATATAGTCATTGTTTCAGATCAAGTGTTGCCGTACATAATGATCATGTAACTGGATGGCACTAGACTCTCATTAACATAATGCCCTGTGTTATAAGGACCACACTGTGCAGGAATTGTTTGAGGATATCTAGCATTTCACTTGCTTCCGTGGAAGCAAAATTCCTCCTACTTGTATCCCATTAAATATTTGTTGTATGTAGTGGAATGAATGCAGGATTCCAAAGTCCATACCAGTGTCTCACTCTGCCCATGAATTCTGGAGTGCCAGTCCGTCCAGTGGCTGCAGGATAGGGAGGACACTTTCCATGGTCTTGTGGAGTCAGTGACATGCTGGGCACAAGCTGTTAGCGCTGCAAAAGGAGGCACAATACTCGATTATGTTGATGGTCATAATGTTATGGCTGATGAGTGTATATATACATAAGTTCAGTATGTGTTGGGGGATATATAACACTACTTGGTCTATTGTTTGCTTTGGGCCACTCTGGAGCTAAAAGTAGGACAGTGAAAAATGCAGGACTGTCAATCACGCTGTAATTCTCACAACTGTTCCTAAAGTATTTAAAGTAAGTATTACACCAGTTGACAGAAAAAGAAATGAGGTGTGTTTGTGTATATGTTGGGGGGGGGCACTTGCTTGCACCTTTAAGAGTGTACATGCATGTATACATGGGCTGTCACAAGTTCAGCAAGAATGAAAACAATGGGAACATTCAAAAGATAATTAAACATGATTTATGTTGAATTTAATTGCATGCTACGATGATATGTAGACTGCATCTTTGAAAGTATGAAGCAAGTGTAGAAACATATAAAAATAACCCCAAAATAGAGGTATGCAAAACGTGTACTCATTTAGTATGCAAAATGCACACTCAGTGGACAAAACAGAGAGACTCTGTTGGTCTTATTGTGCAAATAATAGCCTGTGCACATCAAGGAATCAGCTCCAGATGCCGGAGGTAAAGCCAGCCATGCGTGTGGCAGCATTGCCCACAACTCCACCCAGGATGTCGGTTCAGGATCCATGGATTTGATATTCTGCTCCATGCAATCCCAGACAGCTCCAACAGGGTTCCAAACTTAGATGAGTGTTCCTTGAGTCACACCTGGGTGGTTGTAGCCTGTTGGGGTGGTGCATTGTCTTTCTGAAACAGATGGTTGGTTGTAGGATGGGTGAACGCCATGAAAACGTGTTAGTGACTAGCCAGCACATGTTGGTAGAACACCATGAGAAAGTTCTCCAAACCACAGAGCCACCACTGCCTTGAACATAGCCGACCTGGTACAAAAGAGTCATAGCCTCATGCAGTCGATGCAACAGCTGCACCGTCCACTTAGCTTAGTGCAACTGAAAATTAGATTCATCTAACCACACAACATGGCACCACTCTGCAGAAGTCTAGTTTTGATGTTCCTGGCACAAGGCAGGTGTAATTTCCAATGATAAGCAGTCAACAGTGGCACTTAAGTGAGATATTGACTTCCATAGCCCAGGGTATTCTGCACACTGTACCGTTTATTTGCTGACGCTGCTTGTGCCTTTTACATTTAACCTTGGTGTGATTTGCTCTGCAGTTGCCAAACAGTCAGTGTATGAGCTTGGATAATTTTCATGGACCCCAATCATCAATGGTGAGTGGTTGGCCACTGCTTGCACTCGTGGTACTGGTATGTGTGTCAATGGCGTACTTGCGATACTCCTTGATACGATTGCCCTTTGGAACCTTAGGGTTCTTACCACTTAGGCAATAGAATGATCCATCTATCTTGTGCCAAAAATGCGTCCACCAGATAAGTTGCTCAAATCACCATGTTTACCAATGTTTGTGAATTGCTATTAACAAGTATTGCTATACACTGTTGGGAAGCCCTGCTTTCCACCTATTTATTGCATGCATTTGGTTTGGGTCTGTTCCACCCTGTGCAGGAATGCCCATATCAACTGCCCATCACCTCTATCTGTGATGTTTTGTCTACTGAGTGTATAGTCCATATGTAATTTGACTTCATCTAGAAGTGTAAGTTTAGCACTGGTAAGTCCACATCATCAATAAGATGACCCAGCAAGTATGAAGGCAGTTATTGCTGCTGGTGAGCAAGATCCATCTTGAGTTGATGGAGAATTTAGGGAGAAGCTGGATAGTGGTAATGCTCTTTCTTAGGACATCCTAGAGATGTTCAGTGTATTTAAGATCTGGGGGAATGCAGGTTAGTCTTTTTGTTACATACCTTTTTTTCCGAGATATACATCAGTGACATTAACTTTTTGGGGACATGTATTATCATCCATTGGGATGAAGTTTGCACTGATGTATGACCTTATATAGGGAACAAGAATCTTGTCCTGATATCTTATGAGAGTCACAGGAAAAAAATCTGGAGGTCAATACAGCCACCTAGTACATCGGCCAACATGATCACACTACTGCCACGAAAACACTTCGTTCACTGATATTAAGAGATGTCTAGTAGGTTTCAGCCTCTCTGCAGAGTAAAACTTGTCTACCATCTAGTTCCAAAGAGAAGTGTAAGTGTGACTCATCAGTGAACAAGATGTAATGTCACCGATCCAAGGTCTGACATGATCACTACACCACTTAATTGTAGTCATCTCTGCTTGGTACGTAATGGCACACATACAGCAAGTCTGTAGATATCAGTTATGGATCATACTGACAGTCGTGGTAGAGATGGGTACCCAACTTCTTGTCAGTCTAATGAGGTCTGAATTCAGACTGGTTACTCTGCTTTTAATTCCGTTGTCTAATAATGCGACAAAATGGTTATCATTAGAAATTGTCACTTTTGGGTAGCCTGGAGCAGGTCTTTAAATGACACATCCATTTGTTTGAATTTGTTCCAGACTCTTAAGATCACAGAACGTTTGAAACTAAAGAATGAGGTTACCTCCACGATTGACTGGCCAACCTCTAACCTCCTAGTGGTACTTTATCATTCCTAATTTTCTGAACTTCATGAAATGTTGAGGAAAACGGTCCTGGATTGTGCTAGAACACTTTGCATTTTACTGATAGCTCCATTGTAATTGTGTAGACTGTCATGTTTTGTGATATATACATTTATGTTCAGGGTGATCACAATTAAAGATGTGTTTAGAGCTCTGTAGAAAGACTGTTGGACAAACTCAATCTAATTCGGTATCATCATCATCATCATTGTCAACCATTATCAATCCACTGCTGGACAAAGGTCTCCCCAAGTTTCCTCCACAACGGTCTGTCTTGTGCCAGTCTCCTCCATGTCACTCCCGCATACTTTCGAATTTCATCCACCCATCTCCCATGTGGTCTTTTTCTGGGTCTTTTCCTGTCCCTTGGAATCCAATCTAAAATTTCGGCTGTCCATCGATGGTCTGTCCTTCTGGCAGTATGCCCAGCCCATTGCCATTTCAGGGATTTAACTCTCATCATGATGTCTTCCACTCTTGTCATTTTTCGGATCCCTGAGTTCCTCTTCTTAGCTCTCCTGGTTACACCAAGCATGCACCTCTCCATGCTGCTTTGAGTTGTCTGCAGCCTTTGTATGTCTCTTTTAGTTAAGGTCAACGTCTCTGCACCATACGTAAGCACTGGAAGGATGCATTGATCAAACACTTTTCTTTTAAGACATAATGGCATATTGCTTTTGAAAATTATGCTGTTTCTTCCAAAAGCTCTCCAGGCAAGTTTTGTACAACGATTAATTTCTTCATCAATGTAATGTGACCCTCACTTGATATCTGCTGTCCAAGATAAACGTACATGTCTGTTATATCTAGCTTTTCTCCATCAATCGATAAATCTTCATTTCTTGTTAAAGCATTGTACATCACTTTTGTCTTCTGAAAGTTCATTTTTAATCCCACTTCTTTACTCTTGTCAGCAAGTTCCTGGATCATACTCTGCAACTCTGATGGGGTAGTTGCAAAAATGACTACGTCATCAGCAAAACGAAGGTGGGTTAGATAATCTCCATTAATCTTTATCCCTTTGTTTTCCCAGTTCAGTGATTGAAAGACATTTTCCAATGTGGCATTAAAGAGCTTCGGAGATATGGTGTCACCTTGTCTCACTCCCTTTCCAATTTTTATGTGTGTTGTATTTTCAAACAGCCGAATCTTTGCACTTGCATTTTCATAGATGCTATTAATAATATTAATGTATGCATCTTCAATACCGCAGGATTTCAGAGCCATTGTAACTGCTGATGGTTTCACCGAATCAAAGGCTTTTTCATAATCGATAAAAGCCATGCACAATGAAAGTTCATATTCCCTCGCTCTTTCAATTAGTTCTCTCAGTACGTGGATATGATCTATTGTGCTGTAGCCAGTCCTGAATCCAGCTTGTTCTCTTGGTTGAGCCATGTCCAGTGTCAGCTTGTTCTCTCGGTTGAGCCATGTCCAGTCCAGTGTTAATTCGGTATACATATTTGTATTTTAGTAGTTTTGATTTTAAAAAATATAAAAAATTCAGCCACTAGGGCGAAATTTGAAACTGCTGTCCCCTTAATTTGCATATAATGTATGCTATCTAACAAATTTCTGGTATATAAGGGAGTTTCAAAATTATTCTCACAAATCTTTGAAAGTTGAAGATTCATGGTGCTCACTTTACGTGATCATGCGTTACTCATAAAATTCTTCCATCATCAAGTGTCAGTGCTGCACTTAAGGAATTTTGGCAGTTAAAAGGTTTATGAATAATTCCCCTGACTAATACAAATCTTAGGGAAATGATTTTGTGTTTTGAGGAAGTTTGAGCTTTTACTGTGATACCAGGACAGGGTTGCAAACTGATTGAACATCTGAAAATGGATAAAATTGGAATCGCAATAGTGGAGCACAGAATGGAAAATCCCCAAGGCCATGGCAATTTGGGAAGTTCTGTAAAAAATCTTGCATTTTTCCTTTGCAAGATATTCCACAGTCAAGAATTGGTTTCCGGCAATAATGATAAGTTGGAAACATTTGCTTTGACATTCGTAGCTTGGATGATGGTTGATAGTCTTGGAAAATTCTGTGGAGTGTTGAGGCTCACTTTTATTTGAATGGTGCTGTGAACAATCATAACTGCTCTATGTGGTCTGGCAAAAATTTGCACATTCCCCAACAAATTCCATTGCAGTCACCAAAAGTAATGGTGTGGTATGGTTTCATGGCAGCATTCATCATTGTTCCTTTTTTTTTGAAGAAGACTAGATCTGAGCCAGTGAAAACTAAGTTACATAAAAATATATAAAAAAAAGCCATTTATATATATATATTCGAAAGTATGCGGGAGTAACATGGAGGAGACTGGCACAAGGCAGACTAGTGTTCTCCCTAGAGCTTTTATACAGCTGGGTGGCAAGAAATTGTAGCTGGATGGTACTTTAAACGACCCCTTCCTCAAACAAAAACAAAAAAAAAACAAGAAACAAAAAAAGAAAGGATGTTGTTTTGCTTAACTAATAACATGATTGTACTTATTAAATACTTACTGATAAATCATGTTCCAACACAGATTTCAGTCATTTTCGCCAATAATTATGGTGTATATGGGAGTAAGTTTTCCACTCTTACTATTATATGTGTTGTGAAAACATTTATTAAAGAAAATTTAGCTGGGTGGCAGAGATAATTAGCTGGGTGGGCCGCCCAGTAAAAAGGCTCTAGGGAGAACACTACAGACCGTTGTGGAAGAAACTTGGGGAGACCTTCGTCCAGCAGTGGATTGATAATGGTTGCCAATGATGATGATGATATATATATACAGTATATTATGTAACTTAGTTTATAAGCCATTTTCATTTTGTTGCCAGTGAAATGTTCTGTTAATGCTACTACATATGGAGATATGCTCCAAAACCTCATTATTCCAACACTTCAGTAGAGAAATTGTCTGAACACCACTATCTTTACACAAGATGCTGCACTCCCTCATATTGGATTAAATGTGCAAGCCTTACTACAGCAACATTTTTTGAATGATAGAGAGTGATTAGATGATTATTTCTAATGTCATGGCCAGTGTCCTGAACTCCTCTGACTTTTGGTTATAGGATACTTTAAGAGCCTTGTTTATCAAGACAGTGTTCCCGACTTAGCTGTCTTAGAAGACAGAATTTCACAACATGTGAGACAACTTCACTCAGGCCAGCTGCATTCTGCCATCAAGTGTGTTGTTCAGTGAATGCAGTTTTTAGAGCATGGACATAAAGAACTGTATCTATGATTTAATCTTCAAATTTGTTAGATAACCTATGTAGTATGCAAATAAAGGGACAGCAACACCAAATTTCACCATAGCAACTGAATTTTGAACTAGTATTTTTTTTTTTTTTTCGAAAAGCAAAACCGCATACTCAGGAGAGTGTGTGTATGCCAAATTTTGTTGAGATTTGTCCAATAGTTCTTTTTACAGAGCTTTGAAGACACCTTTTTAATTAATTCTGATCACCCTGTATGTCATCATTTATAAGCCATTTTCATTCTGCTGCTAGATGAAGGTATCACAGGTCTCATCCACAGCTCTCTGTCTTGGGCAATTTTCTTCTATGTCATAATGATATGCTTCTGAATTTCATCACCCATTTCCTATGTACAGCTGGTAGTTATCTTCTGTGTCTTTTTTTTTTTTATCCCTTGGAATTCAGTCTAGTAGTTTAGTTGTTCAATAGTAGACAGTACTAGTAATATATTTATCCCATTGCCACTTCAGAGTCTTGACTGTGATCTTGATGTCATCCACTCTTCTCATTTTCCTGATCCATGAGTTCATGTTCCTGTCTTTCTTGGTTACACTAAGGAAGTTGCATGCTTGATGCTTCTTAGAGTTATTCGCAACCTATGTTTGTCTTTTTTTAGTTTAAGGTCCATGTCTCTGATCCATAAGTAAGAACTAGAAGGATGGATTGATTAAAGAATTTTTTGTAGGCATAATGGTAAATTGCTCTTGAAAATTGCACTGTTCTTTTCAAATGCAGTCCAGCCAAGTTTTATATGCCTATGAATATCTTCTTGGATGTGGCCCTCACTCTATGTCCAAGGTAGATGCTGGCAACAATTGGTTTTAAATTTTTTCCTTATTATTATTCAGTTTTTGTAAATGCATTGCCCATCAACATAGTTTTCTATAAATCCATTTTTAGTTCCACTTCACTCTTATCTCCAAGTTCGTGGATCATACTCTGCATCTCTGAGGTGGTACTTGTAAAAATGACTTACTTGGTCATGAGCAAAATGAAGACGGGTCAAACTATCTCCATTAAAATCATTATCCCCTTGTTTTCCAAGTTCAGTGATCGAAAGACATTCTGCAATATGACATTGAGTGATGCATATTGCCATTCACCTTATATACATGGGTGTCTTAAAGTCAAAAAGGCATTCTTGGGAAAAAATAAATTTCACTAAATGGAATATAATGACAGTTATGTGGCATTAGGTGGAACATGAGAAGTTCATTTCAGCACCTGAATTTGCATATTGTAGAACATTCAGTTCTCCTCGGCAGCACACATGTAAGAAATGTCTCTGTAGATGAAAATTCATTCCCAATGCTTCATACATATTTTTCTGACTCAGTAAGGTGGAGAGCTGTAGGAAGACTGGAGGTAGGCTAGTCAGGGGCCCATCTGTCAAGGGACTTGAATATATACCCAATAGTGATTTCAAGATTATGGCAGGAATTTAAGGACACTGTTGACAAGTCATGGAGGCCTAGCATGAGTCACTAAAAACTTACCACACCTTGTAATGACCATTACGTAGGTTATTCTGAAAGTAAAGAATGTTTGTACATAGCTTCTGTGCAGGTTCTTGGCCAGTGCTCAATCAGGGTCTTCGAGGCCCAGTGCGCCATTGTCAGGTGTGTATGTGCACCATTGTCAGGCATGCATTATCCATTTGTGGTTAGTTATGATCTTTCAAAGTGAACATATGCTTTGAAAATCCCGCCAAATGCAAAGTTCAATCAGTTAACTATTTTTTGACCACTAAAAACACCAGTCCAATTGAAATTCATCAGAGACTTGTTCGAACGTGTGTATAAGGTGTTATGAATGAATCCAGTGTCAGAAAGTAGTGCAGAATGTTTAAAAATGGAAGAACAAACGTTCATGTTGAAGAGCTGTCAGGGTGCCCCTCCTCATTAATGATAAACTTGAACAACAGATTGATGACATCACTAAAGAGAATCGATACTTTGCGATAATGCAGGCCCAGTGCGCTGTTGCACGAAAAGTGCCCTGAAGTTTGTACCAAATTGTGACTAAACATCTTAACTTTTTAACAAAATCTGTGCAAGATGAATCCCATGGATGCTCACAGATGAACACAGAACTCAGTGACTGGATTGATGTTCTTGGAGCATTACCACCAAGATGGCAATGAGTTTATTGACCAAATTGTTACAGGGAACAAAACATGAATTTTGCATGCTACCCCGAGAACAAAAGACAATAATTTGAGTGGCATCACATTCAATCACTGAAAATGCTGCGAAAAGTCAAACAAAATTTGTTTGCCAAGAAAATCATGGCGGGTGTCTTCTGTGACCGGAAAGGCGTCTTACTTGTTGATTTCATGGGAAAAGGTGCACCCATAAATGCTGATGCCTACTATGCAACTCTAAAACATCTATGGCAAGCCATCCAAAACTGCCACTGGAAAATGCTGTCATGAGGAATCTCTTTCATACAAGACATTACCGACCTGCACACTGTGAGGAAGACAAAGAAGCTGCTTGATGAGTTTCACTGGGAAGTTTTTGAGCATCCACCTTACATACTGGACTTGGCACCATCAGACTACCACTTGTTCCCCAATTTAAAAAGTAATTCCTTGGTAGACAATGTTTTGATGATGATTACACACTAAAGGAGGCTGTTATAGTTTGCCTGAAAGGACGAGGGCAAAGTTCTGTGAGGAGGAGATACTTAAACTTACCCCAAGATATGACAAATGCCTCAATGTTTATGGCGACTTTGTAGAAAAATAGGCTAGTATATAAAGTATGTATATATAGCTTTTATAACCAAACTTTCTTTACTTTCTGAATGACCCTCATATCTTGCTTTAACTGCCATACATAACAGTTTGGCAACTTTCTACAGAGCTATATGTAGCCACAGGGACATCTTTGTCAAGGCAAACCATATATCATTATCTTAATAAGAGTGACCTTTATGTAAGATAACCCATGGTTTGTGTCCCTCTCACTTCATCTCACAGGAGTGCTCATTTAAGCTGGTGAAGGAATATTGTTTCTGGACCCAAGACCAATGGGCTTGTGTTCTTTTTACTGATGAGTCAAAATACCATTTACAAACTGATTCTTGGTGTCATTTCATCTGGAGAGAACCATCTGAAACCCATAATTACCTCTCCAACAGTAAATAAAGAATGAGGCACTTTTTGTGACAGTAATGTTTACTAGAGTCTGGGATGGCATAATGGTGATCAGCTGTACATGACTCCATGTATTTGAAGGTGGAAATCTCACTGGTTGGCTCTACAAACACAAGATCCTCAAACCCTATATCAAACTTTTCTGGGGTGCTCCTGCTCCTCAATTTCTTTTTATGGATGATAAAGCTCATCTGCGTAAGACTCAGCTTATAAATGATTTCCTTGAGAGCAAGGATATTTGAAGGATGGATTGGCCAGCATGGTCTATGGACCTATGGAGCCTGCTTGTTATGTCTTAGGAAGACAAGCCACAGCTCGCTAGCCCTCCCCCAGAACCCTCCATAAGCCACATACTGCTCTACTTGAGGAATGGGGTTCATTGTCTCCAGATCTTATTAGCAAACTTGCCATTTGCATGTATTGTTATGAGAGTAGTTTGTCCATAAGATGAGATCTATGTTAACCATC
Source organism: Macrothele yani (assembly GCA_039090855.1). Lineage (NCBI taxonomy): Eukaryota > Metazoa > Arthropoda > Arachnida > Araneae > Macrothelidae > Macrothele > Macrothele yani. The sequence goes on along the minus strand of CM077011.1, from coordinate 52,410,659 downwards.
TTATGGACGTAAAATCTGACATTCCAGTTTGGAGACGTATGCTTGTAATCATACATATTTAACTTATGATTCAATAAATAGTTTATAAACCTTGTTATTATGTGTATTTACATACCAAATGTCTACATTCTGGCTTGTGGATTTTTTTTTTTTCGGTACCATAAATGCTTGCCTTTTGGACACCAGTGTGTGTGTGTGTGTGTGTGTGTGTAGTGAATATATATGAAGTTCCTTAGGGGCAAAGGGGAAGGAGAAGTGTGTACAGTAAAACCTTGAAAATCCAGCATCGAAGGGACCGGACGAGTGCCAGATTTATAAAAATTCCGGATTTCTGAAGCTACCCAAAAATTGCGTAACAGGCATTACGTAAAGCATGTACTTACACGTAACAGGTCACTTTACCGAAAATTTTTAGCATCTACGCCTTATAAATATGCAGGGTTGCTTTGCCCATCACATTCTTTGCCATTTGTGAAAAAAATCGTTTTGGCAAAAATATTGCCGATTACTTTTTTGTACTATTTATTATAAAACTCTGTCGAAAAGAATTGAATTTAGCAAATGGTTAGGTAAAAACTTGAAAAAATCCAAAGCAACTGCTAGGGCTGGACGATGTATCGATACATTGCGAAAACCCAATGCGAATTTTTCATCAATGCTTCGGTTTTTCGTTTGGCAAAACTATGGTACATTGCAAAGACGATTACCACAATGCATCATGAAGGCCGATGTAGATATAATTACACGATCAAATCCACATACTGCCACCACCAAGAACAGATCATCATTACTCATTCGACATGCATTTCAAACATACACAGCAATTCGTTGCCTCATTGGTCCACATCACTTCAGCGTGGCCCAATGAGATGACGAATTTGAGAACCTCCTGATGTCACATGTAGGCGGCTATCGGCAATTCTCATGCTGAGATCGGAGGATCTTATGATGCGTTGTTGAGATAATACATCGAGAAATTTCCATGTATTGTTGAGATGATACATCGGGAAATTTCCACGTATTGTTGAGATGATACATCGGGAAATTTCCATGTATTGTTGAGATGATACATCGGGAAATTTCCATGTATTGTTGAGATGATACATCAGGAAATTTCCATGTATTGTTGTGATGATACATTGGGAAATTTCCATGTATTGTTGAGATGATACATTGGGAAATTTCCATGTATTGTTGAGATGATACATCGGGAAATTTCCATGTATTGTTGAGATGATACATCGGGAAATTTCCATGGTTATTAGTGAAACATTGGATGTTCTCATGAAAACAAAATCAGGAAAGTGCCGGATTTCTGAAGTTGTTGGTTTTCTGAATGCCGGATTTTCAAGGTTTTACTGTATATATATATATATAAATCAAGTATGCTTAGGTTTCCTTAGGGGGCTTATTTAATGACCCAAAGCAGAGCAAGTATGTTTGAGACCAACAGGAGGTGCGCATGTGTTGGGGTCAGTTTAAGGATATAAGACAGATGAAGTATAGTAGAACCCACTCATAATAAGAAGCTTGGGACTGATGGAAATCCTTGTTAAATCTGGGAGATTACTAAATACAATTTTAGGTGAAAATTCCCACCATGTAAAAATATGGATATACTTTTATATTACATGTTTAACTAAACAACAAGCATGAAGCAAAAATAGCACCGTTCCTCCCATGCAATGCTCATTTATTTGGCCACCCTGGTGGTGCAGTTGTCTAAGCGGCGATCGCCTGTGATCATTCGTCTGAAAGGGGTCTGGGTTCGAATCCCGGGTGAGGCATGGATGTTGTGTTTGTCTTATGGCACTGGCTCTCTCTCTTCCCTGGAACCAGTGACCCTAAATTAGGGACGGGCGACTGCTTATGCCCATTTTGTTGCTCACGGTGGTCGTTAAACCTCAAATAAAAATAAAAATAAAAAATGCTCATTTGTGGAGTGAAAGAGGTAAGAAATGGACACAGTTGTAGAAATTGTTATCTCCTGTTTGCCTTCAGGCAGCATTCCCAATCCATTACTTCTCTATCCCTCTATGTAACTGTCACCCAGAAATCTACTCATATGTACATGAGCCAGCCCACCCTTTCACTTTTTTTGAGGAGTAGATAGCCTGTTTTCAACTCTTCTGATGCTGTACACCCAAGACATTTGCTTCTTGGAGCGAGTGGCGGAGAATCTCTTGTACAACTCTCTTGTTGAGCATTTGATGTACTCCCTCCCCACTGCTTTTATTCCACTAGCACACAAGGATCCCCCTGCACTGTTGCAATTTTGTCTTATATGCCACCATTTTTATTCCTCCATTCCAGGACAGTACGCAGCAAATTTTTTCTCTGCCTCATTAAACGTGGAATTTCATTCAGTTCTTTTACTTCACTTGTAAAAAGTGATCATCTTGACTTTCTTCTCCCTTATTCAATCCAGGGACTTAATTAAATTATATTCTCTAAAAATGATCAAATTCACTCTGAATTAATGATATGCCAAACAAAAGTTCTTGTTTTAATCATTAAATCTTAGATCTTGCTAACTATGAGCTCATTATATGGGGGTTCTACTGTATGTGAAATCTGTTATTATGAGGAGAGCTCATTTTGAGTATTTTGCATTATGTGATATACTGTTTGAATCATTTTTAGGCTGTTGAACTTCCAGAGTTCAAGCAGTTGCAAAATAATTACTGTCTTTAAAGAACTTTAAACATGTTAAATCTGTGCTTGCTGATTAAAGCATGGGGAACAGAGTACTTTTATTATGTTCTTGAGTTAGCAAACATTTTAATTCCAATAACACTCATAAACAGAATAACATATGACCTGCAGTAAATCATATTTTGTTAGTTAAATTAAAATGAATTAAAAAAAAAAAGAAAGAAAAATGCAAGACCTCATCAGAATTAACCTTTGCATTTTTTATTAAATAATGTGCATCATCATCATCATCATCATCATCATCATTGTCAACCATTATCAATCCACTGCTGGACGAAGGTCTCCCCAAGTTTCCTTCACAACGGTCTGTCTTGTGCCAGTCTCCTCCATGTCACTCCCGCATACTTTCGAATTTCATCCACCCATCTCCCATGTGGTCTTCTGGGTCTTTTCCTGTCCCTTGGAATCCAATCTAAAATTTCGGCTGTCCATCCATGGTCTGTCCTTCTGGCAGTATGCCCAGCCCATTGCCATTTCAGGGATTTAACTCTGATCATGATATCTTCCACTTTTGTCATTTTTCGGATCCACGAGTTCCTCTTCTTATCTCTCCTGGTTACACCAAGCATGCACCTCTCCATGCTGCTTTGAGTTGTCGGCAGCCTTTGTATGTCTCTTTTAGTTAAAGTCCACGTCTCTGCACCACACATAAGCACTGGAAGGATGCATTGATCAAACACTTTTCTTTTAAGACATAATGGCATATTGCTCTTGAAAATTATGCTGCTTCTTCCAAAAGCTCTCCAGGCAAGTTTTGTACGCCGATTAATTTCTTCATCAATGTGACCCTCACTTGATATCTGCTATCCAAGAGAAACGTACGTGTCTGTTATCTCCAGCTTTTCTCCATCAATCGATAAATCTTCATTTCTTGTAAAAGCATTGAACATCACTTTTGTCTTCTGAAAATTTATTTTTAATCCCACTTCTTTACTCTTGTCAGCAAGTTCCTGGATCATACTCTGCAGCTCTGATGGGGTAGTAGCAAAAATGACTATGTCATCAGCAAAACGAAGGTGGGTTAGATAATCTCCATTAATCTTTATCCCTTTGTTTTCCCTGTTTAGTGATTGAAAGACATTTTCCAATGTGGCATTAAAGAGCTTCAGAGATATGGTGTCACCTTGTCTCACTCCCTTTCCAATTTTTATGTGTGTTGTATTTCCAAACAGCCGAATCTTTGCACTTGCATTTTCATAGATGTTATTAATGATATTAATGTATGAATCTTCAATACCGCAGGATTTCAGAGCCATTGTAACTGCTGATGGTTTCACCGAATCAAAGGCTTTTTCATAATCGATGAAAGCCGTGCACAATAAGTTCATATTCCCTCGCTCTTTCAATTAGTTCTCTCAGTACATGGATATGATCTATTGTGCTGTAGCCACTCCTGAATCCAGCTTGTTCTCTCGGTTGAGCCATGTCCAGTGTTACCTTCAAGCGGTGTGAAAGAACTTTAGTGAAGATTTTATAAACCACTGATAAGAAGCTGATTGGTCTGTAGTTCCTGAGATCCTTAATGTCACCTTTTTTATGTAGCAGGATCATTGTAGCGTTGTTCCAATCCTCAGGAATCTTCCCTTCATTAAGGCATCGAGTGAAAATTTGGGCGAGTACTGTTTCGATTTCTCCACTTGCTTCTTGTATGATGTCTACAGTTATTCCATCTTCTCCTGGAGCTTTCCACTGCTTCATGTTCCTGATTGCATGTGCAACTTCTGCTGGGAGGATTGGAAGAACTCTGGTGCTGGTACCTTTCATGATGTCTGGAGTACATGTATCATCCCTTTCATATAATTTGGAGTAGAAATCTTTCACTCTTGTCAAAATTTCGCCTCTATTTCTTGTTACAGAACCATCTTCTTTTCTCAGTTCCATAATCTGTTTTCTTCCCTTACTGAGATGTCCCTTTGCTATCTTTAGGCTTTGGCTGTTTTCAATTGCTTTCCTCACTAGTTCACAGTTGAATTTCCTTACGTCTTCAGTGATACTTTTTCGTTCTGTCTTGCATAGCTTTATATATTCCACTTTCGAAGTCATATCTTCTTTAGTTGTCCTCATCTCTCTTCTTTTTTGCATCAACATTTTGGTTTTTCCTGATAATTTGTTCACATGCAACTTGTTCTTAGACCCAGCTAATTTTGTTACTGTTTCCATAAGAGCTTTGGTTACTTTTCTGTTAACTTCAGAAATATCCACTTCTCCCGATGTTAGGCCTTCTAAAGCAGAGAATTTGTTCTTCAGTTCCAACTTGAAGGTATTATGGTGTTTTTTAAGGTTGGTTATGTCAATACATTTTGTTTGCCTTACAAGCTTGCTACTTTCAAGTTTAGTGTTGAGGTGCATCTTACATCTCACCAATCTATGGTCACTACCTGTGTTGAACTTGTTTAGCACACTGCAATCTTCTATGACGAATTTTTTTGTTATAAAGTGCATATGAGATATTATTTGAAAAACACAGGATTCCCATAATAATCTGAGGTTGATGGAGACCGAAACATTCATGGATAGTGAAAATTGGGTACTGAAGAATTGCTCCCTAAAAGGTTGTTTTTTTCTAATAGGTTCCATTTGGGATCATAAACTTCTAAATAACCTTTTAACAATCTTATTTTAGCATTTTTGATCTTGATATGTTACAGCGTTTGAAACTATTTTCCTACACACTTAGCCCAGGACTAACTAGAAGAAGATTCCCCAGTCCCAACTTACCTTGATGTAATCCCAAACAAATTATGATAAAGTAAAGCTAAATTGGGAAATACTGATTATACGAACTATGAAATGTAGATAAATAGTATGATATACTACAGTGCTTCATGTTAGTATATCACTAGTTACTATTAGATTACATGAAAAGACATTCCTAATTTTTTTATCAGAAATTTGCTTAAAATCCTTTTAGCCAAAGAAATATAGCCCAGGAGAAAATTTTTCACAAAAACCTAATCATTCAAAAATCACATTAAAAATTAATTCATTTACTTACAGAAATTCATTCCAAACTTTTAGTTTTATGACCAAACCCTTGCCTAATTCCTTTGTCTAGTCAATAGTTTAATGAAGGCACAGCATCAAAATACTTAACATTAGGTCCAGATGACTTAATCATAAACTGGTTAATCCATGACTTGCTATGTAGCTGGCAACATAGGTTTGCCTTCAGCAAGTTCATCTTGGAAAATCATCTCTCACTAGTCGCTATTGATGGTGAAACAGTTAACATATACTTCATTTGTTTTAGTAACTCAGGAATGTCACCAGATTTTCTAGTCAGTACTATTTGAGAAATACGATGCAATGGTTAATAGATTATTTTGTTTGTTAAAATTTTGAATGCAACCTACTGCTCACACACTCTTTCTCTTTCCTTATCAGTAGTGAAGTATGATAGCATGAAGTTGTAAGTGAGCTATCTGATTTCTTTACTACCAAATTTTACCAAAACAATGCTGTCAGTTGTCCAGAAGTGACAGTTCATAACATGGAGAAACTTTAATGGCTCTTCAAGGATATTTCGAACCTTTTCTTAGGATGCTTTACAGTATATTTCACCAGTTGTTGAATATCCTTATTGCTTGTGTAACTGGCATTTCCTCCTAACAAATATATGTAATCAAAAATAAATACCTCATGAACAATAAAATATTTAAAATTAATATTTTATTTTTTTGCATAGCATTTTTCATGCCACAGCTTTGGAAATAAAAGCTTTTAAATGATAGCCCAGGGCTAGTGAAAAATATTTGGATCTAGCCCGAACATAGAAACTGATAGTCTCGGGCATCAGACTAACTGATTTTTTGACTGTTATTGCTAAATCTCATACTACATACCATTACATATTAGCTTTTCCCCCACTTATTTCTTACTGGATATCATGAAAGAAATATGGGATTACGCCATATAATACAAATTTTGAAGATGACAATCCGATTTTGGGCGTAAATGTGACAAGGATGGTAAGTCAGATAATATCTGAAAACTTGAAAATTTTCATCGTCCTGGAGCGGGACTCGAACCTGCATCTCCCAGGAAACGCCCAGGTATGCTAACCACTACACCACCCAGAACGACCAAGTTTCAAGTTTCCGATCAATTTGAATATAACCATCACAGGATTCGCTAGTCGAAGCAACCGGCATTCATGTTTAGCGAATCTGGAGGTTAAGAATCTTATCCCGTGCTTGCCCGGAGAAGCAGATAAATCATGATGGTTATATTAAAATTGATCGGAAACTTGAAACTTGGTCGTTCTGGGTGGTGTAGTGGTTAGCATACCCGGGCGTTTTCTGGGAGACGCGGGTTCGAGTCCCACTCCAGGACGATGAAAATTTTCAAGTTTTCAGATATTATCTGACTTACCATCCTTGTCACATTTACGCCAAAAATCGGATTGTCATCTTCAAAATTTGTCTTACTGGATATTTTCATGGCAACCTCTTAACATAATTTTTGGAAAATAATTTGTTCAGGATTAGTTAACAAGTAACACTCGCTGATTATCAATTTGGCGGTGGGGATGTTGCACACAACAGTCCATCATTGGGATGAGTTATAAAAAGTAATGTTGCCATTCACGTGGTAAAAGACAAAACTTTGTTGTCAGTTATGGTATCCCATCCATTGTGGATTTCCAGATCTTCCTCTAGTTTCCATTTTTTTTTTTTTTTGCTGCACCTTTGATTGGTCATCATTTTTAGAGAATCACAATTATTTATACGTCTGTCTGGTCTTGTTTTGCAAAAAGTATTTTTATTGGAAATATTTAGCTCAACAACATGAATCTTTAATTTCCACTTATCTGTCTCACCTGACAGCATATGAATATCTCTACCCAGTAATAAAATGGTCAAACATGTAGATTTGGAAGAAACATGAAATATTAGGCTGATAATTTTCGATCTATTGTGTTGTGTAAAGTCTTCATATAAATAGATATGATGCAGTACACACATAAAAGATAAATGTAAACATAGGTTGTGATGGAACACACAGTGTTATGTTCCAAAAGAAACTGAAAATACACAGAAGCTCTCAACCCAACTTGGAACTTGATCACCTGGGTCTATCTTCAGTTTATTTTAGAACATTGTGTCAGAATCATTAATACAGCAATCAGACATCTCTAAATTGCTCGTATTTACTATTCGTTATGTAACATCAATCACATCAGAAAACTTGAAAATTACATTGCTCTGGAGCGGGAATCGAACCTGCATCTCCTGTTGGCGATGCAGGTTCAAAAACTTTTCATACCATTGCCACTTAATAAAGAAAGGAAAAATATGAAAAACATAATACATATGAAAAACTTTTCATACCATACCAATAGTGCCTGTATTATTAAATAGTAGGCACCATTATGTTCCAGTACCTCTCATCATCTATTGAGTAGTTTGAGGATTCCTTATGCCCAGAACTTTGCAGGTTTGGGGGCAAAAAACTGGTCACATGATTTTTGCATACCTCCAAGAATAATCAAAGTTCTTTCTGTGGAGCAAATTCTACAAAGACTGAGATAAATGGAAATCTGATGGCACAAGCTTGGGTGAATAGGCCAGTTAAGGCAGGGGTCTCTGCTGAGATTCAGCAATTTTTTCTGGGTGACCAAAGAAAAGTGAGGTTTGGTATTATTGCAGTGGAAGACAGTGCCCTTCCTGTCAACATATCTGGTGGTTTGTCATCAAGTGTAACCTTCAATTGGTATCACATATCAGAATTGGTTGTTTGGTTGCTCAGCAACAGCTTATAGTACAAGAGTCCCTGTCAGTCCCACCACACACAGAGCATTACCTTCCTGAGATGCATGCTGACCTTTGGAGTGGTTAGTGGTGGCTCATCACACTTGCTCCATGATATTTTCCACTCCATGTTAGTGTACACACAATCTGGTTTTTCATTACCTATCACTATTTGTTTCAGAAAGAGGTTGTTTTCATTTTGTTTAAGGAATGAATCAATTTTTCTCACTCATACCATCAGGTATTTACATATCAAGGCTATTTACCTATATAAGCTTTGCCAAATGCAATGCCACTGTGTGATTAGATGTCTGCACTGTCTACACAATTGCTCATATTGTATGAGTTGCTTTCAATTAATTCTTTGATTTGTTCATTGTCAACTTGAAGTGGTCTTCTATAATGTGGTTCATCGGCCAGTTAGTAATTTCCATGATGAAACTTCGCAATCCAATACTGACACAGTTTAACTTTTAGAGTGCCCTCACCATACACAGCACATATGTTTTTTTGTGTTCTGTTTTTTTACCCTTGCAATAGGAAAACAGTGCTAAATGATTGCACTCGTGCCATACTCCTTTTATATAGATGTGTTGGAACCTTAGATTTCAGAATATGTAAATATCATGTGTCTGTAACACAAATTAATGTTTAAAATTGATTTCAACAATATCTAAGATGTGGAAAGACATTTTACACAACTCAATACAGTAACTAAAAAACAAATCCTCAGTAGAGACAAAAAAAGTCCAAAATAAAAATATCATAAATTCTACTGGAAAAAATCATTTAACACAAAAGACCTTTTAAAGAATTTCATAGAATCAATAAGTATGAAATTGGAATTGCTCCAGGCCAAACTAAAAATGTAAAGAAAATGTTTTTCTGGGTTTGAATTTAAAAAAAAAAAAAAGAAATAGAACCATTTGTTACTGCAAAATGTAGTTCTTTTTTATGTCAGTTGCTCACACAGTTTCATATACATGGAACAAATGATTCAGTAACTAAGAACCATGTTGTTGATCACAAAGTATCAATCAAAAATGTTTCTAAAAATGCTATGAGTAGATTGGTATTTAATATTTACAACATATGCAACTAACCAAAACTTTTAAAGCAATTTCCCATCAAATGCACTGCATAAAAATTAAACTGGTGAAAGTCAACAATAAAGAAAACAACCTAATAAATTTTCAATTTACTTCCGATATTGGAGGTTATATAATTTAACGTGCATTAATGCATTTGCATTTTTGAACTTCACTTTTAGTTGGTAAAGTTCGATGAACACTTACCGCACGTGGGGCTTGGCTTTCAATTCATATTTCCGTTATGTGGATGCGGCACGGGGTTTTCATTTGGCCACGGGTCCGCTTCTTTTTTTTTTTTTCCGTTGGAATTTATTTTGTCTCATCACCAAATGAGTTTTTTCCTTTGCTGCATCCTCATTTACTTCAATATTTATTCATACCCGAGTACTTTCGGTAAAACACCTTTACCGTCTTCGAGGGGATGTTTTGCTCCGACTAGCACGGACCGTGTCAGCTGGGCATTTCCCAGCTGACACGGTCTGGGCATTTCCCAGATGACAGAAGCAGCCCGCGAGAACCACCGAAATGCCCAGCTTACACGGTCCGTGCTAGTCGGAGCAAAACGTCCCCTCGAAGACGGTAAAGGTGTTTTACCGAAAGTACTCGGTATGAATAAATATTGAAGTAAATGAGGATGCAGCAAAGGAAAAAAACTCATTTGGTGATGAGACAAAATAAATTCCAACGGAAAAAAAAAAGAAGCGGACCCGTGGCCAAATGAAAAACCCCCGTGCCGCATCCACATAACGGAAATATGAATTGAAAGCCAAGCCCCACGTGCGGTAAGTGTTCATCGAACTTTACCAACTAAAAGTGAAGTTCAAAAATGCAAACCTAATAAATGACGATGCAGGTTGGCTTTTCATGTGAGTGGCAACGCCTACTTTGTGAATAACTTATCCCAAACTGATGTTAAGTTCTATTAATCCAAATATAAGTTATTTTCTAAAAATTCCTACTAGTCCCAATGTAAATCTACTAATCCTAATATAAATCTATACAAAAAATAAGTATAATATGTATTCCAATATAAATCCTCTAGTAATTTCAATGTAAATTACTTTCTAAAAATTGAAATGTACTGTAAGATAATACCTATATTGGTGTATGGTAGGCTTTCCTCACATGTTTACTCATTCATTCTTTTAAGCATTTTAAATCTGTAATGATAAATGACTTGTCTGTGTGTCTTTCTAAATCTGCTGAATGCATATGGGTAAAGCTTAGCATCTGCAGAAAAAAAACTATGAATACAGATGTTTAGAATTTAGTATAAACTCACAGAAGCAGCTGTGTGTGTACTCCTCAGAGCCCCCTCCCCCTTGTTTTAAATTCAAATTTCAAAAATTTTAATTAATTTTTTGATAATCTCTTAAGAACATTAAATTGATAGAGATGGCAGTATGTTCATTCTCTCAGTGGTGTGTAATGTTGCCCTGATCACCTGCTTATTAACTGTGAAAGTCTTGAATTACAGTGTTGTTAGACTAAGAATTTTGGTGAAAAAGGTGACTTTGGCTTTAGTCGCCCTTGTGCAGTGACATTGTGATCCCATGAGGTGAAGTTGTAGGACTATTCTGAGTTTTTTTCTCTATGTTCTGTGTTGAGATGTGGAGCTCCCGTTATCAAGGAAATGTGCCAGAAAAAGTCTACAGTTTTCTTTCATTTTCTTTTTTTAAAAATGTTTAAGTAACAAAAAAAAAGTCATTTATAGGAAAACCCAGACAATGCTAACCGACAAACAGGATCATGTATTTTTAATTAAACCTGAACAATGGCAAGCTGTATGCTAGTGTAAAATATAATAATACTTTTATTTTCTTACCTTAAAAGTAAATATATTGGGCATGACTGAATGAGCATAGATGAATGTTGAGAGAGAATTGGGCTAAGGATAAGGGCGAGAATAAGACAGGACTTGTCTGCCATCTCTTCATCTAGTATTAAAACTTTTAAAGCATGCCAAAGTTAAGTAACAAAAACTTTTGAATAGGGAAGCTTTCAACTGATAATTTCAGTCTTTTCAACCTAAGAAAAAATGAACAGTGTTAAGTGGTTACCTGATCCATAATGTCATATTCATTATTTATCTTTAAAACTCATTTTCATAATAATGGAATGCAAAAGGAGAATCCAAACTAATTATAGTGGGAGGGGGGGGCATTTCCCAAACTTTCCTCATAATGAAGTGAATGGGAAAGTTTGAAGAAATATAACAGGTACATAATGGACCTGACAATCACTTAGCATTGTCCATCCTTTCTTAGGTTTAAAATGACTTAAATTATCAGTTGAAGGCTTCCTTATTAAAAAGTTTAAAAGTGTTTTTACTGAAGCATGTTTTGAAAGTTTTAATGTTACAGTAGTGGCCAAAATTGTGGAAACCTTTTGGAAATAGTGTATTTTTGAGGTTTAATGGCTCAAAACACCACTTTTTTTTTTTGGAGTCATACCATAAAATTAATGGAAAAGTAATTTCATCAAGAATGTAATGCAATAACTTTTATGAAGGATTTTGTATTAGAACAGCAGTTATAAAGAAGAAAAGTGAAACACATGGAAAAAATGAGATATACAAAATTTTTCACCATGTTAGTTAATACTTAGTTGGGTAACCTTTAGTGTTAATTACGGCCTTACAACGCCTTCCCATGGAGTGAACCAAGTTTTTTAGTTCTGCAGCTGTTGTAATGTAAAACCAAGAGTGAATTATTGCTTCTATTAATTAGGGTTTATTGCTGGGTTGATTCTGACTAACAAGTTTCTTTAGTCGACACCATAGCTTTTTGATGGGGTTAAGGTCTGGGCTATTCCCAGTCCTTTCCAGCAGTGGAATATGATTATCTTGAAACCAATTTTTGCATACAGCAGTAACATGACATGGAGCTGAATCCTGTTGAAATATAAATGCTTCATTATCTTGGAAAAGATCACGTGCAGAAAGCTTCAGTTTGGGCTCAAGTATTTCATTAATGTATTTTTGGCCATTTACATTCCCATTAATCATGCAAATCTGCCCACATGTTTTGATGTAATACAACCCTAGATCACAACACTAACTGGGTGTTTCATGGTACACGTAATGCAATCAGGATGCAAATCTTCTCCGATTCTTCTCCTTACGTATTTTATGCCATCGCTACCAAACAGGGAGATTTTGGTCTCATCACTCCAAGTAAAACTGTCCCATTGTTCCGCTGACCAGTTAACATGGGTTTTAGCCCAGTTTAATCTTTTCAATCTTTGTTTGAGAGATAAAAACGGCTTTTTTCGTGGAATTCTAGCTTTTAGACCAAATTCCTGCAGTCTGTGCCTAACAGTCCTTGCACTCAACTTTACATTGCATTGTGCCATTTCATCTTGTATACACCCAGATGATTTTCTTCTGTTACCTAGGCACAGTCTCTTAATTCTTCTATCATCACTTGCTGTTGTGCACCTTTTCCTGCCTTTACCAGTCTGGTTTTGTAGTGACTGAGTCTCCTTATACTTCTTCAAAAATTTAGAAATCCCACCTTTGGTTAAGTTTCCACCAATTTTTCTTCTAATTTCTTCATAACTGAAGCCTTGTTCACTTAATAGTACTATTTTACATTACTTTCTGAGTGACCAATCAACTCTTTGCACCATTTATTTTATTTTATTATGCTTTACAAGCTCACTAAATGAAGAACACAAAAAACAACAACAACCAACTTGATAGCAATCACATAACACACTGACAAATGTCCTCCTCTCAGCTCCAATACATGACATCAATAGCTGAATCCTACTGTGACCGGATTGGCTCATTGCCAAAACAAGGGGACACCTGATTGACTCTCTAAACACTCATGCTCACTCGCTACATTCAAATGAAGGAAAGCTACTTCATATCAACCTAAGCAAGTTGTGCTTCCTTTTTGTGGTTATTTGGCTATAACTTTTCATAGAATACAGATAATTGAAAAACAATTGTTGCATTGCATTCTTGATGAAATTATCTTTCCATTGATATATAATTTTATGTATTATTCCATAAAAAAGTGGTGTTATGAGCCATCAAACATCAAAAATACAGTGTTTCCAAAATGTTTCCACAATTCTGGCCACTACTGTATTTAATTTACAGGTCAATGCTTAATTTTAACATTAGTTAATTTATGGTTCCATGTCCAAATTTATCATGTTGCCTCCTTCTCTTCATGGATATGGTGTCTTTATTTTAGAGATATATAGCACCGATTCAGATTCCTTTGTGGCTAATCTGGATAGTTTTTAACAGGTAAAGAGCCAGTCAGCAGTTTATATTGTTTTCCAGCACTGAAAATTTTATTCAAAATAATGGTTTTAAGAGGCTAACATATCTCTCTTTTTTCAACCATGATGTTGGAGAGTATCATTATTCTTCAAATAATCTATGATCTTATTCACTCTGCACTTTTATTCCTTCCTTCCGTTTTTTTTTCTTTTGTTTTTGAGATATTTTGTTCTGAAATTTTAAAATTTCAGTAACATCATCACAAAACTCTTGCATTTATTAATCTCAAATTTGCGTGTGTAAACCTGGCAGCTTCCTTTGGTAAGGACAAAGAATGAGACTAGCAATTTTTTATTCTCACTAGTAGCACAACTGAACTTTATATTTTGCTGGTATTGCAGTTATTTAATTACCCTAAACCACACCAGCTCCTAAAATGAGTAAACAGCATTTAGTAGAAGAGTTCCTCCAATGTTGTAACTGAAATTTCATTACACACACACACACACACACACACACACACACACACACACACACACACAAGCCTTGTTAACTAATTCAGGACAATCTAAAATGTTAATCTTTCCAAAACTCTTGCATAGTTTACTTGAGTACCATCAACTTCTCCTTTGTTAGTAGCATGGTGATATGTGGCAGAAAGTAGGCCTTCAAAACATTGATGACTTGCCAGTATATGCACTGCATTACACCTTTTTTTTTTTTGTGGTAAAAAAACTATTTTGGTATCTAGAGCTCAGATGCAAAATCAAGACGATTACCTTAATCATGTTCCTTCATCATCAGCAAAAAAAAAAAAAAAAAAAAAATGAAGAACGTATTTCTAGCAATGACTGGATCAATAACCTCTAGAAGGTTTCCTAGCAAAAAACTAGATCTGTTAACAAGTTCCCATAAGTGCTTTGCACCATCGTCGGTGGCATGTTTAGATTTGACAGTAAACCATAATGATGTGTAAACATTCATGACGTATTCCACAATCTGCCTGAATTCTGAAGATGGATTTGCAGTAGTGATGTATAGCCTCAATAATCTGTTTGCAGTTGTTAACCAATGGGAGCGTGAGAGCAGCCCCGGATTACGTTTACTGAGGTCAGATGAGCAGGTGCCTGATTGAACTGCATGTGATATTTCCAGCAAATATCTTTGGTCTGGACTCAAGTCTGAAGCTGTAACTGAAGGTAAATCACAATCCACGTGTTCATATTTGACTACGGGTAACTCTTCGCATTCTGGAAGTTGTTTACCTATGGGACCACCATACGACTTGGGACCACTTGTTGAGCCATCTATATGTTTGAGCACTCAGTATCCAAAATAATTTTACGTCTCTCTTTGAAACAACACTTTATGACATCTTCATATGTCGGAAGCTGGCTGTCACGCAGATCTTTCGTGATTCCAAAAATGAGACAAACAAATGTTTGTCTTAGAGGAGGCTTTGAACTCGAAGAATTTGGAATTGCCATTGCATTCACCATTACGCCAGCAAAGTTATACTGCATCATGCCATTACAGTCAAATTCCCTCCCCCACCTACCCCACCCCACCCCACGCTGGTAAGAGCACCGGCGGCCAAGTTCATTCTGAGGAGAGTAGACCAAGACAGGATGGCTGGATTGGCTGAAAGGGAGCGTGAACGCGAGTGTATTATTGCAATACATTTCACGTTTTTTATGCAAAATTTTGAAATTTTGAGTCTTTGGTCAGAGCCGAATAAATTAACTGATTGGAATTATGCATTATACATTTGTTGTTGATTGTTATTAAAACCTTTTCTGCACTAGGGCATTTTGATTCCAGTAATTCTTATATTCTCGACAGACACTCGAAAATGTCATGTTTTTTGTGAAATTTCCAAATTAACTGATTCGAAAAATATTTCACACTATTCTTAGTGGTGCTCACTCACAACTTTTCTGCACTAGGGAGTTTCGATCAGAAAATTTCGGTTGTTTTCAACCCACCTTATTAATCATATCATGAAAATTATTTTTTTCTTTTAGAGAACTGAAAACAGCCTCTGAAATGCCTCACAATCGCACACACAAAGCATTTAACGACCCAGTGACAGTGTCTAATGACCTTTTCTGATTTATATGAAAGTACTAAACAAATTAAAAAGTAACAATTAAGAAGTGTTGCACAAAACAGTAAAATTACGTAAATTATTTACTCTTTATTATAAAAAAAACACAGTTAATGTAATATTACAATGTTTTGCACATAGTAAAAGGTCTTTTGACTGTTTAAAAAAAAATGACACAGGTCTCTTTTTTTCGTTCACACAAAGAACACCTTTTAGCTCATTATATTCTGAAGGATGCTCAGTTATGTGCAAACAAGTGTAATATGCCTTATCCTCATTGATATGAAAATTTCATTTATTCAACTCATATTTCATTCACATTATACATGTGTAGGAACTATTACTATGACAGTGAAAAGGGGGCTCAAGTCATTCGGAATAGTGGCTTTCTTGTCACCCAGTTTTTATTAACTAAAGAGAAAATTATTTCTTGAAGATTTTACTTATTTACTGAAAAAAAAAAAATGTCGAAAATTGTTTTTCTTTTCAATACTTCATTTAAAGCTGCCGTCAAAAATTCCTAGCTATTTCTTTAACCTGTTTCATATGAAATGTCAGCAAAAATTTTGAAAAATCCTTCTGCTAAGGCTAGAGGCCCTCTTAGCCATGAGGATCCCCACACTGCCGGAGTTGCGGGGGCTATCAGTATCCCCATGCTGCTGTCAGTGTTTGTGTTACTGATTTACTCCATTTGGTTCATAGTTCTTAGCTTAAGTCTGATTTGGATAGCTCTGTAACGTTAACATCAATCTTTATGACAGCATGTAACATTTTGTTGCTTGCAGATTCAGTCAGTACTAAATGTAAGATAATAAAAAATAATAATAATAAGAGATCATAATGGGGGAACTTTAGTTTGCTGTTGCAGATCACCTTCTTAACTTGAAAAACACAGACCTTTTGTTTTGTTTTTTATATTTAAAACAAATTTTTAATTATTGAAGGATGCCATCCTTCTTTCTTTATTTATGTAACTTATGAAAATTAGCTCTGATGATGGTAGATAATTGGAACCAAATAGTAAACAATAGAAATGTAGTGTATATATTTCACCTGGAACTATTACCAGGTCATCAACATGGCAAACTGTCATTCTAAGCATTTGGCAGTCAGGTGACAAGAATAAGAAAGTTTCTGTCATTTGTAGTAAGAAATTATACTTATGAGTAAAAGTCATTGATTACATGATTATTCTTTTCTGAAAAGTTATGCACTATTTTTACTCATTCAGTGAGTTTTGCCACTGGCCTGGATTCTTGTTGGTGGACTGTCAGGTGTTCCACTGGGACATCCTTATTATTAGACTATTACTGTAGATATTTTTGCCCATGATGCCTTTGACCTGTTCAGTATTTCATACTCTGATTCCAGTCATTGGGCTGTAACTAGGTCACCCTAATTATTTATAGTATTGGCTCACTATGGTTCTCATTGCTAGATTTGTTGCTTTGCCATTCCGGTCAGCGGTTGGTTGTCAGCTGTAATCGTGTGACCTATTCTTGTTATTGGCTAGTTATGATTTACACATTGTGATACTTCTCAATGGCTAGTTACAAAGTCATATAAGCCTGTTCAGAACAAATGATTTCCAGCTGTGGTATAGCAGTCATTGAAACCAGAACAAAGGATTAGAAAGATGTACTAACCACAGTTAATGAATGTAACATTATTGGTGAAGGCCAGCAAGACTGATATTTAGGTGGAATAATGAAGATTTCAAATAGGTGAATAATGAAGAGTAATAACAGATTTCTCTTTTCTTCTGTAACTGGAACTGGAAGAAAGGAGAAATCTGTGATTACTTCAGGAACCAAAAGAATGTTGTACAGTAAAACCTCTCTCTCTCTCTCTCTCTCTCTCTCTCTCTCTCTCTATCTCTCTATCTATCTATCTCTATCTATCTATCTATCTGTCTATCTATCTCTCTCTCTCTCTCTCTCTCTCTCACACACACACACACACACACACACATATTTAGGAATCTTAGGGCATTAATTTTTGTCCTTAAATAAGAGTTTTCATTGCTTGTGGATTAGAGTATGCAGAAATAACACAAAATACTCTTTTATACTACTATCAGTGTTAAATCCTTATGATTACTCTCCATTGGTTAAAATAACCTTGTAAGCATTCTAACAAAAAACAATGGCATCATGGGAGGCAAATGCAGAACACTGGGGATCAAATGGTCAAAGGCGCTGGTTTCTGTCTAATCAGCAGAATACTGCTGGTTCCAGGGTTTTAGTTCCAGATGAGGCATGGGTTCTGTATTTGTCTTACAGCACCGACTTTCTCTGTCTTCTCTGGAACCAGTAGCCCTGTATTAGTGACAGATGACTGCTTATAACTCTCAGAGTTGCTTATGGTTGTAATTAATTACCCCTACCTCCCTTCAAAAAAAAAAAAAAAAGAAAAAAGAAAGAAAACAAAAACAATGGAGATTTTTAGGAGTCGAACCCAAAGTTTAGGGAAAGTTTCTCTCTCACAGGGATGGTGATGTTATGTTGGTTGGGAAAGGATGAGGTGCTGGAGCTGTTTCTTACAAATTGCCATTATATGATCATAAGTGGGAGACTAAATGTAAATATAAGTGGTTCTGATGGGATTAGAGTCTTGTGGATTAGAGTATGCAGAAATAACACAAAATACTCTTTATTCTCTTATGTAAGAGAGTCCATAAAAGAAATGGGGAATGTCATCATGCTGTTATGTAGGGACTGTAGAAAGTGATCATAACTGGGAAGGGTCAGTTTTTGTTTGACAGGTGTCTGTTAAGGAAAGTTATACACCGTTTATTGCCCTTTATTTTAAGCACAGGGAGAAAAATTTGTATGCATATGTGTATGCTTGTGTACATGGTGTCAAAATAATGGAAACACAAGTGGTCCGAACCGAATGTATTAATATTTAGCTGTACCACCATTCACATGTAAAACAGCTTATATGCTATGTGAAATGGATGCAGATAAATTCTAAATAGCTGCCACTTGGGTACTAGACTGTTTAATTGAAGGAAAGTTTTAGGCTGTTAATTGATGAAGGCAGAGGGTATTAACTCTTCACTTTATTTCCAAGAATGGACCATAGTGGCTTACTGATATTTAAACTGGGTGACTGTGTAGGGCATGGGAAGTTCCTTAAAAGACTTTTGTCTGCACATATGTGGAACTACTACATGTGAAACTCAGTACTTTTGATGCAGGTACACCACTTTTCTTTCTTGTTTCATATTCATTGAAACCATACATGCTTTCTTAGTGATAATGTATTTAAGATTATGAGGTTCTTGACCTGAGATGTTTATCAGTATCATGTTCTAAGAATGAAAAGCGTACACCGTAAAGCTATGTGAAGGTAAACTAAGATTATTTCTATATTAGATCCATTTTTAACTGTGTAAAATAAATATATGATACAGATGCCAAGCTTTCAGCTCCACTAGGAGGCTTTCTCAAGACTGAAAATGCTAGAGCACAATGACTAAATTAGACATTATGCTCTAGTATTTTCATAATCACTGAATTAGACTGGCATTTTCAGCCTTAAGAAACCCTCATAGTGGAGGTGAAAGCTTGGCAATTGTATCATATACGAGGGTCATTTCAAAAGTTTTGCACACTATGGGTTATCTTTTAAAAACAAATTTATTTCACAAAATACCTTTATAGGCCTTCAAAGTAGTCTCCATTTTTCTTTATGACAGCGGCTCAATGTTTCGGGAAGTCTTGTATTCCAGTCAGGACATCTCCATTGTTGAGGCATTGGATTACTTGGGTCATTTCCTTAGAAACATCCTGAATCGTTTTCCATAGAGTGGCTTCTTCAGTTCTGGGAACATGTCATAGACTATTGGGCTCATGTTAAGACTGTATGGCACTTGGAGAAGCAATTCCCATCCATACTTTTCCAGAAAGTCTGTTATCATACAGGCAACATGCAGCCTAGTGTTGTCATGCAAAATGATTGCACCAGCTTTGAACATGTCGGGCCTTCTTTGGCAAATCTTTGGACACAAAAAATTTTGCAGAAACTTTCTGTAGTATTCTGCTGTTACAGTGGTCTCCTCGGGCACTCTGTCTGTTGCTATGACTCCAACCTTGTCATAGGCCATATTCATCATCAGCATATCCTTTGATTGTTGGCGGCAGAATTTTTTCTGGCAAGGTGATTCTAGATGTTTTCACCGAGTGGACTGAGATTTCAGTTCTGGTTCAAAATATCATATCCATGTTTCATCTGTAGCAACAATTCTGTCCAAAAACTGCTCGCTTTCTGTCTCGTACCTGTGAAGCAATTATTCTCTGATCCCTTTGTGAACTGTTTGCTGCTCTTCACTCAGATTATGCGGATCCCATTTGTCAGCCACTTTTCTCCTGTAATTTTTCAGTTACGATTCAGAAAACTGAAGCAGTAGACATGTTTGCTTCATGTGCAATCTCTTCATATGTTTTTCGTCGATCTTCTTCTGAAATGCTGTTGTCAATAACCACAGAGCAGTCGTCCGTTGCATCTGATGGCTGGCCGCTTCTTGGATTGTCTTCGATGCTTTCCCGACGGAAACAAGAAGCCCACCGTGACACTGTGCTACGATCCACTACACGAACCCCACAAACTTCACACAAAACTTTATGAATTTCGGTAGGGGATTTTCCTCGCAAATTTTCAATTTTAATGTAGAACCGCTGGTCGTTATGCGAGATGGGACGGGACTCACTTTCTTCCTGCATTTCTAGGCAGAATTTTTCGGAACAGGAAAAAAATTAGCCAGCAAACGTAGACACAACTTTGTATACTGAAGTCGGACTCACAACTGGCGCAACGATTGGAGCGATTGCATCATCCTACGGGCCATGCAAGATGATGCAATGTGCAAAACTTTTGAAATGACCTACATATTAATTTTACACCCCTAAAAAATGGAATTAAAACTGTAATAGTGTAACTTCACCTTAGTATCGTGTACGGTTACTTAATTGGACAACACCAGACTTTGATATGGTGGAACCTTTGATCAGGGCATTTAAATTTCATTGGAATCACGCACATTTCCTTACTGATATTACTTGAACTGGCGTGGTATTCCATGAGCTTCAGCTTTAGTTAGAAAATAGTTCTTATTTATTTATTGGTATTTAGTTTACTTGAGGTAAGAGTCCAGAGAGATCCAGAAATGCAAGATACACTATATTTTTTTGTACAATGAGTGACGCATATCTGAATATTTGAAGTTCAGTTTCACTGTGGAAATCTTTGCAATTCAATCATAATAGTACTGGTCATTCCTAATTTACTCATGTTTATAATATATTGCATATGGCATCAACAAATAAAAATGTAGTATCAAATTGATAGCAGGCACACACAACATAAAAATTAACTGCAAATTTCATATTGGTAAAAAAAAAGAAAAAAAGAAAAAAGTACAGGTAGCTGTTTGGAAAGCAAAACTTGTGTTATAGAATGGAAAATCAAAGCCTTTACATGCCAGGCATAAACATGGAAATGACTGATATTCAGTTATCAACATCACCAGAAGTTGATATTCAGTATCAAAATCACCAGAAACAATAAGTTCTTTAAAATGCAGCTGTTATCATGAGTACTTTGCACCATAAGTGCAACATCACCACAATAATGCAGTCTACTTTGTTAGATTACACCTCCCACAAATACTTTTGTATAACTATAGGCTTTTTTTTTAAAAAGTGACAGGCACTGACTCTGATGCACCAGACATCAACATACATAGAAAAAAACAGTTTAACCCAATCCATCTTCATCTTTAGTTGATGAAAAATTAAAATTAAATGAACTTTATCACTACCTATTTTGTGTACCATTTGTTTGAGGCATACACCCTGAAGATGTGTTAGACTACATCTTCTCATGTCGTAACCCTGTTTTCATTTTTGCTTTATATCTCAAGATTTTTATTAGACATGACTCTTATGCTGTAAAACTTCTCTAATCTTCTGGAACTTGCTAGCCACAAAAACCATTAACTGAATTTTCTTAGCATCATGAATTTGCTGATAAATGTAAAGTGTGATGGCATCATAAACTGCTAATAAATGGTGGATCTGTATGGTATGTGTAATTGACCAGTTAGAATTCTAGGAAATCATGTGTCACTAATTATAAACTCATGGCTGAATCAAAGGATATTTCAGTCATAATTTCTAAAATCGGTGTGGATTTTTCTCCTTCTGTTACAGATATTTTTAGGTTGAAAAATAAACCTGTACTAAATTACTTTTGTAAAGGTGTCTTTGGAAAACAATAAAACTTCCTCCCCCTTGAATCACAAAATACAAGCGCATTTTGAGAATACTTCATAGTATGAAAAACTAGAAGCAGTTTTTATGATACTGGAATCAGGAAAAATGCACAGGTAGGAAATCTAATTTGTTCTGGATTTAAAAAGAAAATTCTCTGGCCATCAGAATAAATTTGGACATAAATACACAGATAGCTGTAAATCCAAAAAGACTTAAAAATTGATACACACTAAGTACCAGTGGCGTCGTGTGCCCATTTAGGTTGGGTGTGCGCTGTTTAACAAAAAAAAAAAAACACGCAAACGTTTTATGTATCCCAAGCTGTAAAATTCGTGCCTTGATTTTGAACATAAGAAAAGCATTTCTTTTATTTAACTGTCGTCTAATAACTTACGGTAATAAAGATCTTTGCATACACTCCACTGTAAGAAAAATCTGAATTTCCTGTGCAAATACTAGAGTGATGAACAAATTTTCGGTATCTTTTTCTTTATATATAAGTTTTAAATACAGCACGATGCTTACTTTCTTTAACCCGCTTTACACAATCTGCAAAATCTCTAGCAAAAATGGGACACTTAGTACATCGTCAATCTAAATGGATGTCAAAATTCAATTGTATCTGTGCTCATATACACACCGATTCGGCGCTCTTTGGCCAAACATGGCCCTTGCACCATAAAAATCAACCAACCAACCAACACACCGATTCACACAGCAACGAAAAGATAGAAAACTTGTAGCAAAACGATCAAGTGTGTTTATGACTCCATGCTATTCCAAACGCAAACAAGTATGACCAGTGGGGCTTTTTTAAAAGTGCACACCCTGGGAATTTAAACCTCTGCATTGGATCCACAAGGAAATAAAAACATGACCTGTAGCCTCATCTGGAAACTGGAAAGCTTTGAATTACAGTTGCTTTAACTAGACTTAGGGTGTCCGCTGTTAAAATTGCACTCCTGCAGCCATAGGTGCTGACTATAAGGGGCAAGGTGAATCTTACCCCTCCAATAATTTTACTGGGGGGGCAGTGCCCACCCAATATAATTCATCCTGTTTAATTAAATAATCGCTTTTGCCTCATAAGGTGGACCTTACGAGGCCAGAACGATTTATTTCCGAAAAATTAATAAATGGCAAAATAAGTAAAAACAATTTCCCATTTTCAGCATTGCTCATTTGGTAAGAAACCGGATTGCCAGCCCCGTAATTTGTTTGACATGTTCTCGTGATGTGTGGTAAATGTTTAAAAAAATATCAAAAACAAAATTCATAAAAATACAGAAACCTATAACTTCTAGTGCCTTTATTTATCTATTTATTTTTGTGCTTCTTGTTCTTTGCTTGAGTAATCCCGCTAATTTCTCATGTTTTTTACATACGTTTGGAAATAAAATCTCTGTGGATATTTTTATAAAATCACAGGCTGAATTTTATTTAAAAAAATATTAATATTCATTAAAAGAATATTTCTATTTCCTTGTTCGTTTGCTGATGAGTAATTAAAATTGCGTAAAAAATATACTTCGATTCTCGTAGTCTACATTTTAGTGCTTTTTTTAAAAACATTTCCTCCTACAATGGAAGAGATATGCCCCTCCCACGTCTGATCTTGTTGCACCTGTCTCCCAAATAATTTAGTGAAGTCGGCGCCCCTGCCTGCAGCTGCAGATATTATTTACTACGTTTTGTTTATTGCACGAAGCAGCGAACCTTCTCCTCTTCACGAAAATATTGCACAAGGGAATTAGTTTTAGCAGACAAATCTCAGAGAGTCTTACTGGAAATACATTTAAAAAAAAAAAAAAATATATATATATATATATATATAACAGCAACTTGCTCCTCCGTGAGACTCAAGCGGTGCTGATTTTGGGCAGCACACCTTCAGAGTTCCGCTGGTACGCTTGAGACCACAGGAAAATAAGAACGTGACCTGCAGCGCCGTCTGGGGAGCTCTTGTACCACAGCTGCTTTAAGGTCGTCGGATGTGCGCACACAAAACAGCACACCCCGGGATTCTAGCACGAATGCGATATGCTTACTGAACAAACCCTCTCTTATTAATGAAAACATTATGTGGGGAAATTAATTTTAACCACCACTAAAAGCCTTAGGATGAACTCTGGCGAGTTTTATTAGATACAAATAAAAAAAATAATATCGATAATATACGTTGAATTGCAACTCTGTGGGTGTGCGCCGCACACCTAGCACTCCCTGAATATTCGCTCCTGCTAAGTACGTATATTTCAATTTTTTAATGGTTTTTAATATCTAGAAAAATTAAAAAAACGAAAAATAGGGTGTTTTACTGGGGAATAAAAGGATACTACTTATTAGTAAAATTTTTGGGTAGTACCCCTACCCATCCCTAGTACTAAAGTAGGTATTGCCATGCATTTGGCATATTCCAATAGCAATACCTACTGTTGTCCTGAGAAAGGGTAGGAATCTGAGTAATAAGTAATATCCTTTTATTCCTTAGTAAAAAACAACATATTTTTGTGAAAATTTGTAATTCGTTAAATCTCGGAACTGCCATGTCATCAATTATTACCAAGTAAGAAATCGGTGAAAATAAATTAAGTCAAACAGAAAATGACAAGAATCCCAATTGGGAAGCAAACTTCAACATATTGTTGATTTTACAGGGAAAGGTATGAAAATTTATATTTTAGAGTTCCTGAATAAAGAAAATAATTTTAATATTTCTTTGGAGAAAATAAATAAAGATAGACTCATTGTGATGGAACTCGGTGTTGGACTGGAAAAATGTGGGGTGCCCTCCCACAAAAAATATCTTCAAGGCCCTTTTGCAAAGATCTATCAACTATCAATTACTGAAATTTTTAAATTCCATGTTATTAACTAGGTTTTATGACCATTTTAATAATTCAAATTCTATGGAAAACTTACAGGCATTTTCCATTAAACCAAAATTATTGCACTTTATTGCATGTAACACAAATGTGCACATTGTAATTAAAATGATTGGCCTAGTTTTATGCCAATACAAAATGCTACAAAACACTTATGCCAAAGTTAATTATATCATGCAAATTTTATTCTTTTAGAGAACTAAGGACAACCTCTGAAATGCTTCATGATCACACACACAAAACATGTAACAGCCTAGTGTCAGTGTCTAATTTACCTTATTGTGATTTATACAAAAAAATATAACATAAAGTATGCAAATGAATAAGAAATGATTAAAAATCATGGCACCTAAAAAGTGAAACTACTTAAGTTATTTACTCTTGAATATATATAAAATACACATAACATAATGCCACAATGTTTTGCACATATTTTTTTCTCTTGACTGTGTTATATAAAATATGACACAGGCCTCCGTTTCTTTGTCTCTACAAAAAACACCTTTCAGTTCATTATATTCCGAAGGATGTGTAGTTATGTGTAAACAACTGTAATACATAACGCCTTACCCTCATTGGTATAAAAATTTCATTCATTGAACTGGCATTTCTTTGCATTCTCTTGTTAATTAAAATGTATCGGGACTATTGCTGTGGCTGTGAAAAATGGCCTTAAGTCATCTGGAATAGCTGCATTCCTATCTTCCAGTTTCCACAAACTGCCAGATGTTTTTAGGAGTTTATGAGCCAGGCAATCGAAATATGATTACAAAAATTTACTTCTGAAAAAAAATTATTACCACAAAAACAATTACCAAATATTTTACTTCTTTATTCAAAACATACCAACATTTCCTGTTACTTTTAATACTTCATTCAAAGCTTCCGTAAAAGAAAAAAATTCTAGCTATTTCTTTAACCATCATGTGGGGTTTCTGCAAAAAAATTTGTAAAATCTTTTCCTTGAGGTTAGAGGCTCATTTAGCTGTGAGATCCTCCACAATGTGGAGGTTGCAGGAGCTACCAGTACACCCCTGATGGCACCTAGGTTTGCATGGAAAACTTAGAAAGTCGTGAAATTTTGCACAGATCATGGAAATTATGAAAAAGTCAGGGAAAAAACACTTTTTTCCATTAACAGCAGAAAACTATGAATGCTACACTGAATGTACAGAAGAAAGCTATTTTTCGCAAGGGTGGGGCCCTAGAATCCTTTGCACACATAATATCTTTTTGTTCTGTCATAACACGTAACTGGGAAAAGCATGCTTGCTTGTAGGAGTTTATGTGTCAGGCAATCTGTTGTGATGTGACAATTATTTTATCTTTCACAGTAGTTTTATAATCTGTTTAGAGCAATGCTGGGCATGTGTTATTTTACTCCTGCATGTCTTAAGAAGTCTGAAGATGCTTGCTGGCTCAGGGCAGATGAAAATAGGTTTGAAGTGTGTGTGTTTATAATGCTAAATTAAAATGAGGAATAATACTTTTGTGGCTTGCAATAATTATTCCTCATAGTTTGATCAAACTATCAGAGTTATTTTTATAGCAATTCATAACTTCTTTGGATTTGTTAAATTAAACCCATATTTATTTCACATAAAGGGAAATATTCTTTTTACATTGCTGTACAAAACCAAAGTGTTCAAGCAAAATAAGTATAGTAGTTACAGGTTGAAATACAAAGAATAGTTCCAATACAAATATATGAAACAATATTCGTGTAACAATATTCGTGTTGGACCTTTTATTTTATTTGGAGATTTGTTTTACTAGCTATTACTTTGACTTATTTGTCACTTATACAAAACTGCAGTTTAAATGCATATGTAGCAGGTAATGGAATTTTTTGCTTGGAGTCATTGAAAAATTCTGTCAAAGTCCTGAATTTTTTTCTCCTAAAAGTGCATGAATCCTTGGATACTAAAGAACGTGTGATACAATAGCTGCTGATTCATGCAACATATATAATCTGCAACAGCATAACAATATTCAGTAAAAAAAGTGAAAATAATGAATTAAAACCTTTCAAGAATTCAGTAAAGGTGGAAGTGCAATAACAATTAAATGTGAAAAAAGCGAAATCATAACCATTGCAGATCATATTAAAAAAATAAAAGAATTAAAAATGTATTGTAGAAAGATGTAGAAGAAATTCCAGTACTATCATTGGGGATAAAATTCCAAAAACAAGTGAAAAATTAGAAAAAGAAAAGCCAGCTTTCAGAAAACTCCAAATAATTTTCAAAAATTCAGTACAGAATTCCTCAAATATGTGAAACAATAGATCTAAATAAAGGAACCTTTCCAGTAACGAATTGCTCTTACTAATAGATACAAAATGATCTATATATTCCCAGTATGAACTGTTTTCTCAAATATTATATTATATGCTTTTTTTTTAATTTGAAGAAACTAACAAAAATGAAAGTGAGCATACCAGCAGCTAAAAAAACATCATTTACCATCCCAGTATGTAATAAATTATAAATCCGTCACAAACTACTTAAAGAAAGTAGGATGAAAGCACAAATTTCAACAAAACAATTGGCAAATGACATTTTCAACCGATGAAATTGATAAATGATTAGCAACTGGGACTGAAAAGACGTAGGAAGCAGAAGCATGGTGTCAGAATTCTTGTTAATGCAAAAGGGGGGATGAAAAGTGAAACAGTATATCTCTCAGGAAAAACACATCATTTAATTTTTAATTTGCGGAGAAGGGAAACCTACAAAGCTTATTCGGCATGACGCTAACCTCAGGCATGGCAAGGAGGGTATCTCAACAGAGGGACTTCCCGGATTCCTGACTTTTCAGATATTTTCTAAGCCCCAGTGAAAACCCATTTTCAGCAGAGGACAGGAGTCTATGGATTGCTCACCATTATGGGTGGTGCGTAGCGTGGAGTGATATAAAAGTGTAATAAGGGGATTAAGTTGCTAATCTGATTTTCTCTCTCCATTACAACAGCTCTCTCTTCTCACTAGTCCCTCCTTAAATGGGCCCAGCTTAATCACCTGTTGTTGAGTTTGCTGACTGAAAAAAGCATTTGCAAGGAATTTGACCTTTGTTTGACCTGCTGCTAGATTAGTTGCAGGATTCAAAGCTGTTGATCATCCTTTGCATGTGCACATATCTATCATTTCAGTTTTAGTGTAGCAGCAAAGCACTTAATATACTGAAGCAGAATGGCTTTCAATTTAAAATCTTGGTTAAGGAATGGGAAGTTAGAAAAAGAGCTTAAAGATGCTGAAAATGTGCTTTTTTTTAAAAAAAAAAAAGGTAAAAATATTTTCAGAATTCAATTTATTGATTTATTTGTGCAGTGGTCCAATAATCCAGAAACTGCAATTTAATTAATGTTGGAAATTAAGTTGAAACTGAAAGAGACCACAAACCCTTCAATAAAGGTTTTTTTAATTGTTACATTTTTTTTAATATTATATACACTAATTTTTTAATACAAAAAAAAACAATTATGTAGAATGGTATGTATTTCTTTCGAAACCTCCTATTTATACTATGTGGATCTTGGCAGTAACTCTGTGCCATTTTGACCACTGTTTGAAGTCCACATTAGATGTAAGCATAAAGGAATGCATTTTTTTGGATTTAGCTGTGATGAATACCAATAATAAATTTAACGTATAATATCATGCTTCTTACACATACACATAATCATTGTCAACCATTATCAATCCACTGCTGGATGAGGGTCTCCCAAAGTTCCTTCTGCAACTGTCTATCTTGAGCCAGTCTCCTCCATGTCACTCCAACATGCACATGAATTTTATCCACTCATTTCCCATGTAGTCTTCCCCTAGGTCCTTTTCTGTCCTTTGGTATCCAGTCTAATATTTCAGTTGTTCATTGGTGATCTGTTCTTCTAGCAATATGTCCTGCCTGTTTGCAATTTCAGGGATTTTACTTTGATCGTGATGTTTTCCACTCTTGTCAATACACACACACACACACACACACACACACACACACACACACACACACACATATACACACACACATATATACACACACACACATATATATATATATATATACATATTACATAGTTCACTGAAAAAAATAGTTAAAATAAACTCATTAATTAACTAAGACATAAGGCTCCCTGGAAAAATTATGTACCACAAAATTTCCCCTAAAAATTTGTAAGTGGTTCAACATGAGACCTGCACCACGTCTTAACAATAAAGGATAGAAAAAAACTCCAGTAAGTTAAGTGATTCAAAAAAATACAAGGAGCTACTATTATAATACCTAAAGGTAACAGTGGCATTTCTTATGTTGAAGAGACAGGATCTCAACTGAAAACCCAAAATCATAAAAATGGATTCTAGAATTAAAGAGATATAAGAGAAGCCAGTCACAAAATGAACTGGGTTTATCATAAAATTATTGGATGGCAACAAAGCATCATAAACAGAAAATTAAAAGAATTTAAAAGAAGTACTCTTTCAATGAGTGAAGAAGTAGATTTATCACTCTCATAGGTATAGGATTGGGTATTTCACTAGAACCATTGCAGTGACAGTGAATTGTAGTGATAAAAGCCTAATAAGGGGAAAAAGCCATTGTTAAAGTTACTAAGAAAAATGTATTTTATAATAAAAACCCAAACAAATTTTTCAGCTTACTATCACATGAATATCGGATTGCCAGTGTTAAAGCAGTTGAGAAAAGGCAATTGAATAAAAAGTCCTTAGCCATTGTGAATGCATTTCTCCCACATTGTTATCTCTGATCCTTACTTGCGCATTCTAAAAATAAAAAGGCCCTGGAAGGAATGAAATTTCATTTGCCCCTTTTCAGCAAAATTTCTAGTTGAATGTATGTGATCAGCATATGCATGATGGCCAAGAAAATATGCACCTTGTTAAGGCATTGTATGGCAACATCAGGGCCGGATTAAGGCCTTAGTGGGCCCCTAGGCTAAGACATTTGAGTGGGACCCAAGGCTAAGACATCTGAGTGGGCCTCCAAAGAACTTAAGACAGAGAACTATTATGAAATCCGTTAAAACACAAAACTTTAACTTCTAAATTATCTGCAGAGTTTTTATAAAAAGTCACTGTATTTTTCATTATTCTTACAAGCGCATGAGTGAAAAGCTTAAGATTCCTAGATTTTGTCTTAGATTTTCTAATGATATAGCATTGTATACTTGTCTCAGTGCATCTTTTTTTTTTTTTTTTTTTAATGCAATGTGGAGCCACCGGGGACTTTGACCATTAGCGGTTCCAAGTTCAAATTGGGAGGTGTGGGTGGATGGTAGTGAAAAAGCTGAAACTGTCTCGCCGATCCCACTGTAAAAAGTGGCAATGAACCTTAACCCTTGGTGAGTCACCATCTTGAATTCTGTTCATCTTCCAGCCTCTGTTTTTGACCAATTGGAAGTCATACGAGACAAAAGTAAAACTACTTTGTAACCCCCTCCCCCGCTCCCTCTCCATGCCTCCTGGGCCCTTGGTCATGGTGGGCCCCAAGGCTATAGCCCCTATAGACCCCCCCCCTCTTAATCCATCCCTGGGCAACATATGTGAAAAATGTGGTATGATGGTTTGCTGATGACTAGTGTGAGGTAATAACAGGGCCAGCAACCACAATGGGTTGAACTTGTTTGTGGGTTGACTCTTAGTTTGGAAAGGCTTGATTATTGATGTATGACACAAAATGACTCTTGTCTTCAGAAAGGATTGATTATATAGTGCATGTTCAGTTGGAACCACCGTTGCTTGGCCACGGGAGTCACTATGTTGGCTTTCCAATTTTCAGAGCTATTGTTTTGAGGCTTTGAAAAATAAAATGGAGTGAGACTTTTCTTTTTTCAAAGGTGGAATTTGAACAGTAATGGCATTCCTTGAGTGGGATTGTCTGATAGTTCAACATGCAGTACTCTGGAAAAGGCATGCCTCTTCAATGCAGCTTGTGTGAGTTGAGCTTAGGGAGATGACAGACCATTTATGCACAAGTGATATGAAGGAAGGAGAAATATCTGGACATTGTGTACACAATTTCTGGCCTTTTCGTAGACGCTCATAATGACAAATAAACTAATACAATAGCATTGTGCAGTGAATATAAACACCAGATGGTTAGTGAAAAATTTGTGATCTAGTGAGAATCATTGCATGCTGCTTTGCACTGATGGCTGGGTAACTAAATAGGATGCTACTCATGAAGCCATGGACTTAGCACATCTACAGTTTTAAGCTGCTGGCAGCAGTGTTCTTATATGCTCCTTAGATGATGTGGATTGGATTTTCTCATATCATTGGCTTGTCGTGTAACATTCAGAGTGTATTTGAATTTTGCAGCAGATTATATGCAGTCCTGAAATTCAAATACACTCTGAATCTATCATCGGCTTGCCAAATACACTCCGAATCTATCATGAGCTTGCCAAATACACTCTGAATCTATCATCGGCTTGCCAAATACACTCTGAATCTATCATCAGCTTGCCAAATACACTCTGAATCTATCATCGGCTTGCCAAATACACTCTGAATCTATCATCAGCTTGCCAAATACACTCTGAATCTATCATCGGCTTGCCAAATACACTCTGAATCTATCATCGGCTTGCCAAATACACTCTGCTCATATCGTTCAAATACACTCTGCTCATATCGTTCAAATACACTCTGCTCATATCATTGGCTTGCCATGTAGCATTCAGAGGGTATTTGAATTTTGCAGAAGATTATATGCAGTCCTACATACTACACTTCTATCCTTATGGATTGGGACTCTTTTAGAAGATACCCATCCACCTATTGTTGCGTGCGATTGATTCAGTGCACAGTTATCATTGCGTACGATTGATTCAGTGCAAGACTTCGCATACATTCCATGGCCTTCTTCATCAATAGAAATTGGTCATATTTAAAATGAGATGAGTTTCCTGGAATGTGAACTAATATTGTTTTTCTTAATATCAAAAACAGGGAATCTATCTGAAACATAAGCATAATTCAAAACAACTTAAATATTTAATTACAAACTTTTGAACATTTTTACACACGCATTTGAACATTTTTCTCTAAGCAAAGCCACAACTTTATCTTTGTTTATTCAACAAGTACAGTAGACTCTCAGCTATCCAACTCCTGACTACTCGACCTCCGGCCTATCTGACCCGCAAAAAAAAAAAAAAAGAAGAAAAAAAGTCATGCTGAGCAATTTTCCACCACGCGGCCATGTACTATTGCTTAAGGTATTTGAAGGCGCTTACGTGCGCTTGAATCACTAGCCGCCAATACGAAAATCGAAGAAATAACAGACGAAGATATTGTAGCGATGGTGTTAAATGAACAGCCGATTGAAGAGGAATGAGAAGATGATGAACCCTCTGTTCGTATAACCCACTCCGAAGGCCTGAAGGCAATCGAGACAGCGATGGAGTATATTGGCCAACAACAAGAGGCAACACCAGCAGATATCATATGTTTATGTAAGTGGAAGGACATATCGGCAAATTAATGCGAGGAAAGAAGCAGATCTGAATTACAGACTTTTTCAAGCCTTAGGCAATGTAGTTTTAGGTTATAATATTTTGGTTTATGTTAACAGCTGATTTGACTAAAAACTTTCTTTTAAATGAAAACTCATAGTAAAATTTATTCATTACATATTTAATTTCATTCTTCAAATAAATGTTTCGTGAAAGGTACATACGCATTTTTATTTTGTTTCCTTCTAATTCAGTAATTACATACTGTACTTCGTTAATAAGGACAAATTAATGTGACGTAAGTCTCCAAATAGCAACAAGTACATACATACATACTGTACATTACGTTCAACGCAATAGGGTGGTGGTCATTAGCCTTGCAGGAGCTGATATGCCTATGGCTCTGGCGTATCCGACTTTTTGCTATCCGACCCAGCTGACCACCACATTACGTCGGATAGCCGAGAGTCTACTGTACTTGTGTTCTACAGCTTCATGAGGTGTTGAATGTTCTTTGAGTTTTACAGTTTTTTAGTACATTGTTTAAGATCATTAATGTTGTGCTAAAACAAGTGAACTGGAGTTGTAAAATTCCAACAACATAGCATGCATTGCAGTGGCGGCTCGTGGTGTAAAATGCTGGTGAGGCGAACGGTCTTGATGTAAATGTAAAACAGTAAAACATATGTTATTGAAAAATATATAAATTCGTATAACGTTATACGAACATATATATATATATCAGTGGCGTAGCCGGTGGGGGTCGTGGTTTGCACCCCCTAAGTAGGCGAGACAGTTAGCTTTTTCTAAGTACGTTTTATAGATAATTTCCCTATTTAAATTCATTGATTTTTTCATAACTTACAATGTAATACAAATAAATTACATTGATACATAATATCAATGTAATTTCTTGATAATAGAAGAGAAAGTAAAGCAAAGCGGCCAAAGAAGTTGCTTTATTAAATTTTTATTAAAACAACTATAATTTATTGCATTTTCTTCATTTTATTAAATTAGCTTCGTTTTGTATTAATGTTCAAGATGTGCGTACGTACCAATAGAAAAATATTTGTCGAAGCGCCCCCCCCCCCCAAATTGTTACACGTACCAATAGAAAAATATTTGTCGAAGCGCCCCAAATTGTTACATACACAGTTATACAGCAGAAGTGCAGAACCCCCCCCCCTCAAAAAGTTTCATATCAAAGGCAGTATCACCCATCGGATATCTTTGAAGTCCTGGGTTCGAGTCGGCTGAATCATTAAAATCTACTGAGATTCGGAAGTCTCGTTAAGCCATTGGTCTCGGTTAGGCGCCTTGTTATAAACAGCTGTAAACCCCATCCCTTAGGGCTTCAGCCCATGCCATTTAGCCCTTATATACAAATATTATTCAACAGTAATGGAATAAAATTATAGAAATATATGAAACACGGCGTGGGGAGTCTTTCTTCACGAAAAAATCCAAAAATATTAGAGGGAAAATGTGCATATACCACTATATATATATGTGTGTGTGTGTGTAATATACGCTACTTTTGCAACAATATTTTTATGAAAACAATTATTCGATAATTTTACAACAAAGAAAGAAATATTTCACCAGTATTCTTTTATGTAATACACTTGAGCGAAAATACGCAATTTGTGCGGTTTCTTTAGCTAGTCAATGCGTCACTCACATCCCAACGCCAGTCGGAGATCCACTTCTTAAAAAATTCAAAGTAAATCATTTGAATAGAAATTGTTTTCTTACGAAATGTTTCTTGAGCTTGAATAAAAGTCACAGTTCGATTGGCATATTAGTGAAGGTGCATTTAGCACGGGTCACAAACTGAAGTCCAGGCTCGTGATAACTATGTACAGGAGAAGTCAAGTTAAGGAAGCACATTTCTATATAAAAAAAGTATTAGGTAATTTAAACCTGGAATTAAAAACAGAGGAATACGATATTAATTTGCTTTGGTCTCGAACATAATGCTCTCAGTTTATGTTTTATAAATAAGTTCAATTCTGCGATCCTTTTTGGCTGCAAATTTGTCTATGATCAGATCATAAAATGGTTGAGTGGACATTAGATGGTTCAGCAATTCTTTCTCGATTGAAATTTTAGCGAGTGAAGACAAACGATCTTGTGCCGTTGTATTACGGAGGTAAGTCTTAATTCTCTTCAAACAAGAAAAACTCCTTTCAGCAGAAGAACTTGTTGATGCCAGGGTCAATACAAGAGAAAATAATTTGTAGGCTTCTGGTAACACATCTTTCAGCTCGTTTTCTTTCATTATTTTCAAGGTTTTCTGAACACTGAGTTCCCTGAAGTTGTGATCATTATATAAAAAATTTAATTCGTTTTTTAGTCGTTGTGTGTCTGTAAAAATGTTTGGATAAATTTTTTTGAGAGTGTTAAGGGCACTGGATGGAAATGACTCTGAATAACTATGGTATTTTGAGCTGTCAACTAGCTGCAGAAACTCGAGCTTTTCCATATCTTCAAATCTGGTATTTATTTGGACTATTATGCTGTCAACGATTTCGTAAAACAAAATTTTGTAATAGTTTTCCACTTCTTCTTCAGTCAAATGTTTCTTTTGGCGACATTTAGGACCTCCACTCAAACTAATTGCTTCACTGAAATGTTTCAAGTAAGTGGTTACATTCCTTTTCTTATTTATTCGTTCGCAACATTGTTTAATTTGTCTTTGGCAATAACTGATATCTAAAGTCTTTTTTTGTAAAACATCAAACAGTACATCCGTAATTCCAAAAATGTCATCAAAAATCAGTGATAAAAAAGCAAATTCAAAATTAGTGAAATTTTTCAAATATCCTATGGCTCCGTTGATTGATTCTGCCGTTGATTCCGGGTCATTCATTATGTTTTCAAACACATTCTTTAATTTACCCCATTCGCTTACAATTAAACGCAAAATTTGCGAACGTGATGCCCAACGTGTTTCCGCTATTTGAGGAATCCGTTTCCCAACAACTGAATCTGCTACGTGGGTTCTCTTGGCAGATTTATGAAAAAATGAGGGCATGCTGGATACAGTTGCGAAATATATGCGACATTTTACAATACTTTTGCACCCCTGTTGTAGGACAAGGTTAAGGCGGTGGGCGAAACAGTGGGTAAACAAAGCTTGCGGGGCTTCTAGCTTGACTCTTTTCTGCAGACCGCTCAACTCTCCAGCCATAACGCTTGCACCATCATAACACTGGCCTACTAACTTTGATTTAAAATCAAACTCCTCCAAAACCGATGCTAGCAGATCATAGAGTGCCACAGCAGTCCTGTCAGTGCTGATATCATAAAAACCAAGGAAGCGCTCAACTACTTCACAATTTGAGTCCAATATGTATCTGACAATTATTGAACACTGTGTTTTTTGAGTAATATCAGGTGTATCATCAACTTGCACTGAAAACAAATTTGACTCATTAATTTTGCTTTTAACACATTCGTTTATATATTCATGAATACACTCCAGTAAATCATTCTGTATCGTTTTAGATTGTCCAGAAAATAAGTTTCGTATTTCTTCAAAATGTGCTTTTAATTCTGCGGTGCTCCTACGAAGTAACAAATGGAACATCTCCTTGAAATTACCTTTATTTAATGAGGAAATAGATTCATCATGTCCTCGAAAAGGCAGTTCTTGCTTGCTTAGAACGACAACTAAATCGATTATATGTTCCATAAAAAGCCTATTTAGTCTGACCTTTTCATTAAACTTAGCTTTATGAAGAGCAGCATTTTCTTTGAGCATATCAGAAATAGTGTTTATATTTTTTTCCCATTCGTTTCAGACCTACGTGATTAGTTATATGCTCTTTAGAGCTTTCGTGCAATTTTGCACTACGAGAAAAGTTTTTCAGATCAAAATAACCCGTTGTATTCCACACATTTTTCTTATTGCTCAAAAGTAAACATGGCCAGCAAAAGAGAGTTTGCTTGTAATAGCTACCAGAAAGCCAGGGGGAAATCTCGTACCATGATTTATTGAAAGACCTAAAAAACGATTTGCCGCACTTCTTATCTTTAGATATTGAATTTATTATAGGTGTCGGTCTTCCAGATATGAGAACATCCCTTTTATCATAATCTTTCCAGTGTTTAAAAGGAATTTCTTCCAGAACACAAATCATGTCGTTTGTTGGGCCATTCATATTTTCCAACCAAAATCAAAATATGCTGTTTAGTAACAATAACAAAATAAAAAAGAAGAAAAACTCAACATTACTATGAACTAGCCAACACCCGCAGAAGAGAGGATTGAAAACACACTACAAAAAGTTAGACTCAAATACACTCTGACGAATAGTTAAAGCTACGTAGTAATCATCGTACTCCAAAGCGTCTAGAGGCGAACGGCGTCATCGCCTGTAAAACCACTTTTTACCAAGGTTATCTGCTCATTTTCCCGCGCCCATTGGATACACAATCCTTGGGTTATCCAATAACAGCAGAGATGCGATTCCAGTTTAAGCGAAATGGAGTGTCGCCTCAGAAATTTCCTTTCTCTTACTGGAAGTCTGGCACCTCCTTAGGTAGACCTCGGACCGTGGGGGTGGGGGGTTCACTCTGTAGGGCTCTTCTCTGATCCCCAGTTCTCAAAACAGGCTTCTCATCGAGACGATTCAGCCGGTCGCCTCTAAGCGCTTAAAACATGCAGCTGCTTTGCAAAAATAATTATTCATTCCTCTTCTTGAAAGCCTTTCTTTAACCTAATTCATGGATCACAATGTGAATTTCAGTGTTTCATTTATCCTGCAAAGTTCTTATATCTTTGTTACTGACCGAAGTTTGTTTTTTTCACTTCTCATTCTGCGGAATTTCAGGTGAGGCGGCGCCTCACTTGCCTCATCTGACGGGCCGCCACTGATGCATTGTGCCTTTATTTTCTTAGCAAAAGATACAATTGTTCACATTTTCTGAAAAACAATTGTTGTATGATGTGTCATAACAGCTGAAAATTTTGCATGACTTACTTCATTAGCCTTTTGAGGTGTAAACTTCCAATGTACAGTCTCACAGCTCATTTGGGATTGTCGTGAAGAGTTCTTTGAGCAGTAGCAGTTTCAAAACGAGTTTTTAAACTTCCATCAGTCTTGCTGAAAAATTCCAGCAGTCTTTAAGAAAACTTCAGAATTAGCATCAACCACAGCCATATAATGCAAGTCTAAACTTCTCCAAAACTTAATACCCTGCATTGTTTTTTTTATTTGTTTTTCTGACAGTATGGCTCTGTTTCTTCTAGTTTCCTCATTATCTGTATTTATGAATATACTTGATCTGTAAGCTTTCCTCAACTGGGTGTTAGTCATATTAACTTTTCCAAGTATTATAAAATCCATCAAAGTTTTATCATCTTAGAAATCAAAAAAGAAATAAGCTTCACAAGTCTATGGAAAATGCACAAGTATATTATTTTCAGCAATCATATTTCAGTAGTGAACTGACATTTGCTTCAATATTGTGTATATCCTCGAAAAACTTGAAAGTGAAAATTTTCTGGAGCAGGAATCGAACCTGCATCTCCCGATTTCTATTTGAACATGCTACCATTATACTACCCATGACAGTGGAGTTTCAAGTAACTGAAGTGTAGCAAATATGAGAGGGCATATCAAAAAATAAGTTTCCCATAGCGGCAACTACCAGAAATGGAAAGAAGGAAAGGACACAGCTGCGGAGCGACATCATACATTTTATCATCTGACTGTGGAAGCAGTGTGGCTTAATTGTGCTGCATAGTTTATTTGTTAATGGTCATTTGTTATGGCGCAGCAGCTGGAGTGTTACTTGAAATGGGAAGTTTGCAAAACAGTGCATTTTTTATGGGCAAAACATTTTAATTCAACTGAAATCCATTGTGAAGTGACTGCTGTTTATGGAGAAGGGGCATTCTCTCACCAGGCAATTGGAAAATGGTGTAAGCAGTTCAAAAAAGGATGTACAGATTTGACAAATGGAACAGGCAGAGGCAGACCTTTGACTTCAACAACCATTTAATCACATTTCGTGCATCAAGAAGTTAATTAGGAATAATCACCACATTAAGATTCATGAAATTGTCGAAGATTTGGGTTTGTTATATGGTAGTATACACGCTATCATTCACAAGCACTTGCATTTCAGAAATGTGTGCACGCACAAGATGGTTCCCACGATCTTCAACGGAACAGCACAAAAATCAGTGATTTGTGTCCAGTCTTACATTCCTGCAATGTTTTTCTGAAGAAGGCACACTTTTTTTCAGTACATCAACACTGGCGATGAAACGTGGGTGCATCACTTTGTACCAGAAAGCAAATCGACATCCATGGTATGGAAACACCCAGCTCACCAACTGCAAAAAAAAATTTTAGGTCATGCCGTCTGCCAGAAAAGTTATGGTAACAGTCTTTTTAACTTCAAGAGGCGGGTGTACACGAGTTTATGGCAAAAGGGAGTATGATAAATGCTGCGATGTATTGCAAGACATTGAAGAAGTTAAGGAAAGCTGCTAAGAATCGATGACGAGGAAAATTGTCAAAAGGAATAATTTTGTTGCATGACAATGCAACTCCACACAAAGCTGCCACCATGCAGGATCTTCACATTTTCAAGTGAGAAGTATGGCTGCATCACCCAATACAGTCCTGATTTATCCCCCTGCATTTATACTTTGTTCCCAAAAATGGAAAAGGACCTAAGGGGCAAGTATTTTGCAAATGATGATGAAGTCAAGGAGCCACCCCGGTGGCGCAGTGGTCTAAGCAATGGCCTCTGATCATTTGTCCGAACGGGGTCCGGGTTCGAATTCTGGTGAGGCATGGATGTTGTGTTTGTCTTACAGCACTGGCTCTCTCCCTTCCGTGGAACCAGTGACCCTAAATTAGGGACGGTCGACTGCTTATAGCCCATTAAGTTGCTCACGGTGGTCGTTAAACCTCCAATCAAAAAAAAAAAAAAAGAAAAGAAAAAAGAAATCAAGGAAGCCATGAAAACATGTATCCATGAACTTGGAGCGAACTTTTACTTTCTCGGTATTGAAACACTGGTTTCTCATTCAAACAAGTGTTTACTAAATCTTGGAGATTACGTGGAAAAATAAAGGAAATGTGTTTGGTTCAGAAATTATACTCTTTTGGTTTCTTATTGTTTAACAAAAGTTATGCAAAATGTGTGAAACTTATTTTTTGATACATCTACATAGCTTAGGAATCTAAACTGACTTCAGATTTAAGCTGTTTTAAGCCGTCCTATGCTTCCTTGTAGTGTCGATAACTCTTTCAAATCCAGGAACAGATATTGCTCACAAATTGCTTAGTGAATCAGTTATCATCACAGAAATTAAGGAAGAAATATTCTTCACAAATACATGAGGAATTCACAAGTACTTTATTTTTGTATCAAATTGTGGTACTGAATTACTTTTAGTTTATTGTTTGCCATATAGCACCTCTTCAGAAAACTTGAAAATTGTATCTCTCTGGAGTGGGA
Source organism: Macrothele yani (assembly GCA_039090855.1). Taxonomy (NCBI): domain Eukaryota; kingdom Metazoa; phylum Arthropoda; class Arachnida; order Araneae; family Macrothelidae; genus Macrothele; species Macrothele yani. The sequence continues at coordinate 52,370,631 of CM077011.1, read as the reverse complement.
ATGAAGTCTACATCTTCCAGTTTTTGCTGCTTCCTCATCAACTTTGCAAGGGAGCATCAGATTGCTTCAATTGGCACAAATCTGAAATTGGTTCAAATTCCTAAAGCTAGAATTGCATAACTCTAATTTTCAAGTTTTCTGAGATGTTGCATGAAAAGCAATAAACTAAATGGTGATTCACTGTCAGAATTAGATTGCCAAATATAATAAACAACATTTTTTATGTTTTTTACAGAGTTTTCATTTTTTTCTGGTGAGTGACTGTGTAAGCCTTTTGCCCTAATTTTAGCCAAAGTCACTTTATCATTTAAAAGCAAATATGGAAAGCAGAACAATTCATTTTTAACACCACAGACATATAGTCAATCATACTTTGAATAAATTTTCTAGTTAAATTTTCATTGGTGTTTTTGCAGTTTAATAATAGTTCAACTCTTTGTAAGTGTGGGAGTTATGATTTTTCTTGCATCAATACTCTTGAAAGAAAATTCAGAAAAAGTAAACTTCCTTTTACTGTGATACACTTTCTTTATTCAAATGTCCATGTACTCTCTGAACAACAAATACTCAACACAACAGAATTATTAAACTCTCATTGACAATAGCACAAACCTGATTGTAATACAGAAGCTAGTCTTAGCACACACTTTACTGGGCATGTAGTATGTTTACTATCAGTTGGTTAGTTAGCTTTGGTGCAACACAAATGTTGGTTTTAGTAGTGAACTGTGACTTACTCTACTGCTTTTTGCACTCTGATCAGGGAGCCGCTTTGCTACATGTTGCAAAATACTATTTTCTTCCATGTTCCTCTGAACTCCATGCCAGCATTGTGTGGCTTTGTGGTGAGTGTAGATGCCTAGTGGAGACTGAGAATGTTGGAGACAAAATCAAGGGAATTATGTTATGTCAAAATAAAGTGCTACAAATATATCACAGAAAAAATAAATTTTTTGGAAAAATGAGAGAGATGTGCTTTCTGTCACAGGCCATCATCATTGGTCATAACTAATAACTTAGTACCTAACATTCAATTATAAGAAACAGAACATATCTTCTATCTTAGTTGTATGCTTGGTTTGTGCACATTTTTCTGGCTTAGTCAAAACCCCTCACAGTTCTAATCACAGCTGTGTTCTTGAGTTGCTGCAACAACCGTAATAGTAATCCCTAATTAGATAAATAAGAATGATTGCAGTACTAGATGGAAATATAAACATAGCAATGAAACATGGGAAGTAGGTAAAATACTGGAAATACCTGTGGGAAGAGCTATGGGAATGCATTAATAGGATGTTGAGTCATCCTTTGCTTTTACAACAGTGTGTTTGACGTGCGATATATTCAAATAAATTGTGAACAGTCTTCAAAGGCATATTAGCTCATTCCTCATGGAGGAAAATCTCAAGCTACGTGAGTGACAAATGGTGGAGGAAATCTCCACAGTTTCTTCTCCAATTCTTCTCACAAGGGCTCAATAATGTTTAACTCTGCTGATTATTCAGCTCACAGGGGATGTTTAACTTCCATTTCATGCTCCTTAAACCAAGATTGAATACATCTGTCTTTGTATATTGGAGCATTCATAACTTAAAAGATGGCATATTTTGTTGTGAAACTGCTTGCATATTGGGATGAACTGGTCACCCAGAAAATCAAGTTACGCAGTAGCTATAACTTGCCTATTCAGGATGATGGTGGGACCTAAAAAAATATCGAGATCCCTTCCCGAACCATTATTGATTCTTCACCATGTTTGATGGTTGACATAAGGCAGTTGAGATTATATGCTTTTCTTCGGAAAAAGTGACTGCATGTTTTGAGTCATCTAGTGCCCAGAATCATGCATGTGACACCATTGCATCCTCCTTTTTGCATTAGCATCAGAAACAAGTGGCTTGGAAATAGCAACTTTACCATAAATTTTAGCTTTGTGATGTTTCCGGTAAACTGTTTTGTTAGATACTGGTTTGTTGAGACTCACATTAAATTCTGCAGTTATTTTTGTGGCAGCAGTTTCATGTACTTGGTCAGCAATCTATGCAAATCATCATCATCATCATTGTCAACCATTATCGATCCACTGCTGGACAAAGGTCTCCCCAAGTTTCCTCCACAACAGTCTGTCTTGTGTCAGTCTCCTCCATATGCAAATACAGATTGTTGTATAGATATAAATACAGTGCGTGGTGCTCTTTTCAGTCAGTTTCAATTTCCTGCCACAACTCATAGTGTTGGATGTTATTTTTCTAGACTTGATGAATGCAGTCATATCTTTTGATGTAGTTGCTCTGAATACATTCAGCTAATCTGCAGTTTCAATCACCAATACCTCTGCTAAATGAGTTCCAAAAATTTACCCTCTTTGGAATTCAGACGAGTTGATCATTTTGCCTAATAAACACATTTTTTTATTACCTGTAAAGAAGCTGCTTCTTGTATCCTTGGCCTTAACAGTACTATCTGAAAGAAACAAGAAAAATGTATCACTATATATTTATAAACAAGTAAGTTAGCCATTACAAGTAGTAGTACTTTTGTAACAGATATTTCTGTTTTTTATCCACCCTTGTAGAAATGCTTTTATGTGTTTGTGGATATGAACAAATGCTTTTGCATGTCTGTGAAAATTATCCTGTTCCAGAAAGAAAGAAAAAAATACTGGAATGGACAGAATATGGTCATTATTGTATTTTTAGCTGTTCATATAAATAACAATTAAAAAAATATCAAGTTAAAGTTCTGCTTAAACCTTGTGTTGATGAGATGAATGATTTATGTAGCTTTATTTGCAGCATTATAGTAATTTGGAGTTTAATGTCATATCCTGAATTCCTGGTTACTTGTATTAAATGTATACAATTTTGATATCTAAAAATTGCTAAACCGTTATAAAAACACATTTATGATGACTATTTTAAGTGACTGATCATTGTAGGTGTGTCACATTTAGAATATTTTTTTTAATTTTGCAGCAAAGTTAAAACTTATTTTAAATACAGAAATTCATAGTATATCATTTGAAGAAATAGATTTCCGTTTAGAAAAAATCCTTTACTTGTATCTACTAAAAAGATATTTCCTTTTTTTGACTAGCAGGTCTTGTATTTTTTTTATTAATTTTGAATTACATGTCATACTACTGATTTACCTTTCTGTAAGATAATTTTGACACTGTGAAAATTGTAGCTGCAATAATAATGACCAAATACTGTTAAAAAAAATGAGTTGACAGATTAATTTAGCAATATATTGACAGTTATGGTAACACCTACATCAGTTATTTTTTAATGTTTAGATGATAGCAAATTGTGCATGTAGTGTGAGTTGTGCACTTTACTGCCCAACACAATAAGAAAATGAAAACATCATGGAGAGCATCACATTCAGAAGAAGAAACCACCAGAAAGTGTATGGGCCATTTTGAAAGTTTTGTTAAAAATGTTTTGTGCTTTTGTACCAGTAACTGAAGAAGTACAGATGGTGTATTAAGTAGTTAGGTGTTTATTTTAATTATATTCTATGCACAAGGTGTAAATCATTTTACTGTACTCTTTGGCCTTTCAGAAATTTGTTTTTAACTTTTAACTGAAAGCATTTATTATTTTCAGCAATCAGATTATAGTGCTGCAGTGCTTTTAGTTCACTATGTAACATCTCAGGAAACTTGAAAATTACATTGACCTAGAGTGGGATGTGAATCTGTGTCTTTCTGTTCAAGCATACTAAAAAAACCCCAAAGCATGGTGATTTGTGATGTATATACACTATCTACCAACAAGTAATTGGACACCTGTGATAGCAAAGGAAAACGAAGTTTATTCACCTTCAATAGTTGGTGTAGCCTCCACAAGCGGCGATTACAGCTGCCACCCTCCAGGGCATACTCTCAACCAGGCGTTGTACGACGGCTAGCGGTATTTTCTTTCACTTGGCTTGAAGAAGACAGGTCAGTTCCTTCACCGATTTCGGATGGTGGGAGCACCCCTTAAGTCGAGGCTCCAACTCGTCCCAGAGGTGCTCGATAGGGTTAAGATCCGGGCTCTGCGCAGGCCAGTCCATTCGATTAACCCCTCACAACATGACAGGTGGCATTGTCATCCTGAAAGTAACATGGGTCAACCCCGTAAAACTACCACAACATATGAAGCGCATGGTCATCCAAAATGGTGCAGTAGGTCTCGGCGTTGAGTCTACCAGGAATTGCGACCAAGGATCCTGTGCCATACCAGGAGAAACACACCCATAGTATAATTCCACCGCCGCCGAACTTCACAGTTGGCACAATACATTCCGGCAGGAGGCGTTCTCCAGGCAGACGCCGCCAAACCCAGACCCTGCCATCCGAACGGTAGAGGGTGAACCTTGATTTGTCGCTCCAGAGAACCTGTTTCCACTGTTCAACAGTCCACTGTTGACGTTCTTTGCACCACGTTAGCCGAGCAGCGCTATTGGACTTGGTGATGAAAGTCTTGTGGGCGGCAGCACGTCCTTGATAACCAAGCAGATGGGCTTCCTTACGGATGGTATTCATCGAAAGAACACTCCTGGATGCCTGTTGAAACTCCTCGCGGATGTGGCCCATCGATTTGGGGCGGTTCTTCCGAATTTCTCTGGCCAGCACCCGTCGGTCTCTAACTCCCAGTTTTGTGGGTCTGCCGGGGCGGGGCATATTCCGACAGTCACCTCTCATATTCCACTTGCCAATCATGTAGGCCACTGTTGATTTTCGGTACTTCAACTTGCTGGATATGTCACGTATGGATCGGCCATTTCTGTGATACCCGGCGATTACACCTTTCTCGAAATCAGACAGCTCCGAACTGCGTGGCATCTTGCATGGGACTGGTTGCGTTGTTGTTTCCCACACGATATTTAACGGCGGCGGCCGTTACGTGTATCAGGACCGCAGATACCGTTGATTGTGGGGGTGTCTAATTACTTATTGGTAGATAGTGTATAACAATTTGTAATGGTGACCTGGATTTGAAAGGGTTGTTAGTACTATGAGGAAACATAGGATTGCTTCAACTAGTGTAAAACTGAAGTTGGTTGAGATTCCTAGGCTATAAGAGCTTAGCTTCGGTTACTTGGAACTTCATTGTACTGAGTAGTGAGTGTAACAGTAGCATGCTTAAAAAAAAAAAGAAATGAAAAGGGAAAAAAAATTCAGGTTTGATTCCCGCTCTAGGAAGATGTAATTTTCAAGTTTTCTGAAATGATGTCACATGGTGAATAGTGAACTTCCCATACTGGCCACTGAATTAGAAACTTTTATTTAAAAAGTGGGTTGGACCTCCTTTAGCCTGAAATACAGCATTTGTATGCAGTTTGGCATAGTTTCCACAAGGTGTTAGAGTGCATCTACGTCTTCAGCACATGAGGCGTTCACCAGACAGAACTTTAATTGACTCAGATTTGACAGAAGAGGACTTTGCTCCTGGATCTGCTTTTCTAACTTGCCCCATACATTCTCAATGGGGTTCAGATCTGGACTTTGTTGTGGCCAATGAAGATGGTGGAAGTAGCTGTCGTGCTCATTGAACTACTTTTGAACACATCATGCTCAAAATTGGTTCAGCGAGCACTAGCATTGCCATCAATGAAACAGCTATCACAGTGGTTCACAGTAGCATTGCCATCCATGAAACGGCTATCACCTGCTGGATAAAAAGTCAACATTGCAGGATGAACTTGATTAGCAACAATGTTCAGATATAATCCTTGGAGGACAACTGATCTTCCCGCAATATTAGGGAACCAGTTCTGTTCTAACGGAACGTTCCCCACACTGTGACACCACCTACAGAACCTTGAGTTGTGTTTGCAAGGCAAGCTGGGTCAATTGTTTCAGGAGGCTCCTGCCAAACTCTCTGCCGACCGCCAGTATAAAACAAGGTGTTGAACCTAATGACTTTTTCCCAATCTTGCAGTGCCCAATCATGGTGTTACTGACACCACTGTTGACGAGCTTTCTGGTTCTTCACAAAAATCGTTTCCTTCTACCAATACCGATCCTCTTTAATTGCCTGCGCATAGTGTGCTGAGATATGGGTTGGGAATAGCCTTCATTGAATGCTTCTGTCAATCCCTACACACAGGAAATGCTGTTTTTCCATAAAAGCCTTCTCAGATGATGACAATCTTGTTCCTGACAGAATGTTGGTGTGCCACAGTTATGCCTCTTAGACAAGAAATGTAGGTTATTTTTCACTGATTTAAAACCTGGAATATCACATTTTGAGAAACTACTCAATCTGCTTCCAAAGTCGTCACTCAAGCTAGATGGGCACCGGCAATAAGCCCTTTATCGAACTCCAAAAAATCTTTTGTTTTTCCCATTGTGATCAACACTACTGATGATTACTGATGAACAGCAATCTTAAATACACTGAAGGAAAAAAATCCCAACACCACGAAAAAATAGTTGTAGAGGAATGAAATGGCGGCAATACATTTGTATAGGTTAGATATTTAATCGATTAAGGTTTCAAGATCACAGCTTATTGTAAGCGCGAGAAGAGCCATTTTAAATGTGAAATGCTGGTACATTAATAACCGGTGTAACCGCCAGAATGTTGAATGCAAGCACGCAAACGTTTATGCATTGTGTCGTACAGGTGCTGGATGTCAGTTTGTGGGATTGAGTTCCATGCCTGTTGCATTTGGTCGATCAATACGGGGACGGTTAATGCTGGCTGGGGGTGACGCTGAAGTTGTCGTCCAATGATGTCCCATACGTGCTCGATTGGTGAAAGATCTGGTGATCTAGCAGGCCACGGAAACATGCCGACACTCTGTAGAACATGTTGGGTTACAACAGCGGTATGTGGGAGAGCGTTATCCTGTTGGGAAACACCCCTGGAATGCTGTTCATGAATGGCAGCACAACAGGTTGAATCACCAGACCGACGTACAACTGTGCCGTCAGGGTGCGTGGGATAACCACGAGACTGCTCCTGCTGTCATAGGAAATTGCTCCCAAGACCATAACTCCAGGTGTAGGTCCAGTGTGTCTCGGCCGCAGACAGGTTGGTTGCAGGCGCTCACCTGGCCTCCTTCTAACCAACACACGGCCATCACTGGCACCCAGGCAGAACCGGCTTTCATCAGAAAACACAACAGATCTCTACTCCGTCCTCCAATGAGCTCTAGCTTGACACCACTGACGTCGCAAACGGCAGTGGTTTGGAGTAAGTGGAATGCACGCCACAGGTCATCTGGCTCGGAGCTGTCCTTCAAGTAACCGATTTGTAACAGTTCGTTGTGTCACTGTGGTGGCAACTGCAGCTCAAACTGCCGCCGCAGACGCGGTACAATGCGCCACGGCCATACGCCGTACACGGCGGTCTTCCCTCTCAGTAGTGCCACGTGGCCGGCCGGAACCCGGTCTTCTTGAGGCAGTACCTTCCCTTGACCACCGCTGCCAACAATCATGCACAGTGGCTACATTCCTGCCAAGTCGTTCTTCAATATTCATGAAAGAAAATCCACCTTCTTGTAGCCCTATTACACGACCTCGTTCAAACTCCGTAGCTGTTGATAATGGCTTCTTAGTCTTCTTAAAGGCATTCTTGACTAACATCAACACCCTACGTTGAATCTCAACGATAACTAACGCTCACGAACGTTACAGCGCGTATTTACAGCAAACCTGCTTTGCATATTCCAAGGGGCGCTACTAGCTCCACACGTATGCGCCGAGCGCAAAATTTGCATAGACGTCATCTTACAGATGTACTCTCACCGCCTACCAACTGTCGTTTATCTAACACAACCCCTTCTTGGTGTTGGGATTTTTTTCCGTCAGTGTAGTTGCCCAGATCACATGATGATGCATGTGATCACATATTTTTTGTATACACTGTGTAAGTAATGTTAATGTACATCTGCATAAAAGTTTCTAATTTAGTGGCCAGTGTGTGTACAAGCAATTCAGTGCCACAATCTGATTGCTGAAAATGTTTGTGAATTTCCCATGTAAATGTAGAAAATATTTCTTATTTACTTTTTGTGTAGTAAGGAATTCATTGTAAACAAACTCTTGGCTATCCTTAACATTGTAAAAAAAATAGTTTCTTATTTTTTTATGGGGCTTTATTTAGAGTTTTATTTTTGATTGTTTTAAGAACGGCAGATTTTCTTGATGTCTCCCTCAACTCCACTACATGCTGTCATTGTAATGATTTGTTCAATCACACAGAATCATTCTTCTGGTAGTTACCAACCCTTGTTAAAATTGATAAAAGAGTTTTTAGTTCAAAGCTAGTTTTTAAATTTCTTCTGATATCCTGCTAATGTTCAGTAATGTAGATGAATTCCTGCTTTATTTTGCAGTCAGCTTCTCTTGTCTGTATGCTTTATCCAGTTTTATTAGTCATATTTTTTACTTGCTGTTTTACATTTCATAAAATATGGGTTTAGTTGTTGAGCAGCGTCTATGTATAAATGGCAATGGTTACATTTTAATGGTGTAAATGACATGTTGTTTAATTAAAAATGTTTTTATGTTATTTAGTGTTTCTATACATGATCTTTTAAGGTATTGCTTTTGAATTTTTTTGCATCATAATTGGTCATTGTGCATCATTTCCCATGAACTTTGAAGTAAAATATGTGAATGTTACTTAAATGAGTTACTTCAAAAATACATGCCCTGCCTTTATTTTACTTTATACACCAGGATATTTCCTAAGAGTGTATCTTGCTTATTGCATGCCACTTTGTACTCCATAGAGATTAAATATGTCAGTGTATTCAAAAACAGAGTCCATGTATTGTCAATTAAATATACCTGTGAGCATGTCTAAATGATGTGTGCTTTTCTAGAAGGATGATGATGAATTAATAGATTATGCATTTGAACTTTACCAAACTGTTTTTGTTATTGCATTCTAACATTTCTGTAGTTGTGGTGGAGCTTTTGTTATGTGCAAATCCTCCCCCCCCTCCCATGTATTTGCATTTACATAATTCAGTAGGCTTTTCAAAGTTATCATTCTGTTGATAACTAATTTTTTTTTTTTTTGAGATTTTCATAATACATTTTTTACTCTTGTGTATATAACTACTTGCATTATAAGGTTCACTACTGAATTTTTTTTAGTAGAATAATTTGTGATTTAGCAATTTATAAGAGTTTGGATCTGCTGTAACTGATTAAACTTTTAAATATTAAATTTGACTTTGATTCTAAACATAAAGTGTTTGGTCTATATTTTTTATTTAGAATTGCATGTTTCATTAAACAAAATTTATTTTCAGAAAATCGATGGGATGGAATTGTGCCTGAAACTGACTCTTACTGATAGTAAATCTCAGCAATATGGATTTACGATCAATGGTGGAAAAGATAAAGGATCACCAGTGACAGTGGCATCTGTGATAAATGGTACCTTAATATATTTTTTTCATTTAGTACAATGATATGCATGAATGTGATAAAGAAATTTCATTGGGACCAATCATTTCTAGTCCTCATAGATAGGTAATTGTCATGTAAAAAGTTACTGTAGGATTTTTTCACTCCACTCAGGACTAAATATTTTAAATATGTTTAAATGTTCCTATGCATTAATGAAGTTTCTTTGTTAGCATGATTTTCAACATAGTACATGAGACAAAAAAGTCTGTAGTCTGGCTGTGAACTGAACAGCCAATTATTAGCAGTCTTAGTGAACAAGTGAAAAATGTTGAGTTTACGATAAGAATGGCGGTTAACACAAATGTGTTGTTCTGATGTTGTCAGTAGATGTTTATCATTCTGTATTTCCTGGGCACTTCACATGAAAATGTAGGGGAGAACAATTAAGCTCACCATAAGGAGTGGGCAGAGTCCATGTTATTATGCCTGAACGTCTAAAAAAAATTGCAACTGGACATCTAAAGTGGAATGTATAGAACTGTGCAAGACAGTGAGAAAAAGTATCACTGGAGACATAAGGAAATTCAATTGTGATTTAGTGAGAAAGCAATTGAAAACAACCAAATCCTGAAGAAAGGAAAGGGACATTTCAATAATGGAAGAAAACAGATTATCGCACCGAAAAAAAGATGGTACTGTAACAAGAAATAGAGGCGACATTTTGATAAATTTCTACCCAAAACTACAGTAGCGAACAAAAGTATTTGGCAAAACACTTTTTCGACCATAATTTTTTTTGCTGCTGGACTAAATCGGGTCATTTTGGGATATGATATGTGTTATTCAGTTGTAAACATGACCCATATGCAGATGGATCAGAAACCTTAACACAGATCAGGTACTGAGCTTAATCGCAAAGATCATACAAATTGACCAACAAAGTAGGTGTGTATCACATTCATTTAATGCAATAATAACAGAAAACAAGTACGAGAAAACGACAAAACAATAACTAATACTTAGTGGGATAACCACGAGACTTAATAACAGCTGCACAACCTGCCGGCATCGAGTCCACTAGCTTCTCGACGGTGACCTGCGGAATTCGCGCCCATTCTGCAAACAGCTGGTCGAACTTCTGGGCCCTATTCAGGCAGGTTTTCTTTGCACATCATCTCTCCAGCTCTTCCCACATGTGCTCGATGGGGTTAAGGTCTGGAGATTGGCTTGGCCAGTTTAGAAGTGTGACCTGTTACTGCTGGAAGGCTGCCTTCGCTACTGTGGAGGTTTGCTTCGGGTCGTTGTCTTGCTGCATGATCCATCCGGGTGGCATGTTCTGGTTTGCCCATGGGAAGACATCATTGATGAGCATGTTCATGTAGCTCTGGCCAGTCATTATTCCGTCAATCTTGATGATGGGGCACATTCCATTGCGAGAGGAGGCACCATAAACCATGAGTGATCCTCCTCCGTGCTTTACAGTCAGCTGAATGAACTAGAGGTTGAATCTCTGGACACACGGACGTTGTACGTATTGGATGCCATCACTTCCGAACAAGTTGACTTTGCTCTCATTGGTGAAAAGCACCTTACTCCAGTCCGCCGCGGTCCAGTGTTGATGACGGCATGTGAACGCGACTCTGGATCATCGATTCTTGACTCCGATGAGTGGTTTCTTGGCGGGGAGCGTCTTCTATTCAATCTACCAGCAATGAGACGATGGGAGATGGTCATTCGGCTGACGTTCAGGTCGTCGCTGTCGTGGAATTCAGTGACGATGTCCACAGCAGTCAAGGTGGGATCAGCATGAGTTCAATGCAGGATGCATCTATCCTGACGCAACGTAGTGGAACGAGGCCTACCACATCGCGGACTGTTCTCGACAGCCCCAGTCTTCTTATAGCGTTGCAGGATAGCTGAAATGGACTGGTGTCGGATCTTCAGGGCCCTCGCAATATCGGTGACGAGCATTCCGGATTCCATCATGTTCACGGCCACCTGGCAAGCTCCAACAGGGATCTCCGCCTTTTTACCCATTTCTGAAAACCTAAGATTGACTATTATCACACTACACATCACAAAACCCACAAAAATCACAAGAAAAACATTAATAAATGCATCAAACAAATGAGTAATAATTGGCGACTCTTGAATATGGCTCATTTTGAATGACAAATTCGCTCTGAGCAAAATACAAACTACGCAGCATTGTAACCCACAAATCAACACATATCATATCCCAAAATGACCGGATTTGGTTCAGCAGGAAAAAAATTATAATCGAAAAAGTGTTTCGCCAAATACTTTTGTTCGCTACTGTATATGAATGAAAAGGATGATACACCTAGACATAAAGAGATGTGCCAGTCCAGTACCAAAGTTCCTCCAGTCCTCCCAGCAATTAAAAACATTGAATGAGGAAGATGGGATTGCCATGGGCATTATACAAGAAGCTATTGGAAAAATAGAAACTACACTTGCCCAAGTTTTCCCTAGGTGTCTCAATGAAGGGAAGATTCTTGAAGATTGGAACAATGCTACAATGATCCTGCTACATTAGAAAGTTGACATTGAGGTTCTCAGGAACTACAGGCCCATCAGCCTCCTTTCAGTGGTTTACAAAATTTTTACTAAGGTTCTTTCACATTGCTTGAAGATAACACTACACATGGCTCAACCAAGAGAACAAGCTGGATTCAGGTGTGACTACAGCACTATAGATCATACCCATGAACTGAGAGAACTAATTGAAAGAACAAGATAATATGAACTCCCATTATGCATGGTTTTTATTGATTATGAAAAGACCTTTGAGTCTGTGAAACCATTAGCAGTTACAATGGCTTTGAAATCCTGTGGGTATTGAAGATGCATACATTAACATTATTAATAACATTTATGAAAATGCAAGTGCAAAGATTTGGCTATTTGAGAATACAGCATAAAAATTGGAAAGGGGGTGAGACAAGGTGACACCATATCTCCTAAACTCTTTAATGCCACATTGCAAAATGTCTTTCAATCACTGAACTGGGAAAACAAAAGGATAAAGGTTAATGGAGATTATTTAACTCACCTTCATTTTGCTGATGATGTAGTCACTTCTGCAACTGCCCCTTCAGAACTGCAGAGTATGATCCAAGAACTTTCTAACAAGAGTAAAGAAGTGGGATTAAAAATGAACTTTTAGAAAACCAAATTGATGGGGAAAATCTGGAGGTAACTGATATCTACATTTACCTAGGGCAACTGATATCAAGTGAGGGTCTTATTATTGAAGAATTTGATCGGTGTATAAAACTTTGTTGGAGAGCTTTTGGAAGAAACAGTACAAATTTCAAAAGCAAGCCATTATGTCTTAAAAGAAAAGTGTTTAATCAATGCTTCCTTCCAGTTCTTACATATGGAACAGGGACATGGACTTTAACTAAAAAAAATGAAAGGCTGCAGACAACTGAAATAAGCATGGAGAGATGCATGCTTGGGGTAACCTGGAAAGATAAGGAAAAGAACTTGTGGATCTGGAAAATGACAAGAGTGGAAGACATGATGATCAGAGTAAAATCATGAAAGTTAAGTGAAATCATGAGATAGTAATAGGCTGCACATAGTGCCATAAGAACGGACCACCAATGGACAACTGAAATTTTAGGCTGGATACCAAGGGACAGGAAAAAACCCAGAAAGCGACCACATGGGAGATGGGTAGATGGAATTTGAAAGAATGCCAAAGTGACATGGAGATTGGCTCATGACAGACTGTTATGGTGGAAAAAACTTGGAGAGACAGATCTTCATCTAGCATTGGATTGATACACAAGGATGATGATGATGATTGTGTGTGTGTGTGTGTGTGTGTGTGTGTGTGTGTTTATTCAGCTAGCCCTACATATATTTTAAAAATCAAGCTCCAAAATTTTGAAAAATATTATGTAATCAGCCCCTCAGTTTCACAGCATCACTGCCTCTGCAGTTATTTCAGTTAACCACACAAGAGGTGCTGCTCTGGTAATGACGGGCCATGGGATTACTATCAGTGGAGTTCTCATTCAAGTCCTTCTTTCAATTTCATGTTTTATGATGATCATCATAATTTGTGTTCTGTCTCTGGACAGGTCCAACGGTAACTCAACAAGTTTTCTTCCTCCAGTTCTCCCTGTCCGTTGTTTCCTCTTTCAATACTTGATATCATAAAACATCATTAGTCATCTCCTTCCACTTCGTTGCCTACCTTCAATTTTCCCTTCTATCATTTTTTTCAATAAGCTGTCTCCTCTTAACATATGTCCTATCCAGTTATATATATATATATATATTTTCTTATGGTCTCTAGAATATTCCTTTCTTCTTCAACTCTTTGCAACACTTCATCATTGGTAATTTTTTCAATCCACGTTATTTTTTCCATTCTTCTCCATAACCACATTTCAAATGCCTCCAACATTTTAGCTTCTTTCTTCCTGATTGTCCACGTTTCTGCCCCAGATAAAGTTGTACTCCAATTATAGCACTTAATAAGCCTTTTCTTTAAATTTTGATTCATTTTATTACTAAACAAATTATTCTTGTTGTAAAAGGCATATTTTCCCTTATTAATTATTTCTTTTATTTCCATGTCACATTTTCCATTTATTTTAGACTATGCTACCAAAGGTCAATTTCATGTCTCAATTTCATGTCTCTAGTCTCACTTGCTCTACATTATCTCCAAGATTTTATTATCTCCAGATTTTATGATATCAAGCTGATAAATATTAATTTTAAATAATTCCCAATTTATTTGCTACAGGTTTTGTTCGTAAGTCTGTCTGATCCAATTTTATTAAATCATTATTTTTAATTGTTGACCTATGTTTTGTCAAAACTAGTTTTCAGTTTTATAACTTAAAGGTAGGCTAAAATGAAAAGCTCTTACCTAAGCAAGTGAGGATAAGCCATCTGTACTGCACATACCCAATAGTCATCCAGTTCTGTACACATTCTTTAATTTCAACATATATATTTTTACTTTTTAAAAATATCTGAACATATAAAATCTATCCATAAAATTCCCCCTTGTAACTGAATTGAAAGATTTCCATGTATTCAGAACTATGTGATTTTAATCAGGTTTTTACCAAAACTGTTTGTTGTATTCAGAACTATGTGATTTTAATCAGGTTTTACCCAAAACTGTTTGTTTTGGGTTTTGGAATAATTATTTTGTTAAAATACCATATTACCAGTAACTTGTAAGAACATGTAAATAATATAACATGTGAGGAAGAGAGATAGCAGAAGTTAACCTCTTGTGTTTGATTTTTTTCCCAAGTTGTATGTGGAAAAGTTATTTTCCTGTAGATAATAAATGCTGTACAACTTTTATGCAGAAATACATTTATGTATAAAGGAAAATATACTGCATTGTGAACAAAAAATCATGAAGTTATTTAACAGGTTTTGACTTAATGAAAGAAACATGTTTGTGGTTTTAGAGAATACCTGCAACTTCAAGGAAAAGAAAAACCTAAGCAACTTTTACAGTGAAAGTGAGAAGGGATTTTCTCAGATTAATTTGGTAATTATCCAGTTAGGTCTTCTTGTTCAATCACAGCAATAACTGCACTGTTATTCATAAAAATTGTTGATCCTACAAAATACATGCAATCATGACTCTTTCAGTGACATCATTCAGTGTGTCGAGGAGCAGACAAGAATGGTAGAACTATCTTAATAGTTGAACAAATGTTGAACTTTTTAGGATCAAAATGCAGCTTTCTTCTATTTATTCCTCAGTGTGCTGTAATTATTAGTGCAAATTTAACTCTCATTTGTAGGGAAACTTGACAGATTTTAATTTCAACATTTGCTATGTATTTTAAAACTCTCATAGAATGCTGGTTTTTCAATATTATAATTTAATATAATATGAGCATGCAAATACAATGTTTTTGCGTTTTGTACAATAGAGCAGTAATAAGACCTAAAGAACAACGTTCGGGAAATTGATTTGCTTTTTATTAGGTCAATACTATCTGTTTTAACAACTTGTGTTTAACAGCCCCGTCACCTTTTTCCCCCAGAAAAAAAAAAAAAAAAAAGACACTGTTCTCAACACGCTTAGTAAAACTAGATCATCAGATTCCAGTGTGCTCAGTGCATATAGTTTATCCTCACTTTTAATTTTCGCTTACCTTCAATTTATGTAAGTTAATTTAGTGCACAGTTTTCTGGGCTCTTCAGGTAATTTCGGTAAGCTGAATCCATGCTTTTAGTCTTGAGTTGTTCATGAGTTTCTTCTACATATGAAACTTGTGTTCATACAGTATCATAAATAATTCCTTGTTTAGGCAAGATATCTTTTTCATTTTCTGTAAAGTGTGTAAAATGTTTTGAACCTCAGTTCTGTTTCCCATGTTCATATTGTATTATGAAATATTGGATGTGAGTTTTGCATCTAATCAGTACATTAATGCATTTAATATCCTTACATTCTGATTGTGATAAACATTCAGCGGAAGAAAATCACTCATTTTGAAAACTATGTAATCACTGCCGTGATGCATTATTTAATTTCTTAACCACTTTATTAAAATTTGCCATTCTTTTATCTTGGTTCTTGAAGTAATAAACAAATTAATATTTAGTTGTGTTCAGCATAGTCATTTCAGATTAAATATTTATTCTTCTTTAATTAGGAGATACAGCTGCTTTTTTTTTCTGTCTCCTGTCTCTTTTCCTTTCCTACTGTATTTTGCCTGGGGTGTTATATAATACGAAAAACAAAGAAAAAAAGAAGCATGTTCAGCAGTAAGAGAGAGATTGGTGTTGGTTCACTACAAAGAGGTTTTATTTTTATATATTGCAAAATTATTTCTTTTCCAGGTAGTGTTAGTGACCTTGTTGGCCTGAAAACTGGTGATTACATATTAGCCATCAATAAAGAGGATATCAGCACATTTAGTCATTCTGCTGTGATATCTTCATTAAAACTGTCAGCTGAAAGCAGGCAGTTGGAATTATTACTATGGAGGCCAGCTTCAGGTAAGTTAAATTTAGGTTGCACACATGTATTTATGTTCTTTATAAGATTTACAGAGGGTGAGTTGAGAGTTTTGCAATATTTGGATCATTTTATGTCTTCATATGTACCTTTACGATGAAAGCTGACTAGCATTCAAAGTATACCCATTGTGTTGCACCGTCTTTAGCCATCTGTCTGCCAGTTCTTTAGATTCCATAGCGGTACCAGTTCTTGTCCTTTGAAGTGAAGAACTCCTTCACCCCAGCTGCCACATCCTCCTAGTTGTTGAAGTGCTGCCCGCGAAGAAAGTGGGCCATGGACCGGAAAAAGTAATAATCCGACGGTGCAAGATCCGGACTATATGCTGGGTGTGGCATCAGTTTGATGCCCTCAAGTTCCTGGAGTTTTGACCTGGTCGTTCATGCCATATGAGGCTGAGCATTGTCCTGCTGTAGGAGAGCGTGCTTTCTGTTCACCAGTGCTGGGTACTTCTCCAATATGGCATATATTTGCTCCAGCTGTTCAGAGTAGAGGTTGGCGTTGGTGGTCCGACCATCTGGAACAAATTCGTAATGGATTATCTCCTCGAAATTCCACTAGACACAGAGCATCACCTTGTGCTCGAAGCGCCTATGTTTGGCAACAGGCTTAGGAAGCTGACCCGGGCTCAACCACTACCTTTGTGTGTTAGGATTACAGAAATAGATCCACTTTTCATCACACGTAACAATTCTCTTGATGAAACGTACATTGCACGGGTTTCCTAGGAGTTTTGTGCACACTTCCACTCAGTGGTTTGCTTTAACTGGTGTCAGTTTGTGAGGTACAATGCGGCAGCTCCTGTAGACCTTGCCGAGGTCCTGAAGGTGACGAACCACAGTGGTCAGTGATATGCCCAGCACACCTGATAACCTTCGAGTTTCGGTTGTCGGATTTGCCTCCACGGCCTGGCGCACGGCCTCCGAATCCAGGGTTCGTGGCTTACCTGACCTTGGCTGATCGTCTAGGTTTCTGTCACCTGAGCAGAATTTCTTGAACCATGTGGTTGCGGTGCTGTGGTCCACGGAACCTTCCCCTTTTGCATGACAAATGTTTTGAGTTTCTTGAGCAGCGTTATGGCCGAGTTCAAACTCGTAAAGCAAAAGTTCCCTAATTAGCTCGTTGTGGCCGTTCATCTTTTAGGCTTCCCAACCACAGACAGAACAACAATTTGCAGTGCTGTTCTCAGCAACGGCTACTACTTTATATCCCTTTTGACTGACTGCAGTGCGCTACTTGAACTAGTTTTAACACGTGACATACCCTCCGCAGCACATGCGTTTATGCAGATATTGCAAAACTTTCAATTCGCCCTCTGTATTTAGAATCACCCTAAGAGTTTGTTTTCTTACACATTATGTATTGAATTGTATTTGTTTTTTTTCATTGATATCAAAACTGATATCCATGTTGTGAATGAAAGATGATGTCATTTGGACAAATTTATTGAAGTCTGTCTTGGGTTTGTCCTGTGATGGACTTTTTGAGTGAACAAAATATAGAAGTGCATCCATTTCCAATTCTCCTCTGAAAAACAGTTTTCATTTTGCAGTTTCTATTTCTTCATTAGCTATGTTCTTGCGGTTTTATTTTTGTGAAGAAGAAGGAAATTGCAAGGGAAAAAACTAAGTGGGATCATAATCATTTTGCAATATTTAAAAAAAATGCAAATCATTGCATTCTACTTGATGTAAAAATACAGGGTGGCGCACATAAAACTAGCCCCAAATGAAAATGACCGTTGTAGAGTTTTATTTGGTCATAATGTACCTTACATTTCAGTTACATTTGGTATGGCAAATAAATGGTATTTTTAACTTTAAAAAGGCTGTAACATTAACAATTGGCACATTTATCAGCATTTTTACATATCTTTTCAAAGTCTGTGTTGGAAGTGGTCGCTACTTGCCTCGACACATTTTTTTCGCTCACCAAAGTGTGTTCAGGAAAACGCCCCTCAATTTGGATACTGAAATGCAGGCAATCTCTTGCTGTATGTTGGTTTTCAACTCTTCCAATGTTTGAGGGTTGTTGTGGTAGACTTTTCCTTTAAGTGAGCCCCACAGGTAAAAGTCTCACAGTGATAAGTTGGGAGAGCAGGGTGGTCATAGATCCTTACTGATTGTCCTTTCATAACCAAAAAAACCCTAGAGATTTGAGCAAGTAAACAATCGAGGTATGGCAAGTCACTCCATCTTTTTGGAAGAAGGCATAAGTGAGTTCATGTGAAGTCAACTGGCTTACAAACTCTTCATAGATCTGTAGATAAACTTCTGTATTCTCATTCTCCTTAAAGAAAAATGGGTTCAATGATTCGTTGGTGTGACACTTCACACCAAACACCGACTTTTAAATCATGAAGTTGTTTCTGTCGGTCACGTGTGGGTTTTCAGCAGCCCAGTGTCGTGAGTTCTGTGAATTGACATACCCTGAAAGGTGGAACCAAGCTTTGTCTCTTCAAATAAGAAGAAATGGGTCAAGCAGTCCTTCAGAAACCATCTCTAAGAGTCACTGACAGTAATGGACTTGTCTTTCCTTTTCAAGTGCTCTTAATTCCTGTACAACATTCACACATTATTATTTTTTTTTCTAAGTTTTTAAATCCTAAAATATGTGTTAAATTGACCTATGCTTAATTCCTGTCTGCTGGGATAAATCGCATAATGGCATGTTGACTTGCTGGGGCTTCTTTTGATATGATTCTCTACGTCAATAACAGCTTCCAGTGTGCACACAGTTCATTGTTTCACTCTGTGCATTGATTACAGAACCAGTTGTATGCCATTTCTTCACTAAGTTTTGGATCGTTGATTTCACAGGAACATTGGCACCATGAACTTTTGCTTTAAATCATTTACGAACCAAAATGAAAGAATATGTGCAAACATACTCCTCCACAGTAAAAATGGGTTGTTCAATTGAATATGGCATGACTCACATGCAGACAGCTGCAGGCTGTCTCCCAGAGTGTGGAGTATCACTGAACTCATATGCACATGCATTACAGCATTGAATAGTTTCTAGCAGTGAACTACAAAATATGTCTTTACAATTGTAACCCATACTGCATTTGGTGCCAGTTTCATGTGTGCCACCGTCTATTTGCAGTAGTAGTTTTTTAAATTCAGTTTTGCAATCTTGTGGCCGTTATCTAAGTGGCACATGTGGTACAGTAATGCTGCCAAAATCAGCTGTCCACATTGGAGAACTATTTGGCTGATGTGGGACATTTGCAGTGATTGGAAAGAGAGCACCATAAGTAGCATTGCTACTTTTACAGTAGTGTTATATGTAGTGTTGCTACAAATTTCCCCAATCTCATTCTTCTCCAGCGAGATTGGGGAAATGATATGGGAGCCCAATGAGTTAAGTGACAGATGGGGTGAATACTTCTGTGAGTTATTAGATCAGGAAAGCAAAGATTATTCTGAGACAGATGCAGATGATGTCACAATGAGGGATGAAAGCACAGGAGGGATCTCAAGAGAAGAAGTGTGTAAAGCTTTAAAATATCTTCAGAATGGTAAGGCTCTGGGAGTTGATGGCATAACTGCACAGATGTTGAAATATGGTGGTGACTATAATTGACTGGTTAACTGAAATTTACCAGTTGTGCTGGGAGTTAGGAATGGTCCCTCGGGATTGGAAGGATGCTATTATTGTTCCCTTGTATAAGAGAAAAGGTGATCAGACTGAATGCAAGAACTATCCTGGTATTAGCCTACTGAGTGTGCTAGGGAAAGTGTTTGGTAAGGTTGTTATTGAAAAAGTACGAGGTCTTACATCATTGAAAGTGTGGGATGTTCAGAGTGGTTTTATGCCTGGTAAAGGCTGCACTAACTAACGAGATTTTTGCATTACGCATGATGATTGAAAAGTATCTGGCTGTTGGGCAGAAAGTTTTTACTGCCTTCATAGATTTAGAGAAAGCTTACGACCGAGTGAATAGGATACTTTTGTGGAAGGTATTGAATGAATATGGTGTTACTGGGAATCTACTTAATAGTGTAAAAGCCATGTATGCTGGTAGTAGAGCTTTTGTACGAGTGAATGGTGTTTTATCAAAATGGTTTTCCATTCGTGCAGGAGTTAGACAAGGTTGTGTAATGTCACCATGGCTGTTTAATATATTTATGGACGCATGCATGCGTGAGGCCAAAATAGATAATAGTGGTTTATGTCTTGGTGTTATCCGTGTGTGCAGATTGCTGTATGCTGATGACACTGTCCTGTTGGCAGAGAGCAAAAGTGAGTTGCAGAGTATGTTGACTCGGATGCACGAAGTTTGCATGAAATTCAAACTGAGTATAAATAAGGAAAAAACCAAAGTTATGGTGTTTGAGAGAGGAACGGGTAGCACTGAATGTAATGTAAGTATAATGGCACTGTGATTGACCAGGTGAGTGAGTTTGTGTATTTAGGAAGCATGTTTGACAGAGAGAACAAGTTGGATGGTGAAATCAGTAGGCGAGTGAATTCTTCTTTGAAAGTCATAGCTGTTCTGGGAGGTTTTCACAGGAATGATGGGTTCTCTAGAGAGTCCTGCATGGCTGTGTATGAAACTGTAATTGTTCCTACTCTGATGTATGACAGTGAAACCTGGGTACTGCAGAAGAAACATAGGAGTCGTTTGTGTGCTGAAGAAATGCGTTACTTACGTGGGGTTTGTGGCAAGACACGATCTCATTGTGTGAGGAATGAAGATTTATTGCAGTTGTGTGATGTGAAGCAAAATGTTGTTAGCAAGGTGGAGACCAATATGCTTCGGTGGTTTGGCCATGTTGAAAGAATGAGTGATGAAATGCTTACTAAGAAAATCTTTTCAACCCAAGTGGCAGGAAGGAAAGGCAGAGGAAGGCCAAGGAAGACATGGGTGGATCAGATTCAGGAGTGTCTGCATGAGAAAAAGATTATGAGTATGAAGTATAAAAGATCTTGTGTACGGCGTGTAATGGATATCAGTGAAGCACGAGTTGTATGTCAAGATCGCTGTAAAGGGAGAAGTTTGATACGACAACAATAAATATAAATATCTGGAAGTTTGTATTTCTTTTTGGAGCTAACCTCTGAATCTCAGAGAACAGCTTAGTGATATGTATGTATGTATATGTATGTATGCTACAAATAACAAAAATGTAGTTGTAGCAGTAGCACTCTACAAAATAAAGCAGCTTATAGTGGAAAATTGTGCTGCAATTCACTCTGCTTAAAAAAAAGTGAGAAAATAAAAAAAACTTCTTCAAATTATAACATTTCCAGATTTCCTGAAGCATTATTGTCTGAACAAGGGTGGATGGGTGTGTCCTGACTACAATCACATATCTGATTTGACATATATTGTGAAAGTTAGTCAAACAGCTAACCATTTTTTACTTATGCTTTTTGTTGCTGAGCATATGCACTGTGTAGAAAAAGTATTCAGACATCTCCACATTTGCAAATAAATGTGCATTTGCAGAACCAGATGAGTTTGTGTGAAGTGTGCCATATAGAGGAACATTAGCACACCTGTCGGACCATAATGGAAGAAACTATTCAGTGCAGAGCTGAACGGACAATCTTTGAAATGGGCATGATTGTTAGATACCACCTGAGCAAGCAGTCACTTCATAGCATTCCCACTCTACTAAGATTTATACACTGTCGATAATATTCTTCATTGATGGAAAAGAGATAGTGCTGCTACAGCAAAGCCATGCTCTGGGAGGCCACATGAATTGACTGATCACAACAAATGATGCTTATTTGTGGAATGTGAAAAAGGAACACATGTCCTCAGCCAAATACTTGGTCGGCAATGTTGCAGAAGCAACTGGAACAGGCACTTGCACCAGATCAGCATGTCAGGAACTGAAATTCCCATGGTTATCATGCTAGATCAGCTGTGCACAAACCCCAACATCACTCCAGACAATGCCCGGAAACTGAAGCAGGGCCTTGCTTGCCTTTTGTGAACAACAAAAGTGTGGAAATAGGTAGTGTAGTGTGACAAATCCTGCTGCTCCAGTTTTCATTCAGGCGGATGTATTTGGATGTGGTGTTTGCCTGAGGAATGCTGTCGGGCAGACTGCATTGTCCCAGAAGTCAAGTTTGTAGGAGGCCCTGTGATGATGTGGGGCTGTTTCTCCTGGGAAGGACTCAGTCGTTTGGTTGGGGGTTGTAGTGCCTTGCAGCCTACCGGTTGCCAGATATGAAGACATTCGAGAAACTTCCATGCTACCTATGTTATGATGGTACTTTGCCATAGATCCTTGCCTGTTTCAGCTAGATCAAGTGCTTTGTCACATTTCAAGGTCTGTCCAGGCCTGGTTTCAGGAGCAGTGTGTTTAAATCTTGTATTGGCCAGCCCAAAATCACAATCAAAATCAACAGAACATCTGTGGGACTAGCTGGAGTGCGAGTCTGATATCGGTCAGTAAGGCCTTCCTTGAATGCAGCTCTGGAAGAGGCTTTTGCAGGACGAATGGAGGGGAAATTTTTGTGCATATCTACCAGTATCTAGTTTAAAGGAAGCCCGAAAGGCTGCTGCATTCATAGCGGCCAAACATGGGCCAACTATATACCAATTCTGGCTGATAAATGCTCTTGTTTCCATTTGTCCTAGGTGTTTGAATACTTTTGTCTATATTGTGTGTTTACTATTTAAAAAGATCACATAGCAAAAATGGTAAGAACATCTCAGAAACACATTTGTGGAAATGTGGAGGTAAATTCTTCCTCTCACTAAATATCGGGAAAAATTTTTCTTCCACCTGCAAACAGTGTTCTAAAGCATTGGTGTGTTTGTTGATGATCTATTTTACTGCTTGTGTGCCAGGAAAGAAATGATTATCTTCTTTATCCATTCTGTTCAAAACTATGTTTCCAATACATAATGCACTTTAAAGGGCAACATCCCTCTAAAAATCCATTGAACAAATGTTTTGTTTTGGGGTTTAATGACCATAATAAAAAGTAGACTGTCTCTAATTTAGGCCCATTTGTTCCAGGAAAGGGACAGAGCCAGTGTCATCAAACAAACACACCTCCCATGAGTGCCTCATCTCAGACTACTGATCTGAAGCCTGTGCTTCAGGCCACTTGGCCACTGGAGTACAGAAAACCATAAAAATCAGATGAATAAGCTACCCAGGTAGCACACAGTGGTCTAAGCACCGAATTCTGACCATTTGCTTGAGATGTCCGAGAGTCGTTGGTGAGGCATGTGTGGCGTGTTTGTCTTACAGCACTGGCTCTTTCCCCTCCCTAGAGCAAGTGGCCCTAAATTATTTATGGATAACTGGCTATATTGCTTTGAGTTGTCCATGCTGGTCATTAACCCCCTCTTCCCCAAAAAATGATGATGGATAACTTAACATTAATGTTAAAAAAATACATATTTCTATCTGAATTTTTACATATATTTTATCTTTTTGGTGCAAAACATGAGTCCTGTATAAAAAAGTTCTCTGTTTGTGATAAAACTTTCTGCATGCTGTCTCCGGGTCTCTGTGTATGGCATAAGGAGGAAACTCATTGATAACTTTAAAATCTCAATATATAAAAACTTTATTCTAAAATCCTTAAAAATACTGTAGCTCCTACAAAAATGAAATGTGATACAGCAAAAACGAATTGGGTGATCATACAACCGAATTTAGACGAATTGGGACGAATTTAAACAAATTGGGATAGAATAGAAAATAATACATCAAAAACGAATTAGGAGAACATACCTTTCACTGCAGTGCCACTCGTTGAGTGCCCAATGAGTGAAAGGTATGCTCTCCCAATTCGTCTACTTTTCCTCCCCCAATTCTTCTAAATTCGTATGAATTCGGTTGTATGTTCACCTAATTCTTTTTTGCTGTATCAAATTTCATTTTTTGTAGGAACTATAGTATTTTTAAGGATTTTAGAATAAAGTTTTTATAAATTGAGATTTTAATGTTATCAATGAGTTTCCTCCGTATGCCATACCCAGAGACCTGGAGACAACATGCAGAAAGTTTTATCACAAACAGAAAACTTTTTTATAACAGACTCATGTTTTTCATCAAAAATGACATTTCAGCATGTTATTGGAAACTTAAAATATCATATAGGTGAAGCTCACATACTTGTGTTATCTATCGCTAAGGATATTTAAGAAGTTTTTCTGTGTTTATATTATATCTCTCAGAAATCTGCAGTTTCTGTATTATATGCTAACTTTGATCAGTTAGTGTGGGATATAATCAACTTCTCACAAAATGAGTGTTGAGTGATCTAGCTTCTTGCAGTGCTATGAGAAAATCACAAAGGTGGAATTGAAAGCAGTCTGGGACAGCACCTTCTTATCAAAATCAGTGTTTATCGTAGCATCTCTTTGTCAAGAGCATTATCTATGATAACGCTACCTTCTCAAAAGCTGTGTGTATGATAGCACCTCCTTTTGGTGAACAGTGTCAATTGTAACACTTCCTTCTCAAAAGCAGTATCTATGATAGCATCTCTTTGTTGAAAGCAGTGCCTATGATAGCAGCTCCTTGTCAAAAGCAATGTCTGTGATGGAATCTCCTTGTCAAAAGCAATGTCTGTATGGAATCTCCTTGTCAAAAGCAGCATCTATGATAGCACATCATTATGGAAAACATTGTCTATGATAATCCCTCCTTGTTGAAATCATTGTCTATGATAGTATCTCCTTGTTAAAAGCAGTGTTGACCTTGTATAATCCTTGCCAGAAGGTATGTTTCATTGACACAGCAGGAAACTTTTGATCTATTTCTCAGCTTGTAACAAGAGCCTGGGTTTACTAAGGTTAAAGGCCCAAAGTTTGTTTTCAACAATATAACAAGTGATCTCATTGTTGAAATTTAAGGAGGAAATAATATAGAAGTGTAGTATCTGATCAGCAGAGTGAGCTCCATACATAATATTAGAATTTAAAGAATGAACTACATTCATCAAACAAAGATCTTCACTCTTTCCACGTTTATAAGGGAGTCACAGAAAAATTCTCATTGGCCGCCACCGGGAGTCGAACCCAGGGTCTTCCAGTTACGCGCCGGATATGCTTCCGCTACACCACAGCGGCCTCGAATTCCTTCACACTCACACACGCTAACTGGAAGACCCTGGGTTAGACTCCCGGTGACGGCCAATGAGAATTTTTCCATGACTCCCTTATAAACGTGAAAAGAGCGAAGATCTTTGTTTGATGATCCTGGTCCACGTAAAATATCTGTATTAATGTATTAATGAACCACATTGACAATAATATTCACAATGTATTAAGTTATGTTTTCACTAGAATATATCGTAAGATGATTCTTAGGATGAGTTACAAGTTTAAAAGGTACATAGTTTACAAGTTTAAAGATACTTACTAGAATAACATTTGAAACATTTAGTATCAAAAGCATCAATGCCTACCTGTAGTGTTAAAAGAATTTTGAGATTACTACAGGTAAGCATTGATACCATCTAAAATGTTTCCAAAATAGCATTTATCTTAAATGTTTAAAATATTATTCTTGTATCTAGCATTAAATTGTATGTATTAGTTATGAAATCCAGATTCAAACCCATATTGTCCAAAATAATAATATCATGTTTTCTTAGAAATTGCCAAACTCATTCACAGTGCCAGATGAACATCATGTATCAATTTCATTTGTTATTTTCATTACATGTTAAGGTTTCTGTTATCCAGTTTCAATGGATTTATTAATGTCAACAGTTTTTGCTGTGAAATACCTTTTGCAGAAAGAATGGGATTTAAAATTTTTTTAATAGAGTCTGTGGTAGTTAAGTGTTACTTGGGGTATTCTTTTTTCTTGGAGTGGGAAGAAGCAAACTACTAAATCTTAACATGTAACATTTCAAAAATTTGACCCTCATTTTTTAATGATTCAGTGAAAAATTCTTGTCACAATTTTAACTTAGTGAGACTTGAGTTACTCTTCTTTCAAAAAAAAAAATGTGTTGTTTGAAAGTATAATTATTTGAGAAAGTGAAATATTCTGGACAGGTAGTTGACCCCTCTTTCTTTCCACTAAGTTACTTCTGTGCCTACGGTTGTGACTATATCAGCTGTTGTCACAACTACATCATTAACAACACAGTAGAACTACATCATTAACAACTTATCATTAACACTCTTTGTACTTTGGCAGCCCTTAGGTACAGATTGACTTCATAGCCCCTAAGAGTATCTTTGATTGAAAAATGTACATGGTTCTTAGTCATTAAAATATTAATTTTCAATCAGATTTGAGAAATACATTTTTTGATCAATCATAATTTAAATTTTAAAAATGCTGAAATAATTATAGCGCATATGAAATATGTATGCCTTTTTAGTGATATCATTTATTTCTGTTTTTTCAAAGATATTACAGATTGAAAAAACAAACAAGCTAACATATGATTAAAATCTGCAGCCCCTAGAAATGGTAGTCCTAGTCAGCTAGCTGCTTTTTTTCCTCCTGTATTTTGAAAGCTGACCCTACAACTCAGCAAGAATAGTTTTTCAAATCGCATGTGTAGTACCTTGAGAAAAAGCAGTGTTTAGAGTGAAGTTGCTGATCAGTTTTTAATGTCTTCCATTGTAATGTAACATGTCTTTTACTTAATCAGTGTGCTTCACTTGTTACCTGTTTTAATTTCAAGTTTCACAATTCAGCATTAAAAAGAAATGTATTTAGTAATTATTATTGACGTTTCATCCAGAAATGTCTTGGACAAAATCAACCACTAAATATGTTTCTTAAAGATTCACTGTCAGATTAACTCTATATCTATATTGAAATAAAGATCATTACTGTTGATGGTATCAAAATAAAACTGTAAAACTATTATTAAAATCAGTAGCTCATTTCTGCTTGGAAGTTGCCATTTAAATTCATTTAAACACTGCTATATATGGAATTCTAAAACTACTAGCACTTTCTTCTAATTTATATGTGGTATAATATCTCCATAGATATTCAAATAAGAAATAACTGTGTACTCATTTGCAAGGAAGAATTGTGCATTTCAGACTCTTTTTGTGTCTGTCTTGACCAATTTTTTTCTAGTCAGGATAAAATGATTAGGATCTATAAGTGCGACCTTCTATAGGTTGAATTCACCTCTACAATTATACAGTTAACAGTTGTTGTTTTTTTTCCTGTTATCTTCTGTCTTATAGTGATGCTGATCATAATTATTGAATTGTTGCAACTCTGTGTTCAACACATCTTTTATCTTTTTTGGCAATACGATGAACAAGAAATAAAATTCTTGTTTTAAACACATTGCTCTTATTTTTCTTTGTAAGCAGCCAATTCTGTGTTCAGCATTTTTCTTATTTTTTGTCAAGATAGTGGTGCTGAATGCCTTAATACTAAACAAAACAGTATCCACATTTAACATTAGTATCTTAGCATTTGTTTAAAAACTGATATGCCAAGATACTTGTGCTTAATGGTGATACTGCTTTTGTCTTACAATCTGTTGCTGCTGTGTTTTTTGTTATTATAAATAGGAAATGAAATTTTAGAAGAGGTGATTATTAATGCTTCTTTTTCATCTATTTTACAGCTGATGTTAAACAAGAAAAATCAACCTTGAATGGTTCTCCTCCAACAACAAAAGCAACAACTAGTGAAAATAGTTCAAAAAAACCAGTTCCACAGCAAACCTACAACAAAGATCCGAATAACAAAGCAGCAAATGGTAAAGCTACAAAAGATTTGAGTGTTAGTGAGAGTTCTGTAGATAATAAGGCAGATATTGTTGACTCTCAAAGTAATAACAAAAAATCTCCTGCAAAGCAAAAAGACTTAAACAGCAAAGCTTCTGCACCACCCAAATCACAGAAACAAGAAATTACTGCAAGCACAGTAGAAACTACAAAAACTAATGCTGAGGCTGTAACTGTTGCAGAAAATCAGAATGGGAAAAGTGTAGAATCAGAAAATGAAATGTTTGTTGATGACTTTGGTAGTCCAGCAGCTTCTAACAATAGCAAAATCCCTGTTGCCGAAAAATCACCCAAAGTTATGGGAAAGAAAATATCTAAAGCATCTCAGGAAACAAAGGTAGGTTTGTCTTTGTTAATTTACTGTACACCTTTTATCATACAGACATGCATGCATTCCTTGACATACTGTATATGGTATGAGAGGCATACTGAAAGTTTTTAGCTGTTTAAAGAAATATATATATATATATTTACTTACAACTTTTCAAAATAATTTCCACGATCATCTATACACTTCTGCATTCTATAAAACCATTTTGGAAATGTCTCTTCCTAGTTTTGTTTTGGCAAACTATCAATTGCCTCAAAATAAACAGCTACGACCACTTCATCAAACAAAAATCGACGCCCTCATAGGGTATCCTTGGCATTTGGAAACAAAAATCGACACCCACATAGGGTTTCCTTGGCATTAGGAAACAAAAATCGATGCCCACATAGGGTTTCCTTGGCATTTGGAAACAAAAAACGACACCCACATAGGGTTTCCTTGGCATTTGGAAACAAAAATCGACACCCACATAGGGTTTCCTTGGCATTTGGAAACAAAAATCGACACCCACATAGGGTTTCCTTGGCATTTAGAAACAAAAATCGACAACCACATAGGGTTTCCTTGGCATTTGGAAACAAAAATCGGCACCCACATAGGGTTTCCTTGGCATTTGGAAACAAAAATTGACACCCACATAGGGTTTCCTTGGCATTTGGAAACAAAAATCGGCACCCACATAGTGTTTCCTTGGCATTTGGAAACAAAAATCGGCACCCACATAGTGTTTCCTTGGCATTTGGAAACAAAAATCGGCACCACATAGGGTTTCCTTGGCATTTGGAAACAAAAATCGGCACCCACATAGGGTTTTCTTGGCATTTGGAAACAAAAATCGGCACCCACATAGGGTTTTCTTGGCATTTGGAAACAAGAAGTTGCTAAGTGCCAGGTCAGGGGAATAGGCTGAATGAGGCAAAACTCCCACATCTTCTGTTGCCAAAAAATTGACTGTTTTGGCTGCACTGTGATCCGATGCATTGTTGTGGTGCAAAAGGAGATGCTCTTTGATCTTGGGAGCTTTTTCTTCCATTCTGCTATGACCTTTGGTAAATATTGAGTGGTATATCAATTAGCACAGTAAGAACTCTGATTTTTAAGAAAAATAGTTGTCACATGTCCTGTTTAGCAGATGAAGGACGCTACCATTTTCTTCCCTGCACTGTGGATTTATTGGACTTTGGTTGGTATGTCACCTTCGAAGCACCAGACCCTTGGTTGTTCCTTTGTTTTAAATCATAGTGATAAATCCATGATTCATCACCAGCTACAATGTTGTAGTTGTCTTTACTATGCCCTCTTCTAAATTTAGACATCATGAGTTGGCTCCATTCAACTCGGCTTGTCTTCTGCTGGTCCACGAGTCAATGAGGCACCCAACAGGCACATCGCATCTTGACATGCAAATAATCATGAATAATTGTTTGTGCTGCAGCTTTCAATGCCCAGGGTCATGATATGTCACACGAGGATCTTCTTTGATAAGCTTTCTTACAGCATCAATGTTTGAAGTCGTTACATCATTATGGGACTGACCACAGCAAAGGTCATCTTCCAAAGAATTTTTTCCCATGTTAAATTCATGAAACCAATTTCTAACTGTGGCAATAGAAGGAGAAGATTCTGGGAAGATATTTGATAGCAATTCAAAACACTGCTGTGCACCTAAATTGTTTTTTAAATCATAGAAAATCATTGCACGAAAATGGTGCCTCGACAACTCCATTTTTGTTCACCAAATGAGACAACAATGTTCCATTCTCCTGCCACGTGAGCAGAATCTCTTGAGCAGGTGGCCACTGTGCCCACTGTTGGCCAATACAAACAAACACATACTTCCTAACTACAGCTGTTTCACTGTTGGCAGAAAACAACACATTCAGCTGTAGCTAGAATCTTTCAACACAGCCTCCGTACATCATGGTTATGAGACATACAGATAAATGTACTGATATTTTTAAATGCTTTATGCAAACTGGATAAATTCAAAAATTAATATGCATTTTAATATCATTAGAAAAGTTCACATTCATTGACAAAAAGTCTGTGCTAGACACTGGTAAATTTTTGCATAAATGATTCCATTTATAGAATAGAAATAGGTCCATAATGTGAAAGGTTGCTCTGTGGTTTTTCCTCAGCACATTGTCAACTTGCACAAAAGTTTCCTGTGTGATTGAATAATGACATTGCTCATGGGAGGTCCTCTGTTCTTTAATGTCTTTCCGCCATTTAAACACCACTGCATACTAACCTTGCTCTTCCACATACGGCCTGTGTGTGTTAAAATTTGTATTTTTTGCTGGCATACTGCTTTTCTTGGGCAAAAACCAGATCAGTGTGCATGTTGGTCTTGATTGGATGTATCCATGTCATAGCAATTATTTGTCAAATAGTAATTGGTTGCACTTTCCAGGTGTATTATAACAACTGACCATATGCCATGGTGCAGTGCTCTTATTTTATGAGTGTCATCATCATCATTGTCAACCATTATCAATCCACTGCTGGACGAAGGTCTCCCCAAGTTTCGTCCACAACGGTCTGTCTTGTGTCAGTCTCCTCCATGTCACCCCTGCATACTTTCGAATTTCATCCACCCATCTCCCATGTGGTCTTCTTCTGGGTCTTTTCCTGTCCCTTGGGATCCAATCTAAAATTTCGGCTGTCCATCGATGGTCTGTCCTTCTGGCAGTATGCCCAGCCCATTGCCATTTCAGGGATTTAACTCTGATCATGATGTCCTCCACTCTTGTCATTTTTCGGATCCACGAGTTTCGCTTCTTATCTCTCCTGGTTACACCAAGCATGCACCTCTCCATGCTGCTTTGAGTTGTCTGCAGCCTTTGTATGTCTCTTTTAGTTAAGGGCCACGTCTCTGCACCATACGTAAGCACTGGAAGGATGCATTGATCAAACACTTTTCTTTTAAGACATAATGGCATATTGCTCTTGAAAATTATGCTGTTTCTTCCAAAAGCTCTCCAGGCAAGTTTTGTACGCCAATTAATTTCTTCATCAATGTGACCCTCACTTTATATGCTGTCCAAGATAAACGTACATGTCTGTTATCTCCAGCTTTTCTCCATCAATCGATAAATCTTCATTTCTTGTAAAAGCATTGAACATCACTTTTGTCTTCTGAAAGTTCATTTTTAATCCCACTTCTTTACTCTTGTCAGCAAGTTCCTGGATCATACTCTGCAGCTCTGATGGGCTAGTTGCAAAAATGACTACGTCATCAGCAAAACGAAGGTGGGTTAGATAATCTCCATTAATCTTTATCCCCTTGTTTTCCCAGCTCAGTGACTGAAAAACACCCTCCAATGTGGCATTAAAGAGCTTCGGAGATATGGTGTCACCTTGTCTCACTCCCTTTCCAATTTTTATGTGTGTTGTATTTTCAAACAGCCTAATCTTTGCACTTGCATTTTCATAGATGTTATTAATAATATTAATGTATGCATCTTCAATACCGCAGGTTTTCAGAGCCATTGTAACTGCTGATGGTTTCACCGAATCAAAGGCTTTTTCATAATCGATAAAAGCCATGCACAATGGAAGTTCATATTCCCTCGCTCTTTCAATTAGTTCTCTCAGCACATGGATATGATCTATTGTGCTGTAGCCACTCCTGAATCCAGCTTGTTCTCTCGGTTGAGCCATGTCCAGTGTTACCTTCAAGTGGTGTGAAAGAACTTTAGTGAAGATTTTATAAACTACTGATAGGAGGCTGATAGGTCTGTAGTTTCCGAGATCCTCAATGTCATCTTTCTTATGTAGCAGGATCATTGTAGCGGTGTTCCAATCCTCAGGAATCTTTCCTTCATTAAGGCATCGAGTGAAAATTTGGGCGAGTACTGTTTCGATTTCTCCACTTGCTTCTTGTATGATGTCTACAGTAATTCCATCTTCTCCTGGAGCTTTTCCCCGCTTCATGTTCTTGATTGCATGTGCAACTTCTGCTGGAAGGACTGGAGGAACTCTGGTACTGGTATCTTTCATGATGTCTGGAGTGCATGTATCATCCCTTTCATATAATTTGGAGTAGAAATCTTTCACTCTTGTCAAAATTTCGCCTCTATTTCTTGTTACAGAACCATCTTCTTTTCTCAGTGCCATAATCTGTTTTTTCCCCTTACTGAGATGTCCCTTTGCTATCTTTAGGCTTTGGTTGTTTTCAATTGCTTTCCTCACTAGTTCACAGTTGAATTTTCTTACGTCTTCAGTGATACTTTTTCGTACTGTCTTGCATAGCTCTATATATTCCACTTTGGAAGTCACGTCTTCTTTAGTTGTCCTCATCTCTCTTCTTTTTTGCATCAACATTTTCGTTTTTCCTGATAATTTATTTACATGCAACTTGTTCTTAGACCCAGCTAATTTTGTTGCTGTTTCCATAAGAGCTTTGGTTACTTTTCTGTTAACTTCAGAGATGTCCACTTCTTCTGATGTTAGGCCTTCTAAAGCAGAGAACCTGTTCTTCAGTTCCAACTTGAAGGTATTATCGTGTTTTTTAAGGTTGGTTATGTCAATAGATTTTGTTTGTCTTATGAGCTTGCCACGTTCAAGTTTAGTGTTGAGGTGCATCTTACATCTCACCAATCTATGGTCACTACCTGTGTTGAACTTGTTTAGCACACTGCAGTCTTCTATGACGAATTTTTTGTTACACATAATAAAATCAATTTCACTTGTCGTCCCATTTGGATGTCTCCATGTCCATTTCCTGTGTGGCTTTTTCTTGAAGAAGGAGTTCAAGATGAAAAACCCTTCTGCCTCTGCAAACTCAACGAGAGTATTTCCACGCTGGTTTCTGTTGCCGTGACCGAATTTACCTACTGAAGTTTCATTCTGTTGCCGTTGCCCTATTTTTGCATTGAAATCTCTCATAATTATTTTCAAGTGCTGCTTACCTTTATTATTTAGATGACAAATTTCCTCATAAAATTCTTCAATTTCTTCTTCAGGATGACTTGTGGTGGGTGCATAAGTTTGAATAATCTGAGCCTGGTATCTTTTCGATAGTTGGATAACGAGTCGTGCAGTTCTGTCAGAGGAACTTTCAACTTCTACAACTTTATCCTTCAGTTTCTTGTTTATTATAAATCCAACACCACTAGTTCTGCCAGTATCTGTCCCACGATAGTAGAAGAGATGTCCACTTTTCAGTTCGATGAGATCTTCTCCTTTTCTCCTTACCTCACTTAGCCCCACGATGTCCCACTTGATCCTTTGTAGTTCCTCTTCCAATTCAAGAAGTCTTGAATCAGAAGATAGGGAGCGTCCATTGTACGTTGCCAAGGTCAGCATCAGATGGCAGCCTAGTCCGGTCCTCCGGGGATTCTTAGCACCCTCTGCCTTCATGTCGCACTGGCCGCTGCCTTGGCCAGGTACATTCCAGCTGCCGGAGACTGAGGGCCAAGATTTAAGTTGTGGAGTCATTTTGGAGTGGTTTGGCCATAACTCACCACGCTGGCCAAGCGGGTTGGTGAGTGTGGGATAGAATTTCCTCTAATCCCGATGGTATAGTTATACCGCTATTGGCGGTCGTCAGAGCCCCTTTAGTAGGAACAGGATGCACCACGAGAAGGCGGGGTTGACATTTGTCAAGGAGAGGCTGTGATGTTACGCATCACCTGACCTTACATCCTTTTATGAGTGTACAGTGCTGCTACTACCAGTGACTACAATGGCTTCATCTCCCAAGTTTATGTTTTACTTGAACTACTTTTATATATTAATAATATCTGTTATTTTATATGTGTAATTCGTATTGAAAGTTTTCTTCAAGAAATAGTATGTACATGTTTTGAAAAAGATCAGTCCATTGTTATGCTGTAGTTGCTTTTGATAACATGAAAAGATATGAAAATGATATTTAACAGGTACCTATGAAAAAATGTAGCCAGTTGTTTCCCACCTTAGTACAGCTTATGCTTATTGGTATTACAAAATAGCAAATTTTATGTTAATGCAATTGTTTCTAATGATATTTATTGTGCATACATTTCTATATCAGATTTGCTATAAGCCACGACAAAAGCTGACTGAATGTACTTAAAACTTAAGTAACATTTTTTTTTTATTTTCATAAAATCATTCCAGATTAATTTCATTGCTGTATATCCACAGCAAATTCTAAATCTTGAATTTGAGATTTTAACGTACACCCAACTCTTGTTATTACAGACACCTCTTTGTAACAGATTTTGGTTATTACAGACAAAATATGTATATAATATCATAGGTGAACTATCTCTTCATATCAGGGATAAAGGACAGCATAACACAGACAGACCAGTTGTTTCTGATCCTGTTCCTGTTGTTTTATGTACTTCTGCTTTTTTACAAGTTTTTTACAAGTGGTGTGTCGCTGTCCATGGAGCACCATCCAGTGGCTGGGCAATTTGAGGTGTGGTTTCTGACCATTCATCTAAACTGGGCCTGGATTTGAGTTCCAGGATAGCCATGGGCAGTGTATTTGTCCAATGGTTCTGCTGGCTCTGTCTTTCCCCTAGAACCACTGGCCGTAAATAAGGGACAGACAACTGAATAACTGAGTTTTTCCTGTGAATTGCTGATGGGGCAATTCATGATAATGATGGGCAAAAACATGTAACGAGAGATAACTAAATTAAGGTAAAGTGGATTACACTTTGCTATGTTAGGAGATGAGAGTGTTTTAAAAAAAGTTCTAATCTCCTAATTTGACAAAGTGTGATCTACTTTCCCTTAATTTAGGGGCAATTCATAGGGACAACAGCTATGAATTGCTCATATAGCCCATGAATTTGTCATTCATGGGGCTTATTAAACTGAAAAAAAGGAAGGAAACTTCTAGCGGAGCATCATAACTATGCTTGCACAGAATAAATAGTTGCTGTATGCAAGATCACCACACAACAACGTCATCTGCATCTACAAAATGAAATTTTACTTTGTTTTATCTAGTACAATGTTTATTGCATTTTGTGTGCTTCTCTGTTTTATGTGTGTCTTGTTTAATGTGTATTTATTGGCTGTTTTTCCAATAGTGTGCATATGCTCCCCCTTACCTGTTATAACAGACAGTCAACAATAATGGGCATCATTTCCCCCCTATTGGTCCATTATAATGAGGATTTACCATACTTTTTTCTAAAATATTATGCACTACTTCAGGTGGAAATTGTCATGTTTGATGAAGGAGCAGTAAAGCCAAACAGGTTACACCAAATGACACACTAGCTGAGATATTCAAATAGTTTTGACTTCATGGAGGATTGGTATATGGAAATTGGTTTTATGAGTGGAAAGTATAGTTATGCAGATGCACAATGGCTATTGTAATTGGAAATATTTTATTGTGTATTCTGTGCTAATGAAAATAGGGCATAAATAAACAAGTTACATGTATTATCAGTTAATGAAAAACAAACATAAAAGAATTGTGGAATAACTTTTTTACGGGTCTTATAGAGGTTATTTTTAATGAAAGTTGGTTGTCAAATTTTCGAACTAGAGCCTAGTTCGTCATCAGGACTATGTCACTGGAGTAGTTGCTGCCACTCAATTGGAAGAGTCCATCCGCAATTATCGTTAATTGTGGTACTTCTTCTTCTTGCTATTTCGATCCCTTCTTCTAGTTTCCTCTTTACTAAGTTTGACTGGTGGGCGATTATTTTCACTGAGTCCCAATTTATGGAGTGTCCACTTGCTTGTATATGTCTGTCTAGCCCTGTTTTGTTCCCAATGTTTCTAATAGCTGCTTGGTGTTCTTTCATTCGGACCTTAATACTTCTCCCTGTTTCTCCTATATAGCTGAGTCCGCAGTTACAGTCGATGCAGTAAATTACTCCTTCCTGCAATTGGATGTCCAATTCTTTCTGCTTTAAAGCTGGCAGGAATTTCTTTATTTTGTTATTAAGATCTGGAGCTAGCCTGATATTATATTTTGCTCCGATCCTTTTCAGTTTCTCGAAAAGTCCCTTGTGGTACGTAATTTTGCTGGTGAATTTGAAGTTGGTTTTTTTCCTGCTTCTTTTTTGGCACTTGTTTAAATATTTTCTCAACATATGGAGAGGGGTAATTGTTTTCTGCCAATATTTCCTTTAATTCTTCTTTGTGAAGATCTTTTTGAGTAGCTGAAAAGACCAGGATTTCAATTTTTTCCAAAAATTGTCTCGCCATATTCGATTTAATATAATCAGGGTGGAATGAGCAGAAGTCTAACATCTTCCCTGTGTTGGTGGGTTTTCTAAAAAGCTGAGTGAATATTTTCCCTTCTCTTGAGGTCAAGGTTAAATCTAGGTAATTGATGCTATGGTCTTTTTCCTGTTCCAGGGTGTACTGCAAGGTATTCTCTAGTAAGTTAAATTCTTCCAGAATCTGGGAGGGTAGAGATTGGTCCACAGTATCTACTATAATTAGGACATCATCCATGTACCTTACATAGAGAGCAAACAAGGAGGGTTGTATAAGGATTTTTGCCTCTAGTTTACTTATATAATAATTTGCTAGCAGAGGTGCTAGTGGAGAACCCATTGCAAGTCCTGAAGTTTGCCTGTAATATTTCTTTCCAAACTGGAAGAAATTATTCTTGAAGGAAAATAGGAGCAGTTCATATATGCCAAGTAGTATTTCTCTATTGTGATTATGGAATACTATTTTTTCCGCAAGGTCATCTGCAATGAATTCCAGTAGGAGGTCCAGGTTAATGTTGGTATACATAGAGACTATATCCAGGTTTGCCATTACTGGATGAATTCATTCTGGCAAGTTGTCCAGTTTTCCTTTTAGCTGCATGGAATTTTTTAGTAGGTAGGGAGGAGAAGGGAAAATATCTCTGAGGTGACCAAGCAAATAATAATTAATGTTGGAGAGTGGCGAATTTCTAGTGTCTATTATAGGTCTCACTGGATGGCCTTCTTTGTGAACTTTTATTGTACCGTAGATCTGTGGAATTCTTGACTGGATTTTGGAGAAGTTTTTGAAGAGCTCATTAAGCTGTTTTTTATTTCTTAAAGAGCTTATTAATTTTTTAAGATTTTTGACAGTTTGATCTATAGCGTTACCATTGAGTTCTTCATAATAAGGCTTGCTCAATTCAGCTTCCATTTTATTGTAATACTTCTCTTTTTCTACCAATACCAAAACTTTGCTCTTATCTGCTCTCAGTGCTACAACTTTATCATTGGCTTTGAATTTTTTAAGGTCAGTAATGGCATTTCTATTAAAATTGTAATCAACTTTTACTGGCTTTTTAACAAATTTTGAGATGCAGTCTGAGAATTCTTTCCTTAAAGTAACTGCTGTATTTTCATCTTCTCTTTCTACCTTACTACAGATGCTTTCTAAATCAATCAGTATACGTTTTTTATCAAGTGTTGCGGAGGAAAGGTTATATCCCTTATTGAGGAGATTAATCAGGTTTTCATCTACTCCTTCTTCCGTCAGATCCATGACATGTTTGTTAGTGGGGGATGGTATTAACTGTGGGCCAGGTGCTGTAGACATTAACTTTGGATTTAACCATTTATTCTCTTTAATCTTCAATTTTTCCTTAAACTTTTTGTTTTTATCTCTCACTGCTTTAGCTAACCAATTATCAATATTTTTCTTTTCTGCTTCCGGAATTTCATCTAATGAAGAGGTCCAAATACGAGCTTCTATTCGTTCGCATTGCTCAATAGTTTTGAATTTATTACGAATCGCGCCATTCACCGTTTTTAGTTCTATTTTTTTAATAAAATTTCTTGACAGATTTTTTGCGATGTTTTTCGTGAGTCTCAAAGAAGGTGGAACAAAATTAGCTCTTTTACATTTTTTAAGAAAATACAGTTGTGACTTACATTTGTCGCTTTTGCACTTACTCCTTTCTATCTTTCTGATGTTTCGCCATATATCCAGTCCGTATGTGGTTTTAATCCTAGTTGTAAATGCATTTATGGCACCTCTATTCATAGTGATTGTGGAATAACTTTTTTACTGGTCTTATAGAGGTTATTTTTAATGAAAGTTGGTTGTCAAATTTTCGAACTAGAGCCTAGTTCGTCATCAGGACTATGTCACTGGAGTAGTTGTTGCCACTCAATTGGAAGAGTCCATCCGCAATTATCGTTAATTGTGGTACTTCTTCTTCTTGCTATTTCGATCCCTTCTTCTAGTTTCCTCTTTACTAAGTTTGACTGGTGGGCGATTATTTTCACTGAGTCCCAATTTATGGAGTGTCCACTTGCTTGTATATGTCTGTCTAGCCCTGTTTTGTTCCCAATGTTCCTAATAGCTGCTTGGTGTTCTTTCATTCGGACCTTAATACTTCTCCCTGTTTCTCCTATATAGCTGAGTCCGCAGTTACAGTCGATGCAGTAAATTACTCCTTCCTGCAATTGGATGTCCAATTCTTTCTGCTTTAAAGCTGGCAGGAATTTCTTTATTTTGTTATTAAGATCTGGAGCTAGCCTGATATTATATTTTGCTCCGATCCTTTTCAGTTTCTCGAAAAGTCCCTTGTGGTACGTAATTTTGCTGGTGAATTTGAAGTTGGTTTTTTCCTGCTTCTTTTTTGGCACTTGTTTAAATATTTTCTCAACAAAGAATTGTTGAATTACAGCAGGTAGGACTGTCCACAAGAGCTATGCTGTTTCAACTGCTCAGCACTTCTGGTGCCATCAGGTCTGACTTTATGAAAGCACATTTTTCTTTCTGCAGACTAAGCTATGATGTAGGACCATAGTTTGCCAGAAACATTAACTGTATGGAACAGCATTATGAGTGCTTTTGAAATTATGTGAAGCCAGACAAGGTAGTTGACAGACAACTGTATGTACTCAAATATTCAGGTACTATTATATTATATTAATCTTTAGAAGCACAGACCACTCACTACACATGAGTTGGCTTGAATGATTCTAAGCTCTCCACATCCCCTTAAAATTGATTACCTTGGTTTTGCCATTTAAGTGTGAAAAATGTGTGAATGTATTATGTCATTCAGTGGGAAGCTGTGCTATCCTGTACAGTGATGGAGTAGAAGAGCATGATATGAGCATATGGCAGCTATGTACTTCTGTGATCTGCCATACATTAGGTTGAGTTGTGCCATTAAAGCAGAACCCATGTTCCAATCACTATAACTGCATTTAGTACAAACTGTTTAAATTACACCAATAGTTTCATAAGAATACAAGCATAACTCACCTTCTTGTTGATCTATTCTTTTACCACATTTGTCACACATTCTTTCCTCCAACTGTCCTTTGTTCACTTTTTTTAAAGCCTGTCCCTCCTCTGATGACATAAAAGATGAACAAAGGACAGTTGGAGGAAATAACATGATAAATGAGGTAAAAGCATAGATTGACAAGAAGGTTAGTTATGCTCATATTCTTACAAGACTATTGGTGTAATTAACTTTGATTCAAAATGTTTTTAGGTTAAAAACCTATTATGAGTCTATTTTTAACATACTTATAGGTATTTGTTGTAACTTTTTATAGTTTTCTACCCCTTCTTCTGTGCCATTGTAGTCTCTTTTATAAGCACAGTGTTTGTTGCTATCATTCTTTCACATCATGAGAAGTAATTGTTACTACCAAGACTTATGAAGGACAAGAAATGTGCCTTTGTGCCATGCATTATCCCTGTCAGATATATTGAAGGGCTATCTTGTTGCTTGCCTGGGATTAGTTGGCTGGCAGGAACAGATTGTGTACTCTTTCTCAACACCAGTTTGCAGTGGTTGTCAAAAATCAAACAAATGTGAGTTCTATTTATTCATTTTTCCATTTGACAACTTATCCATTTTGCTTCTTCTTTTCACAGTGCTTTATTCCCCATCTTTATTTTGTTGCACACAGTTTTCCATCAGTAGGAGCAGCTTGTTAGGGAACTGTTGTTGTGCAGTAAATTTCATATTTTTATGCTATTGCAAGGGTCATAGTGGTATCTTGGAGTTCATCATTATGTTATTGCATTATTTAAGTAAGAATTTTCAAGAAATGACCAGTCTTATTGTATCAGTGTTGTACACTGCCGGACAATTGCTAAGGACGGATGACAATAGCAACGATAGCAACCAAAAAATGGAAGGCAGTAAAATGTGGAAATTAGCATAAGTGCGGGATACAGTAAGACGTGTTGTGCGTATGCAAATTTTGGATTGCCGAACTTGTTCGTGACGTAATAGCGCTGATAAGAGATATAAAGGATTTGACGCGTATTGACCGTTGTTGTTCAAACGCCAAAGTTGAAAGGGAAAGAATCAATTGACGAACTTGCAATTTTCTACATGTCTTCCCGACATCACCTAGATGATTTTACGCGTGGCCGTATTATTGGCAAGATTGAAGAAGGGCGAAAAATAACAGATATTGATAGGGAGTTCGACGTCAGCCACAGTGTTGTTTCAAGGATTTGGAAATCATTTCAAACAAATGGAGAGTGTAGCAAACGTCACGGGGGAGGTCGTGTTTGCAGTACGACACCTGCAGAAGATCGGTACATAGTGCTATCAACAAATAGACACCGGCGCAGCACAGCTAGTGAGGTAGCAAATCAGTTTATGGCTGCTACTGGCAAGCGAATCTCCCGAAAAACTGTCGCCAGACGTTTGCATGAAAGAGGACTACATCCGCCGTCCTGTTTTATGCATCCCATTGTCCAGACGTCACCGTACCGCCCGTTTGCAATGGTGCCATCAACATCGCAATTGGACTGATAACGACTGGTCTGCTGTCCTCTTCTCAGATGAGAGTAGATACAGTCTATCCTCTAATTGTCGACGACAACTGATCTGGCGTGATAGTGGTACTGCATATTGTCCAGCAAACATACAGGAAAGGGACCGATATCCGACATTTAGTGTCTTGGTATGGGCTGGCATCATGATCAATGGCCGTACGTCCCTCTATGTGCTTCCAACTGGGACTATGACTGGCCAACGATACATTAATGATGTTCTGCTACCTCATGTTCGCATGTTCCGTGGTGCTGTCGGTGATAGATTCATTTTCATGGACGACAACGCAACATGTCATCGAACAGTCGCTGTCCAGGAGTGTCTTGAGAGTGAGGATATTCAACGCCTCGTATGGCCAGCACGTTCTCCAGATCTGAATCCCATTGAAAATGTGTGGGATGCTTTGGGGAGGAGTCTTGCTGGTCGCCAATGCCCTCCAATGAAGAAGGCACCCTCATCCGTGCACTGACTGAGGAATGGGATAAATTACCCCAACAGCTGCTTGATAATGTTGTGCAAAGCATGACACGACGTATGGAATCTTGCATCGCCCTCCATGGTGGCCATATCCCGTATTGACATCTTACGCCGGAACGCCTGCGGACGGTAATTGCATTTTTTTCACGTTTACGTATTCTGCGCAACATGGCCTGTTTGTCCCTTGAACACGTTCCAAAGCCTTCTGGATTTCAGAGCACAATAAATTGTCTTTCTTGTAATGTCCTGGCATTCTGACATTATTTTATTTCACTTGGCATCCAACCACACTTACTTTTTTATGAGCTTTATAGCCGTTTATGATCCGTCCTTAGCAATTGTCCAGCAGTGTATATGGTTAACTTATTCGAAGAGTGTTCTTGAAGTATTGTGTTTTATAGGATTTGTAATATACTTCTGTGTTTTGTTCCTTCAACTGAGACACATGGCTATTTCATGATTGAGAGTATGTCTTGTTGCTGTGTTGAACATTATATTGCAGAAACAGTATAATTTGTTCTTCGTGTTTGCATCTACATCCATATTCTATTTTATGGAGTTTTTCTTTAAGGTGGTTATAACTATCACTTCAACCAAGAAAAGTAATACCAAGGTATATATTATTCAAGCACGTACCTTGTTATTATTCATGGCACTTTGGCCTTTAATGGTGTTAAGAGGTATGTGACTGTCAGTACTGCAAAACATTTAGAAAAATATTAAGTGTTCCTTGATGTATGTATCTGAAAGCATTGGAGTTCAATGCATTCTCTAGATGAAAGCTACATTCTGTGGATAAATCTAAATATTTTTATTT
This sequence comes from Macrothele yani, assembly GCA_039090855.1. Taxonomy (NCBI): domain Eukaryota; kingdom Metazoa; phylum Arthropoda; class Arachnida; order Araneae; family Macrothelidae; genus Macrothele; species Macrothele yani. Next base: position 52,328,169 of record CM077011.1, on the reverse strand, counting down.
ATCCTTAAAAAATGTTTATTGTAAGCCACTTATAAAGTATATTATTTGTTTTGTCAGTTTTGTTGCTTTATGAAGATTTAATGTTTTAAAATTAAAAGCAACTATAAAGAAGTCTCTTAGCTCAATCATTTTGCAATTTTTTTTGTTTTACTATTCCTGTTAGAATATTTTGCCAGATAAAAATAATAGCTTTATAAATATAAAAAAAAAAACTTCTTGTTCTGGAGCAATTCTTTAACCTCACTTTCTGTTGTGTATAGTGCATGTAGAATACCTTTGAATTTTAAAGAACCTTGCAATTTTTAACAGTTATAAATTAAATTTCATTGATAAAGTTTTTGACTTCATAAAGAAGCAGAAACTACAGTATGTGGATTTCATGATATTATTTTTCTTTTATTGCAGAAAAATAAATCAGTTGTGAGTGACTTTAGCAAAAATAATGAAAGTTCCAACAAAACAAAAGACAATGTTGTTGAAGATTCCAAGGACAATTCACTTAATATAATATATCAGTCACAACCATCTGTTCCGAAAGGAGGGTCAAATGCCAAAGAACCAGTGACTGCACAGTTAGAGCATTCTGCATCATCATCCATAGATAAAAAAGTTGTAAATGAATCTTCTAAATCACTAGCACAAACACCAACAAACAAACAAGAATCAAAGTTTAATGACAAATTAACCTTTGAAGCTACTGAAATTCTTCCTGTTGACAAAGTTGCTGAACAGATGGAGAGATTAATACTAGAACAGCTGGAGGAAGAGGAACTGTTGAAAGAAAAACCGGTGAGTTTAGAGGTAACAATTTTTCCCTCTCACTTTAAGGGGTACTTTCTGCTTTGTTTTGGCAACATCATATATTATATTCTGATTATTTTTTAAGCATGAGTTTATATTTTAGAATCATCATGAATGCAGGATGATGAAAACTGTACATAAACATAAAGCACAGAGGGAGAAAATGTGAAAGCAGGTTCTTATTTGTTTCTTTATTCGAAAAATTCTGGACAAGAGCCAAAATTGGCTAAGAGAAAGGTTGGCAGGGTGAGAAATAGATTCTTACAGGCATAATTTTGCTGCATTAACTTTTGAATTCTGATTATACTTGTTAGTTTCTTTCCTAGTTATCCTAAATTTGGATTGAGTGGCTTTTAATGTTAAAAAGATGCCATTTGAAGTTATTAAATACCAACTAACAATGCAGCTACATATTATGTTTGTTAAATGTTGGATGTTCTTACTGAAATTTGTATTGAACAGACAAACCTTCTGCCCATTCAGTTGTCAGCCTTTCTACTGCTGACTTTGGGTGGTGCTGGCGATGTTTAATGAGGGTTGTCCTGGTATCTAGCTCTGTGGTGGTCCACTTGATGATCCCGAAGGAATATGTGATAACTGGAACTGTATATGTGTTGGTAGCCCTGGTGATGTTGTGAGAATTAAACTTGGTCTTTATTAGCTTCTTCAGTCTTTGGTTGTATTTGGTGGCTGGATTGTTTTTGATTTCTTTGTGTTCCAGACATTAGGCCTGAAGCATACCAAGGTATATATAGGTTTCTCCTTCCTCCATAGCTGTGATCTCTTCTCCAGTCTTCAATTGGTAGATACATGAATCGTGCTTTCCTCAGTTCATTATCATATTTATTATTTCAGACAACACAAAAATGTCTCTCTTCCATATGACATAGGAAAAGTGAGAGAGCACTTCAAATGAGTTGCATACCAGAGGCAAATCATTCAGCCAGACAAGAAATTCCAGCCCTGCTTCCAGTGAATGATTGTGAATTGTGCAAGGGTTCATGGGGAACAGAACAACTATCTTAATCTGGTCAAAACTAACTTATTTGTCCAAGTCAAACATCAGATGTGGTAGTTATTACTGTCACTGGAATTTCTGGAGATCGATCTTCAAAAATGTATGTCCAACAGCAATGAACTTGTACACAGATGTTGTTCAACTCATTTAACTCTGTTGTGAAATGACATTCTCTCCTCTCATTTACTGACTAGCTATCCTATCTTGAAGTCTATGAATCAGTGGTGTAGAATAATTTGTCTTTTTCGCAACAAAAGAATATAAGTGTAACAAATTTAAATTAGAAAATGTGAAATTTTTGATTTAAAAAAACAATACCAGCTATTTCCATTATAGTAATTTTTTATAGCCTGTGTTATATCTCTTAATACTAAACAAAACCCATGAAAGCCTAATAATTAATTCTTGTAAATCCTCTTAATGTGATAAATCTAAAATTTTATGAAAAACAGACCAGTGTTTAATGATGTTTTAACTTTTATATCCATTAATGTGTCATATACATTTTCCATTCATTGTAAAACATACCTTGGGAATCACTGTCAAGTAATGATTTTTAACAATTCTAGATATTTTTATCTGTCTTAAGAAATTACTTTGAGGCTTCAACCCTATGAACCACTGTGTAGAATTTTTCAACCATATGTTATTCATAAGAAATTAATTCTGTATTTAAAATATTTCCTGCAATTAAGAAACAGGAAAAAAAGAAAAGAAAATGTACTGCTGTCATTACCATGTCCTTCAACAAAACTTTCATGTTTTCTTTAAAATGGCCAACAAATCAGAATTGATAAATGTAAAAATCTGTTGTAATAAATAAAATTAATATAAAATATGGGAAAATTCATCTATAATAAATATAAAAATCAGTTGTAATTAATAAAATTTTATATAAAATTCATCTATGGTGTGAAGTAATATGTGCCACTCTTTAGAAAATCTCCTGTCTTTCTCTGAACTATATTTTTGACACTCAGGGCATAACGTTTTGTAAGTACCCATGCTGCAGCTCTACTTAAGCGATGTATAAAACCAGTACAAAAATTGTTTTCTGTGGCATTAAATTATTTTTTCCTTTCTTTTCTTTTCTTTTTTTTTTTTTAGTTGCTTACTAAAACAAGTTAATGCTTTTGAACTTAACTTTTTCCAGTCATATAAGATTTCTGAAGAAAAAACAGTGAATGCTTTTTGTTCTGATTAGTGAGACATGTTTTTAATCAGCTTACTGCAAATATGCAAATGAAATGCTTTAATTTTCTGCTTAAATATAGGTTGTGTAAGACTGAAAAGAAAATTATTGTGCCTCAAATAAGTTATGAAGTTGTTTGTTCTAATAAAGAATTACATGTATTGATTCTTGAATGATTCTGATTTCCACATGAACATTTATTTCAGCCTTTCTTATTAATGCACTGCTAATGTTTCTTTCATTCACAAAAGCTGTTGGTTCTTCACTCTGTATTATTGCACAACATTACATGCTTGTTTTCCTTTCCCTTTTTCTTTTTTTACTGTCCTTTTTTCTGTTCCAGGAAACATTACTTGGTAGTGTTGATAGAACTACAGCAGACATTTTTCTGCAAGAGCATGAGTTAAATAGTATTGATACTCCACCACGTCAGGCAGAACCTCCAAAAGAGAAACCCCCACCCCCACCAACATCTTCCAGCTGTACAAACAAGGTATGAAAAGTTCATAAAAAAGAGATGAAATTAAAATAATATATAATAAAATAATCCGTAAGTTGCATGTATGTGCAGATTGGACTTTCACGTATACAGAGTTAACAGTGGTAGAAATTGATAGGTGTTCATTCCCCTTTTACACCTGTTGCACTTTTTACTCAAGGATGTTTTGCAATTAATTGTCAAAGCAAGGTTTGATATACTAAGGATATTGAACAAATCAAGTTAAAATCAAGCTGATTATTATGTACTAGACTTCATATTTTCCTAGTTAGGTGCATTCTTTTCAGTTTCACTCAGAAGTTGCTAGTTAGTGTCCTTGTAATTTGATGATAGTGTCTTTACATCGTGAGCTATGTTTTTAAACCTTACGTCCCTTGCTTTTTTTTCTTTTTTTTTCTTTTTCTTTTAGCATGCTTACATGTTTTTGCTCTGTAGCCACACCATGCACAAGTGCCATTAATTAAACCTCACTGCTTGTTTGCTCAGTCACTCACTCACTCACTCACTTTCACTCTCTAGCTGTAGCTCAAAAAGTATGCTCACTGTGGTTTGAAAAGACTGTTTGCAATATTACTCACGCAAAATGATTTCTTCTGAGGAACTGAATTTCTGATATCAAGGATCAAGATTCATATTCCAGAGGTGCCAACTACAGGGTGATTCAAGAGTCCCCGAACTCTATATTTTAAAACGTATTTGCTGTAAAATCATAAAAGATATCTGAGTATTGCTGCTTGTAGCTGTTGTGTGTGACCTTGGGGAATGAGCTGCATCGTGTGATAGCACCACGTGACACTATGCTTATGCGGGTGCTGGCAAGCAGTAACGTTCAGTCACCCATAAGTCTCATGCAAACACAGAGAGTTGCTTTGCTAGAAGTTTATTTTGCAGAAAAATCTTACCAACGTTGCATCCAGCTCTTTCAAAGGAAGTTTCCTGATGCTCCTATACCAGAAAAAACAACTGTGTATGACCTTGTGAACCGGTTTCGCGAGACAGGCAGTGTTCAGGATAAGCCTAAAAGCGGCTGTCCATCCGTGGCAACGACCACGTTTCTGGAGAAAATTAACGTTTCCCTGCAGCGTTCTCCCCAGAAGTCACTTTGGCGGCTGTCTCAAGAGTTAGGGGCATCGTATTCAGCCTACCAGAGGGCTATTAAGCGTCTAAAGCTATGGCCGTACAGAATTCGAGTAGTGCAAGAGCTACATCTTTTGGACTCAGAAAAGCGCATTGCCAATGGTTTAAGAGTTTCACGCGCAACAATGTGACTAACCAGCTTAACAACACTTTTTTCAGTTACGAGGCATGGTTTCATTTGAATGGATATGTCAATAGCCAAAACACTCTCATATGATATGGGCCGCAGAGAATCCACTCGCATTACATGAGGTTGGATTTCACTGTCAGAAAGTTGGAGTGTGGTGCGCCATGTCTAGATGACGAATTGTAGGGCCATTTTTTTCGACACAACTGTAAATTCCACTGTGTATGCAGACATCATCCATCAATTTGTAGCAATGCTGGAAGAACACGAACATTACTGTTGGTTTCAACAAGATGGAGCAACATGCCACACATCAAACGACACAATGGAGATGCTCCGTGAGTTCTTTCACGATCAATTAATCTCGAAAAAACTTTGGCCGCCTCGCTCACCAGACTTGAATCCTCCAGACTTCTATTTGTGGGGCTATCTGAAAGAGACAGTTTACCACAACTACCCTAAGACGGTACAGGACCTGCAAAACAACATCATTACAGCCGTGAGGGACATACCAGCCAACACACTGAAAAGAGTGTCCGCCAACATGTGTCGTCGGGTGAATTTGTGTCTTCAACAGAATGGTGGACAATTCCAGCATCTATTGTAAAGTGGTTTTCATTACCTGTAAGTATGAGTGTCAATATAACAGTATGTAAAAATAGTTATACATCACTATATCGTGGTAGAAATATTTAAACTCAGAGTTTCGACACCCTGTATTATGGAATTACAGACAGGCCTAAAGAAATTACAAATATTAGAGTGTATCACTAAAAAGGCTCAACTGTATTTAACATAAAATAGTTTATTTCAAAATAATGCACACTTTAGAAAAGTTTGCAAAACTAAAGCAGGTAAAAAATTATTCATTAATCATTACGCAAGAGAAGTGAAAAATGTACCTCTATTGGAAGTGGCCATAGGACATTACCATCTCTAAATGGGATTGTTATAGACGATGGAGTTAAAAAATGCCTTGTTTCTTCTTCATGAGGCATTATGCACCTTCAGTCAGAGAGAGACAGAGAAGCTTGTGGTCACATGATTTCTTCACGAACAATTGCAACTGATTAAGAAGCATTTGCATTCTGGATTGTTCGCTTCCATGGATCGGCACTTCACAGCATGTGCTGTGTATGTCTCTCTTTTTTTCCCATGAGTTGTTTCTTGTGTTGTGTGTATTGCTCCCTGGAGGCCTTCAGAGTGGTGTGGTGTGGATTGAGGATAAAGTTTAATAGCTTATTTTTTTTGTGATTGAGTTGGGGGGAGGGGATAAAAGCAGCTAAAAGAGCAAAGATCCAACAGTGTTAGTGTGAAGAGTATTCTAAATAATTTCCTTGTTTAACAAAATCTGAAGTTTCTTTGGGGAATAGGGAAAACTACATATTTTGCAACAAATGTTGATGTTATTTTTCTGGAGCGCATATTAAACGTGATGATTGCTGACAGCATATTCAATCGAAAAATACAAAAATAAAAACCATGGAGATTATAGAAAATTAAAGCCTCATACGAAATCTTTGAGCAGATTTTTTTTAAACAGGAATGAAATCAATGTTACAAATGCAGAATTCCTGTTTACTTTGTTTATAGTGGAGCTGAACTTGCCAATTTCAAGTGCTTATCCTGCATGCCAGTTGTTTCACACAGTGTTTCGATATTCAAATCATCGCAAAAATATATTACTGTGATCAAACAAAAACTGGTGGATTTATGCAAAATATGGCCAGTTCCACACAACAAGTTATTTTTACTGCTTTTCAAGAAAAAGCGTTTTCATTAGCTAGAGATGAGAGTACAGATTCAAGTGATCACAAGCTGTACCCCACTAGTTACATCATATTTTGAGCAAGCTGAAGGTAAAATCAGCACTTTATTATTTTCTATATTGAAGTCTAATGACAACACAAGAGAAAGGATTTTCAAAGTTTTAGATGCTGAATTCAGCAAGAAGAGCATTCCATGGAAGAAATGTTTGCCTTGCATGTGATAATGAAAATACAGTGGTGGGATGTTCGAAAGGTGTTGCTGCATTTTTTTAAAAATAATTTCATCCTTCAATAATTATTTAGCATTGTTGTTGCCATCTTATTCACCTGGCTCAGAAAAGCCACAGATGCACTTAAGGAAATAAGTGTGGAGCAATTTTTAGTGCACCTGTATTATTTTCTTGCCAAATGTTCAAAGAGAAAAAAATAGTTTCAACTTGTGCCAGGCCATTTGTAGTACAGACTCATGTAAAAATTTAAAATATGTGAACATTTGTTGGTTGTCACTTCTTGATGTGGTGAATGGGGTACTTCAGTAGTGGGAAGCTTTGATGCAACTTTTGGGTGTTGAAAATGAAGAGAGTTTGCATCTTAGGTCACAAATGGCAATACAAGACCCACTGTTTAAAATATACTGTTCATTTCTCAGCAATGCATTTCCAGTTTTTACTTTCATTAACGTATTTCTTCAGCAAGAAGCATCTGCTATTAATCTTCTCTACAGGAAATATATTAGTCTTTTCACAGATCTGTACCAGAAAGATGGTTGTGATCTTGTAATTGGAGCTGAAAGAGAGAAGCAAGAGCTCACATAAAAGCAAGTAGTACTTCAAGTACACCCTTAAACAAGTTTTATTTTGATGTGAGAAATTTTTAATAACCTTAAGAGATAAATTTGTGCACAAAAAAGTTGGTTATGAGTACATATTAAAAATATTATTGTGTAAAGTGTGCTTCTGAAGAATGCAGGGGTGGTGGATGCATCATTGCAAAAGCAAGTTTCCTATGCTTCAGTCGAGTATCTGGTAGCGTCCTTTCCAAATGTGCGTAATTCTGAAGAAGTAAGATTGCATGCAGAATTTGCATACTAGTTTAAATGCAGTGATGAAAGTTTGCATTCTTCTAGAATGGATGTTTCATGGCCTGAATTTTTTAGGATCGCTGATGCATCTGGATTTATGAAATATTCTGCTGTACCTATAACAACATTAACTGCACTAATCATCTCTCATAGCAATGCTTCTATGAAAAGAATTTTTAGTGTGATAAGGAAAAATTGCACTGAATTTTGTGCAGCCATGACCACCAAAACAAGTGCATTTCTCGTAGAAAAAACAAAAGTATTTTCCTCTAGAGAGGTTTGCTATAGAAAAAAGTTATCTGAAAGGGACTTCAACTTAGCAGAACAAGCAACACAATAGCCACTATATTAGCATTGACTTGAGTTAAGTATAGTACATACTTCCAAATTTAATTTTGTAATTTTTGTATAATGTGCACAAATTTATCTTTTAAGGTTATTACAAATTTTATGCATCTCATTGTGTATGTCGTGTGATAGATGTCAGTGAAGCCTGAGTTGTGTGTCAAGATCATTGTAAATGGACAAGTTTGATACGGCAGCAGTAAGTAAATATTCAGTTAAAAATTCATCTGGTAGTTTGTATTTCTTTGTGAAGCTAACCTCTGAATCTCAGAGAACAGCTTAGCGATATGTATGTATGTATGTATGTACAAATTTTATGCATTGATTCCCAGTTGTAAATGCTTTTTCTGTACTGAGCATTAAATTCTGTAACTTTGCCTGGTGATTACTGATCGGCATGCAAAGTGGTTGACAACTCCGATATTCTACTTAAGATTTTGGTGTTGTGTGTGCTTATTATTTTACTTCATGTCTTTCCCTTGAGCCAGTAAATTTAATTAAAAGGATCATAATTGCATATTTTAGCCAACCATGTCTAACCTGTTGTCTGTTCTAAATGCAGAAATTTAAAACTTCATATTCAAATTTACCAAACAGAAATCATTGCTCTTTCCACGTTAATAAGTGAGTCATGGAAAAATTCTCATCGGCCGACACCGGGAATCGAATCCAGGGTCTTCCAGTTATGCGCCGGACATGCTACCACTGCACCACAGCAGCCTCAAATTCTCCAGACTCACATGTGATTAACTGTCAAACTACATGGCAGGTTGCTTCGTGGAGCCCCGCACAATGCTGGGGATTTACCAAAGATGAAAAGCAGCAATTGAACAAATAACTAGGAGATGAATGGATAATTAATTCAAACACTCGATGTGCATCCGGAACACCAAACAGAAATCATCGCTCTCTCCATGTTAATAAGTGAGTCACAGAATTTTTCTGTGACAAAAAATGACGTTAATAAGTGTGTCACAGAATTTTTCCGTGACATGTTTCAAGTGATTCATACTATCTAAAGCTCCATCTTGTGTGTACAAATGTGTGTACTATCTGAAGCTCCATCTTGTGTGTGTACTACCGATATATACTTTGTCTTTTTGATTATTACTGTTAACTTTTGAAGTGCCATAAACACCGGATTTATTCAGAATTGATCTGCCACTGTTATTTTTTTTAAGTAGAATTCCATTATCAGTGACTGTTTCTGCTATGTTGATACCATGGTTATAACATTCCTTTTTTATAATAGTACTAACAGGGAGTAAGTATGAAAATTATCTGTGGTATTGTTTTTCATCTTTTATAGTGGCATGTTTCAAGTGATTTGTATTATCTTTAATGTTGTTATACATGGAATTAATTAGTTTTCTATTATATCCAAATTCCTCAGCAGTTTTTTCAATCCAAATGATAACATGTGAAAGTAGTGAACAACATTTAATGCACCGATTACATAATGGTTTCTTAGCCACATAGAGATAAGTTCTTCACAAGTTAGCAAAATTTGATCTGCAGTATAAAGTGCAGTAAATCCAGTTTCTTTCTCACTCCTTTCAGCTGTGGAAATAAATACTGTGTTTTGGTGATATTTGCTGTGGCTGGTAAATTCAGAAACAAGTACATTAATTATGTAGAAGAAAAACAGATGCACCAAAATGATTTTTATCCTAGTTGTAAATGCATTTATGGCACCTCTATTCATAGTGATTGTGGAATAACTTTTACGGGTCTTTTAGAGGATATTTTTAATGAAAGTTGGTTGTCAAATTTTCGAACTAAAGCCTAGTTCGTCATCAGGACTATTAGTCCTGATGACGAACTAGGCTTTAGTCCTGATGACGAACTAGGCCTATTAGTCCTGATGACGAACTAGGCTTTAGTTCGAAAATTTGACAACCAACTTTCATTAAAAATATCCTCTAAAAGACCCGTAAAAAAGTTATTCCACAATGATTTTTATGTCAAAGACTTTAAAATTTAAGCATATATTATATATTGTTTGAACTGAAAAGCTTTCACGAGTTTATCATTCCTGACTTGTGAACAGTTTCAACCACAAACAACTGGTGGAGATTTTTTGGGCATTGTAAAGCTAATAATTTTTTATCTCTTGGTGTTCATGACACATCAGTGAGGGACTTAGTGAAGGTTTTTACCTTTTAGGTATGTTTTAATAACATAAGCATGATTAATAATTATTGTCTTCACATTAAAGTTTTAGGAGTTCAATTTCTGTTTGTAGCAGGTGTTAGAAAGGAATTTTTATATTATGGGAATTTGAAGGATATTAATTGTACCATTTCTTAAATGACATTCTTAATGACTCAGTAAAAAAATGTGATATGATTATATGATTCTTATGTGTGTGCATTTTTAGTTCATTGTAAGCATAACACAGTTAGTGACACCAGTAAAGATTAAATGATACTGAACTTTATTTTGTGTTGATTTAGTCTTCTATGTGCATTTTTGTTCTGTTACTGTCACAAGTTTTTTCTCAATTAGCACCAGGATTGTTATAATCCATGTCATGTTTGGCCAGGGATTTTTTTTTAAATTTAAGTGGATTAAAATTGTATCTCATTGATCATTGATAAAAAGTGCTCAACATGTAGCCTTTCTTAGACAAATGACAATCCCACCTGCTCGTGGTGAATCCTGCTCTTACTGAAGGATCCCTGATGACCGACCAATAGGGTTATAACTCCACTACTAGTATTAGAGCAAAAGCTATCACACACTTGCTAACTAGCATGGTGAGTGTGGGATAGCCCTCCCTTCCCCAAATGACTTCAGAACTCAAATATGTCTATATCTACCTTGGACAACAGCTATTAAGCGAGGGCATCATTGAATTGAAGAAGAAATTAATTGTAGTATTAAAATTGGCTGCAGTGCAATTGGAAGAAAATATACATAGCTTTCAAGAGCAATTTAACATTATGTCTTAAAAGAAAAGTTTTTAATGAGTGCATCCTTCTAGTTTTTACTTACAGATCAGAGACATGGACCATAACTGTTAAAGCCATACAGAATCAGTGGACAGCTCAATGAAGCATGGAGAGATGCATTCTTGGCACAACCAAGAAAGATAGGAAAAGTAACTCATGGATGAGAAAAATGACAAGAGTGGGCAACATCATGACCAAAATAAAGACCCTCAAATGGCAATGGGCTTGACATAATGCTAGAAAAACTAACTGCTATTGAACAACTGAAATACTAGACTGGATACTGAGGGACAGGAAAACACATGGAAGATTGGTGAATGAAATTTGAAAGCATTCTGGAGTGGCATGGAAGAGAATTGTTGAAGACAGTTGTGCCAGAGACTTGGGAAGACCTTCATCCAGCTGTGGATTGATAATGGTTAATGATGCTCATGATATATAACTGAAAAGATATATAATATATGTATACACTGTAACGTACCAGGAGATGTGACATACCTGCCAGAAGGACGCACACGACATAAAGGCAGATAGGAATCAGAATAAAACGTCCGCATAGCTCAATTGGTAGAGTGACTTATTCCGAAATGAGGGGATCCGGGTTCGAATCCTGGCGTGGACAGAAATGACGGAGAAATTCACTTCGTTATAATGGCGCCCGAACTATCCGGATGACCCGACCGTTCGAAATCTTGCATTGGTGTGATGTTCTTTCCACACCGCGAGATAGGAAAAATAAGAGAATCCCTTCTCCAGCACTTCGAAAAAAAAAAAAAAAAAAAAGTAAGGGGGAGATGATGTAACGTACCAGGAGATGTGACGTACCTGCCAGAAGGACGCACACGACATAAAGGCAGATAGGAATCAGAATAAAACGTCCGCATAGCTCAATTGGTAGAGTGACTTATTCCGGAATGAGGGTATCCGGGTTCGAATCCTGGCGTGGACAGAAATGACGGAGAAATTTACTTCGTTATAACACCGACAAGCCATTACATTATGACCACCCCCAGCCTAGAGAAATGAGCTTGCCTGGATACCGAACGGTAGCGCAGGTGAAGTTCACAGAGCAGTACATATATGCAACCCGAGGACCAGTTTTTGGTTAGTAGAGTGTACAGAATCAAAATGGGAAAAGCTGCCGATTTATCGAAGTTTGGTAAAGGACAAATTGTGATGGTGTGGCACCTCGGAACTACGATCTCGGAAACGGCCCAGCTTGTGGTTTGTCCATGTGCCGCTGTAGTGAGTATGTATCAAAAGTGGTGCACAGATGGCCAAACAATGAGCCGTCGTGCAGCCGTGTGTCATCTGCAGCTCATTGATGTCAAAGGGGAGCGGAGACTGTGGCGCATTGTTCGCAGCGACCGCAGCGCCACACTGCGACAAATCGCCTGCAGCTAGAGCAGTGGTGATCAGAGCAATGTGTCACAGTTCACCGCAGCCTTCTGCTCCTGGGCCCGCGTAGTCGAAGACCCAGCAGAGTCCCCATGCTCACTGCACCTCGCCGCCAACAGCGCATGAAATGGGCCCAAGATCGTCGAGATTGGACCGTGGATGATTGGAAGAAAGTGGCCTGGTCTGACGAATCAAGATTCCTGGTGCATCGCGTAGACGGCCGAGCGCGGATACGCCGATTACCAGCGGAGGCTATGGCACCTGGATGCACTGTTGGGCGGAAACAGGCCTGTGGTGGCGGTGTTATGCTGTGGGCAATGTTTTCTTGCAGCACTTTAGGCCCCGTTATCCCAATAGTACGATCCCTGACAGCTGTCAGGTATCTGAACATCGTTACAGACCAAGTTCACCCATTCATGGCGACTGCTGATGATGCCCATTACCAACAGGATAATGCGCCATGCCACACTGCCAGAATCATCAAGGAGTGGTTCGAGGAACATGCTGGTGACTTTCTGTTAATGCCCTGGTCTCCAAATTCACCTGGCATGAACCCGATCGAACATTTGTGGTTCGACTTGGAAAAGCGGGTTCGCGCTAAATCACCACCACCCCAATATGTAGATATGTACGGGAACTCGAAGACCTGCTGTTGACATTATGATACCAGATTCCCCAGGATACTTATCGCCACTTCATCGAATCAATGCCTCACCGAGTGGCCACTATTTTGCTCGCTAAAGGGGGTCCTACAGCTTATTAGGGATGGAGAATATCTAACTTACCTTTGTTTTGCTGATGACATAATTATTTTTGCAACTACCCCATCAGAGCTGCAGAGTATGATCCAGGAACTTGCTGACAAGAGTAAAGAAGTGGGTTTAAAAATGAACTTTCAGAAGACAAAAGTGATGTACAATGCTTTTACAAAAAATCAAGATTTATCAATTGATGGAGAAAAGCTGGAGATAACCGATACCTACATTTATCTTGGACAGCAGATATCAAGTTAGGGTCGCATTGATGAAGAAATTAATCGGCGTATAGAACTTGCCTGGAGAGCTTTCAGAAGAAACAGTATAATTTTCAAGAGCAATATGCCATTATGTCTTAAAAGAAAAGTGTTTGATCAATGCATCCTTCCAGTGCTTATATATGGTGCAGAGACATGAACCTTTACTAAAAGAGACATACAAAGACTGCAGACAATTCAAAGAAACATGGAGAGGTGCATGGTTGGTGTAACTAGGAGAGATAAATGTAGAGGAACTCATGGTTCAGAAACATGACAAGAGTGGAAGACATCATGATCAGAGTAAAATCCCTGAAATGGCAAAGGGCTGGGTATATTACCAGAAAGACAGACCATCGATGGGCAGGTGAAATTTTAGACTGGATTATAAGGGACAGGAAAAGACCCAGAAGAAGACTACACGGGAGATGGCTGGATGAAATTCGAAAGTATGCGAGAGTAACATGGAGGAGACTGGCACAAGACAGACTGTTATGGAAGAAACTTGGGGAGATCTTCATCCAGCAGTGGATGGATAATGGTTGACAATGTTGATGATGATGATATACACTCAGTATATACTATGTATGTTTGTTTTCATACATAGATAGATCAATGCCATTCTGTGCATTTATGCATTATTTTCAGTGGAGATGTCTCCATAACCTATTGCAGGATGAACTTTCAAGTCTTGCTGTAGGCTTCTGCCTCATCCAATTTTTTTTCACATGCTACAGGCATTAGTCATGTCTCAACAGTATTGCCATAACAGGATAAAATTTGGATATAAGCACATAACTGTAAATAATAAGTACCAAAACTGTAAAACATACTTCAGTTACATAAAAAGTTTAGTGTAAGGAAGCTTTCAACTGATAACTTCAGTGAGTAAGTGGTTTCCAGATCAGTAACGTCATATTCAATATATTTCTTCTTTTTTTTTTAAATTGATTTCCATAGTAATGAAATGATAAAAAGAGAATCAGAATTGCAGCTCTTGTGGCTGAAAAAAATTTCCAAACTTTCCTGATAGCATAACGGAATACGATTTAAAAAAATTCTAAACATTCCTGATAGCATAATGAAAAACAATTAATGAACAGGGCCACTCGTTTGCTGTCACTCCAAAGAGATTCAGCAGAAATGTCCTCCAAAGTTAGAGAAGCCAGTGAAGTTTCAGAATTTCCTTTATCAATATCATTTTGTGTTCCAATAAGTGGCTGTTGATGCTGTGGAAAGTGCTTCCAGTGTAGTAATTTTCTCCAGTAGATATTGAGATTGGCATGAGGTAAACTCCAGCAAGATTGGGAAGTGGAGTTTACTTTGTCTCTATCATCTACAATTAATTCGATGATAGAAGGGTTGGAACTGATGGCCAAATGATATCCAAACTTCTTGAAAATTTGTTTGAGCTTGTAGGCAAGAAAAGGATGGTAAGGGATAGAGGCATAGAAGTGCAGATTTTTAATGAGAGTTTGCTGGAGGCTACTGATTTTTAACCTTAATTCAAAACGAGTGATTAATTTTTTTTTTATTATGGAAGGAGGATATCCATGCAAAGTGACAGTTTCCAAAAGTTTCTCATTTTCCTTTTTTGGAGATTAAGGATTATTGCAGATGATATTGGCTCTATGAATAAATTATTTTATGGCTGCAAATTTGTAATTTTCGGAGATGGATGAGTTAAAAGGAATCATGGTGTTTACAGTGGGTTTATGATAGACAGATCTTGAGATGGTACGGTTACTGTTCCTTTGGAGGGAGATGTCCAAAAAAATGGATGCACTGATGCTGTTCACTGTTCTTAGTAAATTTATTGTAGGAAATGTATCAGTGATGGAGTTGCTTAAATGTAGTAACATTTCTTTGGGATGAGGCCAAATCACAAGAAATATCATCTGCATATCTAAGCCAAGTAACTTGTAAATTAAAAAAAAATCAATTCTGAGAATTGTTTCCTGAATTAAAATGTTGAATACCTTAATTTTGTTTTTCGATCAAATACAATTTTAAAGATTTTATATTTTGCAGGATTCTCCCCTTAAACGAGTGAATTCTACCAAACGCATCAAGAAGGAAATACAGAAACGTCGCTCAGACTTTCTTGGAATTGAAAAATCAGAAGAAGGTATGCTCTTATTGTTTCATAATAGTATTTTTTAATACATTGTAAAATTCAGTTCTTGAAAAATTCAGAACACCACTGAAATTTTACTCATTAGAGATTAAAAATTTCTTGCATTATTTTTAACTTTACATATTGGGTATATAAATAAGTTTTGAGGGATTTGAGGTTAACAAAATACGTTGTTGGAGAACAGAAACAATATTTTAATATTAATCGAAGTAGGCTCCCTTTGAAGCTACAACTTTACCCCATCTTTTGGGCAGTGAACATATGCCCCGAAGGAAGAATTCCGGTTCCTTGGAAGAGATCCAGTTGTCCAGCCAATTTTTGATGTCTTCATAAGAACTAAACCGTTCTCCAAAAAGTGCTGACTGCATCGACCGGAACAAATAATAATCCGATGGCGCAATATCTGGCGAATATGGCGGGTGGGGTAGAACTTCCCAGTCGGATCCTTCTAAGTACTTTTTCACAGGTCGAGAAACATGTGATCTTGCGTTGTCATGCTCTAAGATGACTTTGTTGTGTCTATTCTACCATACCGGCCGTTTTTGCGTGAGAGCTCATTTTAAACACATTAATTGGGTTCTATACCGATCACCAGTAATAGTTTCTGATGGTTTCAGCAGTTCACCTTCTGATCCCACCAGATACACAGCATTACCTTTGAACCATGGATATTGCATTTTGGCATTGAAAGACCTGGTTCACCTGGCTTCACCCATGCTTTCTGCCGTTTAGGGTTATCGTACCATATCCATTTCTCGTCGGCAGTAATAATGCGATGCAAAAAAAACTTTCTTTTTTGCCTTTGAAGCAGCAATTTGCAAATGGTTTGTTTTTCGACATTCAAGGTCTCTTTCCCGCAAAGCATGTGGAACCCAATTCACTTCTTTTTGCACCATTCCCATGGCAGCTAAATGTTGTGAAATGCATGGTTGACTAACATTTAATGCTGCTGCAAGTTCTTTTTGGGTCTGGCATGGATCCTTGTCGAGTAAAGCTTCCAATTCGGCATCAGCAATTTTTTTGGATGGTCCAGAACGCTCTTTATCACTGATATCGAAATTGTTCCTTTTGAATCGTCTAAACCAATACTCACATGTTTTTATGGATGGGGAACGTTCACCATAGATTTCTGAATTAAGCGACAGCTGTCGGCAGCACTTTTCTTGACAATAAAGCAATGCACTAACACTTCCTGCAAATGCTGTTTTGTCTGGACGAAAGTTGCCATTTTCCATCGAGTGAAACAAATATGTCTTCACACCTCAATTGAATGTCGTATACTGACTCTGAAAGCTGGCGTCTTGTCGCAGTGTTGCTACCTTAAAATACATGCGAGCAGTAATAAGTACGGCATCCAATGGAAATCCCCCAAAACTTATTTATATACCCAATATTTCAAGCATATGGCATGCCATTATCTTCATGAATATGCATATCGATATAAATTGGATGAATTTTTATAATGAAACTGAAATTCCATCAACATCAGATATGAAGCTGTAATTATTAACAAAAAAAAAAAATAGTTGCATTAGTATGACAAAAACAGAAAAAGTGGCTTCTCAATTGAGAATAATGTATCACCATGTGAGCTTTGGATTCTTTTGAATAGAAATGTGTCAAAAATACAACAGTTTCTTATTTAAGGATAGTCTAACATTGGTATTGCATATCGTTCATTCTAATGGAAATCGTATGTTGAAAGCAATTTTAAGTAGTCAATGAAAATTTTTATTAATATTGCTTCCAAAAGATGATGGGTTGTTTCCACAAGGTAACATTCTTGCCCACAGGTGGAAACATTTCCTAATGAACATGCAGCAGACTTCAGGGCACTTTCCTGGACTACATACTTTCTTCTTAATTCCTACCCTGTATCTGTGGACTGAATCACAGTAAGCTGCCTGCCATGTCCGCCTACCATGTTACACCACTGCATAAACTTGGATTGTTCTTCATTTTGTATGGCTGGCAGCAGGGCTGGACTGGAGAGAAAACGCAGCCCTGTCATTTTTAATTACAGCAGCCCACTTTTATTTCTTCATACAAGATAACTAGACCACGGTAGCCTACTTTCACTTCTCCATGTAGGATAACTATGCCATGGCAACCTAATTTGACTTCTTCATGTATAATAAGTAGACCACAGCAGCTCACTTTGACTTCATCTCCAGATAACTAGACCACATGGTTGTGGGACCTTGGAGCAATTTGACAGTGATCCAGTTTGCTGTTAATCTTCAGCTTTTGTACCCACCCACTTATTGCTTACGAAAACTCTATCTCTCAGATCGTGCAGTATTTCTCAGTTCTTCATGATTTTGTTTGGCCTTGTTGTACAGAAATAACTTGACACCGATGGCCCAACTTTGTGATGCCCTGTGGGCCATCACAAAACTCTGCAGTTTGGTGACTCCTATTGCCAGTCTGACCCTGGCTGGCAGTATTGCTTGCCATTCTCTCTCTGTAAGTTCATGACTTGTTCAGGCAGTTAATTGTGTCAGATGACTTAACACCACAATACATAAATATCCATATTTGGTTATAGGCACAGAATGAATGTTTTCTTATGCCACATATAAGAGTTGTTGAATAAGTAGTGAGACTTTTGGGCTGGAGTGCATTTGAGCTTCCAAATTTTGTTAATGGGTGGTGCTAGTGTACAGGCGATTTAAAGGCTATGCAACTGCATTGGAGCTTGTTTGTTATGGAAGCCATGTAACATGCTTGACTAATTTTATGAATATGTCCAGAGTTGCTCAACCTGCTGTAATTCAGTTTTTGTAAGTGGAGAAAACGCCACCAAGTGAAATTCACAGATGAATAAAGGACGTGTGAAGGCCTGCTTGTCTTCCTCACAGTACTGTAATGCAGTGGTGCCAGCTCTTTAGTGGTGGACGAACAAGCACTACAGACCAGCCAAGATTCGGAGCACCACGTCATGCTATTTCAGTGATGACAATTGCACATGTTGATGCTGCAGTGAAGACCAACCGAAGAATCACAATCCGAGAATTGGCGAACAGTGGGGGTGTGATCATCAGAACTGCCAATATAATCATGCATTCTCACCTTGAATATCTGTGCCACTTGGGTACTGAAACATCTGTCCGATGAACAGATGAGTCAACGAATGGGACTATCGTTAGAGCATCTATTCCACTACCATGAAGAAGCTGAAGATTTCCTGCTATGCGTTATTGCTGGGGATGAAAGCTGGTCTCATCATTTTGAGCCAGAGTTGAAAAGCCAGAGCATGCAGTGGAAACATGCATCATTGCCACCGCCAAGGAAATCACGGTCCACCATTTCTGCAGGCAAGGTGATGTTAGCCCTGTTCTTTGACCATCAAGGACCAATGCTTCTTGAGTGGCTACCAAAAGAATCAACCATCAATGCCGAACAATATTCAGCTTTAATAAAGCTTCGACAAGCCATCAAAATCAAGAGACCTGGCAACGTCACTCAGGGTGCTTCTGCATCATAACGCCTGGCCACATACGGCAGTTACAATGCAAAGGATATTGCAATGCTTTCGCTGGGAAGTCCTTCAACATCCGTCATATAGTCCTGACCTATCACCCTGCAATTTTCACATCTTTGGACTTATAAAAAAATTTTTCAAAGGCAAACGTTTCACTTTGGGTGATCAGGCACGTGAAGCTGTAGATAACTGGTTGTAGCAGCAGCCTGCCTCTTTCTACGCTGCAGAAAAACTGTCTAAATGCTGGAGGTGATTGTTTTTAGGTATGTCATGTTTTGACTCTTTCAGGCAGGTGTCACTACTTATTGAACAACCCTTATATAAAGTGTTGTTCCCTTTCCAACTCTAACTGTTTGTACACAAGCAAGGATCTCTAAAAAAAAGTGTGATTTGTGTCTTTAGCATGATTTATTCTTTTAATGGGAGATTTTTAATTATTTTTTCTTCATTAACTAATTTTTTTTTTTTTGTAACATCCTGGTATTGTTGCTTTACTGCATGCAGCTGTAAACTTTCAGCAATCCAATGTTTTGGAAAATGAAGATCATGCATAATATCAATACACCACACTGATACCAATGAAGAAACATGCTTGGGGAAGGGGTCGGGGTCGGTAAATGTATTTATTTGGAATAATTTAAGTGAGAAATTCTGAAAAAAAGGGAAAACGTTTTGTAGGCCTGAATTCATGATATTAGTAATATATAGGTTGCATTAATTTCTGTATGGTAATTTGTAATATGCATTTGAATAACACCATTTTCTCATAGCTTGATCGGAATAATTAACATGGTTTTTCGCTTTTCAAGAGAAAGCTGCATAATAATATTTTTGTCATCCACAGAGGAAAGCACTATACCACCTCCTCCTGATCTGGAAAACATACTGAAGTTAGAATG
This sequence comes from Macrothele yani, assembly GCA_039090855.1. NCBI lineage: Eukaryota > Metazoa > Arthropoda > Arachnida > Araneae > Macrothelidae > Macrothele > Macrothele yani. The sequence goes on along the minus strand of CM077011.1, from coordinate 52,308,316 downwards.
CGAACAGGAGAGGAAAGTTAGAGAAATACTGGGTAAGGAATCTCTGCATCAAAGGGAATCATCTTTTGAAGAAGAAGAGATTGCCAGGAAGGAGAGAGAAATCATTGAAAGCCTTGAAACAGAAGAAAGAATGAAAATGACAAAACAGACTGTAGCAGGTACATTCTTTGTTTTAGTAGCAATAGCTCAAATAAAAGTTATTTTTTTACATTTGTTTGCAGAGTGACTGTCTGATTCAGCTCATGGATTTTTTCCTGTAGAAAAATAAATTTCATTACATTTGATTTTCCCTGTGGTGTTCATGAATAGAGTAAATTATGGTATTTAAGGCATGTTGGCAAGTTAACGAATTGAGTTGAATCAGAAAAATGATGGAAGTATAAGAAGTGATTCTGAGTTAATAGCAATGCTAAAACTGTGATAAACTTTTTAGTGTGCGTGTTTGTTTGTTTGTTTGTTTTATCCTTGGCTCTGCAGTGGTATTTTCTTTGAAAAATGAAATGACTCATCTTTGGTTCCCATTTACACTTCTGTTGTATCAGTGGTGACCTCACTGTTTCTTGCTTTCTTTAGATTATACAGTGTCTTCATCCCTTGATCTTGTGGTAAAACTTTTATCACCTTTTTGCATGTTCTATTTCCATGGCTCTAACTGCCACCACTAATTATTTTCTCTTCAAAGTTTGTCTATTTTGCCATTGCTATATGTTTGGTCTCAGGAGGAATGTAAATATAAATACACTGCTGGCCATCCAAAATGCAACACCAAGAAAGACACGAGATAGCAAAGCCAGATTTACTGGACATATAACAACAGATACAAAGATGAAACGATTGAGCTCACAGGCCCGCGACTTGCGGAACACGCAGACCTCAATAGTTCGTGTGGCCCCCATGGCTGGCAGTAACGCTGCCGCTACACGCCGCAGTTTCAGCTGAGAGCACTGGTTACTAATTACTAATCAACAGCAAAACCCCATTCCAATAACCAACATGAAATCTGTGATCAATACTTCTCATCGAAATTAAAAGTTGGAAGTGTATACAGGTGGTTATTGGAATGCCTTGCAGAAATAGCAAAAATGCAATTCACATGTAACAGTTAAATGTAGGTTGAGGATATAAGCACACTAGTTATGTTGATAAATTTTAGAAGCTTGCTCCAATTGTTTACAGGTGATCAATACCTAAGTTGGGGTGAAAGTGCTTCTGTGTTCCTAAAATTTCTTAATGTAACTAGTGTGCTTACATTCAACCTACACGTACACTGCTGGCCATCCAAAATGCAACACCAAGAAAGACACGAGATAGCAAAGCCAGATTTATTGGACAGATAACAACAGATACAAAGATGAAACGATTGAGCTTACTGGCCCGTGTGACTTGCGGAACACGCAGCCATCAATAGTTCGTGTGGCCCCCATGGCTGGCAATAACGGCTGCTACACGCCGCAGCGTCGAAAGAAAGAGGCTTCGGATGTGGGCCCGTGTGGGATGTCATCCCACACGGGCGGCGATGTCTCAGTACGATAAACCGCTGTCGCGATGAGCCACTATTCGTCTTCTGTCGAACTCCGAAACGTGCTGGAATGACTGCCGTATTCTGTGATGAGGCATCAGGAAGCTTCCCACGCGCAGGTCCGGCAGCACAACACACTTCCGCTACTTACACCCCACCTTCTGTGCACCCTTCTTATAGTGCTTCTTGGTGGCGTGTCGGGTGCACATGATTTGCATATGCCCTGCAATGCTAACCGTTTGCATATCCTCTTGCAGGCGATACATGCTGCAAATTTCAGGCCAATCGGATGCTTCCTTCTTGGTGTTGCATTTTGGGTGGCCAGCAGTGTAGATAGATAGATAGATAGATAGATAGATAGATAGATAGATAGATAGATAGATAGATAGATAGATAGATAGATAGATAGATAGATAGATAGATTATATATACAGTATATATATATATATACAGAGGTGTAACTAGGGCAGGCCCAGCTTATGTGAAGGTGCAGAAATCAGTGCCCAAAATCTGATTAAAATCGGAATTGCAACTTTTGCACCAATTTCTAGCACAGATTTTTTCGTGCCATGCTTTTCCATTTACAGAATTTTGTTACAATATGTTTCTCCTGCTTCAATGGCATCAGAAGCTTAAAATTCATATTTCTTCCTCAAAATGTTTAGGGGATGCTAGTTGTTCACATTCAGGAGAAATGAAGATGCTTTCGCATATCCATGGTATATGTCCATAGTCCATCCAACTCAAGAAGAACCATGGTATTTGTCAATGACAATGGGACTTGTGGTTTCTCTTTATTTGGGTGGACTGTACGTATGTTGCAAGATAAAGATGTCTTTCAGATTGCTGAAGATTCTCTGGGGGTTATTCGATCATTAATACAGCTGTGAACCACGGCTGCAAGCGTCATTCAGTCTGCCTGATGTGGTATCGAAAGTCCAAACTTTTTGTAAGCGTTTGGGAAAAGCTGTACAAATGGTCACATTTCTATTGTTCCTCCCACATAGAGGGTATGACATTAATTTTGTTTTATTGAGCTGTGCATGTATATGTTCTAATATGCACCATTACATTAGTAATAAGGTAGAAATGCAAATGGTGGCGCAATGTTTTTAGGTTTGCCCTGGGCTAAGAAATGCCTTGTTACACCTCTTTATATATATATATACTGAAGAGCAAAGCCGAAAACAAAAGAAAAACTTTTGAATTTAAAATGAAAGTTGCAAAATAACCTGAAGATCAAAACGCGCTACGCAGCAGTTATGAAAATTCAGAATTCACATTCTATTAAGAAGAGACCGCAGCAAAAATAATTTTTTGACTCATACCAAGTACAACATAGAAAAAGTTATGTATTTACCGGTGTGAGTAAAAAGAGAAAAAAATAAAACAACTGAATGTAGAAAGTGTCGAGAATACTGAGCCTTGGCTTTATCAAGGACCAGCAAAAACTCTGCATTTTCTCACTTCCACAAAGACCTAGTTGGAAATGGGTTTCTGCAAAGTCATAGATGCAAGAAATAAGCCCACCAAAAATTAAAAAATATATATATATATATGTCATGATCTCCGCAGAGTTGTATGACTTAGCTTTAGTTAAGAATTTAGCTTGCATCCATAACTTTCCTGGCCCGACCCATGCTCTTCATCTGTTACTATTAAACAGAAAGAAGAAGAATATAGAAAATTCGAGTTGTGAGAGTGACATGATAATTAGAAATAATGTTCAGCAATAACAAATTGCCAAGTTCGCCTGAGAGAGAATTTAAACCTGAATAGTAATACAAAAGTATTCAAAATTTTTTAACATTGCAATTAAAAAAAGGAAATATTAATTTTTTTTAAAAACCCAGATTCCTGAAAGAAAACTGGATTATGATACCCCCACCCACTCCACAACTTCTGACAACACAAAAACGAGAACAAAACAAAGACAATAATTAACTAAAGAAATGCTTTGTGAAGGTTATATGACATAAACAATTAGTTGCAATATGTACAAAGTATTTCAGAAGTGCTTTAAGTGCATAATAAAGTAGTTATTAAGAACCTAACTACTTTGAAAACATAGTGCAATTCAAGAACTATGAATAATGAATGGCCAGCTGCTTGGCCTAAGTGCCTAAAAAACGTGCAAAGTTACCAAGAAAAGAAAGAGTTAAAATCCGCATAAAAAAGTTAATAGACTTGCCAGTGCCTAAATGCTTAAAGCAAAAAAAAAAGGGAAAAAGTACAAGAAGTACAAACATTGAACTTGTAAAACCTAAAACCCAAAGACAAAGAAGAGAGCTTACCTCTTATGTAACTGAACTTCCTCCACACTTGAGGAAAAACATGGCCGACCTTTTCACCCAAACTTCTAAACTCCTCTGCCACTCCCTAGTTGCTGGGGGGCAGGTCTTTGTGGAAGTGAGAAAATGCAGAGTTTTTGCTGGTCCTTGATAAAGCCAAGGCTCAGTATTCTCGACACTTTCTACATTCAGTTGTTTTATTTTTTTCTCTTTTTACTCACACCGGTAAATACATAACTTTTTCTATGTTGTACTTGGTATGAGTCAAAAAATTATTTTTGCTGTGGTCTCTTCTTAATAGAATATATATATAGATATATATATATATATATATATATATATATATATATATATATATATATATATATATATTAACCTTCAAACCATCAACAATTAATTATGTTACCTTAAAAATATATTTCTTTAAATTCTAAAATAAGTGTGTTATGAAAGTGGCCAAACTGATTAAAATCGGAATTAAAAAGAATATGCTTTGCTCGTTGATACTTTCTGTAATGAAAGGAAATATCCCACAAATGTAGTAAAATATCCCATAATCTTATAACATGGTAAACAGCAAAATCACATTTCAGATTACTAGTTCTATATATTTTGTCAAATTCTAAACAGTTGCTAAAGAAACCAGGTTGAATTTTAAACTTAAAGTCTTCCCATAGAAATGACATGGTAAATATTTTTGCTTCTATCATTCTCCCATTTCGAATTTTTGTATTGAAACTTGAATGACGTTTACAAAACACTTTATAAAATTTTAAGGCATCCAATATGATTTCATAAAGAATTATGGTGCCATAGAGACATGCTGTGCTTTACACAAGTAATTATTGATGCACCACTTAGTCTGTGAATAAACTGTTTTTTGTAGTGATGCTTAAAGAATTTTAGAAGCATCATAATTGGAATGGCTTTGCCTGCACTAACTATAATCCATAAACACTTTAAGTGTTTGAATTATGTTAGAGCATGAAGCAAACATTCATCTTATGATTTCATCAAAGAATTCTAGTCATCACCCATCAAAACTAATTGATTTTCAATCACTTGAAGTGTCCAGGTTCACTTAAATGACTCTTTGTTTTTTTTTTTTTTTTTTTGTTGTTTTTTTAGGGGAAATTTAAGTTTGGGTGAAATATTTCAGTTGTGCAAACATGTATAAAATTATATATAGTGCTTCAGTCATCCATATTCATTTTCTGAAGTATCTAAATTGATCTTAAAATACATATTCTGTACCGGTAGGGTACGAATTTTCTAGATTCTGAGAAGATTCTGAACTTGGATTACAGGTATGAGAAATTGTACTACATGTAATATAGTGTTTTCTAGATATTTTTTTTTTTTAATTTTTTTTTTGGGGGAAGTGTAAATAATTTTTACAACAATAATAGGTAGCTTACCTTTTGTTGTAAGGCCAGCTCCTTTGGTATACATTTCACTGCACGTTTTAGTTCTTTTTGTAGTCTGTTGTTGGTTTCAGCCCTGGCATCATGGTCCCGTTCCGTCTTCACCTCATTCAATGCTTGACGATTGAATAAGCCATTGAAGTGTTTTGCAGTAATGACATTTGACCCTAAGGACTATCTATTTCCCTTAAAACCACTCTTACTGACATGTAAACCCAACTAAGGTGGCAAACTGACTTCTCAAAACACTTTAACCCAACACGAACATACATTGACCAACATACACTAGAACCAATGACCTATTTACATACACACAAATATTTCAACCAAAACACTAAAAACATATATACAACTATTTACACATAACCTGTCGTATTGACTTCTGTGTCATTCTGTCATTCTTGTTCCCTACACTTCTTCACGATATATCAGGAGGCGTTCCAGATGTTATCTCTCTTGCTACCGCAGAGTGAGTGAGCGAAACGATCGTCCTCCTCGCCCCTGTCACCTATGAACCCTCCACCGTGGCTCCATCTATTATAAACTTTAGTAAAATCTTCATTTTCTTCTTCAATGCTTTTTACTTTTATGTTCAATTTTAATTAATTCTTTCCATTTTTCATTAAGGATACTTGGGTCATTATTATTACAAATTCTATCTCTATTTTTCTCAATCAAAACTGATTCGTCAATGCGTAGGTGTCTCTGATTTCTACATGCTTTTATTATTTTAATCTCTTCAAAATTAGGGTATGTGTGGTTATCCAGGCAGTATTGTATTAGTGCTGTCCATCTTCTTTTTTTGGCCAGTTTTTAATATACTGTTGTAGATGATGTTTTAATTGATTTTTGGTACTCCCAACATAAGATACTGGTGGGATTCCGGTTATAGGTATTTCATATACACCTGCTTTTTCTAAGATACTACAATTTTCAGTTTTATTAATCATTAATCATTATATATCTAATGGTTAGTACTTTGTTTCCCATCTGAATTCCATATTTATGGCATAATTTATTTATTTCTGTAGATATTCCTGGAAGGTAAGGTATTGCTCCAACATATTGTAATGGCTTTTATCTTTTTGAGGTAGAAGTATCTTGCATCTGAACTTGTACTTCATAAATCCATTTATTTATTTTTTGTGGAGGGTATCCATAATTATATGATATTTCTTTAATGTAATTTATTTCTTCAGTACAGAATTCTTCTTTACAGGAGTGTGTGATTGCTCTTTTAATTAACGTTTTAATGCTATTGCATTTCTGTGTGTAAGAATGTGTTCAGCTATATGGTATCAGAACAGGAACATATATCTGTTTTCTATGTACTCTGTATTGCAGTTGGTCACTTTGCTTGATAACTTTAACATCTAAGTAGGGTAAAGTATTGTCCTCTTCATGTTCAATTGTCAACTTAATAGTTGGATAGATATTCCCAAGTTGTTGAGTTAATGATTCCAGCTCATCAGTATTCATTCGAGTCAAGAAGAAGATGTCGTCCACTTATCTACAGTAAACAAAAGGAGCATCATCCGTTGTACTGATAATTTGTTCTTCTATGCTGTTCATAATCACTTCTGCAAACAGATTTGACAGAGGGAAGCCCATTGGGCCTCCATAATTTTGTTTGTATATGTTCTCTTCAAATTTGAAGATATTATTTTCATATATGTATAATAGAATTGCTTTTAACTCTTGTAGTTGTGTGTTATTAAGAGTTTGGTCCTGTTTTAATTTTTTAATAATTATCTCAATTGTTTTAGGTACAGGGGTACTTGGAAAAAGCGCCTTGACATCGATACTAGCCATTCTGTAATATCGTAGACTGGGGTTTACATTTTTCACTATTTCAATAAATTTATAAATATTCTTTACAGTGTATTGTGTTTTCATAAATACTGGTGCCAAGAAATTGTAAATATTCTTTTGTCTTGAAAATAATATTTGCAATTTCTTGGCACCAGTGTTTAAAAACCAAGAAATTGTAAATATTCTTTGAAATTATAAATATTCCTTTGTCTTGAAAAGAATATTTACAATTTCTTGGCACCAGTGTTTATGAAAACACATTTCACTGTAAAAAATACTTATGAATTTATTGAAATAGTGAAAAATGTAAACCAGGATCTACGAGATTATAGAATGGCTAGAATGGATGTCAAGGCGCTTTTTTGAAGTACCTTTGTACCTGAAGCAATTGAGATAATTATTAAAAAATTAAAACAGGACCAAACTCTTAATGACACACAACTACAAGAGTTAAAAGCAATTTTATTATACATATATGAAAATAATATCTTCAAATTTGAAAAGAACATATACAAACAAAATTATGGAGGCCCAATATTATGGAGGCCCTCTGTCAAATCTGTTTGCAGAAGTGATTATGAACAGCATAGAAGAACAAATTATCAGTACAATGGATGATGCTCCTTTTGTTTACTGTAGATAAGTGGACAATACCTTCATTTTGACTCGAATGAATACTGATGAGCTGGAATCATTAACTGAACAACTTGGGAATATCTATCCAACTATTAAGTTGACAATTGAACATGAAGAGGAGAATACTTTACCCTACTTAGATGTTAAAGTTATCAAGCAAAGGGACCAGCTGCAATATAGAGTACATAGAAAACAGATATATGTTCCTGTTCTGATACCATATAGCTGAACACATCCTTACACACAGAAATGCAATAGCATTAGAACGTTAACTAAAAGAGCAATCACACACTCCTGTAAAGAAGAATTCTGTACTGAAGAAATAAATTACATTAAAGAAATATCATATAATTATGGATACCCTCCACAAAAAATAAATAAATGGATTTATGAAGTACAAGTTCAGATGCAAGATACTTCTACCTCAAAAAGGAAAAAGCAATTACAATATGTTGGAGCATTCATTACCTTACCTTCCAGGAATATCTACAGAAATAAATAAATTATGCCATAAATATGGAATTCAGATGGGAAACAAAGTACTAACAGTTAGAGATATGATGATTAATAACACTGAAAATTGTAGTATCTTAGAAAGAGCAGGTGTATATGAAATACCTATAACCGGAATCCCACCAATATCTTATGTTGGCAGTACCAACAATCAATTAAAACATCGTCTACAACAGCATATTAAAGATTGGTAAAAAAAAAAAAAAAAAAAAAAGAAGCATGGACAGCACTAATACAGTACTGCCTGGGTAACCACAACTAACCTTATTTTGAAGAGATTAAAATAATAAAAGCATGTAGAAATGAGAGACACCTATGCATTGCCAAATCAGTTTTGATTGAAAAAAATAGAGATAGAATTTGTAATAATAATGACCCAAGTATCCTTAACGAAAAATGGAAAGAATTAATTAAAACTGAACAAAAAAAGTAAAAAGCACCGAAGAAGAAAATGAAGATTTTACTTAAGTTTATACTAGATGGAGCCACGATGGAGGGTTTATAGGTGACGTCGGTGACAGGGGCGAGGAAGACGATCGTTTTGCTCACTCACTCTGCGGTAGCAGGAGAGATAACATCTGGAACGCCTCTTGATGATGACCCTAGCGGAGGGGGGGGAGCTGGAGGCAGTCTACGTGGGAAAGGCTGAGGTGGGGTGGCCGCATGCTATAAATATTGTGAAGAAGTGTAGGGAACAAGAATGACAGAATGACATAGAAGGCAATCGGACAGGTTATGTGTAAATAGTTATATGTGTAATAGTTATGTGTAATAGTTTTTAGTGTTTTGGTTGGAATATTTGTGTGTATGTAAATAGGTCATTGGTTTTAGTGTATGTTGGACAATGTATGTTTGTGTTGGGTTAAAGTGCTTTGAAAAGTCAGTTTGCCACTTTAGTTTGGGTTTGCGTGTCAGTAAGAGTGGTTTTAAGAGAAATAGATAGTCCTTAGGGTGAAATGTCATTACTGCAAAACACTTCAATGGCTTATTCAAACGTCAAGCAATGAATGAGGTGAAGACAGAACAGGACCACCACGCCGGGGGCTAGAACCAACAATAGACTACAAAAGGAACTAAACGTGCAGTGAAATGTATAC